>CM060361.1:30643918-35443918 GCA_030545235.1 Helianthus tuberosus
ACAATCAAGTCCCTATGAGTGGACCTCTTGAGCGAACCTTCAACAATCAAGTCCCTATAAGCGGACCTCTTGAGCGGAACTACAACAAAACTGATCTTAAAAACGGACCTAACAAGCGAACCTATGGAGTGTCCGTATAAGCGGAACCTATTCACGAGCACTTTTGACCCATTTTTAATGTGAATTTTAACATCAAACTTTCCAGGGTTTGTCTATATTCTATTACGCACAATTCGTGAGATTTTGAGCTGATTTTGACCGGTGAAACTATCTGAACTGAAGAAAGAAGGTGTAGAAGTAAGAAAACTTGATGAATTCCAGCTATTCTCTGCAGAACTCCTCCTCCTGAAGCTCTGATACCAATTGTAGGATCGTGTTTTGACCCAAACGAGTCGTTCAAAGGAGTTTTTGTCAATTACAGGTGCGGAAAACAAGTAATCAACGTATAAACAGCTTTCAAATCACCTTAAACACCTTTCTGTATTGATTTATAACAGTTTACATCCAAATCTCACACCGGCAGCACCTCGGTATGGAATCTTCGAAAATTACAAATGAGATCCGCTCATATGGTATTTATAGTGCAGGTAGGTTCGCATATATGGACATGTACGAATAAGCGGACCTAAACAGGTAGGTTCGCACATACGGACATGTACGTATAAGCGGACCTAACCAGATAGGTTTCCATATACGGACATGACACAAAAACGGACCTCCTATGTCCATATAAGCGGACCTGACAGTTTAGACCTATATGCTATCCTATTTTCTCGTAAAACGTGCCCTGATCTAACAATCTAAAACTAAGACTCGATACAAGACGAAGTCGACAGATGTAGTGCACCAACAATTTAATGAACAAGTCTTTCTGTAAATGTAAGGAAATTGAGATCGCTAATGGATAGCTAGGCCATTAACATGTGTAACGACATATGAAGCATCCAAACCATAGGCATTTTTAGTTGTCGATCCACGACTGTCGATTTACGACTAGAGACACAAAAGCACTCCAGATAGCACGTGGCCCCGAGTGTGGCTGCCTGAAACCCATTAGATCTAACCTTTTGTTCCGCGGTCTAGATATATTGTTGATTAATGGTGCTTATGGCACCCTATTCGTCACATGATCTATAGTATCATTCCTTAGTTTTTGTAATAAACATACCATAGCACATGTATTTTCCCCAAGTTTAGAAAACAAGAAAAAGTTTAAAAGTGGGGACATGAAGTCACAACTTCGCGTTTCCTGCGTCGTAAACTTCACCGGTAGCGTCGTGACCTATACGTGTTCTATTAATGTTAGTCACTAGCCTTGTATCGCACAAGTACAAGTCACCATCTTTTATGTATAAGTTCTTTGTTGTTAAAAATAATTTATATTTTTAACTATGTATGTTACTTATATTATTTTCCAAAAATAAATATAACTATTTTGTATTTTTCACCAAAAATCAATACTTTGGTTTTTATTACTTTCCGGAATTATATTTCTTAAAAATAACATATTTTTAAGACTTGTATGAAATATATATATTTTGTCATGCTATAAAATATATATGTGCTTATTCTTGTTATCCACCCGAGTTATATATTTTCGTCCAAAAATATATTTTAAGTTCATAACTTGTCCAAGTTAAATAATATGTTAAGAAATATACTTTCGTAAATATATTTTCTTGTATTTGTCCATGTGCTTCTTATGTATTCTCATATATTTTGTATGTGTATTTTTTGTATTTTTACTCCTTAGGAGTATTTAGTGTATTTTCACATCCTAATACACTACTACATATAATACACATAATATACACTTAGCACAAGATTTGGTGATCACTAAATACATATATTTTCCCAAAAATATACATACTTCATATATTTTTTTTGAAGAAAAAATCATTTCTTAACTTGTAATTTTTTTACAAAGATTAGGGAAACCTTGGTAAATATTTTTAGGTGATTTTTTAAGGAATAAGTTTCCCCAAAACTTATATTTTTCTAAGTGTCAAATTTTTTATAAAATTTTGACATACTTTCCCCTAAAAATGGAGGTTTCCCATGTTTTCAAAACATGTGTTTATTTTCTTTTCAACATAAAAAAAAATTCCAACAACAATCATCAACAATAAGCACTAACTTCTTCATATGAAACATCATGGTGAACTTGTCTCTTGTTAAAAATGTGTAGTCTTTTAGATCTACACTTTACATATTATGATCTTTCCAAAAACAAGTGTTCTTTTGTATTTTAAACAAGCTTAATATCTTTAGATCTTTCAAGATCCATGCTTAATATCTTTAGATCTTTCATAAACAAGCTTTGTGTTAAACTTTTAACAAACTTTTCATAGATATTAGTTTCAAAAATTAGTTTAACACACACTTTATTATTTCAAGTTTACAAGTTTATGTGTAAAAAATTCCTATTTCAAGTTCACATTATGCTTCACATGTTCATCTTCACGTTTAACCATGGATCCTTCAAGATCCATGCTTAAACTTGGTAGATCTAAGCTTTAGCATACTTGATCTAATCATAAACTCAAGATATAACATAAACAACTTCATTGCTTACACTAAAAATTCATGTAATCACTTATTTTCTTCATAAATATGTTAGATCTTTTCATTTTTAACATTAGAAGTTAAGTTGTTTAGATGGTGAATCTTGTACATAACATAAACATGAATTAAATTAGTGATCAAGAAGCTTACTACTAGCTCTAATGGCTAGAGAAGTGGAACAAAGATGAAGATGATGCACAAGGAAGAAATCAAGAGGTTAAAAGCTCTACAAGGTGGTCCTTCAAGTTCTAGCACCATACACCTTCCTAAATGGCCTCCATACACCACTAGATCACCTTGGATTGAATGATTGAAGTTTGAAAATGAATGTGTAAGTGTGTGGGTGTTGAGCCGTGAGCAAAGGAAGAAGAAAGGTAGAAGATGAGTGAGTGAGGAAGTGTGATTTGTTTAGGATTTATAAAGATCTTTCATATCTTTCATATGGTATATTACTAGAATATTCCCCAGATAAGATCTAATATAATCTAATAAAATCAAGTAAAATCTTTAGGTGGGACCCATAGGGACCGGATTTGGTGAAGGGGGGGGGGGGGGGGGTAAAGTGTAATTTTTGAGAAGTTGAACGTTTAAAATGTAAATGGTAAGGTTTAAGTATGTTTAAATGTGTATAGGGTTTTTTTATGATTTTTAAGGTGTTCTAGCATCAATACTAGTTTAATATCATAAAATCATTACTTCTAGTCAAATTTTGATGTCCCAGTTATTGTCCGGTTGTTCGGTTCGTTACGGTTCGTTAAAGTGCTGAATTGCGCAGTTTCACTAGGTATAAAGCACTTTTTGTGGCAGTTTTAATTCCCGACACTTTGCGAGTTATTTTGGACAATAAAACATAAATTCTACATGATATTAATGTTCTTAAAAGCTAATTATAGCTGAATTGTTGCTGAATTATGCTGATTTCAGCATTTTAGATAAGTTTCGGGTGCTTTTTATTGCATAGTTTAGGTTCCGGAAAGTTTATATGTTAACCCTTGTATCCACACTTGGGTTTTAATGTATTTCAGATGTTGGACCTACTCCTAGGCCCTAATTCTATTATCTGTCTGATTTCTGCAGAACTGCTAACACAGTGTGTCTTACCGGTGAGTTTACTAGTCTTTCTGACGGAACGCTAAAAGTAATGCATAAAGCAATATTTGAGGTATGAAACGTGCATGAATGCATATGTATAGCGTGTAATCAGACAATGTTGACATTTAAGCACATAATTGCAGATATTAAATAATAATTGAACTGTACGAAAATTACCGGTTTGGTGCCAGTTGTCACAGTCTCCCCCCGTTAAAAGAATTTCGTCCCGAAATTCATGCTGAGTTTTCTCCCGAAGGAGCTTTCTCGAACAGGTGGGGGTACTTGGCTTTGAACTGGTCTTCGTGTTCCCACGTGTACTCGGGCCCGTGCTTAGAGTTCCAACGTACTTTGACAAGCTTAACACTACTCCTCCGAGTCTTGTTGACCTTCCAGTCTGTAACCTCAACGGGTTCTTCAGTAAAGTGGAGGGTGTCGTCGATATGCACCTCATCTGCAGGGATGATGACTGTTTCCTGGGTTGGACTCTTTTTGAGGTTTGATACATGGAACGTATCATGTATTCCGTTAAGTTCTTCCGGTAACTCCAACTTGTACGCCACGGTACCAATTCTTTCCAAGATCTTGAATGGTCCAATGTATCGTAGATTCAGCTTTCCACGCTTTCCGAACCTTGCTACACCTTTCCAAGGTGAGACTTTCAACAGAACTTTGTCTCCCACCTCGAATTTTAAGGGTTTTCGTCTTCGATCAGCGTAGCTCTTTTGTCGATCTCGAGCCGCCTTAATGCACTCTCGGATCTGAATGATCTTGTCGGTTGTTTCTTGAACAAGTTCAGGACCAACCATACGTTTGTCTCTAGCGTCTGCCCAACATAATGGCGAGCGGCACTTGCGGCCATATAGAGCTTCGAACGGTGCGGCTTTTATGCTCGTATGATAGTTGTTATTGTAGGAAAACTCTACTAAAGGTAGGTGAGTATCCCAGCTGCCGCCTAGGTCCATAACACATGCGCAAAGCATATCTTCCAGCGTTTGTATGGTCCGTTCACTCTGGCCGTCTGTTTGCGGATGGAAGGTCGTGCTTAGATCTAGTTGAGATCCAAAGGCTTCCTGGAAGGATTGCCAGATCCTTGAGACAAAACGTCCATCTCTATCTGAAATAATCGAGATAGGCACTCCATGACGTGCCATGATTTCCTTCAGGTACAGCTCAGCAAGCTTTCCAGTGCTATCCTTCTCTCGGATCAGTAGGAAATACGTAGACTTCGTTAACCGGTCGACTATCACCCATATCATATCATGCCCTCTGGGGGTCCTGGGTAATTTCGTTATGAAGTCCATCGAGATTTGCTCCCACTTCCACATGGGTATCTCTGGTTGTTGCAGTAGTCCGGAAGGTTTCTGATATTCGGCCTTAACCTTGGCACAGGTTAGGCACTTTCCAACGTAGACAGCAACATCACTTTTAAGCCTTGGCCACCAGTAGTATTCTTTCAAGTCTTGATACATCTTGTCCGATCCTGGGTGGATCGAGTATCTCGACTTGTGGGCTTCATCAAAGATGACTTCTCGAATACCGCCATAGAGCGGAACCCAAATACGCCCCATAAAGTATAAGGTTCCCTCTTCGTTTGGCACCAACTTCTTCTCCATTCCTCGGAGATATTCAGCTCTACGATTCTCCTTCTTAAGGGCTTCTTGTTGGGCGTCATGAATGCGTGAAGTGAGGTTCGTCCGAATAGTCATTTCCAATGCTCGAACCCTTAGGGTCTTAACCCTTTCCTTTCGACTTAACACATCTGCCACTACGTTTGCCTTTCCAGGGTGGTACTTAATCTCACAGTCATAATCGTTTAGCAGCTCGACCCACCGTCGCTGACGCATATTTAATTCCTTCTGATCAAATATGTGTTGTAGGCTTTTGTGGTCTGTGAAGATTGTACAACGTGTACCGTACAAATAATGTCGCCAGATCTTCAAGGCGAATACCACCGCGCCTAGCTCCATGTCGTGTGTCGTGTAGTTCTTCTCATGAACTTTCAACTGTCTTGAAGCGTAAGCGATGACCTTTTGGCGTTGCATGAGCACGCAACCCAATCCTTGATGCGAAGTGTCGCAGTATACCACGAAGTCTTCAGTGCCCTCAGGTAAAGATAGTATTGGTGCATCGCATAGTTTGTTCTTGAGAAGTTGGAAGGCTTCTTCTTGCTTATCACCCTAGTCATACTTCTTGTCCTTCTGTGTGAGGGAAGTTAGCGGTTGAGCTATCTTGGAGAAGTTCTTGATAAATCTGCGGTAATAGCCCGCTAATCCCAAGAATTGTCGAACTTCGTTTGAAGTTTTGGGGGCTTCCCAATTCTTTATCGCTTCTATCTTGGCTGGGTCTTCATGAATGCGTTTCTCGTTCACAACGTGACCAAGGAACTGTACTTCGCGAATCCAGAATTCGCACTTTGAGAACTTTGCATAAAGTTTCTCTCTCTTTAGTAGTTCCATAATGGTCCTGAGGTGTTGCTCATGCTCTTCTCTCGTTCGCGAGTAAATCAGGATATCATCGATAAATACAATCACGAATTTATCGAGATATGGTTTATAAACGCGGTTCATCAGATCCATAAATACTGCTGGCGCGTTCGTCAATCCGAATGGCATCACAAGGAACTCGTAATGCCCATAACGCGTTCTGAATGCAGTCTTTGGTACGCTCTCCTCTTGGATCCTTAACTGATGGTATCCCGATCGAAGGTCGATCTTGGAATAGTAGCTCGATCCTTGCAACTGATCAAATAAGTCATCAATCCTCGGTAGTGAGTACCGATTCTTGATAGTGAGCTTATTCAGTTCTCTATAATCGATACATATCCGCAGCGTTCCGTCCTTCTTCTTCACGAATAAAACCGGAGCTCCCCAAGGCGAGAAGCTCGGCCTTATGAATCCTTTATCCAACAACTCCTGGAGTTGTGTAGATAATTCTTGCATTTCAGATGGCGCGAGTCGATAGGGTGCCTTGGCTACAGGAGATGCTCCTGGAACCAAGTCAATATAGAATTCGACTTGTCGTTGCGGAGGTAGTCCTAGCAGATCTTCGGGAAAACCATCAGGAAATTCCTTCACCACAGGAATGTCTTCGATTTTCGGCTCCTCGGCCTTCTTATTTACAACGTGCGCCAGGAATGCAACACATCCTTTCCTCAAGCATTTCTGCGACTTCATACAACTGATGATTCGCAGAGGCATGTCTCGTTTATCTCCATGCACGATGAGAGTTTCATCATTCGCAAGAGGGATGCGAATGATTTTCTCGTGGCAAACAACTTCAGCCTTATTCTTGGACAACTAGTCCATTCTGACCACTACATCGAAGCTATCCAATTGAACAGGTAAGAGGTCAATACTAAATCTCTGCTCACCAAGTTCTAATGTGCAACCCCTAACAACTTCGCCTGACTCAACAAGTTTACCATCGGCTAGTTCTATGGAATAATGAATATCTAATCTACTAGATTCTATTCCAAGCATACGTTTAAATTCCACAGACATGAAACTATAATCGGCACCAGTGTCAAATAGTATGGATGCAAAGTGATTGTTAACGAGAAACGTACCTGTTACCACATTAGGGTCCTCGCGTGCGTTCCTTGCTCCAATCACGAATGCTCGAGCTTGAGCATTGTTTTCCCTCGGGCATTCTTTCTTGAAACGATCTTTGCTTCCACATCTAGAGCATCCTTGGTTTTGCCCAGCTCCATTACCATTCCGGTTACAATTACCATCGCCATTCCTATTCCTATTGCCAGCACCGCTTTGATTTCCATTCCCGTTCCTGCTACCATTCCCATTCCTATTAGTGCCTCCGTTTCCTCTTTCCCAACAATCTTCTGTTCGATGACCCAACCTACCACATTTGTCGCATCTTGGAATGCGACAAGCTCCTTCATGATGATACCTACACTTTTGGCTTTTAGGAAACGTGCCTTGGTATCCTCTGGCAAGGGCGTCATTCATGGCTGCAAGAGCTTTCGCCTCCTTAGGCGGGTTAAGGTCACGCTTCTTATTGCTGGAACCCTTGTTGTTACGTGTCACTTGATTCAGGCTCGAATGCTTCCTTTTCTTGTCACCAGACGACTCTGCATGCGTCTCGGTCTTTTCAGTTGGGTTCAGCGATAACTTCTTCATACGGAAATCATCTTCAGTAAGGCTGACAGGCAGAGTTACAGCCTGAGTGATCGTTTCTGGTTTAGCCGAAGTTACCATGCTGCGAAACTCTAGAGCCAATCCCCATATGTAGCGCTCAACGTGCTTAAATTCGGGAGTCACCATATAGGGGATCACTCTTGATAGATCATGGAACCTTCGGGTATAACCAGCAATGTCCGCACCTTCCATGAACAAGTGCCAGAACTCAGTCTCTAACCTTTGGAGTTCAGCACGAGAGCAATACTTCTCTCTCATTATTTCCTTCAATTCATCCCACATCATACCATACGCAGCATCGTCGCCCAGAGTCTGGACTTGCAAATTCCACCAAGTCAAAGCCTCATCAACGAACAACCCAGTAACAAAAGTGACTTGCTGGTCCGCGGTACACTTGCTCATGCGGATAGTGGATTCTCCGTCCAGCGCATAAAAGCCACTACACCTCCAGTGCCGTCGTAGTTCAGTGGCTTGCAGTCAAGAAACTTCTTGAAGGTGCAGCCTTAAGCTGTGTTTCCTCTAGATGAATCTCCATCTCCGTTACGTCTAGTATTGCTTGGTCCTCCACTGTGTTCAGTACGGTTCGCCTCGTACTGGGCGATAGCTTCGGAGATCCTTTCTTCCAGCAGGGAGTTCAGTTCCTCTGCAGTCCTCGGCATCGGAGGAGGAGGAGGAGGTTGATCACGAGCATTCACAGCTCTCCTGGGTGCCATGTTCTGACAGAACACAACCCAACAGGGTTAGACATTTGTTTGATATCATCATACGAGACAATTGTAGTATATATACACAGGCATATACCCACGTAAGTGACATCAAAAAATCCGCCAAACATATAAATCAATTCATACAGCAACAAGCATTCATAAATAGATAAATACTGATGTGTCATAAGATATTCACCGAGTCCTTATACATATCCGGACAACTTGTTACATCATTGTTTGCGAAGTAAACAAAATGCATAAGGGTTACATCACCCCACAGTACAAGTTTAATACATGTAAAGGACAAAATATCTTTCTTCACATTGACGGTTCTTGTCTTTATACCCTAAATTATTACTCCAATAGAGTATTTAATAGGCTGGGGGAGGGGGTGGGGGTGTTCATGTCTGACCTTCTCTTGTGCTGAAGAAATCTCGTTTTATACATGACAAGACTTGCTGTGTTTCTATGCACTGAATTCCATAATTATGTATGCATCCATAATTACGTAATTCCTTGCACAGTCCGCATAGTTTGTTTCATCATCGGGTCACTTCCTTCAGATAGGCTACTGCTTTCAGACGAAGACACGTGTACCTGTGATATTCTATTCCTAGTATATGTATATATTAATTATTACACATAGTTGCAAGTAATTCTTAGTCAAAGACAAGTGCTACTCCAGGGCACCCTAAGTCTCGTAGTGTCCTTACTTGACTCTTTGAAAACAGTTTCAGGTAGTGGATGTCGCGGAAAGTTTTATGCAATGAAAACTTTTGAAAAATTGTTTTCGTGAGAGGATCCTAAAGATTGTAGTCTAGACTCGAGAAGGAATCCTAGTTCACTACAATCACAGCTCTGATACCAATCTGTCATACCCCTTTCTAAGGCGGAAGCATGAGGTGTGATCCTGAAAGGTTCTCATTGCACACGAATGGTAAACATACTACATGCTCGTAAGATAACTCCAAATGCCATTAACATTAAAAACCTAACATAGGTTAAGTGTTTACATCACAAGACAACATATTGTCTAAAAAGTTTACAACTTTATTTAAAGATGAACATAAAGGTTTTGATTCTTATATCCCACGCAAGATGGAATATAGTAACCAAATCCCATAAAAACAGGCATCGGAGTCTGGATATGACATGACTAAAACAAAAGCGACATCTGGGAGCAAGAGTAAGACCGCGCGCACATCCACTTTAGTTACCTGAAATACATGTGAGTTTTGGAAAAATCGTCAACATAATGTTGGTGTGAATTCATGCAGATTTGTGAAAACATTTAAGCCTTCGTTGTAGAAAACATGGTATGTGATTTAATGAACAAGTCTTTCTGTAAATGTAAGGAAATCGAGATCGCTAATGGATAGCTAGGCCATTAACATGTATAACGACATAGGAAGAATCCAAACCATAGGCATTTTTAGTTGTCGATCCACGACTGTTGATTTATGACGAGAGACACAAAAGCACTCCAGGTAGCATGTGGCCTAGAGTGTGGCTGCCTGAAACCCATTAGATCTAACATTTTGTTCCGCGGTCTAGGTATATTGTTGATTAATGGTGCTTATGGCACCCTATTCATCACATGATCTATAGTATCATTCCTTAGTTTTTGTAATAAACATACCATAGCACATGTATTTTCCCCAAGTTTAGAAAACCAGAAAAAGTTTAAAAGTGGGGACATGAACTCACAACTTCGCGTTTCCTGCGTCGTAAACTTCACCGGTAGCGTCGTGACCTATACGTGTTCTATTAATGTTAGTCACTAGCCTTGTAACGCACAAGTACAAGTCACCATCTTTTATGTATATGTTCTTTCTTGTTAAAAATAATTTATATTTTTAACTATGTATGTTACTTATATTATTTTCCAAAAATAAATATAAGTATTTTGTATTTTTCACCAAAAATCAATACTTTGATTTTTATTACTTTTCGGAATTATATTTCTTAAAAATAATATATTTTTAAGACTTGTATGAAATATATATATATATATATATATTGCCAGGCTATAAAATATATATGTGCTTATTCTTGTTATCCACCCAAGTTATATATTTTCGTCCAAAAATATATTTTAAGTTCATAACTTGTCCAAGTTAAATAATATGTTAAGAAATATACTTTCCTAAATATATTTTCTTGTATTTGTCCATGTGCTTCTTATGTATTCTCATATATTTTGTATGTGTATTTTTTGTATTTTTACTCCTTAGGAGTATTTAGTGTATTTTCACGTCCTAATACACTACTACATATAATACACATAATATACACTTAGCACAAGATTTGGTGATCACTAAATACATATATTTTCCCAAAAATATACATACTTAATGTAACAACTCTCGTCAAAATTACTATTTCTTATTTTATTTTTTTCAATAGGAAACCCTAACTGAAACCCCCAAGTAATCTTGCGTAACCCCTAAAATTTTCAGAACAATCGAAATCAGGATCAGGGCCCCTAAAACTCAAGGGGGGGGGGGGTTATTCCATAATCGATATTATCTTCACAATTCGTTGTCAAAATCGAATTTTAGCGAAACGTTGACTCACCCAGGCTACAATTACACGAGGTTACCCTATGCTAGGAGGGGTTCCCTCGCACCACGCGCCAGGCCCTCGCACCACGCGAGGGAGCCGGTTTTTCAGTATAAATAGTAGGGTTTGGAACTTGCATTTTGGCGTTGGTTCGACGTAAAAACTCGTTTCCTACACTGAGATATCGTCTGTTTACTTCAAAACACACACACAATACGAAATTATGCCGCGATAACAGGGTAATAACTCGATCACTGCTACAATTTAATGTCCGATCGATAAAAACCAGTCCGATGGATGTTTAAGTGCTGCCCGTATTTGGTCTATACTTTGTCATTCGTCGTGAAGGTTTTGATCTCGTGAGTTGTCGTAAAAGTTGTATTAAGTTGCTGACCTAGTTTTCGTGTGCATTGTTATTTGAATTAGGTTAACCAGGCTAAAATCAGTAGGCTAAACGCTGCCCGTCTAAATCTGCAATGTGAGTCATTCTCTTTTTATCAAAGTGCTTTACAAAAACCTAAATGTTTTCCAGTTATAATTACAGGGATTAAGTCTTTGTAATCTTCAATTACTGCCGGTATGTGGGGTTTTGTATACATTACTTTATACCCGTCACCATTGGACAACGGGTTAGCCAATGGGTGATCTGACCATAGTCACAGATACAGTCGAGTGACAAATACTGATTTGGGGTAATTGGTAGATAAAAAGTAGATAAAAACAATATAATCACCCTTAATACTGTATATTATAACAATGTGTCATTTTGTGCAACTTGAGTGACTCGCCAGTATTTCCCTGCTGATAAAACCTTTTTAAAACATGTTTCAGGTGATCTGCTGTGATCCAGGAAAAGTGCCGTGTAGCACTCCAAGCTTGAAGAAGTGGCTTAATAAAATGTATAAACAAGTTTTTGTAAAATAGGGAATTTCCTTGAGAAATCACCTTTATTGTAAATTATGGGTGTTATTCCCAATTTGTGAAATAAAATAAATTGGGTATTTTCAAGTTTTAAAGATCTTGTTAAAATTCCGCTGCCATCATATTAGTTACCACGGGTTTTCTGTCCCGCGACTCCTGAAATGGGTAAACCTGTCGAGTTCGCAGACAATGAAGGGGCAACTGCTGCACTGCGTTGATTGGAGAAAACCGAGGCAGTAATTAAAATAAGTAAATGTGCCGAGGAGGATAAAGTCATGTATGCTTCTCATCTTTTCAAGGAAGAAGCATTAGAATGGTAGAATACGGTGTTGCAAGCCAAGGGAAGTAACATGGCCTATGCCATGAGTTGGGAAGAATTTAAGCGTCTGGTGGAAAGAAAATTCTGCCCAGAATATGAAAAAGAACAAATGGCGAACAGATTCTTGAGCCACCGAATGGTAGATGTTGATTGTCGAGGGTATACTTCAAAGTTTTTCGAATATGCTCGAATTGTGCCTACTCTGGCTTCGCCAGAACCGGTACTTATTTCTTGCTACATTTGGGGTTTAATTAGCGAGATCCGTGATATTGTCAAGGCTGCGAGACCCCACACAATCGATGATGCGGTAGAATTAGCTAACACTTTGACTGACGGACTGGTGCGTACACGAGAAGAAAACAGGAAGAAGGAAGTGGCCCAAAAGATTACCCAAGGATTTCGTGTGGGTAATAATAGCAACTTCAAGAGAAAGGGAACTGGATCATCTTCCACTCCGCCGTTCTGCAGAAACTGTAAGAAGAAACATTTTGGAAAATGCAATGAAACCTGCAACTTCTGCAAAGCTATAGGACATCGTGAAGAAGACTGCAGAAAGAAAACAAAGATCTGCTACAACTGCGGCGAAGCTGGCCATTTTAGACCAGAATGCCCTAAATTGGTCAAACCAGTAGATAATAAGGCCAAAACTGCTGAAGGGACTAACAAGAAGAACGTAAGAGCCTTCCAACTGACCACGCAGGAAACCGAACTAATTCCTGACGTAATAGCTGGTACGTTCTTAGTTCATAATGTTTATGCGAAAGTATTATTCGACTCTGGTGCAAACCAATGTTTTATAAATACTTCATTCTGCCAAGCTCTTAAGCAACCTTTAACGAAACTTAGGCAAGTTTTTACAGTAGAAACGGCAGACGGGAACTCTGTTAACATAGATACGGTTTTGCAAAAAGAAAATATAGAACTTTCAGGTCATAAATTTTCTGCAAACCTATTACCCATGAATTTAGCTGGATTCGATGTCGTATTAGGAATGGATTGGTTAGTAGCCAACCATGCTCGAATCCTTTGTGATAAGAATTCCATAGAAATTCGTGCACCCACAGGAGAATTAATTATGATTACAGGGGATAAGCCGCGTAAACCAATGAAGTTCATTTCGGTAATGAAAGTTGCTAGTTATGAACGAAAGCAAGGAATAGTGTATATGATTTCGGTAATCATTAGCACTAAGGGTATGGAACTTAAGGAAATTCCTGTAGTATCAGAATACTCGGATGTATTCCCAGAGGAGTTACCAGGATTACCACCAGATAGGGAAGTAGTATTTAGAATTCATTTGATTCCTGGAACTACACCCGTAGCTAAAGCACCCTACCGATTAGCACCCACTGAAATGTTAGAATTGAAAAAGCAATTAGATGAATTACTTAGTAAAGGATTTATATAACCTAGTTCATCCCCTTGGGGAGCGCCTGTGTTGTTTGTGAAAAAGAAAGATGGTTCGATGCGAATGTGTATCAATTATAGGGAACTGAATAAGGTTACAATCAAGAATCGATACCCATTGCCTAGGATTGATGATCTTTTCGATCAACTTTAGGGGGCTAGATATTTTTCTAAGATAGATTTACGTTCCGGATATCATCAATTGAAGGTACAAGAAGAAGACATGCCTAAAACCGCTTTCAGAACTAGGTATGGTCACTACGAGTTTACAGTCATGCCCTTTGGACTAACAAATGCTCCGGCAACATTTATGGATATGATGAATAGAATCTGTAAACCGTACTTGGATAAATTTGTAATTGTCTTCATCGACGATATACTTATTTATTCCAAAAACCAGGAAGAGCATTGTGAGCATCTACATGCACTCTTAACTTTGTTAAGAAAGGAAAAGCTTTACGCCAAATTCTTGAAGTCTGAAGTTTGGCTACAGGAGGTGCAATTTTTAGGTCACATGTTGAATCACGAAGGTATTCACGTAGATCCTGCTAATATAGAAGCAATCACCAAATGGAAAATCCCGCAATCAGCTACGGAAGTTAGAAGTTTTCTAGGATTAGCTGGATAATATAGGCGCTTTATTAAAGTTTTTTCTAAGATAGATGTGCCATTAACTAAGCTAACCTGTAAAACAGTTAAGTTTGAATGGGGACCTAGGCAAGAAAAAGCTTTTAAGGTTTTAAAGCAAAAGTTAACAAACACCCCAATTCTTACTTTACCCGAAGGGACAAAAGATTTTGAATTTTTCTGTGACGCTTCTAAGCTAGGACTAGGATGTGTGCTAATGCAGTGAAAAAAGGTAATTGCGTATGCCTCAAGGCAATTGAAGAAGCATGAAGAAAATTATACGACTCATGACTTAGAATTAGGAGCTATAATTTTTGCCCTTAAGTTTTGGAGACATTATCTGTATAGAAGTAAGTTTACAGTTTATACAGATCATAAGAGTTTAAGATACATTTTTGGGCAAAAAGAATTAAACATGAGGCAAAGAAGATGGATGGAAATTCTAAGTGATTACGACTGTGATATTCAATATCATGAAGGAAAGGCAAACGTAGTTGCAGATGCCTTAAGTCGTAAGTATCATGAAAAGCAAAAGCGAGTTCGTGCTCTTAGATTAAGTTTACAATTAGACTTAATGGAACAACTGAAAAACATTCAAGAAACAGCAATCAAGGATGATGCTGAAGGAATGAAAGGAAGGATAAAGGAATTGGAGCAAGGAGCTGATGGAATTTGGAGATTCCACAAAAGAAGGATTTGGGTACCTAAGCAAGGAGACTTAAGAAATAAAATTTCAGAGGAAGCCCATAAATCTAGGTATACCATGCACCCTGGAAATAATAAGATGTACCAAGATTTAAGAAATAATTTCTGGTGGATAGGAATGAAAAAGGACATAGCTAGATATGTATCTAAGTGTCTAACTTGTTCACAATTTAAGGCAGAACATCAGAAACCTTCAGGATTACTCCAACATTTAGAAATGCCTGTATGGAAATGGGAACTAATAACCATGGATTTTGTTACTAAGTTGCCCAAAACCAGAAAAGGTAATGATGCGATTTGGGTAATTGTAGATCGATTAACCAAATCAGCTCATTTTCTACCCATGAAGGAAACTTTTAGCATGGAAAGGTTAACCAAGTTATACGTAGACGAAGTAGTATCTTTACATGGAGTCCACTCTCCATTGTATCGGATAGATATAGTCGCTTCACTTCACATTTCTGGACAAGTTTCCAAGAAGCAATGGGGACCCGACTAAATTTAAGTACAACTTATCATCCCGAAACAGATGGACAAGTGAAAGGACAATTCAAACCCTGGAAGACATGCTTAGGGCATGTGTAATAGATTTTAGTGGAAACTGGGATGACTACCTACCCTTAATTGAATTCTCCTATAACAATAGTTATCATGCAGGCATTGAAGCTACCCCATTCGAAGCACTGTATGGACGAAAATGCAGAACTCCAGTTTGTTGGGCAGAAATAGGAGAAAGCCAATTATCAGGCCCTGAAATCGTACAAGAAACTACTAACAAGATCACTCAAATCAAGGAAAGACTGAAAACGGCTCGAGATCGCCAGAAGAGTTATGCAGACAATCGACGCAAACCGCTAGAATTTCAAGTTGGAGACAAGGTACTCTTGAAAGTTTCTCCTTGGAAAGGAGTAGTGCGATTCGGGAAGAAGGGAAAACTAAGCCCAAGGTACGTAGGACCATTCCCAGTAATCCAGCGAATAGGACCAGTTGCCTATCGTTTACAACTACCAGAAGAGCTAGCTGGGGTACATGACGTATTTCATGTATCCAACCTCAAGAAATGTCTATCTGACGAATCCCTGGTAGTGCCTCTTCAAGATATAGAGGTAAATGAGAAGTTAAAATTTGTGGAGAAACCACTGCAGATAGAAGACAGAAAGGTCAAGTTTCTCAAACATAAACGACTAGTGCTGGTCAAAGTCAAGTGGGATTCAAAGAGAGGACCGGAATACACTTGGGAGCTGGAATCAGAAATGAAGCGAAAGTATCCGTACTTATTCCAGTAAATCTCGAGGACGAGATTTTAATAAGGTGGGGAGGATGTAACAACTCTCATCAAAATTACTATTTCTTATTTTATTTTTCCCAATAGGAAACCTGTAGGATCGGATTCCGACCTAAACGAGTCGTTCGGAAGAGTTCTAGTCCGTTTCAGAGGCGGAAACTAAGAAACGAACGTGTAAACAGCTTGTTTCACACTTTAACCTTCTTTTATATTGATATAACAACGATTACAATCAAAAAGTATACCGGCAGCACTTCGGTATCACTTGGCAAAAAACTATTACAAATGAAAAGTCAAGAAGCCTATTTATAGAAGTATGATTTCGCTTGAAAATCCCTCAAGCGAAATCCTCTAGAACTTTGAAGCGAAATTGACAAAATACTTTTGTCTTCAAGCGAAACTTCATGCAATCTGATATATTTGTTTTGTCTTCATTTGAGATGATGTCACTAGTGATGTCACTTGATGATGTCACTAGTGATGTCATGCTTGATCAGATCAGTAACTGAACCCGAGACTCGATACAAGACGAAGACGACAGATGTGTGCACCAACAGACTCCCCCTCAGATGTTGACGAGTCTTAAGTGTCGAGTCTTTTCAATCTTCAGTCTTTATCAGTCTTTAAGCTTTCTTCAGAATCTCTTCCTGGCTCAATTCTATCTCCAATTCTCTCTCTCTCTCTAACAGACTCCCCCTCAAAACATGCTGGGATCGTAGTCTGTCTTTTACAGAATTTCAGAATCTTCAGGTATCGGAACCTGGCACTCTATCTGCTATCCTGCACATCCTCTACCCAAAAATAAGATTCAAAATAATAAAATATTTAACAATTTATCAAATTTCATACACCAACACTGATCCTTCTCCAATCAAAAAACAATCAAACATTAACAATGATCATTTAACAAAATTTTTATCTTTGAAAAACTTTTCAATCAAATTCTCCCAAACCTGTTCGTCATGTTCAGCACTTGGAATTTTGAAAATCAGCTCTTCAACATCAGTCGCCGAAAATCTTTTTGAATTTTTTCAAAATTTTATGCTAAAACACACCGAAAATATTTTTGGAATTTTCTGAAAGACAGAGATGCAATGCAGTAAAGAAATATTTACAAACAATATTTTTGTGAGTTCGTGTAAGAGGATCATATCAGTTTTTGAGACAAATCACTAACACCGTTAAGCTTCATTTCATATTAAGTTCTAAACAATTTACCTAGATTGTCAGTATACTTGTCCACTTAAATTTTCACACAAAGTTCAACTGCTTCGAGATACGAATTAGTGTTTTAGGACTTAAACATCTACATGTGTCCCACCTCAGAATATACTCCCGTATCCAGATCCCAATATTCAGTCTTACAGGTGAGTATACCACATATGATATCTGTAAGGGGAATAAATTATGCAACTGTGATAGCTCAGGTCAGAACTTTCGTTCAGCAGAGAGCCTAGTTGACTTTAAGGTGTGTCCCCTTTAGAGGATCTTTTATATTACAACAGCCATGATTAGCATTTTTCAATGTTTCATCATTTTTAGCTGAGGGTGGTGCTGTATTTCAAGCAAGCAGAAAGTATTCTCCGGGGACTAGGCCATTGCTTCCGCAAAATCAGAAGTCCCGGGATAATACCCCAGATATCACTGAGTATAAAGACCTAGTATCTCAGAATAAGGGACCTTTCAAACAAGATTTCAGGGGTTACCTATATATCCTGGAGGTGTTCCCCACGTAGACGCAAGTAAATTTTATGTTTATATCTCGTCACATTTTACTAAATGTGCAAAAACCTACTGACATATCCACAGTGAGATTGTTTATCACATTTTTACTTTACATTTCTTTAGCATGTCGTGATCGTCCACTGATGTACTATCATTTCCTCTTTTATACAACAAAACTCATTTTTTGAATTTTATCATGTTTTTGTATTTTTTTTTAAATTTTCAAATGTTTTTGGATTTTCTGAAAATTTTTACTCCCCCTAAAATGCAAACACATTTTAGGAAATTTGAAAATAAACTGTACAATAAAATGACAACTGATATCAAATCACTTCAAATCGCCATCCACTTGGCATAAACAATCAGAACTCCCCCTTACACAAAACTATTTTCTCATAATGATTTCAAAACACTTAAGTTTGTTTTAACCAAAATGATTTTTCCGGAAAATAAGTTTTGTTGATTTTACCACTTGTAAAGTTAGGGGTTCATCATATCGTTCCTCAATCATTTGTAGAAAATCAAGTACAATTTAATGTCCTTGATTTACCACTTGACGTTGAAAACCTCTTTCAACCACTTGTAAATAACACAATCAAAATCTGATATAAAGAATGATGCCGATTCCTGCTCCACTCTTACCAACCTGGAAGCTCCGGCAATTCACGCTAATCCTGTAAAAATTTTACAATTTTAACAACTTTCATATAAACACTTTAAAATATGAATGATGCCGATTCCTGATCCACGATTACAAACTTGGGATCTCCGGCAAGTCAGGTTTTTCAATGAAAGAAAATATCCACCCAAGCCTGACCAGCCTTGGGTGTAATCTTCTCAACTTCACTAGGGGTTGGGCTATAAGTTGCCTTCTTTGTAGCATAAAACTCCTTTACCCCTTTAACCTTCCCATCAATCATTTTACCAATCATCTTTTTAATGTTTCCATTAAACGCTTTCTCAACATCAAATTCTTTCTGTTCAGAATAGAATTGATTTGAGATCTCAACTTTCCCAACTTTTGATTTAAAATTCTCAGCTCTCAATGGTGGAAAATGAACATCATCCATTAGAGTCACTGAGTTTTCACTTTTTACCTCAACCTGTGGCTCCTCTGACTTTGTGGAATCAGATTCATCGCCAGATTTTACCTCTGATTTCTTAACAACCCAGGCTTGGTTGTCAAGATTTCCCCTCTTCTTGTAAAACCTTTTTGAACACTCTCCAACTTCATATGTTGAATTTTTGAATACTTTGAATCTTTCAGTTGGTGGTTCAGTTTTGTCAACAATAACTTCTTTCAGTTTTTGTGAGACTCCCTGTTTTGTTTTTGTTGCTTGGGGACAGTTCCATGCAATATGACCAACTTCATTGCATCTGTAACAGGTTCTTGTCTCCTTTCTTTGATAAGCTTCATTCTTCACTTTCTTTGCAAGAAATTCTGTGTTTGATTGCTTCCAGAATGAGCTTTTTGATTCTTCTTCATGGCTTGTTCCTGCAACATATTTTGTATTTGTTTTAGAAATTTTCTCATTTTTATAATTTTCAGGTGGAATAAAACCAAGTCCTTTCTTTTTGTAGCTACGATTGTAGTTTGGTTTCTTTTGAAAACCAGAACCAGAATTGTAATCTTTTTTCTTGTTCAAACGTTGTTGTACTCTTGAAGTGTATTTTTTAGGTTTTCCAGTAGAATATAAATCTTTAATTTCAGAAATATTAATTTCTGTCATTTTGAAAACCTTTTTAATCATGTCAAAACGAACACTTCTAATTGGAAATTCTTTATCAAAATATAATTTGTCAGAATCATTCAAAGTATATGCAACTTCAAATGTTTCGTCATTCAAATTAGATTTTGACAACAAAAATTCTTTACTATAAACCCGTTTTCCCAACGACTTTGAATTCTTTTCGGACGAACTCGAACTCCCGACTGACTGACACGAACTTTCGGACTCGGACTTTGACTCTGACTCCTCATCCTTATCCAACACCTGATCAACCATTCTTTTAATTAATTCGGACTCATGATCTGTATCAGACGCTGTGAACGTGATGTCAATATTGTCTGGTAACACATCGGTTAACTCGGACTCTAACTTTAGATTGACTGCCTTTTGGACTTGTTCCTCATTCAGTTTTCTAGGCGAATACCCTTCCCAAATTGGAGGCGGACACTTGTTATAACAGACGTTCTGTTTCTTACCAGTATCTGTTTTCTTCTTTAATTTCTTGTCTTTTTCTTCATCTTTAAACGCCTCGAAACCTGCAACAGTAGGGTAAATTCTATCAATTATGTAATCACAACTTGTATAACTTCGCAGCAATCTTCTGATTCTTTCGTTTTCAACTTTTTCACCATCCAACTCTTGCTTCCATTTAGCACATTCTTCGATGTAAAAATTTATCTCTTTTTGCTTCGACATCATTGTTGCATTCAACATCTTCAAAGCAGCTTCTCTTTCTGAATTAGTTTTCTGCAAACTATTCACTGTTCTATTTAATACATCGTATGATTCTTTCACATTTTTTAAATCAAACAGCAACTTTTCTTTCATCTTCTCTGAATCACTAAACCTCTCGTCTTTATCTTCACATTGTTTGCAAGATTCCAAACATGTAAGACAAGGTTTTATAACTTCAATGATCTTTTCAACTTCCACTATCTTTTCAATTTCCACAATCTTCTCAACCACTTTGACCTTTTTCAAATCTTTTGCAGCTTTCTCCTCTTTTAGTTTCTTCAATTTTTCTGCAAAATAAAATTCAAAATTATCAGAAGATAGATGAGTTTTTCCAATATTAATCTGTTCAATTTCTTCATCACTATCACTTGTCTCTGACGAACTGTTTTCAGATGAAACAGATCCTTCATCTTCACTTTTCTCTTCATCAGATAACACTTCCATCCATTCCTTCAGCATTTCCGGCTTTCGAATAATATGAGCAATAAACGTTCCAACATTTGAATCAGCTGGAATGTACTTGTCCCAGCTAAATCCTTCAGCCAATTTCTCGTCTTCTTGATCCATGATGCCATAATAAGCTTTCCTATTTGCATCCTCGATCATTTTTCCATGTGCCGTTTGAGGCTCTTTTTGTTGATGTGGTTGATGAGTGATTTGCTGATAAATGGTCTTCCGATAATAATCATCTTTCCCAGCAGACTCCTTTGATCCTCTAGGTTCCTGATTCTTGCACTCCCTTTTAAAGTGGCCTTTCTCCCTGCAACGAAAACAAACAACTTTAGATTTATCAAATCCAAGATTAGAAAGATTTGCATCCAAGAAATCAGTTCTTCCTGTAACCAATCTAAATTTTTCTGCTCTTCTCAAAACGCTAGCTAAAGCCCATTTAATATCCATCAGTTCTAGCTCCTCTGCATCAATTTGGTCATAATCTTCCTTTGTCAGCATCGGATTACCAATTTTTCCGGCAATTAACCCTTCATAAGACTCTAATGCAGTGACCAATAATCCCATATGATGCTTAACAACTTCTTCAGAATAATTTTGACCGTTTTGAAGATGTAGAGCTACATTGCACTGAATCAAATGACCATTTCCAACAGATGAACTTTGAACATTTGGAGGATTCACCGTTGAAAACCCACTTGTGTTGACTGATCCTTGACTACTTGGAATAGATTGATTTCCAGCACTAAATGCAGTTTGGATCTTTGGACTTGCTTCAGCAGTTTGAATATTTCCTTTGTAATACAGTTTGACGTCTTGTTGATTGCTTGAACTATTCATTCTTGCAATCTTTTGTTGTTCAAGATCTTGTGCTTCCAGTTTTTCAATAAACTGACCGATCGACAATCTGCTAAATTGTCCAGAATTCTTCAGAATCATGAGATATGTACCCCATTCCTTTTGTGGTAAAGCATCTGCAAGCTTTTCCACCCATTCTGCTGGAGTTTTAGTGATCTTCAACTGGGACATGGTGCGTACAAGATGGCAGTATCTCTCAATGAGAGTCTTTGTAGTCTCACCAGGCATGCTTGTAAACAACTCAAACTCCTTCTTCAGTAACGCTGCTTTACTCTGAAGCATCTCTGTACTTCCTTCAAACTTCTTCTCAAGAGCTTTCCAGATCGAAAACGCATTTCCATCATGCTGAAGTAAAACAAATATATCCTCTGTTATAGCTTGCTGCAACAGACTTATCATCATTTTCTCTCCTTTATAACTTTCTCTCTCTTGATCTGAAAACTCCGAGATAATTTTATTAACATTCATAGCAGTCTGTGGTCTGATGTATGCTGTTTCAATACTTTCCCAAGCTCTCAGATGGTTTGCCTGAACCCAATTCTCAAAGCGATTCTTCCATCCATGATACTCCTCAATTCCCATAAGCTTTGGGGGTTTTTGCATTGTTCCTGTTTCGTTTTCTGCCTTCATGTTTTGGGCAATTGAAGCTGGAGTAGTCGAGGGTGTAGCAAACGCGTTGTAGAACTCGGAATCCATTTTTTAGCAACTTGAATCTCTTGTAGAAACCGACAAGTACCTTTACAAAAAAACAAACAAACAATCAGTTTAAACGCTTATCAATTAATTGAATAAGACTGGTACTCAAACTGATGATTTTTCTGTTCGGACAGAACGTTGACCAACTGTGCGGACTGAATGACCCTTTGAACCTTTTGAACTCCAACTCGTACGAACTGAACTATATCACTTGACTTGACCACACAAAACAACTTGACTGAAACCGCAACTTGACAGACAAAAACGACTGATCGAACCGTGCTAATCGACACAAACTCCAAATCTTGTGACTTTCAAGCAAACTGACGTGAATGGTCCTTTCAAATCATTTAAAAATCATAAACTTGGATCAAACAAATAAATCTTTCACATGGATCGGTTATCACATGTAACTAACAAACCGCAAAATGATGTAAACAAATGATTTGGCCTTGAATAATCCTCTTACTTATATCGGAATATATTGAAATGAGAAATGGGCTTAGAGTAAACTGGGCCTTCTATATCACACCTTATACTCACAAACAAAATCTAGTTGACCTCCAAACTAAACGATCAGATCTCAAATAATTGTCCAAACAGGATTGAGCCGAATACTTATATCCACATGTATTCAATTTCATTTGACTGATAAATCAACTAAACCAAACTGACAACATGTGAAATGGTCATGAAAGTTTATGAAAATCACATTCAAACTGACGCATCCATGTGATTTCTTTTCCATTTGTAAAATCGAGAAACTTTTTCATCTATGATCACATTCAAAATCAGCACAATTTACAAACAATATCACATGTTCACATGCCCATATCGATAAAATTCACATGTGCTACTTATCACATAAATGCTATCAAATTGATTATGGTGAACTCATGAATTCTGATCTTTTATAATTCCAATACTTTTTCACATGTAATTCCGACAACCTTTAATACATATCACATTAACCAATATATTTCACGTGTTCACAAATACCAATCTTCAATATCTAGAATTTCTCAAATCACATGCAATCGACCTGCAAACTGAAACTTGATATATAATTTTTTAACTTCACTTGACTTTAGCAATCTCAAACAACCTTTTTATAACTAGCCGACAATTTTTAAAACAAAACAATCAGTTTCACATGAATTGATATAATCGAAAAATTGTAACTTGTGCCAAACATCACATGTTAACCGACATCTTTTAATGTTTCATACAAATTGAAAATAATCACCTCGGGAATGATTACCACAAATCTGACAACTACAATAGTTTCACATGATTTACCAAACAATTTAATATCCAATCAATACACGCATATCACATACAATTTCTCGATCAAAGCAATCACATTATACTGACAATCTCGATTTATTTTTCACGCAATACGATGCAATTTTCAAACAGTCTCAAATTGTTGTTCAAGCGAGACCTAAAAATTTTTTTTTAAAAAAAATGGTTTCGCTTCAAACTACATAATTTTTTCAAGCGAATTCTTCAATTTCGCTTCAAACTCTAACCTTTTCAAGCGAAATCCAGTCACAAATCGTGATTTCAAGCGAAATCTGATGATGTCAGCAAATGACGAACGAACTTCAAGCGAAAACACATTTTTTACCAGTTTTAGGCTGAATTAGTTTCTGAAACTTTCCAGGAACTGTTAAAACATGATTACGCGTGATATGTGAGAATTTTAGCCGTTTTTAACCGTGAAATTTTTTTCGATTTTGAAAGAAGGTGTAGAAAATCAGAAAAAGTGACGTAAAACGAGCTGTTTTGGCGAGATCTCTTCCTCCTGAGCTCTGATACCAATTGTAGGATCGGATTCCGACCTAAACGAGTCGTTCGGAAGAGTTCTAGTCCGTTTCAGAGGCGGAAACTAAGAAACGAACGTGTAAACAGCTTGTTTCACACTTTAACCTTCTTTTATATTGATATAACAACGATTACAATCAAAAAGTATACCGGCAGCACTTCGGTATCACTTGGCAAAAAACTATTACAAATGAAAAGTCAAGAAGCCTATTTATAGAAGTATGATTTCGCTTGAAAATCCCTCAAGCGAAATCCTCTAGAACTTTGAAGCGAAATTGACAAAATACTTTTGTCTTCAAGCGAAACTTCATGCAATCTGATATATTTGTTTTGTCTTCATTTGAGATGATGTCACTAGTGATGTCACTTGATGATGTCACTAGTGATGTCATGCTTGATCAGATCAGTAACCGAACCCGAGACTCGATACAAGACGAAGACGACAGATGAGTGCACCAACAAAACCCTAACTGAAACCCCCAAGTAATCTTGCATAACCCCTAAAATTTCCAGAACAATCGAAATCAGGATCAGGGCACCTAAAACTCAAGGGGGGGGGGGGGTATTCCCTAATCGATATTATCTTCACAGTTCGTTGTCAAAATCGAATTTTAGCGAAACGTCGACTCACCCAGGCTACAATTACACGAGGCTACCCTATGCTAGGCGGGGTTCCTTCCTGCCACGCGCCAGGCCCTCGCGCCACGCGATGGAGCCGGGTTTTCAATATAAATAGTAGGGTTTGGCACTTGCATTTTGGCGTTGGTTCGACATAAAAACTCGTTTCCTACACTGAGATATCGGCTGTTTACTTCAAAACACACACACACACAACACAAAAATCTGCCGCGATAACAGGGTAATAACTCGATCACTGCTTCGATTTAATGTCCGATCGATAAAAACCAGTCCGATGGATGTTTAAGTGCTGCCCGTATTTGGGCTATACTTTGTCATTCGTCGTGAAGGTTTTGATCTCGTGAGTTGTCGTAAAAGTTGTATTAAGTTACTGACCTAGTTTTCGTGTGCATTGTTATTTGAATTAGGTTAACCAGGCTAAAATCAGTAGGCTAAACGTTGCCCGTCTAAATCTGCAATGTGATTCATTCTCTTTTTATCAAAGTGCTTTAAAAAAACCTAAATGTTTTCCAGTTATAATTACAGGGATTAAGTCTTTATTATCTTCAATTACTGCCGGTATGTGGGGTTTTGTATACATTACTTGACACCCGTCACCATTGGACAACGGGTTAGCCAATGGGTGATCTGACCATAGTCACAGATACAGTCGAGTGACAAATACCGATTTGGGGTAATTGGTAGATAAAAACAATATAATCACCCTTAATACTGTATATTATAACAATGTGTCATTTTGTGCAACTTGAGTGACTCGCCAGTATTTCCCTGCTGATAAAACCTTTTTAAAACATGTTTCAGGTGATCTGCTATGATCCAGGAAAAGTGTCGTGTAGCACTCCAAGCTTGAAGAAGTGGCTTAATAAAATGTATAAACATGTTCTTGTAAAATAGGGGATTTCCTTGAGAAATCACCTTTATTGTAAATTATGGGTTTATTCCCAATTTGTGAAATAAAATAAATTTGGTATTTTCAAGTTTTAAAAGATCCTGTTAAAATTCCGCTGCCATCATATTAGTTACCACGGGTTTTCTGTCCCGCGGCTCCTGAAACGGGTAAAACCGGGCCGGGGGCCGTGACACTTTATATAATTTTTTTTTTGAAGAAATAATCATTTCTTAACTTGTAATTTCTTACAAAGATTAGGGAAACTGTCACACCCCAATATTTCCACGTAATACCGGTGGGGAGTATAGTGACGTAGTTGATATCATCATAGACAATTTACCACAGTTTAAATACACAGCGGAAGTCGAAAGATAAAATCATTACAAACCGAATGAAAGTAATATCAATTATTACAAAAACGGTTGTAAAGGATCCACAGGCGGATCAAAGATAAAAAGGATCATTGTTCAACAGATTATAACATCTAAGCTTGCAAGGCTCTTTATTGATGCTAGGAGTAGCCAGCCTATTCCGTTTAGTACCTGCACTTAGCCTTTTTGAAAAATACGTCAGTTTACACTGGTAAATACAATTAACTGACTCATTTTGAAAATGTTTTTAGAAAATTGATTTGAATGCACAAGGCACAAAATATATTTTATAACTTGGGATAATTATTTATATATAAACTTGTAAAAGAATTACATGTTCATTACACGTTCAGTAGCCCGGGCTGAATACCGGGTTAAAGATTAATTGACACACCACATAATATAATCCCGCGGCGAGTTATTCTCGAACAGGCGGTTATATCTTTTTATATACGCACCGGCAGGTGTATGCCTACACCCCGTGCTTAGGTCGTGGCCATTTCAATGAATGATGCCAAGGATATCCGGGACATGGTCATTAACCCCCCAAAGGTTTTAAGCAAACAAAACAATTTAAACGGGTCATCTCAATAAATTAACCTTCATATGATTAAAAATTCAGTGCCGACCAAGCGGTATTCTATATACCGTACCCCAAGCCCGTATAAGGGAAAATAAGTTAAAAGTATATACCTGAGCAAGTATATATCTCAATCAGTGAGTGCAAGTATCTTTTACTGGTCTCCTAATCTGGAACGAAGGTTTTAATAACCTATTAGATTTCTAACGGGTCTTAATTAAGCCTAAACTTAGACCGGTTAGTTTTAAAGGAAGATATACGGTTCAAAACGCACGATTCAGCGAAGACCGGATTAGAATGTAGTTTAGACCCGACAAGTTTGTATACTTGTATAATATGGGTAAACTAAACACATTCTGGATTTTGAGATAAAAATGATAAGGTTTGACCCGTTTCGGCTAATTTATGCAAACTAGTTACATAAACCGCACCGAATGCGAAAAATGCGTAACGGGAAACCAAATGAGTCATGAACAGGTTTCCTAAGTTAATATGCCTTAATTGTGTTGTGATATCAGTAGGATACCTTCCATTATGCCCAAAATGGATTTAAACTCAAATTATGCCCCGTAGGGGTATTTTGGTCATTTTAAAGCTTATAAAAGAGTTTAAATATTAATCTGAGTTTCAGGTTTGATATAATCAGTAAAAATATTTATTTTTATAAGTCATAACAGTAGGGTATTGCATATTTGTGAAATTTATCTTTTATAACCAAACTATGCACTGTAGGGGCATTTTGGTAATTTCACATAAGCTTTAAAGGTCAAAATTAGAAATATGAGTTTAAAACTTTTGCTTACTATTAAAATATAAAGATTTGCTTAAAACATCAGTAGGTATTAAGTCTTATATGTGAAAATTATGCGTTTTAAACGCGTAAAAAGGCAGTTTTAAGCGATTTTCGGGTTATATAAGTTAAGCTGATATTTTTATTATTCTAGAAGGCTTAAAATATTTTATTTATCATATAAAATCAGTAGCAAAAAATTTGCTATCAAAATATTATGTAAAACTCATTTTATGCAAGAAAAGGGTATAACCGACAATTACCGAATCAAAGCTAGAATCCTATGTTATGCTCAGTTTAAAAATAAATAAAAATCTTCAAAAATCCCAAAATATTATTTTACATCAGTGGGTAAAAAGTTTGGGGTCAAAATATGGGTTTAAATAGGCTATATGCTAATTATGCCGTTTAATTAATAAAAAGCTTCTTAATTACGATATTGAGCATAACTCATATTCTAGACCTCAAACTAATGTCAAATTTTTAGGACAAGTTTATAAATCAGTAATAAAGGTTTTGTCCTCTCACATTTTCAAAAATCTCGTTTTAAGGTTAAAAGGGCATAATGGTCAATATTTAGGCATATAACGGAAACATGCAAATGAATCGGATAAACTAGGGAACCAAGTTGTATAACCTCAGAGGGTTACACTAACCTATAACCTGGTCCTAATAGAGCTCTAAGGCATTTCTAAAATATGCTACATTGGGTCAGAACTGAAAGTCAAAGCAAAAGTCTACTTTTGCAACTTTCGGTTCCGAACCGAGCCTAAACTAAAAATTGTCGGGTTGAACATGCTTAGACATGTTCTTACATTAATTACCAAGTTATACAAGTGGTAAAACAGGTTTCATGGTTTCTACATTGCTAATTATGTGTTTATTTGCAAATTAGCTTTTTGTTGACTTTTTACAATTAAGTTTGACCCGCCAATTGACCTAGTTAGAGTGGAAATCAGAGGGTGCCCTTTTAAGGGTTTATTACCCACATAATTACCAACTCATAGCCACTTTTAATTCGAAAAATGACTGGACCATTAGTGATTAGTCACTAAGTCAAACCTTAATTACGATGGTTTTGACTTTAGGCCATTAAACTAATAAAACACGAATTAGAGAGGTTAAGGACACTTACAAAGGTCCTATGCACGATTTTGGAACTTAAGAAAACTTGTTTAAGGATCAGGAAGCTCCAGAGAAGTCTTGAAGTGATTTTGGAATGAGCAAATAAAAATGGTTGCAACTAAGTTCTTTATATAGCCAAGAACAAGTCACAAGATCATTCCACAATAGTCTACAGATGTTCCCTAATCATTTACAAGTGTCCCTATGCATGAAAAACCATCAAACAAGCCCCTAGAATCGAATACAAGGCTTCTAAGGCGGTGCAACATGCTGTACTCGTAGATGTGCATGAAATATGCCCAGATCAGGCCGTCGCATCTCGCGACAGCAGAGGACATCTGTGGTGGTGCAGCGCCACCATCCCAGTTACTAGCCAAACAAGTTTAAAATTTGGCATTTTTGACCCCTGGACCTTTAAAACCTCAAATCTTTCATTTTGAGCACAATTAACCCATGAAATTTATATTTTTATAATCCATGATATATAACCAAACATCGTTAGGTTCGGTTTTGTTAAACGATAACCGAAAACACAAGTTTTGCCTCGTTGATGCTTTTAACCCCTTAATTACGAAAGTTAACGTATCTTCCTCATACGATATCGAAACCTTGTGAAATTTTTATCACTTATTCTTGGGAGTATAATTAATCATTACAAGGCTCTGGGTTCGCTAAAAGGTCACTCAGAGGTATAACTTAAACATGTTGACACTTTTAACCCTCGCGTCTTGTAAACTTTCACTTTCTTCCACAAACGGTTTCATACGATTCATGACTCATTCGTTTAAGGGTATAAACATCGTGTAGGGTTGTTAAAAGGCATAATTATCAAATGTTGATACTTTGAATCCTTATATACATATATTTTCTTCGTTTGTCAACTTTAGTCCCTCATATTCAATTCGTTACACGTTTAAAGTCCATGACACGTGTCTTCATTATATTGGTCGTGATTTTATGAGGTGTTACAGAAACCTTGGTAAATATTTTTAGGTGAATTTTTAAGGAATAAGTTTCCCTAAAACTTATATTTTTCTAAGTGTCAAAATTTTATAAAAATTTAGACATAGTTTCCCCTAATAATGGAGGTTTCCCATGTTTTTAAAACATGTGTTTATTTTCTTTTCAACATAAAAAAAATATTCCAACAACAATCATCAACAATAAGCACTAACTTCTTCATATGAAACATAATGGTGAACTTGTCTCTTATTAAAAATGTGTAGTCTTTTAGATCTACATTTTACATATTATGATCTTTCCAAAAACAAGTGTTCTTTTGTATTTTAAACAACCTTATGTGAAACTTTAATCCACTAACTCATTCATCCATGAGTTTTATGTTTTCAAACCTTGTAAATCATGTTCTAAAACTACTTTTATGTTTATTAGAAAGATCATCATTTTTAATATCATGTTTAACCATGGATCTTTCAAGATCCATGCTTAATATCTTTAGATCTTTCATAAACAAGCTTTGTGTTAAAATTTTAACAAACTTTTCATAGATATTAGTTTCAAAAATTAGTTTAACACACAGTTTATTATTTCAAGTTTACAAGTTTATGTGTAAAAATTCCTATTTCAAGTTCACGTTATGCTTCACATGTTCATCTTCAAGTTTAACCATGGATCCTTCAAGATCCATGCTTAAACTTGGTAGATCTAAGCTTTAGCATACTTGATCTAACTATAAACTCAAGATATAACATAAACAACTTCATTACTTACACTAAAAATTCATGTAATCACTTATTTTCTTCATGAATATGTTAGATCTTTTCATTTTTAACATTAGAAGTTATGTTGTTTAGATGGTGAATCTTGTACATAACATAAACATGACTTAAATTAGTGATCAAGAAGCTTACTACTAGCTCTAATGGCTAGGGAAGTGGAACAAAGATGAAGATGATGCACAAGGAAGAAATCAAGAGGTTAAAGGCTCCACAAGGTGGTCCTTCAAGTTCTAGCACTATACAACTTCCTAAATGGCCTCCATACACCACTAGATCACCTTGGATTGAATGATTGAAGTTTGAAAATGAATGTGTAAGTGTGTGGGTGTTGAGCGGTGAGCAAAGGAAGAAGAAAGGTAGAAGATGAGTGAGTGAGGAAGTGTGATTTGTTTAGGATTTATAAAGATCTTTCATATGGTATATTACTAGAATATTCCCCACATAAGATCTAATATAATCTAATAAAATCAAGTAAAATCTTTAGGTGGGACCCTTAGGGACCGGATTTGGTGGGGGGGGGGGGGGTAAAGTGTAATTTTGAGAAGTTGAAGGTTTAAAGTGTAAATGGTAAGGTTTAAGTATGTTTAAATGTGTATAGGGGTTTTTATGATTTTTAAGGTGTTCTAGCATCAATACTAGTTTAATATCATAAAAACATTACTTCTAGTCAAATTTTGATGTCCCAGTTATTGTCCGGTTGTTCGGTTCGTTACGGTTCGTTAAAGTGCTGAATTGCGCAGTTTCACTAGGTATAAAGCACTTTTTGTGGCAGTTTTAATTCCCGACACTTTGCGAGTTATTTTGGACAATAAAACATAAATTCTACATGATATTAATGTGCTTAAAAGCTGATTATAGCTGAATTGTTGCTGAATTATGCTGATTTCAGCATTTTAGATAAGTTTCGGGTGCTTTTTATTGCATAGTTTAGGTTCCGGAAAGTTTATATGTTAACCCTTGTATCCACACTTGGGTTTTAATGTATTTCAGATGTTGGACCTACTCCTAGGCCCTAATTCTATTATATGTCTGATTTCTGCAGAACTGCTAACACAGTGTGTCTTACCGGTGAGTTTACTAGTCTTTCTGACACAACGCTAAAAGTAATGCATAAAGCAATATTTGAGGTATGAAACGTGCATGAATGCATATGTATAGCATGTAATCAGAAAATGTTGACATTTAAGCACATAATTGCAGATATTAAATAATAATTGAACTGTACGGAAATTACCGGTTTGGTGCCAGTTGTCACACTGGATTGGACATGGGTCAAGATACATGGAATCGCGAGACAAGTCTAATGGTTTTCGTACATATGGTTTATGGAACACTTAACAAAGGATTTTTTGCTTCCGCTGAACACAATGAATTACATTTTATGTTTTGTAACACTTTATGTTAATAAATGAAAGCTTTTATTTCAAATCTTGTTATGAGTTCAATGTGATTGGTGGCTAGATCCTGTTAAGTTACACGCCTTGCGAGGGTTTCCGCATGTGGTATTTTGGGGGTGTGACAGTTTGGTATCAGAGCCACTGGTTATAGTGAACTTGGTTTTAAAAATGTTTTTATAAAACCAGACTATAACCGAACAGTTCTGAATACGTGAATACGACCATGACACTCAGCTCCAGATTGCAAGATTCGTCTTTTCACCTGTGGTATACATTACATGATTAGTGTACACTTGTTTATGTTAAAACACACGGACACACACTCGTCACTATAGCGTAATTACATGGATTGCTTGTTTATAGTACGATGCGTTTTTAGTATGTCGAAGTCCTTGGATTTTTGTGATCTTATCCTTTTGATAACCTCTGTTTGACATCTGAGTTTGAAGAACCATTTGACATGAGTTAGGAGAAACTGAGATGAGCATGCAAATCACAATATTATTGTGGGTGCACACATAATAATAATGTGGGGTGCATGCGAGTCCCAGTGAGGCTTAACAAGTGAAAAAGGGGTTCTGTTCCGTTATTCGATCAATGAGAAACATAACAAACCTATAGGGTTCATAGCAGTGATTGTCTCCTACACGAACGTGATCTCTTCACTCCTCTCTGAATCCTTACGAATCTCGATGTTATCAAGTATCACCTGAACACTCATCCGAACGTCTAGCGAACTGTGTAGAATGTTAGGTGCTAGTACGAACGTCTCTGAGTTGTATGTCGCAGCATCGAACGATTGATCTATACCTTTCTTACTTATCTTAGTTTCCTGGGACGTAACGCATCGACGCCTTAGATCCCGAAGTGCGATCACTTCTACAACACTCTAGCAACATACCGTGTATTACTTAATCGACTTGCAAGATCGATGGACAAGAGGATGAACGTAGTACTTTACCGACCTCAGTAGTAGGACGACCCTGATTACCGGCAACGGGCACCAGCAAATTGGCTTAAACTGAATCCTTAACCCTAGTCAGCGACTTATGGTAGTTAACTCTTACGAATCAATCGTGACATAAGCATGACAATTGACTATAGTGTGGAATGTGTAACTGACAGCACAATGAGTAGCGCCTTAGGACGCGACACGGAATATGAGAAGATGGACCTTGTCGGTGAAAGATCGTAGGGATCCATTTCAAGCAACGACATTAGAGGCAACAGTCACGGCAACATCAAGCTACTCGTAATTGTAGCCAACAGTATGGAAATGAAGGTGCCTACGACATGGATTGGCGTTGTCAAATCAAGACGACAACAACCAAGAGAACGACGACAGTACTGGAAATTTTCGTAGCAAAAACAACAACACCGGAAGTGATGCTCATGGAAGGGCATTTAGGATTGGCATGGGCGACGCCAGGATTATAGCAACATGGTGGCCTACACATTCTTGATAACGAATCGTCTCGTCCCTGTTCTGTTTAACCCTGATACTTCTTGCAACCGAACTTGTTGTGGAATCGGCTGATGGCAAATCAATTGAAGCCTCATATGTTCGTTGGGATGCAAACTCGACCTTGTGGGACAAGTGCTCAACATCGACCTTCCTTCTGCTATCCTTGATAGTTTCGATGCAGTAGTCAGTGTGGATTGGTTATTCCGATATCGGTCAGAGGAGAATCGTTATCTGTTCTAAAGCGTCAGAGTGGGGCAAATGTTAGCGCCATTTCAGCCATGAAAGCCCAGAAGTGCCTACGGAGGGATTACCCCGCTATGTTAGCGCTCGTTACTGATTATAAGACTAAGGAGAAGAGGATCGAGGATCCACCAATTGTTCGTGATTCCTTCCAAAGTGCTACTCGAAGAACTTTCAGGTTTACTTCCACAACTGTTAGGTAGAATCTCAGTTTGATCTCACGCCAGAGGCAGCCTTGATTTCTCATACTCCTTACCGTCTTGCACCAGGAGAATTGCAAGAACTATCAAATCAACTACAAGAATTGTTGGACAAGAGTTTTATCGGACCTAGTTTTCGCTCTAGGGAGCCCCGATTATATCCGTGAAGATAAGCCTTATCGTTGGACATGTGTATTGATTATCGAGAACTCAGCAAGATGACAGTCAAGAACCGTTTGACTAACGAACGAACTATCATCAGATGAAAGTCCAAGGGGAGAATGTTCCTAAAGCGGTATATCGAATGATGTACGGCCATTACGACTTTGTATTCCGCAACCCTTGGGTTAATCAACACACCAGCATCTTTATGGATCGCATGGATCAACCGTGTTTATTGAGGATGCTTTGAATCATTTCCAGGAGAAAGGAACATCATGGGTAGCATTTGTAACTTATCTTAGAGCTCCTGAGGGAGGTGCCACTCCACACGAAGTCTTGTTAAATGTAACTTCTGGACTTGAGAGGTACATTTTTGGTCGTGTAATCGACGAAGTGGGAATACACGTGGATCTCGCTAAGAACCATTTTGTTAGAAACTGATCAACACTGAAGATTCCTTCGGGGATACAACAATTCCTTGGTTTCACTAGATACTATCGCAGATTCATCGCAGGATTTCGAAGATTGCGCAGCTTTAACCACTTTAGCACAGTGGGGTGCTGTGTATTCATGGGAGATAAAACAGGAGAACGTCTTTTCAGCTTCTGAAATCCAATTCTACAATGCACAGGGCATCGTCTATACCCGAGGGTATGGGTGATCTAGTGGTATACCATGGAGGTCCGAATCGGAGTCTCAGTTACACACCGATGCAACACGAGAGGGTGATTGCTTACGTAGTGGATTAATAAGAAGAATTGCATGACTCACAACCTGGGGTGGAAGCCATGGCCTCTGGATTTAGAATTTGGAGGTGTTCCTTGGACGGTACCATGGGCGTTATATAGACCGATCACAAGGACCCTCAGCATATCTCGAACAGCGAGAGTTAAATATACGACGACGTCGCTGGATGGAACTCTCGAACGATTACGACTATGGAACTTAAACGAGAATGAGCCTTGTAGCACACCCTCGACTCTAAGCTACTTGATCAGATCTGTTCTGCTCAAACCGAAGCGTTGAAGGACGAGGACCTACCAGCTGGATCCGTGCGGGGCATGGAAAAACAATATATAGCTGAAAATCGAACGACATTCACTACTTCCTGGAGCGAATGTGGACCTCATTATACAGCAACCCAAGGGAACTTGTATTAAGCGAAGCACACCAGCCTTGATATTCTAGTCGTCTGGATTTTGACAGAGGATATTAGAATATATAAATATGGTACAGGTAACCCGGCATGAAGGCCCACCTAACAATGTTTGACTCGTGCGAAAGTTAAAGTGGGATATCCGAAACCTTCTGGTTTGTGTCAGCAACCAGAAACACCCATTGGAAAATGGAATAGACTGCCATGGATTTTGTCACCGACTTTCCTAAAACTCCAAACCTAAACGATATCACCTGAGTGATCGCTGATTGTCTCATGTAACTGATAAACTCCCTTGCAATCAGGGAAAATTGACAAGTCTTCGTATACTGTGAGTAATTACCTGTGAAGGGCGGTTTCTAGGCACGGGGTGCCAACTCCTGTTACCTCTAATTTTGATCTATACATGATTTATGCCAGGCAATACACAACACCCTTGACTCACGTCTGGACCAGATCATTACTTTTCGCCGTTGGACAAACGGTCAGAGTAAACAAACCCTCCTGACACTCGAAGACATGCTGCGAACATGTGTGCGTTTGGCTTTAGTGAAAATTTGAAGGACTCTTACCTTTGGTTGAGTTCTACTACTACAGTTATCATTCTAGTATCCAGACAGCTCTGTTGAGGCATTGCATGGACGATAATGCCAATCTCCTTGTTGGACTAAGATGGTTGACAACTTAATTACGGGTCCATGACTTGTACTCGAAACTCTTGAGAAGAGTGTTTGGATCGGGAGTCGTTTGGCGGCAACGCGTGACCGTCAGGAAAGCTGATAAGCTTAGGAAACGCTGGAAGATCGTTGTAGGCGATCGTATCATGTTAAAAGTCTCACCCTGGGTGGGTGTGGTATGCTTGGGAAGTGTGGCGAGCTTAACTTACATCACGTTGGACCACACAACATTCTGGGAAGAATCGGTAACGTGGCCTACAAACTCAAGCTACCTGATGGATTGGGTGACGTTCACAATGTCACTTATGTCTCGAATCTAAAGAAGCGTTTCTCGGATGAAACACTTGTTGTACCATTTCAAGAACTAAAAATCAACGATAAGTTGCAGTTCATCGAAGAACCTATTGAAATCATGGATCGGGAAGTTAAGGTTCGTAAACATAGCCGAATCCCAATCGTGAGAGTTCGTTGGAACTCAAGACGTGGACCGGAGTTCACGTGGGAACACGAGGATCAGATGAAGCTTAAGTATCCTCAGTTATTCAAAACTGCTGAATCAAATTTTGGTGCAACTGGTGAATTTCGGGACGAAATTCCATTTCAAGTTGGGGATGATGTGGCAACCGCAGAAAATTCGCAGTTATCCTAATCTATCACTTCGCTCCTCTGAGATTGCTTATCAAATTTCGGGATGAAATTTCTTTCAAGTTGGGGATGATGTGACAACCCGGACTTTCAAGGTTAGTATTTCTTGACTAGTGGCTATTTCATGTCTTACTACGTACTAACCGAGCGTATGTTACATTAAACATTTAATGGCTGTATGGATTTTTACTATCGTAAGTTGTCGGCGGTTCATTAAGCCTAGTCACACACTACTCGTATCACCTGGGCCACCACTAGGCTAGTCACACACTCCTTGTATCACTTGGGCCATCACTAGGCCAAGCATAAGCCCAACCCGAGCCCGGACCCCCATTCATTAGCGATACACATCAAATAAATGGTTTGATTTCCATTAGTTATTAATATACTCCAATTTATTAGAAACCCTAATTCCTCCTACGTAAGACAGCAGCTTGCTCTCCTTCTCCATCAATCGCGACACCTTCAACACCTTGTGGTTAGTGTGACACCTTTACTTGATATATATATTCTTATTATGCGTTGTGTGGGATCGATGATCACCCACTAGTGGCTTGATAATTTTGTAAATCTTAAACTGAATGTTATGTGGTTAGGAAGTATGTGTTAGTTAATCGATGATCTTGTCCTACATGTATACTATGTTTTGATAATTCTTGCATGATAATTCAATTTAGGAAGTTGTTATGGTGTGTGAGAGCATGTGGACCGAGGCCGTGTGAGACCATTCAAATGAGGGTTTTGTGTACATAGGACGTTGTATTAATAGTTCTCATGTCTTCATTAATGGTGTGATTATGATAACTGTGTGACACGGGATCAATATGCTATAGCGACATCCATTCAAGAATATATTAGAACAAGTGCAAGTTAATAGAGACGAATACAAGTAACTGAGTTCACTTAATGATAATGAAGATACATGATAACTTATATAATGAGTCATGCTCATGAAGTCGATGATGATGTTATAATAACTAATGGTCCAGTTGGTGGTAATTGAGGAAGTAATTTCTTGAACATTCAGATTTATCATACAAATCATTCGGGCTTTACATGCTAATCGGGCTTTATATGCTAATCATTTGGGCTGCATTAGTGAATAGATTATACACAGATTTAGATCGGGCCGTACACTGTCTCGGGGACAGCCGCATATGCGGTGTGGGCTGGGCTCCAATGGGCCACTCACACCTCCTAGGTTTCATGACACCTTTGGGCCGTAAGTTGTCTTCGGCTTGGAGGGTTTCAATGGGTCACGTAAACTGGAATGGGCCACAAGATAATCATAAACAGTATATTGGAACTACGGGTCGCCCGATTCTTAGGTGGATCATTAATCCAAGTAATTGACATATTTTGTGTTGGAAAGTTAAGTGCATGTATATTGTAAACATGTAATCATGGGGGTGAAGCTTCTTGTGAATCGAATGAATGCTAAGTGACTTATGATGACATTAAGCATATATATGTATTAACTAGTTATGACTTGAACTACATGTGTGTACTACTTGTGTATTAAATGTGGGGTATGTGATAACTTATATATATTAACTGAATATGACTTGAATTATGTGTGTGTACTACTTATGAAATACCCGTATTGTATAGTGTTATATAATGCTAATTTCGAGGATGAAATTTTATTTTAAGGGAAGTAAAATCGTAATATACAAAACTTTGAAAGTCCAAGTATGATAAATGTTATAAGTTGTGTGACATATTATCATGTTGGATATTCCATGTCTAGGGTGTTGGCAAACTTTAACCCAATTTAATTAACATATCATAATATTATTATTATTATTATTATTATTATTATTATTATTATTATTATTATTATTATTATTATTATTATGAGTATACAAATATCTTATAAAAATGTAACAAAAATATATTACTATACTCTTAGTTAATTTCTTTTTTATCTATTCTACGTAATCACATTACAATATTGTTATAATCTTAAAATCTAATTAAATAAATAACATGGTTAAAATAGGAATAAATTAATATGAAATTGGAATGTACAGTTATCATCTTCCATCTTTTCCATATTTTCCGATCAAATAACGCGTGGCTTTGTTCTTTCTAAAATTTAGCGACGTAAATTACGGGATCCCATATCCCTTTCAAATGATAGATTGTTCTTTTTGATCGAGTTCATTCCATTCGTTTCACCCCTTACGAAACACTTCCAAAAGCTTGTCTTTCCCTCTCATTCGATCTTTCGGTACACCTCCACGACTACCGATGAAATCGTGTCTGCCAACCACCAGTTCGTCGCCACCGCTATTTTCCTCACCATTCACCACACTCAATTCTTTGATTGGTGCGCTTAGCTTCGCCGTCGCTGACATCTACTTCGATCCACGAACAGGCATGATGAACGAATCCTACTATTTAATCTTTTATATATTTTAGAATAAAAATCTGATTTTTAAATTAAAAAATACATTTCATTATTTATATTTTCCAAATCCTATAGAAAATTAAAAAAAATTAATGAAACCTGACACATCATCAATGGTAACCTGTTAACTTGATAATTACATAGTAATAGAACAGTAAATGAAACTTTAGTTACTTTAGAGAGACATAAAAAGTTTCAGTGACTTAATTGGAACACTTGTCAAACTTGGTTACATTTTTATAAAGTTACCCCAAGATTAATGCCCATAACTAACTTCTTTTCTTAACTCTCAATACCTACTGTTTTGTTATATATATATATATATAGGGTAGGGTTCCAGCGTGAATAACCTCCCAAGAGTGAACTGCGTGAACATATATGTACCCTTGATTTCCTTTTTAGTTGTTAAGGGTAGGATTGTAATTATATAAAAAATTAGATTTAAATCATTATTTTAATAATTGAATTAAGTTACATCTTTCCTAATTTAAATTCATTATCCACATTATGTTTATTTATTAATAAGATAATTATTAAAACAAACAACAAATCACCAGATTTCAATTTTAATTTTTATTTCAGATTTCATCACTAGAATTCAAATTTTGATTTTTAAAATCCACGTAACCTTCATATTTCAACGGTATACACATGTGTACTTGGATATAAATAGAACAGTACACATGTGTACTCAGCATCGTATATATGTGTACAGTAATTCACAGGTGTACATCAACATTCAATACAAAAAAAATTCTGAGATATCACAAAAACAGACGATATACACATGTGTACATCGCATTAAAAAAGGGCAAAATCAGAATACACATGTGTACATCGCAATTAAACAAATAATTATTTTAATAATTGAATTAAGTTACATCTTTCCTAATCCTTGATTTGATTTGTGAGAGATTTATGCAATCAATTTAAGAGGATAATTGATTACTTGATTTGTGAGAGATTTATGCAATCAATTTAAGATTGAAATTACACATATACCTTTTTTTTGTATTTAATTAAATGGAAAAAATTAACCAAATAATTACCATCATGCCACTCACTTTAATCTCAAGATCATAAAAATCAAGGGCCCAGAACAGTTCACGCAGTTCACTCTTGGGATTTTGTTCACGTTTGAACCTAATCCTATATATATATATATATATATATATATATATATATATATATATATATATATATATATATATATATAGGGTTGGGTTCATTTGTGAACCTTACCCCTATTTGTGAACAAAACGAACTAATCTTGGCCCTTGATCTACTTTAATAATTATATGGGTAGGATTGTCATTTGACATTTATATATTATTTATTATTTAAATTTTAATAAAGATCAGTTATCAACGTAACTACCCTAGATACTTGCGATTCGAAATTTAGATTCCTAAATTCAGTTACCATATTTTTAGGTAATTACAACTTTAAAGTAGTTATTATCCTTAATTCTCTTGTATCTCCGCCTCTCTATATATCAAATCATAAAACATCTTATAATATAAATACAATTAAATTATAGTATGAGTGATAATGCGAAGAGTCTCCATTCATGTGATTTCTGCCTCCATATTGAAAAGTTTATGAAGCTCATCGATGTGGATGAAATGGGGGCCACTGCGAGTGCTCACATGATCTCATTTGATATTTGGTTTGATTTTTAATTGAAGCAAGTTTCAACGGAATATTTTTTTTTTACTTTGATTTGAACTAGGTTTTACCCCGCAGCGTTGCGGCTGCCTAACACACAAATTCATAACAAAACATCAATAACAACAAAACCAGATCTAATTAGCACACAACTGTTCGACGAAATGCCTCAAAGAACTAAACAGACAATTTCACAACAAAGATCTAGTTCAACAAAAGAAGATCCGTATAAATCACTTAGTTGTGTAATGACCTCTGGCAAAGTTGTTAGCAGCATCTTCCTTTACGCTAATGAGCTGCTCAGGATGAAATAGCTGGCGGTAAGGTGAGAACTGAATCGTTAGTTGCAGTTGGGTGGTTTCATGGCTCATGACTTGATTCTGGGCATTCTCCATCACCATACCAATCTAAGGCTACCCGACCACTCCGACCCCAAAAACTTGCGCGTAGCTCTTCTAGGTCTACTGTTGGTGCTGCCATAGTTGAAGCTGAGTGCAGTTTTGAAAGAGATTATGTATAAGAAAGAAAATCAACAGGTGGCGCCTTATGATCTTCTGATTCTCTAATTCCAGAAGCCAAACTCTGAATCTGTGGGGGTAACTCTGAATTGTTATTGCATTGCAAAAACCAAACCAACCACATAACAAATTGACTCTTCACTGCTACAAACACTACTCAATATGTGCTCAAAAAGTATCAAACAATAAAAGGACTTGATATTGCATTGCAAAAACCGTATACACAATAGGACCCAGTGAGAAGATTATGGGTCCAGTGGGAGACGATACTTACCATTATTCTCGAGTTGCAACACTTCATGTGATGCTACATGTTGCTCTGAATTGTAGTCCTAAACACCCAACTAAAATCTTCCTGTAAAAGTGTAAAGAATCAAGAAATCAATATTTAGGGTTCGATTGCTAATGACATGTCAAAAGAATAAAATGTGATGCAGAGATTAAGAACCTGTGACTATCGACATGGCCGTATCAGATCGCTTCGTTGTTGAATCGGTGATTCAGTATCATTAACCAAAAATCGGGGAAGAACTGGAGCAAGAAGGGTTCGTGTCTTCAAATCGGAAGGTTGATTCAGATCACTAACTAAAGAATTTTATCATTAAAGTAACCAAAAATCAGGGAAGAACTGGAGCAAGAATCACTAACCAAAAATCGGAGAAAAGAAGGGTTCCTGGGTTCAAATCGGAAGGTTGATGTAGCGCGATGCGGGAGGCAGCCCAGATCCGGTCAAAATCGATTGATGTGGAGCGACATACACCGGTGTTCTTGCGTTCTGCGGATTCGACGTCGACGTTGTTTTTTATGGCGATGTAGAGTCCGGTGATGCTTGCGGCGGAGACGGAGCAGTGGACGACTAAGGCTACTTTGCCGTATTTTTTGAGAAGCTCGCGGAAGCGACCGCCGGCCATTGATGGTTGACTGTCTTGAAGCTTTTATTGAGGGGAAAATTCTAGAGGCAAGAGTAAGAGTGGGAAGAGGAAAAATGGAGAAGCTTGGTGGTGAATGTGAAAAAGCAATAAAGTGCCTGGCGCAAACATACGTTGTTATTTGATATATATAATAATGTGTAAGATTTTTTTTGATTTATTTGTAATTTCTGTCAAACTTTATTCTTTATAGGTAGTAAAATTAGAGTTCACTTATCCCAGCTCAGTTGGTGGGGAAGCCGGCTGTCATCTTAGGAGGCACCGGTTCGATCCCTGGCTGAGGCTGGGTATTTGGACATCTCGGTGAAGGCTTGGCCCGGGGTTTTACCCGGGTTCGAGTCCAAGGGGGGGCGCGGTTTTACCTATTCCACGGGGTTTCCGCGCATCAGGGGTGTGCTACGCTTTCTAGCGGTGGTCGAGTAGTCGGCCTTTGGACATAGCTCCGAAAGGGTGGGTTTACACGTGGAAAGCAGTTAGCCGTTCAAAAAAAAAGGTAGTAAAATTAGAATTTGAAAGTGACGTGTTATTTGCATATTAGACTGGTCAATTAAAAATTTTAAATTTATGTTATTTGATTATTGAAACTTTTGTCTTGTTAATCGTTGAAGGTGTTGCAATCGGTGTTGTATACCGGTACATGTGGTCGCGGTTGGTGCTATAATCGGCAACGACCATGTTGGTCAAGCCGGCAAAGATGAAGGTGGTGGTTACATCGGAGAAGATGATATTAGTGTACTAATATGATTTGAGATCATTATATACATATGTGTACAGGAACATATACATATATGTACATTGCTTGATTTTAGTTGTTTTTTTTTGTAGAGCTCGTTATATACATATGTGTACAGGAACACGAATATGTGCATATGTACATTGATTAATTTTAGTTGTTTTTTTTTTGTAATGTTATATGAATATACATATATTCTACAACATTCTCTCTCTATGTATTTCGGTTGTTTAGGTTCATATACTTCCTTAAAAGTTTAGAGATTATATGCAAAGTTAAAAAGTATACATATTCTAACAGTTCGATTTGATTATGTAGTGGTGGTGCAATGCTGATAAATATTATCATGAGCCACGATTGAGATTGAAGTATGTATAGTCCTGTCCCTCCTTATATTATGTGTACATGATTATCATACTAGCTCTTGAAATTTCATATTTCATGTGTCTAATGCAGGGATTTCTTTTGTTCAATTTATAGATGCTTGGGCAGAAGGGCTAAGGCCTTTTTTCAATTGTATCTTAAAAATAAAGCCCAACAGGAGCTAATTTTAGGTTTTGCTATGCGTGTAGGATTCGCTGGTGGTGTTGTCATCGATTATTTATACCATTAGATTTCTTATATTAACATGGCTTCATGTTATATTTTTGTGTTGCTAGTCTTATACATATACGTGTATATATATATATATATGATAAGAGTTGTATGGAGATGATGATTAAGATGAAGACGATGATTCAGGATGAAGCCCTAATTTGCGGACACGCTGAATTCTACGTATTTGTACATTAGTGATTTTAGTTATTTTTACTTGTTTATGTATTGTACATATATGTACATTGACAAAAATGATTGTTTCGAACATGGTTTGATAATATGTAAACCCAACTCTTGTGCATATGTTTGCATATAATACCAAATTATACATATAAAAACAACCGGATTAAGCTAGTATACATACATGTATAAATCCAGTATACACATTTACTTTAACCCTTTTCATAACCAGTTATTTTATAACCAACAATCTACATGCAAGAGTATACACGTATGTATATTCCTATTATGCACAATCATAAAAACATCTTGCTTACTCTAGTATACATATATGTATAATAAAAGTATACACAACATTTCACGTTTTCTTTTACCACTTTACCATTGTAGACATATACATGCATGAGTATACACATATGTATAGTCCAATTTGTACACAATATACACATTTTGTTTAGCACACAATCAGATGATGATGATGCTTTTGTAAATGTAGCCAAATTAAGGGGTTTTAGATCAAGTGATTTGGATGGTTGTTTTATCAGTGTAGTTGTGAATAATCAACCATTAGCCAACATTTAATTGCAATGTAGTCTGGCGATCATTGTTTTTTTTTCTTTGGAAGAAGAGAAAAAGGTAATGGTAATCTTAGAAATTTGTTTTTGTAATATAAAATTTGAAATGAGAAGATAATTAAAACTAGACAAGCATATTTTTAGGGATCATCTTTTCAAATGGAGATGACGGTTACCAATCTTCAATTAATTTCCAATTTTACCCTTTCTATTAAAAATCAAATCAAATGTTATGTATCTTTAATTACAATAATGCCATTAATCTAAAATCTATCATCTTCTAAATCAATGGACAAGATTTGTTCATTTTGTTCACAAAAACGCTATGGTTCACTCAGGAACCTCACCCTATATATATATATATATATATATATATAAGGGAGGGTTTAAATGAGAACGCTAAATATTGTGAGAACCGTGAGAACAAATTAAAAAACCGCGAGAACTTGGTCAAAAACGAATCAAATTCAAATTTTTTTTCTACACTTATCATTATTATTCGAATACAATGTTAGAAATTTAATTTACACGTTTAAATTTACGTGAATTCATAAATAAAGAAAATTTACACATGTGTAAGTTTGCCATTTACACATGTGTAAATCTGTTATATTTACACATGTGTAAAAAATCTAAAAAGAGTGATTTTAAAAGGAGAAATGAATTATTTTATGTTGTAAATTCTTTTTTTGATGTTGTATCTTAATTACAATGTGGTTTGTATTAAAAAAATTGGTTTAGATTGGTGTTCTCATTCGTTCTCACGGTTCTCGCAATATTTAGCGTTCTCAAGATAACCCTCCCCTATATATATATATATATATATATATATATATATATATATAGGGTAAGGTTCATGCGAGAACCACCCTTATTGCGAGAACCAATGTGAACACAACCTAAAATAGCTAAAAAACCTAAAAAAAAAAACCTAAAATAACCTAACCCCCACCCCCCCCCCCCCAAAAAAAAAACCTAAACCCCCACCCCCCAGCTAAATGCTAAAAACTAAAACCCTCAAAAAACCTAAAAAAACCTATCCCCCCCCCCCCCCCAAAACCTAAACCCCCCTCCCCCAAAAACCTAACCCCCCCAAGCTAAAATGCTAAAAACTAAACCCCCAAAAAACCTAAAAAAATCTTTAAAAAATCTAAATTTTTTTTTAAATATTTTTTATGTTAAAATCGCTACTTTTAGAAGCAAAAAAATTAAAAAAAAAATTTAATTTTTTTTTTTGCTTCGAAAAGTAGCGATTTTTTTATAAAAAATGTTAAAAAAAAATTGTGTGATTTTTAGCTATTTTAGGCATTTTTGGTTGTGTTCACTTTGGTTCTCGCAATAGGAGGTGGTTCCTAACGGATCTTTGTCCTATATATATAGCCCTATATAGGACAATGCTCTACAAAAAACCCCATTTTTTTTAGAAAACTTAGCAAACTCTACTTGTGGCCTATATTTATCCACGTTGCCATAGTCACTTCCTAATCCATTTTGCTTTCAAGGTTATATCAGTAATTTCCCAACCCAAGTTATTTTTCCAATTTGATTTGACATGATCATTTAATGCCCATCAACTCATTTGAAAAAATCACCCACCCCATATTTCTTTTACAATATTTCATTTTATTTTATATCTTCTTTAACAGAAGGTCATTATCATTTTCTCCTCCAAATTATCCGTTCTCCATTAATGTCCATGGAGACAAATCCACCAACCTCCGAGTTAATGTCGCCGATCCATAGTTTCCCCAACAGGTTCCTTAGCAGTGACTTCCAAACTGATGAAGAATTAAATGCTCAAGGTTTGTCTCTTTATCTAACTTAACTATCTCGAATCTATGTTTTTTTTTTTTGTTATTTGACATTTTTTAATGGAATAATCCAAATATACTGCATGGCAATGTTCAGCTGTTCCATTCGAAGCTTCTGTATATACTTACATGCCTGTTGATGGTTCTCGATCATCTGAAGACCCTGTTAGATCACCGGATGTTCTGATATCCAACAAGTTCATGAACAGCGCTTTCCATTCTGACGAGGTTATGGATAATGATCAAGGTTTGTTTTTCTATGCACTCGTTTTGATTTTTCTTCCCCATATATGGCATAGTTCAAACATATTGCATAATGTTCACATGTAGCATACCAAGATTCTGGCTACGCTAACATGCCGGGTGCTGGTTCTGGACCATCTTAGGGCCCTTCTGTGTTTGCTGAATTATCTCGCGGCCATTACGGTTGTTTATTTTCCATGGGAGCACACTTTATACTCATATACCAGAGTTCTAACCTTTTGTCCTGCCATATACCAGATTCCTAACTTTTTCGTTTTCTGATGCAGGGCCAGCGCATCCATACTTCGTTTTTGATACCCCTCAGGGAACCCGTTACTGGATTCCTACCGTCGCTGATAAGTTCATACCAGTGTGTGGGAAATCTTATCCAACATTTGAGGCTGTTCTTTCCATGTATGAACTTTATGCGTTTGAAGCTGGTTTTTCTGTTAAAAAAGGCCAAACTAAAGTCTGGAATGGAATTCCCACACACAAGTATCTTCGATGCTCAAAATACGGGAAACCACAACGCAAGAGGACTTTTGACACACTAGCTAGGAAAACCAACTTCACATGGTGTGACTGTAAGGCAAGCATTCTAGTCTCAATCTCTAATGATACATACACAATTATGAGTTTCAATGATATTCATAATCATGAACTTGTTGAGAATTACAACCGTGATCTTAGCAAGATATCACGGAAGCTGTCATTCTCCACCAAACAATTCATTCACAATATGAGTCTAAACCGTATCGGACCCATGAGAGCTTATAGATGTCTTGTAGCTTTAAAAGGGGGGCATCACAATGTCAATGGGACTCCGGTGGATTTTAAAAATTTTAGCCACCAGTTGCGAATTTTTATTGGTGAACGCGACGCACAAGTTTTCCTTGAACGCTTACGTGAGCGCTTTGACAACCTACCCAACTTCTATTTTTATTACACTGTATCAAATGGAAAGTTGTCTTCTGTATTCTGGGCTGATGAGATTTCAAAGCTAAACTACAAAGCTTTTGGCGATGTCCTCGCCTTTGACGCGACTTACAGCACTAACAGGTTAGTTCCCCCTTTAACATGTGTTAGGCCTGATATCCAAGTATACAAACCAAACCAAAAAAGTGTTACATTTTGTTAACCTCAAATCCATTTTTATTAATAGGTACAAGATGGTTTTTGTGCCATTCACGGGTGTGGATCATCATTTCCAATGTGTTACATTTGGTGCGGGTTTGATATCTACCGAGTCCATTGAATCTTATGTGTGGTTGCTTAAGGCTTTCTTGAAGACACACGGTAATCAACCAACTCTCGTGCTGAGTGATCAAGACCCATCCATGCTTCAAGCTGTTCCTATGGTCTTTACCGAATCACGCCACCGTCTATGCATGTGGCATATAATGAAAAAACTACCCTCCAAGGTTAAGTTAAATTGTTAGCCTTTAACATGTGTTATTCAACATCACAGACTTATATGTGTTTTTAAACTGTTTAATCTAACATGTGTTAGTAACTCTTTAATCTACCAGATCTCTGCGGACCTTCTTGACAACACTAATGTTCGGTCCTGCATTCACCGGTTGGTTTGGAATGTTTATATCAAACTAGAAACGTTTGAGTCCCGCTGGGATGACCTCCTAGAAACATTTGGACTACAAGACCACACTTGGTTGAACGACATGTACAACATCAAACATCTTTGGGTACCAGCCTACTTCAGGGAACTGCCAATGTGTTGCTTGATGAAGACCCCTTCACGCTGCGAAAGCTCTAACGCTGCCTTCAAGGTCAACTCAACAAGCGCAAACACCCTTGTACAATTTATGATGTGCTTTGAAAATAGGGTAGATAGCCAACGCTATCGGCAACGTGTATCCGAGTACAAAACCTCATCCACGGTGTTCAAGGGCACTACTGAATTAGCAATAGAGCAGCACGCGTTCGCCATTTACACAAACGCTGTTTTCGCGCAAGTTCAAAAGGAGATAATTAAAGGGAAGTTTTTATGCTACATCACAAAACAAAGCGATTCCAGCAATACCACTCTTTTGCTAGACGTCACTCATTTGGACAAAAGGAACAACATCATAAACGTCTATCAAGTAACACATGATAGGCAACTTCCTTATTACCACTCCACTAACATATGTTAGATCTAAAGCCTTTTTTTTTGCTCTTTCTGTTCCTAACAGGTTACATATAACACTGTAGACCACTCTGCCAGCTGCTCATGCAGGAATTTCACACGTATCGGATATCTGTGTCGCCATGTCTTTTGCGTATATCGAATGAAAAATGTTGCAAAGATACCCCCCAATACATAAACGATAGGTGGCGCCGAGATGCCCTCCCAAAACAGGTTTTTTCACTTTCCAGCCGATACGGCGTCAACCCACACGCACCATCCGTTATGCGTAATGAAATCCTTGATCTCGTTACTGAATGTGTTATGTGGCTAGAACCGACGAGGATTCGTTGTCAAAATTGGTTGCCCAACTCCGGGATTTCAAGATCAATGTGCTTTCCAAGCAACCATTGGGTACAATCCAAAATGAAACAAACGAGTGTGAAATGGAAGAAATAGTTGGGCAACCAATCAACATTCCAGTCGAAGTTGCTAATCTAGATGTTGTACGCAATAAGGGATGTGGTACACATACTCGCATTTCTGGACCCGGTGAGAAGGCAAAGACAAAACCACCTAAACGTCCAAAGCAACTTCGGTTATGCAAGCGCTGTGGTCTTTATGTCGACGACCACGACTCACGCAACTGCGTTAAGGTGCTCGCAATGAAAGCAGCAAATGCAGCTGCTGAACAACAAAGGCAGACCGCCCCTGGTGCCTCCCTCTCTGATTAAAATCTTTCTTTTCGTTTACTAGTACTATGTAATGGGAGACTCTCGTCATTTTGGCCTTCTTACACACATGTAACAGTCTTTTAACATCATCCTCCCCTTTTCTGTTACGTGTGTAAGAAGGTGGAACTATTTTTATCCCATTTATCATATCCAGTCTTGTAAAAACTTTATGGCCTTCGACACTTTATGTTTTGTAGGCCGACTTTTGTGGACCTCTGTTTGCTATTAACAGGCCTATCTTATTATTATATGCATGGATAATTGTGGTTTTGGTTTATATTTTACAACAGCATCAAAACAGATGCTTAACACATGTTAGCCCTGTAACTGGGGTTTTTTTAACTGTAAAGGATCAACACAAAAGGTTTTAACCACACCAATATCTTATATATTAAGACACATCAGGTTATACAGGAAACTCTATCTTTTTGGCCTTCTTACACACATGTAACAGTCTTTTAACATCATCCTCCCCTTTTCTGTTACGTGTGTAAGAAGGTGGAACTATTTTTATCCCATTTTATCATATCCAGTCTTGTAAAAACGTTATGGCCTTCGGCACTTTATGTTTTGTACGCCAAATTTTGTGGACCTCTGTTTGTTATTAACAGGCCTATCTTATTATTGTATGCATGGATAATTGTGGTTTTGGTTTATATTTTACCACAGCATCAAAACAGATGCTTAACACATGTTAGCCCAGTACCTAGGGTTTTTTTAACTGTAAAGGATCAACACAAAAGGTTTTAACCACACCAATAACTTATATATTAAGACACATCAGGTTATAGAATTAAACTTCACAACTAGCCAACTTAACCACACATTCTACTACTAGGTTACAACCGCACCTAAAACAATGGATCGACTACCGAGCCGTGACATCAACCCATTCCCAAAAAAAATATTAATAATAAAAGAACAAGAAAACGACGTTAGTATGTGGCCTACAAACATAGGGTCAAAAGGTTATCACAACTTTAACCACTTACCACATCCTAACTACCCCTTCTTATCCTCCATCTCTACGAAGCTTTTCATCATGGTGTGGCAACATCCTCATCATGAAAGTACAGAGGATAGGGGCTGCGCTCACTCTCCCATGGGTCATGGTAACACCAGGACTTGATTGTTTCGGGTGAGTATGGACACAACGGGCAACCACATAATTCATGGTCTGGATCCGTCAGCAACCTAACCAACTCATCTGGTAGTCCCTTCAAAATTTCAGCTTCTGGCAAAACGTGTTTCGTACGGCGTGACGCTTCTTGCAAACCACCAGCTACATCAGCTACATTGTTTGCTCTGCTCTCTGAATCATCGTCACCAGAAGCTCCTCCAGTTTTCATGTCTTCGGGCTTCTTGTGAAACACTTTTCTTGCGTAGCACACCCCGTACCGACCCTCACATGCTTCCTTCCTCTTTTGATTCAGCTTCTCCACGCCTGGTGGTGTAGACGTGACCTTATTTTTATAAGTGTCCATCACATTAGCATACTTTGGAACCACTAAAACTTTTTGGTGTACTGAAGTAGTGAAGTATTACATAATATGACTTGGTTCTTCATTACACTGCTTATAGAGGTATATCAATGATACATTTAATATAGTTGTTGTGACTTGACTTTGATGTGACCATATGGGGCAAAAAAACAATGGTTCCTTTTCCAATAAAGTTGTTTTTTAGCCACCAACCCCTATGTTAGTGGACTTCTGCCACCAACTTTCCCCAACTTCCAAGAATCCTACTACATTTTGAGAATAGTGGGCCCCTTGGTAACAGGAAGCAGCATTTTTACATTTCCTTAAATGTTACACCTACCAATATATAATTTAAAACAGCCTCATTTAAAACATTATCAACTACATCAATAACATTCTAACACATGCAAGAATACATCAATATTCTTCAGAGTATACAATAACCAAGTTAATAGACATCAGTTTTAGTCAGACAAAATTCGCATAGACAGTCTATCGCCAAAAGACCTGGTACATGCCACACCCACAAAACACATATCCCATAATAAGTTTAAAGCAACATCCCAAAAGCAAAGTACATGACACTCCCAAAACAAAGCTGGCACATTTAACGCTACACCTATCCTACAGTAAATACCATTCACCCCCTAACACACGTTACTCTAACCGGCAATCCTGCTGGATTTTAGGCAGCAGCACATTCACCTCCGAACATAAGATGTGCGCAACATACCTCTTTCTCAACTTCCGCACCTCCGCCATCTTCTTCGCCCCACTCATGCGGAACCCACAGTTAAAACTTTTGTTTTTCCCCATGTAGCACTCCATGTGACGCATTAAGAAGACCCCACAATCAGTTTTGTTTGTTGTGGTCGCCCAACTAACCGGCATACGCTGGATGTTGCAGTAGTCAATGTCATCGGCTCGCGGATTCCCAACCTCCCGAAGGTATTGCACAAACATATCTTTCTGCATATACATATACAGGCCATGCTCAATATAAAAAACACATCTTGAATACAATCACACTTACGTTACAACATGGGTCATTTTAAAAACTTACAAACTTATACGGTGTGTCCTTGTGGAGGTAGTATACACTATCTTCTATCGGCTGTCCTTGTCTGGATTTGTCATTATCAACAACATAAATTCCGGGGTCCCGTAACTCAAACACTAGCAAGTAAAAATGTTTGTGTTCCAAGATCGGGAAGAAAACAATGTCGTGCTTTCTAAAATCAGGATCTTTTTCAGCACTGTTAACCCCACCTTTTATTCCAACCCGGAACTTGTGCATCCGCGCCTCGACTCCACCTTTCTCAGTTGTTAACATCCACGGAAACTTTCACAAAAGAGAAATTAATAAGGATAAGCACTCGGCACACCGTAACTACTTTTCCACAGAAAACATCAATCTACACAAATAATGTCTATATTCAAATCACTCACCACAACTTTAGTACCAAAGAATTGCCTACTGTAAGCCTCCCTTGATTTCCGTTTCTCTTGGAAGTTTAGCACCTCCGCCCAACAGTCGATAATACCATCCGATACCTCATTGCCAGCGTTTAAACTCTTGAACATAGCCCGAGACGCTGCTACATGGGAAGGGCTTCGAAACAGCAACTCCCTGGTTTCATACGTACAGAAAAAAATTACCTTCCATACCTTAACACATGTTAATGTAATTTAACTCATTTTTTAACAGTATCCCCCTACTTACACAGCCATGTGTATCGGGCTATCTACATCATCAACTGACGACGTACCCTGTTCCTTCCTGCGGCAAAAATCAAAAAATAAACAATTAACTAGATCCATTGGGTTCATGGTTTACACCCGTATTATACAACAATAAACCCTGTGGTAGTTCTACTTACATGTTTGCCTCCATTGCCCGCTTCCTACGAGAATGCCCATTTAGGAAGTGCGTTGGGGATTCATCAGCGTATATGTAATCCCACAGATTTGCCTCCTTCTTAGTGATTGGCTGACCCATTTCAACAGACCTTATATAGTAAGGTGATCTATTTGGTTCCGCTGCCACTTTCTCTATAAAAGGCAGCTTCCTTTTTTGGGCCCCCAATTCAGCTAACATACGTACACGGTTTGCTAGCGGCAAATTGTCCTCCACCTCATTCGCATCACCACCCAATAACTCCACCCCAGCTTGCTCCTTGTGGATAGCAATTGCGGGGTCATATGAGCTCACCGGTTCTACCATTATAACCATACTCAAGTTTGGGGTGGTCTCCACATCGCCTAAACACGTATTAAAAAAAACAATTCAGGTTACTTTGTAACAAATTTTTACACTTTCACAGTAAACAAAAATAGTCAAGCTTACCGGAACGTTCGGGCGCTGTTTCTGTCCCAGCCATGTCATCCACCTTTGAACTTTTGCAACCTACATGTTCGATGCAAATAAGTATATTGAAATGACTCAACTAAACCAGCAATCCTAATCAGTTTTTAGAAAACTGTGCCGGTTTGCTGTGACTCGTCAAATTCACCACCAATTTGTGTCATTCCAAGACTCCAATTAGGCCCATCGAAACCACGTTCATCAATCGACGCATCGCCCCCGTCCACTGTTCTTACGATTAACACACGTTAACCCCACTAAATGTACCTAATAGCTAACACATGTTATAGCATAAAAACCTTTTACCGTTAAAATCCGGCTGCCCCTCCTCTACCGCCGCTTTGCCTTTACCATCCATAACCACCTCCTCAAATTCACCGAAAGTATCTCCTTTCACAGAGCCAACCACCACGCCAACACACTCTTCATTAGGTACGAAGGTTGAATGGAGTACGTCATGCTCAGTCTTACTATATGAACCTGCATAAAACATTCTTATCACATCTCATGCATAGGTTACTATTTTGAACCTGCCTAAACATTTAACCCTTACAATCACGGTGACTCTTCTCTACAACCGCCCTGCTTTTGCAGTCCGAAACCACCTGTCCATCCTTGTCGCTAACATCACCTTCCAAGGGTCCAAAGACGACTCCACCACATTCTAACGTACTTGCATCACTTGCATCCACCACTTCATGCTCAGTCTTACTATTTGATGCTGCATAAACATTCACGAAAAAATTTGAAATGGCTTAACGTGGTGCGTCTAGAGTTTTGTCGACCCCATACAAATAAGATGCTTTCTGAAGATTACCTTCATTGTCATTCCCTTCAACCTCATCGGTAAGCTTAACACCCATATCATCACTTTTGTCTACCTGATCAGTAATCTTATCCTCTTTGTCAACAGTCGCCTCTAAATGTGCCAGCTGATCATCGTCCTTCTCATCCACATTTTTTTTCAGGTAGAGGTTCATGTCCTGCTGCCTGCACACTATATGCATCTTGACCAACCAACCGCATGCCTGAGCCACCGTCAACTGTCAAAGGAAGATCACACATGTTAAAACAGAATTAAACAATATAGCACATTATAAAAAACCAGCAATCTGAAATTGTACGAAGCACTACCAGTAACACCCTGGGCCGCTGCTGCTTTTAAACGCAGTATCGCATGCATTAAACCGAACGGCTTATGGACTTGTTCAACATCACTTTTATCCCCGCTCCATTTTCCTTCAATATGTTCCACCCCACCCATACTACAGTCACCCCTAGTTGAAATACCAGCCTCATGAACACTCTTATCACCGTGTTGCTTCTCAGTCTCGTTGCACCCTATAACATCACATTAATATTAAATGGGTTCAGACACGTACGCATATTATAGGGATATAAACTTTGTCCCTGTACAAACAACGCATCACCATCAATGTGTACTTATGTTTTCTTCCTAGGGTGCCACCTATACACTTAGCGGCAAACGTACAATGTATCTGGTAACACATGTAACACTTTACCTGTTTCTTTACCCCCATCCATGCTTGGCCCATCAAACATCCTGTTTGTCTTACGCCTTATTGGGGTCACACAGCCTACTTCTGGCTCAGGAGCATCCTTTAACTTTTTCAGTCGAGGAGATCTCCTCACCCACAACGACTTCCCAACATCTTGCAGCATCTCAGCACACTCTTTGCCATCATGTGGTATGCTTGCTTGCCCTGCAACATCAGCTGCAACGACAACAGATGTTAAACAATACATTTCAGTCCCCTACGCATATTACAGGGACATAACATATGTTAGACAATACATTTCAACCACAACAGGTGTTAAGCATCTGTTAACATGTGTTACACTATACATTTCAGTCCCGTATGAACATTACAGGGACATAAACTTTCTCGAGCACTAATCAACGCGTCACCATCAATGTGTACTTATGTTTTCTTCCTAGGCTGCCATCTATACACTTAACTATAAACGTACACTTACAATGGTAACACATGTAACACTTTACCTGTTTCGTTACCACCATCCGTGTTTGGCCCATCACACTTTATATTTGTCTTGCGCCTTTTTGGGGTCACACAACTTTCTTCTTTCTCATGAACATCCTTTAACATCTCCAGTCGAGCAGATCGCCTCACCTGTAACGACTTCCCACCATCTTCCATCGTTTCAGCAAACTCTTTTCCATCAACAGCTACGCTTGATTGCCCCGCAACATCACCTGCAACCACAACAGATTTTAATCAATAAGATCGGTAACACATTAACATGTGTTACAGTGTACAAGTCAGAAAGATAATAATCACACCTTCTATGCCATCAAAGTCTATGGCTGAAGATCCTACTTCTTTCAATCTCCTTTTACTGATCCTTTGGGAGGCCGATTAAGTGACTTCCTGTACAAACTAGCTATTGGCGAACCATCCGAGAAATCGTCAACCACGCCATCCCCTACGAAAACGTTGCACATCAATAAATACGTGCCACATTAATCAAGTCAAATTTTTACAAACAATAACAACGACTAACCAGCGTTCTGTCCATCGTCAACGTGAATACTTTCATCATTTTTCAAATCTTCCAACACCTCATTGATACGGTGCGACGATAAATCTACCGCTTGATCGTGATCTGTACGTGCATACGCTCTCTGTTCAAACAAACTTTCATACATTGCCTTCAACGTCTGTACTTCCTCGTCATCAGGGCTCTCCACACACATAGATTCCAACATACCCTCTATTTTGATTTTGTTCTTGTTTTCACATTAATTAGTTGTCGTACCATCAACAGCATCTCCTGTTTCAAAAGGTTAAAGCAACAATTTCATACAAAAATTATATACTAATTGTAAAAAACACATGTTAGTGTATATAACTATACCTCCTTACTTGCCTAGTGATCCACGTTATAGTTACTTGGAAGTGTTAACCCTTTAAACCCTCCCAGACCAAACCCACCAGCAAGTATTTCCAGCCTTTCTCTCTCTCGCAATCTCTTCAAGTTCCAGAAAGCCAAAGGACACACCGCCTTGTCAACCTTCATCCCTGTGCACTCAATGCTATCAACGTACAACAGCTACAAGTAACAGCAATCAGTTCAGTCCGAAAAACAAGCAAGTATATTTAACACATGTTAATTTAGAACGTCAAAATAAATTTCACTTACTATCAGAATCGAAAGAGGCCCAACAAAGATGCTTTGTGGGTCAAGCGGATCCCAGGTATCTTTGCAAGTTTTCAACTTCTCTACCACCAGGTCACACCAGTCTAACTTTGCAAAATCCATTTCATCATCTAGATACTCTAAGATTTCTTCCCGTAAAAAACTTTGTTTATGACAGTCAACAAGCACTGCCACAAAACACATTACAAAATCCATGCGGAAATCAAAACTGTCTTCGCCGTCAGACTCATCTATCATTTTCACCATCTTTGTTGGAGGTACCATTACACCCGGGTATCTCACCCTCCAATCCGCAATGGCATCAACCAAGATAGGCAGCTTATCAATCGAACTAAACTTTATCCCACCGGTTGGGATCCCAAGTAACTGATGTATCACTTTCCTATTTACCTTGATATTACCAGCAGGTGTAGATATCACCATCTTATCGGGATTAAAATTGTCGACAACAAAATAACCTAACTTAGCTGGTAACCCATCAACATTGAAAGTAAGTAAACGACCAAAGCCCATTCCCCTGACTGCCTCACGTTGTTGGTCTATCAATGCTCGTACACACTTATAAAATTGTAGTGGTGCGGATCGCGTCCTTATTCCCAGAAATTCATCCTTCTTTGCTCGCTTACGGGCTTTGGGGACTTTTGCTTGTCTGTTAACAACTTCTTTTTGCTTCCGTTTTTGAACTTTCACACTCTCCTCTGAAACTTTCTTTGTCCCTGACCGTAAGGTTCTCCCGCTTGATGTAGCTGTTACATCTGCCCTATGTACTGGTATAACGTTTTATACAAAACCAAAACAACCATAAAATAATTAGTCGACTTTATAACCCTTTATGTCAAAACTTTATAACACAAACGGTAACGTTACAGTTATAAGATCAAACATCCAACAATTAATCATTTGAACATCAAACAAATGAAAATAAATAAAAAATAACTAACCACGGGTTCTTTGCCTTCCTTTGCCAGAATTATCATCCGCAATTTTTTTTTCTCTGCCAATTAACACATGTTAGAAAATGAACTGTAATCAGACCATTAATTCTTTGGCAGACAAACAAATCAAGCCGAATGATCTTTGGTCTGGCCATTAATTGTTTAACACATGTTAGGCAAACTTTGGAAATTACCTAACCACGTTATAGAAGAACACATTCATACACTAACAAAATGTTTAACATTTTTCAAACACCTAATCTAATAATCTTAACTGATTGTACCATTAATCCAATAACCTTAACATAATTTTCAAACTGTTAGGCAAACTTCAAACTCCCACTATTAATTATTTGGCAGTCAAACAAATCAAAGGCAATGATCTTTGGTCCGTCCATTAATTATTTAACACATGTTATGCAAACCTCTAAAATTAACTACCCAAAAATTAATGTACTTCCACAACCAGAACTATACAAGGCAACGTTTTCTGTGGGAAATTTGAACATCAAACAAATGAAAGTAAATAAAAAATAACTAACCACCGGTTCTTTGCCTTCCTTTGCCAGAAATATCATCCGCAATGTTTTTTTCTCTGCCAATTAACACATGTTAGGCAATGAACTGTAATCAGACCATTAATTCTTTGGCAGACAAACAAATCAAGCCGAATGATCTTTGGTCTGTCCATTAATTGTTTAAGACATGTTAGGCAAACTTCGGAAATTACCTAACCACGTTATAGAAGTTCACATTCATACACTAACAAATGGTTTAACATTTTTCAAACACCTAATCTAATAATCTTAACTGATTGTACCATTAATCCAATAACCTTAACATAATTTTCAAAGTGTTAGGCAAACTTCAAACTCCCACTATTAATTATTTGGCAGTCAAATAAATCAAAGGCAATGGTCTTTGGTCCGTCCATTAATTATTTAACACATGTTATGCAAACCTCTAAAATTAACTACCCAAAAATTAATGTACTTCCACAGCCAGAACTATACAAGGCAACGTTTTTTTTCATAACCATTTAACACATGTTATACCAGTTCACATTGATACGCAATTTCCAACTATTGTAACCAAAAGGCACTTACCATTGATAACATTATAACATTTTTTCCCTACCATTTAACCCATGTTATACAAGTTCACATTGATACGCAATTACTAACTATTGTAACCAAAGATACTTACCATTTACCCGTCCTTTCCCAGTGGATGTTGACCCAGTGTCAGTATCTTCATACACTGCAAATGCAGCCAAACAAAAGTATGTTATGAACAGAGCCTAATTCAACACACTATACATCACCTAAAACTACGTTCACGGTTTATACGCCCATCAATACTAACCTAAAGCCCTCTGGGTCGGACCGAAGTGAGATTGTTGCTTGGGAGGAACTTGCTTGGAATCATCGGATATAATAAGAACACTACGGCTGGCAGACCTTTCCCGCCCTAATTTAGGTCTCCTAGTGCAATACATTGAAAACAAAACAAAATCAGTTGCCATTTTTGAAGGGGAATTCGATAGAACAAAACCCCCTTTTACAGGACAGATTACAAGAACTAACCTTTTGCTTGAACTCTTGATCTTCCGTAATCGTTTCATTTTGAGCGAGGACGACAAAATTACGAACGATTTCCTCATTCTCCCGGATCCTCACTATCGGCTTCTGTCTTAGGGTTAGAAGGCACCGATCGGTTTAGTCTTGGCGATGGGGAAATATGAACAGTCTATCGGATGGGGGGAATTATGAACAAAACTGCATATGAACAGTATAGTGGGAAAGATAAAGATGAATTTTTTTTGAATTGGTTTGGAGTTATGATTTGATTGCTACTGCATGGCAGGGAGTTCTTTTTCCAAGGTTCTATTGCACTACCGAAAATACCCCTTCAGTGCTTTTCATGTGTATTATAATATTTCTTTTAATTATATTTCTTTCCAAAATGATGAGAACCATTGATCAACTTGGATGACACATAATCAATGGATGACAATGAGTTTGCAAAGTTTTCTAAAAAAGATAGAGTTTCCTATATAGCCAAGCCCCTATATATATATATATATATATAAAAGAAAACTATAATTTTAAAATACCTATTTATGTGGTTGTCTTCTCTCAAACTCATGCTATACTAAAATCATTAATTGTTTTATTTGTTATTATTTTATCATAATGAATTTGACAAAATAAAAGGCTTTGGGCATTCAAAACTTCTGTGGATCTATTTTCCAAATAGAGTTTTATATAATATATGTAAGTATCTAAACAATTTATCAAGAGGAGGATTAGTCTAGTATATATTAATTTTAAACATAAACGTGTTAATAGATAAATAATATTGATATAAACAGGTATATACATATTGATATAAAAAATGAATTCATGTAACAAAAAAAAAACTAAACATGAATCTAAATCAAATATTTGTAGGCTCTTGTGATCGATCGGGAACGAGTTAGCTACGCCATAATTATTGTCATTACCGTTTAAGGTACGGATTTTGTGGTGTCTTGCTTTTAGCATAATTGTTTATTTATCATCTTGTAGTTTTAATTCATGATATCGGATTCGTTCGTGATTGCTACTTGAACCGTTGAGTTTTCTACGTTCTTTAATTATCGTTACGTACATCGTGTCGAGTTATTGTCCTTGCCAAGCATGCGATAGGTTACACATTTATACTCATTGTCGCATGTTCCCATGACTAGTGATTATTGGTATAAATATTGGCTAGACGTGATATAGCCTTAGTGTATCGTTATTAAATTGTCTTTGAATTAAGTGCATAATTTCATTGACCTCAATACCCGAGCACATCCACCTATGGGGACATAGGGCGTCATCATAGGTACAGTTGACGTGCACCATCCGTGGCGGTGCGAAAGGCCCACGGCGTCTCTACATTGTATTGTGTGCTAAGTGATTGCACTTATTGATTATTAAGAGGCGTATGGATCGATCCTAGGAGTGTAAGTATAAGTGTTAGTGGTAGTGGGATAGGTGTGAGTGCCCACATCCCTTCTACATAGTGGTGCATTGAAACTGCAGCTAATGTACAAAGTGTTAGTGTTTATTGTTAGTGGCTCACATGGGTATTTCTAATATACCTTTATGGTATTCATCAGTGATCATTCAACGTATTGTATTGTTTGCATCGTTAAAGTGTTTAGTGTATTGCTTCTATCATTTATGTGTTAGTGCTATTGTTTATCCGTTACTGGGCAATTTTTGGGTCAACCGTTTCTTTTTTTTTCTTTTACTATGTCTTAAACAGGTACTCAGGGAAATCGGGGGAATGTGTGAAGAGTGATAATAAAAAGGCTAGAGTTGGAAGCAACAAGTTTAATAAAACTTTATCTTTAATAAATTTAGACACTTATGTTTTTTCTATTAGACCGTTACGTCGTTTGGGTATTTTCGTTTTTAAACCTATGGAATTTATGTTTTAATTGAGTTATTAATTATCTTTGATTATCGAATTGTGTAACACGTCAGCCCTAATCGGGGCGGGGTGTTACAACTTATGTATTAAATATGGGGTATGTCAACAAGGAATACATGAAGTAATCGTACGTAAAATACGTGGGCTATGTGCACATGAAACTGAGTGTCTTTGGTAAACACGGTAGGGTATGGTTGACTAACTTGGAATGGGTAACATAACATATCGAGAAATCTAAGGTGAGTTCACTTCTCTTGAGCATGCGTCCCGGTGGGTGGGACAGTCAAACGAGTATTCCTGGGAGGAATAAGTCTTTTTGAAAATCATTGGGTATTCCTGAGAGGAATAAGTCATTGGGTAAAAACTGGAATGTTGGATAACACACTCATTTCCTATCACATTTTAAGATTTGTAATACTTTATGTTAATAAATGAAAGCTTTTATTTCAATCTTGTTATGAGTTTAATATGATTGGTGGCTAGATCCTGGTACGTCACACGCCTTGCGGGGGTTTCCGCATGTGGTATTTTGGGGGTGTGACACAATCCGTCCCAACGAATCTGATCGTTTTGAACTTGATTATTTTGAAAGTTTGTGGTTTGATCGAGACGGTATGACAATGTTTTAAACAATGGAACCCCACCAAGGCTAAGTCATCAGATCGGATGGGAATCACCCCGTTCGATCAGTTAACTGTCCTTGATGGTTGTTCATGTTCAACCCGTTATCCGGTCATCTCGTCGATAGAAATCAGTTCTCAAACTGACACTTCACTATAGAATGAGTTGAAGGTCTGAACGAGCTCTGATTCTATCGGTTTTGAGTAAAAAGTTAAGAAAGTTTGATGAAAGCTTGAAATACTTAGATTCAGCTTAGATCTAGTTGAGATTAGTGCTTACACGCCGTGGAATCCATTAGATCTGAACTGTTCTTGATGAGATGAGGTTACACTTCCCTGTTTCTAAGAACTCCATGATGACATCACCTTAGAACGCCCCAAATCAGAGGATTTTACGGTGGAAAAGTGAGATTTGATGTTGAAAAAGATGAAGGAGTGCGTGTAGATCATATAAGTACAAGACTTGAGGTAGAAACTTACAAGAATCGCGAGAAATCGAGAGAAAATAGCCCCAAAGCGTACTGGTCGGGTGAGAGCTGTCACATCAATATTCAAGTGATGTGACAAGTGCTATTTATAGGTGAAGAAGAGAGGAGGTGATGGAGTGCCATGGATCGGATGGCAATCCGATCGGATGAAAATCCGATCTGATAGCAATCCGATCGGATGGCAATCCGATCAGATGGCAATCCGATCAAATGGCCACTCGTTCGAATGGTCATTCGATTGGTGGTCTCCGGTGATTTGCGTTTCGATGTTTCGTTTCATTCGTTAAGCGTTGCGATAGTTTGGTCACACATTTTCATTCCCACATTCATATATTTATTATAATTAGTCACATAGGGTCGTATAAATATCCATATTTCAAAGTCTGCGTTGCGATAAACGAGTTGCACGTTTCGAATATGCGTTGCGTTGCAACACATCACGACTATCGAGTAGGGTAGAATAGGTCCTCACTCAACGTCATCGTGAGTGTTAGTACATGCGATGTGATGTGTTATAGTGATAAAGTATGAGTAATATGTGAAAATACTGCGAAGTAACGATGTATTTGATATGGCAGCATTATGATCCGAAGCTCTAGTGCTAGGCGTAACGAGTATAGCGAGTAGTAACAACGCACGAACGTGCGGGTTGTTAGAGAGGGCTTGTTAGGTTTTGGAGAGGTCACCGTGGAGATGGTGGGTCGCCGGAGGTGGTGGTGATGGTGGCGGCGGGTTGGTGGTGGATGATGGCAGAGAGAAAGATAACGAGAGAAATAAGAAAGAGATATAGAGAGACTAAAGAGAGTGAGGGGCTTTCAACTTTATACATGTTTTATTTTATTTTTTTGTTTTTTAATTAAATGGATAAAATTACAAAAATACCCTTATTTTCCTACTAAAATTACAAAAATACCCTGAATTAACTGAAAAAATTAACTGGGTTTGCCCTAAAGGACATACCGCGCAAGATTTCAAAATATTAAGTACAAAACTTGTTAACTTTTGCGCTAAAGGACACCGCCTGCAAAATGGTATAAACATAAAGGACAAAACTTGTAATTTACTCTTATTTGTATTTGACCAATTTCCAACCCACTATATAGGGGAATTGGTCTGTAATAATCCCAACTGGAGGTCATTTGTCATTGACAGTCCCACCTTTGAATATTCCCCCTACCAGTCTCATCTTTCACCTGTTTTTCCTACACCGATCCCCCATTAAAAAAACACTTAACGGAGTTAAGCTTTTTTCCAAATTACAAACAATTTTTTTAGGGCTTTTGATCCGAACGACGATACAAGTCCGTTGATGGAGCTTTGGTCCCGAGATAACTGGTTCGGTGAATTATTATAGATAAGAAAGGAGTAGAAGTAGAATCAACACCGAACAAGTCAGTTATAATCTGATTTCTATTAATGATTTGAAAGTTACATATCCGTGAAACAAGTTGGACAACATCTCCCTATAGGGAACCAAAAGCTTGTCCAACACAAAACCCCAAAGCTCATATATATAGGCATGGTGGCTTCGTACGAACCCACATAGGGTGCGTTCGTACGAACCGACTTGGTCTTGCGCATCTGTACGAATATACTCAAGTGCTCGTTCGTACGAAGGAGCTATTACATCACAACACCTTTGATTCGTACTGGATTTCACTCTATTCTATACAATATTCAACACACGCTCTATCTAGCATATTCGCACAATGGCAAACATACAAAATATGCACCAACACTCTAGTTGGGATTATTACAGGTCAATTCCTCTATAATATATATTAAACCACACTATGTTAGCTACATGGTACATTTTTTTTTTACCAATTGGGTGGTGGTCCATTCGCAAAGGCAAAACCTTTAAAACACCAAGGTTGGGAAGGGGAAGGTCCTGGGTTCAAGTCTCACAGACGACAGGGGATTAAAGAAATTACGTTAAAAAAAAGCTACATGGTAGTTTTATAATTTTTATTTTGACCACAATGTTTTGTCTTTTTCCCTTTGTTTTTATCAAGTTTTATTTTAATCACAATGTTTTCCCTTTTCCTTTTATTTTTATTTTCTTGGCTACAAATTACACACGTATTGTTCTTATTATTATATTATAAAGTGTTATTATTATATTACAACTTTTATCAAATTACATTACAAAAAGTATCGTAGTGACTATATTGTTAGGTGTTTTTTTTTCAAATTATCCTCAATAGTTTAATTTTCCTTTTATAACTTCCGTTCGTTACTTTTATTTTTACAAAACTTAAATACGCGACATAATTTTGTAGTTGTTATATTTTGTGTCCATTTTGGTTTTTTACGCATTCGTATTTTGCGTATATAAAATTAAATAACAAAAGGCACTATAGCGGCTACAATGTTGGGTTTTTTTTACCCTATGCACTATAGATAATATAAGTCTTTACTCGGTAGTTTTATTTTCCTTTTATAACTTTCGTTCGTTACCTTCTTTTTACAAAAATTAAAGATGCAATATAACAAAATGGGAAAGTAATGATGGAATGAGGTCATTAAGGAGCGTTAACCATTACATAATTTTTAACGGGCTTTATGGTGTTGATGTGACAAAAAATGGCCGTTAGAGGACATTAACCATTACGAATGACCTAAATATTACATTACATATAGTTTAGGGCATGTTTGGCTAAGCTTATTTTACTTAAAAAGGACTTTTGTGAAAAGGACTTATTGACTTATTACTTTTTGAAAAATGAGTTTTTAAAAAAGTGTTTGGATTAGCTTATAGGGTGGGAAAAGCCAATAAGTCAATAAGTTGTTTTTTAAAAAGTGTTTGGCTTAGCTTATTGATGTAAAATGACTAAAAGGTAATAAGTTAATAAGTTGGTTCAAAAAGTCACAACATTATAACTTCTCAAAAATGATTTTTTGATGACTTTTTCTCCTTCTTAAAAAGTCATTTTGAAAAGGACTATTAGGGTGTAAGGAGTGGTTAAACACCGTAGAGTGGCAAACCAAAAAAACAATCAATCAGAGTGCGTCATTTCAATCAGTCAAAAGTGTTTAAACATTACCGAAAAGTGTTGGCAATGGTTTAAACACTTGCTGAAGTGGTAAACTTTTTTTTATATTTTCTGTTTTTTTTTTTAATTTAAGATAAAATGGAAAAAACATCAAACTTTTATAAATAAAAATAAAGCATTACATTTTAAATAAAATCTAAGTTAAAAAAAAACTAAAAACCACAAGTGTGACACCCGTGTCACTTCAACCATCATACGAATACCAAACCAATGAAATATTGTATTTCATACTTGGAATTTGTATAAATATGTGTATCGTTTGCACATATCAATTCTTGTTCGATTTCGAGCTTTAAATCGCTTTCTGGAAGATTATACGCGATCTGATGCGTAAATATAATCAGTTTAATGCAACAAACACTCCGGAACAGTGACATAGGCTTAACATACCTTAAATAACCTTTACATAACTTAGAAATAAGTTTTGGATGGTTTAGTGTGTCGAAATCAAGTTTATTCGCTTTCTGGGACTAATTTCGACAAACTGCGAAAGTATGCCGATTCGTACTGTAACGAACATTCCGGAACTTGATCATAAGTTAAATATACCCTAAATATCGTTTACATAGCTTAGAAATTGGCTTTGAGGGGTTCGGTATGCTAAAATGAACTTATTTGATCAATAGAGACTAAAAGCGTCAAAAGTGCATAAGTTTGCATTTTCGTGCATATCTTACGTCCTAAATATATCCGGACATCCAAAAATTTATGTAATCATTAAAATATTTTATTTTAGTGATTGGCATGATAAAATTCCATTCGTCGCGTAATTTGGATCGTTTTTGCGTTCATTACGATTTCCGTCGTAATTAACCGAACAACGCAACCGTACGACCAAACGAACCGAAATCCGAGATGTTTTTGAGCATATTTTAAGTTCCCTATACTTTAACTTTATTTTAGATCCTTGAAATGGAGTTAACGGGGCTTAAAAGTGCAAAAAATCAAGTTTTACAAGTGCAGGGACCATTTTTGAAATTTCTGGCAGATACATTGAACTTGGTCCATTTTTTAGAATTTGATGGTTTTAACCCATGGTTTTGCACCCTATAGGCTGGTATTTAATGGTTTTTATTATACTATGGACTCATATTAGGGGCTCCCATGGTTTTAGAAAACAATGGGTGCAAGTGTACGACCTAGATCAAAGCTCGGGTTTCAAGAAACGATCTTAACGGTTCTATGAAATCTATAAATACCCCCACCCACTTCACTCTCAAACTCACACCTTTGATCTGAATTTGTTCTCTAAGTTGATGTGTTATCACTTCATACCTGAAAATATTCGGATCAAAGCTTCCATTCTTGGACCCGTTGTAAGTCCTCTTTCGTTCTTTTACGCGTTTTTAGCGTGAAAGTCAAACATAGTTTGACTTTCTGCATTGACCAGTTTATGGTCAACATGAAGTTCATTTGAACTTCATAAAGTGAGGCGTAATCACGATGGTTTTAGTCTCTTGTGACTATACCTACTGATTACCACGTTATCTAGGCTTAGTGACGAGTCGTAGTTTCGGCCAAAATGCGTATTCTTGCGTATTTTGTAACCAAACTACTTTTAGGTATCAAAAACCATATGTTTTGATACCAAACCTGACTTGTCCTTAGACAAAATGGTGCTTCCTACACAATGTACAAACTGGATCCACACGGGATACGAAATCTGGAGAATCTAGAAAACTTATATCTAGGACTTTTGGGAACCCAGGACCAAACTCGTAAGGGTTTACTTAGGAACCATATCTGTCAACTCAATCAAACATCATTAACTTGACAAACTTGTCATTGCAGTTAACAAAACCGAAAGTACTTAAGTTTTCTTTCGGTGAAGTCTTCACTGTTACTTCTAACGAGTAGATATTTGCATTTCTACTCCCCTCAAAGTAGTTGCATCACGTTGATTTCCTTCGCTGAGAGCGAACACACGTTTGCTTCGTATACTTGGTCACTTCTCCCTTTTGGTAGAAACACATCGCTTCAACACTTAAAAACTTATATATAACCCATGCACCTTTTGCTACGCATGCGGTTTCATTTCGAATAAACGTTTCATTAAAGTTTAAATATTACGTTGCTAAATCTAATTACTAGTTTGCGACTCGAGTAACCTACGTTATTGAAATTATTGGCTCTTTTGCTATCAAGTCAACACACTCTCTTGAAACTTCTTTTATTACAAATTACATTCATGGTTTATTTTGTTACCATGCCGATATTTCCTTTGTTGATAACATATGTTATATCTCTTGGATCTTCGTTTCTTGAAGACGACCCTTTGTCCTTTTTCTCCTTTCTCGTTTGTCGTCTTGGCGAGGGATCCTCGTTTATGTCGGGAATACCGAATCCGCTCGAGACTTTGACATTCGGTGTATCCACTCTATAATTTCCAGAATTCGAAGACTTTCTTTTTTGACTCAAGCCGGAGCTTTCTTCACCCAACAAGGGTACCTTCGACCACTTTTGATTTGTTCTAACAATCTCCCAAGCCGCAATATGAGCAAAATCAATTTTTTCTTTTGCTTTGTAATCCTTTAGCGCTTGCTTCATTACATAAGCATCGTCATTCCCGCTAGGACGTAAACGATCCTAAAATAATAAATTATCAACAACTTAATCCAAATATTTCGTTAAAAATAAACCGTATAAAAAATAAAGTATACCGCTTGATGATATAGACCGTTGAATGTGTTCGATCTTGTTTGTATCGTGATCCATTTTGATCGAACTTGGTGGTGGATTCAGTTAATCAGTTACTTCCTCCGACCGTTTGATTGAAGTGGTTTAGAACTTGCTTCCAAAACCCATCCGCCTTTTGTTGATTGCCTTTCTTTTTATTCAAAGTGCAATGAACAAAAGCCTTTGCCAACGCCCCTTCTTGTCTAGGCGTCCAACTTTCCCGTTTTGCTTTTCCTTTTCTTTCCGGTGCGGCTTCATTTTTGTTCACGGGATTTTCTTCAACCGCAACATCTTCATCCTCATCAAAATCTTGTTCTTGGGTTTCCGGCACGAAATCTTCATCGGGGTCATCTTGTATGTCTCTCGGTGATTGTGACTGTCACACCCTGACTTTTTCGAAAGCGTGATTATGGTGTGACTTTCTTAATATCGTTGCATTCAATCATAACAACCACTACATGATAAAACCATAGATTTGTCATCCATTAAATAAGTTTAAATCATAACAACATTGTTTAAAAACGTAGACTTCAAATTCAAGTTTTACAAACCGTACAAATTGTTTCTGAGTTCATTATGGACTCATCAAAAGATATTGAATAACACCAAGGTTTGGAAGACGTGTCTCGTCCATGAATAAGACACACTGACCAAACTCAAAGACCATGGATGACATCTTTATTTCTAACGCAGCATAAAAACTTCCAACGCCCGCCAGATCCACTTACAAATTTCCTGAAATACATGTAGTTTGAAAACATCAACAAAAGTTTAGTGAGTTCATGTGTTCAATTGAGTGTATGTATAAACCTTTGAAATCGCTGTAAGTATGTATGTAAGTTTATAAGTCCCGGTATGAAAGCAACAAGGAAACAGATCGATTAATGTGTAGCTAATACATTAATATACGTGACATGGTGCAGGAAGACTCAAACCTAGCAGACTTTGTACCGGGCTTCCGGCTGTAAGACATAGTCACCTCATGGCCCATTCGGCGGACTCATGGATGGGGCTCACTACACCCAAATAGATCTATCACTCATGCCACTCGGTCCTACAAGAGGATTGATGGCCTCAAGTGTGACAACCCTCACAAAACCAGGTATCCGTACAATTAATTAATATTTAATTAATGCTTAATTATTGTGCTTGCTTACAATTGTGGTTAAACTGCTTCTTGATTTCTGATACATACATACTCATGCATCACATTTATATTGTCACTCTATTACTTACACACAAACATTAGTGACAACCTTGATGCACAAAAGCACAGTTAGCACACTATACGGATAACCCAGAAAACATGCTGACAATGCCAGCACTAGACAGACTTTGTCTCTGAGGCCAGTATGAGCCGGGAATAGATTACTACACTGGTAGGGAGGTGAGGATCATTAAACTACATCACTAGGTGATAGTTATAGTGCCCGGAAGTGCCTAAAACATGCTTAAAGTGCAGAATTCTGCACTAAACACCAAAATTCAGCTTTTAACATAACTAGTGAAGTGCAAGATATTTGCATTTCTACTCCCCTCAAAGTGCAGAATTCTTCCGGTGAAGTCTTCACTGTTACTCGTAAGGGTTTACTTAGGAACCATATCTGTCAACTCAATCAAACATCATTAACTTGACAAACTTGTCATTGCAGTTAACAAAACCGAAAGTACTTAAGTTTTCTTCCGGTGAAGTCTTCACTGTTACTTCTAACGAGTAGATATTTGCATTTCTACTCCCCTTAAAGTAGTTGCATCACGTTGATTTCCTTCGCTGAGAGCGAACACACGTTTGCTTCGTATACTTGGTCACTTCTCCCTTTTGGTAGAAACACATCGCTTCAACACTTGAAAACCTATATATAACCCATGCACCTTTTGCTACTCATGCGGTTTCATTTCGAATAAACGTTTCATTAAAGTTCAAATATTACGTTGCTAAATCTAATTACTGGTTTGCGACTCGAGTAACCTACGTTATTGAAATTATTGGCTCTTTTGCTATCAAGTCAACACACTCTCTTGAAACTTCTTTTATTACAAATTACATTCATGGTTTATTTTGTTACCATGCCGATATTTCCTTTGTTGATAACATATGTTTATTGCCGGGCTACACTGAGATTAAGTTCGATTGCTTGAACTTATCCACTTCGCATGTCCAGTTTCAGACATCATATGATGTATTGAGAGCATCATATTCGAAAATTTTCGCAAAGATCTTTTCATTTCGAGTCATAGTAGATTCGGTTGGTCTATGACTCCACTAAATCGTTGATTGATTTCGATACCTTGCAGTGATACTTTCACAGAATTGAAGCTTGCGCTAATTGGGTTACTCATTTCATACACGGATTCAATTGTCTACTTATTTGCTAACAATCCATTTTGATATTAACGATCAAAGCAGCCTCAACACAATTGTGTGTTAAGGCAATGGTACATATATTCAATTCATAAACACAGTGTACCTCCTAACGATTCTTTCATTGACAATCGAATGCCTTACGGTACTCAATACTTTTTCATCCTTCGAACAAAAACAATGACTCTTTGATGTTCCGCATTCAACTAAAAACTTTGTAACATTGTGTAAATCAAATCTTCAGGCTTGTTTCGGTACACTTTCGTTTGGTTTAGAATACGGTGAACTTGTTCAATCACCACTATTATTGAATTATGTCATTACGACACCCTGTGGCGTCATTACAAACTTATAGCTTGTGCTAACCATGGTCAACCGTTTCACGCAAAACTACACATACTTTGTTGACTTGTCATTTAAACATTTCTGATGCAACTACAAATCAAGGCAAGGATACACCAGACTCGCTTGTATTCACTCGGCGTATTCTCAAAATTCCAAATTTTCAACACGCTAAATCTTACCATTCGTCTACTCGGGAGTTGACAGATCATTTTACTATTTCATTTGAGTTGTTGATTTTGAATTCATATAACGGATGCCATGTTTCGTGAAAACTCGTTTGCATTTTGCGATCGATCGATTGAGAATCTTATTTGTCAACACCTCTCTTTTGTGGAACCCCCCTGCTAGCTGAATTACACCAGACTATACGTCAAGTACGTCTTGTACCCTTGACAACAAATGCTAAAAGCACACACCTTTCAACCCTAGGATTCGAGTTGTTATATATTCTTGGACTCACTTAATGTGAGTAATGTTTGTTTAGATTTGATGATTATTTACTTCGATGTTATTCATGTGTGACTTAACCATAGGGAGTTAAGGTAGTACAAATTTCGAGGACGAAATTTCTTTAACGGGGGGAGAATGTGACAACCCTCACAAAACCAGGTATCCGTACAATTAATTAATGCTTAATTGCTGTGCTTGCTTACAATTGTGGTTAAACTGCTTCTTGATTTCTGATACATACATACTCATGCATCACATTTATACTGTCACTCTATTAGTTACACACAAACATTAGTGACAACCTTGATGCACAAAAGCACAGTTGGTGTTCAAAAATATCCGAAACCGAATCCGAAATATCCGAAAACCCGTATCCGAAATATCCGAATTTTCGGATATCAGAAATTTCGGATATCCGAAAATCGGATAATCCGAAAATTCGGATTCGGATAGTGATTTTGAGAATTTTCGAATATTCGGATTATCCGAAAATATCCGAAAATTTAATTATTTTTTTTCGGATATCCGAATATCCAAAAATATCCGAAGTATCCGAAAAATATCCGAAGTATCCGAAAAATATCCGAAATATCCGAAATATCCGAAAAATATCCGAAGTATCCGAAATATCCGAAAAAAATATCCGAAATATCCGAAAAATATCCGAAATTTATATTCGGATATCCGAAACTATCCAAAAAATCTGGTTCCAAATATTAAAAAATAATAAAAAAATAAAAATTAAATAAAAAATTGGATATTCGGATATCCGATTAGATATCCGAACCCGAATCCGAAATTTCGGATATCCGAAAATCGGATATCCGAAATTTCGGATTCGGGTTCGGATGTCAATATTTCACTATCCGAAATTTCGGATATCCGATTTTCGGATATCCGAAAACCGGATTATCTGATGTTGAACACCCCTAGTTAGCACACTATACGGATAACCCAGAAAACATGCTGACAATGCCAGCACTAGACAGAATTTGTCTCTGAGGCCAGTATGAGCCGGGAATAGATTACTACACTTTTAGGGAGTGTAGGGAGGTGAGGATCATTAAACTACATCACTAGGTGATAGTTATAGTGCCCGGAAGTGCCTAAAAGATGCTTAAAGTGCAGAATTCTGCACCAAACACCAAAATTCAGCTTTTAACATAACTAGTGAAGTGCAAGAACTTGGTAAAATAATTCTAGACACTTCCCAAAGTGTTGGTAATTTATTGTGTCACTAAAAATAACATAAACGACACTTTATAGCTTTACTTAGCACTTTAACGGATCAATATCCAACCGAACAACCGGACCTTACCCGGAACATAAAAATATTATCAAAGACATTGTTTATACTTTTCTGAGCTAGTTAGGGTCCCCGAATACCCTAACACCCCTTATATTAATAAACACACAAGTATCCTAACTAAATACCATTTGATTTCAACTAATTAGTAACTTAACCTTTACATCCCAACCCTTACCCCCCCCCCCCTCTTTGCGACGGTCCCCATGGGTGGGGACACACCCATGTTTTCTTGATTATTTTATTACTAATGTTGGATATCTAGTGAACATTATACATGATGGGTTATATGAGAACTTGGATTATATATACACCCACAAGATAACCCATCTCTCTCATTCAACACTTCAACATCAACAAACACTTTCACTCCCTCCTAACCACCTCACGGCCGCCACCTCTCCACCACACTACCACCACCTCCAAGTCTTGTTCAACCATTTCTTACATACTCAAGGGTGCAAGGTGACATACAAGCAAGCCCGGTGCTTTCGGAAGTGCAAGAACCTCTCTACATTTCTTTTATCCACCACATTTACAACTTGTTTCTTCCCTAGCCTTGAGCTAGTAGTAAGTGCCTCTAAACATCATCTTGATCTTGTTTAAAATGGTTAATAGTAGATATAATGGTTAAAAATCAAAAGCACACAAGAACATAACATAAAGTCTTGAAAAGAAGATGAACAAGTTGGATAAAGAAAAGCTAGTTGTGTAAATCTTGTAGATCTTGTTTAGTTGTGATTATTTCATGTTGTTTGTTGTTAAAAGTGGCATGGATCATCATTTAACCATACTAGATCATGTTCAAGAACATGAACTAGTAGTATGTTAGTGTTAAAGTTACGAAGGATAATGAAACCATCCACCATGAACTTGAAAATTGTGTAAACATAATTTTTCTTGTAAAATAAGATTTTAAACTTGTAGATCTAAAGATCTACAAGTGGTTTTTCGGAAGAACCAAGTGAAAGATGCAAGTCTTGTTAAAACCCGGATATTTTAGGAACTAGAAGCATTTTTGACAAATAACAAGTGTGTAAACACTTGTGTAACAAGAAAGTTTAACCAAGAAATATTTATGCAAATTATGGCAAGAAGTTGTGAAACTTCAAGTTCTTTACAAATAAAGTTTTTAAGAAACTAATTTTATTTTTAAAGATAACAAAACCTACTAAATAAGTTAGAAAGTTACTACATATTTTTACTAAACCTTCAAGTTCATGAGTTTGTGATTTAGACTTGATTGGTCAAGTTTGATGCTTAAATGTTGTATGTTGATGGTTGATGAATTGTTTGATTGAATTTTGAAAAGAAAATGATACGCTAGTAAGCGTGGCCACCTCCAGTTATAAAGGAAACTCTGGCGAAATTTCTCCAGAAATATAACACATAGAAATATTTTGTGACAAGTGTTTATAAATATATTTCTAACTTGTTTTTCCAAATAAACTTCGCCAAGATTTTTATTACAAAATAACTAAGTGTCGGAGGTGGATTTTCGTAAATAAAACTTGTTAAATATATATTTAGAATATATATTTCATAGTAAAACGCTTGTGTGATTTTATGATTATTTTGTGAAGAATATATGTTATTTTTAGAGTAAAAATAATATAACTTGAATACACTGAGAAGTATCGACTCCAAAATAATACCAACGCTCTCACAAATAAATATTTAAGTTACAACGGTACTGTTATTACCACACGAACTTTAAAGATGTAACTTATGTATTTTCGGAAAATACTCTTAAATATGTATTTTGATAAAGTATTATTTTGGAAATTGTATAAAGTAAAATATAATATTTTTGGGAAAAATATGTATATTTTGGGAGACAGAATATTTTAGACAAAGTGATTTAAAATATATTTTTCAAGCGAGTCTTTAAAAATATATTTTCGGAATTATAAAGCATACATGTATTAAAAACCCCCACCCTTGGGAAGGAAATACGAAGTTAAAATGCTTGAGAAGTATTAATACAGAAACACTGCGGAAACAATTATTCCAAAACTAAATACAATTATTATAACTTGGAATAATACCAGGATCGTAACTATAAACATACATACCAAGACAAGGCATTACCCGTTCGTCTAATAGACGTTAGACCATTGTAGGTAGTCGTGTTTGCCGTGGAGATTTGGGTTACACATACTGAAGACGCAATACAGTGAGTTCATGTCCCCCCCCCCCCATTTCTCTTAACTATTTTCAGTTTTTATACTTCGGGGGTGAAATACATGTTACAATGATTACGGATACTTTTATACATGGTATGGTTAGCTTAAGGAGGGTTACTGCTTAGATCATGTGAGTGGGTAGGCAGAAACTAGAGCCCATTAATCCTCGTCGTAGGACCGAGGGATATTAGTGATAGATCTATTTGGGTGTAGCGAGCCCCACTCCTGAGTCCGCTGAGTGAACCAGGTGGTGACTAAGTGCCCGACGCATAAATCCGCTAGGTTTGAGTCTTCCTGCATCACTTCACACATATCATTGGCTTTGCAACCCAATCGTGATCTCTTTTTCCTTAATTGCTACATACCAGGGACTTACACACATACTTACAACATTTTCAAAGGTTTATACATACTCACTTACACATGAACTCGCTCAACTTTATGTTGATTTTTCAAACTACATGTATTTAAGGAAACTAATGGATCTGGCACGGTATGCATATTTTTCAAGCTGCGTTTGAATAAAGAAGTCATCCAGAGTTGTAGGGTTTAGAAGGTGTAACCTCTTCCTGGACGGGTTACATATCTCTAAACCTAGTATTGTTTAAAGTCTTTTGCTAAGTTTTTATGAACTCAGTTAAATCAAGCCAAGGTTGTAACTTATTTTGTGAATGTTGTTTTAAGACAAGTATAATATGGTATTTTTCTAAACTATATTAATGGATGAATATCTCATGTTTTTATCATATAGCATTGTTATGATTGTTGCTATGATATTAAGAAGTCACACCAATAAACCCACGCTTCCGCAAAAGTCAGGGTGTGACATCAAGTATACGCCTACCCATTCACATGATCTATGGTTCTTTCCTAGGCTAACCATACCAATTGTATTGTAAGTAATCCTTTGTAACATGTATTTCACCCCCGAAGTAAATAAACAAAACAGTTTAAAGAAAAGGGGGACATGAACTCACTGTATTGCGTCTTCACACTTGTAACTCAAATCCCTTCGGCAAACACGACTACCTACAATGTACTGATGTCTATTAGACGGACGGGTCATGCCTTGATTTAGTATTGATTAGTGCCTTTGAGTTACGTTTCTGATATTATCCCAAGTTATGATTACTTGTTAAAATAATAATTATTTTAACTTTAAATTTTGTTTAATTTTGGAATAATGGTTTAAACAGTATTTTCGTAATAATACTTCTCAAGTATTTATATTCGTATTTCCTTCCCAAGGATGGGGGTACTTCATACATGTATTTTCGTATTCTTGTATTTGTATATCTTGCCATGTATTGGCGTCGTATTACGATATATTATTCCAAATGAAAATATGCTAATATATCCCCAATATATATTTCCAAAACAATATATTTTCAAGTCCCACTTAGAAAATATATATAAACTCATTTTGTCCAAAATAATGTATTTCAAGAAAATATATATTTTCCCAAAAATCATATATATCTTCTAAATATACTAAGAGAATATATTTTTACTTCCAAATAATATATTTTCCCCTTGTCGAAAATATGACATACTTTGTAATAGCAATAAAATCATATTTTCATTTCTTTCGTATCCAAAATAATGTTTACCAAAAATATGTTTATAGCGGTATTCTCCGGAATATTTTGTAAGTTACGTTTTATCGTTCGGTTCCACAATATTTTGTGTGTAACTTATATATATATATTCCTGTGTGATTTTTGGTATTATCTTGGATGGTAAGTTCTTGGTATTTTGTTAAGTCATATTATTTTACCCTAAAATAATATAATTATTTCACAACGTATACAAATATTCACACAAGTGTCATATATATATTCTAAATATATATTCACCCATTTTTATTTATAAAAACCAACCTCCAATACTTGTATTTTTGTAACAAATTCTATGGCAAGGTTTATATTGAAAACCATAGTTAAATACACTTGTAAATACTTGTTAGAAAAAATCTTTCTAAGTGTTTATATTTTTAGAAAATTTTGCCATAGTTTCCCCTAAAAATGGAGGTGCCCATGCTATCAAAGCATATCATTTTCCTTTCCAAAAATCATTCCGAACAATCAATCTCTAAAACAACTTACACTTACCAAGTGCAAAAACTACACAATTTACATAACAACATGAACTTGATCTTTCACAAAAACTTGTAGTAACTTGGTAGTGTTTTTAGTAAACTTAGTTACTCTTTGAAGTGTGTTTATTTCTTTACAAATCTTATTCTTAAAGAATTTAGGTGTTTACAACTTGTAAACACATTTTACAAAAACGTTTCTTTATGAATCTTTTTGTCTCTCTAGTGTTTCTACACTTGTTTCACCACTAAAAATTAGTGTAGGTTTAAGTAAGTGTCAAGATCTTCTAAAAGTCACATTTTAAACTTGGTTCTTTTGGAAAACCACTCATAGATCTTAGATTCATAAGATTACTAGCTTACTTTGTTTATTATTTTTCAAGAAATCATCTTATCATTCAAGTTCATGCTCATGCATGAGGACGATCTTCTTGTGTTAGCACATAATCATCCTCTAACTTGCTAGATCATGTGTTTAATCACAATCTAGCAAGATCCTTATGATGATCAACATCACAATTTCAAGTAAACAACAACAAGTATCATACACATACTAAAACAACATTATTTCATCAAGATTTCATCATATGTAAGCTTCAAGTTCATGATTCATGTTTATGTCTTTTAGGGTTCTTGTGATTTACAACACAATACATCTTTTAACCAACTAAAATTAGAAGTAACAAAGGGTTGTGAGAGTCTTACTACTAGCTCTAAGCTAGGGAAGAACACTTGATGAAGAAGATGATAAAAGTGATGGATAAAAGCAATTGATGGAGGTTCTTCAAGTTCTATAAGCACCAAGCTTCATGAATCACCTTTTAACACCTTGGAATGACCTTGGAATGCTTGGGTGGTGGATGAAAAATGGTGATGGTGGGGGTGTTGGGGTCGGCTGAGAATGGGGGAGGATGAGGGAGAGAGATGAAGTGTGGTGATGAAGATGAAATGTGATGATCTCTTAAATCTTCATGCCATATTTATAACCATCACTCTAAATATTTTGGCAACTAGAGCAAGACATATCTTCTAATAAATCAAATAAAATCCAATAATATCTTGCAAGATCAAGCAATATCTAGGGAGAGCATTTAAGATCTATATAATATCCAAGGAAAATCTAAGCAAGATCTATAGAATATCCAAGGAAGATCATTGGGAGATTTAGAGGAATCTTGAAAGATCATGGAAGATTGTGGAAAAATCTTGGTGGGGTCACCCCATTGTAACCGTAAGTAGGAAGGGGGCGGGGGGTCTTGTGTAAGTTTGATGGTAAATTAAATAGTTAGTTAGAAACTAAATGTATTAGTTTAGGTGTTTATGTGTATCATGCATTACACACTGTGTTAGGGCGTTCGGGGATCATAACTAGCTAAGAAATAATAAGACAATACTTCCAGCAATATTTTGGTGTTTCGGGTAATGTCCGGTTGTTCGGTTAGATACTGATTCGTTAAAGTGTCAAGTTATTCCGTTTAGCGATTTTTAAGTACCCTTTTGTGACACTTTTAATTCTCGACACTTAGGAAAGTATCCAGGACCGTTTAGTCATGTTTCTGCACAATATTAATGTATTCAAATGCTGAATTACTGAATTTTCTACAGAATTCTGCACTTTAGGTAAGTTTTAGGCAATTTCCGGCACTCAAACTATCACCTAGTGACGCAGTTTTATGGTCCTTACTTCCCTACACACCATACTAGTGTAGTACCTTGTCTCTGGCCCATACTGGGTCTCAAAACACTGTATGTCTATGTACCGAACATCGTCAGCATTTTCTGAGTTATCCGCTAACTGTGCTAGCTATGCTTTGTGTATCGTTTATGTCACTAAAGTTTGTATGTAAAAATGATGTGACAACATGAAATGTGTATAACAACCCTCAAAGAAAACCGCACCCTCGAATTATTTCCGACACCCTAATATTTTTAAAATATCCCAATATGTCCCTAAAAATACCCCATACGTGAAAACGGGCCCCGAATACCCTAAATATTAATAAAAATAATTAAAAATTGATTTTTGGGTTTTAGGCGGGCCGCGTAAGCCACCCTTAACACTTACGCAGGCCGTGTGAACTTAAAAGTCCAGCGAACCCCTGTGTTGACACGTGTCATAACGCGTGTTAAACCTATGTGATGACCCGGATCACCTACGCCTTTGACCTAGTTTGACGCGGGCCGCGACAAAGTGAGAAATCAGCACTATATAAGCAGGCCATCGGATCTTCATTCGAATTCGTTCAAAATCATTTTCTTTCTCTAAATTCTGAGTATTAGGCAATATAATCGGGTATTATACCCCCCTAAATAGTGAAGTTCTGCTCCGTTGTAAGTATTATAACCCCTGGATACGTATTAGATGCTCTGCCCGATTGATCTAGGGTTCCGTAACGGCTGTCGTGGTTCTGCCCGACGTAGTCGTTGGAATGCCGTCTCGGGGAGAGTATTACTAATGTTAAAATGGGTTATTATACTAATGCATGTGCATTTGTGTAAATTTCAGATTGTCACCAGGAAACCCTTACGGAAAATCTAAGACAACAATGTGAGTTGATCCGCTTTTTGTAAACCTTTTTATTAATTGTTTTTACAAAACCTCATACAATTAAATGAATATTAAGCAGTTATTGAGTATTTGTAAGAATACAATTATCATGAGTATGTTGGGGTTTTGAATACAAAATTTGTTACCACCTGGTCAAGGAGTAACATTGCCACAAGTCGGGTCTGACAGTACCATGGATGTTAATTGTTATAACTTGGAAACAAATGTAATTGCGAGATCGCCCTCAACACTGTGAAATGGTTTTTAGTTAAACTTGATTAAACTGGGATTCACTCACCAGTATTTCCCACTGACAATTGTTTTTTTTTTTAAAACGTGTTTCAGGTAACAAACTGTGAAAGCCAAATAGAAGCCAGCTGGACAGCACTGAAGGCTTGGAAAAGTGGCAATAAAGTTACCTAAAATAAAATAGATGTTTTTATTAATAAAATAGGATTTTATTCCTTTGAAAACGTGTGTACTACGAACTTGGGTTTTAACCCATTTGTTTAATGATATGAAAATGTGGTATTTTACTCTGATCAATGTTTCCTAACTACGGTCCTGATGAAAAATTCCGCTGCCAAATTAGACAAACACGCGATACCACCGAAACTGGTTCGCGGCCGCCCGTTCCCGGGGATTTGGGATCGGGGGTTGCGACAGAAGGTGGTATCAGAGCTAAGCCACTGATTCAGCCACAGAAGTGTTCTGCTGACATCAAAATTCAATCTGTTAGGAAATAAATTATGGGAATACGTGCATAATTGTATTTTATTGTTGTGTGTTATTTGACTATTTGTTAGTTTACAGTATTAGCGACCAAGGACCATCTGATGCGTATTGTCAATTGTCTGGTTCGCCTAGAAGCGAAGGCACCTCCTCTTCTAAGCCTGCCCTCTCAGGGTACTCTGCTGATACGGAAGAAGGAATCTTTGTGTTTAAGGCTCAGTCCGAGGAGCCATTTCCTCAGAAAAAGAGGGGATGGTTCAGTCGTGGGGCACACGAACGTAGGAAGCGTATGAAAAAGTTACAAGAACAGAGAGTGCTAGCAGCAGCTAAAAGAGAAACCGATGCCTATGCCCAGGATATGATAAATATGGGTATAGCCAACATTCACATCCTAGCCACCACTGCAGCTGACCCTAATCTGGAGCAAATAATAGCACCCCAACCACATCCACCAATCCCTGACCAACCCATGGAGATAGAAAACCCTGAAAAGCAAGTAGAAATGCATGACTTCAATCCGGAGGAAATACCTAGGGTACCAGCACCAAACCCCCTAGACCTAAATTACGATCCCTGGTGGGATGACGTTAGGGACTATGTGCAACGTTACCCGATACATGAAGACACCCCCATGCAGAACTTAAGAGCCTACCCAGGTATGGATCCCTTAGATCCCTATTACCACGATGAATACATTAGGGAGATTTTAGAAGATCCTTACCGATTCCAGGCACCTACACCCCCATACCAGGAACCCGCACCCCAGATTCCGAACCCAGTCCTAGAACATGCACCCCCAATGAGTGCAGAAAACATACAAGAACTTAGGACTTTTGGTGAGGAAATTTTAGAAAGTAATGAACGAATGAGACAGGTAGGAGAGCGACTCGTCTGGAAGTACGACGAGCGCAATATGGATTTTTGGATGAATCCATATCCATGAATGTAAGGATGGAGACGGTAGTAGTAATAATAATAATAATAATAATAATAATAATAATAATAATAATAATAATAATAAAATAATAATAATAAAAAAATAAAATATGTGTGTACGGATGCCTACTACTATTAGTATAATTTTATTTCAGTCGGTATTGTAATTTTTATTTCAGTACTGGTGTGTAATAGATGCATACTATATGAATAGAGTAAGTCGCAATGATCGACGCTTTTGGCTAAATTGCGTGTCATGTGATTGACTATATTAAATATTATTTTGTGATATTAATACGGGGTAACTGTTTAAAATTCAGATGGCTGACGAAGGAAATCAAGATAATATGAATAACGATAACCAGAGTAACATTAACGTGGTTAATGAGAATCCGAGCATCAATAAAAATGGAAACCAAATGGATAATAGTGTCGTTCAACACATAGTGGCACAAAGAATTATAGATGCAATGCCATTTATTATTCAAACGGTTCAAGAAGCAAATAATAAAAGTAAACATAGCAGTAAGCGACCAATTGAACCAGAAAACAGCGTGAACAATGGACCCGTACTTCAAGTGCCCATTCCCAAAAGAAGAAGAACCATGCCTTATGGTTGTTCTTACAAAGAATTCTGGTCCTGCAAACCAATAGAATTCTCGGGCAATGAAGGACCCATTGCAGCTCTACGCTGGATAGAAAAGACTGAGGCTGTTTTAAAAATAAGCAAGTGTGCTGAAGAAGACAAAATAATGTTTGCTTCTAATCTATTTAAGAACTCAGCTTTAGAATGGTGGAACACTATCCTCCAGTCAAGAGGAAGTGATAAGATATACAACATGGAATGGGAAGAATTTAAAAATATGATAGAAAGGAAATTATGCCCTCCCAATGAAAAGGAACAGATAGCTAATAAGTTTATGAACCTTAGGATGACCGGGGTAGATAGTAAGGGATATACTACTACATTCTTTGAATATGCTAGAATAGTACCAACCCTTGCATCACCTGAACCGGTATTAATCTCCCGTTACATCTGGGGATTAATTGGAGAGATTAGACATGTAGTCAAGGCAGCTAGACCGCAAACTATAGAAGAAGCTGTAGAACTAGCAAATACCTTGACAGATGAATTAATCCGTACTAGAGAAGAAGACCAGAGGAGAAACCTAACCCAAAGGCTTACTCAAGAATTCCGTTCTGGGAATTACAACCGTAGGAATATGGGTTCTACCTCTGCACCATTCTGCAAGGTCTGCAAGAAAAAAGCATTCGGGAAAATGCTCCACTCTTTGCAATTTCTGCCAAAAACGCCAGGACACACGGAAGAAGATTGCAGGAGAAAAACCAGTAATGGACTGTGCTTCAACTGTGGAGAAAAAGGTCACATCAAGCCGAATTGTCCGAAATTGGCTCCAGTTGCGAACAACAAGAACACTAAAAATGCTAGAGCATTTGTTCTGACTGCAAATGAAGCCAAAATGATTCCGGATGTCATAGCCTGTACGTTTTTAGTTAATGATGTTTTTGCTAAAGTATTATTTGACTCTGGTGCAAACCAAAGTTTTATTAATACTTCGTTTTGCAAACTTCTAAACCAGTCATTAACTAAACTACCACAAGAATGTCTAGTAGAGATAGCTAATGGAGAAACTGTTAGGATTTCTGAAATCTTGCAGGGAGCAAGAATAAAAATTTTCAATTAAAAGTTTATTGCAAACCTTTACCCAATGAATCTGGCAGGATTTGATGTCGTTTTAGCAATGGATTGGTTAATAGCCAATAAAGCCAGTATTTTATGTGATCAAAAGTCAATCCTAGTAAATTCACCAAAAGGTGAAAAGATCACAATTAAAGGAGATAAACACTCTAGATCCACAAAATTCATCTCTGTGATGAAAACTGCAAGTTATATAAGAAAATGATCTATAGTGTATTTGATTTCTATAATCACTAACAGTAAAGGAAAAGAACTAAAAGACATTCCAGTAGTGTCTCAGTTTTCAGATATATTTCCAGAAGAATTGCCAGGACTACCGCCAGACAGGGAAGTAGAATTCAGAATTCACCTACTACCTGGAACAGCACCAATTGCCAAAGCACCTTACCGTTTGGCTCCTGTAGAAATGCAGGAACTAAAGAAACAGTTAGATGAATTATTGGAAAAAAGGATTCATACAGCCAAGCTCATCGCCATGGGGAGCGCCAATTTTATTCGTTAAAAAGAAGGACGGATCAATGCGTATGTGCATGATTACCGTGAATTGAACAAAGTCACGATTAAGAATCGGTACCCATTACCGAGAATTGATGATCTGTTCGATCAACTGCAAGGAGCTCGATTTTTCTCTAAAATCGATTTAAGATCAGGATATCATCAATTAAAGGTACAGGAAGAGGATATTCCTAAGACCGCTTTCAGAACAAGGTATGGCCATTATGAATTTACTGTCATGCCATTTGGTTTAACCAATGCCCCAGCCGCATTTATGGACATTATGAACCGAATATGTAAGCCATATTTGGATAAATTCATAATTGTCTTCATAGATGATATTCTAATTTATTCTAAAAGTAAGGAAGATCATGCAAAGCATTTGCACCCACTTTTAAGTCTATTAAGAAAGGAAAAGCTTTATGCTAAATTTTCAAAGTGCGAGTTTTGGTTAGAACAGGTACAGTTTCTTGGACACTTAGTAAATCATGAAGGAATTCATGTGGATCCAACAAAGATCGAGGCGATTACCAAATGGAAAACCCATGAGTCACCAACCGAGGTTAGAAGTTTCTTAGGATTGGCCGGTTATTATAGAAGATTTATTCGAGATTTCTCTAGAATAGCCATTCCTTTAACCAAGTTAACCTATAAATCCATTAAGTTTAAATGGGGACCAAAGCAAGAAGAAGCATTTAGAATTCTTAAGCAAAGATTAACCCATACACCCATGCTAGCGTTACCAGAAGGAACTGAAGATTTCGTAGTCTATTGTGACGCCTCTAAACTAGGTTATGGATGCGTATTAATGCAACGCCAAAAGGTTATAGCATATGCGTCTAGACAACTTAAGAATCATGAAGAGAATTATTCAACCCATGATCTAGAATTAGGAGCTATAATTTTTGCCCTTAAGATTTGGAGACATTACCTTTACGGTAGTAAGTTTACCATATTCACTGATCATAAGTGTTTAAGGTATGTTTTCGGGCAAAAAGAGTTAAATATGCGACAAAGGCGCTGGATGGAGATGCTTAGTGATTATGATTGTGATATCCATTATCATGAAGGAAAAGCAAATGTAGTGGCAGATGCTTTAAGTCGAAAGTATCATGAAAAGCCAAAAAGGGTACGTTCTCTCAAATTAAATCTACAAGTAGATTTAAATGATCAAATTAGAAAAGCACAAGAATCAGTAATCAAGGAAGATACTAAAAATTAAATGGTATGCTAAAGGAATTAGAATAAGGAACAGATGGAATTTGGAGATTCCATAAGAAGAGAATGTGGATACCTAAATTAGGAAACCTACGTCATTGTATTTTAGAAGAAGCCCATAAGTCTAAGTATACGATGCATCCAGGAAATGATAAAATGTATCAAGATTTAAGAAGGAATTTTTGGTGGATAGGAATGAAAAAGGACATAGCAGCCTATGTTTCTAAATGTTTAACTTGTTCACAAGTTAAAGCTGAACACCAGAAACCCTCAGGTTTGTTACAACAGTTAGAAATGCCAGTGTGGAAATGGGACTTGATAACAATGGATTTTGTTACTAAATTACCTAAAACAAGGAAAGGTAATGGTACAATCTGGGTGATTGTAGATAGGCTAACCAAGTCAGCTCATTTTCTACCAATGAAAGAAACTTTCAGTATGGAACAATTAGCTAAGTTATATGTAAATGAAGTTGTTTCATTACATGGAATTCCTTTATCAATTGTTTCTGATAGGGATAGCCGTTTTACCTCTCATTTTTGGTCAAGTTTCCAAAAAGCCATGGGAACTAAGTTGAATATGAGCACAACTTATCATCCTCAAACGGACGGACAAAGCGAAAGAATAATTCAGACAATGGAAGACATGCTTAGAGCTTGTGTAATTGATTTCGAAGGTAATTGGGACGATCACTTACCTTTGATAGAATTTTCTTATAATAATAGTTATCACACAAGTATCAATGCTGCACCATTCGAAGCACTTTATGGACGAAAGTGTCGAACCCCAGTCTGTTGGGCAGAAATTAGGGAAAAGCAACTATCTAGACCTGAGATAGTACAGGAAACAACCGACAAGATTATTCAAGTCAAGGAACAACTGAAAGCAACACGGGATCGACAGAAAAGCTATGCTGATAACCGACGTAAACCATTGGAATTTCAAGTATGAAATAAAGTATTGTTAAAATCTCTCCTTGGAAAGGAATGGTAAGATTCATCAAAAGAGGAAAGTTAAGTCCCAGGTATATTGGACCTTTTGAGATTATTAGAAGAATAGGACTTGTAGCCTATCAGCTACAACTGCCAGAAGAAATGGCAGGAATACATGATGTATTTCATGTATCTAATCTCAAAAAGTGTTTAACTGATGAATCGCTAGTAGTACCTCTTAAGGATATAGAGGTAAATGAACAACTTAAGTTTATAGAGAGGCCTCTACAGATCGAAGATAGGAAAGTCAAGAATCTCAAGCACAAGAGACTAGTTCTAGTCAAAGTAAAGTGGGACTCCAAAAGAGGACCTGAGTACATATGGGAGCTTGAATCTGAAATGCAAAGGAAATATCCACACTTGTTCCAGTAGATCTCGAGGACGATCTCTAAAACAAGGTGGGGAGGATATAACAACCAACAAAGAAAACCGACACCTTCGAATTATTTCCGACACCCTAATATTTTTAAAATATCCCAATATGTCCCTAAAAATACCCCATACGTGAAAACGGGCCCCGAATACCCTAAATATTAATAAAAATAATTAAAAATTGATTTTTGGGTTTTAGGCGGGCCGCGTAAGCCACCCTTAACACTTACGCGGGCCGCGTGAACTTAAAAGTCCGGCGAACCCATGTGTTGACACGTGTCATAACGCGTGTTGAACCTATGTGATGACCCGGATCACCTACGCCTTTGACCTGGTTTGACGCGGGCAGCGTAAGCCTTCGCTTACATCTATGCGGGCCGCGACAAAGTGAGAAATCAACACTATATAAGCAGGCTGTCGGATCTTCATTCGAATTCGTTCAAAATTGTTTTCTTTCTCTAAATTCTGAGTATTAGGCAATATAATCAGGTATTATACCCCCCCTAAATAGCGAAGTTCTGCTCCGTTGTAAGTATTATAACCCCTGGATATGTATTAGATGCTCTGCCCGATTGATCTAGGGTTTCGTAACGGCTGTCGTGGTTCTGCCCGACGTAGTCGTTGGAATGCCGTCTCGGGGAGAGTATTACTAATGTTAAAATGGGTTATTATACTAACGCGTGTGCATTTGTGTAAATTTTAGATTGTCACCAGGAAACCCTTACGGAAAATCTAAGACAGCAATGTGAGTTGATCATCTTTTTGTAAACCTTTTATTATTTGTTTTTACAAAACCTCATACAATTAAATGAATATTAAGAAGTTATTGAGTATTTGTAAGAATACAATTATCATGAGTATGTTGGGGTTTTGTATACAAAATTTGTTACCATCTGGTCAAGGAGTAACATTGCCACAAGTCGGGTCTGACAGTACCATGGATGTTAATTGTTATAACTTGGAAACAAATGTAATTGCGAGATCGCCCTCAATACTGTGAAATGGTTTTTAGTTAAACTTGATTAAACTGGGATTCACTCACCAGTATTTCCCACTGACAAATATTTTTTTTAAAACGCGTTTCAGGTAACAAACTGTGAAAGCCAAATAGAAGCGAGCTGGACAGCACTGAAGGCTTGGAAAAGTGGCAATAAAGTTACCTAAAGTAAAATAGAAGTTTTTATTAATAAAATAGGATTTTATTCCTATGAAAATGTGTGTACTACGAACTTGGGTTTTAACCCATTTGTTTAATGATATGAAAATGTGGTATTTTACTCTGATCAATGTTTCCTAACTACGGTCCTGATGAAAAATTCCGCTGCCAAATTAGACAAACACGCGATACCACCGAAACTGGCTCGCGGCCGCCCGTTCCTGGGGATTTGGGATCGGGGGTTGCGACAATGTGGTGCACATGTAAATATGATGCAGAAATCAGAACGCAATTCAAGTCATAAATTGTAAATCCGCACAGTCATTAGGCATTAATCATAGTTAATTAATTGTACGGATGCATGCAAATTTGACAGTTGTCACAGTGACCTTGGGGTTTAAAAAGGTCTCGGTGATTGTGATCTTGGGGTTTGAAAAGCAAACGGGTCAAAAGCATTTTGGGCTTCTAGGGAGTAATCATAATAACCGGGTCGAGTCATCGTCGGACCGTGTTGCATCCAATTTTGGATGGGTTGGGTATCATAACCGAAAGGTTGATGCATGGGTTGGTTAAAATAAAATGGAGGTTGGGTTTGATTCGCAAACCCAAGTTGGGGATGAAACAGCATACTAGAACCACCCGAAACACCGCTTGAATCTTGAGCCCTCGCCTTCGAACCGGACCCTACCATTTTTTCTTGCCTTCACCTTTGTTTGAGCCTTTCATTTTTTTAAAAATATTTGAAAGAATGAGAGTGAAATGTAGTGAGAATGGATGGATGTTGAGTTTATTTGGTGAAAATGGATGAATGTTGAGTTTATAAAGGTAAAAAAGTTGGGTTGAAAAAGCTTACCCAAACATGCCCTTAGTGTGGGGCAAATTAGGAATTTTATCTCTCATTTATATTTCTTACAAATTCAGACCATGGGGACATATTGGTTTCATAATAGGAATGAGATGATGTACAATAGATAAACAATTCGATGTTGCATGCTTGCCGTGATTACAAGATCGTTCTATACATTTCCCTTGTTTGCATGGTGAAACCATATATACTCAGTGTATTATATAGAACGTATAATTTAGAATTCGGTGTCACCCGACATCAATTTATTTTGCCTATTATATTTTTTTTTGAACGGCGATTGACTCCAACAGTCGAGAGGATCACACCCACATTGCATGGGTCCTAGTCCCCCTCGGGCGAGGCATCCGAGGTTGACCATAGGCGCTCCACGAGAAAATTTCCAACCGACAGCCACTTGACTATTATATAGAACGTATAATAGCAAAATTTTAAACGATACCAATGTCTTTTTACGATTGACCCCGTGGTTTATGTTAAAAGAAAAGTTGACCCCACTGGCCTCAAAAAAATATAATTTTAACTAAATATTAATATTTTTATAAATGGTTTACCTAATAAAGGAATTTATAGTTTAGTAATTTATAAGCTCATGTCTTATCATTTAACAAACTTATGGTATTTTTAGTATAAGGTAATGAAATAAACGAGTGAATGAAATAGACGAGGTAGTGGAATAGACGTCATCATCATCATCATGAAACGGGATCAGGAGAAAACGCTCAAAAGTGTGAGAACGGTGAGAACGCATCCTGGCCCAACACGTGTCACGCGACGTAGAGAAGGGCGGAAGGTTTTTTTTGTCTTTTAAATTTTCTTTTATTTTCCCAACGTGGTATAATATTTTCTGGCGCCTAAGTTTTTTTGGCATTAATTGTATTTATTAAACTTTTTAACGTTGAATTAATTGTTTTTTGTCACATAGATAATTTTTTGGCGTTATAGCGTTTTCTGGTCAATTTTTTTGGCGTTTTGTGTTGTTTTGTATAATAATTCACTAAGAGTCATTAATATTTTCATAAGATTACAATAAGACCATTTTTTTTGCGTTTAGTGAATTTATTGGCGTTTGATACATTTTACAAGGTGCTTTGCCAGCACCCGTTCTCCCAGTTTTCATACTTCTAGCGTTTTGGTGTTTGCAGTTTTTGGCGTTTTATATAATAAAGTATTTTATTTATAGAGAATTAGATAACAAAACAACATATAACTTGATATCTGTCAACGACACAGTTTTAAGAACAAAATTATATATATATATATAACACCAATCTGCTGTTAACAAACTTAAAAATACAGCAGAACAAAGTCTTCAGAATGTCTCAATAACAAGAACAAAAAATGCAGCAAACTATTCTTTACAATCTGTTGTAACAAGAAAACTCAGCCACAGCAGATCATTAACTAGATGATCCGCGTCTTGTGATGTTTAAATACGATCCCAAAGACTCTCGAACACAAGATTGAAGATAACTCTTGAATGTTCAAGAGAGCGAGATAGTGCAGAGAAGTTGGAAAGATGTTGACTGCCCAAAGTTGCTGCTGTTCGAATTGTATATTTGGCAGGATCCCAAAGCCCCTTTTTAAAGAAGCAAAACCCTAGACAAAACTTATTGCACATGCCTTTTAGCAGCCCAGCCAGGAAAGCCCAAACTCGCAAATAAAGGAAAAACGGTCCATTAGATAATAAACAAATATTGAATTGAAACTATGGGTTTATATATATATTTTAACACCCCCCTCAATTCAATATTGAAAAACAGTCAAACATATGAAGGAGATGACAAACCTTTTCGTGAAGACCGACAGGCAATCCTTTTGTAAATATATCAGCAGCTTGATCCTCGGACTTGATGCCCACAGTTTGAATAACGCCCTTAGAAATCTTCTCTCGTAAGAAGAATAGATCTACTTCAAAATGTTTTGTACGTTTGTGAAACACATGATTGGCTGCTATAGAAATAGCAGCCGTGTTATCACAAAAAAGTTGAACTGGAAGAGCAACATCCACCTTCAACTCCTTTAACAAGTTTGAAATCCAAATAACTTCGCATGTTGCAGCACACATTGACCGGCATTCTGCCTCAGCAGAAGACCTTGAAACAGTTGATTGCTTTTTGCTTTTCCATGACACAAGACTATTACCAAAAAATACACAAAAACCAGTAATAGATTTTCGAGACCCTAAACATTTAGCCCAGTCTGAATCAGAAAAAAACTTTTATGTCCAAAGTGTCCCCTTTTTTGAAAAAAAATTCCCTTTCCAGGAGCACCTTTTAAATATCTTAAGAGTCTTAATGCAATTTTGAAATGAGCTTGAGTAGGCGAATGCATAAACTGCCTAAGATAATGCACAAACATATGCAATATCTGGCCGAGTGTGAGAAAGATAAATCAACTTACCGACAAGTTTTTGATAAACGGGTAAATTGATTAAAGGTTCATTATCTTTTTCACAAAGATGAGACAAAACATAATTTGTCTTGATGGGACAACTAACTGTTTTACAACCAATCGTACCAAATTGAGCAAGTAAATCTAAACAATATTTCCTTTGAGTTAAACACAAACCAGTTGAATTTCTTACAACTTCAACACCCAAAAAATATTGCAACTTTCCCAAATCTTTTATTAAAAACTTTGACTTGAGTAAAAGTTTGATTTCATCAACCTGTTTTGAACAACTACCAGTTATAATAATATCATCCACATAGACAAGAAGAACAATAAAGGTAGAACCTTTTTGTCATAACAAACATGGAATGATCACACTTACTTTGTTCAAAACCAAGATCAACAAGAACTGACACAAGTTTCTCATTCCACATCCTAGGAGCTTGTTTCAATCCATACAAATATTTTTTTTAATTTGCAAACTTTAGACCCATAAGAAGAGTTATAACCATCAGGCAAGCACATATAAACTTCTTCATTAAGGTCACCATATAGAAAAACATTGTTAATGTCAAGTTGATATATTTCCCAGTTAAAGTGAATAGCCATAGACAACACACATCTAACTGTAACCATCTTAACCACTGGAGAAAATGTATCAAAGAAATCAACGCCCTCCTTTTGACTAAACCCCTTAGCAACAAGTCTAGCCTTATACCTTTCTATTTCACCAGTTGACTTATATTTAATTTTATAAACCCACTTACACCCAATAGCTTTCCTATTAGGTGGTAAGTCAACAATCTCCCAAGTTTTATTCCTATGTAAAGCTTCAAGTTCTAAATTCATAGCATCAATCCAATTAATATCATTCTTAGCTTCAAAATAATTCTTAGGTTCACAACTTTTATTTAACATAGAAGCAAAACAAAAACCTTCAGGAGATAAATTAGCATAGTTTAATACTTTTTCTAGGCCATATTTAACTTTCCCATCAACCACATAATCATCAAGTTTAGAAGGAAATTTAATGTTTCTAGAAGATCTCCTTAAAACTGTGCTAGTTTGTTCCCCAATATCTCCCTCAGAAATATTATTGTCTTCATGTTCAGTGTCATGCTCAGCCCTGTCCGAATCTGATTCTACATTGCTAGGTTGCTGATGACTAGCCATACCTAAAGAAATCTCTGACTCAGTTTCAGACTGCTCAGACCCATGACCTGTTGAAGTACTAGTTTGTGTATTCTCATCATCGGGAGTTGGGTCAACTTGAGGACTTTGAGTAAAGTTTAAATCAGATAAATAAAAAAAATTAAGGTGTTAACTTCAGAAGGAGTATCAAGATCAGAAGATGTTTTCTTTTCATTAAAAGGAAACACGGTTTCATAAAACCTAACATCCCTAGAAAAAAACATCATGCATTGATCTAAACTCCAAAGTTTGTACCCTTTTTTTTCATTTGAATATCCAATTAAAACACATTTTTCAGCATGTGTGGTAAACTTATCAGAGTTGTTTAACACAGCGCTGAAGCAAAGACACCCTATAACCCTAAGTTGACCAGAACAGGAGTAAAACCAAACACAAGTTCATATGGAGACTTCCCACTCAAGACTGACGAAGGTGTCCTGTTAATTAAATAAGTAGCAGTTAGAATACACTCATACCAAAAATTAAGTGGGAAACCACCTTGAAAGAGTAAAGCCCTAGCTACATTCAATAAATGCCTATGTTTTCTCTCAACTACCCCATTTTGCTGTGGAGTATGAACACATGAAGTCTGATGTATAATTCCATTTTCATAGCATAAACTACTCATTTGTTTATTTATAAATTCAGTACCATTGTCACTCCTAAAAATCTTAACTGATTTACTAAACTGTGCTTTAAGCATATTATAAAAACCTTTAATATTGTAAAACACTTCATCCTTAGACTTCATGAGATATACCCACACAGCTCTAGTATAATCATCAACAATAGTAAGAAAATATCTAAAACCATCCCTACTTTGAACTCTATAAGGACCCCAAACATCAAGATGAACAAGATCTCCTAACATCTTAGATTTATGATCACTTAATGGGAAAGGTTCCCTAAGTTTCTTAGCTCTATGACACATTTCACAAGGATCTAATTTAACATCAGTTTTAATATTTAAACCCATTTTTAAGAACATGCAAAACAGGTTCAGCAGGATGACCTAACCTAGCGTGCCAAAGATTAATATCACAACTAGAGTTACAAACCTTGTTTGAAATAGAAGAACTACCACAGAAGTATAGACCATCAAACTAACTACCAGTCACCTGAACTTTCTTTGTTTGAGAATCCTGAATATAGCAATTATGTTCATCAAAGGAAACAATCAACTTACAATCTCTAGCAAGTTTATGAACAGAAATTAAATTTACACAATAATTAGGCACGATAAAAACATCATATAGAATGACCTTGTCACTTAATTTAATATCACCAATTTTAGTTACTACGGCGCTGGTGCCATTAGGATGTTTTACCTTAATATTAAATTCAGTTACATCCTTTTGATTAATTAGACCCTCATCAGTCATTACCATGTGTTGATTAGCACCAGAATCAACTATCCACCCTACCTTTTTTCCCATTATTAATAAAGTTTGAAAAATAGTAAACATGTTTAAAATCACAAGTAGGTTTGGAGTACAATTCCACAAAGCTATTCAGACAAACAGAATTAACACACATACCAGCAAAGCCACTACTCTGAGAGTCACCCTTAGATTTATCATTCAAGAGACTAAGCAATTGAGCTATCTGGTCATTGGTCAGAGAACTCATTGTAGAAGATGTATCAGTAGTAACATTATTACTAACCCTATTTCCCTTGTTCCCACCAGGCTTTGATTTCATCCAAGAATGATAGCCAACAAGTTCAAAACATTTCCCAATAGTGTGACCAGTCTTATTACAATGAGAGCATTTGAGATTAGGAATCCTAAGATTTTTTTTCTTTGATTCAAAAACTTGATTAGTTTTAACAGCGAAACCAACTGCATTATTAGGAGTTTTATCAGAAATAATTTTAGAATGAAGATGAGATTCTTCTCTAGAGATGACTGAAAAAGCATCCTTCACAGAAGGAAGAATTTCTCTGGTTAACAAATTAGTTCTCACAGACTGGTATGAACTATCAAGACCCATTAAGAACTGCATAAGCTTAATAAGATGATTAAAATCATTAAACTGTTTAGATGCATCACAAGAACAAGCAGGTAAAGCAAGTAACTGGTCTAATTTCTTCCACATACAATTTAACTTATGATAGTATTCAGAATCAGGCATGCCATTTTGACTAAAAGAGTTAATTTTTTGGTATAGATTAAACACAACAGACCCATCTATCTTACCATAAGTTTCCGTTAAATCTTTCCACACATCAGAGGCAATTTTGGAATAAAAAGACCAAGATACAATTCCTCAGACACAGAGTTAAGAATCCAAGTAAGCACAATAGAGTTGCACCTATCCCATTGTCTACCTAAAACTTCACAGTTGTAGACCTAAGACAAGTACCATCAACAAATCCTATTTTTTTTTAACCTGTAGTGCTAGGTACATAGCATTTGACCAAATTCTATAATTTTCTGACCCTTTAAGTTTAACACTAACAATTGTCAAGTTTGCAGAATCACTAGGATGAAGAAACAATGGATCACCAGCATCAATTTTACTAACCAAAGTAGCACTAGTAGATGCCATATTTTCAGTATTAATCACAGCATCACCAGGCATAGCAAACGATCAAAGGTAGCACAAAAAACAGTCAAGATAACCAATCAAACAGGTAGTACAACGCGACAAAAAAAACAAATATAGCAGACCGTTTAAGAAACAAAACAAAACAGAAGACACAACGAATGCAACAGAGTGAACCCTCTCTGTGTCCCAATAATCAAACCGGTCTTACTAACCCGATATCAATATGCCTAGACTCATAGACACAGTGATGCAATAAAAGTAAAAAACGAGGAGAAAAAGAACAATCTCACAGTGGGTGCTTATTACTCCAGTAATCAGACTCGTAACCTTCAAGTAGGGTTACAAGCAACTGATTTATAAACTAAGAAGACCAACGAGAACTCCTTCAAGAACACCAAAAACCCCAAATATTAGGGTTTCAATTTCTGCAGCGGCACGAACACCAAGGATAGGAGAACACAAAATCTAGAGTCGGTAGAGCCAACTGGAACTGCCTAGACTTCTATACCACCAGAAATCACCCAAATCAACAGAGTCTGAGATGAAGCTGATGATCACAGCGGAAAGCGATACCACCATGAGCACCTAGTGCTCTGATACCATGTCAACGACACAGTTTTAAAAACAAAATTATATATATATATATAACACCAATCTGCTGTTAACAAACTTAAAATATAGCAGAACAAACTCTTCAGAATGTGTCAATAATAGGACAAAAAACGCAGCAAACTATTCTTTACAATCTGTCGTAACAAGAAAACTCAGCCACAACAGATCATCAACTAGATTATCTGCGTCTTGTGATGTTTAAATACGATCCCAAAGACTCTCGAACACAAGAGTGAAAATAACTCTTGAATGTTCTAGAGAGCGAGATAGTGCAGAGAATTTGGAAAGATGTTGACTGCCCAAAGGTGCTACTGTTCGAATTGTATATTTGGCAGGATCCCAAAGTCCCCTTTTAGAGAAGCAAAACCCTAGACAAAACTTATTGCCCACGCCTTTTAGCAGCCCAGCCAGGAAAGCCCAAACTCGCAAATAAAGGAAAAACGGTCCATTAGATAATAAACAAATATTGAATTGAAACTATGGGTTTATATATATTTTAACACCCCCCCCCTCTCAATTCATGAAACGGGATCAGGAGAAAACGCTCAAAAGTGTGAGAACGGTGAGAACGCATCCTGGCCCAACACGTGTCAAGCGACGTAGAGAAGGGCGGGGTTTTTTTTTGTCTTTTCAATCTTCTTTTATTTTCCCAACGCGGTATAATATTTTCTGGCGCCTAAGTTTTTTTGGCGTTAATTGTATTTATTAAACTTTTTGACGTTGAATTAATTGTTTTTGTGTCACATAGATAATTTTTTGGCGTTATAGCGTTTTCTGGTCAATTTTTTTTGGCGTTTTGTGTTGTTTTGTATAATAATTCACTAAGAGTCATTAATATTTGCATAAGATTACAATAAGACCATTTTTTTTGCGTTTAGTGATTTTTTTGGCGTTTGATACATTTTACAAGGTGCTTTGCCAGCACCCGTTCTCCCAGTTTTCACACTTCTAGCGTTTTGGTGTTTGTAGTTTTTGGCGTTTTATATAATAATGTATTTTATTTATAGAGAATTAGATAACAAAACAACATATAACTTGATATCTGTCAACGACACAGTTTTAAGAACAAAATTATATATATATATATATATATATATATATATAACACCAATCTGCTATTAACAAACTTAAAAATACAGCAGAACAAAGTCTTCAGAATGTGTCAATAACAAGACCAAAAAACGCAGCAAACTATTCTTTACAATCTGTCGTAACAATAAAACTCAGCCACAGCAGATCATCAACTAGATGATCTGCGTCTTGTGATGTTTAAATACGATCCCAAAGACTCTCGAACACAAGATTGAAGATAACTCTTGAATATTCTAGAGAGCGAGATAGTGCAGAGAAGTTGGAAAGATGTTGACTGCCCAAAGTTGCTATTGTTCGAATTGTATATTTGGCAGGATCCCAAAGCCCATTTTTAAAGAAGCAAAACCCTAGACAAAACTTATTGCCCACGCCTTTTAGCAGCCCAGCCAGGAAAGCCCAAACTCGCAAATAAAGGAAAAACAGTCCATTAGATAATAAACAAATATTGAATTGAAACTATGGGTTTATATATATATTTTAACAATATCAAAACAATATAAAATGAAAAATAATGGTAATCTAATTTCTCTTACGAATCTTCACTGTCATCAGCCTCTATCTTCTTGAATTTGTTTTGGCGTTTTGAACCTTTTTTGAATACTTTAGCTAGATGCCAACTTTCCTACATAAAACCCGTCTATTTCAGAAGAAGCTGCTTAGTGGCATCCTGTGTTTTGGTGTGATATTCTTGTTTGGTGGCATGTCATTGAAGATCAACTCTTGCTTGATGCTATTTATAATAATGTAGTCCAAAATAGCATTTTACACTTGTGTTGATCCCTTTATTCCATGCCGATATTCATCAAGAACAAAGCTCACATGATGGCATATCACTGTCATCAGTCTCTTTTTCTTGAATATTTGTCCATCTCATTCAGCAAAATATTATTGAGATAACCCCTCAGAAGAAGAATCCATTTCAGTGAAAGCTTTTCCATCTGTGGCATTTTAAAGTGAGTGGTTTCTAGAGGATATGACGTTTGTGTTTTCTGGGTGTGATCAATTTCATTGTGTATAGACCCCTCTCTTATAGGAGTTTTTTGGCGCGTAGTTTAGGCGGGACTTTTTTATTGTAATAAATGATAGTAATAAAGTAACTGTCTTTTCAGTTACTGTTTTTGTATTTATTGTGTTGATCAGTTTTTATCAGTTTTACAGGTGATAGAAGTCTCATCTTCTAAGTTTGACGTTTTTTTAAATGGCGTTATGTAGACCAAGATGACAAAATACAATAACGGAGTAAATAAAATATTAAGCAGGAAATATATTTTTTGTTATTTTTGGCGTTTTGTAAGGAATAACCATTTTTAGTTTTCTTTTGGCATTTTGCTAATAAAGAGAGAAATATATCATTTAATTATCTTAAAAAAAAGATTACACAGAAGAAAAAAAAGAGGAAAAAAATTAAATTCTTAGTCAGAAGGTACTTTATCCGAAAAATATCCATCACTTGCGTCATCTTCTTCCTCCTTGGAGTCTTCATCTGGATCTTCATCCATGTCATCACCTTCACCTTCATCAGCTTCTTGTTCCTGAAAATTCTGAAGCCTCCACTTGAACATGTCTTGCATTAACTTCAATTTTGAGTCTATTTATGTGTTGGTACAAGTGGTGCTATGCAATTCTTCCATGAAACCAAGACGCTGCTTTGTCATAATGTTTTCTAGCCAGTAAACTTCCTGCTCTCCGCTGTCGTATGTAACGGTCACCATGTCTGTTTCATCATCAAAACGCCATGATGTCATGACAGGGTCCGGCTTCACATCTGCTTTGATTGGTCCAAATTTCTTGGTTAATGCTTTCATAAGCATATGTGTTTCATGGCATTCGTTGTCTAGAGCGATGCCAAATGATAAGATTGCCCTCTGTATCTCCTCTTCCATCTTTAGAATTGCCCTGACCGTCTTAACATACACCCTCCTTCTGTTGTTAAAACGGAGGACGTATCGCCTGATTCCCAAAGTGTATCTCCACGAAACGATTGTTGCCATCTTTGGCGTTTTGGTTAAGTTGGTGTTTTTGGTTAAAGATGTTTTTTGCAGAATTGGATAGATTGAAGTGATTATGGAAGCTATGTTTTACCTCGTTTATATAATGATGTTTTTGGCGCGTAATTTAGGAGGGAATTTTCTTCTAATTAATGTTAATAACTGAATTCAGTTTCTGTATTGTTTCATCTTCCTGTAATATCCAACGTGTTTTATGACTAATTTTTGGCGTTTTGTTTTTAATGGCGTTTTATTTTTTTGAATGGCGTTTTATCATTTGATGGCGTTTTGAATATGAGCGGTAAAAGACCCTTTTACCCTCAATGAAGCGCGTCCCACATAATATAATTGATGTTATTTACGAAAACGCCACCGCGCAATCTAGTCCATGGATTGTTTTGATCGGACGACCCATAAGCGTTCTCACCGTTCTCACATTTTTCACCGTTTTCTCTAAATCCTAACCCTCATCATCATCATCATCATCATCATCCTAAGTTAATCCCACCAATAGCAAAGCTAAGGTAGGGTTTGAGGAGGGTAAGATGTAGACAACCTTACCTCTACCCCGTACGAATAGAGAGACTGCTTCCAGTGAGACCCCCGTCTCGATAGTAGTTTTGCATCAAGCCTTGAACATAAGACACATAACACTCAACAATCGGGACAAAGACCGATTAGTGCATGGATCCTTTTGCCTTTCAGATATCAATGCCACCACATGATGTATGATTAACCGTCTTCAGCTTTTAACATTATTTTCATGAAATTAGTAAAATAACGTTAAAATTAGTGCACTCTCACTTTTATCCCGATGACCTGCATATATATTATACATTAGTGGTTCATGGTAGGTCATGGGTAAATAGCATAGCATTAAGAATGTTTTGTTGTGGGTAGAAGTAGTGGTGCACAAAAAACCCGAACCCGGACCCGGAACCGGGTATTATAAAAACCGGGTTTTCAATACCCGAACCCGACCCTACCCATAGGATAGGGACCGGGTATTCATATTTGATCTAAAACCCAAACCCGGAACCGGGTTTTTTATACCCGGTTTATACCCGAAACCCGGTTTTTATAATACCCGAAACCCAGTTTTTATAATACCCGAAACCCGGTTTATACACAATTTTATTAATTTGATTAGTAGTGGCTTCAGTCAACCGAAAGGTGCTATAAATATACACACACCTAATTATGGTTGGATATTATTTAATGTTATGGTTCGATACACACACCTATTATTTACTGCAGAATTGTTTCACCAAGTTTTGAAGACATTTAATGTTGTGGTTGAATATTTACTGCAGAATTTTAATGCACAACTAATATACACAACAACTAAAAAGAAATGGTTATATTATTGTTTCTATCCAGCAAGAACTTGAACGAACCAACAAACAAAACAATCAGAAAACACAACTCAAAAATGGCATCGCAAAGTGCTACGTCTTCCGTTGGCGTGGGTTCTACGGCTACCAAAGCAAGCGTCGTGGAGGTTATTCCTACAACTCGAAACCAAGAAGTTTGGGTTCATTACGAGTTATGTAAAATGTCATTTGGACCAAACAAAGCTCGATGCGTTCATTGTGGAGCTATGTTGAAGTCTGATTCGAACACGACGTTGAAAAAACACCTGTCAACGTATTGCAAACTTTTGAGGAATGATCCGAACCAAGGTCAACCACCATTGTCAACCGACGGGAAAATTTGGCATTATGACGTTGAGTTGGTTCGCGAAGGATTCGGAAATTTCGTGATTCAACAAGGTTTGCCATTTCAATTTTTGACAACCAAAGATTGACCCGTCTCATCCAAAGAGTTCTACAACCACGTTATAACCAAGTAAGCCGCACTACTCTTCGACGTGATTGTCTAAAAGCATGGAAACAAGCAAAACAACAATTGTTTTTGACTTTTCAAAGTTTAAAAACCGGTGTGAATTTGACGTGTGATGTTTGGTCGGCACCTCATGGGTTACCAGAATCGCACCTTTGTGTTACCGCGCATTGGATAGATACTTGGCAAATGCAAAAGCGTACGATTGCTTTTGAGTTATTTCCTTATCCACATACCGCAAACAATTTGTTTCAACTTTTAAAAGAAGTAATCGATGGTTATAACTTTGGTGATAAGTTGTTTGCTATCTCTTTTGATAATGCATCCAACAACACCGCCGCGGTCACACAACTAAAGTTAAGATATAAACCGATGTAACATTCCCAAAATTTTTATTTATATATAAAAACTTATGTTATTAAAAGGATGCATCATGGGTAAGTTGACCAATAGAAATATGAGGTATTTTGGGCAAGCATAGGAACCATTTAATAATTAAATTATAATTATAAAAATACATTATATTTGAACCTACTCCGTTTTTAATAAAATTTGGTTCAAAATGTAGATACAAATATTCTTGTTCTAATGGCATATTCATTATTTTATAAAACGTCATATTTTAAAAGTTATACACGCTAAATAAGTGAAACAGTTGAATTAATTATAATAATAATATAAAATCTAAACTTACCTTTGAAATTCATTTTGAATTTCATGTCTACGTTTGCATGTGTATAATTTTAAGGAAGAATCAAAATTTGCATTATGAATTCAATGGAATACGTGTCCTACTAAAATCAAAAAGAGAGAATTTTAATTAATGCATTGTGTACGTGTAGAAGATATTATGCATGAGGTGTACGTAACTTACTCTTCAAGGTTGTTGATAGTATAAATAGAGGTAGGCTTCAAAGAACAAAAAATTGCTCATTCTTCTGTCCACCTCTGTTTTGCCAACTTCCCCTCACATTCTAAATTGTTCTATATTTTTATTACCATTTATTTATCATAAAACACTGCCCTGTTTTAAGTATTTTAACCCTTGATCACCGATACCCTGTCCAAGTGACGTAGGGCCCCGTAACGTATGTCAAGGCTCTGCCTAAATTCGTTGGGGTTCTGTCTCATGACGTAGGGATAAAGTAGAATTGGGTCACTATACTTAATGTGAGTGCACTATATATTTTATTAAATAATCCAGGAGTGGTACCCAAAATATAACAACCCTCCTGAATATTTTTCTAACACCCTAATATATTTTAAAATATCCCAAACTGTTCCAAACTACACCCCATACGCGGAAACTGGCCTCAAATATATTAGATAGTATTAAAAATAAATAAAAACTTAATATTTAAGTTGAGGCGGGCCGCGTAGGACCCCACCCCAACCTTATGCGGGCGGTATGAAGGTGAAGATCTGATTTCTTTGAATTATAAGTTCAAGCGGGCCGCGTAAGACCCCCGTTAAGTTAACGCGGGCCGCGAGGGACTAAAAAGGTGGCGCAGCCCGGTGCGGCCACGTGGCCCAACACCCGGCTAAGCTAGTTGTCGACTCAGCACAGCTACGCGTTGACCCGGCTTTGACGCGGGCCGCGTAAGCTTTGTGCTTATGTTACGCGGGCCGCGAGAGACCCAGGTTCAGGCACTATATAAAGAAGGCATCGGCTGTCCATTTCAATTCGTTCACAATTCATTCTCACTCTCAAAATTCTTAATTACAATTATTATACTCGGGTATTATACCTCTAATTAGCAAGGTTCTGCTCAGTTGTAAGTATTATAACCCCAGTTTCGTAACAGATACGCTGCCTGATTGATTTAGAGTTCCGTAATAACTGTAGTGGTTCTGCCCGACGTAGTTATTGGAATACCGTCTCGGGGAGGGTATCATTAATATTTTCAAAGGGTTATGATACTAACCTATGTGCATTTGTGAAAATTTTAGATTATTCCCAGGAAACCCTTACGCGAAGCATAAGATAGCAATGTGAGTTTATCCTCTTTTTGTTAACCTTTTTGAAATGTTTTACAAAACCTTAATTGTTTTACAATGTGATTAAGCGGTGATTGAGTCTTTGTAGTTCTTCAATTACTGCCGGTATTATGGGGTTTTGTATACAAAATTTATTACTACTTGCGAGTAGTAAGTCACTACGACAGTACGTTACAATTGGACAACGAGTTAGCCAATGTGTAACTTGACCATAGCCATAGATCCGGTCGAGTGGCAAATACTGAATGAGTAATTGTGTAGAAATAAACAATGTGATCGCTCTCAATACTGTTTTAATTGATAAAATGTTTCTTGATTAAACTGGGATTCACTCACGAGTATTTCCCGCTGACAAATGTTTTTAAAACACGTTTCAGGTAACACAATGTGAAAGCCAAGTAGTAAAAAGCCAGCTCGAGAGCACTGACGGCTTGGGAAAACTGTGGCTATAAAAGTTACCTAAAATACGATGTTTTAAATTCAATAAAGTAGGGTTTATCCCTATAAGCATGTTGTAATAAGAAACTTGGGTTTTACCCATGTGATTATTAAAATAAAATAAGGTGGTTTTACTCTGATAAACATTTCCTAACTACGGTCCTGATGAAATTTCCGCTGCCAAATTAATAAATATTGATACCACCGCCACTGAGTTCGCGGCCGCCCGTTCCCGGGACAGATAGGGGGCGGGGGTTGTGACAACCGACTTGCGACGGTGTTTTTTTCATAGCCGTTGTGTGGCACATGTTATCAATTTAGTTGTGCAAGACGGTTTAAATGAAATTGTGGATTTGAGAAAAAAATTTAAACAAATGCTACAAGATATTTTTGCTACTAGCAAGGGAATATATATGCGATATAGAAAATATTGTAAAGAATCGGGTGTTAAAAGTTTGGGTGCGAATTGGGACGTAGCGACTCGATGGAACTCGACTTGTAGCATGTTTGAAAGCGCTATAAAACAAAAGGATTGTTTGATTGCTTTTCATGATTTGCTTGGAGACGAAATGGAGGTTGAATCATTCTCGCCGTCTAGTTGGGCTATTATTGAAACTTTAACCGATGTGCTTGGGGTTTTTAAAAGTGCAACAAAGTTTTTATCGGGAGTTTATTATCCCACAAGTTGCGAAGTTCTTAACCAACTTTTCATAATCGCAACAAAGCTTCAAGATTTGGAATATAAAGGTCCGATTTTTGTTAAAATGATGAAGCCGATGAAAGAAAAGTTTAGAAAGTATTTTGAAGTTTTGCCTCCCGTTATTACTTGTTCGGCCGCTCTAAACCCATACGTAAACAAAGGAGGTGTGGAAACATTGATTGAGAAAATATGTTTTGCTTTGGATTTGCAAGAAGAAGATCCTAATTTTGTGCCAAAAGCGCAAGCAAGTTTTAACAAACAATTTGAAAAGTTGTTTGATGTTTTATTATGCAAAATATGGTCAATTAAGTTCACAAGTTCATCAAGCTTATGAAAATGCGGGTTCTTCTAGTGGTAGTTCAACAAGCCGTAATAGAAATTTAAAAATTTGTTTGTTTAATACTTTGCGAAGTGACAATGCTAAACGAGCTCATGGTAATACCCGGTGCGGGTTTTTTCCCAACCCGATGCATACCTGAACCCTACCCGATGAATAACCGAACCGGACCCGAACCCGGAAATAGGGTATTATAATACCCGGGTTTTATAAAACCCGACCCGAACCCGGGTATATAGGGTATACATTTTTGGTAGAAAACCCGGACCCGGACCCGACCCGGTTTTAAAAAAAAAAACCCGATTTTGTAAAATCTGATCCTACCTGAACCCGGTTCCATACCCGGAACCGGTTTTAAAAAAAACCCGATTTGTGCAACACTAGATAGAAGTGGTAAAGAAAAATTGGGGCCCAAAAGTGAAGCCCAAGAGGTGTAGTAGTAGTCAAAAACAGAAGGCAGCAGCCTTTCGGAGACATCAAGGGACTGACTCCCTCCATAGTACACATCGAACTTCCTTTTTAACTAACACCCTTGTTCTTTATTTTCAACGCCCAAATCAATCGATCGATCTCTACACTCCCACCCACACAGTCATGGCAATGTTTTCTTCTTCATCATCGGCACATTGTGCATCGTCATCACCGGCTTTTTCCAATAATAATCGGCTTCATCATCGTCATCGTACAGTCTCATCATCATCCTCGATTCGTTTTAAACAACGTTTTCCCGGGTGTTTTTCTGTTAAACAATCATCAAAAGCCCTTCATCTGCAACAAGATGGTTAGTTTCTTTCTTTGTTTGTCTTACCTAATTCTTTATTCCTAATTTGGGATTTCTGTAATTTGAATGCAATTTCCAAATTACTAACTAAGATTTGTTTGTTGGTCTGTTGTTGTTGAGCTCGTTTTTGGTACCCGTTTTTGGGTTGTAGTACTTAGTCAAGGACAAGAAAAACATCCACGTCCACCACCCACCACCACCGATTTATTTTAGAAGTCTTCATACGTTAAAAACAAACAAACTTCTTCTTTTGGTCATGGTTTTAAAAAAACATTTGAGGCGTGCGCCTCAGGCGCACCTCGAGGCAAAACGGCCAAATAGTGTTTTTAATGCATATGCGCCTCAGAGGGGCGCTAAGAAAGCTTCACCTCACGGAATTTTGATAGTTGTTTTTGACTTTTTGTGTCAATTTCAAGCATTTCATGTCTTTTTTAAGTGTGTTTTTGATGAATCTGATGATGAAATTAGTTAGTATTATTATTTTTATAATATTAATATATATAATTTTTATATTTATTTATTAATACCGCCTCGGCCTTACACCTCGTTTCGCCTCGAGGCTTACGCCTCGTGAGGCGAAGGGAAAACGCCTCGAAACTCGTTTCCGTTCTTTTAAACCCTGGCTTTGGTCCACCTCTTCTTCTATCCGTGGACTACGGACATTTTACCTCTTAAAAAACAAACTGCACCTTAGTCACTTTTGCTTGGTCCATCCAAAATGACTTTTTTGTGCATTTGAGTCCTTCAAGTTTGTGTTTTATTGCCATTTTCATCCTTGAGTTTGGCAATTTATTGCGACCTTCGTCACTTGAAATTTGGCACTCAAGGAAGAAAATGGCAATGTCTCAAACTTTTTGGATGAAAATGGCACCTTAGGGACGAAATTTGCAAAAATGGTCAAATTTCAGGGACGAAAATGGCATTTTACTCGGTTTCTTTATTGGGTGGTTTTGTGTTTTTTTTTTGAAGAATGATTGTTTTTCTGATCTGACAACTGACTGGGCACGTTATTAGTGTTTTTAGGTCTCCTATTATGGATGGTCTGAAAATCCCGTCTTGTTTTTATTTATCTGCTCATCATGATTACAAATAATTTGATGATATTGAATTTGTTGTCTTTATTGAAGATATCTGAAAAAAGTCAAAACACTTTCTTAAATATTGCAATATTACACTTGTCATGTATTGTGTAAAAGTTGTTACATTTGAAGCTTTAAACTATTGTTTATCAGCTTTTGTTCTGTTACGGACTGAAATCATTGCAAGGTATAACACTTGTCCCGCATCGGTAGATGTGGGGTTTATAGTCCAAATGGACTCTCATCGGTGAAAAATAATTGGGTGGTTTCTACATACCGTATCGTATTTGTTAATTTTCTAATCTATGAACACGTAGATTATACATGTGTGTGCACGCTGTTCGAGCGATTTTTTGAACTTTAGACATAGGGTAATTAATAATATTTTTGCTATGGTGTGCTCATTGAGTCATTGTTCACGATCAGGTGCATCAACTATGAAAGTGTCGCCTGTTAAAGACGACAATCCTGCTAAGATATTAAAAGATGGAGTATTATCCATCCCACCTGTCACACCTCCAGAAGAAAGCATAGACATTGCTAAATTCGATTTCGACAAAGAAAACTCAACCGTTAGTATAACCGTGGTTGGTGCATCCGGTGATCTCGCAAAGAAGAAGATATTTCCCGCGCTTTTCGCACTTTATTATGAAGGCTGTCTCCCCAAGGTTTACTCTTTTTTCATACCATAAAGTTTATTTCAACATTTTTATCACGCATCGCTTTTTCATGATTATTATTTTTTTGGCAATTGCTCATCAGCATTTCACTATATTCGGATACGCACGTAGTAAGATGAGTGATGCTGAACTTAGAACTATGGTTAGCAAGACACTTACATGCAGAATCGATAAAAGGTCTGTTTATCGCTTTTCATGTCAATCTTCAAAAATAGTTTAAGGTGTACTAATGGTGATTGTTCGAAACTTCTGAATGTCATCTATTAGGGAGAATTGTGGTGAAAAGATGGATCAGTTTCTCGAAAGATGTTTCTACCACCCTGGTCAATACGACTCTCAAGAAAACTTCTTGGAGCTCGACAAAAAGCTGAAGGAGCACGAGGTAACGTATATGAAATTTAATGATTTGTGGGTTCATTCTTATAAGTTATAGACATGCTTTTAATAATGGGTTTTAAAATTTTATAATTGATGATAGCTGCAACAAAATTTATCATTAAAGTGTTGAGTAAAATTACTTATAGGCCATTGTTTATATATTACTTCTTCAAATGGTCAGAAATTACTGAACACTCAAGAACATCAAATGTAATTATTACAATCCTAAGCAGCAGAACCTATTTAAACATTATCTCGAGAACTTCAATCGTTGTAGTTGATTATTGAGTATCAGGTCATCACTTTTTTAAACTGGCGTACTTAGTTTAAAAGGTCAAATGACACCATAGGGGTAATGCAAATGCAACGAAAACATTATACTTTTCACCTACTTTAGAAACCGATTTTGTTCCAAAGTCTGGTGTTTTTGTTGTTTTTGCATTTTTACAAGAAGTATGCAAGCAAGATTTTGATTTTACAATGATTAATTTTGATGTAGGATGGAAGGGTGGCAAACCGTCTTTTTTATCTATCAATTCCACCAAATATTTTCATAGACGCGGTTAAATGTGCCAGCACATCTGCATCTGCGGCAAACGGATGGACAAGGGTAATCGTCGAAAAGCCATTTGGTCGGGATTCTGAATCTTCCGCTGCATTAACAAGGTCCCTCAAGCAATACTTGGAGGAGGATCAAATTTTCAGGTAGGTGTAGTTATTTTTAGAGTAAAGTACACCTGTGGTTTACCAAAATTTTGGATTTGGTCCCCAACTTTCCAAAAGTCCATAGATGGTCCCTGTGGTTTGCACTTTGTAACGCATTTAGTCCCAGTTTTTTCCAAGAGTACATGGATGGGTCCCTGTGGTTTGCACATAACGCATTTAGTCCCTAACTTGGACATGCTAAAATCTTTAGATTTGTTGGCTGGGGACTAAATGTGTTACAAAGTGCAAACCACAGGGACCCATCCATGTACTTTTGGAAAGCTAGGGGCCAAATCCAAAATTTCGGTAAACCACAGGGACCATCCATGTACTTTACTGTATTTATAATCTAACTGTTTATGAAAAAACAGAAACAAGACATCTGTTTAACTGTATTTGTTATTATATTGCAGGATAGATCATTATCTCGGGAAAGAGTTAGTGGAGAATCTTTCGGTTCTTCGTTTTTCTAACCTGATTTTTGAACCCTTGTGGTCAAGGCAATATATAAGAAATGTGCAATTCATTTTCGCTGAAGATTTTGGCACCGAAGGACGAGGAGGGTAGTTATTCGTTTTCCTTTATTTTTCATATAGCAAAGTCATATGTGTATGCATGAGGAATACTTGTTTACGTTGTATATTTTTGCTCCGTTTTAGATACTTTGACAACTATGGAATTATTAGAGACATTATGCAAAACCATCTGCTTCAGATATTGGCCCTTTTCGCTATGGAAACTCCCGTCAGCTTGGATGCCGAAGATATCAGAAACGAAAAGGTTCACACACACACACACACACACACACACATATACAGTGAAAGGTTTAAATACAAAAGGCTCTTAACGTGCGACGGTACACGACAACCAATATAACATGCGTAATTAGGGTTAAACCAACCCATGGGTAATTATGCAAATCATCATCATCATACTCAGTATATCCCACCAATAGCAAAGCTAAGGTAGGGTCTGAGGAGGGTGAGATGTAGACAGCCTTACCTCTACCCCGTAGGAATAGAGAGGCTGCTTCCAATGAGACCCCCGGCTCGATTGTGGTTTTGCATCAAGCCTTGGACATAAGGCACATAACACTCAGCAATTGAGACAAACGCCGATTAGTGCATGCACCCCCTTGTCTTTTGGCTATCAACGCCACCACATGATGCATGATTAACCGTCCCCCTCTTTTAACGTTATTTTCACGAAATTAGTAAAATAACGTTAAAATTAGTGCACTTTCACTTTTGCCCCCCGAGCGCCCACGCATATATACATTATATGAGCATACCGCAAGCGGGGACCGTGTTTAATTATGTACTATAACGTGCGTAATTATGTATTATAACGTGCGTATTTTAAAAATGAAGCCGCGTATTGTCGCACGTTAAGGGGATAATATAATTATGTATTTTAGCAAGAATGATGACATATCTGCAACGATAAGCTAGGAAACAATGACATTAAGTTACTATCTTTATACTATCTAATATATATATTTGACAAACTTTTTCATGGTTTTACAGGTAAAAGTTCTACGTTCTATGAGGCCTTTACGTCTTGACGATGTGGTAACAGGACAATATAAGAGTCACACAAGAGGGGGTGTTAAGTACCCTGCTTATACCGACGACAACACCGTACCAAACGACAGTTTAACACCAACTTTTGCTGCGGCTGCTCTTTTTATCGATAATGCCAGATGGGACGGAGTACCCTTTTTAATGAAGGCCGGAAAGGCTTTGCATGATCGTAGGTTCGTAAATAAAAAATGTTATGATGCATTTTTTAACTGTCTTTAACATTTTATATGGTGGTATTATCATACTTCTTTTTTTAATGGAGTAAAGTACATAGATGGTCTTTACCCAAAAAAAAAAGTACATAGATGGTCCCTATGGTTTACCAAAATTTTGGATTTGGTCCCTAGCATTCCAAAAGTACAAAGATGGTCCCTGTGGTTTGCACTTTGTTACGCATTTAGTCCCCAGTTTTTTTCCAAAAGTACATGGATGGTCCCTGTGGTTTGCACTTTATAACGTGTTTAGTCCTTAACTTGGACATGATAAATCCTTTAGATTTGTTGGGGATTAAATGCGTTACAAAGTGCAAACCGCAGGGACCATCCATGTATTTTTGGAAAGTTACGGACCAAATCCAAAATTTTGGTAAACCATAGAGACCATGCGTGTACTTTACTCTTTTTAACGTCTGGTTGACTTTTACGAAATTGGTAAGTTTTTCTAGTTGACCCGTTTTATCATGAACGGATTGAAATCGTTTTCTATACTTTCTTATATTGTGGGGTCTTATTTATATGAGGATAATGAGGATGTGATTGCGGGTCCAAATTTTGTTTGTTTTAGCCTCTTTATTATCGCATAAAGAAGATGTGACTACGGATCCAATTTCATATCGTTTAACGCGTTTCTAAATTCTTTCAGGGCTGAAATACGAGTGCAATTCAGACATGTACCTGGTAACTTGTACAACAAGAATATTGGGACAGATCTTGATCTAGCAACAAACGAGCTTGTTATTCGAGTGCAGCCCGATGAGGCTATATATCTCAAGATCAATAACAAAGTCCCCGGTTTGGGGATGAGATTGGACCGAAGCAACCTTAATCTTCTCTACGCAGCAAGGTAATCTTTTTTATGTCAGAGTTAAGTGTCATTTTCGTCCCTGAGGTTTGGCCAGTTTTGCGACTTTCGTCCAAAGGTTTGTTTTTCCGCATCTGGATCCAAAAGGTTTGAAATCTTGATATCTTCATTTTTGTTAACTTAAAAGGCAATTCGGTCTTTTTCACTTTATGTACAAGCATTTGGCATAATGTATTTAAATGACCGAATTGCCCTCAAGTTAACCAAAAAGACGAAAATACTCCTGACTTAACGAAGAAAAATGGATGGAGTTAACGAACCGGATGAAAATGGCAAGATTTCAAACCTTTTGGATCCAGATGCGAAAAAACAAACCTTTGGACGAAAGTCACAAAACTGGCCAAACCTAAGGAACAAAAATGACATTTTTCTCTTTATGTTATCTAGGGTAGGGATCCTGTACATTAATCTAGAAGTGTGAGAAGTGTATTATAACACTATATAACACCATATAAACACCGTATAACACTATGTAACACCGTATAACACTATATGACACTATATAACACTATACATCTTTCATAGACATGCTATCAGACAAACTATAGTGTTATATAGTGTTACATAGTGTTATATGGTGTTACATATTGTTATACGGTGTTTATATGGTGTTATAATACACTTATCACACTTCTGGATTAATGTACAGGATCCTCTATCATGTTACAAAAACGGGGCCCACAAATTATTATTATTATTTTAATTTTAATGTTGAAACAGATACGATAAGGAGATTCCGGATGCGTATGAAAGACTTCTATTAGATGCAATTGAAGGTGAAAGAAGACTTTTTATACGTAGTGATGAATTAGATGCGGCTTGGTCGTTATTCACTCCTGTACTAAAAGAGCTTGAAGAAAAGAAAATTGTACCAGAATATTACCCGTATGGAAGCCGGGGTCCAGTTGGGTCCCACTATCTTGCTGCTAGATACAAGGTTCGATGGGGCGATGTTGGTTCAGAGCAGTGATCAAGCTCAGCACCATATATGTGTTTCTGTTTTTAATTTGCAAGATTTTGATTGTGGGTGAAAAAGTTTAGATGTTTAGGGGGTGTATGGTTTAAGGAATTAAGTAGCAATAAGCCAAGAAATGTGTTGTTGCATGTCTTCCATTTTCAGAACTTTAATGAATGAGACTTCTTTGGTTTTTTATTGTTGCATATGCCTTTCCATTGTTGGCTAACTGATCTAGCATTCCTGAGTTGTTGCGAGTTGAGATCCGGAACGCATCGCATCAAGAACTTGTTAGAAGTTGACTTGAAAGTGTAGCTCAGGGCGACGCTTGTGTATGATCGTGCTATGAGTGGAACCACCTTGTGGGAATCGAACCCATAATTTAATGGTCTATAAGCCTTATCTCACCCCTAACTTCTAAGATGCCACTAGGCTATAAGCTATGGGTTGCAAATAAATGTGATAAGTGAGAGATAAGAGAAGGAATTGATTTGATATACATGACATTATATGTGGACTTGTTTCACTTGTTTGGACCTAATGTTATATTTATTTGGTCCATGTATATAACCCAATTTTGGACATGTGTTAATTCATGTAATCCAAATTCATGGTGGGTTGTTACCCAAAAATACAAAATCAAATTGTGACCATTATTGAGTGTATTCCTAGTTGGCCCGGCCCAATAGTTTTGGGTCTAATACATAAAAGCTTATCAACACTTGAAGAGAACATCAAAACAAGAAAACCTTTGAAGAGGAGCTAAAGGTTAAAGATTTTCATGTTCAAACAAAAATGTGTGTGAAATTCTTACAAAACCCAAATATCATATGAATCCAACAGAGGTGTATACGTGGAATTGTGAATTTGCCTACATGGGAATAGACAAAATGTTGGAAAGATTGTGTGATCAAAAACCCTAAAAAGTTTGCCTAAAAAGATTGTGTTATCAACATTTGTGGGAAACTGGGAACCATCAAAGTTTTGATGAAGAAACAGAGGGATAAGCATCTATGTACACGTCGTTAAAGTTATACACATATTCTCCGTCAATTTTTCACGTTACAATGCCCTTGCCGCAACGCTAGGGTGGATTCATGTAAAGATTTAAATTTTATCTTATAAACTTTCGACGTGTAAACTTTTTCGTAGTTTTAGTGTCGCAACGCTCGCAAATACTTGTGATCAACACATAACTAACTGAACTAGCACCACGTGAATGTCCACCCGCAAGTTTAATACTTGTGATCACACATAACTAACTGAACTAGCACCACGTGAATGTCCACCGTGAAGCACGGGGTAATCCCACTTGGTGGTATTTAAAATCCCCAAGTAAAGTCCACATTCCTAGCATATTATCCCTATATTAATTTGTAAATTTCTCATCACTCTCATAAACAAGCTCAAGCTTTAAAATAAGACCATTTGATAAACAAGCCCGAGCATGGTCTTCACTTATCGTGCTTGAGTAGACTTGCGAGTCTAAGTGTCAAGTTATATATGTATGTATTTGTTGCTATAACGAATGTCAGCTAACGAATGTCAGCACTGTAACGAGCTGAACCATATTGACCGATATTATATTATATTATTCTATTGATTTTTTACTTTTGTTTTGTTATCGTTTTGACTCAGTTATTCTTTTTCACGGTAATGTTTTACGTTTCGGTCTAAATTTGACGAGTTAACACTCTACAACACACGCACATGGTTCAACATTTCTACTCTTATTTTTTTTGTTCGGTTTAATAGTTTCGCTACAACGCGCGGGTTTTAAAAACTCGTTAGTTATTATATGATATTGAAACATGTTTATTTCATACACTCTCCTTCCCCTTTAATGTTTTTATCTATATATTTACAAAACTACAACATTAATCACTCATTCAAAGCTCACCATTAACTTTTCCCCCTTGCGCAAATACTAAACTCATTATATCAAACGAGAAAGTGTTTATAGGTTTAATACAAGTTTTTGTACCAATAATTCTATTTTACTAATATCTAATTTAATGTTTTATTGTGTGGATTATTGATGAGATACGCTGACATTTACGTACTAGTGAGGGTACAACTCTTGTGCTTTGTACAGTTTTTTTCTCAACTTTATAATTATTTCATCTGAAAATCATAAATGTGTAATTATTAAAATATCAATAAGACTTTCACTATTCTCACACTCTTAAATCTTATATATAAACCGAACCACAAACCTCACTATCAACAAAATCAAAACCAAACCATCGATTTCTCAATTAGTTTAATCCCGAACATGATATCATCTTCAAGTAGTGCATTAAAACTTATACATTATCTACACACCACACGAGTAGTTCATAAAAACTTTGTATATTTTCTACACACCACACACGGATTTCACCCATCTTATAGTTTTCGAGCCAAACAATCAACAATATTAAAATATTTGTTTGTACATTTAATCCAAACAAACCAAAACATTAGACTATGTATTATGGATTCACGCGTAATCCAAGTCAACACGTCGTGGCACCACTTTTACAAGATTTGGGGCGCGTAGGGATTGGGCGTGAGCATTGTCACGCCTTAAGGGGCGTAGGGGGGACACGTAAAGGTGACGTGGCGGGTTCGGGTTTGGTCGATACGACGACGTTTTTCCCAATCATCGAAGGGCTTCTCCAAAACCCGGTTTCCGAAAACTTCTCCCACATCTCATTCTCAAACGCCACCACATCTTCATCCACTTCCGCCGTAACAAACCGCTCCGCCCACACCGCCACGTCATCCTCGCCGGAAAAGTTTCTCCGACCACCGCCGCGCATCATCAACCTCCGCCGTCGCCTCTTCCGCATCGCGTTCCGGCACAGTCCCGCCGGAACCTTATACATCGTCAACACCATGAAATCAACCACCGCACACGGAACGCAGCAGCACACCGCCGCGATCTCCGCCGTGGTTGTTCCGACGACCTCTCCGACGCGTCTGATTCGACGCGGCGAATGCGGTTGCAGCAGTTGCCGGCGATCGTCCGGCGAACGGCGAGGAATGAGTTGCGGTTTGGTAATCGGAATGTGAATTGAAGCGGCGGAGAATGGAATGCGGTGGCCGGAGATTGTGGTGGTTTGACGACGGTTATTTTGGGGGACGTTAGGGTTGGTATAAAGGGATTTGACGGAGGTAACGGAAGGTTATGTGGTGTAGGGTTGGGGGTGACGCATTATTTCACGGCGGTTACTCCGCCGTTGGTTGTTTGTGAGGGAGAAGAAGTCGGGTGTGTTGGTTTGTTTTGTATGTTTGATAATGATAATTCATGTATGTATGTATGTATCATGTATGTACTTTTATTTTGATTTTTATGATAATAACAATAACAATAATTCATGTTATTAAAAATAAAAAAAAATAGAATAAAGAAGGAAAACCTATACTTGAATTTCGTTAAAAGACTATACAAAGTGTGGGGCTTAAAAGTGGGGTTGTTCGACATGTGAACGCTACGTCAGCACACGTCAGAATAGTGGCGTGGTTCAAAAATGAGATGAGTGGGACGGGACGGGACGTGAAATGATAGAATGGTGTGACACATGGCACACACTTTTTACTAGTATTTTATAAAATAAATCTATTGGATAAAAAGGAAAAAAAATCTCTAACCCACACCCAATCACCATCGTCCACATCATCATCAACAACACAACGCATGTGGAAATTCTCCGCCCCCTCCCCCACGTCACCTCCGAGGTGGTGTTCCTGTGTGGTTGTGGATTCCACCACACCTACTCCGAATGGTCTAAGAATGTATTATAAGTTGTTGTATTCGTTTGTACTTTCAGTTGTATAGATCTTTCAAGCTTTCAATTGTATCCTGTTGTACCTTGTTGAACAGTGCTGGTATTTTATCTTAACTGATTGTATTCAATGTAAATGAAAACGAGTGAGTTTTTCTTTCTAACACTTACATTTTTGGACTAACAAATATATTATACTTAAACTAAAGTAACTAAATTCTTGAGCTTATTTTGTAACATTTTTTTTTGAAAAAAAAAAAAATACTAGAGTACACACAACTTATTTACGTTTAAAAAAGTTATGGAACTTGATTTAGGATATCATGATAGTTAAATGATGTGTTCTATAATCAAAAGATTTATAATTCAAATCATGTAGTGCATGTGTGTTAATGTGTTTATTCTAAAAAAAATCTAGGAATTGTTGTTAAAAAAATTGGAACCTCACTTAAACAAAAAGGGTCAACAATTAAGACTTACTCCTTTTGAACTACTCGACTAAATCTAACTCTTGTTGTAGGAGATCTGTAGCAGTTTGCGACGTGGAGGTTTTGTAGGAAATAGGTAGGAAGTTGCGTTGAAAACAAGTTTCCTACGAGGCATTTCCCTACATCACGTATGTGTCACAAATGCATGTGAAAGTCCGTTTTTTGACGCATTTTCTATGAAAACTGGTGTAAAACCTTTCAGCTTTTCTAGTAGTAAACGTTGTGGATCACTTCCTTTACGAGTATACGTTATGTGGTATATAATATATGAATACATGCATGCAAATGTATGGGAATTGGCTAAAAGAAAAGTGATATAAAATGTATTCTATCTATGGGACCCGGTTTTCACAGCAACACCGAGTCAAGCATGGTGATCACGACGTTAAGGTTCGAAATAGTCGTTAGTGGTTAGTACAAAGTAGAAACCACTTCTTTCTTTGACCAAAACAATTCATAGATCATAGTACAACATTTTAGTCTTGTTATGCCACTCACGCAATCACAACATGCAGTAACATCATGGAATAATCATATCTAATGACCACGACAATCATAAGGGGTAGGGGTGGTCTTTACTCATCACTCACTCACAACTTTCAATCAAGTTCCGCCATGTCATCGAGCTTTATTCCATCACTAGTGATGGATTTTAGTGGAAATGCCCATCACTCACCACCCCCAACAATCATAAGGGGTAGGGGTGGTCTTTACTCAAACAATCACGCGTGATGGTGGCCACACGTGCTCAAATCCACAAGTGATGAGAAGGAGTGGCGGTGGTGTATCACTTGCTATAACTCGTGATGGTGGTGGTATAACAGACCACCCCGGGTCCCCTTGCCATGCCTACAGATTTATGCATGATACTTATTATACGATATTTGTTGGTGATAACCGATGGTTAGTTTCGTCAAACGAAGTTAGTTTTCTAACAGAGATATGATTAGAAAACTAGTAAAATAGCATATACTATCATATTACAAATTAGGAAGATGTTTGTGTTTCATGGAATGTACTTCAAGCATGGGGAGTCTTTAAAAAAAATTGATTTTTCATTTGGTTTTTATTTTTTGCATTTTAACCTTTTGTTTTTTTTTTTACTTTTAATCCAAAACTTTTCATCTTTTGCAATTGAGTAAACTGCCATTTTGGTCCCTGTGGTTTGGCCAGTTTTGCCACTTTAGTCCAAATCTCAAACTTATTACATCTGGGTCCCTGTGGTTTGCATTTTGTTGCCATTTTAGTCCAAAAGTGAAATTTGACCAGATTACCCACTTTTGACCCTGCTATTTTGTCTTCACCCTCAGGGGCATTTTGGGCATTTTATGTTTATTATAACTCAAATTAATAAATAATAATGCCATTGCCAGAACAACAACAATAATGCACTGCCAGAACAACATCAACAACAAGCACCACCACCACCACCACCACCCCCACCCCCACCACCGGATCTGCAGCGCCACCACCACCACTCTGTCGCCACAAGCACCGCCACCTCCTCCCCCTTCTCACCACCGCGACCATCACCACCCTCTCTCTCTCTCTCTCTACACCACTGCCACACCTCAGCCACCACCACACCTGTGTCAACTCCATACCTCTGCCACCACCCACACCTCCGCCACCAACCCCCGCTGCCCACCCCTGTGTCAACTCCATACCTCTGCCACAACCACCTACTACTACCCAACCTCAACCACCACCACAGTTATCAAATTCCAATTCATTCAAAATCAACTTCATTATGTGTAACGTCTTAAGAAAAGAATCAAATACATACAACTCAATCAATTAACAAAAACTCTAATAATAGCTTCTTCCCTACTACAACCTCCACCACACACCGTCCAAACACAATGTTAAAATCACCCCTGCAACCACCACCATTGCACCTCCGAACAGCTTGTCAATCAACACAGCGAAGAAATCCCCATGTGTCCCCCCTCAATTTCACCTGCTTCAATCTAGGGTTTCAACCAGGACACCCCAGGATTTCCCTTTCAGAAAATGGACCTGATTCCGATTCAGGAGGAGGTGAAGGTGGAGGAGGTGAGGGTGTCGGGGGTGGCGGCGGTGATGGTGGAGGCGGTGAGGCCGACGGTGGTGGTGGTGGATCTTTAGTGGTGGTGGTGATTGACGGAGGTGATTCAAATTCGATTCAGGAGGAGGTGAAGGTGGAGGAGGTGAGGGTGTCGGGGGTGGCGGCGGTGATGGTGGAGGCGGTGAGGTGAGGGTGACGGTGGTGGTGGTGATTGTTTGAGAAGATGATCTTCAGTGATGGTGGGGTGGGGTTTGATCTTCAGTGATGGTGGGGTGGGGTTTATATATTAATGGGGCTAATTAATATTAGGTTATAATAAACCTAAAATGCCCAAAATGCCCCTGAGGGTGAAGACAAAATAGCAGGGTCAAAAGTGGGTAATCTGGTCAAATTTCACTTTTGGACTAAAATGGCAACAAAATGCAAACCACAGGGACCCAGATGTAATAAGTTGGAGATTTGGACTAAAGTGGCAAAACTGGCCAAACCACAGGGACCAAAATGGCAGTTTACTCTTTGCAATTTAACGCCAACACATTTTATTTTCAACTTTGATCCACGTATTTTTCATCTTTTGAAAATGTTTCGTTTTGTTCTAACTTTGCGAGTAAACATGCCGTAACGTATGTGTGGGTTTCAAAGTTTTTTTTTACTATTATTTCCCGTTTAACAGGACCGTCACAAGGCGTCTATTTTTTCCTGTTTGACAGGTTCATCGCAACGCGCGTTGTATAAGTATTAGATTGACTTAGTTATTCTTTTCTATTTTTACATTTAAGTCTTACTTACTTCTTCGCATTAACATGTCGCAATTGGCATACATGGTTCAACGATTTTACGTATGCTTTTCGTTCGGTCTTATTTTTTCCTTTCTATTTATTTTATTTTTACGAGCTTTTCCAGTGTTGTCGGTCGCTGGTAGTTGTGTAGCATTAGTGCTACTTGACACGCTCTATGGGCCCACCGGTTGCCAGGGGGGTTAATACTAGTTTGTATATATTTTGAACGACATTTAACGTGGTTAAATAAAGTTCTTTTTACCTGGTGTTAACTTAAGAACTTGATTTATTTTTGAACGGCTAACGTGTAACATCCGTCAAATTAGGTTTCCAAAATCCGACCTGTTTAGAAACTCGGATCCTAACCCGTTTTGATTATAATGTACTAAGTAGATACGAAGATCCTTAAGTTCATGAAAAACGTTATTTTTCCCATTTAGCCTAACCTCCCACCTACATCACCATTCATAAACAATGATAGATTATAGTTTATTGGTTTTATATCTCAAACAAATTAATATTTATTTTGTTTTATTAAGAAGGTAATCGTAGTTAGTTTAAATAAAAATATAGGAAGTTTGTAATGCATGAAAGGGGTTAAAATGAAAGCTCTCTTTTAAAAAAAAATGATAGTTACATAAATTTTATTGGTCTTTATGTAAAGGTACATAATATACACTAAACAAAACCAAACATTGCTTGAAGTCTAGGGGCCTAGGAGGAAATTTCTCTATTGAGAAGATTGCAAACTTATTTATGGCAAATTGATTTTTTGTTGAACAAATCCAACCGTGCCTTTGAATTCTTTTTTCAAAAAAAAAAAAAGTTTGCCGCCCAAAATAAGCATGTCGGCACCTTAGAGCATTCTCATCCAATCCATCAAATTATATATACATTCCACTAAATACAACTTCTATATCAATATATTTCCACTAAAAACAATTACTTTTTCTCTCTCTTTTTCAATTAAATAATATTATCATCACATTTTTCTCTTTCCTTCACTCACAACCACTTTCAATATATATTAAAAAAATTATACTGGGTGAACAGTGTCCCCCCAAATATACAGATGAACAGTAACATTTTCTCTCTCCTCCACTCACAACCACTTTTTTTACCCTTTACAATATAAAAACTCACCCTCACAAGTTTTGATGGATTGGATGAGAATGCTCTTAATGATTTCGAAGTTAATTTGTATCCCCAAAATAAATACCAAACTGTTATGAATGCAACCATTTTATGGCCCAACCCAATGTTTCTGGGCTTTGGGCTTTTAGGGATTCTATTGTAGTAGTTTATATATAGGATGTATATGGCAGATGAATGAAATGGATTGTATCAGTTTCTCTATTTCTCCCTTGTTTTATCACACGTTATCAGCACGACGCTCTCCAAATTCCTTAATTTTGAAGTGAATATACGAAACCACCTTCGGATTCTCAAACACGGCGATCATGTTTCCAAATGCAACCGGTGACGTGGTTCGGTGGCCATGGTCATCTTTCACAGAAAAAAAAAATGCAACAGAGGAGCCGGTAATTTGCTTAGTAATTTTCTATATTTCACTGCAGAATTCATGAATGCTAGATTGATGTGCGTATAAACACATCCGACTGAGAATCGGATATCGATTAAGAGACGTATACAACAACTGAGTGTCATACAATATCCCAAATCCACCCGCCAAACGGCGTAAACGTATGTGTTTATGTAAATTTGCACAACAACCGCCTGATGCCAATCGCTGACATCGATCGTCGAGGTTACTGCCTGACTCTCGCCACACCTGTGTTTTCTATGCAATTATAAGAAGGTACAAGTCCATTCATGATTTTAATTTTTGCTAACTGTTAGTTAGAATTTTGGAGGTTAGTTTCGATGGCCGGAAATCACGGTTGTCATCATCAAACACAAAAAAAAAAAAAAAAAAAAAAGAAAGGTAGTTACCTGGGATGAGATGAAAACTAAATGGAGTTATTGCCATTAAAAAATAAATAAATAAATAAATGGAGTTATTTAGGAACGGGAAGAGGGGATTGACGGTTACAATTAATTAATTAAGGTGGCATAATGAATGCAATAACTACTAAATTAAACTCTTTTCATTTATAAAATTTAAATTTCACATTAATTGTATTAAATATCCTTTTTCCATGAAAAGTTTTCTTACCCTTTATTTTAATGATAATATAAGCCTTTTACGAGAAACCTCATTCAAGCTTATGATGTGCTTTACATTTCATTAAAAACGGGAATTAGTGTTGGTTGGATATGCCTCGATCCAAATTTCTTTATAACTTTGTCCACTAATCATCTATAATACTTATATATGCCATACAAAGTAATTTTTTTTAGAAAGATTGTTTGTATGATTAAGTGATTAAGTCACGTTTTATTAAAATAAGATATGTACCTCGAAAGTTTTATATTTGTGATACTAGAACCAATTCATAAATACTGACTTTCTTGGAGTTTTGCTTTAGCATATTAATTGTAAGGGTCATAGATGTAGTTGCTTGATAACTACTTACCCATGAATGAGATTTGTGTTTATTTTAATATAATAGAATTGAAGGTAGATTGAGACGTTAAGCATCTTAGTATACATTATTAATTATATAATGTACAAAACTATTGCATATCATATGCAACAATAGTACATAAGTTGAGCCTGCAACTCCTATGTCCAAACACCTATACATATAAAAATGTTTATTAGTGTAATAAGTTATTTGAATCCCAAATGACTTGATGTGGTCAATCTATCAATAAGTGATTAAAAGTATTCAAAATATTTGAAAGACAAACAACCACAAATGGGAAGAAATGCACATTTTCGAACTTGAATTTCTACCAAATTTATACAAATGCACATTTCCAAACTTGAGTTCGTCACACTTGACTCCTTCGGACTACTACCTCCCCTAGCTTCTAAGATGCTAATGTCTAGCCAGTAGCCTAGAAGAAACAATCTTTGATGAGAATGAAACTTTTCTACAAGCAAGAGTTAAAGCCATGAATCTTTCTCCGTTACCGGCTTTATAAATATCTGAAAAGAGAATCTCTTACCATTGAGAACCTCAAAAACATGCGTGACCACCAGAAGTTGGTCGTCCTTCAAACGGTCGATGTAAGTTTTCTATACTTGTGACCGTATTTTTTTTAATGAGTACAACTCAGATCCTTAAAAAAAAAAAAAACAGAATTGAAAATGTGGAGAAAACATGTTCAATAAGACATTTTTTTTACATCTCCCAAATCACATGCTCTCTCGAAACAATATAGAGAATGTTTCTTCTCATAATACTCGAAAGTCATATCACATCTTCTAAACCGCATAGCAAAATTGAAAGTTCATACTTAAATACTATAAAAGTTGATTAAGCGGGTACTAGTCATTTCCTGAAGCGAGTGTGGCAATTTTTTTTATGCTAATGAAGAAAAAAATAGTCATTCAGCCCCAGTATCGGCCATATGCGTGGAAGATCATGATCAAACCGGACATCACTGAGTCAAACATACAAAATATAAGTCAGTCGCTAAGGGGGAGGTCCGTTAAAACGGGAAAATAAACACCCATTTAGCTACCACAAATATGGGTGACACATGTCCGATATACGGCAACACTAAAGAAATATTGTTATTAGTTGTCTCTAGCAATGACAATTATTGGTACTATTTCACTGTTAGTAGCATATCAAATGCTCCGGAAGAGCATCAACATTTTTTTTTCTGAAGAAGGTTACTAAGTTTTCAAATATGCCTCATATTCTAGTATATCCTGAAGAAAGTTACTATGTTTTCAAATATGTTCGAATAAACGGTCATCACATTGGAATGATGACAAAGAAAAATGATATTGAATATCTCCAAAATTGCATATGTCAACATAGCCAGAAGATCATATTAGAAAACCAAAGGTTTACCAACTAAAATATGGTGAGCAACCAGAAGCTACCAGAAAAATACACGTTCACCATACAACATGGCCATATAGCATCATGATATGCTAAACAATCAAATGTGCTAACTAGCATCTCTAAATAATCTAAAAGCATTGCTCCCAAAATGCCTTCATGTGACTTTTCAGCTACCCATATGTAGCATACGCCCAACACTATGGAACGTTGGTCTTTGACATGGTTTAACGCTGCTCTTTGACATCGCAGTTGTAGGGACCATTGTTGGGCACAATGTGAAGTATAGTGAGTGGCATGCGTAGTCGAGACAGAATTCGTCTGTTAATGACTATAAAATCCATTCAAAACCAACTGCTTATCACAAATACTCTCCATTATAACTGGTCTCCTGAAGCGAACCAAGTTTCCATTCTTTATACTAGGTTGTGCAGCCTATGTACCAATAGCACCACCATAACATATGAAATGGGATATGTACACAATATTCCCAGTCTTAGGGGGAGACAAGAAAATGAAAGACTGGCAACACAAGAAAATGCATCATCATTATTGAATTTAGACCCCTGAAGTGGTCAATATAAATCTGAAGTCCAGAGGAGCGTGATTTTGCAAATAATAGCAAATGAAATACGAGATGCATTCACAAACACAAACAGAGTGACAAGGTTACATATACCAGCACTTAACTCACCTGCTCAAATTTAAGTAATCAAAAAAAAAAAAAATGATTACCATATTAGAAAAAAAAGTGGGAAGTAAACTCGGTTCCAATATAAAAATCTCACAAATATGAAAAGAGCAAGGCAACGCAGTTGACGTAATCCCAGAAGAGGTTGCATACAAAACCTTAAAACAGGTTGCTGATAAGATCCTAGAAGAGATTAACGAAATCCTGGAAGATATTAACGAAGCCCCAGAAGAGGATAATGGAGTTCCAGAAGAAACTCAGTTATCAAACAAGTATGAGATCTCAATGACTTATGTACAAAATAGTACAATATGGAACCATAATGAAACACGTGTGAAATGATATATTTGCATATGCTATGCAATAAATGTAATCGATGAAAAAGGTTACAGACATGAAACTGTGTAAGTGTGCACACACAGAATTAGCCAAAATGGCTCAACGACTTAATGGTTGAAATAAATTCGCTCGACAAACAAAATGTTTTCGAACCTGTCGTTCGAACACCCATAGACGTCAAACCAGTAGGTTATAAATGGGTGTCTTTAAATAAAAAGAAACGTAAAGAATGAGATTTTGTGATGAAAGGTACGACTTTTAACATAAAGATTTTCCCAAATCCCAGTAGTTGATTATGAGGAAACGTATACCCCTGTAGTGGATGCGATAATCTTTAGATGTTTAAGCAACCTTGCGATCTCATAATCGACTTCAGATAAAACTTATGGATATCGTCACCATATACATGTACGAGACAATTGTAAATGACATTTGCATTAAAATCCCCAAAGGATTAAAATGCCCAAAGCATTATTAAACAATAACCCCATATGTGTTATATAAATCTTAAAGGGAACATGGTCCTACATGATACAGTTAACTTAGCTGATTTTGAAATGAGGCGCTCATATCTACGTATTAAGATTTCACTCTTAATGTTAAGTTTAATTGCATTTTACAATGATGATGTAAACATCATCGTGAGGAACTGTCAAACTAAAGAGGGGAAATTTTGAAGGACCTTTACACTATGTAGTTCTCGACCTGCAGTTCGAGTATATATATATGTGTACTATTTGTTTTTATCAATCAGACTACATCCAGAAGATGTTATATAGATAAAATTCAATTACGAGTACGCTAATGGTTGTCGGATTGCTTGAAATATGGAAATGATTTTTATCGTCCCTAAGAAGAGGATGGTCAAAAAATTGGTCCAGAAGTACCTTATTTAACTGCGATCGGAACATTGATGTATCTTGCAAACAAGACGACACATGGTATTGCGTTCTTGATAGTTGTATTTGCAAGATTACAGTTCTAATTTAATACGTTGCACTCTTTTTCCCTTCACTAGGTTTTTCCCCATTTGGGCTTTTCCTAATAAGGTTTTTAACGAGGCAACATAACTGATCCAGTAGCATCAGTTTATCTTTATCTTGTAGGTCCCGAAGTGCCGACTTAACATCATTCTGAAGCATGTTGTTAATAATGTATAATGCGCTATACTCTTTTTCCTTAGCTACGGTTTTGTCCCACTGGGTTTTCCTAGCAAGGCTTTTAACGAGTCATAATTATAAAGCGCATAAATTGATAAGTTGATATTTCTACATGACTCTAAACACCGATTGATCCTTAAGAAGAATACAAAGTCCCGTTATGCAGATACAATTTTATTTATGAAGGTAGAAGTTTTTAACATACTCAAGGAGAATGTAGATTAGAGATGATCAAGGGAAGTCCAAGTTATACCATATGAAGACAATACAAACTGCACCACTCAATTCAAAGAAGACTACATCAAATATCAAGTTAAGCACTTGGTAAAAAAGATTGGATTCCACATCATCAAGATATAAATGCAAAATTGAGGGGGAGTAATATACACACTGTACTCTTTTTCCTTGACTAATTTTTGTCCTACTGGGTTTTCTTAGCAAGGTTTTAATGAGGCAGTATAACTGATCCCGAAGTGTCAGTTAATATCGGTCCTGAAGAACCGAGCCAATATCTTCCAATGTATAATGTTGATGGTGTATAATATAAAATGTCTTAGGGGGAGTGTTATGAATGCAACCATTTTATGGCCCAACCCAATGTTTCTGGGCTTTGGGCTTTTAGGGATTCTATTGTAGTAGTTTATATATAGGATGTATATGGCAGATGAATGAAATGGATTGTATCAGTTTCTCTATTTCTCCCTTGTTTTATCACACAAACTTTGTTCAACACCATTTCTGCACACTATTTTTTATCACAAGGCTTTTGGTTTTCCAACTTCATATCTTCATAGATCAAAACCCACAACCATCTCGACAACCACACTCACCACCACACCTTCCTCCTTCACTCACCCTCCTCCCTCATTCGTCACACCGGCGACCACACCACCCAGACACATCCCCTCGACACCCTCTCATCTCTCTGTTACAATAACAAGCCGCCGGAAGGTTCGAAACGTCGCCGGAGCAAACGGAGTCGCCGGAGAAATCGTACACCTTCGCAACACCTTTTCGTTACACTTCAAGCACTTGCCAGGGAAACTCGTAACATCGCCGGGAACCGAGGAGACAACCGGATCAACCGAGTTTACCGGGACGTCTCGAGTTCGTCAGTTTATTTCGTACGTAAGTCTTATAAAGCGAAGAAGATGATACAGCTAACCGAAGTTACGTGTCGTCGCCGGTAGTACCGGAGTTCACGTCAAAGACCGTTTTCGTCATCATTCGGTATACTCTTGTCCTGCCGTTTCACTTATTAATCTTGTTACCTTATTTTATTTATGATTACAATGAATAATTATGGTGTTCATCAAGAATTAAAAGGAAACAGAAACCATGTTCGGCCTTAACCTTTTAATTAAGAAGATGTCATAACAATATATGTCTAAAAAAAAAAAATAACAGTAGTATTTAACTAGGGCTGACGAGTCTGTTATGGAGGATAGTGTGGTGCATGAGGTTCGTCAAGAAGATGATGTAGTTTTGCATGGGAATGTGGAGGTGACTAATCTCAAGTCTGTGGGTAATATTGAGGAGGTAAATAGCAAAAAGTCCTCGCCAGTAGGTCCCAAGGGAGTAGATGAAGGTATTTTTTTGTTCAAAGCTTCTGGTGGGCCTAGGCTATCCCAAGTGGAGGTTACTCCAATTAAAAAAGGTGGACTCCTTAACTCTGTTATTGGACCAGATAAGTTCAGTAAGGTTGTTGGGCCTAGTGGTAATAGAATTAATACAGAGAAAGTGAAGCTGGGGGTACCGGATCTGACCGTTAGGGCGGATGATCCTTTTGATATAGATCGGATCATATGGGGAGGAGATTTCAAGAAATCTAGAAAGAAAAGAAAGCGTGTAAATCCTATTTCCAACACGTTCCTCCCAGAGGATGGTAATTTTAAAAAAGGTAGGGTGGATCTCATAGTGGAGGATGACAATAAGGTAGGTGGAGGGTCGGGTAATTTTGATGGCTCTGTTAAGCCTGTTATACCGGAGAGTATTCAGGATGTTGGTATAGAAGTCTCGGGCACGGTGGAAGTGGGTGCGATACTCGGTGTCGATCTGAAAGAGTTTGAGCAGGATGTGGAAGCAGCTGTGAAGGGGGAAAAGGAGAATTTTTGTAATAAATGAATTTTTTGTCCTTGAATTTAAGGGGTGGCAAGGACCTGGAGAAAACTCGTTGGGTTCGTAGACTTTTTGTAGAATATAGAATTTCGTTTGTTGCTATCCAAGAGTCTCAGTTAGTCGAAGTTTCGGAAGAGTTAATTGGTAGATTTTGGGGGTATCAGCGGGTTAACTTTTGTTGTATCGATGCTATAGGGAAATCTGGAGGTTTGATTTCAGTATGGAACCCAGATATTTTTTGTAATACTTCAGTGACTTTCCGGAGTAGGCACTTCTCGATTGTGACGGGTTTTCTTAAAGGTATGTCTTGTCCGTTGAATGTTTTTAATATTCATGCGCCTAACGATTCTGGGAAACGGAAAGATTTATGGATTGACTTGTTGGATTGGAGGAATAAGGTTGAGGGGTGGTGTATTTTTTTAGGAGATTTTAATGACGTCCGTGATGCAGATGAGAGGTGTAATTCTAATTTTGATGATCTCGCCGCCTTTCGTTTTAATTGTTTTATTCAACGGGCGGGTTTACTAGAATATAATCAGGTGGGGAGGAAGTTTACTCGTATTTCCGATGATGGTAGTAAGTTAAGTAAACTGGATCGTATCCTTGTGTGCGATTGCTTCATGGAAGCTTGGCCGGAGGCAACTTTTAAGGTTCTTTCTAAGGAACTTTCGGATCATAGCCCGCTGGTTCTGTTATGTGATGATGTGGATTTTGGGCCGATTCCGTTTAAGTTCTTTAATTCATGGGTAACGAAAGAGGGGTTTACGGAGACCGTCAAGGGGGTATTTTTAGAGGAAGTGTGTATTGAGCAGGGTGACAAGGCTTTAGTTGACATTTTTAAACGTTTAAAAATGGCGTTGAAAGGGTGGCGTGCGAAATGGAAAGGTGAGGATGATAGGAAGCGTTTGGAGATTATTAGGGAGTTGGATGATCTTGAATCTTTAGCTGAAACAAAAAGACTTGATTTAAATGAGAAAAATAAACGGTTGAATTTGACCATGGCACTTAGAAGACTCGAAAAACAAGATTGCAAGGATCTCAAACAAAAAGCGAGATTAAATTGGGTAAAGAACGGAGATGAAAATTCGAAGTTTTTTCATAAATTTATTAACTTCCAGAAGGCGGCTAAGCGGATGAATGAAATTATTATTGATGGGATTGTCTATAGTGAACCGGTGGATATGAAGAAAGCAATTATGAAGGCTTTTAAAAAGAAATTTAGTGAGCCTATGAAGAAGAGGCCGACTTTGAGGGTCAACGATTTTCGTACTATTTCATTGACTCAGTCAAGAGTTCTTACAATGAGGTTTTCGATGGAGGAGATCAAGAAAGTTATTTGGGAGTGTGGGGGTGACAAGGCGCCGGGTCCGGATGGCTTCACGTTTCTTTTTGTGAGGCGCTTTTGGGATTTGCTTAAACCGAAGTTCATGGAATTGATGTTTCAATTTTATGAATCGGGTAGAATTAATTTTGGGTGTAACTCTTCTTTTTTTACTCTTATTCCGAAATGTAATGACCCCATATCTTTGGCAGACTTTAGACCTATTTCTCTCATTGGAATAGTGTATAAAGTCATTGCTAAAGCGCTCGCTAATAGATTAAAAGGGGTGATGTTGTCGGTTTCCTCACAAACTCAATCGGCTTTTGTTGAAAATAGAAATATTTTTGATGGGCCTTTAATGGTGAGTGAAGTGATTTCGTGGGCTAAAAGACAAGGAGTGAAATTGATGCTTTTCAAAGTAGATTTCGAGAAAGCTTATGATTCGGTAAATTGGAATTTTTTGTTGAATAATTTGAAGCTTATGGGGTTCCCTAAACGGTGGCGTAGGTGGATTCGAGCGTGTTTATCTTCTAGTATGGGTTCCGTTTTAGTTAATGGGTCTCCCACTAAGGAATTTCATCTCCAAAGGGGTCTTAGGCAAGGAGATCCTTTGTCTCCTTTTCTTTTCATTTTGGGCTTAGAGGTGTTGGAAGGGTTCATGAAGAGGGCGACTTCTAATGGGCTTTTTGACGGGGTGGCGCTCCCGAATGGGGGCCCGGTTTTGACGCATTTTTGTTACGCAGATGATGTAATGTTTTTGGGGTTATGGAATGAAAAGAATATTTTAAATCTGAAGAAAATTCTAAGAGTTCTTTACCTTCTTTCAGGTTTAAAGGTGAATTTACATAAGAGTAGTCTTATGGGGGTAGGGGTGGAAGGCGAGGTGGTGGAGAGGATGGCGATTAAATTTAATTGTTTAGCGGGGTCTCTTCCTTTTAAATTCCTTGGCTTACCAATTGGTGAAAATATGAAACGGGTGAGAGCGTGGAGACCTATTGTTGATAAAGTTACGAAAAAACTATCTAGATGGAAGGCGAAGATGCTTTCCATGGGTGGAAGACTAACTCTTGCGAAGTCGGTTCTTGGAAGTATGCCGTCATACTATTTGTCTTTGTTTAAAGCTCCGAAAAAGATTATCAAAACTCTGGAAGGGATTCGAAGGGATTTTGTGTGGGGTAAGACGGGGTCGAGGAGTAAGATTCGGTGGGTGGGTTGGGAAAAGGTTGTGGCGCCTAAACACTTGGGAGGTCTTGGTTTGGGCGAAATTAGAAGCCTCAACTGGGCCCTTGTTATGAAATGGTGGTGGAAATTTAAACAACAACATTCGCATCTTTGGGTCGAGGTGATCAAGGCCATTCATGGGAGTGGTTCGAATGTTGGTGGGATTCCGTTAAAGAAGGGATCAACGGGTATCTGGAAGGATATTGTAGCGGTTAGGAATGATATCATCAAATCTGGAGTAGATAATCCTGAAAAGCTGGGTATTAACGAAGATCATGGGAACGAATCTAAATTTTCGGTGGCTGCGTTTAGAGAAGCCGTCGCGGAAAAAATTGGTGTGAAGGTGGAGGTGGGTCGCTTCGAATGGCTTGCTTGGGCGCCCAAAAAAGTTTGCTTCTTTGTTTGGAGAATTCTAAATGGCGGAATTGCGGTTAAAGGTAATCTGGAACGCAGGGGGGTTTATTTGGAGGATAACAAATGTGTTTTGTGTGGTTTTGGTTACGAATCATTGGAGCATTTGACCATTTCTTGTGTGACATCAACTGCAGTGTGGTGGTGTATATGGGTATGGACTAAACTGCCTACGAATGGGTTGTTTGGTTCTGTGAGGGAGTTATTAGATTGGATTTATAACTTGAAAGGGTCAAATAAGTGGAAAAAAATCTTCACTGTTATCTCTTTCGCCACTCTATGGATCTTATGGAAATCGAGGAACGAATGTATTTTTGAAAGGAAACAGATTCGAGTGGAGGCCATGGTGGATAAGATCAAAGAAGAGTCGTTTCAGTGGGTTAAGTATAGGTCGCCCTTTGGAGATCTGGATTGGGAGCGGTGGAGAGATTTTAATGTCCGAGACATAATTATGTAATGTTTTCTTTTTCCGTTGTTTGGGATTTCCAGCGTCGTGCTGGCCCCTTTGTTCTATTTTATGATTGATATATAAAATAGTCGCGGTTAAAAAAAAAGTATTTAACTAGTAAATAAAGGGTATCACAATGGTAATTAGACAAATTACTATACGCAGAATTGTCATATTATGCTATTTTTTTGTTAATATTGAATTAATTTATGTTTATGAAAGTCTATTAAGTAATTTATAGAAAACAAATATCAAAGTATATGTATTTTTCTTATTTAGTGGTAATGAAAAAAAAAAATGCAAACTGACGTTGTTCTGTAATGTGCAAACACTAGCCATGAACTAATTCTACTACTTATTTAAGTAGCTCATAATATAATTGTTGGATCTGAGTTTCTTTTTGATTGTATTTTACGTTTGTAATTAAGATGGAAATGAAAGAGTTGTGCAGCGGAAATAAGATGAAAGCAAACTTTGCATACAATCAAACGAGAGTAATACTTTTATCAAACATCTTTTCACAAAGAACCGAATGATTGAATTTGTTTCAACAACGATTACAATGATTGATGTAAGAATGCAAACTCCCCCTCAGCCAGAGCTCAGTGGTTTGTTCGTGCAAAGAAGACGATTGATCAAAAGAACTGATAGAACAGTACAGAGTACTGAACTATTTATAAGCACTTGCAAACCACTGAGCATCTTAGCTGACGTCACCATGAAAGTGACATCTAACCTCCTAACAAACTCTAACTACTGATCTATAAACACTTATGTACTAAACTACTGCTATTACATTACATTACATAAAAGACACTTAAACTGCTGCTGCATCCTTCCACTGCTGTGAACCCAGCAGTGCTTGTCCGGATCAGCAGTACTTGACCCAAGGCAGTAGATAGAGTCAACAGAGCTTTGGTCTTCCATCAGTCTTTGACTTTGGTCAGTAGATATAAAGCAGCAGTTGTAGGTCAGCACTTAGTATGATCAGCAGATAGGAGGTCAACAGATATGAAACCACTTTCAAGGGGAGAGATTTGCATGAACCAACTGTAAACGTCTGCTTATTCTGGATCCACTGCTTTGATCCAGTTTTGGCTTTACATTATCTGTTCCTCTGATAGGGTTCAATCCCAACAATCTCCCCCTGGAACAGATAATGCCAAAACTCTTCATTATTTGTGGAAATCTTTATTGCCTCAACAACAGCTCCCTTATCTGACCTTTGAATTGTAGTTCAAAGTCAAGGGCATCTGTATCTTCATCATCCCTGCTGAGTGGAAGATCAAGGAGATCCTGCAAATCTTCAAGGCTCAGGCCAAGAGCTTGTTCCCTTGATATTTTCTCCACTCCTCCACCAGACCTGAGCAAAGTCAATACGCAGGTCTGTTTGTCAGTTTCCCACTCTTGTATTTTTGAGCCTGGTGGGTTTCTTGGGAGATGTTTATTTGCAGAAGTATTTGGAGAGGCTGGCCTATTCATGACTGGCTGAGCAGTACTTGCAGTTTGATCCAAACCAAGAGTTTCCATGATCATTTTCTTTATACCCTCTTTTCCAAGGTCTTCACCTTCCATTAACTCTTTGATGGTTTCAGCAATCAGTTGTTTGTGTGGCCTTCTTTTGTAGATGGTAGCACCAACTGGAGCTGTGGATCTCCTGATTTGCAGCTTTGAAGGTCTTTTTGAAACCGCTGCTTCAGGATAGTCAGGCTTTTGAGGAACTGTGGGATATTTCTTTCTTAATTGTTCCAACTTTTTGTAAGTAGCCCTGATCATATCTTCTTTCCATCTAGCAACTTGTCTTTTGTTACCATAATCAGCTGCTACCAATTCCTCTTTCATCCTTTTCAGCTCTTCCTGTTTGTCAGGTACATTCTTTCTAAATTTTGCCCAGTTAGGAGGAGTGTGAGTGACCTTCCTTTTTATCATGTCTTGAATTCTTGCAGCTTCATCTTCAAGCTCAGGAACAGTCCACTCTTTGTACATATATCTCTCTCCTTTGTACCTTTTGTGAGCCATAATGCTTTCAATGTAGTCTTTCTTCAGAGATTCAGCTGCTCTTTCAGAAATTTGTTGACTAACATTTTTTGCAAATTGCTCTAGGGATCTGACTTGGGTGAGCAAATATTGATAATTTCTTGAAATTTCTTTGTCAGACTTCCCTTGTGTGTTTCTTTTTGAAATATCCTCTGCTTGCTTGGCTTTGATTTCCAAGTATTCATCAACATTTTTAGGCCAAGGATATCCTTTTATTGATGGCAACCTCCTTTTGGCAGGGTCATCCTCATAGTAGAAGGATTTTATTTCATCTCTAACAGCTGCTAGTTCAAGAGGAAATTGAACACCTGCAGGAGGTAAGGGCTTGTACATTGGAACTGAAGAGAGAGGAACAGGTTTTGGTATTGTGACAAGAGCTAAAGATTTTGAAGATGTTGGTGATGGAGGTGTGTCATCATCTTTTAAAATTAGCCTTCTCCTTTTTGGTTTAGGAGAGACTGATGATGTTTTGAATGGAACAGTGGTTGTAGATGTAGTGGTAGTGGATTGTGATTGACTGACAGTTGTTGAAACAACTGGTGCTTCAACCACTGCTGTCATAACAACAGATGGTATAACATCTGTTGTCTTCTGCTGTGTGTTAGCAGGTGTTGTTTTTGGTGGTGGTGATGGTAGAGCAGTAGATGTTGTGTGTGTTGAAGTGGTGTGTGTTGATGGAGCAACTGTTTGGCAAGCAGTGGTTTTTGTAACTCCTGCTGCATCAGCTGTTTTGTACGGTGGTTTTTGAGCAGACTTTGAACGTCTGGTTGGAATGGATTTGGGTTGCCTTACTTTTCTAGTAGGCCTCTTCTTTTCCTCAACAGGATTTTCATGATCCCTTGACCCAGAAGTACCCTGATCTGGATGATCCATTCTGTCCACCCTGGCTTTCCTTTTGGCCTCTCTATCTTTCTTTACACTTGCAATTGCTTCTGCTAGTGCATTTGTTGTCACATCAATCTTCTTGCTACCATCTGGCAAAGGGATCTTTTTGGTCATGTTTGAATTCTCTGGTTCAAGATAAAGACCATCTTCTATACCCTTCCTTTTCCACTCCTTAATTTTCTCCCCCCTTTTGGCATTATCTTATGGGAGGTCATAAATGAAACGTACAGTTGGAGGAGCAGTGCCAGTGGTGTGCAAGATCTGAGTTTTGAGAGCCTTTAAGTCAGCCTGAGTGTTCTTGAATCTTGACTCCATTGCATTTCTCAGCTGTTGAACATGGTTTTCATGTTGCTGATCTGCTAATTGTGCTTGTTGTTGGAGAAAAGATTGAAATAGATTCCAGAGCTCATTTGTAGCAGGTGTCCTTTGTGGAGCATGTGCTTGAGGTGGAACAGCAGTTGTTTGTACCTTCTGAACTTGTAACACCTGTTGTAGCATATCTTTGATTTCTGCAACAGAGTTATCAAGCTTTGCAATACGATCCGTCAATTTCTGGTACTTTAAACCATCACCCAAGTTAATGGGATCATCTGATTTCCCACAAGCAGTGGTTTTATCAGTGGTAGATGTAGGGAATATACTCCAAACATTAACCACTGATGCCCCTTTTTCTTGGTACTGGGGTCTTCTTCCTTTAACACTTGACAACCTTTTGATGTTGCCAGTAGGATAAAAAAATCCACTGGTGGTTGACAGAGGTGCTATAAAAGGAATTGCCTCCAAGGAAGTCTTATGAATGTAACCACTGTCCAAATGTAACCCAGTGGGTGTAACAGTTGTAGTGGCTGCTTCACTTAGATTACCACCAAGAGTTACTTGTAACTCAAGGGGTGTATCCTCCCCAGGTTGTGTTGGTGGGTTAGCAAAGATTGATACATCAGACCCAGTCAATTGTTGAGGTATATTCTCATTAATAGGTGATTGAGAAGGACTGGATAATGCCTGGTTCAAATCAATTGCATCCAACAGTGGTTTTATTGGTGAGGGAAATGTGGATGTGATGGTTGGTGTAGAAGTAGGATGTGTCCCGGGCATTGGACTGTGGATGATAGAAACGAGTGTTTCCAGAGCATCATGATGTGGAGACCCTATTTGTACAACCTGTTCTTTTTGTGAAGAAACAGGAGGAGTTTTGGTTATGGGTTGAGATATTTGTACCAACTGCTGTGAGGAAGAAGCAACAGTGGTTTCTTGTGACTTTTGTGTTGTCACTGGCAGAAGCTCTGGTATCTCATCCTCCAGAGATGCCTTTTTGAGGGTTTTTGGGGGTTTTTGTGTTTTTCTTTTTGTTGGCTTTTTGGTGATTGTAGGTGTGGGTTTCAAAGCAGTTGTGCTGCTGCTCTGGTCACCTTGAGCAGTGGGCTCAGCAGCAGATACCTGAGGAGCAGTTGTAACTACTAAAATCTGCTCAGGCACCTCTGCTTGTGTTTTGCAGGGTGCTAACATCCTTGAAAAAGTTTCAGTAGATAAACTGTTTATTTGAGTAGGAGCACCCTGATTTATTATAGTTAAATCATCCTTACTGAATTTCTTTGAAAAATAGTAACTTAAAAACCTTGGAAACAGTAAGAATGATTTTGTTTCAACATTATGAACCAAATCTTTAAAAATTTCCCGAGAATAGTTAAAATTTTCTCCTTGAAGAATAGCATATCCCAGATTTTGAATCTTTAAAGGGATTTCATTAAAAGAAGTGGTTTTATTTGAAACACATAGTAGGAGGGTATGAAATAAAAATCTGGTTGCAGAAGAAAAATAACCTTTTTCTAAGGTTATTTTCTTCATCATTGTGGCTTCATACCCTCGCTCAATGAAGTCAATTTTTAACTCGTTTTTAGTGAAAGAAATTTTACCTTCCTGATCACCGAGTTGAAAGACCTCTGAAATGGAATGTGGCGTGATTTGGACAGCTTTACCCTTTATAAAAGAGTTTATGGTGGTTGCAGTGTCGCCTTGTTTTTCAAGGGTTGCATTTTTCCAGAACTCCCTTTGGGTCGCCAAATAGATTGGTGCATCGGCAGTAATCAAGGTTTTGTACTTTGATTTTGCCATGAGATCAATGATGGAATCGAAATCTCTTGTGGTTCCTGGTTTTGTGAGAATACCCAGGAGATTGTGAGATGGTTTGTGTGGAATTTCAGTGGAGATTGCCTTTTGAGAGGCTGTTTGCGATGAAGATTTGGATGAGGGTTTTGAAGATTTCTTTGATTTTGTCATTTTGAGGATGAATGATCGAAGAAATTTGTGAAGAAATGTGAAGAAAAACTGCTTTGAGAAGAGAATTTTTAAGAATTCAATTCGACAGTAAAACCCTGTTTTGGTGGTGAGTGGGGGATTTTATAGGGAAGAAAGTGAATGCTGAGGTGGCAGCCGTTACAAAAGGTCTGACCAATATGTACTGTCCACGTGACAACCCCTGTTGAAAGTGAAGGACAGTACTTTTGTTGAAAGTGACTGATGAAGGCAGTGGTATGAAAGCAGTGGATGATTTTTACTATCAGTGGATAGCCTATCAGTAGATAAGACACTGCTTTTGAACAACAGAGTTTATCAAAATAATGAGAGAGCAGGGGTTGACTTTCAGCAGTGGACAGACTTTTGAAGTATAGCAGACTTTTGAACAATCAGTGGTTAGTGGCAGACTTTTAAGGACTTAATGAAAAAAAAACTTCATTTTTAACTATTTTTAAGGATGGAGTTTTGATTTTCTGAAAACATTTTGTTGCTTTTATTCATAGAAAAACAAGATGTTGCTTGTTATTCCATGTTCAGCATCCCAATCCTAGAGACCAAACTTTCAAAAGTGGCTGTATCAAGTGATTTTGTGAGCACATCAGCCAGCTGGTCTTTAGTTGGGACATGATGCAGAGAAATCAAACCTTTTTCATAGCAGTCCCTCACAAAGTGATGTCTGATGTCAATATGTTTGGTGGTTGAGTGGGAAACTGGATTTTTGATGATATTTTCAGCTGCCTGACTGTCCAACATGAGTGGTGTCTTTAAGGCAGTGATACCAAAATCCAGCAACTGATTTTGAAGCCACAGGAGTTGGGCTGTACAGCTTGCAGCAGCAATGTATTCAGCTTCAGCAGTGGATGTCGAAACAGCTGCTTGCTTTTTGCTTTGCCAAGAAACTAAGCAGTCACCTAGAAACTGGCACCCTCCTGATGTGGACTTCCTTGTGGTGTGACATCCAGCAAAGTCACTGTCTGAGAAACCTGAAAGCTTGATGTTCCCATTAGCTGGATACCAGATACCAAGTGTGGGAGCACCATTTATGTATCTGAAGATCCTTTTTACAGCAATGAGATTTGATTTTCTGGGAGCTGATTGACTTCTTGCACAGACACATGTTGCAAACATGATGTCTGGTCTAGATGCAGTTAGGTAGAATAAAGACCCAATCATGCTTCTATAGAGTGTTTGGTCAATCAGCTCATCTTTTTCATCAGACATGACCAACTTATTTGTTGCCATGGGTGTGCTGCATGGTTTACAATCATTCATATCAAATTTGGTTAGAAGTTCTTTAGCATATTTGCTTTGATGAATGAAAGTTCCATTTTGCAATTGCTGTACTTGGAGACCAAGAAAGCATTGCAGCTCACCCATTGCACTCATTTCAAACTCAGCTGTCATGAGTTCTCGAAATTCTTCACACATTGAGTTACATGTGCTTCCAAAAATAATGTCATCCACATAAATCTGGACAATCATTAAATCCTTCCCTCTCCATTTTAAAAACAGTGTTTTATCAATGGTACCTCTTTTGAAACCATTTGAGAGTAGGAAGTTGGAAAGAGTTTCATACCAGGCTCTTGGTGCTTGTTTCAAGCCATACAAGGCTTTGTTTAGCCTGTAGACATGATCTGGATAAAATGGATCCTCAAAACCTGGAGGTTGACAAACATACACCTCTTCTTGAATTGTACCATAGAGGAAAGCACTTTTGATATCCATTTGAAACACCTTCATATTGTGGTTGACAGCAAAGGCCAGGAACAGTCTAATTGCTTCTAATCTTGCAACAGGGGCAAATGTTTCATCATAATCAATCCCCTCTTCCTGTCTGTAACCTTGAACCACAAGCCTGGCTTTATTCTTGACAACAATACCCCTTTCATCAGTTTTGTTCTTGAAGACCCACTTTGTGCCAATGGGACTAACCTCTTCTGGCAGTGGTACAAGCTCCCATACTTGTTGTCTTTTAAACTGTTGGAGCTCCTCTTGCATGGCTTCTACCCAGCTGTTGTCTTTCAGTGCCTCTTGGTACTTGACTGGCTGATGGAGTGATAGAAAACCAGCAAAAAGACAAATGTTTTGGGTTTGGCTTCTTGTGAGCACCCCTTCATTTATGTTGCCAATGATTTGATCAGGTGGATGAGATCTCAAGAAGATTAAATCTCCTTGGTATGGTATGATGGCATTGGTTGGTGAAGGCTGCAAATGTGTATCATCTGAGCTAACCACTGCTGGGGACTTTGATGATCCAGCAGTGGTTTCAAAAGGTGGTGGAATAGGAGGTAATGAGGTGGACAACTGCTGGCTTTTATCCACTGTTTGAGGACTTTTGTCAGCAGTGTTTGAGGATGTGGAAGCAGTGGTTGATGGGCTACTTTGGTCAACAATTGTTGAGGTAGCAGTGGTAGAGCTTTGACAACTGTTTTGAACAGCTGATGCTTTTCCCTTTGTGGCAGACCTTTGAGGGATGATGATTTCATACCCATAGTCTGGTGTTGTATCCTCTGATGGACCTGCACTGTTAATCTTGACAGCAGTATTTTCAAAAGTGAATTTTTCAAGATCAAACAGATCTGCAGGATTTGCTGGGATTTTCATTGATGAAAGTTCATTGAACTTAACATTCAAAGTCTCCTCCACTGCCTTGGTCCGTGTATTAAACACTTTGTAGGCTTTGGCAGTGGTTGAGTATCCCAGATGATAACCACAATCAATTTTGGCTGCAAATTTTGAAATGGAATCTTTTAAATTCAAAATAAAGCATGGGCAGCCAAACACTTTGAAATATGAGATCAGTGGTTTAATTTTATACAGAATTTCATAGGCAGTCTTTTTGTGCCTGGGGTTTATTAAAACTCTGTTCTGAACATAGCAAGCAGTGTTTACTGCCTCTGCCCAGAAAGTTAAAGGCAAACCTGAGTCTGCAAGCATGGTTCTGGCAGCCTCAATCAGAGTTCTGTTCTTCCTTTCCACTACCCCATTCTGCTATGGTGTTCTTGGGATGCTGTACTGCCTTACAATCCCTTTCTTCACACAGAAGGCATCCAACTCCCTATTTTTGAATTATGTGCCATTGTCACTCCTGAAGCTTTTTACTGGAAGGTCAAATTGCTTTTCAACCTGTATTACAAAGTCTTGCAAAATGCCTGCAGTTTCATCTTTTGAGTGCAAGAAGAAAGTCCATGTGAACCTAGAAAAGTCATCAACAATAACCAAACAATATCTTTTCTTTTTAAGGCTCATGACTTGAACTGGGCCAAACAAGTCCATGTGTAGCATTTGCAGACACTGGGTTGTTTTGGACTCTTCAATGGACTTATAAGAACTTTTATGCTGTTTTCCTTTTAAACAGGAAATGCAATGTTCAGGACATGAAAACAATTTTTGTGGTAGGCCTCTCACCAAACCATTTTTTGAAATTTCTGTGATTGTCTTAAGATTAGTGTGTCCCAGCCTTCTGTGCCAAAGTTCTGTCTCTTTGTTAGAGGCAGCTGAGAACAGACAGGCATCAGCTCTGGGACACTCTTTTGACATGTCAACAACATAAACATTGCCACTTCTTTGAGCAACAAGTTTAGTATGACCAGATTTAATTATTGCTTCAATCTTTTTGACCATTTCTGGTCCAACAATCCTACAACAGTCTTTTGTGAAGAATGACCCAAATCCCTTGTCACTCATTTGGGACACACTCAAAAGGTTGAATTTTAGATTGTCTATTAGATTGACATTTTCAAATTTTACATTTCCAGATTGCACTGTACCAGACCCCAGAACCTTCCCTTTACTATTATTTCCAAAGGATATATCACCCCCACCATGGATTTTAAAGTCTTTGAGGAGGGCTTTACATCCTGTCATGTGCCTGGAGCCTCCACTATCTACATACCAAAGACTATCAAAGCATGCAGAAGCTCCCTGCACATGAAGTAAAGAGATTAGTTCATTAAGGTTTCCAAAGCCAACAAGGCTTTGGATGGGGTCTCAACAGTGTCTGGAATGGATGCAAGATGATGGACAGTGGTTATGTCAGGGGTTTGAACTGTTTTAGGACAATGTTTCTCTAACCACTGTTGTGGGTCCTGACCTATCATCTGCTGATAACCAAAAGGATGCCTGTTCACTTTGGGTTTAGAGGGCTTTTTGTAGGCCTCATAAACGTGTGGAATCCTTTGGTAAGACTGTTTTTCTCTGCCCTTTTTGAACTGATTGGCAGGGGGTGCATCAGTAACCTGAACATCTCTTTTGACAGATGTTTGGTTCAGCTGTTTTGTGACAGCTGTTTGTACTGGCACAAACAGTGGTTGTTTCTTGGTGAATTTGACAGATGTTGAGGATGATGGTGGACTCAAGGATGTTTTAGCCATGTACTCATTCTTTTTCACATCAAAGTTTTTGAGGTACACACATGCTTGAGTTTTGTGGTTTGTTTTCCCACAAACAATGCAACTTTCTGCTGAAACAATGACACTTGTTTTGTTGAGATCATAAGCTTTTAAGTGGAAACAGTCTTTTGTTAGATGATTCCTTTTCTCACAGAATTCACAAAACAAGTTATCAATTTTTTCTTTCTTCTTTCTCTTTTCAGATTCCTTTGCAGCAGAGGTTTTAACCACTGCTGGGATATCTTTGAGAGGTATGACTTTAGCTTTTGGAGCTTTAGCACCATCAATTGATGTAAAGTCCATTGGCTTGAAATTTTCAAGAATATCACACTCATCAGACCATTTTGGTTTAAACTGATGATCTTCAAGCTCCTTGAAAGTGGAGGAGCCCATTGGTCTGTTAAGTGTGATTTTGTTGCCAAGTTTGTCAGTGATTTTCACTTCTTGGCCATTCTTGTTTGTGGGGACAAGCACAGTAGCTTCATCAGTGGTTTGAACAGAGTTTTCAAAAGCAGTGTTTTCATCATCATATTTTCTATACCCAACCCCAAACTTCACATTGCTTTTTCTCTGTTTTTCAAGCATAACCTCATATCCTTTGCAGGATTCCACCCATCTTTCACAAGTAATCTGGGCAGACTCCAACTCCTTTTTGCAAACTTGGTATTTTTCTACCATAGTTTGAAGTTGGGTTTTCGTTATACTTTGCTCTTCTTTTAAACAGCTGATTTCTTTTTCTTTTTCAGTCAATTTGTTTTTAAGTTCTTTTAATGAGCTTTCAAATTTGACCTCATCAGTTAAGATTTTATCCCGAAGGTTTTCATTCACCTCTTTGATGTTAGCAAAAGCAATTATGCAATTGTCTGAACACAGTTTTTCAAGAACTTGAGGAGATACCTTGGCAGCTGCCATCATTGCACAATCACATTGATGATCTTTATCATCATCAGCTCTTACCTTCTTTTCACCAGCCTTTTCTTCTTTCTCTTCTTCTTTGTCCTCTATGGACCATGGATCTATCATTGGTTCAATCAGAGTACCTGAACTTTCTTCCAACAGTACTTCATCAGCCACAGAAGTAATCACTGCTTTAATCACCTCTTCCACTGTTTCAGAGTACTGCTGTTCCTCCTCAGCTTCAACCCCCTCCTGTATTGACTCTAGTGCCATCAAACAAAACTCATCATGTGAAGAATCATTAGAAGCATAGAGTGCAAAATTTTCATCACAAAGATCATCAGGCATACTGCTCCAGTCAACAAACCCTTGAGTGAAAAAACTTTGTTGATCTGGTTGTGTTGCTGCTGGAGCAGTGGTTTGAGGTGCAACAGGTTGCACTTGTACCTGTGGAACAGGGGTTTGAACATATTGGATTTGTGGAACAGTAGTTTGGACATAATGTACTGGCACAGGGGCAACAGCATAGTGAGCAGTGTTCACTTGTGCTGCTGGGGCATATTGGGCATAATGCACAGTGTTTTGGTTTTGAGGTCTAGGATTTGAGCTAGGATGAGTAATTATGGGACTAGTATTTTGACTCCTACATTCCCTAGCAAAATGTCCCAACCTATTACACTTGTAGCACTTGATTTTCGATTTATCCAACCCAACCCTTAGATTCCCATGCAAACCTGGGAATTTTCTCCCTGTTCTTTTGTAGAACTTGCTAGTTCTAACACTTAGCAAAGCCAGTTGGTGCAGGATGTCCATTTCCTCTAAATCAATGGGATCAAAATGTTGCAAATCATTTAGTTCAAAGCTTAAATTATCTGACATCTGGTTTTCGTTTGCAGTGAATGCATAACTTGCAGAGTGAGGATCAGGGTTGTTAAAGTTAGCTCCAGCAGTTATGTCAATGAAATGGTCATAACCCTGGTCCTTACCACTGCTCCCAGATTCTTCTTGACCCAAAAGAGCAGTGTTACCGAATGTATAATCATCAACGGCTTTTCCTGACTCTTGTAACTTCCTTTTCTGGTTCAACTCCCTTTCGTAGGTCAGGAGTCGACCATGGAGTTGGGTCAAGGTCAGATCCTTGAACTCAGGTGAATTTCTGGTGACAAAGGCTATAGTGTCCCATTTTTCGGGCAGTGACCTGAGGAACCTGCTGTTTTGAGTTGAGTTTGTAAAAGTGGTATTAACAAGCCTCAGTTCACTGATGAGACAACTAAACCGCTCAAATTGTTGAGTCAGTGATTCACCTCTAACATGACAAAACGTTTCGTACTGTTGGTTCAGGATTTCCCTGTTGTTTTCTATGACTTCTTCAGTACCTCCAAACTGTTCCTTAAGTGCGTCCCACAATTCTTTGGCACTGTTACAATGTAACAGTCCAGCATATATTTCATTGGGCAGCGCTGATGCTATGATGCTAAACGCTTTAGCATCTAGTTCGATCTTTTGAAAATCAGTTTCGGTGTAATTTTCAACTGGTTTTGGAACGAACTTTTTAGCATCTTCAGCGCTTGGCACTGAAGGAACATGAGGACCAAAGGTGACAGACCTCCAACAACCTGTGCTTTGTTGAGCGAGGATGTGACCCATCCTCCTCTGCCAGATGTTGTACTCATTTCTTTTTAGCATAGGTGGTTTAAAAAGTGAGCCGATGTTGTTTTTATCATCCTGAGATTGTGACGTCATTCTTGTTGTTTTACAGACACTGAGAAATCAACTTTAATGGTGATTTATCCTTGCTCTGTTTTTCAACGGACGAACAAATGATCAGTATCAACTGTTATGAGCTGAACTATTTATGTCAAAATGATTGTTAAATCAAATTTGACTGTCCAAGCTCTGATACCAATTGTTGGATCTGAGTTTCTTTTTGATTGTATTTTACGTTTGTAATTAAGATGGAAATGAAAGAGTTGTGCAGCGGAAATAAGATGAAAGCAAACTTTGCATACAATCAAACGAGAGTAATACTTTTATCAAACATCTTTTCACAAAGAACCGAATGATTGAATTTGTTTCAACAACGATTACAATGATTGATGTAAGAATGCAAACTCCCCCTCAGCCAGAGCTCAGTGGTTTGTTCGTGCAAAGAAGACGATTGATCAAAAGAACTGATAGAACAGTACAGAGTACTGAACTATTTATAAGCACTTGCAAACCACTGAGCATCTTAGCTGACGTCACCATGAAAGTGACATCTAACCTCCTAACAAACTCTAACTACTGATCTATAAACACTTATGTACTAAACTACTGCTATTACATTACATTACATAAAAGACACTTAAACTGCTGCTGCATCCTTCCACTGCTGTGAACCCAGCAGTGCTTGTCCGGATCAGCAGTACTTGACCCAAGGCAGTAGATAGAGTCAACAGAGCTTTGGTCTTCCATCAGTCTTTGACTTTGGTCAGTAGATATAAAGCAGCAGTTGTAGGTCAGCACTTAGTATGATCAGCAGATAGGAGGTCAACAGATATGAAACCACTTTCAAGGGGAGAGATTTGCATGAACCAACTGTAAACGTCTGCTTATTCTGGATCCACTGCTTTGATCCAGTTTTGGCTTTACATTATCTGTTCCTCTGATAGGGTTCAATCCCAACAATAATAGTGATAATTTAACATATAAACTACAAATTAAATCCCTTATTAAAATATCTAATTAAATAAATTGTAAACTTTGAGTTAGGAAATATATTTAAGCATTCAAATATTAACAAGATCGTCATGTCTAGGATAATCTCTTGCGTTCGTTTTCTTGGATTTCCCAATCTTACTCGTGCGTTACTTACAATAAATCGCAACGCAACCAATGTGAGTATACTCGATCCCTTTTTCCCCTTTTTATTTTGGGATGCAACATGTACATTATGTAAACAATCTTTGAAACTAGAAACTAAACATACTCAATCCTTGTACAAACATGAAACTAATGTGCTTTACTTATGATTCTTGTATGCTCTATTTGAACGATTTGGAACGTATATGCTCATTAACTTTGCTAGCCCACCTTAACAATTATAGCGCTATAGGATTTACGCACCGCCCGTTAAACTTGGGGTATTGTTAAGTTAAACATTTACCATCCCGCTATCAATTGGGATTAGGCTATTTTATGCGTTGGATTCTTGGGTTTGATCATAGTGTACGCCAAAATTGCATACTAGTAATTCACATATTATGAACCATGTTGGATTTGAGTTTTTATTCTATTATGCTATGTACTCAAACTTGTATACTCGCCAACTTTTGTTGATTTTATTTTAATACATGTTGCAGGTTGTTAGACAAGACGATGAAGAAATCAAGTTAGGATGGACTTAGATACTCATTCAATAATAAACAATGTTGTTGCAATTTGTCTTTACTTGAAACAATGTATTCAAATTTTAGTCATTAATGAAATTGGATTTAAATTATATTGTCACATAGTGTTATGATGTTTTGAGCAATTTGTTCGTCTCATCCCGATGTTTCCGCCATCGGTTGGGGTGTGACATAACGAATCCTCTAAATGATCTATTGGCGAAATTCACTACATCTGGATACACTCATCTCTGAACCGATGAAAACCCTCACATAGGGCTGAAGCCCGTGAAAACTCGCCGGAAGGCACGACAGTGCTGTGAGGTAAAACCTTCTTAGTTCAAGGATCGAACTAGCAATCGCTACCTACTCGCCTAGTCTTTCATCATCACTAAATGCCGCAGAAACTAAATGATGGGGGGGGGGGGCAGGAATTGAACCTTGGTCACTTGAAAGTTGAAACATCACGTCTCTCTCTTATCACTTCACCACCAGCTCATTGACAACTTAAGAACTTGATATTACCCGGTTAACTTAAGAACTTGGTATTAAATATCGAATATAAAAAAATGAACTATTTAGTTGATAGTATTTTTAATTAACAAAACATAACATGTTTATGGGTTGAGTTATAATACAAAAGATTTAAAAATAAGAAGGGTAAGAAGGCACCAGAGAGTGACAAGTGTCCTATGAGTAATTAAATGGAAAGGGTAATTTTGTCTACAAGAGGAAAGAGAATATGCACATGCAAGTCACATGATATTACCCCCCTAACTTTTAAACGTCCGTAACTTTTTTATACATCATTTGTTTAAAAAAAAATTATACCATAAAATCGAGCGTTTTTTTATCTTTAATATGAGTACCATATTGTTATATTTTTCAAAAAAAAATTCAAAAACCCAGTTGCATATTACACAATGGACGTGATGTAAAACACAATGTAAATTAGATTAAAAGCACAATCAATGACAACAGATAAAGACACAATGGACAACATACTAAAACACAATGAACATAACGTATAACACAATGACGATAACGTATAGCACAATAAGAATCAGACTAAATAAAAACACAATTGATGACAACAGATAAAAGACACAATTAATGACAGCAAATAAAAGACACAATGGAGAGCAGATGAAGACACAATGAAAAACAAACTAAAAACACAATACTTAACAAACTAAAACACAACGAACAAGATAATAAAAAAAATTGAACAAATTATTAAACCACAATGGACAACATATTAAAACACAATGAATAACATATTACACAATGGACATGATGTAAAACACAATGTAAATTAGATTAAAAACACAATCAATGACAACATATAAAGACACAATGGACAACATACTAAAACACAATGAACATAACGTATAACACAATAAGAATCAGGCTAAATAAAAACACAATTGATGACAACAGATAAAAGACACAATTAATGACAGCAAATAAAAGACACAATAGAGAGCAGATGAAGACACAATGAAAAACAAACTAAAAACACAATACATAACAAACTAAAACACAATGAACAAGATAATAAAAAAATTAAACAAATTATTAAACCACAATGGACAACATATTAAAACACAATGAATAACATATTACACAATGGACGTGATGTAAAACACAATGTAAATTAGATTAAAAGCACAATCAATGACAACAAATAAAGACACAATGGACAACATACTAAAACACAATGACCATAACGTATAACACAATGGCGATAACGTATAACACAATAAGAATCAGACTAAATAAAAACACAATTGATGACAACAGATAAAAGACACAATTAATGACAGCAGATAAAAGACACAATGGAGAGCAGATGAAGACACAATGAAAAACAAACTAAAAACACAATACATAACAAACTAAAACACAATGAACAAGATAATAAAAAAAATTGAACAAATTATTAAAACACAATGGACAATATATTAAAACACAATCAATAACATATTAAACACAATGACCTGAACTAATAACACAATTTATAGAAAACCCAGATATAACAAAATCTTCATTGTGTCATATATTGTGTTATAGGTTTTTATAAAAACGCAATGGAAAGAACTCAAATTAACATTGTGTTATAGGTTTTGATAATAACACAATGTATAGAAACTCTACTGACCAAAACCCAGTTAAAAGACACAATGACCTGAACATTTAACACAATGCCAAAAAACCCAGTAAAAATGAAAATTTTTATTTTATTTTTATATGATAATATGGTACTCATATTAAAGATAAAAAAACGCTCGTTATTATGGTGAAATTTTTTTTGAAAAAAAATGTCGTATGAAAAAGTTATGGACGTTTTAAATCGATGGGGGAATTGGCATGTGCCTTGCATGTGGAGAGAGAAAATCCATAAATATATGATTCCTTTTATGCCCTTCTATTATCTTCTTTTCCCTACAACCAATCTCAACCCTTCAAATCTAAGATCAATGGACTAGAATCCTTCTTACACTTCTTATTTATTTTATCCTTTGTATTTGATCCTAACCCACATGTTTATAGACGATAGTTAATGCATGCATAATATTTTTTTTACTAGGCATGCATAATTAATATCCCAACGCACAAACTAGACAGGAATACCTTCGAGATTCTCTCCTATCGGTTAAAAATTAAAATAATATAATCATTGGTCAATTTGAAAAGACACCACGTAATTTTACATGATATATAAATGGTCAAATTTCTTAACTTTTTTATAAGTCAAGTCTTTAAAAGAACATGTATAAAATGCTATTGATTAATTCTAGAAGTTTTGTTTGACTTATCGAATAACTCCATATAGTTTGCATGTCTTATTAAAGATCCAGTTTGAATAAGACAAAAAAACTTTAAGGTCAAGCGATCAAATATAAAAGATTTCAAGGACTTGATTTTTTATATAAGTACAAAATCTAGTAAGATTCATAATCGTGCTATGTTGCGGCATTTCGGTTGATATATTTTGGTTCAATATACCAGCCGAAAGAAATATGTTCAAAAGAATATCAATACATATTTCACATCGACTGAAAATCATAAAAATAAATTTAAATTAGACAATAAGACTAATTTTAGATTAATTGAAAATGGAAACGTAAAAGCCATCTTAAATATAATTTTCTTCGTTTAGTTAAACGAACAAATATGAACAGAGTTTATCTTTCTTGGCACATGTTCATTAGGGATGAGCAAAATGGACCCGGTACCGGTACCACATTTACCGAACCGGGTACCGACTTTTGACATTTTCGGTACCGGTTCGTTACCGGTATTTACCGGTTTTTACCCTCAAATACCGGTACCGTAACGTACCGGGTATATTCAGTACCGTTACCCACTTTTGAGGATTTTTGGTACAGGTACTTTCGATTCTGGTACCGGTTGGTACCGAGCTCATCCCTAATATTCTAATATTCATGTTTTCTCCAAAATGATAACACGTTGAACAAAATCCATTCAAACTTAAATAAATGTAAATATATACTCGAAAACACGTTACATAAAACAATATATTTATGATGTTACATTAGTATTCTACTAGCTAGGGGTGAGCAAAAACCGAACCGAAAACCGAAACCGCACCAAAAACCGTAAAAACCGAAACCGCAAAACCGCAACCGACACAAAAACCGTAAAAACCGAAACCGCAAAAACCGAAACCGCAAAGGTATGGTGCGGTTCGGTTTTAGCTTTAAAAACCGCACCAAAAAACCGAAACCGCACCGCAAAATTATTATATATATATATATATATATATATTATATATAATATACCTAAAGATTTAAATATAAAATTCCCTATATATTATATAATCTGTGTTTGTTAAAAAAAAGTACAGACTTGACTTTGTTAAGTTAACTATTGTTTGCTCCCTCTAAAAAAAATGATGTTAACCTACTAGTTACAAGCCCATTAAATTAGCACTCCAAACAGCCCAACTTTCAACCCAATAACCTTTTGATAAAAAAGAAACCTACGTACCTTTCCCTTCATTTCCCTAATTTAACATCCAGCCGACAATCTTTTCTTCATCTGGTGCGATCATCTTCAGCCGGTGCGATCATCTTCAGCTGTTGCGATCATCTTCATCTGGTACGTATGTGTTGGTTCATGTTTGAGCTAGGTTCATGTTTTTGGTTCTTGTTTCATCGCTTGTATGTGATTTTTGATTTCTAAGTACAAGACTTTCTAGTATAATCGCTTGTATGTGATTTTTGGATCATGTTTTTAGTTCTTTTATGTTTTCAGAATGGCTACTAATGAAACTGTAATTGATGTGGATGATCAAAATGATGATGAGGTTGAAGTACCCGGAGAAGAAAATAGCCCATACATATGCTCTTCACATTGCTCTTGCAAAAATTATATTCTAATTACCATCAAGTATTAGATGTATTCCAGTATTAAAACCGAGAGTTTTTTTTTAGATGTATTCAAGTATTGCTGAGAATTTTTTTTAGATGTATTCAACTATTAAAACCGAAACCGAACCGCAACCGCAAAAACCGTACCGCAAAAAAACCGCAACATGTGGTTTTAAAAAAATAAAAACCGCACCTCGCGGTATGAGTTGCGGTTTTATGCTAAAACCGCACCAAACCGCACCATGCTCACCCCTACTACTAGCCATATATCCCTTTAAAAAAATAATCACAATCTTACCACAAGGTTGAATTTGTTGATCAAGTCATATCCATAAAAGACCATAACCTTTTCAATAAAAGATAGACTTTTTCAAAGTTGACCAGGTTAATTCTGGTCTAGCTTTCTTCAATACCTTTACTCCCCCACAAGTACACCATACTACCATATATAAACACTACACAAGTTCGCTGGATTCGCAAATATCAAGCGAATCACGTCTAACATGACCACCACTGCCGCCACCAGAACCACCGCCGTTGCAACAAAAAAGTTGCAAGGACTGCAGGGTCCAACACCCTCACCTTTGATGATAAACAAGAACTCCTCAAAGGCTTTCAAGAAAAGTAACATGAATAACCGAAACCATAAGCAAGTAAATAGAGGTGAAGGCTATAAACCTCAGGTGAATATTGTTTATCTTAAGCCACCAAAGGTTGTTCATGTGCACCCTCATGAGTTCATGACCACGGTTCAACGACTCACTGGAAAACTTACCACTCAGTCTTCACATGGTCCAAATGGTACTATCGAGTATAGCATTGACATGGGTATGTGATGGAAATCAAGAACGTACATTGAAGTCAAATGTTCAACAAAAATAGTTTTGTTTGTAAAGAGTAAAACATTAAAATTGTTTTTTTTTAATGTAAATTAGTAGAGATTGATCACTGTTGATGCAACAAATAATAGACCGAAGATAGTAGCTTGGCTGGTTAGGCAAAATGGTTGAAGGGTTCAACTTCGCCTAACGCAGGTCGTGGGGTCCCCCCACGTTTGCAAGACGTGGAGAGAGGTTCACTAGATTAATTTTGTAGTTTGCTAAAGATCCTCATCTGAAATGTGTTCAGATTCGGATATGCAAACAAAATGAATGTGTGTGTTGAATGTGATAGAAAGTATCTTGCATGAAGCAAGTACTCGTAATGTATGACCAGAGATTTCAGGGAATCAGGGCTGGCCAGGAATGCCCTGCTTAGTAAATGAAGTGTCTTATTTATATGAGAAGACATCACTCAAAGAGGAATGCATTTGACTAGTGACCATGCTTGCAGTGGGGGTTTTGCCCTTTTTGGGGGTTGAAGGCTTTAACCTGCGGGTAAAAGGGTGTGTTCTCTGGATCCGTGTTGCTTTTGCGGCTGGTGAGTTGGTGAGACAATCCGGAGATGTGACCATTTACTGTTCCCGTATTGCTTTACTTCATCTCCCCAGCTTTTCAACCTTTGAACCGTTTAACCCTTTAAGCATTCATGTATTTAAATCATTTTATTTGGTCTTGGGCTACCCCCGTCATCAGCCCCCCCAAGTCAGAGATTTTTGGGGAATGATCTCAAAGACTTCTGAGTTTTATACATGTATTTTGCTTGCTTAAAGGCTTTGAGGGTTCAATGCTTGAAGGGTTGAAAACGGTTGAGTTTTCAAATTTGAAAAAGCTGACAACTGATTTGATTGATGTGTGTCAGTTAATAGGTCGGCGGTTTCAGAGAGTGGTTTAATAGCTATCATAATTTTTTATTTTGATCCTTATCTCTTTTTATTTGAAGATTCACAATAGTTTTTCCATTTTCTCTTCAAGTTCTCTCCTGCCTTTTCTTTCCGTCTTCAGGTTAGTTCCGGTTTTTACCCTATTTCCTTGTTTTCTTCTTATTTTCTTCAAAATGGGTGCTCGTAAGGATCTGGAAAAATCCTTTTCTCGATTAACCCAGGAAGAAGTAGAGTTGTTTTGTATGGAATATGGTATTGGGACCAAGTTTAAACCGGTTGCACCGGCCTGTGATAAGTCTATCGATCAATGTCCCCCTGGTTCAATCGCTTTGTATTGTCGACATTTCGAGTTTTCAAATCTTCGTCATCCATTTTCAAACTTTGTTTTGAACGTCTTGGAATATTATCGCATATCTTTTGGTCAAGTTCACCCAAAGGGCATGGCTAGGGTTTTACATTTTGAAGTTTTATGCCGTGCCCTTGGTTATGATCCTTCACTCTTGTTTTTTCGCAGATTTTTCCGATTGGCCAAAAACGGTGACTGGTTCACCTTTGAAACGTCCAAGGTTGATGCTTGTCTAATTTCTTCCATGGTTACTACCCTTGGTTCTTGGAAGGATCGTTTTTTTCTGGGTGTCCGATTCTATTGTTCCTTTTAAAATGGTGTGGAGGCACCCGGATGCTGTTCTCAGTGAACCGGAACCCCCTGAATCCGATTTAAATGATGTTTTTCTCAAAGCCATCCGGGGGTGCCCTTCAAGGGTTCGTCCCTTTCCTGAACATTTGTTAGTCTTGTTAGGGGTTAGTAAAGTATGGGAAAAGGCCAATCAGGATCCGGTTCTGATGAGGAATGGCACGGGTATGCTTTTCTCTTATTCATTCCCCTTGTGTTTTCCTTAATTTATGACTTATGTGCTTTCTGTTTTGTTCTTATTTGCAGTCATGTCTGCCCTAGTTTTTATCAAGAGTGAGGATACTTCTGATGTTGTGTTTGGATATGTTCCAGTTATTCCTGATGAGAATGTTGTAGTTAAAAGTGCTGAGCAAAGGTTTGAGGGTAGTGGGTATGTTAGTGTTTCCAATGTGAAAGGTTTTCCCATGTCCCATGCTCCCAAGGCTTCAACCCGTCGATCAACTCGTCATTTACTCAAAGGTGCTCCTCAATCTACTTCCACGAAACCGGTAGAGTTGAGCGATGATATTGAAGCTTCTGGGGATCAAGATGTTGAAGTTGGTGCTGGGAAGAAGTTGGTTGTTCATGGGAAAAAGACTCCAGCCAAGAAGGTTATGGCTACTCCTGTTCAAGGTTCTTCGAGCAGGGACGTTGAAGGGTTGGACCCTGATGAGGTTTATGTGCTTGGTTGGTCGGTGAAGGTTGATGGCAGTTTTAAGGATGCTGCTGTTTGTGAAGACGTTTTGAGCCACATTGCTCCCCCTTCGGTTTATAACACCATTACTGATATGGATGATGATATGATGCTGTCCCGTATGATCTTGAGTACCTGCAACCCTGCTGCCATGCTTCCTCAAGGGATTGCTCGTTTTCGCAAGAGGATGCATGAGTATGAGGAATTTTCTAAGAAGAGGGATAAAATGAAATCTTCGATGGCTGTCATGAAGAAGGAGATTGATGGGTTTGCTGAGAAGGAGGAAGCGTGGGTCAAAAAGGTTGGTGATTTTACTAAAAGGCATGAGATTGAACTGAGTGACCTTAAGAAAAGTTTTGAGGCTGATAGGTTGAAACTAAAGGCTGATAGGGAAGCCTTGTCTGTTCAGCAGAAAGCTTTTGATGAGGAGAAGGAAGGGTTGAAGGCTGCGGTTGCTCAGACCACCGATGATAACCAATGGTTGATCGAGCAAGGCTTTCAACAGGTTGTCACCTACCTTCTCCACTCCAAGGAGTTCAATTCCGCACTTGGTGAAGTTTATACTAAATTACTTAACTTGGGGAAACATCAAGGTCTCATCGCTGGCTATAAGCTTCATGAATCTGGCCATCCTTTGGAGAAATCTCCCTTGTTTCGTCCTGATGCTTCTGATGTTTTCAAGGGCTCCGTTGAACAGATGGAGAGGCTGACCTATCCGTATATTCATCAAGTTTCTACTTGTTTTGGTAAGCCTCTTACTGTATTGCAGGATTTGAAACCGGAGGGTCTTAATGAAAAAGTATGTGCTGAAGTCTTGGGTTCCCTTTCAAGGAAGAGATCCTACTCAGGAGATAGTGATGACACCTTTTCAGGAGGACCAGATGTTTCAAAGGATGCAAGCTTGGAGGCTTCAGCGGTAGGTGGTGATGGTGGTGTGAAAACTAAGAAGTCAAAGAAAGTAAAGAAGGTCAAGGGTGAAGGTTCCGGGGTTTCCAAGCCTTCTGTTGACCCTTAATGGATATTCGTAGCTTTCTTAGCACCCTTGAAAACAATTTATGGCTTGTTTGTTAACTTCAAACAATATTAGGTTTTGCAGGAACCCTTAAGGTTCCTGTTATGTGGTTGTGTTTTAGGCCTGTATGGCCGTTTAAATAATTTCTGAACTTACAAGTTACTAGGACTTGTCTTAACTTATGTTTGTATGGTTGAAAGTCTTTCAAGGCTTTCTTTGTTATGATATTATGTTTAACTATTTTCTTTGTGTTGTGTTTTTATACTTGCGCCTATTTTGTTAAGGCAGCTTGGTTGGTTTTAATTCTTCAAGATTTTTGGTTATCCTGTATGTAGGTTGAAGCCTTTAAGGCTTTGAGTTGTCACACATGTAGCTTGAAGCCTTGAAGGGTTCTAAGTTTTGTGACGTAGTTTGGTTTGTACCTTTATAACTCTTCGTTTAAGTTGTTGCATCATTCTTTAGGTTACTTTTGTTTTCTTGTAACTTTGTCTTTGTCAAGTTTGCGTTGCCTTTATGTTTTTTATACCTTAAAGGGTTTCGTGCTGTAGACACTTAGCCTTGGTATTTTGAACAAGAAGACATAGCACCTATCCTATTTATTTTCTTTTTTTTTGTTTGATTTTGTAAGCCTGTTTGTTGATTATTCTTCTAAGGCTTGAGGAACGTTTGGTGTAGGCCGTTCAAACCAGTCTATGAGACAATTTTGTTTTTAATAATAAGTCTCATGGAGTTGTATTGATTTAGGAACTCACCCCTTATATAGGTTCATTCATCCCTTGAACCTATTGAGCGATGTGGCCTGGGAGCTCATCCCCTTACATGGCCCTTGCCATGGAGTTTTTTGCTAGGTTCTCAACCGGATCTTAGGATAGAAAGACAAGTTTGATAAAACAACTTCATTCATTCAATAGATACTTGTTCTTACAAAAGTTGTTTGTAGTGCCATTCTTGAAATACAACTTGTGAAATACAAACCAATCTTTCCTATTTAGACATGGAACCTTTTCAAGGTCTTTCCATTCCAATGCCTTGGAAGCCTTTTACCCTTTGAGTCTGCTAGCTTGTAAGATCCACCCTTATGTGCTTCAAGGATGGTATACGGACCTTCTCATTTTGGGCCAAGCTTTCCTTGATTCTCTTTTTTGCTAGCTTCATTGTTTCTAAGGACCAGGTCTCCTGGCTTGAAGCGTTCATTCTTGACTCTCTTGTTGTAGTAGGCTTCCATTCGTTGTTTGTACTTGGCTTCTGGAATTGCAGCTTGGGCCCGTGCTTCCTCTAGGAGTTGTAAGTTAAACATGGTCTCTTTTTGGTTTGTTTCGGGATCCATGTTGACAATTTGTTGTGTTACAACTCCTATTTCAGCGGGGATCACGGATTCGGACCCGAATACCAAGCTATAGGGTGTTCTTTTATGGCTTGTTTTTTCGGTCGTTCTTATCGCCCATAGAACGCTAGGCAATTCTTCAAGCCAGTTGCTTTCGTATCTTCCCAATCTTGTTTTGATACCTTCCACTATGCTTCAATTTGTTCTTTCAACTTGACCATTTGATTGAGGATAAGCCACTGAGCTGAAAGCCTGATCAATTCTGTATTCTTTGCACCAAATGCTGAAAGGCTTTTCAGCAAATTGCTTTCCATTGTTAGTGACAAGTACCCCCGTGAAGGGGTAAGGTCCCAAAAACCTCATAATAAGTATTTGGGACCATACCACAACCTTGCCTTTTAACCTTGCGCGACCGCGCACTGGTCTTACAAAAGGAAGAAAGTAATCAGCAATCTATAGTCGCGCGCCCAAAGGAAATCATAAATCCTTGCGCTTTCTCTCATTAGCAAAGGATAAAAATCCTGAGACAAATACTTCCGCCTAAATATCCAGACGTGGATATTATTTTACCCAGACTTGGGATTTATTTATTCAGTAGTCTCCACACAATAAAGTACCACACCAGATTACAGCAGTAATCTTCTAGAAGAAATACAATCGTGCACCACCCAGGCGGTTATAACCGTCTGGACACGTGTCATTACCACAGGCACCCCTGAATTCACAACGAAGGCAAGCAATTGAAGAGTAATCTCCACTTGATCACTTTACACGTGGCAAATCCCCAGCCTTCGATCTAAACCACGATCCGTGTGCTCTCACGTCGGATCAAAGGACTTAAACGGAAGGAAATGTAACCGCTTACGGGGTTAGCATCTTCCGTTAACTTTTCACTAACAGGTTTTCCCGCCCAAACGACTCCCGGCTATAAATATGAGAAAAACCCAGGTATGAAGGCAAGTTACACACACACTTCTCAAATACTTCTTTTTCTTCATTACCCATACTTATTCTCACACCGGAGTCGGGTCAAGGAGAGAACCCTCTTCTCCCCTTGGCGAGGCTAACGGTGCTCTTTTTTGCAGAGTTCTCGGAGAAGAAGATCGGTTACGACTGAATCAATCGAGAGGGAACTAACCTTTTTATGCGGATTCAAACCCCCTAGATATCTCGGTTCCGACCATTTATCTAGTGTTTCTTCATTGGCGCCCACCGATTCCCCTGTTTTTCTAGTTTTTACCTCATTTCGATTCAGTTATTTTCATCCTCTGTTCTGCACATGGCAGAGAATTCATTATCCCACCTATCAGATCCTCGATCTGAATTCAAAGGTTCTACAACCCAAAACACCCAGATCAATGAAATCATGGGAGAAAACAGAAACAACGGTCATTCAGATAGGGAGAATTTCTCAGATCTAATAATAGAAAGACCCCCAGAACATTGGTTCAACAGATGCCAAGCTGCTTTAAACACAATCGTTATGCAAATCTCCAGATCTGAGTTCCCAAACATCAGATCTGGAGAAGAAATCAACACTACAGTATTGGACCTACCAACACCATGTCAGGGGGACATCCAATCTAGTCGTACCATTGAAATACAATCCAGAAATAGCAGCTATCAGAAAACTAAACAAATAAACATGGTTCAAGGAAGTCCGTCACGAAGGCCAAATAAGCGAAACTATGATCAACATTGGAGGGAACAACAAGTGGTGTTTCCAGTTGTTCCTGGGGGCCCTCAGGAAGAACGACCGGTGATTATTACTGGCATCTTCGGACATTACCGGACATACTATATGTTTATAGATCCGGGAAGCTCGATGGACATCATATACGAGCAATGTTTCAAACAGCTGGACCCAGAAGACAAAACACGTCTAGAACCGGTCGATTTTCCTCTCACCGGATTCTGCAATGAAGCCGTATTCCCATTGGGGCAAATAGCTTTTCCTGTGACTTTATCGGATGGCGAGCATTCACGAACAGTCACAGTCAATTTCATGGTCATGCCGGCAACATCACGCCATGATGTCCTGCTCGGAAGAAGGTCACAAAGAGAATTTAGCATGATTACTTCTATTCCACATGCTGCATGCGGATTTCCAACGGAAACCGGAGTTGCAATCCTATATTCGAGTAAAGAAGTCATGTACGTAGATGACGAGCCACCGGCAAAAGTAGTCAAACCTTCGGCATCAAACGAACCGGAGAAATGGGTCCTGAACAACGAATACCCAGAGCAAACCATTCTACTAGGACATGCCATTTCACCAGCAACACGAATACAACTAAAAGAATTGTTGACCAACAACAAAGATATATTTGCATGGTGCCCAGCAGACATGACTGGGGTTCCACGCGACATAGCGCAACATTGCTTGAATATCAAGCCAACAGCAGAACCTGTCGCTCAGGGAAGGCGCAGTTTTAGCGAAGAAAAAGCAAAAGCTATGGACGAGCAAGTAACAGAGCTACTCAATGCGGGAATCTTGCGCGAAGTAAAATACCATACATGGGTTGCCAATCCAGTAATGGTGCAAAAACATAGTGGCGGATGGAGAATGTGCGTCGACTTCAAAGACCTGAATAAAGCATGCCCGAAAGATTGCTACGCGCTTCCGGAGATAGACAAGAAAGTCGATTCCCTAGCATCATTCAGATGGAAGTGCTTTCTCGACTGTTATAAGGGTTATCATCAGGTCCAGATGAAGAAAGAAGACGAAGACAAAACCGCATTCCGCACAGATAAAGGCATCTTCTGCTACACCAAAATGCCTTTCGGCCTACGCAACGCAGGCGCAACTTATCAACGCTTAATGGACACAGTCTTCAGCGGGGATATTGGCAAGACTGTCGAAGTGTACATGGATGACCTCGTCATCATGAGCCATGAGGAAGACACGATGCTCAACAATATTCAGCGCACGTTCGACTCTTTGCGCAAAGTGAACTTAAAACTCAACCCGACAAAATGCTCCTTCGGCATAGAAGAAGGAAAATTTTTAGGTTTTATAGTCACAAGAGACGGTTTTAAAGTTAATCCAGAAAAAGTGCAGGCCATCCAGCTAATGCCATCACCTGCAACTGTTAAAGAAATGCAAAGGCTCGCCGGGCGTTTAGCAGCCTTGAACAGATTCTTGGCTAATCACGCAGCAAAGTCTTATCCATTCATCAGCACGCTGCGAAACTGCGCAAAGAAAACTGACTTTCAATGGACATCTGAAGCAGAAGCAGCATTCAAGCAAATGAAAGAATGTTTAATCCAGCTACCAACGCTGACCGCGCCAAAAGAAAAAGAACCACTGAATTTATATCTATCTGCCGCGGAAGTCGCGGTTGGTGCTGTATTGATGGTAGAACGCGAAAACATTCAGACTCCAATCTACTATATAAGAAAAATGCTCACCGGCCCAGAAACTCGCTATTCGATGATAGAAAAGCTAGTCCTCGCACTAGTACACGCATCACGGCGCCTGCGCATATATTTTTCAGGCCACGTCATTACAGTTCTCACCAATTATCATTTGGGCCAAATCTTATCCAAACCCGACGTAGCGGGAAGATTGGCTAAATGGGCCATTGAGCTGGGAGGATACAATATCTTTTACAGGCCAAGACCAGCAATCAAAGGGCAAGTTCTAGAAGATTTTGCCACCGAAGTTCCCATTGATAAAGTTCAAGAGTGCGAAGCAATCCTGTTGGGATTGAACCCTACCAGAGGAACAGATAATGTAAAGCCAAAACCAGGTCACAACAGAGGATTCACAATAAGCAGCAGTTTACACTTTGCTCTCCCCTTGAAAGTGATTTATAACAACTGATGGTCTCTATCTGCTGCTCATATTCAACTGCTGCTGTCCCTTCTACTGCTGATGAAAACCCTGAAGTATCCAACACTGTTGGTCCTATCTACTGATGATAAAGCACTGCCCAGTCAAGGACTGATCAACCTTGAGGAAAGCTCTGACTTAAAGAGAAAGCAGCTGTTTAGTAAATTGTTTGTTTTATGTATAGTCAGTGGTTAGGTTAGCAGTGTTTGTGTAAGGACAGTAGATACAGGTTGTTAGGCTGTTAGACGTCGCTTTCATGGTGACGTCAGCTGAGATACCTCAGTGGTTTGGTTTGCCTATAAATGTAACAGTACCCTGTACTGTTACATTTGATTGACTGAGTAGGTTCTTCTCCTCATGTCTAATCCTTTCATCTTGTGTGCAACCAACCTTGGGGCATCAGGCTGAGGGGGAGTCTAGTTTGTAAGCATGTCTGTAATCTTTTGCTTTGATTTGTAATCTTTTGACTCTATGTGAAGCAATTGTTTATCAAACTATTTTCTCCTTTGATTGTGTTTACAAAGTTTGTTTTCATTTCCGCTGCACCTAACATGTTTTCATATTCGTTGATCATTCATTTTAAACAAACAAACACTATCATGAGAGCCTCCGATCCTAACAATTGGTATTAGAGCCTGGACAGTCAAATTCGATCTAACAATCAATTTGACATAACAGTTCAGCTCAAAATTTATTGATACTAAGGTTGGTTGTATTTAGTTGAAAAACAGAGTACTGTGTAAATCAAGTTCAAAATGGTTATTCAAAAACTCTGTAAATCAACCAAGATGTCATATGACACACAAATTTCACACAACAAGTAAATTCATGCACAAGACACTCATGGTTTCTAGATCTGAAAGCAATATCTGTTAAACCATGAGATTATTTTTATTTTCTAAATTGATTTAAACTGTTGATGTGTAATCTGTGATGTTTTCATTAAATACTAAAGTACAAACCTCAAATTAACAAAACCTTTGTTAACACAAAAAGAGGGAAACTAAAACTTTAGTTATTTAGATCTTATGTGTTGAAAACAGGTTGAGTTCCTAAAAGGGAAAAAATCAACTATGTCCAAATACATTAAGAAAATCAGGGGTCAACATAGTCCGTATCATGTGTAGTGTGAGATTGGTTGAAAAGTTGTGGCAACATGACCAAGTCTCTCAAAACATTACTGCAAAATGATTTTGGACTCATATTCACAAAATCTCTAAAGTGTGTTTATCTCAAAACTTCTGAAGTCGGAAGAAAAGAGTATAAACATAAAACACTAAAGAGTCAAAGAGTAGGGTAAAAATGGTTATTAAGCAACTATGTGCATTCATCTGTTCAGTAAAGGGTTTTTAATTCCAGTGAATGAATTACAAAGAGGATCATGTTTGCAATCAACTAATAAAGAAAATGGTACCAAACAGTGGTCAAAATGTGTTCAAAGTTTTCCTACCACTATTGTCAAAACCACTGACCATTTTCAAAAACTTAAGAATGATATGATTATGTATTTTATTGAAAGTATACCAGATCCTTTTGATGCTGTTCTCAGAAAGTCCTTTAACCATTTTTTTTCCAAAAGGAGTTTCTCGTATAACCAGGATATATTGTTCATTTTTTGGAATGATATATTTGGAACTTTTGCTTGTTTTTGTTGGCAATAGTTTCAGCTCCTGTCAGGATGTAATACCTTATTTTTTTTTGGTATTAGTGTCCTCATAAATGGGTCAAAAGGAAATGGTACATATGTCATGATCATGTCACACTCAGGTTTGCTTCAAAATTTTAATCAAAGGTTGATTGCCAACTGTGCTTAAATTACTAAGGTACTCATGTGTTAATTGAATATTAAACGAAAATGAGTTTCCTTAGTAAAAAGTTTTCATCATCTGGGGTACTAAACCACTGTCTTTCAAAAATTGACATGTGGCAAAACCTTGAATGAAAATCTTCATAACTGTTGCTGAAACACCTGCCCTTCAGAATTGTACCATTTACCCTAACCACTGTTTTGTTCAAACGTCTGATCTCTAAACACTGTCCACTGCTGAAAGTCAACCACTGATCCCTCATTTTCGTGAAAAGCACTGATACTCAAAATCAGTGTCTTATCCACTGATAGTAAAAATCATCCACTGCCCATAATTTTTACCGTTGTAACCACTGATGCTTGATACGTCAGTGGCCCTTAAAACAACTGTTCTCCATACTTCATCCACTTCATCAGTGTTTGACACGTGGTCAGTTTTTAGCCCTCAGATCTTAATAACCGCTGCCACATCAGCGATCATTTTTTTAAATAAAACCCTGCCCTAAACCCCAAACAGGGTTTTACACTGTCGAATTGAATTCCAAAATTCTCTTCTCATAGCAGTTTCCAACCCTTCTTCTCAAAATCTCCAAAATCCTCCTTCGTTCTTCTCCGCAAAAATGACAAAATCAAAATCAAAACCTAAATCACCATCACCTTCCAAAGAGGTCGCTCAAACGGCCGAAGAACCCATCGAAATACCATTCAAACAATCTCACAACTATCTGGGTTTACTCACAAAACCTACTGATAATCACACCTTGGCACCATCATTGATACATTATCTGCATCAAAGTACAAAACTTTGTTGACAGCAAATGCTCCCATCTATCTGCAAACCCAGAGAGAGTTTTGGAAAAAGGCGTCGCTTGAAAAACAAGACGGAAAAGTCATAGCCATTAACTCCTCAATACAGGGTAAAGCAGTTCAAATAACCCCACAGTCGATCTCCGAAGTCTTTAATCTCAACGATCAGGAAGGTAAACTCTCTTTTGAGAAAGCCGAGATGAAAACTGATTTCGTAAAAAGGGGATATGCAGAACAATCAAAGGTTGATACCTTACAAAAAGGTTATTTTCCTTCTGCTCCAAGATTTTTATTTCACACACTTTTGATGTGTGTTTCAAATAAAACAACATCATTTAATGAAATACCATTGAAGATTCAATGCCTGGGGTATGCCATTTTGAATAACAAAGATTACAACTATTCCCAGGAAATCTTCAATGACTTAGTGAAAAATGTTGACAACAAAGCATTTTTACTTTTTCCAAGATTTTTGAGTTATTACTTTAAACAAAAATTTGTAAAGGAAAATGAAAATTTGCCAAAACAAGGTGTTCATTGTCAAATAAAAAGCTTAACAAAAGAAACATTTTCATGGATGATGGCACCAATAAAAACAAAAGCAGGGGTACCTGAGCAGAATTTAGCGGTTACAACTGCTCCTCAGGTATCAGCTGCTGAGCTCACTGCTCCAGGTGATCATAGCAGCACAACCACTGCTCTGAAACCCACACCTGATATTACCAAAAGGCCAAAAAGAAAAACATCCAGAAAACCCACCAAACCCAAAACAAAGGCAACTCTGGAAGATGAGATCCCAGAGGAAATGCCTGTGACAACACAAAAGTCACCACAAACCACTGCTGCTACTTCCTCACAGCAGTTGGAAGAAAGATCTCAACCCATGCCTAAAACTCCTCCTGCATCCTCACAAAAGGATCAGGTTGTAAGCACAGGGACACCACAATATGAAGCTCTGAATCCACTTGGATCCATCTTCCTCAGTCCTGATCCCAAGGACATGTCTCTTTCAACTCCCATCCCCTCACCAATCATAATGCGACAATCCATGCTACCTTTGTTGCATGCAGCTGCTATAGCTCAGACACAAACCAGTTCCTCTCTATCACCTATCACTGAGAGCATACATCCACAAGTGACTGGGTCTGATGCTACTACTTCTGCTATCCCAGCAACAATTGAGGAGGTTACACCCCCTGAGTTACAAGTAACTCTCGGTGGTAGTTCAAGTGGAGCAGCAACTACAACTGGTGGACCAACAGGTCTCCAGTTGGCCAGTTGTTTCATAAATCAGACTCCCTTGAAGGCAATTTCTTCAATAGCACCAATGTTAACCACTAGTGAGCCTATTTTGACCACTAGTAACATCAAAGGTTTATCAAGTGCTGAAGAAAGAAGTCCCCAGTACCAAGAACAAGGGGCATCAATGGGTGATTTTTGGGACTCTGTTCCTAAGACACACATTGATATAACCACTGCTGGTGGGGATTCAGATGATCCTACTAAAGTAGGTGATGATTCAAGATATCAGGAATTGACGGGCAGAGTTGACAAACTTGAAGAATCAGTTGCTGAAATAAAGGAGATGGTGCAAGAGATTTTAAAAGCTCAGAAAGCACAAGCCACTGCTGTTCCTGCTCAAGCATCTGCACAACATGCATTTGCTGCAAATGAGCTTTGGAATATTTTCCAACCCATGCTTGAAAAACAGCAACAAATGGCTGCTCAAAAGCATGCTATTCAAGTACAAATGCTGTCCAACATGATGGAATCAAGGTTCAAGGACACTCAAGCAGATATCAAGGCTATTAAGGCCAGTATCCAAACTGCCACTGGCAAGGCTCCTTCCACTTTACTATTCTTTGATGACCCCCTTGCAGATAATGCCAAAAAGGGGGAGATAATGAAGCAAATGAAGAAGAAGGGAATATAGCATGGCCTTCATATTGAACCTGAAAAAGAAAAGCAGGTCTCAAAACCTGTTAGCCAAACAGCTGATACAGCAGTAGTTACAAAAACTGCTGTCAGTAGCCAAACAGCTGCCATGTCATCAACACACACCACTCTACCACACACCACTACAACTACTGCTCCATCATCATCATCATCTACAATCATACCATCACCACTGCCTCCTGTCATAAAACAGAAGACAACAGATGTTACAACATCTGTTGTAATGACAACAGTGATTGAAACACCGGTTGTTTCAACCACTGTCAGTCAATCACTGTCACAAACCACTGCTATCCAATCTACCACCACTGATCCACCCAAAACATCATCTACTCCTTCTTCATTAAAAAAAAGAAGGACTCTCATATCAGATGATGATTCACCACCACCATCACCACCATCAAAAGCTACCTCACCACTTCCATCCCCTGTTCAAAAGCAGAAGACAACTGCTGACATATCAGCAGTTGTAATGACAACAGATGTTGAAACACCAGTTGTCTCAACAGCTGTTAGTCAGTTATCCACCACTGCTCTCACACTTTCTACATCACAACCAAAGCTCTTCAATAGAAAAAGAAGGCCAATTCCTGCCGAAGAGAGTACACATGATCCTAATGCTGCACAACATCCACTGGAACTTGAAGCTATAAAAAATGAGATGAGGCAATTCTATATAGAAGAAGATCCTTCAAAAAGGAGATTCTCCTCACTCATAGGCTACATGCCACCAGAGGATATGGATGATTACCTTAAACTCAAGGCAAGGCAGGCTAAAGTAAAAGCCAAGGTTGACAGTGAAAAAGAAAAGTTAAGCGAAGAAGGCATTGCTAAAAGACTGGATTTCTTCCTTGAAAGGTAAAGCAGATGGAAGAATTCGCACAGGAACCAATCAAAGAAAAGGCTGAACAACGCAAAGAGCTTAGAAAACAATATCTTGCCTACATTATGAAAGAAAAATTCTATCCTGCTGAAGAAAAACAGTTTGAAGAATGGCCAATAATCACTCTAAAGCATGAGGCTGAAAGGATTGAGAGAATCAAGAATGATCCTACAAAGAAGAAAAATGCTCCAAACTGGAACAAATTCAAAAAGCTCATTGCTGACTTCACTGCTGAGTATAAAAGAAAGAAAAGGGAGCTGGTGGATGCAAAAATGGATACTGCTGAAGCCATATCAAAATGGTCAAGACAGCAGACTGATGAAGCCTACGAAAGGCTGAAGAAAAGAAAGATAACTGTTTCAGGCAATTCTAAGAAGCAAGAACAAATGATGAAGCTTGAACAGAAGATGGGAAACCTCGACACACTGTTCCGGTCTACTTTTGTAACAAATCAAGAAGAGGGAGAACAGCTGACTGAAGAAGAGGTAATAGAAAAGGAAGCAGAGTACTTCAAAGATACCATCACGAAAATGGGTCTGAAAGAAGAAACTTCAACAAAGCTTCAAAGCCTTTTTAAGGCATTAAACAAACCTGCGTCTCCAAACACTGCTAAAGACAAGACAGAAGCTGAAAGACAAGAACTTATTGAACAAGAAACTGCAGAAGATATAGCTGCAGCAGACGAAGTCAATGAAGAAGCTTTCAAAAGAATGTCTGAAAGTCTGCAGGTGTTTTCAAGGCCATTATCCCTCAACTCATCTTCAAATAAGTCTCTCCCAAGAAACCCACTTGGCTTAAAAATACTAAAGTGGATGTCTGATCAAAAGACTCACGTATTGACCTTGGTCAGAGCCAATGGCGTAGTGAAGTACATATCAAGGAAAGAAGCACTAGGCCTTAGTGTTCAAGATTTGCAGGATCTCATTGAACTTACACTTTGTAGGGATGAGGATGACCAGAGTGCACATGAATTTGAAGCTGAATTCAAATATCAAGCTAAGGCACTCTTGATGAGTAATAAAGGTCCTGAATAATGAAGGGTTTTGGCATTATCTGTTCCAGGGGGAGATTGTTGGGATTGAACCCTACCAGAGGAACAGATAATGTAAAGCCAAAACCAGGTCACAACAGAGGATTCACAATAAGCAGCAGTTTACACTTTGCTCTCCCCTTGAAAGTGATTTATAACAACTGATGGTCTCTATCTGCTGCTCATATTCAACTGCTGCTGTCCCTTCTACTGCTGATGAAAACCCTGAAGTATCCAACACTGCTGGTCCTATCTACTGATGATAAAGCACTGCCCAGTCAAGGACTGATCAACCTTGAGGAAAGCTCTGACTTAAAGAGAAAGCAACTGTTTAGTAAATTGTTTGTTTTATGTATAGTCAGTGGTTAGGTTAGCAGTGTTTGTGTAAGGACAGTAGATACATGTTGTTAGGCTGTTAGACGTCGCTTTCATGGTGACGTCAGCTGAGATACCTCAGTGGTTTGGTTTGCCTATAAATGTAACAGTACCCTGTACTGTTACATTTGATTGACTGAGTAGGTTCTTCTCCTCATGTCTAATCCTTTCATCTTGTGTGCAACCAACCTTGGGGCATCAGGCTGAGGGGGAGTATAGTTTGTAAGCATGTCTGTAATCTTTTGCTTTGATTTGTAATCTTTTGACTCTATGTGAAGCAATTGTTTATCAAACTATTTTCTCCTTTGATTGTGTTTACAAAGTTTGTTTTCATTTCCGCTGCACCTAACATGTTTTCATATTCGTTGATCATTCATTTTAAACAAACAAACACTATCATGAGAGCCTCCGACTAGTCAGCCCAGACAATCACGAACTCACATATTCCATACGCTTAGGCTTCCGAAGCACCAACAACGAAGCAGAATACAAAGCGTTTTTGGTTTAGCATTAAAAATGGGGGCAAGAAATCTTGAAGCTAACGTCGATTCAAAACTGGTGGCTGAGCAAGTTAATGGCCACTATGATGCAAAAGGGGAAGCTATGGCATTATACCTTGAACAAGCGCGGATGCTGATCAGCCAATTCCAAACGTTCAAAGTTAACCACATAAACAGAAGCGAGAACAAGCACGCAGATGCGCTGAGCAAGTTAGCTGCTACCAGCTTCAAGCACCTAGCAAAGGAAGTACGCATAGAGGTACTGTCAAACCCTTCCATTCATCTCAAACAAGTAAACGTCATAGAAATGGGAAATCCATCCTGGATGTCTCCAATTATCTTGTACCTCCAACACGGAAAACTTCCGGAAGGAAAGGCAGAAGCTAGAAAAATACAACACAAAGCGATAAATTATGAAATGGCGGATGGCGTCCTGTACCGGAAGTCATTTATGGGACCATTATTACGTTGTGTTGATAAAACAGATGCCAATACCTGGTCAGAGAAATCCACGAGGGATTATGCGGAATATACGCGGGACCGCGCATGGTCATGGCAAAAATAATGAACGCCGGATACTACTGGCCATGAATGCATATGGACGCAGTTGATTTATTAAGAAGATGCGCAGCCTGTCAACGGCACGCACCAAAGACGCTCCGCCCAAAAAATCCGCTAGTGCCTGTCACGTCCGCCTGGCCATTCTAGCAATGGGGCATCGATCTTGTTGGCCCATTTCTTGACGCACCAGGCGCAGTAAAATTCATCATTGTAGCGGTCGATTACTTCACCAAATGGGTGGATGCTAAAGCCTTGGCCTCAACCACAGCAATGGTAATCCGCAAATTTATATGGGAACATATCATTTGCAGGTTTGGATTACCATTGCGCATTATCTCAGATAATGGCACAAACTTCGCCTCGGAAGACCTTCAAAAATGGTTCAAAGAGATGAAGATCGAACATAACTTTGCCTCCGTCGCGCATCCACAAGCGAACGGTCAGGTGGAAAGTATAAACAAACAAATCGTCGACGACATAAAAGCGCGACTTGGAACAGCACGCAGGGGGTGGGTCGACGAACTCCCTAGCATCCTGTGGGCACATCGAACAATGCCAAAGACTAGCACAGGCGAAACTCCGTTCAGTCTAGTCTACGGGTCTGAAGCCGTCATTCCAGCCGAGATTGGCCTACCATCACCGCGCATGATAGCTATGGAAAAACAGAACAACGAGCAAGAACGAAGATTGGATCTAGACCTCCTCGAAGAACGGCGCGAGAATGCCGCCATCACAGAGGCCAGGTACAAATCCAAACTCGAAAAATATTACAATGCGCGCGTACGCATATGTACCTTTGTCCCCGGTGACTTCGTCTTGCGCGACAATGAAGCTTCAAACGCTGAAAAAACGGGGAAATTAGCGCCCAAATGGGAAGGACCATACATTATCAACGAATTCTTAGGTAAAGGAGCGTAAAATTTAAAACGACTTGATGGGACACTAGTCCCGCGCACCTGGAACGCGCAACAGTTGCGCATGTGTTACATATAAACCAGTCTACAAAAGCGGAAGAACATACAGGCAATGTATTTCTTTATTATCCCTTGTATTACGAGCCTTGCGCTCTTATCAATACAAACATCATCTTTACTTGTATCAACGTTTATTACAAATTGCATATAATTTATTTGGTTCGCGCGAAAACAATATGGTCAAACATTGTACACCTCATGAACAGTCTAAACCAGGCAAGCTGTCATGCCTTTTGGACAAACGTTCACACATGAGCACAATACCATTTCTCATTCGCCCTACCTATCCAAAAGCAATTAAACATATGCAACATATTGTAATCCAAACATACAAGAAACAAACCCTACGGGAGTAGTAGCATATATCACAATATACATATCATCAAAAGTGTAACATAAACACTTAGCAAGATCATGACAATGATCTTCAAAAAAGAAATTGTTCATATTTACAACAAAAAACATTAAAACTAGCCCTGAGGATAAACACCTAACCAGCATCGGAATCATCATCAACAGACACCTGCTCACACCGGCGAGTTTTCCGGCGTCGATATACCAACCGACATTCTTTCTTCCAAAGCATCGGAAACCGAGCTATCAAACTATCAGCATCTAGCACAATGCTAACATCATCAGAAACATCCGTATATTGAGGAACCTTGCAAACAGACTCGACAGCTACCGGAGAAACAGGTTGGATCAGACCCTTTACCGGAGCAGCAACACAGGGTGGTAACCTAGAAAGCAACATGAGGCCTTCAGCAGCTTCATAAACCCTAAGAACATCCAACAGAAGACGAGTATGGTAAGAGCGTTTCATCTTCCTCGTCAAAAAATCAACAAGATAATTAAGATATCTCGAACGTACCTATATATGTAGAAGAACTCAACTTCGAGAAAAGAGAAATTCAACCATCATGATTAAATGTCAGGAAACATCACATCAAAACGGCGCTACAGGAAGAAGCATCATATACTCATAAATGAAGTCTGACAAAAGCGCCATTACACATCCCAATATAAGAGGACAAAACTCTCGAAAAATACAAACTTTTACTGCCAACAGACGTCCTTACACGTCAAGGCATGATTACAAAGGTCACATTTTTCTCCCAAAATTAAATCTTCTCATAGGAGATTCCTTGTTTTTCGCGCCCAAAAGCATTTCCCTCTCCTAAGTCCAGTGCTCCACTTACTTGCATAAGTACAACACTAGACTGGGGGGACTTGAAGGGGTAAGGTCCCAAAAACCTCATAATAAGTATTTGGGACCATACCACAACCTTGCCTTTTAACCTTTTAACCTTGCGCGACCGCGCACTGGTCTTACAAAAGGAAGAAAGTAATCAGCAATCTATAGTCGCGCGCCCAAAGGAAATCATAAATCCTTGCGCTTTCTACCATTAGCAAAGGATAAAAATCCTGAGACAAATACTTCCGCCTAAATATCCAGACTTGGATATTATTTTACCCAGACTTGGGATTTATTTATTCAGTAGTCTCCACACAATAAAGTACCGTACCAGATTACTGCAATAATCTTCTAGAAGAAATACAATCGTGCACCACCCAGGAGGTTATAACCGTCTGGACACGTGTCATTACCACAGGCACCCCTGAATTCACAACGAAGGCATGCACTTGAAGAGTAATCTCCACTTGATCACTTTACACGTGGCAAATCCCCAGCCTTCGATCTAAACCACGATCCGTGTGCTCTCACGTCGGATCAAAGGACTTAAACGGAAGGAAATGTAACCGCTTACGGGGTTAGCATCTTCCGTTAACTTTTCACTAACAGGTTTTCCGGCCCAAACGACTCCCGGCTATAAATATGAGAAAAACCCAGGTATGAAGGCAAGTTACACACACACTTCTCAAATACTTCTTCTTCTTCATTACCCATACTTATTCTCACACCGGAGTCGGGTCAAGGAAAGAACCCTCTTCTCCCCTTGGCGAGGCTAACGGTGCTCTTTTTTGCAGAGTTCTCGGAGAAGAAGATCGGTTACGACTGAATCAATCGAGAGGGAACTAACCTTTTTATGCGGATTCAAACCCCCTAGATATCTCGGTTCCGACCATTTATCTAGTGTTTCTTCATTTGGCAATCCATAACGGCAAATAATGTTTTCCCAAACAAAGTCAATGACCTGTTTGCCTGTGATCTTTGCGAGTGGTTTAACCTCGGGCCACTTGGTGAAATAATCTATTGCTACCAACAAGAACTTCACCCCACCTTTGCTTGGGGGAAACGGACCGACAATGTCCATTCCCCATTTATAGAATGGCCATGCTGAGGTTATTGGAACCTGATCATGCTTGGGACCTTTTGGGATTGGTGCATGAATTTGGCAGGCATCACATTTCCTTAATTGCTCAATGGTATCCCGGTGCATTGAGGGCCAAAAATACCCAAGGTTTATAAGTTTTGCAACCACCGACCTAGCTCCAAAATGAGCTCCGCATATACCTTCGTGAATTTCTTTGATCAAATACTGACTTTGCTCGGGACCCACACATCTTAGCAAGGGAGCAAGATAACCCTTTTTGTAAAGGGTTTCACCTTGTAGCACATATTGTCTTGCTTTGATCTTAACCCTTTCGGCGTCTATTTGATCACTTGGCAATTCACCATTTTTAAGGAATTTCTTGATTGGAGTCATCCAATTTGGATCTTCCTCGGTGACTACGTCTTGAACTTCCAACTCGTCGATTAATGGAGCCTTTAACACTTCTACCAACACCTTCTTGGTAAGGTGGGCAAAAGTGAGAGATGCAAGCTTACTCAAGGCATCCGCCTTTTTGTTTTGGGACCTGGGAATTTGCTTGATATTGCATGCTTGGAAGGTACTCATCAGCTCCTTGGATTTTTCTTTGTATCTTTTCATGTTGGGTTCCTTAGCAACGTAGCTATCGTTCACTTGGCTCGAGACCAGCAACGAATCTGTGAACACTTCAAGCTTTTTGACCTTCATTTCTTTAGCCAGTCTTAAGCCGGCGATTAGTGCCTCGTATTCAGCCTCGTTGTTAGTGGTCTGAAAATCAAAACGGAGAGCATACATGAACTCCAACCCTTCTGGGTTAATCAGAATGAGCCCAGCCCCTGACCCTTCAACGCTTGAAGCCCCATCAGTGAAAAGTTTCCAGGCTTCAAGGTCTGAAGGTTCAGTGGCAATAGTGTTTACTTCAGTGACCGTTTGCTTTGGGACTTCTACAATGAAATCGGCCAAAACTTGGGCTTTGATAGCTTTTCTTGGGACGTAGGTGATGTTATGCTCACCAAGTTCTACTGCCCATTTGGCCAGTCGCCCCGAGTTTTCTGGTTTTTCAAGCACACCCTTAATAGGTTGGTCGGTGACCACTTGTATGGGGTGTGCTTGGAAATACCTTCGAAGCCTTCTCGCTGTTTGAACTAGGGCTAGGGTAAGTTTTTCAAGGGGAGGATATTTAGTTTCAGCCAATTTTAGAGTTTTGCTGAAGAAATAAACAGGTACCCGAACCTTGTCTCGCTCAATGGTGAGGACTGCACTTATGGCCTCTTCAGCAACTGAAAGGTATACCGAGATTAACTCTCCCGTTTCGGGAGCTGCGATGTCTGGTAAGGAAGCTAGATGTTGTTTCATCTGGTTAAAGGCTTCTTCAGCCTCCTCGGTCCATCTGAAGTCCTTCTTATCAGAACAGCCCTTGAGCGTTTTGAAAAAGGGTAAAGACCTTTCAGCCAATTTAGAGGTAAAACGCTTCAAGGCTGCAAGCTTCCCGTTTAAGCTTTCAACCTCCTTCTTGCTTCTTGGTGGTTTGGTTTCTAAAACTGCTTTCACCTTGTTCGGGTTGGCTTTGATGCTTTGTTTTCCCACAATGTGCCCAAGGAATTTACCTTCCTCAAACCCAAAGGAACATTTTTCAGGGTTGAGTTTCATATTCACTTTCCTTAGGTTCTTGAAGGTTTCTTGGATGTCATCGAGCATTTGATATTCCGTCTTGCTTTTAATCACCAAGTCGTTGACATATTCCTCCATATTTCTACCAATTTGACTTGAGAAGGCCTTGTCGACTAGTCGTTGGTAGGTTGCTCCAGCGTTTTTGAGGCCAAAAGGCATCTTTTGATAACAAAAGATCCCTTTGTCCGTGTGAAAGGCGGTTTTTTCCTCATCTTCTTCCTTCATAAGGATTTGATGATAGCCTTTGTAGGCATCAAGGAAACATTTGAACGGGTACCCGGTGAGGGAGTCCACCTTGAGATCAATTTCAGGTAACGGATAGTAGTCTTTGGGATAAGCCTTGTTAAGATCCTTGAAGTCTATGCACATTCTCCAAGAATTGTCCGGCTTTCGGATCATGACCGGGTTTGCAACCCAGGATTGATACTTGACTTCTCGGAGAATGCCGGCTGACACAAGCTTTTCAACCTCTTAGCACGCAGCCAAGCTTCTTTCGGGTGCTAGACTTCGTTTCTTTTGTACCACGGGCTTGACATGAGATGGTATTTTCAACTCGTGCTCAGCAATGCTTCGAGGGATGCCTGTCATATCTTCCGGGCACCAAGCGAAGACATCACTATAATGTGCCAACAGTTTTCAAGGTACGAGAGGGACTCTTGTGAAAGGCTAGGATTGACCCTTATCTTCTGCTTGGGGTACTTAGGATTCACAATTAGCCTTTGCTTGTCTTCTTCACTTTTGGAGCTTTCACCTTTGACCAGGTAAGCCTCCTGAGAAGGTTGAAGGGTTGCTATTCCCCTCTCGGTGGGGAATTTGACAGTGCCATGGCCAACAGACACAACCATATAAAATGCACACTGTCCCGGCCTCCCGATGATCACATCATAGCTTGAAGGTATGTTGATAACCACAAAGGTGAGTGGTTGGATTCTCTCCTTCTGTCCTTCACTGAAGCGAACATCAAGTGTCAGTTGCCCTAAAGGCTTGAGGGGTATGTCGGCAATACCTTTTACGGAGGTTCCTGAGGGTTGGAGTCTTGAACGTTCTTCATTGCTTAGACGGTTGAAGAACTTCTCAAACATGATTTCGGTGGCAGCACCAGTGTCTATGTATGCTCTGCTTGTTTGCAACTTCCCCACAGTAGCCTCAACCACAAGAGGGTTTGAAAGAGGGTCTTTCTCAGTTGGGGGGAAACAAACACACTGAAGCTCCCAAGCTTCCAACCGCTGCCTTTTGTGCGGAATCCTTCCATCGAAATCTACCATATTGACTTCCTTACCCTTTCCTTCAGCCATTTTGTTCCTTACTCCTTTAACCAAGTGAGCAAGTTCCCCGGACTTGACGGCTTCCTCGATTCTCTTTTTAAGTTGGAAGCAATCATTGGTATGGTGTCCCTTTTCTTCATGAAATTCACAATATTGTGTGGAGTTTTCATTCTTTCTGCTTTTGGGGAGAGGCCTAGGAGGCCGAAAGTTTTTCTTGACTTCTTCTGTTGCAAGGATTTCTTGAGGAGTCTTTGTGAGGGGTGTGAAACTTATGCCTTTCTCCCTGGTGGAAGGGTTCCGACCTTCAAGCCTTCGATGGTCTGAACCCTTTTGACGTATGTCATAGGAGTTAAAGTTCCCTCTTTTTCTGGCTGGGCTGTTGCTTCGCCAACTGGATCCTCTTTTCCTTTGTTCTTTGATATCTACTGCCTCCTCTCCCCGGATATGGGCTTCCGCTCTTTCGAGAGCTTCTTCCAAGGTCTTGGGCAGGGATTTGTTGAAATCTCTTGTGAGGTATTTTGAGGTGATAGCGTTCATAAAACCAGCTACCTTCATTTTCTTGTCTGCCCCTACATATGTTAGACCCTCCTTCTTGTATCGTTCGATAAACTCTCGAAGACTTTCATCATCACGTTGTTTTATCTGAAAGATCACTGTTGCATCTTTGACGTATCGCCTTTGTTGGGAGAAATTGGCCAGAAAACCCTTGCTGAGGTCGTCGAAGCTTCGAATGCTTTGAGCAGGTAAATCATTGAACCAGATCCTGGCTGATCAGACAAGGGTTTGCATGAACATTAGACAACATTCAGCGTTTGACCATTTCTCAATCCTTGCTGCGCCGGTGAAGATCTGAAGATGGTCCCCAGGGTCTTCAGTCCCATCATACGTTTTGATGTGAGACGACATCTTGATTTTTGTTTGAAAATCATAATCAGCTATTTGCTGTGAAAAGCATGAGAGGTTACTCGGCTTGTAAGGTTTGGCCAAATCTTCTTCAACCCTTGGACCCGTGTTGTTGCCTTTGTTACCGTTCCCTTGTGTGGCCAGCACCTGATTGACAAAATGCTGCCATGGGAAGTTGGCCATCATCTGGGGCATAAGGTTGAAGCCTTGAAGGCTTCCGGGTGCAACAGGGTAACTAACTCCCAAAGGGGTGCTCATTACAGCACTTCGTGCCAAGGGGAGTACGAACAAAGCTTGTTCCCATGAAGTTGTTGTAGAAGCTGGAAGGCTTGTCACTGGGGATTGTAGGAGCTGGTCAAGGGTCAGCTCGTGGCCCAGAGGGGCACCATTCGTCGTTGGTTGGGATGAGGAGATAGGATATGTTGTAGGATTCGGCATTGCGGACAAATACGGGTTAGGGCTTGGAGGATGACTGGGACCAGCCTCATTCCTTGATGCAAAAGGAGGGATAGGAGGCCCAGGAGATAGTGTTGGTTCTGGCTCATCATAGTCTAGACGAATCCTTACTCCTTTGTCCCTTTCCCTACTCACATATTGGTTGAGAATAGACCTCAACTCAAGAAAATTATTGGCAACCCCTTCAGGGGTAAGTTCAACACGTGGTGGGGTACCAGAGACACCAACATTAGGGGAAAGGACTCCGGATCTGGACGGAGTTGGAGTGTTGAAAGTGAGAAACTAGGGAGTGCTTCCCGGAGTTGAGAAAGAAGTTGGTACAGCCACTTAAGCTTGGCTAGTACCTGGGGTAGAGGTGTTTGGAACCTGATTTACTTCTCCCGGGGATCCACTTTCTGACATGGTGGTTTCAAGAGAAAGGAGCTACACTACTAGGTCTCTTAAGGAAAAATAGTGGCGTAGCCCCACGGTGGGCGCCAACTTGTTGATGCAACAAATAATAGACCGAAGATAGTAGCTTGGCTGGTTAGGCAAAAGGGTCAACTTTGCCTAACGCAGGTCGTGGGGTCCCCCCACGTTTGCAAGACGTGGAGAGAGGTTCACTAGATTAATTTTGTAGTTTGCTAAAGATCCTCCTCTGAAATGTGTTCAGATTCGGATATGCAAACAAAAGGAATGTGTGTGTTGAATGTGAGAGAAAGTATCTTGCATGAAGCAAGTACTTGTGATGTATGACCAGAGATTTCAGGGAATCAGGGCTGTGTAACACCCCGAAAACGGGTTTGGTAATCAAACCACGTTAATAATAATGAACGGGTAAAATACCATTAGTGGTAAAATTAACCGGATGAATATAAGGATTTAAATAAATAATCTAATATTAATTAAAAAGGAGGATAAATACTTTGAGAAAACAAAGTATATAAAAGGCCCGAGTTAACGGGACCTAAAATAAAACGGGATAGGTAACACCCCAAAAATATATAGGTTTTATATACATATTAAATAGCGGTTATGAACAAGATAAAAATTAACTAGGAAATAAATAACCTAGTTAATTACAAGTCTTGTAGTTATGAGAAACCTTGGTTAAAACATGTTATATGCAACAAGGGTAAACTAGAGGGGCCAAATGGGGAAAGTTAGAAACTAATTGTTATTAAAATTAAAACACTACACACACACTATGTGTGTGTGCGTGTAATCGACCAGAGGAAAGGAAAAAGGGGAGCCAAACCCTAAATTGTCAAGAATCATCAAATTGAAGTTTGATTCAAGGCCAAATCAATGCATGAACATGAATTAATGATCACCCAACCTAGGGGATCATGAGGTATGTAAAAATTTGATGATTCGTGAAGTTATAAAATTTGAGTTAGCATCATAATTCGCGAATTATGTAAGGATTAGATGAGCTATGGCTAAATTAGTGATGTATACATTCTTAGGAACTAAACCCTAAGTGAAAATCATACATATGATGATATTACTTGAATGATTTGGTGATTACCTATATGTGTGCTAAGTGGGTTTTATGACAATATGATGAACACTCAAATTAGAGTGTTAAATTGATAAATGTTGGTGATTATAATATAAGTTCTAGATGTAGTTCATGAACACTAGACATAGAGGTTTGATTTTGATGTAAATCTTGGTAAAAATAACTAGTTATGAACTAGTTAGTAAATATGTAAAATTATGCACATTGGGTGTTTGTTAAAATGCCTAAATAAGAACCAAAGTGTTGAAATTTAAAGTGAAACGTGCATTTGAATGATATAACAAATTATGCGTAATATGAAGCGATAGGGGTTCTAAACATCATGTTGATTTAGACTAACTATGTAAAATCATGTGATTAAAAGTAGTTAACTTTTGATAAGTTGAACAAATAAATGATGAAGTCGAATAGTAGATTCAACATAGAATTCGTAAGATGGAATAGTCGTATGTGATAATGACTAATCTAACCGTCTTACGAATTATGATTTTAGTTTGACGCTTGACAAGCTAGGTGGAGGCTTGGAAAGGAAGCGGGTCAAACGAATCAAGTGTGAAAGAAAAGCGTGTTTCGGATGCAAGGTAAGTAAAGCTTACGCCCCTTTACATTATTTACAAATTACTTAATTGCAAGTATTGTATATGAATGCTACTAAGTGGTTGGTATACGATGTTCTGACACGATTCAATGAGAGTCGGAACAAGGGTAAATGGTAAGAAATCATGAATTATGGAAAAAGGGGTAAAATGGTAAATTAGTCATGTAATGACGAACAAATAAAAACGGTTTTAAGTAAAACGAGTTCAAGGGAAAACCGAGATAGGTTTAAAGGGATGAAATGGTAATTAAATACCATCTCATACGGACAAATGGTCAATTAGACTTAATGGGTCAAATGGTGTTGTTAACACCATTTAACAATAACATTTGACAATCGCTTGTTGAGTTTTGTAATCACAGGAATAACATAAGCTTGCGTTGCTTTAACTAGAAAGATTTAAAGCAAAAGTTATGTAAACGGGTCAATATATTGATCCGAGCCAGGTATGTATAATAACACAACTCATCATGTAGAATTTGGAGTTCTATAAGAGCTAAACAAGGTTAAAGTATAGATATTCGGTTATCTTTTAGGTAAACCGAATAAATTGAGTTATGATTATAGTGTTTTAGAAGCACATGGGTTTATAAACAAGATTATAGTTAAAAGGTCGGATTTTGGGTCAAACTAGTATTTAAAGGTCCTTTGTAGTAAAAGAGGGATGAAAATTGACCAAATTGCCCTTGTAAGTTAATTCGAACGAACGACCCTTAAAGGTGGTTCAGAAACGAGTTTTAGGATTAAATAAATGCTTAGAATAAGTATAGATAGTGAAAGATGTAAATTCTTGGGTCAATTGATTTCATATGAGTCTTTGCCGTAAAATGATAATCCGAGGGGTAAAACTCGGAACACATAGATATCCACAATAAATCCAACACACATATAGTTGTCGTGGAAGATTACTTGATAAGAAATGTAGGAATAAGATACTAGAAATGAATGAAAGCGATTTCAAGCTTTAAAGGGCTTAAATACACATAACGGGTCAAAATAAGCATACGAGCGGAAACGGGTTTAAATTGTGTAAGAAACCTATGACTAGAACCTATCATGGTAGATAACATTAATTTGAAGAGGTGCATGTGAAATAAGGATCAAACAAATATGTTTGCTTGATAAAATGCATAAACGGGTTAAAATTCGGTAAAAAGGTAATGATTCGAAGGCTTAGAAGTCTCAAAATTTCTTATGTTGGATGTAGGATTTTAACTTCATAAGATGTAGGATTAAATTACGGACGCGTAGGAAAAATAATCGCGTAAAACGGATCAATAACGAAGAAGTTATGGCCGTTTCCGTAAAATCGGGTATTGCTGAAAAATGCAGGACCCAGCTCCAGACCTGCTGGAAAACGGTCTCCCTCGCGTGGCGCGAGGGAGCAACTGGGTGCCTTCGTGTGGCACGATCAAGCACAACGAAGAACCGAACACGATCAAGAAATAAACTTCCGCACTATGTATCGTTGTTTTGTTAAATGACGAACTCACACATGTTATGTTGTATAGTTTTAATTCTGTAAATAAAGTTTAATGAAACCCGTATTTTCAATGTATTTGAAATTCTAATTACCCGTTTATTTTCGTACATTATACGAAAATCGTTAAATAATAATAAGGGTGTTACAGGCTGGCCAGGAATGTCTTGCTTAGTAAATGAAGTGTCTTATTTATAGGAGAAGACATCACTCAAAGAGGAATGCATTTGACTAGTGACCATGCTTGCAATCGGGGTTTTGCCCTTTTTGGGGGGTTGAAGGCTTTAACATGCGGGTAAAAGGTGTGTTCTGTGGATCCGTGTTGCTTTTGCGGCTGGTGAGTTGGTGAGACAATCCGGAGATGTGACCATTTACTGTTCCCGTATTGCTTTACTTCATCTCCCCACCTTTTCAACCTTTGAACCGTTTAACCCTTTAAGCATTCATGTATTTAAATCATTTTATTTGGTCTTGGGCTACCCCCGTCATCAATCACTATTTACATTTTTTCGATTTCATAATTACGTACTCTTTGGTAGAGATTGTTAAATGGTTCTTACTACTCTAGGTTGAGGGTTGTTGAGATGGTTGGCTAGAATCGGCTTTTGTTTCGGTTGGAGACTGAAGAGGTATGGTCCCAATTCCTTGCCCACATGGTAAGGACCACACCATTTTTCCGTCCTACATGGCACCTACATCAGCAAACGAATCCAGAAGCTTCTAGAAGCTTCTGGAAGAAGTCAAGGTGGCACCAAAGATGCTCTCTCCGACAGAAAGGACAGCACGTGTCACCATTCATCAGGCGCCATGTAGGCCTGCAGCAAATCAAGGAGCAGACCGACAACAACGGTACGATGTTTCCAGCGTGGGCAAATATAGGCGTGCCACATGTACCACCACCCTGACCACAGCAGGGGGGACCAAGAGGATATTCCCCTTGGTCGGACAGCTGGCGCCCTATAGCAGCTGGCAAGGTTGCTCCTCCCTCTTTCACCCCCCGGCTATAAATAGGACCCTTCATCATTCAGGTTATATTCATTCAACTCTCCACTCTCTCACACTTAACACACACTGTTTTATTCCTCATAACAGAACTTATTCTCACGCCGGAGCCTGGTTAAGAGGGAAACCCCCATATTCCCCTCTTAACGAGCTAACGGTGTTGTTGTTTTGCAGGACCAGTCTTTTGGCGAGCAATAAAGGAGATTGAACCCACAAAAGAGACGACCCAACTAGTTAGTCAAAGGATCTAACCAGTTTTTCATCATTGGCGCCATCCGCAATTTTTACAAACCACTTTCATCTCCTTTTCCTTCGAAAAACTCTCTAAAATGACTGAACCAACCCCTTCTCCTCAAATGGACGGAGAAGTCTCTTCCTTTGAACTCACCACGGACACCGCGCGCGTCCAAAGAGTCTAGGGGAACGAGAGCATCCAAGAAGGGTGAATGAACTACGATTTTCCTGATATCTTTGGAAGTGCATCCAGAGTGGTTAGCCAAACCACAAACAGAGCCACTTTTCAACCCCCAGCCAGGATAATCAACCAAACCACAAACGAAGCAACTTTCCAACCTCCACCTGGGATAGTTCTCCAAACACCCCCAGCAGTTCGAGCACCAAACCATGGAGCTGGCCAATCAGCTCCATCGGAACAAACACAACTGAACTTTTCTGCACTTTTAGGGCTACCCGAAGGAAAAACTCTGGCTTCCTGGTATGCCGAACAAATGGCGTCTATAAGCCTTGTTTATACACAACTCAGCACTCAACAAGCTTTGCTTCAAGCACAAGCTAACCAATCCGCTTTTGTCACTCCACCGCAAAGGTCTCTGAGCACCCACATGCCTCAGCAGGCCAATGCATGGAACTTACGCCCCGAAAAAGCACTTGTACCAAACATCAGAAGGCCAAGCACGCACGAGATGCGTGATACTTATGGCGAAATAGAAAGCAATTATGTCCAATACTCTCACCAACAAAGAAAACCAGTTCAAAGTCGTTTGGGCCCGCGCAATATAAACGACGAGTGGGATAGCTATGATAAAGAAGATGACCAAACGTACAAGAAAGAGGACACGGTATGCAGTAGATTACCACCTGAACACGAGGCGTACAAACCCCGCAAGTGCGTAGGGTACAATCCAAAAGCAGAACATGATTACTCATTGAGCTACCACCCAGATGACATGGCCGAAAACTCAAAATTCATCAGAGAGATTGCGACAGCCGATATTGATAAAACAAAACTGCCACACAATGTAGGCAAATACAACGGCCTAACAGATCCCGATGACCACCTCCAAGTCTTCAACGACGCAGGGGTAATAGATAGCTGGAATCTACCAACTTGGTGTCATCTTTTCGCACAAACCTTTATCGGCGCAGCGCGCTTCTGGTTTGACAGCCTGCCAGCAGGAAGAATCAAGTCATGGATTGATTTTCGAGACAAGTTCCTCGCGCACTTCTCTCAACAACGCAGGCACATTAGAGACCCTGCTGATTGCCTGAATATATGGAGGAAAGACCACGAAAGCGTGGAAGATTTTGTAGGATCGTTCTATGACCCAAACGAGTCTATCAGAAGAGTTCTCGGTCTAATCAGAGGAGGAATTCATTGATTAGACTTTGTAACAGCTCGATTCACACTTAATTGTCTTGTATTATTGATATAACATGATTACAGATCAGTAGACACGTCGGCAGCACTTCGGTACCGGAAACATGAATGTTACAAATGAAATCACACATCAGGTATTTATAGGGGAGGTAATTTCGCATGGAATTACCAACTGCTATTTCGTGCGAAATAGCAGATTGCTATTTCGTGCGAAATAGCTAGATGCTATTTTATGCGAAATTAACATTTCACACACAAACCCTAGATTTCTCTTACTACGTGCCCTGATCTAACAATTCTAATACAAGACTCGAAACAAGACGAAGTCAACAGACGTATACACCAACAGACTCCCCCTCGGATGTTGACGAAGTCTTCGGTGTCGAGTCTTCACAATCTTCAGCCTTGATCAGTCTTTGGGCTCTTCCAAAAATTATCTGACAGAGTAAGCATCCTCTATTCTCTCTTCTTTTCGTCTCCAGGATCTTCACCTGGCTCTTATCTCACTCTGATTCTCTTGATCAGATCTCTTGATTAATCTTTCAGAATCCAGAACTGGCTCTAGCATCTACAGACTCTCCTCTACTAGTAGACTCCCCCTTGAGTTGTGCTGAGATCGTAGTCTTGCTTTCACAGGTGCACAGGTTCAGGATAGATACCTGGCTCTTTACTCAGAATCAGAATCCTGGCTAACCTGCACATCCTCTACCTCTTAATAATATTTACAAATTAAACACTTTGACAAATTTTATTCTTTGCTTACCACTTGTAGAAACAATCATTCAAAATGACTTAACATTTAAAATCTCTGATGAACCACTTCTATATATCTCACTTCAAATTTGGTTTCAACTGAATGAACCATTTAATCATTTCAATAACATTTTTCATATCAACATACTCTCCCAACCCTGTTGTTCATCATGTTTAGCACTCGGAATTTTGAAAATCACCTCTTCAACATCAGTTGTCGAAAATCTTTTTGCATTTTTAAAAAAAATTATGCTAAAACACACTGAAAATCTTTTTGAATTTTGTTTTTAGATGAAATGCAATAAAGAACTATTTACACACCATATTTTTTGTGAGTTTGTGTAAGAGGATCATATCAGCTTTTGAGACAAATCACTAACACCATTAAGCTTTAAACATTTTAAGTTCTAAACGATTCACTTAGATTGTCAGTATACTGATCCACTTAAAATTTCACACAAAGTTCAACTGTTTCGAGATACGATATTAATGTTTTAAGCACTTAAACTTATTCGCGTGTCCCACCTCAGAATATACTCCCGTATCTAGATCCCAATAGTCAGTCTTACAGGTGATTATACCTAGATGATAACTGTAAAGGGTTAAATGCGAGGGCCATGAGAGCTCAGGCTATTGCTTCCGCAAAATCAGAGAGATGATGGCTTCGACTTTTGGTGTGTTCCCTTTAGAGAATCTTTTCTTCAACGGCATATGATTAGCATTTTGCAATGTTTCATCATTTTTTATGCTGAGGGTGGTGCTATATTTCAAGCAAGCGAAAAGTATTATACGGGGACTAGGCCATTGCTTCCCCAAAATCAGAAGTCCTGGGATAATACCCCAGATATCACTGAGTATAAAGACCTAGTATCTCAGAAAGAGGGACCTTTCAAACAAGATTTCGGAGGTTACCCATATATCCGAGAGATGTTCCCCACGAGATAAGCAAGTTTGAAATTTAGGTTTATATCTCGTCACAATCTACTAAATGTGCAAAAACCTATTGGCACGTCATCAGTGAGACCGTTTATCACATTATAACTTTCCAATTCTTTAGCATGTTGTGATCGTCCACAGATGTACTATCATTTCCTCTTTTATACAACAAAACTCAATTTTCATTTTATCATGTTTTTGCCTTTTTCAAATTTTCTAATGTTTTTGGATTTTCTGAAATTCTTACTCCCCCTAAAATTCAAAATCATTAAAAGAAATTTGAAAACAAACTGTACAAGTAAAGTAACAACTTATATCAAATCACTTCAGATCTCCATTCACTTGGCATAAACAATCAGAACTCCCCCTGACAACAAACTATTTTCCCATAAAGATTTCAAAACAAGTTTTGTTGTTTTTATCACTTGTAAAATCAGGGTTATGATCATCACCTTGTTTTCCAATCACTTTGTATGAAAGTTAAATCAAGTTCAACTTAATGACCTTGATCAACCACTTGTAAGTGAAAACCTTCTTCAACTACTTGTAGGTTCACTTATCAACCTAAACCACTTGTAAAATTGACATATAGCAATTTTCAAGAAAAAATTACCACTTGTAGGTTTACCAATCAAACATTCTCAAGAAAGATGCCGATTCCTGCTCCACGATTACCAACTTGGAAGCTCCGGCAAGTCAGTATTTTAAGTAGAAAATGCAGTCACCCAGGCCTGACCAGCCTTGGGTAATTTTGATTCAACTCTATCCCAACCTCCTTTTGATCTGTAAAATTCTTTAGCACCTTTAACCTTTCCATCTACCATCTTTCCAAAAATATGTTTAACTTTCCCATTGAAAGCCTTTTCAGCATCAAATTCTTCTTTACCAGAGAAAAATTGATCTGAAATTTCAAACCTACCTTTTGATTTCAGATTTTCTGCCTGCAATGGTGGAAAATTTTCATCATTCAACTCAGGAACGAAATACTTATTCTTTTTCTCAACAGATGACTCCTCTGATTTTATGGAATCAGATTCATTGTCAGAACTACTTTATGATCTAACAACCCATTTTTGTTTGTTCAAATTAACTTTTCTTTTGTTAAAACGTTTTGAATTTTCACCAGTTTCAAAATTCGAATTTTTAAACATATTTGACTTCTCAGTTGGTTGCTGCTTTTCATCAACATGTTTTTCTTTTACTTTTGAGTTAAAAGAAACTCTCTGTTGTGTGTTGTTGTATTGTTGACAGTTCCAAGCAATATGTCCAATGTTGTGACATTTGAAACATTTTCTTCTATTAACTCTTGGTGCAAATTTGTTCAAATTCTTCTTTCTTTCAGCAAGAAACTCTTGATTTGACTGTCTCCAGAAAGATTTCTTCTCTTCTTCCACTGAACTTTCACCTGAAACAAATTTAGTTTTTGTTTTATAAGTTTTCTCATTTTTATAATTTTTTGGGGAAATGAAACCTAAACCCTGCTTTTTGAAATTACCATTATGGTTTGGTTTCTTTCGATAACCTGAACCAGAACTATAACCCTTTTTATTGTTCAATCTCTGTTGAACTCTTGAAGTGTACTTTTTAGGTTTTTCAGAAAGATTTAAATCTTTTATTTCAGATATATTAATTTCTGTTAATTTGAAAACCTGTTTGATCATTTCAGATTTGACACTTCTTATAGGAAATTCCTCATCAAAAAATAATTTGTCAGAATCATTCAAAGTATATGCAACTTTAAACGTTTCATCATTCAAATTATTTTTTGATAACAAGAATTCTTTATGTAAACCCATTTGACTGATGAACTCGGACTCTTTTCTGATGCACTTAAACTTCCAGATTTAGACCCCGACTTTGACTCTTCATCCATATCCAACACCTGATCGACCACTTTCTTTAACAACTCAGACTCATGATCAGTGTCAGACGCTGTGAATGTAACATCAATTTTATCTGGTAACTCATCAATGGTTTCAGACTTTAACTTGATGTTGAGAGCCTTATTTAAACGTTCCTCATTTGGTTTTCTGGGAGAATAACTATTCCAAATCGGGGGCGGACACTTGTTATACTTGACACTTTGTTTCTTATCAGTATCCTCTTCTTTCTCTTTATCTTGAAAAGCTTCAAGACCTGCAACAGTAGGATAAACTCGATCAATCAAATAATCACAAGTTGTATAACTCAACAACAAACGTTTGATTCTTTCACTCTCAATTTTTTCAAGTTCCAAATCCTGCTTTAGCTTTGCACAATCTTCAATATACTCATTGATGGCTTTCTGCTTTGTCATTAAAGTAGACCTCATCATTGTCATAGCAGCATCAACATCTGAATTTGTCTTTTTCAGACCATCAACTGTTCTATTCAGCACGTCATAAGATTCCTTCACATACTTCACATCAGACAATACATTTTCTTTCATCTTTTCTAATTCAACGATCTTCTTATCCTTCTCATCACAATCTTTGCAAGATTCTAAACATTTCTGACAAGGTTTAATGACCTCAACTATCTTTTCAACCTCGACAATCTTCTCAACTTCAACAATTTTTTCTACCTCGATGATTTTCTCAACTTCGACGAGTTTTTCAACTTCGACTATTTTTTCAACCTCAACAATTTTCTCTACCACTTTCTCCACTTCAACGATTTTTTCTATCACCTTCTCAATTACTGGTTCAACATTTGCTTCTTCAGCTTCCATCTTTGCCTTTTCATCAGCTATTCTTCTTACTTCCAGTTCTCTCTTCAATCTGGCAATCTTCTTCTCATTCAACATCTCAACTTTATCTGCAAAAAACAAATTAAAACTATCAGGATCTAGACCTTTTCTAGCTTTATTAATGTATTCTTCTTCATCATCAGTATCTACATCACTTCCAAAATCTGGAAAAATCGGTATTCTTTTCGGACTAATTTTGACTTCATCTTCTTCCAGAATTCTAGCAACAAGACCTGAACCAGGTGGAATGTATTTATCCCAGCTAAATCCTTCTGCAACCTTTTCATCATCTTGGTCAATTATACCATAACAAGCTCATTTCTCTTTTTCTTCAATGGCACGTGCACGTGCATGTGCAGTTTGTGGTTGTTGAGCAATCTGATGAAAAATTGATTTTTGATAATAATTGTTTTTTCCAGACTGATCTTGTCTTCCATTTGCTTCTTTGTTTTTGCACTCACGCTTAAAATGACCTTTTTCTCGACAACGAAAACACGTAACCTTTGATTTGTCAAACCCTATCGGAGATTTAGACATCTCACTAAACTCATCTCTTCCGGTGATTTGTTGAAACTTTTCTGCCCTTCGAACAGCACTGGCTAAACACCACATTATATCCATCAACTCAAGTTCCTCAACATCAATCTGGTCATAATCCTCTTTGGTAAGCATCGGATTTCCAATTTTGCCAGCAATCAAGCTTTCATATGATTCCAGCATAGCAACAAGTGATGCCATGTGTTGCTTAGCTATTTCCGGAGAAAGATTTTGACCATTTTGAATGTTCAAGGTAACGTTGCACTGCAGATTTGTAAAATTCTATCATTGAGGACTTGGTGTTGTAAAATTTGGATCAAAGCTTGAATACAAAGACGAAGGTCCAAAACTTGGATCCACAGTACTTCCCTTTGTTCCAGAAGAACTATCAGCACTGAAACCAGTTTGAATCTTTGGGCTTGGAGTAACTTCAAATTTGTTTCCTCTGTAGTATAAACTGACATCTTGTTGAGCATTTGGATTAGTCATGATTGCCGTTTTCTGGATATCCAACTCATGCTCTTCAATCTTCTGAATAAACTGTGCCAGATTCATATTTTCAGATTTTCTCATGTGTTTTAGGATCAACAAATAAGTTCCCCATTTCTACTGTGGTAATGCATCGGCTAGTTTATCAACCCATTCATCGTCGTCTTTCTTTATGTCCAATCTTCCCATTTCCAAAACCAGATGACAATATCTATCAATGGTCATTTTTGTTGTTTCATTTTCAAAAGCTACAAACATATCAAATGATTTCTTCAGTAAAGCTTTTTTGTTCTTGATCATATCTGCACTTCCTTTAAACTTTTGAATTAATGTTGTCTAAATTGATCTAGCAGTACCCTCATGTTGGAGTAAAACAAAGATATCTTCTTTAACTGCTTGTTGAAGAATACTGATCATCATTTTTTCACTTGTATATTTCAATTTTTCAACATCTGAATAGTCACAGAAAGCTTTTTCAATCCCACGTTCATTTTTGATTTCTCATATTTTTTCTCTAATGAACACCATGCCTCAAACTTATAAGCTTGCACCCAGTTTTCAAACCGATTTTGCCATCCTCTAAAATCTTCAATGTATATAAGTTTCGGCGGTTTTTGATAAGTTCTCGTCTCATTTTCACTGTAAAGAGTTTCAGCAGCTGTAACAGGAGCAACTGGTGTAGCAAATGCATTATAGAATTCCTCTTCCATGATTCAGTAATCTGCAAAAGAACTTCAAACGAAATAACAATACACACGAAATCAGAAATTTTCACACGAAATATGAGTTTAAATGAAAACACTTGGTGTGAAATAGCTACTACAAACGAAATCAAACTTTGGTGCGAAATATCGTTTTCAAATGAGATCAACTTTCACACGAAATACAAACTCAAGCGAAAACACTTTTTGGTGCGGAATACCCTTCAAACGAAATAGCACCAACTCAAACGAAATACCCTAATTTCGTGCGAAATAACAAAACTGAAGTAATTTCGTGCGAAATTAAGTGTAATTTTCAAACGAAATAGCAATTTCAAGCGAAATCAATTGCCTATTTCGTGTGAAATACTACTGACGTCACTTAATCCGAAACCATTTTCAAGCGAAATTATCAATTTTATCACTTTTAGATCGAATTTAAGTCCAATTCTTTCAAGGATTCATTAAAACACTGTTTCGCATGATATGTTTGAAATTCAATCCATTTTAACCGTGAAATCTTGATTAATTTTGAAAAGAAGGTGTAGAAGTCAGAAATTATGGCTGTTTAGGTAAGAACTATTCCTCCTGAGCTGTGATACCACTTGTAGGATCGTTCTGTGACCCAAACGAGTCTATCAGAAGAGTTCTCGGTCTAATCAGAGGCGGAATTCATTGATTAGACTTTGTAACAGCTAGATTCACACTTAATTGTCTTGTATTATTGATATAACACGATTACAGATTTGTAGACACGTCGGCAGCACTTCGGTACCGGAATCATGAACGTTACAAATGAAATCACACATCAGGTATTTATAGGGGAGGTAATTTCGCATGGAATTACCAACTGTTATTTCGTGCGAAATAGCAGATTGCTATTTCGTGCGAAATAACTAGATGCTATTTCAAGCGAAATTAACATTTCACACACAAACCCTAGATTTCTCGTACTACGTGCCCTGATCTAAGAATTCTAATACAAGACTCGAAACAGGACGAAGTCGACAGACGTATGCACCAACAGATTTCATCACCAGGTATAACAAAGAATGTCTGGAAATCGGTGATGTAGGCGAAAAGATGATGCGCGCACATTTTATGAGGGCAGTAAAGTGCGATGACTTGATTAAGCGATTGAAAGGAAGAGATGGAGGCCCCAAAGATTGGGAAACCTTCATTGAGGCAGCTAAAACAATTGCGCGCACAGATAAACAATTGACCGGTGATGACAACCGTCAATACAGTTACAACCACAACGATCGGCGCAACAAGAAAGGCAAAGGCCAATCATGGAAAACATCCGGCTATAGAGAAAGAAGCCTAGTAAGAGAAGACGCGCGCAATACAATCAACCAAATTGCTCCCCGCAAAGAGGTCAAAAGAGAAAATAGGGAAAAACAGTGGACACCCTTAACAAAGACTCCTTCCGAAGTCTTGTCAACCGAAAACCACCAGTTCAAACCCCCTCTACAGATGCGAAACAAGAGGAGTCAAGATCCGAACCTTTTCTGCGAGTTCCACAAAGACACAGGTCACCTGACCGATGACTGTTTTAGCTTAAAACAAGAGATAGAAAGAGCCCTGAGAGATGGAAGACTCACCCGTCTGGTGAAAGGCGGAAAGTGCGAACACCGTCAAATTCAACGAAGGGACGAAGGGCCAGACAACAAGAAGCTCCGAAAATTAGAACTCACATGGTTCAAGGAGGCCCACGAAAGCCAAGAAAAAACTATAACAAGCGCACACAAGACGACTCTTGGCGCGAGAGACAAGTTGTTTTTCCCATAGTGAGAGGAGGTCCAAGAGAAAGAAGGCCCATAGTCATATCCGGTGTAATCGATCACTACCAAACCGACTACATTTTCATCAACCCAGGGAGCACTGTAGATATCATCTATGAACAATGCTTCAACCAATTTGACCAAGAGGACAAAGCTCGCTTGGAACCGGTAGACAACCCACTGATCGGTTTCTGCAACGAAGCCGTTTTTCCTCTAGGACAGATATCATTCCCGGTGCTACTCTCAGATGGAAGAAATGCAAGAACGGAAGATGTCACGTTCATGGTACTACCAGCACACTCACGACATGACATCCTGTTGGGAAGAGAATCCCAAAGGGATTTTAGTATGATTTGCTCTGGGTCACACTCAGCTGTTGGTTTCCCAACAGAGACAGGGGTAACACTAATCTACGCAAGCAAAGAAGTCTTGGTAACAGACGAAATCAGGCCAGCAAAAGCAAGCAAATCTGTACCACGCGCGGAAGCTGAAAAATGGGTCCTAAACAACAAATACCCAGAACAAACGGTCACTTTGGGCCCTGCAATGTCTGACCTCACACGCGCGGTGCTGAAAAAGTTGTTATTCGAAAACATGGATGTGTTCGCCTGGACACCAGCTAACATGGTGGGTGTTCCACGGCACATAGCAGAGCACAGATTAAATGTCTCAGAGAGTGCCAAACCTGTGGTACATGCCAAGCGTCATCTAGGAGACATAAAGCATGACACTATGCAAGAACAAGTCACAGAGCTATTAAACGCAGGCATCATCAGAGAAGTCCGATACCAAAATTGGGTGGCGAGCCCAGTAATGGTCCAAAAAGGAAACGACAGTTGGAGGATGTGTGTAGATTACAAGGACCTAAACAAGGCATTCCCACGCGACTGATATGCCTTACCAGATATCGATGAGAAGATCGATTCGCTGGCAACATTCAGATGGAAATGTTTCCTTGACTGCTATAAAGGGTACCACCAAGTACAGATGGCCATCCAATACGAGGACAAAACCGCATTCCGCACACCGAAAGGGCTATACTGCTACACCAAAATGCCTTTCGGTTTGAAGAATGCGGGCGCGACCTATCAAAGACTAATGAACAAAACGTTCAGTGATGCCATCAGCAAATACATCGAAGTGTACATGGATGACTTGGTCATCATGAGCAAAGAAGAAAGTATGATGTTGGTGAACATACAAAAAACATTTGACACACTACATGGTGTAAGTATTAAGCTAAACCCAGCGAAATGTTCCTTTGGCATGGAAGAAGGAAAGTTCCTGGGTTTCATCGTCACAAAGGATGGATTTAAAGTAAACCCTGAAAAGGTACAAGCGATCGAGCGCATGCCTTCACCATCGACGATCAAGGAAATGTAGAAGTTGGCCGGACGGTTAGCAACACTCAACCGTTTCTTAGCCAATCATGCTGCTAAATCTTTCCCGTTTATCAAGACTCTCCACAACTGCATGAAGAAAAGTCAGTTCCAATAGACCCTGGAAGCCGAACAAGCGTTCCGAGAGATGAAAGATTGCCTCATAAGACTGCCAACACTGACAGCGCCAGTTAAAGGAGAGCCCTTAGTGATGTATCTCTCAGCATCTGATAAAGCAGTCAGACCAGTTCTGCTCGTAGACCGACAAGGCACACAGACACCAGTTTATTATGTGTCTCGTACTCTCAATGATCCGGAAACGTGGTACGCTATAATGGAAAAACTAGTGCTGGCACTAATTCATGCATCAAGGCGGCTGCGCAGATATTTCGCCAGTCACGTCATTCATGTCTTAACAAATTACAACATCGGTAACATCCTTGCGAGGCCCAAGATTTCTGGAAGATTAGCAAAGTGGGCGATAGAACTGGGAGGCCATAATGTGGTTTTCAGGCCAAGACCAGCAATAAGGGCCAAGTGTTGGCTGATTTCATGACAGAAGTGCCCGATGACAAAGACATGGAGTGTAAGGCAATGGAACGAGCTGAAAAGCAACGTTCAGAAGAACCTTGGCTGCTATACACAGATGGCGCGTCTAACGAAGATGGCGCAGGCGCAGGACTTAGGCTGGTAAGTCCAGAAAAACACGAATTCACGTATGCCATCCGGTTAGACTTCAAGAGCACGAATAATGAAGCCGAATACGAAGATTTTCTTGCCGGTCTGAGGTTGGCGATCAAAATGGGAGTAAAAAACATTGAGGCGCATGTGGACTCCATGTTAGTAGCCGGGCAGATTAACGGCCAATACGAAGCCAAAGCAGACATAATGGCATTATACTTAGACCAAGCAAAAACGTTGCTACAGAAATTCAACTCGTACAAGGTGCATCATATAAATCGAAGCGAGAACAAACAAGCAGATGCACTAAGTAAGCTCGCTTCCACTAGCTTCCAGCACTTGGCGAAGGACGTGCGCATCGAAGTTCTGAGCAATCCATCGGTACCGCTAAGGCAAATGAGCGTTATTCAACTTGGAACGACATCTTGGATGACTCCCATAATCATGTATCTCCAGTCTGGGATATTACCAGAAAACAAAGCCGAAGCAAGGAAAGTTCAATATAAGTCCTAGCACTAACAAATGGTTGATGGAATCCTATACCGAAAATCATACCTCGGGCCGTTATTGAGATGCGTCGACCCAGAAGATGCAAACTACCTGATCAGAGAAGTACATGAGAGAATCTGCGGCATCCATGCTGGACCAAGAATGGTGGTAGCAAAAGTGCTGAATGCCGGGTACTATTGGCCTGGAATGCATCTAGACGCAATGAAGGTTTTGAGTAAATGCAGCGGGTGCCAGAGACATGCCCCGAAAACGATGCGCCCCAAAAATGAACTAGTCCCCGTAACAACGGTTTGGCCGTTTCAACAATGGGGAATAGATATGGTTGGTCCTTTTCCTGAAGCCCCAGGTGCAGTGAAATTTACCATAGTCGCGGTAGACTATTTCACGAAATGGGTGGAAGCAAAGGCGCTGGCATCAACCACATCTACCGTAGTACGGCGCTTCATCTGGGAACATATCATCTGCAGATTCGGGCTGCCTCTAAGAATTATCACCGATAACGGAACAAATTTTGCTGCAGAAGATCTTCAACGCTGGATCAAAGAGCTGCACATAGAGCATACCTTCTCCTCGGTTGCGCACCCGCAGGGGAATGGTCAAGTGGAGGCCGTCAACAAGAACATTGTAGATGGTATCAAAGCACGGTTGGGAACACAAAGAAGAGGCTGGGTTGACGAACTACCCGGCATATTATGGGCCCATAGGACGATGCCAAAAAAAAGTAACGGAGAGACACCGTTCAGTTTAGTCTATGGGTCCGAGGCCGTGATACCAGCAGAGATCGGGCTACCGTCGTCAAGAATGCTCTCAATGAACATGATCAACAATGAAGAAGAAAGGAGGTTGGACCTAGACCTCCTAGAAGAAAGAAGAGAGACGTCAAGAATGCTCTCAATGAACATGTAAACAGTCGAAGTTTTTTCTATGTACTCGTAATGGCTGCGCGCCAACACATTTAGCACTAATACAAGAAGTGTTTGGCTATCTTTTCTAATGAGAATTTTTTGTCACAACTGCATATATTACTTTGGGCATACACGAAAACATCAATGGCTCGACCTTAGGAAACGTTGTAGACCTCCAAGGCTCGCCACAACCAAGTGCACAGCCGGGTCAGAAACACAACCAAAGCCTAGAAAACGCCAAATAAATACTTGGTGCCACATAAACACGAAAGCATCGATAACATGGTAAACAAACATTGTAATACCCCCAAAGCTGAACACAACCGGGTCCACACAATAACCTGTAACTCGATCACTTCGTATATACGAATCAACTCGCGCGCTTAAACGACAGAACAAACGTTGTAACTAACACAACACAACCTGTCAGCGCCATCATTCATTCGTAATACCTAATCAAAGTAATTACACATGCACATATTGTAACGATAACAAAATTCAAAACAAGCAAAAGAGGTTAAGCCAAAAATTAACATAGAATATACCGAATGTACCATAGTTACTGACAGACACGATAACTACGAGAAAATTGTTCACAAGGTATCAAGTTGAATTGTTTACGATATTGTCAAGAAGTTACAAGGCTACCAAGCCCATACACGGCACGCAGGCCGGAATCCTTCAATCTTGATGACTAGGGCCAGCACCTCCAGTTCCATGGCCCTCATCACCAAGAGCCTTTTTCAACACTTCAACAGCGTTAGCCCTCCGGGATAGCTTGTCGACAGCTTTCACAATACCAAATTCAACAAACTCGTACTCATGACATTTTGCAGCATAAGTAGCACTACAATCTTCCTTGTACAACTCGAAATGATAATCTTTCTCATTATTAACAGCTGCAGCCCTACCCTCGCTGTAGCCATCCTTCCGCCCACTATTATATGCCGCTTGAGCCAACTCAAACATGTAGTTGGCAAGCTCATGAGATTTCACAATACATTCAGCAATCTGTGAGAAACACACAGAAACATCAGAAGAGTAATGAACACAAGTCAAAAGTAAGCATATAAAAGGGAAGTTACCAAAGGCACCGCATGAGAAAGGAGCCATTTACAATCAACAGAAACCTCCTCAACAAGGAGTTTAGAAGCCTCACACTCAGCAACCTTTGCCTCAGTAAGCTTTTCCAACTTAACTATGTGTTGGAGATACTCTTCTTCCCTTTTCTGAGCCGCAACACGCTCCTGCTCAGCCTCATCACTGATCTTCTTTTTCTCTCCTGACAACCTCACAATCGCATCACGTTGCGCCTGCAGCTCTTTATTGGTCCGCTCACAAGCGGCCTCCCAATCCTTTTGTTTGTTGGAGTTAACCTGCTTCTCCTGTGCAAGCTTTTGCTCTGCATCAGACAGTCTCCACAACAAACCCTCTTCTCAGCATTGAATTTCTCCTTCTCCTCAGCAAGCGCTTTCTTATCATTTTCAAATTCAAGAGTCTCCTCCCCCATCAGCTTCCACTCTCGAACAATCTCCTGGGAGGTAGCAAAAAAAAGTTAACCCCAGCGTGAATATGATCATCCAGGAGATCAAAGCGGTTACGCCTTTTCTGGAATAACCTCTCCACAGGGGGGGGGACAACGAGAAGAACTCTCAGCAGTTACCATGGTCATTCATTCGGGAGCCCTGAGTTAAATTCCACCGAGGAGCATGCGGCAGATCATCACAAGCCGGGTTATGGGTATCCCAAGACCCAGCTTGGACATTTTCAAACTCAAGACTCCGGGGCTCTCCTAAAGTAACACCGCCACCACCCGGTGGACGCCTGGTATAGATGGTTCGAAGAGGTGTAGCTTCACTAGACTCGGCTTCTGTTTCAATACCTTTATCTCGACCATCTCCACCAGCACCATCTGCACCATGATCACCAGCACCACCACCACCTTCACCAACATGCTCAACATTCACATCATCTGGTTTACTCTTTTCACCAAAGTCATCACGAGGAGGGGACTAGCCAAACGTCCTAGATGGCGGAGAGGTGAGGGAGTAATCTTCGATATATCAATCTTGCGTGGCACCTTACCAGACTTGACACCTGCCATGAGATAACCATGATAGTCAAAAACAACCCAAAAGCCAAATAATAAGAGTTACAACAACAAAGTCTTTACCTTGAGGAGCAGAAGCAACATATATCTCCTCCAACAAATTACCGCGCTTCGCGCTAAAAACATTCATGTCAATCTTAGATTCAGAAGGTGCAGGAGGATTCTCCTTCTGAAGTTTGGATTTCTTGGCAGCAAGCATAGCAGCAGCCTGCTCATCAAGTTTCCATTTTTTATCTTCAAGAGCTTTCTTCCTCATCATCTCCGTCAAGGTGGTGCCGTCGTATGGATCAGGCCCACTGCGTTTCTCTCCGGCCCCTAAACCAGACAACGTATCAGAAACGACAACATAATCTAGGACAGGAAGGGTAGGGGTCGCTTACGAGGAGTCTCAGTGGCTTTTTCCTCAGCCCTCTTCTCCTTCCCCTCTGACTTGTCCGCTTTTGTTTTTCTCCGAGTTTCCAATTGATCAGCAGTCTCAACCGGCACCTCAACATCAACACCAACCGGTTCATTAACAGGCTCATGCACAACCCCTTACGTTGGACCTGCAAGCGGGGAATGATAAGTTAAGCCTTTAAGAGATCGGTTAGAACCCCCACTCGAAAGGACAATAACTTCCTCCCGAGTGGGGTCAGTAGCATCATCAACATCATCTTCACCATCCTCACCTAAAACAGTGTTGGCATAGGTGGCAAAACTCTCGTTAGTAGGATGCAAGAAACGGTTGCGGATCTGGTCCAACCATGTCGGTTTCCCATCCTCTTGAACCGCCTCAACCATGGCACCACCGGCCTTTGGGTCAAGAATATTCAACAAGTTGTACCCAAATGTGAAATACAAAGAGGTGATGAAGAACACAACAATAACCAGAGAAAAAAGCAAACAACTAAGAAACATTACATACGTTTTCCTTGATAACCATAAACAGGAACACCCAGCGGTTCTTCGGAAACCACCGCAAGCTCATACCGACACCAACCAACGTCCTCTCCTCCAGCTGGGAAATAGAAGTGGCTTTGTGCGTCACTTACTTGTACCACTCCTGCTTGGCAAAATCCACTGTCACGTCCACCTTCGGGATCCCTTCACCCTCTGCTCGATAGTGCATGTCTACCGGAATAACACCACGCCGAATGTAAAAGAACTTCTGTTTCCAATCATGTAGGCTTTTCGGAGGATTGGAAGTACAAGGGATAACACCACTGGTCCGGGAGTTGAAAGAAAAAAAACCGCCGGTGTAAGTCACGGTGTAAAAAACATTGAACATCTCAAAGGTCGGCTCAACACGGTTGGCCCTGCAGATAAACTCAAAATGGGTAATACGAGGAAGTCCAATCGCGTTGATTTGGGAAATATGGAGCCCATAATTCGTCAAAACGTCGGCAGTAAACTTGGTCATAGGGAGCCAGAAATTCCCCTCCCGGAAGAAGGCCGCATACAACGAGATATAACCTGGAGGTTGTCACACCCCGACCGCGTAAAACAACAAACCGCGGCGGAAACGTCGGGGAGTGATGAGACAGAATTATTGTTTCAACAACCATGGCAATTAAAGTTTTGTATTATTAAAATTAAAGTTTACATTGTCTTAGAATTTAACAGATACATAACATAATAACTGTCTTTTAAGTCACTAAGGCCCTAGTCCGCCTAAGTGTAGCACAAGCATCATCATGCATTAGCACCTGAAACATATGTGAAAATAGGTACGTTAGCATAAAAATGCCTGTGAGATACATAGGTTTTGTTTATGCAGGATTCATGACTTGTAGTTTAAAGAAGGGTTTTACAAAAAGTAGTCATTAATCTTGTAAAATGTTTTCTCTAATGAAATCATGTGAAAATTGATATGAAAATCATATGATATGAAAGAAATATGCATGGTTACATGAATATCCAAGTAAAAATGTTTACTTTGTATAAAAATGTTGTGTCCTTGTGAAAAATGTTTCATGTTTTTGTCAAGTGGCTTAGATAACGCAACAATGTATAATACAATAAAAGCACTTATATATAGGAAGTACCAGCGGCGTATCCACCATGCTTTTATCATATAACACATAGCCCCGTTACATAAGTCACTTATCAATAACCAACCAAAATGTCTTGTTCAATGTCAAAAATGTTTATGTATAAACCATGTTCAATGTCATGTGTAACATGTATCATGTATAACAAAATGAAATGCATAGCAAGTAGCAAGTACCTACTTAAACTGTGTGATGATGTCAATGTGAAACAAATGTCATGTATGGTGAATAACAAGTAATTACTAAACCCCATAGGAAAATGTACAAAACATGGTTTTTGAATAAACCTAAGTTTAAATCAAATGTTATGCTTTGCAGAAAACAATGCTTTATGATTACAAACATTTATGTAGTAATGCTAATCACATACATTCAAGCCTTGCGACTGTGGCGACAAACCTTTAAACAAATTAAAGGTTCATCTAAGTTATGTATATCGGATTCTGTCATTCCCAACTTCCAAACAAACCTAGGAAGTCGGAAACGGGAGTTGTCAATTCCTATGGTACCATTACATACTACCGAGCGGCCTAGCTAATGTTAATGAATGTATTATTGTTCCGATTAAACACACCAAATGTCATAACCAATGTAAACATGTGAAAACCATGTACTAAGTATGCTAAGTAAACATACATAGTAGAAATGTTCAAGAAATCAATGTGCTAGCATACTAAGTAAACATACATAGCAAAAATGTTTATGAAATCAATGTGCTAACATGTTAAGTAAACATACATGGAAAAGGTGTTTATGAAATCAATGTGCTAGCATGCTAAGTAAACATACATAGCAAAACTTGATTGAAAACATGTACTATATGTGAACTAGATGAAACTAGCATGATTATGTCATAAAGGCAAAGAAAGCATGAAAGTAACATGTATGCACAAGTGTTTCACCCCAAAATATTTGAAAGCGGTAAAAGAGGGGAACTATGTACTCACTTGGGATTGCTTATTAGTCTTGAGAATAAGACCAAATTAAGCTCCAAGTATCACGGAATCAACAAGGCACCTAGTATAGGTAACTATGTTAATAATCGGATCCTAAATCGGGAGATAGGATAGAATGATGTTCTATCAATAAAATGAGTAATTGAACTCATATGGTATGATTTAATAGAGCTAACATTCTGATTTGAAAGTCTACCTAAGTGCTTTTGACCCGTTTCGACCCATTATGGTAGTATAAGCTACTATAATGCGTCGTTTGCGCAAAACTATGTTCGGATGGTTAACTATGTGCTATCTTAAGTCTTACATGCCCAATTATACCTAAACATGTTACTAAATCAGATTAGATGTCAAAAATAGGTTCACATGCGCAAGATACAGATTATTTCTTCAAAAGGGCATTTTGGTCATTTTCTATGGGCATACAAGCTAACTAGCAAATGACTAACCAATCCTATGTGATCATAAGGTATAACCTCAGAGGTTATTCCCTATGCAACTATGATCACTAAACAAGCTTGGTTGGATCCTAATGATCGACCAAACGGGTTGGGTTCGAAAGTCTAAGCGGTTGTTTAGAAAGCTTAACTTACGACCTTAAACAAGCACTAAACTAATAGTGACGAGTTAAACATGTCAAAACATGTTTAACCTACTTAGAAAACTGATTTGGTATCAAAACAAAGTGTTTTGATACCTAAAAGTAGTTCTGTGGCAAAATGCGTGCTAAAACGCATTTTGACCGAAACCTTGACTCGTCAAATGCCTAGTTAACGTGGTAATCAGTAGGTATAATCACTAAGGATTATAACCATCGTGATTAAAATCACGTTGCAAAGTTCAATTGAACTTTGACTTGACCAATTGATGGTCAAAACCGAAAGTCAAACTGTTGGCCAAACTGTTTGACTTTCTGCACTAACATAAAGAACAAGAATGAAAGAATACATACAAGAGTCCAAAGCTTGAAGAAAGAATATAAGAAAACCAGAGAGGAAGTTCCAATCACTTGAGAAAGCTCCCAAATCAGATTAGAGAAGAGATAAGAGAGGAATGAGCAAGGAATGTGGAAGTTTGGCATGCTATTTATACTAGAGCATGATGAATAAGATCATTCCATGTATTTGTGTGGCCATCAAGGATTAAATCATAGCCATACATATGTTAGGAACTGATTAGAGACCTTGGAGAACACTTAAACTTGCTCAACACACCAGAAAATTGCATAAACAGCCCCCAAAGATCAAACAGAATGTTGAAATTCATTTTCTGGTTGCTGGGCTATTCAGGCGGCCCATGTAAGCATATGGGATGGGCTTACGCGGCCCGTGTGGGCTCAACAGATCAACAAAGTTTCATATAATTACAGTTCAGGTCCCTACACATGGTTTGAGCTCATTTCCGGCCCTTTTGACCCCCGTTTAGCCATTTTCAAGGCTCTACAAGGTCAATAAAGTTTAGAGGACTCAAAATGTGCTCGGAAAACTCTCGGATGTCGGCTCGTTTGGTCGTACGATCACGTTATTCGTTAAGTTATGACGAAACTCAAACAGACGCGAAAACGATCAAAATTAAGCGACGAGTGGAATTTTGCATCCCGATCACTAAAATAAAAATATTTTAGTGTGTACAAAAATTTTGGATGTCCAGATGTGGTCAGAACGTAAGATATGCGTGAAAATGCAAACTTACGCCGTTTTTGACACTTTTAGTCCCTGTAAGATCATATAAGCATATTTTCGCACACCGAACCTATCAAAGCTTATTTCTAAGCTATGTTTAGGTTATATATGGTATGTTTAACTTATGTTCAAGTTCCGGACTGTACGTTTCCTTACGAAACGGCAGACTTTTGCAGTTTGACGCAAATAGTCCCTGTGAGCGAATAAACTTGTTTTTTTTTGCCATACCAAACCCTTTAAAACTTATTTCTAAGTTATGTAACGGTTATTTAGGGTACGTTAAGATTATTTTGATGTTCCAGAGTGTTTGTCGTGATAATCTGATTACGGTTACGCATCAGTTTGCGTATAATTTTCCAGGAAGCGATATAGAGTTAAAAATCAATCAAAAACCAAAACGTGCAAAATGTCAAACATAAATAACAAACATTTGGGATCAAAACACATTGTTTTATTATTATTTAATTGTTCATAGTCTGCACAATGATTACACAAGCACAGATGTCACAGTCTTCCCTACTTTAGGAAATTTCATCCCGAAATTCATTTAGAGGAAACTTGTGAGAATAGATGTGGATATTTCGCTTTCATCTGATCTTCAAGTTCCCAAGTAAACTCTGGGCCACATTTAGATTCCCAGCGAACTTTGACAATAGGTATGCGCTTGCGTTTGAGCTTTTTGACTTCACGGTCCATGATTTCCACAGGTTTCTCAATGAAGTGCATCATGTCATCAACACGAATTTCATCAAGTGGTATGTGGAGGTTCTCATCAGCTAAACACTTTTTGAGATTGGACACGTGGAAAGTTGGATGAACATTTCCAAGTTCGGGAGGTAGCTCAAGTCTGTAGGCTACTTTTCCGATTCTTTCAACGATCTTGAATGGTCCAACATAGCGTGGTGCAAGTTTTCCTTTCTTTCCAAATCTAATCACACCTTTCCAAGGGGACACCTTGAGTAGGACGTGATCACCGACTTGAAATTCGAAGGGCTTGCGTCATCGACCCGCGTAACTCTTTTGACGGCTTCTAGCTGTCTGAAGGTTATCACGAATCTTCTTGACCTCATCTGTAGTCTCTAGAATGAGTTTAGGTCCTGTAAGCTGAGCTTCACCTATCTCATTCCAGTAGACCGGTGAACGACATTTTCGACCGTATAAAGCATCGAAAGGAGCCATGTTGATGCTAGAGTGATAACTATTATTGTAGGAGAATTGGATCAACGGTAGATGAGAATCCCAACTACCACCAAAATCAATCACATAAGCTCTAAGCATATCCTCCAGTGTTTGGATTATTCTCTCAGATTGACCATCTGTTTGAGGATGATATGCTGTGCTCAAATTAAGTTGGGTTCCCAGAGCAGATTGCATGGTTCTCCAAAAGTAAGACGAAAATCGAGCATCTCTGTCAGATATGATGTTCAAAGGAACGCCATGTCGAGATACGATCTCATCAACATAAATTTTAGCAAGCTTGTAAGCAGATAGATCCTCACGAATCGGCAAGAAATGTGCTGACTTTGTAAGACGATCAACAATAACCCAAATGGCGTCATGACCTCTTTTAGTGCGCGGCAGCTTGGTAATGAGATCCATAGCAATGTTTTCCCATTTCCAAACCGGAATCTCTGGTTGCTCCAATAGTCTAGAGGGATGTTGGTGTTCTGCCTTAACCTTAAGACAAGTAAGGCATTTGGAAACATATAAGGCAATGTCCTTTTTCATACCCGGCCACCAATACTGGGTTCGAAGATCCTTATACATTTTGTCTGCACCAGGATGAATAGAATAACGAGACTTGTGAGCTTCATCCATTAGCAAGGTGCGAAGGTTGTCTATATTTGGGACCCACAAACGGCCCATGAAATAGAATATCCCAAAGTCCTTCAGTTCAAGCTCAGGTTTAATATGACACGGTAATTCTTTACCCATCAAACCTTCTGTAACACAAGTATGTTGAGCCTCAGTAATGCGGGTTTGAATATCAGATAAAACTTGAACACAGTGAAGCTTGACACGTTCCTTATGACTTAATGCGTCAGCCACGACATTCGCCTTACCAGGATGGTAGCGAATTTCGCAATCGTAGTCGTTTAGGAGTTTAACCCAACGTCGTTGCCTCATGTTAAGTTCTTTCTGATTGAAGATATGCTGGAGACTTTTGTGGTCAGTGAAAAAAACGCACTTTGTACCGTACAGGTAGTGTCTCCAGATTTTGAGAGCAAAAACTACAGCACCTAACTCAAGATCATGAGTTGTGTAGTTTTTCTTGTGGACCTTCAGTTGTCTTGATGCATAAGCTATGACTTTGTTACTTTGCATAAGAACGCAGCCAAGGCCTAAGTTGGATGCATCACAGTACACGACAAAATCGTCGTTACCCTCGAGCAAAGATAGAATAGGTGCATCACAAAGTTTCTGTTTCAAGGTCTGGAAAGCTTCTTGTTGTTTGGGTCCCCACTCAAAAGGTTTATTCTTCTGAGTTAAAGTAGTGAGAGGAACCGCAATTTTGGAGAAGTTTTCAATGAAACGGCAGTAATAACCCGCGAGACCAAGAAATGAACGAACTTCGGTAGGAGTAGTAGGTGTATCCCAATCCTTAATCGCACTGATTTTGTCGGGATCTACATGAATACCTTGTTCGTTGACAATGTGCCCCAAAAATTGAACTTCCTTAAGCCAGAATTCGTACTTGGAGAATTTGGCGAAAAGCTGTTCTTTCTTTAGGAGCTCCATTGTAAGACGGAGATGTTGCTCATGATCAGCTCGTGTATTAGAATAGATCAGAATGTCATCAATGAATACAATGATGAACTTGTCCAAATATGGCTTACAAACCCTATTCATTAAGTCCATGAAAATAGCAAGAGCATTTGTTAAGCCGAAAGGCATAACAGTAAACTCATAATGACCATATCGTGTACGAAAAGCTGTTTTGGGAATATCTTCTTCGGTCACTCGAAGTTGATGATTCCCAGAACGCAGATCTATCTTTGAAAAGCAAGTAGCACCCTGTAGCTGATCAAAGAGATCATCAATGCGAGGTAGGGGATATCGATTCTTGATGGTAAGCTTATTAAGCTCACGATAATCGATACAAATCCTGAAAGATCCATCTTTCTTTTTCACGAATAGGACAGGAGCGCCCCAAGGGGAAAATCTCGGATGGATGAATCCTTTGTCAGAAAGTTCTTGAAGCTGCTTAGACAACTCTTGCATCTCAGACGGTGCAAGACGGTAAGGTGACTTAGCAATAGGATTTGCACTAGGTACAAGATCAATGCGAAACTCAACTTGGCGCACAGGGGGTAAACCAGGTAATTCTTCAGGAAATACCTTAGGATAATCCCGAACAACAGGGATATCTTGGATAGTCTTACCCTTGCCTTTCTTCTCTACGAAATGTGCCAAGAAAGCAACATATTCCTTTCGTAGGTATTTTTGGGCTTGGGTACAAGACATTAGTTTAATAGGTTTCTCCCCTTGAACTTCTAAGATCTCACCAGTCGAAAGCGGTATACGGACAATCTTCTCAAAGCAAACCACCTTAGCATGGTACTTGGCTAACCAATCCATTCCCACTATAACATCAAAGCTCCCGAGTTGCATCGGTGTGAGGTCGATAGGGAAAAGATGGTTATTAAGGTTCAACTGGCAATTTCAAAGAATAGAGTCGAGTACAACAGGTTCACCACTAGCTACTTCTACTGTCAAGGGCTTTCCTAATTTTGTTCAAGTCATCGAAAGCAAAGGATCAAAAGCTAAGGACACAAAACTCTTATCGGCACCCGAATCAAATAGAACAGAAGCAGGATGGTTGTTAACAAGGAACGTACCGTTCACCACTTCGTTATCAGCACGTGCCTCATTTGCATTAAGATTGAAAACTCTACCACGAGCCGGTGCCTGATTTGCGTTTGCCAACCTTGGGCAGTTGTTCCTATAGTGGGTCAGATCCCCACAGTTGAAACATGAACCAGGCGGATAGTGAGGTCGTGCAAGATTCTGGGCAGGGTTTTGTGCATGGTTTTGGGTTGCCTGATTTTGGTTCGGAGCAAAGCGGCAGATGTTCGCAAGATGACCAGCCTTGCCACAGTTTGTGCAGATACGGCATTGCACCTGTGGTTGATGATGGCTGTTACATCTGTTGCACAAAGGTGCATTCCCAGCATACTGCCTTTTGGCAGCAGGTTGTGCAGGCTGATTAGGAGCAGCCTGGTTTGCCTGAGTAGTAACAACGAAGTTCTTGGAAGCCTTACGCTTCCTAGATTTCTTTGAAGACTCAACAGCCTTCTTGCCCTTTTGCTCCTTGGTGTTATCAGACTGTTTTTGTTTCTTGCCCTTCTTACCCTTTTTGACTTGTGATTCAGTAAGGGTAGCAGCAAGCTCGATGGCCTGTCGGACGGTAGTAGGGTTGCTGCCAGTGACGATATCCTGAACAGGATCTGGCAGACCGTCTATGTATTTCTCAATAGCCTTATCCAAAGGTGTGACCATTGTCGGACAGAGCAAGATTAACTCCTCGTATCTATCAGTGTAAGCCCGGTGTTCACCGCTATCTTGCTTTAAGTCATGGAACTCATTTTCAAGTGCCCTTTGCTTGTGACGAGGGCAAAATTCTCTCATCATAAGAGCTCTAAGTTCCTCCCAATTCTGACCCAAAGCAACATCAGCACCTCTATCTCTTATTACCCCATTCCACCAGGTAAGAGCCCTCTTTTGGAATACGCTAGATGCAAACTCAACCTTACGGTTGTTCGGACACTGAACATGGCGAAATGTGCTCTCAAGACTCTCAAACCGCTGTAGGATCCCAGTTGCTCCTTCAGAACCACTAAACTTGAGTGGTTTAGCCAAGTTAAAGCTTTTGAAGTTGCACGGAGCAGGTGCATTATTGTTATTGTTGGCTTGGTTTATTTGAGTGATGAGATTAGGTAGCATAGCAGCCATTTGCTGTGCTATGATAGCTGCCAGTTCGGCATCAGGTTGTTGAACGTTACGTCGAGGAGGCATTCTAAAAGAGAAAACATGAGAGAAAACGAATGAGATGATGTGATGAAAGAAATGAGATAGCAATAAAATCGACAAAATATAAGGATGGTGGTCATTTGTTTGTTACCACAAAGCAAACAAACGACACACAATGACAAACCAAAGTAAATAGGTCATAATAATGTATCGCTGAAGATATGCTCTCCTATAAGTGAACACTCACCCCAAGAGTTCCCAGGTAAGAGTGACTGGTCCGATACTGCGGATTTGTACGAACACTCTAGCCTTAGACAGAAAACTCAGGGTACAGGCATTCACTCTTCCAGTTTGCATGTGTTCACATTATTTGGACCCAAACTTTGATGAGATTTTGAAAATTTGGAAGGCACAAAGCCAAAAAGAAATCATCTAAGGATAGATGATTGATTTCAAAATCATTTTGTAATTTTATGTTCATGTTTTGGTAATCACCTAAGGATAGGTGACGTGTATTGTTTTAAGATCTAAACACAAGTAAACTTGTGTTAGGGTCCTAGAAAGTTATAGTCTAGGTCAAAGCATTACTAATAACCTAATTCCCTATAACCATTGGCTCTGATACCAACTCTTCTGTCACACCCCGACCGCGTAAAACAACAAACCGCGACGGAAACGTCGGGGAATGATGCGACAAAATTATTGTTTCAACAACCATGGCAATTAAAGTTTTGTATTATTAAAATTAAAGTTTACATTGTCTTAGAATTTAACATATACATAACATAATAACTGTCTTTTAAGTCACTAAGGCCCAAGTCCGCCTAAATGTAGCACAAGCATCATCATGCATTAGCACCTGAAACACATGTGAAAATAGGTACGTCAGCATAAAAATGCATGTGAAATACATAGGCTTTGTTTATGCATGATTCATGACTTGTAGTTTAAAGAAGGGTTTAACAAAAAGTAGTCATGAACCTTGTAAAATGTTTTCTCTTATGAAATCATGTGAAAATCGATATGAAAATCATATGATATGAAAGAAATATGTATGGTTAAATGAATATCCAAGTAAAAATGTTTACTTTGTATAAAAATGTTGTGTCCTTGTGAAAAATGTTTCATGTTTTTCTCAAGTGGCTTAGATAACGCAACAATGTATAATACAATAAAAGCACTTATATATAGGAAGTACCAGCGGCGTATTCACCGTGTTTTTATCATATAACACATAGCCCCGTTACATAAGTCACTTATCAATAACCAACCAAAATGCCTTGTTCAATGTCAAAAATGTTTATGTATAAACCATGTTCAATGTCATGTGTAACATGTATCATGTATAACAAAATGAAATGCATAGCAAGTAGCAAGTACATACTTAAACTGTGTGATGATGTCAATGTGAAACAAATGTCATGTATGGTGAATAACAAGTAATTACTCAACCCCAAAGGAAAAAGTACAAAACATGGTTTTTGAATAAACCTAAGTTTAAATCAAATGTTATGCTTTGCAGAAAACAATGATTTATGATTTCAAACATTTATGTAGTAATGCTAATCGCATACATTCAAGCCTTGCGACTGTGGCGACAAACCTTTAAACAAATTAAAGGTTCATCTAAGTTATGTATTTCGGATTCTGTCATTCCCAACTTCCAAACAAAACTAGGAAGTCGGAAACGGGAGTTGTCAATTCCTATGGTACCATTACATACTACCGAGCAGCGTAGCTAATGTTAATGAATGTATTATTGTTCCGATTAAACACACCAAATGTCATAACCAATGTAAGCATGTGAAAACCATGTACTAAGTATGCTAAGTAAACATACATAGTAGAAATGTTCATGAAATCAATGTGCTAGCATGCTAAGTAAACATACATAGCAAAAATGTTTATGAAATCAATGTGCTAGCATGTTAAGTAAACATACATGGCAAAGGTGTTTATGAAATCAATGTGCTAGCAGGCTAAGTAAACATACATAGCAAAACATGATTGAAAACATGTACTATATGTGTACTAGATGAAACTAGCATGATTATGTCATAAAGGCAAAGAATGCATGAAAGTAACATGTATGCACAAGTGTTTCACCCCAAAATATTTGAAAGTGGTAAAAGAGGGGAACTATGTACTCACTTGGGATTGCTTATTAGTCTTGAGAATAGGACCAAATTAAGCTCCAAGTATCACGGAATCAACAAGGCACCTAGTATATGTAACTATGTTAATAATCGGATCCTAAATCGGGAGATAGGATAGAATGATGTTCTATCAATCAAATGAGTAATTGAACTCATATGGTATGATTTAATAGAGCTAACATTCTGATTTGAAAGTCTACCTAAGTGCTTTTGACCCGTTTCGACCCATTATGGTAGTATAAGCTACTATAATGCGCCGTTTGCGCAAAACTATGTTCGGATGGTTAACTATGTGCTATGTTAAGTCTTACATGCCCAATTATACCTAAACATGTTACTAAATCAGATTAGATGTCAAAAATATGTTCACATATGCAAGATATGGATTATTTCTTCAAAAGGGCGTTTTGGTCATTTTCTATGGGCATACAAGCTAACTAGCAAATAACTAACCAATCCTATGTGATCATAAGGTATAACCTCAGAGGTTATTCCCTATGCAACTATGATCACTAAACAAGCTTGGTCGGATCCTAATGATCGACCAAACGGGTCGGGTTCGAAAGTCTAAGCGGTTGTTTAGACCGCTTAACTTACGACCCTAAACAAGCACTAAACTAATAGTGACGAGTTAAACATGTCAAAACATGTTTAACCTACTTAGAAAGCTGATTTGGTATCAAAACAAAGTGTTTTGACAAAATGCGTGCTAAAACGCATTTTGACCGAAACTTTGACTCGTCACTACGCCTAGTTAACGTGGTAATCAGTAGGTATAACCACTAAGGATTATAACCATCGTGATTACAATCACGTTGCAAAGTTCAATTGAACTTTGACTTAACCAATTGATGGTCAAAACCGAAAGTCAAACTGTTGGCCAAACTGTTTGACTTTCTGCACTAACATAAAGAACAAGAATGAAAGAATACATACAAGAGTCCAAAGCTTGAAGAAAGAATATAAGAAAACCAGAGAGGAAGTTCCAATCACTTGAGAAAGCTCCCAAATCAGATTAGAGAAGAGATAAGAGAGGAATGAGCAAGGAATGAGGAAGTTTGGCATGCTATTTATACTAGAGCATGATGAACAAGATCATTCCATGTGTTTGTGTGGCCATCAAGGATTAAATCATAGCCATACATGTGTTAGGAACTGATTAGAGACCTTGGAGAACACTTAAACTTGCTTAACACACCAGAAAATTGCATAAACAACCCCCAAAGATCAAACAGAATGCTGAAATTCATTTTCTGGTCGCTGGGCTATTCAGGCGGCCCGCGTAAGCATATGGGATGGGCTTACGCTGCCCGTGTGGGCTCAACAGATCAACAAAGTTTCATATAATTACAGTTCAGGTCCCTGCACATGGTTTAAACTCATTTCAGGCCCTTTTGACCCCCGTTAAGCCATTTTCAAGGCTCTACAAGGTCAATAACGTTTAGAGGACTCAAAATGTGCTCGGAAAACTCTCGGATGTTGGCTCGTTTGGTTTTACGGTCACGTTATTCGTTAAGTTACGATGAAACTCAAACGGACGCGAAAACGATCCAAATTAAGCGACAAGTGGAATTTTTGCATGCCGATCACTAAAATAAAAATATTTTAGTGTATACAAAAACTTTAGATGTCCAGATGTGGTCAGAACGTAAGATATGGATGAAAATGCAAACTTACGCTGTTTTTGACACTTTTAGTCCCTGTAAGATCATATAAGCATATTTTCGCACACCGAACCTATCAAAGCTTATTTCTAAGCTATGTTTAGGTTATATATGGTATGTTTAACTTATGATCAAGTTCTGGACTGTACGTTGCCTTTCGAAACGACAGACTTTTGCAGTTTGACGCAAATAGTCCATGTGAGCGAATAAACTTGTTTTTTTGCCATACCAAACCCTTTAAAACTTATTTCTAAGTTATGTAAAGGTTATTTAGGGTATGTTAAGCTTATGTTGCTGTTCTGGAGTGTTTGTCGCGATAAACTAATTACGGTGTCACGGCCCAAGACCCGGTTTGACCCGTTTCAAGAGCCGCGGCAGAAAATACTGCGGTATTTATTTAATTGAGTTTAACAGCGGAAACAGGATCGCTTAAAGCTAAAATTTTTCCCTTTTATTTATTTCATAATTCGGGATAAAACCCCGATAATTTACAATATTATGTTTTTACTATAAAAACGTGATATTACAAAAGCATTTATTTATTTTATATTGAGCCACTATCTTAAGCTTGAAATGCTCCCCAGCACTTTTCCTGAATTACAATAGATCACCTGAAACATGTTTGAAAAAGGTTTTGTCAGCGGGAAATACTGAGTGAATCATTCTATTTACTAAAATGACACATTTGTTATAATATACAGTATTAAGAGCGATTACAATGTTTCTGATATCAAGCCAACTACCCACGGTACTTGCCACTCGACCCATTGGCCCATTCGTCCAATGGTGTCTGTGGCTATGGTCATATCCCCCATTGGTTGCCCCAATGGTGACGATTATCAAGTAATGTATACAAAACCCCACATACCGGCTGTAACTTGGTGATTACAAAGACTTAATCCCCGTAATTATAACATTGAAAACAAATAGAGTTTTGTAAAGTAATTTGATAAAAAGAGAATGACTCACAAATTGTGAGAAAAGGAGAATGACTCACATTGCAGATTTATACGGGCAGAACCTAGCCTATTGATTAGGCTTTTATCCTAATTTCAATAACAAGCACACAATTTGGAATTAGTAATCAATCCAGCATTTACGATAACTCACGAGATCAAATTCTCACAAGGAATGTCAAAATGCAATACTTTGTCCATCGAATTAACGATGATCCATTGAATTAACAATGAACGACAAGGTATAATACTTTACCCATCGAATTAACGATGATCCGTTGAATTAACAACGAACGATAAAGTATAATACTTTACCTATCGAATTAACGACAATCCGTCAAATTAATGACGAACGATAAAGTATAACCCTAATGTGGGCGGCACTTAAACATTCATTGGATATTTGAATCAATCGGACAATGAATCGTAGCAGCGATTGTGCTAATACCCTGATTGCAGCTTCAATTAAAGACCTGTGTGTGTTAATTGAAGTGTACAGCAGCTAATTCGATGTATAATTGAGAATTCTTTCGACGTAAAGTGTCCAGATTTCGAATGCCAATGCCTGCTATTTATAGCTGAAATTTTGGAACCCCTGCGCATCGTAGGCCATACATCCCCTGCGCATCGTATGCCATTTAAACTGGCTGCGCATCGTATGCCATACATACCATACGCATCGTATGGGTTGAAAAATAGCCCTATAGACTAGCCACGACTGGGACTAGCTTAGCTGACATTCCACTTTCATATTTCAGTTAATTGACACGAATTTTAGTGGATAATTATCCACTAGGGTTTACCCCCCTTGAGTTTTATGGGCCCTAATCCTGATTCTGAAAATTATGAAAATCTTAGGGTTTGCTCAAAATCACTTGGGTGTCTCAATTAAAGTTTCCTATTGGTCAAATTATTTTAATAATTTTGACTTTTGATGAGAGTCGTTACATTCTCCCCAACTTAATAAAAATCTCGTCCTCGAGATTTACTGGAATAATTGAGAATACTTTTTCTTTCTTTTGGATTCCAGTTCCCAAGTATATTAGGATCCTGTCTTTGAATCCTACTACTTAACATTCTTAGTTTACCTTTATATCTTAGAAAGGTACTACCAGAGATTCGTCTGATAGACATTTCTTGAGATTAGATATATAAAATATATCATGTATTCTAACTAACCTTCCTGGTAGTTGTAAACTATAAGCAACTAATCCAATATGTTGAATTCACTGGAAATAATCCTACATATTTTTGGACTTAGTTTTCTTCTCTTAACAACTCCTTTCCAAGGAGATACTTTTAATAGTATTCTAACTCGAACTCCAACGGCTTTTATTTATTATCTGCATAATCTTTATGACTATCTCTTGCCGTTTTCAGATTTTCCTTTGTGATACTAAATATCACAGTCGTAGTCACTTAGGATTTTCATTCATCTTCTTTGCCTCAAATTCTTTTTACCCATAAATATTTATCTTAACTTCTTATAATCTGTATAGATAGTATCCTTACTTCCATACAGATAATATCTTCAAATCTTAAGGCAAAAATTATGGTTCTTAATTCTAACTCATGAGTTGATATAGTTTTCTTCGGACTTTTTCAATTGGCTTGAGGCCTACGCAATTACCTTTTTGCGTTATATTAACATATATCCAAATCATAGCTTTGAAGTATTACCTTATACTTCAAAAATCTTCCATTTGGTAATCACTGCTATCTTAGCAAGATCTAAGTGAATACCTTCATGATTCACCATATGACCTAAAATTTGCACTTCTGATAGCCGAAATTCATACTTCGAAAATTTGGCGTAAAGCTTTTCTTTTCTTAACAAAGTTAAGAATACGTTTTTGGAATAAATAAGTATATCGTCATTTGAAGATATTTACCAATTTATCCAAATAGGGTTTACAGATCCTATTTATCATGTCCCTAAATGCTACGGTTGCATTCTTTAATTCAAGGGCATGATTGTAAAATAGTAATGACCATTGCTAGTTCTGAAAATAGTCTTAGATACATCTTCCTTTGATACTTTTAATTGATAATATACGGAACATAAGTTGTTCTTAGAAAACTATCTATCTTCCTTAAATTGATCGAATAGATCATAAATTCTAATTAATGGGTATTGATTTTTTAATTATAACCTTATTCAATTTCCTATAATCAATACACATTCTTATCGAAATTTTCTTTTTCTTAAATAACCAATATTGTGCTAACTGATAAGGTTCCTTGGCTTATCGATAAAATTCCTGGAATTGATAAATCCTAAATTCTATCTTCATATCTGGTGATATTCCAGGTAAATCTTCTGGAAATATATCTGGGTATTCTGAACTACAGAGATTTCCTTGATTTCTGTATCTTTAGTATTAATAATTACTAAATTCATATATACTATTCCTTTGCTTTTGTTCATATTTAGCAATTTCCATTACTGATATGAACTTCATAGACTTACATGATTTATTTCCTGTAATCATAATTACTTCTTTGAATTTCTAAGAAATTCTAATCACAGATAATGATCACAACATTGAATTCAACTAATTTCATAGGTAATAGGGTTGCAGAAAACCTATAACTTATTTCTATGTTCTGCATAACCTTATTTATTCTTACTGAATTCTCGTCTGCCGTTTCTAATATAGAAATCTATGTAATGTTGGTAAATGGTAAGTCAAGAATTTGGTAGAGTAAAGTATTTATAAAACTTTGGTTGGCACCAGAGTCAAATAATACTTTTAGGTAAATGTTGTAAACTAAGAACATACCGGCTATCACATCTGGAATCATCTCGTCCTCATGAGTAGTTAGCTGAAAATCTCTCTCTCATTCCTTTTTGCCCCTTCTGCTGGTTTGGCTTGATTGTCTAATGGTTTATTCAGTTTTGGACAATCTGGCCTAAGATGTCCAGTTTCTTTACAGTTGTAGCAAACTGAAAATTTCTTCCTCCTACAATCTTCTTCTTGATGCCCCGGAATTTTGCAAAAATTGCAGTATCCTTTGCATCTTCCAAAATGCTTCATTTTGCAAAATTTGCAAAATGGACTAGTAGAAGTTTGCCTATTCCCTCCTTTCTTGAAATGGTTATGGTTACCCGGACTGAATTCTTGGGAAATCTTTTGGGCTACTTCCTTCCTTCTATTTTCTTCTCTTGTCCGTACTAGCTCGTCGTTTATAGTATTGGCTAATTCCACCGCATCATCAATTGTGCGAGGTTTCGCAGCTTTGACGATATTACGGATCTCGGAAATCAATCCCCAAATATAACGAGAAATAAGCACTGATTCTGGCGAAGCCAGGATTGGTACCACTCGAGCATATTCGAAGAATGTCGTAGTATACCCTCGACAATCTATATCTACCATCCGATGGGTTAGAAACTTATTTGCCATTTGATCTTTTTCGTACTCAGGACAGAATTTTCTTTCTACAAGATTCTTAAATTCTTCCCAGTTCATAGCATACGCCATCCTTCTTCCTTTTACTTGTAACATCGTATTCCACCATTCTAGCGCCACTTGTTTGAAAAGATTTGATGTATACATAAACTGATCATCTTGAGCACATTTACTTATGGCAATTACTGCCTCGGTTTTCTCTAACCAACGCAGTACTGCAGTCGCTCCTTCATTGCCTGCAAATTTAGTGGGTTTACAAGCAAGAAATTCTTTGTAAGTGCAACCAGGCGTTGCAACTTTCCTTTTCTTAGGGAGCGGAGCTTGCCGTGGTTCATTATCATGGTTAACATGATTACTGCCTCCACTTACGCTATTACTGAAATTATCTTCAGAAATGCGTTTACTAGGAACAACATGTTGTGGTTCGATTGGATTTTTAACAGCAGCAATGATTGCTGGAATAGCATTGGCTATCCCTTGAACAACTATTCCTGGAATAGTGTTGGCTATCTCTTGAGCAATGATATTTTCTATATCTTGCCTAGTCACATATTGGTTCCCCGATTGTTGCTCAGATTGATTACCCTCATTAACTGGTTCATTATTAACGTTTTCCATCTGATATCTATTTTATAGATATATAATTAGTATAAAGGAAATAATTTAATGTTACAATTTTAGTTGCACATAATCACATAAACGAATATACAAATAAAATTGTAACTTTTCTAATATTTCCTTATATCATGTTTCTATATACACCCGTTTTATTATTTATTTTACACATACTGATTTTACTATTACTATTACATAAACACAGTTTCATAATCCCCTATCCTTTATCAGATGATGTTCTTAGTAACGGCGTTTCTTCTTATCGTATTTCCAGGAGATTTGTCCCAAGTCTCTTGGATCCTATTCCCAACATCCATGTTAAAATGATGGAGTTTGGTTCTATTCTTGTTACTTATTGGTAAATTTGATAAAGGTTCTGGATTATACTTAGGAAAAAGCCTATAGGGATGGTTTTGTAACAGTATTTCATTATCCAACCATTCGTCTATATTCCAGTGATTAGAAGAGTTTGGAATAGATGGTTCTAAGTTCATAAAATTATTTTCATTAACAGGCTCAATAGTATCATCGGTTGCCATTATAAAATCTAATTCTTCTTGAGATGGTAATTCCTCCATTTGCCTAGAACTTTCCCCAATTTCCATTTTCTTAGGCTTAGGTTTCTCGAAAGGTAAAGCATTAAATTTTATAGGTTCTTCTATGTCTGGTATATACCTATTGAAATCTCTGGAAACTTCGATTCTTACTGGATAGAGATTTAAATTCTGAAGGGCTTCCGACAAATCACTCATGCTGATTAGTAAAATACACACAATTACTAAGTCATAATAAAATTTTATAGAACAACTTTTTTTTAAATAGTATTTCATACTACCAACCCAACTGAAAATTAAAACATACTAGGTTTTATTTGTAATTTATTTATAAATTTTCTAGACTGTAGATAATAAAAATATTAAACTTTAAATCAGAATATTTAAAGATTTATATTTACTATTTACAGAAATCAATATATAAAAAAAATCTATATACTAAATAAGTATGATGACTTATTTTATATATATTAACTAGTCATTATCATGGTGGATATTGGTTAATGCTGTCTTGTTTAAGCATAGGTGATCAGTCCATGCATAACTAAGGCTAGGTTATCCAATATCTGCCTTTGATAATAATCTTAATATTTAAAAAAAATAATCTTAATATCACTACTATGAATATATTATTATTAACAATAAAATTATTAATAATAATTAACTAAACAAAAATTTTAAATAAGAGTATACTTCAAACATAAAAATATAATTTCTTTACCACAATATAGTAATACTATATTAGGTAATTCCATATATTAATCAAATAAATTTATATATAGTATTTTTCGATTAACAATGATAGAGCAACAAATATTACAAAAAAAATCTGCCCATATTAAAATTAACAAATAGCCAGTTAATAAAACACATAATCACATAATAGTAATCAGGAAAAATTAAGTATTTCTAAATACTTAATTAGCTTAACCCAGTGGCTCTAATCAGGAAAAATTAAGTATTTCCAAATACTTAATCAGCTTAACCCAGTGGCTCTGATACCACCTTTTTCTGTCACGGCCCAAGACCCGGTTTGACCCGTTTCAAGAGCCGCGGCAGAAAATACTGCGGTATTTATTTAATTGAGTTTAACAGCGGAAACAGGATCGCTTAAAGCTAAAATTTTTCCCTTTTATTTATTTCATAATTCGGGATAAAACCCCGATAATTTACAATATTATGTTTTTACTATAAAAACGTGATATTACAAAAGCATTTATTTATTTTATATTGAGCCACTATCTTAAGCTTGAAATGCTCCCCAGCACTTTTCCTGAATTACAATAGATCACCTGAAACATGTTTGAAAAAGGTTTTGTCAGCGGGAAATACTGAGTGAATCATTCTATTTACTAAAATGACACATTTGTTATAATATACAGTATTAAGAGCGATTACAATGTTTCTGATATCAAGCCAACTACCCACGGTACTTGCCACTCGACCCATTGGCCCATTCGTCCAATGGTGTCTGTGGTTATGGTCATATCCCCCATTGGCTGCCCCAATGGTGACGATTATCAAGTAATGTATACAAAACCCCACATACCGGCTGTAACTTGGTGATTACAAAGACTTAATCCCCGTAATTATAACATTGAAAACAAATAGAGTTTTGTAAAGTAATTTGATAAAAAGAGAATGACTCACAAATTGTGAGAAAAGGAGAATGACTCACATTGCAGATTTATACGGGCAGAACCTAGCCTATTGATTAGGCTTTTATCCTAATTTCAATAACAAGCACACAATTTGGAATTAGTAATCAATCCAGCATTTACGATAACTCACGAGATCAAATTCTCACAAGGAATGTCAAAATGCAATACTTTGTCCATCGAACTAACGATGATCCATTGAATTAACAATGAACGACAAGGTATAATACTTTACCCATCGAATTAACGATGATCCGTTGAATTAACAACGAACGATAAAGTATAATACTTTACCTATCGAATTAACGACAATCCGTCAAATTAATAACGAACGATAAAGTATAACCCTAATGTGGGCGGCACTTAAACATTCATTGGATATTTGAATCAATCGGACAATGAATCGTAGCAGCGATTGTGCTAATACCCTGATTGCAGCTTCAATTAAAGACCTGTGTGTGTTAATTGAAGTGTACAGCAGCTAATTCGATGTATAATTGAGAATTCTTTCGACGTAAAGTGTCCAGATTTCGAATGCCAATGCCTGCTATTTATAGCTGAAATTTTGGAACCCCTGCACATCGTAGGCCATACATCCCCTGCGCATCGTATGCCATTTAAACTGGCTGCGCATCGTATGCCATACATACCATACGCATCGTATGGGTTGAAAAATAGCCCTATAGACTAGCCACGACTGGGACTAGCTTAGCTGACATGCCACTTTCATATTTCAGTTAATTGACACGAATTTTAGTGGATAATTATCCACTAGGGTTTACCCCCCTTGAGTTTTAGGGGCTCTAATCCTGATTCTGAAAATTATGAAAATCTTAGGGTTTGCTCAAAATCACTTGGGTGTCTCAATTAAAGTTTCCTATTGGTCAAATTATTTTAATAATTTTGACTTTTGATGAGAGTCGTTACATACGGTTACGCATCAGTTTGCGTATAATTTTCCAGGAAGCGATATAGAGTTTAAAATCAATCAAAAACCAAAACGTGTTGATAATGTCAAACATAAATAACAAACATTTGGGATCAAAACACATTGTTTTATTAATATTGAATTGTTCAGAGTCTGCACAATGATTACACAAGCACAGATGTCACAGTCTCCCATACTTTAGAAGAAGGAGAAAGTAAAGAAGTATGGGAAGAAACTGCTTGTTCAAATTTTGAAAAAGTGAAGGGAAGGAGAGAACCGCCGTGTATTTATACCCATCGCATTTAATGCGATGGGTAGTGGGCCGTCAGGGATTCAGAACGTCAGCCAATGAGAGAAGGACACGTCGACAGAAAGAGAAACCGTCACCTCTATTTTCGGGAGCGTGGGCGGCACATGTCTGACACCGAGACGGAAAGTAACTGACACCACTGAAAAGGCGCATGTTCACCTCCGACAAGACAGGGACATCAGACAGTCACATCAGTTGTCTTCGCCCCAAGAAAGGAAAACTTATTTCAGAAGGAAACACCATCACGCCATGCGCCACGCGCCATGCGTCCAGTTGGCTCAACTTTGCAAAGTTACCAACACGCCATGCGCCATGCGTCCAGTTGGCTCAACTTTGCAAAGTTACCGACACGCCACGCGCCATGCGTCCAGTTGGCTCAACTTCGCAAAGTTACCAACACGCCATGCGCCTCGTGTCCAGTTGGCTCAACTTTGCAAAGTTACCAACACTCCACGCGTCCAGTTGGCTCAACTTTGCAAAGTTACTAGCACGCCATGCGCCACGCGTCCAGTTGGCTCAACTTTTCAAAGTTACCAGCACGCCATGCGCCACACATCCGGTTGGCTCAACCTTGCAAAGTTACCAATACGCCATGCGCCACGCGTCCATTTGTTTCATTTTTGCAGAATCAACACTGTACGCCATGCGCCATGCGACTACCCGGCTCGTGGTATAAAGTAACTAACATGCATTTCAAAAAGGCCAACAACCACTACCCTTATGAGTCCAGAATCCCTCCTAGACGATCAACTCAACTAGAAGGCACACTGGACTGGGGGGGGACTTGAAGAGGTATGGTCCTAATTCCTTGCCCACATGGCAAAAACCACACCACTTTTCCGTCCTACGTGGCACCTACATCAGCAAACGAATCCAGAAGCTTCTAGAAGCTTCTGGAAGAAGTCAATGTGGCACCAAAGATGCTCTCTCCGACAGAAAGGACAACACGTGTCACCATTCATCAGGTGCCATGTAGGCCTGCCGCAAATCAAGGAGCAGACCGACAACAGCGGTACGATGTTTCCAACATGGGAAAATATAGGCGCGCCACGTGTACCACCACCCTGACCACAGCAGAGGGGACCAAGAGGATATTCCCCTTGGTCGGACAGCTGGCGCCCTATAGCAGCTGGCAAGGTTGCCCCTCCCTCTTTCACCCTCCGGCTATAAATAGGACCATTCATCATTCAGGTTATATTCATTCGACTCTCCACTCTCTCACTCTTAACACACACTGTTTTATTCCTTAGAACAGAACTTATTCTCACGCCGGAGCCCGGTTAAGAGGGAAACCCCCATATTCCTCTCTTAACGAGCTAACGGTGTTGCTGTTTTGCAGGACCAGTCTTTTGGCGAGCAAGAAAGGAGATTGAACCCACAAAAGAGACGACCCAACTAGTTAGTCAGAGGATCTAACCAGTGTTTCATCAGAGACAGATTTTTTGCATTGTGTTGGGTTATTGAGAAGAGTAGAGAAGGTATATGATGAGGGAGGGATGCAACTTTTTTTTGTGAAAAAACTAAAAACTGTTGAGATGTAGTTAATACTTATAGTTTTAATAGGGGCAAAAAGTAACTAAATAAAACATAGTGATTTTGTTCAATTTTTTTTAACGCCCAACAGTGATTTTGTTCGATAAACTTATTTTTGTAAATCATAATATTTTTTTAGCTTATGTTTTTTAGTTAATATATGTATGTTTTCAATTTGTAATAAAAATACTTATTTAAGGACAACAAACTTATTTAATTATTTACTTAATTAAGGATACCTAAAAAAATTATGTATTTAGCTTGTTATAAGTTTTTTTTATCATACGTTGTAATTTGATGTTCAACGTTTTTTCAATTTGGCTTTTATCTTAGTAATAAAAAAATTAATTTAATCATTTACTCAATTTATTAAGAGAGTAATCTTGTTCTCTTTACTATTTTGTGTATTAAATAATTGCTTTCATTGTGCTTTTATTTTTTCATAATTGTGCTTTTTTTAATATAGTGTATAATTGTCCAACGTAAGTGTAGATCGACGTTGTTATAATTGTTGATTGACTCTGTTAATAAGTAATGATTAAATAAGTTTTTATTCTTAGAATAAAAAGCCAAGCTAAATACATCAATTTTTACTTTTAAACTTAAAGAATTTTTATTACAAATTAAAAATCGACATATATTAATTATAATTAAAAAAACATAACATAAAAAATATAATAATTTACAAAAAGTCAGTTTATTAAATAAAAATACTACGTTTTATTTAGCTATCTTTAATTTAGGATTTAACCAATTAGGTAAATACGTTTCAAACTACCAAAAAGGTAAATACTTTTTGTAAATACACTACTTTAGAAAAAAAAAAAAAAAAAAAAAAAACTAAAACTCGATGATTTTTTGGGTGTTCCTAAATTCACGGGCAGTGTTCCCGTGGATTGATTATGGTGAATTTTGAAGAAAATATAAAACTCAATGCCATTTTAAGATCTCAACACATTTACCTTAGTTTTTTAATTTTTTAAATAACCAGTTTCTTTTGAGAGTTAAATGTCTGGTTGGTTATTGTGGTTTGTAGATATTGCAGACTTTGTCCCGAGCCTTCAATAATTACACATTTGATCCCGATGGTTGTAATTTTTACACTCAGATAATCCTTATCAATTGATTGTTATGGTTTGAAAAGATGAGTTGTTGGTATAGTTTAGCTAAGAATTTGATATTTTAATTGTATTACACTCAGATAATCCTTATCAATTGATTGTTATGGTTTGAAAAGATGAGTTGTTGGTATAGTTTAGCTAAGAATTTGATATTTTAATTGTATTTTATATAAGACTGGTAATCTTGTAAGAGGATTGAGGGTTGAAGGTGATGGTGGGTTTATGGTAGAGGTGGAGGCAGTGGGTTGAAGGCGGCGGCGGAAGTGGTAGGTTGAAGGTGATGATGGTGGTGGTGGGTTTATGGTGGAGATGGAGGCGGTGGGTTGAAGGTGACGATAGAGGTGGAGGTGGTGGGTTGAAGGTGGAAGACGATGGGGGTTACCGCATTGTTATTTTAATATTTTCTAAGTGTTTTTGTTTTTAGTTCAAATGCAATCTGGTCATTTAACACATACCTAACTGAGACATTTAACATAAGTTAATGATAAGAATTACCCGAGTGCAAAAATTACAACCATCGGGATCAAGTGTGTAACGCGATTTTTTTTTACTTTTTAAAAATAAATATAATTATGAGGTTAGGATCCATCATTTGTTCTTCTTAGTACATAAAACGTAAAATTGTATTATAGACATGATATATAAAGTAGTTAACCGAGTTCTATTCATGTTTAATACTTGTGTTACACGCGTAGTTAGAAACATGTTAAACCCGATAAGGCACGATTTGCCAGCCCTATTAATAATTGAAACCTCGGGACCATAATATCTCCAAACCACATAGACCAACCAACATTTAACTCTTCTTTTAGCAATTGCGTAAATTATAATCCAAAATTGTAAAATGTAGAAAATTGTAAACATAAAAGAATGTACAAAACTCTCTCATCCAACACTCATAAGAGAAGAACTTAAGTGATATTCAAGAATACAGACACACACATATATATATTGAACGGCAAATTTGGATCACTTACGGACCACTGTAGTATCATCGACGTCGTGCAACCAACGGAACCACCCGATCATATCCATCTCCATTAGACAATAATGCCTATGCACAAATTCAGGAGGAAACCCAATAAATATAGGAAAACCCTCTTGTGGGAATTGAACCTAAGAACTCATGGTCCCTAAACCGTATCCACCCCCATGATGCCACTAGGCTATAATGCCATAGGCATATATTACAAACCTTTTAAACTTTGTTGAAACACAAAATTGTTGTAAAAAAATTAAGGAAGTCTCAAGTATTGCAAAATTAGAGTCAACCGTGACTCAATCAAGCAATGCGTTGAGACTTAAGAATCATCTGAAATCTTTAATCTTGTTCTTCATTTAGTGTCATATGGAACTATGCTTTTGCCAGGGGCGGATCTACGGCCAATTAGGGGGTTTTCAGAAACCCGTTTGGTTTCTAACTTATAGTGTAAAGTCATATAAAAACGACTGAATGAACCCTTTAATATTTTGTTGAAGAACCCTTAATAAAATGTATGTAGTGGTGGTCTATTTGTTAAGCGTGCCCTTCGTAATCTTTATAGCTTCGGATATATCTTCAAGAACTTTCCAATTAAATTCCACTTCCACAGGATTCATATTCAGTTTGTCATCCGGTGATCTGTTAGAAGAAGTTAGCCCATTAGATTTACTTAGGGGCTGTTTGACAACTTCTGAATGGTTAAGTGCTGAACCAGTAAGAGGTCTGAACCATTAAGAGCTGAACCAGTAAGAGGTCTGAACCATTAAGAGTCAGTATAATACTTAACCCTTCAGAGGCAAATGTTTAACCAATTCAGATTAAAGGTCTTAACCATTCAGACTATGTATAAAACTTAACCATTCAGAGGCAAATGTCTTAACCATTCAGACATTTGTTCACGAAACAAACAGTCTAAACCATTAAGTATTGAACCAGTAAGATAGTAAGATGTCTGAACCATTAAGAGCCTCATTAAGAGCTAAACAAACAGCCCCTTAGCCCAATATCCATTTGATTTAAAAAATTAATAATTAAACAATATCTCATAAGTTAGTCCATTAGGTTCACTTAGTGTCTTAGTCTAACATCCATTTGATTTTTAAAAATATAATAATAATCAAACAATATCCAATATTTCTTTGGGCGGCAATTGGGGCACATTTTTAGGAGCTCAGACAGAACACATAAATTCTCAAGGCCGGCACTGATGTTCGGACCATGGTTGTAAAATAAGGTTTCCATGTCTGTGTACTCTCCGAGTAATCACTCCAAGGTACGCTGCTGAGACGACTTTCTTCAACTCCGCCTATTTGCTCGCAATCGATCAAGATAAAATAATTGCCAGTATATAGCTAAATAAAACTACCATATCAAGACACTTTATGTGACAACTCGTATTTCAGAACCTATCTTTGTACTAAGTATAGCATGTTTGAACACTATGTAACATATGTGAATCTTATATGATTATGTGAACTTTGATGACTAATGGAATGTTATGTTGTAATATGTGAATGCGTGTATGTATATGACCCGAGTCGCACAACAACAACCCAACCGCACAACACTTGGCACAACGCACAAGCTTTTGGGCTTTGGTCCTTGACTACTCTCGGCCCACTTCCCCACTCGGAACACATGGGCAGCCGTGCAGAGGGTTCGGCCCACCCCCCCCCCTTGTGTCGCATAACCCATGAGGAGAGTGTATACTCCTCATTTGTTGCAATCTCATAATACACACCAAACCCTACTCTCTCTTCCTTCTCTTTAGAACCCGACGGCAACAACACCTCTCTCCCTCGAAGCTTGTGATTCGGATCGCCCTCACCCTATCTTTAATCGGTTAGTGTTTCACGAATTATGCTTGTTGAATGATGTTATGATTCCATGATTTGATTAAATGGTTAGAGTTGTATGTATGATGAATAATGATGTCTATGTGATGATGTCTATGCAAATCGGATGTTATCATATTAATCTAAGAACCGATTGGATGCAAGTGATCGGCTGTTTTATATATTATGTTAGAATGGTTGTTAAGATGACATGTTGAATGTATGCTAGAAATAGGAATCTTCGATCTGATAATATGATTGAGGGTTTTGTTGAGTTGTTGTTCATGATTATGATTTTAGGGTTTATATGAGATAGATGAAAATTGCTTGGTTTGATCGAGATTGTGCATGATTGAAACTGTTGGTGTTGTTGATTGATAATCTCATAAATGGAAACCACATAATTGAGTGATTTTTGACTAAATCGGATAATGGAAACAATGTAACTGATTAACATAAAATTCGGATGGTAAAACGGATCGCACAAGCCCCTCTCGGTCGCACAAGAAGTCCAGTCGCACAAGAAGTCCAATCGCACAAGAGGTTCAGTCGCACAAGAAGTCTGTAGTCGCACAAGATGTCCCGGGTCACACAAGGCCGATTGGATCGCACAAATTGATTGATGTTCACTTGTTTGGACCGTAGGCATGTTGGATCAGTTTATTATTTGGGCCGGGTGTTTAACTGGATCGCACAACATGCTGTGGATCGCACAAGGTTGTGCTGATCGCACAACATGTTGGGCCGGGTAGTTGTTGGGTTTCAACTGCCCAATCGCACAAGATGTTATTGGGCTTACATTGTTACTTCAGCCCAATACATCATAATTGTACAAGTTTGGGTTATATGTGTTTAACTGATTTGTTTAACATTTTCAATGTGTATGCCATGATCATTACGTGTTCTTGATTTGCTAAATCTGTGTAAACATACGTGCACTACTCGAAACCAAAACCTGACTTATATGGTAACCATGTTAGGACGTGGTTGACCTCTAGCAGCTCGATTGACCTTTCTTTTACCTGCCGATAGGGGTGTTCACGATCCGATCCGATCGAGGGTCTGCTCATGCTCGGATTGAATTACAACCGATCCGATCCGAGCGGATCAAATTTGTAAAACCGATCGCAAAAGTGATGCTCATGCTCGGATTGAATTTAAATCGATCGGCTCAGTTTCGCTCGGTGTTTATCAAATCCTAAAAAAAAGCGAGCGGATCGTTTTCGCTCGATTGAATAATAAGGCTTCGTTCAACAAAAACAAATTCTAACTTAAAGTGCGAATACAAAAGAAACACAGAATAAAGTGCGAATACATAAGAAACACAAAATAAAGTGCGAATACAAAAGCAACACAAAATAAAGTGCGAATACAAATTGTCATTTAGTTCAAAAGCCATAAACTTCTTCTTTAAGCTTGTTCATACCAAAACAAGTGATACGATTGTTATACGACTGAAACAAAACAGTTTGGACAGCCCTACCTGCCGAGCTAACCTAAGGTGAGTTCACACTTTCTACAAAGCATGGGATTCCCAGGGGTTGGGAATGGGTTAAGTAATATGGATTCCTCGTCCTTCTTGGGTAGGACAGTACGGGTTCAGGAATATAATTCCTCGTCCTCATGGAAGTTAACTTTTACTAGACTAAAACTCTATCACGAAGTCCCTCCTTTTTATATCGACTTAATCGCCGGGCCAATGGCGAGCGGGTCATTAGTTAGATAGCGCTATTTAGGTTTGACAAGCCTCACACCGTGCCACAGAGGACATGCGTGAACTAATGGATCTGGGCACTTCAATGATGATAGACATTGACAGTTCAGGGCACATAAAAATGACTACAGTCAGCAGTCGATATGGTAACGAGTCTAGTCGTATATACATGGGGTAGCTCCCACGGCCAGAGAGCCAGATAATTAAACATGGGGTAGCCCCCACGACTGGATTGTCAGAATAAACGGGAATAAACTAAACACGTTTTCAACTATGGGGTAACCCCCACGGCAGGGATGCCAGTTAAAGGAAACTGCTTTCGGAATAACTTAAAACAAACACCCAACTGTGAACTCGCTCAACTTTGTTGTTGACTCGTCACTACATGCTTTGCAGGTCAATAGGTGCTTAGCTGGAGCTTGCATGGGGAAGAGTCGTTGTGGGACATGGACAGTTGTGTGCCATGTTAAACAATTAAACGTTTGAACTTATATTTTGTTTTGGTTTTGATCGTTATGCTTCCGCTTGCAACTTAAACTATGTTTTGTTTGGACACCAATTGCATTGGTTGGATTTTTATAATTACTTATATGCTTGTTCAATATAATTGCTGGTTGGATCCTGGTCAGTCACGCCTCCAAGCGGTGATACTCCGCATGTGGATTTTGGGGGTGTGACAGATTGGTATCAGAGCCATTGGTTATAGTGAACTTGGTTTTAATAAGGGAAAAAGTTTTTGTTAAAACCAGACTATAACTGTACAGTGCTCAACGATCCACAACGACGCTTCACTCCACGTGCAAGGCTCGACATTCTAGGTGATATGATTTATGTTTATATTGCCTACTTGCTGGTTACATAGAACTTTACTCATGGTATGCTTAGTTAAACGTAGCATCTATAGTTTGAAAACACGCGTGTGCTTACTCTCTTCTGTCACCGCACTTTCACGAACCTCTCTCACTCATGTTTTCCTTTGATATGAAGATCATGAGTGGACGCGTTAACATGACTCAAGCCCAATTGACGGCTTTGATTAACCAACAAGTTGCTGCGGCACTTGCAGCCGCACAAGCAGGAGGTATACCCTGCAGTCGAAACTCATTCTAGGATCCCTAGATCCTACTCTCGTGAATCAACCTTTGTGTTAAACTTTGTCCTTTCTTACTCTCACGACAGGTCAACCTTCACAGCCTCCTGTGTGCACATTCAAGACCTTTATGGACTGTCGACCTGGTACCTTCAGTGGTAATGAAGGAGCTGTCGGTCTCCTCCACTGGTTTGAGAAGCTCGAATCCGTCTTTGAAATGTGTGAATGCCCTGAGGCTCGCAGGGTGAAGTATGCTACGGGTACTCTCGAGGGTGTAGCGCTCACGTGGTGGAACGCTCAGGTCCAAATGCTGGGGTTGGTTGCTGCTAACGCCACCCTATGGAACGATTTCAAGGAATTGATCAAAGAAGAATACTATAGCCATGATGATATTCATAAGCTGGAGGTAGAATATTACAACTTAAAGATGACGGGGTCGGAAATTGAAGCTTATACAAAAAGATCGAATGAGCTAGCCATCTTATGTCCTACTATGGTAGACCCACCCATCAAATGTATCGAATTGTATCTCAAGGGTTTAGTGCCAGAGATTCAAAGTCATGTGACCTCAGCAAATCTAGGCACCATTCAACAGATCATCAAGTTGGCTCATCGTCTCACGGATCAGGCGGTGGAGCAGAACAGGTTACCAAAGGGCATTAGTGCTACCACTTCAGATGCTCCTAGTGACAACAAGCGAAAATGGGATGGAGCTTCAAGCAAAGGTTCAACTTCTGTTCAATCTCAGTCTCAGCAGAGAAGGACTGACGACTACAAGAGCCCTAGTCAGCAATCGTCTGGTGGTCAAAGTCAAGGAGGGTACAAGGGAAATCACCCCAAATGCAATCGTTGTAACCTACACCACAGCGGGCCATGCACCAGGAGTAACTGTCATCGGTGCAACAAGCCAGGCCACGCCGCAAAGGATTGCAGAAGTTTATACCCCGCAAACCAGAATCATCAGCAACAGTAAGCCCCACAGAATCAACGCCAGCAGCAGCAGCAGCAAGGTAACAACAAAGGGTGCTTTCAGTGTGGAGCTGAAGGCCACTTCAAGAGAGATTGTCCTCAACTAAACCGGAACCAGAACAATAATAACAACCAGGGGAATGGAAACAACGGGGGTAACAACGGCAATGGCACAAGGGGTCGTGTGTTCGTTATTGGCCAGGGTGAAGCGAGGAACGATCCCAATGTTGTGACGGGTAAGTTCCTACTGGACGACTTTTATGTTACTGTCTTATTTGATTCAGGTGCCGATACTAGTTACGTGTCCTTAAAAGTTAGTCAAATGCTTAAGCGTGCCCCAACACTATTGAACACCAAGCACACTGTAGAGTTAGCTAATGGTAAGGGTTTAGAGGCCACACACGTAGTCAAGGGTTGTAATCTTGTTCTTGCTGATCACACCTTCTCTATCGACCTTATTCCTATCGTTCTGGGTAGTTTCGACGTTGTCATTGGGATGGATTGGTTATCCCAACACCAAGCTGAGATCCTTTGCCACGAGAAAATTGTCCGTATTCCTCGTTCGGGTGATTAACATCCCATGATTCGTGGCGACAAGAGTGGTGCTGTTGTGAGCATCATCTCTTTCCTTAAGGCCCAGAAGTGTTTACGAAAGGGCCACACTGCTATTTTGGCTCTCGTTACTGACACCTCGAAGAAAGATAAAAAGATAGAAGAATTTCCGATTGTACACGACTATCCTGAGGAATTACCTGGCCTTCCGCCTCATCGTCAAGTCGAGTTTCAAATCGAGCTAGCTCCTGGAGCAGCACCCATAGCTCGTGCACCGTATCGCTTAGCTCCATCAGAGTTGGAAGAACTCTCCACGCAACTACAAGAACTCTTGGATAAGGGTTTTATTCGTCCTAGCTCTTCGCCTTGGGGAGCTCCAGTTTTATTTGTGAAGAAGAAAGACGGTACCTTCAGGAGGTGCATAGATTACCGCGAACTAAACAAGGTGACCGTGAAGAATCGCTATCCTCTTCCACGTATCGACGACTTATTCGACCAGCTGCAAGGGTCGAGCTTTTACTCGATGATTGATCTGAGATCGGGATATCACCAGCTGAGAGTCCGAGAATAGGACGTCTCCAAAACAACCTTTAGAACTCGTTATGGACACTACGAGTTTTTGGTCATGGCTTTTGGGCTGACAAACGCACCTGCGGTTTTCATGGACCTTATGAATAGAGTGTGCAAGCCTTACCTAGACAAGTTCGTCATAGTTTTCATCGACGACATCCTGATCTATTCTAAGAGTCAGGAGGAACATGAGCAGCATCTACGACTTATTTTGGAACTCCTTCGAACAGAGCAGCTTTATGCTAAGTTCTCGAAATGCAACTTCTGGCTTCGTGAAGTCCATTTCCTAGGCCACGTGGTAAACAAGGATGGGATTCATGTTGATCCATCCAAGGTAGACTCGATCAAGGACTGGCCTGCACCTAGAACACCAACGGAAATCCGCCAATTCTTGGGTTTGGCGGGCTATTACAGAAGGTTTATCAAGGATTTCTCCAAGATTGCGCAACCACTCACCTCACTAACTCAGAAAGGTGTCACCTATCGTTGGGGTGAGGCACAAGAAACTGTGTTTCAACACTTAAAGGATATACTTTGTAGCGCCCCTATCCTCTAATTTCCTGAAGGCACAGAATATTATGTGGTTTATTGCGACGCATCCATTCAGGGACTTGGATGTGTGCTGATGCAACGTGACAAGGTCATTGCTTATGCGTCACGTCAACTTAAGATCCATGAACGGAACTACACTACACACGATTTGGAGCTGGGAGCTGTTGTTTTCGCACTCAAGATATGGAGACATTACCTGTACGGTACCAGGTGCACCATTTACACCGATCACAGGAGTCTCGAGCATATCTTCAAGCAAAAGGAGTTAAACATGCGTCAACGTCGATGGGTTGAGCTATTGAACGATTACGAATGTGCCATCAAGTACCACCCAGGCAAAGCCAATGTTGTGGCTGATGCCCTCAGTCGAAAGGACACTACGCCTAAGCGCGTGCGAGCATTAAAACTTACCATCCAGTCTAGTCTTCCTGCACATATACGAGATGCTCAGGTAGAAGCATTGAAACCAGAAAACATCAGGGCTGAAGCCCTACGCGGCTCAAGGCAACGATTAGAACAAAAGGAATACGGCGCCTACTACGTAACAGGACGCATTTGGGTCCCATTCAATGGAAACCTACAAGAGCTTGTGATGGATGAAGCACACAAGTCTCGCTACTCAGTACATCCTGGTTCAGATAAGATGTACCACGACTTGAAAACTACGTATTGGTGGCCTAGCATGAAGGCCCAGATAGCAACTTACGTCAGCAAGTGTTTGACTTGTGCGAGAGTCAAGACGGAATACCAGAAACCCTCAGGCCTACTTCAACAACCTGAGATACCACAATGGAAATGGGAGCAAATTTCCATGGATTTCGTTACTGGCCTACCTAGATCTCAGCGCGGAAATGACACTATTTGGGAGATCGTGGATCGACTCACAAAGTCTGCACACTTCTTGGCTATCAAAGAAACTGACAAGTTCTCTACTTTAGCAGACGTTTACTTGAAGGAAGTGGTTTCGAGGCACGGGGTGCCCACCTCTATTATCTCTGATCGTGATGCACGTTTTACTTCTGAACTGTGGCAAGCAATGCACAAGTCTTTTGGCTCTCGATTAGATATGAGCACAACTTGTCACCCGCAAATGGATGGGCAGTCTGAACGCACCATCTAGTCCCTTGAAGACATGCTTAGGGCATGTGTGATTGACTTTGGAAACGGTTGGAAAAACATCTCCCACTAGTGGAATTCTCGTATAACAACAGTTACCACACCAGCATTCGGGCCGCTCCATTTGAGGCATTGTACGGGCGTAAATGCCGATCACCTCTTTGTTGGGCAGAGGTGGGGGATAGTCAAATCACTGGCCCAGAACCTGTTGTAGACACAACAGAAAGGATTGCTCAAATACGACAACGAATGGCGGCAGCTCGTGACAGTCAGAAAAGCTACGCCGATAAGGGCAGGAAACCACTCGAGTTCCAGGTTGGGGATCTAGTGCTACTCAAAGTCTCACCCTGGAAGGGTATTGTTCGTTTTGGCAAACGAGGCAAACTTAACCCACGATACGTTGGACCATTTGAAATCATAGAGAAAATAGGCAAGGTAGCCTACAAACTGAACCTACCAACAGAACTCAGTGGAGTTCACAACGTTTTCCACGTGTCGAATCTGAAGAAGTGTCTGTCAGATGAGACCCTCATAGTTCCTTTGAAGGAGCTCACTATCGACGAGCTGTTGTGATTCGTCGAGGAACCAGTTGAGATCACGGACCGGGACGTTAAGGTCCTCAAGCGCACTAGAATACCTCTCGTTCGAGTTTGTTGGAACTCACGTCGTGGTCCAGAGTTCACCTGGGAATGTGAAGACCAAATGAAACAAAAGTATCCCCAATTGTTCGCAAACAGTACAACCACTACTGAGGCTGAAGCTACTGTGGAACAGATCAACGGGGGGAGGATGTGACACCCCAGGAAAACCATGCAACTTAACTAGCTTCCTCAGTGAGTACGTACCAAATTTCGGGACGAAATTTCTTTCAACTTGGGGATAATGTGACAACTCGTATTTCAGAACCTATCTTTGTACTAAGTATAGCATGTTTGAACACTATGTAACGTATGTGAATCTTATATGATTATGTGAACTTTGATGACTAATGGAATGTTATGTTGTAATATGTGAATGTGTGTATGTATATGACCCGAGTCGCACAACAACAACCCAACCGCACAACACTTGGCACACCGCACAAGCTTTTGGGCTTTGGTCCTTGACTACTCTCGGCCCACTTCCCCACTCGGAACACATGGGCAGCCGTGTAGAGGGTTCGGCCCACCCCCCCCCCCCCCACCCCCCTTGTGTCACATAACCCATGAGGAGAGTGTATACTCCTCATTTGTTGCAATCTCATAATACACACCAAACCCTACTCTCTCTTCCTTCTCTTTAGAACCCGACGACAACAACACCTCTCTCCCTCGAAGCTTGTGATTCGGATCGCCTTCACCCTATCTTTAATCGGTTAGTGTTTCACGAATTATGCTTGTTGAATGATGTTATGATTCCATGATTTGATTAAATGGTTAGAGTTGTATGTATGATGAATAATGATGTCTATGTGATGATGTCTATGCAAATCGGATGTTATCATATTAATCTAAGAACCGATTGGATGCAAGTGATCGGCTGTTTTATATATTATGTTAGAATGGTTGTTAAGATGACATGTTGAATGTATGCTAGAAATAGGAATCTTCGATCTGATAATATGATTGAGGGTTTTGTTGAGTTGTTGTTCATGATTATGATTTTAGGGTTTATATGAGATAGATGAAAATTGCTTGGTTTGATCGAGATTGTGCATGATTGAAACTGTTGGTGTTGTTGATTGATAATCTCATAAATGGAAACCACATAATTGATTTATTGTTGACTAAATCGGATAATGGAAACAATGTAACTGATTAACATAAAATTCGGATGGTAAAACGGATCGCACAAGCCCCTCTCGGTCGCACAAGAAGTCCAGTCGCACAAGAAGTCCAATCGCACAAGAGGTTCAGTCGCACAAGAAGTCTGTAGTCGCACAAGATGTCCCGGGTCGCACAAAGCCGACTGGATCGCACAAATTGATTGATGTTCACTTGTTTGGGCCGTAGGCATGTTGGATCAGTTTATTATTTGGGCCGGGTGTTTAACTGGATCGCACAACATGCTGTGGATCGCACAACATGCTGTGGATCGCACAAGGTTGTGCTGATCGCACAACATGTTGGGTCGGGTAGTTGTTGGGTTTCAACTGCCCAATCGCACAAGATGTTATTGGGCTTACATTGTTACTGCAGCCCAATACATCATGATTGTACAAGTTTGGGTTATATGTGTTTAACTGATTTGTTTAACATGTTCAATGTGTATGCCATGATCATTACGTGTTCTTGATTTGCTAAATCTGTGTAAACATACGTGCACTACTCGAAACCAAAACCTGACTTATATGGTAACCATGTTAGGACATGGTTGACCTCTAGCAGCTCGATTGACCTTTCGTGTAGGCGGCGATCGGTAGTTCGATCCTTGAACTGAATGGGTTTTACCTCACCGCACTGTCGTACCTTTGGGCGAGTGTTAACGGGCTTCTGCCCTAGGTGAGAGTTTTCCCCAGTTCGGAGACGAGTGTATCCCGATGTGGTGAATTTCGCCAGTAGCCCATTTAGAGGATTCGTTAGCCTTTAAAAAAAAAAAGACACTTTATATAAGTATAATAATGAGTGGAAAACACGTTACATAAAATAATATATTTACGATGCTGCATTATTATCATCACAAGATATAATCTTTTTATTTTAATAATCACTATTTTTTCTGACGTCACGTGTTGCGACGAAACCGGGCAAATGATAATGTAAATCAAACGTGATTTGAAAATAACGCATGTTGTTTAGAAAGCCAAACCATTAGAACGGTTTAGTATATCATCGTACCGTTTTATGATACCAAATAAATACTTTATTTAGAGTACAACGTCGTTTTTAACAAAACTTATAATAGAATGTTGAGGAAAAAGTCAAACACAACTACGTACTTAAGTTTTTAGAAAAAAGTTATAAATGTAAATTATTAAAGAAGTATCACACTAATCGATAAATTAATATATGTTCTAAAAATGAATTATTAAAAAAAATGGTATAGGAAATATATGGTTTTAAAAACGGGAAAAATTTTTAAATATGTTATTAAAAGTAAATATAATAACAAACTATTATAATATATTAAATGAAATAAGAACAAAAACTATATATTGTTATAAAAATAAAGTTACTATTAATCGTCCTTCGTCAACAGATACCAAATAAATACTTTATTTAGAGTATAACTTCGTTTGTAACAAAACTTATAAAATAATGTCGGGAAAAAATCAAACGTAACTACGTACTTAAGTTTTTAGAAAAAAGTTATAAATATAAATTATTAAAGAAGTATCAAATTAATCGATAAATTAATATATTTTCTAAAAAAAGAAAAATAAGAATTATTAAAAAAATGGTATAGGAAATATATGATTTTAAAAATGGAAAAAATTAAAAATATGTTATTAAAAGTAAATATAATAATAAACTATTATAATATATTAAATAAAAGAAAAAAACTATATATTATTATAAAAATAAATTTACTATTCATCGTCATTCGCCAACAATATTTACTAGTGTGATTTCTCTTGCGCGATGCGGCAGGTATTCGTTCTGTATCGGTTCGCTAGGCGGTGGGAACTCGGTCGGTATTGGTTGGGTTCGTTTAGTATTGATTCAATTCATTGGGTTTTCGGTCAGTGTCTATTCAGTGTGTTACGGTACCGATAAATGGTATAGCAACCGAAAGAGATATATATCAACACGTGTTTTATATCCATAAAAAAAACTATTCAAAATGAATATTGGTACATGTACCAATGTTAAATCGTTACACCATTTGTGTCTCCACATCACATGGTGTTTCTTTGTCACCACCACTGTGTACTTAAATCACCGTTATCGCCTCACCACCACTTTACCCCTATAAACTTAACACTTTAAGTTATATTAGATATATATTTGATTCCAAAATCTAATTATTTTTGTAAAGTTTAAACCTAATTTATTAAGCAACATGAATATTTCATATGATTGTAAAAATAAAATATTAATCTAAACACCATAAAACTATGTAGTTACTATTACATGGTCTATTTATAAATTAAGTGTTGTTTTATAATTTGATGTATCAACTATTCATCAGTAAGGGTATATGGGGCACTTCTCGGGGAGGCATGCAGTGACCCTATTCCCTGAGCGGGTACACTGCCGCCATCACCGTCGTGATGCAATTCGGTGAATGGAATCGGTGTGTATTCACCGATGAGGGATTCAAACTTTAAACGGCTATATAGCCGTTATACATAAAAAAAATTCCTAACCCCTATAAATACTACCTCTTAATCTTTTTATTTTTCAAACCCAAAACAACTCTCACCCATTCAACTCATCTAATTTTTTTAACCAATCTTTAAAAAAAATGGATTCCAAGTTCCCGTTTTTTTCTCCCCTGCCCGACTTTCCCGACGATGAAGATTCATCGTCAAGCGATGGTAGTTTAATTTTCTTCCAAAATCTCATCCAACAAGCGGAGCTACTAGACACGGCATCGTCTAGTAAAAAAAAATTGTCCGTCGAGATCGTGTGGGAGGCCACGAAACACTCATGGCCGATTATTTTGTCGAAAATCCAAAATTTAATGCCGATATTTTTCGTCAGAGGTTTCGTATGTCCAAGTCTTTGTTCCTAAAAATTGTTAGTGACGTGGAAGCGAATAACGAGTGGTTTCAAGAGGGCTTGGACGGGAGAATGAAGAAAAGTTTCACGCTGTTGCAAAATGTTACTTCTGCGATTAAACAACTTACAACCGGTAACCCACCAGACGAAAACGACGAGTATTTAAATATGGCTGAAAGGACATCTCGTGAGTGCCTTGAATATTTCTGCGAGACGGTCTGTACAATGTATGCCGGTGAATTCTTACGTAGACTAACGAACCACGACGTTGCGCTATTGTATCAGGCTCATGAGGAGAGACATCACCTACCTGGTATGTTGGGTAGTCTGGATTATACACACTTCGTCTGGAGAATGTGCCCCACAGAATTGCGTGGACAATATATGAGAGGCGATCATCAATACCCGACAGTTATGTTAGAGGCGGTGGCGTCTCAAGATTTGTGGGTTTGGCATAACATGATTATAAAAGACGACGGAAGGGCGATAGCACCGGTACACATTCAAGCTCCTCCAGTCGAACCCATCTTCGATGATACAGCTTATAGCGAGCTCATTGACGAAGAAATGCATTGGAGACTAAAACACGATCTCGTTGAGCATCTCGGACGTTTAGGTCTACCTCACCTTGAAGTGAGTTCCGACGACGAGTAGTTTGTTTTTTTATTTTTCTAGTTTGAATGTAATTTTTATTTTTAATTTAATGAAATGTCTTTTATTAAATTTTATTTAATTTTTATTAATATTTGTTTAATTTATAAACATGCATAATTACAACAAATAAAAAAAACAAAAAAAAAAGAAAAAAGCAAGTCCCCCAAGAGAGGAGTGCCGCCATCAAATTGAGGGTGTGAGGGGAGTTGACGTGACGCGTACTGATTGGCCGTGCGTAAGAGATGGGACTCCATAAGAGAGGAGTGCCCCTCTCACCCTAAATGCAATTCATATGTATAATATAATATAATGGTTTTACCACAAGGTTGAATTTGTTGATCAAGTCAGTCATGTCCATAGGACCATAACCTATTCAAGGACTTAACACTATACAGGTGAACTAACTAAATAACCTAGACTGCACTATAATTATAATTATTAAATTATCATGCAAGCTATTATAAACTATTATATAACATAAAGACTTTATCATATTATCATGCAAGCTATTATAAACTATTATATAACATAGACTTTTTCAAAGTTGACCAGGTTTATTCATCTGGTCATGGCTTCTTCAGTACCTTTACTTACCATATATAACATGCTCCCTCCCTAGATTTGCAAACATCAAACATCAAGCAAATCAAATATCGATAAACAAACTCCGCCGCCACCATGTCCACCATCGTTTCCGCCACAAAGTTGCAAGGACTGCAGGGTCCAAAACCCTCACCTCTGATGATAAAGAACAACTCCTCAAAAATTTTCAAAAAAAGTAATATCAATGATCAAGATTATAAGCAAGTAAATAGAAGTGAAGGCTATAGACCTCCGGTGATTGTTTATCTGAAGTCACCGAAAGTTATTCATGTGCACCCACATGAGTTCATGACCACGGTTCAGCGACTCACTGGAAAACCGACCACTCCGCCTTCGCATGGCTCAAATGGTACCATTGACGTGGGAATGTAATGGGAATCAAGGTTAAATGATCATAGAGAGATGTTGAAACTTAGTAGGTTTTTTTATGTAAACAGAAAACATTAATATTGTTCTTTTAATTCATGTATGAAAAGTTGGTATATAGAAATAGAATAGAAACAAAACGCTAATCAAAAGCACAAAAAATGCATCGATTTAGTCTTGTCTCTATCAAGTAACTTATGATTATGATGATTTTTTTATTGAGTGAACATTTTTTATTTATTTTTTCAAGGTACAAACATACTTCTTGTGAATGACTTGGATGTTGATAGATAATATTCAAAAAATTAAAAGTTATGTGACTATATGACTACAAAGAGTTATTATAATGGTTCTGGGTTACCTGCAGTGACGGAACTAGCCCATTAAATCAAGGGTATCCCGAATTTTTTTACTGTGCAATCATATAACATTAAAAAAATGATAGCGGCGACATTAAATAAAGTTTAATCTGGAAATCTATCTCCGACGAACATTCAGGAAAACTCACCGGCATAACAAATAGCGGCGACATGCGTATTACCGACGACATTTTGTTCATTAGCAAGGGCGTAGCTTAAGAGGGGCCGGGAGGGGCGCCCGACCCCCCGAACTTTTCGCTTAGTAGTGTTATATATGCAGTTTTCGTATAGAAATTTTTGGGTATATACGTTTTCGACCCCCCGGTTCTATAGAAATTTTTGGGTATATACGTTTTCGACCCCCTCGTTTTCATGGTCAAGCTTCGCCACTGTTCATTAGCGACGGCCTCATTACCGGCAAACATGTCGCCGCTAATGATTGTTGATTTTTTATCGAACCGGTGTTATTGGCAGCAGCAAAACAGGAGACCAGTGCATAAAGGATGACCAGCGATGTTTGGTTTTCTTCTAGATCCTGAGCGACGATCAGAAACAATACCGTCATAAGTATTTTGTGAATTTTTTTGGGCTAATCTGATCAGCTAGGCTTATCTAATCAATTGAGTCATTGTTTCAATCGGGCTCCCTTATTTTACAAGTTTAGGTTTATTAGGGATATCCTTGTATTATTTTAGGGGTATCATTTGTATAAAACCGGAAAAAAAACACTAAGCATACGGACTTCAGCCGTAGCCCGTGCTACAACTCACATAATAGTAGTTCCGGCCATGTTTACCTGTCCCATCTTGTATGTGCTTATTAACAGGACCGGTCTTGAGAATTCAGGTGTTTTGTTCGAGTCTGAAAACACGTGTCCCTTAGGCCTTAATGAAATAAATAATGTAAACTTTTTTTAAACAACGATTAAAGTTATAGGAATAAACATTGCAACTCCCAGAATGACAAAAACATAGAATTCGAATGAGTGAATAATATACCGTAACATGATAATAGCTAACCAATAATTCGATAATCTCTCTTTAAAAAATTAATTTACTCCTAATAAACTACTGATCTGGATCCCTAAGCAGTACTCAAGTTTATAGTTACCCAATAAAATAAGGGAAATTAGATTGTAATAATCCATATAGTAGACGTCATTGGTCATTGGTAGTCCCTATTTTGAATATTCCCTCCGGCAGTCTAACCTTTCACATATTTTTCCTTCACTGGTCCCTCGTTAAAAAAAAAACTTAACAAAGTTAAGTTTTTTTTTCTGAATTACAAATATATATTTTTAGGGCTTTTGATCAGAACGTCGATACGAGCCCATTGATGTAAAACTTACCTCAAAACGGTGCTCTAAACGGCGAAAACGGTGCTTCAATTCAGGTGTTTAAACTTACAATTAACAAAAATCAAGTCGTTTGGAGCACCGTTTCGAGGTAAGTTTTACATCAATGGACTCGTATCGTTGTTCTGATCAAAAGTCCTAAAACATGTGTTTGTATTTGGAAGAAAAAAACTTAACTCCGTTAAGTTTCTTTAACGGGGGATCGGTGGAGAAAAAATTGGTGAAAAATATGAATGATAGGAGAAATATTCAAAAGTGGGACTGCCAAAGTATCAATGACGTCTACTAAGAATTATTACAGACCAATTTTCCATAAAATGATTAAGATAATGAAAAGTATATATCCAAAACAAACATTCCGACCCAATAAAAACTTCAAAAAAACTACAACCAGAAAATACCTAAAAGTTTTAGGGGGGATTCAGAATCTTTTTTTGGGGCACAATATGTTTTTGGCTAAATATGAGTTCATTAAATATAAAAATTCCTCATTTATAGTTGTTTTTATGTGTTTTCATCTTTTAAAATACCCGTTTACACCAGTACTTCAGTAGTAACATGAGATGTTAACCGAGTCTTCATATAACCCGTACTTTTTAGAGCCTTTTTTAATTTAATTTAGATATCGAGTCTTAATATTAAAAAATATATATATATATATATATCGAGTCTTCATATAACCCGTACTTTTTAGAGCTTTTTCAAATTTAATGTGGATATCAATGACTCAATTAAGCAGTATGTTTTATCTTAACTCTTTTCTTTTATAACGTTGAACAAAGGAAAAATCCATTAAAAAGTGAGTTTTGCCTAATTAGTCTAAGAAGAATTGTGATGATGACACGTGTCACTCATTTTGTACTAAAACATTTTGGTTCTTAGGCTATGGGGTATGGGGCTTGGGTTGGGGCGTGGGTTGGGGGAAAACGCCCAAGGCACCACCCCGGGTGGGCTTGGGTTGGGGCGTGGCCCTTGGGGCTTGGGTTTCAAGCCGGGCGTGGGGCGAGGGAAGCGAGCTAACATGGCGGGCTGTGTATGGCCAAAACAAAATAGCCGTTGGCCAACGGCTATGTTAAAAAAATAATAATAATTTTTCACTATAAAACTCACATTTTTCTTCCATTTTTTACCACATTCAACCACATCTTCTATAAAATCATCTTCAATTCTCCTTCTATAAAACGAAAAAATGCATCCTTATAACCGTCCTTTTGACCCGAACTACCCGTATGCATTCCAAGAAAATAATCCTAGCCCACCACCCAATCGTCCAATGCCTCGTCCATTTTTCATACACTCTTCTATGCCCCATGAAGCGAGTTACGCATCGCTTCTTGGGAATCGTGTGTTTACTAACTTCCCACACTCCGATGATTCGATACCTACCCCGTTTACACAATCGCCCATCAACCTTTCACCAACCTCCATCGACCTTTCACAAAACGAAACCGTTCCCGAAACTCAACCACCCAATGATGGTCCTTCCGCATCGAAACCCATCAAAAAGAGAAGTCATAAGAAAAAAACCGAGGTGGATAAAGTAGTTGAAACCGTCAAACGAAAACAACAAAAATGGGTCGTTGCTAAAGAAGTTGCATTGGCGAGGGCTTGGTGTCAACAATCTCAACATTCAACTTTAGGTATTCTTAACCTTTGTTTTTATTAATGGTTATTTTTTATATAACTTTGTAATATATTAAATTTTGTTTTTATTAAAATAGGAAATCCGCAACATCGAGCCGCCCTGTGGGAATCGGTTAGTAGACTATTCCATGAAGAAATGGGAAGGGAGGCTTATCGTGAAAACGATAGCTTATCCTCAAAGTGGAGCGAGATAAGCACCCAACTTACAAAATATAGTGGTTTCTTAAATAAAGCAAAGCAAAACCCAAAAAGTGGTGAAACCGAAGCCGACATTTTGACAAATGCAGCGTGCACATTCAAATCAAATGTGGGGACCGACTTCCGTTTCATGCATTGTTGGGAGATTTGTAAGTTTCATCCAAAGTGGACGAATATCCCCATTGGTAGCGAAACTAACTCGTCTTCCAAAAGGTCAAGGGCTCGTCCCAAGCCCAATCTGATGCACGAGATCAAGAGTTGGATGACCTTTTGGATGATTCGTCAAGCCCAAACCGGCCTGGGTATGGAAGAAATGCCTCAAGAAGGCGTGCTCAAAAATCAAGATCTGGTACGGCATCGCCTTCAGCTGGGAGTTCGGGGTCGCGTAGGGGAATATACAGTGACCAGTTGGATGACATTTCATGCAAGATGGATACATTCAACGTATTCCAACAACAAAGGGCCGAAATATGAAGGAGCAAAGAAGTTAGAGATGTCGCTAGAGATGCAGCGAAACAAAAACGGGAGGATTTGAATTTCTATCCCAGCCTATTGATCACCTACAGGGTGAAGAGTTACAACTAGTCTTGGCGATGAGAGAAGAGATAAAAAACAAATATAAAAGTTAGGATTTTTTTTTAATTTTCTTTATTTAAAAATATTAAAAAAAATTAAATTTTTTGTTTTAAATAATATTCAATTAGCCCAGCGGGTCAGCCCAGCGAAGCCCGCCAAACCCACGCCCCACCATACCGTGTTGAATGTGGGTTAGCCCATGTCTGCCCTCCCCATCCACGTGTCAACTAATGCCCCAAGCCCAACCTCCACCCCACCATACCCCACGGCCTTATAAGTAGGAGACTAGGAGTGTGAAAGTGACATGTGGCATCACTTTTGTTTTCTCAAAAATACAACACAAGAAATCCAGTACAAAAAAATCTAATATAAAAAAATATAGCACAAAAAATCCAATACAAAAAATTTAGTACAAAAAAATCTGGTAAAAAACTTCAGCACAAAAAAATTAGAAAAAAAAATAATAAGACAAAAAAATTTAGCACAAAAATGTTGTACAAAAATACAACTTAAAAAAATGTTATACAACATAGAAATAAAACACAAGTTTTGGATTTTTTTTTAATTGTCATGTTTTATATAGTAATATAGTATTCAAATTAAAGATAAAATGACGCTCGATTTTATGGTGAAAATTTAATAAAAATACAATGTGGTATAAAAAAAATATGAAAGTTTAAAAAATGAAGGTGGAACATGCATGTGGAGATAGAAAATAAATATGATTTTATAAAGATATCCACTCATTTTTTTTTCTACATTTCTATCTTAACCATTAATTTGAAAAATTAAAGGTTAAAATTCATTCTCATTCTACTTGGACAAAATAACTTTCTATTTGATTTTACCCTGTTGAACAATATCCAATCAAGCCAAAATAAGCGGAAATATATTGCTAAAAGTACCATATCGTAACACTTTTTATACGTATAATAATCAACAATACAGTACACAAACCAAGATATTTACGATGCTACATTATTATTACTAGCCATAATCATTTATCTAAAAAATTAATTACCGTTATACGGCAAGGTTGAATTTGTTGATCAAGTCATAGTCATAACCATAACCTTTTCAAGTAAATAACTTTAGTTATCATGCAAACTATAATTTATAATTTATTTATAAATTATTAATAAATAAAAACATAAATACTTTTTCAAGTTGACCAGGTTAAACCTGGTCTAGCTCCTTCAATACCTTTACTCCCACAAGTACCATATATAAGCACAAGTTCGCTCACTACTAGAAAATAAGGCTAATGCAACTTTTTAGATGCAACCTTTTTGAATTGTGTTGCATTTGAGTCTAATGCAACTTCGTTTAACAAAAAAGTTGCATTCAAATATCTAATGCAACCTTTTCATAAAAAAGTTGCAAAATTTTAATGAAATTGCAACCTTTTTTTTGAAAGGTTGCAAGTTTTATTAGAATTTGCAACTTTTGTTAGAAAAGTTGCAAGTTTTGTTAGAAAGGTTGCGTAATTCAATGAAACAAACAAAAAAATTAAGTAGAAGGTTTTGATTTGTAAATAGTAAAAAAAAAACTTTCATTATTGTTTTGGTGATGTTTGATACATATAGATACTATTTGTAATAAAATACATGGTAGAACTAATGTAGGAATACCTGAAATTGCAAAATAAAAGATAAATTGCGATAAAAAAATAGCTGACTTTTGATCAACAAAACTCGTTCAGGCTGGCGAGTCTAAACGAGCTTTGTATGTAAAGCTCAAGTTTGGGCTCGATAACTAAACGGGTCATGCCTATAGCCTATAGGCTCGAACTCGAACTTGGGCTCGTTAAGACTCAATTCGTTTGAGCTTTTATTGATCTGATTCCAAATAGCTCTTGAGCCGCTCCGTCTCATTTACACCCCTACCCACGACAACACAATCTAACACTTTAAAATCTAATGTGACCCAATAAGGTATACATGCTCCACTAAAAGGTCATTCATTGTACATTTGGTTATCCAAATCACCATAAGTCATATACTACACATATGAAACTTATGTTTGGCTGAGTATGCAAATCACGATAACTCATATATACACATGAAACTTACGAGAAAATAAAGAATACTATTTTCATTATTTATAAATTTTATTATTTAGTATAGCTAAATAAAAAATATATATTAAAATGCTGTCATTTACAACTAAATTCTAAAATTACGTTTTACTTTTAATTTAGTGTCCCTCATCAAATCAAAAACACAAATCTGTTCCCCAAAAAATTCAGATCTCCCTCTCATTCTTAATTTTTACAATTCCATATCCCCCATTACTCGCCCCTATCAGTATTCACTGATTCTCTCCTTCAACCTCGATCAATCGCCTCCTACGCTTGATTACGATCCCCCATTCCCCATCGGATGGTTGTCTAAGATCAATTCACACCACTACACTACACCACTGGGGAATCGCGGCTCAATGACGGACGAACCAGCGCTGCACCACAGTTAGGGTTTGGATTGAAATGTTGATTTTGGTTGTAACTTTTGGTGCAGATGTGTGTATTAGGGGGTGTATCATATCACGAGGTTTTCAAATGGTTTTAACAGAGGAAAATACAACTTCAGGTATATCACAATTCACAAATCATTAAAATTAGTTATACTTTTGGAAAAATATGTTAGTGTGTTTCTCTGCTATGAGTTAATGTGTCAAATTCTAGATCTGGTTCGATTAATTTTGGAAAATTGCTTTTATTGATACATATGGTTAATTGGATGATTTAAGGGCATACTTTTTACTCAATTTAGTTTTGGTTGCTCGTGTGTTTTATATGAATGAGCATCATATATACACACACACACAAAACTAAGAATTAATTACTTCCGGTAGTTAATAATGCATAGAAAATCTTGCAGAAGGGCTTGTCATAGAAAAGAAGTCACAACCTTCAGGTGTTTTAACTTGTTTTTGAGCATCACCTGACTACCTGAGACATTAGGTCAGGTATTTGAGCATCACCTGACTACCTGAGACATTAGGTCAGGTAACAATAAACTTTTGTCAGTCACATATGCATACTGCATCCTTCTTTCGATTTCCATTCCTAGTCTTCCAATCAAATGGTCGTCTCCTATAATTGATTCCCACCACCACTGCTCAACCGATGTCACGGTTGTGACCAGGGAACCACCACTGCACTACCAGGAAACCATCATCGTTGTTCGACTCCTCATCGCTCTAACCCACACTTCAGCCTTGGGCAGGCATTGTTATTTTCTCGTCCATTAACTTTGCTTCAATCTCATTTAGGGTTTCGTTTGAAATATTGAATTTGGTTGTATATTTTGGGGAATGTGCGGTTGAGGGGGTATTTCAAGTTAGGGTTTGATTACTTTGTGAATTCCCATGCTTTTGAAGTGTTGTTGTGGTTGTTAGAAAAAGTTCAAGATTCTAGCTGGAGCATGAGCAAAATCCCAACTTGTTATATTTTGTTTAGATGTGAGTTATAGAAGTTATTATCTAATCAACTTTTAGTGTTTTACTATAATGATTTACATTTAATTATCTAGATTTTGATTATTCAGTAATATTACATTATGAGTTTAAATGTGCATAGAAACTACATGACTTTTAATGGGAGAATGGATACAGACATTAAGATCATGGAAGGCATGAAAGAGTTGGCATTCTTGTGGCTGCCTAATCGGTATCGCTTAACGGTTTCATTTCGGGATTGGGAGGCTTGGTCTGATCTTAATTTGTAGCATGGTAAATTGGTAATGTAATCTAATTTTCTATTGTTTGTTTGGCCTTTTTATGTTAGGGCTTTGTTGGGGTTATCAGTTTCTAGTTTCTTGCTGGAGCTCTGGGTTTTTTTTTGGGTTTTGTTGAATATAAGTCTCGCCTTTTCTAAATAAACATAACAAGTTTAAAGCACGCAACCAAACACCCCTTAAATTTCATCAAGAACTAAATAAACATAATAAGTTTAAAGCACACAACCAAACACCCCATAAAATTTCATCACTTCTTGATCAAAATTCAATATTTGTTCTAGTTTGCTAGCACACTACTGGGATCAATGGAAGTTGTGGTAAGATGCTTTTACACACTAGAAACAACAACCAACTGGTAAATCATTATTTATGAATTTACTAGTCTTTCTTGACCTGTTTTTACTAAAAAAAGTAAGCAATAATTGTTTCTGTTTGTCTTTTATAGCAGGTGGAATTCTTTTTGTCAAGCAATGGATTAAAGTCTACTTGCTAAGGAAGGGGTCTATCAAAACTTGTTATCCTTTGATAAGGTATTTAGTTTCTTAAACTTAAATGTATATGTGGGAATTGTGTTGGGTTATACATTTACTATTAACGAGTTAAATGGGTAAACTGAAAAAAAAAAGCTAATCGAATTGGGTTAAACCTTAAAAAGGGATGAAGCAACTAAAAGATAAATAGCAATGTATCAATGATGTAGATGAGTTTTTCTCAAATTTATAACATCGATGAGATATATAGCTTATTAATCATGTTTAGAACATCAATTGTTTATAAAATTCTGAAAAAGAAGAGATAAAGAGTGTTTGCGGGTTGGCTTTGCCTGCCGATACTAGAAATATACACTTTCTGATTTGAGTCATTGACCTTCTACCCATCCTGACTGACTACTAGGGGTGTAAACGAACCGAGCCCGAGCTCGACTCATATGTAATCTTTTAATCTTGAGCTTGGCTCGAGCTTTGTTTGTAAAGCTCGAGCTCGGCTTATATGTAATCTTTTAAGCTCGAGCTCGGCTCATTTTTTATTTATTAATTGTACGTATTATTTTTATATAAATTTATAAATAACATTGTGTGAGCGGTTTACATATGATTTTTTAGTTTGTTATTCTCCTTTTCATATGCATGTTCAAGCATGACAAATGCCTTAGTATGTCCCTAGTAACCAAGTTAGTGTTTTTATAATTTGCTATATCTTACCAATTTGTTTTTCTCGTCCCCCAATACACACAGTACTGAGGTTTATAGTTGTGATATGCAAAAGTGTTAAATGTAGGATGGCTCTATGTTTTATGACTACTGGAAATTGTGTATTATTCTGTAGCTAAATGTGTTTTCTTTTTAATTTCTACTTTTATTTTTGAGAAAATGCTGGTACGTTGGGAACATCCATATACAGATGAGGGGACAATTTCTTCAGGAGGTTTTTGCAAGCTAAAGTTGTGAAAAAGCAGTCGTTTGAAACTCATTAAGTAAATAAAGAGGATCATGAAAGAAAAAAAGTTGACCCTGAAGCTATACGACAAGATATTGATAGCCAGCGACAAGACTTGGAAGATCTGATGTGGAAGTTACGAAACAACTACAAGTTGAAGATCAAGATGCGTAGAATGTTTTAGTTACTCTTTATTATTGTAATTGACACTTTGGTATTGACTTTTTTATGTTATTTGAGTTTGGAAAAGTATGTTAAGGTACACTATTTGACTAGCAATGATATTTGTGTTAATATTGTTTTGGCTAAATTGCCATTAAATTCATATTAATTAATAACAATTATATTTATGTCAGAAGTTACATTTGGGTGTAAAAAAAGGTTGCATTTACCGTAAAAAAAAGTTGCATTTTTTCTATATTGTAGATAATAACGGTTGCATTAAGTTTAAAAAAAGTTGCTATTTTGTAACTAAGCTATAATAAAGGCTGCATTATAGTATATAAAAAGTTGCATTTAAGTGTAGGAAAAGTTGCATTAGAATGTAAAAAGGTTGCATACGATAAAGGTTGCATTTGAATAGTAAATGCAACACTTTCAAAAAAGGTTGCATTAGGCTTCAAAAAAGTTGCATTAGGTCTAATGCAACTGCTTCTAATGCAGCTCCCAATATAAGGTTGCATTAGGCCTAATGCAACCTTTTCAAGGCCTAATGTAACATTTTACTGTAGTTGCATTATCTTCATTTTCTTGTAGTGGCTAGATTTGCAAATATCAAACATCAAGCGAATCATATCGATAAACATCAAACATGACCACCATCACTGCCACCACGACCACCATCGTTTGCGCCACAAAGTTGCAAGGACTGCAAGGTCCAAAACCCTCATCTTTGATGAGAAACAAGAACTCCTCAACAATTTTCAAGAAAAGTAACATGAATAACCGAAACCATAAGCAAGTAAATAGAGGTGAAGGCTATAAACCTCTGGTGAATATTGTTTATCTGAAGCCACCGAAGGTTGTTCATGTGCACCCTCATGAGTTCATGACCACGGTTCAACGACTCACTGGAAAACTGACCGCTCAGTCTGGTACCGTCGAGTATAACATTGACATGGGTATGTGATGGAAATCATTGTTAAATGATCATAGAGAGATGTTGTCGTTTAAACTTGAACATTGAAGCCAAACGTTCAACAAAAGTAGTTTTATTTGTAAACAGTAAAACACTAGAATTGTTTTTTTTTTTAATATTTGTGTGAAAACTTGGTAGATAGAACATAAACAAAACACTAATCAAATATACAAAAAGATGCATTGGTTTAGTCTTGTCGCTATCAAGTAACTTGTGAATATGATTATTTATTTATTGAATGTATCATTTTTTTAGTTTAATTTCTTTAGATGTTACAAAATTAAAATACTTCTTGTGAATGACTTGAAGATTGATAAATAATATTAAAAGTTATGTCACCATATAACTACATATATTTATAATGGTTCTGTGCATGTTACTTATCGCATCTTGTATGTACTTTCTCATTCTCCAATTGAGAATTTCTTAAACTATCCTTTATGTAACTTAATAGAGATCACCATCTATATTTCTTTATACTATATATAGGCGTAATTTAAATAAAAATAAAAATAAAACAAATTTTATTAAATGATTACAATACAGAAATAAGAAAGCTGGAAATAACTTGTACAAATACAACTGAAATAAATAAAATACAAGAAATGGAGATGAAGCAGAAAAAAAAAACAAAGGCTGAGGCACGTGTTCAACACGCTTCTCTTAAAACAAATTCCGAGTCTCCCAGGAGCACTCGTTTTGTTTCCCAGGGTACAACAACCGAAGCAGAAGTACTGTTGGAACTGGCACATGAACCCGAAGTCTACCTTGAAAGCTGCAAGAAAAAGAACAGGAGAAAGTAGAGAATTGTTTGCATATGCACTAAGTTGCTGGTGTCCTTCTGCAGTGACTATGAGACTGTATTTATACAGCCTCTGATTCGAAACAGTCAAAAGAAATTAAAGGAGATGTTTAAATTGCATTAAACGTATTCAATGCAATTTAATACGTTATTTAATTGGCAGTTAAAACCGTTGAATCGTCAGTTTCGAATGCTGAACGGAAACTGCTTCGTCATTAAATGCTGGAAGCTTCTGCGCGCGCAAGACACACTGGTGCGGGCGCGCAGGCCTGCACGCTCATGCGCGCGTGCGCCATTTTGGCTCACTGCCATGCGCGCGTGCGCCATACTGACTCAGGTCCATGCGCGTCTGCGAGCGTGCGCCACGTCACCTGTGAGCCTATACGAGCACACCACACAGTCGCGCCGTATTGGCTCACTCTGGTGCGCTGCGCACGTCACATCAGGGCCCATGCTCCATGCGCGCAACCGCGCGCCTTCATGCCACGTGTAGTCGCGCACGGACTGCCACGTCACGCGCCTCGAACACGCATGCCACTTCAACCACTTGGTCCTTGCAGCTCCTGTGATCCACCACGCGCACGTGATAAAAAATACAAAGGCGACTCTCTCGCGGCGATGCGAGCATGAGAAGTGCGCCACATTGCGCCCCTTCGCCCACGACACGCCACACGCGCGTGTGCGAGTGCAAGTTAGGGTGCGGACCCTTCGCTAGTACACTTAGGTGCTGTTTGTTTTTTCAGAAGTAAAACGTCTGTAGTCTGCGGACCACATCTGCAGACATCTGCAGCTGAAGAGGTGGACCAAACCTCTGCAGTCTGCAAGAAGAAGACTGTTTGTTTTTTAACTTCTGCAATCTGCTGAAATAAACTAAAATATAAATAAACTGATTTTATTAAACTTAAAAGAGTTCTTCAACATTCAACATCAACATCAAACAATTTATCAACATCAACATCTATTATAATCAAACAATTTATCAACATCAACATCTATATTCCATTTAAACCCCAAAAATTAACATAATCATAATCAAAATCAGAATATAAACAACAAAAATCTTTATTGTACAACAACAATCTACAACAAAAAAATAATTAAAACAAATAACTGTTAGCTGAAACTGGAAATGCTCACACTATGACAAAATAAAAAGCTATAAACAACACTCACCAACGAAATCAAAAGTTTAAACTTTCACCCCCATTTAAAAGAAAAAATAGATAAAGCAATAAGGATTGAAGATCAGGTCACTTAACAAGCTCACAATTAACTGTTACCTATAAAATTAGAAATTAACACACTACTATGAGATATTTATAAATCAAATCACCAGCTCAGAAATAACCTTATAGAACTTGTCATCAACCTACTACCAACCACTATGGGGGAAGCTGTAAGTCCGGCCTTTCTTTCATCATTGCCAGTTCAAACCCAATTTTCACCATTAATCAAGAAATAATATATTTTCAAAAATGTATTTTTAAGAAATCACAGTGACAACTGATAAAATATTTCATTACGAACTGAGATGAATCAACAAATGAAATAGTGAAGATGTGTAATATACGCACCAGTGCCTCTGCTCTGTTTGGATATGCCGATCTCAGTGATGGCGCCGATGAGGTTAACTTTTTAATTGATTGAAGCCATGGCATCTATGATACGAAGAAACTTGTAATCGTCATCGTCTTCGTTCTTTAGATTCGACATTGCACGCTACTGTTGATGTCTGTCGAAACCCTAGTTTTATTGGAATGGAGGGAACGTCGCCGGAGCTCGTGGAGGTGGGGGAGCTCGGCAGATGAGGAGGTGGGCTGTGGCGGGTATGGAGGTTGCGGCCGGGAGGAGGAAAGGTTGGAGGAGAAGAAAATAGGGTTTGTGTGTGTGAGACCTGTGTGTTTGAAGTGAGGCAGAATGAGAAGCGAAGAAGAGAAGAGGTTAGAAGAGGAGAGTTCACATCTGCCCCAAGAAGAGGACGGGCAAACATTTTTTAATGAAATCACTTCGAGAAAACAAACACACTGCAGACTCAAACGTCTGCGCGTGGTCTGTGTGGGGCAGACATAAGAGGTCTAGAAGAGCTTTTCACAAAAAACAAACACCCCCTTAGTGTGTGTTTCCATAAAACAATAAGTATGGAGAGTTCCCACTTAAATACCCTTTAAGTTTAATCTCTCCTCCTATGTGGGACAAGGTGCCACTTTCCCTTTTGTTTCAGCATTCAATGTTTCAAACACCAAACTTTGAGCATCGATATCTCATTCATCTTAGCTCCGTTTTGGACGTAGTTTAGTTCGTTGCGAAGCTCTTCCAACATAGAACACAAACCCACAAATAAATATATAAAGAAACCTCTGTTTCTTATATTTATTTCTATTTTATATTTGTGAAAAATGTTATTTTCACCAAATTTCCAACACTATCCGAGAGAGTGCGCATATTGGTGGTAAACATTCCATGCCCAAGGTTTGGATGGAGAGTTGACGCCATAACTGCTCTCAACCATAGAAAATATTATCTTGTTCTTCATTTAATGTTATTGAAAGACGAACTTGGTGTCAAAATGATAGTGTTTTTAAAGTATATATGCCTCTATAGTATTCAAGAAAATATGTATATCAATTACGAACCTTTTTCATGTTATTGAAACACGAACTTGGTGTCAAAATGATAGTGTTTTTAAAGTATTATCTTGTTCTTCATTTAATGTCATGGGTTTATCCTTTTACTATTGTAGATTGAGGAGTCTCTAGGTAAAAAATCACCCCAAAAGAAAAGGATTTGAGGAGTATCTACAAATAACATAGGGTATAACACAAAAGATATAGACAAGTAACATATAGAGTAACGATAACATGCAAAGGTCACCTGTATAAATTGAAAGCTAAGCTACTAAAAAAGCTCAGAACAACACCTAACCATTCACCTAAAAATCTTTGACCTTAATCCTACGTTTTCACAAACTCCTATCCTCGATCATGTCATAAGAGAGATACAATTCTGGTAAATCATGCCTAATTCGTTCATCCCAAGTAAGTTTAGGTTTATTTCTACTCCTTCTCCCTTCCACGTTGAGAGTTTCTACAGCGGTAGCAGTTGCTAGCCTCATCCTGACATTCCCAACCATCTCAACCTCTCATCTCTTATCTTATCTGATATACTAGCCACCCAAGTCTTTCCCTAAAAACCTCATTTCTTATCTTGTCTACCCTAGTATGCCCACATATCCACCTCATGGGCGGACCCAAGCCCAGCCCAAGGTGGGCGGGAGCACCCCCGGGATAAAAAAAATTTAGTGCTAAATTCCGTCAAAAATCCCGTCCGCACCCCTTGGAATTTTTCGGCCGCACCCCTTCTGTAAAAAGTGTTCTCAATTTATATTTTAAGATTTTTTTAGTAAATTCTTGTTTTTTTTAAATACTACCTAAATTATATAACTTTTAATACTTAACTAACTAAACTCAATATCTTTACCACTTATAATTCCTAACTAACTAGCCCACTAAATCTTAGCCCATTAACCAAACTCAACAATATTTCAAACTATAATAAAATAATTAAAGCCCAAAACCCTTAGAAATTCTCTCTCGCTCTCTCTCTCTCTCTCTCTCTCTCTCTCTTGCGTCCCTGCACTGCCGGCGAACAACATCACCCAGCGACAACAGTCTAGCAGCCGGTGACCACCGTAATCAGCCACCATACCACTGCCGTTCGACACCAAATCCAACCGGAATCCGAACATGGGTAAGTTTCTTTGTTATTTTAATGATTTTGGTTGATATTATAGGAGAAAAAGGGTAATAAAGTTGTTAAATAGGTTTAAAATTTTGTGTGTTTTGACGTTGTTTATGGTTGTTTAGATGATTTTTAGGGTGATTACAACTTACACTATGATTTCTAGGGCTTGAACAGTTGGAAATTAAAATTGAAACATTATCTTATAGAGCGATTAACTTATATTATATAGAGAAAGACTTGCTTAAGAAAGTAGCTTTATATGATGTTTTGGATAGATTTCAAAAAATGAAAACCCATAGGGCGACGTTTTAATTATGTTTGTAACAAGGTTTGACATGTTATTGATAATTATATAAAATTAGTTTAATGTTCTTTTGTTTTACATGACCTGGCCCGATCCGAACTGACCCGATACGAACCGATTTTTTTACTTATGTCCCTAGGGGCCTAAAAATTTTAAAAATGTTCCGCACCCCTATGAAAAAATTCCTAGGTCCGCCACTTATCCACCTCATCTCCGCTACTTCTAACTTACGCACCCAATAATTTGTTCCGTATAACATAGCAGATCTAACTTTAACACTATAAAACATGTATTATAAATAGGGGTGCCGTAGAATGTTGTATCAACTTTGGTCTCGTCACCCTTGTTATTGTTTTTCTTTTCTCCTTGTTTATGTATTCTACAAATATCACTACACGTTAAATAACATCCAATCAAGCTAAAAAAAAGTTTAAATATATAGCTAAAAAACTACCAGATTGCAACACTCTTTATACGAATAATGACTCGAAAATACATTACATAAAACCGTATATGTATGGTTTATATTTTTAGAGGCCGGTATTTAAAACCATATATGTATGGTTTATATTTTTAGAGGCCGGTATTGTACAAAATGTCTTAACGTGTACGAGATTCAGTATCAACATACGAAATTTGGTTTATAACATGCGATTTCACTTTTTTATGTACATGCGATTTTGATTTTTTTTTTTTGGAACATGCGATTTCCCTTTTTTTGTAACATAATGTGCGATTTTGCCATCGCGTACGTTAAGACATATTGTACAATACTCTTTTTCTAGATTTTTATTGCTAGTCATTACCTTTTCTTTAAAAAAATAATCACAATTTTACTGCAAGGTTGAATTTGTTGATCAAGTCATATCCATAACCTTTTCAAGAAGCTTATAACACGATATGGTCCTAGCCATTATTTTATTTTAATTATCATGCAAACTATATATTATAAACTAATAATAAATAAAGACCTTTTCAAGTTGACCGGGCTTACTGGCCTAGTCTTGCTTCTTCAATACAATACACCTTTACTCCCATAAGTACCATATATAAACACAAGTAAGCTAAATTTGCAAATATCAAGCTTATTAAATATCGATAAACAACGAAGAACATGACCACCTCTGCCGCCACCACGACCACCATCGTTGCCGCCACAAAGTTGCAAGGACTGCAGGGTCCAAAACCATTACCTTTGATGATAAACAAGAACTCCTCAAAAGTTTTCAAGAAAAGTAACACGAATAATCGAAACCATAAGAATATAAATAGAGGTGAAGGCTATAAACCTCCGGTGATAATTTATCTGGAGTCACCGAAGGTTGTTCATGTGCACCCTCATGAGTTCATGGCCACAGTTCAACGACTCACTGGAAAACCGACCGCTTCCTCTTCGCGTGGTCCTAATAGTGCAATGGAGTATAACATTGACATGGGTATTTGATGGAAGTCAAGGAAATGTTCAAGCTTATTTTTGTTTGTAAACAGTAAACATTAATTTTTTTATTATCTTTTATAATATTTGACAGAAATCCCTGAAAAATTACAAGTTTTGTCATTTATCTTAATATCACTTATCAGGTGATGTCATTTTTAACGAATTTTGACAAGTTTTGCCCTTTACAAGGTATTTTGTTGCACGTTTTGTCCTTTAGGCTTAACCCAGTTAGATTTTCCTGTTAAATCTTAGGGTATTTTAGTCTTTTTACCCATTTATTTAATATTATTCAAAAGAATAAAACAAAATATTTTAGGGTTGACTCTTGAAATAAATGGATAAAAAAACTAAAATACCCTTAGGTGACAAGATTTAACAAGAAAATCTAACTGAGTTAAGCCCAAAGGACAAAACGTGCAACAAAATTCCTTGTAAAGGGCAAAAATTGTCAAAATTCGTTAAAAAGTATTAGGACAAAGGACAAAACTTGTGATTTTTCCAAACCAGAAAAATTATTATTTGCATTTTGCATGTAACAGAAAACCTTTATTCATTTTATTATTTGCATTTTGCATGTACTTCCCGATTCCTCAGTAGTTATTCAGGAAATAAGTGCGAACTTTTTTAAAAGTTTTATGTTGATGATAGATAATATATTAATGTTGAGTGGTCCGTTAGTGATACAAAATTTTCGTTAAAAAAAATAATAAACCAATATGAAAAAAAAAAGGAAAGTGAATATAGACTTGTGGCATTAATTTTAGAACATAAATTTGAAGAAACCATCTAGAAAGAAAATGTTTTATTATGATTTAATTAAACTTATCCGTATAGACTTTCAAGAATATGAACAAAAGCCTAGTCTACTTCAAATGCATTAAGTCAAACAATAATTAAATAAATAAAAGTGATCCTTTTTTAGTTTGATAGCAATGACGTATGTACCTCTATTAAACAACTACAATCTCATGAACGTGACGTGATCACACTCAAACATGAACTTTGTAGTTAAAGGATGATTGGCGACTGAACCTCTTGGCATTTTGATTTAAAACCAGGGGCGTCCATAGGGGCGGCCATGAGGTGGGCGGGAAGTACCATCGGCCAAAAAAATTAATAGGGTATTCCCTTACAAACACCAACATAGACCCGCTTACAAAACTATTCTTATGGTTTAGATTAGTTATTAGCCCATTGACATTAGGTTTAGACTTTTAGTGAGCCAATATCCAATTTCGTTAAGGGCTAAGGGCACGTTTTTTTAGCTCGAACAGGGTACACGAATTCTCAGGGTCGGCCATGTTTAAAACTATAAGAGCGTGTAGACGAATAGTAACAAAGGAGTTGAAAATGTATTCATCTCCTAAAGACTAAAGTGGTAATGTGTTGACGTTCTATTAAGAGCAAATAGTCTAATTAGTTGATGAGGTATGTGAGGGTTTAAACAAAGAAATAAATGAAAGATAGAGTGGTTGAAAATTCTACTTTAGCTTTTTAGGCAAACATTGCTTGCAAGTATTGTCTTATTTTGAAAATTCTTCAATATTAATTGCACTAGTACATGAAAACATAGTTTATCCACCAAGACCTCACCACTATAAAGTGTATTTCTCAAGGTGGGTCAGGTCAACACTTAATAGTTCGTGGATCCTTAGGCTTTGACGAAGCAATGTGGGTTCATGTAAATAATAGTAATTAATCAAGATGTTAACACTAATGCCCTCAAAACAATCATTACTCTTATCCTTGTGTTGTGAGTAACTTACCAATAGATAAAGTTCAAATAAGTTACTATTTAGAGTAAATGAGTTCAGTTCATAAACAGACGGACACATTAATCGCATGATTAAAAATATGTCTAGACGGGTCCAATCTATTTAACATGTTAGCGACATGCATAGCATGTTTAGTTTATCGTGTTAAATAAGTTATTAGGTCAACATAACCTGCGTGTCAAATAATTAAGTATAGATAGATTGTAATATTTTTGTGACTTTTATTATATGGTGTAAATTGTGGCATGTTATTTCTTAACCTTATTTAGTGAGTCAAGTCAATAATCATGCTAAACGTGTTGTATCATTTGTGTTATTGATATGAATATGTTTAGTTGTGTTAAATGTGTCGTGTCATTTGTGTTATTGAAATGGTTACATATAATCGCGTTAAATGTGTCGAATTGTGTAACCCGTTTATTTACATATATATGTATGTGCTTAAGAAAGTGATACATTAAATTAAATGTGTCTGCCCAGTTCAATACTCGTGTTAATGTGTCATGTTAAATAAATGTGACGCATTTAACACAATCTAACATGCTTTGACAATTCTATAGTATATTGATCGCCATTTCGCTATTGTGACTCAAGATGCCCATATGATGGAACACACAACATATCATGTCGCCTCGCTAGTCTACTTACGTGACAATATAACTTTATTATGTTATACACCATCTCTAACACAACCCATTTATAAAAGATACGTATAACATTACAACATTAATTTAAGAAATTACGATCGGTTATGTTATGAACCGAGCCAGGTGGTTAATAAGGTTAGCAATATAATTGTTTTGTTTGTGCATTTGAGATTATAGGTTTTCAGAGCATTTGGCCAAGGCCTCGCAGGCCTTTATCTTGGCAGCGAAGTGAGAATTGGTTTGCATTGAGGAAGCAGGGTTGACGGTGATTAGTTATTCCAATTTCTCGCTCAAAGACTACATTAGATCATCCATGGAGGTGAATCCTAATGGGGCGACACCGGGACAAAAATGATAGCACCAAATTGATAAAGCCTTTGAACGAGTTAGACTCCAAAGAATTAAAAAAAATAGGAAATGATTATGATATTTTGTTATTTTTCTTCTCCTTTCATTCAACTCCAAAATGGCTTAACATGTGTGCTAACTAATTAACTATTGAGAACATGTAACGTGGGCAAATGAAATTGACAAACATATGCATGCTAGCTAACATAATGGACGTGGGTATGTGATCCATATAGTATGGGTCGAATTGCATGGGCCTGAAGTGGGTTTAGGGTGGTGACCCGTATCACAATATCACAACATGATTAATTAATTTGTCTCGGATGGATCAAGTGTTTTGATTCCATCCTTTCAAGCCACCAACAATTACCTATCTATCTTTTTTTTTCTATATAACTTCAACAATCAAAGCTCATAATCTCTTCGATATAAAAATATTCTCATAAGGGGTTTTTCTAAGATTCATTGGGTTTCCTTCTAAATTGATGTATGACATTATTGCCTAGTGAAGATAGATATGATCGTGTGGTTCCGCTTGTGACACGATGATGATACTATAATGACCTGTCAGTGATCCAAATTTGTCGTTCAAAAAAATAAAAAATAAAAATGTTCTTTAAGTTTGCTAGAGCAGAACTCGCACTCAACTTTTATACATCTATCCAAGATCTTTCTCAGTGTCAACTAAATACCTTTTATCTTTCATGATTCCTTTCCTTTCCTTCAATGCTCTTCAACATCTATCTTTATCGTTCACGATCACTCCATACCTATAAAAATAATAAAACGGACTAACGTAGACTCCATCATACTAAAACATGTATTTTTCAAAATGATGTAATATCTCTCGTCTAGATGTATAAAATGTAGGTGTGTGAATTTCGGACACGACCCGAAAACACGACACGAACCTAACACGAAATTCGCGGGTTTAGGTTTAGTCTAGATTTGAACCTACAAATCCGTTTAGGTTAACGGGTTGGGTTCGGGTCAACCCAATCAAGTCGGCGGGTTGACCCGTTTAACACATTTATATTATATTTTATTTTATTTTTAACAACTTATTTTATATCATAAATTAAATGAGGTGTGTATTTTATGCTATAATTATAACTTAAAAAGGGAAATTTGCATAAGATTTTATAAATTAATATAGTTGTGTTATATACATTTGTATTTTTTTAAATATATTTTTATATATTAATTTCAGAAAAAAAAAATCAAGTTGAACGGGTCGTGTTCGGGTTAACCCACAAAACTTCGGGTCGTGTTCGGGTTCATATATATGATACGATTTTCGGGTTCGTGTAAAATTTTCGGGTTCAAGTCGGGTTGAACCCGTCAACCTGCAAACACGACCCATTTAGCACCCCTAATAAAATGCAATGAAAATGGATCCTATGATTAAGCATTCCTAAAAATGCAACTAACATAAAAATAAAGAAACATTTTTTTATTTAATTATTTAACTATTATAATTACTTTTGAGCATATTTTGTTTTTGGTTTATAACTTTTAAAATATAATGTTTTATAAAATTTCGAGTATAGCATTGCGACGTATGTATTTTTTATACGCCTGGATATAAATTCTACTCAAAACCAACCGGTGGATAGCAAAGTAGAAGTGATCAAAACACAAACGTACATGTTACCAAAGCTTACATTTTTCGTTATTATAGTAACGTAATAAAACGTTTTGTAAAATTATGAATACACGGTTGCAACGTGCTTATTATTATCTACGATTCGTCAAAATTTTATTTGAATGGGTCAAATATTGTAGATTTTTTTTACTGTGAGGAACCGAACCGATATTCGTTTTTATGATTTTCTCAACGTGGCAGTATAAATTAAGTTAAAAACAAAGTTGCATTCGCAATATGCTATTTTTGTACCATAAGCTACATCGAGTGCCGGTACGGTAACACTGCTATAAGTTTGCAACAAACCAATCCGATACAATTCGAACAATATTTGTACCGCTAACGTATTCGTTTATATGATATTTGTAAAACGCATGTCGAAATCCTGCTGGGCATTCTTTCGGTTAGACTACTCGTTGTGGCTCAAGCTAACACTCGTATCCATCCTTTAATATTGCTCCACCTGGCGTTGACTGAATGTTGATTATTCACTTGATAAAGCCCCTGCTGAAGCCACCTGACCCTGTTGTGGTCCAGGTGAGAGCAGGGGCTTCAATGAATTTTCAATTTTTTTATTTATTTATTTTATGTTTATTCTTTCTAAATTTGTAAACTAATATAATTAGAAAACTAATTTTTATAAAATATCACATTAAAATAAAAAGACTACAAACAACAAATAATACTAGAGTCTAATACAAGATCATCGGGTTGTCTAACCCACAAATGCTCAACCAACTCATGGCGAAGGTTTTCGTGTATCTCACGGTTCTTAGTATTCAGCATGTTTTGGAGTTTTTGTTCATTAGTGGTTGTTGATTCACCCTGTGGGACATCACCTTGGTAATTTTGACAAATAACCATACTTTGGTCCTCTTGAATCATGTTATGTAGAATTAGACAAGTGTAGACAAACCATCATTTTCTCTCGCGTCATAAACCGTATCAGGTTGGCAATTAAATGAAATATTTTCTTTAGAACTCCAAATGCTCTTTCAATGTTTTTTTCTTGTTGATTCTTACTGCTTTGTAAAGTACTTTCGTTATTTCATCAATTGTAGGTGAAAAGGCTTTAACAAGTGTTGACCACTCGTTGTAAATACCATCAACCAGGTAGTAGTTGAAATGCTTTAACAAGTGTTGACCACTCGTTGTAAATACCATCAACCAGGTGAAAAGGTTTTTACTTGAAATGTTCCCCGGTTGCATAAAACGACTGTGCGGGCTCAATCTCGTTGATAATGTCATCAAATATTGGGAATTGATCGATAACATTTAGGTCGTTATTTGACCCAACAACTTCGTAAAAACACATGCCAAAACCAAAGATCATGCGAGGCCACCGCTTCACGTACAATTGTCGGGCCGGAGTGATCACCTTGGTGGAACTGACCTCGCCAAGCCGTAGGACACATGGCCCATCCAACGTGTGTACAGTCGAAGCTATCGAGCATTCCGGGAAAACCATGTTTTTCACTGTGAACCTCATATATACGTTGAATATCAAACAATGTTGGTTTACGCAAATATTTTTATGAGTAAATGGATATGATCCATACGTAATATATAATTTAAACACAAGTTGTCAAATTTAAACTTAATATTTTAAAAAATATAATTTAAGTAAAGATATATATACCGTGACAAAAAAAAGTGAACAACGCACATTTTTTTAGACATTATTAGATATTCATCCATTGCGTCTGATGAAATCCAATATGCCAGTTGCCGTAGAGTAGCAATACATTTTTGTATAGAGATGAACCCGAGTCTACCTCTCGCATCTTCCCTTTGTTGAAAAAAAAAAGATATCGCTCCGACAAATCATTCGATAAACGCATAAATAATTTTACAATCATTTGAAAACGCCGGCTAAAATGTTTTTCATCTAAAACGGGATCAGGGCTAAAATAGTGACGTATTAATGTTTAGTTAGCTCCTTCTCGATAACGATCAAGTGGTGGTTGTCTCGTTAGCCCTCATCGCTTTGACACCACTTGAACCAATTGTGCTCTAATGCGAATGCGTTCCGCTAGTTTAATAAAAGTAGCTAACGGAAATTAGTAACGACGTCACTAAAACCAGGCCAGAAACCAAAACTGTTCAAAACCGAAGCCCAAATTTCTGAAATCCCGCTTATATAAATTCCAACATTTTCCCCAAAAACATTTTCAGATGTCTTAAAATCATCTCATTCTCCGGCCAAAAATCCTCAACGAAACGATCGGCGATCTAGGGTTCCACCGCTAGTAATGGCCAACGTCGCAACTCGTAGACCGATGACACCGGCGTCCAACTCTCTTTTCTTTTCCGGCAACATCGACACCGCCAGCTCTTTGACCGCCACCGCTGCAGTCAAACGAAAGACGCCGTCTGAGTTGAGAGTCAGTTTCACTAATTACTACTTTTTTATTTTAAATATTTGTATAGTTATTTTATTGTGTATGTATGTATAGTTGCGAATTTGCAATACTAGTGAGATTGTTGCTGTTAGGGTTTATATAGCTTGTATGTATTCAAGTGATTGCATTGGTTCTAGGTTATGTGTTGTGAAATGTAGGGATTAGATGCAGATTACAGAGGAATAATTAGGTCAAATAGGCTGCTCGATTGTTGTGTTGCGAGAAAGAGATGAAATTAATGAGTTTATTGATTAACACTAGATGTTAATAGAGAAGCGTGAGGATGCGTAAGCATTCGTAGGTTGTGCAAGTTAGATATAGTGGGAGAGCGATAGAGGACGGTTATGAGGTTACATAATTCTAGTGTGTATCTTATTTAAAGCACTAAGTACAGGTGTTTGTACGGTTGTCGTCGTGGTTAGGGATGAGCGTGGTACTGGTACAGTACCGAACCGGTACCAAAAATACCGATACCGAAATTCATTAAAACTGGGTACCGGTACCGATATTGGTACGGGACATGTATTTGAAGGTAAAATTTGGTATTTTACCGGTACCGATACTGAAAGTACAGGAAATTCGGTACCGATACCGGTACCCAGTACCAAATGCTCATCCCTAGTCGTGGTTCTTTACGACCTCGTTCTCTGTGTATATATATTGAGGCTGCAGGTTTTATCCATCATAAAAGTGAAAAGATTTACAGGTGATAAAAATAGCTGAGTATTATGGAAAGATGGAGTACTTTTTTGGAGAAATATATTTTTTGGGTAAATTTTGTGGAAAAATATAAACCTGACAGGTAGGGGATAATGCAGGTCTTGACAGATAGTGTGATTCCTCTTGTGTTTAGTGAGCGGAGTTCTTATGGGAAAAGGTATTTCCTGATTGGATACCATGTGATGTTGGCAAACTAAAATACTAAAATATTGACCAAATGGCCCAAATTAGCGCATCACTATGGATTTGTTGGTGCAATGATGAAAAATTTAAAATTATTAGACAATAGACATGGAAAAAATAGTTTTTATTTTTAGCACAAGAAATGTGAAAAACTATTTCATTGTCATGGATGCATACAATTTGTGTCAATTAGCAGAGGGATTGTTATTTAGGACCATTTATTGAAAAAATGGTACTTATATATGATATCTTAGTAGTGTAGTGGAACTAATGATCGCATTCATGTTGTTTTCAAGATAACAAATCTATAAAATAATTAAACGTGTGATATAATGGCAGGGTGAGCAGTTGAAGCGCACGAAAGTTGTTGAGCGAATGGAAGAATCTCCAGCATCGGACCTCGGTTCCATACGGTAGCAAGCTCACCGCTCATAATCCTTGATTTTTTTTAACAGTTGTGTCGTTTTATGTACTCAACTAACAATCACTTCTTTTTCGACAGAAACGCTAATGGAGTAACATCTGTTATAAAACATGTTTTACCAAAAAATCCCAGATACATTGACACTCGTGTGGATGAACTGTTTCCCAGTAGGAAAAGCAGCACGAGGCTTAAAATGCTATCTGTGAAAGAAAATGCTAAGGTCTGCACCAATGCATCATACACCGTTCATTTGCTAAAATCTTGTTTGACAAAATGTGTTTCAAATTTTGGTTTGCTAATATTATTTCAGGAAAACATTAATGCTGATCATACTGATGGTTTAAATAACTCTTCTTTTTCCGTAAAGCTTGCTTCTGATAGGCAACCACAGTGTTCTGGGTACATCATATGGTCTTTGTACAGTTATACGCTTTTACTTTGTTAATCTGCATGCTTTACTCAATTGCCTCACTTTATTGTGTTTTGCAGTGCAAATTATACACGTGCTTCAACTTCAACTGCACAATCTCACATCACGGCAAAAAAATGTAGCGTAAGCACATTTCGTAGTGTTATGGAGCTATCAGCAGGGGGTGATAAATCATCTGGCTTTTCTATTAATATGGTACTTCTTTTTTTACCTCTCTCAGGCTTTGGATCCCCCCCCCCCCCCCCCCCCCCCCGCGAACTCCGACTTCCCGTGCGAGTTTTGCCACCTTTTTTTGCGCACACGTAGATGAAAATGTTACAAACACAGCTGTAAAAAAAATCCGAGCGGTGATTTCAGCCTTTTTACAGCATTGTAAAAAGCTGCTGACATTAGCATTACACCCACTCTAAAGATTTTTTACGGGGGTGAGTAAATCAACAAAAACTTTTTTGCTTTTTTTTTTTTTTGGAAAAGCTGATTTTTTTAGGATTTTTGGTAATTTTTTTTTAAAAAGCCTTTGTTTTGGCCAAGTTCTCTCAGTTCTCACAACTCATAGGAGTTTTCATTTTACCCTAACCCTATATGTGTGTGTGTATATATATATTTAATCGATGATGTATACATGTAAAAGTTAATAATATATTTTTGTAGGATGACGCCTTTAAAGGACTTGCAGCTCGTCCACCTCTCAAGATCTCAAACTCATCCATTGAATCTTTTGATGGAAAAACAAATTCCACATCATCAAATTTTTGCTTAGAGTTTAATATTTCTGGCCATAAAACTCCACTGGATTTGACATTGAAAACTAGCATGCGTGTGGTTGCCTCATCTTCAGTTAATTGGTAAGGGTTTTTATATACTTACAAAGTAAAAGGATCCATTATAAGTTTGTAAACTAGTATTCTTTTGATTGTTACCTTTTATTATCATTTAGGTTTCACCGTTTGATGAGCTGTGGCACATTTAGCGGGTCAACTGCCCAAATTTCCAATACAAAAGCTTTGTATTCTTGGGTGTACCCACAGAGTTCTTTACCCCCGTCAGTCATATCTGCGTTAACTTTATCTTCAAAAGTGGAAGGTCAAATGGATTTTTTGACCAAGCGTCAACTGGCATGGGAGACCTCATTTCGTAGCCTTTACGTCATGTTGCGGAAGAACATTTGTAAATTATTTTATGGTACTTATTCGTTAATGACATAGTGTTGGCTATTAGTTTTTTGTTTTACATTTTCCTGACATACACGTTTTCTTGCAAGTTTACAGTCTGTACAGGACAGTTTGTGGCAATGTTCACCAACGGCAACGGTACAACAGGAAGTAAGTCTGTATGCAATGCTTATGTATCCCAATCAACAAGAAGCTTAAGGTCACTGTTAAAAGAACAAGTATGCTTCATCATTATTCATTCCATCAAGGGTATATTAGTCTTTTCACTTTTTTTGTTCTTGCTTGGTGCTAAACCGTTCTATGAATTTTAGGATATATCTTTTTCTATGCCGCTGTGCCATTCTGAAGTAGAACAAGTAACTACAGAAGACCTCGTTGAGCTCTCAGAGATTGAAAAGCATAATCTGGGAAAGGTATGACCTGATCCGACCCGACCCATGATCCAACTAATCCATATATACGAATCTGAGTATCTGACCCACATTGACCCATTTGCATGTTTATGGCAGACTAGGCGCACGGTTTCTTTATCTGATGTGGATAATAGCCCGGAATCTTTATTGGTGTTCAGTGACAATAACGTACACGGGTTATATGACTTTTTGCTTAATTATAGGTGAGCACAAGTTGACAATCAAAAACAAGAGTAAAATGGCATATTTGTCCATGAGGTTTGGCCAGTTTTGCGACTTTCGTCTAAAGGTTTATTTTTCTGCATATGGATCCAAAAGGTTTGAAATCCTGCCATTTTCACCCGGCTCATTAACTCCATCCATTTTTTCTCTGTCAATTCAGGGGTATTTTTGGCATTTTTGTTAACTTAAAGGGCAATTCGATCTTTTGAATACTTGTACATTATGCTAAGTGCTTGTACAAAAAGTGAAAAAGACCGAATTGCCCTTTAAGTTAACAAAAAAGACGGAAATACCCCTGACTTAACAGAGAAAAATGGATGGAGTTAACGAGCCGGATGAAAATGACAAGATTTTAAACCTTTTGAATTCAGATGCGGAAAAACAAGCCTTTGGACGAAAATCGCAAAAGTGGCCAAACTTCAGGGACGAAAAAGGCATTTTACTCCGAAAACTTTTCATACCGCTTAAATTCTTGAAATTTGCTTTCTGTTTCAGGTTTTTGTTACCATCTCTGAATACTCTAGACGTTCCTTTACTTTATTCATCAGTACCGTTTGAAAATGCTGCTGTTTCTGCACCAGAGGTTTGTTTATAACTTTGTAGTGTTTAATGTTGTCAAACAGCTTGTTAACATTTTCTGTCTTGGCTTATGCATAGGTCAAATGTAAAGAGGTGAGGAGAATTGACCAGACGTCTGCTCTAACTAAAAGTGAACCTGACCATGGTTCAACTTCTACATCCCACACTATTGAAATCAAGGATACTTATCTTCCTCCATGGATAATCACTAGTGTGTGTGATGCAATAAGGTCCAATGGTGATAATAGCTTTGAAGTAAGGTATGATGATTTCTTTTTCGTTATATTTTGACGTTTTGGTTATGTAAATAATGTGCAAGCCTTCTAAAATTGTTGAGCCTTTTGCAGTTTTGTGTTGGAGCCGATTTCAGTTGGTTTGAACGTTGGGCTTGATGTGGTTAGCCACAAGCTTGATGGGTTGTGTGAACCGAGTTGCCCATTTGGTGTTAGCGGCACTGTTGTTTCTCATCACCTGAGCCATGGCTTTCTAAAAGGCTTAAAATATTCCGACGATTCTTACACTGTTTCTCTCTCACCAGTTTGAAGTTATTTTGTTGCAAAAATGTTGTGGGCATGTTTTGCTTAAACCTAGACTTGTAACCAACATTGCAATTGGGTTATACATTTCCCACTTTTGGTGCAACAATGTTGTGTTCATGTTGGGTCATCTATCACGATTTTTATCTATGGCAATAAGTCAAAGTCTAATTTCTTTTTGAACGTACAACAAAGCTTGGTCACCTGGGTACATCCATTGGCTAAAGCCAACCCATGCCGCTCATGATCGCATACAACGCTGATGACTTGGCTCGTCACCAATTCTAGAGGGAACACGTCGCCTGAAGGACTACACTTGGCTCGCGCATAATATTTTGTTTTGAAGGAGACTACTCCAACTCAAATTTTCACATCTGATCAACGGATCAAATAATCTTTTTGATTAGTTTTTTTATTTGAAAAAGTTCTTATTAGAGAAAAATCTTCGAAGTCTTAACTCAAAAAGATAAACTTGAATTTAGTTATTTATAATTCTTGTGTAAGTCTTGTACAAGACTTCATATCATGGATGCAAACATCATTAATGCATATTTGAATTTTTGGCCTTGAGATGTTTCTAAAAATATGTTTAGTGGTTTAACGGTCGAAGTGTGACGTCAACTACGGTTCTTTTGTTTTAAGACTCTACGCTCCGGACCGTAAATACATAGCTAGATTGTTAACGAACTTTCCTAAGTTACGGTTGATCTGCAGACGGTCTATGGTTTGGCTCTTTTGCTATTTTCTTGTGATCTGTTTGGTGGTTTAATTATTAAAGGGGATTACATTAGGAAAATATGAGTATTTGTAGATAGCATCTAGTGTCATATTTTTAAAATTACTAAATGATACAATTGGACATAAATGAAGCAAACATGATAGAAGTTATGGTGATAAGACTGCCGAATCACATTGGCAAGACACCAAAATATGTAAAATATAATGTACAGTGAGCAATTACATTTTGTTGATTTGAGCTAAATTCCAACATCCTTTGTTTCCTAATCCACCAGAAAACCAGTTGAAGGGAAAAACCATTCACACAACCCATTTGGCCAACAACAAACCCACAAAATAAATTACCACAAAAACAACAAACAATGTGTAAATTTCGGTTTTACAGTTTAACCATCACTTTGGCGAAAGCTGTGTTCTTCAAGCACACCTCCATTGCCCGAAGTTGTGTTTTTGAAACACACCTCCATTGCCCCATCTCGGAATTCTTGTCCAAAACCACCATCAACCCTCGATTACTCGCGGTCATATACCTAAACAACACGAAAAATGAATATCTTTAATCTATAGAGCTATGAATCGTTAGATAAAATATAGAGAAAACCGCATAAAAGCGTATTGTATTTACATTTCTGACATAGTTTAAATTATCTGATTTAAGTTGATCAACTTTCAAAAGTTGACGCGTATGGCAATATAACCTAGTTTCATGGTATTAAATGATGATATGACAACTGGATATATCAGTAAGACTATCGTGACTTCACATAAATAGTAAGCGGGAGTAACCAAAGTTCCTTTCATTTTTTATTTTTTTTGTAAATTTGGCACTTAAGTTTATATGATCATATGAATTTACGAATTTTTCAAAAATATTGTATTTTTTCCTCCAATTTATAATTTATGTTTTTTTTTCGATCCGAAGAATCCAACATAAAGTACTTCTTTCGTCTTATATATACCAAAAATACTTTATTTTATATACAACTCACTTTAGATAAAAGTTCGTATTAAAAATAGGAAAAAAAACCAAATATGTATATTTAGATTTTTATAAAATACTACAAATCAATCTTGTAAGATTAAGGAGAGAGTTTGGAATTCTAAGACCATGTTACCACATTTGTAAAAACTAAAAAAAGTTATACTATTTAAAAAAAATGTTTCTACCATAAATGAAAAAAAAAAAAAAAAACACACAAAAAACTCACAAATCTACTTACTTGGTTTGATTTGCATTTTTTCTCCACAAGACAAATGATACAACACTTTGACCAATAGCCCAAAAATAAGATTGCTTCTTAACAGGCATCCTGCTTGTTGGTGACATATCTTTACACAAATTCTGAGCTATCTCCTTCAACAAAACAAGTTGCGCCTTATCGGTTCGCATGTTAATAATCGCCTGCCTCATCGATTCGCGATCCGCTTCAAGCGCATGAAGTCGCGCATAAAGTTTCATCACTTCCGGATCCTGAATCTCACCATGACACACCGAGTCTTTCCCATTACTCATATAATCATCACATGCATTCATATTTTCTTTCGGCTCATTATGGTACGCCTGTGTGGCAGCAGGCGCACCATAATGAATCGCGTCTACAGTATATATCCTGTCATTTATTTCACTCCCATATTCCGACTCGTTTTCAACCTTTTTAAAATTAGAATCTTCTTCTTTAATCATTGCGAAGAATGAACCCGAACCTGCACTGTCCATTGAATAACGAGTCGACGGCTTTTGTATTCTCGGTGAGTTACCGACGACTACTTTCTCGAGAACCGGTTGATGACGTGGACTTGATCTTTCCAGTTGGATGATTCTGTGTTCAATGTCTTTTATAGAACATGGTGTTTGTGTTTCACTAAATGCATATTTTTCTATATCGATTATTTCGGTTTCAGTTTCGGATTCTGGGTACGCTTGTTGCTCGTTTGTATGGCATTTAAGCGGCGGGTATTCATCGAACATGATCGATTGGGTGTCCGAATTTGAGGCAATGCTGTTGTGACTATGTGTGATCACACCTTTTACACCTTCTGCTTCAGATTCTGTAAGCCCATAACTCATCATCCGGTATTTATACGCCTGTACTTCACACGTTAACGATTGAATTGTTTGTTCGCGCTTATACAAAAGTTCTTCCAACGCGGCAATCTCTTGTTGATCATGGTTCGATTTCTGCTCCGCAAACCGTTTAAACTGCCTCGCCTCCATTTCAATCCCCGCCTTTTCGCGCTGCAAGCGCAAGATCATCGACATAGCCTCGTTCGCAGCCGAAGAAGACGCGTTTCGCTCCTTTTCCAACTCAACCGCGAGGTCATGAATCGATTGTTGTTGGTTTGTCACCATTTCGCGCAACACGTCACATTCATTTTCTATTTCCACCCGTGCCACTTCGGGTACTGAGAGACCCGGAATTAAAAAACTCCGGGTCTCTGTCTCGAGTTCATCGAGCTTTCGTTTCACCGATCGAAACCATGTATTCGTACATGACCGATTATTAATCGGGTAGCAGTAGTTACATTCGCATTCACATTCTTTGCCCGAAGGCGGGATGCTTTCGGATTCCATATATTTATTATACCCAACACAATAACAATAACAGTAACAATAGCTTTGCTATAAGTGAGATTTTTCTTACTGGGTCCCGTTTGGTCCAGTCTGTCTGTCTTTTTGTTTGTTTTTGTATTAGTTAGTTAGTTAGTTAGTTATAACTTGTAACAAACCCGGATTATAAATGATCTTAGATTCACCAACAACGCGCAAAAGCGTCGAATTTGTGTGTGATGTTTTCCCTTTTACTAATTTTCCAGCAAACCATCAATGCTTCAATGTCAAAGAGAGCAGCTAAGGACCCTGTAACGTGAATAACTAAGGTGGTAATTAATTAGGATAAACATGTATGTAGGGATGATGAATGAATGAATACCTTGAATGATTTGAGCGTATAAAACAGGGGCCCCTCAGGTCATGATTGTTGAAGATTGGATGTGGAAGTGGAATTTCCCCAACAGAAATGGGGAAATGCATGAGACCAAATATGTAAAACATGAAGAAATAAAGTGAATGGTGGATCAGTTTTTTCGACAAAATTGGGGAATGAGAGGGAAAACAGGAACATTTTTTGATTAGCTAATAATTAAATTAATCTTATGTACTCATATTTAACATATTATTTGGAGCAAGGTTTGGTCAATTTTGCCATTGTAGTCCAAAACTCAAAACTGTTAAATCTGGGTCCTTGTGTTTCAATTTTGTTACCATTTTCATCCAAACACAAGATCTGGTCAAATTTTTTCAGTTAACATCCAGTTTTTTTTTGTCTTTTTCCTCTCTTATAATTTTACTTAAAAGACCATTTTGCCATTCATTAAAAGTAAGGAAGAAGATAAAAAAAAAGCTAGATGTTAACTGAAAAATCTGACCAAATTTTGCTTTTAGATGAAAATGACAACAAAATTGAAACCACAGGGACCCAGATTCAAAAGGTTTGAGTTTTTGACTAAAGTGACAAAAGTGAACAAACCTCAGGAACCATTTTGGCAATTTACTCTATTATTTGAGAAGATGTAAGTATTTAGGTGCTGTTTGTTTTTTAAAAGGTAAAATGTATGCGGACCACATCTGCAGACATCTGTAAAAGAAGATGTGGACCAAACCTCTGCAGTCTGCAAGAAGAATGTTGTTTATTTTTTAATGTACACAAACTTCTAAAATAAATTGGTGGTGGTGGACAGACAGTGGTGGTGGTGGTGTACAAACAGTGGCGGTGGGTGGTGGTGGTGCTGGACGGTGATGGTGGTAGACGGTGGTGGTGGTGATGGACAGTGGTGGTGATGGATGGTGGTGGGTGGTGGACAGTGGACAGTGGTGGTGGTGATGGACGGTAGTGGGTGATGGACGGTAGTGGTGAACTGTGGTGGTGGTGGTGGTGTTTAACCATCTGCAGACCTTAGAAAATCTTAGAAGTGGTTGGGCCAAGTCTACAACAAGAAGAGTTCGCGCACACGTTTTTTAATGAAACGTCTTCAGAAAAACAAACAGTTTGCGCGTGGCAATGTCTGTGCGTGGTCTGCACGACATAGACAGAAGAGCCTACGCAGAGCTTTTCAGAAAAAACAAATAGTACCTTAGTGTACTTAACATATCTTACTAACATATGATCCATTTTCTCTATTTTAATCCCTAATTTAACTATAATCATTCTTATTTAAATATTGGGAATGAATGCTTATTATGGATTATGAACCTCTTGGTTATTTGCTTGACTTGTTTGAAACTAAAAATTGCATAATTTGCTTTGAGTACATCCAAACTCATTTTCAACACATCAAGCACATTTAAGCTGTCATGTAAATGAACCGAACAAATACGAACAGTTCATTTAACTTTAACTGAATACGGACACGAACACAAACATATAATCGAACACATTTTTCATTAAGAAAATTGGCATGTTCGTGTTTGTTTATGTCCATTCGTTTAAAACCTAAATAAACATTTCACGAACGTAAACAAGCATAAACAAACTTACATGAACATAATTTAACAAAACAATAAACAACACAAATGAACAGTATTGAATAAACATAAATGAACACAAATGAACATAATTTACTAAACATAAATTAATTTTTATATAAATTAGTGTTTAATTAAGATAAATTCTATTAGAAACCCCATTTTTATTACTAGAGATCGCAATTACCAATTAGTTATATAAGTAGTTAGAGCATTCGCAATAAAATCCTTATCCATATCCATATATTTCCACTAAAAACTACTTTTTCTCTCTCATTTTCAATTAAATAATACTATCAGTTCTAATTATCCTGTTTCAATTCTTCTAAGGGCGATTTTGGACGAATACTATCAGTTTTAATGATCCCGATTTCGATTCTACTAAGATGTCAAACACCGAAACAAGATTGGAAGTCATGTTCGCAACGATGTTGTTAGGTCTCAAGTGGCGCAGTGGAATACCGATCCACAACGAACACGCAATAATAAACGAGAAAATATAAAGCAAACACACGAACACGAGAATTTTACGTGGTTCGATTCCAGTGGGATCCTGCGTCAAAGACAAAACCTTTAAACACTTTGGGAAATGGGAAGTCTTGGGTTCAAGTCCCACAGACAACAGAGAATAAAAGAAATTTGTCGTTAAAAGAGGTGGGCCCACATGAATTTTTAAAGATTAATTAAGGTTTTTATTGCTTAAAATGTTTTGTTTTTATTAGTAAGGGCATATATGTAATTTTACAGACACTTAACTGAATAATTTAACGTCCATCCAATGTAGGGACTACCCGACAAGTAAATAAACCACAAGGAACACCGGTGGAATTTCTAAAAGTTGGGGACTATAAGTGTTATTTTACAAAACCACAGAAACTATCCGGGCATTTTACTCTTTTTCAAATGACTATTTATGATTAATATGTCATTAATAGGAAAAAAAAACATACGTGTAGTGTCTGGGTACACACATTTAACATGTTAACCATCAACCTGTAATAGTGAAATCATTTAGCCTGTAAGCACAATACTGTTAACTAGGGGTGTGTATGAGTCGGTTTTGACCTAAAACTGTAACCATAACCGCGTGTAAGATTAAATATATTATGTATTAATATTTAATCTATAGCCATTATAATCATTTACATAATATAGATCAAAATATATAATAACCTATTAAATAATTAGTTGGTAATTGTTGATGGACCATATTACCCTTATTAACTAATTAGGTTTCCTCCTTGGTGCTTATATAAGGAGAATTATGTGGAGGTTAAGGGGTTAGACAATTACACATTAGAAACACCCCATAAGCATAACATCATAATTTCGACCTCCTCTCCTAACCGGATACCCTTTCGGTTTTCTAAGTCCCCATCATCAGTCAGCACCCTAAGGAGGAACCAGATCAAGATGACAAGCATGTCGAACTCTATTACTGGATTCTCCACTGCACTGTCTGCTGTAACAGGTATGTATTTTCATGTTTTCCCTCATGTACAAACAGAACTGAACCAACATGTGGTATCAGAGCATATGTTGATTAGTCGGTTCTGTTTTGTATCCGTAAATCTGGATTAAAAACTGGAAAACAAGATTTAAAAAAAACCATAATAAAATTCGGATTTTTGTTCATCCGAGATGCCATCTCGGATCTGTTCTATACATCTCGGATCGTTTATTTCATCCGTGATTACTATTCCGAAATCATAATGTTCAAGAATTGATTAAATGAATGAAAAAATTTCCAGATTTCGGATATATGATTAAGTTAATTTTATTTAGGGTTCATCATGTTCTTGGTTAAAATTCTAATTTTCCTTTATGATTTGGAATATGATTTGAATTGTTAAATGTTTCCCTAATTTTGATCTAATTTTGTCTATTAAGTTTTTTCGAAATCTGTTAAAAGGATAAACAGATGATGATTTCGAAATTTTATGATAAAAATAGATCAATGTTATAATAGGAAACTCTATCACAATTCTTAATTTTCGAATTTTCAGTTATGTTTCCACATTCACAGCTGTTAACAGGAAGTTTCAAGACCATCAGATTACGACTCGAGACCATCAGTCTCGACTCGAGACAATAAGGTTGTGACTCGAAACCTCGATCCGCGCTAACGGGTGGTTTGCTATTAAATAATTGGTTTTGTAATTACTTAGTTAATTAATTAGAATCAGATAATGTTTTACAAAATCAAAATGGCTTAACTTGAATGAGTTTTTTGATATATCATTTCTGGCCAAAGCTGACTTGATACATCTACTTATCGTTCAAGTATTACGAAAGCTATGTTGTGTGTGCATCATAAGCATGAATGTCTTAATTTCTGGCCAAAGCTGATTTAATTCATTCATAGATGGCATACTCAACAAGTGCATAACTAAAGTGATTGTCTCAATTTCTGGCCAAAGCTGATTTGTTACAACCACTTTGCACATATGCTTAAATGATTACACTTCTGGCCAAAGCTGTTTTGTCTTCGTTTAAGTAGAATTTTTAGCTAAGTCTATTATTTTGATGTTAGTAATAGACAATATCACAGCTTCATAATGTAAAATGGTCATTATTTATGCCTGCCTTAGTTTAACGTGCCCTTAGATCACATTAGGACTTCTTCCTTAGTATCATAACTTGCTCATCTTATTTCCACTATCAGCACCAAATTGCGGGATTCCACCTTTGACTGGTGATAACTTTGCTGCATGGAAGGATGCTCTCATGCTTACTCTTGGGCTGCTGGACTTTGATTATGCTCTAAGAGAGAATAAGCCAGCGGATCTTACCACTCAAAGTACTGCTGCTGAGCAGTTAACTCATGATAAGTGGACTAGGTGTAACCGCATGTCTCTCATGTTTATGAAGCAGTCCATAAGCAATGCAATCAGGGGAGCAATTCCTGATTCTGAAGATGCTAAAACCTACTTGGAACATGTGGAAGCGCAATTCAAAGGGACATCTAACGCACACGCTAGTACTCTCATTCTCAAGCTGGTGACAACTAAGTATGATGGGAGGAGCGACATTCGCGAGCACATCATGATGATGAATGACATGGCCAATAAGCTGAAGGGGCTGGAAATGGAAATCAGTGATGGTTTCCTCGTTCATTTTATCATCACTTCGCTTCCTTCGTCCTTTGAAGCATTCAAGATCAATTACAACACTCAGAAGGACAAATGGACGATGAGTGAACTGGTCGCTATGTGCGTACAGGAGGAAGAGCGTATGAGGATGGATCGCCATACTGATGTTGCCAACTTCACTACCTCCAACTCTAAGAAGAGGAAGAACAATCATCAGAGGAAGGATGCTTCAAAAGTCCAAAGGCCTAATCCTAATCCTAATACAAGTGCACCTTCCAGCTCTAAGAACTCCTTAGGCAGTATCCGCTGCAAATTCTGTAAAAAGACAGGACACATGCAGAAGGAATGCCCTGACTTTAAGGAGTGGCTGGCTAAGAAAGGTAACGATTATTTTATGATACTTGAGTCCTATAATTTAAGTGTTCCTGCTAATTCTTGGTGGTTTGATTCTGGTTCTATGGTTCATGTTACCAATTCAACTCAGGGATTCCTTTCAATCCGGAAGCTGGAAAGAAACCAAAGAACGCTTAAGGTTGGGGATGATCGAGAATTAGAAGTGAAGGCCATTGGAACATTACAATTAGTTATGAAAACTGGTTTATGTATTAAACTTTATGATACCTTATATGTTCCTGAGGTAACTCGGAACCTTGTATCAGGACCAAAGTTAGACATGGACGGTTTTATTGTTTCCCATGGTCATCGCAAACTCTCTATCCTTTATGATTCTATTCTTTATGGTACTGGTATTCTGGATGGTGGTCTCTATAGATTAGAACTAGAAGATAACTTTTCCAAATCTTTGTTGTCATATAACATTAATGAATCACTCACAAAGATGGAAGAGAAACGAGACTTAGAAACTTCATCCATGTTGTGGCATCAGCGTTTAGGCCACATTTCAAAAGAACGATTAAATCGTCTTGTAAAGGATGAAGTCTTACCCCCTCTTGATTTCTCTGACATTAGTGGTCCCCACCAAATCGCTGACATTAGTGGTCCCTACCAAATCGCTGGCATAACAGGACATACTTCATTTATCACTTTTATTGATGATTATTCTCGTTACATGTACTTGTATCTAATTTAGGAAAAGTCTGAATCTCTGACAACTTTTAAAAATTATAAGGCTGAAATTGAAAAGCAATTAGATCGTCAGATTAAAGTTGTGAGATCAGATAGAGGCGGTGAATATTATGGAAGACATACTGATGTGGGTTAAGCTCCTGGTCCATTTTATGAGTTTTGTAAGAGCCAGGGGATTGTGAACCAATACACCATGCCTGGTACACCTCAGCAGAACGGTGTCGCTGAAAGAAGAAACCGTACCCTTATGAACATGGTGCGCAGTATGTTAGCCAACACTAATTTACCATTATTCCTCTGGACTGAAGCGTTAAAAGCAGCTGTTCATATACTCAATAGAGTTCCTTCTAAGTCTGTCCCTAAAACTCCTTATGAACTATGGACAGGAAGGAAACCGAGTCTTAAATATATGAAAGTATGGGGCTGCATTGCTGAAGCAAAACTTTACAATCCTTTCCTAAGGAAACTTGACCCTAAAACAGTTACCTGTTTCTTTATCGGGTATCCTGAGAACTCTAAGGGTTATCGTTTCTATTGTCCTTCCCATGTCACCCGTATTGTTGAAACCAAGCGTGCTGCGTTCCTGGAGGATTTCAAGGTCAGTGGGAGCAGTACCAACCCTTACGAAGAATTGCAAGAAGTACAAGACGCGGGGGGGAGAGACTCGTCGCTTACCATTACTCCGATTACTCCTCTTGTACCCAATGCAACTACTGTACCTAAAGCTACTGCACCAACTCCAAATTTACCTCTACAATCAGAACCCATTATACCTCATGACGAAGGCACATCAAACGCTCAACACCAAGACAACGCTGAACCCGATAATCCACTCAGGAGGTCATCTAGGCAAAGAAGGCCTACTAATTGGGATGATTATGTTACCTACCTGACTGAAATGGATCCCGGAAAGCTCAATGATCCTATCTCTTACAATGAAGCCATAAGCAGTGATCAGTCTTCTGAATGGAATAAAGCAATGATTGAAGAGCTTGAATCCATGAAGAAAAATGACGTTTGGGATTTGGTAGAATTACCCAACGGAGCCAAACCCGTAGGATGTAAATGGGTATTCAAAACAAAACTGGATCCGAATGGGAACGTTGAACGCTACAAAGCGAGATTAGTTGCAAAGGGCTACACTCAGAAAGAGGGAATTGATTATCAAGAGACGTTTTCACCTGTCTCTCATAAAGATTCATTAAGGATCGTCATGGCCCTAGTAGCTCATTTCGATTTAGAGCTGCATCAGATGGACGTTAAATCCGCTTTCCTTAACGGAGATTTGGACGAAGATGTTTACATGAAACAACCTAAAGGCTTTAAACCTGAAGGTCAGGAGCATCTAGTCTGTAAGTTGAAGAAATCCATTTACGGGTTAAAACAAGCATCACGTCAGTGGTACCTCAAGTTTGATGAAGTCATGAAGAAACAAGGTTTTATGAAGAATCAAGTGGATCAATGCACCTACCTCAAGATGAGTGGGAGCAACTTTACTATTCTTGTCCTTTACGTAGATGATATTCTATTGGCAAGTAATAGTTTAGACATGTTGCATGAGTCGAAGCGGTTACTCTCGCATAATTTCGACATGAAGGATCTTGGAGATGCTTCTTACGTCATTGGCATCGAAATTCACCGAGATAGACACAAAGGGATCTTAGGATTGTCCCAAAGGGCCTACATAGATCGTGTCCTTACACGTTACAACATGCAACAGTGCAAACCCTCCGTCGCTCCAGTAGTTAAAGGAGATGTTTTCGGTTCATTTCAGTGTCCGACAACAGAGGTTGAGAAGGAGCAAATGAGCCAGATACCTTACGCGTCAGTAGTCGGGAGCCTGATGTATGCTCAAGTCTGTACTCACCCAGATATCGCTTATATTGCTGGAATGCTAGGCCGTTATCAGACTAATCCTGGCTTAGATCACTGGAAAGCAGCTAAGAAGGTACTTCGATATCTGCAAGGGACGAAAGACTATAAACTGACTTATAGAAGAAGTGATCATTTAGAAGTGGTGGGCTATTCTGATTCTGACTTTGCAAAGTGCAAAGATGACAAGAAATCCACTTCAGGCTATATCTTTATGTTAGCAGGCGGCCCTATCTCATGGAAGAGTCATAAATAATAGTTGACCACAACTTCCACGATGATGGCAGAGTACATTGCTGTTTATAACGCAACCTGTCATGGAATGTTGCTTAGAAATCTGATCACTGGACTCAAAATTGTCAATTCCATTTCTAGACCATTGAAGCTTTACTGTGATAATTCAGCTGCCGTTAGTTTCTCGAACAGTAACAGTTCGACTGGAGCTGGTTTATATCACGATACAAAATATCTGTTTGTACGTGAATGAGTTGAGGAAAATAATCTTTGTATCGAGTATATTAGTACTAAAGATATGCTTGCGGATCCGATGACTAAAGGTCTCCCTCCTAAGGTTTATGAAGAACATGTTCGGAACATGGGATTTAGTAAAGACCTTATTTGAGCATATTGTACTAGCTTATGTTTTATGTTAATGAAATTTCCTCAGTTTGATTTTGTATGTATCTTAGAATATGTTCAACCGGTATAATGGCATATAGACAAATAAAGTTACAAATCAAACAAAGGGCTTACGAGTATTTTGATCATGACGATTAGGTTTTAAATTAAGGCTATAATATGATTAATGGGGGTCCTGAGTCGCATAATGATTCAACGACTGTATTTCTCTGCTATAGTACTTGTTTAAGGCTAAAATGAGTGTTAACTCCTGATCAGGCTTATCTAATACTCATAGTAAATGATTACTCGGCTAAGTGGGAGAATGTAAGATTAAATATATTATGTATTAATATTTAATCTATAGCCATTATAATCATTTACATAATATAGATCAAAATATATAATAACCTATTAAATAATTAGTTGGTAATTGTTGATGGACCATATTACCCTTATTAACTAATTAGGTTTCCTCCTGGGTGCTTATATAAGGAGAATTATATGGAGGTTAAGGGGTTAGAAAATTACACATTAGAAACACCCCATAAGCATAACATCATAATTTCGACCTCCTCTCCTAACCGGATACCCTTTCGGTTTTTGTAACACCCAAAAAATTTGAATTATTAGATTCGTTAGCAGGTTGCCATGTTTAATAAAATGAGATACAATAACTAAGTTATTGAACTTAGTTAAATGCCTAATAAATAATTTAGGAAATGAAATTTGTAGCATTATGATGGTAAGTTAAACTAGAAGGGCCTAGGTTGCCAAAATGGGAAGAACTTTCAGTTATTAAAATTAAAACCCAACACACATGGGGTGTGTGTGTGGGTGTCGACATATCGACCAGGAGAAGAGGAGAATGGGATAAAAACCCTAGCTCACAAATCCTTCAAATTGAAAGAGGGAATTGGCAAGGAACTAATGCATGGGCTTAAATTCGTGATCATCCAGTCTTTCTACACATCATGTAAGTTGTAGAAGTTAATTTTATGATCTAGTATGAAGTGGGTTATGATCAATCCACGAATTTGTATGAGATTTAGCATGAATATGTGTTAGAATCATCATATGAAACATGTGTTGTGTATGATTTTGATGAAATTCATGTTTAGAAGTAAAACCCATTTGGGATGATGAAGAGATTGAATCACCATGTTCAATAATTGTGTGATTTGTGATGTAGTATGTTGTATGTGATGAATTATTGTAGATAAGATGATTAGGACATGAAATAAATGGATGTTTAGTTAAATTTGATGAATGAAGATAAGAACATGGAGGATCATGCATGAATGGGTTGTACATTGTGCTAAGATAGTGGTACGCACACCAAGTGTTTGATGAAATGCCTAGGTAAGCTTAATAGACGAGAATTTGTATGTAAGTAAAAGATGAATATATGTGTATGTGTGTATAAGTAAAGGATCGTGTAGGGGTAGATGTCACACAATACGAGGGTGTAATGTGTATAACATTAATATTATGGTCTACTCTATTAAGATGGATACATGTTCATAAGTTGAAAGTGTGTAAATAGGACATTGGATTTTCTGAAAGTTAACAATGAATGTATAACATGGTTAGCCTTTCGAATATGATTGCAATAGTAGAGAAATCATTAAGCACATGCTATGTCCATATGCGAGTTTATACTAACGAAGTGGCAACCATAATGACATGAAAGTTTAGGATCATGTCAAGATGGGAAAGCATGGAAGGCTAACGGAAAGGATAGGAGGAAGCACGTACAAAACGGGTACTCGAGGTAAGTGATTCCTGTAATCACTTCTTAGTTTGTTTAAGTAATATAGCGTTTTAATTAAATAAAACATGATGTTTGAAGTTAAGTATATGTTGAAGTCTTTCGTCGTAAATGATGGAATTAAAGTTGACCAAAACGCCCTTGATGGGTGTTTTGGGCAAATGATCGTAAAAGTAGTTTAAGAAACAAATTATTTGATTAGTGTAATGTTTTGGTCAAGTATGAAAGTGAGGAGTAGGGTCTTGTGAGTCAGAAACGTTTTAATGCGCAATTACCCTTAACGGGTCAAAATAAGCTTATGAACGCAAAAGAGTGAAATAAGATGTAAAGTGTCCGGGAATGAATCTTTTATGACAAAAGTCCTTGATATCATCAATTCATATGAAGTTAAGGTCTAACAAACAAGTTATGTGGTAGAATTATGAATGGGTCAATTAATGGTAAAAAGGGTAGTAAGCCGAAGACTTAAAATCGGGAATTTTTTTAATCCGGATGTCGGATCTTAACACCATAAGATGGGGAACTAAATTACGGACGCGTAGGAAAAAGAATCGGGTAAAACGGACCAATAACGAAGAAGTTATGACCGTTTCCGTGAAACGCGGACGTGCTGGAAATCTGCAGCAACCAGCTGCAACTTACTGATCAAATTAAGGCAGTCGCGTAGCGCGACTGGTAAGGCCCCTGGCCGTCGCGCTACGCGACGGTGGCACGTTTCAGCAAAGGTTGTTTTCAGGTCTCGTTTTGGCTTGGGAACTCGTTTAAACGCGTTTTAAGTTGCGTACGACTATTTTAACATACGTTTTATGACCATTAGAGTAAGCGCACTTGTAGATGGGTATGTATGCATGTTTGTATATCTATATATATGTATGTAGAAATGTATGGAAGCATGTGTGTATCTACATGAGTATGTTTATAAGTATGTGATCAAGAATACGCGAATGTGTGATGGTATGTATGAGAATAGGTATGTATGAGTTGGGTTTGATGCACGTAGGGTTGTATGTATGTAAGATGTATAATGTCATGTGGGTATTATTATGATGTTGGTATGTGTACATATAAATACGTATATAATGATGTAGATGTGTGTATATGTAAGTATGCTTGTAGATTACTATGTATGTATTAACGCGTCAAACGTATTTAGAAACGTATGTATGCGAGTAGGTATGTATGTATGTATGTATGTATGTATGTATGTATGTATGTATGTATGCGAGTCGGTATGTATGTATGTAGTTATGTATGTATGTAAGTAAGTATGTGAAGACGTAATCATGTATGTATGTATGTATGTAAATAGACGCGTAGGTATGCAAGTAAAGGTATGTATGTATGTATGTACGTAGTTATGTATGTATTGTATACGTGGTTTCAATACATTTATGTATTGACGATTATTCACAATGTGCCTCGAGAATGAAATGTAATGCAGGTACATTATTAAAGTTTCGCCAAGGATTAGACACCCAGATGGAATGCTTGAAACTAGAAAGTTAAAAGGATGAGAAGTATATGTGGATCGAACATAGCAGGCTACATTATTATGAATCTTGTTTGTGCATAAATATGCTAATGATGCGTATGTTTGTGGTGGGTGCAGGTTGTACGAATCACGGATTATCCTCACGAGGAGTAACGATCGAAGACCGAGTCACAACATAGATTGTACGGGAATGTCTAAATATGTAATTTAGTGATGATAAGTTATGTTTTATATTATAAAATGAATTTTTGGAATGTAAAGACGTATATAACGAAAGAAAATTTTATGGTACGAATTTCCGCTGCGACTTTTGCCACGTACGAATATGGGTGTAACAAGTTGGTATCAGAGCCCTGGTTTGAGAGAATTAAGTACGAAAGTATAGGTACTTGAACTCAAACCTGTGTGCTCTTGAGATAAGGAAACCGTACAATCCATGACTCGGTCAAGATCTGAAGGTAGAAATGGAATGAAAACGTATATGTAAGCATTCATATGAAGAAACTAACGGTTATATTATGTGTAAGGTAAGCATAACTGCTTGGAAAGGATGATCCGGGAATGCGGTCTAGAACCGGCATCAAGGCAAGTGATAAGACAAATGAAACCCAGGTATGTAAATTTAACGTGTGGGAGTATGAAGTGGTATAATTAAGCAAGTGAAGGAAAATTTTAAATGGAAAATAATAATAAGAATGGTAATGAAGTATTGGAAATGTTACACGTGCCGAAACCTAATTCTTCGGACATAAGGTGACAATTACACGAAGACACGAAACTAGTGTGTGGATTGTGTACCTGGCCAGTACACAAGAAACGCATGACTTTCGTGAGCCCGTGATAACTGTTACAGGTGTGTCCGTTAGAATTAAGTAGTAGGTGGACGTGAGGGTGAAAAGAAATGTAAGACTCTCAAGAATGAGAGTATGATATGCTATGCTAGAATCCGCGAGACGGATTCGAAATATGAAATGCTATGCTAGAATCCGCGAGACGGATTCGAAATATGATATGCAATGCTAGAATCCGCGAGACGGATTCGAAACATGATATGCTATGCTAGAATCCGCGAGACGGATTCGAAATATGATATGCTATGCTAGAATCCGCGAGACGGATTCGAAACATGATATGCTATGCTAGAATCCGCGAGACGGATTCGAAATATGAAATGCTATGCTAGAATCCGCGAGACGGATTCGAAACATGAAATGCTATGCTAGAATCCACGAGACGGATTCGAAACATTAAAGAAGTTAAGGTATAAATGAAATGTCTGAAACCGTTAGATGGATTCAAAACATAGGAGGTACGAAAGGTATGAATGATGTGTTCGGATCCGCGAAACAGATTTAAGATATAAAAGACGGAACTAGTCTATATGAGAAGAAGTCGATAGCTTGACCATGTGTGCGTCAAATGAGTCACATAAGTAAATGTAAAGCAAATGAACAAAAGAATGATAGGAATGAAAATATCCGAATGTGTAAGTAATTACGGACCAGACAAGTAAATATCTCTTAAGTGATATGATTCAAATTATGCTTAAATCTTTATGTATAGATATATGAATATATTTATGCAAATGCGTTGTATGCAAGAATGGTCGAAAGGATAAATGGGTCATACGGTCAGATGGCGATTGCCATTTGAACTCGTTAGTTAATGTCTTGATATGCTAAGTTTTGTACTCATAGGTGAGATTGATGAATGGTCACGCAATGTCACCAATCGGAAAGGAATGATCACCGTAATATAAAGATGGCGAATCAATGGAATCTACTTCCGTCAGATATCATAGTGTGATAAGCCTATCAAGATCAGTGAAAGAATTCTCATAAGCGGAAGGTCATTACCCGGATGAATGAGATCAATCCTGGGATGGGTTGGATTTGTAATGAAGTGGTCGGTTCGCTTTCGCGGGTCGTGGCATTATTCCAAAACAGTAAGGTTAGTGAATTGTTTAATACGTGAATTTAAGTATAAAGTTATGAATTGAATAAGTACCTCCGCACGAGCCAGTGGTAAAGCAAGATGGGATATGATAAGGAAGGGTTGACTTTTAGAAGCAGGCTAAGAACGAGTTTTAAATCTGGCTTAAATAGTAGACAGTGCATGTATGAGTGAGAAGGTAGAAGTAAAACTCCAAGTATATACGAAATTATCAGAACTAATACTAACGGTGAATGTGGTAGCAAGCTCATATGAACTTCATTTTGCTTTTATGTAAATCATGGTAGAAAACCCTTGGGTTTGCTTCTAGTTCGCACACTTTAGTTCTAGTACGATAACGTGATGGTACGATTATATTTATTCATGAATAAGACTTTTGCAAAGATCCTGAATGTATTCTTGTGGTATTGAACATCGTGAATGGATAGATGAAAAAGTAAGAGTGATATTGGTCTACTAGGAACGAGAAAGGTTTCGGGGACGAAACCTTCTTTAAGGGGGGTAGACTTGTAACACCCAAAAATTTTGAATTATTAGATTCGTTAGCAGGTTGCCATGTTTAATAAAATGAGATACAATAACTAAGTTATTGAACTTAGTTAAATGCCTAATAAATAATTTAGGAAATGAAATTTGTAGCATTATGATGGTAAGTTAAACTAGAAGGGCCTAGGTTGCCAAAATGGGAAGAACTTTCAGTTATTAAAATTAAAACCCAACACACATGGGGTGTGTGTGTGGGTGTCGACATATCGACCAGGAGAAGAGGAGAATGGGATAAAAACCCTAGCTCACAAATCCTTCAAATTGAAAGAGGGAATTGGCAAGGAACTAATGCATGGGCTTAAATTCGTGATCATCCAGTCTTTCTACACATCATGTAAGTTGTAGAAGTTAATTTTATGATCTAGTATGAAGTGGGTTATGATCAATCCACGAATTTGTATGAGATTTAGCATGAATATGTGTTAGAATCATCATATGAAACATGTGTTGTGTATGATTTTGATGAAATTCATGTTTAGAAGTAAAACCCATTTGGGATGATGAAGAGATTGAATCACCATGTTCAATAATTGTGTGATTTGTGATGTAGTATGTTGTATGTGATGAATTATTGTAGATAAGATGATTAGGACATGAAATAAATGGATGTTTAGTTAAATTTGATGAATGAAGATAAGAACATGGAGGATCATGCATGAATGGGTTGTACATTGTGCTAAGATAGTGGTACGCACACCAAGTGTTTGATGAAATGCCTAGGTAAGCTTAATAGACGAGAATTTGTATGTAAGTAAAAGATGAATATATGTGTATGTGTGTATAAGTAAAGGATCGTGTAGGGGTAGATGTCACACAATACGAGGGTGTAATGTGTATAACATTAATATTATGGTCTACTCTATTAAGATGGATACATGTTCATAAGTTGAAAGTGTGTAAATAGGACATTGGATTTTCTGAAAGTTAACAATGAATGTATAACATGGTTAGCCTTTCGAATATGATTGCAATAGTAGAGAAATCATTAAGCACATGCTATGTCCATATGCGAGTTTATACTAACGAAGTGGCAACCATAATGACATGAAAGTTTAGGATCATGTCAAGATGGGAAAGCATGGAAGGCTAACGGAAAGGATAGGAGGAAGCACGTACAAAACGGGTACTCGAGGTAAGTGATTCCCGTAATCACTTCTTAGTTTGTTTAAGTAATATAACGTTTTAATTAAATAAAACATGATGTTTGAAGTTAAGTATATGTTGAAGTCTTTCGTCGTAAATGATGGAATTAAAGTTGACCAAAACGCCCTTGATGGGTGTTTTGGGCAAATGATCGTAAAAGTAGTTTAAGAAACAAATTATTTGATTAGTGTAATGTTTTGGTCAAGTATGAAAGTGAGGAGTAGGGTCTTGTGAGTCAGAAACGTTTTAATGCGCAATTACCCTTAACGGGTCAAAATAAGCTTATGAACGCAAAAGAGTGAAATAAGATGTAAAGTGTCCGGGAATGAATCTTTTATGACAAAAGTCCTTGATATCATCAATTCATATGAAGTTAAGGTCTAACAAACAAGTTATGTGGTAGAATTATGAATGGGTCAATTAATGGTAAAAAGGGTAGTAAGCCGAAGACTTAAAATCGGGAATTTTTTTAATCCGGATGTCGGATCTTAACACCATAAGATGGGGAACTAAATTACGGACGCGTAGGAAAAAGAATCGGGTAAAACGGACCAATAACGAAGAAGTTATGACCGTTTCCGTGAAACGCGGACGTGCTGGAAATCTGCAGCAACCAGCTGCAACTTACTGATCAAATTAAGGCAGTCGCGTAGCGCGACTGGTAAGGCCCCTGGCCGTCGCGCTACGCGACGGTGGCACGTTTCAGCAAAGGTTGTTTTCAGGTCTCGTTTTGGCTTGGGAACTCGTTTAAACGCGTTTTAAGTTGCGTACGACTATTTTAACATACGTTTTATGACCATTAGAGTAAGCGCACTTGTAGATGGGTATGTATGCATGTTTGTATATCTATATATATGTATGTAGAAATGTATGGAAGCATGTGTGTATCTACATGAGTATGTTTATAAGTATGTGATCAAGAATACGCGAATGTGTGATGGTATGTATGAGAATAGGTATGTATGAGTTGGGTTTGATGCACGTAGGGTTGTATGTATGTAAGATGTATAATGTCATGTGGGTATTATTATGATGTTGGTATGTGTACATATAAATACGTATATAATGATGTAGATGTGTGTATATGTAAGTATGCTTGTAGATTACTATGTATGTATTAACGCGTCAAACGTATTTAGAAACGTATGTATGCGAGTAGGTATGTATGTATGTATGTATGTATGCGAGTCGGTATGTATGTATGTAGTTATGTATGTATGTAAGTAAGTATGTGAAGACGTAATCATGTATGTATGTAAATAGACGCGTAGGTATGCAAGTAAAGGTATGTATGTATGTATGTACGTAGTTATGTATGTATTGTATACGTGGTTTCAATACATTTATGTATTGACGATTATTCACAATGTGCCTCGAGAATGAAATGTAATGCAGGTACATTATTAAAGTTTCGCCAAGGATTAGACACCCAGATGGAATGCTTGAAACTAGAAAGTTAAACGGATGAGAAGTATATGTGGATCGAACATAGCAGGCTACATTATTATGAATCTTGTTTGTGCATAAATATGCTAATGATGCGTATGTTTGTGGTGGGTGCAGGTTGTACGAATCACGGATTATCCTCACGAGGAGTAACGATCGAAGACCGAGTCACAACATAGATTGTACGGGAATGTCTAAATATGTAATTTAGTGATGATAAGTTATGTTTTATATTATAAAATGAATTTTTGGAATGTAAAGACGTATATAACGAAAGAAATTTTTATGGTACGAATTTCCGCTGCGACTTTTGCCACGTACGAATATGGGTGTAACAGTTTTCTAAGTCCCCATCATCAGTCAGCACCCTAAGGAGGAACCAGATCAAGATGACAAGCATGTCGAACTCTATTACTGGATTCTCCACTGCACTGTCTGCTGTAACAGGTATGTATTTTCATGTTTTCCCTCATGTACAAACAGAACTGAACCAACACCGCGATGTCGGTTAATGGATAATCATAATCGATCGGTTATGGTGGTTATGGTTATTCGGTCTTGATGGTTATAGCGGATCGGTTATGTGTGATTAACCGTGTATTTAGCTTAGCTAAAAATAGCTTAATTTTTTTAAATGGAATAAATTGTTATTGCATATTTGTATATATTAGTATATTACATAATATTAAAAAATACATATAAAATATTAATTCCAATTATTATTGAATATTGAAATAAAGTGATATGATACATTCCATAAATTCAAATAAACATCTAACCAAAACCACAAAACGATATGAAAAACCCATAAATACTAAAAATCTTCAATAAAAAAACATCAAATATTAAAAATATGGTGAAAAGTCCTAAATTCTACAAAAAATTATTACATGTCGGTTCTGTTCGGTTATGGTGGGTATGGAAAAAATGATAACCATAACCGACCCACTACTTTTGGTTTTCAAAAAAACCATTAACCGACCCACCTGTTTTTTATTTAGTTCGGTTTTTTCGATTCGATTTTGCTGGTTAATTCAATTATGGTCCGGTTAATTTGGTTTTTTGCACACCCCTACTGTTAACGCCATGAAATTAGTAATTTATGTTATCATTCTGAAATACCAAGTAAAAGTTTAGGTCCATCTAAATAATATTTTATTAAGAAAATCCAAATAAATCTAACTGCTTTTGATGGAAAGGGACATAATGGATAATAAGTAAATAAAAATACAATTATTTTATAAAAGTAACTATTCATCAGATTTAATTAAGATAACCATTCTTCAAGACCAACTAAAATGTAGGTCTATCTAAAGAATACTTTATTAAAAAAAATCCAAATAAATCAAATTGCTTTTGATGGAAAGGGACATAATTCATAAGTAGTGTTGAAGAAGTCGTAAAACGCTTCCAAGTCGGCTGAGTGGAGAGTTGAGAGTACTCGAAGAGTACTCAGACATATTAACTATAAAGAAATTAATTATTAGATATTATATATATGTCAAAGTAAGCGTAGTTCATGTCAAAATTAACATAATTTATGTCAAAATTGGCAATCTGAGTAATCGCCGAGTAGGCCGAAGTTGCCCGAGAATTCCGAGTAGTAGTTAAGCATTCCAAGGTTCTCACTGAGTAGTTAACCCAGTATTCCGAGTAGGTGCCGTGTATTCCAAGGTTCCCACAGAGTAGTTGATCAAGTGTTCCGAGTATTCGGTGAGAAGGCCAAGTTTGACCATCTCTGACTTACAAAGGCTGATTTGTAGTAACTTTTCAAGACAAGGTGCTGAGTACCAAGTAGTCGTCGAGTACTCGATCTTGAAATCCGACTTTTACAATATTGATGATAAATAAAAAAATACAATTAAATTACAAAAGCAACTATTCATCAAATTTAACTAAGATAACCATTAATAATTAAGAGATTGATTCTTATAGACTAAATAAAAATTTAGGTCTATCTAAATAATACTTTATTAAGAAAATTCGAATAAATCAAACTAGCTTTTGATGGAAAGGGATATATTTGGAAAATAATAATACTTTATTACGCGTGTGAATCCATTTAAACTTCTAAAGTAGTCTACCGCATCATCATGAATATCCTACTAGTAATTTTTATACATATATGTTTATTTATTATTTATATATTCTGATTAATCTATTTACAACTTTAATTAGAAAGTCACCCACACGACTACTTGTATGGTTTCTAGGGTTCTAAAAAGATAAATGACATGACAAAATTAATCGGATGAACATGCACAACACAATCAAAACAGTAAACAAGCAAACTTTTTATCCAAAAATAAGATGATGATGATGATGATAGCACAACAATCATATTGCTAAACACCAAAATAGGTCAAAAGTTTATTGGGTGTTGTCACACACAACCTAGCAACAATTGTTAGCAGTACGATCTCATTGCTTGTAAAACTTCTAGGAACGACTTGATTACTTGAATGAAAGTCTTCAAGGATATGCTCCAAAAGTTTTAACGGCGAGCAATTGCTTTGGCAAAGCAACCCGTAAGTCGGTTTGGAAGAGTAAACTGTTGGAAGTTAATCCTAAAACTTGTATGAGTTGAAAGGCCAAAGTGAAAGATTGATATAACAAACTTACTCTAGTGATCATTCTTCATATGTTACACTATAACAAAATTACTCTAGTGATCATTCTTCATATGTTACGTATTTCAGTTGACTTTGATAGTTTTCTAAATCGTGAATGTTTCACCAAAGATTAAAGTATTTCATGTTAGTGTTTATACGAAATCAATAATTTTGTAAGACAGAAAATTTTCTGTAAATTTATTTTAAGAAAATTAGTCAAGTGATCAATCTTTATAGGTTTCGTATTTTAGTTGATTTGGAAAGCTTTCTGAATTGTGGATGTTTCACTGTCAGGTTAAAATATTTCGTGTGTATACGAAATCAATAATCATGTAACCCATAAAGTGTTTTGTAAATCGGAGTTTATTTTCTCATCTCTTAAACTTCTAATAGTGGCAAAAATATATATATAAGAGTTAATTACTGTTTTCGTCCATGTGGTTTGTTAAAAATCACTATTTCAGTCTATTAGTTTAAAAATTGCAATTTCAGCCCCTGTGGTTTCACTTTGGTAACCATTTCAGTCCACCTCGTAACCATTTCAGTCCCTGTACTAACAGAATAAATGGATTGAAATTGTTACGAAAGTGAAACCACAGGGACCGGAATGGTTATGAAAGTGAAACCACAGGGACTGAGATCACAATTTTTAAACTAATGGACTAAAATAATGATTTTTGACAAACCACAGGGACGAAAACAGTAATTAACTCTTTTATTAAAGATTGGTTTATTTTAGGTAATTATATTGTAATTGGTATAGGAAAGATTTAATTGTCTTAGAGAGCAAGTTTATTGTTTTTATTTGTCCATTTTTTTGTAAGTTCGTTTGATTGAATAGAAAGAGTCGCGGTCTGTCCCCTAATATCTCATGTTCGTGTTTGTTGATCGTGTTCGTGTTTGGTGATACGATTGTTTGAACCATCCGGACGAACAACTGGTATAAGAGCTACGACTCGTTACACGGCATGAAATAACACGATAGAAAGAGAAGAAGTAGACGATTGGAGGCTAGTCGTTCACATCCACAACCCGACCAACAATTGGTATCAGAGTTGTGGCGGCTCATTGTTTACACACAAAGATTCGCAGAAGCTCGTTTATCCTATTTGTTCAATCAAGATCCGACGTCGTTTGTCTTCGTAGGAAGAAAGAAGGTTACTTATTGTTGAAGCTTGCAATTACCAAGAGAAGAAAAAAAGAATTTTTGTGTGTTACTGTTGTTGTCACATGTAGAGAAAAAATAAAGAAGTTTCTTTAGGTTTGAACAAGGTTTGGTACCTTACATTTATTTTAGTTGGACTTGAATCAATAATATCATGATTTTTAGGACAATAAGTTTGGTTGATGATAAATCGGTAGTCATCTTCATACTCAGTATATCCCATCAATAGTAAAGCTAAGGTAGATCTGAGAAGGGTAAGATGTAGACAACCTTACATTTACCTTGTAAGAATAGATAGGCTGCTTCCAATGAGACCCCGGCTCGATGATGACAAATCATAGTATACTTTATTATCTAGTTGTTTGAACAAGGGAATGTTTTTGGACCAAAATGGTTGATTTTAAAGAAAATGAATTGTAGTGAGTATGAGATAGACAAAACATGAATGGTGCCAAAGTTCTATTCAAACGTTCCTTCACCTTAGTCAAAAAGGCAAATCTTTTAATCAAATAGAAATCTCTAATGATCTTTTTTTTTCCAAACCCATGTGCATCATTCTTTTCTGATCAAATATCGTTTTCATTGAACACTACATCGTGTTAATCCTTTAGGGGTGACGTAGTGGAAACACAATGATAAGTGCATGAATCTCAGGTTGAACGCCAGTTTTCATGGATTTCCTCCCTTTAGAGGCTATCGGCCCAGTTTAAGCCACTCGATCCTAGAAATTTTGAATTTACGATTCCAATAATTATATCAAAGAAAAGAAAAGGCCAAAATATCATTAAAATACGTAGTCTTGTTGACCCGATTCTTCTTGAAAACCACATCATTCTTGATCTCCACATCACCCACCTGATGTCGGGTTAAAATAAATCGTATTTTATATAGTTTGTATCAGTTTTTAGTGCGTTAAAGGCTTAACGAGAGGAAACCGGGTCGAAAACAGGTTTGAAAGGGCAACGCGGGATGTATAACGAAAGAAATCAAATGAGGACATCTTAGGCGACACGCAACAGGACTGGGATACATGTCCGCGACCCGCTAGAGCAATCAAAAGTCAAACGTCGGTTAAAAAAGTCAATGTCGGTCAAGGGATGACCCCCGCGACACGCGGGGGTGGTTCCCGAAGCTCCACGACACGCGGCCCGGGTCATCGACGGGAAACTTATATAAAGGATCAAAATATGTTTTAGGGCATCACTTTTTCATTAATTATCTCAGCCGTCAAACTTGCTTTTCGCTCATTTCTTTTTGTTTAATGACCCGTTTAACCTGTTTGGGAGCTTGTGAGTTTTATTTTGCATGTTTCGGTTACTTTGTCCATACTCAGTCTTCATTTGGGCAAGGTGATTCAAACTATTTGAAGAAGAACATCCCGTGTTGAATGCAGTCGCGAAAGAAATTCTATATGGTTGCTGTGGAACAAGGCTCATAGGATTCAGCCGTTTAAAAATCAGGGGAGTCTGTTCCATTTATCTCTGTGTTTTGATTTATGTTTTTAGTGTGTCGTGAGTTTTGCTCTCCATTGAGGACAATGAAGGAAATAAGTGTGGGCATGGGAGACTAGCGTCTATCTAGTTGTCTTAGTCGTGTCGTGTCGTTTTTAGAAAAAAAAAAAACAAAAACAAAACAAAAACAAAAAAATTACAAAATCAAAAATCCAAAAAAAATGAAAAAATAGAAAATGTTTTGAGAAAGTTTTTGCACAAAATAGAAGATGATAGGTATAATCAGTCCATGGCATTTGATTACTATATATATGAGATAATAAACGGTCGGTCACACGTCTAATTTAGGATATGTGGGTAGGCACAGCTAGTTAATGAGTTCCTTAGTAATGATATAATATACCTTAAATTAAGAGTCTTATGGGTTCTCACCTTAGGAGCTATGACAAAATTGAAACTGTGGAGAGTATAAGGGGTACGTCATAAGTAAAAAGTTTGTAAAATTTTCCGATTAAATTGGCACACTTGTTTCTTTTTATGGAACTAAATCCGAAACAGTGTGGTGCCCGAAACAAAAAAAAACATTCCATCCATTCATTTGAGCTAAGTGTTTGAAAAAAATGAGAGAAAAAACGAAGCCTGTGGTATTAACCACTGGGATGGTGACTCGGGTGGGGTATACCCGCTAGGTGGAGTTAAAATACAAATATGTGAAGTTTATGGTATTAACCATTGGGATGATGACTCGGGTGGGGTATACCCGCTAAACTGATCATAAGCAAAACATGTAAAGCTCTCAACATAATCCATTATCCATCATAAATTTAATCGGAATAGCATAAAAGTTTTTTTATATAAGACGGTAGATTAAATCTTTTAACCTTATAAGCTTGAAGTGGGATTAGGTGGCGTTGTACTCTTTTGAGTGTGAGATCCATAGATAACAATAATCACTTGAACTTAATGAATCGTGAATAAGGGCTCGGAAGCTGGCAGTTGGGTTTAGGTGGATCGTATACCTGCAATCTTGATTAACGTGTGGTTTGATTTGTTAATAAATTAATTGAATATATTAAGTGTCGATGTTACTGATTGTGATTCCATTGCAGAGAATTTTTTCGGGACGAAAAAAGATAAGTGTGGGGATGTGATGTTGGGTTAAGTTAGTCGTATTTTATAGAGTTTGTATCGGTTTTTAGTGCGTTAAATATGATTAAGTCATGTATATTTATTAAGTGTTGGTGTGTTGTTTAACAGGTGTTAAAAGGCTTAACGAGAGGAAACCGGGTCGAAAATATAACAACCCTCCTAAAATATTTAGAACGTCACTATACGTCCTAAAATACACCCCGTATACGAAAACTGGACCCGAAATACCTTGATTTTTACAAAACTCAAATAAAATTAAATCAAGTGGGCGCTCGCGGGCCGTGACCATATTGGTTGTGTGCTTCGCGGGGCGCGACAGCTCAACACCAGGCCGGCACCTGGTGATGCCGCGTGGCACGATTCGTGTCAAGGCTACCCTTTGAGTCAGCCAAGCTAGGGCCTACCCTAGAGGCTCTCGCAGGCCGCGAAGACTTTGTCTTCAACTCCCGCGGGGCGCGACAAGGTGCACGAACAGAACTATAAATAGAAGGCATCGGCATTCATTTGTTCTCGTTCAATTCCCGTGAAACTCTCTCAAATTCTGAAATATTAGAAAGTAGTATCGGGTATTATACCCACTAAAATAACGAAGCTTTGCCTCGATGTAAGTATTATAACCCCCGGTTACGTATTAGATACGCTGCCCGATTGATCTAGTGCTCCGTAACGTCTGTCGAGGCTCTGCCTGACGTAGTTGTTGGAGTTCTGTCTCGGGGAGGGTATAACTAATGTAAATTGGGTTATTATACTAACGCGTGTGCATTGTTTAATTAATAGATTATAACCAGGAAGTCACAAGAAAAATACATAAATTAGCAATGTGAGTAATCCTCTTTTTGTGTAAACATTTTTGTGAGTAATCCTCTTTTTATGAGTAATCTCCTTTTTGTAAACTGTTTTTACAAAACCTCAATGTTTAAATTATATTTCACAGTGATTGAGTATTTGAATTCTATAATTATCGTTGGTATGTTGGGGTTTTGTATACAAAATTTGTTACTACACTGTGAGTAGTAACATTTCCACAAGTCAGGATTGACAGTGCCGTGGGTGGTAATTAAAGTAAGAATTGGAAACAAATGTAATTGCGCGATCGCCCTCAATGCTGTAAAATGATAAAACCTGTTTTGATTAAATTGGGATTCACTCACCAGTATTTCCCACTGACAAAATGTTTTTAAACACGTTTCAGGTAACAAAATGTGAAAGCCAATTAGAATAGTAGTCGTCTAAAATTGGGATTCACTCACCAGTATTCATCCCTAGCGTCGTCAGTTTTCGCCATCGAATAGTATTCGTCTAAAAAGACTTGTTGCATCTCACCCCATGTCCGGATGCTATTCGCCGGAAGTGTGAGAAACCATTGCTTTGCCTTGTCTTTCAACTAAAATTGGAACAAGCGAAGTTTGACCTCCTCTAATGCGAAGTTGTGCCCCCCGATAGTGTTACAAATGAACGAAAACTCCGCCAAGTGCGTGTACGGCTCATCATTAGACCTCCCATTGAAGTGGGGAAGTATATTAATGTAATGAGGTTTACAATCAAACATTCTCCTTTCGCACACTATAGGAGAGTCATTATTGGTAACTACCGGTCGAAAACGGTCATTCACTCCCCTTGGAGGTTGTAGACGACGTTGTGGACCGTTAACCTCTTGATCGACCGGCCTTCGGTTGTCCCTTCGATCACCCCTTCTATCCCACCTTGATTCCTACCTTGGTTACCTCTTTGATTTCCTCCTCCCACGAAACGAGGAATCCGATTAGGGTTGACATTGTTGTTGTTGTTGTAAAACCCATCATCTCGGTTTCTTTGGTTGTTGTTTCGTGGTTGGCGGTTATTTCTGTAACCATCATTCCTCCTATCCCCATACCCATAATCATCGTTCCCCACAAAGTTGGCGTTTTGATAGCCAAGCTCCTCATCTTCAAACCCTCTTGCATTATAGATATTGCCTTGATTCACATACCCCCAATCTTCGTCATCATTAACCCGATCATCATAATAGCCCCCGTCATCCGAATTTTCCGTATGAACACTCACATGCTCCGGCGATTGATAACCGGGAACACTATACGGTTCGTCATCGGGGATGGCGTTTCTCAAATCGTCTATATTGAAAAATGGGTCTTCTTTCGCGGGATTGCCACGATCTCGATTACCTCGACAGTCGGAATTAACATTCCGGTCATCAAGGTTGAGGGGTAAGGAATTGTGTCGATGAAGATTTTGTTGTTGGGGTGTTCTTTGGGTGTTGTTGGGATTTTGGTTTTGAAAAGGTGGTGTGGGTGGTCCATTGTTGTTATTACCACCCGGTCGCTCTTGAGGCATAGGTTGAACATTTTGAGCGGGGTGAAAGGTTCCTCGGGATTGGAATTGATTTTGGTTGAGGTTTGGGTGATTGGAGTTTTGGTTTGCCATTGAATCGGTTTCAATGGTCGGTGTGAGTGGTGGTGTTTTGGTGGTTTGATTAGAAGCAAGTGTTGCCTCTAACCGGGTTGCTAAATTCCTTCTTGCAACTCTTTCAATTTCCGGTTCGTAGACTAAAGGTGAAGTCCTCCCGGAGTTCCGCGTATGCATGCACTACCTGTAACCTGCACAAGTAACACACCCCGCGTAACAAAGAAAAAGACAAAGTGCAAAAATAAACTAAACAAATTAAACAGATAATCACAAAATTCAAACAATAATCCAAACACAAAGCGCACGCACTCCCCGGCTACGGCGCCAAAATTTGATCGGGGTGTCGCGCTCCGGTCAAAGATAATATTTATAAACCCTATTTACCCTTAACAAATAGCTAGTGGTAGCAAGGGGTCGAACCACGAAGAGTATGTGGTTTGTGTGTGGATTCGATTGAATTATAGAGAAATGTCACAATTATGAAGCTTGCTATGATATTTATTTTCTTTTTGTTTTGTTGGAAGATGTGAATTTAAACTACTGAAATAGATTGAATTGATTAACAACTAATGAGTAACGGTTGCAAGAAAGATTGATTGCTAAACAATAATAAGAAAAATGGATCACACCCGGTTTCGGTAATTGCCAACCTAGGGTTTCTACAAGTTTTTAGATTCAACTCAATTAGGTATGATTAGCGGATTTAGTGTACCGTGACTTAGGTGCTAATAACTATCAACGTTTCGAAAAACGGACAAGAATACACTTTATAATCAACACAAGTAAAACCTAACCACGACAATGCATAACTACACATAACCATTTCGTAAAGTCATAACTTTTAACATCGTTCGACAATTTACGAATACGGTACAAATGTAAACTATTGTCAATGGTTTCAAAAATCAAACACAAATTGTCACAAAGTTGAAACAAAAACAATTCGAAACCCTAAAGTTAACAACTACCTACACCGGGGTGAAACCGAGGTGATTAGCCGCTCATGGTTGAGGAAACTTGATCACCGGATGCTTGGAACTTGAAGGAAGTCATCTTGAAGCTTCAATGATGGAGAATTGATGAATGATGAAGGTTTGGTGAAGGATGATGGAGGAAGGTTGATGGTATGGAGAATTAGGGTTTAGGATGAATTGGGAATTGTGTATGATTGATGATGATTCGGTTGATGTTGTGTGTGATGATGGAATAGAGATGAATGGTGGATGATAGATGAATGATAGATAGTAAAAATTGGCTCCAAGAGATGTTCAAAACTCCAAATATTGTGTAACCCCCAATTGAATGATGAAAATTCGTTTTTAATTCGCCAAACAAGCTAGGAATTCAACCAAAACACGTCGGCAACATGGAGGGACCGTCGCCGACGGCCTGAAGCCCCGTCGGCGACGGTGTGTACTTGTTCACTTACAACCGACGGGCTAACTAGCTGTCTACGGCGGATTTGGGCGACGGAGGATTACACACGCCGTCGGCGACGGACCATATGGTCGTTGGCGACGGCCCCCCGGAACTTCAACTTTCTGTTTTTTCCATTTCTCAAGTCCGGTTGACCCATTTCGCTTCCCGGTGGCTCGTTTTTCGCTCCGGTGGTCCGTTTAGCTCCCAATTAGCTCCTTAAACTTCACAAGACCTGCAAAACACAAATCCTTTTACAAGTAGGCTATTCGAGATTAAAAGTTAAATAAAAACATGAACTTAGACATAAACGAACACCGGTTTTCGACCACGTATCAGAGCATAGGAGCGAATTGGGCATCATTCTTTCATCTTCAAAGCCACTCTTGCATGTCGGATCAACTCGGGATGACAACTAAAGTTGTGAAGACGACCATGAGCGGCTAAACTCTTGGTGACTTCCGCTCAGATGAATGTTTGTTCGGTTTGACATAATTATCTTGTATTGATTCTTATAATTGGTAAATCTTGACTACTCGTGTTGATTTCTTGGTAAACGTTGATTGTGTTTGAATTATTGATCGTTTATTAAGCGTATTGGCAACTTTCTTGCGTTGTTAGCGGGTTAATTGATTAGTGGGTAATTGTTACAATTAAACAGGTTGTGTGGTTGCATGGTGAATCTTAAAAACTACCTTAACAATTAATCAAAGTCATTAATTCCAAGGCCATGTCTATATGGTGTTTTGAATCAGTAAACAAATTTTTGTATTAAAACGGGTATTCGGGATTACGGGTGGCGGTTACTTCTTCTCATTCTGATAACATTTTTCGTGACAAATTGTGTTTTCTTTTAAATCAAACAAACAAACCCCCAGTTAGATAGATTAGTTTTAATTTAGATTCTTTTTCACTGACCACAAATTCCCCGTGGATACGATACCCTACTTACGCTATCTACGTAGTTTAATTAGGTTTTTGATTGACCCTTACGACAGTCATCACCACCAAGAAACAAAAAAGATCGAACCAATTTGCTTTAGAACATTTAAGTTATCTATCCAATCCAGTAAAGATTTTGAGCTTCTAAACGCCAGTAAAGGTAAACCAAGCCTAGAAGTTACCAAATTGCATACCTTTAAAACCACCGAACACTCCCCAAATAAATGATCATTTGTTTCATTAAAAATATTATAACACCGACATAAGGTACTCGACACATCAATACCCTTTCCATCCAAGTTTACTCTCGTAGGGGGTCAATTCAATAACACCCGCGAAGCACAAATATTAACCTTTCTCGGAAGAAGATTAAACCAAACAATCGAACGAGATCCTCTAGGAAGTAAAAAGTCATTAGTAAAAAGTTTAAGTTATGTCTTACCTAATCTAGAAAGGGCCATGATTTTTCTAGTAACAAGTTCTCATTGTTAAGCAAAATTTAATTACTATTTTTCATCACTTACATAGAAGATAAACACAACTAACATCAAAAATTGGTCTTATAAGATTAAATCTAATATATATTACATTGACTCATACAAGGAGGCTATTTTTACATGATAAAAAGGCTTTAAAACATCAAACAAAAACAAACATCCAAGGTCTCAAACACAAAAAAAAAAAACACACATAACCCGATTAGTCAACTCGAATGTTCTAACATGAAATCTTTTATTAGACCCAAAACCGAATCTGAAACATCTGAGTAAGGCTCATTACAGAAGAACCCGTGTTGTTTGCCATCAAATTCAACGTAACGTGCTATCTTTCCGAGCTCCTTTAACCTATTAGCATATAGTTTCACTCTATCTTTCATAAGTTCATTCCCTCCGACTATTATGAGCATCGGGTCAAGCTTAACCAACTCGAGATTTGGACTTTCACGCCCTAAGGGGTTTGCGAACGGGTGATCCGCCTTTGTTCCTATTGGTAATGACATTCTCCAGAACCTGTAAGTGAAGTTAGTCAACAATTAAGTACCATTTAAGAACCAACTAGAGAAATAAAAATGATTTCGTAAGGTTTAATCATGATAATCCATAATTATCCACTAAAATATTAATAGTTGAGCAATATATTAATGAAAAATAATAAAAAGTCAATATGATATCTTTTTATTGAAAAGGACATGATGTGGGGCTCACCATATCTAATTACGAAAACAATGTATGCGGATGAGTGTCATTTCGCTTTTAGTAGTAAGTGACTAAATTCATAATGAGCCAAATTCATGAATAACCCAGATATTTCATTGTCACAAATAATCAGACTGTATATATAAAAGGTTTATATTTTTACTGACAGATTTAAAATAAAAATAATTATAATATTTAGCATATTCAAATATATAAAAAAAATACTATGTACATGTAAACAAAATAAGTTAAAAGACTTTTGTTATCTTTAAAAAATTTAGGATACGATTCCTGACATAATATGAACTGGACATAAAAAAGAGTTGGGATTGAGGTTAAACAAGTTTGGGTTAGAAATAATGAAGCACGACTAGCTATAGTTTAAGTCGCTTCAAAGTTTCAATTTTCTAACGTATTCGTTTAAAAATTTCAGAGTAAAATGCACGGATAGTCCCTGTGGTTTTGCAAAGTTTCACCTATAGTCCCCAGATTTTGGAAATTACACTCCTAGTCCCTGTGGTTTGACAGTTTGTTACGCTGATAGTCCCTGGAGTGGATGTGGGTTAGTTTTCTCAGTTAAGTTAGTGTGAAATGACAAAATTACCCCTTACCTTTATTAAAAAATAAGAATCACACATATATAAACAATACATACACACTCTCACTGTCTCTAAAACACACAGAGTGACTCTTCTCCCACATGAGCCGAACACCAACCCCACTGTCTCCCCTCTCTTCTCCGGTGAAACCGCCCCCACCCTGCCGCACCCACGTGCCAACCCCCTCCCTGTTATCTCCTTCAGCAAACTCCGAACCACTCTGTCGTCTATCATCTCCTTCAGCAAACTCCGACGACCTACTCCGCCGGTCTAGTCCCCTCGCCGGTATACGCACAGAGCTTGTTGATTAAGAGAGTTGATCTGTTGAAATCTTCAATTTTGGTAAAATTTGTCAGATTTGGGGTTAGGGTTAGGGGGTGCCGCAGCTTGTAAAGTGTTTGGTGAGTATGGTGCAGATCAATAAATATATCAGATTCAAAGGTATAAATCTGTACAATGTCACTCGTAGTTTCAAAACAATTGTTATATAAATTTTGATTTGTTTTTTTTAGGTGAATCCAGATATTGCATATGATTTCAGAAATTTCACTATCTAATTTCTTTCTATAGTGAACGGTGATCATGTTGTTTAGTAAAAGCATGAAGAAACTTGCTTTTTTACTTGTGGTGGTGTGGGGTTGGTGGTGGTGGTGTGGGTTAGGTGGTGGTGTGGGGGAGGGTGGTGGCAAGTGGTGGTGCTGGTGGCGGCAGGTGGTGGCAAGTGGTGGTGCTGGTGGCGGCAGGTGGTGGGGGGGTTTCCTGAGAGAGAGTAGAGAGAGAGTCAGAGTGTATGTATGATTTTTTCTTATATTATAATAAAAGTAAGGGGTATTATAGTCATTTCACACCAACTTAACTGAGAAAACTAACCCACATCCACTCCAGGGACTATCAGCGTAACAAACTGTCAAACCACAGGGAATAGGAGTGTAATTTCCAAAATCTGGGGACTATAGGTGAAACTTTGCAAAACCACAGGGACTATCCGTGCATTTTACTCAAAATTTCAAAGATTCACTGCTTTTGTATTCGCTACTTTGTTTTTTTTCTTCAGTATTTCATCCGTTAACCTACTCAACTCGTTTTAAATAATCAGTCGTGATAAGATTACCCGTGTCATAGTATAGGCCAAAACCAAACAGTTTATCATAACTTGTTTATCGAATCATATTCGGTCGGGTTACATGATTCTAGGTCGCGATTGACCTAAACCGATACCACTAATTTCCTAACCCTAATATAAAATATATATGTGTGTAATAATCAGTTACATATATGTAAAAAAAACTAGTTTACATATGTGTAATTATAAAATTACAAACAAAAAATGATAAAATTAATCTTAACATGTATGTAATCTTAAAAATACATATAGTAAATTATTAAAATACCCCAAATATAAAATAAAAATAAAAATATTGTTTATTGAATTATGTAAATATTTAGGGTTCTAAAATGATTCTCACCTATATATATATATATAGTTAGCAAGGTTTAGGATTATGTGAGAAACACTAGGCTAATTGATAAACTTAAGAAACATTTTGGACTACACATTTTTTCTAAGCTTTTCGTAATATACACATATGTATAGTTTAAAATTGACTATATACATATGTGTATAATTCAAGATTTAACAATATACATATATTTATATAGTCAATTTTAAACTATACATATGTGTATATTACGAAAACCTTAAGAAAATTTATGGTCCAGAATGTTTCTCAAGATTTTCAAATAGTGTGGCCTTCTCTTATAATTTATACCCTAGTTAGCAATTCATATACATATATTTATCCTGCATGGATATTCAAAATTTCTTCTACAACTTGCAAGTCACAACGTATAAATCTAAACATATATTTGTTAAAAAAAAAAAAATACATACGTAACATTTAAAAGTCAATATATTGAATCTAGGGTGAATCTAACATGAAACTTACATGTCAAGAAGGTCAACGGTCAACATCTTTTCCGGCAACCCTTCAGCCTCCGACTTTGTCCTCTCCATTCCGCCAAAAAACGGTGCCATCAACACATACCCTCGTATTTTGATCGGTGCAAGCTCCGGTGAGCCGGGCCCTAGCCGAACCGCCAAGTAATGACCTATATTCCCGCCTGATGAGTCGCCGGTTATAAAAACTCGATCAAAGTCCACCCCATCAACCACATCCCCACCGTTCGGGTTTTGATCATTCGCCATCGTTTGGAGCCACTTTAACGCGTCAAACGAGTCGTCTAGAGCCGCGGGAAGCCGATGCTCGGGTGCAAGACGATAATCCGGGGCCACCACAATAGTGTTTAGGGCGGAGGCGAGGCGGAGGCAGCAGTTGTGGAAATTCGGCCATGCGAACGAGCCGAGGCAGAAACCGCCACCGTGGAAAAAGTACATGACCGGTAGTTTAGTGGTAGTGGTAGTGGTGGTTTTGGGTTTGTAGATGCGGAGGTGGAGGTTATGGAGTTTATTATAACAATAATCTTTCCACGCAACAGAACCGTCGTCGTGGATTTTGAAAGCTGAAAAGTCAATGTTTTCGTGACGGTGAATCGTACCGTCACTAAAGATTTGTACAATGCCATGACAGTCTTCCACAACATGAGGAAGCGAACCCATTTGTGGTTGTAGAAAATGTGATATGATTAGAAGGTTAAGGGGGGGTATTTATAGAAGTGGGAAAAATGGGATGTGAAAGTGTAGGGGTAGAAATGTGGTTATGGAGAATTTATAAGGGTGTATTTGTAAATGAGACAAAGTTAATATTTTAAACGTGGAGTTATACTATTGGATTGTTTGGTCGTCGGCAGATTGTATACAAATTTTCTGGTCAAATTTGTAGAATAATGTGGCATCAATGATCAAACAAACCCTATAGAGATCGACTAATGTATCTTTGACTTCATTTTAATCATAAAAACATTGGCCACACATGTTTACATTATCCCAATATCAACTTTGTGACATCGTTTTTACTATTCATTGCTAAACACTCGGTTTCTTGATGAGCATACTACTTTTAGACAGTGTTGTAGTAATTACTAGTTGCTGGTCGGATGATAAGGTAGGGGCTAGTGATTAACCAGGAATTAATTGGTTGAAAAAAAAAAAAACGACTGATAGAGACATTTGTGGAGCAGCCACCATATCTTAAATCTAGAAAAATAAAAAGGATATGAGGCCAAAATGGAATGTAAATCCTTTTACACCTGTCGACAAAATAATCATTAAAATATAATTGGCCCATCAACTATTCTTCTCATTGGTTCATCAAATATTGTTTTTCATTTTTCAATAAAAATGACATACCCAAAAATTATGAGAGGCCTTGAGGGGAGGGGTGTTTGATAATTTTGTGCTGAGTCATTAAGAGGCGTTAGAGCTTATCAATTAAGAGGTGGCTTATAAATCGTTCAGTATGTTTTTAAAACTTATCTATTATAAGACCGTTCGTAGTGGGGCGTGTTTTTTAAATTTTTTTCAAGAGGAGCATCCACAGGCGTCAATGGAAGAAAGAGTGAATAATGCGCGAGAGTTGCGCTACGAACCGTACCATTCCCAGTTAATGGTTGATTTGGTACACCACGCATGGTCGGTTCGGTATGTACCACCTAAGGGAGAGGAAGAAACGGAGGACGAGGAAGACGAAGTTGGCGAGGGTGAAGAAAGCGAAGACGAAAACTAGTGTTTTTTTTTTTAATTTAATCGGATGTTTTTTTATATTTCTAGACGAAAAAATTGTGAAATGCTTGAATGGGGGTTATTGGCATAATGCCCCACTACGCCACTTTTGCTATAATGCCCCATCGTTGACTAGGACGCCACGTGTCGGATAATGCCCCATGGTGAGGGCATTATAACACATTACCACTACACATGGTCTAAGACTTCATGAACTATTAAGATATGTGTTTTAAATGAACCAAACACACTCTTAATGGAATTATTTAAAGGCTATCAAATAGCCCCTTAGTTATCTATCTTGTTACAAATTGAATGTTTATATGTTAAGGTTGAATAAACTTCAGATAATAACTCAATTTTCATAGATAGATTATTTGTAATTTTGTGTTAAGAAGTTAGATACAAAACTAGTTTTAAAATGAAAACCACAAAAATTGATAAACATTTGTAAATTATGCTTTAACTGTGATACATGAAACGGTTTGTAAGCATTTACCACACCCAGGGGCGGACCCACATGGTCCGGGTCGGGGTCTACGGACCCCAATCTTATTTTAGAAAATAGTTGAACCGGTATGTTAAATTTTTCAAGAACCCTATAAAATAATTTAATTGGTCATCATAGTATTAAAAGCAAAGATGGTGTTGTGGTACTATAAAATAATTTAATTGGTCATCATAGTATTAAAAGCAAAGATGGTGTTGTGGTAAATCCCCTTGTGTTCCAACAAATAGATCCCAAATTCAAGTCTTATATTTCTTTTTTTAGTTTATTTTTTTCCAAATTAAACTAGTGTTTTAAAACAACACAACCACACATTGACCCTCTAATTTGTTTCTTTAAAATGATAAATTGAATGTCGATTTTATTTAACACTTGATTACCAAATAAAACTTCCAACATATAATGTAGTGGTTTAATATCCACTAAATGCTTCTACATTATTTTCTAGACCCGCCTACGATGACCGACCCGAAAATTTTAATGTTTGATTATGAAAAATCCTTACACAAAAAATGAACCCCAATAAAAAAAATACTAGGTCCGCCACTAACCACACTTGCTTTCAAAGTCTCATTTTATCCATCAAATATTGTGTGCAATGTTAGTATGTGGGTGTAGTAGTTATCTACTTAAAGCTAGTTTTGTGTCGAATAACCAACTTATGCAATAATATAAAATATAATTATTATTTTTGTTTGCAAACGCAGAAGGGACAAAACAGGAATTGCGCCAAAGTCTCTCCTTGATATGTTGATTTTTGCAAGGACTTCACAAGTCTATGGTTGAATCTTTTTTCTTTTGGATTTTTGATTTTATGAGGGGTTTTATTGTTTGACATTGGTGATATATAAAGGTTAAGTAAACCTAGACCGATCGAAGTGATTTACTGTTTCCTATATTTAGAATCGATTAATTAATTAGTTATCCTATTTTTTTTCTTTTAAATTTGATTTGCATTTTGCATAGTTTTAATTTATTTTTATTATCAAACTTATCAACGGAATTATCTTTTGTAATCAAACAACGTCTATCATTTTTGTATAAAAACTCTTTGGTAAATTGCATAATCAATTATGAAAACTGAATTAGGTTTTTTAGTGTAGACAAGCTCGTTTTTTCCTTCCTAATGTATTGTTATACGTAGGGGTGTTAAAAAAAAAATCGAATAAGAATTATTCGAAATTCTGAACCTGAATTAGCCGAAAATTTGAATTACAAAATTTTCGGATTAAGATGTGGATTTTGAAAAAAATCAGATAATTCAGATATCCAAATAATCCAAAAGTTTTTTTTAGTATTAAAATTAATTATTATATTGTGTAATATTACTATATCAGGCTTCATCAACAACTTTTGGAATTTATCTTGGAGTTGTTTGAACTTTGGATTGTATGAGTTTGAAGTTATCTTTGAATTTGTTGATTATTTTCTGGTTTTAAGTGTTGGAATACCGAATACAGGTTTAGTACGTTTTTTGTAACATCGAATATCCGTTTAATCAGGGGCGGATCTACCTTGATGTAAGGGGTAGCCTCCGCTACCGCTTGGCCGGAAAATTTTTGACGTTTTTAGTGTAAATTTTGGAAAAAATTGACGTTTTTTCGATTTCGTTACCGCTTATTTATAAAACGTTCCCGCTTGGTCGGAATCCTAGATCCGCCACTGCGTTTAATCACCGGAATCTATATCTTCAAAATTTGGGATACATATTTGGATATTAAAACCCATTATCCGATCCAAAATTCGGATATCCGAAAATCAGATAGTCCGACCTTGAACACCCCTACTTATATGACATGTTTTTTTGAGCCATTTCAATTCGTTTCCAAATAATTTGAACTTGTCTTTCATAACTCATCACCTCTAAAACTATGGGCTATACTCTCGCCGCTGGGGGCTACGGTGGTTGATTGGGACCATGTGAGAACACCACAGTCCTCTGAATGATACTGCAAAATTCAACCCTTTCCAAGGCTCGGGGGGACCCATGTCCCGAGGGGGTAGACTATAGATTGTTTCTTATAAGTGTAAGATTAAATATATTATGTTGTTGTATTTAATCTAGTAGTCATTATAATAATTTACATTATATAGATCAAATATATAACAACTTATTAAATAATTAGTTGGTAATTATTGATGGACCATATTATTCTTACTAACTAATTAAGGTTTCCTCTTGGGTGCATATATAAGGAGACTAATGTAGAGGTTTCAAGGTTAGACAACTTGATTATTCTCATAACATCAATCGCCCCCTCTCTCCCCACAACCGATTACCCTTTATCGGTTCTTCATCACCATCATTAGTTTGCACCTTTAACACCCATTTTATAAATTAAGGTTTTACGTATCATTTACGAAAAACCATCATGTAATTAAGATTACATAAGCATTGGAAATTTCGGGTTTATTAAAACTTTTTACAGTTTAAAAGTATACAACATAACATGAGTACATTCGTCGTTTAACATAATAACGATACATAGTGCGGAAGCTTATTTCGTGATTGTGTTCGGTTCTTGGTCGTCGCTTGATCTTCATCCGTGAGTCCACCATAGTCACCTAAGGTCAAAACCACTAAAATATTAGTTTCGGCATTGACACAATACGTATAAACAAGTTCCAGCATCAAAGCATAGAAAAACAAATAAAATTTTAGGATTAATCCTGCCGCGTGTCGCGGCAGGTTCCATTATATCCGTCGCGTACCGCGGCGACTTCCGCATGTCGCGGAAGTTAAGATGAATTCCTCCGCGTGGCGCGGGGAATACGATTTTCCAGCAAGTGCAGGTTTTCAGCCTGCAGTTGCTGCCAGCTCCGGAAATTCAAGTTTTTAACTTCATTTAGCCATAACTTTTGACTCGTAAGTCCGTTTTAGGCGATTCTTTTTCCTACGCGTCCGTAATTTAATCCTCCATCTAGTGGAGTTGAAATCCAACATCCTACATATTAAAATTCCAGACTTTTAACTCTTCGGTTTATCACCCTTTTTGCCAACTTTTGACCCGTTCGTGATTTCACCATCAAACGTGTTTATTTGACCCTTATATCACATATACTTCTTCAACTTAATGTTATCTATCATATTAAATCAAGTGGGCGCTCGCGGGCCGTGACCATATTGGTTGTGTGCTTCGCGGGGCGCGACAGCTCAACACCAGGCCGGCACCTGGTGATGCCGCGTGGCACGATTCGTGTCAAGGCTACCCTTTGAGTCAGCCAAGCTAGGGCCTACCCTAGAGGCTCTCGCAGGCCGCGAAGACTTTGTCTTCAACTCCCGCGGGGCGCGACAAGGTGCACGAACAGAACTATAAATAGAAGGCATCGGCATTCATTTGTTCTCGTTCAATTCCCGTGAAACTCTCTCAAATTCTGAAATATTAGAAAGTAGTATCGGGTATTATACCCACTAAAATAACGAAGCTTTGCCTCGATGTAAGTATTATAACCCCCGGTTACGTATTAGATACGCTGCCCGATTGATCTAGTGCTCCGTAACGTCTGTCGAGGCTCTGCCTGACGTAGTTGTTGGAGTTCTGTCTCGGGGAGGGTATAACTAATGTAAATTGGGTTATTATACTAACGCGTGTGCATTGTTTAATTAATAGATTATAACCAGGAAGTCACAAGAAAAATACATAAATTAGCAATGTGAGTAATCCTCTTTTTGTGTAAACATTTTTGTGAGTAATCCTATTTTTATGAGTAATCTCCTTTTTGTAAACTGTTTTTACAAAACCTCAATGTTTAAATTATATTTCACAGTGATTGAGTATTTGAATTCTATAATTATCGTTGGTATGTTGGGGTTTTGTATACAAAATTTGTTACTACACTGTGAGTAGTAACATTTCCACAAGTCAGGATTGACAGTGCCGTGGGTGGTAATTAAAGTAAGAATTGGAAACAAATGTAATTGCGCGATCGCCCTCAATGCTGTAAAATGATAAAACCTGTTTTGATTAAATTGGGATTCACTCACCAGTATTTCCCACTGACAAAATGTTTTTAAACACGTTTCAGGTAACAAAATGTGAAAGCCAATTAGAATAGTAGTCGTCTAAAATTGGGATTCACTCACCAGTATTCATCCCTAGCGTCGTCAGTTTTCGCCATCGAATAGTATTCGTCTAAAAAGACTTGTTGCATCTCACCCCATGTCCGGATGCTATTCGCCGGAAGTGTGAGAAACCATTGCTTTGCCTTGTCTTTCAACTAAAATTGGAACAAGCGAAGTTTGACCTCCTCTAATGCGAAGTTGTGCCCCCCGATAGTGTTACAAATGAACGAAAATTCCGCCAAGTGCGTGTACGGCTCATCATTAGACCTCCCATTGAAGTGGGGAAGTATATTAATGTAATGAGGTTTACAATCAAACATTCTCCTTTCGCACACTATAGGAGAGTCATTATTGGTAACTACCGGTCGAAAACGGTCATTCACTCCCCTTGGAGGTTGTAGACGACGTTGTGGACCGTTAACCTCTTGATCGACCGGCCTTCGGTTGTCCCTTCGATCACCCCTTCTATCCCACCTTGATTCCTACCTTGGTTACCTCTTTGATTTCCTCCTCCCACGAAACGAGGAATCCGATTAGGGTTGACATTGTTGTTGTTGTTGTAAAACCCATCATCTCGGTTTCTTTGGTTGTTGTTTCGTGGTTGGCGGTTATTTCTGTAACCATCATTCCTCCTATCCCCATACCCATAATCATCGTTCCCCACAAAGTTGGCGTTTTGATAGCCAAGCTCCTCATCTTCAAACCCTCTTGCATTATAGATATTGCCTTGATTCACATACCCCCAATCTTCGTCATCATTAACCCGATCATCATAATAGCCCCCGTCATCCGAATTTTCCGTATGAACACTCACATGCTCCGGCGATTGATAACCGGGAACACTATACGGTTCGTCATCGGGGATGGCGTTTCTCAAATCGTCTATATTGAAAAATGGGTCTTCTTTCGCGGGATTGCCACGATCTCGATTACCTCGACAGTCGGAATTAACATTCCGGTCATCAAGGTTGAGGGGTAAGGAATTGTGTCGATGAAGATTTTGTTGTTGGGGTGTTCTTTGGGTGTTGTTGGGATTTTGGTTTTGAAAAGGTGGTGTGGGTGGTCCATTGTTGTTATTACCACCCGGTCGCTCTTGAGGCATAGGTTGAACATTTTGAGCGGGGTGAAAGGTTCCTCGGGATTGGAATTGATTTTGGTTGAGGTTTGGGTGATTGGAGTTTTGGTTTGCCATTGAATCGGTTTCAATGGTCGGTGTGAGTGGTGGTGTTTTGGTGGTTTGATTAGAAGCAAGTGTTGCCTCTAACCGGGTTGCTAAATTCCTTCTTGCAACTCTTTCAATTTCCGGTTCGTAGACTAAAGGTGAAGTCCTCCCGGAGTTCCGCGTATGCATGCACTACCTGTAACCTGCACAAGTAACACACCCCGCGTAACAAAGAAAAAGACAAAGTGCAAAAATAAACTAAACAAATTAAACAGATAATCACAAAATTCAAACAATAATCCAAACACAAAGCGCACGCACTCCCCGGCTACGGCGCCAAAATTTGATCGGGGTGTCGCGCTCCGGTCAAAGATAATATTTATAAACCCTATTTACCCTTAACAAATAGCTAGTGGTAGCAAGGGGTCGAACCACGAAGAGTATGTGGTTTGTGTGTGGATTCGATTGAATTATAGAGAAATGTCACAATTATGAAGCTTGCTATGATATTTATTTTCTTTTTGTTTTGTTGGAAGATGTGAATTTAAACTACTGAAATAGATTGAATTGATTAACAACTAATGAGTAACGGTTGCAAGAAAGATTGATTGCTAAACAATAATAAGAAAAATGGATCACACCCGGTTTCGGTAATTGCCAACCTAGGGTTTCTACAAGTTTTTAGATTCAACTCAATTAGGTATGATTAGCGGATTTAGTGTACCGTGACTTAGGTGCTAATAACTATCAACGTTTCGAAAAACGGACAAGAATACACTTTATAATCAACACAAGTAAAACCTAACCACGACAATGCATAACTACACATAACCATTTCGTAAAGTCATAACTTTTAACATCGTTCGACAATTTACGAATACGGTACAAATGTAAACTATTGTCAATGGTTTCAAAAATCAAACACAAATTGTCACAAAGTTGAAACAAAAACAATTCGAAACCCTAAAGTTAACAACTACCTACACCGGGGTGAAACCGAGGTGATTAGCCGCTCATGGTTGAGGAAACTTGATCACCGGATGCTTGGAACTTGAAGGAAGTCATCTTGAAGCTTCAATGATGGAGAATTGATGAATGATGAAGGTTTGGTGAAGGATGATGGAGGAAGGTTGATGGTATGGAGAATTAGGGTTTAGGATGAATTGGGAATTGTGTATGATTGATGATGATTCGGTTGATGTTGTGTGTGATGATGGAATAGAGATGAATGGTGGATGATAGATGAATGATAGATAGTAAAAATTGGCTCCAAGAGATGTTCAAAACTCCAAATATTGTGTAACCCCCAATTGAATGATGAAAATTCGTTTTTAATTCGCCAAACAAGCTAGGAATTCAACCAAAACACGTCGGCAACATGGAGGGACCGTCGCCGACGGCCTGAAGCCCCGTCGGCGACGGTGTGTACTTGTTCACTTACAACCGACGGGCTAACTAGCTGTCTACGGCGGATTTGGGCGACGGAGGATTACACACGCCGTCGGCGACGGACCATATGGTCGTTGGCGACGGCCCCCCGGAACTTCAACTTTCTGTTTTTTCCATTTCTCAAGTCCGGTTGACCCATTTCGCTTCCCGGTGGCTCGTTTTTCGCTCCGGTGGTCCGTTTAGCTCCCAATTAGCTCCTTAAACTTCACAAGACCTGCAAAACACAAATCCTTTTACAAGTAGGCTATTCGAGATTAAAAGTTAAATAAAAACATGAACTTAGACATAAACGAACACCGGTTTTCGACCACGTATCAGAGCATAGGAGCGAATTGGGCATCATTCTTTCATCTTCAAAGCCACTCTTGCATGTCGGATCAACTCGGGATGACAACTAAAGTTGTGAAGACGACCATGAGCGGCTAAACTCTTGGTGACTTCCGCTCAGATGAATGTTTGTTCGGTTTGACATAATTATCTTGTATTGATTCTTATAATTGGTAAATCTTGACTACTCGTGTTGATTTCTTGGTAAACGTTGATTGTGTTTGAATTATTGATCGTTTATTAAGCGTATTGGCAACTTTCTTGCGTTGTTAGCGGGTTAATTGATTAGTGGGTAATTGTTACAATTAAACAGGTTGTGTGGTTGCATGGTGAATCTTAAAAACTACCTTAACAATTAATCAAAGTCATTAATTCCAAGGCCATGTCTATATGGTGTTTTGAATCAGTAAACAAATTTTTGTATTAAAACGGGTATTCGGGATTACGGGTGGCGGTTACTTCTTCTCATTCTGATAACATTTTTCGTGACAAATTGTGTTTTCTTTTAAATCAAACAAACAAACCCCCAGTTAGATAGATTAGTTTTAATTTAGATTCTTTTTCACTGACCACAAATTCCCCGTGGATACGATACCCTACTTACGCTATCTACGTAGTTTAATTAGGTTTTTGATTGACCCTTACGACAGTCATCACCACCAAGAAACAAAAAAGATCGAACCAATTTGCTTTAGAACATTTAAGTTATCTATCCAATCCAGTAAAGATTTTGAGCTTCTAAACGCCAGTAAAGGTAAACCAAGCCTAGAAGTTACCAAATTGCATACCTTTAAAACCACCGAACACTCCCCAAATAAATGATCATTTGTTTCATTAAAAATATTATAACACCGACATAAGGTACTCGACACATCAATACCCTTTCCATCCAAGTTTACTCTCGTAGGGGGTCAATTCAATAACACCCGCGAAGCACAAATATTAACCTTTCTCGGAAGAAGATTAAACCAAACAATCGAACGAGATCCTCTAGGAAGTAAAAAGTCATTAGTAAAAAGTTTAAGTTATGTCTTACCTAATCTAGAAAGGGCCATGATTTTTCTAGTAACAAGTTCTCATTGTTAAGCAAAATTTAATTACTATTTTTCATCACTTACATAGAAGATAAACACAACTAACATCAAAAATTGGTCTTATAAGATTAAATCTAATATATATTACATTGACTCATACAAGGAGGCTATTTTTACATGATAAAAAGGCTTTAAAACATCAAACAAAAACAAACATCCAAGGTCTCAAACACAAAAAAAAAAAAACACACATAACCCGATTAGTCAACTCGAATGTTCTAACATGAAATCTTTTATTAGACCCAAAACCGAATCTGAAACATCTGAGTAAGGCTCATTACAGAAGAACCCGTGTTGTTTGCCATCAAATTCAACGTAACGTGCTATCTTTCCGAGCTCCTTTAACCTATTAGCATATAGTTTCACTCTATCTTTCATAAGTTCATTCCCTCCGACTATTATGAGCATCGGGTCAAGCTTAACCAACTCGAGATTTGGACTTTCACGCCCTAAGGGGTTTGCGAACGGGTGATCCGCCTTTGTTCCTATTGGTAATGACATTCTCCAGAACCTGTAAGTGAAGTTAGTCAACAATTAAGTACCATTTAAGAACCAACTAGAGAAATAAAAATGATTTCGTAAGGTTTAATCATGATAATCCATAATTATCCACTAAAATATTAATAGTTGAGCAATATATTAATGAAAAATAATAAAAAGTCAATATGATATCTTTTTATTGAAAAGGACATGATGTGGGGCTCACCATATCTAATTACGAAAACAATGTATGCGGATGAGTGTCATTTCGCTTTTAGTAGTAAGTGACTAAATTCATAATGAGCCAAATTCATGAATAACCCAGATATTTCATTGTCACAAATAATCAGACTGTATATATAAAAGGTTTATATTTTTACTGACAGATTTAAAATAAAAATAATTATAATATTTAGCATATTCAAATATATAAAAAAAATACTATGTACATGTAAACAAAATAAGTTAAAAGACTTTTGTTATCTTTAAAAAATTTAGGATACGATTCCTGACATAATATGAACTGGACATAAAAAAGAGTTGGGATTGAGGTTAAACAAGTTTGGGTTAGAAATAATGAAGCACGACTAGCTATAGTTTAAGTCGCTTCAAAGTTTCAATTTTCTAACGTATTCGTTTAAAAATTTCAGAGTAAAATGCACGGATAGTCCCTGTGGTTTTGCAAAGTTTCACCTATAGTCCCCAGATTTTGGAAATTACACTCCTAGTCCCTGTGGTTTGACAGTTTGTTACGCTGATAGTCCCTGGAGTGGATGTGGGTTAGTTTTCTCAGTTAAGTTAGTGTGAAATGACAAAATTACCCCTTACCTTTATTAAAAAATAAGAATCACACATATATAAACAATACATACACACTCTCACTGTCTCTAAAACACACAGAGTGACTCTTCTCCCACATGAGCCGAACACCAACCCCACCGTCTCCCCTCTCTTCTCCGGTGAAACCGCCCCCACCCTGCCGCACCCACGTGCCAACCCCCTCCCTGTTATCTCCTTCAGCAAACTCCGAACCACTATGTCGTCTATCATCTCCTTCAGCAAACTCCGACGACCTACTCCGCCGGTCTAGTCCCCTCGCCGGTATACGCACAGAGCTTGTTGATTAAGAGAGTTGATCTGTTGAAATCTTCAATTTTGGTAAAATTTGTCAGATTTGGGGTTAGGGTTAGGGGGTGCCGCAGCTTGTAAAGTGTTTGGTGAGTATGGTGCAGATCAATAAATATATCAGATTCAAAGGTATAAATCTGTACAATGTCACTCGTAGTTTCAAAACAATTGTTATATAAATTTTGATTTGTTTTTTTTAGGTGAATCCAGATATTGCATATGATTTCAGAAATTTCACTATCTAATTTCTTTCTATAGTGAACGGTGATCATGTTGTTTAGTAAAAGCATGAAGAAACTTGCTTTTTTACTTGTGGTGGTGTGGGGTTGGTGGTGGTGGTGTGGGTTAGGTGGTGGTGTGGGGGAGGGTGGTGGCAAGTGGTGGTGCTGGTGGCGGCAGGTGGTGGGGGGGTTTCCTGAGAGAGAGTAGAGAGAGAGTCAGAGTGTATGTATGATTTTTTCTTATATTATAATAAAAGTAAGGGGTATTATAGTCATTTCACACCAACTTAACTGAGAAAACTAACCCACATCCACTCCAGGGACTATCAGCGTAACAAACTGTCAAACCACAGGGAATAGGAGTGTAATTTCCAAAATCTGGGGACTATAGGTGAAACTTTGCAAAACCACAGGGACTATCCGTGCATTTTACTCAAAATTTCAAAGATTCACTGCTTTTGTATTCGCTACTTTGTTTTTTTTCTTCAGTATTTCATCCGTTAACCTACTCAACTCGTTTTAAATAATCAGTCGTGATAAGATTACCCGTGTCATAGTATAGGCCAAAACCAAACAGTTTATCATAACTTGTTTATCGAATCATATTCGGTCGGGTTACATGATTCTAGGTCGCGATTGACCTAAACCGATACCACTAATTTCCTAACCCTAATATAAAATATATATGTGTGTAATAATCAGTTACATATATGTAAAAAAAACTAGTTTACATATGTGTAATTATAAAATTACAAACAAAAAATGATAAAATTAATCTTAACATGTATGTAATCTTAAAAATACATATAGTAAATTATTAAAATACCCCAAATATAAAATAAAAATAAAAATATTGTTTATTGAATTATGTAAATATTTAGGGTTCTAAAATGATTCTCACCTATATATATATATATAGTTAGCAAGGTTTAGGATTATGTGAGAAACACTAGGCTAATTGATAAACTTAAGAAACATTTTGGACTACACATTTTTTCTAAGCTTTTCGTAATATACACATATGTATAGTTTAAAATTGACTATATACATATGTGTATAATTCAAGATTTAACAATATACATATATTTATATAGTCAATTTTAAACTATACATATGTGTATATTACGAAAACCTTAAGAAAATTTATGGTCCAGAATGTTTCTCAAGATTTTCAAATAGTGTGGCCTTCTCTTATAATTTATACCCTAGTTAGCAATTCATATACATATATTTATCCTGCATGGATATTCAAAATTTCTTCTACAACTTGCAAGTCACAACGTATAAATCTAAACATATATTTGTTAAAAAAAAAAAAATACATACGTAACATTTAAAAGTCAATATATTGAATCTAGGGTGAATCTAACATGAAACTTACATGTCAAGAAGGTCAACGGTCAACATCTTTTCCGGCAACCCTTCAGCCTCCGACTTTGTCCTCTCCATTCCGCCAAAAAACGGTGCCATCAACACATACCCTCGTATTTTGATCGGTGCAAGCTCCGGTGAGCCGGGCCCTAGCCGAACCGCCAAGTAATGACCTATATTCCCGCCTGATGAGTCGCCGGTTATAAAAACTCGATCAAAGTCCACCCCATCAACCACATCCCCACCGTTCGGGTTTTGATCATTCGCCATCGTTTGGAGCCACTTTAACGCGTCAAACGAGTCGTCTAGAGCCGCGGGAAGCCGATGCTCGGGTGCAAGACGATAATCCGGGGCCACCACAATAGTGTTTAGGGCGGAGGCGAGGCGGAGGCAGCAGTTGTGGAAATTCGGCCATGCGAACGAGCCGAGGCAGAAACCGCCACCGTGGAAAAAGTACATGACCGGTAGTTTAGTGGTAGTGGTAGTGGTGGTTTTGGGTTTGTAGATGCGGAGGTGGAGGTTATGGAGTTTATTATAACAATAATCTTTCCACGCAACAGAACCGTCGTCGTGGATTTTGAAAGCTGAAAAGTCAATGTTTTCGTGACGGTGAATCGTACCGTCACTAAAGATTTGTACAATGCCATGACAGTCTTCCACAACATGAGGAAGCGAACCCATTTGTGGTTGTAGAAAATGTGATATGATTAGAAGGTTAAGGGGGGGTATTTATAGAAGTGGGAAAAATGGGATGTGAAAGTGTAGGGGTAGAAATGTGGTTATGGAGAATTTATAAGGGTGTATTTGTAAATGAGACAAAGTTAATATTTTAAACGTGGAGTTATACTATTGGATTGTTTGGTCGTCGGCAGATTGTATACAAATTTTCTGGTCAAATTTGTAGAATAATGTGGCATCAATGATCAAACAAACCCTATAGAGATCGACTAATGTATCTTTGACTTCATTTTAATCATAAAAACATTGGCCACACATGTTTACATTATCCCAATATCAACTTTGTGACATCGTTTTTACTATTCATTGCTAAACACTCGGTTTCTTGATGAGCATACTACTTTTAGACAGTGTTGTAGTAATTACTAGTTGCTGGTCGGATGATAAGGTAGGGGCTAGTGATTAACCAGGAATTAATTGGTTGAAAAAAAAAAAAACGACTGATAGAGACATTTGTGGAGCAGCCACCATATCTTAAATCTAGAAAAATAAAAAGGATATGAGGCCAAAATGGAATGTAAATCCTTTTACACCTGTCGACAAAATAATCATTAAAATATAATTGGCCCATCAACTATTCTTCTCATTGGTTCATCAAATATTGTTTTTCATTTTTCAATAAAAATGACATACCCAAAAATTATGAGAGGCCTTGAGGGGAGGGGTGTTTGATAATTTTGTGCTGAGTCATTAAGAGGCGTTAGAGCTTATCAATTAAGAGGTGGCTTATAAATCGTTCAGTATGTTTTTAAAACTTATCTATTATAAGACCGTTCGTAGTGGGGCGTGTTTTTTAAATTTTTTTCAAGAGGAGCATCCACAGGCGTCAATGGAAGAAAGAGTGAATAATGCGCGAGAGTTGCGCTACGAACCGTACCATTCCCAGTTAATGGTTGATTTGGTACACCACGCATGGTCGGTTCGGTATGTACCACCTAAGGGAGAGGAAGAAACGGAGGACGAGGAAGACGAAGTTGGCGAGGGTGAAGAAAGCGAAGACGAAAACTAGTGTTTTTTTTTTTAATTTAATCGGATGTTTTTTTATATTTCTAGACGAAAAAATTGTGAAATGCTTGAATGGGGGTTATTGGCATAATGCCCCACTACGCCACTTTTGCTATAATGCCCCATCGTTGACTAGGACGCCACGTGTCGGATAATGCCCCATGGTGAGGGCATTATAACACATTACCACTACACATGGTCTAAGACTTCATGAACTATTAAGATATGTGTTTTAAATGAACCAAACACACTCTTAATGGAATTATTTAAAGGCTATCAAATAGCCCCTTAGTTATCTATCTTGTTACAAATTGAATGTTTATATGTTAAGGTTGAATAAACTTCAGATAATAACTCAATTTTCATAGATAGATTATTTGTAATTTTGTGTTAAGAAGTTAGATACAAAACTAGTTTTAAAATGAAAACCACAAAAATTGATAAACATTTGTAAATTATGCTTTAACTGTGATACATGAAACGGTTTGTAAGCATTTACCACACCCAGGGGCGGACCCACATGGTCCGGGTCGGGGTCTACGGACCCCAATCTTATTTTAGAAAATAGTTGAACCGGTATGTTAAATTTTTCAAGAACCCTATAAAATAATTTAATTGGTCATCATAGTATTAAAAGCAAAGATGGTGTTGTGGTACTATAAAATAATTTAATTGGTCATCATAGTATTAAAAGCAAAGATGGTGTTGTGGTAAATCCCCTTGTGTTCCAACAAATAGATCCCAAATTCAAGTCTTATATTTCTTTTTTTAGTTTATTTTTTTCCAAATTAAACTAGTGTTTTAAAACAACACAACCACACATTGACCCTCTAATTTGTTTCTTTAAAATGATAAATTGAATGTCGATTTTATTTAACACTTGATTACCAAATAAAACTTCCAACATATAATGTAGTGGTTTAATATCCACTAAATGCTTCTACATTATTTTCTAGACCCGCCTACGATGACCGACCCGAAAATTTTAATGTTTGATTATGAAAAATCCTTACACAAAAAATGAACCCCAATAAAAAAAATACTAGGTCCGCCACTAACCACACTTGCTTTCAAAGTCTCATTTTATCCATCAAATATTGTGTGCAATGTTAGTATGTGGGTGTAGTAGTTATCTACTTAAAGCTAGTTTTGTGTCGAATAACCAACTTATGCAATAATATAAAATATAATTATTATTTTTGTTTGCAAACGCAGAAGGGACAAAACAGGAATTGCGCCAAAGTCTCTCCTTGATATGTTGATTTTTGCAAGGACTTCACAAGTCTATGGTTGAATCTTTTTTCTTTTGGATTTTTGATTTTATGAGGGGTTTTATTGTTTGACATTGGTGATATATAAAGGTTAAGTAAACCTAGACCGATCGAAGTGATTTACTGTTTCCTATATTTAGAATCGATTAATTAATTAGTTATCCTATTTTTTTTCTTTTAAATTTGATTTGCATTTTGCATAGTTTTAATTTATTTTTATTATCAAACTTATCAACGGAATTATCTTTTGTAATCAAACAACGTCTATCATTTTTGTATAAAAACTCTTTGGTAAATTGCATAATCAATTATGAAAACTGAATTAGGTTTTTTAGTGTAGACAAGCTCGTTTTTTCCTTCCTAATGTATTGTTATACGTAGGGGTGTTAAAAAAAAAATCGAATAAGAATTATTCGAAATTCTGAACCTGAATTAGCCGAAAATTTGAATTACAAAATTTTCGGATTAAGATGTGGATTTTGAAAAAAATCAGATAATTCAGATATCCAAATAATCCAAAAGTTTTTTTTAGTATTAAAATTAATTATTATATTGTGTAATATTACTATATCAGGCTTCATCAACAACTTTTGGAATTTATCTTGGAGTTGTTTGAACTTTGGATTGTATGAGTTTGAAGTTATCTTTGAATTTGTTGATTATTTTCTGGTTTTAAGTGTTGGAATACCGAATACAGGTTTAGTACGTTTTTTGTAACATCGAATATCCGTTTAATCAGGGGCGGATCTACCTTGATGTAAGGGGTAGCCTCCGCTACCGCTTGGCCGGAAAATTTTTGACGTTTTTAGTGTAAATTTTGGAAAAAATTGACGTTTTTTCGATTTCGTTACCGCTTATTTATAAAACGTTCCCGCTTGGTCGGAATCCTAGATCCGCCACTGCGTTTAATCACCGGAATCTATATCTTCAAAATTTGGGATACATATTTGGATATTAAAACCCATTATCCGATCCAAAATTCGGATATCCGAAAATCAGATAGTCCGACCTTGAACACCCCTACTTATATGACATGTTTTTTTGAGCCATTTCAATTCGTTTCCAAATAATTTGAACTTGTCTTTCATAACTCATCACCTCTAAAACTATGGGCTATACTCTCGCCGCTGGGGGCTACGGTGGTTGATTGGGACCATGTGAGAACACCACAGTCCTCTGAATGATACTGCAAAATTCAACCCTTTCCAAGGCTCGGGGGGACCCATGTCCCGAGGGGGTAGACTATAGATTGTTTCTTATAAGTGTAAGATTAAATATATTATGTTGTTGTATTTAATCTAGTAGTCATTATAATAATTTACATTATATAGATCAAATATATAACAACTTATTAAATAATTAGTTGGTAATTATTGATGGACCATATTATTCTTACTAACTAATTAAGGTTTCCTCTTGGGTGCATATATAAGGAGACTAATGTAGAGGTTTCAAGGTTAGACAACTTGATTATTCTCATAACATCAATCGCCCCCTCTCTCCCCACAACCGATTACCCTTTATCGGTTCTTCATCACCATCATTAGTTTGCACCTTTAACACCCATTTTATAAATTAAGGTTTTACGTATCATTTACGAAAAACCATCATGTAATTAAGATTACATAAGCATTGGAAATTTCGGGTTTATTAAAACTTTTTACAGTTTAAAAGTATACAACATAACATGAGTACATTCGTCGTTTAACATAATAACGATACATAGTGCGGAAGCTTATTTCGTGATTGTGTTCGGTTCTTGGTCGTCGCTTGATCTTCATCCGTGAGTCCACCATAGTCACCTAAGGTCAAAACCACTAAAATATTAGTTTCGGCATTGACACAATACGTATAAACAAGTTCCAGCATCAAAGCATAGAAAAACAAATAAAATTTTAGGATTAATCCTGCCGCGTGTCGCGGCAGGTTCCATTATATCCGTCGCGTACCGCGGCGACTTCCGCATGTCGCGGAAGTTAAGATGAATTCCTCCGCGTGGCGCGGGGAATACGATTTTCCAGCAAGTGCAGGTTTTCAGCCTGCAGTTGCTGCCAGCTCCGGAAATTCAAGTTTTTAACTTCATTTAGCCATAACTTTTGACTCGTAAGTCCGTTTTAGGCGATTCTTTTTCCTACGCGTCCGTAATTTAATCCTCCATCTAGTGGAGTTGAAATCCAACATCCTACATATTAAAATTCCAGACTTTTAACTCTTCGGTTTATCACCCTTTTTGCCAACTTTTGACCCGTTCGTGATTTCACCATCAAACGTGTTTATTTGACCCTTATATCACATATACTTCTTCAACTTAATGTTATCTATCATATTAGATTCTAATCGCCGGTTTATTACACAAATTAAACCCGTTTTCGCTTGTATGCTTATTTTGACCCGTTAAGGGTATTTAAGCACTTTCGAGCCTAAAATCGCTTTCGATTGCTTCTAGCATTCCATCACCACATTTCTTACCCTATTATATCCCACCACGACTGTATTTAAGGTGGGTTTATTGTGGTGATCTTATATAATCCAAATTTTACCTCTCGAATCATTATTTTACGGCAAAATTCAAATAGTGCCTTTTGACTAAATATAATACCTCTTTCAGCTTTTATACTTATTCTAAGTATTTACCTAATCATAAAACTCGTTCCAAACAACTTTTAAAGGTTGTTTGTTCGAATTAGCCAACAAGGGCGTTTTGGTCGATTTTGTTCTTTTTACTACGAAGGATTCTCTTTCCAATTATTCGACCAAAATAACATTTTTAACTACGACGTAAATATGCGTACCTGGACCGGATCAACAAGTAGACCCGATTTATACCTTGTTTTCATTATCACACAATCAATAGTGACGAAATTATCCGATTTGCTAATCGGTCCTGTTAGCATAAGACTTGACAACCATTAGTCGATATTGTCAAATGGTGTTATCAACACCATTCGACCCGTTTGGACTACACGCCCAACGTTATCTGTTTAATCAAAACATCGTCTTTGATTTCCAATTTATACATCCATCCCATCCCGGATTTTATTACCATACCCTTTTTCTTTAAACTCTTTTCTTACAAATTCAACCCATTTCGGCTTATGCTATGGGTATCCTTTTAACCTTGATTTACACTAGTCGTCATTTGACCAATTTCCATTTTTGCCCTTTTTCTCTCATTATTAGATTACACTACAAGGTAATCTCAACAAAATCCATATTTCCAAAATGAACGTTATCCGTTTACAACGTATTGAATAAACGAGTATTCTACATAAGTGTGTAAATTACACTTACCTTGCATCCACGCTACGCTTTTCTTTCCGTACTGGCTCCGTTTGACCCGCTCCCTCCTCCAAGCTTTCACCTAGCTTGTTACGCGTCAAACTATTGTCAATCATTTACAAGGCGGTTAAATTAGTCATTGACAATCACGACTATTCCACCTCACTTATTTTCTATGTCAAAGCTACTGTTCGACTTCATGCTTAGTTAACTTAGTTTATCAAAGCTAACTACTTTAAATCACATGGTTTACAACATTAAGTTTAAATCAACATCGTATTTAGAACCCTTTTCATAAGCTTTAACGCATAATTCTTTATAATAATCAAATTTGCGTTTTTACCCAACTTTTAGCATTTTAATCCTCACTTAGGCGTTTCACCAAACACCTAGCGGGTCAGATTTTTATATCATCAAAACCAAGTTTATGACTTGTAATTATCATCTAAATTAACTTCGATTAGACAATTCTACACAAGTCTTAACATCCATATTTTTGAAATTTACTCTTAAATTCGGATTATGCTAGAGCAAGGTCATAATTCTAGAGTTTATCAAGTTTTCTTCAAGTTCATTAATCACCTACAATGGTGATTATGAACTCTATAATTAACATGAAATCTTTTAACAAGATTTCACCTAGGGTTCATCCCTAGACACCATATCCCTTCTAATTTCATTCATGCATGACACAATCAAGCTCAATTTCGATTATTCATCATTAACCCAGAATTTAAGATGAATCAAAACATCAAAATTTTGCATACCTTATGATCTTTTCAGCGAGGTGATCACTAATTCGTGATTAGAATTTGATTTGGGACTGAATCGAACCTCCAATTGATCAATTTTTAGTGAGCTAGGGTTTGGAGAGGAGCTCTTGGTCGCTCCTGTGTTCTGATCGATCCAGGCACTCACTTAGGTGAGTGTTTGGAGTTTATTTTGTTTACTAATAACTCAAGTTTCCATTTTAGCCATTCTAGTCCCTCAATTATTGTTTCCTTTATGATTTAAGAGTTTTCCATATTGTTTTAACCATACTTAACTTACTAGGTTAATATTCCTAGTTACTTAGTGGTTTTCAGGGGAGTCATAACCCGTTTTATTTTTAAGTCTCGTTAACTCGAGTTTCTTATAAACTCTGTTTTCTCGAAGCGTTTATTCTTCTTTTTGATTAATATTAGGTTTATTTATTTGAGTCCTAATATTTATCGGGTTAGATTTTACCACTAACGATATTTTCCCCGTCTTTAGTATTAACGGGGTTTAATTACCAAACCCGATTTCGGGGTGTTACAGCACCCTAAGGAGGAACCAGTTCATCCTGATAATCATGTGAAACACTATTGCTGTGTCTTCATCTGGATTTTCTGCTGGCCTTTCTACTGCATCAGGTATGTTATTCATGTTTTCCATTATGCTTCAGCAGAACTGATCAACATGTGTTATCAGAGCATATGTTGATAAATCAGTTTTGTTTTCGTATCCATTATTCTGGGATTGAAATCTGAAAAACATAAATTTTGAAAGTTTAATAAAATTCGAAACTCTGTTCTCGAGTCACTGTTTCGAGTCAGTGTTTCGGAAATCATCGACATAAACAGAATAATAAAATGGGTAAAACTTATTGTTTCGAAATCCGTTTACAAAACCATTAAAATTCATGTTTTGGGTTTCCAGAATTATGTTTTAATTTTAGGGTTCATCTTATGTTCTTATGAGAAATTTGAAAATTCCTTAAGTTTTGGAACTAAATTTAGATTACTGGGTGTTTTTCCTAGTTTTGATCTAAATTTTATCTCTTAGAATTTCGAAATCTGTTATAAAAATTAAATAGATATTATCTCGAAATCTTTTTGATAAACTTAGATCAGCATTAAAATACGAAACTTAATCTCATAATCCCTAGACATTCGAATTTCCAACCTTATCACACTAACAGCTGTTGATAGTAGATTTCGAGACTTGGAAAACAAGTTTCGAGACTCATAAGAGATTTCGATATAAACATACAACTCGAAATCTCATCAATAACTCGAAACTATGAGATTTCGACTCGAAATCATAGAGGTTTTTAGTCTTCATGACTCGAAACCATAAGGTTCTGACTGAGATTCCGACTCGAAATCTCACTAAAATACGAGGACAGCTGAGATTGCGACTGAGATTTCGACTCGCAATCAGGTGGTTACGACTCGAAACCTCATAATGATGTCGAAATCTCATTAAGGAATTAATCTTCATTACTCGAAACCTTACTCGAGATCTCACTCGAAATCTCAAGTTGAGTCGAGATCTCATAATTGAGTCGAGATCTCATAATTGAGTCGAGATCTCATAACTGAGTCGAGATCTCATAATTGAGTCGAGATCTCATAACCGAGTCGAGATCTCATAATTGAGTCGAGATCTCATAACCGAGTCGAGATCTCACTCGAAATCTAAGGTTAACTCGAAATCTCACTCAAAACCTCATTACTTTTACGCCCCACATCCACCGAATCCAAATCCACAAATTGCGTTTATTGAATCATAATAAAAATCACCTCGTGATAAACCCGTAAACCTCGAACCCAATCCGCTTTACCTGGATTCCCTAACCCATGAATATTCAAAGAGAGAACATTCACCGTCCACCCTCTTGATACCCTTCGCTTCGCAACACCTCTTGAACTTTTGGCATAAATTCATTCAAGTCATCCGCACCAAGTGCTCTGCCTAAATTAATTGTTTCTTCAGCTTCAAGAGTAAATGGGGCCTGAACATTATCTATAATAGAATCTTGGACGGAAACTCCACCAACCGAATGCTCTTTAGTATCACGAATCTCCTCTCCTGCAACCGTATGCGTATTGAGATTCGGTGTCACAAAATCCGTACTGGATTCCTTCTCCTCATTACCATACTATCCCACGTTATTCGAAATAATCTCGATAAACTTATCCAACCCAAACGGATCGTTATCGTCCCTGAGACGTTTCTTTGGCCTTTCCTGTGATCCACTAGTCTCACTCCTATTTTTAAACAATTGTTTTCTTCTAAACTTCTTACGAACCGCCGTAGAACCATATCTGGAAGCAGTATAAGTATTCACCGAGCACTCCACATTGTTCTCTTGGCCTATACCAACACCATGCACTGAATTCAGAAGTTCTTCCACACCTTCATGATCCCGAATTTCTCCCATTTCCAACTCATCTGTGGTCCCTTTCACTACATCAACATCCCTTTCAAAATCCCTCCTCCTCATTATGCCTCCTCGAATCAATATCCTTATCATCCTCCCGCACCATCGTCTCCGAAACATAATCGAAATCCTCTACATAATCGATCCACTATTCTACTGCAAAACTTAGTCAAAACACCAATATAAGCGAAAGAAAAATTATTATCATCACCCGACATCCTCGCCGGCTGCACAACCTTACCAAAACGACTCCCAACCATATCCAACACCTTATCTAACGCAAGATGGACCTGCACACCATGAACCTGTAACCATGCTATCCGTTCTTCCTCCTTAAAATTACCATCCCATACCTTCAAACCCTCAAACCAAACATACCACATATTCTTATCCGACAAGAAACTCTCAGCATCCTCCAAGCACGTAAACAGTAACAAAACTGAGAATCCACCCACATACTTTAATGCCCACTGAAGTCCACCCTCGATTCCTCAACAACTTCTTCAAAGAAGTCAAAGTATTGAAATCGACCACCTTGCCGACTAAAGTCAAACCATGCCACTGATAGAACCCTTCCACATTGTCGTCCACTTTGATAATATCCACCTTGTTCCTGTTCAAAACCGAATCAAGAAAGGATTTCCCACCTCTCGTTACGTTGCGGTTGTCCCATATACCACCCATATTAACACCCGAATCATATTCTCCCTCTACGATATGGTTTGCATGAGATGCATGTTCCTTCGTCTTGGCCTTCCTTATCAAATAAGGCTTGGATTTATCAATCGAATCTCCATCCACGAATCTTGCCAGAGCCACAAACAACTTGTACGATCCCACCCATACATCTACCATCTCCCCTTCCAACCTTTTCACATCTTGAACATCCCTAAAAGATACAAACGCAAATCTTTTCCCCCACCTGTCAAGCTTCCTTGCAATATAGTATACGATCCTTCATAAGCACCAAAACCTCCAAAAACCTCCTTCAGATCTATAGAAGAGCACTTCGGAGGTAAATTCGAAACATAGAACTTCATTATTACCATGTTATATAAGCCGCGTCCTGCTGAGAATTCCTTCTACCTTTCCTTTTACCAATATAACCAATACTAAATTCATGTAGTGGTACATTTAGTGAACTGACCGACTATTGCTTACTTTTTAGTTACATCATACATTAACTAAAATAGTAAATATCTAAAAGGTGTGATCAATGTTCAAGATAAAAAAGTTAAAACAGTCGCTTATAAATATTCATTTGGCAAAAATATAAAAAACAAAAATATAAATTACATCTAACTATAATTATTTATAATATGAAAAATTATTGTCACATTTTTTAAGACTTGTGTGCGATTTTAATCCACACCTTTTTCTTTATTTTTAATTGGTGTTTCAATATGAAATACATAAGTACAACCTTTATTTAAATTTAAATACATAATAAATTAACGGGTTAAATGATTTGATAATGATAAATCGTGTCATGACATTACCATCTATATTATATATGATATTAAATTAAATGGGGTAACCACTTTTCACCGAAAGAGATATGTCACGAGCATTCCCATCCAATCCATCAAATTATACATATATTCCACTAAAAAACAACTCCTATATTAATATATTTTCACTAAAAACAAATATTTTTTTCTCTCTTCTTTTCAATTAAATAATATTATCATTACATTTTTCTCTCTCCTTCACTCACAGCCACTTTCAATATATATTAAAAAAATTATACTGGGTGAACAGTGTCCCCCCAAATATACAGATGAACAGTAACATTTTCTCTCTCCTCCACTCACAACCATTTTTTATACCCTTTATAATATAAAAACTCCTCCTCACACATTTTGATGGTTTGGATGAGAATGCTCAGCCACCGTAGTAGCTAGTTGTATCTATGCTTTTTTTTACTAGTTGTATCTATGCTTTTTTTTAATCTCTTTCAACCAATGTCATAAGAGCCACCGTAGTAGTTAGTTATTGTATCTATGCTTTTTTTTTTAATCTCTTTCAACCTAACAAACAAACAATGGTACCCAGTAAATTCTATTTATAGCAAAGTTATCGATAGAGTTTGAGAAAAGTATGATGTATGCAAGTCTTATCTCTATTCCAAGAGATAAAAAAACTGCTTCCAATAAGATCTCTAGCTTCAAATCCATATACAGACATCAAAGTTCCATCAAAACATACAAAGCCCGTAGCTACTCAAAAAACAACATAAAACATAATGCACTAATAATATTTTGAGTGGGCTACCAAATAGACAATTAGTGAAAGCAAAAAACAGAGACATAAAACACATCATAAAAACACACATACAAGCAATAAAATTCAAAGACCACCAAAGCACATCAACACGCTAAGCTCCTTAGGAAAGACCAACATCCTAAGCTCCTAAAGAACGAGTTTAATGTTAAACTAAACTATCGTTCTAAAAGTCTTTAACTTTAATCCTACGTCTCGACGCAATCCTATCATAGACCAAGTCCTCATAGAGGTGCAATTCTAGCAAATCATGCCTAATCCGCTCCTCCCACGTTAGCTTTGGAATGCCTCTATTCCTCATCCCTTCCACATTGAGATTTTCTACGCTTCTAACTGTGGCTGTCGTCTGTCTCCTCCTAACATGCCCAAACCATCTCAACCCCCTCTTTCTTATTTTATCTGATATATTAGCCACCCCTAATCTATCTCTAAAAACCTTATTTCTTATCTTGTCTAGCCTAGTGTGTCAACACATCCACCTGAACATCCTCATCTCTCTACTGCCTCCAGCTTACGCGTTGCGTCTTCTTGATGGCCCAATAGTCTGTTCCCTATAACATGGCCAATCTAATTGCAACCCTATAAAACTTCCCCTTTAGTTTAACTGGGAACCTCTTATCGCACAATACCCCGGTGGCTCCCCTCCACTTACACCATCCGGCTTGGACGCGATAGGCTGCGTCACTATCTATCTCCCATCTCTTTGTACAAATGACCCTAGATTGCATGAGGGACCACCGATAGCAAATAGTTTAGTACAAAGATTCTACTGATTAATTTATAGCTTTAATTGATACGTCATTTCCTTATTTTTATCCTAAACTGGGATATAAGACCTCTATGGTGATCTGAGTGTCCTCTCCATTGTATGTACCATTGAAATCACAATATAGGTACTCGGTCTTAGTGCGGCTTATCCTTAAACCTTTTCCCTCCAAAGCTGCTCGCCACTCCTCTAAGTTCAAATTTAGACTCTGATTACTCTTAGGAAGTAACACAAGCACCATGGAACATTCTCCTGAATTGACTTTGACAGCTCATCCAGCACAACCACAAAAAAAAAAAAAAGAAAAAAAAAACGGACTCAATGCAAACCCTTGGTGGAGTCATACCTCCACAGGGAAGAAATCAGTATCCCCTATGGGTGCACGAACACTAGTTTCAATCCTAACATACATATCCTTAACTATGTGTAACATCCCATTTTCGGGTGTAATTATAAAATGTTATTATTATTATTCGTTGGGGGTTATTTACGAAGGAAAAGAATTCGATGAGTAGTAATATACATCGAGAAATATGACTAGTTTGATTCAAGGCAATATCGCTACCTCATCTTATGACTCATCGAAAGTTGAAGGGATATTGTTGTAAAAATCGAACTTGAGGGGGTAAATTATAATAAGTTCAAAGTTCAATATATAAATAAGCTCTTTAAGCTCCTTTGTAGCAGATTTTATATATTTAGAGAGAGAAAGAAGAGGGATAAGGCTAGAGAGAGGAAGTGGTGACCGGTGGCGGGGGTCCGGTGGTGTGTCGTGGTGGTTCGCGGTGGCCGGATGTGGCCGGAGTTGTGGGTTTCACCCTGGAACCATTTATCGATGCTACAAACGCAATGGTAAGCTCCGATTTCTCTAAATCTATGTTTAAAGTTGTTAAAAAACTTGAATAATAATCTATCCAGAATGTTTTTCAATTACATGGTTGCAAATATCTGGCCAATCCATAAAATCTAACCGATAAAACACCTTGATTTTTGTGTATGACATTCCTAAGAGATATATAATCATTTTGAACGGTGGAAATTAGAAATGGATTTGTTTAAGATCGATTTTTAAACCCGTTTGCAAAGCTGTTCGTATTTTCGTTTCGTTAAAAGCACAGCTTAATATAATCTATTTTCCCGAAGATCCGACAGTTGGAATTAGCTGAAATTTTGACTGTAGATTTCTGATATATGGATATTTAATCCCTCCAAGGAAATTCCGATCAGAGGTCGGGAAATATGGTTTTGCCATTGAACAGTTTATAACAATTTATTTATACGAAAATCAGGAAGTTGATTGTGTTGCATGGATGGTTTAATGGCATTACATGTGCAATCCGTGACCGGAGAAATGCTTGTGATGCAAAAGCGAATGCAAAAACATAATCTAATCTCATTGCATATCGGTTACGAAGAAATTAACGTACGCGAGCCCATACGCGAGAAGGTATGCTAAAGCTTGAGAATCGACGAGACAAGATTGACAATAACAATATAAAGATTTCGCACTGGCAAAGGTGAGTAGTTAATTCTTCTGATTAGTGAATGTTAATTTACACTGTTTACCTTTTTGAATACTTTATATGCTATTGGGGTTTTTGCCCATTAGTAAGTATGCGATCGATTGGAGTATCCTTTTGTAGAAATTCTTAGAGTGAGTCTTAAGACTCGTGTAGCACTTTTTTAACTTATTAAATTGGTTTAGGAAGTGTGATTTAGAAATATATGATTATGCTAATACTGAATGATGTGAAGGTATTGTCTATATTTTAGATTTATTATAAGTTTTGGATGTGTCAAAACCTATGAGGTATTGGGATGAAGTGTATTTGGTTTCCAAGTCTATGTATCATGTTTTGCTTTGAGTTGTGCTAAATTAGTTGGATTTATGAGTGATAACTCAACCAAACGAATATGATCTTAGATCGTTTGCAAGTATATATTTGGAATGTATGGACTAACATGATTATGGATAGTGTGATTTCATATTGAGTATCAACCTGCAGATTTTGAGAAGAGACTAAGGACGAATTTTGGACGTAATAGCTTTATCAAATGTGGTAAAGAATGATTGAATGATTTAGAATGTAAATTGTTATAAGAAATAAAGGTTGGGTGTATATTTCCGTGCTTATAGTGCATTACACGTGATATACCATTCACTTAGCTTTGCTAATGATGTGTCGTGTGTGCTCCAGGTATGTGGTCTTGGAGCTCAAATTTATGACATTGAAGATTGAGTCTGGAGTTTCAATTGTACGAGTCGGACAAGGATTAATGGGTCATTAAGTATATTATGAACATACTCCTCAAGGAAGGATTGTAACACCTTACTAATAGTCTTAAAGAAATACAATTTGTAATTGAGATTAAGTGTAAATTGTTAAACGAAAATTTTGGGGACCTTCTTTTTGTTGATAATTAATTGATTAAATCATACTTTCAAAATAGGGTGTTACAAGTTGGTATCAGAGCCTTGGTTTGAGGGATTCAAGTATCAGTAGAGTTGTGCTTGGACTCAAACATATGTGCTCTTGAGATTAGCGACTCGTATAATCCAAGACTCGATTAATACCCGAAGGTAGAATTTATTATAAGTTCACATCATGTAATTAAACTAATTGTGATGTTTTTGTTAAGGTGAGCTTAAGTGGATGATGAAGAGGTCTTGAGGACGTGGTCCAACACAGATCTCGAAACATGTGGAAAAGATGGATTGATCATAGGTACGCAATATTAATATATTGGTACTGGTGGGGGGGGGGGGATTCCGGATGGGAGGTATACTTTAGACAAAAGACAACAGTGTTGTCTGATGACTGTCGTGAGTGTCAATAAAAAACCTATTTAACCTATATAGCTAGGCTAAGCAGGGTATCGTATCCATGGAGAGTATGTGGTCAGTTAAGTTTTCTATTTGATTAACTAAAACAAACTGAAAGTAAAAACTGAGCGGTTTAAATAATTATAGAAAAAACTAAACTAAACGGCTGAAACAATAATAAAACGAAGCAACTCCCTCCAGATTTCAGGTTCTAGATTTGACACGTTCTGAATTAATTAATTTAACAGAACCACATAGACATAGTTCTGTTAACGTTTATTCACTAGTTGTGATAATTAAGGACCATTTTCCCAGACTGACCTAACAGCATGGGGTTATCTCAAAATTACCAACTACACGTTACCAATCCACCTACCCCTCTAATATAAGCCAATTACTAGAACTCTCGGCCATTGAAAGATAAAGCAAGTGAATATAAAATAACGCATGTCTGTTACAACCGGTTCATAAATTAGTTAACTAGCAATTAATTGTATCAAGTCTACCCTCTTTATGTCACACCTAACCTGCTCAAAGTTTTGTCATCAATCGAACACGTTGTAAAGAAGGAACTCAAAATATAAACAAATCACAAGTCAACCGAATCAATCAAGTTAAATATCTGTCACATAAGTAACATAGATTGAAAGTATAAAAAAAACTCAGACATGAAAAACCTATAAAACCATCCACCGGGAGGAACCCGCGAAAAACCAAGCCGCTCATGGTTGTTTTCACAGTATCGGTTGTCATCCCGAACCGCTCCAACATCCTTCAATAGCTTTTAGAGATGTCCAAAATAATATCCTTAAAATTCGTCCCTTCTATATGTCCCCCTGCCGTCTAGTGATGTATATATCCAATGATATTTGATGATATGATTATATCTCCTTTATAAATTGTCGCCCACTATATGCATATGTGGGCCCCTCCTTCACGTGCTGTTGTATGCATGTTTTTATATAGTAGGGTTTTCAACCCATATAATTATTTTCATAAACAATCACATGCGCTGCTTTTTGTAACTTCCGCAAGCCACAGTTAAACGACCGTAAGCTACGGTTTATAATCACTGGAAACAACAGAATCTCTAATCCGTAACTTACGCTTGACTCCCGTAGACTAAATTATGTATTTGCTGGATGCCTTAAGTCAACAGATGCTACACACGTTTGCTACATTCCAACTTTAATCAAATGACATAGAGCCCTTCAACTTCGTTCTTTTGCACATCTCAAGCTTCCAAACTATTTCTCGACACGAAACACTTCCCGATCAGTGTATTTTGATTAATCTATCATCTTGGAATGTTCCGCGTCCTCACCAAGTCTTTAACTTTACCGAATTAAGCCGATTAACCTGTGAAACCACACGAACTCGTAATTATCACATTCGAAATATATAACCGCCTAAAATGCGCTAAAACACATAATTTAAACACTTAAGCACCTGGGTTTTACACTCTCCATCACATCCCCACACTTAACATTTATTGTCCTCAAGCAACCATCACAAACATTACTTACCTTATTAACGAATCACCATTGAATCCCTTACCAATTAATAATTCAAGGTCCCAAGTCATACCCGTTCCATAGACTAACACAATCGAGGTTGACAATCTGATAGTTAGATAATAAATCTTTGAAACAACTTTAAGACTTGCCTAACTAAAACTAACATGCTTATGATACTACACACATGCCACACGCCCCTCACAATTATCACTCCTCTCGGTTTTATCAAGACTAGCGTGTAATGTGCTAGTATATTTCACTCAAAACCAAATACGCTACCTTGAAATTATAAGCTTGTATGGCAATCATACCTCCACTGTATCAAATAACGTAACACATATCAAAAGGACTTTTTGGGTTTTGGGTTAAGGGTAAAGGTAAGGAAGTATTTTTGGATTTTAGTGTTTATATGGCGAACACAACTGAATATACCAAACCATGACAACTTATTCACAATAATACTAACACTTTGGGTGACTTTCAACCCATTTATTTAACACAAACATAACAATGATTTTTTTTCTTTTTCTTTCTTTCTTTTTTTCTTTTTTTAATCAAACATCTAACACGTACTTGTCATTCATGGTTGGTAATCAAACGGGTCAAACGAGGTGTAACAAACGAAAGGTATAAGGATCAACATGGTTAACTAAGTTGGTTGAAATCAATGATCAACACATAAAACACTGAATGGATCCTAATGCCTTTATCATCTATGTGCATACGCTAAACCACAGTCTCGGTACATATCAAACCACACAAGTTCTAACACAAAGCACGTATGGCCTACACTCAACAAATGAACAATTATTGCAATTCAACTATAATTAAGTAGGCTCAAATATCTCACCGAACAAAAGGAAATTAGGTTGCCGACACATAGCATGTGTAATTCCTAAAGCATGTTACCCCTAGTTAGGCATCTCTTCTCAACTATTTTCTAAAACTTATCAGAAATACTCTCATGAAACTTAAAGGGGCAACCATGACTAGGGATCTAAGTTAGTTTAATATCAGTAGGAACCCTTTAGCGATTGAAAATGTTGGTTTTCATGTAGTTCAAGCATACTTGAGACACAAAAATTTTCAAAATTTTTCAATTTTTAGCAAATTTAACCCTTTCAAGCATTTAAGATCAATAATCATACCAACCCTTTTCTCGAGTTACCGCATCCCCACACTTGGGATTCATTGTCCCCAATGTATGGTGCAATTTATAATCTGAACTCGAGAGTTACCACCCACAAACCATGAACGGCTAACGACCAAGTCGAATCAACACATAGAAACCACTCCTAACATAAAGACTCATACCACCAATTTCACAAATAAAATCAAAGACAAGATAGAGAGACACATGAACCTGATCATTCAATCAGCAAGTGTCTGTAGCGGTGCAGCTGCTGTGATCGGACAGGGACGTAAACATCTCTTGGATTCTCTAATATCTCATAGGGGATGTTGCCAAACATCCCCACACTTGACTCATTGCATCCGCAGAAATTAAACGTAGTAACCTGCCAAAACAGGACACACACTAAAACAAAACAAAACACAAATACAAATACAATACTCTTCATCCTCGGGCTGCCTCCCGAGAGCGCTTAGTTTTAGATCTTCAGCCAGATCGTACCTGATATGCGCTATGGTGGTCTAAATCCACACTTACCCAATGTATTTCCAATGAATGCCCGAAATTTTACAAGCCATCTCCTTAAGCTCTTCGGTATAATTGGCATGCTTAGAAAGCACCTGCGAGTTTTGCTGATCCACTTCACGAGATATACACCGATGTCTTGTAGCTTCGCCTTTTTCATATTCTTCCTCAAACCCTCTTCCTCACACTTGTTAATTGGAATGATTTATATGGGAAGAGGTTCGGCACACACATTCATCTCATCAGACTGCTCTGCCTCATCATCATCCTCACACACCATCTGATTCACCAGTGACTCTTCATCAGATAAAGGATTCATTGGTGTGGTATTAGCCTCTACAACCTCCTCCTCCATATGAGAATATCTCTAATATCATCAGGTAATGGTGAGAGACGCTCTTCTATTTCTATCTTCATTTTTAACTTTTGACACTTGGAAACTAGACAGTTGATTCGATCTTCATCGGAAAGGTTGGGTGCTATTAAATACTGCTCGAGTTTAGACAAAATAACTTCCAACATAGCAAGATTTTTCTCCTCCTCGGTCTGATAAGTATAGACACCCTCGGGCTCGGAATATTCCTCGGGATGATACTGTCGGTATCCCTGATACGCTCTTGAGATGTACGCATCCATCATTTTTTATTCCAATACTTCGGATTTTCCAAATACACCGCGCACACATCATAATCATAATTATGATCACAACCGCAACAGAAACATCGTCCATCTATTCTTGGCTCATAATAATCATCCTCGTCCCGATCCCATCCGTCAGAGTAATAACCATCCTCCACCGTTATATCAGAATCATTAAAATACGGTGGAGGGGAAGGATTCTCATAGCTAGGCATCAGTGATTCTTCCAATTTTGTTTTTTCCCGTCTAAATCGGGCCTCGTGGGAACTGATACATGGGAGAAGTGGTTCCCCGCACAACTTGCATGTAGAAGAGCTGCAAAATATAGTAAGATATGTCATCTTGCACAGACACAGCTCAACTACCCACGTAAATCATGAACAAACAAGATAAAGAATAAAATTAAACAAAATAAAAAAAAAAAATTCTTTTAGGGTTTTTTTAGAAAAGCTAACTAAAACAAGAAAACTAAACTAAGCGCACTAACTCCCCGGCAACGGCGCCATTTTGATGACTGTCGTGAGTGTCAATCAAAAACCTATTTAACCTAGATAGCTAGGGTAAGCAGGGCATCGTATCCACGGAGAGTATGTGGTCAGTTTAGTTTTCTATTTGATTAACTAAAACAAACTAAAATAATCTGAAAGTAAAAATTGAGCGGTTTAAATAATTATAGAAAAAACTAAACTAAACGGCTGAAACAATAATAAAAGAAAGCAACTCCCTCCAGATTTCAGGTTCTAGATTTGACACGTTCTGAATTAATTAATTTAACAGAACCACATAGACATAGTTCTGTTAACGTTTATTCACTAGTTGTGATAATTAAGGACCATTTTCCCAGACTGACCTAACAGCGTGGGGTTATCTCAAAATTACCAACTACACGTTACCAATCCACCTACCCCTCTAATATTGTCACGGCCCCCGTCCTGGTTTTTACCCAGTCTAGGAGCCGCGGGACAGAAACCCGTGGTAACTATTATTTGAGTTGACAGCGGAATATTTACAGGATCTTTGAAACTTGAAAATGCCTGATTATTTTATTATATAATTTGGGACAAACCCCGTAATTTACAATAGAGTAATTTCACGACGAAATTCCCTGATTTACAAAACACGTTTATTTATTTTAACTGAGCCACCGCTTCAAGCTTGTTAGTGCTCCGTAGCACGTTTTCCTTGATTCACAGCAGGTCGCCTGAAACATGTTTTAAAAATATTTTATCAGCGGGGAAATACTAGCGAGTCATTCAGGTTAAATAAAACGACACATTAGTTATAAATTACAGCATAAGATTGATTACAATGGCTACTATCTTATTTTTATCTGGCGCCGTGTCACCTCCTGGTGATGATGGTCATACCACTATTGGGTCCTTTCACCCAAGTAGTGATGATTATCACTGTTAGGATTTATTAGCCTAACCGTGAGAAATTAGTAATGTGCACAATACCCCACTTGCCAGTGATTCAAGATAACCACGACTTAATCCCCGTAATTATAACTTTTGAAAATAAATGGAGTATTGTAAACCATTGTTAATAAAAAGAGAATGACTCACATTGCAAGTTTAAACGGTCAGAGTTTAGCCTACTGATAAGCCTTGTAACCTAATTTAAATGACAATGCACACGAACTAGGTCAGTAACTAATACAGCATTTACGATAACTCACGAGATTAAAACCCTCACAACGAATGACAAAGTGCAATACTTAAACATCCATCGAATTCACGCCGAATGACAAAGTATAGCCCTAATGTGGGTAGCACTTAAACATCCATCGGATTGGTTTCAATCGATCGGACATTGAATCGTAGCAGCGATCGAGTTAATACCCTGTATCGTAGCAGCGCCTTGATACCTTAAAACTTCAAATTTATGCAGTATGCTTCGTTTTTGATAAAAGTTTTCGACACCAGTGAACTGCTCATGATCGGATCAATTTATAGCTGAAAAATGGGGTTTACGCGGCCCGCGTAAACCCTTTCTTAATCTTACACGGCCCGCAAGGGCCATCTAGGCGTAGACTAGGACTAGCGTGTCACACCTAGGTCTGCCACGTGTGTGACACGTGGCCTGGCAAGCTGATCCGGAGATTTTATGATATGTCGCGGCCCACGTAAGCCTAGGCTTACTCTTACGCGGCCCTGCGTGAAACTCAAAAATCTTGTTTTCTTAGTTGTTCATGCACGTTAGGGTTTCAGGGGTCCGGGTTTTCACTTACGGGTCGTTTATGGAGAATTTTGAAGATCCTTACATCCTCCCCACCTTATTTAAAATCTCGTCCTCGAGATTTACTGAAATAAGTGAGGATACTTTCGCTTCATCTCCGATTCCAGCTCCCAGGTGTATTCGGGTCCTCTTTTTGAATCCCACTTGACTTTGACCAGTACTAGTATTTTGTGCTTGAGAAACTTAATCTTTCTGTCTTCTATTTGAAGAGGTTTCTCCACGAACTTCAACTTTTCATTCACCTGTATGTCTTGAAGAGGGACTACCAATGATTCGTCCGATAGACATTTCTTGAGGTTGGATACATGAAATACGTCATGTACCCCAGCTAACTCTTCTGGTAGTTGTAAGCGATAAACAACTGGTCCTATACGTTGGATTACTGGGAATGGTCCTACGTATCTTGGACTTAGTTTTCCTTTCTTACCGAATCGAACTACTCCTTTCCAAGGAGAAACTTTCAAGAGTACCTTATCTCCAACTTGAAATTCTAGCGGCTTGCGTCTATTGTCGGCATAACTTTTCTGGCGATCTTGTCGGTAGTTTCTTGCACAATTGCACAATTTCGGCATAACTTTTCTGGCGATCTTGTCGGTAGTTTCTTGCACTTTTCTGGCGATCATGTCGGTAGTTTCTTTAGTCTTTCCTTGATTTGAGTGATCTTGTTGGTAGTTTCTTGCACAATTTCAGGACCTGATAATTGGCTTTCTCCTATTTCTGCCCAACAAACTGGAGTTCTACACTTACGTCCATATAGTGCTTCGAACGGGGCAGCTTCAATGCTTGAATGATAACTATTATTATAGGAGAATTCAATTAAAGGTAAATGGTTATCCCAGTTTCCACTGAAATCTATAACACATGCCCTCAGCATGTCTTCCAAGGTTTGTGTAGGATCGTTCTATGACCCAAACGAGTCTATCAGAAGAGTTCTCAGTCTAATCAGAGGCGGAATTCATTGATTGGACTTTGTAACAGCTTGATTCACTTCTAATTGTCTTGTATATTGATTTAACAGGGTTACAGATCAATCGACACGTCGGCAGCACTTCGGTACCGGAATCTAATTTCGTTACAAATGAATTGACATCAAGGGTATTTATAGAGGTGTAATTTCGCATGGAATTACATTCTTCTATTTCGTACGAAATAGCAAACTGCTATTTCGTGCGAAATAGCTAATGTTGTTTCATGTGAAATTAACTTATAACACACAAACCCTAGATTCTTGTACAACGTGCCCTGATCTAACAATTCTAGTACAAGACTCGATACAAGACGAAGTCGACAGACGTAATGCACCAACAGACCCCCCCTCGGATGTTGACGAGTCTTCAGTGTCGAGTCTTCACAATCTTCAATCTTTATCAGTCTTCGGGCTCTTTCAAAATATCTGACATAGAAAGCATCCTTCATCCTTTCTTCTTTTCGACTACAGGATCTCCACCTGGCTTTTATCTCACTCTATTTCTCAGATCTTTTGATTCCTTAAGTTCATCAGCATCAACAATTAGTATGAACTTCAGGATATAACTCTGACTCTTGCATCTTCAGACTCCTCTTTACTAGCAGACTCCCCCTTGAGTTGTGCTAGGATCGTAGTCTTACCCTCTCATGCTCACAGGTTCAGAATTGAAATCTGGCTCAACTTCTGCTCAAAATTCGAAACCTGACAAACCTGCACATACTCTACCCAAAACATAAATTTCACAAATTTAAAAGTTTAACAATTTTAGACATCATCACAAGATAGAAAAACATCAAAAATAATTTAACAAAATTTAAACTTTGATAACCACTTGTATGAATATCATTTTTTAAAACAATTTCTCCCAAACCATTTGTTCATCATGCTCAGCACTTGGAAATTAGCCTTCCAACATCAGTTGTCGAAAATCTTTTTGAATTTTTCAAAAATTATGCTAAAACACTCTGAAAATCTTTTTGGATTTTTGAAATTAAATGAAATGCAGTAAAGAAATATTTACACACAATATTTTTGTGAGTTTGTGTAAGAGGATCATATCAGATTATGAGACACATCACCAACACCGTTAAGCTTTAAACATTTTAAGTTCTAAACGATTCACTTAGATTGTCAGTATACTGATCGACTTACATTTTCACACAAATTTCAACTGTTTCGAGATACGAGTTTAATGTTTTAGATACTTAAACTTATTCGCGTGTCCCACCTCAGAATATACTCCCGTATCCAGATCCCAATATTCAGTCTTACAGGTGAGTATACCTAGATGATATCAGTAAAGGGTTAAATGCGAGGGCCATGAGAGCCCAGGCTATTGCTTCCGCAAAATCAGAGAGATGATGGCTTTGACTTTTGGTGTGTTCCCTTTAGAGAATCTTTTCTTCAACAGTACATGATTAGCATTTTGCAATGTTTCATCATTTTTTGTACTGAGGGGGGTGCTATATTTCAAGCAAGCAGAAAGTATTATACGGGGACTAGGCCTTTGCTTCCGCAAAATCAGAAGTCCCGGGATAATACCCCAGATACCACTGAGTATAAAGACCTAGTATCTCAGAAAGAGGGACCTTTCAAACAAGATTTCGGGGGTTACCCATATATCCGAGAGATGTTCCCCACGATATAAGCAAGTTTGAAATTTAGATTTATATCTCGACACAATCTACTAAATGTGCAAAAACCTACTGGCATATCATCAGTGAGACCGTTTATCACATTTGACTTTCCAATTCTTTAGCGTGCTGTGATAGTCCACTGATGTACTATCATTTCCTCTTTTTCACAACAAAACTCAAATTTTGATTTTATCATGTTTTTGACATTTTCAAATTTTCTAATGTTTTTGGATTTTTTGAAAATTCTTACTCCCCCTAAAATTCAAAATCATTTAAAGAAAATTTGACAAACCGATGTGAATTGCTTCAATTCGCCATCCACTTGGCGTAAACAATCAGAACTCCCCCTGTCAACAAACTATTTTCCCATTATGATTTCAAACACTTAAGTTTGTTTTAATCAAATGGTTTTTCCGGAAAATTAGTTTTGTTGATTTAAAAAAACCACTTGTAGGTTTGGGGATCAATTCATCACCTTGTTCTTTTAACCACTTGAAAAATGTAACAATTTTAAGCTCAAACAACAAACATCACTTGTAGAAAATCAAGTACAACTTAATGTCCCCGATTTACCACTTGTAAGTCGAAATCACTTTCGTGAATTTCTCAAGAAAGATGCCGATACCTGCTCCACTCATACCAACCTAGGAGCTCCGGCAAGTCAGAATTTCAAGTAGAAAATGCAGTCACCCAAGCCTGACCAGCCTTGGGTGATTTTAATTCAACTCTGTCCCAACCTCCTTTTGATCTGTAAAAATCTTTTGCACTTTTCACTTTCCCATCTACCATCTTTCCAAAAATATGTTTGACTTTCCCATTGAAAGCCTTTTCAGCATCAAATTCTTCTTTACCAGAGAAGAATTGATCTGAAATCTCAAACCTACCTTTTGATTTCAGATTTTCTGCCTGCAACGGTGGAAAATTTTCATTGTTCAACTCAGGAACGGAATTCTCATTATTTTTCTCAACAGATGACTCCTCTGATTTTATAGAATCAGATTCATTGTCAGAACTACTCTCAGATTTTACAACCCATCTCTGTTTGTTCAAATCAACTTTTCTTTTGTAAAAATGTTTTAAAACATCATCAGTTTCAAAAGTTTAATTTTCACACACTTTCGATTTCTCAGTTGGTTGTTTCTTTCCATTAACATGTATTTCTTCCAATCTTGAGTTAAAAGAAACTTCTTGTTTTGTGTTGTTGGACTGTTGGCAGTTCCAAGCAACGTGTCCAATCTTGTGACGTTTGAAACACGTTCTTCTCTCAACTCTTTGCTCAGTTCTTATCATCATATTCTTTTTCTTCTCAGCAAGAAACTCTTGATTTGACTGTCTCCAGAATTGTTTCTTCTCTTCTTCTACTGAACTTTCACCTGAAACAAATTTAGTTTTTGTTTTATAAGTTTTCTCATTTTTATAATTTTCTGAAACAACAAATCCTAACCCTTTCTTTTTGAAATTACTGTAGTGGTTTGGTTTTTTCTGAAAACCATAACCATAACCGTAACCCTTTTTCTTGTTCAATCTCTGTTGAACTCTTGAAGTGTACTTTTTAGGTTTTTCAAAAAGATTTAAATCTTTTATTTCAGAAATATTAATTTCTGTCAATTTGAAAACCTGTTTGATCATTTCAGTTTTGATACTTCTTATTGGAAATTCCTCATCAGAATATAATTTGTCTGAATCATTCAAAGTATAAGCCACTTTGATTGGTCCATCATTCAAATTAGATTTTGATAACCGGAATTCTTTATTGTAAACCCGTTTAACTGATGAACTCGGACTCTTTTCTGACGAACTCGAACTTTCAGATTTTGACTCCGACTTTGACTCTTCATCCATATCCAACACCTGATCGACCACTTTCTTTAACAACTCAGAATCATGATCAGTGTCAGACGCTGTGAATGTGACATCAATATTGTCTGGTAACTCATCAATGATTTCAGACTTTAACTTGATGTTGAGAGCCTTATTTAAACGTTCCTCATTTGGTTTTCTGGGAGAATAACTATTCCAAATCGGGGGCGGACACTTGTTATACTTGACACTTTGTTTCTTACCAGTATCTGCATCTTCTGTCTTTTTATCTTGAAATGCTTTAAGACCTACAACAGTATGATAAACTCGATCAATCAAATAATCACATGTTGTATAACTCAACAACAAACGTTTGATTCTTTCACTCTCAATCTTTTCAAGTTCCAAATCTTGCTTTAGCTTGGCACAATCTTCAATATACTCATTGATGACTTTCTGCTTTGTCATTAGAGTAGAAGTCATCATTGTCATAGCAACAACAACTTCTATATTTGTCTTTTTCAAACCATCAACTGTTCTGTTCAGCACGTCATAAGATTCCTTCACATACTTCACATCAGACAACAAATTCTCTTTCATCTCTTCCAGTTCACAAATCTTCTTGTCCTTCTTATCACAATCTTTGCAAGATTTTAAACATTTCTGACAAGGTTTAATGACCTCAACTATCTTTTCAACTTCAACAATTTTTTCAACTTCGACTAATTTTTCGACCTCAACAATTTTCTCTACCACTTTCTCAACTATCTTTTCAACCACATCTGTTTCTTCATCACATTCTATTTTTACCTCACATTCTTCATCTTCGACTTTTTCTGTTGAATTTTCTTCAGCTTTTGCTTTTTCAGTTTCCAACTTTGCCTTTTCTTCAGCAATCCTTCTTTTTTCTAACTCTCTTTTCAATCTAGCAGCCCTCTTCTCATTCAACATCTCGATCTTATCTGCAAAAAACAAATTAAAACTAAATGAGTCTAAACTTTTTCTTGCATTATTAATGTACTCTTCCTCGTCATCAGTATCATCATCACTTTCTGATGATCTAAAGATCTTTGTTCTTTTGACTCCTTGTTCTTCTAAGATTCTAGCAACAAGTCCTGAACCCGGTGGAATGTATTTATCCCAGCTAAATCCCTCTGCAAATTTTTCATTATCTTGGTCAATTATACCATAACAAGCTATTTTCTCTTCAATGGTACGTGCTTGAGCAGTTTGTGGTTGTAGAGCAATCTGATGAAAATTTGATTTTTGATAGTAATTGTTTTTTCCAGACTGATCTTGTCTTCCATTTGCTTCTTTGTTTTTGCATTCACGTTTAAAATGACCTTTTTCTTTGCAACGAAAACAAGTGACCTTTGATTTGTCAAACCCTATCGGAGATGCACTCATTTCTCGAAAATCATCTCTTCCGGTGACTTGTGTAAATTTTTCTGCTCTTCTAACTGCACTGGCTAGACACCACTTGATGTCCATCAACTCAAGTTCCTCCGCATCAATTTGGTCATAATCATCTTTGGTAAGCATCGGATTTCCAATTCTGCCAGCAATCAAACTTTCATATGATTCCAACATAGCAACAAGTGATGCCATGTGTTGCTTAGCTATTTCCGGAGAAAGATTTTGAACATTTTGAATGTTCAAGGTAACATTGCACTGCAGATTTGTAGAATTCTTTTGTTGATGACTTGGTGTTGTAAAATTTGGATTAAAGCTTGAATATGAAGACGAAGATCCACCACTTTGAGTCACAGTACTTCCCTTTGTTCCAGAAGAACTATCAACACTGAAACCAGTTTGAATCTTTGGGCTTGGAGTAACTTCAAATTTGTTTTCTCTGTAATATAAACTCACATCTTGTTGAGCATTTGGATTAGACATGATAGCAGTTTTCTGAATATCCAACTCATGCTATTCAATCTTCTGAATAAACTGTGCCAGATTCATATTTTCATATTTTCTCATGTGTTTTAGGATCAACAAATAAGTTCCCCATTTCTGCTGTGGTAATGCATCAGCTAGTTTATCAACCCATTCATCGTCTTCTTTCTTTATTTCCAATCTTCCCATTTCCAAAACCAAATGACAATATCTATCAATGGTCTTTTTTTGTTGTTTCACCTTCTAAGGCTACAAACATATCAAATGATTTCTTCAGTAACGCCCTTTTGTTCTTGATCATATCTGCACTTCCTTTAAACTTTTGAATCAATGCAGTCCAAATTGATCTTGCAGTACCCTCATGTTGGAGTAAAACAAAGATATCTTCTTTAACTGCTTGTTGAAGAATACTGATCATCATTTTTTCACTTGTATATTTCAATTTTTCAACATCTGAATAATCACAAAAAGCCTTTTCAATCCCACGTTCATTTTTTGGTTTTTCGTAATTTTTCTCTAATGAACACCATGCGTCAAACTTATAAGCTTGCACCCAGTTTTCAAACCGATTTTGCCATCCTCTAAAATCTTCAATGTACATAAGCTTCGGTGGTTTTTGATAAGTTCTCGTCTCATTCTCACTGTAAAGAGTTTCAGCAGCTGTAACAGGAGCAAGTGGTGTAGCAAACGCATTGTAGAATTCCTCTTCCATGATTTGATAAACTTTTTCACAAAATTACAAGTTCAAATGAAATTATAACTCAAACGAAATAACCTCCTCTCACGAAATCACTTTTTGAAACAGAATTACAATCTGGTGCGAAATAACCTGCAAGACAACTTCAAACGAAATAAGCTTTCACACGAAATAAGAATTCAAACGAAATAACACCAACTCAAACGAAATACCCTAATTTCGTACGAAATCAGTCACACGAAATAGCAACTTGGTACGAAATAACCTAATTTCGTGTGGAATAACAAAACTGAATTAATTTCGTGCGAAATTAAGTGTAATTTCCAAACGAAATAGCAATTTCAAGCGAAATCAATAGCCTATTTCGTGCGAAATACTGCTGACATCATCATGACCGATCTGTTTTTCAAGCGAAATTATGAATTTTACCAATTTTAGATCGAATTAAGGTCCAATTTTCTCAAGGATTCATTAAAACACTGTTTCGCATATAATATGTGAAATTTAAGTCATTTTGACCTTAAAATTCTGTTTAATTTTAAAAAGAAGGTGTAGAAATCAGATTTTCAAGCTGAATTGGTAAGAACTCTTCCTCCTGAGCTCTGATACCACTTGTAGGATCGTTCTATGACCCAAACGAGTCTATCAGAAGAGTTCTCGGTCTAATCAGAGGCGGAATTCATTTATTAGACTTTGTAACAGCTTGATTCACTTCTAATTGTCTTGTATATTGATTTGACAGGTTTACAGATCAATCGACACGTCGGCTGCACTTCGGTACCGGAATCTAATTTTGTTACAAATGACTTGACACCAAGGGTATTTATAGAGGTGTAATTTCGCATGGAATTACATTCTGCTGTTTCGTGCGAAATAGCTAATGCTGTTTCATGCGAAATAGCTAATGCTGTTTCATGCGAAATTAACTTATAACACACAAACCCTAGATTCTTGTACAACGTGCCCTGATCTAACAATTCTAGTACAAGACTCGATACAAGACGAAGTCGACAGACGTAATGCACCAACAGTTTGGATTGTCCTTTCACTATGACCGTCTGTTTGAGGATGGTATGCAGTGCTTAAATTTAGTCGAGTTCCCATTGCTTCTTGGAAACTTGTCCTGAAATGGGAAGTGAAACGACTATCCCTATCCGATACAATGGAGAGTGGAACTCCATGTAAGGATACTACTTCATCTATATACAACTTTGCCAACCTTTCCATGCTAAAGGTTTGTTTCATGGGTAGAAAATGAGGTGATTTGGTTAATCGATCCACAATTACCCAAATTGCGTCATTACCTTTTCTGGTTTTGGGCAACTTAGTGACAAAGTCCATGGTTATAAGTTCCCATTTCCATACCGGAATTTCTAGTTGTTGTAGTAGACCTGAGGGTTTCTGGTGTTCTGCCTTAACTTGTGAACAAGTAAGACACTTAGAAACATAACTAGCTATGTCCTTTTTCATTCCTATCCACCAGAAGTTATTCCTTAAATCTTGGTACATCTTATTGTTACCAGGATGCATGGTATATCTTGATTTATAGGCTTCTTGTAAAATCTTATTTCTTAACTCTCCTTGCTTAGGTACCCAAATCCTTTTCTTGTGGAATCTCCAAATTCTATCACTTCCTTGCTCTAATTCCATTATTCGTCCTTTCATACCTTCAGCATCATCCTTGATTGCTGTTTCTTGGATATTTTTTAGTTGTTCCACTAAGTCTAATAGTAGACTTAGTCTAAGAGCACGAACTCGTCGTTGTTTTTCATGATACTTACGACTTAAGGCATCAGCAACTACGTTTGCTTTTCCTTCGTGATATTGAATATCACAGTCGTAGTCACTTAGGATATCCATCCATCTCCTTTGTCTCATGTTTCATTATTTTTGCCCAAATATGTATCTTAAATTCTTATGATCTGTATAGACAGTAAACTTGCTTCCATACAGATAGTGTCTCCAAATCTTAAGGGCAAAAATTACGGCTCCTAATTCTAAGTCATGGGTCGTATAGTTTTCTTTGTGCTTTTTCAATTATCGTGAAGCATACGCAATTACCTTCTTGCGTTGCATCAGCACACATCCTAATCCTAGCTTAGAAGTGTTGGGATTGAACCCTACCAGAGGAACAGATAATTAAAGCCAAAACTGGATCAGAGCAGTGGATCCAGAATAAGCATATGTTTACATACAAGTCTCTCCCCTTGAAAGTGATTTCAACATCTGCTGACCTCCTATCTGCTGATCGTGCAAACTGCTGACCTACAACTGCTGCTCAAGTAAAGACCTGATGAAAGATTAAAGCCCTACTGATTCAATCTACTGCCTTGAGTCAAGCACTGCTAATCCAGACAAGTACTGCTGGGTTCACAGCAGTGGAATGTTGCAGCAGCTGATCTATAGTCTATCTGTAATATAATGTAATAGCAGTAGTTAACATAGCAGTATTTGTATAGATCAGAGGTTAGAGTTTGTTAGGAGGTTAGATGTCACTTTCATGGTGACGTCAGCATTAGATGCTCAGTGGTTTGCTAGTGCCTATAAATAGAACAGTGCTCTGTACTGTTCTATTAGCTCTTTTGCAATACCGTCTTCTTTGCACGAACAAACACTGAGCTCTGGCTGAGGGGGAGTTTGTATTCAAGCATTACTTGTAATCGTTGTTGAAAATAAATTCAATCATTCGGTTCCTTGTTGAAAATGTCTTGATCAAAGCAATACTCTCGTTTGATTATATGCAAAGTTTGTTCTCATATTAATTCCGCTGCACAACTCTTTCATTTCCATCTTAATCTCAAACGTAAAATACAATCAAAACCAAACTCAGATCCAACAATTGGTATCAGAGCCTGGACAGTCAAATTTGATTTAACAATCATTTTGACGTAAATAGTTCGGCTCATAACAGTTGATACTGATAGTTTGTTCGTTCGTTGAAAAACAGAGCAAGGATTAATCACCATTAAAGTTGATTTCTCAGTGTCTGTAAAACAACAAGAATGACGTCACAATCTCAGGATGATAAAAACAACATCGGCTCACTTTTTAAACCGCCTATGCTAAAAAGAAATGAGTACAACATCTGGCAGAGGAGGATGGGTCACATCCTCGCTCAACAAAGCACAGGTTGTTGGAGGTCTATCGTCTTTGGTCCCCACGTTCCCACAGTGCCAAGCGCCGAAGATGCTAAAAAGTTCGTTCCAAAACCAGTTGAAAATTATACCGAAACCGACTATCAAAAGTTCGAACTAGATGCTAAAGCGTTTAGCATCATAGCATCAGCGCTGCCCAATGAGATATATGCTGGACTGTTACACTGTAACAGTGCCAAAGAGTTATGGGACGCGCTTAAGGAACAGTTTGGGGGGACCGAAGAAGTCATAGAAAAAAATAGGGAAATCCTGAACCAACAGTACGAAACATTTTGTCATGTTAGAGGTGAATCACTGATGCAACAATTTGAGCGTTTCAGTTATCTCATCAGTGAACTGAGGCTTGTTAATACCACTTTTACAAACTCAACTCAAAATAGCAGGTTCCTCAGATCACTGCCAGAAAAATGGGACACCATAGCTTTTGTCACCTGAAACTTACCTGAGTTCAAGGATCTGACCTTGACCCAACTCCATGGTCGACTCCTGACCTACGAAAGGGAGTTGAACCAGAAAAGGAAGTTACAAGAGTCAGGAAAAGCCGTTGATGATTATACATTTGGTAACACTGCTCTTCTGGGTCAAGAAGAATCTGGGAGCAGTGGTAAGGATCAGGGTTATGATCACATCATTGACATAACTGCAAGGGGAAAATTTTAACAACCCTGATCCTCACTCTGCAAGTTATGCATTCACTGCAAACGAAAACCAGATGTCAGACAATCTGAGCTTTGAACTAAATGATTTACAACATTTTGATCCCACTGACTTAGAAGAGATGGATATTCTGCACCAGTTGGCTTTGCTCAGTGTTAGAACTAGCAAATTCTATAAAAGAACAGGGAGAAAATTCCAAGGACTTCATGGGAATTTGAGGGTTGGGTTGGATAAATCGAAAATCAAGTGTTACAAGTGCAATAGGTTAGGGCACTTTGCTAGGGAATGCAGAAGTCAAAACACTGGACCAATAGTTACTCACCCTAGCTCAAACCCTAGACCACAAAGTCAAAACACTGTGCACTATACCCAATATACCCCTGCAGCTCAAGTGAACACTGCTCACTATGCTGCTGCTGCCCCTATGCCTGTGCATTATGTCCAAACTACTGTCCCACAAATTCAGTACGTTCAAACCCCTGCTCCATAGGTACAAGTGCAACCTGTTGCACCTCAAACCACTGCTCCAGCAGCAGTACAACCAGATCAACAAAGTTTTTTCACTCAAGGGTTTGTTGACTGGAGCAGTATGCCTGATGACCTTAGTGATGAAAATTTTGCACTCTATGCTTTTAATGAACCTTCTAATGATGAATTTTGTTTGATGGCATTAGAGTCAATAACAGAGGGGATTGAAACTGAAGGTGAACAGCTAAGTGATGAAACAGTGGATGAGGTGACTGAAGCAGTGGTTACTGCTATGGCTGGTGAACTACTGCTGGGAGAAAATTCAGAAACCCTGATTGAACCACTGACAGACCCATGGTCCGAAGAGAACAAGGAAGAAAAGAGAGAAGAAAAAGCAGGTGAGAAAGAAGAAAGAGCTGATGATGAAGAAAATCCTCAATGTGATTGTGCAATGATGGTTGCTGCCAAGGTATCACCTCAAGTTCTTGAAAAACTGTGTTCTGACAATTGCATTATTGCTTTTGCTAACATCAAAGAGGTAAATGAAAACCTTCGGGATAAAATCTTAACTGATGAAGTCAAATTTGAAAGATCTTTAAAAGAACTTAAAAACAAATTGACTGAAAAAGAAAAAGAGATCAGCAGTCTGAAAGAAGAACAAAGCATAACCAAAACTCAACTCCAAACTATGGTAGAAAAATACCAAGTTTGCAAAAAGGAGTTGGAGTCCACCCAGATCACCTGTGAAAGATGGGTGGAATCATGCAAAGGGTATGAGGTTATGCTTGAAAAACAGATAAAAAAACAATGTGAAATTTGGTGTTGGTTATAGAAAACATGATGATGAAACCACAGTTGTCAAAGCTCAATCACTGCTACCTCAACAGTTGTTGACCAAAGTAGCCCATCAACCACTGCTTCCACATCCTCAAACACTGCTGACAAAAGTCCCCAAACTGTGGATAAAAGTCAGCAGGTGTCCACTTGATTACCTCCTATTCCACCACCTTTTGAAGCCACTGCTGGATCATCAAAGTCCCCAACAGTGGTTAGCTCAGATGATACACATTTGCAGCCTTCACCAACAAATGCCATCATCCCATACCAAGGAGATTTAATCTACTTGAGATCTCATCCACCTGATCAAATCATTGGCAACATCAATGAAGGGGTGCTCACAAGAAGCCAAACCCAAAACATTTGTCTTTTTGCTGGTTTTCTATCACTCCATCAGCCAGTCAAGTACCAAGAGGCACTGAAAGACAACAGCTGGGTAGAAGCCATGCAAGAGGAGCTCCAACAGTTCAAAAGACAACAAGTATGGGAGCTTGTACCACTACCAGAAGAGGTTAGTCCCATTGGCACAAAGTGGGTCTTCAAGAACAAAACTGATGAAAGGGGCATTGTTGTCAAGAATAAAGCCAGGCTTGTGGTTCAAGGTTACAGACAGGAAGAGGGGATTGATTATGATGAAACATTCGCCCCTGTTGCAAGATTGGAAGCCATTAGACTGTTCCTGGCCTTTGCTGTCAACCACAACATGAAGGTGTTTCAAATGGATATCAAAAGTGCTTTCCTCTATGGTACAATTCAAGAAGAGGTGTATGTTTGTCAACCTCCAGGTTTTGAGGATCCATTTTATCCTGATCATGTCTACAGGCTAAACAAAGCCTTGTATGGCCTGAAACAAGCACCAAGGGCCTGATATGAAACTCTTTCCAACTTTCTACTCTCAAATGGTTTCAAAAGAGGCACCATTGATAAAATACTGTTTCTAAAATGGAGAGGAAAGGATTTAATGATTGTCCAGATTTATGTGGATGACATTATTTTTGGAAGCACATGTAATACAATGTGTGAAGAGTTCAGAGAACTCATGACAGCTGAGTTTGAAATGAGTGCAATGGGTGAGCTGCAATGCTTTCTTGGTCTCCAAGTACAGCAAATGCAAAATGGAACCTTCATTCATCAAAGCAAATATGCTAAAGAACTTTTGACCAAATTTGATATGAATGATTGTAAACCATGCAACACACCCATGGCAACAAATAAGCTGGTCATGTCTGATGAAAAAGATGAGCTGATTGACCAAACACTTTATAGAAGCATGATTGGGTCTTTATTATACCTAACTGCATCTAGACCAGACATCATGTTTGCAACATGTGTCTGTGCTAGAAGTCAATCAGCTCCTAGAAAATCAAACCTCATTGCTGTAAAAAGGATCTTCAGATACATAAAAGGTGCTCCCACACTTGGTATCTGGTATCCAGCTAATGGGAATATCAAGCTTTCAGGCTTTTCAGACAGTGACTTTGCAGGATGTAACACTACAAGGAAGTCCACATCTGGAGGGTGCCAGTTTCTAGGTGATTGCTTAGTTTCTTGGCAAAGCAAAAAGCAAGCAGCTGTTTCAACATCCACTGCTGAAGCTGAATACATTGCTGCTGCAAGCTGTACAGCCCAACTCCTGTGGCTTCAAAATCAGTTGCTGGATTTTGGTATCACTGCCTTAAAGACTCCACTCATGTTGGATAGCCAGGCAGCAGAAAATATCATCAAAAATCTGGTTTCCCATTCAACCACCAAACACATCGACATCAGACATCACTTTGTGAGGGATTGCTATGAAAAAGGTTTGATTTCTCTGCATCATGTCCCAACTAAAGACCAGCTGGCAGATGTGCTCACAAAAGCACTTGATACAACCACTTTTGAAGGCTTGGTCTCTAGGATTGGCATGCTAAACATGGAATAACAAGCAAAATCTTGTTTTTCTATGAATAAAAGCATTAAAATGTTTTCAGAAAATCAAAAATCCATCCTTAAAAAGAGCTAAAAATGAAGTTTTCATTAAAATCCTTAAAAGTCTGCCATAAACCACTGTTTGTTCAAATGTCTACTCTACTTCAAAGTCTGTCCACTGCTCAAAGCCATCCTCTGCTCTCTCATTTCCTTGATAACCTCTGTTGTTCAAAAGCAGAGTATTATCCACTGATATGCTATCCACTGATAGTGAAATATCATCCACTGCTTTAATACCACTGCCTTCATCAGTCACTTTCATAAAAGTACTGTCCTTCACTTTCACCAGGGGTTGTCACGTGGGCAGTACATAGCGGTCAGATCTTTTGTAACGGCTGCCACGTCAGCATTCACTTTCTTCCCTATAAAAACCCCCACTCACCACCAAAACAGGGTTTTACTGTCGAATTGAATTCTTAAAAATTCTCTTCTCAAAGCAGTTTTTCATCTCATCCTTCACAAATTTCTTCGATCATCCTCTTCAAAAATGACAAAATCGAAGCCATCTGAAAAACCTACTTCCAAATCATCATCGAAAACAGCCTCTCAAAAGGCAATCTCCACTGAAATCCCATATAAACCATCTCACAATCTCCTGGGTCTTCTCACAAAACCAGGAACCACCAATGTTTTCGATTCCATCATTGACACCATGGCAAAATCAAAGTACAAAACTTTGTTAATCGTCGATGCACAAATCTATTTGGCGACCCAAAGAGAGTTCTGGAAGAATGCAACCCTTGAAAAACAAGGAGACACTGCAACCACCATACACTCTTCTATAAGGGTAAAGCTGTCCAAATCACGCCACAATCCATTTCAGAGGTCTTTCAACTCGATGATCAGGAAGGTAAAACTTCTTTCACTAAAAACGAGTTACAAACTGACTTCATTGAGAGAGGGTATGAAGCCACAATGATGAAGAAACTTACCTTACAAAAAGGTTATTTTCCTTCTGCAACCAGATTTTTATTTCATACCCTCCTACTATGTGTTTCAAACAAAACCACTTCTTTCAATGAAATCCCTTTAAAGATTCAAAATCTGGGATATGCAATTCTTCAAGAAGAAAATTTTAACTATTCTCGGGAAATCTTTAAAGATTTGGTTAATAATGTTGAAAAAAAATCATTCTTACTGTTTCCAAGGTTTTTAAGTTACTATTTTGAAAAGAAATTCAGTAAGGATGATTTAGCTGCAATAAACCAAGGTGATTATACTCAAATAAACAGTTTAACAACTGAAACTTTTTCAAGAATGTTAACACCTTGCAAAACACAAGCAGAGGTGCCTGAGCAGATTTTAGCAGCTACCACTGCTCCTCAGGTATCTGCTGCTGAGCCCACTGCTCAAGGTGATTAAAGCAGCAGCACAACTGCTTTGAAACCCACACCTAAAATCACCAAAAAGCCAAAAAGAAAAACTCAAAACCCCCCCAAACCCATCAAAACGGAAACTCTGGAGGATGAGATACCAGAGATACTGCCTGTGACAGCACAAATGTCACAAGAAACCACTGCTGCTACTTCCTCACAGCAGTTGGTACAAATATCTCAACCCATAACCAAAACTCCTCCCGCTTCTTCACAAAAAGAACAGGTTGTACACATAGGGCCACCACATCATGATGCTCTGAAACCACTTGGTTTCATCATCCACAGCTCAATGCCCGGAGCAAATCCTGTTTTTACACCAAACCTCACATCCAAAATTCCTTCACCAACTAAACTGCTGTTGGATGCAATTGATTTGAACCAGGCACTAAACAGTCCTTCTCAATCACCCATCAATGAGAACATACCTCAACCAAAGACTGGATCTGATGTATCAATCTTTGCTAACCCACCAACACAACCTGAGGAGGTTACACCCCTTGAGTTACACGTAACTCTTGGTGGTAGTCCAAGTGAAGCAGCCACTACAACTGTTGAACCCACTGGTTTACAGTTGGACAGTGGTTACATTAATAAGACTTCCTTGGAGGCAATTCCTTACATAGCACCTCTGCCAACCACCAGTGGATTTATTTATCCTACTAGCAACATCAAAAGGTTGTCAAGTGTTGAAGGAAGAAGACCCCAGTACCAAGAAAAAGGGCATCAGTGGTTAGTGTTTGGAGTACACTCCTTACCTCAACCACTGATAAAACCACTGATAGTGGGAAATCAGATGATCCCATTAAATTGGGTGATGATTTAAAACATCAAGATTTGACAGAACGAATTGAAAAGTTGGATACATCTGTTGCAGATCTTAAAAACATGCTACAGCAGGTGTTGAAAACACAAAAGATGCAATCCACTGTTGTTCCATCTCAAGCACCTGCTCCACAACAAGCATCTGCTACAAATGAGCTCTGGAATCTCTTCCAACCTTTTCTCCAACAACAAAAAGAAATGGATGATCAGCAACATGAACTTCATGTCCAAAAGCTGAGAAACATTATGGAGTCCAGGTACAAGAACACTCAAGCAGATATTAAGGCAATCAAGGCCCATTTATTGGAAACCACTGGCACTGCTCCTCCAACAGTACTTTTCATTGATCAACTCCCAGAAGATAATGCCAAAAAGGGGGAGAAAATTCAGGAGTGGAAGAAGAAAGGAATAGATGATGGTCTTTACATTGAACCTGAAAGGGATGCTATGACCAGAAAAATTCCTGTGCCAGATGGTAGTAAAAAGGTTGATGCAACTCAAGAAGCACTTGATGAAGGAGTAGCAAGTGTTAAAAGAGATAGAATGGCAAAGGATATCTCAAGATGGAATGAGGAGAAAAGAGCTTTTATGGAGCTGTATGCGCAGGGTTGTTCTGGATCAAAGGATACTAAAAATCCGAAGACAAAAAGGAAACCTAAGTCCATCCCATCCAGATTTCCAAAGCCTCCAAAACCACCATCCAAAAGCCATCAGCATCAAACCTCTACCCAAACAGCTGTTGTAACTCCTGTTGTATCAACTACTGCTGGTACCTCAGTTGTTTCAACATCTGTTCTCACTTCAACAACTGTTAGTCAATCCCAAACCACTGCCACTAAATCTACCACCACTGCTTCACCTAAAACATCATCAGTCCCTCCTCAACCAAAAAGGAGAAGGCTAATTCTAAAAGATGATGACACATCTCCACCACCAACATCTTCAAAATCTCTGTCACTTGTCACAATTCCTAAACCCATACCTCTCTCTTCAGCTCAAATTTTAAAACCATTACCTCCTGCTGGTGTCTCATTTCCTCTGGAACTCATTGCAGTTAGGGAAGAAATCAAATCTTTCTACTATGAGGATGACCCAGTTAAAAGGAGTTTGCCATCAATTGCAGGATATCCCAGGCCTAATAATATCGAAGAATACTTGAAGCTCAAGGCTAAGCAAGCAGAGGATATCGCAATCAAAAACAGAAAAGGGAAATCTGATAGAGAATTTCAGCAAAACTATCAGTTTTTACTCTCACAGGTCAGTGCTATGGAGCGATTTGCTAAAAATGTATGTCAGCAAATTTCAGAAAGGGCAGATGAGTCCTTGAGAAAAGACTACATTGAGAACATCATGACCTACAAGAAATACAAGGGGGAGAAACACATGTTCAAAAACTGGACCATTCCTGAGCTTGAAAAAGAAGCAGCCAGGATTCAAGGAATGATTAAAAATAAGGTCAAGCTGACTCCTCCTGAAAAGTTTAAACAATTTGAAGCTGAGAAGATGTTAGAGTTGAGGAGAATGAAAGAGGAGCTGATTGCAGCTGATTAGGGGTCAAAGAACTCTGTGACAAAGTGGGGAGAAGATAGGGTCAGAGCAACCTACAAAAGCTTAGAGGAACTTTGAAAGAAAGATCCAAAAGTTCCACAAAAGCCTGACTACTCCAAAGCAGAGGTCTCAAAAAGACCACCAAAGCTGCAAGTCAAAAGAACCACTGCTCCAGCTGGTGCTGCCATCTACAAAAGAAGGAGCCAAAACCAGTCAAGTGCTGAAACCATTCAAGATCTAAAAGCTGGAAATGCTATTGTAAAAGTAGGCCTTAAATTAATGATAAAAGAAGATCTTGAATTGGAACAATCTGCAAGTACTGCTCAGCCAGTCATGAATAGGCCAGCCTCACCAAATACCTCTGCAAATAAACATCTCCCAAGAAACCCACCAGGCTCAAAAATACAAAAGTGGGAAACTGACAAACAGACCTGCGTATTGACTTTGCTCAGGTCTGGTGGAGAAGTGAAGAAAATATCAAGGGAACAAGCTCTTGGCCTGAGTCTTGAAGATTTGCAGGATCTCCTTGATCTTCCACTTAGCAGGGATGATGAAGACACAGATGCCCTAGACTTTGAACTACAATTTAAAGGTCAGATAAGTGTAACACCCGTTCTTGTAAACCAAGGTTTACAAGATATTTTGAAAGATAATCATGTAATTAATCACTATCATATACATCGGAAATACGGGTTTATTAAAACTTTTGCAAATCATAAGTTATTCTAACTATCGTGGTTGGATTCGTTGTTTAACATTTACAATGTGTCAAAGTGCGGAAGCGTGTATCATTATCGTGTTCGGTTCTTCGTTGAGCTTGATCGTCTTCCGGCATCCCAAAGTGTACCTACATTTCATTAAACATGAAATGCTTTAGTCTTACGGGGTCTAAAACGTATTCAAACAATCCGGGAAACAATTTATCCTAAAAACAAGAAATTGAAAATAACCTCCACCGTAAATTACGGTGGAACCGTAATTTACGGTGGCCCTTTGGTTCATATTCTTCTGCCGTAAATCAGAAGGTTACTACCGTAACCACATCAGGTCCACCGTAAATTACGGTGGCACCGTAATTTACGGTGGCACCTGCATCCCACCTTTCCATTTCGCCGTAATTTGACACGAAATCTTTCGTATCTTTCAAACCGCTTATCCGTTTGACCTACCGTTTCTTCCTACATGATTGTAATTTAATTCTCCATCATATGGAGTTAAAATCCGACATTCGGCTTAACAAAATTTAAGACCTTTAAGTCTTCGGCTTATTACTCTTTTACCAAAATTTGACCCGTTTACGCATTTTATCAAACAAACGTATTTGTTTGATTCCTATATCACATACAACTCTTTAATTTAATATTACTTACCATTTTAGATTCTAATCATAGGTTTATTACACAATTTAAACCCGTTTTCACTCGTATGCTTATTTTGACCCGTTAAGGGTTCTTAAGCACTTTCGAGCCTAAAATCGCTTTCAATTGCTTCTATAATTAATCTAAGTATTCATTTAATCATAAAACTCATTTCCGAACAACTTTTAAAGGTTGTTTGGTCAATTTAGCCACCAAGGGCGTTTTGGTCCATTTTAGTCCTTTATTAACAATGAAGGACTTTTGAAAGTATATTGGACCCATAATCCCTCTTTTAATCTATAATTATGTTTGAAAAGTCATTAAGCTTTCCAAACGCCATGTTCATTACATAAAACATTTGGTTTACCTAACAAGTAACCAAATGTCCGTTTTGACCTCTTTTAACACTCTTGAACCATATGTTCTAAATGAGTGTTACCTTATTTCACATACCTGGCGCAGATCAATATATTGACCCGTTTTTAATACCTTGCTTTTATAACCGCTAATTCATAGCGTTGCTAACACCAATTTGACATTTACACCTGAAATAATATAGCTCGACAATAATCATTAGTCGCTATTGTCAAAGGGTGATATCTTCACCGTTTGACCCATTTGGTCTAAGTGACCGATTATGTTGGCGAGATGATATTTATTACCATCTCATCTATACGACTCGCTTCGGTTTGCACCGTGTGGCCATTTCACTTATTAATTGATTTTCTTAACGCTTTTTAGCCTGTTATGGCTTACGCCTTACAGTGTCTTTCAAAACCAATAGTTATGGTCAACGCATGACCAATTTACCTTTTTACCCTTATTGTTTGTTTTGGTTTACCCTATAAGGTAACCATTCAAAGGCTCATTTTCCATTTGTCATAAAATGATCGAATTACCGATTTAATTCCTTTTAAACCATCAACATGGTTTCTTGTCGTGCTAGACTACCTTGTTCCGTACGTTTACACGTCGGAACATCATACCTCAATTATGTATTTGTCTTTTTCGTAACTAATACGGTAAGGGAGTATTCTAACATATAAGACTAGTGTAAGCTATACTTACCTTGCATCCGAATTATGCTTTTCCGTCATTCTTGCTTCGTTTGACCCGCTTTGTTCCCAAGCTCTCACCTAGCTTGTTAATCATCAAACTATCATCATCGTTTTCAAGGTGGTTAGTTTAATCATAATTTAATACGATTATTCCACCTTACAAATTTCATATCAAAACTACCATTTATCGGATTATAGGTCAGTTTGACTTTCAATAGTCAACTAACTTCAATCACATTATACACACAATAAGCTCAATCAACATCACGTTTCGAACCCCTATTATTCCGTATTACACGTAGTTAGTCGAGTTAGCCAATTACGCGTTTCTTTCATACTTTCATTATGTCAACATTCATTCGGGCATTTTAACAAACACCTAATGTGCATAATATTACTTATTTACTAACTAGTTCATAACTAGTTATCTTTACTAAGATTTACATCAACACATTTAAACCTCTAAGTCTAGTGTTCATGAACTATATCAAGAACTTATATCATCATCTCAATATTCATAAATCTTACATTCTAACATGAGTGTTCATCATATCAACATAAAACCCACTTAGCTTATCAATGGATCATCATGAATCTCATAGATTATCCAACAATCTAACATGTTATTTGACTAGGGTTTACTCCTAGACATCATATTACTTCAAGATTCACTCATGCATGACACAATCAAGCTCAATTTCAGTTTTTCACAATTAACCTAGAACTTGAGATGAATCAAAATACTAGAATTTCGCATACCTTATGATCCCTTCAGTGAGGTGATCATTAATTCGTGTTTAGAACTTGATTTGGGACTGAATTGAACCTCCAATTTCTGAGATTTGTGAAGTTTTTGGGTTTGAAGAACCCTGGTCGCCCTTCTCTTCTCCTGATCGAACCAGACACCAAAATGGTGTGTTTGGTTTTTGTTTTAATTATTTCTAGTTTCACTTTTTACAAGATTAACCCCTCATCTTTTGTGTAACTTATAGTTTGGCATGTTTTTAACCTTATTATAGGTTATTTCTAGAATATTAGCTAACTAGGTTATAATTCCTAGTCAGTAAATTCTTGTTTATTTAATAATCCAAATATTCACCGGGTTACTTTTACCACTAAAGGTAAATTACCCGTCTTTTAATGTAAACGTGATTTGATTACCAAACCCGTTTTCGGGGTGTTACAATAAGGGAACTGTTGATGAGGCAATAAACTTCCACAATAATGAAGAGTTTTGGAATTATCTGTTCCAGGGGGAGATTGTTGGGATTGAACCCTACCAGAGGAATAAATAATTAAAGCCAAAACTGGATCAGAGCAGTGGATCCAGAATAAGCAGATGTTTACATACAAGTCTCTCCCCTTGAAAGTGATTTCAACATCTGCTGACCTCCTATCTGCTGATCGTGCAAACTGCTGACCTACAACTGCTGCTCAAGTAAATACCTGATGAAAGATTAAAGCCCTGCTGATTCAATCTACTGCCTTGAGTCAAGCACTGCTAATCCGGACAAGTACTGCTGGGTTCACAGCAGTGGAATGTTGCAGCAGCTGATCTATAGTCTATCTGTAATGTAATGTAATAGCAGTAGTTAACATAGCAGTATTTGTATAGATCAGAGGTTAGAGTTTGTTAGGAGGTTAGATGTCACTTTCATGGTGACGTCAGCATTAGATGCTCAGTGGTTTGCTAGTGCCTATAAATAGAACAGTGCTCTGTACTGTTCTATTAGCTCTTTTGCAATACCGTCTTCTTTGCACGAACAAACACTGAGCTCTGGCTGAGGGGGAGTTTGTATTCAAGCATTACTTGTAATCGTTGTTGAAAATAAATTCAATCATTCGGTTCCTTGTTGAAAATGTCTTGATCAAAGCAATACTCTCGTTTGATTGTATGCAAAGTTTGTTCTCATATTAATTCCGCTGCACAACTCTTTCATTTCCATCTTAATCTCAAACGTAAAATAAAATCAAAACCAAACTCAGATCCAACAAGAAGCATCACAGTAAACTTTAAAATCTTCTGTTCCTTCTGGTAAGGCAAGAATTGGGTGTTTGTTAACTTTTGCTTTAAAATTTTAAAAGCTTCCTCTTGCCTAGGTCCCCATTCGAACTTCACTGCTTTACAGGTTAGCTTAGTTAATGGCACAGTTATCTTAGAAAAATCCTTAATAAAACGCCTATAGTATTCAGCTAAGCCTTGAAAACTTCTAATTTCTGTAGCTGATTGCGGGACCTTCCATTTGGTGATTGCTTCTATTTTGGAGGGATCTACGTGAATGCCTTCGTGATTCACCATGTATCCTAAAAATTGTACCTCTTGTAGCCAAAATTCACACTTCGAGAATTTGGCATAAAGCTTCTCTTTTCTTAACAAAGTTAAGAGTACATGCAGGTGCTCACAATGTTCCTCCTGGCTATTGGAATAAATAAGTATATCGTCGATGAAGACAATTACGAATTTATCCAAGTACGGTTTACAGATCCTATTCATCATGTCCATAAATGCTGCAAGGGCATTTGTTAGTCCGAAGGGCATGACTGTAAACTCGTAATGACCATACCTAGTTCTGAAAGCAGTTTTAGGTATGTCTTCTTCTTGTACTTTCAATTGATGATATCCAGAGCGTAAATCTATCTTAGAAAAGTATCTAGCTCCTTGCAATTGATCAAAAAGATCATCAATCCTAGGTAATGGGTATCAATTCTTAACGGTAACCTTATTCAATTCCCTCTAATCGATACACATTCGCATCGAACCATCTTTCTTTTTCACAAAGAACACCGGAGCTCCCCACGGGGATGAACTAGGTTGTATAAATCCTTTGCTTAGTAATTCATCTAACTGCGTTTTCAATTCTAGCATTTCAGTGGGTGCTAACCGATAAGGTGCCTTGGCTATCGGTGTTGTTCCAGGAATTAGATGAATTCTAAACTCTACTTCCCTATCAGGTGGTAATCCATGCATTTCTTATGGGAATACCTCTGGGTATTCTGATACTACTGGAATTTCCTTAAGTTCCTTATCTTTAGTGTTAATGATTACCGAAATCATATACACTATTCCTTGTTTTCTTGAATAACTGACCAATTTCATTACTGAAACGAATTTCAGTGGCTTATGTGGCTTATCTCCTGTAATCATCACTATTTCTCCTGTGGGTGTATGAATTCCTATGGAATTTTTATCACAGAGAATTCGAGCATGGTTGGCTACTAACCAATCCATTCCTAACACAATATCGAATCCGGCTAAATTCATAGGTAACAGGTTTGCAGAAAATTTATGGCCTAAAAGTTCTATCTTTCCTTCTAGCAAAACCTTATTTATGTTAACAGAATTCCCATCTGCCGTTTCGACTGTAAAAATCTGCCTAAGGTTGGTTAAGGGTAAGTTAAGAGCTTGGCACAATGAAGTATTTATAAAACTTTGGTTTGCACCAGAGTCAAATAATACTTTTGCATAAACGTCGTGAACTAGGAACGTACCAGCTATCACGTCAGGGATTAGTTCTGCTTCCTGAGTAGTCAACTGGAAGGCTCTTGCATTTTTCTTAGTAGTTCCTTCTGCAGGTTTGGCTTTGTTATCAGTTGGTTTGACCAATTTTGGGCAGTCTGGCCTAAAATGTCTAGCTTCTCCACAGTTGTAGCAGATTGTTGATTTCTTCCTCCTGCAGTCTTCCTCTTGATGTCTCGGAATTTTGCAGAAATTGCAATACCCTTTGCATCTACCAAAATGCTCTCTTTTACAGGTATTGCAAAATGGAACAGTGGAAGATTGCCCAATTCCCTTTTTCTTGAAATTACTTCTTTTACCCATACGGAATCCTTGGGTAATCTTCTGGGCCACTTCCTTTTTCCGGTTTTCTTCTCTTGTGCGTACCAGCCCGTCATTTAGGGTGTTAGCTAATTCCACAGCATCGTCAATAGTGCGGGGTCTCGCAGCTTTGACGATATCCTGAATCTCGCCAATCAATCCCCATATATAGCGGGAAATAAGCACCGGTTCTGGCGAAGCCAGGGTTGGTACCACTCTCGCATACTCGAAGAATGTCGAAGTATACCCTCGACAATCTACCTCCACCATCCGGTGGTTCAAGAATTTATTTGCCATTTGTTCTTTCTCATATTCGGGACATAATTTTCTTTCTACTAGCCGCTTAAATTCTTCCCAACTCATGGCATAGGCCACATTACTTCCCTTGGCTTGAAGTACCATATTCCACCATTCTAGCACCCCTTCTTTAAAAAGATGCGACACGTACATGACCTTGTCTCCCTCGGCACATTTACTTATTTTAATTACTGCTTCGGTTTTCTCTAACCAATGCAGTGCAGCAGTCGTCCCCTCATTGCCTGCAAATTCAGCTGGTTTACAGGCAAGAAATTCCTTATAAGTGCAACCAAGCGTTGCAGCTTTCATTCTTTTAAGGAACGGGGCTTGCATCCCATCATTATCGTTATTATTATTGTTACCACCTCCATTTACGCTATTACTGAAGTTGTCTTCATGTGTACGTTTGCTAGGAATAATTTGTTGAGGTTCAACTGGATTTCGGGCAGCAGCAAGGATTGGTGGAATAGCATTGGCTATTCCCTGAGCAACGATATTTTCGATATCTTGCCTATTCAGAAATTGATCTTCATGGTTTTGCTCAGATTGATGCACTTCATTAACGGGTTCATTACCAGCGTTTTCCATCTGGTAATTTATATAAGTGATTAGCATAAAATAATTAACAACCAAACATAACAAAACAATCGCACATAATCATGTTAACACGTATAGCCAAAATTGTCGATTTTTCGACGTTCGATATTTTATATATTATAATAGGCATCCGTACACATTGGTTATCTTACAAAAGTTTTATTTTTAAGTTATTTCACATAATTATATTTTTATGATTATATTATTATTATTATTATTAAACACGCATTCCCACAACCACATACGATCCCGTCATCTGGCACTTCAGAAACGACGTTCTCTTTCGTCGTACTTCCATGAGATTCTTTCTCCCACATCCCTAATTCGGTTTCCCGCATCAATCAGTTCCTCCCCATAGTGGTGGAGTTCAGCCAAATTCTCGGAGCTCATAGGTGGGTGTAGTGGAGGCTCCGTATCAAATTGGGGGAAAAAGGTATTATGGTTATTTAGGAGATTTTGAAACTGCCAGTCAGTGGTCCACCACTCTTCTAATTCTCCCAGAGGTCGAGGGTTAACAAGGGGATCTGGAATAGCCAGTTCCAGGTTGATTGGAAGTTGGGCTTCAGCTGGGTAATTACAAAGAGTCTCATCGGCAGGTCCGATGAGGTCGCTATTTTGTTGGTGCATACATCTGTCGTCTTCGTCTTATATCGAGTCTCAGTTTCGTTGCGGATCTTAACAAGAATGTGACATCATCAAAATGACATCATATGACATCAATGATGACATCATTACATGAAATGGATACACGAAATTGAATGTTTCATATAAGACAAAACAAAATGTTAGGTTTCGCTTGAAAGTTAGTTGATAGGTTCGCTTGAAAGTCAACAGGGAGGTTTCGCTTGATATGTTAACATGTGGGTTTCGCTTGAAACATGTGAATATGAGGTTTCGCTTGAACTAGTTCTGTCATATTCAAGCGAAACAAGATTAGTATAAATAGGCATGTTGTCATTTCATTTGTAACAGATTTTCTCAGAGTGATACCGAGGTGTTGCCGGTATTCCTTTTGATTGTAAACGTTGTTAAATCAATATATAAGAGGATTATAGTGTGAATCAAGCTGTTTTCACGTCCGTTTCTCTGTTTCCGCCTCTGAAACGGATTTGAGCTCTTTCGAACGACTCATTCAGGTCGTGATTCGATCCTACAAGTGGTATCAGAGCTCAGGAGGAGGAGTTCTATACGATTCAGCTTGAAAATTTCTGTTTTTCTACACCTTCTTTCAAAATTTCAAGATTTCACGGTTAAAATCAGACAAATTTTTCTCAGTGTGTGTAAAAGTGTGTTTTAACCAACCCTTGAGAATATCAGCTTAAAATTCGAAGTAAATCTAGTAAAAATGGACTGAAAACCATCTTTCGCTTGAACGAACAATTGACGTTTCGCTTTAAAAAGTGTGTAGTTTGAAGCGAAACAAGGTCTTTCGCTTGAAAAGTTCAGGTTTCGCTTGAATTTACATGGTGTTCTGCTTGAAACTGGCCTTTCGCTTGAATTTACATGGTGTTCCGCTTGAAATAGACCTTTCGCTTGAGTTTACATTGTGAGTCTCGCTTGAAACGACCACTTGAATCACCAGTTCACTTGAGTGTGTACATCGAGTTGTGTATAACATTTTACGAGTTGTCGGTAGTTGGGAAAAGGAATCTCGTGTCTTGTTTCAGATTGCAAGAGGTGATCAGAATCATTTGTCATTGCATGTGATATTGAATTGTCGATCAAGCATCATCACGTGAATCCATTTGGAGTTGGTTAGTTGCATGTGATCAGTAGGTTGAGGTCAAATAGATTTGTGTTGGGTTTTAATATTGTCGGTTTAGTGGATTTATCGGCCCAATCATACTCGGTTAACATTTGGACATAGTGTCAGTTCATGTGATATTCATTATAGCGGCTCTTATTAGAAAAAAATTAAACAAATTTGTGTCAGCCCATGTGATTGTGTTTATTGTTCAAAGCTCTCGGCCCAAGATCCATAAAGTGTTTGGGGTCCAATCAGATTTAAGTAAAAATTGTGGTCGGCTGCATGTAACCCAAGAGAATCTTGAATTGAGAATATCAAGTGTTTTCTGATAAGATTTTTAAAAAAAATTGAAGTGTTGTCAGCTTACATGTTTCTGATAAAGCATTTGTCAGTCATGTGATCGAAGTCATAAATCTCGGCCCAATCATATCAAATTGCATATTGGTGTTAGGCTCAATTATATTTCAAAGGCCCAATTGATTACTTATCTTGAAATCTTCGGCCCATCTAAAGTTGGAGTTTAAAGTTCAAACCATTTCGAGCCCATATTTCGTGGCCCATTTGATCTAGTTCATTCATTCAGTTTGCGGAATGCATTAAAAGTGTCCACAAATCTTCGACATGAGTCCTAGATTGATTCAATCGTCAATACATTTTTACGTATTCTATCCGTTTAAACTGATTGCTTGTTTGTTTGTTTCAGGTGTTTCACGAGGTGAATCATTTCATTTGAAAGGGGATCTAGTTTGAATTTGATATTTCATTTTAAGTGACTGTCTCGATAAGCGTGTTTCCGAATCATGGACTTAAATTTCTTTAATATGACTAGTGAAACAGTTAATAGAATAAATGTATTAAAGAAAGAATTTGATTCGTTTTCAGGTTGTCTAGGAGAAAGTACAAAGAGTATCATTGAGAGGTATAGTCATCTTGTTCGCTCAATGTCTGAGAAGGGTATTCAGAAAAATCCAAATGAATGGGTTGAGAGATTAGCCAATTCCATACCTCAACAAGAATAGGGTACATATCTGTTGGATTTAAAAAGAACTGGAGAATACTCTAGATTGGCAATTTGTCAATTCATTAAGAAGCTTGATGAACAAATGGAGAACAATGATGTGAATAAGAAGAATCAAGAAGAAAAATCCGTTTCATCCGATGAAAGTTCAGAAGAAGCAAATGTTGTTGATCAAACATCAACTGATTCTGGTTCTTCAGATGAAAGTTCCGAAAGAGCATTAGTTTTTGATCAAACACCATCTGATTCTGGTTCTTCGGATGATAGTTCTGACAAATCAATAGAGTTTGACCAATCACCAACTGGTAATAGTAGTGATGATGAAGAAGAAAAACATATTAATGTTGCAAAAGCTCATCTATTTTGTGAAAGTTTTCATTTTTATTTTGCAGATCGCCTGGAGAAGCTGAAGGAGAGACGTGCATCAAAAGAACAAAATCAAATGAAGACTGAAAGTGTTGATGAGAAGATTATTGAAGCAGAAAAGGTGACTGAAGCTGAGAAAGTTGTTGAAGTTGAAAAAATCATAGAGATCGAAAAGATTGTTGAAGTCACAAAACCATGTCTTACATGTTCAGTATCTTGCAAACAATGTGAGGAAAAAGACGAGTGGTTTAGTGAATCAGAGAAGATGAAAGAAAAGTTGATGTTTGATGTGAAAAATTTGAAAGAATCATACGATGTTTTGAATAGGACTGTGAATAGTTTGCAGAAAACTAACACAGAAAGAGAAAAAGCTTTGAAAATGTTGAATGCTACGATGATGTCGAAGCAGAAAGAGATAAATTTTTACATTGAAGAATGTGCAAAATGGAAGAAAGAGTTGGATAGTGAAGCAGCCGAGAATGAAAGAATCAGACGATTGCTGCGAAGTTATACAAGTTGTGATTATATAATTGATAGAATTTATCCTACTATTACAGGTTTTGAGGCGTTTAAAGACGAAGACAAGAAGTCAAAGAAGAAAACGGATACTGGTAAGAAACAGAGTGTCTGTTATAATAAGTGTCCGCCTCCAATTTGGGAAGGATATTCGCCTAGAAAACCGAATGAGGAACAAGTACAAAAGGCAGTTAATCTAAAGTTAGAGTCCGAGTTAACCGATGTATTACCAGACAATATTGACGTCCCGTTCACAGCGTCCGATACATATCATGAGTCTGAATTAATTAAAAGAATGGTCGATCAGGTGTTGGATAGGGATGAGGAGTCAGAGTTAAAATCCGAGTCCGAAAGTTCATGTCAGTCTGTCGGAAGTTCGAGTTCGTCTGGAAAGAGTTCAAAAACGTCGGGAAAACGGGTTTATAGTAAAGATTTTTTATTGTCAAAATCTAATTTGAAGGACGAAACATTTGAAGTTGCTTATACTTTGAATGATTCTGACAAATTATATTTTGATAAAGAGTTTCCAATAAGAAGTGTTCGTTTTGACATGATCAAAAAGGTTTTCAAAATGACAGAAATTAATATTTCTGAAATAAATGATTTAAATCTTACTAGAAAACTTAAGAAATACACTTCAAGAATTCAATAGCGTTTAAACAAGAAAAAGAATTACGGTTCCAGTTCTGGTTGTGAAAAGAAACCAAACTGTAACGGTAATTTCAAAAGAAAAGGTTTAGGTTTTATTCCACCTGAAAATTATAAAATCGAGAAAATTTCTAAAAATACAAAATTTGTTTCAGGTTCGTCTGCTGAAGAGGAAAAGAGAAGCGCTTTTTGGAGACAATCAAATCAAGAATTTCTTGCTGAGAAGAAGAATAATGAAGTTCATCTGAGAAGAGAAACAAGAACCTGTTTTAGATGCAATGAAGTTGGTCATATTGCATGGAACTGTCCTAAAGCAACCAATACGAAACAGGGAGTCTCAGATAAACTTAAAGATATTGTTGTTGATAAAACAGAACCACCAACTGAAAGATTTAAAGTGTTTAAGAATTCAACATATGAGGTTGGTGAGTGTTCGAAAAGGTTTTATAAGAAAAGGGGAAATCTTGACAACCAAGCTTGGGTTGTTAAAAAATCAGATGTAAAATCTGGCGATGAATCTGACTCCACAAAGTCAGATGATCCACAGGTTGAGATTAAAGCAGAAAACTCAGTGCCTCAAATGGATGATGTTCATTTTCCACCATTGAGTGCTGAGAATTTTAAATCAAAGTTTGGAAAAGTTGAAATTTCAAACCAATTTTATTCTGAAAAGAATGAATTTAATGTTGAGAAAGCTTTTAATGGAAATGTGAAAATATTTTTGAGAAAATGGTCAATGGGAAGGTTAAAGGGGTAAAAGAATTTTACGAATCAAAGAAGGCTACTTACAGCCCAACCCCTAGTGAAGTTGAGAAGATTACACCCAAAGCTGGTCAGGCTTGGGTGTCTGTGTTCTTTACTTGAAAACTTGACTTGCTGGAGCTCCCAGGTTGGTAAGAGTGGAGCAGGAATCGGCATCATTCTTGATATGTTTGATTGGTAAATATTCAGGTGATATCTTTATATTGTTATATTTTGATTTACATGAGGATATAGTTGGTGAGTGAACCTACAAGTGGTTGAAGAAGGTTTTCGACTTACAAGTGGTAAATCAGGGACATTAAGTTGTACTTGATTTTCTACAAATGATTGAGGAACGATATGATGAATTCCTAATTTTACAAGTGGTAAAATCAACAAAACTTATTTTCCGGAAAAATCATTTTTGTTAAAACAAACTTAAGTGTTTTGAAATCATAATGAGAAAATAGTTTTGTGTAAGGGGGAGTTCAGATTGTTTATGCCAAGTGGATGGCGAAGTGAAGTGATTCGATATCGGTTGTCAATTTGATTGTATAGTTTGTTTTCAAATTTCCTAAAATGTGTTTGCATTTTAAGGGGAGTAAAAATTTCAGAAAATCCGAAAACATTAGAAAATTTGAAAAAGTAAAAAACATGATAAAATGAAAAATGAGTTTTTGTGTCAAAGAAAAGGAAATGATAGTACATCAGTGGACGATCACAACATGCTAAAGAATTGGAAAGTCAAAATGTGATAAACGGTCTCACTGATGATGTGCCAGTAGGTTTTTGCACATTTATGTAACACCTCGAAAATTTCGGGTTCAATAATAAAACGACACGTGTCATGTCAGACAAAACGCGTTGTAAACTCGGATTTTTAATAAAGATGATTCGGTAGGATTTAAAGTGGCGTCATGTTAAACTGTTACCTCTGAACGACCTAAATTATAATCCCAAGACCCGATTAAATATTATACCCATCTTTTATTACCCTCGATGCGGAAAATTATTTCTAATAATGGATGTGATAAAGCATGATGTGATCCCACAAATAATTTGAGTGGTACACCGATGTTTTCGGATCTTGTTAATGCATTCAAATTGAAACAAGTTCAATGGTAGGGTATTACACAGTATCATACACTGAAAAAGGGTCCTATAATTGATAAATGAGGTCTAGATGTCGTGCAAGTTGATACCTTTCCAAAACTTCAACAAACAACAACAAATTTTGGCTCAGAACAGTGCTAGCGCACCGCTACATATGTAGCGTAACGGTGCGCTACCTTGATTAAGTCAAAATGCCCTGAATAGCGGGCTAGCGCACCGCTACATTTGTAGCGTAACGGTGCGCTAGCGGTGTACCCAGCATCAGAAACAGACAGCAACCTGTAATTCGCGATTGTGACTTGTTTCACCGGTTTTCTTGCATGTGCATGAACCTTAGACTCCCCTAAGCAGTAGGGACAAGTGTTTAATGATTATGGAATGTTGTAGACCTTGTTGTCAAAGAATCATGGTGCCTTGGGCACTATATAAGCTCATAAGTTACAACCCATTTGATCATTCCATTCTCATTCACTTCTGCTCAAATTCGTGGAGTATCCAAGCTGATCAAAGGACTTCCTAAACATCAATTAATCAGTTAGTAAGTCTCTAATCCCTTCTCAATTAATTCTAGCTTAGTAATTAGCTTAAAAGTCAAACCGACGTAACTACGGTTTGACTTCGCGATTAATTAACGATAGCTCAGTCGTGTGTCGAATTAAAAGTACCATTAGATAGGTAATTATATGGGTATTAAACCCTTATAAGGGCAAGTACCAAATCCAGACCTAACTAGGTCGTTTGTCGGGTCAAACGTTGACCGAAAAAGTCAACAGAATTACAAAATGCGATTTAATGCACGACTAGCAATCCGCGAGGCGTGCAACCTGTTTTAAACTTAATATAACTTGGTAATAAGTATAAAAACTTGTTTACGCTTGCCCGACTCGACAAATTTCTGTTTAAACCCGGTTCGGAACCGAAAGGCGCAAAACCTTGACTTTTGCTTTGACTTCGGTTCTGACCCGTTTTAGTTGCATTAGACATGCCTTAAAGTCTCATTAGGGTTGGGTTACATGCTAGTATAAGTCTCTGTACTTGTTTCATTGATTATCCGATGCATGCACACGTTTCCGTTAATCGCTTAAATCGGACCATAACGCCCTTATGACCTTACAACGAGAATTTTGAAAATGTGGAAGTACAATAATCTTAGTTACTGATTAATTAACATGTACGTAAATTTTCACGTCAATCGGAGGTCTAGATTAGGAGATATGCGCATTAGCGTAAATAATAAGCTTTTTATTAATTAAACGGCGCGATTAACGCATAGCCTATTTAAACCCGATTTTCTGTACCAAAAACTTTTACCCACTGATGTTAAATAATATTTTAGGATTTTTGAAGATTTTTAATTATTTTTAAACTGATCTTAAGCTAGGCTTATCGCATTGATTCGGTTAATACCGAATATGCCCTTTTAGGCCATAAAACGAGTTTTACGAATCCGTTTGATACCAATCCAATTGCCACTGATTTAAAATAATAAATAGAGTATTTTAAGCCTGTTTTACTGATCAGAAAACTTAGAACCATATTTTAAACCGTACGTCGCTTAAAACGGCTTTTATACGCGTATTAAACGCGTAGTTTGGGTCTAGAACCATTTTATCACAAAAGACTTTATACCAACTATTGATACCTGTTAAAATAAATAATCTTTCTGATTAAACCAGACCCGTATCTCATAGGTATTATAAATTCCTTTTATAACCTTCAAAATGACCAAAATACCCCTACGGGGCATAATTATGGATTAAACTCGTTATGGGCATTATGGAAGATATCATGATGATATCACAACATATTTAAAGCGTATTAACTTAGGAAACCTGTTCGCGACCCTTTCGGTTACCCGTTATGCATTATACGCGTTCGGTTCGGTTTATGTAACTAGTTTGCATAAACTAGTCGAAACGGGTCAAACGATATCATTTTTATCTCAAAATCCAGAATGTGAATAGTAAACCCATATTAAACAAGTCCTCAAACTTGTCGGGTCTAAATCACATTCTATCCGGTCTTCGCTTAATCGTGCGTACGAACCGTATCGTTAAAAACTAACCGGTTTAAGCTTAAGCTTAATTAAAGACCCGTTAGTATTCTAATAGGTTATATTAAACCTTCATTCCAGATTAGGAGCCCAGTAAAAGCTATCTGCAATTTATTCGATTAAGGATTTATACTTGCAAAGGTAAATACTTTTGACTTATTTTCCCTATACGGGCTTGGGGTACGGTATATAAAATACCGCTTGGTCGGGACGTTGAATCTTTGATTGAATGTATGATAATGAAAGTATTGAGACGTCTCGTTTAACATTGTTTTGTTTACTTAAAGCCTTTGGGGGGTTAATGACCGTTGTCCCGGATATCCCTGGCATCATTCTACGAATGGCCACGACCTCAGCACCCGGCGTAGGCGTACGCCGTCGGTGTCTCATAATTAAATGTGGTGTGTCAATTGATCTTTAACCCGGCTCGATCCGGGCTACTGAACGCATAAGGAACATGTAAATCCATACAAGTATTATATATTTAAATAATTATCCCAAGTTATAAAATATTATTTGTGCCTTGTGCCTTAAATGCATTTTCTTAAACTCTTTTCAAAATGAGTCGGTTGATTGTATTTACCAGTGTAAACTGACGTATTTTTCTTAAAAAGATTAAGTGCAGGTACTACGCGAAATAGGCTGGCCTGTCTCCTAGCATCCACATTAAGTCTCGCCAGCTTGGATGTCTTAACTGTTGAACATTTGTTTCCTTTTTATTTGGATCTACCTGTGGATTATATTCGACTAATTGTAATACTTAATGTTACAATATCGGTTGGTTGAATTAAATCTATACTTTGCTTCCGCTGTGCATTTAAATATTGTGTTGTTTGACTATTATGTTGCCAACCACGTCACGATACTCCCCTACCGGGCCCACCGGTGACACGTGGAAATTTGGGGTGTGACAGGTTGGTATCAGAGCCAACACTGAGTGAATTAAACACTAGTCTTTTGTGTTTAATCTCAGTTACACAATTGCACATATCTAAACTTTCGAGTCTAGACTTATAACATAGGACAAATTCCACCTTATTTGGTTTTTGTTTTGTCCTTTAAAACTTTATATTTTTGTTATTGTTATCTTATGTTTTATTGACAGGAATAACAAAGATGCCTCCGAGATTTTTACGTATGCGAGGACGAGGAGGAAAGGGGCCGACCACCGCCCCCAACGACCATGAAGCTGGGCCGTCCAATACACGAGCCCCTACACCTGCCGAGAGTGATGGTACTCGGCGGAACCAGAGAGGTCTCTTTCAACCGGCAAGACGGTCGGTTTCGAACAGCTCTACGACTCCCGCTCAAGACTCATACGGGCCACAATCAGAAAATGAGCCTAGAGACCCCCACCATTCGCACATACCATTACAGCGATCTATGTCGCACCGCCCTTTTGGAGACCCCACTCCATTCTTCCAAGGCCAGTTTAACCCGACGGATTATATACAGGAACCAGTGGGTTTTAACCCATTGGGGCCGGAGGACCATTTTTCTGGAGGAAACGATATGGATGAGGAAGACGACCCCGAAGAAACCGCATCAGGAACTCCCAACCACCCAATCGAGGTCTCGGATAGTTCCATTTATCACGGGCCACCCTATAATGGTCCAGATAGCTTCCAGGCTATCTTTACTCGGCACGAATGGTATTATACACCTTCTCACCATTCGTCGCCGCATGAGCAGCATCAGCCTCACCATTCATCGCCGCATGAGCAGCATCAGCCTCACCATTCATCGCCGCATGAGCAGCATCAGCCTCACTATTCTTCGCCGCATGAGCAGCAGCAGCATCATCAAGATTCCTCTGGGAATCACCAGTTTGAGGCAGTTACGCCACCGCCTCCACCACCACCAGTACAGCCGGCGCCTCCACAGCCGCAGAGACATAGGAGATCCGGAGCCCGGATGTCCACACGAAGAGAAGAGTTTCACTTTAACTCTCCTCTACAATCAAGTGGCAGAAATTATCAGCCGCTTCCAGAAGATCCACAGATAGGTGGACCATCAAACCCCTACGAGCAGCAACCGCCACCAATGGGTTTCGATAATCAGATACCAGCATACACGGGTCCTGCGATGTACAACCCGTTTGAGCCACCGACTCACCCTAACCTCGGATACGCTGAAGCCGACCCGTATTTGGTAGCAGCTAATTACAACGCCCTTAACCAGGAGGGACCGTATGGAGGTCCTTGGGGAGTAGGCTACCCAGCACAGGGATACCAGATGCCTACACAACCCCCGTACTACCAACAACCCCCGCCGTCTCTGCAGATGTCGCCGCCACTGCATCAGGAAATCCTACAAAGTATTAGGGAGGTGCGGCATGAGGCACGGGAAGACCGAAGGCGTAACCAGGGGATGTTCAAGACCTTGACGAACTTAATCAAGGGAAAGAGCAAGAAGGATCAGTAAATCCTTTATGTGTGTATGTCTACTTTAAAAATTAAGTCCCTGCGTGGACATTTATGTGTGTATGTAGTCCCTGCGTGGACATTTATCTTTGTACCTAGTCCCTGCGTGGACATCTATTTAAGTAATCAGTCCCTGCGAGGACTTGTGTTTTAAATTTAACCCCTGCGCGGGTAAGTATTTGTTTGACCCCTACGTGGGAAATAGTTGTGTGAAAAGACCCGTTTAGGGCAATATGTAACCTACGTATAATTAATGGAATGTTTGTTTTATAAATTTCATGTTTGCCATTATGTGCATATATAAATTATAAATGAAATAAATAAATTAAAAATCATTCCTTTTAAATTAATCTGCCTATGAAATTTATTCAATTAAGGATCTTAAAGTGTGAAACCTAGCCACGTGTCAAATATAAGACCGGGCCAAAATGGTAAGACCTGTTTAAAAGATTCAATTCCCTGTTAACATCTTAAAACATGTTAACACTCCTGGCAGAAGTGATTCGTTAAAATCACATACGTCATTTTTATAAAGGGATTCTATAGAAGATTCCTAACCTAGTTTAATGATCTCTGAATCCTGGGTTTATATCATCAATTAAGATGATCATATTTTAACCATACGTGGTAATAAAATGCCTTCGGGCCCTGCTCATTTCCATAGGAGCCAAAAGACAGTGGTAGCTTTGACTCCCTGTCTAATAAAGGTAATGAACTTTGTTCAAACCTTCATGCTTCGATTCTCTGAAATCCTAGCTTATAATCTATATTGTCCCTGTGACTAGGCCTTATGTGCTAATAGATACTGTTATTATTTTTAATTAGGATAAATTATATTAGAAATCCTAAATAAAGGTGAGTAATAAATTAACCATATATGGTCTATGTTACCACGGTTAATAAAAAAAAAATTGCCATAAAAGACAATTATATAATAAACTCACCGATAAATTATTGCCAATGTGTTACAGTTCAAGAAACATGGCAGACTCAAACGAGGTCAACAGTCACCCAGGGATAGCGAATGAAAATGCCCAAGTTAACGTAGCAGGTCCAGAGTTGCAAGCTATGATAAATAATGCGGTTAATATCGCTATGGGTAGACAGCACCATGGATCAAGTGGTACCCATACGAGGACCCATTCTGCATCACACACTAGAACACCCTCCAGGACCCACACTGCCCACAACAGTAATTCTCACCACTCCTCGAATCAAAGGAGTAATCCATCCCAAAGAGCAGTACAGCACCAAGAACCTCGTAATAGGGGTTGCACCTATAAATACTTCGTGTCGTGCAAACCCAGAGACTTCAATGGGGAAAAAGGAGCTGTTGACTGCATGACGTGGATGGATGAAATGGATACTGTGGTGGATATTAGTGGTTGTCATAATAGGGACATTGTGAAGTTTGTCTCACAATCTTTCAAAGGAGAAGCCTTAGCCTGGTGGAGATCTTTGATCCAGGCCACAGGGAAAGTTCCACTATACAACATGACCTGGGAACAGTTTATGGCACTCATCAAGGAGAATTTCTGCCCTCAACACGAGGTTGAGAGAATTGAATCTGATTTCCTGGCACTGGTCATGAAAAACCTGGACTGTCAGGCCTACCTTACCACCTTCAATACTTTGTCAAGGTTGGTCCCTTATTTGGTGACTCCGGAGCCAAAACGTATAGCTCGTTTTATCGGGGGTTTGGAACCGGAGATCAAAGCAAGTGTAAAAGCTTCCAGACCAACCACTTTTCGGTCAGTAACGGACATATCGTTATCTCTGACCTCAGATGCTGTCAGACTGAGGTCACTGAGGAAAACTGATACGGAGAAAAGAAAGCGTGAGGATGACAACTCACGGCGTTCAGATAAGAAGCAGAAGGGAAATAATGACCAAAAGAAGGGGTCAGGATTCAAGAGAGATGGTCAGCAGTCGGGTGAAAAACCCAAATGCAAGATCTGCAAGAGGCAGCACTTTGGAAAGTGCAGGTTTGAATCCAACTCACAAACTCAATCGAAGCCTTTTGCATGTGGGTTATGCAAATCCAGGGAGCACAAAACCGTGGATTGCAAGAAGATAAAGGATGCGACCTGCTATGGTTGCAATGAAAAGGGGCATATCAAGTCCAACTGCCCAAAATTTGCAAAGAAGAATGAAGAGGGGAAGAAGACCAATGCTAGGGTCTTCAGAATGGATGCTAAGGAAGCCGTCAAGGACGATAAAGTGATAACAGGTACCTTTCTCGTAAATGATGTTTATGCGAGAGTGTTATTTGATTCGGGCGCTGATAAGTCGTTTGTTGATGATAAGTTTTGTGAATTGTTGAAATTGCCTGTTAGAACTTTAAGTGTGAATTATGAGGTGGAACTAGCAGATGGCACTTTAGAAACCGCTTCAACATTATTAGATGGATGTTTCATATCCATTAAGAATCACTCTTTTCCTTTGTCCCTACTTCCTTTCAAACTAGCCGGATTCGACATAGTTTTGGGTATGGACTGGTTATCTCATAACCAGGCCCAGATTATTTGCAATAAGAAGCAAGTGAGGATCAAGACTTCGTCTGGTGAATCACTTACTATCCAGGGAGATACCCAGTATGGGCTGCCCGAGAAAATGTCTATACTCAAAGACTCAAAGTGTTTGAAGAAGGGCTGTGTCATCTACATGGCACAGGTGATTATTGATGAGCCGAAACCCAAGATTGGAGAAATCCCAGTCATTTCTGAATACCCCGAAGTATTTCCTGAAGAACTACCTGGTTTGCCACCAGATAGACAAGTGGAATTCAGAATCGACATTATTCCTGGATCAGCACCAGTTGCAAGGGCGCCTTATAGGTTAGCACCAACAGAGATGAAGGAATTGAGGACGCAGCTAGATGATTTACTAGCCAAAGGTTTCATCAAACCTAGTTCGTCTCCTTGGGGAGCACCAGTTTTATTTGTAAAGAAGAAGGATGGATCGATGCGACTGTGCATCGACTACCGTGAGCTTAATAAGGTTACTATCAAGAATAGGTATCCTTTGCCCAGAATCGACGATCTGTTCGATCAACTTCAAGGGGCAAGTTTCTTCTCGAAGATTGACTTAAGGTCGGGCTACCATCAATTGAAGGTTAGAGATGAAGATGTGCACAAAACAGCATTTAGGACTCGTTATGGTCATTACGAGTTCCTAGTGATGCCTTTTGGGCTCACTAATGCACCAGCCGCGTTCATGGATCTCATGAATCGCGTTTGCAAGCCGCACCTAGATTAATTCGTCATCGTCTTCATCGATGACATTCTCATCTACTCAAAGAACCAAGCTGACCATGAGAAGCATCTTCACTGCATATTGGAACTACTTCATAAAGAGAAGCTCTATGCCAAGTTCTCAAAGTGTGAATTCTGGCTACGAGCAGTCCAATTTCTTGGGCATGTTGTTAGTGAGCGTGGTATCCAAGTAGATCCCGCTAAGGTGGAAGCTGTCATGAATTGGCACGAGCCAAAGACGCCTACAGAAATACGTAGCTTTCTAGGTTTGGCAGGATACTATAGGCGATTCATAGAAAACTTTTCAAGGATTGCTGCACCCCTGACTTCACTGACACGTAAGAAGATTAAGTTTGACTGGGGTCCTAAGCAGCAGGAATCCTTCGAAATTCTGAAACAGAAGTTGAGCAATGCTCCAGTACTGACATTACCTGATGGAATAGAGGAGTTTGTAGTTTATTGTGATGCATCACACACCGGGATGGGATGTGTGCTTATGCAGAAAGGCAAAGTCATTGCCTATGCTTCACGTCAGTTAAAGGTGCACGAAAAGAATTACACCACCCACGACTTGGAATTGGGTGCCGTTGTATTCGCACTAAAACTGTGGAGGCACTACTTATATGGAATCAAATGTGTGATCTATTCTGATCACAAGAGCCTTCAACATCTGTTCAACCAGAAGGACTTGAACATGAGGCAACGTCGTTGGATGGAAACTCTTAATGATTACGATTGTGAAATAAGATACCATCCCGGCAAAGCGAATGTAGTCGCCGATGCCTTGAGTCGGAAGGAGAGGGTGAAACCCATCCGAATCAATGCCAAGAGCATGGAAATAAAGAATAGTTTGATGGAAAGGTTGTTAGCTGCACAGAAGGAAGCTGTGTTGGAAGCTAACTATCCTAACGAAAAACTAGGAGTCACTGAGGAGCAGCTATCTCTTAGTAAGGATGGAATTCTTAGATTGAATGGACGAATATGGGTTCCAGTTTATGGAGGACTCCGAGATGTTATCCTCCAGGAAGCCCACAGCTCTAAATATTCTGTTCATCCAGGAGCTGATAAAATGTACCATGATCTTAGAGCAAATTATTGGTGGATAGGCTTGAAGAAGTCTGTAGCTACCTATGTAGCTAAATGCTTGACGTGTGCGCAAGTCAAGGCAGAACATCAAAAACCGTCAGGTTTGCTACAACAGCCTGAACTTCCTACTTGGAAGTGGGAAATGGTAACTATGGATTTTATCACCAAGTTACCCAAAACCAGGAAAGGAAATGACACCATCTGGGTGATAGTTGACCGACTGACTAAGTCAGCACATTTCCTACCCATTAAGGAGACCTACAGCTCCGATATGTTAGCCCAACTGTATGTTGATAAGATTGTAGCCTTACACGGCATACCTGTAGCTATTATCTCTGACCGGGATACTAGGTATACGTCTCATTTCTGGAAAAGTTTCCAACAATCTTTGGGCACACGTTTGAACTTTAGTACGGCTTACCATCCACAGACTGACGGTCAGAGTGAGAGTACTATTCAAACGTTAGAAGACATGCTACGTGCATGTGCGATCGATTTGGGAGGTAGCTGGGATAAGAACCTGCCATTAATCGAATTCTCCTACAACAATAGCTACCATACCAGCATCAAGGCTGCGCCTTTTGAGGCATTATACGGTAGAAAGTGTAGATCACCAGTTTGTTGGGCAGAAGTTGGGGAAGTCCAGTTATCAGGACCAGAGATCGTATTCGAAACGACGGACAAGATTGTCCAGATTCGAAACAATCTCCAAGCTGCCCGGAATAGGCAGAAGATTTATGCTGATCCAAATCGTAAGGATTTTCACTTCGAAGTAGGTGAAAAAGTTCTACTTAAAGTGTCACCCTGGAAGGGAGTGATGCGATTTGGTAAGAAGGGCAAACTAAGCCCGAGATACATAGGACCTTTCGAGGTTATCGAACGTGTCGGGTCAGTTGCCTACAAGTTGAACTTACCAGAAGAGCTCAGTGGAATTCACAATGTGTTCCACATCTGCAATCTAAAGAAGTGTTCCGCTGACGATTCACATGTCATGCCGTACGCAGATGTGCACATAGATGAGAGCTTAAATTTTGTGGAAAAACCTGTGTCGATTGAAGATCGACAGGTAAGGAAGCTTCGGAGAAAGCATATACCTTTTGTTAAGGTTAAATGGGATGCCCGTAGAGGTCCCGATTTCACATGGGAGGTTGAAGCCACGATGAAAGAAAAATACCCTTATTTATTTCAGTAAATCTCGGGTCGAGATTTATCTTAAGGGGGTGAGGATGTAACACCTCGAAAATTTCGGGTTCAATAATAAAACGACACGTGTCATGTCAGACAAAACGCGTTGTAAACTCGGATTTTTAATAAAGATGATTCGGTAGGATTTAAAGTGGCGTCATGTTAAACTGTTACCTCTGAACGACCTAAATTATAATCCCAAGACCCGATTAAATATTATACCCATCTTTTATTACCCTCGATGCGGAAAATTATTTCTAATAATGGATGTGATAAAGCATGATGTGATCCCACAAATAATTTGAGTGGTACACCGATGTTTTCGGATCTTGTTAATGCATTCAAATTGAAACAAGTTCAATGGTAGGGTATTACACAGTATCATACACTGAAAAAGGGTCCTATAATTGATAAATGAGGTCTAGATGTCGTGCAAGTTGATACCTTTCCAAAACTTCAACAAACAACAACAAATTTTGGCTCAGAACAGTGCTAGCGCACCGCTACATATGTAGCGTAACGGTGCGCTACCTTGATTAAGTCAAAATGCCCTGAATAGCGGGCTAGCGCACCGCTACATTTGTAGCGTAACGGTGCGCTAGCGGTGTACCCAGCATCAGAAACAGACAGCAACCTGTAATTCGCGATTGTGACTTGTTTCACCGGTTTTCTTGCATGTGCATGAACCTTAGACTCCCCTAAGCAGTAGGGACAAGTGTTTAATGATTATGGAATGTTGTAGACCTTGTTGTCAAAGAATCATGGTGCCTTGGGCACTATATAAGCTCATAAGTTACAACCCATTTGATCATTCCATTCTCATTCACTTCTGCTCAAATTCGTGGAGTATCCAAGCTGATCAAAGGACTTCCTAAACATCAATTAATCAGTTAGTAAGTCTCTAATCCCTTCTCAATTAATTCTAGCTTAGTAATTAGCTTAAAAGTCAAACCGACGTAACTACGGTTTGACTTCGCGATTAATTAACGATAGCTCAGTCGTGTGTCGAATTAAAAGTACCATTAGATAGGTAATTATATGGGTATTAAACCCTTATAAGGGCAAGTACCAAATCCAGACCTAACTAGGTCGTTTGTCGGGTCAAACGTTGACCGAAAAAGTCAACAGAATTACAAAATGCGATTTAATGCACGACTAGCAATCCGCGAGGCGTGCAACCTGTTTTAAACTTAATATAACTTGGTAATAAGTATAAAAACTTGTTTACGCTTGCCCGACTCGACAAATTTCTGTTTAAACCCGGTTCGGAACCGAAAGGCGCAAAACCTTGACTTTTGCTTTGACTTCGGTTCTGACCCGTTTTAGTTGCATTAGACATGCCTTAAAGTCTCATTAGGGTTGGGTTACATGCTAGTATAAGTCTCTGTACTTGTTTCATTGATTATCCGATGCATGCACACGTTTCCGTTAATCGCTTAAATCGGACCATAACGCCCTTATGACCTTACAACGAGAATTTTGAAAATGTGGAAGTACAATAATCTTAGTTACTGATTAATTAACATGTACGTAAATTTTCACGTCAATCGGAGGTCTAGATTAGGAGATATGCGCATTAGCGTAAATAATAAGCTTTTTATTAATTAAACGGCGCGATTAACGCATAGCCTATTTAAACCCGATTTTCTGTACCAAAAACTTTTACCCACTGATGTTAAATAATATTTTAGGATTTTTGAAGATTTTTAATTATTTTTAAACTGATCTTAAGCTAGGCTTATCGCATTGATTCGGTTAATACCGAATATGCCCTTTTAGGCCATAAAACGAGTTTTACGAATCCGTTTGATACCAATCCAATTGCCACTGATTTAAAATAATAAATAGAGTATTTTAAGCCTGTTTTACTGATCAGAAAACTTAGAACCATATTTTAAACCGTACGTCGCTTAAAACGGCTTTTATACGCGTATTAAACGCGTAGTTTGGGTCTAGAACCATTTTATCACAAAAGACTTTATACCAACTATTGATACCTGTTAAAATAAATAATCTTTCTGATTAAACCAGACCCGTATCTCAGAGGTATTATAAATTCCTTTTATAACCTTCAAAATGACCAAAATACCCCTACGGGGCATAATTATGGATTAAACTCGTTATGGGCATTATGGAAGATATCATGATGATATCACAACATATTTAAAGCGTATTAACTTAGGAAACCTGTTCGCGACCCTTTCGGTTACCCGTTATGCATTATACGCGTTCGGTTCGGTTTATGTAACTAGTTTGCATAAACTAGTCGAAACGGGTCAAACGATATCATTTTTATCTCAAAATCCAGAATGTGAATAGTAAACCCATATTAAACAAGTCCTCAAACTTGTCGGGTCTAAATCACATTCTATCCGGTCTTCGCTTAATCGTGCGTACGAACCGTATCGTTAAAAACTAACCGGTTTAAGCTTAAGCTTAATTAAAGACCCGTTAGTATTCTAATAGGTTATATTAAACCTTCGTTCCAGATTAGGAGCCCAGTAAAAGCTATCTGCAATTTATTCGATTAAGGATTTATACTTGCAAAGGTAAATACTTTTGACTTATTTTCCCTATACGGGCTTGGGGTACGGTATATAAAATACCGCTTGGTCGGGACGTTGAATCTTTGATTGAATGTATGATAATGAAAGTATTGAGACGTCTCGTTTAACATTGTTTTGTTTACTTAAAGCCTTTGGGGGGTTAATGACCGTTGTCCCGGATATCCCTGGCATCATTCTACGAATGGCCACGACCTCAGCACCCGGCGTAAGCGTACGCCGTCGGTGTCTCATAATTAAATGTGGTGTGTCAATTGATCTTTAACCCGGCTCGATCCGGGCTACTGAACGCATAAGGAACATGTAAATCCATACAAGTATTATATATTTAAATAATTATCCCAAGTTATAAAATATTATTTGTGCCTTGTGCCTTAAATGCATTTTCTTAAACTCTTTTCAAAATGAGTCGGTTGATTGTATTTACCAGTGTAAACTGACGTATTTTTCTTAAAAAGATTAAGTGCAGGTACTACGCGAAATAGGCTGGCCTGTCTCCTAGCATCCACATTAAGTCTCGCCAGCTTGGATGTCTTAACTGTTGAACATTTGTTTCCTTTTTATTTGGATCTACCTGTGGATTATATTCGACTAATTGTAATACTTAATGTTACAATATCGGTTGGTTGAATTAAATCTATACTTTGCTTCCGCTGTGCATTTAAATATTGTGTTGTTTGACTATTATGTTGCCAACCACGTCACGATACTCCCCTACCGGGCCCACCGGTGACACGTGGAAATTTGGGGTGTGACAATTTAGTAGATTGTGACGAGATATAAACCTAAATTCAAACTTGCTTATATCGTGGGGAAAATCTCTCAGATATATGGGTAACCCCCGAAATCTTGTTTGAAAGGTCCCTCTTTCTGAGATACTAGGTCTTTATGCTCAGTGATATCTGGGGTATTATCCCGGGACTTCTGATTTTGCGGAAGCAATGGCCTAGTCCCCGGAGAATACTTTCCGCTTGCTTGAAACATAGCGCCGCCCTTAGCAAATTGATGAAACAATAAAATTGATAGTCATTGCTGTTGTAAAAAAAGATCCTCTAAAGGGGACACACCAAAAGTCGAAGCCGTCATCTCTCTGCGTATACGGAAGTATCGACCTGAGCTCTCACGGCCCTCGCAATTTAACCCCTTTACAGATATCATCTATGGTATACTCACCTGTAAGACTGAATATTGGGATCTGGATACGGGAGTATATTCTGAGGTGGGACACGCGAATAAGTTTATGTATCTTAAGACATTAATCTCGTATCTCGAAACAGTTGAACTTTGTGTGAAAATTTAAGTGGATCAGTATACTGACAATCTAAGTGAATCGTTTAGAACTTAAAATGTTTAAAGCTTAACGGTGTTGGTGATTTGTCTCATAAACTGATATGATCCTCTTACACAAACTCACAAAATTAGTGTCTGTAAATATTTCTTTACTACATTTCTTTATATTAAAAAATTCCAAAAAGATTTTCAGTGTGTTTTAGCATAAATTTTGAAAAATTCAAAAAGATTTTTGACAAACTGGTATTGGAAAGCTGATTTTCAAAATTACAAGTGCTAAACATGATGACAATTGGTTTGGGAAAGTGTGTTTAAATGAGAAAAGTTTTTTTGAATATGTGTATACAAGTGGTCATCTGAGATTTCTATTATTGAAAAATCATTCTGGTTTAATTTGAGAGAGAATCTGGGTTTATAAATTTGTTAAATATTAAATTTGTGAAATTTATTTCTGGGTTAAGAATGTGCAGGTGTAGCCAGGTTTCGATCTTGAACCTGAAGATAGAGTGCCAGGTTCCGATACCTGAGGTCTATGTTATTTCAACATACCAGACTGCGATCCCAGCATATCGAAAGGGGGAGTCTGAAGACATCCGAGTAGAGATTGTTCGTGGGGAGTATGTTGTTGCAGAAGAGGAGAAGGAGATAAAAATTGAGGATGCTTACACTGTGAGATATTTCAGAGAGCATTCAGACTGATAAAGACTGAAGATTGTAAAGACTCGACACTTAAGACTCGTCAACATCTGAGGGGGAGTCTGTTGGTGCATACATCTGTCGTCTTCATCTTATATCGAGTCTCAGTTTCGTTGCGGATCTTAACAAGAATGTGACATCATCAAAATGACATCATATGACATCAATGATGACATCATTACATGAAATGGATACACGAAATTGAATGTTTCATATAAGACAAAACAGAATGTTAGGTTTCGCTTGAAAGTTAGTTGATAGGTTCGCTTGAAAGTCAACAGGGAGGTTTCGCTTGATATGTTAACATGTGGGTTTCGCTTGAAACATGTGAATATGAGGTTTCGCTTGAACTAGTTCTGTCATATTCAAGAGAAATAGGATTAGTATAAATAGGCATGTTGTCATTTCATTTGTAACAGATTTTCTCAGAGTGATACCGAGGTGCTGCCGGTATTCCTTTTGATTGTAAACGTTGTTAAATCAATATATAAGAGGATTATAGTGTGAATCAAGCTGTTTTCACGTCCGTTTCTCTGTTTCCGCCTCTAAAACGGATTTGAACTCTTCCGAACGACTCATTCAGTTCGTGATTCGATCCTACATATTTGCTAGTTGGTGGTCCAGCTCTTCCCAGGGTGGCATTTCTTGAGCTTGCCCTGAACTCTCCCCAATCTCTATTCCTTTCCCCTTATCTTTTGATGAACTATCTAATTGACGATAGATGTCCGAAATTCTTTGCTTACCCATATTGTAACATAAAGCACATATTCACATAAATTATTTCCTAACACAAAATTTAAAACTTAAGTGTCAGTAGAACACTTCTTTGGCTTAAATCAGTTGCATGACTCTGATACCTCCTTTTTCTGTCACGGCCCCCGTCCCGGTTTTTACCCGGTCCAGGAGCCGCAGGACAGAAACTCGTGGTATCTATTATTTGAGTTGACAGCGGAAGATTTACAGGATCTTTGAAACTTGAAAATGCCCGATTATTTTATTATATAATTTGGGACAAACCTCGTAATTTACAATAGAGGAATTTCACGAGGAAATTCCCTGATTTACAAAACATGTTTATTTATTTTAACTGAGCCACCGCTTCAAGCTTATTAGTGCTCCGTAGCACGTTTTCCTTGATTCACAGTAGGTCACCTGAAACATGTTTTAAAAATATTTTATCAGCGGGGAAATACTGGTGAGTCATTCAGGTTAAATAAAACGACACATTAGTTATAAATTACAGCATAAGAGCGATTACAATGCCTACTATCTTATTTTTATCTGGCGCCGTGTCATCTCCTGGTGATGATGGTCATACCACTATTGGGTCCTTTCACCCAAGTAGTGATGATTATCACTATTAGGATTTATTAGCCTAACCGTGAGAAATTAGTAGTGTGCACAATACCCCACTTGCCAGTGATTCAAGATAACCACGACTTAATCCCTGTAATTATAACTTTTGAAAATAAATGGAGTATTGTAAACCATTGTTAATAAAAAGAGAATGACTCACATTGCAAGTTTAAACGGGCAGAGTTTAGCCTACTGATAAGCTTTGTAACCTAATTTAAATGACAATGCACACGAACTAGGTCAGTAACTAATACAACATTTACGATAACTCACGAGATTAAAACACTCACAACGAATGACAAAGTGCAATACTTAAACATCCATCCACTTCACGACGAATGACAAAGTATAGCCCTAATGTGGCCAACACTTAAACATCCATCGGATTGGTTTCAATTGATCGGACATTGAATCGTAGCAGCGATTGAGTTAATACCCTGTATCGTAGCAGCACCTTGATACCTTAAAACTTCAAATTTATGCAGTATGCTTCGTTTTTGATAAAATTTTTCGACACCAGTGAACTGCTCATGATCGGATCAATTTATAGCTGAAAAATGGGGTTTACGCGGCCCGCGTAAACCCTTTCTTGTTGGTGCATACGTCTGTCGACTTCGTCTTGTATCGAGTCTTGTAATAGTGTAGAAAGATTAGGGCACAAAATACGAGAAAAGTGTGTTTATAGGTATTTTGCACGAAATGACATGGAAGTCATTTCGTACGAAATCAAATGGCTATTTCGCACGAAATCACTATTTCGTGTGAAACTGATTTCGTATGAACTGTTTCGTACGAAATCACCATGCTTATAAATACCTGTCGTGCTAAATCATTTGTAACGTTCTGATTCCGGTAGCGAAGCTCTGCCGAAGTGTCTCCAGGCTTGTTATATGATCTGATATCAATATAGAGACAGTTTAAAGTGTTTTCTCGTGTAATTCAGCTGAAACAACTTCGATACGTTTGTTTCTGCCACTCGTATTGAAAAGAACTCTTCTGAACGACTCATTTCGGTCGTGAAATTGATCCTACAAGTGGTATCAGAGCTCAGGATGAGGAGTTCTTACCATTTCAGCTGCAAATTCTGATTTCTGCACCTTCTTTTCAAAATTAACTGTGAAATTTTGGTTAAAATGGCTTGATTTTCAAATATACTGTGCGAAACTGTGTTTTAACAAACCCTAGAAAGAATCAGACTTTAATTCGAAGTAAAACCTGTTCAATTTGTTCAAAAATTGTCCGAAACTTTGATTTCGCATGAAAGCTGATATCATTTCGTTTGAACATTGCCTTGATTTTGCACGAAATCAGTTTTCATTTCTCGCGAAACCACTATTTCGTGTGAAGCAGTTCACCAGTTCATCATTTCGTACGAAATCAGCATTTGATTTCGCACGAAACAGCTATTTCGCTTGAAATCAGTTCACCAGATTGTCATTTCGTACGGAATCACTCATTCCGTTGGAAAGTCATACGAAATCATCTATTTCGCGTGAACGGTTATTTCGTTTGAAGGTTATTTCGTTTGAACAAGGTCATTTCGCATCAAAGGTCATTCCGTGTGAAGAAGTTATTTCGCTTGAGACTCTTACTCCGTTTAGAAATTCATTTTGTTTGAAAAGCTGTGATTTGTGGAACTTTGAAAACCAAAACATGGAAAACGAATTTTATAATGCCTTTGCTAGTCCGATGACTATTACTCAGAGTACGTTGCTAGAAAATGAAACGAGGACAACACAAAAACCGCCTAAGCTCATGAGTATCGAGGAATACAGTGGATGGGTCGAACGTTTTGCAAACTGGGTTCAAGCATATCACTTAGATGCTTTGGAACATACTGAATTTCAATATAGTAGACTAGTCGGGGACAATGGAGTGAAAATTGAAATTAGAAATTTGAGTGTTGATGAGAAAAAGAAATACAAAGATGAAAAAAATGATGGTGAGTCTTTTGCAACAAGCAATTAAAGAAGACATCTTGATTTTACTTCAACACAACGGAAGTGCACATTCGATATGGGAAGAATTAGAATCAAAGTTTCTTGGAAGTGATGAGATGATCAAGAACAAAAAGTCGCTTATGAAGAAAGAATTTGATCTATTCCGAGGATTAAGAACTGAAAACACCAAGCAAATTATTGAAAGATATTGTAATTTATTGAAGAATATGAAAAGATTAAACATCCAAAAGGATACAGATGAATTGATTGAAAAGTTGGCTGATGCGTTGCCACATGATGTTTGGGGCACGTATCTTATGATGCTGAAAAATAAACCGGATTTTAACAAGATGACACCGAGTGAGTTTATTAAACAGCTTGAAGCTCAAGAGATGGAACAACGAAAGATAGCGAGAATGAAGAATTATGATGGAGAACAAGATATTGGTTTATATTACAAAGGTGGTATTAGTGATAAAACCAATATTTCACCAAAGATTGAAACTGCTTTTAATGCAAAAAGTTCATCTCAAAGTTCAAGTAGCAAAATGGGATTCTCGTCATATCCATCATTTGATCCAAATTTTTCAACAACCAAGAGTGGGAAAGTTCTTCAGTGCAACATTCCTTTAAATCTTGAAAATGATCAAAATTATTTGGAAGAAGTTGCTAAAAGTCACATGTCTCTGTTGGTGACTGTGTTAGAGTCATATGGGAGTTTAGTTGCAGGAATGATCGGAAATCCAATGCTGACAAAAGAGGATTACGATCAGGTTGATGCTGAGGAGATGGAATTGATGGATATAAAGTGGTGTTTGGCAAGCGTGTTGAGAAGAGCTGAAAAGTTTAAACAAATTACGGGAAGAGATGATTTCCGTGATGCAAATGTTTCTACTTTTGGATTTGATAAATCTAAAGTTACTTGTTTTCGTTGCAGGGAAAAATGGCATTTTAAGCGAGAGTGCACAAACCGCGAAGCAAGTGGAGCTCAAAACCCTTTCGGAAACAATGACTACTATCGAAAGGTGATTTATCATCAAGTTGCTCAACAGCCGTATCAACAAGAACAGCAACAAACTGCACATGCTAGAAAAGTGATCAAAGATTCAAAGAAAGTTTGTCTTGTTAATCAAGATGAAGGAAGTTCATCAAAAGAAGACAGTTGGGATAAATATATTTCAGCAGAGAGCAAAGCATGTGTGATGAAAAAAATGATAGATCAAGATGATGAAAGGCTTCCAGAGGGTTTTAGTTGGAAAGATTTCAGTTGGGATGATTATGATCCTAGCAAAACTTATGGTCATAAAGTTTTTGTTGCTCAAATTGTCAAAGATAATGGTGAAAAATACACTACTGATGATTATTGGGCAGAAAGAATAAGAAAGCGTTTAAACTCTGGAGCAAAGAAAGAGGAGAAAGTTGAAGAAGAGGTTCGTGTGATAAAGAAGCAAGATAAAGAAATTCCAGAGTTTGAGATAAAAAATGAAGCTGTTGTAGAAAAAGTGTATGAGAATTGTGAAAACTGTGAGACTATGAAGAAGCAAAACAGTGAATTGATTCACAACATGAATAGGCTGATAGAATCATATGATATATTAAACAAAGCAATGAATCAATACAACCAGTCAAGCAGTGAACAAGCTTCAGCCATGAAGACACTCAATGGAGCATACATGATGAAGCAAAAAATGATAAATTATTACATTGGGTTGATTGCTGAGCTTGAACATAAGCTGGAAATTCAGAAAATTGAAACTGAGAGAGTAAACAAATTGTTGAAAAGTTACTCTTGTTCTTCTTATGTGATTGATAAAATTTATCCTATTGTAGCAGGTATGAAGACATTTGAAGAAGAACCGTCTGAAGGGAAGAAGTTTGAAACAAAAGAAACTGAAGAGAAAAATTCTGGTAAGAAACCAAGTGTCAGTTACAACAAGTGTCCACCCCCACTTGAAAATGGATATCCTCCAAGAAATCCAAATTCAGAAAGAGTAAAAAAGGCAACCAATTTACAGTGGGACTTTGTGTCTTCAGATAACTTGCCAGAAAACATTGATGTCATTTTCTCATCATCTGATACTGATCATGAGTCCGAGTTAATAAAAAAAGTGGTCGATCAGGTGTTGGATAAAGACGAAACCGAGGAGTCAAAATCAGAGTCAAAGTCTGAGTCTGACACGTCAAGTTCAAAAGAGAAACATGGCAAAAGAGTTTACAATAAAGAATTTCTATTATCAAAATCTAATTTGAATGAAGAACCGATCAAAGTGGCATATACTTTGAATGATTCAGACAAATTATATTCTGATAAGGAATTTCCAATAAGAGGTGTTAAACCAGAAATGATAAAAAAGGTTTTCAAATTAACAGAAATTAATATTTCTGAAATAAAAGATGTAAATCTTTCTGAAAAACCAAGACCTTACACCTCAAGAGATCAACAAAGGTTAAACAAGAAAAAGGGTTACAGTTCTGGTTCAGGTTATCGAAAGAAACCAAACCATAACGGTAATTTCAAAAAGAAGGGTTTGGGTTTTATTCCACCGAAAAATTATAAAATGAGAAAATTTATAAACCAAAAACTATATTTGTTTCAGGATCAAGTGCAGAGTATGAAGAAAAGAGTTCATTTTGGAAGCAGACGAACAAAGAATTCCTTGCCAAGAAGCAAGAGTAAATGAAAAATGTAGTTGCTGAAAAGAAAAAGGAGACAAGAATCTGTTTTAATTGTCATAAAGTTGGTCACATTGCCAGAAACTGTTCAAAGGCAATCAACACACAACAGGAAGTGTCTCTTAAACTGAAAAAAAAGTTGTTGAAAAAAATAAACCACCAACCAAAAGATTTAAAGTTTTTGAAAACTAAACATTTGAGGTTGGAGAATGTTCAAAAGGGGTTTACAAGAATAAAGTTAATCTTGACAATCGCAAGTGGATTGTTAAGAAATCTGATAATAGTTCTAGCGATGATTCTGATTTGACAAAATCAGAGGAGCTATCTTCTGGCAATGAATCTGATTCCACAAAGTCAGATGAGCCACAGGTTGAGTCAAAAGTTGCTAAGTCAGTGCCGCCAATGGATGATGCAAATTTTCCACCATTGCGGGCTGAAAATTTTAAAACAAAAGTTGGAAAAGTTGAAATTTCAAATCAATTTTTTTTTCAGAAAAGAAAGAATTTGATATTGAAAAGGCCTTTAACCCCAAAGTGAAACATATTTTTGGAAAAATGATTGACCGAAAAGTAAAAGGGGTAAAGGAATTCTATGAGAAGAAGATGGAAGGTAAGCAACCGAGTGTTGGTAACTCGGAATCTCCCAAGGACCGTCAGGCTTGGGAGAATCTCTCTAACTAAAAACCTGACTTGCCGGAGCTCCCAAGTTGGTAATCGTGGAGCAAGAATCGGCATATTTCTTGAGAAATTCACATTTGTGATATTTCGATCTACAAGTGGTGTGTTTGTGAAAAACCTACAAGTGGTTATTGGTTAATTCTACAAGTGGTTGATCAAGGTCATTAAGTTGAACTTGATTTAACTTTCGTTATAGTGGTAATTGGAAAATAAAGTGATGAGTTTATCCCCATTTCTACAAGTAGTAAAATCAACAAAACTTATTTTCCAGAAAAACCATTTGATTAAAACAAACTTAAGTGTTTTGAAATCATTATGGGAAAATAGTTTGTTGTGAGGGGGAGTTCTGGTTGTTTATGCCAAGAGGATGGCGAATTGAAGTAATTCACAACAGTTGTCACTTTATTTTGTACAGTTTGTTTTCAAATTTTTCTTTAAATGATTTTGAATTTTAGGGGGAGTAAGAAATTTCAGAAAATCCAATAACATTAGAAAATTTGAAAAAGTCAAAAACATGATAAAATCAAAAATGAGTTTTGTTGAGAAAAGAGGAAATGATAGTAAATCAGTGGACATTCACAGCATGCTAAAGAATTGGAAAGTCAAAATGTGATAAACGGTCTCACTGATGATGTGCCAGTAGGTTTTTGCACATTTAGTAGATTGTGTTCGAGATATAAACCTAAATATCATACTTACTTATCTCGTGGGGAACATCTCTTTCTGAGATATTAGGTCTTTATGATTAGTGATATCTGGGGTATTATCCCGGGACTTCTGATTTTGCGGAAGCAATGGCCTAGTCCCCGTATAATACTTTTCGCTTGCTTGAAATATAGCACTACCCTCAGCATAAAAAATGATGAAACATTGCAAAATGCTAATCATGTGTTGTTGAAGAAAAGATTCTCTAAAGGGAACACACCTAAATTCGAAGCCATCATCTCTTTGATTTTGCGGAAGCAATAGCCTGAGCTCTCATGGCCCTAGCATTTAACCCTTTACAGATATCATCTAGGTATACTCACCGGTAAGACTGAATATTGGGATCTGGATACGAGAGTATATTCTGAGGTGGGACACTCGAATAAGTTTAAGTCTCTAAAACATTAATCTCGTATCTCGAAACAGTTGAACTTTGTGTGAAAATTTAAGTGGATCCGTATACTGACAATCTACGTGAATCGTTTAGAACTTAAAATGCTTAAAGCTTAACGGTGTTGGTGATTTGTCTCAAAAACTGATATGATTCTCTTACACAAACTCACAAAAATATTGTTTGTAAATATTTCTTTACTGCATTTCTTTATAGTAAAAAATCCAAAAAGATTTTAGTGTGTTTTAGCATAAATTTTTAAAAATTCAAAAATATTTTAGACAACTGATGTTGAAGAGCTAATTTTCAAAATTACAAGTGCTGAATATGTTGAACAGGTTTGGGAGAGTGTTTTTAAAGAAGTTATTTTTTACAAAGGGTCATCAGTGTTTAAATCATTATTGAATGATACCTGCAATGTGATTTCTAAATTTTGTCAAATTAATTAAATTTGTGAAATTTGTTGTGAGGTAGAGAATGTGCAGGAATGAAGATTGGTTAGAGCTAGGTTTTGATTCCTGAGGATCCTGTTGTTACAAAAAGCCAGGTTATGTTTTTTTGAAGATAGGCAGTTTCGAGCCAGTTTCCAGATCCTGAGGATTCAAAGATTTCAGACTACGATCCCAGCTTATCGAAAGGGGGAGTCCGAAGACTTTAAGAGGAAGTAGTTGGAGCCAGTATCTGATCCTGGAAATGTGTCCACGCAAGATGCTGATGCTGATGAACTTAAGGAATCAAGAGACCTGTTCATGAAGTGTATAGAGCCAGGTTGCGATTCTGGAAGAAAGAGAAAGAGAGAAAGAAATTCATTGAGGTCGCTTACAATGGAGAATCTTTGGAGAAAGCGAGAGGAGTGATAAAGACTGAAGGTTTGACAATCGAAGACTCGACACCGAAGACTTTGTCAACATCCAAGGGGGAGTCTGTTGGTGCATACGTCTGTCGACTTCGTCTTGTATCGAGTCTTGTAATATTGTAGAAAGATTAGGGCATGAAATACGAGAAAAGTGTGTTTATAGGTATTTCGCACGAAATGACATGGAAGTCATTTCGTACGAAATCAAATGGCTATTTCGCACGAAATCACTATTTCGTGTGAAACTGATTTCGTATGAACTGTTTCATACGAAATCACCATGCCTATAAATACCTGTCGTGCCAAATCATTTGTAACGTTCTGATTCCGGTAGCGAAGCTCTGCCGAAGTGTCTCTAGGCTTGTTATACGATCTGATATCAATATAGAGACAATTTAAAGTGTTTTCTCGTGTAATTCAGCTGAAACAACTTCGATACGTTTGTTTCCGCCACTCGTATTGAAAAGAACTCTTCTAAACGACTCGTTTCAGTCATGAAAACGATCCTACATTTCTTAATCTTACGCGGCCCACAAGGGCCATCTAGGCGTAGGCTAGGGCTAGCGTGTCACACCTAGGTCTGCCACGTGTGTGACACGTGGCCTGGCAAGCTGATCCGGAGATTTTATGATTTGTCGCGGCCCGCGTAAGCCTAGGCTTACTCTTACGCGGCCCGCGTGAAACTCAAAAATCTTGTTTTCTTAGTTGTTCATGCACGTTAGGGTTTTAGGGGTCCGGGTTTTCACTTACGGGTCGTTTATGGACAATTTTGAAGATCCTTACAAATATTAGCCAATTACTAGAACTCTCGGCCATTGAAAGATAAAGTAAGTGAATATAAAATAACGCAAGTCTGTTACAACCGGTTCATAAATTAGTTAACTAGCAATTAATTATATCAAGTCTACCCTCTTTATGTCACACCCAACCCGCTCAAAGTTTTATCATCAATCGAACACGTTGTAAAGAAGGAACTCAAAATATAAACAAATCACAAGTCAACCGAATCAATTAAGTTAAATATCTGTCACATAAGTAACATATGTAGGACCGGTTTTGACTCCGAAACGATTGCGAAACGAACGTGAAACGTGCGGAAACCGTACACGGACGCGACCTAACACACACGATGTAATATAAACGTGATTCTATTAGAAATCTAACAAGAACAAGCATCTTGAATCACTTTCTCTCTCTAGATTCTCTCTCTAGATCTAGAGTTCTCCTAAACACAAATGAGCCAAAAGTCTCTAATCTAAACATAAAGCTCCTATTTATAGGCCTTGGCTTTTAATGAGATTTCTCATTAATTACAATATTACCACCTTGCCTTTTGCCTAGATATTCCATCATAACGACTCGTTTTCATCTGTTTCTCGCTACAGTTCGGATTGACGAAGGCGATAGACATAAATGCACTAACAGACTCCCCCTTGGATATTGCCGCAGTCAATCTCGATCATTGAGTTAAACTCGTAGCGTCTTCTTTTTCTCTCTCTTTTTGAATCTTCTTGAACAGAATCCCGGTGGATCTGTCTTCAGCTTCAGCTTCTTCTTTCTGTATACTCTTTTCTTCATCAGGCTCCCCCTTTCGTCAAGCTTCCGTGCTTTGGGATCGACACCTTGCTTTCCGTATACAAGCTCTTCTGGAATAGTCACATGGCTTCTTGAATCCACACTTCCTTTTGCGTTGAGCTCGTCTTCAGACTCCCCCTTAGACTCAGCTTCCGGGATCGTAGTCTGGTACAACATCTGCAATTCTCAAACATTTATAAGTACAAACATTTTGAACATTTAATTTTCCAGACATAGTAATCTGGCTCTATTCAACTTTCTAACTCACTCCCCCTATCAACAATCTTTACAGATTTGGCAGTGTAAAGTATCCAAAATCCCTCACAGTTAATCATCCAAGTCCAAACTAATGACCTTGGAGATATCACAAACTGTTTTTGATTTTTGATTTTTAATTCAAGTTTCAAATTAATGAACTTGTTTTATTTTCAAAAACACAATCAGCTTACTTAGATTTTGAAACTCAGCACTCAGACATTGGTTGTCGAAAATAAAGCATAATCAAAAATCTTTTTGTATTTTTCTGAAAATATAAAGCAGTAAAGAAATATGTACAAACATATTTACAGGCAATATTTTTGTTTGAGTATGCGTTAGAGGATCATATCAGTTTCTGACAAGTCACAAGTACCATTGAGCTTAGTTACACATTAAGAATTAAACAATTCACTTAGATTGTCGATATATTGATCCACTTAAATTTTCACACAAACTTCAACTGATTCAGGATACGAATTAGATGTATTAAGAACTTAAACTCATTCATGTGTCCCACCTCTTGAATATACTCCCGTATCCAGATCCCAATATTCAGTCTTACAGGTGAGTATACCTAGATGATATCTGTAAGGGAAATAAATTATAGTACGAAACCGTGAGAGCTCAGGTCAGAACTTCCGTTCAGCAGAGAGATGACGGCTTAACTTTTGGTGTGTCCCCTTTAGAGGATCTTTTGATTGCAACAGCAATGACTATCAATTTTATTGTTTCATCAATTTGCTGAGGGCGACGCTATATTTCAAGCAATGCAGAAAGTATTCTCCGAGGACTAGGCCATTGCTTCCGCAAAATCAGAACTCCCGGGATAATACCCCAGATATCACTAAGCATAAAGACCTAGTATCTCAGAAAGAGGGGTCCTTCAAACGAGATTTCAGGGGTTACCTATATATCCAAGTAGTGTTCCCCACAAAATAAGTAAGTTTGAATTTAGGTTTATATCCCGAAAAAGTTTACTAAATGTGCAAAAACCTATCGGCACATCATCAGTGAGACTGTTTAACACTATTTAATCATTACATTTCTTTAGCATACTGTAACTGTCTACTAATGTACTATCATTTCCTCTTTTACATAAAAACTCAATTTTGAATTTTATCATGTTTTTGACTTTTTCAAATTTTCAAATGTTTTTGTATTTTCTCACAATTTTTCTCCCCCTAAAATGCAAAACCATTTAAAGAAAATTTGACAACCAACACTGATAGCTTTGTCTCGCCATCCATTTTCTGCTAACTGTGCTCTGTTTTGCAGAAAAAACTAATATAAAGTACCACCATGATTTACAACACATTGATATTTATAGTTTGAAAACCGTTTTTCAATCTTGTGAAAATAATCATGTTTGTTCAGCCGTGAGGGTTTCGGCGTATTCAATCAACACATATTTTTGTATTTTTGAATATTTTTGACAAAAATTAAAAACAAACATATTTTTGGTTTTTAATTTTTCAATTTTTTAGGGTTTTTGAAAATATTGTTTATTTATTTACAGAAAAACAAATAAACTTCCTGTTTCAACCAACACAGGATCCAGCAGCCTCCTATCCTCGTTGTGCCAGGCTGCTCCAACCTCCATTCTCATAATCTTTGATTTTGTTGAGCACCTGCACATTTAGACTACTTGATTACTTGAACAATTTAGCCCAGGTCTGTTGGACCTTAGGCATTTTAACACAATATGTATCATGCAGTTTAGGAAAATCTTTGTCATAAAAAACTTTTCCATCTTTGACTTCAACTTTCTCATCTTTTACCAAAGTCACTTGTTTCTTAACACTCCAAGTTTGACCTTTTGGAGTCCCTCTTTTGTAAAAATGTGACTCTTTTTGAATATTTTGATTTTGAACAACAACTTTTGGTTTTCAAAACTCTTGAGGTTTTGTAGCATCGACAGTTGTTTTCCAACATTGTGTTGTTCTTAATCTGGGTGTGTGAGAATTCCAGGTCTGTCTAGAATCGAATCTATATGGGTTTGACTTCCAATTTTGATTCGAAGCAAACTTGTTTGTGTTGTACCTCCAAGTTTGTTTTGAATCAAATCTGGTTGACCTTTGTCTCACATTCTCAGATTTTTGTTTCTCAGCATCAATCTTCTTTTTGTCAACATCCACAGGTTTCAGATTTGGACACTTGCTAGCAAGATGTCCTTTTTGATCACATTTAAAACATGTTCTCATGGAAACATCTTTGACCTGTGGTTGTTGCTTTTTCTTTTGAGCTAAGAACTCTTCAATAGACTGTTGTCCAATTTTAAGTTCTTTTTCTTCAGCTAAACTCTTTCCTTGAAGTTTCATTTCTTTTCCAACTTTGTTTCTTCTTATAACCCAACCCAACCTTCATGTTTTTCTTCTTGAAACTAGGTTTGTTATACGAACCTCTATAACTCTTACCAGCAAACTTTGAAATCTCAGACTTCTCAATCTCAACCATTTTGAAAACTTTATCAACCTTTTCTGAAATCACATTCTCAATCGGGAATACAACATCTAAGAACAATTTGTCCGATCCAATCATGGTATAAACCAATCCTTTTGAATCATCATTAAAACTTTTCTCGGATTTTGTGTTTTTCTGATAACTATCATGAAAATTTCCTTCATCTTCATCCTGTGATTCAGATTTACCTGTATCAACCGACTCTTCTTTCAACACACTTTCAAGGACTTTACCTACCACCTCTGAATCATGAGAATCATCAGATTTGGAATAGGTTATGTCAATGTTGTCTGGCAATTGGTCTACTATGTTGAAAGCTTTTTCGACCTTTTCCTCATCATAAAACACAAACTTTTCCGGTGGTGGAACTTGATGAAACTCTGAACCAATTCCTTTCGTGTTATGCTCAGAATCTTTTCCATCCGGTTTTATGTTGAAAATACGTTCAAGCACATATGACGACGCGTGATAACTTTTTAATTTGTTGTTATCCTGTTCTAAATCAGTAATCTTACGCTTAAGTTTAGCAACATCTTCAATATAAGAATTCACAACTTGTTGTTTAATTTCATACATTCGTTTTAGTTCATTTGATGTTTCAGAACAATATTTCAATCTTGATTGAACAAGTTTCATTTCACTCTTTACTTTTTCATATGATTCCTTTATAATGTGATAAGCCAATTTTATTGAATCATATTCCTTTTTCATTTCTTGGCAAATATTTTCTTTTTGAGAACATTCTTCTGTCATTTTAGAAACATCTTCTTTTAAAATTTCATTCTCTTTTTCTAATTTTTTACATTTTTCTGAAAGTGTTTCATTATTTTCTTTTAAAACTTTTTCATTTTCAAACATTTCTTTGCTCTTGTTCTTGAAAACTTCTTCAAGTTTTGTGAAATCAAGATCTCTTGTTCTGATCTTTTCATCTTTTTCAGTACAAGCACTGCACGTTTTCATGCATTTCTTGTACTATTCAACAATTTCAGTCAAGATGTTAGAATCAGAATTTACCTCAGTGATTGGCACTTCGGTGTTTGTTTCAGTCTCTGTCTGCTTCTGATCAGCATCATTCTGCTTTTCTTCAACACTAACTTCATCACCAGCTTCCAAATTCTCATTCTTGACTATTTCAACTTGTTGTTCTTCAATAACAACCTTCTCTTTCTCAACTACCTTCTGTTCTTCAGACGTCTTCACATCCTTAAATTTCTGAATTTCAACTTTCACTTCTTCAATCTTGACTTCCTCATCGACCTTCTTCAATTCATCAACCATATTCTCAATATTCTTCTTCATTCTTTCTTCATTTCTTTTTCTCAATTTGATTGTCATAGCATCCCTGATGATTTTATCCAGCCTTTTTACATATGTTTTGTCTTTTGCAACATTTGAGTAGTATTCACCGGATCGAGGAATAACAAGAAGAACATCATCATGAACTATGTCACATCTGGGAACAACTGGTTCACCTTGTTTGTTGACATAACATTCTTGCTTTTTATCCCATCATTTGTTCGCAACAACATTCTCATATTCTTCCTCCATTTTCTGCATCCTGTATCCCACAATAAATCTTTCTCTCTCAGTTTTTTCCTTTAAAATCTCTTCCCGAGTTCTCTCTTTGATTTCAGCCATGATACTATCTCCTTGAATCACCTGAAACGAACAAACAAACAGTGATTAGATTTAAAAATTATCAAATTGCTGAATAGGACGGGTATCCGATCGAGTAAGTCAACAAAAGTCAACAAAATGAATTTGTGAAAATGGATTGGGTGGGGATCCGTTCGAGCGACAATGTGTCTTGGATCGGGTGGGAATCCGCTCGGGTGGGAATCCGCTCGGGCGGGTATCCGATGCTATGACCTGAATCACAACAACAAATGAAATGATTAGGGTCGGGTGGTAATCCGTTCGGATTGCCACTCTATTTGTTGCACTTTAAACTTGAATAAACAAAATGCCTTGAATCGGATTGTGATGACTTTTGAACAAGGTGGTAATCCAATCAACCCACCACTTGATTGATGACACAATACGACAAAATTCTTGATCACCTTCAATCAACAAGTGACATTATTTAAATTCTAAATGTCGACAAATTTAATTGTGCATGAAATGTAATTGGGCCGCAACACTTTACATTAAATGTAACTGATTATCATTGGACCAATTATTCCACTTAGTCGACACACACAACAATCAATGTTCACAAATCTAATTCACACTTAATGATCACGTGTAATAATAAATGGCTGACAAATCTCTGAATCAAACCTCAATTTCATTGGACCGCAAGTCTATGATTTTAATATAATGAAACACACGGTCTTGCCATATATTCTCGTGAATATGTTTCTAATATTTTGATTGGGCCGATTTTATAAGGTGGACTGACAACTTTACTTGTTTTAAATGCATGCAATCTCGATAACAAACAACCTGTTGTGAACTTTTGATATTCTCGATTAATATGGTCGGTTCCTTTAATTGTTGCACATGCAATTCTTGATAACAACACACGTATTAAGTGGCCGTCCAATATCCACTTAATCGATAAAACAACTTTCAATTTCCAATTAATTGTTCAATTAAAACTAGTCGACAACATTAATTTTCAATTCTGATTTCACGTGACCCGATAACCACTTTCAAATGGGAATCGTGTTTCAAACGGTCACACCCTCAAACGGTCACACCCTCAAACGGTCACTCCCTCAAACGGTCACACCCTCAAACGATCAGTTCAAACGGTAGTGTCAGTTTCAAACGGGAAGGTGTCAGTTTCAAACGGAAGTGTCATTTTCAAACGGGAAGGTGTCAGTTTCAAACGGTCAGGCAAGCCTCGTTCAAACGGTCACCAATTTTCAGACGAAATCGGACCTAAAACTCGAATTTCTCCTAAACGGCTTGGAGTTTGAATCTGAAATTTGGTAGGGTTATAGATCAGGTGTTTTCGCACAACATATCAAAAAATCAGACGATTTGGACAGTAAAAACCCGTTCAATTTGATGAAAATCAGTGAAAAACGTGAAAAATATGAAAAAGATGAAGAAGTGATGCAATTCGGATCTGAATCTGATGATTTTCTGCACGAAAATGTGTGATAGATCAGTGCAATCGAGCTCCTGCTCTGATACCACTTGTAGGACCGGTTTTGACTCCGAAACGATTGCGAAACAAACGTGAAACGTGCGGAAACCGTACACGGACGCGACCTAACACACACGATGTAATATAAATGTGATTCTATTAGAAATCTAACAAGAACAAGCACCTTGAATCACTTTCTCTCTCTAGATTCTCTCTCTAGATCTAGAGTTCTCCTAAACACAAATGAGCCAAAAGTCTTTGATCTAAACATAAAGCTCCTATTTATAGGCCTTGGCTTTTAATGAGATTTCTCATTAATTACAATATTGTCACCTTGCCTTTTGCCGAGATATTCCATCATAACGACTCGTTTTCTTCTATTTCTCGCTACAGCTCGGATTGACGAAGGCGATAGACATAAATGCACTAACAACATAGATTGAAAGTATAAAAAAAACTCAGACATGAAAAACCTATAAAAACGTCCACCGGGAGGAAGCCGCGAAAAACCTAGCCGCTCATGGTTGTTTTCACATCATCGGTTGTCATCCCGAACCACTCCAACATCCTTCAATAGCTTTTAGAGATGTCCAAAATAATATCCTTAAAATTCGTCCCTTTTATATGTCCTCCTGCCGTCTAGTGATGTGTATATCCAATGATATTTGATGATGATTATATCTCCTTTTTAAATTGCGACCCACTATATGCATATGTGGGCCCCTTCTTCACGTGCTGTTATGCATGTTTTTATATATTAGGGTTTTCAACCCATATAATTCTTTTCATAAACAATCACATGCGCTGCTTTTTGTAACTTCCACATGCCACGGTTAAACGACCGTAAGCTACGGTTTTTAATCACTGGAAACAACAGAATCTCCAATCCGTAACTTACGCTTGACTCCCGTAGAGTAAGTTATGTATTTGATGGATGCCTTAAGTCAACAGTTGCTACACACGTTTGCTACATTCCAACTTTAACCAAATGATATAAGAGCCCTTCAACTTCGTTCTTTTGCACATCTCAAGCTTCCAAACTATTTCTCGACCCGAAACACTTCCCGATCAGTGTATTTTGATTAATCTATCATCTTGGAATGTTCCGCGTCCTCACCAAGTCTTTAACTTTACCGAATTCAGCCGATTAACCTGTGAAACCACATGAACTTGTAAGTATCACATTCGAAATATATAACCGCCTAAAATGCGCTAAAACGCGTAATTTAAACACTTAAGCACCCGGGTTTTACACTCTCCATCATTGTGTTAGGAAGGGATTTGAATATGTTGCATGAATTAAAGCCCATTTCTCGAGCATAAGGTGATTGATTACATGAAGGCACGTGGATTTTATGGGAATTGCGCGCCCAACCAGTGCATAAGTAGCATATGATATTCGTGAGACCATGAGAATCATCACATGTATGCCTGGTAAATTAGGAAGTAAGCGGTCGTGTGGGCGAAGGGATGGAATGGACCTTCTGCAAAAGGGTGAACTAGAAAGGATTCACTAAAGGGGCGGTATAAAAAAGTAATTAAAGGGATGGTTTGTGGTTAAGATGTAAGACTCTCAAGTGATTGAAGGCCTTCTATAATGAATGTAAGGTTTGAATGCATAGTTAAGTATGGATCAAATGTATGTGAATGAAAGGTTTGAATTCGTATGCAAGTACGAATCAAACATGTAAGAATGAAAGGTTTGAATCCGTAGGTAAGTACGGATCAAACGTGTATGAATGAAAGGTTTGAATCCGTAGGTAAGGACAGATCAAACGTATATGAATGTAAGGTTGGAATCTGTAGGTAAGTATGGATCAAATGTATGTGAATGAAAGGTTTGAATCCGTATGCAAGTACGAATCAAACATGTAAGAATGAAAGGTCTGAATCCATGGGTAAGTACGGATCAAACGTGTATGAATGAAAGGTTTGAATCCGTAAGTAAGTACGGATCAAACGTGAATGAATGAAAGGTTTGGATCTGTATGTAAGTACGGATCAAATGTGTATGAATGAAAGGTTTAAATTCGTAGGTAAGTACAAATCAAACGTGTATAAATGAAAGGTTTAAATCAATAGGTGAGTATAGATAAACGTATATGATTGAAATGTTTAAATCCGTAGCTAAGTACGAATCAAAAGGCTATGAATAAAAGGTTGAATCCATAAATACGTATCGATCGAAAGGAAATGAAAGAGCGAATACATTACCCTCTCTAACTAAGGTAGGCATGAACACTTTAAGTATGTGGTGTTAGTAACTTAGTTGAGATATGCATGTTGCGTGACTCACATAATACATATATACGTAATGCATATGTGATGAGTAGAGATATGTTCTAGCTAATTGTGGGGAATAATTGAGGAAAGGTAGTTAGGAATGTATTGACAATTTGAATTTCGAAAAGTCAAACACCAAAAAAATTAGATAAAACTAAAAGATAGAGTTAATTACTATTTTTGTCCCTGTGGTTTGTCAAAAATCACTATTTCAGTCCATTAATTTAAAAATTGTGATTTAAGTCCTTGTGGTTTCACTTTCGTAACCATTTCAGTCCACCTTCGTTAACCCCATCAATTTATTCTATTAAGTACACGAGAATTGACCATAATGCCCTTATTAATAAAATACAAAAAGATATCTAAATGAGTTAATTACTGTTTTCGCCCTGTGGTTTGTCAAAAATCACTATTTCAGTCACTGTGCTTTCACTTTCGTAACCATTTTAGTCCAGTCTCCTGACACTAGGGGTGTGCACGGTTCGGTTCGGTTATTAACATTATCCGTAACCATAACCGAAGTCATCGGTTAATCGGTTTGGTTAATTTGTCGGTTTTCGGTTCGGTTAATTTTTGGTTAATAACCAATTCAAACACAGGGCTAATTTTTTTTCTTAGAAATACATTAGTTAAGGTATAAATACATGAAATGGATGTATAAATAAATGAAATGGATGTATAAATGAATGAAGAGATGTTTAAATAAATGAAATGAAGGTATAAATAAATGAAATGAAGGCATAAATAAATGAAATAGAGATATTATTACATGAAATGAAAGTATAAAACATGAAATACATGAAACAGAGGTATAAAAGCTAGAAATATATAGAAAATAAAAGGTTCGGTTCGGTTAATTTCGGTTAACCGATGGTAAAAAAAAATACCCGTTAACCGACTTTCGGTTAATTCAATTTCGGTTAATTTCGGTTCGGTTTTGTCGGTTTTTGGTTCGGTTTTGGTTAACGGTTAGGTTATTGCACACTCCTACCTAAATCGTCTATTTTACCGTTAAGTTTTTGATGAAATACCTAAATTACCCTTGTGTTAATTAAATAAAAAAACCATGGAAATTTAAAAGATTGTATTCTAGGACCCACTTGTTAAAACACAACCCCACGCTACCCTACCCCACCCCACTCCATCCCTGCTCTCATTTCCGGCAAAAGTTTCCGGTCATCTTCTGCGGCATCACAACCCCACCCTCTTAATGTCTGGCGACCCATGTAACAACTCTCATTAAAAAATTACTATTTCCTATTTTAGTTTGTCCAATAGGAAACCCTAATTGAGACCCCCAAGTAATCTTGCATGACCCCTAAAATTTTTAGAACAATCGGAAATAGGATCAGGGCCCCTAAAACTCAAGGGGGGGGGGGTATTCCCTAATTAGTATTATCCTCGCAGTTTGTTGTCAAATGCGAATTTTATCGAACCGTCGACTCACCTAAGCTACAAATCCACGAGGCTACCCTATGCTAAAAGTGACCTGTTCTGCCACGTGCGGGAGCCAGGTGTCCCTGGCGCGCCACGCGAGGGAACCAAAAACTCATTATAAATGCAGGGCATTGGAACTTGCATTTTGGCGTTGGTTCGACGTTAAAATTCAATTCCTACGTTGAGATATCCTCTGTTTAGTGCAAAAACACACACAAGCACGAAATTATGCAGCGATAACAGGGTAATAACTCGATCACTGCTACGATTTAATGTCCGATCGATTGAAACTAATCCGATGGATGTTTAAGTGCTGCCCATAATTGGGCTATGCCTTTGTCATTCGTCGTGAGGGTTTTAATCTCGTAAGTTATCGTAAATGTTGTATTAAGTTACTGACCTAGTTTTCGTGTGCATTGTTATCTGAATTAGGTTAACCAGGCTAAAAATCAATAGGCTAAACGTTGCCCGTCTAATTCTGCAATGTGAGTCATTCTCTTTTTATTAAATTGTTTCCAAAACCCTATTTATTTTCAAAGTTATAATTACAGGGATTAAGTCTTTGTAATCTTCAATTACTGCCGGTAGGTGGGGTTTTGTATACATTACTTGATACCCGTCACCATTGGACAACGGGTTAGCCAATGGGTTCTGACTATAGTCACAGATACTGTCGAGTGACAAATACCGATTTGGGGTAATTGGTTGATAGAAACAATGTAATCACCCTTAATACTGTATATTATAACAATGTGTCGTTTTGAGCAACTTGAGTAACTCGCCAGTATTTCCCTGCTGATAAAATCTTTTTAAAACATGTTTCAGGTGATCTGCTGTGATCCAGGAAAAAGTGTTGTGTAGCACTGAAAGCTTGAAGAAGTGGCTCAATAAAATAAAGAAACATGTTTTTGTAGAACAAGGGTTTCCGAGTGAAACCATTTTTATTGTAAATTACGGGTGTTATGTTGGTGTATCCGTTTGTCGACTTCGTCTTGTATCGAGTCTTGTATGTAGATAGATAATTCAGGGCACGTAGTACGAGAAATATGTCAAAAATAGGTTGGGAGGTAATTTTGCACGAAATTACAAATTGTAATTTCACACGAAATCACTTGCTAATTTCGCACGAAATAGTAATTTCGTGTGAATATGATTTCGTTTGTGCTATTCCGTGAGAAATCACCTTGCCTATAAATACTAGGTGTGCCAAGTCAGTTCTAACTTTCCGGTTTCAGTACCGAACTGCTGCCGAAGTGTCTACTCGCTGTAAATCTTTGTCAAATCAATTAAAAGACAGCTTAAAGAGAATATCTAGCTGAATTGAACTTGATACGTTTGTTTCCGCCTCTCGTATTGAGGAAAAACTCTTCTGATTGGCTCATTCGGGTCATAAAATGATTCTACAAGTGGTATCAGAGCTCAGGAGGAAGAGTTCATACTAATTCAGCTGCAAATTCTGATTTCTACATCTTCTTTTCAAAATTAAACTTGATTTCATGGTCAAAATGTCTTGAATTTCACATATTATACGCGCAATAGTGTTTAACAAACCCTTAAAAGTTTCAGACTTAAAATCGAACAAAAACTTGATCAATTTTGGCAAAAACAGCTCGAGATGATGACATCAGCAGTATTTCGCACGAAATAAGCCTTATTTCGCACCAGATTGTAATTTCGTTTGAGAGTTCCACACGAAATCAGTTATTTCGCATCAAATTGTAATTTCGTTTGAGTATTTCACACGAAATCACCTATTTCGTTTGAAAGGGTGTTATGTCGCTCGAAAACAGTAATTTCGCACAGGATTGGTTATTTCGCTTGAAAGGGTATTTCGCACCAAAGGCATTTCGCTTGAAAGTTGATTTCGCTTGAAATTGTTATTCCGCACCAAAGTGTATTTCGCTTGAAAAGTATATTTCGTTTGAAAAACAAAGTTTGTGAAATTCTTGAAAACCGAATCATGGAAGAGGAATTTTACAACGCTTTTGCAACTCCGATTAGCATTGCACAAAACACAATGTTGGAAAACGAAACGGGAACTATGCAAAAAACGCCAAAGCTCATGAACATCGAGGAGTATAAAGGATGGGAAGAACGATTTGAAAATTGGGTACAAGCAAATTACTTGGATGCTTGGGAATGTGTTGAAACAAAATATGTTAGACCGATGACTGATGATGAGGAAATTATTGCAATTAAAGATCTAAGTGTAGAAGAGAAAAAGAAATACAAAGATGAAAAGATGATGACGAGTTTATTGCATCAAGCCGTTAAGGAAGATATCTTGGTTTTATTGCAACACAATAGAACTGCTTATTCAATCTGGAAAGCTTTAAAATCAAAGTTTGTTGGAAGTAAAGAAATGATCAAGAACAAAAAAATCACTTTTGAAAAAGGAATTTGATCTATTTCGTGGTTTGAGAACTGAGAGCACTAAACAGATTATCGAAAGATATTGCAATTTGTTAGTCAACATGAAGAGGGTGAGCATTACAAAAGATAATGAAGAGTTGATTGAAAAATTAGCCGATGCATTGCCACATGAAACTTGGGGCACATATCTCATGATGTTGAGAAATAAGAAAGATTTTAGCAATTTGACACTGAGTAAGTTCATTGAAAAACTTGAAGCTCAGAAAATGGAACAAAGAAAGATTTCAAGAATGAAAGATTTTGATGGAGAACAAGATATTGGTCTTTATTACAAAGGAGGTATTAGTGATAAGACCAACATGTCACCAAAGGTTGAAACTGCATTTAATGCTAAGAGTTCGTCTGTAGGTTCATCTAAAGGATCAAACAGCAAAACAAGTTTTTCTTCATATCCATTATTTGATCCAAACTTGTCAACAACAAAGAATGACAAGATGCTTCAATGCAACATTGTATTAAACCTTGAAAATGATCAAAATTTTTCGGAAGAGGTTGCAAAAAGTCACATGTCTTTGTTGGGGACTGTGTTGGAATCATATGGAAGTCTAGTAGCAGGAAGGATCGGGAATCCAATGCTGACAAAAGAGGATTACGATCAGATTGATGCTGAGGAGATGGAATTGATGGATATAAAGTGGTGTTTGGCAAGTGTTTTGAGAAGAGCCAAAAAGTTTAAACAAATTACGGGAAGAGATGATTTCCGTAATGCAAATGTTTCTACTTTAGGTTTTGATAAATCTAAAGTTACTTGTTTTCGTTGCAGGGAAAAAGGACACTTCAAGAGAGAGTGTACAAATCACGAAGCAAGTGGAGCTCAAAATCCATTCAACAACAATGATTACTACTGGAAAGCAATTTATCATCAAGTTGCTCAACAACCACATCAACAACAACCACAAACTGCTCATGCCAGGAAGGAGATTGAAGAATCATCAAAGAGAGCTTGTATGGTGAATCTAGATGATAAAAAGTCAACAAAAGGATCCAGTTGGGATAAATATATTTCAGCTGACAGCAAAGCATGTCTGATAGATCAAGATGATGAAAGACTACCAGAAGGTTTTAGCTGGAAAAATTTTAGTTGGGATGACTATGATCCTAACAAAACTCCAAAACACAAAGCTTTTGTTGCTCGAGTTGCTGAAGACAGTGATAATGATGATGATTATTATGCAAGGAGAATGGAAGAGCACTTAAGAATGATGGAAGAGAGTGACAGTGATGATGGAAAAGTTAAAAAGAAAAAGAAGAAAGCTAAGAAACAAGTCAGCAGTGATGATGAAGAAGTTCCTGTGATCAAAAGAAAAGTAAAAGAAGTTCCAGTTTTTAAAGTTGATACAGAAGCTGGTGCACAAAAGATTTAGGTGAAATGTGAGAATTGTGAAGCAGTGAAAAAGCAAAATAGTACTTTGATTCACAACATGAACAGATTGAAAGAATCGTATGATGTTCTTAACAAGTCAATGAATCTGTACAATCAAACAAGCAGTGAACAAGCAACAGCAATGAAGACACTTCAAGGAGCTTTCATGACAAAGCAGAAAGTTATCAACAATTACATTGAGAAATGTGTCGTGCATGAACAGAAATTGGAAACCCAAAGGATTGAAACAGAAAGAGTTAATTGATTGTTAAAAAGTTATTCATGTACTTCTTATGTTATTGACAGGATTTATCCAACCGTTGAAGGCATGAAGGCATTTGATGAAGAGGAAGTATCTGAAGATAAGAGTTCTGAAAAGAAGAAGGATACTGAAATGAAGATTTCTGGTAAGAAACAAGATGCCAGTTACAACAAGTGTCCACCCCCGCTTGAAAATGCATATTCTCCTAGAAATCCAAATTCAGAAAGAGTCAAAAAGGCAACCAATTTACAGTGGGAGTCTGAGTCTTCAGAAAATTTGCCAGACAACATCGATGTCACTTTCACATCGTCTGACACAGATCAAGAGTCCGAATTAATAAAGAAAGTGGTCGATCAGGTGTTGGATAACGATGAAAACGAGGAGTCAAAGTCGGAGTCAAATTCAGAGTCAAAGTCTGAAACGTCAAGTCCAACAGTCAAAAAGGGCAAACGGGTGTATAATAAAGAATTTTTATTATCAAAATCTAATTTGAATGATGAAACAGTCAAAGTAGCATATACTTTGAATGATTCTGACAAATTATATTCTGATGAAGAATTTCCAATAAGAGGTGTTAAAACTGAAATGATCAAAAAGGTTTTCAAATTAACAGAAATTAATATTTCTGAAATAAAAGATGTAAATCTTTCTGAAAAATCTAAAAAGTACACTTCAAGAGATCAACAACGGTTAAACAAGAAAAAGGGTTACAGTTCTGGTTCAGGTTTTCAAAAGAAACCAAACCATAACGGTAATTTCATAAGGAAAGGTCTTGGATTTATTCCACCGAAAAATCATAAAAATGAAAAAACTTATAAACCAAAAACTGTTTTTGTTTCAGGAATATCAACTGAAGAAGAAAAGGAGAAATTGTTCAGAAAGCAAACAAACAAAGAATTCCTTGCTAAAAAGCAAGAAGAAAGGAAGAAGGATGTTGCTCAGAAAAAGGAAATGAGAACTTGTTTTCAATGCAAAATAATTGGTCATATTGCCAGGAATTGTCCAAAGGCAATTCAAACAAAACAAGGAGTTTCTCTTAAACTGAAAGAAAAGATAGTTGAGAATGAATCACCAACCAAACAATTTAAAGTTTTCAAAAATTCAACGTTTGAGGTTGGTGAGTGTTCAAAAAGGTTTTACAAGAGAAAAGCGAATCTTGACAACCACAAATGGATTGTTAAAAAATCTGATGATAGTTATAGCAATGATTCTGATTCGACAAAATCAGAGGAGCTATCTTCAGGCGATGAATCTGATTTCACAAAGTCAGAGGAGCCACGTGTTGAGTTAAAATTGGAAACATCGGTACCGCCAATGGATGATGTCAATTTTCCACCATTGAGGACTGAGAATTTTAAACAAAAAGTTGGTAAAATTGAGATTTCAAATCAATTTTTCTCAGAAAAGAAAGAATTTGATATTGAAAAAGCCTTTAACCCCACAGTTCAAAATATTTTTGGAAAAATGGTTGATGGGAAGGTCAAAGGGGTAAAGGAATTTTATGAGAAGAAAATGAGGAAACCAGGTAAAGATGGGTCATCCCAGGTTTGTGACTAGGATGGAACATATTATGATTGAAAACCAGGACTTGCCGAAGCTCCCAGGTTGGTAAGACTGGAACATGAATCGGCATATTTCTTGAGAAATTCACTCTGGTGATATTTCGACTTACAAGTGATTTTTGTTGATTGAATTTAAAACTGTTATATTATTCAAGTGGTTGAGAAAACAAAGTGATGAATTGATCCCCATTCCTACAAGTGGTAAAATCAACAAAACTAATTTTTCGGAAAAACCATTTGATTAAAACAAACTTAAGTGTTTTGAAATCATAACGGGAAAATAGTTTGTTGTAAGGGGGAGTTTTGATTGTTTATGCCAAGTGGATGGCGATTTGAAGCAATTCACAATAGTTGTCACGTTACTTGTATAGTTTGTTTTCAAATGTTTCTTTAAATGATTTTGAATTTTAGGGGGAGTAAGAATTTTCAGAAAATCCAAAAACATTAGAAAATTTGAAAAAGTCAAAAACATGATAAAATGAAAAAACAGTTTTGTTGTGAAAAAGAGGAAATGATAGTATATCAGTGGACATTCACGGCATGCTAAAGAATTGGAAAGTAAAATGCGATAAACGGTCTCACTGATGATATGCCAGTAGGTTTTTACACATTTAGTAGATTGTGACGAGATATAAACCTAAATTTCAAACTTACTTATCTCGTGCGGAACATCTCTCGGATATATAGGTAACCCCCGAAATCTTGTTTGAAAGGTCCCTTTTTCTGAGATACTAGGTCTTTATACTCAGTGATATCTGGGGTATTATTCCGGGACTTCTGATTTTGCGGAAGCAATGGCCTAGTCCCCGTATAATACTTTTCGCTTGCTTGAAATATAACACCTCCCTCAGCATAAAAAATGATGAAACATTGCAAAATGCTAATCATGTGTTGTTGAAGAAAAGATTCTCTAAAGGGAACACACCTAAAGTCGAAGCCATCATCTCTCTGATTTTGCAGAAGCAATAGCCTGAGCTCTCATGGCCCTCGCATTTAACCATTTACAGATATCATCTAGGTATACTCACCTGTAAGACTGAATATTGAGATCTGGATACGGGAGTATATTCTGAGATGGGATACGCGAATAAGTTTAAGTCTCTAAGACATTAATATCGTATCTCAAAACTGTTGAACTTTGTGTGAAAATTTAAGTGGATCAGTATACTGACAATCTACGTAAATCGTTTAGAACTTAAAATGTTTAAAGTTTAACGGTGTTGGTGATTTGTCTCATAAACTGATATGATCCTCTTACACAAACTCACAAAAATATTGTATGTAAATATTTCTTGATTGCATTTAGTTTAGTTAAAAAAATCCAAAAAGATTTAGTGTGTTTTAGCATAAATTTTTGAAAATTCAAAAAGATTTTCGACAACTGATGTTGGAGAGTTGATTTTCAAAATTCCGAGTGCTAAACATGATGAACAGGTTTGGGAGAGTCTATTTAAATTGAGAAAAAGATTTGAATATCATTCTATTCATACAAGTGGTTCATCAGAGATTAAAATTGTAAAATCATTTATTGATTTGATTGATACCTGCAATTGATGTATAAATTTGTCAAATTTTAAATTTGTGAAATTTATTTTGAGGTAGAGGATGTGCAGGTAAGCCAGGTTTTGATCCTGAGCAGGATGTGAGCCAGGTCACGATGTTGAACCTGTGGAAGCCAGATTGCGATCCCAAGCACAATTTAAGGGGGAGTCTGAAGTTGTATAGAGCAAGGTTGTGATCATGAATCTGAGGATGCTGATGAACTTAAGAAATCAAGAGATTTGATCAAAAGAAGATATAGCCAGGTCGAGATCCTGAAAAAGAAGAGGAGAGAAAGATTGAGAATGTTTTACATTGTTAGATATTTCAGGAGAAGTCGAGAAGACTGATAAAGACTGAAGATTGAAGACTCGACACCAAAGACTTCGTCAACATCTAAGGGGGAGTCTGTTGGTGCATCCGTCTGTCGACTTCGTCTTGTATCGAGTCTTGTATGTAGATAGATATTTCAGGGCACGTAGTACGAGAAATATGTCAAAAATAGGTTGGGAGGTAATTTCGCACGAAATTACAAATTGTAATTTCACACGAAATCACTTGCTAATTTCGCACGAAATAGTAATTTCGTGTGAATATGATTTCGTTTGTGCTATTCCGTGCGAAATCACCTTGCCTATAAATACTAGGTGTGCCAAGTCAGTTCTAACTTTCCGGTTTCAGTACCGAACTGCTGTCGAAGTGTCTACACGGTGTAAATATTTGTCAAATCAATCAAAAGACAGTTTAAAGTGAATATCTAGCTGAATTGAACTTGATACGTTTGTTTCTGCCTCTCGTATTAAGGAAAAACTCTTCTGATCGACTCATTCGGGCCAGAAAACGATTCTACATGTTATCCCCAAATTATAAAATAATATAATTGGGCATTTCAAGTTTTAAAAGATCCTGTTAAAAATTCCGCTGCCAACATATTAATTACCACGGGTTCTGTCCCGCGGCTCCGGGACCGGGTAAAACCGGGACGAGGGGCGTGACAGAAAAAGGTGGTATCAGAGCCACTGATTTAAGCCAATTAAGTATTTAGAAATACTTAGTTTTTCTGATTGTCATTTTGTGATTCTGTGAAAATTCAATTTTACAAAATTTTAACTTAGAATGTTGTGTGTTTCTTCATATATGCTAACATCATGAATGAACTATCCGAAGCACTTCAAAACTTTACTATCCATACCACAGATATGGATACCACCGATACCTTCCCTGACTACCAGGCTGATACTGAAGAGCCTATGGTATTCCAAGCCCAACCTCAGGAGAAACCAAAGCCGAAAAAGAGAAGAAGACTCGTAGGCTGGAGGCGTGTGCGTAGGAAGAAGCCAGCAGTACAGAAAGTTATAAAGACTGAGGATTCAAAGGATAAAGGCAAAGGAAAGGAGATCGGGGAGAGTTCCGGGCAAGTTCAAGAAATGCCATCGTGGGAGGAGCTGGATCGTAAATTTGGACTTAGTGACCTCATCGGACCTGCCGATGAAAATCTCTTCAATTACCCAGCTGAAATACAACTTTCGGTTAATTTGGAACCTACTATCCCATATCCTATTATCCACCCCCGACCTCCACCAGAAGAGCTAGAAGAATGGTGGACAACCGACTGGCAATTTCAGAATCTCTTGAATAACCCTAATACCTTTTTCCCTCAATTTGACCCTGAGCCTCCACTACACCCACCAATGAGTATCGAGAACTTGGCTGAACTTTGCCACTATGGCGAGGAGTTGGTGGACGCAGGAAATAGAATCCGAGATGTGGGGGGGAGGATATCATGGAAGTACGACGAGAGGGAACGTCGTTTCTGAAATACCAGCTGACGGGGATGGTGTGACTGTGTGGTTGTGGTTGTATAATAATAAAAATATAATCATGTAGAATAACTAAAAATAAAACTTTGTAACATATCTGGTAATGTACGGATGCATATTAAAATATATAAAATATGGAAGTCAAAAAATCGACAATTTTGGCCTTATGTGTTGACGTGATGATGTGCGATTGTTTGTTATGCTTGGTTGTCATTTATTGCTAATAAGTTATATATATATTAATTACCAGATGGAACACGCTGATAATGAACCAGTTAACGAAGTTAACCAATCTGAGCAAAACAATGAAGGCCACTTTCTGAATAGACAAGATATAGAAAACATCGTTGCCCAGGGAATAGCAAATGCTATTCCAGCAATCATTGCTGCTGCCTGAAATCCAGTTGAGCCTCAACCAATTATTCCCCAGCAAACGCACTCACGGCGATAATTTCAGCAATAGTATAAATGGAGGCGGCAACATTAATAATAATGATAATGATGGAATGCAAGCCCCATTTCTTAAAAGAATGAAAGCTGCAACGCCTGGTTGCACTTACAAGGAATTTCTTGCCTGTAAACCCATCGAATTTGCAGGCAATGAAGGGGCGACTGTTGCACTGCATTGGTTGGAGAAAACCAAGGCAGCAATGAAGGGGCGATTGTTGCATGCCAAATTCTTGAAGTGTGAATTTTGGCTACAGGAGGTACAATTTTTAGGACATATGGTGAATCACGAAGGTATTCACGTACATCCCTCCAAAATAGAAGCGATCACCAAGTGGAAGGTCCCGCAATCAGCTATGGAAATTAGAAGTTTTCTAGGGTTAGCCGGGTACTATAGGCGCTTTATTAAGGATTTTTCTAAGATAGCTGTGCCATTAACTAAGCTAACCTGTAAAGCAGTTAAATTTGAATGGGGACCTAAGCAAGAAGAGGCTTTTAGGATTTTAAAACAAAGGTTAACAAACACCCCAATTCTTGCCTTACCAGAGGAACAGAAGATTTTGAAGTTTATAGTCATGCTTCAAAGCTAGGATCAGGATGTGTATTAATGCAACGCAAAAAGGTAATTGCATATGCCTCAAGGCAATTGAAAAAGCACGAAGAAAATTATACGACTCACGACTTAGAGTTAGGAGCGATAATTTTTGCCCTTAGGATTTGGAGGCACTATCTGTATGGAAGTAAGTTTACAATCTATACGGATCATAAAAGTTTAAGATACATATTTGGACAAAAGGAATTAAACATGAGGCAAAGAAGATGGATGGAAATTTTGAGTGATTACGACTATGATATCCGATATCACGAAGGAAAAGCAACCGTAGTTGCAGATGCCTTAAGTCGTAAGTATCATGAAAATCAAAAGCGAGTTCGTGCTCTTAGATTAAGTTTACAATTAGACTTAATGGAACAACTGAAAAATGTTCAAGCCACAGGAATCAAGGATGATGCTGAAGGAATGAAAGGAAGAATAAAAGAATTAGAGCAAGGGACTGATGGAATTTGGAGATTCCATAAGAAAAGAATTTGGGTACCTAAGCAACGAGAATTAAGAAATAAGATTTTAGAGGAAGCCCATAAATCTAGGTATACCATGCACCCTGGAAATAATAAAATGTACCAAGATTTAAGAAATAGTTTCTGGTGGATAGGAATGAAAAATGATATAGCTAGATATGTATATAAATGTCTAACTTGTTCACAAGTTAAAGCAGAACACCAGAAACCTTCAGGGTTACTTCAACAATTAGAAATGCATGTTTGGAAATGGGAACTAATAACCATGGATTTTGTTACTAAGTTGCCTAAAACCAGAAAAGATAATGATGTAATTTGGGTAATTGTGGATCGATTAACCAAATCAGCTCATTTTCTACCCATGAAAGAAACCTTTAGCATGGAAAGGTTAGCAAAATTATACGTAGACGAAGTAGTATCCTTACATGGAGTTCCACTCTCCATTGTATCGGATAGAGATAGTCGTTTCACTTCACATTTCTGGACTAGTTTCCAGGAAGCAATGGGGACGCGATTAAATTTAAGTACAGCCTACCATCCCCAAACAGATGGACAAAGTGAAAGGACGATCCAAACCCTAGAAGACATGCTCAGGGCATGTGTAATAGATTTTGGTGGGAGCTGGGATGACCATTTACCCTTAATTGAATTCTCCTATAATAATAGTTATCATGCAAGCATTGAAGCTGCCCCATTCGAAGCACTGTATGGACGAAAGTGCAGAACTCCAGTTTGTTGGGAAGAAATAGGAGAAAGCCAATTATCAGGTCCCGAGATTGTACAAGAAACCACTGACAAGACCACTCAAATCAAGGAAAGACTGAAAACGGCTCGTGATCGTCAGAAGAGTTATGCAGACAATAGACGCAAGCCACTAGAATTTCAAGTTGGAGACAAGGTTCTCTTAAAATTTTCTCCTTGGAAAGGAGTAGTTCGATTTGGTAAGAAGGGAAAGCTAAGTCCAAGGTACGTAGGACCATTCTCAATAATCCAGCGAATAGGACCAGTTGCCTATCGGTTACAACTACCAGAAGAGCTAGCCGGGGTACATGCCGTATTTCATGTATCCAACCTCAAGAAATGTCTATCTGACGAATCCCTGGTAGTACCTCTTCAAGATATAGAGGTACATGAGAAGTTAAAATTTGTGGAAAAACCATTGCAGATAGAAGACAGAAAGGTCAAGTTTCTCAAGCACAAAAGACTAGTACTGGTCAAAGTCAAGTGGGATTCGAAGAGAGGACCTGAGTACACTTGGGGAGCTGGAATCAGAGATGAAGCGAAAATATCCCTACTTATTCCAATAAATCTCGAGGACGAGATTTTTATAAGGTGGGGAGGATGTAACAACTCTCATTAAAAAATTACTATTTCTTATTTTATTTTGTCCAATAGGAAACCCTAATTGAAACCCCCAAGTAATCTTGCATGACCCCTAAAATTTTCAGAACAATCGAAAATAGGATCAGGGCCCCTAAAACTCAAGGGGGGGGGGGTATTCCCTAATTAGTATTATCCTCGCAGTTTGTTGTCAAATGCGAATTTTATCGAACCGTCGAATCACCTAAGCTACAAATCCACGAGGCTACCCTATGCTAAAAGTGACCCGTCACGCCACGCGAGGGAACCAAAAACTCAGTATAAATGCAGGGCATTGGCACTTGCATTTTGGCGTTGGTTCGACGTTAAAATTCAATTCCTACATTGAGATATCCTCTGTTTGGTGCAAAAACACACACACAAGCACGGAATTCTGCCGCGATAACAGGGTAATAACTCGATCACTGCTATGATTTTAATGTCCGATCGATTGAAACTAATCCGATGGATGTTTAAGTGTTGCCCATAATTGGGCTATGCCTTTTTCATTCGTCGTGAGGGTTTTAATCTCGTGAGTTATCGTAAATGTTGTATTAAGTTACTGACCTAGTTTTCGTGTGCATTGTTATCTGAATTAGGTTAACCAGGCTAAAAATCAGTAGGCTAAACGCTGCCCGTCTAAATCTGCAATGTGAGTCATTCTCTTTTTATTAAATTGTTTCCAAAACCCTATTTATTTTCAAAGTTATAATTACAGGGATTAAGTCTTTGTAATCTTCAATTACTGCCGGTATGTGGGGTTTTGTATACATTACTTGATACCCGTCACCATTGGACAACGGGTTAGCCAATGGGTGATCTGACTATAGTCACATATACTGTTGAGTGACAAATACCAATTTGGGGTAATTGGTTGATAGAAACAATGTAATCACCCTTAATACTGCATATTATAACAATGTGTCATTTTGAGCAACTTGAGTGACTCGCCAGTATTTCCCTGCTGATAAAATCTTTTTAAAACATGTTTCAGGTGATCTGCTGTGATCCAGAAAAAGTGTCGTGTAGCACTGAAAGCTTGAAGAAGTGGCTCAATAAAATAAAGAAACATGTTTTTGTCGAACAAGGGTTTCCCAGTGAAACCATCTTTATTGTAAATTACGGGTGTTATCCCCAAATTATGAAATAATATAATTGGGCATTTCAAGTTTTAAAAGATCCTGTTAAAAATTCCGCTGCCAACATATTAATTACCACGGGTTCTGTCCCGCGGCTCCGGGACCGGGTAAAACCGGGACGGGGGCCGTGACAACTCATTACCCCACCTCAATTAATATCTTTCTAGCAACATCAATTAACATAGTAACTTTGAAAAATAATACTTACCTGGATATTTTCTCATTCTAAAATCCAAAATTAAAATTTTGGAACCATATATGTAAAAATAGGGCCAAACTTCTACTTCTACTGAAGCAATGGTGGGTGGAACCCTACAATCCAATTTAAGTCCATATGTCATACAACAATAAAATCATATAAATCCAATAATAAAATTATATAAGTCCATAATTAATTAACACAAGGGTAATTTAGGTATTTCATTAAAAACTTAACGGTAAATAGACGGTGCTAGGAGACTGGACTGAAATGGTTATGAAAGTGAAACCACAGGGACTGAAATTGCAATTTTTAAACTAACGGACTGAAATAGTGATTTTTGATAAACCATAGGGACGAAAATGTAAATTAACTCATTTAGATATCTTTTTGTTTTTTTATTAATAAGGGCATTATGGTCAATTCAGGTGTATTTAACAGAATAAATGGATGGGGTTAACGGAGGTGGACTAAAATGGTTACGAAAGTGAAACCATAGGGACTAAAATCGCAATTTTTAAACTAATAGACTGAAATAGTGATTTTTAACAAACCACAAGAAAGAAAACAGTAATTAACTCCTAAAAGATATTAAAAAAGCATCACATCTCTCCAAAAGAATTAATAAGCTAAAGAAGACACTTTTATCCATGCTTCATGCATGTGTGTGTGGATGATTAAATTAAATTTTGTTTAGATTTATATGTATAAATAAATTGATCATCCATGCTGCATGCATGTGTGTGGATGATGAAATTAAATTTTGTTTAGATTTATATGTATAAATAAATTGATCAGTTATTTAAATATTTTTATTCCTTTTTATACTCAGTTCTAATAAAAATTAAATAGATTTTCTTTATTTTTTTACCAAAAAGGTTTTTTTTACCAAAAAGGTTTTTTTACCAAGAGGTCAAGGATTCAATTTTATAGCGGAGAATAATGTAGAATTAAAGGTAAATTAGACTGTTGTTAAAAATATATATAATCTTTTTTTGACTAAATTTGTAGAAATCAATCTTTATGTTATACCCAAACTACACTTCGTATATTTCACTATGAAATCGGCAAAAACTAAAATTTATGTTCATGTTTTGCTACAAAGTATAACCTTTAACACAAACAATTTTAGTTTTCCTGGTTAACTGCCCTCACATGCATTGCAGGTGAGGGTATTACTGTCATTTCCCATTTCCCATGTGTATTTTATATTAATTATTAATTTTTATATAACTCACTTTACCTACCCCCACCCACCTCACTCTCATCTCTCTCTAGACTCTGCAACCACCGCCACCACCATGGCTTTCGGCCAGCCACGACGCCACACACCACACACCACACACCACCGACAACCACCCCTACATAACTACCACTAGCCAGGTCCAGCACCACTCCTCCTGACCAACCCCTACTCTCTCTTGTCTTGCATCTCAACTGGAGACGGGAAAACAAATCATCGGACTTATGTAACTCACTAATCGGCTAACTCGGTTGCCGGATTTTAGGAGTCCATAAATAGCACCATACTCCGTTTCATCCATAAGTTTGCAGCTATGATGGTTTCACGCTGGCCACCGTAGCCTCCCCTGAAACCGCCGAAACTGATTTTCCCCAAAATCAATGTTTAATTGTGGGGTTAGCCGGTTCAAAATGTAAAACGATAGCATAAAGGATGAGAAGGTGATTTTATCGTTCACTTATTTGCAGGAGGGGGAGGAAAGGTGTGGGTGGTGGGTTGGTTTATTATATATTTTTTGTATTTAAATATAATGGTAGGATCCATTTGAAATTTAAATTATAAAATTATATTATGAGAGAAAGGGAAATGATGATAATACCCTCACATGCAATGCATGTGAGGGCAGTTAACCAAGAAAACTAACATCGTTTGTTTTAAAGGTTATACTTTGTAGCAAAACATGAACATAAAGGTTGGTTTTTACCGATTTCATAGCGAAAGGTACGAAGTGTAGTTTGGATATAACATAAAGGTTGATTTCTACAATTTTGTCATCTTTTTTATGTATTATATAAGTATGAAAGATGTTGCTATATATGTAGTTTATACAACTAGATGGAAGCTTCACCGCGTTTCGGCAGGGTTGTTAGACAACATCAAACATACTAATTTTGTGGCAAATTTAGTATACTATATATTATAACACTGATTGTTAACTAAAATATTACAAAATTTACAACCAATGTCTAAAAGTACCAAATATTTAAGCTTGTTATTTTTTTAGAAGATTTTTAGCTTGTGTGTGATGCACATCTATCGCAACTTGAAACTCAGCATGTCTTTCACGAATTTTGCTAACTCTCTCAGTTAGCCCGTTTAGTTTTTCGGTTATGTGGCGATCCGAGTTTACAACGTCCTCTAGAATCCTCCTTAGTCATTCAAGGATGTTCACTTCTTCGTTAGAAGTAGACATTCTAAACATGAATTAGGCCCTACTTCAACTAAATACCAAAAAAAAAAATACAAACCGGTTATCAAGTCGCAACTAAGAGGCCCGTAGACATCATTGTAGCTGGCTTTTTTTATGCCAGATTGGTCACAGAAACCATAATAACAACATATTCATTATCGGCAATTAGATTATAAACCTGAATTTAAATAACAAACGACAACGGAAAATATATATAGAAAAATGGGTTGTTTTAATTGATCCTAACATTAATGCGCATCGCCAAGTTGCCAATTTGTTTTTGTAGGCTCATGAATCTGGGTTTGACCGGTTGTTTGTATTAAGTCATCTCTGTATTATAAACGCAGATGTTAAACATCATAGACTATTTACACATGATGTAACAATCACATGTTTACCAAATTTAAATACCAAGCCAATGTACAACAACCAAAACCCAATATTGTAAGACCCCAAATCATGTTTTAACCATAAAGACGCAGCGGGAATACGAACCTTAAAATTTCTTTCTTTATAAACGTGTTAACATACTTGAAAGTCGATTTTAAAAATAGCACTTTTACAATAAATACATTCTTCATTCTCATTTATGAAATAAAACATAATATGTTTATTAAATTACATAATCACACATTCCCGTATAATCTATCTTATGACTCGATCTTCGACCGCTTACACCTCATGATGATGATCCGTGATTCCGTACAACTTGCATTCACCACATACATTCACATCATTAGTACTTGGTGACATTATATATAATCTAAGATTCATAATTATAGGACCACGTCGCGTTCTATCCTCATATACATTCCATTTGGGTATCTTTCTGAATTCAAGTATTTCATCTCGGAGTTTTAACCTTCAATGAGTCAACAATAATGTACCTGCATTCCATTTCATTCCCAAAGGCAACCTAGTTAGCACCGTTAATACTCATATATATTTACACCATACATACATACATACATACAAGTGTCACTCATTCAAATAGATATGGTTTAATAAGACGCATGCATATTATCTAAACCAACTCTTTTGAGTATGATAAATCCTACTTCATACACTTACCCATCTATCCAAACTCTTACATACAACTTTGTTGGTGCATATTTCGTACGTCTGCCACTGTGTGAATAGTTAGATAGAGCGTGCGTTGAATATTGTATAGAATAGGAGAAAGTTGGACACGGTTTCGTTAATGTAAAAGTCCATCCGGACGGATGACTATCCAGCCGGATGACCATCCGGATGGATGAGAATCCGGACGGATGGACACATAGGTAGTTGTCTATAAATAGGGACTTGGGGTTCCCATTTGGACAAGCTTTTGGTGCCCTAAGGGGACATGCTAATCGTGTGGTTTCATGGTGCTGTAATCGTCAGAGAGTCAATAGAAACCACTTGAAATTGACTGCTCAGTGTCGTATTATGTTTCTACTCCTTTCTTAGTCAAAATAACGAACCGAACATGTCGTATCGGGACCGAAGCTCCGTCAAACTCGCCGGTTCCTGGATTAACAAACTTACATTCCTACATATTCATACTAACAATTCTTAGTCACAAACTACTATACATATAAGTCTCCTACATACCAACCTACGTGTATACTCATTTCTATTCGTGTTTAATAATGGGTTCCATTTACTAACATACAATTAATCTATTCATATATTCCTACATATTTACTTCGTTCCCACACATACTTGCATACACACCCCGTTCTTACCCGTACCTCATAAACACACTTTAATGAGTTTGGGGTACATTTCAGGAGCTTAAAAATGAGTTCTATAATCACCCGTACCTAATAAAACTACATGGTAAGGTTGGGGTGTATTATGGAAGTTTAACAGGGCTTGGGAATGGGTCTACGGGGTCCGGAATCGAAGAAAAACGAAGAAACGGGGTTGTTGGCATCGGCTGGCACATAGACAACAACTTATGGCGTCAGCCAACTGCTGCCCAGCGTCGGCGACGTAGCCTATGCGGCACCGACGTCGGATTTCATTTTTTTCAATGTTTCGACCCCCATTCGTGCATCTCGAACTTCCCAAATCGTAAAATAACATTATTCCAAGCCCCCAAATCATTCTAACACTTAACCCCATGTCTTCATAGTCAAATCTATACTTTTATCATACATTCATGATTTTAACCCGTTTGATTTTACCAAGTTATTTTCGACATAGTTAACTACTTATGGCCCGCTACAACAATACTTACCTTAGTACTATGATTACCTAAACATTCTTACATTGTTCCCATACCATAACATCCAAATTCCACATCCGGCACATACTTTCTACATTTTGACCCGTTTGAACTTAACGAGAGTTTTTATTCATAACTAGTCTGCATATTACCCAATACGACCTTACTTACTTTCGTTCTACCATTACTTACCCATCCTTTTTGCAATCAAAACTCATTACATAATAATAAATTTAGTTCAGAAATCACTTACCTTAAGCGTCCGTATTCGTGATTGCTTCCTCGCCTCCTCTTGTAGTTAGCCTTCTGTGCTTGCGTCCTTGACATGATGCTTATCCACATGGTTGTTAGGTTGAGATGATAAGGAATCCTCATTCATGGAAAGCTTCATCATCTAATTTGATCTTGATTCGGGAGAATTTGTGATGGATTGAATCAAGGAAGTTCTTGCTCTCCCTCTCTCTAAACATGACATACATACACACACTAACTAGTGTTTTGATTTTATAAACTTCTAATTCAAGTTGCTAGATTTAGTCCCTCATGTTTTCCATATTATTTTTACTTGGTCGTAACTTATCTACTTAGTTACCAATAACCCTAATCAAGTTAGTTAGTCTTACTTATTTATGTCATGCCATATCCCAAGAAGCCTTACTAGTTAATTAAGCACTTGGGTTGTTGGGGCGTTACAAATATACAACAATAATAAAGTTGTGATTTAACCAAATGCTGCCAATTTATATGTATATTATCAATTAGCAACAAATTCCTTATGCATTATGTATAAAAACAAAACGCCAAAGCACCTATTAATGATCAGAAGCACGACATGGTTCCAACAAAGATTGCCATGCCAGATGACGAGCACCATCACAACCATTATACACATGTATTGTAATCACTCTCAAATATGCATAAAGTCATCTTCATCAAGAGCCGAGTTTCAAACAATATGGATGTTAACATAAACATAAAACACCACTAAAGCCATATGTACAACAACCCAAAGCATCCATATATAAACCGAGTATACAACTCGAAAACATCTAGGCTCAGAAGCTACACATAGCTGCAAGAAAGACTAGCACGCTAAATGAGAAACACCATCATAGCCATTATACATACGCGTTGCAATAACTCTCATATGAGCAAGAAGCCATCTTCATGGAGACCAAAAGTTTTAGATGAACAAAAATAAATAAAGTGTACTGCATAAAGCCAAAAATCTTAGGGGCTGTTTGGCAACCTCTGAACTACTAAGTGTCGAATAGTTAGAGGTCTGACCGGGTAAGAGGCTTTGAACCAGTAAGTGTTGTTTGGCTAAAGTTCTGAATAAATATGTAAAATGGCTATTTTACCCCTTTGAACAATTTTGTGTTGAATGAAATGTATCTGGTGGTTGTCGAGTACTGATGGTGGTTGTTAGTGGTGGTGGATGGTGGTGACACTCGTGGTTGGGGGTGTTTATCATAGGTGGTGTTAGTAGTGGTTGGTGTGGTCGGTGGTGGCGGGTGGTGGCTGAAGTTTTGGGTTAAGGAAGATTATTGAGGCAAGTATAAATCTGTTTTTTAACCCTTCAACATCATTTTTATCACTTAATCATTAAGAGCACAACTAAACCATTAAGAGGTGTTATTTTTGTGAGCCAAACACCCTTACCTCTTACTGATTTAGAGGTAGTCTCTTAACAGAGTCATTAAGAGGTCACCAAACAACCCATTAGATGAACACATAGTGTCATCGTCATCAATATCTCAAACGTACACAAAGAAATAAAATCAATCCGTATTAAACCAAAAATCTTATATGAACACATAACGTCATCGTTATGGATATCACGGCGGGTTTACAACCCAAAAAATCAAAATATCACAAAACAAAACCAAACACTGGAAAACATATGACATCACCAGAAAACAGAGATGGACACATAGTGTCATCGTCGTTGATATCACATTGGCTTTACAACCCAGAAAATCAAAATATCACAAAGATAAACCAAACACCGGAAAACATACCCTATCACTGGAAAACATTTACGTTAGGCATCACCGGCAGAACCGGTATCATTGGTAGAAACCCATTAAGCCGATAAACATCGTTTAAATGGTAAAAATCAAAACATGTCACATCAAAGGAATTGGAATGCCTATAACCAAAAACGGTGACCATACATATAACTTGGAAACATGCCGGTAGGTCATTACCCAGAAAGTATCAAAATGCAAACACATAGGTGTGCGTCTACCGGCAAAAGCAATCAAAATATCCAAATAAAACAAACCACCGTAAAAGACGACGCAATCTAAGCCAGAAAACCCTAAACGGGTGACAGTCCAAATGACGCATCCCGAATGAGCCTCCTTAAATACCAACATGTGTTACAAACCAAAAAACCCTAGGTACAACCTAGATAAACACATAAAACAACCAAAGCCTTATGTACGACTACCTAAAGTAACCCAATGTTATTTATTGATATTATAAACTAGATTATTCATACATCTGTATAAATAACAGTAAAAAAAGAAAACATTTATATACAATTGAATTGACCGCGAATAAAATTGCTTAGAAGCAGCCAATGTCGTGTATAAAATGTAAAAAGTTGAATATGACCTAACTTTTGAAAAACTAACTTACTCCAACTTAAAAATGATTTATAGGACCATCAAGAAGGTGCCAACATACAAGTAAAAACGATTGTATCTCCATCATCATATTTATTAAAATCTTAAAAGGTTGATTCAATGGATGAATTTGAAACTGGATATAATAATATTATATATTTGAACCAAAGTAGCAATTTACAAACAAGTGGCAGGTAAACGGGCAACAAGTTGCGCCGCAATCCCCTTTTGAATTGCAAAACCAATCCTACTAAAGACGAAACGACCCCAATTTCTGAACAAGCAAACAATTTTATAGTATATAATTACCTATTAAAAATATTTTATGATAATGATAATTCACCCTTTTCTCTTATATCTTATACCCTATAGATTTTATGATAATGATAATTCACCCTTTTCTCTTATATCTTATACCCTATAGATAATTATATATATTTGATACCAAATATGGTTTCTAGTTATCAGAAATCATTAATTAAAACATGAACAAGTTTAACGATTTATCATCATCACATGTATATAATTCTTGATAAGGTGTTGTATCTGAGGAAGCGAGTAACCTCAAACATAGTAAAGTGCTTTAAGGATATGTAAGTTGCAGCAGCTTCGATTGTCATTATTGGTTTACTTTGCCCACTATTTATTTAATTTGTACACGTTTTAAATAACAATTTTACATGCATCCTGTCATTTTCTCTAACGATCATCCATCAACCCAGTTAAACGCATCCAAATGCCCCTCACGTTAGAGGCGAAGTTTATACCCTATAGATAATTATATATATTTGATACCAAATATGGTTTCTAGTTATCAGAAATCATTAATTAAAACATGAACAAGTTTAACGATTTATCATCATCACATGTATATAATTCTTGATAAGGTGTTGTATCTGAGGAAGCGAGTAACCTCAAACATAGTAAAGTGCTTTAAGGATATGTAAGTTGCAGCAGCTTCGATTGTCATTATTGGTTTACTTTGCCCACTATTTATTTAATTTGTACACGTTTTAAATAACAATTTTACATGCATCCTGTCATTTTCTCTAACGATCATCCATCAACCCAGTTAAACGCATCCAAATGCCCCTCACGTTAGAGGCGAAGTTGTCAATTTACCTTACCTAAACCATTAAAAAACCCCAAACGATTTTTTTTAAGTTAAAAACGAACGGTTTAAAAAACAAATGGCTTAAAATAAAGAAATGATTTTAAAAAAAATGAACCATCTAAAATGGCGATTTTAAAAAATGAACGTTTTAATACACCGGACTGTTTGTTTTTTAAATCGTTTATTTTTTCAAATCGCCAGTTTTAAATCGTTTGTTTTTTAAAATCATTCGATTCATTTTAAATCTTTCGTTTTTAATTTGCTTTAAAAAATTTGTTGTTCTAAACGTCTTTTATAAACGGTTTTAAAATAGTTATGTTTACGACTATTCAAATGAAAACAACCATCGCTAAAATGGACATTTTATATTCAGTTTAATAATCATCATGTTGATAAAAAAAATTTTTTTACAGATATACAACAACTAAAGTTACATGTCATAATCAAATATTATAAATAAGTATCGGTTGCAAATATATATCGGGGAAAGTTACCGTACAAATAAACTTAACATACTAAATATACAAATTGCATGAAAAGGACAAAAGAAGATGGTGACATTTTTGTAATTATCAGTAACTATCAATAACTATCAAAATTACTCTTGTAGAGTAATTTTGATATTTTGTAGAGTAATTTTGTAAAATGTTCATGTAGAGTAATTTTGGTCTTGTAGGGTAATTATCAAAATTACACTAACCCCCCCCCCCCCCCCCCCCCAATTGTAATGTTCAAGTTAAAAATCAAGCTTAATTGCTTAAATAAAATGTTTACACTTAAAAGAAAAACTATAAAACTAATACAGGAAAGTTCCTGTACAAATAAAGTTAACGTACTAAACGTACGAATAGCATGAAAAAGACAAAAACACGCGGTGACATTTTTGTAATTATCTGCTTGTAGGGTAATTATCAAAATTACTCTACAAATGATACTGTAGAGTAATTTTGATCCTCTAGAGTAATTTTATAAAATGTTTTTGTAGAGTAATTTTGGTCTTGTAGAGTAATTTTGATCAAAAAACTATATCTCAGCAAAAAAAAACCACAAAAAACCTAACCCCCCACCCCCACCCAAACTAAATGCTAAAAACTAAGCCATAAAGCTAAACCTCATAACTAAATGCTAACAAAATTACTCTACAAGATCAAAATTACTCTACATGATCATTTTACAAAATTACTCTACAAAAGATTAAAATTACTCTAAATGATCATTTTACAAAATTACTCTAAAAGATCAAAATTACTCTACACAATTATTTGTAGAGTCATTTTGAATTATATGTTATTTAATAAACTTGCAGGATAATTTTGATTCACTTATAAAAGTAATTTTGATACAGAGTAATTTTGATACACTTGTAGATTAATTTTGATAATTACCCTACAAGAACAAAATTACTCTACAAGAACATTTTACAAAATTACTCTAAAAAAGATCAAAATTACTCTACAAGAGTAATTTTGATAGTTACTGATAATTACAAAAATGACACCGTGTTTTTTTGTCTTTTCCTCCAATTTGTACGTTTTGTACGTTAACTTTATTTGTATTTGATCTTTATCCAATATATATCATATATACAATTCAAAAAACAAAAACGAAAGAATATAAAAATGAGTGGTTTAGTAAACAAGTGATTTAAAAAAGGCGTACCGGTTAAACGAAGTTTAATAAATAGTAAATAAATTAAGTATATTCAATTTTAAAAGAGAAAATAAATATATTAGTATAACACACATATATAGGTACGGGATCATTAGAAAACGCCAAAAGATATGAGAACGGTGAGAACGGATTCTGGCGTAACACGTGTCACGCGACATAGTGAAGGGCGGGGGGGGGGGGGGGGCGCTTTTTTGCCCTTTTATATTCTTTTTTTAAACGCATCTCACATCACTTCTCCATTTTTGGCGTTTAACAAATATGCGGCGTTTTTATTGTTTTTTTAGATCAGGACCATAGTAAATATTTTGGCGTTTTAACTAAGTATGACTTTGATTGTTGTGTCATGTAGGATGCAGGCCTATAATGTGACAGACAATTATGACGTTTTGAAAAGATAAACAAATTCAATTTTCCATGTAGTGGCTTTTAATATAATAAATGTTTGGCAATAATGTTACCGTCTTTTTATTTTACTGTTACGTCAATTAGTGTTGCTTTTCCAGTAATACTTTGTTTGGCATTTTTTGGCGTTTTATATAGCACCAACGTGCTTTGCAAGCATCCGTTCTCACAGTTTTTATACTATCAGGCGTTTTGGTGTTTGTAGTTTTTGGCGTTTTATACTCAATTTTTTTATTAGTAGAGAATTAGATAATAAACAACAGAGAATTAGATAACAAACAATAGAAAATGAAAAAAAAATTAAAAATTCTAATATAATTTCTCATCCAAATCTTCACTGTCATCAGTCTGTTCTACTTTACCCTTTTTGGTGTTTTGAACCTGTTTTGAATATCTTACATAGATGCTAATTTTCCTATATACCGCCCGTCTTTAGAAGATGTTTATTTTTAGTGGCATCCTTTATTTTGGTTTGATATATACTTGTTGGTGACTTGTTGAAGATCAACGCCTACTCGAATGTATTGATCCCTTCATGCCATCCATATATCCATCAAGAACAAAGTGACATGATGACATATCAGTGTCATCAGTCTCCTTTTCATGAATATTTGTAAATATCATTAAGCAAAAGCTTATAGAGATACCCACCTCAAAGAAAAATCCATTCAGTGAAACTTCATTCAGAACAATACTCAATATAGAAAAAACGAGGTTTCCCATCTGTGGCTTTTTGATATTCACCAATTTACACATATTTTAGTCTCCCATTTTATCCCCATTTTATGCGTTTTCGGCCGTAAAACCGTTAATCGGATACTTAATCAGGTATAATTTTGTTTACGAGTCTAAAACAGCATGCCAAACAAGATGATGGTGAAAACGAGGACTTTCCGGACGAAACGAAAAAGCTGTGAACATTCTGTGAAGATTCTGACCTGGGCGTTTGGCACGGCCGTGCAACGAATGGCACGACCGTGCGAATCCGACAACATAACCCAGCCCGACAGTGCACGCCAGTGCGATCCAGAGTGCAAACCAATCCCGGAGTTGAACGATCGTGCGGATGGTTGCACCCCGTGCGGATCCGATGTCTAGCACCAACCCGGAAATGCACTGCCCGTTCAGATGTCCGTGCCACCCTAACCCGGAGATGCACGATCGTGCCACCAATGGAACGGCCGTGCGACTACGAAATCTGGTCAAGATCTGATGATGTCACACGGTATGGTGAACAGTGATTCAAAAGTGAACGGTCGTGCACTTTATTGGCACGACTGTGAGATCGCAAAATTATTTAAAAAACAGACAGCAACATTCTGTTCGTAACTCTGGATATTTTGGGAGCTCTTTAGGCGATTTTCAGGCTCCGAAGGCATTAGCTTTCACCCGGATTCAAGCCAGATTGTGCCGATTAGCTCTGTTATCTTCTGGATTCTTAATCTAGTGCTTGTTTATGGTTTGATTCTCTAATCTTTCCATAATTTTGTTAATGTTTCAAGCATTTAGATTAATGTTTTATGTATTATTGTAAGCCTTTGGGCAAAAACAATACAATCCCTTGCTTAATTATAACCATTAGTATGTTAATTTTGTTTGTAATGACACTTGTAAGTATTTTCTATGTTAATCTTTGATAATTAGTTTGCAACCTTGTTATTGTTGTTGATTTCTTGATTATATGTAATTATGATGGATGATTAGTATATGGTTAGTTGAGATAGTTGAAAGATGAAGCTTAATTAACCATGTATTAGTAGACTTTGAACATGCTTAACTTGTTTAACTTGTTTAAAATGTGTGCACCATGATACTAGAAATGGTTAGTGGTTTAGTAAAAGGTAATTATTGTTAATCAAGAAAGCTTTCCGTCACGTAAGGGCCTGAATGGGTTAGATGGTGTTGTTATGAATTCTTGCCATGAATTATTAGCTTAGTTAGTAGTTTAGGCCAAAATTGCTATCTTGGTGAATTTATATGCAAGATTTGTAAAATGAACTCGGTTGTGATTTAATCTAGTTTATGCTTGTCTCGGTGGTTGCATTGTGTTTATCGGTGTCACTTTCCTTGATTAAGTGAGGTTAGAAAACTCCTAACGGATGACTAACTTATTTTTAAGAGATTTTCATAGACATTTATCAATTGCACGTTAAAGAACAATTTTAGGTGGTTAAAGTGTGTTTATCGTTTTACATTTCCGAATGATTGTCATGTTAGGATTCCCGAAAGGGATACTAATTGTCTTGAAAATGAAGAATTGACCAAATGTTTCTAGTGACAAAACCGACTTAGTTTGCATGCTTTGGTTGTGTATAAAGCAAGGTTATATATCTATTTTCTTATTTGGAGTCTATTATGTTTTTATAAGTATTTGTTTATGCTTATTTTAGTTTTTATAAAATCACACAACTTATCTTTCTTCCGTTAATTTAACGACAAAGGTCTAGTATTATTCCTCCGCCCACTTCCTTAGATCGATACTTGGTTCTTACCGATACTTTACTGCATATATGACGGGGTACACTTGCCTCTTTCGTGTGTGTTTTGATGTTGAAGTATAAATCACTTTTATAAATTTAAAACCGAATCGTGTGTATATTCATTATAAAAATATGTATATACGCGCACACGTCAAGTTTTTGGCGCCGTTGTCGGGGAGGTGGCGAGCTTTAGTAACGACCCGAGTCATTATTTTTATCGGTGCACATATTTGTTAATATTTGTGAATATTTTCCGATTCATTTATTTGTTAATATTTCTTGTTTTAATTTAATTTATTCGTTTTCCAAGTCTATTTTTAACACTTGTAAATTTTTAGTCCATTTATTTGTTCGAATTCAGACTCATTATTTATTTATTCTTTGAGTTTTCGGCTCCGAAAAATTATTTTCATACTAGCCGATTCGATTATTTGATTCGTTTTGATTTTTATAAAATTTCAGGCCCATTTTTGAATTTTTATAAAATTTCTAGCCCATTTTTATAAATATTCTGTTTCATTTCAGCCAAAAAAAATAATAAAAAAAAAATAAAAAACAACATTATTATATTAATAAAATATTCATTGTGTCAATTTTTCGTTTGCAGGTTGATGTCCTCAACCCCCGCTCCCGATCCTGTTGAGCCGTCAGACGAACCCGAGCGCGATCTGAGGAGACGTATTCGTGATAGATCTCGCGCGGTAGCGCTGCTATTCGCAGCTGCTGAGTAGGAGCAGGTGGTACCCGCTGAAGCCGAGGGCTCAGGGGCAGCAGGAAACAGAATCATGGTAGACGACGAGTGACCTTTGAATAACTCGAATCAGCCCGGCGGGGCAGGCCTGGAGCCGAGTATCCTACAGCCGACTATAGATGCACCTACTTTTGAAATTAAATCTAGTATTATTAATATGGTGCAGAATTCGGTGCAGTTTGACGGGCTTGAGCATGAGGATCCCGGAAGACATATTGCTGCTTTTCTCGCTGTTTGTTCGACATTCAGGATTAGAGGTGTTTCGGAGGATGCAGTTCGGTTGAGGTTGTTTCCATTCTCACTGCGTGACAAAGCTAGAGCTTGGCTTATGTCACTTCCAGCTGGGTCCATCAGGACCTGTAATGAGCTGGCGGAGCTGTTTATGCAAAAATATTTTCCACCTGAGAAAACAACCAACCTATGGAACCGGATTGTGACCTTTCGCCAAGATGAGGGAGAGTCGTTTCACGCGGCCTGGAAGAGATTTAAAGATTTGTTAATTGATGTACCAAATCACGGCTTCTCCAAAAGACAGCTGGTCTTGACATTCTATCAAGGGCTTAGTTACAACACGCAGGAGAGATTAGACGTGAATGCAGGAGGCGATCTAGGAACAAAGACGCCGAATGAAGCGTATGATATCATAGAAAAAGTTGCGTTGAAGTCTATCTCGTGTCGAGAAGGAGATAGAGACCGGGCAACAACATCATTATCATCATCTCGCCCAGGAGTTCACGCTGTGGACGACTACACGGCCATTACTGCACAAATCTCGGCTCTTTCAGCGAAATTCGATAAGTCCCAAATAGCTACGCAAGTTGGTTCAGGGTGTGACCAGTGTGGAGTGTCACACGAACCTGGTGCATGCTTTCAGGGAGTCGTGTACGAGGGCCACGAAGAAGTGGATTTTGTGAGTAATCAGGTAAGGCCGCAGAACAATCCCTACAGCAATACCTATAACCCCGAATGGAGGAATCACCCAAATTTTGGGTGGCGAGCGAATGTGGGTAATCAAAACCCATTGGGATTTACTCAGCGTGCTCCAGCGCCACAACAGGCTCAAGGTCAGCAATTTCAGCCATATAACCAACCTTACCAGCAACGTCCATATTCGTATCAGAATCAGGGCACTGGGAGTAGTTCCCAGCAGCAGGCCCCTCAATCTAGTTCCAAGCTGGAGGACATGATGGCTCAGCTTCTTACTAGCTCCTCGAGTGCGAATCAGTTGGCTGGAAAACGATACCAACAAAGCGAGGATCGTTTTCTTTCCCATGAGGGAGAAATGAGGAGTCACAAAGCCTCAATTCAAAATATCGAGAACCAGGTTGGTCAGCTGGCAAAGATGATGCCTGAAAGACCCCAAGGTGGTCTTCCGGGCAAGACCGAGCCAAACCCGCGCGGGCATGTGAATGCGGTCATGACCAGGAGTGGTAAGACTACCGAACCCGATATATCGAACTCATCACCGATCACTGGAGCGGTCCCGACTGATACACCGGACGAGGTGCAAGCCAGGCTAGGCCCAGCAAGTACAGCACAAGTCCAGGAGCCAGTCAAAGATTACACTCCACCAGTACCTTATCCGGGCAGGCTGAAGAAGCAGAAAAACGAAGAATAATACGGTAAGTTTCTTGAATTGTTTAAACAACTTCACATAAATATACCGTTTGTTGAAGCCTTGGCCCAGATGCCAAAGTATGCAAAATACCTAAAGGACATCCTCTCGAATAAGCAGAAGCTCAAGGATATATCATGTGTGGTGATGAATGAAAGTTGTTCTGCCGTTTTCCAAAACCGTCTGCCCATGAAAATGGGAGATCCGGGTAGTTTTACGCTCCCTTTTTTATTGGAAACATGTCTGTCAGCCATGCATTGGCTGATTTGGGAGCGAGTATCAACCTTATGCCCTATAAGGTTTTTACTAAACTGGATCTGGGTGAGCCGTCACCCACTAGAATGAGCATTCGGTTGGCAGACCATTCAATCAAGTATCCGCGTGGATTTGTTGAAAACATGCTTGTTAAAATCGATAAATTTGTTTTCCCCGTGGATTTTGTTATTCTTGACATGGATGAAGATTCAAGAGTGCCATTGATACTTGGGCGCCCGTTCCTCAATACTACAAGGACGATTGTTGATGTGGCAGCTGGCCAAATCACGCTCCGACTCTTCGAGTAAATGACGAGCACGTGACATTTGATATTAATAGATCAATACAACACCCGCAAAGTCACGGTGATATGCTTTATTATGTCGACATTGTCGACGCATGTGTGTGCTCTCATTTCCAAGGCACTATTGAAGAGATTGATTTGGACACACGTCTGTCGTGTGGGGACCTGATTGGCATTACGCAGGAGGGCCACGATTTCGAGCAGCCAGTCTATCAGATTGGTGACGATGGTTCCCAGAGTCCGGAGCGTTTTCTAGAAATTGGCCATCTTGAAGAAGAGAAATCAAAACCTTCGATTGAAGATCCACCGTCTTTGGAGTTGAAAGAAATCCCACCACATCTCGAGTATGCATTTCTGGATGAGGAGTGTCGCTTGCCGGTCATCATTTCGGCATTATTGGAAAAAGATGAGAAGAAGCAGCTTCTCGAGGTTCTTAGACTTCATAAGAGAGCAATTCCGTGGAAGATTATGGACATCAAGGGCATCAATCCTTCTTTTTGTACTCACAAGATTCTGATGGAAGACGAGTACAAACCATGTGCACAGCATCAGAGGCGTTTAAATCCGAATATGCAAGACGTGGTGAAGAAAGAAGTGATTAAGTTGTTGGATGCCGGGTTGATTTATCCTATATCCGACTCTGTGTGGGTGAGTCCAGTGCAGGTAGTACCCAAGAAAAGTGGTTTTACTGTAGTCTCAAATGATAGGAATGAGCTAATTCCTACCCGTACCGTCACTGGGTGGCGAGTTTGCATTGACTACCGCAAACTCAACGATGCTACTCGTAAGGATCACTTCCCGCTACCATTCATCGACCAGATGTTGGAGCGTCTGTCGGGGAAGTTGTATTACTGTTTCTTGGACGGGTTCTCTGGATACTTCCAAGTTCCTATAGCTCCTGAGGATCAGGAGAAGACTACCTTTACCTGCCCCTTCAGCACATTCGCCTACCGGCGTATGCCTTTTGGGTTGTGTAATGCACCGGCGACCTTCCAGAGATGCATGGTTGCAATTTTTCATGATATGATCGAGGATTCTATGGAGGTTTTCATGGATGACTTTTCTGTATTTAGGGATTCCTTCGATCATTGTTTGGAAAATTTGAAGAAGATGTTGAAGAGGTGCGAAGAAACGAATCTGGTCCTAAACTGGGAAAAGTGCCACTTCATGGTGAAGGAGGGCATAGTTCTGGGACATAAGATTTCTCGTGCTGGTATGGAGGTCGATCCAGCTAAAGTTGACATTATTTCACGACTTCCGCCTCCCACCTCTGTGAGAGCGATACGGGGCTTTCTTGGTCATGCGGGGTTCTATAGGCGATTCATCAAGGATTTTTCGAAAATCGCTAGGCCCATAACCCATTTGTTAGAGAAAGACGCTCTGTTTATCTTTGGAGATGATTGCTTGAGGGCTTTTGACCTTCTCAAGCATAAGTTGATTGAGGCCCCTATTTTGGTTGCGCCTGACTGGAGTCTGCCATTCGAAATTATGTGCGACGCGAGCGATTACGCTATAGGGGCCGTTCTAGGTCAAAATAAAGAAAAGCACTTTCACCCGATCTATTATGCGAGCAAGACTCTTCACGACGCTCAGGAGAACTACACCACGACTGAAAAAGAGCTCTTGGCTGTTGTTTTCGCATTTGACAAATTTAGATCGTATTTGGTGCTTTCAAAAACAATTGTGTATACTGATTACGCAGCCAGCAGATATCTTTTCAGCAAACAGGACGCTAAACCGCATCTCATCAGATGGATCTTGTTGCTGCAGGAGTTTGATATCGAAATTCAAGATAAAAGGGTGCGTTGAATGTAGCGGCTGACCATCTATCTCGGTTGGAGCATGGAGACATCAAGGACACGCGTTGGGATTCAATCAATGACAATTTCCCACATGAGTCGTTGATGGGTGTTGAGATATGCGATGAGTCACCATGGTTCGCTGACTTCCCGAACTATCTTGCTTGCGGGATTCAGATTAAAGGGTTGACTCACCAACAAAAGAGAAAATTGTTTTCGGATGTCAAGCACTACATTTGGGACGATCCTTTCTTATTTAAGGTTGGTGCTGATCAGGTGATCAGAAGATGCGTTTCAGGAAAGGAGGCAACCGATATTCTGCGCCATTGTCACGAGGGACCTACCGGAGGCTACCATGGAGCCAATTTCACCGCCAAGAAGGTGCTTGATTCCGGGTTTTATTGGCCGACTGTTTTTCGTGATGCACAGAGTTGGGTTACAGCGTGTGATGCCTACCAGAGGGCAGCAAATATATCGGCAAGTGATGAAATGCCTCAGAACTGGATTCAAGTTTGTGAAGTCTTCGACATTTGGGGGATAGAATTCATGGGACCATTTCCCCCCTCACGAGGAAATAAGTACATCCTGGTCGCGGTTGATTATGTATCAAAGTGGGCTGAGGCACATGCCATACCCACCAATGATGCTAGGGTGGTCGTGAGATTTTTGAAAAGTTTGTTCGCCCGATTTGGCGCTCCGAAGGCGCTTATCAGTGACAGAGGGACTCACTTCTGCGATACACAGCTTGAAAAAGCTTTGTCCCGCTACGTTGTGCATCACCGTTTATCCACGCCCTATCATCCACAGACGAGCGGGCAGGTGGAGGTCACAAATCGGGGACTAAAACGAATCCTTGAGCGGTCAGTAGGTGCAAACCGCAAGGATTGGTCGGACAAACTAGACGAGGCGTTGTGGGCTTTCCGTACGACTTACAAGACCCCTATTGGGACTACTCCCTTTAGGCTTCTTTACGGAAAAGCGTGTCATTTACCTGTGGAGTTGGAGCACAAAGCGATGTGGGCTCTTAAAACTGCTAATCTGGACCTAAAAACCGGAGGTGGAGCCCGGTTCTTCCAGATTCACGAGCTAGAGGAGCTACGAAAACAAGCTTATGAAAACTCCGTGCTATACAAAGAGCGCACCAAGAGATTGCACGACAAACGCTTGAAGGACCATAAGCAATTCCAAGCAGGCGATCTTGTTCTTCTCTACAACTCGAGGTTGCATTTATTTCCGGGAAAACTACATTCACGTTGGACAAGACCATACACGGTAAAAGTGGTATTTCCATATAGGACTGTTGCAATAGAGAACGCGGACGACGTTATTTTCAAGGTAAATGGTCATCGTTTGAAGCTTTACGTTGCCGGGCTGATCGAGTCGGCGGTGGAGGTTATCGAGCTCCACGTCCCGCACACATCATAAGTGTGGGGAGGAGAGTCTACGCTACTGACTCGTGGATTAAAAATGTAGCAAGAGCGTCTTTGGCGCTTTAGGGGTAAAAACGTCCATTTTTATGTTTTTGTCGTTTTAGCGTAATTTAGGTGTGTTTCGTAGTTTCCGTAAGTTTGTACAGTTTTTAAACGTGCCGAGCGTAGGGTGTATGTGGGAATAATGTTAGATCAGTTTGCGGATGGTAAAAATGGCAAAAAAAAGGCAAAATCGGCTGCTGAATCTGCATTCTGCAGAAAACAGACAAGTCTGCAGATATGGCACGGCCGTGCCACAGACCGCACGCCCGTGCGATTGCGGGCTGGCCGGCACCTCGAGTTGCACCCCTGTTCATTACCGAGGTCAACGTGCAAGGATTGGTCAACACCGGTGACGCACGACCGTGCGAGAGGTCGCACGCCCGTGTGAATGGCTAAGGGCATTTTGGTCATTTGTGCAGTATAAAGACCCTTGTCTGCAGCCCCCATTCTCATTCGCGAACCCTAAACTGCACCAGCCGTTCCAGACCGATTTTCCCTCAAATCGCACCAATTTTTCGCACGGTTTCACAGATCCTTTCGCACGGTATGTTTTTTCTTGTCGATTTTCTGTTTCATCCTTGTTCTAGGTTAGATTCGTTCAATTTCTTCAAGGCTTTTTAGGGTTCCCTTCATAAACACAAGTGAAACCCTAGCCCTTGCAAGAATCATATGTCTCGTGAGCATCCGGTTGATTTTCTGACCCCCGTTGGCCCAAAACTTGTTGATTTTTGAAAAATCTGGCTATTCAGAATCGGGTGTTGAAATCTGCAGAAAAACGTGTCGCACGGTCGTTCCTCAGGTGGAACGGTCATTCAGTACCGGTTGTTCACTGGATTTGTTGTGGTCTCGGACATGCACGGGGGTGCCATTGACTGCACGCCGTGCAAGTCCGACTATAGCCGACCACCGTTGCTGATTCTCGGGAACGCACGACCGTGCGGTTGGAGGCACGCCCGTGCCAATCGCCTAGATCAGCGGGACAGTAGCTTCATAACAGTGTGTTCGGCTGTTCCGAATGAAATTTTTTCTGTTTCTCCTGTTCTAACTGTCATCCCTCATGCAGATGGACCATCCCTTCCTACAATTCGACCCCGAAGAGGAGAAAGAAAGTCTTTGCATCCTGAAACTTCACGCATTGTGGCAAAGGCGAGGGCAGTTCGGCATCCCTAGAAGACTAGACTGGGATGTTATGACCGAATTAAATCAGCGCGATCGACTCGAAAACATGTTAACAATTCCGCTTTCGCATTTGGTCGCCATCGACCGCCCGATCTATCGAGAGCTTACACTAGAATTATTCGCTACCTATTCTTACGACAAGCCAAAAGCGCATAAAGTTCCAAACTTCCGCTACAGGAACAGGGTAAATTTCATACTAGGCGGGCGTTGGCATAATTGGACAGTAGGAAGATTGGGTCGAAGACTAGGAATCTACACCAATGAGGATATGGATTCAGAGTTCTTTACAGATCAGTTCACCTTCCCAAGTGAAGAGGCGCGAGGCGAGTTTTGGGCTCAAATTGCAGTTGGAGACCCATATGATCCTCGGATGTCAAAGGCTTCAAGGTTACGAGACCCATTGCATAGAGTCATGCATCACATTTTCAGCCATACCATAGCTGGGCGCATGGATAGTTTGGGAAACTGTCCAACACCGGATCTTATATTTCTATATGCGCTAGCGGAGGGGGTACACATCAACCTCGTCGCGCGGATGGCGGTGTACTATATGCACAGTTCAGGAAGAACCAACAGCAGTCAAATTCACGGTGGTCAGTATGTGACCGAGATCGCTTACAACTTGGGGTTAATGACTGATGAAGTGGTTCAGGGTCTTACCTTAGTGACCGAGGGTATGTATGTTGACGTCCGCTCCTTGAACGCGATGGGGCTTACTGCAGAGACGAATCATGGGGATCGATTGAAGGGATTGAACAACGAGGTCTGGGACCCGTTGCCTCCGGCACAGGCAGAGGATGAGGATGAGGAAATGGGAGACGAGGAGCAGCATCAGCAGCCGCCACACACACCACCACAGCAGCACCACTCGCCACAGTATCACCACTGGCCCCCCGACATTCCTTCGTATCCGGAGTTATATGGCCAGTTTCAGCAGATGCAGGTCAGTCACGAGCAGCAGCGGGCTAGTTTAGAGCAGCTGCATGCTGGTCAAGAGCAGCAGCGGGCCAATATAGAGTGGCTGCATGTTAGTCAGGAGCAGTTGCGGGCGAACCAGGAGGCGATTAGGGTGAACCAAGACTACATGCGCCAGGAGGTGCAGGCCTGGTTCTCATACCTTTTCGGGGGTCTGCATAATGCCTTTCCCGACTACTTTCAGGAGCCCCCACAGTTCCCATTCAGGAACCCAGGCGGTTATGGAGGGGCAGGCCCATCCAACACGGGAGGGGATGCGGGTGACGATAACGAGGAGTAGGTGGAGTTGTTAGTTGGTGGTTTTATGTTATTTTAGTAGTTTATTTGTCGGGTGTTCATTTTGGCTACTATTTCAAACACCCGCGGATATGTACTTTAATTTTCTGACACTTTCGTATGTTTGCTTTATTTCATGTTTTGATATATAGTAATCCTTTTATGTATGTAAATCATGGTTTGTTTGATTTTAGATTATCGCTGCATTCTGTTTTGTCTTGCTGTGCTTTATGACATCTTACAGATTTTTTAAGCAAGTCTTGGACCGGAGCACATCACAGAATCAGCTTTGAAGTCTCGTTGCATCAAAATCATCTTCAGGGGAGTATTATTCTCCTTTATCTCTATAGTTCGGGTTTCGCATTGGGGACAATGCGAAGTTCAAGTGTGGGGAGGGGTTTAACTTGTTGACTTTGTTTGTCCTATTAAAAAAATCAGAAAAATCAATCAAAAAGATCTTTAATTTGTATATATTTTTAGCAAATAAACCGGTTGGTTGTGTTTTAGAAAGCTTCGGATATGATAAAAACCCGGCAAGCCAAATAAATTTTGAAAAAGAAAACTAGAAAGCGTGACAAACAAAGAAAGACTTGCATGATAATTTTCACACTGTTACCCATTCCTTCCGTTATGTGAGCATATTTGAGCCTTGAAATTGTTATATATTTGTTCATTTCGGATGTAGGAGTGAGCCGGATGTCACGTGTAATTTAGAACTTGTCACTAGCATGCTTGTTAAGACCATGAACTTGCGAAATTGTGTAGAAGTGATAGAGGCACCTAGAAAATCCCTTTGTTGTATCCTTGTTCTTTGTGTTGTGTTTCCAGTAAACCTTACATTACCCCTTAGGATTAACCATGTCGAGCCTTCCCCGTGTTTCCCTTTGTTTACCCAATCACCCACTTAGCCAAATGTAGCCTTTTTATTTTTAAACCTTTTGTGTTAAAACTCGGTTAAAATCATCGTTTAACTAGCGCTTCTTGTAGTTATTTGTTCATTGTACAAATCCATTTGAAAAAAAAAACAGAAAATAAAACACCCTAAAATAGGGTGAAGTCGACAAAATTCGAGCAGTTTTGAATGCTAAATGATGAAATCTCGTTGATGACCTCGATGTCACAAAAGTCGGCTTTTTAAGGCATATGTATGTATAGTTTTATTGTTTTGCGCTTATTAAACGTAACTACCGAGTTTTAACCATTTCGTCACTTTAAAAATCCCTTTCCATACCCTTCACCCAAGCCTATCATTAAAACCCGTAAAGACCTCTTGATTTGCACCTTTTCGCATGTTAGTTGGTGGAGATGAGATCTTTTGACAAGCATATGATATTACACGTTTCATTGACATGGCATTGAGTGTTTGCACATACACATTTTATGTATGTTTCACAAATAAAACCGAGTGTATGTGAACATTGTGAGGTGTGTGAAGATTAGCGTGTTAAGTCAATTGAAAGTGAAGTCACGGCTTTTTGGTTATCTATATACATATTTGCATGCGCTTCTTTGGTTTGAATCAATTGATGTTGTCTTTCGAAAAACCGGCTAACCATTTGTAGTTGTTTTAGTAGATAGTTTGTAAATTCTCGTTTTTGTTAGATTCTAGCTTTTATTGCATTTTAGTTTTAGCTTGCTTGAGGACAAGCAAGGTTCAAGTGTGGGGAGATTTGATATTCACCAATTTACACATATTTTAGTCCCCCATTTTATCCCCATTTTATGCGTTTTTGGCTGTAAAACCGTTAATCGGAAACTTAATCAGGGATAATTTTGTTTACAGGTTTAAAACAGCATGCCAAACAAGATGATGGTGAAAACGAGGACTTTCCGAACGAAACGACAAAGCTGCGAACATTCTGTAAAGATTCTGACCTGGGCGTTTGGCACGGCCGTGCAACGAATGGCACGACCGTGCGAATCCTACAACATAGCCAAGCCCGGCGGTGCACGCCAGTGCGATCCGGAGTGCAAGCCAATCCCAGAGTTGAACGATCGTGCGGATGGTTGCACCCCATGCAGATCCGATGTCTAGCACCAACCCGGAAATGCACTGCCCGTTCAGATATCCGTGCCACCCTAACCCGGAGATGCACGATCGTGCCACCAATGGAACGATCGTGCGACTACGAAATCTGGTCAAGATCTGATGATGTCACACGGTATGGTGAACAGTGATTCAAAAGTGAACGGTCGTGCACTTTATTGGCACGACTGTGCGATCGCAAAATTATTTAAAAAACAGACAGCAGCATTCTGTTCGTAACTCTGGATATTTTGGGAGCTCTTTAGGCGATTTTCATGCTCCGGAGGCTTTAGCTTTCACCCGGATTCAAGCCACATTGTGCCGATTAGCTCTGTTATCTTCCGGATTCTTAATCTAGTGCTTGTTTATGGTTTGATTCTCTAATCTTTCCATAATTTTGTTAATGTTTCAAGCATTTAGATTAATGTTTTATGTATTATTGTAAGCCTTTGGACAAAAACAATACAATCCCTTGCTTAATTATAACCATTAGTATGTTAATTTTGTTTGTAATGACACTTGTAAGTATTTTCTATGTTAATCTTTGATGATTAGTTTGCAACCTTGTTATTGTTGTTGATTTCTTGATTATAAGTAATTATGTTGGATGATTAGTATATGGTTAGTTGAGATAGTTGAAAGATGAAGCTTAATTAATCATGTATTAGTAGACTTTGAACATGCTTAACTTGTTTAACTTGTTTAAAATGTGTGCACCATGATACTAGAAATGGTTAGTGGTTTAATAAAAGGTAATTATTGTTAATCAAGAAAGCTTTCCATCACGTAAGGACCTTAACGGGTTAGATGGTGTTGTTATGAATTCTTGCCATGAATTATTAGCTTAGTTAGTAGTTTAGGCCAAAATTGCTATCTTGGTGAATTTATATGCAAGATTTGTAAAATGAACTCGGTTGTGATTTAATCTAGTTTATGCTTGTCTCGATGGTTGCATTGTGTTTATCGGTGTCACTTTCCTTGATTAAGTGAGGTTAGAAAACTTCTAACGAATGACTAACTTATTTTTAAGAGATTTTCATAGCAATTTATCAATTGCACATTAAAGAACAATTTTAGGTGGTTAAAGTGTGTTTATCGTTTTAGCTTTCCGAATGATTGTCATGTTAGGATTCCCGAAAGGGATACTAATTGTCTTGAAAATGAAGAATTGACCAAATGTTTCTAGTGACAAAACCGACTTAGTTTGCATGCTATGGTTGTGTATAAAGCAAGGTTATATTTCTATTTTCTTATTTGGAGTCTATTATGTTTTTATAAGTATTTGTTTATGCTTATTTTAGTTTTTATAAAATCACACAACTTATCTTTCTTCCGTTAATTTAACGACAAAGGTCTAGTATTATTCCTCCGCCCACTTCCTTGGATCGATACTTGGTTCTTACCGATACTTTACTGCATATATGACGGGGTACACTTGCCTCTTTCGTGTGTGTTTTGATGTTGAAGTATAAATCACTTTTATAAATTTAAAACCGAATCGTGTGTAAATTCATTATAAAAATATGTATATACGCGCACACGTCACCTTTGCAACTATTTTTTTGGCGTTTTTAAAGTGAGTGGTTTCTAGGAAACATGTCGTTTGTTTTTGGGTGTGATCAATTGATTGTGTAGAGACGTCTCACTTATAGGATTTTTTTGGCTTGAAGTTTTAGGCGGGATTTTATTATAATAAATGATATTAATAAGGTAACCGTCTTTTCAGTTACTGTGTGTATTTTTACTGTTTTTTGTTCAGCTTTTTATGAGTTAAGTTTGATAGACGTGCCATATTCCAAGTTATAGTTTGGGAGTTTTTGGCGTTTTATGACAGGATGACGTTTCACAAGCATTATGTATGTTTGGCGTTTTTATTAAAATAATGTTTTTTGTTCTTAGCTGAAAAATACATAACAAACAACAGAAAAAGAAAATTAAAAAAATAAAAATAGAAACAATTCATCTTCCAAATCTTCACTGTCATCTGTCTCTTTTTTCTTTGAAACATGTTCACTGGCGGTTTGACTTTGGTGTGCTTCATTTTTTGTTTTTGTTGTTGAAGTAGCTTTTTTGTGGCCTTTTGAAAGGACAAAATGACGTGAGTTTTTTGTTTGAAGTTCATTTTTATATTCATGTTTATCTTCAAACCACTCATCAGTGTCATTCGTCTCTTCATTCCATTATAATATTCAACAAGAACAAAACACAAAAAATGACATAAGTCTGACCCCAGCATCTTTTTGTTGAAGATTTGTCCATCTCATGCAGCAAAATGTTATTGAGTTTCAGCACCTCAGCTAAGAATGCATTCTGCGAAACTTCGCGTAGAACAATATTGAATATACAAGAAACGATGTTTGCCATTTTGGCGTTTTACTGAGGAAATAGTGTATTTAAAAGAAACGTCAATTTTTGGAATCTTTGATGTTTGAGTTTTTTTGGCGTTTTCTAAGATGATTGGTATATTGTAAAATATGGCGTTTTTGAGTTGGCGTGTTTGATGTTTTGGGTTTTTTGGCGTATCTAAAATGAATGGTATATAGTAGTAAATATGGTGTTTCTGGTTCGGGGGTGTGTTTAATAAATGTCTGAGATGTTTTGTTTATATAGGATGTGTTTTGGCCCGTAATGGCGTTTTATTCATTAATTTGGGGGGTTTTTGGTAGAGAAGTTTAAAGACTCTTTTACCCTTAATGAAGCGCGTCCACTTAATAGAATTGGTGTTATTTACGAAAACGCCACCGCGCCAATCTAGTCCATAGATTGTTTTGATCGTACGATCCATAAACGTTCTCACACTTTTCACTGTTTTCTCTAAATCCTGACCCCCCTACAGACACACAGATATATATATATATATATATATATATATATATAGTGTGAGGTTCATTGGGGAACACTAAAAAAGTGGGGAACAGTGGGGAACCGGCTCAAACGAACTCCGATTGGACTCATTCCAGTAGCGTTGGAACCGTCTCGTCGAACCCTAACTAGGATCTCTTAACCCTAAACCCTAAATCATAACCCCTAAACCCTAAATATATTAGGGTTTGGCTTTTAGGGTTTAGCTTTAGGGTTTAGAGTTTAGCTTTAGGGTTTAGGGTTTAGCTTTAGGTTTAGCCTTTAGGGTTTATAGTTTAGATTTTACGGTTTAGCTTAGGTTTTAGCCTTATTTTTTAGCTTTAGGGTTTAGAGTTTAGGAGTTAGGGTTTAGGGTTAAGAGATCTTAGTTAGGGTTTGACGAGCCGGTTCCAACGCCGCTGGAATGAGTCCAATCGGAGTTCGTTTGAGCCGGTTCCCAGCTGTTCCCCACTTTTTTAGTGTTCCCCAATGAACCTTCCCCTATATATATATATATATATATATATATATATATATATATATATATATCAATATATATCAGAGAGGGTGATGGTGATGATGCTGAGAATAAAAAAGAAAGCTAAAACTTACTTTGATGGAGATATGCACAGCAGATGATATTGGATGGGAGTATGCACAGCGGAGTAGAAGGTTGCAAAAAAGTTTTTTTTTTTATTTTATGTGTGTGTGTTGGAATATAGTATGAAGAATTGGAGAAAACTCGGATGATAAGGAAGTAAAGCTAAAGAGATGTGGAGAGAGTTTTAGTGTGCCATTAAAGTAGTAATTTTATTACTTGTAATGGTTGTTCATGTTTTTCAACGATTTACAAGTGCCATATATATAGGAAAAAATAATACAACAGAGTCACACAACCTAGTCTATCTAGTCTAAGAAATGAAGAAATTAAACGAAAACAAACAAAGATAAAAGTCAGTAACAAATAGTGTATGTAGAAAATTTGGCCATCTATCAATGACTTTATTAGCTCCTACTATTTGTGAATAATTGAGCCATAAAACGTCATAGATTTTGTCATGTTTTTTGTCGTGTGTCTTCTGTCGTCATTGCTTGCGTCATCTCTTCTAGAAGTCCCTGTGTGTGATATCTATTGACTGTGGACTCGAACAGTCTTGTTCATTGTCTTGGAAGTCTTCTAGATTAACAATGTGTTGTAATTGTAGAGTATCTCCTTCCCCTGCAAAGGGTGAGAGCATACTCCAGTTTTGCTTTGCATATACCTGTATATAGTGTCCTTCACCTATTAATTTGTAGTTTTCCCAAGAAAAAATGGTCTGGAATTTCTGGGGTCTTCTGGTGTTCTTTGATAAACTTTTGAAAATCTTTAGCAGGTTCTTCAGCTGTATAATCTAACCATGGTAAGGATGCAAAATTTATAGAGGTTTTTATCATGGAGTTTTGCAGCCAATTGGTTGGTCTGTTGTGTTCAATAAATATTCTTTTTCTTGCTTGCCTGTATGTGTATGAATCTGCAAATGGAAATGAGGAAATTACTTTGCAGCCAATGGTTGGTGTTATGCATCGTGTTGCTATATTTCCTGCTGTTACTATGATTTTCTCTCCAAGTTGATTAAGGAGATTTTCTCTCAAAGTTGATTAAGGAGATCTTCTGTTTTTCGGTTTAACTTTATTTCCAAATAATCAATCATACCATGATGATAGAATTGAATTATTTGTTCATCTGTTAACTTTGTAGGATAATGTACTTGGAGCAACAGAAGGTCTGTTCCTTCTCCTTCTGCATCTGTTCTTTCCACCCCTGTAAATCCTTGGGTTTCACTGTCCATTTTGAACGCCATGTCTGTCAGCTGTTGTTGCAGATTGTACAAAATTAAAGGAAACTTTGTACAAACTCTTTGTGACACCAAGTGTTCAAATTCTGGAAATCTTTCTGTTGCTGGCCTCAAGCACTGCCACCAAGGTGTATCAAGAATCCTTGTCCTGAAACACTCAAAAGTCCTATGTACATCTGTTTTTTCTTTGTTTTCTTTTTTTTTTGAATCTTTTGTAATAACTGTGCATTTTTTGCTTCGAGCAGAATCATTTTTTGTTTTAACAGGCTATTTTCAATTTTCAATTGTATATCTTGTGTATTTTTTGCCTTTTCCTCGAGCTACGTTATGAATGTAGAAATAATTTCTTGTTGAGCTTTTATGTAATGCTTGGGATCTGTTTTAGCTATATCAGAAAAACTTTTAACCACTTCAGGTTCTATGTAAAAATTTTGTATGCCAAAGCTGTTTCTTGCTGCTTGAAGATCTTCAGCAAAACTTGTATAACCTTTCCAAAATGATCCTCCTGCACAATTTATATGTTGTGTAACTGTTTCCCATTTGTTGAAAATATCAATCTTTGTACCCCCTGAATATAACATAATGTGTGTAATTTGGTTTTGTTTTAAACTGTTTTTCAGGTGTTTTTAAACTTTGTTCATGAAAATAAATGCTTAAAGCATTTAACACCTGACATTTAAACGATGAAGCTTGTGGCATAGTTTGGACATGCCATAGGTTGTCTAACAAGCATTATTGCTTTTCTGTGAGTTTCATTCCCATAATAGGACGAAACTTCTTGTCAGCTTCAGTGCATATTTGTAAAGCATAAGTTCCAAACTCAATCAACGGCATTGTAAAATTAGTGTGTAAGGGACGTTTGCCCATTGCCTTTTACTGTCTATAACTGTTCAATTTTCTCTTCTTCTGAAGCTGAAGAAGAATTATCCTGTTTAAGATGTATAATCTTTGTCTTGCCTAGGTCTCTCTTTCTGTCCATTTGCAACAAACCATTTGCTTATATTTCGAGACAACATATCAGCTATCCCATTATTTTTTTCCTTTAATATGTTCAAAATTTATGAAATACCCATTTCCTTGTATAATATTTTGTAAATTAACCCATCTGGTTCTGTTTACTTTTTTACTTTGGTCATTTTTTACAAATTTAACTATTGCTTCACAATCAGTTCTTACTGTGAATTCTTTATTAAGAAAAATTTTAAATTTTTCTAATGCATAAATTAATGCCTGTGTTTCAAAATCAATTGTAGTTCAGTTTGTTTTGTTTTGAAAATTACCACTTGCATAAGCACAAATTTTCTCTTCTTCCTTGAGAGTGTATTTGTTTGGTTTGCATAGAAGGACTGCTCCCCATCATTCTTTGCATCCATCTGTTTCAATAATTATATAATCTGTAACTAATGGTCACTCTAATGGTTTAATAGTTTTGACAGTTTTTTTAATTTCTTTAACCAACTTAATATCTTCTTGATTAAAATACCTTTGACCATTTTTAGTGGTTCTACCAAATAAAGGTCCAACTAGTTTTGACAAGTTTGGAATAAATTTTCTAGCATAGTTTACCAGACCCAAAAAGGCTTGTATCTGTTTCAAGTTTTCAAACTTTTTCTGGAAAACTTAGAATTTTTGTAGAAATATGTGATTGTAATTCTATTTTTCCATTTCCAATTTCTAATCCTAAAAAGGAAAATTTTCTTTTAAAAAGTTCCATTTTTCTTTTTTAAACAACTATACCATTTTTCTTTATTTCTCCAAATACCTGTTGTAGGTGTTTCTCATGTTCCTGCACTGTATTGCTTGCAACTAAAATTTCATCAATATATACTAAGCAAAAATCAAATTTTAAAAATATACTGTCCATGAATCGTTGAAAAAATGAAGGTGCATTTTTTTGTCCAAAACTAAGGACATTCCATTCATATTGCCCTTCAGAACATGTAAAATATGTCCATGATTTAAAGTTTTCTTCTAATTTTAACTGGTTATATCCTGATTTCAAATCAAATTTTGAAAATACTTTTTTTATTTTGTATAAGATTTAGCAAACTATGTTTGTTAGGAATATTATACCCATCATCTATTGTATTATCATTTAATCTTTTATAATTATAGACTATCCTGGCTTTTCCTCTTTTTATCTAACTGTGATTTCTTACTAAAAAGGCTGTAGATCTATGAGGACTTTCTGATTTTCTAATTAATCCTTGATTTACCATTTCAGGGATTTGTTTTTTGAATTCCTCTTTATCTAATGGGTTATATTCTATATTAGCTGTTCTGATTATTATATCAGGATTTTTTAATTTAAATTTACAAATATATCTTACATTTGATTTTGTTATATCTTCTCCAATATATCCTATTTTTTCTAAATGTAGTATCATAGGATAATTCACACTTTTTGTGATATCTTGCCCTTTCTCTATTTCATGACTTAAAAAATCTGTTAAAAGTTTTAATGACTCATTTTCTATAAACTTTTTTCTGTTCTGTGTTTATAAGAAATCTAAATTCCCTTTATCCCCTATTTTTTGAACAATTTGTGTTGTATTTATATACCTAAGGGTTGGTATTGTATATAATTGTTTACTTAGTGTTATAAAATTTCTTGTGATTGTTACTGCACCATTTAATCCTAATATGAAATTTAATCCTATTACAAAATCTTTTGATTTTATATTTGGTGGATTAATATTTATTTGTGGCATATCATATTTTATACTGTAATTGTTTGCAAAATCTAAGAATTGTATTCTGATGTGTGCAAAATGCAACATATGAATTACATAAATCTCCTTAAGTCACACAACCTAGTCTACCTAGTCTAGGAAATGAAGAAATTAAACGAAAACAAACAAAGATAAAAGTCAGTAACAAATAGTGTATGTAGAAAATGTGGCCATCTATCAATGACTTTATTAGCTCCTACTATTTGTGAATAATTGAGCCATAAAACGTCATAGCTTTTTGTCATGTTTTTTGTCGTGTGTCTTCTGTCGTCATTGTTTGCGTCATCTCCTCTAGAAGTCCCTGTGTGTGCTGTCTATTGGCTGTGGACTCGAACAGTCTTGTTCATTGTCTTGGAAGTCTTCTAGATTAACAATGTGTTGTAATTGTAGAGTATCTCCTTCCCCTACAAAAGGTAAGAGCATACTCCGGTTTTGCTTTGCATATACCTGTATATAGTGTCCTTCACCTATTAATTTGTAGTTTTCCCAAGAAAAATGGTCCGGAATTTCTGGGGTCTTCTGGTGTTCTTTGATAAACTTTTGAAAATCTTTAGCAGGTTCTTCAGCTGTATAATCTAACCATGGTAAGGATGCAAAATTTATAGAGGTTTTTTATCATGGAGTTTTGCAGCTAGTTGGTTGGTCTGTTGTGTTCAATAAATATTCTTTTTCTTGCCGGCCTGTATGTGTATGAATCTACAAATGGAAATGAGGAAATTACTTTGTAGCCAATGGTTGGTGTTATGCATCGTGCTGCTATATTTCCTGATGTTACTATGATTTTCTCTCCAAGTTGATTAAGGAGATCTTCTGTTTTTCGGTTTAACTTTATTTCCAAATAATCAATCATACCATGATGATAGAATTGAATTATTTGTTCATCTGCTAACTTTGTAGGATAATGTACTTGGAGCAACAGAAGGCATGTTCCTTCTCCTTCTGCATCTGTTCTTTCCACCACTGTAAATCCTTGGGTTTCACTGTCCATTTTGAACGCCATGTCTATCAGCTGTTGTTGCAGACTGTACAAAATTAAAGGAAACTCTGTACAAACTCTTTGTGACACCAGGTGTTCAAATTCTGGAAATCTTTCTGTTACTGGCCTCAAGCACTGCCACCAATGTGTATCAAGAATCCTTGTCCTGAAACACTCAAAAGTCCTGTATACATATGTTTTTTCTTTGTTTTCTTTTTTCTCAATCTTTTGTAATAACTGTGCATTTTTTGCTTCGAGCAGAATCATTTTTTTGTTTTAACAGGCTATTTTCAATTTTCAATTGTATATCTTGTGTATTTTTTTCCTTTTCCTCGAGTTGCGTTCTTAATGTAGAAATAGTTTCTTGTTGAGCTTTTATGTAATGCTCGGGATCTGTTTTAGCTATATCAGAAAAACTTTTAACCTCTTCAGGTTCTATGTAAAAAATTTGTAAACCAAAGCTGTTTCTTGCTGCTTGAAGTGCTTCAACAAAACTTGTATAACCTTTCCAAAATGATCCTCCTGTACAATTTATATGTTGTGTAACTGTTTCCCATTTGTTGAAAATACCAATCTTTGTACCCCTGAATATAACATAATGTGTGTAATTTGGTTTTGTTTTAAACTGTTTTTCAGGTGTTTTTAAACTTTGTTCATGAAAATAAATGCTTAAAGCATTTAACACCTGACATTTAAACGATGAAGCTTGTGGCATAGTTTGGACATGCCATAGGTTGTCTAACAAGCATTATTGCTTTTCTGTGAGTTTCATTCCCATAATAGGACGAAACTTCTTGTCAACTTCATTGCATAATTTGTAAAGCATAAGTTCCAAACTCAATCAACGGCTTTGTAAAATTAGTGTGTAAGGGACGTTTGCCCATTGCCTTTGACTGTCTATAACTGTAGAATTGTGGAGCTTCATTCATCCCCATAATTCTTTGTGGCGACGAGGTGTAGAGCAGGCTGTGTATTTTTTCTGCTGACTGTGTATATAACTGTTGAATTTTCTCTTCTTCTGAAGCTGAAAAAGAATTATCATGTCTAGGATGTATAATCTTTGTCTTACCTAGGTCTCTCTTTCTGTCCATCTGCAACAAACCATTTGCTTATATTTCGAGACAACATATCAGCTATCCCATTATTTTTTCCTTTAGTATGTTCAAAATTTATGAAATACCCATTTCCTTGTATAATATTTTGTAAATTAACCCATCTGGTTCTGTTTACTTTTTTACTTTGGTCATTTTTTACAAATTTAACTATTGCTTCACAATCAGTTCTTACTGTGAATTCTTTATTAAGAAAAAATTTAAATTTTTCTAATGCATAAATTAATGCCTGTATTTCAAAATCAATTGTAGTCCAGTTTGTTTTGTTTTGAAAATTACCACTTGCATAAGCACAAAATTTCTCTTCTTCCTTGAGAGTGTATTTGTTTGGTTTGCATAGAAGGACTGCTCCACATCCTGTAACACCCGTTCCTATAAATCAAGGTTTAACGTATATTTTGCGAAAATAATCATGTAATTAATGATTACACATACATTGGAAATACGGGTTTGTTAAAAACTTTTACAATTTAAGTGATATACATAATGTAATTTAATTCGCCGTTTAAAATAACGAAAAAACAATGTTGCGGAAGCTTTGTTTAACGTGTGTTCGGTTCTTGCTCGACGCTTGATTTTCATCCGGAACTTTCGACATTCACCTGTGATCAAAACCAACTTAAGGGTCAGTTTTGATAATTAAATAATTAATTTAATGAGGAAATTTGGAAAATCCAACATTAATATCTTGAACCCAAAACAATAACAAAATTCTGATCTCCACCGTAAATTACGGTGGCACCGTAATTTACGGTGGCTCATGTATTGACCACTCCCTACCGTACAACAGTACATTAGCACCGTAACACAAATCAGCTCCACCGTAAATTACGGTGGCACCGTAATTTACGGTGGACCCTGCATCCAGCTTTTCCATTTTTGCCGTAATTTGACACGAAATCTTTCGTATCTTTCAAACCGCTTATCCGTTTGACCTACCGTTTCTTCCTACATGTTTGAAATTTGATTCTCCATCATATGGAGTTAAAATCCTACACCCGGCTTGATAAAATTTAAGACTTTTAAGACTTCGGCTTATTACTCTTTTACCAAAATTTGACCCGTTTGTGATTTTATCAAACATACAAGTTTGTTTAACCCGTATTTCTCGCAAACCTAATAAATTCAATAATGTCTAACATATTAGGTTCCGATCATAGAATTATATACCTTCTTTAACCCATTTTCACCCATATGCTCATTTTGACCCGTTAAGGGTATTTATGCATTTTTTTTAGCACCAATCTCTTTCATTCGTTTCTAAATACATATGCCCACATTTCTTATCAAATGACAATCCACCACAACTATATTTGTGGTGGATTCAATGTGGTGATTTATATATTCCAAATTACACACTTCAAATCATTATTTTACGGCAAAGACTCTTTATAGAGACTTTTGACCAATATTTTACGTCTTTTGCTTTTCATACTTATTTCAAGTATTTATTTCATCCTATCGCTTATTTCTAAACAACCTTTATGGTTCGTTTGCTCAATTTCACTTACAAGGGCGTTTTAGTCAATTTTAGTCCTTCATTTACGACGAATGACTTTTAATTACTTGTTTAATCCAAACTCCGATCTTTTAACTATGATTTTATTTGAAAGGGCACTAGGCCTTTCAAATATAATGACCATCGTCCGTAACATTTGGTTTACCTATTAAGGTAACCAAAAACTTATTTTAGACTTCGTTTAACTCTCATTAGCCTTACATTTAAATGAGAGTTATCTTATTATGCGTACCTGGCTCGGATCATTACATTGACCCATTTAAGTACCTTGCCTCAATATCTACTAAGTAATAGCGATGTAAATATCCACTCGATATTTATTTCTGAAATCAAACAACTCATCAAACCATTAGTCGATATTGTCAAAAAGTGATATTTTCACCTTTTGACCCGTTGGTCTAAATGACCGATAATATTGGCGAGATAAAGCTTATTGCCATCTCGTCTACACGACTCATTCCGATTTACACCGCACGGTCGTTTTAACTATAATTCACCTCTTAATGTTTTTTGGCCTAATAAGGCTTACGAAATATGTATCTTTCAAAACCAATAATTATTGTCAACAAGTGTCCAAATTTCAATTTTACCCTTATTGGTTATCTTGTTCCGTACGACTACACGCCGGAAAGACCATATCTCAACTTTCCATTTGTCTTGTTCGAAATCAAAATAACAAAAGGACATTCTAAACTATATGACTAGTGTAAGCTATACTTACTTTGCATCCGAATTATGCTTTTCCTTCGTTCTTGATTCGTTTGACCCGCTTCCTTCCCCAAGCTTTCACCTAGCTTGCCTTGCGTCAAACTATCATTGTAATTCGTAAGACGGTTGGGTTAGTCATAATCATTTACGACTATTCCATCCTACGCTTCTTATATCGAATTTTATCATTTGATCACATACTTGGTCGGTTTGACTTTTTAAAGTCAATCGACTTATCAACTTATTCAATGCACATTTGGTTTATTGAATTTCACTTAGGCATTTCATTCGAATGCTTAACGAAATCAAATTTTTACACACTAACTACTAGGTAACATGATTTCAAGCATCTATATCACGATCTTAACATCAATTTTTTTATATCATATAAAAACCCATTTCATGGTAAATATGATTTATGTACCCAAACACCTAAATTGTTCAAGTACTTTGTCTTACTAACTAATATGATGATTCTAATCACAAGTTTGACACTAACATCATCATATCATAAAAACCCATCTCAAGTCATGTATGTTCAACACTCAAACTTGCAATTTGTTCAAGTATCTTGTTTCTACTAGCAACTATGATGATTTTAAACATGTGTAAACCATCATCTTCACTACATAATCAAAACCCACTTAGCACATAATAGGTTAATTATCAAATCCCTAGTTTTAACACCAATTCTCCAAGTTTTCAACTAGGGTTTGTTTCTAAACAAAGATTTCAACACAATAGCACTCATAGATTCAATATTCATTCCAGAATTTCGATTATGATTGTTCATCATAATCTCAAAGTATCACCAAATCTTAAAATTCGACATACCTTGTGATCCCCACGACTAGGTGATCATTTATATGTGTTCATGCATCGATTTGGGTCTTGATTTGAGCTTCAATTAGTTGATTTGTTGGAGCTAGGCTTTTGGCTCTCCTTGGAGCCTTCTCCTGGTCGTTCACGAAGACACTAGGTGTGTGAGTGTTTTGTTTTTTATTTTAGTAAATAATCTTTTAGATTATTCCACCTTTGGCCCCTCAAGTTTTGTTAACTAGTAAGTAGGCTACAACCTACTTATTTTCAACAATACTTTGTTTTGTTAACTAGGTTAAACTTTGCTAGTTTAACTTAGTGAGTTCGGGGTAGTCGTAACCCGTTATATTTTAAGTCCCGTAGCTCGGGCCTTCTCTATATACTTTGTTTTCCTCAAAGTATTTATCCTCTTTTAATTCATATCAATTTATTTATTTAAATCCTAATCCTAATATTAACCGGGTTAATTTTTTTACCACTAACGGTATTTTACCCGTCGTCACTAATAACGTGGTTTGATTACCAAACCCATTTTTGGGATGTTACACATCCTTCTTTGCATCAATATGTTTCAATAATTATATAATCTGTAACTAATGGTAACTCTAATGGTTTATTATTTTTGACTGTTTTTTTTTTATGTCTTTAACTAGTTTAATATATTCTTGATTAAAATACCTTTGACCATTTTTAGTGGTTTTACCATATAAAGGTCCAACTAGTTTTGACAAGTTTGGAATAAATTTTCTAGCATAGTTTACTAGACCCAAAAAGACTTGTATCTGTTTCAAGTTTTCAAATTTTTCTGGAAAACTTAGAATTTTTGTAGAAATATGTGATTGTAATTCTATTTTTCCATTTCCAATTTCTAATCCTAAAAAGGAAAATTTTCTTTTAAAAAGTTCTATTTTTCTTTTTGAAACAACTATACCATTTTTCTTTATTTCTCCAAAGACTTGTTGTAGGTGTTTCTCATGTTCCTGCACTGTATTGCTTACAACTAAAATGTCATTAATATATACTAAGAAAAAAATCAAATTTTAAAAATATACAGTCCATGAATCCTTGAAAAATTGAAGGTGCATTTTTTAGTCCAAAACTAAGGACATTCCATTCATATTGCCCTTCAGAACATGTAAAAGTTGTCCATGGTTTAAAGTTTTCTTCTAATTTTAACTGGTTATATCCTGATTTCAAATCAAATTTTGAAAATACTTTTTTTTATTTTGTATAAGATTTAGCAAACTATCTTTGTTAGGAATATTATACCCATCATCTATTGTATTATCATTTAATCTTTTATAATTATAGACTATCCTGGTTTTTCCTCTTTTTATCTCACTGTGATTTCTTACTAAAAAAGCTGTAGATCTATGAGGACTTTCTGATTTTCTAATTAATCCTTGATTTACCATTTCAGGGATTTATTTTTTGAATTCCTCTTTATCTAATGGGCTATATTCTATATTAGCTGTTCTGATTATTATATCAGGATTTTTTAACTTAAATTTACAAATATATCTTACATTTGATTTTGTTATATCTTCTCCAATATATCTATTTTTCCTAAATGTAGTATCATAGGATGATTCACACTTTTTGTAATATCTTGCCCTTTCTCTATTTTATGACTTAAAAAATCTGTTAAAAGTTTTAATGACTCATTTTCTATAAACTTTTTTCTGTTCTGTGTTTTTAAGAAATCTAAATTCCCTTTATCCCCTCTTTTTTGAACAATTTGTGTTGTATTTATATACCTAAGGGTTGGTATTGTATATAATTGTTTACTTAGTGTTATAAAATTTCTTGTGATTGTTACTGCACCATTTAATCCTAATATGAAATTTAATCCTATTACAAAATCTTTTGATTTTATATTTGGTGGATTAATAGTTATTTGTGGCATATCATATTTTATACTGTAATTGTTTGCAAAATCTAAGAATTGTATTCCTATTGGTTCTAAGCAATGTGTAATATTTATTAATCTGTCTTCTACTGTATTTATGCCCAAATGATGTTGTATGCTATTATACATGATTTACATTGTGTTTATGCCCAAATGATGTTGTATGCTATGATACATGATTTACATTATATTGTGCCACTCTGATCACTTACTTGCTAATGGGCGACTTATTATTTCTGTATTATTTCTATATTCTTTGACTTGTTGTGTTGGTTTGCTGTTCGTTGTCGAGCCGAGGGTCTCTTTGGAAACAGCCTCTCTATCCCTAGGGATAGAGGCAAGGCCTGTCTACATCCCACCCTCCCTAGACCCTATAAGTAGCTCTGCTATTTGTGGGACTTACTGGGTATGGTTGTTGTTGTTGTTGTTGTCTTCTACTGTTCTTGTACTTAATTCATATGATAATTTTTTATGATATTCTATAGGTGCCAAACTGTATGAGATTAAGCTTTTTGTAGCTCCTGTATCGACTAATGCTGTTAAATCTAAATATTCATTATTATCTAACCATAAACGACATTGTATATTTATCATATTTGTTGATCCTTGTGTTTGTGTGTAAGTTTGATCATCTGGTTTTTGTTGAGCCATTTTACTTATTTCTTCTGTTTTAATTAATCTCTCAAGTTCTTCTACTTTGTTTTCTAATTTTTTTTAAACTATGTAACTCTATTGTTAATTCTAATTTATCTATTCTTTCATTCTCATTATTTTTAAAAATCGTTTTAACTTTAGATGTTGTAGCTATATCTTTATCATAAATCTCCTTAAGACATTTAAAACAAATTTCTTTAAAACATTTATTGGATTGTGGCCTTTTTTCTATACTAGGGTAATATCTACAATTGTAGCATCTTATGTGATTATTTCCTTTATTTTGTCTCCAATCATGTTCACAATTTTCTTCTGTATTCATATATTTATATGTTACTTTTGCTGTTGGATTTTCTTCTTCACTGTAAATACTATATATTGATTCGTTATCAGATTCATCATCTGTTCCTAGAGCTTCTATCTCATAGTCTTGTAATTGCTCTATTAAATTAGCTCTTTCCATATTTTTTTTTATCTTATTTGGACACTTATTAGCTAAGTGTGTTGTTTCTCCACAAGTATAGCATCTGCATTTTCTTGTTTGGGGTTTTTAACATATTTATTGGTATTATAATTTTTTCTATAATTTCTATTATATGTTGTACTTTTTCGTATCTTTTTCTTTTTATCATAAACTCCATATGCTTGTGGTGTATAAATTGTTGTTTTGTAGAATGCATAAGCATTTCTTTTTAATTGTTCTTGTAATGCTACTTCTTTTCACTTTTCTTCTAATATACCAAATGTATAGGTTATTCTTGGTCCTATTCCTAAATTCTGTTGTGTGACATAATTTGCTTGCCATGCTTCATGTATAGATTTTCCTAAGTCTCCTGGTAGTTTTATAAAGTATTTACCACATAGATTATCATCCATTGCTTTTCCTGTTTGTGATAATAATCTTGTAAATTCTATGTGAATTCATTTATGTATTTCATATCTGCTATACTTAATTGTTCTAGATTTCTGATGGTTGTATCCTGTATTAGAGAGTTATTTTTTGTTGGATCAACTCCTAGTATCTGTGTTCTAATTTGTGATGTAAAATTATAAGGATTATCCCCTAATGCTTTAAGATTATTTATTTCTTCTGGATTTTGTGTTTTCTTACTTTGCCATATTCCTAATGCTATTGGTCCTAATGTAGTTTCTAAATATGAAAACATATCCATACTGTCTTTTTTATTTGTTTCCCATAATCTTACTACATTTTGTTCCCATGTTAAAACTTCATCTATCCATAACTGTGGTTTTTGTTGTTCTAACAATAACATATTTCCACTGTATATTTGTCCTATAGGCAATCTTCTTCCTTTTTCCTATAGAATTAGACTCTTGTTGATAATTAATTGTTGGTTGTGTCCATGGTTCTCTGCCATGACTTTCGTGTGTACCACTATATTCTCTTCCCCATTCTATTTTAGGTCTTTTTAAGGGATTATTCATTTGTGTATCCATGAAGTTTTGTTCTTGTATATAAAAGTCTGATATCATTATTTTTCCATTAATGATATCTTCTACTAATGGTAAATTGTAATATTCTTGTAATCTTTTATAACTTTCTTCATAGGTCATTCCTAAGTCTGTCATACATTCTATAATCATATCATCTACTTCTTCTTGTATGTTTATTTCTGTAAATTTTCGGTTTATAATTTGCTCTATTGTTTTATTTGTTTCTTCTACTTTAAAACAATCTATTGCTTCTTCTTCATAATCTAATAGTGTATAATCCATTGTTTCTTCATGTTCAAATTTTAAGAAATTTACATCTATTTCATCTTCCTCATTATCTGTATTATATATAGGAAGTGTTTCTTCATCATTTTCTATATTCATAAAATTATATTCTTCATTATCATTTTTCTCTGTTTGTTTTTCCTTAAAATCAGTATACCTTAGCTTTTGTTTTCCATCAATTTCTTCATATATATAACTTTTCTTAGGTACCAAAACTGTATTTTCTTCTTTTTCTTGTTGTATTATTTGTCTATTACTGTTAGATCCTGAACCTCTTCTAATTATTCAGTTTAAAAAATTGTCTGATGTTATACTATCATTAATATTACTTGTAGAATTTCTAGCTTCTTGTAGAGTTCTATTTCTTCCTAGAAAATTATTGTTATTATTCATTTTCTTGGTTGCCAGTGTGTATATTTTTTTTTGAACGGTTAACGGTTCACTCCCCTTAAGAAATTCGCCCGCCATGCGGGTTCGAATCCCAGGCCCCCCCTAAGGTCCAGCCGCACTGGAATTACCCAATATTGGTACCAGAGTGGACTCGAACCTGCACCCCTCCAGAAGAAACCCCCAAGGGGGAAAACTCCTGACCTCCTCCCAACCACTCGGGCTGGGGATCATTGGCTGCCAGTGTGTATATGGAGTAGGTTTTTTGTCTGTTTTTAATTTTTGTAAAGCTTCTGTGATTTTTTCAACTTCTAGAGGTATATTATTTTCAGTATTGTTTTTATTTCTTCCTATTTCGTTAATTAATATATTTGACTGATTTTTTATATAATCTAAGTTTTGTGATAACTTTTTAATTTCTGCTGTTAAATTTTCTAATGTTTGTTTATTGTTTATAGCTTCTTGTTGTAAACTAATACTCATATTTATAAATAAATCTACAAAAGTATTTAACTGTGAGTTATTTGTATGTAAAGTATGTTCACAAAGGTCTTTAATATTACAAATAACAGTAAAATTATATGTTATAAGAGGTTTTCGGTGAGTTTTTTTTAGAAAATTCTAAATTTAGAAATTCTAAGCGTTTGATTGTTTGAAAAGTACCAATGATTAATAAATTCCAACTCTCTTTAGCTTTTATACCTTATTCCCAGTTTCTCTTAAACATTTTCTTATATTCCAACTATTTAAAGAACAATAATACGCAAACTAATCGATTAAACGATTTTTTCTATATATTCTTTCTTTTAAATTAGCTCGTTGGTATAGAAGATAAGATAAACGATATTCATCTATATAATCTAACCAATCTGCTGATTGTAAAGAAAGAATTATTCTATCATATCTTTTTAATCTATTTAAAAGTTTTCTAATATAAAAGCTAGTCATAATGATTAACCCTTTCGTTTATTATGTTATCAAAGCAACATTCTTTCCCACAATCTTCACCTAAGAGAGTTTTCCAAGTATACTGGCATAACACGCCATAAAAGGAACTTGTCTTAGTCTTTTAGATTTTAAGAAAGTCTTTGCTCTGATACCAATATATCAGAGAGGGTGATGGTGATGATGCTGAGAATAAAAAAGAAAGCTAAAACTTACTTTGATGGAGATATGCACAGCGGATGATGATGGATGAGAGTATGCACAGCGGATGATGATGGATGAGAGTATGCACTGCGGAGTAGAAGGTTGCAAAAGAGATTTTTTTATGTGTGTGTGTTGGAATATAGTATGAAGAACTGGAGAAAACTCGGGATGATAAGGAAGTAAAGCTAAAGAGATGTGGAGAGAGTTTTAGTGTGCCATTAAAGTAGTAATTTTATTACTTGTAATGGTTCTTCGTGTTTTTCAATGATTTACAAGTGCCATATATATAGGCAAAAATAATACAAAAAAGTCACACAACCTAGTCTACCTAGTCATACACTATTTGTTACTGACTTAGGGTGATGGTGATGGTGATGATGTTGAGAATCAAAAAGAAAGCTAAAACTTACTTTGATGGAGATATGCACAGCGGATGATGATGGATGAGAGTATGCACAGCGGAGTAGAAGGTTGCAAAAGAGATTTTTTTTTATGTGTGTGTGTTGGAATATAGTATGAAGAACAGGAGAAAACTCGGGATGATAAGGAAGTAAAGCTAAAGAGATGTGGTGAGAGTTTTAGTGTGCCACTAACATAGTAATTTTTTTTACTTGTAATATATATATATATTAGTTGATTAATGAATTAATAAAGTTTTAAAAAATCTATAAACAAAAGTGATAAAAAGAATAAAAGAAAAAGAGAATTAAGAAAAGAATAAAAAGAAAGTTTACCATTTACAAGAATAATCTTTTACTAGTTTTTTATATCGTGTATTGCGGCGAAATCGAGCAAATGATAATGTAAAACAAAGAGCAAACTTCCGTTTTGCTCCCTGTGGTTTAGTCACTTTAACGGTTTTGCCCCAAACATTTTAAAATAGCCATTTTACTCCCTGATCTATGAAGCTTATCTCTATTTCACTCCCCGCCCTTAACGCCATCCAATTCAACTGTTAAATCCTGGTCACATGCCCCTCACATGAGGGGCATTTTAGTCTTTTCCCATCCCATATAATTTCTTTGTCTCTCTTAACACTATCCTCTCCAATGTTCTCTCTCTCTAAACCAATTGTGCCCTAATACCTCACCACTATGACCTGTGAACTGATGTTAATCCCCCCCCCATCTCTCTCTCTCACTACCACCACTCCGGCAACCACCCAAACGCCTCACCACCACTGCTCCGGCCACCGACACCGGAACCACCCTCACGGTTTTGAACGGAAGTCTTCAACCCATGAAACCTTCCCACAGATCTGAAACCTCGCAGATCTCAATCATCAATTCACGTATATGAGTGCTCACTGAGTTAATTTCATCTCTCTCAACACTCTCTCTAACCCTGTAACCTAAACTCTTAGGTGCGAAGGAAATGAAACAAGTGGGATGGGGGCTTTTAATGGTTGTTCACAGATCTGGAACCCTAGCCGATCTTGGTGGTGGGGTTTAAAGCAACGGTGGTGTAAGAGCTCCGATTTGATGGTAGCATTGGTGAAGATGACAACTCGACCATCAATGATGTTTATGAGTGCTGGTAATTTTTGGTTTTTTGATCTCTCAATTGCCTTTTGTTTATAGAAAAAGAAAAAAAAGAGTGAATACGATTTATGGAAGAGATTGAGTAACAGTGCTAAAAATACAATGGTTAGAATAGCTTTAATTTGTGGCAAGATTGCAATATTTTTATCTTCCCCCAACCTTTCTGTACATCCATTTATGCGTTATGAGTATGTAGCTTTATGCGTATGCAGTTTGTATTTTAAGGTGAACTTAGATCTTTTAATGTGTTTTGTATCGTATATAATTGTTTCAATGATTTAAATGGTGCGATGTTATTGTGGATGATTGCCAGCAATGATTTAAAAAGGTTAACATCCGGTGTTTTTTTGGGGCTAGGGTAGTGATTCTTGGCGGTGGTAATGATTGCCGGCGGCGGCATTTGCAGGAGAAGAGGTGGCGGTGGTGCTGGAGAAGAGGATGGTCAATAAAAAAGATGTTAAAATACATTGGATGGGAAAAGACTAATGTGACCAGGATTTAACAGTTGAATTGGATGGCGTTAGGGGCGGGGAGTGAAATAGAGATAAGCTACATAGATCAGGGAGTAAAATGTCTATTTTGAAAGGTTTGGGACAAAACCGTTAAAGTGACCAAACCACAGGGAGCAAAACGAAAGTTTACTTTAAAACAAACGTGATTTGAAAATAAAACATGTTGTTTAGAAAGTTAAACCATTAGAACGATTTAGTTTATCATCGTACCGTTTTATAATACCAAATAAATACTTTATTTTGAGTATAACCTCGTTTTAACAAAACTTATAACGGAATGTCAGGGAAAGAAATCAAGCACAATTACGTACTTAAGTTTTTAGAAAAAATTTATAAATGTAACTTATTAAAGTAGTATCAAATTAATCGATAAATTAATATATGTTAAAAAAAGGAAAAAAAACAATTATTAAAAAAAGGTAAAGGAAATAGATGTTTAAAAAAAGAAAAATATGTTATTAAAAGTAAATATAATAATAAACTATTATAATATATTAAATAATAAAATAATAAAAAACTATATGTTATTATAAAAATAAAGTTACTGTTAATCGTCACTCAAAATCAATATATATAATGGGCAAAAAAATAATACCCTTAACTTAACACAATTATTTAATTAAAATTAGGGGATGATTAAATTGGAAGTATAGTTTAGTTAGGAAGAATAAAAAGCAATGGGGTTGTGACATGTGACAAAATTGAAAAATAAAGGGGAAGGGTATTTTAGTCAATCTTATCTCATCTTCTCCCTTCATCTTTCCCTGCAACTTCAAAACCCATCATTTTAAAAAAACCGCCATCTTCAACATTTTCTTCATTTTCTATTCAGTAATCACTACATCATAGTACGATTTTCGTCACCAATCAGTGATTCAAAGACTCAATCAACATGTTCTTCAACTTTTTTGAAGAAAACTAGTTTAATTTCATACATTTTCTTATTTTTTTCCCATGATTTTGAAGTGAATCACCTAATTCATTCGATGATAAGTGTTTCTATTACATTAAAATTTTGTCAATCATTGAAGAAATTCGAAGAAATCAGCTTCGGTCTGTGTAAGAAATTTTTGAATTGCTTTTTACAGAAGAATGAGAAACATTTTTTTTTGTGTTTTTAGTCTATTGCGTTTTCGAAACAACACATTTCTTTGTTTTTAGTCCATTGCGTTTAGTAAAAAGACATTTCTTTGTGTTTTTAGCTTATTGCTTTTTAGAAAAAAAAACATTTCTTTGTGTTTTTAGTTTATTGCGTTTTAGAAACAAAACATTTCTTTATATTTTTAGTACTTTGCGTTTTATAACACAATGAAAAAAACACATATTTTTGTGTTTTTAGCCCATTGTGTTTTAGACCTTGAGTGATGGGAACTAAACTGACATGATCGTGTTAAAATAGAAACATGATCATGTTGTGAAACCCAACCCATTGCGTTTTTAGACCTGCAGACTGAAATAACATGATCATGTTTAATAGAAGCATGATCATGTTGAAACTTGAATCTGGACCCATTGTGTTTTAGACATGAAGACTGAAAGAACATGATCATGTTGAAACTTGAAACTGGAAGGTGAGGTATACTAAACTAAACTAACATGATCATGTTGTTGTGAAAGCTAACCATTGCGTTTTAGACCTGGAAAGGAAAGTGAGGTAACTAACATGATTATGTTAAAACAGAAACATGATCATGTTGTGAAACCAGTTGCGTTACATTTTAGACTTGCAGTACATTTTAGAAACTAAAAGAACATGATCATGTTAAAACGGAAACACACCATGTGAAACCCAATTGCGTTTTAGACCTGGAAGAGGTGAGGTAAGTTTTGTTAAAGAACATGATCGTGCTAAAATAGAAACACGATCATGTTGGAACAAAAACATGACCATGACCATGTTAAAACTCATGCAACGGAAACATGACTATGTTAAATAAAAGTCAAACCCCATTACGTTTTAGACCTGAAGTGTACGTTTTAGAGATCTGGAGTGCAAAATGTTGGAACAAAAACATGACATGTTAAAACCCATTGCGTTTTAGAACCTGCAACTGCAAAATCTTTATTTTAGGTTTTATTGTGTTTTATGTATCTAGGTTTTCATTTTTTTTTCAAAAGTATAACAATAGTATACTCGTTTTAAAGATCAAAAAACATTCGTTTTTATGGTGCAATTTTTATAAAAAAATAATGTCGTATGAAGGAGTTATTAATGTTTAAAAAACGGGATGGAGGATTTGGGAGAGAGAAACTATTGTTTTTGATTGACTAGAATACCCATACACAAATTCACGCACCTTTTTTTATTCAACTTCAGTCATTTAATCTTAACCTTTGATTACTAAATAGATGAACAAAATTATGTTATATCATTTTTACCCAAATAAACTTCTTATTATATCATAATCCACTAAAATTATTTAAAAGGACAAAAATATGAAATAACTTTTCATAACTAGTTCAAAATTTAGTAAAACATAAAGGACAAATTATTTATATAATTTATACAATTAATGCGACTGATATATAACAACATATAAGTTTTATTGATTTGATGTATAAATTTGTGTTTTAGCTACTCCATGCATAATACCAAAAATATTGTTCTGATGATCCACTTATAAGTGTGTTATTTCACATCTTACTAAATTTGTATTCAAACTAATGATAATTCATATGTGAGAGGAAATCTAGACTTTGATGTTGATTATATATGTATAAATATAAGAGTAAACTTCTGATTTCCTCCTTGTGGTTTGGTCGTTTTAACGGTTTTGCCCCAAACCTTTAAAAATAGTCATTATACTCCCTGATCTATAAAGCTTATCTCTATTTCACTCCCCACGTCTAACGCCATCCAAAATGTTTGTTAAAAATAAAGGGCAATTTGATAATTTCACATAATGATAAAGGTATTTTAGTAACTTTACAAAAAGAATTTAATTGTTTATAATTTTATAATCATTAAAAAAAACATTTCTCATTTCATCACCCTCATCTCTCTTTTTCTCCCTTTTGAAATAACCACCAGTCATCACCACCAGCACCCATTAGACACCACTACCACCACCTCACTACCACTATCAAACACCATCACTTCACCACCGCAACTCTAAATCCTGCCGTCATCACCTACCTCCTTCGTAGCCCCAAATCCGACTGCTCGATCCCACCATCATCATCTACCTAGTACCTCCTTACATCCAACTGTCGCTTCAATGGTAGTACTAGGGTCTACCTTTTCTTGTTTTTGAGCAGGATCTGAAAGCAGATCTGAGCCCCTTGTTTAGAACTCGAAATAGATCTAAGCCCCTCGTCTAGAACTTGATATAGATCTGAGCCCCTCGTCGCCACCACCAACGATGACGTCGGCGACGAAGAAGTTGCGTCGGATGTCGATGATCTCGTTCGACAACCGTACGGATCTTTGTCTTCTGATATATCTATGTAGTCTCTTGTAGATGAAATCACTCATCAATATCAGGCAATTAGGTTTTCGTGATTTTGTTACTTTTTTTGGACAGGTGATTTTGTTACTTAAATTTGACATTTTTCAGTGTGTGTTTTGAAATTTGGAGTTGAATCTGAGATTAATTGTTCGAACAGGAAGTGAAAAACTCTTGTGAAATCGATGACAGACATCGAACGGTTGATGATGATGCGGTTGTGAAAGACGGTAGTTTGATCGACGTTGAAGATGATCTGTACGAAGAAGATGATGATGATGAGGAGGATAATTTGGATGACAGTCATCGAATGGAGTAACAGTTGGGTGCGAAAAGTGTGAAAATTAAATAGGAAAATAATAAGTTTGAATGGGGAAAGACTAAAATGCCCCTCATGTGAGAGTCACGTGACTAGGATTTAACAGATGAATTGGATGGCGTTAGGGGCGGGGAGTGAAATAAAGATAAGCTTTATAGATCAGGGAGTAAAATGGCTATTTTTAAAGGTTTGGGGCAAAACCGTTAAAACGACCAAACCACTGGGAGCAAAACAGAAGTTTACTCTAAATATAACTAACATTTTTTATGTAAATTCGGGTTAACGTGATTAACATTTTTTAACCCAATTACAAACCTGAATACTACTTTCTGGTTTCGAGTTCTGATGAAACACAGATTAACACTAAGGTTAATCTGTTGGGTTATTTCTTCCGTGGGTTCAATCTCTCTTCTTACTCGTGAAATGGCTCAGTTCCTGCAAAACAGCAACACCATTAGTCTCGTTAAGAGGGGAATATGGGGGTTTCCCTCTTAACCAGGCCCCGGCGTGAGAATAAGTACTGTTCTGAGGGAGAATAAAACAGTGTGTGTTAAGTGTGAGAGTATAGAGAGCAAGGTGATTTAACCTGAATGATGAAGGGTCCTATTTATAGCCGGAGGGTGAAAGAGGGAGGAGCAGCGGTGCCAGTTGTAGACGCGCGCCAGCTGTCCGACCAAGGGGAATATCCTCTTGGTCTCCTCTGCTGTGGTCAGTGTAGTGGTACACGTGGCGCGCCTGCATTTGCCTATTTTGGAGACGTCGTACTGGTGTTGTCGGACTGCTCCTGGATTCGTTGCAAGCTTACTTGGCGCTTGATGACTGGTGACACGTGTTGTCCTTTATGTCGGATGGAGCATCTTTGGTGCCACCTATATATTTTCCAGAAGCTTCTGGAAGCTTCTGGATAGTCTCGTTGGTGTCAACGCCACATAAGATGGAAAAGTGGTGTGGTCATTGCCATGTGGGCAAGGAATTGGGACCATACCTCTTCGAGTCCCCCAGTCCAGTGTGCCTTCTAGTTGAGTTGATCGTCTAGGAGGGATGCTGGACTTATGAATGTGGTATTCGTTATGGCGTGAGGTTTTTATGGGGTCCTTAATGAATCTGCACCTGATGGGCGCAAGGCGCTTGGAATTTGGCAACTTGTATAGCTAAGCCGAGTGAAAGCATGGTGTACCGCGCATGGGTTTTGACCCTTAAAAAAAGTGAGCCAAATGGACGCATGGCGTGCCGCGCATGGGTTTTGGGCCTTATAAAAGTTGAGCCAAATGGACGCATGGCGTACTGCGCATGGGTTTGGGCCCTTAAAAAGTTGAGCCAAATGGACGCATGGCGTACTGCGCATGGGTTTTGGCCCTTAAAAAGGTTGAGCCAAATGGACGCATGGCGTACCGCGCATGGGTTTTGGCCCTTAAAAAGTTGTCTTCAAGAGGAAGCTTTGTCTGTCTTGGGAAGGGGTGACTGATGTGACTGTCTGGTGTCAGGTGAACAGTTGCCTTTTCAGTCACCGTCAGTTGCTTTTCACCTGCTTCCGGAAAAAGAGGTGCCGCCTTCTCTCTCCATAGACGTGTCTCTCCCCTATTGGTTGCTTTTTCGGATCCTGACGCCTCCACTACCCATCGCATTAAATGCGATGGGTATAAATATATATGATGGTTTCCTCTTTCTTCTCCACTATCCGAAATTTGAATTCCGGATTTCTCTCATCTTCCTTCATTTTCTTTCCTTCTCCTCTTGGGTTCGTCTGGATTATTGTTTGTTTTCTGGAAATGTCTTCTTCAAATCCTTCTTCGAGGAAAAAGAGGAACAAAGGTAAAACTCCGCCTGGCCCGGATCAGGCGGTAATAGGGTGGAAAGAGGAGGAATTCCACAACTTAGTAAGGGAGATGGGTTTTCTCCCTGAGTGGGGTGCTCAGTACCCTATCTCTGGTTCCACTGCCATGGATGCTTCTCCCAGGTATATGACGTTGTATGCTGCTTTCTTCCGGGAAGGCAACTTCAGGCTGCCAATGACTCGATTTACTGCTGATGTGCTGAGGGGTTATGGTCTCCACATCTCTTAGATCCATGCCATCGGCCTCCCCCGTATTACTCACTTTGAGTTCGTTTGTATGGCTAACCGTTTGGACCCGACATTTGAGATGTTCAACGTCTTCTACATCGTTTCATATACAAGTGGTTTTTACTCATTTAGTGCTCGTACCGGCGTTACTCCAGTTTGCTCTGTGCCGTTGAAGAGTCTCCATGACTGGAAGTAAAAGTTTTTTTATATTCGCCGGGGTGTTGTTCCTGTGGATATGCACTACAGATCTGTGGGTGAGGGCATCCCTAAAGTGGATGTGGTTGCAAATTTTGTTGACCAAGATTGGTATAAGAGGTTGACTCGTAAAGCCACTCCGATAATCCAGCTTGAGGAGATGGCGTTGGTTGGTGCCGGTATGAGCATGAAGTGGGTCCCTAAGCATCCGTTGGGGGTTCCGGTTTATGGTCATGATGGCAAGTGTACGTTTTGTTCCATAATCTTTTTTTTGTATGTTGTACGTTGTATTGTTTTTTGCATTGTTCTTCATCTCCGCCTTTTTATGCAGTAGGTTTCACGTTGTTGAACGTTTTGGATCTTAAGGCCCCGGGTGCCATGGTTGAGGCGATACATAAACCTGATAAGCGGCCCTGGTTGGATCAGATCCGTGGCCGTTTTCTGCATCCGAGCAATGAGAGTTTCACCACTTACGTTAACACTGTCTTAGGTGAAGATAGTGAGAATGATGATGATGCATTTGATTCCATTCGAGAGGAAGTTATCGTTCTCTCGAGTGATGGGTCTAGCAGATCTTTTGAAGACCTAACCTCTCATTCCGCGCGTGCAGGTCCAGCGCAGGGGGTTGTGCATGAGCCGGTGAACGAGCCTGTTGGTGATGATTTGGAGGTTCCAGTCGAGACTGCTGACCCGTTGGAGACGAGGAGAAAGGCGAAAGCTGACAAGCCTGACGGGAAAGGGAAAAGGCTGAGGAAACTGCCACTGAGACTCTTCGTAAGCGACCACATACTCTTCGTGTCCTTGATTACGTTGTCGTTTCTGATACGTTGCCCGGTTTAGGAGTCGGAGAGAAAAGACCTGAGTCGGACCCTGAAGACCGCGCGACTCTAACAGAGATAATGCAGAAAAAGATGTTTGATGATAGGAAGCGAAAGCTTGATGAGCAGGCTGCTGCTATGCTTGCATCAAAGAAGATTAAGCTTCAAAAAGAGGATCCTCCTGCCCCTTCTGAATCGGAGATTGACATGGGTATTTTTGCTGAGAGACCTGGGGATTTATTGCAGAAGATTTATGAAGCGTCTGGTATTCGTTTTATCTTCTTCTAGCTTTCCTTAAAAAAATATTTGTTTGTCCTCCTTTTCTCTGAATGTGCTGCTCGTTTTGGAGCAGGTGCCAAAACAGCCAAGACTGGACACAAGATTGATATTTCAAAAATTACTCCTCCGGAATCTCCACCGTCGAGGACATTTGGGTTGTCTACTCCTCATGATACTCCTAGCGGGAATAAAAAAGGAGATGTGAATGTTGAGCAGGTTGGAGAAGGTGGTGGTAATGCAGGTGGTGATGCGGGTGGTGATCGTGGTAAAAATGTTGAAGTTGAAGTGGAGGTAAGCGAAACTACTCCTCATCAAACGGTGTATACAAAACGTCCACCGGGCGATGGTGGTGGTGCAACCTCCAGAGTGGTCCGGAGTCCTGATGTTGAGTATGCTCGAGGTGGTTCTTGGGACACCCATAATCCAGCATGCGATGATCTGCCCCATGCGCCTCGCTGGCACTTAACTCAGGGCTCCCGGATGAACGACCTTCACAACTGTCATGAGTTTTTCTCTCTGTCTCTCCCCCCAGCTGAGAGGTTATTTCAGAAAAGGCGCCGCCGGTTAGAACTGTTAGATGATCATGTTCAAGCCGGGGTTAACTTCTGGTCCACTTCTCAGGAGATTGTCCGTGAATGGAAGCTGATGGGGGAGGACACTCTTGAGTTTGAAAACGAGAAGAGGTTGTTTGCGGAAGAGAGAGAGAGATTTAATACTGATAAGAAAGGGTTGGTGTGGAGGTTATCTGATGCGGAAGAAAAACTTGCCCAGGAGAAACAAGCGAATGCTGATAAGCAGAAGAATTGGGAGGCTGCGTGCGAGCGGACTAATGTGGAGCTTAAGTCTCAACGTGACGCTATTGTACGTTTATCTGGTGAGAAGACTGAGCTTGCTGAGGAAGCTCAAAAGGCGCGTGTTGCATTTGAAGAGAAGGAAAAAGAGTATATTGCGCATATTGCTAAACTGGAAGACCTTGCTAGGCAGTATGAGACTGCTGATCGTCTTCTTCAAGAGAAGACTGTTGAATGCAAGGCCTCTGAACTCCTCGCTGAGGAAGCGTCCGCTGATTGCAAGTGGTTGCTTTCGCGCGCGGTGCCCCTGGTAACTTTTTTATCTTCTGTTGTGGTTTTCTTGAACTGCTTCTCTTATTTGTGTGTTTCTTGCAGATTGCTGATCGCATAGTGAATTCTCACGAACTGGCCAACTATATGTTTGAGTTGGGGCAAGCTGGTTATGATAGCGGGCGTAAGGATGGTTATATTGAGGGCAGAGCTGCGGCTGTCAATAAGGAGAAAGAACATCATTTCGAGTTGTGGAAGGAAGATTGTAGTGCTGCTTATGCCGCGAAAAGACAAGAGTTTTCATCTTTGGAGTTTGCTGTGGTTAAAGCTGCGAAAAAGTTGGCTCGAAGATCTGATGGTGTCGTGTTGCTGAAAAAAGCGCTTGGCGACGAAGGTGCTGCGGCTGGGCCCAGTCATCCTGAATGAGGGATTCCGGCCTGCGCGCCGCGTATGACCTTGGTTGGTCTTGTACTTGACAATTGGATGAGCAATTTTAACTTTCTTGTTATGCTTGTGGATATTTGGCTATGCTTCGACATTTGTTATGCTAATAGTTGGTTGTTTTTATGCGAATTTTGTTATCGTCATAATATGTGCATGTATAATTACTTTGATTCAGGTATCGCGAATGAATGATGGCGCTGACAGGTTTGTGTTGTGTTTATGACAACGTTTTATTCTGTCGTTTTCGTGCACAGGTTAGATCGTGAATACGAAGTGATCGAGTTACAGGTTATTGTGTAGACCCAGCTGTTCTCAGCCTTGGGGGTGCTTACAATGTTTGTTTGTCCTATGTTCGATGTTTTCGTGTTTATGTGGGCACGAAGTATTTGTTTGGCGTTTGTTAGGCTTTAGTTGTGTATCTGACCCGGTTGTGCACTTGTTTGTGACATGCCTTGGAGGTCTACAACGTTTCCTAATGGTCGAGCCATTGATGTTTTCGTGTATGCCCAAAGTAATATATGCAGTTGTGACAAAGAAATTTGCATGATAGAAAGATAGCCAAACACTTCTTGTATTACTATAAATGTGTTGGCGACTTGGCCATTGCAATTACAAGAATTTTCTTCACAGGTAACACTTTCTCAGTTGTTGGGCGTTCCATGTTCGAGGAACCTCCTTGTTGTCGATGGTGCGCAACTTATAGGCTCCTTTTCCGAGCACTGTATCGATGATATATGGACCCTCCCACTTGGGAGCCAACTTCCCGGGTTTTTCTGCATTTGAGGCCTCGTTGTCTCTGAGGACGTATTCTCCCGGATTGAAGGTGCAGACTCGGACTTTAGAGTTGTAATATTTTTCCAGCTTCGTTTTGTACTTTGCTTCGTTGATTGCCGCCATGTCTCTCCTTTCTTCTAGGAGGTCAAGGTCGATCCTCCTCTCTTCTTCATTGTTGATCATGTTCATTGAGAGCATTCGGGGTGACGGCAATCCGATCTCCGCTGGTATTACTGCCTCTGACCCATAAACCAAGCTAAACGGTGTTTCTCTGTTGCTTGTTTTGGGCATCGTCCTGTGGGCCCACAAGATGCTGGGCAGTTCGTCTACCCAACCTCTTCTTTTTTCTCCCAGCCTTGCCTTGATTCCATCGACAATACTCTTGTTGGCGGCTTCAACTTGGCCATTCCCCTGCGGGTGCGCGACCGAGAAGAAGGTATGCTCGATGTGTAAGTCTTTAAACCACTGTTGGAGATTATCTTCGGCAAAGTTGGTTCCATTGTCAGTGATAATCTTGAGGGGCAATCCAAAGCGACTTATGATTTGTTCCCAAATGAATTTTTTGACAACAGTGGCTGTGGTTGATGCGAGGGCCTCTGCTTCTACCCATTTGGTGAAATAGTCGACTGCGACTATTATGAATTTGACGGCTCCTGGGGCTTCGGGAAAAGGGCCGACCATATCTATTCCCCACTGTTGAAAAGGCCACGCCGTGGTGACTGGTACCAACTCATTTTTGGGGCGCATCGTTTTGGGGGCATGTCTTTGACATCCACTGCATTTCCTCAACTCTTTGACGGCATCCAAATGCATTCCGGGCCAGTAATACCCCGCATTCATGACCTTTGCTACCACTATTCTTGGTCCGGCATGTATACCACAGATTCCCTCGTGCACTTCTCTGATCAAATAGCTTGCGTCTTCAGGATCTACACATCTTAACAAAGGCCTGAGGTATGATTTTCTGTACAAAATCCCATCAGCCATCTGATAATGTTCGGATTTGTACTGGATTTTCCTCGCTTCTGCCTTATTCTCTGGGAGTATGCCAGATTGGAGGTACGCGATTATCGGAGTCATCCAAGACGTTGTCCCTAGTTGAACGACGCTTACTTCTCGCAGTGGCACTGACGGGTTGCTTAAAACCTCTATGCGTACATCCTTTGCTAGGTGTTGGAAGCTTGTGGAGGCGAGTTTACTCAGCGCGTCTGCTGGTTTATTCTCGCTTCTATTAATGTGGTGCACTTTGTAGGAATAGAAGGTTTGTAGCAGCGTCTTTGCTTGACTCAGGTAAAGTGCCATTGTGTCTCCCTTGGCTTCATATTGCCCGTTGATTTGCCCTGCCACTAACATGGAGTCCACATGCGCTTCGATGTGTCGTACTCCCATTTTGATTGCCAACCTTAACCCAGCAAGGAAAGCTTCGTATTCAGCTTCATTGTTTGTGCTTTTAAAATCCAGGCGTATGGCGTAGGTGAACTCATGTTTGTCAGGGCTCACCAGCCGGAGGCCAGCACCTGCGCCATCTTCGTTAGACGCGCCATCTGTGTATAGTAACCATGGTTCTTCCACTTGCTGTTTCTCGGCTTTTTCCATCGCCTTGCACTCTCGATCTTTGTCATCCGGTACCTCTGTCATGAAGTCTGCAAGTACTTGACCCTTGATCGCCGGTCTTGGCCTGAACACGACATTATGACCCCCGAGCTCTATCGCCCATTTTGCTAGTCTCCCTGAAATCTCTGGCCTTGCGAGTATGTTGCCAATATTGTAGTTTGTTAGCACGTGAATGACGTGGTTGGCAAAGTACCTGCGCAGCCGTCTTGATGCATGGATCAGTGCGAGTACTAGTTTCTCCATGATTGCGTATCGGGTTTCTGGGTCAGTCAGAGTTCGTGACACATAATAGACTGGCGTTTGAACACCCTGTCGATCAACAAGTAATACTGCTCTTATTGCTCTGTCGGAGGCTGATAAGTATAGCATCAGAGGCTCGCCCTTGACTGGTGCAGTTAATGTTGGCAGCTTGATGAGGTCGTCTTTCATCTCGCGGAATGCGCTCTCGGCCTCCGGAGTCCACTGAAACTGGCTCTTCTTCATGCAGTTTCGGAGAGTCTTTATAAACGGAAAAGATTTGGCTGCGTGATTGGCCAGGAAGCGGTTAAGTGCTGCCAACCGTTCTGCCAATTTTTGCATCTCCTTGATCGTCGAAGGTGACGGCATGCGTTCAATTGCTTGTATCTTATCAGGGTTCACCTTGAAGCCATCTTTCGTGACAATGAAACCCAGGAATTTCCCCTCTTCCATGCCGAAAGAGCATTTCGCTGTGTTTAACTTGATACTGACTCCGCGCAAGGTGTCGAACGTCTTTTGGATGTTCAGCAACATTGTACTCTCCTCTTTGCTCATAATAACCAGATCATCCATATACACTTCTATATACTTGTCGATGGCATCGTGGAACGTTTCATTCATGAGCCTCTGATAAGTCGCGCCCGCATTTTTCAAACCAAAGAGCATTTTGGTATAGCAGTATAGCCCTATTGGTGTGCGGAACGCGGTCTTGTCTTCATGCTGCACAGCCATCTGTACCTGGTGGTACCCCTTGTAGCAATCGAGGAAACATTTCCATCGGAATGTGGCAAGTGAATCAATCTTTTCATCAATGTCTGGTAAGGCGTAACAGTCGCGTGGACATGCCTTATTCAGATCCTTGTAGTCTACGCACATTCTCCAGCTACCATTGTTCTTTTGGACCATCACTGGGCTTGCTACCCACGTTTGATACCTGACCTCCCTGATGATTCCCGCGTTTAACAGCTATATCACCTGCTCTTTCATGGTGTCGTGCTTTATGTCTCCTAAGTGGCGCTTGGCGTGCGCTACCGGCTTTGCGTCCTCCGAGACGTTTAATCGATGTTCAGCTATGTGCCATGGAACGGCCACCATGTCTGCCGGTGTCCAGGCGAACACGTCCATGTTTTGGAACAACAGTTTCTTTAGCGCTGCGCGCGTTAGATCAGACATTGCGGGCCCTAAGGTGACTGTTTGTTCTGGATATGCGCTGTTTAACACCCATTTCTCTGCCTCTTGTCGTGGTTCCGGTTTTCTTGTCTTTGCAGGTCTGAGCTCATCTGTTGTTAGGACTTCCTTGCTTGCGTATATGATTGTCACCCCGGTTTCTGTTGGGAAACCCACGGCTGAATGCGGGCCAGAGCAGATCATGCTGAAGTCGCCTTGGGATTCTCTTCCCAGCAGGATATCGTGTCTTGAATGTGCTGGCAGCACCATGAATGTGACTTCTTCTGTTCTTGAGTTTCTTCCGTCCGAGAGCAACACTGGGAATGATATTTGTCCTAGAGGAAAAACGGCTTTGTTGTAGAAACCAGTGAGCGGGTAATCAACTGGTTCTAAGCGCGCCTTATCTTCTTGATCGAACTGATTAAAACACTGTTCATATATGATATCCGCAGTGCTCCCCGGATCGATGAAAATGTAATCTGTTTGGTAGTGCCCTATTACGCCCGAGATGACTATGGGCCTTCTTTCTCGTGGGCCTCCACTTACAACCGGGAAAATGACTTGCTTCTCGCGCCATGAGTCGTCTTGCGCGCGCTTGTTGTAGTTTTTTCTTGGCCTTCGTGGACCCCCTTGGACCATGTGGGTTTCTAACTTCCGGAGTTTTTTGTTATCTGGTCCTTCTTCTCTTCTTTGTATTTGACGGTAATAGCGCTTTCCGCCCTTTATCAAATGGGTGAGTTTTCCGTCTCTCAAGGACCTTTCGATTTCTTGCTTTAAACTGAAGCAGTCGTCATTTAGATGCCCTGTGTCCTTGTGGAATTCGCAGAAGAGATTCGGGTCTTGGCCCCTTTTGTTACGCATTTGTAATGGTGGTTTGAACTGGTGGTTCTCGGTTGCCAAGACTTCTGAAGGAGTTTTCGTGAGGGGTGTCCACTGTTTCTCCCTGTGTTCTCGTTTCACCTTTTTCCGGTGAGCGATTTGGTTGATCGTGTGGCGCGCATCCTCTCTTACCGGGCTTCTTTCCCTGTGACCGGATGCTTTCCATGGTTGGCTTCTGCCTTTCTTGCTATGCCGGTCGTTATGGTTGTAACTGCGTTGGTGGTGATCGTCATCGGTCAACTGTCTGTCAGACTGCGCGATGGTTTTGGCTGCTTCAATGAAGGTCTCCCAGTCTTTGGGTCCTCCGTCTCTTCCTTTTACGCGCTTGATTAGATCGTCGCACTTGACAGCCCTCATGAAGTGTGCGCGCATCATCTTTTCGCCTACGTCGCCGATCTCCAAACATTCTTTGTTGTATCTTGTAACGAAATCTTCCAAGCTTTCGTGGTCTCTTCGCCATATGTTCAAACAATCGGCTGGATCCCTGGTGTGTCGTCGTTGCTGCGAGAAGTGTGCCAAGAACTTCTCTCGGAAATCGACCCATGATTTGATTTTTCCTGCTGGCAGGCTGTCAAACCAGACGCGCGCTGCGCCTATGAAGGTTTGAGCGAAGAGATGGCACCAGGTTGGTAAGTTCCATCCGCCTGTAGCTCCAGCACCATTGAAAACCTGAAGGTGATCATCTGGGTCTGTCAACCCGTTGTATTTGCCCACGTTGTGTGGAAATTTCGTTTTGTCGATGGCAGCCGTGGCGATCTCCCTAATGAACTTTGAATTCTCAGCCATGTCGTCCGGACGATAGCTCAAGGTGTAATCATGCTCTGCTTTTGGGTTATAACCTGCGCGCTTGCGAGGTTTGTATGCTTCGTGCTCTGGTGGCAGCCTGCTGAACACTGTGTTCGTCTCGTCGTCATCTTCAATTCGTCGTTTATGTTGCGCGAACCTAAACGACTTTGTATTGGCTTCTTTGGTTGATGAGAATACTGCACGTAATTGCTTTCTGTTTCACCGTACGTATCGCGCGTGTCGTGCGCGCTTGGCCTTCTAATATGTGGTGGAGGTACTGGTTCCGGGCGTAAATTGAATGCATTGGTCTGTTGAGGCATGGGCGCGCTCAAAGGCCTTTGCGGTGGAGTGACAAATGCTGACTGGTTGGCTTGTGCCTGAAGCAGAGCCTGCTGCGCACTGAGTTGTGTGTAAACAAGGTTTATAGACGCCACTTGTTCGGCATACCAGGAAGCCAGAGTTTTTCCTTCGGGTAGCCCTAGTAGTGCAGAGAAGTTCAGTTGTGCTTGGTCCGATGGAGCTGAGGGACCAGCTCCGTGGCTCTGTGTTTGCACTGGTGGAGGTATTTGCTGGACTACCTCTGACGGAGGCTGAAAGGTAGCTCCGTTTGTGGTCTGAGTGATGATCCTAGGTGGAGTTTGGAAAGTAGCACTAGGTGTGTTTTGAGTAACGATCCTAGATGTACTTCCAAAGATGCTGGGAAATTCGTTGTTCATCGGCCCTTCTTGGATAATTTCGTTCCTTGGACCTCGCTGGACGTGTACACTGTCCGAAACGAGTTCAAAGGAAGAAACGTCTCCGTCTACCGGGTGAGAATGGTCTTGTTCAGCCATGTTGACGAGTATTTTTTGAAAAGAAAAAGAGATGAGGGTGGTTTTTGCTAAAAGCGGATGGCGCCAATGATGAAACACAGATTAACACTAAGGTTAATCTGTGGGGTTATTTCTTCCGTGGGTTCAATCTCTCTTCTTACTCGTGAAATGGCTCAGTTCCTGCAAAACAGCAATACCGTTAGTCTCGTTAAGAGGGGAATATGAGGGTTTCCCTCTTAACCAGGCTCCGGCGTGAGAATAAGTACTGTTCTGAGGGAGAATAAAACAGTGTGTGTTAAGTGTGAGAGTATAGAGAGCAAGTTGATTTAACCTGAATGATGAAGGGTCCTATTTATAGCCGGAGGGTGAAAGAGGGAGGAGCAGCGGTGCCAGTTGTAGACGCGCGCCAGCTGTCCGACCAAGGGGAATATCCTCTTGGTCTCCTCTGCTGTGGTCAGTGTAGTGGTACACGTGGCGCGCCTGCATTTGCCTATTTTGGAGACGTCGTACTGGTGTTGTCGGACTGCTCCTGGATTCATTGCAAGCTTACTTGGCGCTTGATGACTGGTGACACGTGTTGTCCTTTATGTCGGATGGAGCATCTTTGGTGCCACCTATATATTTTCCAGAAGCTTCTGGATAGTCTCGTTGGTGTCAACGCCACATAAGATGGAAAAGTGGTGTGGTCCTTGCCATGTGGGTAAGGAATTTGAACCATACCTCTTCAAGTTCCATCTTATTTGGGTTTGAGTCAATCGTATAACATCGTAATCGAATTCGAATTAGTTTTATTAAGGCATGTTTTCTGGTTCAGTTAGAAGACCCACCCCTAACCACAAGACGATGGACGGCTACATGGTAACTAAAATATTATGTAACAGAAACATATTATGTTTGGATGTATTGTAAATCCATCTACCGTAACCAAATTTTATAGTTTTGGTAACTTTATTTTATCTTTATACTATAGCATTGAAGGAGAGGTGGCAACTTTTATATAAAGATAGTGATGAAGCTTGAACAAATATACAAGTGGGTCGACATTTAGAAAATTAGGAGGGCCGGATATTTCCAGGAAAAATCATTTTTTTTTTGGGGGTGGGTGGGTGAGGGGGGGAGGGAGGGGAGTCAATACGTATATACAATTTTCGAACGAAATACGCATAAATTTACACTACTGATAAAAAACAGGGGGGGGGGGTGGCCCCTTAAAAGCTTCACCCATGTCTACAGAGATTGTTTTCAAATTTTTAATCTTATCTTTTTAATATATATGTCATAGAGATTTCATTTTTAATTCATTATCCTATATATTAAAAAACAAAGCTAATGAATAGTAGTTGTCACATCATAATGAATAGTAAACTTTTCTTATTGGTTGTTATGAATAGTAAATATACATAACTTCAAGTCATTTTTTGTTGACTTTTTTCCCCTATACCCTTTTTAAGTGCGTATATATATTCATTTTCTTCAAAGTTAGGTAGATTATTCATCATGGTGGAGTGATTTTATGGGTGTTTAATTAAACGTGTTGTCTCGTCACCCCCAAATGAAAGAGTCTAAGGCCAACAAATTTACTGCTCATTTATCACAACATGTCAATACGTTTAATAAGCTTGAAACTTGATTACGATCCATCAATTCGTTTAGATAAATGAGTTATACATGTCATGTTTAAGTACAACAACAACAACAACCATACCCAGTAAATCCCACAAATAGCAGAGCTACTTATAGGGTCTGGGGAGGGTGGGATGTAGACAGGCCTTGCCCCTATCCCTAGGGATAGAGAGGCTGCTTCCAGAGAGACCCTCGGCTCGAAAACGAACAGCAAACCAACACAGCAAGTCAAAGAACATAGAAAGAGTACAGAAATAAGAAGTCGCTCATTCCAAGAAAGTGATCAGAGTGTCACAATATAATGTAAAATCATGTATCATAGCATGCGACATCGTTTGGGCATAAACACAATGTAAATCATGTATAATAGCATACAACATCATTTGGGCATAAACACAAGAAGGCAATCACTGGAGAAGTCCGTTAAAGAATAAGAAGAACCTACGTCCCAGAAAACCACCTAAGACCTTACTACAATATCTTCTAGAAGTCCTTAACCCTAATCCTACGCCTCCACGAAGTCCTATCGTGGACCATGTCCTTAGAAAGATGCATCTCTAGTAAATCGTGCCTAATCTGCTCATCCCATGTCAGTTTGGGTCTGCCTCTTCCTCTCCTCCCCTGCACAGTAAGAGTTTCCACTACTCTAACTGGTGCGGTCGCTTCCCTCCGCTTCACATGCCCAAACCATCTCAATCTCCCCTCCTTAATCTTCTCCGATATACTAGCCACTCCTAGTCTTTCCCTAAAAACCTCATTTCTTATCCTATCTAACCTCGTGTGTCCACACATCCACCTCAGCATCCTCATCTCTGCTACCTCCATCTTGCGCGCTTGTGTCTTCTTGATAGCCCAACAATCCGTTCCATAGAGCATAGCTGGCCTAACTGCTACCCTGTAAAATTTCCCCTTTAGTTTAAATGGGAACCTCCTATCGCACAATATCCCACTGGCTGCCCTCCATCTACACCAGCCAGCCTGTATGCGATGGGTTACATCACTATCTATGTCACCATCTCTTTGGACAAACGACCCTAGATACTTAAATCTAGTTACCTGCGGGACCAGTTGATCCTCAATGGAGATTTGGGTTTCATCGTCGATGGCTACACCGCTGAAATCACAGTGTAGATACTCAGTCTTAGATCGACTAATCCTTAGGCCCTTGCCCTCTAAAGCTACTCGCCACTCCTCTATCCTCTCGTTCAGGCACTGTTTAGTCTCTGCAATCAACACAATATCGTCTGCAAAAAGCATGCACCACGGAACTGTCTCCAGAATCAACTTGGACAACTCATCCAAGACAACCGCAAAAAGAAAAGGGCTCAACGCAGATCCCTGGTGGAGTCCTATCTCCACATGAAAGAAGTTTGTATCTCTTACAGGCGCGCGAACAGTAGTCTCTGTTCTATCGTACGTATCCTTAATTAAGTCTATATACTTCCCCGGTAGCCCTCGACCCTCCAAACTATCCCAAATCAGTTGTCGTGGGACAGTGTCATATGCTTTTTCCACGTCGATAAACACCATATGTAAATCTTGCTTCTTCGCTCTATATTTTTCCATCAGCCTCCTTAGAATATGTATCGCTTCTGTAGTTGACCTCCCTTTCATGAATCCAAATTGGTTTACTGAAACCTGGGTTTCTCTTCTAATTCTAGTTTCAATTACCCTCTCCCAGAGCTTCATAGTGTGACTTAGCAGTTTGATTCCTCTGTAGTTCCCACAACATTGAGCGTCTCCTTTATTCTTGTATATAGGCACCATGACGCTGCTCCTCCACTGATCTGGCATTTTCCCAGTCTTGAAAATACAATTGAACAAAAGTGTTAACCATCGGACTCCTTCTTCTCCCAAACACTTCCACGTCTCAATCGGTATGTTGTCCAAACCCACTGTCTTGCCTCTTCCCATCTTCCTAAGTGCCATCCTTACCTCGTCATGTGTGATCCTCCTGCAGTAGCAATTATTCTGTTGTCATCCTAAGTGCCATCCTTACCTCGTCATGTTGTCCTTCTTCTCCCAAACACTTCCACCTACATGTCATGTTTAAGTAACACGAATTTAATTGTCTCTAGGTTAGAATTGATGTGTTTTACACGAATAACTATATGAGATGTGTCTGGATTCAACAATTCAACCTGACATGATTGACACGACATAGTAAAAGTTAACGGATTTGAAGCGCGTAACAAGTTGTGATAAATATAACCAAGTTAAATACACAAATGGTTATGTGGTTTGCCAAACTAAGATTTTAATGGTATAAGTTTCAAAAGTTGGTATTTGGGATCTATATTTTAAATTGCAACATATTTTGTGCGTTTAAAGAGTAAATAACCAGTTTACAGAAAGCTAACGAACATCTAGAATGTATGACTTTTTAAACTTTGAACTTACACGCATTACTTGATTAAATATGATGACCATTTGTGCGTTTTACTTGAAATAATTTAATTCTTGCATATAAACATAAGAAAAAATAACACCGTTGGTCTTTGTGGTTCCTGCCAAATTTCAATGTCGGGTACTAATAGTTTTTTTTTGTTCCAAAATCAGGTATTAATGTTTTTATTTGTTAGAATGCTGGGTACTAAGGGCAAATCTTGTCACAATGTTGAGTACTAAGGGCAAACATTGTTAACTTTTTTTGTTATGTTTTACTAAAATGTGCTTTAATATCTAGAGAGTCTATTTTTAATTACTTATACTTGACTAAAATAATTTAAAGTTTTATTTATATTTATATCTTATATTTTTCTGTTTTATTTATATTTTTTTATAAAACTAAATGGATTTGAAATTTATTATTTATAAACTTTGAGTTTATATATAATAATATGCCAGTAAAATAAAATTTTTAACTTAATCTAAATAATATTATATATAAACTCAAAGTTTATAAATAATAAACTTCAAATCCATATAATTTTATAAAACAAAAAATATAAAACATATAAATATAAATAAAACTTTAAATTATTTTAGTCAAATATAATTAATTAAAAAATAGACTCTCTAGTTATTAAAGGATATTTTAGTCATTTTAGTAAGACTTAATAAAAAAAAGTTAACAAGGTTTAGCCTTAGTACTCAACATTGTGACAAATTAAAAAGTTAATACCTGATTTTGCAACAAAAAACTATTAGTACTGTACATTGAAATTTGGCGGACACCAAAAGGACCAACGGTGTAATTTTTTCTAAACATAATATTACTTTTAAGTGTCCATGGGTGCGTGAAGTCATTTCAAACACTTTTCTATAGTCGGTTATCTGAATCTAGTTTATGAATGTTGCAATGAACATTTAGAAAGTGCTTATAGAACATTCCCCAAAAGAAAATACTTTAAGCCACATCATAAAAGATTATAGACATGATTGTAAGTACGACAAACACTTGCATCATTGTATTTTTTTCCCCTTTTTTGTGATTTACTGGAAAATCTTTTTCATGTCTGGTGATGTAGGGGAAGTGTAACACCTCGAAAATTCACGTCCTATAATGTGTAGACACGTGTCAAATGTTTAAACGTGTGAAAGAAATATTATAGAAGGACTAAAGTTGACAAACATGGAAAGTATGTGAATATACGTATTCTAAGTGTCAACTATGAATAAATATAATGTACATTAACCCTACACATTGCTCATACCTTCAAACGATAAATCATGGGTCATACGAAGCTAAAGGTGAGTGATTTCAAACTACAGGGACCGAATATGTCAACATGTTTAATTTATGCCTCTGAGTGACCTTTTTGACAAACCCGGAGCTTTGTAAATGTTAATTATGCTCACTAGAATGCACTATAAAAATTTCATAAAGTTTCGTTATCGTATGAGAAAGATATGATCAAATTCGTGTGCGAAGTGTTAAAGCGTAAACGTTGGAAGTTAGGACTTTTCGGGTAACAATTAAGTTAACCGGGGACCTAACAAAGTGGGTATATGTTTTAAAGCCCTTATAGTTCAATTGTGAGGGTTCATAATGCAATAAACAAGTGCCTATTCGAAATTTGAAGAGCCAAGGACCAATGCGCAAAAATAAAAAAAATAAAGATATGCTGCAGGTAGGCCCCGCGCCACGCGAGGAGCCCCTCGCGCCACGCGAGGGGGTGCCAGCTCCTGAATTCGTTTTCTTGGCTGCCCTTGCTCTTAGACGCGATTTTAACCAATTTTCCTCATTCTTCTTGGCCCCTAGGCACCCCCTAAACACTTAGGGACATGTGTTGAAGGATTGTGGTCAGTTGTAGACCCAAGTGTCACCCAATTGTGGTGTGTAATTCACTATAAAAGGCCACCTTATGCAACACAACTTCTCACACCTTCATTTGCATAATTTGATCATTCCTGGAGCTCTCAAGCAGGTCCAACTGATCTTAAGTCGTGCATGGGACTCTTGTAAGTCTACTAGTCCTTCTTTAATTGAGTTTAGCTTGTTTAATTAGCTAAAAGTCAAACCGTCGTAATTACGGTTTGACTTCGAGATTAGTCAATAATGGCTCAGTCATATCTCGAATTAAAAGTAGTTATAGATTGGTATTTATGTGGGTAATAAAACCTCAAAAGGGTTTCCCCTGATCACCACTCTAACCAGGTCAAAAGTCGGGTCAAACCTATTCTTAAAAAGTCAACAGGAAGCCTAAAATGCTATTTATGCATAATTAGCTATCTAGAACATATATAACTTGTTTGATCATTGTTATAACTTAGTAATAAGTATAAGAACATGTCCGAACATGTTCAACCCGACTATTTCCTGATTAGACCCGGTTCGGAACCGAAAGTCACATAGTTTGACTTTCACTTTGACTTTCAGTTCTGACCCGTTTAGGTATGTTTTTGAAATGCCTCAGAGCTTAAATTGGATTAGGATACATGTTAGAACAACCCTCTGTGATTATACACCTTGGTCCATTAGTTATCCAATTAATATGCACGTTTCCGTTAATTGCTCATATGTTGACCATTATGCCCTTGTTACCTTAAAACATGATTTATGAAAATGTAAAAGTGTAGAAACCTTAATTATTGATATATAGACTTGTATGCAAAGTTTGACATCATTTTGACTTGTAGATTAAGAGTAATGCTCATTATCGCAAAATTAATGCTTTATGTTAATAAAATGGCGTAATTAGCGTATAGCCTAGTTAAACATACTTTTTGGTATCAAATATTTTACCCACTGATGTAATATATTATTTTGGAATTTTTAAAGATTTTTAATTAATTTTAGACTGAGCATAACTCATAGTCGTAGGCTTAATTCGGTAATTGTCGGTTTTGCCCTTACGGGCCATAAAATGAGTTTTACATATCTAAACGACTCCAAACCTTTTGCTACTGATTAGTTATGATAAATAAATTATTTTAAGCCTTCTGAAAATATAAAAATATCAGATTTAAGTATCGAACCCGGAAATGACCTTTAATCGCCTTATTTAGAGTTTTTAGCGCATAGTATGTTTTAAAATCATATTGGACATACCCGGGTTGATACCTACTGATATAAGAGGCAAATTATAATATTTTAACAGTAAGCAAAGGTTGATAAACTCAGACTTCGGTTTTGAGTCTTTCGGCTTATGTGAAATTACCAAAATGCCCCTACGGGGCATAGTTTGTGTTTAATTTCATTACGGGCATAATGAAAGACATCCTACTGATGTCACAACATATTTGAAGCATATTAACTTAGGAAACCTGTATATGGCTCTTACGGATACCCGTTACGCTTATTTCGCGTTCGGTTCGGTTTATGTAACTAGTTTGCATAAATTAGCCGGAACGGGTCAAACCTTATCCGTTTTATCTCAAAATCCAGAATGTGTTTAGTTTACCCATATTATACAAGTCTTCAAACTTGTCGGGTCTAAATCACATTCTATTCCGGTCTTCGCTTAATCATGTGTTTGAACCGTAAACCTTTCCTTAAAACTAACCGGTCTAAGTTACGACTTAAATAAGACCCGTTAGGAATTTAATAGGTTAATAAAACCTTCGTTCCAGATTAAGAGCCCCAGTAGAAGTACTTGTGCTTGCTGATTAAGATATACGGCTGAGTGTAAATTGCATTACTAGCTCAGGTAAATACTTTTAACTTATTTTCCCTTATACGGGCTTGGGATACGGTATTATAAAAATACCGCTTGGTCGGGTGTAGAAACCTTTTAATCGGAGATGATTAAATTGCATAATCCCGTTTTAATCTGTATTGATTGATAACAAATAACATTGGGGGTTAATGACCGTGTCCTGGATATCCTTGGCTCATTTTAAAAAGTGAATGGCCACGACGTAAGCACAAGGTGTAGGCAAAACACCTCCTGTTGCATATGTATAACGTATACTCACTCGTAAGGGTATCTTCTTGTGAGATTATATTTGTGGTGTGTCGATTAATCTTGTCCGGCTTGTATTGTATAATCACCGGCCCTAAATGTTGGACAACCATGTAAATCGGATACAAGATTTTTATTAATAAAATTGTCCCAAGTATAAAAGATTAATTTTGCCTCTGTGCATTTTAATCAATGTGTCAAGATATTTTGTGCCGTTTGCACTCGAATCACTTTTCAAACTCTTTTTCCAAAATGAGTCAGTTAATTGTATTTACCAGTTTAAACTGACGTATTTTCCAAAAGGTTAAGTGACAGGTACTATGCGTAATTGGCTGGGAGCTCAGGGCGTCACTAGGGAATCTTGCCAGTTCTAGATGCCTAAAGTCTGTTGAACAGTTTTCTTTTATTGATCCGCCTGTGGATCCTTTACCTTCCGTTGTAATACTTTGACATTACTTATATTCGGAATGTAATATATTTATCTTTTGCTTCCGCTGTGCATTATTATATTGTGTTGTTTGACTATTATGTTGCCAACCACGTCACGATACTCCCCCACCGGGCCCACCGGTGACACGTGGAAAATCGGGGTGTGACAGGTTGGTATCAGAGCCAACATTGAGTGAATTAAACACTAGCTTTTAGTGTTTAATCTCAATGACACAATTGCACATTCCTAAATCTTCTGAGTCTAGACTTAACATAGGAATATTCTCAATCCTAATCTGAAAATTTTTGCTTCCAATTTTTATATATATTGGATACGTCGCCAAGCGAAGAAACTGTATTAGAAATTCTCCACATCTGGAGCCTTGAAATGCTGAGCTTCGTACCGCGGCCAGGATGAAACGTACAACCAAAGAGAAAGCATTCAGACATAAAATGAAGAGGAAACTCCTTTTGCTACAGATCGTTTCTTTGATAGTCCTTATAAGGACATATTTATCTTTAAGTCCCTTTAAGGACACATTATCCCTTCAAAGACCCGCTAGGACAACTCTGTACTTTTATTTTCATATAATGGATTGATTAAATTAAGTTTCATTCTAAACATGAAATATGAAATGAATGGAAAATAACATCCCTTAGAAGGGAAGTGCCTACGGGCTATAATTAACGTCCTCTGAGACTAAAGACGGTGGTAGCCTACAGCTCCCTGTCAAGAAAAGGTAATGAACTTTGATTCACACCTAAATGCCTCGATCCCAAACGATCATGGCTTATAAATTAAACTTGTCCACGTGACTAAGCCTTTTGTGCTATTACTAAATGCCTCGATCCCAGACGATCATGGCTTATAAATTAAACTTGTCCACGTGACTAAGCCTTTTGTGCTATTACTAAATGCCTCGATCCCAGACGATCATGGCTTATAAATTAAACTTGTTCACGTGACTAGGCCATTTGTGCCATTACTAATTCATAAATTGCCCTGATTCTCTGAAATCTTGGCTTATAAATTAAACTTGTCTACCCGACTAGGCCATTTGTGCTATTATTAAATTATAAATTAGGATTTATGATAAAAATCCTGAATAAAATAAATATCCTTACTTTCCTGCCAGTATGCATTTTAAAGAAAATCTTAAAGGTGAAACCTAGCCTACGCGGCCAAGATGGTGAAACCTACTCAAGAGATTCAAATCCTTGTTAACACCTAAGAACGTGTTAGCACTCTTGACAAATGTGACTCGAGAAAATCACAACAGTCATCCTTATATTAGATTCTTCCAATTTTCTTATCTAGCCTAGTGATTTAGAAATCATGGCTTGTGTCATCCTATAAGATGATCACATTATAAACATTCAGTAGTGATGAAGTGCCTACGGGCTAAACTTGTTGTCCGATAAGACAACGACAGTGGTGGTCTTTGACCTCCTGTCTAAAAAAAAAATGTTGGACCAGGTCCAATCATAATAGTCGGTAGGATCTATACGACCTCGACTAATAGCATCTGAGAAGATGATCATATTATAACCATCCCTCAGAAGGGAAATGCCCACGGGCTATATCTATTGTCCTAAAAGACAAAAGACAGTTGAAGTCTACAACTCCCTATCAAGAGAAGGTAATGAACGTGATTCAAACCTTAATGCCTCGATTCTCTGAAATCATGGCTTACAAAATTTAGAACTGTCCTTGTGACTAGGCCTTATGCGCCACTTTAATATCCTTAATATTTTATAACTAGGATAAATTATAATGGAAAATACTAATTAAATATAGCTAACAAGTTAACCAATATGGTTTTTATTACCATGGTTGATAAATCGTCAAAGATGATGATTCCATAATAATCTCTGAATAAATCATTGTTAATATTTATGTAGCAATCAAGCTACATGGCTGGATTAGATGAAGTTAATAGTCACTTGAAGGAGAGCAATGATACTACCAGAATTAATGTAACTGGAGCAGAACTGCAGGCAATAATAGATTATGCTGTTACTCGAGCTCTTGATCGACAGTATGATGAATCAAATGATGCCCACTCTGAGACTCTATCTGTGGCTCATAGTAAGCCCCCTCCTAAAACACATGAGTCAAGGGAAGACGATGTTCATGACTTGTCAAATCAAAGGAGTATTCCATCTAGACAAGTTGTGTTTCATCAAGAGACATCAGTTAAGACCTGTTCATATAAATATTTCGTCTCCTGCAAGCCCAGAGACTTTACAGGAGAAAAAGGGGCCATCGATTGCATGACATGGCTCGATGAGATGGACGCTGTTGTTGACATCAGCAGTTGTGCGGAGCAAGATGTTGTGAAATTTGTTTCACAATCATTTAAAGGAGAAGCGTTGGCATGGTGGAGATCATTGCTCCAAGCCACGGGGAAAGTTCTACTCTACAACTTATCTTGGGGTCAATTTGTTGCATTAGTCAAGGAAAACTATTGCCCTCAGCATGAAGTAGAAAAGATAGAATCGGACTTCTTGACTTTGGTCATGGAAAATTTGAATTGTCAGGCATATGTGACAAGTTTCAACACTATGTCCCGCCTAGTTCCTTATCTAGTCACCCCTGAACCTAAACGCATAGCGCGTTTCATTGGAGGCCTAGCACCAGAGATAAAAGGGAATGTTAAAGCATCTAGGCCAACCACATATAGGTCCGCGGTGGACTTATCCTTATCTCTCACCTTAGACGCAATCAGAATTAAGTCTGTTAAGGCTTCTGGCGAGAGAAGAAGAGAAAGAGAGGAGGACAACTCTCATCAAACTAACAAGAAGAAGAAGGGAAGCTCGGAGCGCGGGAAGGATTCCGAGTTTAGGAAGAACTCGAGTCAGTCTGATAACAGACCCAAATGCAATAACTGCAAAAAGCAGCATTTTGGAAAATGTACAATAGACCCACGCGCTAAATTGTGTGAAATTTGCAAGACCAAGGGTCACAAAACCTTAGATTGCAAGGGGTTAAAGAACGCCACATGTTACAATTGTAACGAGGAAGGGCACATCAAAACCAACTGCCCAAAGCTTATAAAGAAGCCGGGAAAGGCCAGGGAAATAAACGCATGAGTCTTCCGGGTGAACGCCAGGAGATGGTGCAGAAGGATAACTATATAGCAGGTACATTTCCTTATCAAGCAGTTTATGCAGAGATTTACTTGATACTGGCACATATGATTCAATATTGATCAATAACTGTAGAGAACTGTTGTCTCCGCCTGATTAAGACTTCGGTCATTTAATACGAGGTAGAAATTGGCCGATGATACTTTAGAAAATGCTCCAACAAGCCTTAGATGGATATTTTATATCTAATAGGAATCACTCTTTTCTGATATTCCTATGGCAAGCTTTCAAGCTACCTAAATTCTTTAATATAATAAAGACAGATGTGACGTTTTGATCCTCTGTCAGAAAGGTGATGGACTAGGTCCAAATCTTTAATGCCATTGATGGTCTTTTGCGACCTAGGCTAAGTAATATTAATATATTTTGAATAACGTTCATTAAGAATGTTAGTGCTATAATAGCCTGTATAGGTTATTGACACCATGGTTAGTATATATTAAGGCCATCAGAATGAAAAATAGCAGTTGTTGGATTTCAACTAAGAAATTGTTTTATTGGTATTAGGAACCAATATCGAGTATGGCAAACTCGGATAAGACAACAGTCAATCGCGCTATTGATGACGCGACGCATGCTAATGATGCTGAAATTGTAAACCTTAGAATTTCCAAAGATGTTCTTCAAACTATGATAGACGCAGCCGTTGGAAAAGCTGTGAAGAGAGCTGTGAAAAAGTTAAAGGAGCCCCATGCTGCTCGGTCCAAATTTTATCTAGGACCACATTTCCTCACTCTTAAGAAGGATCTCGTTCATGCCTCTGATGCAAAGGATGAACTAAAAAGAAAAAGGGAGGTAGATAACTCCCAGAGTTCTAAGAAAAAGAACGAACAAAAGTCCGACCAGAAACCAGTATGTGAGACCTGCATGAAGCGCCATTATGGGAAATGCAGGTTCGAACCAAAATCCAAATCGCAGCCCAGGGCTTGTGGGATCTGCAAGTCTAAGGGACATAAAACGTTGGACTGTAAGGACATGAAGAATGCAGTCTGTTTCGGCTGTAATGAGAAAGGCCACATCAAGACTACGTGCCCTAAATATGTCAAAGGAAATGCGTCGGAGGAATTAAAGCCTAAAATTGAAAGCGCCTAAAATGCCTGAGCTAGTCCATAAATAATGGCATCAGGTACATTCCTTGGCATTTTATCAGTAATTTAAATGCTAAGAGTTTTATTTTGGTTCGGATACCAGTAAATCCTTCATAAACTATAAGTATAACACGTTTTTAAAACTCTTCATAAGGACTATATATATATATATTAAGTGTAAGGTAAAACTTACAAGTAGAAAATTTACCAGAACTATTTACTGTTCCTGTAAAAAAAATAGATAAGTAGCAAAAAAAAATGGTGGAACCGGCCGTCCCCGGAATCGAACCTGGGTCTAGGCCGCACCCTTTCGCGCGCCTAGCCAACCGAGCTAGGTGCCTAGTTTGTGAAACTTCCATTATTGATTAAATATAAGCACTTGTACAATAAACTTTCCTTATCATTTATCAATGATAATTTCTGCTAAGTGTCCTGTTTTTAATACGGGCAATAATAAATCTTCATGAACCATAAACTTAGCAAAATTTTTATTATCATCCACAAGGTATAACTACCAAGGAAACCATAGTAACCGATTCTTATAGATCGGCAAGGAATCCTTCCGAAAATCTAAGAGCACTCTTTCTTTGCATAGAGTACGACAACATATGTTATTTTAATTATTTTTCTCATTGTTTTTATCGCCTACGAATGCCAAACTATGTTTGATAATAGTGCCATATGAGGATTGGCGTATCCTAGTGAGTCCCATAGATTACTTCCATGCCTGATCAGTATGGAGGTTTAATACATGGAACCCCTGAGATATCCCAATGGTCATATTGTACTAATGTCGACTAGTAGTATTCAAAGGAGATATCCGGAATAGAATTATCCAAATAAATATTCCTTGGTAACGGAATATGTGGACTCATAACAAGAATGTGTCACTTATTAGACACAAGCGTTGATGAGTGAACTGGAGCCTGAGATATGGAAATCTCTGTAACCTCCTCGTACCTTGATTATCTTCTCCTAGAATTTCCCTGTTTACCCCTGGGAGGCAGGTAGGGTTAAGTTTCATATCCCACCTAAGGCTGTATTAGTATGAAATCCCCAAGACAACTAGTACCATATTGGCAGAATCGAAAACCCTGGTTAAGTAAGTTTTAACGATATAGATTCATATAGCCTAACTCGATATTACGAGAGTTTGATATTGTTAGATAAGAAAGACGGTTCATTTTGCTTATGCATTATTTACCGCAACCCTAATTAGGCAACATTTAAGAAATTGCCATCAGCTGTTCTAAATCGTCGATTTGTTCAACTAACTTCAAGGATCAACTAATCCTTAAAATTTGTTAAGTAATGGTTGGAATAACCATCTTACCTTAAGATAAGCTTCTCTATAATATTTGATATATAAGTATCAAGGCTACTCCCTTGAAGACCTTGTATAGATGGAATGTTAAACGTCCATTGATAGGACAATAGTTTTGGTAAGTCCAAACATTTAGATCTGAAAGTTGCATTATAGACGATCAATAAGATCACGCAAATTCATAATCACCAGTAAGATGCCAGTATACGGCAGAAAATTAAGGATTATGAAAATAGCAAACCTCCTAAATTCTTGTTAAGAAATAAGGTTCAACAATAGGTATCACCCTGGAAAGAAGTGATGCGATTTGGTAAGAAAGGCAAGCTAAGCCCGAGATACATAGGACCTTTCGAGGTTATCGAACGTGTAGGGTCAGTTGCCTATAAGTTAAACTTACTGGAAGAGCTCAGAGGAATTCACAACGTGTTCCACATCTGTAATCTGAAGAAGTGTTTCGCTGACGAATCATTGGTTATACCCCATACATATGTGCATATAGATGAGAGCTTAAAATTTGTGGAAAAACCCTTATCGATTGAAGATCGACAGGTAAAGAAGCTTCGAAGGAAGCATGTACCTATTGTAAAGGTCAAATGGGATACCCGTAGAGGTCCCGAATTCACGTGGGAGGTTGAATACACGATGAAAGAAAAGTACCCTTACTTATTTCAGTAAATCTCGGGTCGAGATTTATTTTAAGGGGGTGAGGATGTAACACCTCGAAAATTCACGTCCTATAATGTGTAGACACGTGTCAAATGTTTAAACGTGTGAAAGAAATATTATAGAAGGACTAAAGTTGACAAACATGGAAAGTATGTGAATATACGTATTCTAAGTGTCAACTATGAATAAATATAATGTACATTAACCCTACACATTGCTCATACCTTCAAACGAATAAATCATGGGTCATACGAAGCTAAAGGTGAGTGATTTCAAACTACAGGGACCAAATATGTCAACATGTTTAATTTATGCCTCTGAGTGACCTTTATTGAGTTTAAACTCAATGTATTCTATCCGAGAAATCTTTTAAACATTATTTATACTTTTAACCATTCGTTAGTATTACCATAAAAGTATGGTAACATCTTTTTGGTTACTAATTGTCTACATATCTCATACGACATAGTGCAACTTGAAATAACGTAATCTCGTTATTTCCGCTAGTTTAGTTAACTTAGCGATATCCATCGCTTTCATATACTATCGAATTTCTTATGAATCCGTTACTTTGACCCGTTTAAAGGTCTTTAGTGAAATCTTTCACTTTTTGCAACAAGTTCTTTTATTTTCAAATTTATTTATTAGGTTTAGTTATACCGAATCTACCGCTTACAAGCAGACCAAATTTCTTGATTTAAATTACTGACCTTAACCGGTCTCACTAACTAGACTTATTAGTCCAGTTACTTTTTTTTTACAGCTCGCTTGGTTATAATGTGAATCTACTTCACATTACATTTCTTAACCGTGATCGTGTCACATCATGTTTAATTTATATCAACCTTTCATTTTCGAAAATATCACTTTTCGAATATATCGTTTTGCGCCTATCAGTGTCAGGACTTGAATCTTTCATGCTTACTATTCAAATTCTTATCAGAATTTATATTTGTAAAAACGTTATTTCTTACTAAAACCAAAGTTTTAGTTTTAGGATCTTTTCTTTAACTTTTGTCAATTATCCATACCAGGATATTGACAGTCCATAATTTATTCTTTTACAGTCTTAGTTTTATGCGGGGATTCTTAACTAATTCCCTCGCTTTATCTAATTTAACCCGTAGGTTTTATCACTTAGCCTTATGGGCTATTTTGATTAGACTTCCACCTCTTTAGGGCGAAGTCCTTATAATTTATTTCTAATCATGACCCGTGGGTCGTTTTAGTCTCGTAGACCTTTCATAATCTCTTCGCTTTAACCCATTCAATTAACTTAGCGAAACTCATCACTTAAATACTAACCTTACCTCCCGTTATCATTTTACGCGGTGAGTTATAACCAGTTTTCTTGTTTTACATTATTAACCCGTAGGTTATGATGATCCCATAGATCATACTTTATTCGAGTTTCTATTCAAATGAATATATATGTTTATATATGTACATGGCGTCGAAGCACCCCTTTTTATGTTTAGAATTATTTACTTTTGCATTTTTGGATTTCATTTGACCTTGACCGTAGTCTAAGGCTACATTTGTTTTCTTTCGAATTATCTTTCCGACTTTATGATTTCTAACGTCGTTTACACGTCGGTTTGTCTTACGCTTGCCGTTACCCGGTTCTTACCTACACTTTTTTACGACCCGTTACCCGGTTCTTACCTACACTTCTTTACGACCCGTTACCCGGGTTCTTTATACTTCGCGCTTCCATTATTCGGTTTGCGCTTACTTGCACTACCGTGTTTTTTTTTTCATTTGACTTATTCGCGTGAGGTTTCATCACTTATATACGTCAAACTTCATTCTTTATTCGACCCGCTCAACTTTAAAATAGTTGAACGTAGTTATCAAAATTTCTGTTCGCAAATTCTCATCTTCTTTTAGTCATGACTCCTAATCCGAGTCTTTTAACTTTCTATTTTGCGTTCCCGTCTCTTGGTTTACGCAAAATCCTACCGAAGTCACTATCAAAGTAACCGTCCCGGTATGTATTAAGACTTCGTTTTAATTTATTTGATCGTATTAGCGAATCCCATCGCTTTTATTTTTATATTCCGACCTTGTCCTCAAGTTTGACGTTTTACTAAAACGGCCCGTTAAGAGGCATATTTGCATTTTCCGGGTTCGAGTGCAAGTACACTCCCTCCCAAAGCATATCCTAATCATTTTACATGTTTGCGTTCTCCGGGTTCGAGTGTAAGTACACCCCCTCCCAGTGCATATCCTAATCGTTTTATATGTTTGCATTCTCTGGGTTCGAGTGTAAGTACACTCCCTCCCAGTGCATACCTTAATCGTTTTACATGTTTCTTTGTCCCTTCTCTCGGGCTCATTATCCTAATATAATACGCTTCCGTCACTCGGCTGTGCGTTTACATTATGTTCGGATATTTTGCTTATCTGATTCATTTGGGTACTTTTAATTTGTCCCGCTCACCCCGTCCTTACTACATCGGGTGTAAGCGTGTCCATTATAAAGAGTTCATGGTATCATGTGTTCACTACCTACTTGGCCAGAGTAGGCGATCAACACATGACATACATGACCCTTTTATAACTTTCACATCACACCCCATGTAAGTAACACATCTATTTATTTCTCTTGGAAACAATATCCTGGATAGGTATTCTATTCAGGTTTTTCCAAGTTTTTGATCTACATATGCAACTATCAGTTTTTACGTATTTGTTGCATATTTATATTCATGAAATAATTTAAATGTGCACCTGGTAAATGCTTGCCCTAACAGGCTTTCTTGCCATTACTTATTTGCGATCGTTAAGCGATCTAGGTCCTTGATGAGTATGCTCTTCTTGTCATACCTCGGACCATTCCATCATCATATCCACAATTCGTTCAACTCTCGTCATCTTCAGACGCGAGTGTCCTTCAATTAAAACATTCACAAGAGTTAGTAATGTCAACTTCAATAATCGCCCGTATTATAATACAAGGCTTTTTCTACTATATGCGTCAACGCGCGTATTTTCGTCAACCCTATCAATCATTTTAATTGGGGTAACGTGTATCACACGATAGCCCTATGTGTTGTTTACAACACTTTAGCATGCTAAACTATTAACATACTTGTACTTACCGGATTTGCGATCAAGCCTCGAACCGAACACCAATTCTTTGTCAAGAGCATAAGGTTTAAGTCCAAGCATGGTTCTTCCCCACCATACTTGAATCTCTTAAACCAAGGCTCTGATACCAACTTGTAACACCCTTATTATTATTTAACGGTTTTCGTATAGTTTATGAATATAAACGGGTAATTATGATTTCAATTACATTGAAATTACGGGTTCATTAAACCTTTTTCAGAATTAAAACTATACAACATAACGTGTGTGAGTTCGTCATTTAACATAACAACGATACATAGTGCGGAAGCTTATTTCTTAATCGTGTTCGGTTCTTCATTATGCTTGATCGTCCTCCGGTGCTAAAATCATACCTGAAACTCATAAAACATGAGTTGGATTAGTCATATGTAACTTAGAACGTATTTAAACGAGTCCGGGAAGCGAAACTGATTAAAATAAAATGTTTTCGCCAAAACAGGGTTCCGTCGCGTGTCGCGGCGGATCCATGTTGTTCCTTGCGTGTCGCGGGGGAAACCAGTTTCCAGCAGGTCTGGAGCTGGGTCCTGCATTTTCAGCTATGCCTGTTTTTACGGAAACGGCCATAACTTCTTCGTTATTGATCCGTTTTACCCGATTCTTTTTCCTACGCGACCGTAATTTAATTCTCCATCTAATGGAGTTGAAATCCAACATCCTATATAATAAAATTTCAGACTTTTAACTCTTCGGCTTATTACCCTTTTTACCAACTTTTGACCCGTTCGTGATTTCATCATCAAACGTGTTTATTTGACCCTTATATCACATACACTTCTTCAAACTAATGTTATCTACCATATTAGATTCTAATCACCGGTTTATTACACAAATTAAACCCGTTTTCGCTTGTATGCTTATTTTGATCCGTTAAGGGTATTTAAGCACTTTCGAGCCTAAAATCGCTTTCGATTGTTTCTAGCATTTCATCACCACATTTCTTATCCTATAATCTCCCACCACAACTGTGTTTATGGCGGGTTTGATGTGGTGATCTATATAAACCAAATTTTACCTCTCGAATCATTATTTTACGGCAAAAACTCAAATAGTACCGTTTGACTAATATAATACCTCTTTCAACTTCTATACTTAATCTAAGTATTTACTTAATCATAAAAATTGTTTCCAAACAACCTTTAAAGGTTGTTTGTTCGAATTAGCTAACAAGGGCGTTTTGGTCCTTTTTAGTCTTTCAATTACGACAAGGCCCTTTGAGAGCATGTTTGACCCATAATACTTCTTTTGAGTTATGATCTTGTTCGAAAGGTCTTTATGCCCTTCGAAACACCACAACACTCTTTTAAAACATTCGGTTTACCCATTTAAGTACCCCATTGTCTATCCAAGACTTCATTTTAATGCTCATTGAACCTTATGTTCTAAATGAATAATTACTCTATTACACATACCTGGCTCGGGTCAATGTATTGACCTGTTTTAATGCCTTGCTATAATATTCGCTAAATAATAGCGATACAAATATCATTTCTACATTTATTCCTGAAATCATATAACTCGACAATAATCATAGTCGCTATCATCAAAGGGTGGTATCTTCACTCTTTGACCCGTTTGGTCTAAATGACCATTTATATTAGCGAGATGACATGTATTTTCATCTCGACTATATGACTCGCTACGATTTACATCGTGCAGCCGTTTTACTTAAAATTCATTTCTTAATACTTTTCGGCCTATTAAGGCTTACTTCATAAGTGTCTTTTAAAACCAATAGTTATGGTCGACGTGTGACCAATTTACCGTTTTACCATTATGGTTTGTTTTGGGTTAACCCTATAAGGTAACCATTTAAAATTTCATTTTCCATTTGTCATAAAATGATCAAATTACCGATTTAACCCCTTTTAAACCATCAACATGGTTTCTTGTCATGCTCGACTATCTTGTTCCGTATGTCTACACGCCGAAACATCATACCTCAACTATGTATTTATCTTATTCGTAACTAATACGATAAGAGAATATTCTAAACATAAGACTAGTGTAAGCCATACTTACCTCACATCCGAATTATGCTTTTCCTCCATTCTTGCTTCGTTTGACCCGCTTCCTTTCCAAGCCTCCACCTAGCTTGTCAAGCGTCAAACTATCATCATAATTCGTAAGACGGTTAGATTAGTCATCATTAATTATGACTATTCCATCTTACGGGTTTTACATCAAAATTCACCATTTGATTTCATTTTGGTCAGTTTGACTTTTAAAGGTCAAACTGCCTATTAACATAAGTGATTATATCATAAACCCCGACAATTCATTTAAGCACTTTGTCAAGTATCCGATAGGCATTATTCTTACGCCACCGTTTTAACTACTTTTCAAATCTAAATTCATGTTATTATTAACACCAATTTAACTTACCTCTTGATTATCAAAGTTAATTATTCATTTGTTAAGCAAGAACTAAAGGTTTCCATCTACATGTAAAACCCATTTCATCATAGCATTAGACATTCATCCGAACATCAATATAATCAAGTTCTACATATTAATTAGTAGACATCATGATTCCAAACACCTATTTATATGAACCAAAATCACTAGTTTCATCATAATTTATTAAACCCCTTCCATTCATTATCATGCATGATGATTCTAAACATAGTCTTATCATCAATTTTATCATAACTATAAAACCCACTTAGCTAGGTGTGGTGATTCAACCAAACACCTAAATCATAGCAATTTATTCTAAATCTTCACTTAGGGTTTGTTCCTAAGCAATCATACATCACTAATCTAGCCATAGCTTCTATAATCCATGCCTAATTCGCGATTAGGATGATTATCAACTTTTTACAACTTCACGAATGTTAGAATTTCGACATACCTTACGATCCCCTTGACTTGGTGATCGTTAATCCACGTTCGGTTGTGAATTTAAGCGTCGTTTGGCCCTCCAATTTGATGAATTTGGGATGAGCTAGGGTTTGGAGCTCTTGCTCCTTCTCCTGGACGTTTTCACGCACACACACACACACACCAAGTGTGTGTGTTGTGTTTTTTTTTTAATAAACCAAGTTTCCCACTCGGCAATATTAGTCCCTCGTGTTTTATTTTGACCAATTGAAGCCATAACTCACCGTTAGTCATTTAATCTCATGCTACCAACTAGGTTAATTATTCCTAGTCACCTTAACGGGTTCGGGAAGTTATAACCCGTTATGTTTTAAGTCCCGTTAATTTGGCCTTTTTATATATTTTGTTTTCTCAAAGTATTTATTCCCCTTTTTAATTAATATTAGGTTTATTTATTTAAGTCCTAATATTTACCGGGTTAATTTTTTTTTACCACTAACGGTATTTTACCCGTCTTTACTATTAACGTGGTTTGATTACCAAACCCGTTTTTGGGATGTTACAAGTAGCTACCGAACTTCCTTTTCACGCAACTTTTCTTCGGTCCAACCAAAGGCGTTGCCCCTTGGATTTCATTTTGCCCCCCCCCCCCCCCCTGCAAGGGCGCTACCCCAAACCCGCCAAAGGAGTGATGTCCCCTTGGAACTCCACATTGTGTAGGAGCTTCCCCCTTAATCCTAACCTGAGGTTCCTTAGTGAAAAAAATCATTAATAATATTAACAAGTGAGTGGCAAATTCTTATTCATATAGTCTCTTAACACGTATGCATAGTCTGATGATACTAAAATCACCAACAAGTCACAAAGAATTTGGGGGAATTCATTCTAATTTCAATTCTATTTATTCATGTTAACATTTAAATTAAGATTTAGTCTAAGAAAGTATGCTAAACAAATAAGTAAGAAATAGACTCCAAAATACATGGTGTGGTGATAAGGTGTCTCCTCTCAATTCAAGAGGTGAAAAACTCAAATATTACAAGCTACATGCACAGATGTAGATTACTTTTCCGTTCAAACAAAAAGTTAAAATGAAATTCACATTTTGATACTATAAATTTCTTATTACCAAATGCACCCCTTAGGATTCCATACAATAAATGATGTATGTTTTTAACAATAATCATGTACATATGTATACACAGACTAAAAAAATCATATCTAGTTGCATATATGAAATGTGTTGGTGTGTATGTAAGATTTAGAACATCTATGATGGCGGACGTCAATAGACCATCACCTTAGTTCCACGCTAGATTCTAAACTTCCTTCAAAACCCCGCACTTTTACTACATGCAGTATCCTCCATATCACACATCATATCATCACACCTAGTGAGTTAAATGTCATTTTAGTCCCTGTGGTTTGGGTCATTTTGTCAGTTTAGTCCAAATGTTTCATTTTTAACCTGTGGGTCCAAAAAGGTTTCACAGTTGCCATTTTAGTCCACTGGGTTAACTTCATCCATTTTTTCTGTTAACGAGAAGGCCAATTCGGTCATTTTATATGGCTGAATTGCCCTTTTAGTTAACAGAATTACATACAAAATGACCGAATTGGCCTTCTCGTTAACAGAAAAAATAGATGAAGTTAACCCAGTGGACTAAAATGGCAACTGTGAAACATTTTTGGACCCACATGTTAAAAATGAAACATTTGGACTAAACTGGCAAAATGGCCCAAACCATAGGGACTAAAATGGCATTTAACTCATTTTAAATAATCAAATTACTTTTATAATAATTTATTTTTATGGGTTTATATTTTAATTAAATAAAAATACGTAACTTAATGTAACAAAATTAAAATTAAAATAAGAAATTCAAAGTAAAAAATAAAAGCAAAGACATACATTAAATAATACTAAAACCTTCGTAATACTAAGACCATGTGTAGTGGTAATGGGTTATAATGCCCTCACCATGGGGCATTATCCGACACGTGGCGTCCTAGTCAGCGATGGGGCATTATAGCAAAAGTGGCGTAGTGGGGCATTATGCCAATAACCCCCATTCAATCATTTCACAATCATTTCACAATTTTTTATTTTAATTTAAAACATATAAAAAACTTCATTAATTAAAAAAAATTACATTACTTGAAATAAAAATAAAAAAAAAACAGAAAATAAAAAAAAACAGAAAAAAAAACCGAAAAAATTAAAAGCCGATAAATTAAAAAAAAACTGAAAATACTAGTTTTCATCTTCGCTTTCTTCACCCTCGCCAACTTCGTCTTCGTCGTACTCCGTTTCTTCCTCTCCCTCAGGTGGTACATACCGAACCGACCATGCGTGGTGTAGCAAATCAACCATTAACTGAGAATGGTACGGTTCGTAACGCAGCTCTCGCGCATTATTCACTCGTTCTTCCATTGACGCCTGTGGATGCTCCTCTTGAACGGCTTCTGGCACATAATTCTGGCATATCGCATTTCTTTCGTCTTCCAAGATCATGTTGTGCATTATTATACACGCGTACATAGCATCTCTCATTTTTTGCTTGCTCCATGCACGACAAGGATTTCTCAAATATTGCCAGCGTTGTTTAAGAACCCCAAAGCATCTCTCAATGTCTTTTCGTGAAGACTCGTGAACCTTTTTAAAGTATGCTCTTTTTTCATCAAAAGGATCACTATACGTCTTCACGAAAATCGAATACCTAGGATAAATTCCGTCGCTCAAATAATATCCATGAGGGTAGTAGTTTCCATTTGCGTAAAACGACGCTTTTGGAGCTTTGCCAGAAATCCACTCCTCTAACAACGGAGATTGTTCAAAAACATTGATATCATTGCATGACCCGACCACGCCAAAGTAAGCCGACCAAACCCAAAGATCCTGTGAAGCAACCGCCTGAAGAATAATAGTGGGTCCTTTTTGGTCACCCCGTGTGTGTTGGCCTCGCCATGCAGTCGGGCAGTTATTCCAACGCCAATGCATGCAATCTATGCTCCCGATCATACCAGGCAAACCATGCTCAGCATTATGTACCTCGTAGATCTTTTGAAGGTCGTCCCATGTAGGCGTTCTAAGATAACGCGCACCGTACACATCAATTATACCTTTATAAAAAAACATAGACAAATATAAGCTTAAAAACAAAATTGTAAACATACTCGAGGTTTAAAAAAAAGTAAAGTATAGGAATTGTACCGCGACAAAAATGCTTCAAGCTGTCTCTCGTTGTTTTCTCCGCCATTTTTAGATACTCGTCGTTGATGTCGGTAGTGTTTCCATAAGCAAGGATTCGTAACGCCGACGTACACTTTTGGATACCGGTAAATCCAAGTTCCCCTCTCGCATCCGGTTTTTGTTTAAAATAATCGTAGTTTGCTTCCAAGTCGTCGACTATGCGTAGAAACAACCGCTTACTCATTCGGAAACGACGCCTAAAAAATTCGTTTGAAAATGTCGGCGCCTCGTCAAAATAGTCTTTCATCAAACGATCGTGTGCCGCGCGTCGGTCTCGTTCAACATAGCGTCTTTTATTTTTTTCTGCTTCGGGCCGACGAGAACGGTTGACATATCTCACCACTAGTTGACAAACACTCGTAACCGCCTCTTGCTCAAGCTCCTCATCGGTCGAACCATCGCCGTCCGCAAAATACTCGTTGTAGTAAAAATTTACCATGGATGAAGAACTAGGAGAATCCATCAAGGTTTTTTAAAAATGGTTGAATTTTTTAGAGATGTTTTGAGATTGTTTTTGTTGAAAGTGAATGAGTTTTGGTTGTTTATATATATAATAGGTTTAAAAAAAATTAAATCAACTAGCCGTTATAGGAACTAGCCGTTGATTGGTTGGTTCAAGATTGAAGGAGCGTTTTAATTTAAACGCCGGGAGCAATTTTTTTCGAAAATCACGCCCTATAACACCTACCGTAATGGTAGGCGGGGCGTTATAGGGCGTTATAATGCAAAAAAATTTAAAAAAAACGCCCCAGTACGCATCCTCTAAAAACGTCCATAAGAAGACTATACATCAACTAAAATTAAAAACATACAAAAACAATTCATTAAATGTCATCATTTCTTTGGTGGGGTGGCAGAGGCTTTCTGTCTTTTGAGGAGTGATCAGAATTTAGTTCCTAACATAAGGTAAAATTTGATGTAATTTAAGAGTAGTATTATGTAACTTTTGTCGTTCAAAAAAAAAAACATAAACAATTCATTAAATAACATAGAAAATAAAATCACGGATGGTCATATTTGTTATGATACCACCAATTGTCCACCTCGACGTCTTTTTGATATCGCACGAAACTGTTTATATCGTGCAATTCAGAATCCGGTATCTCGTCTTCGTAAGGACTATAGCCTTGACCATTGTCTACCAGAGCGCTGTCCAATTGGACCACTGGAGCGTTTTCCGGTTCTACTGGTGGAACGTTGTCCTGTTCGGCCATCGGAACAATTTCTTGTACATCTTGTGGTGACGGTTTCAATATTGAGAAAATATTATCACGTTGGTAATTTGGGTTGTTTGTGACCATCTTTTAAACGGATTGAATGGGGTTGAAAGTGAGATTTTTGTATAGTAGGTTTTTAAAGAAAATTAATTATATATATATATATACACACTTGTTGGACTTCTCCCAAAAATGACCGCCTCGTGAAGTCGCCTGATCCCATCTCGTCCGCTTAGATGCCACTCAGATCCGGATGAGACCGCTGAAGATACAAGAAAGAGTTAAAAGATTGTAAAATCACTTTATTTGAGCGATTAAAGTGAATTTTAATTAGAAAATCGACATAACTAGCAAGGCGCTAGGTTATGCCAAAACACCAAATACAAGAAAGAGTTTAAAGATTGAAATTACATGAATCATCCAATAGATAGTTGTTTAATTTCCCCTATGTTTCACCCATAAAAGGCTTGTGGATTTGATCTCTTCTTTCAAAGCATTGATGGACCCCATGAATTATTGAAAATGGCATCATTAATTGCCCTACAAATGCACTAAAAAATTGTGAGGATGATCTTCTTTTGAGCTTTGTCATCAAGCCGGCCTCAGGGGCGAGTGAGCCGCACCCGCGGCTGAGGCCTGATTTTCTCAGGGCCCTAAATTTTCTATATATATATTAAAAAATATGAAACCGAAAAACTAGTTGGGCCCTCTTTATAAAATACTAAAACCCAGGGTTGTAAACGAACCGAGAGAACATGAATAAGGCCTTGTTCGTGTTCGTTCGTTAAGGAAATAAATGTGTTCACGAACATTCAAGAACGCTTACCGAACATGATTTTATGTTCTTGTTCGTTCATTAAGGAAATGAACGTGTTCACGAACACAAATAAAATCGACGAAAGAGATATAGTCTAGAGGTGGATGGCGGAGGAAGTAACGCTGGAACTTGAAGCCATAATAGTGGAACGGAGGTTGATGGTGTTCGTCAATGTGAATATTGAGGAAAGAAAGAGGAACGGTACATAAACACAATGGGAATTGGGTTTTCTATTTTAATTTTTAGATTAATAAAATAAATAAAAGTTAGAGAATATAAAAGGTTTAGATATAATAAATAAAAGTACAAAAAACTCATCAACAACATAAACAACGAACATGAACGAATGTTCACGAACACGTTACTGAACGTTCACGAACACAATTGAACGAACAAGACCTATGTTCATGTTCGTTCATTTAACTAATTAAACGATATTTTTTGTTTGTGTTTGTTCATTTCTTAAACGAACGATCATAAACGAACTTCCCGCTGAACGGTTCACGAACTGTTCGTTGAAGGTTCAGTTTGTTTACAACCCTACTAAAACCTCATAACTTATTGAGCCTAAACAACAACAACAACAACAAACATCTTAAAATAATTTAATTTGTCATTTAACTATCATTTTGCTATGTTTATTACTATAACATTAATTGTTGGTAAAAAAAAAATTAGTTTATAAAATTTGTTAGGGCTTAAAGGCTTTTTTCAGCTCGTATAGGGTACTTGAATTAATAAGACGGAATTTGTTTGTCATGTTCAAAGTTTTGTGGATTTAAAAGAGGTCTTGAATCGAGAAAACAAAAATCGGTGGGATGTTACCAAATACTCATCCAATGCCATATAAGGCAAGTCATCTGACATGTGGTTAGAATATGCTCTATGGATGAGCATTCAGTACCTGGTACTGAATTTCCCATACTGAATTATTTTCGGTATCAATTCAATACCCATTATTTGGCATATTCTTGATTGGTACTTTTGTTTCGGTACGATATCGGTATTTTACATCTTTTTACCTTCAATACTAGTGCTCTACCGTATCATATCGGTAACGGTACTGTATAAGAAACGCTTCGCATTTCTGCACTTTCCTTATTTAGAAAATGTATTCATATTTTCTATTTTTAGAAACTTGTGATCGTATCGTATTCATATTTCATATCCAATCTTGTAATCCAAGACTTGGATCAATAATGGAAACTCATTTTTTATACATATATGTGTTACATACTTGTGTTATACGCAACAATCTTGAATACATAGTTATGCGCGACACCGAGACTTTAAATACTTGGATTTGTAATTTATACTTAAATTATACTCATACAATACGTTGATACATTTTGGAATACTTGAAACGGACTAAAATACAAGAAAACGGCACAACATGACCCAACCCACCACCTTTGGGCCAAAGACACACGAAGGCAGCCCAAAAGGCCACACAAAAGTGGCCTTCATGCCACATAAAAGGGCCTTCGCCCCCTCTCTTTCTCGCGAAACACACAAGCCCACGAAAGGGCACCTTCGTGGCCTTCTTTTCAGAGAAAGGTGACATTCGTGTAATAATGGCCTTCGTGTCTCCTGACCTTCGCGTGGATGGTTATGCACGGGAACTTTCAGCGCAGTAACATCACAAAATGTTTTAAAAACTTCTATTTCACTTTTTTTCCAACTCCCAACTACTACCAACTTCATTAACTACCTAAATCTTAATCCTATCTTATAAATAAGAGCCTCCATACACTCCTAAAATCTTTCCACTCACCTTAATCACTCTCAAGTTCTATAATTTCTTTCAACTTCCTTAAGCAAGGCAGAATACTTCAAGTATTCTAAAGTGAGTTTCTTACTCACTGTTCTTCTCTTTTCTTCTTCTTTCTTCTTCCAAACTACTTGGATAACCTCTAGGAAGGTTTCCACAAGTTTGCCATGGCAAACTAAGGTGGAACCTCACCATATTTGAGGTCTAAGACATTTATAAAAATTCTGCTTTGATTTATATTCTTATTTCTGGTATATTTTGCTTAAAATTTAGTGGAATCTTGTACCCACCATGCTCCCAACTAAGCTCATAGTTGTGGGGTTGTGTTGTAGTTGAGTTCCACAAGAAACAAGGCTTTAAAACTCTTTAAAATTCTACTCAAAAGTTCTAAGTAACCTTAACAAGTGTTGAAACCATCCAAGTTTTCAACCTTTAATGCTGAAGGACTTGTGTTTTGGTAAATGTGTGAACCATGGAAGCCTTGGCTCTCCAAACTTGTTCCACCACCTCACTTTTTCATACTTTTTAGATTAGATTCATACACTAGGTTGCAAAGCAATTTCCATTAAAGGGACAAGGCTACAACACGTCCCCAAACACTTTCCATGTTTGGGATGCACGTATCTAGCTTGCTTTCTTGGTTGTTTTTAGGCTTAGCAGTTCATGTAATTTTTATTCTTTTGTACATATTCATGACCAACCGAAATCATCAACAAAGTTGATGATTTTGCGCTTTGGTGAATCTTATAATGAGGTTAAATGGATGGAATTCATCACCTCCTTATATGACCATTCTCATGGTATTTTACTTTTCTTTTATTCATATTCTACGTCAACCATAAAATCTGAATCCAACCGTTAATCAAATCTGAAACCCACACACCTCCGTCTCCCTTTAGGGTAACTTCGGTGCTCCAAACTCAAGAACTCATCCGACTCACTTTCGTGGAAAACTCTACACAAAACTGTGAGTATACATGACCCTTTTTTATTTTAGACACTTTTGGGGTGTAATACATATAACGTATTAAATTCACACAATTACATACAAACATGCTTGATACAAACAAACAATCCTTTATACATGCTTAGTACGTGATGCTTAGAAATTCATACATGTTAGAAGCCATTCTTGCACTATTCTTGTCGTTAACTTTCGTACGAGCCTACCTTAACATGTATAGCGCTATAGGAGTAGCACACTGTCCGTATTCTTGTAGTCATGTTAAGTTATACAAAAACCGGTCTTGCCATTGCGACGACAAGATTACGCTAGTGGAATCTTTGGGTTGACAATTATGTGATGCATGCTAGTATTGTGTTGTTATGTCTTACTATACGATTATGCCAGGTGGATTTGTTTAAACTGTTTTATACTTATGCTAGTAATTCAAACTTGTATGCTCGCCAATGCTTTTTGTGTTGAGATGTACTTTAATATGTATTGCAGGAATTTGATGATGAGACGTTGAAAGAAATCTAGTAGGACGACTAAAAACGCACTTTAAAATTTTAGTACTTGTTTTGTATTTTGATTTCATGTTACAAGTTGTTGTAATTTGCTTTCAAACATTGTACTTTTACTTTTAGTAATGAAATGAAATTTTGATTATTAAATAATTGTCACAAATAGTCGTTATAAAGTCTCTTACAATCTCGTTTTCTTCTCTCTCCGATGTTTCCGTCACCGGTTGGAGTGTGACGGTATCGTACCAAGCATTTTCTGTACTGGTCCCCGATTTTAACGATTTTCAGGTCAATACTTTCGCTACTGGTACTGAGCTCATCCCTAACATGCTCTGCCGATTCCAAATCTTCATTGTATAGTGGACACCATCCTAGGTTGATAATCACATTCTTTTAGCGAGTGCATAGGGTGGTGGGTGTGGAGTGACGTCCCCGGCCATGTCGGAGCCTTAGGGCCCCCCATACCATTTCCCGGTCAGGCGTTAAGGAGGGGATCACTACCCCGATGACGCGTGCCATTGTGTGATTCAAGGGGCCCACTTCTTTTTCACTAATCACCTTTTTTTTTTCTATTAATAGTTAAAGAGGCTTTATTCCACACTATGGATGTTAAACCATGGGGCTTTAAAGTCTCATTGTCTACGTGGCACTGACGTGACATCTTAACTAATATAAGGGTTTTATTTCACACCACCCTAGTAATTTCCAGTCAAAGAACCACCTTGTGAGTTACATAAGAGACCTATGATGCTAAGATTTAACGTAGAAGTAACCATTCGGATCATAATACCATCTCCATCTGTCCTTGTTATTTGTTATCTAGACCCAGTGGCAGATCCAGGAGGGTTTCTAGGTTCCCATGAAACCCCTCGGTTTAGGAAAAAAATTAGTGGAAACCTTGAATGATTTCGAAAAAAATAGTGAAAATATACCAAAAGAAACCCCTGGAAAAAAAAATTATGCATCCGCCACTATCTAGCCGAGCTTAAAATATTCCTCCAATTCAGTAGCCAAGAATGGAGCCCTAACCCATGACCAACACCAAACCCCATTATTCTGGTAATCTTTGTATTGTGCCCACACTGAGCATTTTTTTTTTTCCTATTTTATAGAGTGATGGAAATTTATCTTTTTAGAGTTTAGAGGATGTATCAAGTAAAAATCTTTGCTATTAGAATTCATTTTAACTTTTTCTTTAATTTCCAACTATAGAACGTATAGTAACACCCATGGCTTTATAGCCTAGTGGTATCTTGGGGTGAGATAAGACTTTGGACCAATAGGTTCTGAGTTCGATTCTCACAAGGGGTTTTCCCATATTTATTATTGGGTTTCCTCCTGAATTGGTGTATAGGCATTATGCCTAGTGGAGATGGATATGATCGGGTGGTTTCGTTGGTAGCACGATGATACTCCAGTGGTCCGTCAGTGATCCAAATTTTGTCGTTCAAAAAAAACCTATAGTAACAATAACCTTGAAAGTTGAAACTTCTTTAATATACAATGAATCTAGCATCGGAATTCACGAAAACCTATTAACAAAGTTTAGGTTGTCGTGATCTAAACATTTTGCAATCATTTGACATTTTATATCCACATGTATTTTGTCTTTTTATCATACAAGACCCATAAATCATTCGTCCCCAATTCACAATCTACGCCTACAGATCAGGTGTGTACATGTTCCAATATTTCTTCAACTAGTAACATTTCAATCCACTTGTTAGCACACATGATACATGCACCTCACTAGTCTCAAAACAGTGATGTGCCTTCATGGTAGATTCACTAATGTCATTGCGCGCAATAAGTTCTCATAATCCCATCGCGTGACTCATTTGCATCTCCCAATACTCTTTCGTCTGCTTCAATAGTATCTTTCTTTCTTCGATCGCTCTTTCCTTGTACTCTTCTTTGCACCTGCAAACACCCCCCAAATATTACAATTTACAAAGAAACAATAATGCTATTAGTGTGCAAATTTAAAAAAAATTGAACTGCGAGGCTTCTATATAAATATAGAAACGGGCCAGTAAGAAGCTGTAACACTTGACAAAATTATACAATGATGTCGCGGATATTAAAATCGCTCCACCTCTCCCAATTTAGATCAGAGAACTTTGATCTGCATTTCACCCAAATAAACAAGTTTTTCTTTATAACCTCGATCGTTTTGAGCATAGGAACGTGTCAAACGACTAAAGCTAGTTACATATACAATTTAATAAGAGCTACAAGCTTCCGTTTATGTAACCACATTGATCAAATCAAATTCACCCCAAGTCCCATTTTTTATTAGATGTACTATATTGGTCTGCGTTATCGCAGGTTAATAAGGACCATGTATAGGGACCATTTTATATTCAAGTGACCATGAGATGGGTGTAGGTATTTTTGGTAAATAGCATAGGACGACGTAGCCTAGGGGTCATATCTAGGTAGTGATGATAGCCGATGGTCGTGAGGTGTCATGCGGTTAGGAAAGGGAGGTGTGGGTGACCCATGACAATGCGCGGATGTGTCGTGGTCTCAATTATTTGTTATGATGAATGAGATTCTCAATTATTGATGTTAGGATATGTTATGAATTTTGAATAGTCAACGGAAGTCAAATTTCAGATCAAAGTTTACTAAACTACAGTGGTCCGTCAGTGAACTAAACTCAACTGTGTTGTTTAACGTTGCATATCTTACTTTAGAAAATAATATATATTAACAATCCCTCGCATGTTTAGTGTTGTTTGTTTTGCTAAAATTGGGGAATACATGTAAATGGTAGTAATGGAAATTGGTCGTGTTTTAAACCTTAATTACAGTTTGAAAAAATGAATGTTATTGCCGTTAAATTGGTTGCGGCACTTTAGTCAAAGATTATAAGTGAAGATTACGAGCCAGGTAAAGAAGATTTGTGTTTGTAATACGTACTAGATCTCACACGAACACTCAAAATTTGAACACAATAACAAAAGATTAGGGTAAGTTGCAAATCTTACTAAAAGTTTCAAATCTTCAACGAGACTCGCTTGATTGATATATTATAGGTTGCTATTCAAGAAAATCACTCTATACCATTGGAGAGTCATGGATGTTGAAATAGTTCATAGTGTCAAGTTAACGAGTCCTTATTTTTTCTGAGGGTTTTGTTTTCTACGATTCTCGTCAGTTTTTCGATAGTTTTCTTGTTTCTACCAAGCAAGAATTAGTTCTTTCTGATTTGTTACATATAGAATCAAACATTGCAAATTTACAATGTCTCTTTATTATTATGTTTTCTCATCCACCCTCTTTAGATATGTTGATTTTCTCTTGAGAAGTCAAACAAATTGATTAAAGTAACAATTAATTTATGTAGGATTTGGAGGGTTCAAATGAGAAGAAACATTTTGTAAGAATAAAAAGAATAAGTTTTAAACCAATAGAAATGCTCCATTATACTTCATTTAATATGTGTATTTAATGTTATTAATAAGGACATATAGGTAAATTTCTAATTGTAATTAATTAACTAACTAATTAAATTTGTAACTCACTTTTAAATATACCCTTTCAAGATAAAATAATTTAGGGTGAATGACAATTATCGACATGTGTAGGATAAATTTTAGTATGTGTAGGATAAATTCTTAAATGTGTATGATAAATTTAGATATGTGTAGGGTAAATTTCGGTAAGTGTAAGATATATGTAGGATAAATTTTGAAATGTGTAGGATAAAATGTTTTTTTGCTTTATTAATGAGAGATAACATAATTAATATGAGAAGTTACAAACTATTTAATATTTTACCATTATGTCATTTCTTCTTTTTCTTCTCACATAAAATTTCTTCTCAAATGAACCTTCCCTATGTAGGATTTGGTCAAATGATTAAAGTAACAATTAATTTATGTAGGATTTGGTCAAAACAATCCAAGATGTGACCAAAATGATAAAATGGTGGTTTATTTGTGATTTAAAAAAAAAGTGCATGTGCTTGTAGGGTAACATTAACCAAAGTCATGGTGTATACATTATAGACAGTGTATACATGGTTTTAAATTCAAAGTCACAATCAATTTGCAGTTAGAATATTCTTAATGAACATTAACAGAAAGTTATAGAAGCTAACATCTTCAACAAAAAATGATTAAATTGGAGCTCAACTAAGCAATATGAATATGTAACTTAGTTAAATCTAGGAAATTATAGTTTCATGCTTCCTTTGTCATATTAATATTAATATATAAGTAGACATATGAACTTAAATGAATCTATAGCTTCATTTGAACTAAATTACACATATATGGAAAATAATCACATATATATTCATCATTTTAAAGTTTAATTGAATTTGAACTTAATAATAATATAGAAAATTGGCTATAAGTTTCACTCTCATTTTTCACATAATACAATAAACATTATATAGAACTTCTTTTCAGAAACACACAAATGTAAGATTAAAAAAAGTTAGAAATAAAATTATAACAAAAAATAAACCATTTTCTAGTTAGCTTTAGAAATATTTTTTTTATGGATAATATTAATGTATGTACAAGTCTCACAAGTACGTGTTGTGTTTAGATTAAATCCAGTTAAAAACCTGGTAGGATATTGTAAAATAAAATAAAAAGCTAGGTTTTACATTGAAAATAAACTGGAACAACTTCGTAAGTATATATTCGATATAGAAATCAAAAGGATCCGATTCGAGCAAATTTTCAATTAAAAAAAAATGTTGGAACACCTAAAACTTTTTCGATCCACAATGTATCGCTCACAAATCAACCATCGGTATGATTCTTTGATAGAAAGAAATCACAAAAGGGGTACGTTGCTACCATTTTGAAAGAATTAAGAAACGCCGAAGTAGACCCAATGATTTAAAACCAAGATAAAAGATCCCAAAACAAGGAAACACCACTTCAATCGTCTCACGAATCCAAATAATGAATTCAAACATATTGAAATGAGAGGAAGGGGGGGGGGGGGGGGGGGGGGGGGTTAAGGACCACTAAAATAATCTTAATTTCTTTAAAATATTCGAGAATTTTTGAAATTGAGTTATGAATACAAATTATATGGTTGTTTTTTTGTATATCAATACAATGGTATGTTAGTCTCTTTAAAATTATAAAGGCATATTACTCATTACTTACGTGTTTTTTTTACTGAATGTGTTATATATAAAACCACATGCTTACTTAGTTTCAATAAACATTTATGAAAAATCTAGAATAAATGGTTAATCTAGTGATCTACACACACATTATCCTCGTAAAGCAAGAACTTAAATAAAGTGGTTAATTATTTTGTAAATTCATTCCCTTATTGGATAAATAAAAAACCGTTTTACCCCACAAAACTAAAAATAAAAAATTAACAAATGAAAAGAATCACATTTACCTTTGTTGTAAGAGCAAACCTAGTTCAGACATGCACACTGGTTTATCATACACTCCACTCTGCAATTACAAAGATACAATCAAAGGGCAACTGCAGTGTTTTTGACAAAATTTTAACCTAAAATGACATATTTTATCAGTTACTGATTTATACTTTTTCATAGTTAAATATATATATATATTTATAATACATATAACAAAGGTGACATATGTTAGTTTGTTGACTTTCTGTGATTAAAAGTTTATTTTTTATATAAACATGAGAACCTGTTACTAGAAAACTCGGGACCTACTAATACCATGCTAACAAATTGGTTCAGGTAAAACACAACTTGCACTAAGCAGGTGACCTTCAAGGGGGTTGAAGTGTTGAACCTTATACCTCTGCTTGACGGACTCGAGCGCTTAACATTGCACCACCACCTTAAAGGTTTATGTGATTAAAAGTTGTACTAACCTCTCTGCAAACTGGACACTTGGAATCCGAGCTCGCATACTTGAGCCCTTCAATGATCAAAACATGAGCTGCTAAACAAGCACAAGACTTGCAAAATATATGCCCACAGCTCAAAGCATATGGTTGGAAAACAAGATCCTGAGTCAACAAGCGAACATTACGATACTTGAACCATATATTATATACAGAGTAAATTGTCATTTTCGTCCCTGAGGTTTGGCTAATTTGCGGCTTTCGTTCAAAGGTTTGTTTTTCCGCATCTGAATCCAAAAGGTTTAAAATCTTGCCATTTTCATCCAGATCGTTAACTCCATCCATTGTTCTATGTAAAGTCAGGGGTATTCCGTCTTTTTTGCTAACTAAAAGGGCAATTCGGTCTTATTCACTTTATGTAAAAAGACCGAATACCCTTGAAAAAGACCCAATTGCCCTTTATGTTAACAAAAAAGACAGAAATACCCGACTTAACGGAGAAAAAATGTACGGAGTTAACGAGCCGGATGAAAATGGCAAAATTTCAAACCTTTTGGATCCAGACGCAGTAAAAAAACCTTTGGACGAAAGTCGCAAAACTGGCCAAACCTCCGGGACAAAAGTCGCATTTTACTCTTATATAAATATAAGACATACTAACCTTCATGATCAATGATTACCATCATCATTATGTAACATGGAATTTGTGGAAATATATATGTTCATGTTCGGATTAAGAGCGTACCAAGCAAATCGGGCAGATGAGACTGCAATCCAGTTTTTCGGACCCTAGAAGAACCAAAGTGAGTACAGAGCCTTCACTGGTTAAGTTGAGATCAATAGAAAGTGGACCAAAAAGCTCATCAGAAGTTAAACTACTGTCTGAATCAATAAGATTGATACAAAAAGCTACTAATTCAATCAACCATGGTGATTGCAATATATCCAAGTGCTTGGCTTGCAATTCGGACTTGAAGTTCATGCCATTGGCACACTCATGCACCTGCGGAAATTGAAAAAATACAATCAAAGATTAAACCACAAGAAACAAAAAAGATCGGTTTTTGCTTCATTGCGTCACAACTCGCAACTAGGGGTGTAAACAAGCCCAGCCTAAGCTCGGCTCGTGAGTAGTTCTTCAAGCTAAACTCGGCTCGTTATTATATATTAATTAATTATATATTTATTTATAATTTTTATACATAACATAATATATATATTATTTATTTATTTATTTTTATCATGATTTATATACACTAATAAATATTATAAATTTATATATATATATATATATAGGGAGAAGATCATGCGAGAACCACCTCTTATTGCGAGAACCGCGAGAACCAATGTGAACACACCAAAAATGCCTAAAAATAGCTAAAAATCACACAAAAATTTTTTTTTTGATTTTTTTAATATTTTTTAGGTTAAAATCGCTACTTTTCGAACCAAAAAAAAAAAAAAAAAAAAAAAAATTTAAATTTTTTTTTTTTTTTTTAAAAAAAAAAAAAAATTTTTTGGCTTCGAAAAGTAGCGATTTTAACCTAAAAAATATTAAAAAAATCAAAAAAAAATTTTTGGATTTTTTTTTGATTTTTTTAGATTTTTTTAGGTTTTTGGGGGTTTAGTTTTTAGCATTTTAGCTTGGGGGGGGGGGGGTGGGTTAGGTTTTTGGGGGGTGGGGGAGGGGGGTTTAGGCTTTTTTTTTGGGGGGGGGGGGGGGTGGGGTTAGGTTTTTTTTAGCTTGGGGGGGGGGGGGGGGGTGGGGGTTAGGTTTTTTAGGGTTTTTTTAGGTTTTTTTAGCTATTTTAGGTTGTGTTCACATTGGTTCTCATGGTTCTCACAATAAGGGTGGTTCTCGCATGAGCCCCTCCCTATATATATATATATATATATATATATATAATTTATAGACTCACGAGCCAGCTCGAGCTTGGTTTATTAAAAAAAGCTTATTTTTAGGCGCTCAAACTCAAACTCATTTAAGCTCAGCTCGATTCATTCACGAGTGGCTTCAGTGCGTGACTCATTTACAGTGAACTGAACTGAAGTCAACTTACTTTATCATATTTCTTGAGAATTTTCCTAAGCGCAATCGCATTCATAACCGCAAACTGGATTAGTATTAGTCCTTTGTTTAGCAATTGTTCCTGATCATCGGTGAAACACTGAAACAAACACCATAACAATCTAGACAGGCCCGAAGTAAAATGAAGACGAACAAGCTGCTCGACTCTCAAACTCATATAATCAGCCATCTTTGAAGCTGCCAATGTTAACTCATCGAACATCCAGTCACATCCTAAACAAGTATTTCTAGCATCAACCAAATGTGTTTATAAATTATAAGGGTTGTATCCGGTACAAATGAAATTAACTACTAAACATACAAATAACTAGAGTAATTTATTATTATTACTCTACAGTTTTGAACTTTGCAGTACAAAATGAAGTAGAGTAATAATAATTAATTACTCTAGTGTTAACATAATTACTCTAGTTATTTGTATGTTTAGCTAGGGGTGAGCAGAAAACCGAAATAACCGAATCGTAACAAAAACCGACGGTTCGGTTTTCGGATTTTTAACAAGCGAAAATTTCGGTTCGGTTTTGGGATAACCATTTTCAATAACCAAAAGAAACCGAACCAAACTGATAAGTTACTATAGTAGCCGTAGTCCATATATTTTTATGTTTAAATTTAAGTTGTTTAAGTGTTTAACCCATGCTAATAGAAATTATTAACTTTTTTTTCTTGAATATTAAGTATTTATAATAATAACATTAATATGGTTATTTATTGCCTACAACAACTAACAAAATTTAATATAAAATTAAATAATTTTCAAAGTATTATAAAAGAAAATGTCAAAAGAAAAACTTTGAAGAAATATAAAAATATATTAGAAGGTTAGATTTATATGAACAACATTAATTAAAAGGTTAAATATAATAACTTAAATGTAAACACATAAGAAAGAGTAAACTGTCAAAATGGTCCCTGAGGTTTGGTCACTTTTGTCACTTTAGTCCAAAAGTTAAACCTTTTGAATCTGGGTCCCTGTGGTTTCAGTTTTGTTGCCATTTTCTTCCAAAATCAAAATCTAGTCAGATTTTTCAGTTAACATCTAGCTTTTTTGTATTTTTACTCCCTTTTAATGAAGGGCAAAAATGGTCTTTTAACATTTTATTATAAGAAATTTAAAAAATCTAACTATTTTGCCCTTCATTAAAGGGGAGGAAAAAGACAAAAAAGTTGGATGTTCACTGAAAAATCTGACCAGATTTTGCTTTTGGATGAAAATGACAACAAAATTGAAACCACAAGGGCTCAGATTCAAAAGGTTTGTGTTTGAGACTAAAGTGGCAAAAGTGACCAAACCTCATGGACCATTTTCTCAGTTTACTCTATAAGAAAATTTTTGTTAAATTTTAGATATTATACTTTTTTTTATTTTTTTGAATCTTACATAATTTGATAAAAAAACCTAACCTGTGTAAAAACCAAAAAAAACCAAAGCCGAACAGTATACCGTGAAGAAGAAGTGCTTACAGATTTAACACTTACGATGACAGTATTGATGAGGAACGATTTGATTGCGATCATCATCTTCTTCGTCATGTCTATGTAGCCTGCAAAAGTTCAAATTGTTTTTAATCCTTTTGAAATCAAAGTTACACCTCGTCTTCATATCTTCTTCATCTTCCGTCAAATAATCCGCTAACGTCTTCATCACTCTACTTCGATTCCAAAGAAATCGGTCTGTTTATCTACCAAATAGAGCCCTGAATCCAAGTGTCTGGAGTTGATCGAAATTGAATGTGTTGATCAACTCAAACAACGAATTTGAATCAAGTAAAGTATGTAGTAGTCGAAGACATCTGGCTGGCGGAGTGATTCAGAAGGAAGAGAAGAGGGACCAAATACAAATGATTATGCTGTAATGACTTGTACGTTACGATTTAAACCTTGTACACTGCATTGGTTATAACGATATTTTGAACCAACTAGTCTATGTAAAATTGTCAACGGTTTTTTCTTTTGTTCTTCTTTAAAATGCTCAAATTTTCTTTGTTTTTTTAAGGAATATTGAATTTTTTAAAATGCTCTAATATTCTTCGTTTTTTAAAGGAATGTTGAATTTTAATAATCCCAACTATTTGTCGTTGCCGCCAACAGTCCCAACTTAAAAAATAACCATGAGAGTCTCAACCATTGACATGTTGGCCACCAATGGACCCTTACTAACAGAACCCTAACGCCGTTAGTCTTCGGTCGGCGTTATTCAGTTTGGTTAAGAATTTACCAATCAGAATAAATTGAAAACCAAACAGAGTCGAACTTACCGTATTCGTTGTTCAGTTTGGTTAAGAGTTTACCGTGTTCACTTTGGTTCAATTAATAAGTTATTATATATTTAGTTCGGTTTTTGGTTCCATTAATAAGTTATTATATTTGGTTAAGACAACGGAAAATTTAGAACCGAATAAACTAAAAACTGAATAGAGGAAGTGATGAACACCCCTAGCTATAGCAACCAAAAGAGGAGACCGTTTCATTTGTTATATGCTTGTAACAGTCTTGAGTTTCGCATTTAAACATGATGCTTTTAGATTAGTGTTAAAGAATATCGACTTTATTATACAGGTTTATTTGTGGTATTCTGTTTGTATTGTAGCAGGTGGCACAACAGCAAAGATCATGGTTTCAGCCAAAGATAACTTTCTTGGGTTGGGAAATATATATACAAATACACTCTAGCTAGAAATCTTGCAGTAATGGGTAAGTTATATATCTCCAACTTAAGTTTCTCAACATAATCATGTTAAACAAAGTTGATAACTGTGTCATAGTTAAGATCATGTATTTCTATAAAAGGTTTATTACATCAAAACTTGTACGTTTTGTTAGATGTAATGAACTTGCAAGAAACTTTTTTTTATTTTTAGGGATATTGGGCTCTAATAATCCCTACTAAACGTCATTGGCCATTGGCAGTCCCACTTCTTTTTATTCCCCCAACAGTCTCACCTTTCAACTATTTTCCTCCACCGTTCTCAGTTAAAAAAACTTAATTCCGAATTACAAACTGATGTTTTAGAGCTTTTGATAAGAACGAGGATACGAGTAGAATGATGTAAAACTTACCTTGAAATTGTGTTCCAAACGACGAAAACGGTGCTTAAATTCGGGTGTTTAAACTTCCAATTAACAAAAATCAAGTCGTTTGGAGCACCGTTTCGAGGTAAGTTTTACATCAATAGACTCGTATCCTCGTTCTGATCAAAAGCCCTAAAATGGTAGTTTGTAATTCAGAAAAAAAAAAAAAAAAACCTTAAATCCGTTAAGTTTTTTAAACTGAGGACCGGTGGAGGAAAAATAGTTGAAATGTAGGACTGACAGAGAGAATAAAAAAAGATGAGACTGACAATTGCCAATAACATCTAGAAGGGATTATTAGAGGCCAATATCCCTTATTTTTATTTTGTCCAGTTCACTTTTTTAGGGATTCCTTGACATTATAGCTCTTGAATTATAAGGTGTGTGCAGACAGATCAAGTGTAAAGGTACCTTATTTGCAAGATGGAAAAGAGGATTCTTCTAAGATGTGTCTCATGATAGGCATGTTGTTAGCAACATTGTTTCATAGGTGAAAGAAATTGAACCACTTCTTTATAGTTACTATTATTTGATGTGATCTTAGATCACTTTGTTACAACTTAATTTTTAGTAGTTGTTTCAGGGTATTTGCAAACAACCCATGCACTTTGTGGTGATGGAAAACAAACACAAAGTTCAACGCATTTTACGATTTACCTCGGTTCTTATACGCGTCTCGACCAAACCCCAGCTGGTACCCTCCTTTTGTGGCATTAGTTCAAGTGGGTTCGTTGTATTTGTAACAATTTAGAAGTTATGTATTTCTACCAGTTTAGTTTAATTTAAACAGATTTGTACAACACATTTTTTTTTGGAGTTTGCAAGTGCCTACACCGCCACGAATGAGCCAAACCAAACCAAACTCCTGCAAAGGCGCATCGCGCCGGATTGATACCGCTAGTTACCACCATTAGTAACTTTTGTTAGCATGAACTCCTTCATTAGTAAACTAGTTAATGCTGATGATTGGTATGTTGGTAGTAACTCAGTTACTGGTGATCGCCCAAGTTGTTGTTGATGCACCCGTACTATTAATCACAGTTGTTACTGATCTATGTTATTATCGACGACCAGTTACCATATATGAATAGTTACCACTGACGACCACTTACCATTTAAAAACAATTCTTACTATCGATCAATTCCAATGAAATTTTCCATCAATCATGCTGTAGAAAACGAGAGGGGTGACTAGGTTTTCTTAAAACTGTTCTTGATTAAAAGCTAATTTAGAAGGATTAACACTTGTTTTAAACCCAACAAACAACTAATGCAATTATGTAAAGATTTAAGGCCAAGAATGACAAAACTGATCTATTATGGAGGCTCAAGTGGATGTTACGTCCCCTCCCCAATTCTTCTTTTTCCTTTTGTTTTTTATAAAATTTAACCAATGTTTTATAAAATATACTGGGAAATTATCATGGATTTATAAAAAAATTATATTTATTATTCAATTCCTATTATTGGAAAACCAACTTTTAAACTAGGGATGAGCAAATTAATAACCATAACCGATAACCGAACCATAACCGAACCACTAATAACCGATAACCAATATAACCAATGGTTATGGTTATGAAACTTTGTATAACCACTTAATCGGTTATGGTTATGGTTATGGTTATGAAGCTTTGGTTAACCGAATATAACCGAAACCGAACCGAAGTTGTGATGTTAACTTTATATAATAGATTTGTGTTTTACAAAACCATATAGAGGGTTTTTACTAAGATAAAAGTATGTTAGTAACAAAATGATATTGATGTAGATGTCATTTATTTTGATAAAGAACTAAGGTGTTATGAGCATAATTGTTTTTGTTTGAGAATTACCTTATTAAAAAGAACTCTAAATCGGTAGTTTAACCAAAAAGTTTAGTCTTCGTTATCTTATAAAATAGGCTCAAGCTAAGTTCAAATCGTGCACAACCCTATTTATTTCAAACCTTGCTTGGTTTTAACCGTAATTAACCAAAACCGAACCATAACCGATTAACCATAACCGAAGTTTGGTTATGGTTATGGTTACCAAAACTCCATAACCGAACTAGCGGTTATGGTTATGGTTAATAGTAAAAACCGACCCAAACCGACCCATGCACACCGCTATTTTAAACCACGCTAGCTTCCTAATCATAATTATTGTTGTATTTGATCCTAAATCTCTATTCTTAACGATCCATTAAGTATATCAGGACATGTATGTGATATATGCATATCTTAACTAACAACTTCATATCACAAGTTATTAATTTCAGTCATTATCAAAACTAGGTATGATTATGTCTCACAATTAGAACTAAATCCATTGTTATCCCAACACCCAATCGCTACATCCCCACCAGAAGTTCTAACCCTTAGATCCACCTAGGGCTACCCTTTATATCCTTGGGTTCGTCGGTGTCTGTAATAAGAACAATGTTAATCAAGCATGTACTCCATATCTCTTAACCTGTGAATGTTTACCTAGATCTCAATCAACTAAAATAACTCGATAACATTAAAATCATCAAAATCCCTTGTGGTTAAAGACGACGAACGCTAGTTTTGCGCGGTTGATTTCGCAACTATTTAGCTACACTTGTATATAAAAAATGTATAAAAAAATGTTACAATCAAGTGAGTAAAAATGCAAGTAAATTCAACACACACACCAAAAAAAAAAAACCCAAAAAAACCCCCAAAAAAATATGAGTTGTAGTGAAGTTGAAATGTATGACACACCCGACACCATAGCATACGGTTAATGTGAGACCCATTCTCTTATTCAATACCACCGTTAACCACCTCTCCGGCACTGATCAACCCAATGGCCCGTTCAATCTTCATCCTCTACTCACTCTCCCGCCGGCGAGTTTCCGATCAACTCAGAAGCCTGTTCTTCATACCCACCGCTTTAGCTCTAGCCACCTCTCTCTTCATTCTTTTCTACATTTCTTCAACCTCTAATCTCTTCACTCCTCATCCTCACCGTCCATCTCAATCTCGCCATCATTTTCTTCAAAACCCAGATGGGGTTTCGTCTAAAGTGAAGAATTTGCAGACCCCAATTGAAAGTCAAACGCAATCAAGTCTTGATTTTGACTCGTTGGGTAGGAATTTGGGGGGTGTTGATGATCATGGTATGTGTTTTTTTTTTTGTGTTTTGTTGATTTTAAATGTTTTTTTGTGGATAATTGATGCTTATAGAGTTATAACTTGTTCTCAATCATTAAAATAATGGAGACAATTGAATCTTTGACTTTTAAAGTCAAACAATGTGCTTTTTTTTTTTGGTTTTAGTTGATTTTCTTCAAAACCCAGATGGGGTTTTGTCTAAAGTGAGTAATTTGCAGACCCCAATTGAAAGTCAAACGCATTCAAGTCTTGATTTTGACTTGTTGGGTAGGAATTTGAGAGGTGTTGATGATCATGGTATGCCTTTGTTTTGTGTTTTATGGATTTAATAGTTTATGTAGATGGATGATGCTTATAAGTTATAAAGTTAATAAGTTATAATATATCTTTTTCTTTAAAAAATGGAGACAATTGAATCTTTGACTTTTTAAAGTCAAACAATATGTTTTTTTGTTAATTTTGCTACATAGTTTATATGATTCTTGCTTTGGAAATGTATATTAAAATCTGTTTATTGGTTTCAATATTATTCTTGATTATAGTTTTGAAGATCTCTGTGTCAAAGTATAAATTTGGTAACTATTCTTTGTTGAATGATCATTTGTTGTTGATTTTAAGTGTTATCAAGTCATTTTGGTTAATCGGGATTTACTTAATACTAAAGAAGAAATCTGAATAAACATTGATACGAGTTAAAGAAGAATGGAGTACACACTCGCTCGTTCAAGAGATATATAGGCCCTATGAATTCTGAGACTTACAATTGGGATCTAGGAGTTTAAACTTACTCTTATTGCGATCGTTCTTGCTGAATATTCTTATTTTCTGATTTTGAAAATGCTTTAATTCTTTTGGTTAAATTTTTAGGAAAAACTGCCGTAAACGAGATTATCTTCCACGATCAAGACATCTTTAAACAAGACTACCTCAAAATGAACAAGTCCTTCAAGATATTCATGTACCCGCATAACAAAAACGACCCATTCGCTAACATTCTACTGCCAGTAGATTTCGAACCTGAGGGAAACTATGCTAGCGAAAGTTTCTTTAAGAAAACGCTCAACAACAGTCACTTCTTAACCAAAGATCCCGCCAAAGCCGATCTTTTTTATCTACCCTTTTCAATTGCAAGATTAAGACACGATCCAAGGGTGGGGATTGACGGTATCCAAGATTTTATTAAAGATTATATTTATAATGTTAGTCATTATTACCCGTATTGGAACCGGACGGGTGGTGCGGACCATTTCTATGTTTCTTGCCATTCGATTGGACGGGTTGCCATTAATAAAGCGGAAGAAATCAAACTTAATGCCATTCAAGTTGTGTGTTCTTCGAGCTATTTTCAATCTGCGTATGTTCCTCATAAAGATGCATCCTTGCCACAAATTTGGCCTCGGGTAGACGATGATCCCCCACGTATTAAGTCATCGCAAAGGTAACATCGTTTTTTACATACATCTTTCAAAAAGGTCAACTTGTTCATTTTTTTAGGCTAATTAATATGATTTTGCTGTAATTTCCACTCTTATCGATCTTTCTGGTTTTCTTTGTAATAATGGGGTCAATCTCTCTCTATATAGGGCTGCAAACGAACCGAACGAACACGAAAAAGGCCTTGTTTGTTCGTGTTAGCTCATTAAGGAATAAATGTGTTCACGAACTGTTCATGAACACTTACCAAACGAGATTTTCTATTTATGTTTGTTCATTAAGGAAATGAGCGTGTTCATGTTCATTAATTTAAGTGACGAACGTTTATGAACAAAAATGAAAACAAACGAACACAAACAAGTGTTTATGAACAATAACGAACGCAAATGAACATATATTATATTTTGAATAAAATGCATCTTTTATCACAAACGTTACGTAGATCCCGCTAAAATATACTAACCTAATATTTATTAAATATTTAAACAAAATACTCTTCACTGACATTTATTAAATATATATTTGTGGATATTTAGAAGTATATAAATAAATATAAAAATTAAAAACATTAATGAACTATCTTACAAAAACAAACATAAACAAACACGTTACCGAACGTTTACGAACATAAACGAACGAACATGGCCTCTGTTCAGGTTCGGTCAAAGTAAAGGAACAAATTTTTTTTGCGTCGTTCATTTATTAAACGAACACAAACGAACTTCCCGTTGAACGGTTCACGAACTTTTCGTTGAACGTTTATTTGCAGCCCTATCTCTATATACGCGCCAAATAGTCACAAAGATAAAAATCCTATGTGATGAACACAAATGTAGACAAATTGTTAAACCAAGTAATCGAGTATTCGTTTTTCTCATAATTATTATTCCTTATGTGATATTCTTGATCTTAAAGAGTCAAGGATAAAGATTTTCAAGAAGTTTGATTTAATTAACTAAACTTAATACACATACGTATAATTTTAACAAACCCTTTATTAGTTTCAATTGCTTGTAAACAAACCGATCGTTCATGAACAGTTCGTGAACTTGTTCGGCGGGAAGTCCGTTTATGTTCGTTTATATAATAAACGAATGAACATGAACACGCGTTTTGTTCGTTCATTTATGTTCGTGAACACCCGTTTATGTTCAGTTATTTACATTTGTTTATGTTTGTTCGTTTATGTCCACTTCAATTTGAAATACATAAGTAGTTATATTTATATAAATATTAAACATAAGGGGAACTCTCTAACTACTTATATAAATATAACCAATGGAATTTATCGTAATCAATCACTAATTTATATAAAAAAATTACTTTATCTTCGTTTTTGTTTAGTAAATTATGTTCATTTATGTTTCTTCAATGATGTTCTCTTGTATTGCTTACTTTTTGTTTAATTATGTTCGTTTACGTTCGTGAAATGTTCGTTTAGGTCTTAAACGAACGAACACGAACATCCCCATTTTCTTATTAAACGAACATGAACAAAAGAATATGTTCGATTATAAATGGACCCGGACAGGCCTCTGTTCGTGTTCGTTTGGTTCATTTATAGGTCTACTCGAAAATGACGTTTTTTTCCTCTTAATCATTATATATTCAAGAAATAACTTGAATTCGTGATCTTTTGTTATCAAAACAAATATGCAGGAAAAAGCTAGCATTTTTCGCGGGATCTATAAACTCCCCTGTTCGCCAAAAGCTTGTAGAAACATGGCAAAACGATACAACAATGTCCGTGAATGCGGGTCACCTAAACACATCATACGAAGAAGCACTTCAAGACAGCAAGTTTTGTCTTCATGTCAAAGGGTTTGAAGTCAACACAGCTCGAATCGGTGATGCATTATATCACGGCTGTGTCCCTGTGATCATTGCAAACCACTATGATCTCCCGTTCGCAGACATATTAAACTGGAAAAGTTTTTCATTAGTCATCGCAACATTAGACATCCCGTTATTACAAAGGATCCTTCGGGGTTTAAGCGACGACGAATACGCCAGTTTGCACAAAAACGTGCTTGAGGTTAGAAAACATTTTCGTTGGCATGTTACTCCTGTTGATTATGATGCGTTTTACATGGTTATGTATGAGTTATGGCTTCGTAGAAGCTCGATTAGGGTTCCGTTGAGTTAGATGTTTTATATACAACTTTAGTTGGTAGATTCTTGGATTTCTTGATTTATTGGTAAATATTATTAATAACATGACGGTTTTAGCTTATACGCTTCGATGTTGGCTAATCTTGCTGGATAGTGACAATTTCGAACACTCGGTCTATTTAGTTTCAAGATTTTTTAGGTTGAAACCAAAAACCGAACTGAATTCAGGTAGTTCAGAACCGAACCGAAAACTGAAACCGAATCGGTTACTGTTCGGTTTTATTTTAAATTTAGTTACTTTTTTTTCTTCCAGTACAGTTTAGATGACTACTCACAACTATTTCTCAATTAAGATTATTCATTTTACTAAAGCACATTTATTCTTCTAAAAAGTTTGATACTAAAAAAACATTATTTGCATATACTAAGAACAAAAAACTGGCACCCAGTAACCAAATGCAAAACCTTAATTCCTAAAAACACATTAAATACACAGCATCAAATCTAAAACAATAATAATTAACCTCTAAAAACAATAATAGTTAACCTCTAACTTGATTTAACCGGTTCAGTAGTAATCCCGAATCCAAACGGGTACAACGGGTCATAATGCGGGTCACCCACATTCATCGGCAACTGATCAACCGTCTTGAACCACGTACGCGCAAGCTTACCCGTAAAACCATAATCACCATACAAAACATCAGCCACACCTTGACCCTCACTGCCTGGAAGCCAAGCCGCCACCAACGCATCCATGTTGGAAATATACGGTTCGATCACAACCGGTCTGCCTGAAATCAGCACAACGACACACTTCACGGCTCCACATACGTTTGTGATTGTTGTCGGGCCTGGTTCGGGTATGGTTAGGTTCAAGCTGTCCCCAACTGTTTCAGAATACGGGTACTCGCCTGTTACCACAATGGCGTAAGAGAAGTTATTGGATTTGATGAATTCGGGTGTCGGGTTTTCTTGATACACAACTTCGGTTGTTGGATCAACCGTGTTCTTGATGGCGGATAGAATAGTGGTACCTGAAACAGTTAAAAAGAACCGTTGGTAAGAAAACGTATGATATATAAGAAAACGTATGATATATTGATACGCAGGGGGTGCTAAACGGGTTGTGTGCATGGGTTGGCGGGCCTAGCATGACACCAACCTGAAAACCGTGTCAAATACGTGAACCCCGAACACGATATGAATATTAGCCCGTTTAACCTAATTTTTTTATTTATATTGTTTCACTAACATTACAAATTTACAAGAAGAAATACAAACATACACAAAACAAGTACTTTTAAATTATAAAAGTTCATGTTAATTTATACTTTAATTTTTAAATTTTGGCATAAAATACCCAACTATTTTATGTTATAATACCAAAACACATAAAAAATAAACAAGTTAAACGGGTCGACCCGTGAATTCAGGCGCCAGGTCAACCCCGTATAGCTAGACGCGTTCACAGCCCATACGTACCTATTGTAATATTTCCGCTTTGTCCGTGCCACTCGATGGTCCAACCACCACACTGGTTACCAATGTCATCGGCATGCGTTCCCGAAACGAGTATTTTGGCCGACTTTTTCGGGAGGGGAAGCAGCGGTTCGGTGGCGGTTTTACCATTCTTCAACAAGACTAAAGATTTCCTAACTGCTTCCCGAGCCAGTTCACGGTGCTCGTGACTTCCAAGATGTTTAACCATCGTAGTATCCGCTAACGGGTTCTCAAACAAGCCCATCACAAACTTGACCCGTAAAATCCTCTTAACCGCATCATCGATTCGGCTCATGGGGATGAAGTTATTTGTCACTAAATAACTCAACCCGTCGATGAACTCTGTATAATTTAACGGTACCATGATCTGCATTCCATATATTGTGATTCAGTTTCAGAACTATATAATCTATTCGGGTTATATGGGTCATGGGTCAAGAACTAACCATGTCTAGACCAGCCTCGACACTACGTAAAATTGAGTAAGTGTAGTTAGCATGAGGCGGGTCGGTTATCCTATCGATCCCTTGCCAGTCCGAGATCACAAATCCCTGTGAATCGAAAAACATGATAAAAAGATTCAATCTTCGTTACTTTATTCTGTATTGTTGAAAAAGCTCGCTCAAAATCGACTCATTTATAAATGAGCTAATTCGAGTCAAGGGAAGCTTTCCAAAAGTATACGGATGGTCCCTGTGGTTTACCAAAATTTTAGATTTGGTCCCTAGCTTTCCAAAAGTATACGAATGGTCCCTGTGGTTTGCACTTTGTAGTTTGCACTTTGTCACGCATTTAGTCCCTAACATGGACATGCTAAAACCTTTCGATTTGTTGGCTGGGGACTAAATGTGTTACAAAGTGCAAACCACAGGGACCATCCGTGTACTTTACTCTATATATAAATCATAACATATTTTAACTTTTGTAAGGCGAACTTTTACCATCAGCCCAGCCCAAGCTCAATATTCAAATCGTCCATACGGGCATTTTATAATAAAAATAAAATAAAATTTAAAAATCTAAAAAATTCAAAAGAATAGGTGAGTTCGCTCAAGCTTTTTATGAGCCAAGCCGAGCTCGAGCTCAAAATTTCAGCTCGTTACAATAAACAAGTCAAGCTAAATGGGCTTGTTTAACTTTGGGCCTGAGCCTAAGCCCAACCTTGCTCAGCTCGATTCGTTAGAGCCCGAGCCAAAGCTCAAAATTTTAGCTCGTTATCCACATTTGTCTGAAAATCATTCAGAAAAACAAAAAAAGGTTTATTACTCTGAATTTGACGTTGTTCTTTAAGAAATTCGTGATGAGTTGATGATCTCCATGCATTTTAGCTCCATTTACGCTTGAGTACGAGATCATAATGGTCGCGACGCCTTTGAGCACTGAATCATAGTATGCCGGCATATGAATGCTGAATAAGTTATGCGGGCTTATAACAGTGTTGTTCTCGTTGATGCCTTTCGTCGTGCCACCATCACCGACGAAGTGCTTCGCACATGCCACTACCTTTTCTCTAAACATATCAAAAGTCGAAGAAAAATAAGCCGATAAAGATCAGATTTAGGGATCGTAGCTATTCGAGACTGGCTCGTTAAAAATACCGAGCCGAGTTTAAACAAACTCGAGCCAAAAAATAAGAATGCTTCGTAAATGAACCCAAGCCTGAGCTTCACTTATCGAGCTCGAATAGGCTCACGAGTCAGCACGATCGTGTTATTATTTTTTTTATTTAAAATATGTAATTTTATGATTATCGTTATGTGTACAATTACGGTTAAAGTAACTAAATAAGCATATTATGTATGTTATATATTAAAGCTGAAGTTATAAATGCATATAAATTAATTAATAAAAATTTTTAAAAACAGTAAACAAGCCTAGCTTTAAAAGTAGAGCTCGAGCTGTTGTAAGTTAAACAAAATAATGCATATAATGTTATATTTAAAAATTTATATAAAAAGTATATAAACTAAAAATTAAACAAAACATTTAAATAAATAGTAAATGGGTCGAGCTCAAATTCTAGAATTAGAGCTTGAAACAAGCCGAGCTCGAGCTCTTGCTCTTGTAAGTCTGAGCTCTTGCAGGATTGGCTCAACTCGTTTACGTTTACGCCCTTGATTAAAATTAATTGAACGGGCTTACTTTCCACCAACATAAGGTACGCCTTTGCGACCATTGGCCGGAATATCTCCTTGTAAACCGGGTATAAGTTCGGTCATTTGACGAACAATTGCCGGATCTTCGCTGTAGCTTTCGAAGCAACGACCCCATCTTGGATCTCTGCAAACCGCGATACACGGTGCAAATGCGTAGTTAATCCCCGTTGCTCTCACTTCAAGCGCCGTTGCTGCACCGATTTTCTTGATCAGTTCAGGGTCCCTACAAGATGAGTTCGAATATTTTTAAAATGTCCAAAATACCCTTCATTACGACTATGATTTAAAGCATGTCAGTCGGTTTGAGATATAAACGATATGGTTTTTGACGGTTTGGACTTAAAACTGGTTGTTTAACTTTTATTATTTATATCATTTTTTTTTTGCTTTTTTTAAATATGTGCCAAACCCACCCAACTGATCCCTTTGGTTTGTCGTTCTTAAAAACTGTAGTTAGCGGTTCTGCCTAAACTTTTACATCAAAACTGGCAAAACCGGACCGTCAAAATCAATATTCAACACCATCTATATTCCCAATGGTTACAAAGGGCAAAATGGTAATTTCAACGAAAAACCTTCCCAAATATAAATCTTGCAATTTTATGATGTACCTTGTTACTCCAAGACCAACATTGTGAGGAAAAATTGTAGCTTTATAAACATTGTTGTTACCATGAACAGCATCAATGCCATAAATCATGGGTATGCCTAAACGGGTCGCTAATGACCCGTTTTGGAACCCGTTTATCATATCAATCCACATCTCCGGGGACGCTTCTTTAGCCGGAACACTCCCACCACCACTCAATATACTCCCTACCCATATTCCAACACTTTTATAAGTTACAAACAACAACAAAAACCATAAAAATGAATTCTTGAAATAAAAGAATCTTAACACTAACGCTCTGTTCCCGAGTTAACTTAACGAAGGATAAGAAAAGAAAGCAAAAGTGAGAAAGGAAAGGACGAGAAAGGAAAAAAAAAGATGTATTTCCCACCGTTTCCTCCCAAATCGGAAGTAAAGAAAAATTAAAGAATTTAACCTAGTTTTCCTGTCATTTCCTTTCTTTTCCTTCCTTAAATGAAACTCGGGAACACGACATGTTTTATTTTCCTTTCTTTTCCTTCCTTAAATGAAATGAAACTCTGGAACACAAAATATTTTTACTTTCTTTTTGTTTCCTTTCCTTTCCTTCCGTTAGTAAACTCTGGAACACAGTGTAAGTGAATATGTTTTGATTACCAATGAAGTATTTCTGCATTACATCAGCAGAAGCTACAGATCTGTCGATTTGCGTCATTTGGCCGATTTTCTCCTCCAACGTCATTCGGTTCAGCAAGTCTTTTATTCGAACATTTAACGGTTGCTTAGGGTCTTTGTATTTCATGCTTTGTGATGCAGCAATGGTAGCCCAATAACAACACATCATAATAATCACCAATGTAGATGGAGAAAGTTTTGCCATTTTTCACCTCCTATATCTTCAGTGAACCAAAAAAATAAATTATAACCAAGTGATTTGACTTTTTGAACTTTGACTTTACTTGCAACTAACCATTGTTCTTATAAATCATATAAACAGCAGCATATTTCAGATTTAGTTTTAATTTTTTCTAAAAAAATTGAAACAAAAGCTTCTTGTTAAAACTAGGTAAATGACTAGACTCATCATCATCATCATCATCATCATACTCAGTATATCCCACCAATAGTAAAACTAAGATAGGGTCTGAGGAGGGTAAGATGTAGACAGCCTTACCTCTACCCCGTAGGAATAGAGAGGCTGCTTCCAATGAGACCCCCGGCTCGATTTTAGTTTTGCATCAAGCTTTGGACATAAGGCACATAACACTCAGCAATTGAGACAAACGCCGATTAGTGCATGTACCCCCTTGTCTTTCGGCTATCAACGCCACCACATGATGCATGATTAACCATCCCCTCTTTTAACGTTATTTTCACGAAATTAGTAAAATACCGTTAAAATTAGTGCACTTTCACTTTTGCCCCCCGAGCGCCCACACATATACATTATATGAGCATGCCGCAAGCGGGGCGTAGGTAAATGACTAGACTCCATTCACAAAAATCCCATTTTTAGAACATTTGGTAAATATATAAAATTACAAGGGTATATTTGTCTTTATGTTCTAGGCAACCTAAATTTGTCAAGGTTTACATGAACCTCAAGATTACTACACAAAAAGAATCATAATCTTTATGCCCCCTCAGTCCCTCCCACCCACAACCCCATGATTTCTACACAATAGATTTATAGTCTTTATCAAGAGTTGAGTTTTTATGGCTGTTAAACGAGTCGTGTTTATGGGTTGTCCAGTTAAATCTGAAATCATGTCACACAAATGAATACAACACGACACATGAATTCATAAATTAACACAAACACAACCCGTTTAACAAAAAAATATTTTTTTGCATATCAATAATATAAAAATCTAAATTTACATATTTATTTTTCTAAGTTTTTGAAACAATTCTGTTTAAACTATGCCAACCTCTTTTTAAACTTTTTAGATTTTGGCATAAAAAATAGTTAGATAGTTTAAGTTATTACATAAAGCAGATTTCTAATATTCTAAAAAAAGTAAATAAATGGGCTAAACGGGTCAACCTGCAGGTTGGACACAAATACGACCCGTTAGCTAAACATGTGCCTGAGCCAAACCAAACCAAAACTGACTCGAGCCTATTTAAACTAAACCCAAACCCATGAGTTTCATGTCAGGTTCGTATCGTGTCAGAATTTTACACGTCAACTTCATGCACATGAAAGATCTTTTGGACCCAATCATACAAGATCAAGAATTAACATCCAAACATAAACACTATATTTGCATCCAAACAACATCAAGAAACAAAGTAACAACAATCCATAAAATACTTGATTATTAACACCTTAAATATTAATCAAAATTCAAGAAACAAAGAAGTCAGTTGCTTACAAGATGGAGGTTGAGAGAGACTTGGAGATGAATGTGGAGAACGTTGGGTGGTGTTTGTGGTTTTTATAGGCAAATGTGTGAGTTTAGGTGTTCTCGAAATATGAATTAAGAATTCAAATTTGTTTAAAATGTTTTTTGACCCAATGTTTAACGTCTAGTTTGTTAGACCATTCAAAATCTTTTGTTGAAATAATGTGATTTGCAAGTTATAAAATATGTTTTGGATACTTTTGTAATGTTCAAATAACAATTCAAAACAAATACTTGATGATATAATTTTATGTTCATTGAATTTAAAAGAGAGTAAATTACAAAATTTGTCCTTTATGTATGTCACTTATTGCAAACTGTATCCTTTGTCTTCAATAATTACAGAAAACGTATTTGATGTTTGCAAACTCTTGCAAGTTATGTCATTTAGCCCTAACTCAGTTAATTTTTGTGGATAAATCTGACCAAATAGACCCCACATGAGGGTATTTTTGTGGTTAAATCTGATTAAATGGACCTCACATGAGAGTAAAATGGTCAAAATACCCTCATGTGGGGTCCATTTGGTCAGATTTAACCATAAAAAATTAACTAAGTTAGGGCTAAAGGACATAACTTGCAAGGGTTTGCAAACATCGAGTATGTTTTCAGTAATTATTGAAGATAAAGGACACAGTTTGCAATAAGTGAGATACATAAATGACGATTTTTGTAATTTACTCTTTAAAACATAACCATTATTGTGTAAAAATGTGTAATTATTTTTACGTGCACCATAGATGTAGTGATAGAGACGATTATGTGATTACATAACTGTCTTATACATGACAACTAAGATATATAATATAAATGTTCATACACCAACCCACGAGGAAACCCAATAAATCTGGGAAAAAAACGTCATTGTGGGAATCGAACCATGACCTAATGGTCAATAATATATTATATATTCATTTAAAAAGGTTTATGTATACACGAGATTTTTTTACCACAACTCGGTAATCAAAATTCAAATAAATAAAGATTGACATATATTTAAAAAAGGTCTATTTATACATGTGTTTTAAGTATATAAAATGTTTTGATATCGAATCCCTATACAAACGCCGAAGAATATTAGAAATCGATACAAATTAGCTAGAGTGGTTGTGAGTGGTAAAAGCGGTATAATAAATGGGTAACTGCATACATCTCTCAAAACTTATATGATATAATTATCTAGCTTATAAAAAATCAAATATACCTATAAATACTTATGATTTTACACAATAAATACAATTTATAGTTTGGTTATTATATTCTCCATGCATTATAAACTCTCATACAGTCATACCCTTATGCAAATTTTAAGGGAATAGTGTAATTGTTATAAAATTAAAGTTAGATACATATATAATATTATGATTTTCAATATAACTAATATATTATATAAGTTTTATAAGAATATGAATTTATTCTTGTATTAAACACCGTTAAAAGCTATGTCATGTTTTGTTTTGACCGGTGTAGAATTCTTATAAAAAAGATTGTGACCATAAATTGGGTCATTTTATGGGGATTTATTGTAAATTTCTCCAAGGAGCTAACAAAGGCATTTCTTGCATTGATTCAAAGAACTATTCAATTTTCTTCCCAGAATGATGGATCCTCCAAGATGATGGATTTAGTCAAACACATTTATCACAAGTATAACAAGTGTTAACGGGGCTATTCATGGTTCAAACCTCTTACTGGTTCAACACTTAATGGTTTAGATTGTTTGTTTCGCAAGCAGATGTCTGAATGGTTCAGACATTTGCTTCTAAATAGTTAAGCATTATACTGAGTCGGAATGGTTAATACCTATAATCTGAATTGGTCAAACATCTATCTCTGAACGATTAAGCATTGTACTAGCTCTTAATGGTTTAGACCTCTTGCTGGTTTAGCACTTAACCATTTGGAAGTTGCCAAACATCTTGATCTCCTAATTTGTCATCGTTTTTTAGCTTGATCTCCTAATTTGTCATCGTTTTTAGCTTGATCTCCTAATTTGTCATCGGTAAAACAACTGAAATGTTATGACCCCGATATCTATGGACTTAGTTTTTAAAAGACTTAGTTTTGTTATTCAAAAAGGTATAGCAACGCAACTTGTTACCCGTTTACCATCTATTTCGATATAAATTCATAACACGAAAAATATATCCCAGTACTTTTTGCTCTGAAATGAATATCCAAACAAATCTCTATTGTAGCAATTTTAACGTAAGACTTATATCAATGTAAGTGTTTATCAAACATAAGCGGAATCTTCATTGTTTTTTTTTTTAGTTTGATCTCCTAATTTGTCATCACTAAAACAGTTGAAACAAATATTCAACCAAATTTCTATTATAACTAACAGTTAAAAATCTGATCCGTTACCTTGTATTAGGCTGAAAATCATACGACTTAGAGTTAAGAACACCGTTATCATATATTAGTTATACTAGGGTATTTCCCGTGTGACACACGGGTGTAATAAATAAAACTTGTATAAACTTTAAAACTATAAGTAACCAAGATTACACATAAATTCTAATAACCGAGAGACATAAAATGCATTAGAGTTAAGGCACTGACTCGGTGAGAATATGATTGTATTACGAAAATATACAAATAATTCATAAATTTGTAGATAATGTTTACTTGGTAAATAGTGTTGCTGGTGTTCTATTTTTTAGATCATACGTAATAGATTTTGAAAAATTTGATGATGATGATAACATCTTGTTAGAATTTGTTGTTTTAAGTATCATATTGGATCTATGATAATACAACAAAAACTTTTTAAATTTATACCTCTCGGTAGTGTTGGTATAAGCATTGTCGGGGGTACAACCAAATAGTTAACTTTAGTTTTTTTTTTTTTTTTTAAATTGAAGTTAAAAAGCACATTAATAATGTATACATGTATAAGGTTATATATATCATATCATCTAAAATGCTAGATGAAATGTTCTTTCCTCGTCACCTACAAAATAGTTGTTTTGTTATTTTACGTGTGTCACATTATATTTTAAAATATAAGTCGTCAATTGATGTATCGGTGTTGGTAGGTTTTACATAAGAGCAACGAATTTGAGCGTTTGATTTTATTACATTTGCTTGTATAATGAGAATGCAAAACAATAAATTGTATTATAATTCACACAACCACCTAGCACCTTGGTACGTTTCAAAGTTATTTTTATTGGATTATTTATGTAATAACATAGAACATTGGTAAATATTTTTATGACAAAGATTGATAGATGCCGATTTTTTTTAGACATTAATAGATGTCAAATAAGAAAAACAATTATGCAACTCTTCGTATTCATTAATTTCATCAAGCAAACAAATTTATGATATTTCTTAAATAGTTTAATAGTTTAATAAATAATCAACCTGAATAATATTTAGAGAAAATTACTTTTTGAGTCCCTTTGTTTTAGGGGTGTTAACCATTTGAGTCCAAAATCAAAATGTTTAACGTTCTGAGTCCCTATAGCTAATTTTCTTAACCATTTGAGTCCAAATTTTTAACTCCATTTGATTTTTTTGTTAGTTGTTCATGAAAAGACTAAAATGCCCTTGTAGTTAAGAAAACAAATAAACCTTAACTCTCACACACACTCACTCTCTTTCACACACGCACACACCCTCTCTCTCTTCTCTCCCTCCATACAATCTCCCTCTCCATACACCTGAAAACACAATTCATAAAAAAATCACTCATAAATCTAGTTTGCATCATCAATCATTCAACAATAACTCAAACCACGCATGCTTCAATGTCACACCCCAACCGATGGCGGCAACATCGGAGTGAGGCAAAAACGAGATTACTCATGCATCATAACACTAAATGTGACAATGATTTAAATTCAATTGCATAAAGTCTAAATGAATACATTGTTTCAAATAAATACAATCAAAAGAGTAGCAAACATAACATGAAACATAGAATAGTTTATTTGTTAAGGTGTGTATCTAAGTCCACCATAACTTGTTTCTTCACATCGTCATCTATCAACCTGCAACATGTATTAAAATATGATCAACAAATATGTTGGCGACTATACGAGTTTGATACATAGCATAATAATGAAATTTTTTTTAACTGTGCTCATATCCAACATGATAAATGTATAGTTACTAACATGCTGTGTTAGTGTAAACTATATGTCAAACCAGAGTTTAACGCAATGGAGATTACCCAACATCGTCGAGATGAAGAGGGTGTAATGGTGTCTACTTAACAATACCACAAGAATACGGGCGGGACGTTAATCCTATAGCGCTATAATTGTTAAGGTAGGCTTGCAAAGTTAATGAGCATATAGACACATGTAAACATAGCATATGAGATTAACAAGTATAACAAGTCTCATGTTTAGTGGTGGATAGAGCGTGATTTGTAAACATGTTTAATAGTGTTGCGTGTTTTGTATAAATATACATGTTGGCATGTTGCACCCAAAGTGTATAAAATGTAAAAGGGATCGAGTATACTCACAGTTTTGCGTAGAGTTCCACGAAAACCGAGAGTTGATTAGGCGAGAGCTGGTACACCGAAGTCACGCTGAAATGGGTAAACGGAGGTGTGAGTGTTCTGTTGTGAAAGGGTTCGGATCAGACTTTAAGATACGAGAAAGTGCGAAATCAATAAGTAACAGACCCTTTCGGGTGACGGGACTGTTTAAACGTGGATTTGTGCGTAACGATTAAATTGTAAACTGTTTTAACTAAACACGGAAGCTGTAATTGTTATTTAAGTGAAAACAGAAAGTAAAGTTAGCCAAACATTCAAGTAAGGACAACCCAGGTGTGCCAACACGACATAGAAAGAGTGAAATAAGTGTCGGAGGCTGGACCGGGTTAACTTACTTTGTTACTAGCAAACTGTTTGGTGTTCATCCTTGATGAACTGACATTGAACAGAAAAGTAATTGAAAACAAAACTTATGAAAGAGTCCCCTTTCGTGCGAGAGGGGTGCCTTTAGTGCGAGAGGGATGCCTTTCGCGCGAGAGGGTTTTCTGTTGTGCGAAAGGTGTCAGTTTTGTCGAAAACGTTTGTTTGATCTATCCGAAACAGATCATTTCTTGGTGGAAATTAACCCTAATGTAAACCCTTAACTATGCATTGAGTTGAGAGTTTGATAGGTTCTAGATTCCACCGAGATTATACATAAATTAAAATGAAATGTATGAACAAGTTGTAAAACATCAAAGTTTGTAAATCTTGGTTGAATCTCATATGTGGTGAGGCTTCAACATCAGTTTGCCGAAGCAAACTCGTGAAAGCCATCCATGAGACGTGTTCAATCAAGTGGTTTTGCAAGAAAAGTTTGGGAACTTAAATTAAAATGCATGAAATGTGAAGAAATGAATGAAAAGTATAAGAAAATGGAAGAAAATCGATACCAAAAGTCTCTGATCGTGAGAGAGAAGTTGAGAGCTTCTAAGAGATTTCTGAGTGAATGAGCAAGGAAAATGAGTGAAGTAGTGCGCCTATTTATAGGCTGAAAGGTGAGTTGGGACGAGGGGGTGAGTTGAGACGAGAGGGAAGTTCGAGCGAGAGGGACTTCCCTTCCTCTCGAAATTTCAAGTTCGATTAATTCGCGTGTTTTGGCCGGTTTTTTGTGTAACAAGCATATATGTGTATTGTAATAGTGTGAAACATGTATAATGGTGTTTAAAACATGAATCCCCAACACATTATCATAAAATAAAATAAATATGATGGCAAGTATACATACCTTGTGGACTTTCAAAATCTCAAGAATCCCCAACATAATATCATTAACATAACAAAACCAGACGCCTCACTTTTCTTTGCATGATGCAAACCCACCTGCCCAATTTATTTGTATCCTGTCTATTCAACTTAATAGCAGCCCCCAATCGACCCACAACAGATGCCTGACAAAACTCAAAAATCCCATAAAACAGGGCAATCTTAACCAACATTAAACTGTTTTAGATGTCAGGTGTGGGTGTGATCATGAACAGTGTTCGGGGTAACCGGCGCAAGAAAGTCGACATAATCATCGGAGTGGAACTTTCAGATGCCTTCTGGGCCGTGCGGATGCGGTGGGGTTTCATTGGGTGGCCTTGACCGTGTTGGGGATGGTGGGGCAGTGGTGAGGATGGCTGAGAGAGATAGATGAGGAAGAGAGAGAAATATCAGTTTGTAAGTGTGTTTTCTTTATATAATAATAATAATAATAAGGGTAAATTACTTTTTTAGTCCCTGTGTTTTAGGGGTTTTAACCACTTAAGTCCAAAATCAAAATGTTTAACGCCTTGAGTCCCTATAGCCACTTTTCTTAACCATTTGAGTCCAAATTTCTAACTCCTTTTAAATTTTCTATTAGTTTTTCATTAAAAAACTAAAGTGCCCCTATATTATTATTATTATTATTATTATTATTATATAGAGAGAGAGAAACACACCCTCAAACACTGATTTCTCTCTCTCTTCCTCATCTCTCTATCTCTTTCTTCCTTATCTCTCTCTCAACCTAACGCCTTGATGAACTACCGCAATTAATTTCCTAGGGTTTTGGAAATTTAATTCTGATTCTAACTCTCAGAAACCATCGCTAACTCCAATTGCAAATCCTTGAAACAACAATAATCACTTTAAAACCAAGATCCAAACAGGTAAAACCCTAGCATCGACACGGTTAAAGAATATGAATGATGAAAACATAAGATAAGTTGATAAATAGGTAAAATTAAGCTTACTTCCTGCAACATCATCAGCCATACAGAGAACAGTGAGACCATCAGTACGTTTGACATGAAAAATATACCGATCTTGAGAATAGGAAACATTTATATCATTATTTCCAGGGATTTTCTCCAGAATATGCCTAGCAATCGTGCTCGCATTCGTCGGAGTGCCGCTGAATTCCGCTAGCACTACAGATCCCCTCGCAACAAGCGTGTACAGGATCGTCATCTCTCTTCGAACTTGATTGCAGAATATCGGTCAGAATTCGAGCTGAAATTGAGTTAGAGATCGAATTTGGAGAAGAAAGGGGGATCTGATGTGTTTAGAGAGATGAGGGAACGATAATCCACATCTGATTATTCATTAAACCAGAGTCACGAGAGCAGGTTTGACATTGGTGTGTGGGCCTTTACAATAAAAGAACCTTCCGGTACATCTGAAAGTTGCAGTTTACAGCAAAGTGAAGGTTTTGGGTGGTCTGATTCGGTGGTTCAGACGAGGGTGGTTAAGGTCGGAGGTAGGTGTTTGTATGTTTGTATATAAATAAAAGTGTAGTTATTTATAAATTAATGTTAGTTATTCAAAGTATATTTTTTTTAAATTGCGTTTCCTACTATATATTCTGACTTATCACACCTACTGTCGAATTCTTTATGAATTAAAGAAATTATTTTCTGGCATGTAGAGTATAATTTTAATTGATAGTTATCTTTAAGCAAATTAGTTAGTAAAAATACTGGCCAATTCGTTATGAATAAAAGAAACTAGATTTATTGGCGTCACACGTTGTGGCGAAACGGAGCAAATGATCAGGTAAAACAAACGTTATTTGAAAAAGAAGCATGTTGTTTAGAAAGCCAAACTGTCAGAATCGGTGAGTTATCATCGTACCGTTTTATGATACAAAATACTTATGATACAAAATACATACTCTATTTTGAATACATGTTTGTTTTTTAACAAAATTTATACGGGAATGTCAAGGAAAAAATTAACAAATGTAAGTTATTATAAAAATGTCAAATTAACTAAAAATATGATTAGAAAAGGAAAAAATATTTATTAAAAATAGAAAATAAATGATAGAGGAAAATGATTTAAGAAAAAAATGAAAACATGTTAAAAAGTTAAAAACAATATAATTACTAAGTATTACAATATTAAAAAAAATAATTTAAAAAGCCATATATTATTATAAATTTAAAATTACTATGATACCAAATAAATAATCTATTTTGAATACATGTTTGTTTTTAACAAATTTTATACAGAAATGTTAAGGAAAAATTAACGAACGTAAGTTATTATAAAAATATCAAATTAACTAAAAAGGGAAATATGATTAAAAAAAGGAAAAAATAAGTATTAAAAATAGAAAATAAATGATAGAGGAAATATAGTTTAAGAAAAAAAATGAAAATATGTTAAAAAGTTAAAAACAAATATAATAATTAAGCATTACATAATTAAAATAATAAATAAATTAAAAAGCTATATATTATTATAAATTTAAAATTACTATTCATGGTTGTTCGTTAACAATATATATATATATATATATATATATATATATATATAATTATCTTATAGCATGTAGAATATAATTTTAAATTACTTATGTAAATTTTAATTAAGGATATTAAGTTTTGTACGAATAATATCAATATTCTTTTATCAGTTATATTCATATAGTTTTTTTTCCACTTAATTCAGTTTGAATTTATAACAATATTTGAACTCATATAATATTTCAAAGAAATATTAAAATCTTAATCTGATAATAAGTAAACTTAATGAACAGTTACACACTTGTCTGGCTCTTTGTTATAGGGCCAGATGGTTGTTTCTATTACAGCCACCAACCCCTCTCCCTAGCCACGTGTTGATTCGGATTGTACAGAAAAGAGCAAGAACAGGATATAGAGAGAAGCCTCCCTCTCCGACGTCATAATTCACGCTAAAGGGCGGTGGTGGCTCTAGGGTTCCGACTGTTCAACCCTGCACAACCGACGATCCCAAATCGACGGCGGACATCCTTGATGGTTGTGATTTACAAAGGTGGTGGTAGGGACGTGGCTGGCGGCAACCGTGGTGGAAACCGGTCATGGATATGGGTTTCCGGCGGGATTCCGGTACCGGATCAGGTCTGCGTGTCGTTCCTTCTTTCAATTACAATTGCTTCCTACTTCTTTTTCCTTCAAATTATCTCCACCCTTCTTTCGATCTTTCTTACCATTCTTCACAGTTCATCAGGTATCAATAAATATTCCTTACCACTCTTGATTTTTTTTTTGTTGTTCATTAAAAGATTTGGGGTTTTGATTATGATAAATTGTTGCAGCTAACTTTTACCGTCCTCTGGCAATTTTGACCTCTTTACTTAATCTATTTGGGTTGCGATTGATCTGAAACAGGCCACGTCAATTTATAAAAGAAAATGAATCAAATGGGTCAATCTTAAACACGTTGCAAATAAATAAAGGGTTTTTGAATATGTGTTTGTAAATGTAAGAGGTTTGATAGAATAAATACTTTGAAAATGTTTGTTTTCCAATAAATATTGGTAAGTTGATGATACTTAATAAATTGATATAAACTAATAAATGGTATTACATATCACCCTTCAATTCGAATTAGCAAAAGCAATGTCTCCTTGCATAATATGGATTCCAAACATTCATGATCTGGATGTGAATGAGTCAAATTACTTCTCCCTAGGTCTATTAGTGAACCTTCTCTCCAGGGATTATGAAACTAGAAATATTCTTGTTATTGCTTCGACTCATATTCCCCAAAAAGTGGATCCCGCTCTAATAGCTCCGAATAAATTAAATACGTGTATTAAGATACGAAGGCTTCTTATTCCACAACAACGAAAGCACTTTTTCACTCTTTCATATACTAGGGGATTTCACTTGGAAAAGAAAATGTTCCATACTAATGGATTCGGGTCCATAACTGTTGATGCAGATTTTGTGTCCGATGCTTGTCGAATAGATTAGTTTTATTTTACGCTGAATTTGTAATAGTTAGTGAAACGGTCTATCGAACGTGTATAGACCCGCTCGTTTGAAGTGGTCAAACGAGAGGGTTATTCGGTTGACTGTGTGTGTTTGCAAGACAAGGGGTGTGACTATAAATAGAAAACCCTTGCCATTTGCAACACTTGGAGATTTTAGGAGGTTTGAGACCTCACCAGGGAGAGATCACCACTTGGTCTCTCCCCGGATGTATACTTCTTTGGTATTAGTTCGGTTATCATGTAATCGGGCCGATTTGTAATGTTTTACTACCGGATTAATACAAAGTTGTTTGTTTATCATCTCTAATCTCTCCCGTCTTGAACCGATCTCACAAGAATCACGGTTTCGGTCACGAAACTCGGTCCTACAATAACCATGGGTTCCAATGCACGAGATCTTGTAGCACTTACCAATGAGGCCCTATCGATTAGTATTACACAGAAGAAATCAATTATAGATACTAATACAATTAGATCCGCTCTTCATAGACAAATTTGGGATTTGCGATCCCAGGTAAGATCGGTCCAGGATCATGGGATCCTTTTCTATCAGATAGGAAGGGCTGTAGCACAAAATGTACTTTTAAGTAATTGCCCCATAGATCCTATATCTATCTATATGAAAAAGAAATCATGTAACGAAGTGGATTTTTATTTGTACAATTAGTACTTCGAACTTGGAACGAGCATGAAGAAATTAACGATACAATTGGTACTGAAAGCATTAAATAAATATTTACAGACATTCTTTTTGCGAGTTTCGAGGGTAAGAGAATCATATCAGTGTACGGTCACGCCAAAACGCTCTTGTTGTTCAGTTAATTAACATTAAGATAAACATCCTATAACAATTATCGGTATTGTTGTCCACATAAGCTCAACTTATCAGATGTAATCATGGCGAGGGGATACGTTAAGGTATGATTTATACTTACCGACCGGTGTTCATCCACATCACGACACATTCCCGTATCAAGGTATGCACGAGGGTTCATCTTACCGGTGAGTATACCGATTATCATCTGTTTGACCGTATATGATGTGAGATTCTCACTTATTTTGATTGAAAACAAGCCCTATGTGATAGAATCACTTATTGATGAGGAACTTGATTTTCTATGCATGAGGGCACAAGAGCAAGTCCGTGAACAGGTCAGTACTTTCGTACAGCAGAGAGACGAACTTGACTCCCGGATAGATGTGATATATTATCACTTATTTGTTTGGACATGTGATTGTTGATCACTTATTGAGGTCGAATGCAATATGTACACGTATGTATAGTATCATGGAAGATCTAGACTTGCGTCCCCGTTATTTTTCGGTAAAAGATACAACCATGATACCCAGATGATAAGCAGCATAAAGACCGAATATCTCAGAACCTCGGCAATCTCTCAAACGAAATTTCGGTACTAAGACCATATGCCAATGAATGGTTCCCACCTGGTCTTCAGTCGATTTAAGTTTATATCACCCTGCACACTTTAAAATGATTGTGAGCCTACCGATACATCTTATATAGAGCTGCTTATCGTTTTTCATTTAAGGTTTAAAGAGGTTTGGACAGACCACTGATGTACTATCATTTTCTCTTTTGCTCGCCAGGAAACTCATTTTTGTTTTTCTATTGTTTTTGTGTTTTTGAAATTTTTCGATGTTTTTGGATTTTCAAATTTTGGATTTACTCCCCCTAAAATCAATAAACTAAGACAAATTTAAAACACAAAGGTATTTACAAAAATGATTTTCCGATGTTGGTTTTACTCTTGCTTGACCTTAATGCCGTTTACCAATACTAAATAGTCAAATCTTGATTTGTCAAATGCTTTGGTAAAAAGGTCGGCACGTTGGTCATCGGTGTGGACGTAAGCAACATCGATTAGCCTTTTCTCAAAGCAATCACGTATGAAGTGATACTTAATTTCGATGTGCTTAGTCTTAGAATGCTGCACAGGATTTCTAGTGATCTGTAAGGCAGCAGAATTATCAACGTAAATAGGAGTAGTTAGGAATTCAAAACCGTAGTCGCGCATTTGTTGTTGGATCCATAGGACTTGGGAGCAACAACTTGAGGCAGCAATGTATTCAGCTTCGCATGTTGATGTAGCGACGCACGTCTGCTTCTTGCACTGCCATGTGACTAGGCGATTTCCCAAAAACTGACATCCAGCCGTTGTGGATTTGCCGTCGATTTTGCATCCGCCAAAATCAGAATCACTGAATGCGATCAAGTCAAAGTTATTATCCCTAGGGTACCATAGACCGGTGTCAGGGCAACCCTTCAAATAACGAAAAATCCTTTTTACAGCTGCAAGATGTGAGGCCTTCGGGTTGACTTGATATCTGGCAAGCAGGCATGTTGGGTACATTATATCTGGTCTTGATGCTGTGAGGTACATTAGAGATCCGATCATCGCGCGGTAGTATGAGGGGCTAACAGCTTCACCCTTCAAGTCTGGAGTAATTCCGTGATTTTGCGGCAATGGGGTACCGATGGGCGTTGCATCAGACATCTGGAACCGGCTCAAGATGTCACCAACATATTTAGTCTGATGGATGAATATCCCAGACTCAGTTTGTTGCACTTGTAGGCCCAAAAAGAAGGTCATTTCCCCCATAGCACTCATCTCGAATTTATCCTGCATAATACGCTCGAAATTCCTACACAATACATCATTAGTAGAACCAAAAATAATATCGTCAACGTATACCTGAACCAGTAGAAGATCTCCATCTTGTTCTTTGATGAAAAGAGTACAATCGATAAGACCTCTGCGAAAACCATTCTCCAGCAGATAATTAGATAAGGTTGCATACCAAGCTCGCGGTGCTTGATGTAGACCATATAGAGCTTTGTTGAGCAACCAAACCCGATCGGGATGGATAGGATCTTCAAAACCTGGAGGCTGTTCGACGTACACCTCTTCTTCCACCACACCATGTAAGAATGCACTTTTGACGTCCATCTGGTATACCTTGAAACCTTTGAATGAGGCATAAGCCAGAAAGATCCGAATTGCTTCTAGACGTGCAACAGGTGCATACACTTCGTTGTAGTCGATCCCTTCTATCTGACGAAAACCTTGAACGACTAGCCTTGCTTTGTTTCGAATAACGACTCCACGGTCATCCTTTTTGCATTTAAACACCCAACGGGTACCAATCTTCTTGTAACCAGCAGGTTTCTCTACGAGTTTCCAGACACCAAGCTTCTGGAATTGTTGCAGTTCTTCCTACATTGCTTCAACCCAAGAGTTATCTTTCAAAGCTTCTTTCCAAGTTCTTGGCTCTTCCTGTGAGACATAACACGCGAAAGACCAATCGTTTTGTTGACCAGATTCTCTAATCGCCGCATACAAGCCTGCATTGTTGTTGTTTCGCAACATGTTTCTTGTTTGAACGCCACTTTGTACATTTCCGATGATGTTTTGTTGAGGATGGGTATTGTGAATCCTTGTTTCTGGATTATCTTGAACTGGAATGTTTGTACCCAGATTGTTGAGATTGAGATCAACAACCAATTCAATACCCGGAATTGACGAAGAGGATGATGCAGAAGCTTCAGCTGTTCTAGGGGCGTCCACTGGAGGAGTACCCTCTGAAGTACCATGAACTGCTGTTGTTGTAGCTTCTTGATCTGCATCTAGAAATTCATCATCCTCTGAAGATTCGTTCAATTCGGTAGCATCGTGAAAATCCTCATTATCGAGAGCATTATTGTTCACTGACGATGGTTCTTGATTGACAATAATGGGACGAACCACCGGTGAATCTGTTGCGTTGTCACTCTCGAAAAACATCCTTGCTGCAGCATTTTCTTCAACTGCTTCAACATTGATCGAATTGAAAAAGTCATCGTACTCAAACATCCAAGGCTGACCAGGATTTCTAACTGGCAAAGTGTGCCTTTGTACTCTGACTTCAGACCATTCCTCGACCCTTTTAGTCTCTAGATTCCAGACTCTTAAGTTCGGGGTGGAATACCCAAGAAAGTATCCATCAATTGCTCTTGCCCCAAACTTTCCATTAGGATCGATTAGTGTGCACGGAGCTCCAAACGGTTCTAGATATGACAAATCTGGTTTCCGTTTGTTAAGAAGCTCAAAGCAGGTCTTGTTGTGCCTTTTGACTGTAAGGACTCGGTTCAACGTGTAACATGCCGAGGACACAACTTCAGTCCAGAATGGAATGGGCAACTACGATTCTACCAACATAGTCCTAGCAGTCTCGATCAATGTGCGGTTCTTACGTTCAGCGACGCCATTTTGTTGAGGAGTATAAGCCGCACTAAATTCGTGAAGAATACCCTTTGAAGTGCAAAACTCCGCCATGGCATGATTTTTAAATTCAGTACCATTGTCGCTACGTATCCGCCTAACCTTCAAATTATATAGATTCTCAATCTGAATGATCAAGTTTTTTATAATACCGAAGGTTTCACTCTTATGTGCCATGAACGCCACCCAAGAAAATCTTGAATAATCATCAGTTATCACGAGGCAGTATTGATCATTCCTAATACTTTTATGTTTGACAGGACCGAACAAATCCATGTGCAAACGTTCAAGAGGAACAGCCACCGTGTTGATTTTCTTTGTAGGGTGTCGCTTCTTCGTTTGTTTTCCTTTCTGGCACGAGACACAGATGTCTTGAAGATGGAAGTTTTTAAGAGGAACACCATTCACTAATTCATTTGACACCAAATGATTCATTTTGCGTAAGTGAATGTGACCCATTCGTCTGTGCCAAGAGATTGAGTCTTTTTCTGTGGCTTTGGAAACGAAACAAGTTGCTTGTGCAGACGTTGTGATAGCTTGGCTCATATCAAGGACATACAAATCATTTATCCTTGGAGCCGACAAGAGAATCCATTCTTTCGGAATTTTGAAGCCGGGTTTCAGCACATAACATCCATTTGCATCAAAGTGTACTGAGAACTGCTTATCACAAATTTGAGAAACACTAAGAAGATTGTGATCAAGTTGTTGTACGAAGTTGATCTTATCAAAGCTAACAACCCCGTTGGAAATCATTCCTTCACCCGTAATATATCCGCCTTTATCTCCAGCAAAAGCAACATAACCTCCTCTAATAGATTTAACGTCGTAGAGAAGCTTCATGTCGCCTGTCATGTGCCTGGATGCCCCACTATCAACAATCCAATGACTACTGATAGTTCCTCCTGGAACACCCTGCACATGAACTCACATGATTAGTTGGAGATGGGGACCCAAGCCATTGTGGTCTTGGGTCTTCCATTTTCATCAACAACAATAACTTCTATTCTTTGATGATTCATAAATTGTGATGGTCCCTTTGAACTTGTGGTCAATTTAGGTTTCCATGTCTGTTGAGTTTTACCAGTTTGATTGTTTGAAAATTTAACTTCGTGATTGTTTGAAGTTTTTGAAACTTTTGAACTTTCTGGTTTAACTGAAACAGATTGTTTTTGAACCACATCATTTTTAAGTGCTTTCTCAATCACCTTGACTTGTTGGCGTTTCTGTTTCTTTTCCCTTTCTCTTACAAGTCGGGGATCTTGTTTTACAGAAACAGATCGCTTTTGGTGATTGCGTTCACGGGGATCATCATCCTTTCCTTTCAACTTATGAAGATACGGACAATTTCGAATTATATGCCCAATTTCACCACATTCAAAACATGATCTTCGTTCAACAAACCCCGAAGTATCATGTGATCATCTTGCCGATGATGAACTTTGTGATCCCGAGGTACTAGGTTTTGAACTATTTGGTTCATTTCTTTTCATCACAGTTGCTTTCTTGACAAAATCTAAGTTAGATTGGTTTTCAAACGCTTCAATTTTGTCCGTTCCCTTAGATTTCACAAAGTTCACATTCTTGTTCTTCTTTTGATTTGGCTTCTTTTGACTTTGAGCCGGCAATTTCCCTTTTGGTTTGTTATGATTTTGCTGCCTTTTCTCTGTTGGTAATTTCTGATTGCCAAATTGTTTTCTAACTTCAGCCTTTGGGATAGGAGGGCACTGTGTTACCACAACGTGTGATCCTTTCTTTCCCAGAAACTTACTTGTCGAATTCTCAAAAACTTTACTGATTAGGGATTGATTTACATTCTTAATCGGAAAATCTTTGTCAGAATAAATTTTATCATCACCAACAAGAGTGTACAGCAAATCCACACTCTCCGACTCTTGTGCAGACAAGGACTCGATTGCAACAGTCTTAGCGGGTTTTGCAGGAGGATCACACAGAATATGATTCTCAAGAGGTATGTCCTCTTCTTTTATCACCGCATCGGACTTTGCTGAATCAGTATCATCAGATTCATCATCAGAAGAATCAGCATCCTCTACAACAACTGGAGGATCCTGATTCTGTTCAGCAGAAGACACACAAGTATCTGCTGACACATCCGAATCTGATGATACCTCTTTCTTGTATCCGAGTCCTGTTGCAAATTCATTAACATCTAGAGGAACAGATGGTTCAAAGAAAGTTCTATCCTCCTCGTCAGGCATGGCATCATAATTGTGTCTCACAGGTGGTGGACATTTCTTGTATCCAATGCATGTGACATCCCGTTTCTCTTTCTGTACGTCAATGATGTGATCCAACACATAGCTAGAGCTCAAATAACTGTCTAGCTTAAGTTGGATCGCCTCACTTTCAGTTTTGACACAAGCCATTTCTTTTTGCATTACCTCAAGACGAGTTATATACAAATTAATGTCAGTTTGTTTTCTGGAAACCATTTTAGTTAGGTCGGTTTTATCTTTCTTTAATTTCTCAATTACCGATTTAAACTCCTTTTCATGGTTTTCATAAAACATGTTGGCTTCAGTGCACTTCGAAAGATCCACGGTCAGTTTCTGATTGTGAATGAATGTCACATCATATTTCTCTTGCAAAGCCTCGTGTTTGCCTTGCAATTCACACCACTTCTCACTCAATGAAACATGTTTGTCTTGCAAGTCAAACAAACTAGCTTGTAAAGCATCATGTTTGCCTTGCAACTCAGACATGCTTGTCTCTAAATCAGCACATTTAATACTCAATATGTCACAATTATCACAACTAACAGAAGTGGGTTCATCGACACATACCTGACTTGATGAACTGTCGACATTAGCCATAAAGGCTGAATGGAGAGAAGACGAAGAATAAGCAGCTTGATCCACCAAAATAGATCTTCTATCAGTTCCTGCTGCGGCTTCCTCCAAAAGTTCATCAATATCTACATCAACTGACGCGCTTGATGTCTCATCCACATGATCATTACCTGAAGTGGAGGATTCTTCATCTGAGCTTCCACTATAACCGGAGCTGTCTTCATCTTCAGAAGATTCACCACCATTGGCGGAAGATTCTCCACCACTGGTGTGATTTAAATCCTTTACGACTTCAGCAAAACACGTTGTTCCATCTGGAGCATCATTTCCCAACTGAATTGACCAATCACAGCCTTCATCTACTTGAACCACAAGTGCCTGGTTGGCATTAGATGGTCCTGCTTGACTCTGGTTGTTGACAGGCACCAATGTGCGCTCATTGTTCCTTACTTGGTTCTGATTTGCCCTGTTGCCTTGACCTCTGAAAGGATTTTGGTTTCCATGTTGAGATGGCCTCGTACATTCACGTTTGAAATGACCACGTTCACCACAATTGAAACACTTAACAGCCTGCTTATCAAACCCATACTTGGTGTCTTTCTTGCTTTCCAAGCTGGTTCTGCCAGTTCTTTCCATGAAATCCTTTGCTCGCCTAACAGCACTGGCAAAGGCCCACTTGATGTCCATCATCTCCATCTCCTCTTTATCGATCTGCTGATAGTCTTCTTGAGTCAGATTAATGTTGCCAATCTGACCTTCCACTAATCCACAGTATGCGCTCACCAAAGTGTTTAGCAGCTCCATGTGTTCTTTTGCTACTTCAACACTGACTTTAGAGAAACTTGAGGTGTCGAGCCGTACTGTATTTGGCTTTGATTGCTGACTAGCAGATGATGTGCTTCCATAACATGCTTGCTGTTGAGGAGGAAGTGGATTCCCGTATAAATCTGTTGGTCCGGTAGATCGAACAGGTAATGGATTTCCGAACATATCAGTTGCTCTGATAGGTCGTTGGCTTTGCTGTTGTGGTACTGGTTGAGGGACTGGTTCAAGCGGATTTCCATACTTGTCTGTTGTTGGAGGAGGATTGCCATACAGGTTAGTGCTAGACACAAACGATGTTTGAATTGGAGCGTGTGAAGAAGGTTTTGTAGAAGTGCTAGAAGTTCCATAATACATATCAGGATTTTGTGGCACTGGAACTCTTTTCGCCTTGAGAGTTTCTTCCTGATTCTTGTTTTCCAGGAGTTGAGCAAAGTCATTGAAGTTTGTTGTAGCTAAAGTGCCATTGTACTTCATGATTTCCAAGAAAGTATTCCATTGAGGTGGCAGTGCATCTGCAAACTTTTTCACTACCTCTGCTGAAGTTGTTACAACCCCAATATTTGCCAATTCAGTCAGCAAATGATTAAATCGACTTGTCAAATCTCCTAAAGATTCATTCTCCATACAAGTAAAACCATCAAACTCTTTCTTTAGCAGGTCTTTTCTCAATTGACGTGTCGCTTCATTTCCTACGCCCCTTATCTTCAATGCGTCCCACAACGTCTTCGTTGTCTTGAAACTGACAAATTGATGATAAATATCTTTGCTTAACGCCTGAGTAAGAATGGCATATGCCTTCTTTTCCAAATCATAGACCTTCTTCTGATCTTCCGTAAGATCTGCAAACGTAGCAGCAGATGAAGCGGCAACCTCTATTGTTTGATCAAAATCTGTGATGAAACGCAACCACAATTCTGTATTTTGACCAAGGACGTATGTATGAAATCTGCCAAACCATCCCGGATATTCACTTAAGTGCATCAACTTTGGAGGCCTATTCAAACTTCCCGTTTCACTCTCGCTTAACAAAATGCTTTGAATACTTGGAGTTTGATTTGATACGAATGCCCATTGACCGGTAGATATAGCATTAGCTTGCGAAGATACAGGTACGGGAGATTCGGCCCATGCAGGAGATAAACTGGTATTTGTATACTTTCCCGAGTCCGGAGTCGGAGTACCATAATACATTTCTGTATTTATCGGAACACCCCACATCGAATTCATTTTTGATGAAGAAAAATTGTTACACTAGTTCTCTCGGGTTCTCCTTGTCAACAACCAACCAGCCGAAGGATCCCTTATCGAAAGACGAGAAAAACACAAACTTGTTAAACTTAAACAGACTAGGATCGAAGGATCAATACTTGTTCGAAGGATCAACAGTGTTTCGAACAATGATTTTGAAGGATTCGCCAATCGAAAGATCCTTATGTTTCGATCCAGAACTGTAGATCGAAAGATGTATACTTCGTAAAGATTCCTTGGATCGAAGGATAAGTCACAGACTTAGAAGGATGTTCGAAGGATGATTATCTATCGAACTTCCTTTGATCGAAAGATGATCTTTCGACTTCGAAGGATATCCTTCGATCTGAACTGACACAGTTGACAAAAGTGACAGGTTGGTGAAAAGGTGATGGGTTGGTAGAAATCTTTCGGCAGAAGGCAGAAGGTATGGTCAGACCATACTTTTTACCAAAACAAGATTTGAACCATAAAATATTACTTCTTATCCAGAAAACCGGTCACCGGAGTAAGCCGGAATTTGGCCGGAAATTACCAAACTTCTTAAAAACAAGTTTTTAAGTTACCCAACCCGTCCTTTAACACACCCGGTTAGTTTAGAACACGTTTTTACGTCTGGAGATGCGAGAAAAACACTAAAAACGGGTGCTAAACCATGTGAGTTTTTGTCCAAACACTCCAAAGCCTTGTATAAACTCGGTTTTTAACAAGGAAAAGAGCCACGAGCCAATATTCAAAAGTAGTTACATGCACATGGGGTCGGGCGTTCGCAAAGTTGATTTGAACCGCGCTTCTAAGATGTCGACGTCAAATTTGTACGGATTTTGGGAGCACTCGGGATGATGCGGCATGATGAAAACAAGAAATGATGAAAACTTGATTTTTGAAAAATGTGGGGTAGTCACGGTTACCGATGCAAATGTCAAAAATGGTGACGCGACTATTATGGGCCAAAAACCAATAACGGTATGTTCACTTCCGCACGTCAATATTTATGATTGTTATCGGTTATTCGTAAATGTTCGAAAGCATTTTGTTTATTGTCATATTCTCGCATTTGAAAACGAACGTATGAACCTAGAATGTCAATACCGGTCCTAACGAGTTCACAAAGTCTTTGGAGGGATACAAGTCGGATCCTACGGGGTACTAGGCGAAATTTCTTTATCAACTAGAATATGCAACGAAGAAATCTTTTTGTTTATTGTCATATTCTCGCATTTGGTAACGAATGAATGAACCTAGAATGTCAATACCGGTCCTAACGAGTTCACAAAGTCTTTGGAGGGATACAAGTCGGATCCTACGGGGTACTAGGGGACGTTCTTATTCAACTAGAATATGCAAAGAAGAAAGTCGTTTTCGTGATTTTTCGGAACCGAGAACATTCAATGAAGATTGACGACAGTTCCGCTTAGTGGAGGGAATTGGTGAACATTTGACGACAGTTTCTTTGAAGTGGAGAGAATCTGTTAAGGTTTAGAGATTTTACCAAAGAAATGGGGGGATAAAAAAAAAATTTCAAATGTTGAATTTCTTCGGTAAATTTCTAAACGCAATCACAGGTGGTAGAGTTTGTGATTTTCTGGTGATACAAACGGTTCGGCGTGGAATGTTTTGCACATACACATATTTGAGGATTTTAATTAATTCTCCAGCCAGCGTGAAGGGTTTTGCACGGAAACATACAGGTTTCTAAAGTCTACAGTAGTTACAAAAGCGCTGTTCACTGAAGACCTGGGGAATCTTTATGAAAGCTGATAGTTCAAGACTGAAGACCTGCAGGATTCGGTTTTGGGTTTGATGTTTCTTTGGGATTTTACAGGGATCTAGGGGTAACTCAATTCGTTGAGTTTGCAAACGATGTACTTGGTCTAGCTGACTTCCTGAGTACTGATGCTGAAGATCCGTAGTGCATTACGTGATCAACTTCACAAAGGCGAGACAATGAGATCTGGATGTAGTTCAACTAAGCATGCTGGTTGAGCTTGCAAGGGATACACTTGGTCTAGCTGACTTTCCTGAGTGTTGATGCTGAAGATTAAAGTGCATTACTTGGTCGATTCCACAAAGACGGTTTACAGAAGACAGTTCACCAGAAATCTCTATCAATGTAGTATGCTTGTATGAAATAGAGTTCTTATGACAAGATCAAGACTTGATGCAGTTCTTAAAGATTGGAACCCTTATCAAATGCCGGTTGGAGTATTGGAAGATCAGCGGAAGATCGGTCAATTGAGGAAATTGCACAACACCCAACACGGATACGCGTACTTTAAGGGGGAAATATTTTACAAGGAGCGTCAAGATACTACTTACCTGGATCATCGGTCAAGGGGGAATTTGTTAACACAGAGAAGATGAATACTTGACTGAAGATCGATTGCAGTTGCATTTTCAGCATTCGACAGCAACGGACAAGGGGGAATTTGTTGATGCAGATTTTGTGTCCGATGCTTGTCGAATAGATTAGTTTTATTTTACGCTGAATTTGTAATAGTTAGTGAAACGGTCTATCGAACGTGTATAGACCCGCTCGTTTGAAGTGGTCAAACGAGAGGGTTATTCGGTTGACTGTGTATGTTTGCAAGACAAGGGGTGTGACTATAAATAGAAAACCCTTGCCATTTGCAACACTTGGAGATTTTAGGAGGTTTGAGACCTCACCAGGGAGAGATCACCACTTGGTCTCTCCCCGGATGTATACTTCTTTGGTATTAGTTCGGTTATCATGTAATCGGGCCGATTTGTAATGTTTTACTACCGGATTAATACAAAGTTGTTTGTTTATCATCTCTAATCTCTCCCGTCTTGAACCGATCTCACAAGAATCACGGTTTCGGTCACGAAACTCGGTCCTACAATAACCATGGGTTCCAATGCACGAGATCTTGTAGCACTTACCAATGAGGCCCTATCGATTAGTATTACACAGAAGAAATCAATTATAGATACTAATACAATTAGATCCGCTCTTCATAGACAAATTTGGGATTTGCGATCCCAGGTAAGATCGGTCCAGGATCATGGGATCCTTTTCTATCAGATAGGAAGGGCTGTAGCACAAAATGTACTTTTAAGTAATTGCCCCATAGATCCTATATCTATCTATATGAAAAAGAAATCATGTAACGAAGTGGATTTTTATTTGTACAATTGGTACTTCGAACTTGGAACGAGCATGAAGAAATTAACGATACTTCTTTATCTTTTGAGTTGTTATGCCGGATCGGTCACTCAAGATCTTTGGTCTCTACCCAGACCCGATGAAAAAAATGGGAATCCCCAATCCTCCCAAACGCGCCCATAGCCAGATCTACATCAACGGTGAAACGAGGTCAGTTTTTAGGTTAAAGTTCAATATAACAAGGGTTTTGAATTGTTATTACGTTGTTGATAAATGAGGTCAGGGAGATGAGTGACTGATTTATGAGGTGTTATGTTTTGTTGTTTGAACTTTTTTGAGAAAGATGATATATGGTGGGTGAGATTTGTTGATTGTTAAGATACATCAGGGTGCAGAGGCTGTGAATGTGTATTTTTTTCGGTTGATGGGGTTTCGGGTCATAAATTGCATCTTGATGAGGTTGTGAAGCAAAAGGAGCAGCTTCAACATTTTTATACATAAAAGCCCAAAGTTTCTGTATTTTTTTTTATAATGGAATAGTGATTTTCAACATACCTTCTATTCATATTCTGATGTTTTCTGTTCTAGACATTTTTAGGTTCATTGCCGGTTGATAGTATGTGATTTTATAGATGTTTTTTTTTTGTGTTATACTTACGGTTCTAAGTTGTGTACTAATTTGAATGGTTAATCAGTTATTAATTAGTTATATTCTAATGCAGTGTTTAACGCTTCACGCTTAAGAAATTAGTCTGGTGCATGTTCATGTTATATATCTAATGAATGTCTAGGGTAGGTTGCGGTGATACGAGATGGCGTTGGCGGTGGTGGATTTTCAGAATCCGCTTCTTGGAGAAACAACTTGCGGGACGTTGTTGCACCAGTTGCAAGTGATATACTTTTTCTAAGACTCTTTGTTGTAGTTTTTTTGTTATTAAGTTTGTGGTCGGGGTAATGAAGTTATTGAAATTTTGTGTACTTTTGCAGAAATTCGGGATGAGGTCGATAAAAGTGACGAGGAAAGAGATAAGATGTATCTTCAGATAGAGCAAGAATGTGTAGACGTGTAGAAGAGGAAAGTGGACCAAGCCACAGAGGGAGGACAATAGTGATGGTGTTTGCACCGGAATCACGAACGGTGAATCCCCAATCCACATGGTCTAGGGCACATCTTCTTCGGTCGCTTGCAGATGCTAAACTTGAACTATCCACTTTGCTTACATCACTTGGAGAAAAAAATGTTTGCTGGGATTGTAATTTGTAAGTAATGTGCTACTTATGTTTTGTAGAATAAAATTCGGGTGCTTATTTGTTTCTTATGTTATGATATGCAGCCTGAGAAGACTTCGGGAACCATCAAAGAACAACTTGCTGCTATTGCACCAACGGGTCGGGTCGGGTCATGGGTCAAAACGGGTTCGGGTCAAAATGGGTTCGGGTCAAAACAGGTTAATTAGAAAAAGGGTTGTTTTGGTTCGGGTAAAAATCGAAACCGAACCGAAAAAGGGACCAAAACGAAACAAAAAATCTCACTCTCTAACGGGGACTATTACAAGATAGGTGATTTTGACTTTTGTTTGAGCTTTGACTTTACAGAGTGATATATCGGATGTGCAAGCACCGATCCAAAAAATATGTGGAGAAAGGTTTTTGTATGACGCATGTTTGGATCAATGTAAACGTGGCATGTGATCGTGGACAAAACGATGCAACTAGATATAATTTCGTTAAAGATTAGGATTTTAGGTATTTGATGCCGCTTCATTGGCATATTAACTGCACTAACTTACTATTTTTAAATGTTTCATTTATAGATTAGTTTGCATAACATATTTTCTGAATAAAAGCATGATGTAATCTGTTGGAAGATCCGATCTTATGCAGGTGCAATACCGAACTCCTGGATCAACCGAGCTCACCGTCAATCATGTGTTAAACCCAGATACGAAACCATAAGACGTTGTTGCAACTGCACCGCTAGCAACCACAAAAGCAAAGAGGAGTCCTAGAGCCGACACATATCAAGCATTTTCGGCAAAATGACCAAGGTAATTCACACTCAACTTAGCGCAAGTGACCCATCAGATTTACACACTGCTTTCATGGTTATTCAAATAATTGATTTAGTAAGGGAAGAGAGGCACATTAGTAAAATTAACATGGTGGGTTATGTTTAACACAAACCAAAGAAATAGGGAATGTGTTTGAATTAATGTGGTTGGGTTCTTTGTCAGCATCGGTGTCATTTCTGTTGGGTATGCTTTTATTGTTATTTCTTCACGGGTCAAGAATTTGAAGAACGGGTCATTTCTGGTGGATCAAGAATTTCTTCACGGGTCCTTTTCAAGTTACTCAACTATGAATTCATTCTAGCACTTCTTTAAATTTTGCTAATTGTATATTTTTATTCCTTTTTTTGGTACAAGAAAATTCATCCACTTTTTCTAAACTGGTAAATTGCGAATAATTTGGAAATAGATCATGAACGCTCTTTTGGTTTCTTTAACATCCGTTCTACAGGTCGTTTTGGAAGACAAATTTAAAATAGACCGAGGTCTGTACCCTTTTTTCATACTTGCTAATATATTAACAAATTTATTCCTTTTGCACTTATTTACTCTTTAATCATACGATTATATATTAAGTTCAAAATTGGTTCCTTTATACCAAGCTCTCTCACTGAACGCTAAAGAATAACTTTAGTGTTTACCCCACGGAAATGAGTCAAGGTGAGAAACATATGGCCAATCCATCACATCCGATATGAGCCACATGCTCTCGCTACTCACTAACGATACACCTCCGCCGGCCACAGCGGCACAACCGCCACCGCTCCTACATTTCTTGTGTTGATAATTTAGTAGATGGATCTGAATGAGGAGTTAATTTATGAAGAATAGAGTTATTAGATAGTGTGGTGTTTAAATTTATTATAATTGCAGGAGTTGTGTTTGAATACTAGAATATTGCACTTGTATGAAAATCAATAGGATAACCCAAGAAGAAGCATGCAAAAACTCAAGGTTTCAACTTGGACGCCAGTTCCTTAAGGTTGTAAACATAACAAGGAAGTTAAATGATTTGGTCATAGGCAAGGTAGGTGGTGTTTCATAAAGGAGTTGCTAACAATTTATAAGTTATTGTATTTGTAACAATTTAGAAATTATGTATTTGTAACAATTTAGTTCAACAGATTTGTACAATATATATATATATAGGGAGGAGCTCATGCGAGAACCACCTTTATTGTGAGAACCGCGAGAACCAATGTGAACACAACTTAAATAGCTAAAAAAAACCTAAAAAAACCTAACCCCCACCCCCCCCCCCCCCAAAAAAAAAAACCTAACCCCCCCTCCCCCACCCCCCAAAAACCTAAACACCCCCCCCCCCCCACAAGCTAAAATGCTAAAAACTAAACCCCAAAAAAACCTTAAAAAATCTAAAAAAAATTTTTTGAATTTTTTATGTTAAAATCGCTACTTTTAGAAGGCAAAAAAAAAACATTTTTTGGCTTCGAAAAGTAGCGATTTTTTTATAAAAAATATTAAAAAAAAAAATTTGTGTGATTTTTTGCTATTTTTAGGCATTTTTTGTTGTGTTCACATTGATTCTTGCGGTTCTCGCAATAAGAGGTGGTTCTCGCATGATCTTCTCCCTATATATATATATATATATATTTGAATTTTACAAGTGTTTATACCACCAGTCCGCCACAAATCACGATGAACTGAATCGGAACCCGCTTATCCCAGGCGCAACGCGCCGGGTTGATAATGCTAGTTTTAATGATTTCAAAATTTCATATAGTTTTTTTCCACTTAATTCAGTTTGAATTTATAACACTATTTAAACTCATATAATCTTTCAAAGAAATATTAAAATTTTAATGGTTTTAAAAGGAATTATGATTCATACATTGTTTGATCCTCTTTGGGAATTTATGTTTTGTATTTCCCCAAAATGCAAACAAAAACATCCAAAAATGTAGCATATGATGCCAGACGACAAGATCAATGTTCGAGACTACATTTTTGTTTCTCCAAAAGCTCTAAACAAAACACGCCAATGTTTTTTTTTAGATCTTGATGAAGAATTCTTCAACAAGACAGGAGTGTTAAACATACATCATCAATTGATATCCCACAATATTATTCTAAGAATGTATATTATTTTTTCTTTCAAAAAAAGTTTGTTTAGAGAGTAATTTGCTATTTTTAAATATATACAAAACTAGGTTTGAAACTCGTGTATTACACGAGTTGATTAAATATATTTTTATATACTAAGTGATAAAAAAGTTACACCGTCTTGAATAAATATAATGTAATCAGTCAAGATACGTTTTTTTTGGGAAAAATTGAACTTTGATGATGTACTATGTACATATTATAACATTTTACTTTGTTTTTTTTATTTACTAAAAAGTTAGTTATTATTAATAAGCGGAAAAATAAAAGAAATTGTTAAGAAAAAAAATATTAAATAAATAAGAGATAAGCAAAAAAAATGTTATAAAGATAAAGATAAAGATTATATATCAATAATATTAAAAATAAATTAAAGAGGAAAATGACACATGACATTAATTTGAATAATTTATTAGAAGATAAATATATAGATATAGATATAAATAAATCTATATATCTAATAAAGCAAACCAATGGGGGACACATGTCACCCATTGGTGCAAGCCAACTAAGCAGCCATGTCATCATCCATGTGGCACACCTAATAGTTGAGGATTGAACATACAATCTCATTTACGCTAACACGGTTCTCTCTCCTCTCAAAACCCTAATTCTATTTTCCTCTCTTTTCCTCTGTGACGAACTCGGCGAACACAACGGCGACTAACATCGATCCGTTGATTTTGATCATGATTCAACGCATTTGAAGACAAATCATATACGGTATTATCTAATTTCAGTATTTTATGATGGATTATAGGTTTTAATAAGGTTAATTTTGCAGGAAATCAAATCGGCCCTAAGCAAATCGTTGATTTAGCGAAGAGGTATAAGCAATCTTTATTACATAATAGTCTTCATCGACGGTATTCATGCTTGATTCCGATAACCTCATCTTTTTCATACTATTTCGTTTTATTTAATCCGATTTTCAGATTCAATGGTTTTGTTACATTGTTTGTATGTTAGAGTAGCGTAGGCGGTTTATGTTGAAGTTTTTTTTTTTTTTTTTTTGTGTTTTAGGGTTTTAAATTCGTTGTCCGTTTATTGTGAGTTGTTGATGTTACTGATGTTCATATCCTATTAGGCTTTAAATTCATTTGTAGAGTTTTTTTCTCATGGTGTCTAATTTATTTGAAGTTGATGTTTTTACTGATGTTCATAGCCGATTAGGGTTTTAATTCATTTGTACAGTTTATTTTTCATGGTCTCTGATAGTTGATTTTGATGTTGGGTTTTTTTTTTGTGTTTTAGGGTTTTAAATTAGTGTATTTTGATTATTAGGTTCGATAGATATATGTTACTAAGTATATTGTTCACATGTTATTTTAACTTAGTATCAATTAGTTGATGATTGAGTGTATGTGATGTTACTGATATTATTTTATTTAGTATCCATGTTTGTTTGTTTATTGATTTAAATATGTAATAACTGAAACCAAATCATATACGGTAATCTCTAATTAGGCGGTTTGATGATCTATTATAAGTTTTAATAATGTTAATTTTGCAGGAAATCATTTCTGCCCGGATCAAATTGGCGATTTATTGAAGAGATACAAGCAATCTTCATTAGATAATAGTTTTCATTCAGGGTATTTATGCTTGATTCATATAACCCTATCTTTTACATACGTTTTCGTTTTCTTTTACCCGATTTTCAGATTCAATTGTTTTTGATAGATTGTTTGTTTGTTAGATTCAATGCATCTCTTATAGTAGATTTTGATGTTGGACCCTGTTCATGTATTGTGATTTGTTCAACTTACTTTTGTTCATAGCTGATTAAGTTTTTAATTTCTTTGTACATTTTCTTTTTTACGGTATGTAATAGTCGATTTATTGTCAGTTGTTGTTTTTACTGATGTTCATAGCCGATCAGGGTTTCAATTCTGTTTTTTAATATTTATATTTGTTTATTTTTTTAACTAAATATGTAATAACTGAATACTTTTTTGATATCGTTTGATATTTCCTTTGATGTAAAAACCAATAGTCGTTTGTTACCTATATTTGTTACATGTACCTGTTTTGATATACAATTTGGGGTTGTGAAAGACAACAACTTTGGAAGCGAGATGGTGTACGGATTCGCTGCGCGTGTGTGGAAGTGCGACAGAAAATCGTTGGTGAGTGCTGAAATTATAATCATTTAAAGAAAAAAAAATTAAGATGTTTTAATATAACACTTTGTGATTACTGTTATTATAATTGCATTTAACGATACTTATATTTTCCGTTGCAGAAACTTCCTGCTGACTATGGTGACTGGATTACGAAGTTTGGTTATCCAGAGAAAAATGCAATCATCAGGACCCTTGATGGGAGGACCTTTGAAGTCAAAGTGTTCAAACTTGCAGGCGACTTTTTTTTTTACAATGGCTGGTTTGATGTTGTCACATCTTTGAAATTACCGGACGATTTGTGGGTTGTTTGTCAGTATGAAGAAGCTTTATCTTTGTTCCGCCTATTCCACTTTTATCAAGACATTTCTCTAGCACCATCTAACTACTTCTACTACAAACCTAAAAATGATTTTAAAGACCGAGACGACTGCATGGTAATTGAAATTATACGTTTTTAAATTATTTTATCTTTGCGTTCATTCATTTTTTTCTATTTCGGCTATACCATTGATCCTGATACTGTTTTATTCTTTCAGTAGCATGTGAACAGGTTGTTTGTTCATCACTCTATGCTGAATATCTGTCCTTCAGATCCGGTTTTGATTCGTTCTGCTGGAAATCGTAAATGGGTTGTTCGGATGGAAATTTTAGACCATAACATTTACATTACCACAGGTTGGAGTCGGATCAAGGAGGAGATGTCGATAACTGATGATCATTTGTTGGTATTTGAAATGATTGATCGTAAGACGTTTGATTTGAGTGTTTTTTGTTGTAAGCCTGCCCTTCTAACTTACCCGCCTGAAGTTTCTGTTATCAAAAAACAACCAAGTGATGGCGTAATTGAAGTGTCTGATGATGAGGTGCCTGATGCGGTTGCTGCACCTGTATTTGAACAGAGTGTTGATGACGAAGTACCGGTTACTTTTGTTGTTGACAATCATTACGTAAGTTTGTATTATTTACTTCTTCATACCATTAATGTATGTTAAGTGAATCCACTTTAAATCATTAGTTGTAGGAAAAGCAGTTTTAATGGTATGTATTATTAACATTTATATTCTCATCTGTAGCGTCTGAAGAAGAAGTGGGCTCAAACTCATGGTTTAGATTGAAAGATGGATTTGATCATCAAGGACAGCGCTGGTCGAACTTGGGATGTAGCTATTGGTAAGGAGTTCTCGCAAGGCTGTCCGCGATTCAATGTGACTGGTATGAGGGAGTTTGTTAGAGACAAACAGTTGGTATACGGTTCTTCGTTTCATATGGTATTTGTTAAAAGTAAAGGTATGTTGCTTTATAATTGACTTGGTGAAGGTACATGGTATGTTTTGGTACTATTTTCAAGGTGTGGTCGTTAGTATACATTTAATGGTAGGTTTTTGTTGTGGTTGTTACGTTAAACATATGTGATGGTAGATGTTGCTGACACTCTTTTTGGGTTGTTTATATGTGTGGCCGAAGAACTTAGTTTTTGAACATATTTGATTATAGATTGGTAGACGTTAATGTTATTGGTTTTGCTACATGTTTGTGATTAATATTCTATCTTTTTGTGAAATAATTAGTGCTTCAAAATTGTATGTATCTTAATTTAGGAATCAAGTAAAGTATTCATCATATTAAACATCATTTAAGTACATTGTTTGATTAGTGCCAACTCTATTATTTTATTAAATATTATTATTATTATTATTATAATAAACCGTCAGTTTTTTAAAGATTTACGTAAAACAAAAATTTAATATGATTTTGTTTCCTTTTTTAAATTGTATAACTGACTATAATTAATTTTTTAATAAAACCGTTCCATTTTAATCAATTTAGAGTTTTCCTAACCTTCATTGAATATCTACAATTGGAAATTTTATTTTAAATATGCTACTATTTTATACATAAAAAGGTTTGGTTAGTGAAATATACAAATTTATAAAGGAAATAAAATAAAGTTTGTACACTGAAATAATTGAAATATTTTTTGACATACAGTTTAATTAATTATTTATATCAAATTGGTTTTTTTTTATTTTAATGAACATTATTAAGGTTGTTTTATTTAAATTTGAAAATTAAAAACAAATTTTCAAACTTATATATGTAAATTTTTTAAAATCGTTGCTGACATATAATATTTTGTATTTAAACAATTAAGTTTAGTAAAAAAATAAATCCTAAATTAACTACATATATATTACCAAAAAAACTAAACAACCGTATGCTAAATTATATGGCATTTTTTAATTTTCTTTGGTTGGTCAAAAACCTGAATTTTCAACCGTTTTACAGTTTGAGTTTACCTTTTTAATATTAAATTTGATGTATAAGATGTGGTAATTTTTTAGGGTGGTATTTCATTTTGTGTTGTTTTTCATACATTCCTTTTAGGTATACGAAAAAGTTGGTGCCTAATCTTTTTGAGATTTGTATTTTTTTTAGTAATGTCAATCCATTTCTAAAAATACTAATTTGTTAACTTAGGTAACATATTTTTATATTACTCAACTGATATTTCAACTTGAAAAAAATAATTAAACGAAATTTTTATATATATTCACTTAATTCATTCAATTTATTCACTTATAAATCATTTTTTAACTTCAATCATCTATAGATTAGGCACTGAATCTTTTGAATGACTGATATCTTGAATTAGGGCTGAATGTGTCTATTTAGTGCCTTTTTGCCTTGATTCGTTTTATATAATTTTATTACATTTTTGTAGTAATTTGCTTAATTTTAGAAATTACAAATCTAATTCGTGTATTTTGATTACATGTAGTGTTTTCAGAATCTATACTATCTATTAAGGGAGATTACAGGATGACCTCTATTTGCCTACGTGTCATGTTTTTAGCTATTAATGAAGATACGAAGACACAAAGGATGTGTCAAATACAGTTTAGATGATACATGTTCAAGGTAATAAGGAGAAACCCTATGTTCTGTTGAAGAAGCAACCAGTGAGAGTGTTTTGCTTGAAACATCGAGGGGTCGGTGATGTTGTCGAGGAGTGTCAGGAAATGCTAAGTGATAGCATTTCCTTACACTCCTCGACAATGTCACCGACCCCTCTTAAAAATTCCATCAAAACTCTCTCACTGGTTGCTTCTACAACAGAGGGTTTCTTTTTGTTACCTGAACCTGTATCATCTCAACTGTGTTGACTGACCCTGTATGTGTTGTTACATCAATATTCAATTAGGATTTACTCATCTGAGGCTAAGTTTTGAAAATTGATCTATTCATTTTTTATCAGGACATATGTTTTTGTCATCTGAGGCTATGATGGCTAGAGCAGCCGTGTTGTTGCAACATGACCTAATCGTTGCTGGCTGTCGTTCGCGGCTGTTCTAGGTAGCGTTGGGTGTAATCGATGTTTGGTTGATGATAATTAGATCGATGTCACCTAAGGGATATTTAGTCAATGATGTTGATGAGATGCTTCTCACATGAGACTAAAACTATGATGAACCAGACTTCTGCCCGAATAAGTGAGGTTTGACATTTTGAAATCATTTGAAATACTTGAACAAATCATTTAGTGTTGACTGTGAAGGTGAATAAAAATGAATTCAAAGTGCATTGGACTTGTCCTTTGAACATAAGGCTATGATGATTTTGTAGATCTGAGTAAAAATTGAATGAAGATAGCATTATGGTATGGCAAGGTTGTAGGATGGCAGTTGTTCATGCAACCTCTCTTGCAGCCATGGTGTTGTCATCTTTTTTCATAATCTGAGCCTGACAGTCTTACAATATAAATGTTTTGCAACTTCACCATGAATATAGAAGAAAGAGAGAGTTGGATCTTTGTGATATTGAATAGAGAAGAAAGAGAGAGTTGGTTGGAGATATGAATACTTCTGGATGAAGATATGATTTTTGTTTCAAACAAAATAAAGTTTTTGATTTTATTGATTTCTGTAGATCCGACCATATTTATCGCAATTACTAATTTTTGTTGATTTTTTTTTCATGTGAATCCCTAACTCCGTCATAACGAGCGGAATCCCACCATTCGTAAAGCAACAGAGGTTAGTTAAATCTTATACTTTTATTTATTTTTTAAAGTTTATCATATATAATTTTATTTATGCTTTCTGTTCAGTTTTTTTAATTAATAATATATTCTGAATGTTTTTTGTGTTATGTTTTTTTTTAATTAATAATATATTTAATTGATATTGTTTGTTTTTTTATATATGTAGTCTGCCTTATGCCTTATTCTTATTAAATTAACAGTGTTTTGAAAAATAGTATAATTTGATTTTTCAGTTATCATTTTTTCAATTTTGCTTTAAAGATATCTTTAATTTCTTTTTAAAAACGTCTTTTTTCTATAAACAGATTAATGTTTTTAAGCTTAATTTATGAATTTTAAATTCTAAGTACATTTCTGTAATTAGGCATTGTTTCTATAATTAGGTTGTCGTTATATTTTTAAAAAAAATTGCTTATTTCCTTTGCAGTTATGGTTAAGTTATTGTTCTTTGTTGATCAGAGGTTTTTGTTGATTTTTGTTTCAAACAAAATCAAGTTTTTGATTTTTATTGATTTCTGTAGTTCCGACCATATTTATTGCAGTTTACTTAATTTATGAAATTTAATTTCTTTTTAAAAACGTTTTTTTTTCTATAAACAGAGTAATGTTTTTATGCTTAATTTATCAATTTGATATTATAAGTATGTTTCTGTAATTAGACATTTTTTCTATAATTAGGTTGCCGTTATATTTTTTAAAAAATTTAGTTACTTCCTTTGTAATTATGGTTCCAAACAACTCTTCAACTTCACTCCAATCTTCTTCCAAGAATACCTTCGGTTTCCATATAACAATGAAGTTCTTCAGTGGATCTACATATATAGATGCTTTTACATTCTTCATCGTCTTCATCTACATCTACTTTTTCTTGAATCGATTTCTGAATTTCACATATCCCTCTACAAATCTGTAAGTTGTTTTTCTTAAATTCCTTCTTTAATCATTATTCATGTGTTTCTCCTTTTATTTAATGTGTTTAAACTTTTTTTTTATTTAACCCTAAATCCCATTGGTATTTAAAAATATGTTCATTTTTGCGTTTTAAGATTATGGTTTTGTTAACGAATACGTTGTTTCTGCAAAACCCAAAACCGATTTTCATTCAGAATACTTTTTATTTATAATGTATATTTATTCTATAAAGTTTAGACGAAACCAATGATCCGATTGTTATGAATATCTTTCTTAAGTTCTATTTGAATTTATGTAAAATAACTTTTATTGGATTGGGATTGTTAATAAGTTTGTGAATGTCATTCAAAAGCATAAATCCCATTGGCATTTTAAAATATGTTGATTAAGGGGTTTTAAGATTATGGTTTTCTTATACAATATGATGTTTATGCGAAACCCTAAAACCGATTTTGATGCAGATTATGATGTATATAGGAAACCCTGAATCCGATTGTTATTGAATATATTTTTTTTATGAATTTTTTATTTTGATATGATTCCGTTTATATGATTTTTTTAGTCTGATTTATTGATTAAGTTTATGTTATACAAACCCTGATTCTGATTGTCATAGAAATTCTTATGATTTTGTTTTTATATCACATGTTTATGTAATCTATCAACTTTTGAGGTCACTTTATCTATATTTGATTATAGGATAATAGTATTATATATTTCAAGGGGTTTTAAATTTTCTTAATTGTCAGTGTAAATTAGTTGGCTACACGATTTTTTATTATGATGTATCATAATGGTTATATCATCGGTTGCCTTCATTTATTATAGATTTTGGAATAAAAGATACTTTTGATGAGGTTTGTTATATATGGATTGTTATTATAACATGTCGTTCACATTGTTTTTTATGTTGTTATTTATAATTTTTTTAATAATTCATCTGATGTGGTTTGTTTATGTAACCTGTTTTTGTAGGTATTTCATATGGCAGAAAGTTCATCAAGGTATTTTTTGTTCATTTTGTTAGTTTATGTAACATTTCATATGTAGTATCTGTGTTTTTTTTTTTCATGTTTTTGTTTTTTTTCTCACACTAACATTAACATGTTACACTTTATTAACATCGAAATTTTTAAATCAGTTTCAGAGGACCCTGGTTCTGTAGGCTAATGAATGTAGCAGATGAAGTTATTCTGGTAAATGATAAATTATTACATAAGTTATTTTTGTTCTTTTATTTTCTTATTATTAAATACAGTTTATTATTATTGCATAGTTTATATATTTTCACTGTAATTATAATTAATTTTGCAATTGTTTGTTTTATTAGTCCATTCCAGATGACGCTGCGGTCAAACTATGAGGTGTAGATAAAGGCCCTACAAATGTTATTATACACATTGAAGATGGCCGACTATTTAATGTTTCTTTAAGCGCTGATAAAGGAAAGTTATTCTTTTTTCATGGTTGGTCCAATGTTGTAGAACATTTGCAACTAACCAAAGGCTGTTTGGTAGTATTTAATCCTGTAGATTCTACTACGTTTAAATTAACATATTTCGTTGATGGGGTTAGTCGTGGCTCTTTCTGGACGTATCTGCTCCCTCAATCATCTCATTTTTATGTAAGATAAATTCTATTTTTTATTTTTCTTAATGTGTTGATGTATTACTTTACTTATATTAAAACTAATTAGTTTTTTTCTTTTTTTATCATTCCCACAGGTCATTCCTGAATGTATCCTGCCAAAAAATTATGATTATTCATCAAATGATGTAATCTCTACTGTAATTATAGATAACAAAACGTTTAACGTTGCCATTGAAACGTCTGACGGTAAAGTCGGTTTTACCGTTGGTATTGACGTAATTGTCAGTCAGTTACAGTTGAAGGCTGGTTGTTTTTTGTTATTTACAAAAGCTTTTGGTAATTTTTTCCATTTAAATTTTTTTGGAAAAAACGGTGTTGAAATGAATTTTCCTGATGTAGATGTCGATGAGGTAAGTTACATTTTGGTACTTAAATATCTATTTTATATATGTTAATGTAATACATGTTAATATATGTTAATGTAATACATGTTATATATTTAATTTGCAGGCTGACGTTGCACCTATCGATGCTGAAAATGAAGTTGATGAACAAATACCTGGTGGTGTTCGTCGTTTTGTTCGTATGGCTTGTGAAACTTTTTTTGTAAGTTTTAATATCATTTTACAAACCGCTAAAAAACAAGTGTTACAATTTTTTGTTACTTAATAAACATTCTTCTTTTAGTTTCATATTTATTATTAATTTTATTTTTACAACAATACAGAGGATTCCTGATCCTGTATCACGGATGGCTAGACTTGATGAAGGTTTAAAAGATATCACCGTTAGGCTTATGCATCTAGATCCCCCACATCAATTTACTAACGGTACCAGACGTGAAAGGAAAAGCGACGGAGGTTTTCGATACGCGTTAACCAGGTGGAAGAAGTTTATGAAAGCAGCTCGAATTAACGTCCGTGACAGGGTTCATTATTCTTTTGATGAAAATGACCAGGTGTTGAGTGTTGAACTGGTTGTACCTTACGTTAGGCGTAGTCATTAGTTATATGACATTTAGGTCATGTTTTTTGCCTTTCATATGGTAGATATTAACTTTTTATATGGTTTTCTTGGTTTTTGACATTCGTTATGGTTTTCAATTTCAAGTTATTACATTTTTTGCATTAGAGGAAGTTATTCCCGGCATTTGAAAAGTTTTCTGTTTTTTTTTTCTTCCAATGTATGTATTTGTACAGAATATTTCATTTCAAAGTAAATAATATGGTTTTGCATGAAGCCGCGCATCGCACGGGCATTAACCTAGTGTCAACATAAAATATGGGATGTTGTAACTTTATAAATTGTTTTAAAACTTGTAATTTATAAGATAAAATTAAACACATATATATGTATTTCCGGATAAACATACTTCTTATATAGAATCATTTCCTAAAACATGTAATTTACATTGAGTAACACATTAATAATTTTATATTATACTTCCTCAAGCTAAACATGAGTTCGACTCCCGATTTACCTTTTTTCCCTCAACTGTAGTTTTATTTCTTTTTGTGGTTCCTCCTCTTTTTTCAAATGGAGTTTTATTTTATTGAGTTTTTACTTACTAAAATTAATTGTTTACACATAGTTTAATATTTATAGTCTGGATTTTAAAAATAAAAGTTGGTTGTTACACTTTATAAATTGATACCTACACCCATATTTTTTAAGTAAATTATACATTCACTTCTAACTTTTGATAATTAATACCTTTGATCCACCAAACTTTTCTACTTAATAACTTGATGTCTCATTTTATTTGAATTGCTTTTACGATTTTAGACCGTAGTGTGTCATACATTAATATACTTTTTTTTAATTTATTCCAAACGATGTTAATGTCTAAATTACTTTTACGATTTTACATATTTGTCAAAATTACTGTTACAACTTCACATAGCAAAATGACCGAGATATACTCACTTTTTATCTATTTCAAATGACAATAGTGTCACGAACGTACCGTGTGTAATAAAGTAAAAAATGCCTAATGTCATATGTGGGCATCACACGTTAATTTCATCATCATACACTGTAATTACAATGCTTATGTAGGTTACATCGAATTAGGTCGGATACGTCGAAACACGTGTTTTCATATGGTTAATGCATCACATAACGTGCCAATAACTATAAACAACTAAGACGTCACAGCCGTAACGCGCGACGTATGGCAGTATTGACGTACCTATCGGTTTAATTCACGTTTCAACGTAAACGACTGACGTTTTGACAAACTTTTTGCTGAAACGAGTCTGGTCAAATACAATACATTTTTATACTTTTTTTGTACGTTTGTAAACTGTGTTTGAAAGCGAGTCGGGTCAAATATAATAGACGACAACCTGATTTTATTCGGAAACAAGTCGTGTCAAATATACGGTATAAATTCGAATTATTTTAACTTTAGATGCTGCCGCAACGCACGGCGGGTCAAAATCTTAGTTTATATTGTTATTGCATATTCACTATCACCCCTATCCCACACCCAAACCACCTAGCCACCATCACCACCTCGTGTCACAACCGTAAGCACTAAATTTTTTTTATGACAACCGGTTCTAGATTTTTCTAAGATAAATACGTCATAACTGTAACTCTGCAATATTTGAACTATCAATCTTCTAGTTGTAAAGTATATCACCTACCACCAATAAATTCATCATGATAATCGTTTTCACCATTACAATTATCGTTAACATCTTTTCCATGAAATGAAATTACATGTAACCACTTTCCTCACGCAACTCCTTTGGTCTCCATCATGGCACGACATGTAAACTGCCACACAACCGAATCAACCACATGATCAAACACTTGTGATTGATATGCATATAAACCTTATAAAACCAGGCATATGTAAACATCAAGTAACCATAAATAGAAAAAGACAAGTTTATAAAACTTTCAATCGCACATAAACACAATAAAGATGCACATGACAGCGATGGTGATGGTTATGATGTCTTGATGGCGATAATGATGATGGAGATTAAAGCTAGCGGTGACCTAAGGGTGATAATGATGATGGAGATTAAAGACACGGTTTTCAATTATATAATCTACTTTATTAGTAACATTTTATTTAAAATTCGGTTTTTATTTAGAGCAAAAATTAAAAGCGAGAAGATCGATACCCAAACCATAACACCTTAGGTATGTTCACAAAAAAGAAATTGGCTTTCCTAATTTAAATTAAAAGAATACGAATCAAAATTCAAAATAGAAATATTAATCCAGGTGATGATTAGCGATGATCAAAAAGTATACTAATATTGAAATGTGCTATTTGTTTAAGAATAGATTAGTAGTGATAACTAATTTACACAAAATTAGCTGATTTGATTATTCTTAACAACAATTTTTTATATAAAATTATAACATATAAACACTTTTATTATCTCTAGGACGTAATCCCAGTTCGTTATTTCAAAGGTGGAATTGTACAACAAATTTAACCATCAAAGTATGCAAGCAAATTTAGCTTTAGATGTAAAATGTCATTATGTAAGCAAAGTTTTAGATATAAAATGTCATTATAAGTAGATAAATTTGGAGAAAAAATATTCTGCTACATATTAGAAACACGTTGTCTGAAATTAACGACGGTAAAAATTTATTTATTTTTTACGTAGAAAGAATATAATACTTAGTTTTCATATTCTAAAATGTTACTGTGTATATCAACAGTGTATCAACAAATTTATAAAAATAAAATAAAAAACACGATTTCAATCATTGTACCAGATTCATAATAATCACTTTAATAATGTATCTTGATGTTCTTAGGGTAAAGGGAGTGGAGCGGTGAACTCGACGGCAAAGGAGTTTGCCGCGCGGCAACACCGCCGCCGGCCTCCTTTGTCGCTCGGCAAACTTGAACAAGCGGGGTTGGGTCACCGATTCAGGAAAGAGGGGGACAAGACTTGTTATGTTTTATGTGTGTGTGTATGTTTGACTTTAACATATATATATATTTTTTTAAATGAAAAAAAAAAGGTTTACCACTTTCAAGTGTTTAACCAATGCCAACACTTTTCACCAAAGTTTAAACTTTTTCCCCTCTCTGACGTGGCACTCTCTGATTGGTCCATTTTAAAGTTTACCACTTTCACATGTTTAACCACTCCCTTCACCCTTACATGTAAAGCAGACATTTAAAATCTGAATTCAAATAATAGTATTTCCATATATTTGTATTAACATACTTTAAATTGCTATTTGATGATAAATCATCCATTATTTGCTGAAATATTTTATTCGTAAAACTAAATGCAGCTAAATAATTCGTGATTTGTAGCTTACTTGTATACAAACTCGTTAAAAATTTAATCATATTCAGCTCGGATTGATTTTACTGAGTTACTTGGCTCGTATAATCTTGAACTAAGTATGTTTTGTATGTGGCTCGCCCTTTTACTCACTTGAACGATACGATATGAATCATATGATGTAGCTCACTCGTATATACTTAAAAACTAATGTCGGTACGATAAAAAGACAAAAGAAAAGGCAAGAACTCTTGAACTTGAAAAAAAAAAAAAAACTATACTTTCTTCACAGAAGAAAATTACTATTTTGCCGCATGTTTTCTCTGTATTGGCAGATTTTAGAAGGAACTAACAACAATTAAGATTTGTTTGAATTTTTTTGTGAGTGTTGGGAAGTCCTAATAAAATAAATTAATAATATAAGTTTATTTGAATTTTTTTTTTTTATAAAAAGGTTCTAGAAAACAATACTATTTCTTTTTAAACAGCAAATTATTTCCCCCCTAATAATACACCTAACCAGGTTCGAACCTTGGTTTCACCAAAGTACTCTTTGACTACTTACCACTGGAGAAAACAATACTATTACTTAATATAAAAGACTTTTACCGTTATTTTTATAATTAAATTATTAAACATAGATATATTTTAACTTTGTATTTGAAAAAGTATCTTACTTTAATATAAAAGTAATTTATGAAGTTTTAGATTATTTAATTTAAAAAAATGATGTTATATAATTAAGTAGTTGAAAAAAAGCGAGAAAACTAAAAAGTAGATGTAACCTAAATGGGATGTTTCTGTTACAATTTACAAAGATGACTTGGTAATTTATTTTTAGGTTCTTTTGGAGTTGAGAGCGGTTAACAACTCTAGCTTGTGGGTTTGGTTGAAATTAAGATCTAGTTTGAGTGAAGCATGGCGTCAGCGACGACTTAAAGACGATTATTGGATCAATAACACAAAATGTTTGAATTGACTTGAAAATTGAAATTATATTTTTCTATATTGTTCTCATAACTATTGAATAGTGCTAGGATTCAAGTGGCACAGTGGAACCAATAAGCAGACGTACAAACGATTTAACACGCAGTAAACAAAAAAATAACGATAAATACGATACAAGAATTTTATGTGGTTTGGTTCCAATGAGGGACCTACATCCACGGACTGTAACGAGGGTTTTCTCATTAAGCTCAACGATACCAAAATTACAATAGATGACATGATATATATATATATATATATATATATATATATATATATATATATATATATATATATATATGCCGCTAGAATGAGAACCACCACGAGTTATGAGAACCGCGAGAACCAAGTGCCACGGAGGGCCGTTGACCACGAAATTTTTTTTACACCTAGATCCGTATATTTTAGGACCGGGTGTAAATTTTCGGTTCAAACGGCGCGCCCGAGGGGGTAGTTTTTTACGCCCAAAGTTTGGGTTTTTTTAATTTTTCTTTTTTTTTTAACCAAACTTTGGGCGTAAAAAACTACCCCCTCGGGCGCGCCGTTTGAACCGAAAATTTACACCCGGTCTTAAAATATACCGATCTAGGTGTAAAAAAAATTCCGTGGTCAACGGCCCTCCGTGGCACTTGGTTCTCGCGGTTCTCATAACTCGTGGTGGTTCTCATTCTAGCGGCTCCCTATATATATATATATATATATATATAGAAATTAATTAGGGTTTTATGCTTGGAGAACAAAAAAAACCAAAACTAGACCTTCTAAACACCTAATTAGAACAAGCCCAATAACAAGGACTTTAAACCAACCAATAGTAGTCATTTTTCAATTGGCGATCTTGATCTATTATACATTTATATGGTACTCCGCAAACTTCGACCCATCTAATGTTCGATTTCAATCATCTTCACAAATTCTTCAATTTCAACTTTAATTTGCTTTGGTTTTTTTCTTGTTTTTCCTTGGCTTCTAAATTTCAAGTATTATATATAAGAGAGATGATCAAATATGAAGTTTATTTTGGCTAGTAATGATAGGAAGCAATAAAATTATGATATGTGGCAAACTTTAAAATAAAGAGAAATGATATTTTAGTCAAATTTATCAAATCTTCTCCCTTCTTCTACTCTCTGTAACTTCAAAACCCACTATCTTCAACCTTTTCTTCACTTTCTATCTCAATAATCACTACATTATAGTGCGATTTTCGTCACCGATCAATGATTCAAACACCCAATCAACGTGTTCTTAAACTTTTTTGAACAAACCCAGTTTAATTTCATACAATATCTCATTTTTTTTCCTGTGATTTTGAAGCGAATCACTCGATTCGTTCGATTCGATCGCTGATAAGTGTTTCTAACATTCAAATTTCATCAATCGGTGAAAAAATCTGAAGAAATCGGCTTCGATCTATGTAAGAAATTTTTGAATTGCATTTTAACGATCTGGGTTTTTGAACTAAGTCATTGCGTTTTACAAAGTAATCTTGGTGGGGGTCCGGGGGCAGCGCCCCTGGGAGCAGGGTCCAAGGGGCAGAGCCCTTGGCTGGTGTCGCGCTGCATCAGAAATTTTTTTTTTTTGGATTAAATTGCTTTAATAAAACTGTATCAGAAAATTTAATTTTCTGGAAATTGCCTCATTTCGTAGACAATTTTTTATCTCCTACTTCCTGGTTCAGACAATTCACAGATAAAACATACCCTGGTTCAATGCGTTTTAGAGAGAACATTTTCTTTTGTGTTTTTAGGTCATTGCGTTTTAGAAAAAAGACATTTTTATGTGTTTTTTGGTCCATTGCGTTTTAGAAAAAACACATTTTGAAGTGCTTTTAGTCCATTGCGTTTTAAGTAAAACACATCTTTATGTGTTTTAAGTCCATTGTGTTTTAGAAAAAAACACTTTCTTTTGTGTTTTTAAGCCATTGCGTTTTAGAAATAAGACATTTTTATGTGTTTTCTGGCCATTGCGTTTTAGAAAAACACATTTTTGAAGTGTTTTTAGTCCATTGCGTTTTAGGTAAAACACATTTTTATGTGTTTTCAGTCCATTGCGTTTTAAAAAGAACACCTTTTTTGTGTTTTAAGCTATTGCGTTTTAGAAAAAAGACATTTTTAAGTGGTTTTTTTTGTTCCAGTGCGTTTTAGAAAAACACATTTTGAAGTGTTTTAGTCCATTGCGTTTTAGGTAAAACTCATTTTTATGTGTTTTCAGTCCATTGCGTTTTAGAAAGAACATTTTCTTTTGTGTTTTTAGGCCATTGCGTTTTAGAAATAAGACATTTCTTTGTGTTTTCTGGCCATTGCGTTTTAGAAATAAGACATTTCTTTATGTTTTTGGTGCATTGCGTTTTAGAAAAAAGTAATTTTTACGTTTTTTGTCCATTGCGTTTTATGCAACTGGGTTTTCGGAAAAAAAAAATAGAAAATATAGCAATAGTATACCCGTTTTAAAGATTAAAAAACGCTCGTTTTTTTTTGTTTAATTTTTATGAAAAAATAATGTCGTATGAAAAAGTTATTAACGTTTAAAATATGAGGGGGAATTGAAGGAGAGAGAAATTGTTGTCCTGGATTGACTAGAATATCCTTACACAAACACATGCGCCTCTTTTTTTTCTTCAATTTCACTCATTTAATCTTAACCCTTGATTAAATCAATTGATGATCAAGATTACTTGCTAGCCTTTCTAGCCTTGTAAAGGGTTAGAGAGGGTTAAAGTGAGTAATTGAAAACATGTATAATGTATAATTTGATAGATGTCAAGAATTCTAATTAACATAGGGTCGTATTATTGGCACACCTTGCCTTATTAAATCGACACCCTCAATACGCATCGTCCCCGTCATAATGAATCGTCGTTGCCAGACCTCAACGAGGTAAGTATATATATTTATTTTTTCTATTCGGCGTTAAACTTACCAATACCTTTTACCTGTTGGTTTTTTTTAGTCTGCTATGCCCCACCAACCGTTGCTACCAGATTTGAACGCGTGTAGCCATGATCAAGGTTATAGGTCTCCGTTTTATGAACCTGGTTACGTTCCCTCGTACAGACAGGAAGAATATGGCAATAACGTTTTCATTAGTGGTCCATCGGGAGTGCAAAGAGACCTTAGTCACCCTTCTTACGTGCAAGAGACATTGGGTGACGAACCACCCGTGCAAGAGTCATTGGGTGACGAGACACCCGCTTACCCTAAAGTTTCGTACAAAACTGATCAGGTACGAACGATATATATTTTTGTTAAATGTTATATTTTTTTTTCTGTTAAATTATTATACAATTGTTAATACCAACCACACTTATGGTACGAAATCTTCAAGTTAGGGGTGAAACCCGCATCTTGTCGACTAGTCCTGTTCCTCGATTTTCAATCCCGCCAAAGTTTCGATTTTTCAATCGATTAGGGACGTGTAGTAACTGGAAGGGTAAAGTACCGTTAATCGCTTCTCGACGAGAGTATTTTACCTATAGGCCAAAGCACGTTTCCCTAATTTGAAAGGACATTCGATTCACTTTGGAATAGTCGAAGTTTCTAAACCCGAAACAATCCGATGTTTTATCAAGCCTCTCTTTTACTTTATCTCAATTTCTATGTGTTTTAATACTTGTTACCTCGTTCATTTCAAAACCGATGCACAATTCGCACGTTCCTCGCAATAATAAACAATAATAATTTGTACAATAATAAAAAAATTGCAAAGAAAAAATACATTCAAAATTGTTATATTTTGTAAATAGGATAAAAAATTAATTAAAAAAATGTTATATTTTTATAAAATTAATTAAAATGTTATGTTTTTATAAAATTAATTAAAATTGTTATATTTTTTTAAGAATTTTTAAAAAAGTACATTCAAAATTGTTATATTTTTTTAAATTACTTGTTATATTTTTAGGATTTTTTATCTCGCGATGATTTGGAAAGTTGGGTAAAACGAAGGGGTTTAGCCAACAGATACATAATTGTTACCAGACGGTCCAAGGATAACCGGGTGTGGCTCCAATGTTGTCGTAGCGGCGAGCATGAGAGTAAGGCCACGGTTAGGAAAACCGGCAGCAAAAAATGCGCGTGCCCTTTTATGGTGATAGGTTGTCTCGACCAGAGTCGTCGGGCTTGGCGGATAGATTATCTGAACAAAAATTTTAACGAGGCGCACAACCACAACCCTGCTAAACATCTGGAGGGTTACGCGTATGCCAGGAGGCTTACTCCTAATGAGTTTAGGCTGGTGCAAGAGCTGACAGATCAAGACATACAGCCCCATACAATCTGGAAGGCTGTAACTGAACAGAATCCTGAGAACGTATGTGTTCCGAAAGACATACACAACGCTCGCCAAAAGATTAGGGCCACGACGTTCGAGAAAAAACCGTCTCCCATCCAGCGACTAGAACAAATCCTCCAGGAAAAAAAAGATGACCTATTACATACAGGCGGAACCTTCCACCAACGTCGTTCAGCATATATTTTTCAGTCATGATAAGTCCTTTGAAATGTGGAGGGCATTCCCGCATGTGCTTATGATCGACGCTACCTACAAGACTAACATGTACAATCTTCCATTTTTGCAAGTTGTGGGTATGACGTCGACAAACCACACCTTCTGTGTTGCGCATGCATTTCTTTCAAACGAGTAGGAGGCAACATACGTATGGGTCTTGGAGAGGGTCAGGTCTATGCTGCACGAGTGCATGTAGCCGCGTGTAATTCTAACGGACAGGGACCAGGTACTGATAAACGCGTGTAGAAAAATATTCCCTGGCGCACACAGATATCTCTGCAGGTTCCACATCTTACAAAATATTGTGAAGTACTGCAAGGGTTCATTTAATGGGCAAGATTGGGATGCCTTTATAAATCAGTGGAAAACAATGTGTAATTCCGCTACCGAAGAGTTATACACATATAACGTCCTCAACCTTCAGAGACACCTTGTCAATCAACAACTTACATGTATGTTCTCTCTAAGTAAATACATTCATACAAATTGATATATAATTTGAATATGTTTATTTTTTTTAGATGTTTTTAATTACCTATGGAACAACTGGTTAAGCACCTCCAGACAATTGTTCGTATCTGCATGGACCAATCAAACCCTGACATTCTTGCAAACTACAACAAACAGAGCTGAAGGCGCACATGCTGCATTAAAGAAACAGCTTACTACACCGAGATGCAGTCTGGAATCGCTGGTGAAAAAGGTGGACACCTTGGTACTAAAGCAATATGCGCAAATAAAGAAATCCTTGGAAGAAAGCCGCACCAAGCAAATGAACAGCCACCTTCAGATTCCTAGGTTTTCCAACCTACTTCTTAAAGTTTCCATCCATGCTCTTAACCTATTGGAAAACGAGCTAACACGGAGAATAGACACGTTGCGGTCATTCGGATCAACATGTGGCTGCCAGCTGTACTCGGGTGCCGGGTTGTTATGTGCCTGTCGCCTGGAGAGATTGCAGAATACAGGTACTTATAGACTTATAAAAAATGTTTTGTTGTCTTAATTTAATATGATTGTCTAATGCTCTTTTTTTTTGTTTTGCAGACTGCGTCATTCAGCTCGAAGATATAGACATTTTCTGGAGAAAACTTGACCTGAACCCATCAAATTTTGATGAGGAAGATGTTGATGTAGACAAACAATTAGAATATGTGAAACAAAAATTGTCTACCCAACCCCCGCAAGTGAGGAAAAGCGTCTTATCGAAGATCATGGCGGTGGTAAACCCATATATGAGCGACAAAAAACCGCATGTCGTACAAGAAAACACTCGCGGGCGGCCAACTTCCAAGGTCCAACAACAAAGAAAAGAGCAAGCTGCTAGAGATAGCTCAGTTGGGCCTCCTAGACAACAAAGTAGGTGTGACCCTCCTAGACAAAGCTCTTATGTACCATCGCAAGATTCCCTAATACCGTCTACGTCTGCAATGTCTCTAAAGTCTCAAAGGTCGTTAAATCGACGCGGTCGTTCAACATCTTCATGTGAAGAAGAGCCTGGCAAGGGCAATGCATTTCCGTTAATCACTGATGAGGGAATGCTTGAATATGCGCACAGATACAAAAATCAAATTCCAAAAGTGTTCCACCGCTACATTTCAAGAATAAAAGATGTCAGGCCGGATGGACATTTTGGGTTTCGGGCGGCGGCTGTGGGTTTAGGGTTTGAACAAGATTACTTTGGGCATATTCGAAACCAACTACTTGAAGAGCTGACGGGTCCGAACAAAGAAATGTGGAAGTACATCTTCGATAGTGAAGTACCAGGGGACTACGACCAACAAGTACATAGAATAGATTTTACCAGGGTTGGAATGGCACCCAGGGAACATTGTATGGAGATGCCTCAAGCAGCACTCCTTCTTGCCAATAGGTTTGGTGTGATTGTTCACATATTAGACATACAAGGTTGTTCTATTGTATTTCCCTTATATGATCCAGAGTACGCACGTGACCCCCATTAGTTCGTTTCACTGTTATTTGTTAATCGTTGTCATTTCATCCACGTCAGACTTGAAGGGGACTATCTAATGCTGCCACCGAACCTTACGTCGAGTAGACGCGCGCGCCAAGAAGCTTTACGTTGGACGGAAAACTACACGGAACAGATTGCGTGGTATGATATGCTAAGGAAACCTAACATTGACCCTACATTGCTTGTTATTGATTGATTTGTAATTTTAAAATATAATTTATTTGTATAATGTATTCCATTTGTTTATTTCCAAATCAATGCATTATATTGATTAATTTGTAATATGAAAATACGGTAAAATATTCGAAAATACGGTAAAATACGTCAAAATACAGTTAAATACGCTAAAATATGCTAAAATACGCCGAAATGCGCTAAAATACCTTAAAATGCCCTAACATACATGAAAATATGTTAAAATACCTAAAAATACGATATAATGCTCTAAAGTACGCTAAAATGTTCGAAAATACGGTAAAATACGTCAAAATACAATTAAATACGGTAAAATATGCTAAAATACGCCGAAATACGCTAAAATGCGATAAAATACCTTAAAATACCATAAGATACATGAAAATATGTTAAAATATCTTAAAATACGATACAATGCTCTAAAGTACGCTAAAATGTTCGAAAATACGGTAAAATACGTCAAAATACAATTAAATAAGCTAAAATATGCTAAAATACGCCGAAATACGCTAAAATGCGCTAAAATACCTTAAAATACCATAAGATACATGAAAATATGTTAAAATACCTTAAAATACGATATAATGCTCTAAAGTACGCTAAAATGTTCGAAAATACGGTAAAATACGTCAAAATACAATTAAATACGCTAAAATACGCCGAAATACGCTAAAATACCTTAAAATGCCCTAAGATACAGGAAAATATGTTAAAATACCTTAAAATACGATATAATGCTCTAAAGTACGCTAAAATGTTCGAAAATACGGTAAAATACGTCAAAATACAATTAAATACGCTAAAATATGCTAAAATACGCCGAAATACGCTAAAATGCGCTAAAATACCTTAAAATGCCCTAAGATACATGAAAATATGTTAAAATACCTTAAAATACGATATAATGCTCTAAAGTATGCTAAAATGTTTGAAAATACGGTAAAATACATCAAAATACAATTAAATACGCTAAAATATGCTAAAATACGCCGAAATACGCTAAAATGCGCTAAAATACCTTAAAATGCCCTAAGATACATGAAAATATGTTTAAATACCTTAAAATACGACATAATGCTCTAAAGTACGCTAAAATGTTCGAAAATACGGTAAAATACGTCAAAATATAATTAAATACGCTAAAATATTCTAAAATACGCCGAAATACGCTAAAATGCGCTAAAATACCTTAAGATTCATGAAAATATGTTAAAATACCTTAAAATACGATATAATGCTCTAAAGTACGCTAAAATGTTCGAAAATACGGTAAAATACGTCAAAATACAATTAAATACGCTAAAATAAGCTAAAATGCGCTAAAATACCTTAAAATACCCTAAGATACATGTAAATATGTTAAAATACCTTAAAATATGCTATAATGCTCTAAAATACGCAAAAATACGTGACTAATGATATTTTCCACGAGCGTATACATATAACACGGCACTATGGAGTACAAGTGGACTTCAAACAAAACTGTACGTAATCGTAAAATACGATATTCGCACGCAACCGAACGTCACCGAAACGACGTATGTTGAAGTCATACGTCATAAAACGACAAAATATGCGAAATTTCGTCAAAAAACGACTCGTAGACGCGTCGAACCGAGGAAAACACGAAAAACCAAATTTTCAAACTATGGCATATACGATCGTATAGGCCAAAGTTGTATCGTATTGACCCTTAAACACGTATCGTATAGATCTATACGATGCGTATTATCCCCTGGATTTATTTAAAAAACATGGGTATATTTGTAATTTACTAATCATCGTATAGATCTATACGATTCGTATAGAATGAGAAAACGATATAACCCCTTAAAACACAGGGGGTTTATACGATCCAAAAACAAATAAAACTCAAAATACACCTAAATACACACACATACGGTGGTATACATACGGTCGACATACGCTCGAGATTTCAAGATCGAAGACTAGTACGGTATTCATCTCCACACCCTCATCATTTTAACGTTTTAAATTTTGCATTTTAGCCGTAGGTTTAGTGTGATTTTTGGGTTGAAAACTGGGGTTTTTTGGGGGTTTTTTGAAGTACTTTTGAATCGATACGATGCGTATCGGCCTATACGTATAGTATCGTTTCAAAATTTCAAATTTTTGTCAAGAACAGATGGGTTGATACGATGCGTATCGACCTATACAATTCGTATCCGTTCATAATTTCATTGTTTGTTCAAGAACATTTGAACTGATACGATACGTATCAGCCTATACGCATCGTATAGGTTCATAAATTCTGTGTTTTTTCAAGAACATTTGAACTGCCCGTATCGCGTGTAGGTCGGTAACGAGCGTCGAAACCTAAGACGTCGTAGATAGATAATAATTATAATATACCGTTTGGGTCGTCCGTAACGCGATTAGGTCCATTTCGAGCGTCGAAACCTAAGACGTCGTAAATATATAGTTTTTTTTTTATTTTTTAGTCGAAACGTCCGTATCGCGCGTAGGTCCGTAACGAGCGTCGAAACCTAATACGTTGTAGATAGATAATAGTTATAATATATAGTCGGGGTCGTCCGGGGAGGTGGCGGTGTTATATTTTTTTAAATTAAATAAAAATTGTTATATTTTGAAAAAAAATTGATTAAAATTGTTTAATCAAGCAGATATGGAAGTCACTATGGGTAGAGGGAGAGGCCGGGGAGGTGGCGGTGGAGGTGGCGGGGGCGGTCGAGGTTGCGGTGGTGGTGGACATGGCCGCGCACATGGAGCGGCGGGGGCGTTGATCGCGATGGCGGTGCCTGGTGGGCGTGGTCGTGGACGCAGCCGTGGGCGCGGGCGTGGCGCTGGACGTGGGCGCGGGCGTGGCGCTGACCTTGGAGAGGATCCCCTGTTGGAGAATGATTATCTGAGGTTCGAGGAGGGGAGGGAGGCTTATCACAGATGTGAAAAGTTTCGTCGTATGCAGATCGGCGGCCACTGTGCCCTCGATTGGGATGCTCTAGAAGTGGTCGCGGAGGCGGCTAGAGCCCGAGAGTTCATCGGAGACGATACTCCATGGTCGAGGTATACTATTTGTTACTGTTTTTTCTTTGTTTTGTATACGACATGCATACTAACCACACTGTGTGATAGGTTGTTCGATATGGCATACACGCCGTCTTACAGAGCCATGGCGTGCGAGTTTTTTTCGAGTTTCGACTTCCCTCCCAGGCCTGCAGACCGTCCGGAGGAGGATGATGACGAGGACGACCCGTGGATAGAGGTTAGCTTTCGTCTAGCAGGGAAGTGGCATTTGATGTCACTCAGAAGGTTTGCCGAGCACTCCGGCCTTTACAGGGTGGAGGAGTTAGACACCCCCATCAACACCGACGACATATGGATGGCCCCCCGTACGACTCTGATGCGGTTCTGGCAGGTGATTAGCACGCATCGCTTCGGCACGTCGTCGAAGCAGAGGGCTTCCTATATCACCGATCCCCTCTACCGCTACCTGCACAAGCTTATTGCCACATCTATAGCACCACGCGAGCAGAGTCGCGAGTGGTGCACTCAGGGGATCTCTTTTACCTGTACTGCCTTATATGGGGGGAGAGGTGCGCCCTCCATCGCTGCCTAGCCCAGTGGTTCGCAACGGCGTTCCACAGGCAGGACAGGTCTGTGCTGTACAGGGGGCGTACATCACACGTATCGCCATCTCCTTGGGCCTTGTTCCCCAGCAGGACCAGTTATTCTCGGATGGGGGCGTGATGGAGCCGAGCTTGTTGACCTGTGCTACCCTGATCAGCATGCACATGACGCGTGACTTCCCGGGGCTCGGTCTGCGACTTATAGGAGGGAACAGGCAGGTCTTCGAACCCGTCGCTCTCCCAGGGTGAGGGTCAACCGGCAGATGGTGATGCCGCAGAGGGCGACGACGGCGATGACTCCGATGACGACGATGGTGACCACGTTGAGCCACCACCATCTCCCCCGCCGCCTCCATTTCCGTTAGGTGCTCCGGCACAGCAGGTTCAGCCACATGGGGTGCCTCAGTACCCCCAGCACGTATTCAATGACGAGCTCGATCCACCTGTGGCACGTGCGTTGGCTGAGTTGGAGGACCGGATGCAGGCGCGGATGGAGGCCGCTCACGGCCGTATGGAGCGTCTTCTCATGGAGGCGATCCAGGCATTCCGGCGTGGTGAGCAATCCGGTTCGGATCAGGGGGCGGGGACCTAAGGCACTACTCAGGATCCATAGCTTTAGGAACGTTGTACTTTTGTTGTATTTTGACGGTTTATGTATTTTGAACAATTTCCTGTGTATGTACAAACTTATTATGTAATTAAATTTGCAGTTTCATTTTATTTGTATTTGTGATTGTTTATTTTAACTGTTTAGATTGATATGCTTGGTTACGTACAATCGATAATACGATATTAAGTTAAAAATGTGATACGGTACGATATAAAAATAATACGATACTTAACGATATAAAAATAATAAAGATTTTAAAACTTATCATAATAAAAATAACTAATAATAAACACCAATAAAAAACCCAAAACACCAAAATCCCAACACAACACACAAAAAATAAACTTAAAAAATTCAGGGTGTCAATACGCATTGTATAGGCCTATACGATGCGTATGATGCCAGCTGCCAGACAACACCTGCACCTGTCAGTCTGCAATGTTTTTTAACTTTTTCAATACACATCATATAGCTCTATACGATGCGTATTGAAAATCCAGGGTGTGCCAATAGATAATGAGGTGTGGGAATATAATTCCCCTTATACATATTTTATTTACGATAAGTGAAACTCCCTTAATAATAACATAAAGCCAAAATAACTTAATTTTATGTGATGGTTTTATTATAGAACTCGGTTAGAAACTCGTGTACTACACGGGATGTTGACTATTATTAATCATCTGTACATAGGATACAATAAAAACACCGAATCAAATAATATCTTCTAACTACGATGATAATAAACACTAACAATATATTATCTAAGGGTGTCCGGGCGCCTGCGGGGAGGGGTGCGGTGAGTGTACTCCCCGATCGGGAACACCGCCGCCGACCCCTCGGTGACCCAAATCGGTGAGTGGGGAGCGGGTTGTGTTCACTGATGAGATTTGTATTTTTTTGACCGTTTTGTAATTAAAACGGCTATATAGCCGTTATATATATAAAAACAAAAAATTTTCTCCTAAACCCTATAAATACTAACCCACTTCAATCTTTTTATTTTTCAAACCCAAAACAACTCCCTTCAACTCATCTAATTTTTTACCCAATCTTTAAAAAAAATGGATTCCGAGTTCCCGTTTTTTTCTCTCATGTCCGACTTTCCCGACGATGAAGATTCATCGTCAAGCGATAGTAATTTAATTTTCTTCCAAAATCTCATCCAACAAGCGGAGCTACTAGACATGGCATCGTCTAGTAAAAAAAAAGTTGTCCGTCGAGATCGTGTGGGAGGCCACGAAACACTCATGGCCGATTATTTTGTCGATAATCCAAAATTTAATGCCGATATTTTTCGTCAGAGGTTTCGTATGTCCAAGTCTTTGTTCCTAAAAATTGTTAGTGACGTGGAAGCGAATAACGAGTGGTTTCAAGAGGGCTTGGACGGGAGAATGAAGAAAAGTTTCACGCCGTTGCAAAAGGTTACTTCTGCGATTAAACAACTTGCAACCGGTAACCCACCAGACGAAAACGACGAGTATTTAAATATGGCTGAAAGGACATCTCGTGAGTGCCTTGATTATTTCTGCGAGACGGTCTGTAGAATGTATGCTGGTGAATTCTTACGTAGACCAACGAGCCACGACGTTGCGCTATTGTATCAGGCTCATGAGGAGAGACATCACCTACCTGGTATGTTGGGTAGTCTGGATTGTACACACTTCGTCTGGAGAATGTGCCCCACAGAATTGCGTGGACAATATATGAGAGGCGATCATCAATACCCGACAGTTATGTTAGAGGCGGTGGCGTCTCAAGATTTGTGGGTTTGGCATGCTTTTTGTGGCCCGGCGGGTTCACAAAACGACATCAACGTGCTCCAACAATCTCCGTTATTTCTTACTCAACGAAACGGAACGGCGTCAAATTGTCCATTTCAGGTGAACGACCACTTATACAAACGCATGTATTATCTTACTGATGGGATCTACCCTAGCTGGTCCGTGTTTGTGAAGTCTTTTCCATATCCACACATCCCGAATGAAAAAAAGTTCAAGAGGCAACACGAGGCCGCAAGAAAAGATGTGGAACGGGTGTTTGGTGTGTTAAAGGCTAAGTGGGGAATACTAAATCGTCCAATGCGTTCCAAAACGGTGAAAAAGATAAGGTCCATCGTGTATACGTGCATTATTTTACATAACATGATTATAAAAGACGACGGAAGGGCGATAGCACCGGTACACATTCGAGATCCTCCAGTAGAACCCGTCTTCGATGATGACGTGACCGTGTCGTCCCGATCAGTCAAAAACCCAATTAAAGCAAGGTAGCTAGGGTAAGTCGGGTATCGAATCCACGAAGAGCAGGTGGTCAGTATTGCACGACCCGTTCGATTAGTTAGACTATTTACAACTAATGTACAAGATGATTATGAAGTTTGCTAATTTTCTTTGTTCAATTGATTTGAAAATAAATCGGAGTGAACCGACAATGGGTATTGTCTAAAACACTTTTGATTAACTAAAATTGCAACTAAAATACTAACTAGAAAGTTGAAACAAGAAATGAGAATACAGATCACACCCGGTTCGATAATTGCAAGACCTAGGGTTCCTACATGTTTTAACTTGATTCAATTGCATATAGTGATTAACGGATTACTATCACGAAGCTTAGGTGCCAATTGCTATCAACGTCATAGAAAACGAACCGTAATGCACTTCGTTGCCTCGGACATGTAAATCCTAACCTACGATAAGGCATAAGTGCACAAATTCGTTTCACAAAGTCATAACTTTATCATCGTTCGACAATTCACAAATTCAATTCAAATGCACGACAATTATCATAAGTTTCAAATACTAAACAATTTGTCACAAAACCAAATTAAAATACAAATGTATAAACCCTAGAAATCTTACAACATCTACACCGGGGTGAACCCGAGAGGATTAGCCGCGTATCACGTTCCAAATTCGTTCTCTCCTGTCTGCCGTTGAAGATGATGTGTGATATTGTTTTTTTTTAATAAATCCATCCTCCACAACTTGACTGATGTCGGCTAACATGTGCGGCCCACTATGATGATGATGTTTCATCTCAAGTCAAAGGCCTCCGAAACAATTATCGGCCCATGTGCATGCCAAATATTGATAATGATGATTGATGTTGCTATCGGCCCAATCAAACAAATCCAAAAGTCCAAAAGGGAAGCCCACATGTGCGTGTGTTGTGTTGGCGGCCCAATCTCCTTTTGCGATGAAGTGATGATGATGTATGTTTTGATGATTTTCTCCACCAAACCCAAAACTCTCAAGTGCACATGAATATTAATGATATATTGTGACCATGGTGTTGTTGACTTGAATCCCACACCAAACCCTATGCTGCCGCCAATATATTATGATGATGACGTATGACCTTTTATGCAAAACAAAACCTCTTCAAACATCACACAAGTGTCGACCGTGATGATGTTATTGTTGACTTGTTCTCCACGTGATCCCCAACGTACATGTATATGACCAGGATATTAAAACCCATTCGATTCTTTTTTTTTCAATACCTCACATACATGATGCCTTTCTATCACTACTGTAGGCTACGTTATATGCTTGCTGGATGTATTAAGTGAACATATGCTACACACATTTGCTACATTCCAACTTTAAACGAATAACATACGAGCCCCTCAACTTCGTTCTTTTGCACATTTCAAGCTTCCAAACTATTTCTCGACCCGAAACATATCCGAATACTTCCAACGGCTGCATTCATCCATCTCACATGCTCCGCTTTTTCTCTAAACCCCGTATCTTCATCGAATTCACGTGTTTTTACCTGCAAACATACAAACTCTCACAATAATCTAATTCCAATCATATAAAACAATCTAAACCACACAAAATCAACCCTCAAACACCCATGTTTCACACTCTACATCACATCCCCACACTTGTCGTTTGCTTGCCCTCAAGCGAATCTGTCTTTCACTTTCACGTGGGTCGAACAAGAAACACACTTCCCATTCCCGAGACAAAGGTTAAGGTCTAATGTCATACCCGGTTCAAACTTTTTTACAATTTACGAAATATTTAACGGAAAAGTGAATAATCCCATATTAAATGATTATCCAAGATTAACCCGCCCGTAAAACTAACAAGTCATGCACATCCCTCACAATGTTCTCTCCACTCGGTTTAAAATTGGCTAATAGTTGATGCATTAGCGCTTTTGAAATAATCACTCAAGCCGATTAGAACACGTACCCGCATAGGCTTGCAACTCAATCGTTCTCCACCACCGAACACGAATACTAAGAACAAGTCATAAGGTCTTTGGAGGGTTGTAACGGGGCTAGGCTAAGGGTAGGAAGTATGATATTTAAAGTGGCTAAGGTGATGAAAATTCGATTTTTATTACAAACCACTAAACTAAACAAAACTAAATATAAACATCAACTACAAGGCAACAACTTTAGCCTTTTATTTCACAACTACTAACTCATATTTTTGTGTTTTTCTCAACAATTTTTTTCTCTTTTTTTTTCACAACTTTTCTGTTTTTTTTTTTTTTTTTTTTTTTTTTTTTTTTTTTTTTTTTGCATACGTAAATCACAACTATACAAACATATACTCCTATGATCGAATTTTTATCACACGGGTTTAAAATGAAAAGGTTTAATGGTTGTGGGCTAAATGGGTTGGTCAAACGAAAGGATTAGGCTCAAAGTGGGCGACTAGGGGATTTATTTGGGTAAGGATGGATAAATGGTTTTAAAGAAAAAGGTTCACCTAATGCCTTAATCATTCTCGTGCTTGTATTCGGTCTATGGTCTCAAACGTATCAAAAGTCGCAAGTTCTACAATATATGACTAATGGTCCACTCAAACAAAGAAACATGAATATGTAATCCTATGATGTAGTGCCTCAAAACCTCACATATATAAAGGGTATGGTATGTGATATGCATGATGTGCTAGTTTCTTAGGCGAATTATTCCCAAATAACCACCCGCTAAATACCCTTCATGCTATTAATTTGAACTTGACCATGACAAAAGACCAAATGGGTTGTGACATCTCTCGTTAACTTAGTTACTTGTGCTTTTTAGATTGCTTCAAACAAAGACATTTTGAAATTTTTTTGAAATTTCTCCCCATCCCCACACTTGAGGTAAACATTGTCCTCAGTGTGTAGTGTTTAAATGAACGAGTCAAAATTGAAAAACTTTTACTACTTCCCCATCCCCACACTTGAGGTAAACATTGTCCTCAATGTGTAAGAACTAGAGTTTTCAAAACGCACAAGGGATGTGACACGGCTAACCTCCCCAAAATTTCACCCTGGAAAATAAAATACAATTTACAATCCACTTATTTGCTAACTAAAAATCAAAAGTAAAAAGAAACGTATGCACCTGATTTTTTAGCTCATTCCTCGTGTGCTCTTCTTCTCTTCAAGAAAGCGGTCGTCTCATGAACATAATGTACCTACAAATTTTTACCCTTGTGTAGAAGCATGCTTCTCACAACCATCAAAATTTGTTGGCTACCTAGTTCTACCACTTTTATGAAAATATTACCAAGTCATACATTAATTTACTTTGATTTGTGTGGAAAAATAATTTACAATAACAACAAACCTAACTCACTTTCGTAGGAATCACGGTTGCATTTAGCTTATGCAACAAGCCCTTTTAAACCTACCGATAGCTCGGGAGGACGAGTAGGTCTCGTGAGGGTTATATAGGGAACACACCCACAACGTTCATTTAACTAAGAAAATAAAATAAAACGAATAATAATACAAACTCTACAACAATTATACCTGATTTGCCTCTCATGGTGGTCGAAGTGAACATTTGCCTACCGAGTTTCCAACATACGCTCGGTAGTTGGCATGCCGAATCCACTCTCTTTTTCTTCTATTCGGCATGCGTAATGTACAACTTCGGGGTCGTTTCTTAACAACATGGCCAATGTCTTGCAATGCCACCCTTCGAATCCTTATGCACAGTCCCGCATCCCCAACTTTATTGGTTAGAGTGATAAGTTTGGAAGAATGATGAATATGAACGTGAGCTTCCTTCAAATCTGATTCCTCTTGTGGTGTCACGTCTTCCGCTCGGTTCAAACATTCAATTACTTGCTTCGGAAGTTCAATAACCTCTTCCACCACATCACCATCCACCATTGTACCACTAGCCAACACCTCTTGGTCTCGTCTAAGTTGAGCCAATTCTTCGGCGAGTTGACCCACTTTCTTTGCCAAGGCTTCATTAGCTTTATCTTTCGCCTCAAGTTCCTTCTTCAGTTCCATCTTAATCTCTTGATTTGAAGTAATGATAGCATTCATGATTGCATCGAGCTTGGAACTTATTGAATCTTGAGGTTCTTCGGATGCCGGTTGAGGGTATTCATTATAACAATCATCATACTCCTCCCGGTAACTTGAGAAATGTGGAAATTCGGGTTCATAATTGTTGTAATCCCGCTCTTGCTCATAGTGGAAATTCATCTCTAAATGGTAGTATTCTTGATATGAAGGTGGCTTGTAACCGGACTTTATTTTTCCTTTCCAAAACACTGGACAATCTTCATGTATGTGAACTTTTCCACAACAAGGGCATGACTGATAAGCGTCATTTTCTTGCTCTGGTGGTAGAGGTGGTCTAGTGTATGGATAATGAGAGGATGGACCATTGATATCTTCATAATCCGCCCTCCTATAATCATACAATCCGCTGAGGTAGTCTTCCCGATCCTTGTTGGCTTGAACTTTTTCATAGAAAACAGAGCAATCCTCTAAATAATGCTTTCCGCTTCCGCAACACTCACACGGATCATCATCTACCCAATTCATATCGAAAGATGATACCTGCAAAACATGTAGCTGCACAAACAAGCTCGACCACCCAAAGTAAAATCACGAATATACAAGAAAGAAAAACTAAACTAAAATCGAACAAGCAATGAAATACTAAGCGCACTAGCTCCCCGGCAACGGCGCCATTTTGACGTGACCGTGTCGTCCCGATCAGTCAAAAACCCAATTAAACCTAGGTAGTTAGGGTAAGTCGGGTATCGAATCCACGAAGAGCAGGTGGTCAGTATTGCACGACCCGTTCGATTAGTTAGACTATTTACAACTAATGTACAAGATGATTATGAAGTTTGCTAATTTTCTTTGTTCAAATGATTTGAAAATAAATCGGAGTGAACCGACAATGGGTATTGTCTAAAACACTTTTGATTAACTAAAATTGCAACTAAAATACTAACTATAAAGTTGAAACAAGAAATGAGAATACGGATCACACCCAATTCGATAATTGCAAGACCTAGGGTTCCTACATGTTTTAACTTGATTCAATTGCATATAGTGATTAACGGATTACTATCACGAAGCTTAGGTGCCAATTGCTATCAACGTCACAGACAACGAACCGTAATGCACTTCGGTGCCTCGGACATGTAAATCCTAACCTACGATAAGGCATAAGTGCACAAATTCATTTCGCAAAGTGATGCGTGTGAAGTGTCGTATATATTAGGTATATATTTTAAGCCCTTTTAACACTTATTTTAGCAAAGTTTTAAATTTATAAAACACGATATTTTACTAACACTAAACACACATATGGGCAAGTACACCCATCGTGAGCGTAGTATAGCGTTGGTAAGATACCGAGGTCGTCCAAGGACACAAGAGCTTTTAGTACCGGTTTATCCTCAACGTCTAATCAAAATAAAAAGTTTTAGAAAAATGTTTTAAACTAAGAAAAGTAAAAACTAACTAAAATGCTGAAAATAAAAATAAAAATAAAAACAGATAGACAAGATGAATCACTTGGTTCCGACTCGTATCTAGTATAACCTTTGATTATTTCCGCACTTTTGCACATAATTAAGAGATTATCTTAGTTATTGTAGTAGGCCCCTCTTTTGAAGGTGACGTTACCCTCACCCCAGTAGTTTGAGTCAGCAAGGATACAATCCTAAAGGGGTGGATTATTGGAAGATAATGAATTAAGTTATTAATGCAGTATTGTGGTAGGCCCTGCTTTTGGCGGCGACGTTACCCTCGGCTAAGTAGTCTGAGTCAGCAGGGATACAGTCCTAAATAGCCGGGTTATAGTATTAATAGTAGTTAACTTATGAGGGGGTCAAAGAGTTTGGACCCCCGCCATCCAATACCGTGAAGCATTGAAGGAGGTCCTACTAAATTTGACCCAGGTCCATTGCAGGACCTCTAAACGCTGAACAATGGCAAGACCTTTACCAAACCGTTCCCTTAACCCCCGACCAGGTAGCCAACATACCTCCATATAGACCGTGGAGATAAGAATGGTGAAAATCCTTTATTTTATATAGACAGTAAAATAATGCCAAGACACCACGGACAAACGATAAGGAAAGATCACCTTCAACATAAGTAACTAGTTATTAAAGTCATTAATACAAAACCAAATAAAAAGTGCAAAAGATTAGAAATAAAAAGTATTATACTAGACACTTTGTCTTCACCAAGTGATGTAAGAGACTTAGGCAAACATGGCCTTGATTGTCAAGAACTCTTACGATCAATCTTGGATCCCGAGACGACTCACACACTCTACGATGGACAATGGATGATGGTGGTGGATGATGGTGTTATGGTGGTGGTGGGTGGTGGATGAAGTGTGAGAGAGGTGGTGTGCCAAGGGATGAGTTGAAATGAATCCAAGCACTCCTATTTATAGGCTGAACAGAGAGCTGGGCACGGCCCCGTGTCCGCTGGGCACGGCCCCGTGCCTGTCTGACACTCTCTCTCCTCATTAATTGTAATTCGCAATTACAATTAATGCGCCTGCTGTACTTTCGACACGCCCCCGTGTCCGCTGGACACGGCCCGTGGTGGGCAATAGAAGCTTCTATAGGTTTGTCTTTTCTGCTGCTTCTTGGGCACGGCCCCGTGCTGGCTGAGCACGGGGCGTGTTCAGCCTTCTGTCTTCTCTATTTTGCTTGGGAAGATGCCGTTGAGGTGTCGGGCAGTCCACTAGTGTTCCTTTCTTTGTATTTATGTTGGAATTAGCTGTCTTTTTGCTTCTTTTGTGTTCTTGAGCTCATTTAATCCTGAAAATACAAAAGGAAGACAAAAACACTCTTTTTTCAATATTAGTACCTTAAAAGGGTTAGTTTTATGCCTTAATTGATGTAATTTATATGTTGCATTTTACACACATCAAATACCCCCACACTTGAACTTTTGCTTGTCCTCAAGCAAAACTCTTTAATATGTGGCTTACACTCCCAAATGGAATAGGTAGAAGAGAAGGTTTTTGAGCTTGTCGTAGAGTGTCGGGATATCCAAGATCTTTTTGGGTTTTACTTTTATTTATTTACAATCCTATTCGCAATGATTTATTTAGAACGTTTCATAGGAAAAATTACTTATTTGGGCATAACATGCCTTTTTTAAAATTTCATTTATATACAAGTTCACATACCTCACGGGAGAAATCACTCACACTCGGCCGAAGGTGTATTTTTAGTGAATCACTCGAGAGCGGCATGGAACTTATTCCTACTATAAGCTTGCCAAGCAATCAATCCTCATCCTTTTTAACTTTTATACCTTTGTAAATATCAAGAGGACTTTGTGGGTTAAGGGTTAGGCTTGGGTTAAAGGTAGGTGGTTGGGGTAGTGGTTAGTAGAAAAAAAACGAAAAGCGTAACAAGTGTTGGTTTTCGTAAGATTTTCTATTTTTGTAATTCTTTATTTTGATGAAGCTTTTATTCAAACAAAGTTATTTTTGATGAACTTGTTTGTTTATTTTTGCTTCATCCTCAACAGTTATATATATATATATTTTTGAATCACCTTACGAAAAACCGAACTTGTTACTAAAACAAAGGGTTAAAATGAAAAAGGGTTTTGGTGGGTAAAAGGTTGTTGGGTTATGAAATGAAAAGGTTTAGGCTCAAAGGGGTTAACTAGGGGGATTTTTGGGTAGGTGGTAAAAGAAAAAGAAAAATAATGGTGTAGAAATAAAAAGGGTTAGTCCTAATGCCTCCATCACTTACTTACTCGGGTTTAAGTTGATAAGGACCGGGAATGTATCGTCATGGCAAGTTCTAGAGTCGTAAGAACCAAGCGGCTATTCACACAAGAAACGAAAAATGAGCATTTAGTCTAATGATATGTAATTGTATGCTCAATAAAGGCTCAAAACTCACTTTTGTGGGAATGGGTTTTTATGTGATCAAGTATATATAATCAAATTTTTTACTAAGTTTGTCATGCCTTTTCATAATTTTCTTATGTTGGTTCTTTTTATCACTACGTTATCGGTTGTAAATTTGTAAAAATATAACCTTTTTGAGAACTTGAATTTCCCGAATTGAACCTAGACAAGTAAGAAAAATGAAATTTTTGAAAAAAATTTGGGGTGATTAGCGGTTCCAATAGAGTTTTGTGTAAGGCTTGTGTTTAGGACTTGCAAAAAATTCAAGGTTTTAGCATCCCCCCACACTTAAATTACACATTGTCCTCAATGTGTCCAAAAAATAATTTTTTAGGTTGATTAGATGCGTAAATAGGTGTAAAAAGCAAAAATTTTGTGTTACTGGCAGCCTGGACACGACCCCGTGTTGAGTGGGCATGACCCCGTGTTCAGGTGCCAGTAACGAGAACTTACAGAAGGTGGACACGGGGGCGTGTTGGATGGGCACGGCCCCGTGTCTGACAAAAATCTGCAGGACAGTAACCAAACAGCAGGTCTGGGAGGTGAGCACGGGGGCGTGTTGGCTGGACAGGTCCCCGTGTGGACAGTCTGAAAGCCTGAAAAACAGGTTTCTTCCCCCGGTTTTTTCCATCCTGGTCCTATAAGTGCTGAGGCTTAGCATTCCAAGCCTCGGTTTGCCTGTTTCATCACTTAATACCACACCAAGCAATACAAACATCCTACATTACCATAGTTAATTGTTCCAAGCATAAAGTAAAAGAAAAAGAAAAATAAAATGCAGGAAATAGTTAGGAAAAGTAAATTGTCTAACACTTGGCACGCAGGCCACCAATTGTTCAAGATTGCAAAGGGTTAACCTGGGGAGTCATCCATCAACTGCTTCCTCCTCTGCTCCTCTCGCCTACTCCATAGCATCGTCATCATCATCATCATCATCATCCCCTCCATGGCGTGCAATGTGGTCTCGTATGTATCCGACATCGTCTTGGATTTCGGATAGGTTTCTTTCGATAGCTCTGACCCGGTGGTAGGTGTTGCTCGCCATGTTATAGGTGTTCCGAGTACACATGAGGTTTTCCTGCAACAAATCATGCAAACTTTGAAAATTAGGAAAACCGCCTCCCGAGGAGGATGATTGGCCCGGATCACCGTGGGGTTGGTAGTGGTACTGATGATGTTGCGGAGCTGGGAGGACAAGCGCTTCTTGCGGGTTCCATGCATGACCTTGCATCCTTTGAAAGGTTACCCTTCCGTCTTCCGCCTCATAAATCAGGTTCATTGAGCGGCATATGTGAATATCTACCGTACCCGACCATGGACTCCTCTCAAATGACCTAGGTATGTGGGAGAAGTGCTTGAAGAGACGGTACACCCATCCCCCGAAGAAAATAGGAGTTGGTGCACTAGCAAGGCGGTTGTGATGCATGTTTCGGAGCATGAGGAACGGAACATCGAGCGGCCTGCGGTTGTGAATGCAGTGGAGGACAAGCAAATCTCTTAACCCAACGACGCCACCACTGTCATGCCTTTGGCTAAGAGAGTAACCGAGGAGCCTATGAATGTATCTGTATAGCGGAACCCTCAGCTTAGTACTCTTAGTGCTGCTCGGATTGTAGAACCCTTCCCCAATCTGAGCCCACATGGCTTGGCGTTCGTTGTCTTCAACCTCTCTCAATCCCCCTGTATTTTCTTCGTTTCCCGCGTCCTCTTCCGCATATAACCCGATAATCGACCCGAATTATGCCATGGAGATCGAATACCTCGTTCCGCCACACCTGAATGACACCCCGTCATTATCGAACGGGTCGCACCTTGAAGTGAATGCAAAGGTGCTGTAGAATTCCAAGGTGAATTCATGGACGGAACGGAGTCGGGTTGTTAGTGCGACTCTGAGTGGTCCCGTGACAATGTTGTTGAAACGGTCAATTTGATTCACCATGGTTAGCAGTTCTGTGCAAGCCTGCCTCGGGTATTCCTCCGGCCTTGTATGAAGAAGCTCGTATCGAGCTCTTGCATCTAGCTCATTGGCGTTGAACCTTGTAAACTTCCTGGCCATCTGCAAGAATACACCAAAAGTTAGCATGAAACAGAAATATTTTCGGACAAAACTGCAAACAGCGGGCTGGACACGACCCCGTGCCCAGCGGACACGGCCCCGTGTCCAGGGTTCTGTTACTCAAAAATCCCATTTTTCGACCCGGTTTCGAAAATTTGAAAATTTTTGGTCCAATAGGTGCGGTTTCCCCCGAAAATGAAACCCTAAGTGCCGTTTTTCCCAAAATATCCCGTTTACCCTATCAATTTTATCTTTTTCGGTTCAAGAACAAGGGTTTGGGGTTTTTGCGAGAAATCGGTTGAATCTATGAACAGCACAAGTGTATTTACTTTCCTTAACACTGATCTAACTAAATGCAAACAGATTTAGGCAAAAATTTGAGGTTCGATCCGGATGAACTTCAAGAACCCTAGATTTTCCCCAAATTTGTGGTGTTTTAACTACATGCAAGAAACTAATCTAACTACTAAGAGTGATAGAATCATACCTTGACGTTGTTAGATCGATAGGAGATGTCGAAATTTCGTGAAAAATCGCCTGGAACCAGAGCTTTTGTGGGGAAACGGGGCGTGTGGAATGAAGAAACTGTTTTGAAAAAGGGGTTTTATCCCGTCTGCAGCGCGAACACGGCCCCGTGTCCAGCGGACACGGCCTCGTGCCGAGCAGTTTTTTTTTTTTTTTTTTTTTTTTAGTGCGCGTGTGAGTGCCCCTTTTTCCCATAAGCTATGGTTAGAAAACTTACCGCTTTATTTTGTCGTCTCAATCGTTCGTAACTTACCAGGCATGATGTTTTTATTCTTCCACTGGTTGAAGCGAGATTTCTTCCTGCTCATCCTCAATGAATCCTTGATAGTGGTTCAGCCGTTGGCCATTGACTTTAAATGGTGGCCCATTCCGAGATTTAATTTCTACTGCACCGTGTGGAAAAATATGGGTGATGGAAAAAGCTCCTGACCACCTAGACTTTAATTTACCAGGAAACAATCGAAGTCGTGAATTAAACAAAAGAACTAGATCCCCTACCCGAAATTCATTAGGTTTAATATGTTTGTCATGCAAATTTTTCATTCTTTCCTTATAAATTTCAGAGTTTGAGTATGCATAATTCCTAAGCTCGTCTAATTCATTTAATTGACAAAATCGATTTTTACCAGCAAATTCTAAATCTAAGTTTACATTTTTGATTGCCCAGTAGGCTTTGTGTGCAATTTCTACTGGCAAATGACAACTTTTACCATAAACTAGCTTATATGGGGTTGTACCTATTGTTGTTTTATAAGCAGTTCGAAAAGCCCATAAAGCATCGTCTAATTTATCAGCCCATTCCTTTTTATTTAACCCTACGGTTTTTTCGAGTATTCGTTTTAAACCTCTATTAGTCACTTCGGCTTGCCCGTTTGTTTGAGGATGATACGCTGTTGAGACCCGGTGATAGACCCCATATCTTGTTAAAAAAATTTCAAGTTGATGGTTGCAAAAATGGGTGCCTCTATCACTTATTAAAGCTTTAGGCGTGCCAAAACGAGAGAATAATTTTTTCAGAAATTTTACCACGACTCTTCCATCATTTGTTGGAAGTGCCTCGGCCTCGGCCCATTTAGACAAGTAATCTACTGCCACAATTATATATTTGTTTCCTTTCGATGGTGGGAAAGGTCCCATAAAGTCGAGTCCCCACACATCAAAAATTTCACAAACAAGAATGTCATTTTGTGGCATTTCGTTTTTGGAAGAAATATTACCTGTTCTTTGGCAAGCATCACATGTTTTTACAAGACTTTGGGCGTCTTTGTAAATGGTTGGCCAATAAAATCCTGAATCAAATACCTTTCGTGCGGTACTAGCAGCACCATGATGTCCTCCGTATGGACCTTCATGACAATGGCGGAGAATTCTTCGTGCTTCACTACCATGTACGCATCGTCTGACGAGTTGATCGGCACACATTTTGAAAAGATATGGATCTTCCCAAAAGTAGTGTTTCACATTGGCAAATAATTTTTTTCTTTGATGATGTGGCCATCCTTTTGCGACTATACCGCTAGCTAGGTAGTTAGCATAGTCGGCGTACCATGGTTCTTCCTTGTATTCCACCATTTCCAGGGACTCAGTTGGAAATTTTTCGTTGATTTGCTCGTCCCTGGTTGCCTCCAAAGCTGGGTCTTCTAAGCGCGAAAGATGATCTACAGCGGTATTTTCTACTCCTCTTTTGTCCTTGATTTCAATGTCAAATTCTTGGAGGAGTAGAATCCACCTAATCAAACGTGGCTTTGCGTCTTGCTTCTTGAAGAGATATCGAATGGCTGGTCTGTATAGACTATAGTTTTAGAAAGAACAAGATAAGAACGAAATTTATCAAAGGCAAATACCACAACTAGTAATTCTTTTTCAGTTGTTGTGTAATTTTCTTGTGCATCATTAAGTGTTTTACTAGCATAATAGATTGGGTGGAAATGCTTTTCTTTTCTTTGTCCCAAGACAGCTCCAACTGCAAAGTCACTAGCATCACACATGATTTCGAAAGGAAATTTCCAATCAGGCGCTATCATGATAGGTGCATTGACTAGCATTTCCTTTAGGGTTAGAAATGCTTGATTGCAATCCTTGTCAAAGATGAAAGGAGCATCTTTTTCAAGTAATTTCGTTAGAGGCCTTGAGATTTTTGAAAAGTCCTTGATAAACCGCCTATAAAATCCGGCATGCCCTAAGAAACTTCTGATAGCCCGTACGGAGGATGGAGGTGGTAATCTAGAAATGGTATCTATTTTGGCTCGATCTACCTCCATTCCTTCGCTTGAGATTTTGTGACCGAGTACTATTCCCTCCGTTACCATGAAATGGCATTTTTCCCAATTAAGGGCGAGGTTAGTTTCCTCACATCGGGATAGCATTCGTTCAAGATTATCGAGGCATTGGTCATATGAATCCCCAAAGATAGAAAAGTCGTCCATAAAGACTTCCATTGTCTTTTCTATCATGTCATGGAAAATGGCTACCATGCAACGTTGGAATGTTGCTGGGGCATTGCATAGACCAAACGGCATGCGTCGATAAGCAAAAGTTCCATAGGGGCATGTGAAAGTTGTCTTTTCTTGGTCTTCGGGTGCTATCGGGATTTGAAAGTAACCTGAAAAACCATCCAAGAAACAGTAAAATTTATGACCGGATAATCTTTCTAACATTTGATTAATGAAGGGTAAAGGAAAGTGATCCTTTCTTGTTGCTTCATTTAATCGTCTATAATCTATACATACCCTCCATCCTGTGACGGTTCTCGTTGGTATTAGTTCATTCTTTTCATTAGTTATTACCGTCATACCTCCTTTCTTTGGAACTACTTGGACGGGACTTACCCAAGGACTATCTGAGATAGGATAGATAAGTCCGGCGTCAAGTAGCTTGATGACTTCGTTTTTAACCACTTCTTGAACATTTGGATTTACTCGACGTTGTGGTTGTATGACCGATTTGTAGTCATCATTCATCAAAATTTTGTGTGTGCACATAGAAGGACTAATTCCTTTTATGTCTACAAGTTTCCAAGCTATTGCATTTTTGTGTTTTTTCAAAAGATTAATTAATTTTTCTTTTTCTAAGTTAATCTAATTTAGACGAAATAATTACAGGTAACTTCCCATCTTTGTCTAAAAAAGCATATTCCAAACCTTTTGGAAGTTCTTTGAGCTCAAGTGGTGGGTCTTTAGGAGACTCCTTATTTGGTTGCTCATTTCGATCAAGAACCTTAAAAGTTTGTTCTATGGCGACCTCTTCTTCAACAAAGTGGTCAATCTCTTCACTTGTATCGGGTGGTTCATCTTCATCTTCAATTAGGGGGTCATTATTGCCGAATGGATATTTCATTGATCGTTCGAGGTCGACACTTCTTTTAAATGCCCCTAATTGAAGAGGTAGATTGTTGAACTTCCGGATTTTCAAAGCTTCGTGGGTTTTTACAAATGGTCGTCCCAACACTAGAGGAGCGTCATCGAGGATGACAAAGTCGGTTGGGATTACCATTTGATTTGTTTGAACCAAGACATCTTCAACTATACCGAGAGATTTTATTACTTTCCGATTGGATAGAAAAATGGGTATTTGAAGTGGAGAAAAATCACTAATACTTAATTTTTCGAAAATGTAGTTAGGCATTATGTTAACACAAAGATCTTTATCGATGGTGACATTACTAATAAACGAATTTTGAAAGAAACATGGAACCGGTGTAATGTTAATTTCAAATGGGTCTTCTTTTATTAGTGTAGTTTGATCATTAGTTAACCTAACACTTACCATTTCGTCAATTTTAGCGTTAGTATTTAACTCTTTTAAAAACTTAGCATGAGTGGGTACTAAACAATGATTTTCAAAAGAAGGTGACAAGAGATTATTTTTTTCAAAATTAGACTCTTCTTGAATTTTTACGTTGTCGGACTCACCTTTTTCGTTGTTTAACTCATGTGTCTGTTTTTCACTTATTTGTTCTTCCATTTTTACATTTTCAGTTATCTCTTCTTTTTTTAGTTCTTCTCTTGCGCGGGACTCCTCTTCCCTTGCGCGAGATTCTTTTATACATCGATCGATAACTCTAATGTGTTCTAATATCCTATCGGTTACTTCGGTTATAGAAAAAGAATCGGAATTTTCAAAGCTTGAATCCGGTTGTTCGATCCTTTGTTCCTCATAATACCCATATGAAGTAGATGGTTCACACCATTGTTCTTCATTGTAAGCATATGATGGATAAGGGTCGTAATTTTGTTCTTCATAATACTCATATGAGGTGGGTTGTTCACGCCATGGTTCCTCATAATAAGCATATGAAGGTGGTGGCTCATATCTTGGTTCCTCAAAGTATGAGTATGAAGGCTCATACCTTGGTTCATCAAAATATGAGTATGAGGGAGGAGGTTCATACCTTTGGTCTTCATAGGATGTGTATGAAGTTGATGGCTCGTACCTGGGCTCCTCATAGTAGGTGTATGAATTGGATGGTTGATATGAGCGATTATTTTGAACCGATCGTGCGTTACGACAATTAGTGCAATAATTACCCCTATAATCATCCTCCTCATAGGTGTAGTTGTAACCTCCTAAGTATTGATCCATAAGAATCACTCAGCAGACCACAACTAAGTCTCGAGATTAGAAAACAAAAATAAAAACGGAAACCGAGGCTGGACACGGCCCCGTGTTCAGTGGACACGGCCCCGTGTTCAGGATCTGTATCTGGGCGTTTTAATTAAATTTACTGATTTCGTTGAGCACGGGGCGTGTTCAGTGAGCACGGCCCGTGTTCAAGCTTCTGTTACTGGGTGTTTTATGAAAAATATGCAGCACGGCCCCGTGTTCAGCGAGCACGGTCCGTGTTCAACTTACTGTAAATGCAAAACTAAACTAAAATGCAGAAAAATGTGGGCCCATTTTGAAAAGGTTTTGAAAAACTGATTAGGCCGTCGATTTTAAGCTTTCCTAAAATCCTTGTGTCCCCGGCAACGGCGCCAAAAACTTGATGCGTGTGAAGTGTCGTATATATTAGGTATATATTTTAAGCCCTTTTAACACTTATTTTAGCCAAGTTTTAAATTTATAAAACACGATATTTTACTAACACTAAACACACATATGGGCAAGTGCACCCATCGTGAGCGTAGTATAGCGTTGGTAAGATACCGAGGTCGTCCAAGGACACAAGAGCTTTTAGTACCGGTTTATCCTCAACGTCTAATCAAAATAAAAAGTTTTAGAAAAATGTTTTAAACTAAGAAAAGTAAAAACTAACTAAAATGCTGAAAATAAAAATAAAAATAAAAACAGATAGACAAGATGAATCACTTGGTTCCGACTCGTATCTAGTATAACCTTTGATTATTTCCGCACTTTTGCACATAATTAAGAGATTATCTTAGTTATTGTAGTAGGCCCCTCTTTTGAAGGTGACGTTACCCTCACCCCAGTAGTTTGAGTCAGCAAGGATACAATCCTAAAGGGGTGGATTATTGGAAGATAATGAATTAAGTTATTAATGCAGTATTGTGGTAGGCCCTGCTTTTGGCGGCGACGTTACCCTCGGCTAAGTAGTCTGAGTCAGCAGGGATACAGTCCTAAATAGCCGGGTTATAGTATTAATAGTAGTTAACTTATGAGGGGGTCAAAGAGTTTGGACCCCCGCCATCCAATACCGTGAAGCATTGAAGGAGGTCCTACTAAATTTGACCCAGGTCCATTGCAGGACCTCTAAACGCTGAACAATGGCAAGACCTTTACCAAACCGTTCCCTTAACCCCCGACCAGGTAGCCAACATACCTCCATATAGACCGTGGAGATATGAACGGTGAAAATCCTTTATTTTATATAGACAGTAAAATAATGCCAAGACACCACGGACAAACGATAAGGAAAGATCACCTTCAACATAAGTAACTAGTTATTAAAGTCATTAATACAAAACCAAATAAAAAGTGCAAAAGATTAGAAATAAAAAGTATTATACTAGACACTTTGTCTTCACCAAGTGATGTAAGAGACTTAGGCAAACATGGCCTTGATTGTCAAGAACTCTTACGATCAATCTTGGATCCCGAGACGACTCACACACTCTACGATGGACAATGGATGATGGTGTTATGGTGGTGGTGGGTGGTGGATGAAGTGTGAGAGAGGTGGTGTGCCAAGGGATGAGTTGAAATGAATCCAAGCACTCCTATTTATAGGCTGAACAGAGAGCTGGGCACGGCCCCGTGTCCGCTGGGAACGGCCCCGTGCCTGTCTGACACTCTCTCTCCTCATTAATTGTAATTCGCAATTACAATTAATGCGCCTGCTGTACTTTCGACACGCCCCCGTGTCCGCTGGACACGGCCCGTGGTGGGCAATAGAAGCTTCTATAGGTTTGTCTTTTCTGCTGCTTCTTGGGCACGGCCCCGTGCTGGCTGAGCACGGGGCGTGTTCAGCCTTCTGTCTTCTCTATTTTGCTTGGGAAGATGCCGTTGAGGTGTCGGGCAGTCCACTAGTGTTCCTTTCTTTGTATTTATGTTGGAATTAGCTGTCTTTTTGCTTCTTTTGTGTTCTTGAGCTCATTTAATCCTGAAAATACAAAAGGAAGACAAAAACACTCTTTTTCCAATATTAGTACTTAAAAAGGGTTAGTTTTATGCCTTAATTGATGTAATTTATATGTTGCATTTTACACACATCACAAAGTCATAACTTTATCATCGTTCGACAATTCACAAATTCAATTCAAATGCACGACAATTATCATAAGTTTCAAATACTAAACAATTTGTCACAAAACCAAATTAAAATACAAATGTATAAACCCTAGAAATCTTACAACATCTACACCGGGGTGAACCCGAGAGGATTAGCCGCACATCACGTTCCAAATTCGTTCTCTCCTATCTGCCGTCGAAGATGATGTGTGATATTGTTTTTTTTTTGAATAAATCCATCCTCCACAACTTGACTGATGTCGGCTAACATGTGCGGCCCACTATGATGATGATGTTTCATCTCAAGTCAAGGGCCTCCGAAACAATTATCGGCCCATGTGCATGCCAAATATTGATAATGATGATTGATGTTGCTATCGGCCCAAATAAACAAATCCAAAAGTCCAAAAGGGAATCCCACATGTGCGTGTGTTGTGTTGGCGACCCAATCTCCTTTTGCGATGAAGTGATGATGATGTATGTTTTGATGATTTTCTCCACCAAACCCAAAACTCTCAAGTGCACATGAATATTAATGATTTATTGTGACCATGGTGTTGTTGACTTGAATCCCACACCAAACCCTATGCTGCCGCCAATATATGATGATGATGACGTATGACCTTTTATGCAAAACAAAACCTCTTCAAACAGCACACAAGTGTCGACCGTGATGATGTTATTGTTGACTTGTTCTCCACGTGATCCCCAACGTACATGTATATGTCCAGGATATTAAACCCATTCGATTCTTTTCTTTCAATACCTCACATACATGCTGCCTTTATATCACTAATGTAGGCTACGTTATATGCTTGCTGGATGTATTAAGTGAACATATGCTACACACATTTGCTACATTCCAACTTTAAACAAATAACATACGAGCCCCTCAACTTCGTTCTTTTGTACATTTCAAGCTTCCAAACTATTTCTCGACCCGAAACATATCCGAATACTTCCAACGGCTGCATTCATCCATCTCACATGCTCCGCTTTTTCTCTAAACCCCGTATCTTCATCGAATTCATGTGTTTTTACCTGCAAACATACAAACTCTCACAATAATCTAATTCCAATCATATAATCATATAAAACAATCTAAACCACACAAAATCAACCCTCAAACACCCATGTTTCAGACTCTACATCAGATGATACTGCTTTTAGCGAGCTCATTGACGAAGAAATGCATTGGAGACTAAAACACGATCTCGTTGAGCATCTCGGACGTTTAGATCTACCTCACCTTGAAGCGAATTCCGACGACGAGTAGTTTGTTTTTTTATTTTTCTAGTTTGAATGTAATTTTTATTTTTAATTTAATGAAATGTCTTTTCTTCAATTTTATTTAATTTTTATTAATATTTGTTTAATTTATAATACATGCATAATTACAACAAAAAAAAGCAAGTCCCCCAAGAGAGGGGTGCCGCCATCAAATTGAGGGTGTGGGGGGAGTTAAGTGGGGAGTTGACGTGGCGCGTGCTGATTGGCTGTGGGTAAGAGAGGTCACTCCCCACTTAGAGGAGTGCCCCTTACACCCTAATGATATACTAATATGTGGGAGCTGTAGGAACCGTTCGTGTAATTTAAATAAAATAAACAAATTTTATTCAACGATTACAATACAGAAATAAGAAAGCCTAAGCAACTAGTACAAATACAACTGAAAATAAAAGAAATACAAGAAAAGAGATGAAGCAGATTGGCTGAGTCACGTGTACACACGCTTCCTTAAAACAAATTCCGAGTCTCCCAAGAGTACTCATTTTGTTTCCCAGGGTACAACAGCCGTAGCAGAAGTACTGCGGGAGTTCGCCTACAACCCGAAGGTTACCTTGAAAGCTGCAAGAAAGAGATTAGAAACTTGTAGAGAGAAAGTAGTGTTTGTTGTTGTGTGTTAGTATTTTCTGCAGCTGGGTATGGAGCTGTATTTATACAGCTCCTAAGTCGAAACAGTCAAAAAGAAATTAAAGAGAGGTTTAAATTGCCTTAAACATCTTCAATGCAATTTAATAAGTCATTTAATTCTCAGTCAAAGACCGTTAACTCGTCAGTTTCGAAGCTGAACTGTAACTGCACAATCATTCAATGCTAGAAGCTTCTGTGCGCGCGCGCGCCTAACTAACTCAAGTCCATGCGCGCGTGCGCCACGTCACCTGTGAGCCTATACAAGCACGCCACACAGTCGAGCCGTATTGGCTCACTCTGGTGCGCCGCGCACGACACAGCAAGACCCATGCACCATGCGCAATCGCACGCCTTCGTGCCACTTGTACCCGCGCGCGGACTGCCACGTCACGCGCCTCGAACCTGCACGCCACTTCACCACTTGGTCCTTGCAGCCTCTGTGATTCACCTCGCGCACGTGGTCAAAAATACAAAGGCGGCTCTCGGCGATGCGAGCGTGCGAAGTGCGCCATCAAAGCGCCACATTGCGCCTCATCGCCCATGCCACGCGCGCGCGCGAGCGTGTATGAGTGCGAGTTAGGGTGCTCCGCACCCTTCGCGAGGACACTTAGTGTGTGCTTCCATGAAATAATAAGGAAGGAGAGTTCCCACTTAAATACCCATTTAAGTTCCATCTCTCCTTCGATGTGGGACAAGGTGCTACTTTCCCTTTTGTCTCAGCATTCAATGTTTTAAACACCCAACTTTGAGCATCGATATCTCATTCATCTTAGCTCTGTTTTGGATGTGGTTTAGTTCGTTGCGAAGCTCTTCCAACATAGAACACAAACCCACAAATAAATGTATAAAACCCGCTCATTTTATTATATTTATTTCTAGTCCAAAATGGGAAAAAATCATTTTCCTATATTTGTGAAAAATGCTATTTTCACCTATTTTTCCAACAATCCCCCACATGAAAAATGCTATTTTCATCAAATTTCCAACAATCCCCCACATGTATGGAAATGGATCTTTTCCTTACACTTTTCAACGATAAACTTCGACAGTTGAGTATTGCAAGATAGGTAGTTTGTCACCTTTGAACCTTCTTTTGTGAAGCGTACTTAGCTTACTAGCGGTGTGTAGACGCGATGTCCTTGAACATACCCCCATTTGTGTAAACGACATTACACTTCACACAATACTCTCCCTGGTTTGGCCAACCCCTCATTGTCGTGTCCTATTATGGTCCTGGAACACTAGCCTGGTTCTGCGAGAGCTCTAGGATTTGCGCACCCCACAAATCCATTTGAAGCGACCCCACTTCTCTCTAACATAGGTGACTCCCATGAATCATTAAAAGCATCAGGTTATTTGATTTCCTGAAATCGTTAACCTTAATATGCTTAGCCTCACTTCAATGTCACTGATTGGAATGGACTAGGAAGTATATGTAACTCCCTTTTATTTAGTTCAGGGTACTCCCCCACAGTGACTCCGCTTTGGTAATATGATTAAGTTGTCCTATTGAACTTAGATCTTGGGATCTCCAGTAAACTAAGTTAGGTTTCCCTCATATTCCCATTTATAACGGGCTTTAGTCCCATTCCTCTTGACGACGTTTCTACTAACTCTCTGCTTAAGCCTTTTGTAAACAGGTCTGCAATGTTATCCTTTGATCTCACATAATCAATTGTGATAACACCCTTTGAGAGTAGTTGTCGTACTGTGTTATGTCTACGTCGCATATGCCTTGATCTGCCATTGTAAATCAAGCTTTGAGCTCTACCAATCACTGATTGGCTATCACAATGTACACATATGGCTGGCAAAGGCTTTGGCCATCTTGGAATATATTCCACGAATTGACGTAGCCATTCCGCCTCCTCGCCTGACTTATCCAAGACGATAAATTCAGATTCCATTGTGGATCTTGCTATGACCGTTTGCTTAGAAGACTTCCAAGCAATAGCAGCTCCTCCAAGTGTAAACACGTAACCACTTGTTGATTTGGAATCTTTATTATCCGATATCCAGTTTGCATCAGTGTATCCTTCGATCACTGCTGGTTGTCGGTTATAATGCAGTCCATAATCTCTTGTGTATCTTATGTATCTAAGCACCCTCGTGATAGCTTTCCAATGATCCGCGCACGGATTGCTGGTGTATCTACTTAGCCTACTCACCGCGTAAGCCAAGTCGGGTCTAGTACATGTCATTAGATACATTAGACTACCAATTATTCTTGAATACTCTAACTGAGCAACCCCATCTCCTTTATTTTTCTTGAGATGTTGGGAGGTATCAACTGGAGTTCGAGCTACACTCGTATCTCCCGAGTTGAATTTTTCAAGAATTTTATCCACATGGTGAAATTGACTTAACACAAGACCATCTTGGGTTCTTATGATCTTTACTCCAAGAATCACATCAGCTAAACCCATGTCTTTCATGTCAAATCTCACTTTCAACATGCTTTTAGTAGCTTTGATAATTTTATCATTACTCCCAATGATAAGCATATCGTCTACGTAAAGGCATAAGATCACATAACCTTCATTTGTGTCTTTGAAATAAACACATTTGTCGCACTCATTTATTTTGAAACCATTGTCAATCCTGACATGATCAAACTTTTGGTGCCATTGTTTTGGTGCTTGCTTCAAGCCATACAAAGACTTGACGAGTTTACATACTTTACCCTCTTGACCTGGGCAGAGAAACTTTCAGGTTGCTCCATGTAAATCTCTTCTTCTAAATCGCCATTTAGAAATGCGGTTTTAACATCCATTTGGTGAACTTCCAAATTTCTTAAAGCCGCTATAGCAAGAACCAATCTAATCGAGGTTATGCGCGTCACAGGCGAGTAAGTATCAAAGTAATCTAGACCTTTCTTTTGTCTAAATCCTTTAATCACCAACCTAGCCTTGTATTTATCAATACTTCCATCAGTTTTCATCTTCTTTTTGAATATCCAACGATATCCAAGTGGTTTGCAACCAGGCGGAAGATCTACTAGCTCCCAAATATGATTTTGCAATATAGAATCAATTTCATTCCTTATTGCTTCTTTCCATTGAGGTCCTTCTGAAGAGGAAACCACTTCGCAATATGTATTGGGCTCGCCCTCAACCATATAGCTAACGAAGTCTGGACCGAAGGATTTTTCAACCCTTGGCCTTTTACTTCGCCTACGATCACTGTCTTCAACCTCAGGTCGTTCATGTGTCTTATCATGAACTAGCTCATCAACTGGCGTAGATGAACTTTCACCTACTTCAAAATTAGGTGTTGATGACGTTGCATGTGTTTGTCTTCTTAAAGAAAACACATTTTCAAAGTAAGACACAACGTTAGGATTCTCCTCCATGATAGTGTTTACGTGTACATCAGGATTCTTGGACTCATGTACAAGAAAGCGATGTGCACTACTTTGATGCGCATACCCAATAAATATGCAATCAACAGTTTTGGGTCCTATCCTAAGAGCCTTAGGAGGTGGTACAATCACCTTTGCTAGGCACCCCCACACTTTCAAGTATTTGTATGAAGGCTTCTTCCTTTTCCATAACTCATATGGAGTTTCGTCTCTCTTTTTGAGTGGTATCTTGTTCAAAAGATAATTAGCCGAGAGAATGGCTTCCCCCCACATTTCCTGGCTCACCCCAGAACTTATCAACATGGCGTTCATCATTTCTTTCAATGTGCGGTTCTATCGTTCCGCCACGCCATTTGATTGTGGAGAATAAGGAGGTGTACACTCATGTACTATGCCACTTTTTGCGCATAAATCGGCAAAAGGAGCAACATATTCGCCTCCTCGATCGCTTCACAAAGCTTTTATCTTCTTTTGAAGTTGATTCTCAACTTCATTTTTATAGAAGATAAATTTACTTATTGCTTCATCTTTACTTTTTAGTAAATATACATAGCAATATTTAGTACTATCGTCAATAAACGTGATGAATTACTTATTTCCACCTCTTGTGGGTACCGCTTTTAAATCACAAATATCGGTGTGAATTAAATCAAGGGGTTCGGTTATTCGTTCAACCGATTTCGATGATGATCTTGTAAGTTTGGATTCAATGCATGTTTCACATTTATAGTGTGAATCAATATGGAATGTTGGTATACAATTTAAATTGATTAAAGGCGTATTGAATTAAAATTTACGTGACCTAATCTACCATGCCATTTATTTGAATCAGAAAACTCAAGCATATAAGTAGAAGTAGTAGCAATTTTATTCATGTTCTTCTTGTCTGGCATTACATTCAATTTAAACATACCATTTTTGGCATAGCCCTTGCCTACATACATTCCTCGTTTAGTTAGTACAAATTGATCGTTCTCAAAAACTAAACGAAATCCAAACTTATTAAGCAACTAACCCGAGACTAGGCTCTTGCGCAAGTCTGGGACATATAACACGTTGCTTAAAGTGAGCTCCTTCCCTGAAGTCCACTTTAAAATCACCGTTCCTTCACCCTTGATGTCCGCGGTGGCTGCATTTCCCATGTACAGCTTCTCATTTCCCGCAAGCTCCTTGAAGGTGGTAAAGAGGCTCCTGTCTGGGCACACATGACGGGTCGTTCCCGTATCAACCCACCATCCTTTTGGAGTGTTGGTCACAATATTGACCTCACCCAACATTGCGGTTTTGTCGGAAATCATTGCCACCAAAGGCATTCCGTTTTCATCCACCATGTGCGCACGCTCACGCTTTGGTTTCTTGCATTGGTTAGCCCGATGCCCCGGCTCGTCACAGTTGTAACAAGTCCCTTGGAACGTCTGAGGTTTCTTTTTCACAACCCCTTTCTTCGGTCCAAGTTTGCTAGCCTTTGCTTTCTGTTTGTCCTTTTTCCCTTGCCCTTCGCGCCCTTAGAGGATTACCCATGCTCAACCAGATTTGCGCTAGCACTAGTCTGCGCAAGGCTGCCTTTTTGGGCAATTCTATTGTCCTCTTCAATCCGAAGATGAACAATAAGGTCCTCTATAGTCATCTCCTTTCGTTTGTGTTTAAGATAATTCTTAAAATCAACCCAACTAGGAGGTAACTTTTCAATCATCGCTGCCACTTGGAATGTCTCGCTAAGTGTCATGCCTTCCGCAAAGATGTCATGTAGTATAATTTGGAATTCTTGGACTTGATTCATAACTGTTTTAGAATCAACCATTTTGAAATCCAAGAAACGGGCTACCACAAATTTCTTTGTGCCAGCATCCTCCGTTTTGTACTTCTTGTCCAAGGCATCCCAAAGATCTTTGGAAGTCTTGACATTGTAGTACACATTATACAATGCATCCGAAAGCCCGTTTAACACATAGCCTCGACAAATGAAATCCGAGTGCTTCCAAGCCTCTACCGCGCTCAGAGCCTGCGCTCAGAGCCTGAGCGCTGGTCTCCCCTTCCGCAGGTTGGGGAGCGGTTTCAGTTAAGAACCTCGCAAGGTTCATGGTGGTCATGATGTGCGTTAGGTGTATATGTAGGTTTAAGTATATTTTAAGCCCTTTTACACTTTCTTTAGCCAAGTTTTAAATTTATAAAACACGATATTTACTAACACTAAACACACATATGGGCAAGTGCACCCATCGTGAGCGTAGTATAGTGTTGGTAAGATACCGAGGTCGTCCAAGGACACAAGAGCTTTTAGTACCGGTTTATCCTCAACGTCTAATCAAACCAAAAGTTTAGAAAAAATGTTTTAAACTAAGAAAATAAAAACTAACTAAAATGCTGAAAAATAAAAATAAAAGTAAAACAGATAGACAAGACGAATCACTTGGTTCCGACTCGTGTTTAGTGTAACCTTTGATTATTTCCGCACTTTTGCACTATTTAAGAGATTATCTTAGTTATTGTAGTAGGCCCCTCTTTTGGAGGTGACGTTACCCTCAACCCAATAGTTTGAGTCAGCAAGGATACAATCCTAAAGGGTCGGATTATTGAAAGATAATTAATTAAGTTATTAATGCATATTGTGGTAGGCCCCTCTTTTGAAGGTGACGTTACCCTCGGCTAAGTAGTCTGAGTCAGCAGGGATACAGTCCTAAATAGCCGGATTAAAGTATTAATAGTAGTTTAACTTACGAGGGGATCAAAGAGTTTGGACCCCCGCCATCCAATACCGTTAAGTATTGAAGGAGGTCCTACTAAATTTGACCCAGGTCCTTTGCAGGATCTATACACTGAACAATGGCAAGACTCTTACCAAACCGTTCCCTTAACCCCCGACCAGGTAGCCAACATACCTCCATATAGACCGTGGAGATATGAATGGTGAAAATCTTTTATTTTATATAGACAGTAAAATAATGCCAAGACACCACGGACAAACGATAAGGAAGAATCACCTTCAACATAAGAAACTAGTTATTAAAGTCATTAATACATAACCAATTAAAAAGTGCGAAAAGATTAAAAATAAAAAGTATTACACTAGACACTTTGTCTTCACCAAGTGATGTAAGAGACTTAGGCAATCATGGCCTTGATTGTCAAGAACTCTTACGATCAATCTTGGATCCTGAGACGACTCACACACTCTATGATGGACAATGGATGATGGTGGTGGATGATGGTGTTATGGTGGTGGTGGGTGGTGGGTGAAGTGTGAGAGAGGTGGTGTGCCAAGGGATGGTTTGAGCTTAAGCCAAGCACTCCTATTTATAGGCTGAACAGAAGCTCGGGCACGGCCCCGTGTCCACATCCTTCTCTTTATTCATTAATTGCTCTTGTCTTTATTAGTTGACCACGCCCCCGTGTCCGCTGGGCACGCCCCCGTGTGCAGAAGCATATATGTACTATCAAGATTTGCCTGGATTCTGCGAATCTTATAGTTGACCACGGCCCCGTGTCCGCTGAGCACGGCCCCGTGGTGGGCGATAGAAGCTTCTACAACTTTGTCTTTTATGCTGACACTTGGGCACGCCCCCGTGCTCACTGAGCACGGGGCGTGTTCAACCTCCTGTTTTCTTGTTTTGCTTGGGAAGATGCTTTCGGGGAGGTCGGGCATGCCATGTTTATTCCTTTTCTTGTATTTACATTAGATTTAGCTGCCTTTTTGCTTCTTTTGTTAATTTGAGCTCATTTAATCCTGAAAATACAAAAGGAAGACAAAAACACACTTTTTCCAACATTAGTACTAAAAGAGGGTTAGTTTTATGCCACAATTGATGTAATTTATATGTTGCATTTTGCACACATCAAATACCCCCACACTTGAATCTTTGCTTGTCCTCAAGCAAAACTCTTTATAATGTGGCTTTACACTCCCAAATGGAATTGGTAGAAAAGAAGGTTTTTGGGCTTGTCATAGAGTGTCGGGATTTCCAAGATTCTTTATTTAGTTTTATTTTTATTTATTTACAATCTTATTCGTCATGATTTATTCAAAACTTTTCATAAGATAAATTATTTATTAGGGCATAACATGCCTCTTTAAAATTCTATTTATATACAAGTTCACATACCTCACGGGGGATCACTCATCACTCGGCCGAAGATATATTTTAGTGAATCACTCGAGAGCGGCATGGAACTTACTCCTACCATAGGCTTGGCAAGCAATCAATCCTCCTCCTTTTTAACTATAAATCTTTGTAAATATCAAGAGGACTTTTGGGTGAAGGGTTTGGCTAGGGTTAAAGGTAGGTGGTTGGGTTAGTGGTTAGTATAAAAGGGCGAAAAAACGTAAAAAGCGTCGGTTTTCGAAAGACTTTTTATTTTTTGCAATTTTTATTTTGATGAAGCTATTATTCAAACAATTTTTTTTTGATGAACTTGTTTGTTTATTTCTTTTGCTTCATCAACAATTTTTTTTTTTAAGTCAAACGAAAAACCGAGCTTGTTACTAAAACAAAGGGTTAAAAATAAAAAGGTTTTGGTGGGTGAAAGGGTGTTTTGTTTGGGTTAAGAAATGAAAAGGTTTAGGCTCAAAGGGGTTAACTATGGGCATTTTGGGTAGGTGGTAAAAAAAAGAAAATAATGGTGTAGAAATAAAAAGGTTAGTCCTAATGCCTCCATCATTTACTTACTCGAGTTTAAGTTGGTAAGGACCGGGAATGTATCGTCGTGGCAAGTTCTAGAGTTGTAAGAACCAAGCGGCTATTCACACAAGAAACGAAAAATGAGCCTTTACTTTAAAGATATGTATTTGTGTGCTCAATAAAGGCTCAAAACTCACTTTTGTGGGAATGAGTTTTTATGTGATCAAGTATATATAATTAAATTTTAACTAAGCTTGTCATGCCTTTTCACAATTTTCTTATGTTGGTTCTTTTTATCACGACGCTATCGGTTGTAAATTTGTAAAAATATAACCTTTTTAGAATTTTGAAATTCCCAAATTAAACCTAGACAAGTAAAAAAAAAAAAATTTTTGAATTTTTTTTTTTTTTGGGTGATTAGCGGTTCCAATAGAGTTTTGTGTAAGGCTTGTTATTAAGACTTGCAAGATTCAAGGTTTTAGCATCCCCCCACACTTAAATTACACATTGTACTCAATGTGTCCCAAAAATAAGTTTTTAGGTTGATTAAATGTGTAAAAGGTGTGAAATAGCAAAAATTTGTGTTACTGGGCGCTGGACACGACCCCGTGTTGTCCGGGCACGGCCCCGTGTTCAAGTGCCAGTAACAAAAATTAAACAAAAAAAAACAGAAGTCTGGACACGGGGGCGTGTTGGGTGAACACGGCCCGTGTCCAGTTTACCTGAACTGGGTCATTTCTGCAGACTGTGCAGCACGGGGCCGTGTTGGGCGGACACGGCCCGTGCTGAGCTTACTGTTAATGAAGAAAATTGTCGGATGGCCCTGTTTTCCTGTATGGGGTGCTGATTCAAGTTTCCCTTGTTATCCTTTGCCATCCTGAGTGTATTTTACTCGTTTCAACATCATCCAAACACCAAATTAACCATCATTAATTAAGTAATAGAGAGAATTACATAGTAGTCCTAAAAGTTAAAATACTAGATAGTTAGGTCAAAGAAACACAAGAAATCTAAACCAAGAAGTTCTAGCCTACTACTTATTCTATTAGCAAAATTTCCGAAAAGGTAAATCCCTCGGTTAAATGTGGCTTGAAAAACTTCTTTCTCCGGGCATGGGTTCCTCACATGTCGGCGATCCATTCTTCTATCTCCCTCGGGAGAAGAAAAGCGGGCTCATTGGCATCGGTCTGAGGAGGTGCAACCTCCACCGGGATTTCTTGTAGATCTTCAAGAGGAGGTTCCGCTGGAATGTCGTCCCAACCGGTAGGATTGTGGATTCCAAGTGCTAGGTTCCAATCCTCTTGAGGGAGGATTGGTTCCATGGGAGGTGTTACAAGAATGTTTAACCTCTGGTGCAAGAGGTTTATTTCTTGAAAACTGTTTTCCAACCCCACCGTAAGATAATTTATATGGTCTATTAGGACCTCCTCTACCGAAGTCATCTCGTCAAGAGCTTCACGTAATGCCATTACGTAACGTACGAGGGTCGCTTCGATTGATGACCTTCTCTCCCTTCGACTGTTTCTAGAGTACGCAGAAGAGGTTCCACTGTTTTGGCTAGACATTCTACGAAAACAAACAAAAAATAGTTCATTTTAATGAAACAGTACCACGGACACGGCCCCGTGCTCAATGAGCACGGCCCCGTGTTCAACTTTCTGCAGATTTTTGGAACAAGAAATCTTGGAGTTTTAAATTATTTTTCTAACTCATGAAGCATTTTTGAACAGAAATAACTTAAAACAATGTTGCATAACTTATTTTTAACAAGATTCCTTGGACAAAAATCCAATAATCAACACAATAAACCTTGATAGCAAGCTTCAATGGAGGTGTTGAAACAAGAAAGGTGAAGAAGAAGGTAATAGATAAAAGAGGAAAGGACAAGATGTTTGTTAGAGACTTCTTTTAGAACATACCTAGGATGGTAAGTTAGAAAATCCTTTCAAATCTCTGTCCCTGGATGGTCCAAATGTGCAGGATTCTTGGCTTCATTTATAGAAAACGACAGCATGCTGGACACGGCCCATTGTCGGCTGGACACGGCCCCGTGTGCAGGCAAGATCCTGACACGTTTTGTCTGTATTCTGACAAAAAGTCAGAAGGGAATCTTTTGGTGGACACGGGGGCGTGTTGACCTGGGCACGACCCCGTGTCGAATGGCTGATTATGAAGTTTGTCTATTTTTAAGGAACTTTTCCGGATCGGGCGGTTCTTACTGGATGGAACAACCCCAAAGTGCCTAAGATACCTTAATTGTTCTAGATTGAGACGAGAACGCAAAAGGTTGTCGGTGAGGGTGATTCCTATGCTATATGTAGGTGGACAAGTCCAACCCTTTCCCGGGCTCTCGTTAAAGAAGGTGTATGCCGAATCGCTCAGGTCTATGTATGCATCGAACGAAGTCGATGGGCAGTCCTTCACGGCACAATCGGCACAGGGACGACTATCGCTCAAGTCCTCACTAGAGTTAGAAGTATCGTCGGGGACAACGAAGTTGTTTGAATGCGATTCCAACACTTCTTCTTGGTTATCATCTTGAGATAAATTATTGAAATCTATCCTAAGTTCTTTTAACCAATTAAGAATTAGATCTTCTAATTGAAATAGTTCATCAAGAAGCATTTCTCCTAGAAAATCTGGTTGGGAGCATTCGAGGGAGAGATAGGGATTATTTCTACTTTCGCCCCTCTTAAGGATACAAGGAAACGATGGGTCTATATAGTGGGGCTTATAATTTAGAAAATAACATTCTAATTCCTTATGGGTACCACCACATAATTGACACCACGTACCATAAGAGTGCCGAAAGTAAAAAGTATCAGTATCACTCATGTTTGTGTCAGAAATTACCAACCGTCGGGATCTTACGGTTCTGTTTTCGGTAACTGACTCTTGGGAACGGGGCGTGTTGAGTGGGCACGGCCCCGTGTTCAGCTTACTGTCTGACTTAAAACAGGATTGCCAGTTCCAATGATTAGGCATGGGGCGTGTTCAGCGGGCACGACCCGTGCTGAGTTCTGCAGAAGCTGAAAAACTAAGAAAAATCCAAAAAAAAAAAATAATAGAAAAATAAGAAAAACGATTAGGCCGTTGATTCCTAACTTTCTTAAAATCCTTGTGTCCCCGGCAACGGCGCCAAAAACTTGATATGCGTTAGGTGTATATGTAGGTTTAAGTATATTTTAAGCCCTTTTACACTTTCTTTAGCCAAGTTTTAAATTTATAAAACACGATATTTACTAACACTAAACACACATATGGGCAAGTGCACCCATCGTGAGCGTAGTATAGTGTTGGTAAGATACCGAGGTCGTCCAAGGACACAAGTGCTTTTAGTACCGGTTTATCCTCAACGTCTAATCAAACCAAAAGTTTAGAAAAAATGTTTTAAACTAAGAAAATAAAAACTAACTAAAATGCTGAAAAATAAAAGTAAAACAGATAGACAAGAAGAATCACTTGGTTCCGACTCGTGTTTAGTGTAACCTTTGATTATTTCCGCACTTTTGCACTATTTAATAGATTATCTTAGTTATTGTAGTAGGCCCCTCTTTTGGAGGTGACGTTACCCTCAACCCAGTAGTTTGAGTCAGCAAGGATACAATCCTAAAGGATCGGATTATTGAAAGATAATTAATTAAGTTATTAATGCATATTGTGATAGGCCCCTCTTTTGAAGGTGACGTTACCCTCGGCTAAGTAGTGTGAGTCAGCAGGGATACAGTCCTAAATAGCCGGGTTAAAGTATTAATAGTAGTTTAACTTATGAGGGGATCAAAGAGTTTGGACCCCCGCCATCCAATATCGTTAAGTATTGAAGGAGGTCCTACTAAATTTGACCCAGGTCCTTTGCAGGATCTATACACTGAACAATGGCAAGACTCTTACCAAACCGTTCCCTTAACCCCCGACCAGGTAGCCAACATACCTCCATATAGACCGTGGAGATATGAATGGTGAAAATCTTTTATTTTATACAGACAGTAAAATAATGCCAAGACACCACGGACAAACGATAAGGAAGAATCACCTTCAACATAAGAAACTAGTTATTAAAGTCATTAATACATAACCAATTAAAAAGTGCGAAAAGATTAAAAATAAAAAGTATTACACTAGACACTTTGTCTTCACCAAGTGATGTAAGAGACTTAGGCAATCAGGGCCTTGATTGTCAAGAACTCTTACGATTAATCTTGGATCCCGAGCCGACTCACACACTCTATGATGGACAATGGATGATGGTGGTGGATGATGGTGTTATGGTGGTGGTGGGTGGTGGGTGAAGTGTGAGAGAGTTGGTGTGCCAAGGGATGGTTTGAGCTTAAGCCAAGCACTCCTATTTATAGGCTGAACAGAAGCTCGGGCACGGCCCCGTGTCCAGTGGGCACGGCCCCGTGTCCACATCCTTCTCTTTCTTCATTAATTGCTCTTGTCTTTATTTGTTGACCACGGCCCCGTGTCCGCTGGGCACGACCCCGTGTGCAGAAGCATATCTGTACTATCAAGATTTGCCTGGATTCTGCGAATCTTATAGTTGACCACGACCCCGTGTCCGCTGAGCACGGCCCCGTGGTGGGCGATGGAAGCTTCTACAACTTTGTCTTTTATGCTGACACTTGGGCACGCCCCCGTGCTCATAGAGCACGGGGCGTGTTCAACCTCCTGTTTTCTTGTTTTGCTTGGCTTGGGAAGATGCTTTCGGGGAGGTCGGGCATGCCACGTTTATTCCTTTTCTTGTATTTATGTTAGATTTAGCTGCCTTTTTGCTTCTTTTGTTAATTTGAGCTCATTTAATCCTGAAAATATAAAAGGAAGACAAAAACACACTTTTTCCAACATTAGTACTAAAAAGGGTTAGTTTTATCCCACAATTGATGTAATTTATATGATGCATTTTGCACACATCAGTCAGGTAGAAGAACATCTTCTGCTGCCACCTCTTGAAGTGTAGACCCGAGAACTTCTCGGGTCGTTCAGCGTGATTAGCCACTGTGGACGCTCCCACAATGGTGGCGTTCAAGGGGGTTCCCGTCACAACACTCGTGTTGTTAACGTCGACGTTTTCGGTCGACATGCTGAACATTAAAAATTTAAAGTTTAGTCCAAAAATAATCTGATTTATGCAAAAACCAGAAGTAAACTAGTAAATTTTAATTTTACCACAAATTTACTGTTTAGGCTTCTAAGTCCAACTTTGAAGACCAAAAAACAGAAAATTTTTAATAATTAGAACTTACTGATTGGCTTCTAAGTCCAACTTTGAAGACCAAGTCAGAAAGTTTTTAGCAAATTTTATGACAAAGTCTGAAAGTAACCAGAAAGGTTTTCAACCAAAGTCGTTCCTTTGAAGATGAAAACAAAAAAAAAATTTGTTTTTAAACACAAACTGAGTGAAAACAAAACAGGTGTGAATCACTTAACAAAATGGTTTTGAATACACGAACGGTGTTTAAAAATTTGTTTTAAGATTGTAGAAACCGTTCGCGTAATTTAAATAAAATAAACACATTTTATTAAACGATTACAATACAGAAATAAGAAAGCCTAAGCAACTAGTACAAATACAACTGAAAATAAAAGAAATACAAGAAAAGAGATGAAGCAGATTGGCTGAGTCACGTGTACACACGCTTCCCTTAAAACAAATGCCGAGTCTCCCAAGAGTACTCGTTTTGTTTCCCAGGGTACAACAGCCGGAGCAGAAGTACTGCCGGAGTTCGCCTACAACCCGAAGGTTACCTTGAAAGCTGCAAGAAAGAGATCAGAAACTTGTAGAGAGAAAGTAGTGTTTGCTGTTGTGTGTTAGTATTTTCTGCAACTGGGTATGGAGCTGTATTTATACAGCTCCTAAGTCGAAACAGTAAAAAAGGAATTAAAGAGAGGTTTAAATTGCATTAAACGTCTTCAATGCAATTTAATACGTCATTTAATTCTCAGTCAAAGACCGTTAACTCGTCAGTTTCGAAGCTGAACTGTAACTGCACAATCATTCAATGCTGGAAGCTTCTGTGTTCGCGCGCGCCAAACTGACTCAAGTCCATGCGCGCGTGCGCCACGTCACCTGTGAGCCTATACGAGCACGCCACACAGTCGCGCCGTATTGGCTCACTCTGGTGCGCCGCGCAGGACCCATGCACCATGCGCAACCGCGCGCCTTCGTGCCACTTGTACCCGCGCGCGGACTGCCACGTCACGCGCCTCGAACTTGCACGCCACTTCACCACTTGCTCCTTGCAGCCTCTGTGATTCACCACGCGCACGTGGTCAAAAATACAAAGGCGGCTCGCGGCGATGCGAGCATGCGAAGTGCGCCATCAAAACGCCTCATCGCCCACGCCACGCGCGAGCGAGGGCGAGTGCGAGTTCGCGAGGATACTTAGTGTGTGCTTCCATGAAACAATAAGAAGGGAGAGTTCCCACTTAAATACCCATTTAAGTTCCATCTCTCATCCGATGTGGGACAAGGTGCTACTTTCCCTTTTGTTTCAGCATTCAATGTTTCAAACACCAAACTTTGAGCATCGATATCTCATTCATCTTAGCTTCGTTTTGGACGTGGTTTAGTTCGTTGCGAAGCTCTTCCAACATAGAACACAAACCCACAAATAAATATATAAAACCCGCTCATTTCATTATATTTATTTCTAGTCCAAAATAGGAAAAAATCATTTTCCTATATTTGTGAAAAATTCTATTTTCACCTATTTTTCCAACAATCCCCACATGAAAAATGTTATTTTCATCAAATTTTGCAACAGGAGCTACCCTGGTTTTTTGATTGCACTTGTCCTAACCACGTTTGTTTGTCGGTTAAGGAATCTTTATATGAGCTTAAACAATCTCCCATACATGGTACAAGTGATTTGCAAATTATATTATCTCTCATGGTTTTTGCAACAAAGTTTATGATACATATTTGTTTGTGTATCGCAATGGGGAATGGATGACATCATTCTCACAACTTCTACTGATGGTTTTCTCAGACACATCATCTCCATGCTCTCACCAGAATTTGCTATGACCGATATAGGTTATTACATCAATTCCCGTGCATCACGACTACATGTGACAAACAAGGTTTATTCTTGTCACATTCTAACTATGCTTGTGATATTATACATAGAGTTGCATGTTTGCTTGCCACATTCTCCTCTTACAAACAGAACCTTATATCGCGGTTTTGCAGACGCTCTTTAATACAAATCATTTACTAGACTAAATATTTTTTATGTAGTTCAGTACGTGTGCCCTTAGAGAACCACACATGTCATTTATAAAATGTATTTTTCGGTATTTACATGGTACATTAGACTATGGTCTTTACATTACCCCATCTTTGAATCACATGTTGACTGCCTATTCACATGCCAACAAGGGCAGGTGTCTAGATTCATAAATGCTCCACCTCAGGCTATTGTGTGTTCCTAGGGGATAATCTCATCTCCTAGCCATCCAAGAGGCAACCGGTTCTGTCCCCTTCGAGCGTAGAGGTCTAATACCATAGGGTGGGTTAACATCGTCTCTTCTGAAACTTCATGGTTAGCAACTTATTACTTGAGTTGTACGATACAAAGCCACTAAGGAATTTTGTGACAATGTGTCGACAGTTTACTTGTCAGAAAATCTGGTTCAACATTGACGTATGAAGCACATTGAAATTGATATCCACTTTGTTCGGAAGAAAGTCCGTAATGGTCATATTCGAGTGCTAAACATTCCATCATCGTTACAATATGCAGACATATTCACCAAAAGCCTTCCACGTCAAATGTTTGAGAACTTTAGGCCTCGCTCGAACTGCTGGGAACTATTAACCATTGTATTCATTGATATTATCTAGTATGAATATGTAAACCCTACCCCATGAGATGTCATATATTTGAGTAAAAAATTAACCTAACAAGTAAACTAAGACACGTGGCAAATCAAAATTAAATATAAGACAGAAATACATATTTCATGTTTCATGAATTAGATATGATGATATTTTAGAGCTACTAGTATATATTGTTTGCTGAATTTTTGTTATAGGTGCCTTATTATCCATATGTCTTACAAAGCCGGTGGCTTTTACGCCACCGACACCCGAACATTTAAAAAGAGACAAAACCACCCCAACTTTGAATTTTCACAATTATACCTCTTACATCTTTGTCACAAATCAAAAACACTCCATACTTTGAGATTGCACACTTTCACCCCTTACATTTTTTTAAATTTTAATGAAATGTCATATTCACTCATTTTAGTTTCTAACATTTAAAGTTCCCCCGTATTTTCGTTCTTTTACTTGGGAAAAAAAAACGACTTCCTAAGATGCTTATTTTTATATACGTGTTGGTATCAATTCACATTTCAACCTAAAGTTTTAGAAATGAGTATGGTCAAATATAACATACGCCTTTAGTTTCTAACATTTCAAGCTCACACTTATCTTCATTCTTTTAGTTAAAAAAGAACGATTTCCTCACGTGTTTTTTAATGTATGTGGCGGTAAAAGTTCATGTGTGGGCCTAAAGTTTTCGGAAATGATTCAGATCAATTAGAATACGTATAATGTTTATTTTCATGACACGTACTTATTTTTATGTACGAAATCTAAAGTTTTCGGAAATAAGTCGGGTCAGATATAATACGTTTTAAGCTAATTTTTATGTAGGATTTAGGCTGGTCTACGCTTTGAAACGATTTCCACATGTGCTTATTTTTATATATGTCGGGTTAGATATAATATGTTTTCATGCTTATTTTTATGTACGATTTAAACTGGTCAATGTGTTGACGTAAATATAAAAACGCTATTTCCACACATGCTAATTTTTGTGTACGATACCTAAAGTTTTTGAAAATGATACGGGTCAAATATAATACGTTTCATACTTATTTTTATGTACGATTAAGTTGGTCTACTTTTGACGTAGATCAAAAAATCTATTTCCTCACGTGCTTATTTTTACGTACGTTTTGGGTTAAATTCACGTTTTGACGTAAACGGTATAAATTCACTTTTCGACATATTTTTTTTTCAGAAACCTGTCGGGTCAATTATAATACGTTTTCAGTTGGTCTACATTTTGACGTAAAAATTACTGTAAGTTTTGACACTTCTAAGTCTTTATACAGAAGTAATGGTGGTATAGTGGTTAGATCAAACCCATTAAACGAATCAACCCGGGTTTAATTCCTTTTTTTACGGTGTAAATTCGATTTACTTCATTGATTAATCCAATTGTAATGCTCATATAGGTTACATTAAGTTCTATCGAATACGACGAAACACGTGATTTTACATGGGTAACGCATTACATAACGCTTTGACTAATTCATTCGACGTTTATGATGTGCCCGCGCCGCAACACGCGCGGATCTTGTTGCTAGTTTGTACTTGAAGGTGCAAAAAATAAATAAATAAACATAAGAAAGACGTATTTCACGTACTCCATGAGTCCATGTGCCCTCAAGACATGTCTAGACATAATCCAAAAGAATATCAAACACATTACACAAAGGATATTCTAAAAGTTTTCAAAGAAACAATGCTCTTGTAATTATTTACACATTTGGCTAGAAAGAAGTTGATTCCTTTCTTAAGTCACGTATGATATTTCTTTATGCACGTCATTTCACTTTTCACTACGAAAAGTACCTTTCATCCCATCCTTTTAGGGTGAGCGGGGCACCTTCGGTGACCCCATTCGGTGACCCAAGTCACCTTAGGGGAACACCGCCGCCATCACTTAGGTGAGGCAATTAGGGGAGCAAGATCGGTGAGAACTCACCGCATGAAGAGGGAGAAAGATGGTGGGCCAACCTCATTTTCGACCAATCAAAACATTTTTTTTTTTTGAATAAAAAAACAAGGGGAGTTAAGAGGGGAGTGGCGCCATCAAATTGAGGGTGTTAGGAGAGTTTAAGAGGGGAGTTGACGTGACATAACCTGATTGACCGTGCGTAAGAGAGGGCACTACCTACACACACATCCATTCATACTTCATACCTAACATTTTCTTGAATATTGACTAGACATTTTTTGTTTTTTTAACGACGACTTTCTTTTTTTTTTAAAGGAAAATTTCATTCAAAACCAGCCGGCAGACCTCAAACCAAGGCCGCCAAAAACCGAAAAAACATTACATATTCACAAATTTACACCAATCAAACCAAGTACACGAGAAACCTTTTAACCTACTTTTACACCATAAAAAGCCCAAAGCCTTTATGTTGCTTAAAATTTCTCCTATCTTCACTTCTTCGTTGTTGAATATGATCCCGTTCCTCGCTTTCCAGATACACCAACAACCGATTCTAAAAATACCTTTAACTATTTCCTTTTTCTTACCGTTCAAACCGACATGCTCATGCAGCTGAATAATGTCCTTAAACTCGAAAAGAAACGTCGGGGCAACCTTGCACCACCTATAAACAAGATCACATACCGTCATTGCCACTATACATGATATAAATATATGATCCACCGTCTCACGGCCTTCACCACAAAACTTACAACTGTCGTCTTCCATCGTTATACTCCTTTTCATAAGAGCTTCCGACGTCGCGATACTATTCAGACTTGCTCTCCACATAAATAAATTGCATTTGGCCGGGATCCAATTGCATTTCCAGTCTTCCCCAATGCCCAGATTAGAACCGCTGCAATCAAACATTTTCTTGACAGCTCCGACGCTAAACGAATCCCCTACGGACCCGTTCCAAACCCAAGAATCGCGATCATTCGATAAGGACACCTCCAGCAATAAAGTACACTCGATAACGACGACTTTCTTGTATTAGGCTATCACACTTCTTAAATTGGAGAGTCTTGTTGCCTTACTTCGGGTAGACTATGTCGTCTTAACCGGGTCCACGCTGGTTTTTATAGTTTGGCTTGGGCGTTCCCTTATGAAACCATACCACCGGCTGCGAGAACTCTCTGGCGTGACACATGGTGGGACGAAATTCCGGGTGGGCTCTAGATTCGAACTGACAACCTCACATAAAGCCTAGCTCAAATTCTTTATTGCCTTAATTCACAAAAAATGACAAAAAAAGGGATAGAACTTTGGTCTCAACAAGAAAAGGCAAGCCTCCTATCACTATGCCACAGGTGATGGATTTAGGCATTTTTTGTTGAACTTTTACTTTTATGTATTTCGGATTCTTGTAGATGAACTAGCTCCGGTGGTTAGTGACCTTCCTGTTGGGAAACTTGTTTATTAGTAAAGATATCTAGTGTCATTGTTTTCTTCTAGTTTGGCTGACTCTAAATTATCAATGGTGGTTTAACTGAAGCAAATAGAAAAATAAAAAAATAAAAACTATTATGACCTCTCTAACGGACGTTTTAAGAAAGAAAACATGTACTTTGACAAAATAACCTAGTAAAAAAATTGAGTTAATTACTGTTTTCGTCCCCGGTTTGTCAAAAATCACTATTTCAGTCCATTAGTTTAAAAATTGTGATTTCAGTCCCTATAGTTTCACTTTCGTAACCATTTCAGTCCCTGTGGTTTCACTTTCGTAACCATTTCAATCCATTATTCTGTTAAGTACAGGGACTGAAATGGTTACGAGGTGGACTGAAATGGTTACGAAAGTGAAACCACAGGAACTGAAATCGCAAATTTTAAACTAATGAACTGAAATAGTGATTTTTAACAAACCACATAGACGAAAACAGTAACTAACTTAAAGAAAAGAGTAAACTGCCATTTTGGTCCCTGTGGTTTGGGCACTTTTGCCATTTTAGTCCAAATCTCAAACTTTTTACATCTAGGTCCGTGTGGTTTGCATTTTGTTGTCATTTTAGTCCAAATTTCAAAAACCCTCTATTTTGACTGTTGACAGCTGCTTATTTTGTCCTTTAGTGCAGGGGTATTTTGGTCATTTATGTTTTATTATAAACTGATCATCATTATCCCCAAAAATAATCAGCTCTCTCTCTCTCTTCTCTCTCTCTAGCACCACCACCACCGCCATAACCTCCTTCCACAACCACCTGTTTCCACCATCACCACCCATTCACCCACCGATTCAATTTCTGATTCAAAATCAACACCTAATGTAAATTGAATCCGATTCAATTTCTAAACAAAATCAACAAACGATTTCTGAACAAAAACAAATAGACAAAAAATACAAGATGAATTACCATTCTCCTTCTCATTAATCTCTCCAAAGCTCACATCCGATTTCTGAACAAAATCTGATTCGATTTCTGAACAAAGCTCACCACCGCCATCAGAACCCAGATCAACTCCTTCCTCGTTTACCCCCTTCTCTCTATAGCACCACCACCACCGCCCCCATCTGCCACCATCCACTGCCACCTTCGATTTCAGATCTGCCACCACCGCCCCCATCTCAAACCCAGGCCACACCATAACCACCTCCACTGCCTCGTTTACCCAGATCAACTCCTTCCTCGTTTACCACCTTCGATTTCAGATCTGCCACCACCGCCCCCATCTCAAACCCGAGCCACACCATAACCACCTACACTGCCGTCGTCAACCACCCCCTTACATCATCATCATAATCACCGTCCATCATCATCATCATAATCAGTCATCGTTAACCACCCCCTATTTACAGATCTGAAAAGAAAGAAGGATGGAGGAGAGATACAGGTCTTCGCCGTGAGTGGGGATGAGGTCGCTGGAGTGGGGATGAGGTCGCTGGTGCTTAGGTGGTGCTCAGGTGGGACGATGACGATGGTGGATCTGAGTTTGGTTTTACTCACATATGTGTATTCACGCCTGAGTTTCGATTTAGAGAGAGAAGAGAGAGAGTCAGTTAGGGTAAAGAGGTTGAGATAGGGGATGATGATGATTTATTTGGGGATGATGTTAATTAAGAAAATGTAAAATGAAAAGTAAAATGACCAAAATGCCCCTGAACTAAAAGACAAAATAGGAGGTTGCAACAGTAAAAAAATGGGGTTTTTGGATTTTGGACTAAAATGGCAACAAAATGCAAACCACAGGGACCCAGATGTAAAAAGTTTGAGATTTGAACTAAAATGGCAAAAGTGTCCAAACCACAGGGACCAAAATGGCAGTTTACTCTAAAGAAAATGAGGCAAACATGAATTAGAAAACTTTGTTTTGATTTTTTTTATATGGTTATTGACACAATTATTCATATATCTCTGCGAAACTTAGTAATAAAGACAAATGCATATACTGTTAGGGGGACAAATGTACAGGTTTTCTTTACAAATGGGCATAGTCAATATAAAACTCATGGTCTACAAGGAAATCCATTAAATCACTAAAATACAGAAGCATCATATTGCACTTTGTGCTTTAGAAAACTCACATCACTTGACAGACTACCAATGGTCTCTTGGCAGAAAAGGACCAACTTTTGTTTTTGTTTTTTCCTTTCTTATTCTGTGTAAAATAAAGGTACCATGTAAAGAATTAATGAAACTATTATATATAATAATATAATTGTAAAGTGTATGTGATTGATAAAAAAATTGAAAAGATACATTTTACTTCATCTTTGATCTTTGATCATATATGAGATGTTAATAGTATATTTAAATTTCAGTCTTAAGACCCGCATCTAGTGAGTCATAAGGGTGAACGGAATGGGTTGAGGATGATGTGGAGGTTGGGGGAACACCGTCCTGCCCCCTTAATACCAAAAGTTTTAACACGGATTGAAGATGGTGGTCATGGTCATTCTCTCTCTCTCTCTCTCTCTCACTATTTATGTATATTAAGTATTTAAAGACAAAGATTGATTCCATTGGTTTGAAGGATGAAAACGTTGTGATCGTAAAATGGTGATATGACGCTGATGTGGTTTAAGGATGATGAGGTTAGTGACGATAGATTCCCTTCACCCTAATTAAACACCACAAAATGAGAAAGCGTCTCTTGTAGAACGCATACACTAGAAGGAAGAGAAATCTCAACTAGCACTTGATTATTCACGGTGGTTCAATCGAATATAGATCGGCATAAACTTGTAGAACGCATACACTAGAAGGAAGAGAAATCTCAACTAGCACTTGATCATTCACGGTGGTTCGATCAAATATAGATTGGCATAAACAAATAATTTTAAAATCTTGCAAACTTTTATCCGACATATAATGTTTAATATCATTTCAACATAGAATTGCCCTTGAATTGGGATAGTACATATGCTTGATTACGAAGTCACAACAAACCAAACATGACTACTTTATTTTTCCAAATGGACAATTTCATATACACCGTTACAAATTTAAGAAATATTATGCATTACAAAATAGTTTAAATATCAAATATACCCAGTTCATTAAAAACAATTTAATAAATTACTACTTTATCCTTATTTTGTAAAACCTTAAATTTCATTTATTTAAAAAAATAAAAATTAGGGTATAAACAAATATAATGAAAAAGGGTAGAATGTCATTATTTAAAAATTCATTAAAGTGGGGTATATGATTTTTAGTTTTGGTTGGGTATATATAAAATTTATCAAGTTTGCAAGGAAATATATGAAATTAATCTTTTTTTTTCCCAAAACGAACTAGCATAACGCACAACATAAACCAAAATCAAACTGTATAATAATATTAAAAGAAAAGTGCTCATTTGTGCTAGTTGATCATGACTCAATGAGACCACATCCTTGGCTCACATTCTATATATAGCACATACATTACATAGTACCTTAACCAACAATGGCAAACTCATTAAGCCAAAGCTCAACTGAAGATATATGCAAGCAAGTTCATGGTTCATTGGGAAATTTAAGCATTTTGGTTCGGGTTCTGGCCGGTCAACTATCGCAACATGAATGCCAAAAGACCCGAGAAAAGTACAAGGAGATGTATGGAGAGGACTTATATGAAATCTTACAACACAAGATTCATGGCACGACATCAAAAACGTGCACGATCTTGTCATCGTTGATGCTTAATCCGCATGAACGTGACGCTATTGTTGCTAAAAATGCCATTTTTAAGGAAAGGGATCGTGTCGACTACAAGGCTCTCATAGAGATTTATGTTGGTAGGAAATCAAGCCATTTTTTCCTCATCCAACAAGCTTATCAAAGTAAATTTAGAAGGCATTTGGACCAAGACATAATGAACATCGAACCCCCACACTCTTACCAAAAGGTACATCTTTCTTTTCTAGCGCATGAATAGTTGTACTTTGAAAGTGGGGAGATTCAAACTAAGGGGTTGTTTGTTTTTGCTCTTAATGATTTAGACATGTTGCTGGTTCAGTACTTAATGGTTTAGACTGTTTGTCTTGTGAGCAGATGTCTGAATGATTCAGACATTTGCCTATTAATATGGTTAACCATTATACTAAGGCTGAATGGTTAAGACCTCTTATCTGAATTGATCATCGATTTGTCTCTAATGGTTAAGCATTATATTGACTCTTAATAATTCGGACCTCTTACTAGTTCAACACCTCCCCATTCAGAAGTTGCCAAACAGCGCTAACTTCGATTAACAAGTCGGATTCAAACTTGTAAAAAATTTAAACAAAATATATGTAGCATTAAACATAGCGTTTATAACCAAAATAAATAAATAAAAATCAAATGTTTTTATCAATGTTGGTTTAGTTAATGGTTATTTATACACATATAAGTTATAACCATCAATAAACAATAAAAGTTATTGAAAAATCATAACTGAACCATTGGTTGGTTATTTATTTCGGTTCAATTTTTTGAGTTATTTAAGTTATGGTTAAGTGTTTTTAATCCAATCTACTCTTGCCAAAAGCTTGATCTAACTTTTGTTGTGTATGAGTAGTTGTAAGTTATGCATGAATAGTTGTACCTAGTGAAAGTACAAGTTTTTATGCAGATATTAATGGCATTGGCTGCATCACATAAAGCTCATAGTGCACAAGTTAGTGTACACATTGGCAAGTGTGATGCACAAAGGCTATTCCAAACAGGAGAAGGAAGATGTGGGGAATTCAAGATTGATGAGGGAGTTGTGCTTGAAATTCTAAGTAAAAGAAGCATCCCACAACTCAGCCTCACTCTCTCAATCTTTAAGCATATTTATGGGCATACTTATACAAAGGTAAAAAAAAGCTTTGAGCACAAATGTTGTAGTAGTAATATTCTAGGTATTTTACATAATAAAAGAATAAGATACTTTATTTATCGCTAGCGAACACTTTTCGTTACATTAAGCACTAAGCACAAGTCAGAGCAAATGGTCATCTTATAGTAAATCTCGTTTACAAGTACACGATCATTTAAGTATTTGACAAAAGATCAAATACATATATCCTTATCATACAAAACCTACCAATATGGTGAAAATGCAAAAAAAACGCGGTGACATTTTCGTAATTATTTACTTTTAGAGTAATTATCAAAATTACTCTACAAATGATCTTGTAGGGTAATTTTGATCTTGTATAGTAATTGTGTAAAATGTTCTTGTAGGGTAATTTGATCTTGTAAAGTAATTTTGTAGAGTATCATAATTACTCTACAAATGATCTTGTATGGTCATTTTGATCTTGTAAGTTAATTTTGTAGAATATCATAATTATTCTATAAATGATTTTGTAGAGTTATTTTGAATTGTATGTTGTTTGATAAACTTACAGAATAATTTTGATACACTTGTAGAGTAATTTTGATAATTACCTTACGAGCAAATAATTACGAAAATGTCACCGCATTTTTTTTTTTTAGTTTTTTCATGCCTTTCGTACGTTTTGTACGATAAGACATTTTGTGCGTGAACTCAACCCTAACTATTTTTCCTGATTATCTTAATAAATATGAACTTTGTACCGAATAATAGGTAAAAGGATGACTTCTATATTTTATTTTCTTTTTCAGCACTTCAAAAACAAATATGGTGGAGAGTTTGAAGAGGCACTTAAACTTGTGGTGAAATTCCTAAACAATCCTCCAAAATATTATGCAAAGGTGAACAAATTTTGTTGATCTTCAAGCAATATATTTTTTGTGTAATATAACTTTTCCTTTAAAGTATCCAAAATGTATTTTAATAAAATGCTAAAACATAAACACAAATTTAGATAAGTTAGATAAAAGACTTATGGACTGTTTGTTTAAGCTCTTAATGGGCTCTTAATAGTTAGATAAAGGGTTTATGGGCTGTTTGTTTAAGCTTTTAACGAGCTGTTAATAATTTAGACATCTTACTGCTTCAGCATTTACCCATTTAATAGTTGCCAAATAGCCCCCTATTCTAATAGTACCAGGTTTATATTTATGAATTCAAATGTGTAAGCTTGTTGTTAAAAAATGTATGCATAGTGTATAGCATCTTGCATGATTATTATTCTTTTGTCCAAATCGTTTATATTCAGGCACTAGAAGCAAGCATCAAAGGTAGAACAACCGATGAAGGAGACCTGGAACGTATAATCGTGAGTCAAAGTGAGACCGATATGAATAAAATAAGAAAAATCTACAAGAACGTATATGGGATGGATATGAGAGATGCCATAATCGAGAGCTTTCCGATAGGTGATTATAGAGACTTGCTCCTTGCATTAACCATGAAAACTAGTATTGATAATGACTAACTCTCATGGTGTAATTTTATTTGGATGGAAGTATTGTTAATTATATTTGTGTTTGAAGTCAGATGAAACCATAACTTTTTAAGATGACTTGTTTTATGAGAAACATGTAATGTGTTGGAATTCTCAATACGAGACCAAATTTAAAACCTAAAACATGCCATCACCACCAACGTTTATTCCATTAGTGTTCTAACACAAGCTCTTTTTCACATCATCTTCTCATGTCCATGGTCCAATCAATCCCGCTCACTTTGCGCTAGCAAAACTAGCACGAAGCTTCTTAGGGCTACTGCAACCATGTTCTTATGGGAAAGATTAACCCCACCATACTTGTTGGTTGAATTTGATGAGACCACAGTGAATCAAAATAAAATTGCTTGGATTGAATTGAGAGTCGTATGAGAACCATCAGAACGAACTATTTGATCGGTATACTCAAATGTTAGAACGGATTAAACTCAATTCTTGACAAGAACAGGATTGTCATTTAAGAATATTGAAAATACCGTATGAATTTGTTTTTTCGAAATAGGAAATACGTTCAAGTGTAATCAGTTTCTAAAATCTCTCAAGATCCCAAAATTTGCAAACCAGTTATATCCTCCAATAACCAACTCTAATATCTTTATTAATTAGATGTTATCCGTAAAAAGGAAACATCTTTGTTTTCCAAAAGTAAATAAACAAATAGAGAACACAACATGATTCTGTTTTGAGACTTGAGAGTTAGCCAACCAATGACCAAGCCCAATATCATAATATTGTTTACTAAGTTACTTAGGCCCAATTAGTATTTATCACTAATAAATCAGTTAGGCCTAAACCAATAATCTAACTAGGCCCACTGTCATAAAATGAATTTATTAGGCCCAAACTCAATTACACATCCAAGCTCGTTATAACAATCAAGTCCGCCGTTCCTCCATCACCTAACTCGATTAAATTATAACAAGAACATATTCGATGAGTTAATCCAATATCACCACAAATGTTAATAATCACTAAAATTACAAACATTCCTCCCCCATTTTAGTGATATCCATGATTAACTCAAATCAATTCTCAAAGATGTCAAACTCATGCATAAATGAAAATGTCCTGAGGATTGAATTTTCATCTTAGTAAATTACACGATCCAAATATTCGAATATCAGGGTGTCTCTATGGATTGAACCCTTGCTATCCATTTGAATACTTGAAGGTAAAATACACATAATTTTACAACCCATATGTTCTTACATGACACTATATTTTACTAGCCTATGTCCAATCCTTCAAATAGTATATCAAAGCTAAGTCCAAGCTTCTTGAAGCGGCTAAACTTCATACTCTTATAGGTAGTTTCTTTATTCTTGCTCCTGCAAATGCAGTTTATCAAAGAACTATTAAGAAGTTATACTTCAACCTACTTTATCTTGCAGTCTGAACACAAACCTTGGGATGATTCTAATGTTGTGTTCCAATATCTTTATGACAAGCTTTCCACATTGAATTCAGCATCTAACGTTGTATTAGATGGGAATTGGGTGTCTTGGCATAGGATATTAAAGTATGGACTTTAAACCCATCCCTTTGGCTGATTTGTTCACGAGATCTCTTCCTAAACCTTTAGTTAGATGAACAGCCATATTATACTCAGATCTTACAAAGTCAACAGATATCATTCCATTCATGATTAATTCTCTAATCATGCTATGTCTAACACCTAGGTGTCTAGACTTCCCATTATACACTTGGCTGTAAGCCTTAGCCAAAGTAGCTGCACTATCACATCTGATAGATATAGGTGATATCGGTTTTGGCCACAAAGGAATCTCATAGATCAAATTTCTTAGCCATTCAACTTCTTTTCCAGTTGCTGCTAAAGCTACAAATTCAGATTCCATTGTTGAATTTATGATGCAAGTTTGTTTCTTTGATGCCCAGGAGATAGCACCTCCACCAAGTAAGAACACCCATCCAATTGTGGAGGAATGATCTTCCTTATAGTTTATCCAACTTGCATCAGTAATGTCACGGCCCCTCGCCCCGGTTTGACCCGGTCCAGGAGCCGCAGGACAGAAACCCGTGGTATTTATTAATTTGAGTTTGACAGCGGAAGATTTTAGCAGGATCTTTTAAAACTTGAAATGCCCGATTATTTTATTTCATAAGTCGGGATAAACCCCGTGATTTACAATAGAGGAATTTACTAGGAAATTCCCTGTTTTACAAAACATGTTTATTCGTTTAACTGAGCCACTACTTCAAGCTTTATTAGTGCTCCGTAGCACTGTTCCTTGGTTCACAGTAGTTACCTGAAACATGTTTTAAAAATATTTTGTCAGCGGGGAAATACTGGTGAATCATTCATTTTGATAAAATGACGCATACTTATAAATTACAGCATAAGAGCGATTACAATGGCTTTTATCTTATTTTTATATGGCGCCGTGTCACCTCCTGGTGACGATGGTCATACCACTATTGGGTCCTTTCACCCAAGTAGGGATGATTATCACTGTTAGGATTTATTAGCCTAACCGTGAGAAATTAGTAATGTGCACAATACCCCACTAGCCAGTGATTTAAGATAACCACGACTTAATCCCTGTAATTATAACTTTTGAAAATGATTGGAGTATTGTAAAACATTATTGATAAAAGAGAATGACTCACATTGCAGATTTAAACGGGTAGAGTTTAGCCTACTGATTAGCCTTGTAACCTAATTTAAATAACAATGCACACGAACTAGGTCAGTAACTAATACATCATTTACGATAACTCACGAGACTAAAACCCTCACAATGAATGACAAAGTGCAATACTTAAACATCCATCGTATTCACGACGAATGACAAAGTATAACCCTAATTTGAGCAGCACTTAAACATTCATCGGATAGTTTCAATCGATCGGACATTGAAGCGTAGCAGCGATCGAGTTAATACCCGGTATCGTAGCAGCACCTCACTACCTTGAAAGTGAAATTTGAATTAGAGCAGTATAACTTCGTTTTTGAGATTTGTTTTCGACTCCAGTAAACTGCTCATGATCCGACCTATTTATAGCTGATTTTTGGGTCTGTCGCGGCCCGCGTGAGCCATAGGCTCACCCCTACGCGGCCCGCGTGGCCACCTAGTCTACGTGTAGGCTTGCTGGGTCACGAGTAGGTGTGCCAGGTGGACAACACGTGGCCCGGATGCTTATCCGGTCAAACCTAAAGTTGACGCGGCCTACGTAAGGCTATGTTTTCCTTTACACGGCCCGCCTGAAACTCATTTTTCTTGTTTTCTTGGTTTTTCATGCACGTTAGGGTTTCAGGGGTCCGGGTTTTTACTTACGGGTTGTTTTGGGACATTTTTGAAGGTCCTTACATCCTCCCCACCTTATTTAAAATCTCGTCCTCTAGATTTATTGAAATAAGTGAGGATACTTTCGCTTCATTTCCGATTCCAGTTCCCAAGTGTACTCAGGTCCTCTCTTCGAATCCCACTTGACTTTGACTAGTATGAGTCTTTTGTGTTTGAGAAACTTGACCTTTCTGTCTTCTATCTGTAGTGGCTTCTCAACAAATTTTAATTTTTCATTTACCTCTACATCTTGAAGAGGTACTACCAGGGATTTGTCAGATAAACATTTCTTAAGATTGGATTCATGAAATACGTCATGTACTCCAGCTAATTCTTCTGGTAGTTGTAAGCGATAGGCAACTGGTCCTATACGTTGAATCACTGGGAATGGTCCTACGTATCTTGGACTCAGCTTTCCTTTCTTACCGAACCGAACTACTCCTTTCCAAGGAGAAACTTTCAAGAGTACCTTATCTCCGACTTGAAATTCTAATGGCTTACGTCGATTATCGGCATAACTCTTTTGACGATCTCGAGCAGTCTTTAGTCTTTCCTTGATCTGAGTGATCTTGTTGGTGGTTTCTTGCACAATTTCAGGACCTGACAATTGACTTTCTCCTATTTCTGCCCAGCAGACTGGAGTTCTGCATTTTCGTCCATATAGTGCTTTGAATGGGGCAGCTTCTATACTTGCATGATAACTATTATTATAGGAGAATTCGATTAAGGATAGGTGGTCATCCCAATTTCCACCAAAATCTATCACACATGCTCGGAGCATGTCTTCCAGGGTTTGTATCGTCCTTTCACTTTGCTCGTCTATTTGAGGATGATATGCAGTACTTAAATTTAGTCGGGTTCTCATTGCTTCTTGGAAACATTCCAGAAGTGGGAAGTAAAACGACTATCTCTATCCGATACAATGGAGAGTGGAACTCCATGTAAGGATACTACTTCATCTACATACAACTTTGCTAACCTTTCCATGCTAAAGGTTTCTTTCATGGGTAGAAAATGAGCTGATTTGGTTAATCGATCCACAATTACCCAAATTTCATCATTACCTTTTCTAGTTTTGGGTAACTTAGTAACAAAGTCAATTGTTATGAGTTCCCATTTCCATACAGTCATTTCTAATTGTTGAAGTAGACCCGAAGGTTTCTGGTGTTCTGCCTTAACTTGTGAACAAGTAAGACACTTAGAAATGTATCTAGCTATATCCTTTTTCATTCCTATCCACCAGAAGTTATTTCTTAAGTCTTGGTACATTTTATTGTTATCAGGATGCATGGTATATCTAGATTTATGGGCTTCCTCTAAAATCTTATTTCTTAATTCTCCTTGCTTAGGTACCCAAATCCTTTTCTTATGGAATCTCCAAATTCCATCGGCTCCTTGCTCTAATTCCTTTATTCTTCCTTTCATTCATTCAGCATCATCCTTGATTGCTGTTTCCTGAACATTCTTAAGTTGTTCCATTAAGTCTAATTGTAAACTTAATCTAAGAGCACGAACCCTTCTTTGTTTCTCATGATACTTACGACTTAAGGCATCTGCAACTACGTTTGCTTTTCCTTCGTGATATTGAATATCACAGTCGTAATCACTTAGAATCTCCATCCATCTTCTTTGCCTCATGTTTAATTCTTTTTGCCCAAATATGTATCTTAAGCTCTTATGATCTGTATAGATAGTAAACTTACTTCCGTACAGATAATGTCTCCAAATCTTAAGGGCAAAAATTATGGCTCCTAATTCTAAGTCATGAGTCGTATAGTTTTCTTCGTGCTTTTTCAATTGTCTCGAGGCATACGCAATTACCTTCTTGTGTTGCATTAGCACACATCCTAATCCTAGCTTAGAGGCATCGCAGTAAACTTCAAAATCTTTTGTTCCCTCTGGTAAGGCTAGAATTGGGGCGTTTGTTAGCTTTTGCTTCAAAATCCTAAAGGCCTCTTATTGCCTAGGTCCCCATTCAAACTTAACTGCTTTACATGTTAGCTTAGTTAATGGCACAACTATTTTGGAAAAATCCTTAATGAATCGCCTATAGTATCCGGCTAACCCTAGAAAACTTCTAATTTCCATAGCTGTTTGTGGGACTTTCCATTTGGTGATTGCTTCTATCTTGGAGGGATCTACGTGAATACCTTTATGATTCACCACATGTCCTAAGAATTGCACCTCCTGTAGCCAAAATTCACACTTCGAGAATTTGGCGTAAAGCTTCTCATTTCTTAACAAAGTTAAGAGTGCATGCAGGTGCTGACAGTGTTCATCCTGGCTTTTGGAATAAATAAGTATATCGTCGATGAAGACAATTACAAATTTATCTAGATACGGTTTACAGATTCTATTCATCATGTCCATAAATGCTGCAGGAGCATTTGTTAGTCCAAAGGGCATGACTGTAAACTCGTAATGACCATACCTAGTTCTGAAAGCAGTTTTAGGTATGTCTTCTTCTTGTACCTTCAATTGATGGTATCCGGAGCGTAAGTCGATCTTAGAAAAGTATCTAGCTCCTTGAAGTTAATAAAAAAGATCGTCAATCCTAGGTAATGGGTATCTATTCTTAATTGTTACCTTATTCAATTCCCTGTAATCGATACACATTCGCATCGACCCATCTTTCTTCTTTACAAACAACACTGGAGCTCCCCACGGGGATGAACTCGGTTGTATAAATCCTTTACTTAGTAATTCATCTAATTGTTTCTTTAGTTCTAACATTTCGGTGGGTGCTAACCGATAAGGTGCCTTGGCTATCGGTGTGGTTCCCGGAATTAGATGAATTCTAAATTTGACTTCCTAATTGGATGGTAATCCCGGTAGTTCTTCTGGGAATACATCCGGGTATTCGGCTACTACAGGAATTTCTTTAAGTTTCTTATCTTTCGTGTTAATGATTACTGAAATCATATACACTACTTCTTGTTTTCTTGAATAACTAGCCAACTTCATTACTGAAATAAATTTCAGTGGCTTTCGTGGCTTATCTCCTGTAATCACCACTAATTCTCCTGTGGGTGTATGAATTTCTATGGAATTTTTATCACATAGGATTCGAGCATGGTTGGCTACTAACCAATCCATTCCTAACACAACATCGAATCCATCTAAATTCATAGGTAACAGGTTTGCAGAAAATTTATGGCCTAAGAGTTCTATCTTTCCTTCTCGCAAAACCTTATCTATTTTAACCGAATTACCATCGGCCGTTTCGACTGTAAAAATCTGCCTAAGGTTGGTTAAGGGTAAGTTAAGTGCTTGGCAGAATGAAGTATTTATAAAACTTTGGTTTGCACCAGAGTCAAATAATACTTTTGCATAAACGTTGTGGACTAGGAACGTACCAGCTATCACGTCAGGAATTCGCTCTGCTTCCTGAGTAGTTAACTGGAAGGCTCTTGCGCTCCTCTTGGTAGTTCCTTCTGCAGGTTTGACTTTATTGTCACCTGGTTTAACCAGTTTTGGGCAGTCTGGCCTAAAATGTCCAGCTTCTCCACAGTTGTAGCAAACCGTTGATTTCTTCTTCCTGCAATCTTCTTATTGATGCCCTGGAATTTTACAGAAATTGCAATACCCTTTGCATCTTCCAAAATGCTTTCTTTTGCAGGTATTGCAAAATGGAACGGTGGAAGTTTGCCCAGTTCCTCTTCTCTTGAAATTACCACTATTACCCATACGAAATCCTTGGGTAATCTTTTGGGCCACTTCCTTTTTTCCGGTTTTCTTCTCTTGTTCGTACTAGCCCGTCCGTTAGGGTGTTGGCTAATTCCACTGCATCGTCAATTGTGCGAGGTCTCGCAGCTTTAACGATATCACGGATTTCGCCAATCGATTAATCCCCAAATATAGCGGGAAATAAGCACCGGTTCTGGCGAAGCCAGCGTTGGTACCACTCTAGCATATTTGAAGAATGTCAAAGTATACCCTCGACAGTCTACCCCTACCATCCGGTGGTTCAGGAATTTGTTTGCCATTTGTTCCTTTTCATATTCGGGACAAAATTTTCTTTCTACTAGCCGTTTAAATTCTTCCCAACTCATGGCATAGGCCACATCGCTTCCCTTAGCTTGAAGTACTGTATTCCACCATTCTAGTGCCCCTTCTTTAAAAAGATTCGACGCGTACATGACCTTATCTTCCTCGGCACATTTACTTATTTTAATGACTACCTCGGTTTTCTCCAACCAACGCAACGCAGCGCCGCAGTCGCCACTTCGTTGCCTGCGAACTCAACAGGTTTACAGGCAAGGAACTCCTTGTAAGTGCAATCAGGCGTTGCAGCTTTCATTCTTTTGAGAATTGGGGCTTGCCGTATATCATTATCGTTGTTAGTATGGTTGCCGCCTCCGTTTACGCTATTACTGAAGTTATCTTCATGAGTACGTTTGCTAGGAATAATTTGAGGTTCAACTGGGTTTTGAGCAGCAGCCAGGATTGCTGGAATAGCATTGCTATTCCTTGAGCAACGATATTCTCAATATCTTGCCTATTCAGAAATTGATCTTCCTGGTGTTGCTCAGATTGATTAACTTCGTTAACTGATTCATTACTAGCATGTTCCATCTGGTAATTAATATATATATATATATATATATATATATATATATATATATATATATATATATATATATAGCATAAAATAAATAATAATTATATGCAAAACAATCACATAATTTCACGACACACGTATAGCCAAAATTGTCGATTTCTGACTTCCATTTTTATATTTTATAATATGCGTCCGTACACACTGTTATTTTACAAAAGTTTTATTTTTTTAGGTTATTTTACAAGATTATGTTTTACTACTATTATTATTATACAACCATAGCTTCATTATCCCTCGTCAGCTGGCACCTCAGAAGCGACGTTCCCTCTCGTCGTACTTCCAGGAGATCGGTTCTCCCACCTCCTGGATCCTATTCCCTGCATCCACCAGCTCCTCACCAAAATGGCGGAGTTCAGCTAAGTTCTCATTGCTCATTGGTGGGTTTGGTACAGGTTCTGGGTCGAACTGAGGGAAAAAGGTATAAGGATTATTGAGGAGGTTTTGAAACTGACAATCATTGGTCCACCATTCGTCCATTTCTCCTAAAGGTTGGGTGTTGAAAAGAGGATCGGGAATGGCTGGTTCCAAGTTTATTGGAAGTTGGGTTTCGACAGGATAAGGGAAGAGGTTGTTATTGATAGGCCTAAGGATATCACAACTTCCCAGTATGCGATCCAATTCCTCCTGCAATGGCCCATTTTTTCATCTAATTCGTCTTCCCATGGTGGGTTATTGCCTATTTCCTGATTTTCCTTAGGAATCAACACTTCTTTTGGTTGTGATTTCTTTATTTTCTCTTGACTTTTTCTAATAATCCAACCTCTTTTCTTAGGGGTAAGTGATTTCTCAAACTGTGCCTTACGAACAAATATTCCTTCCCCAGTATATGTTGAATATCTGGAGGAATTTGATTGAGATGAATTTCCCTTATCTTTTGGAGAACTATTTAATTGACGATAGATGTCTGAAAGTCTTTGCTTACCCATACTGTAGCCAAATAGTCAAATAACACATAATCACATGATGGCAATCAGAAAAATTAAGTATTTCTAAATACATAATTGGCTTAAATCACCCTTTTTCTGTCACGGCCCCTCGCCCCGGTTTGACCCGGTCCAGGAGCCGCGGGACAGAAACCCGTGGTATTTATTAATTTGAGTTTGACAGCGGAAGATTTTAGCAGGATCTTTTAAAACTTGAAATGCCCGATTATTTTATTTCATAAGTCGGGATAAACCCCGTGATTTATAATAGAGGAATTTACTAGGAAATTCCCTGTTTTACAAAACATGTTTATTCGTTTAACTGAGCCACTACTTCAAGCTTTATTAGTGCTCCGTCGCACTGTTCCTTGGTTCACAGTAGTTACCTGAAACTTGTTTTAAAAATATTTTGTCAGCGGGGAAATACTGGTGAATCATTCATTTTGATAAAACCACGCATAGTTATAAATTACAGCATAAGAACGATTACAATGGCTTTTATCTTATTTTTATCTGGCGTCGTGTCACCTCCTAGTGACGATGGTCATACCACTATTGGGTCCTTTCACCCAAGTAGTGATGATTATCACTGTTAGGATTTATTAGCCTAACCATGAGAAATTAGTAATGTGCACAATACCCCACTAGCCAGTGATTCAAGATAACCACGACTTAATCCCTGTAATTATAACTTTTGAAAATGATTGGAGTATTGTAAAACATTATTGATAAAAGAGAATGACTCACATTGCAGATTTAAATGGGCAGAGTTTAGCCTACTGATTAGCCTTGTAACCTAATTTAAAAAACAATGCACACGAACTAAGTCAGTAACTAATACAGCATTTACGATAACTCACGAGACTAAAACCCTCACAATGAATGACAAAGTGCAATACTTAAACATCCATCGTATTCACGACGAATGACAAAGTATAACCCTAATTTGAGCAGCACTTAAACATTCATCAGATAGTTTCAATCGATCGGACATTGAATCGTAGCAGCGATCGAGTTAATACCCGGTATCGTAGCAGCACCTCACTACCTTGAAAGTGAAATTCGAATTAGAGCAGTATAACTTCGTTTTTGAGAATTGTTTTCGACTCCAGTGAACTGCTCATGATCCGACCTATTTATAGCTGATTTTTGGGTCTGTCGCGGCCCACGTGAGCCATAGGCTCACCCTTACGCGGCCCGCGTGGCCACCTAGTCTACGTGTAGGCTTGCTGGGTCACGAGTAGGTGTGCCAGGTGGATAACACGTGGCCCGGATGCTTATCCGGTCAAACCTCAAGTTGACGCGGCCCACGTAAGGCTATGCTTTCCTTTACGCGGGCCGCCTGAAACTCATTTTTCTTGTTGTCTTGGTTTTTCATGCACCTTAGGGTTTCAGGGGTCCGGGTTTTTACTTACGGGTTGTTTTGGGACATTTTTGAAGGTCCTTACATCGGGAAAAAGGTATAAGGATTATTGAGGAGGTTTTGAAACTGCCAATCGTTGGTCCACCATTCGTCCATTTCTCCTAAAGGTTGGGTGTTGACGAGAGGATCGGGAATGGCTGGTTCCAAGTTTATTGGAAGTTGGGTTTCGACAGGATAAGGGAAGAGGTTGTTATTGATAGGCCTAAGGATATCACAACTTGCCAGTATGCGATCCAATTCCTCCTGCAATGGCAATTCCTCGGCTTGCCTAGAACTTTCCCCAATTTCTATTCCTGCTTGCCTAGAACTTTCCCCAATCTCAATCCCTTTTCCTTTATCCATGGGATTTTATAGCTTGGCAACTCTCCTAGTTGCTGGTTTCCACCTGCGTACACGCCTCCAGCCCACAAATCTTCTTCTTTTCTTTGGTTTTTGTTTCTCCGGAGGTGGAGCTTGGAATTCCATAGGTTCCTCAACATTGGCCAAATAACCGGTAAAGTCTTTGTAGACTTCTATTTTCACAGGATAGAGATTGAGATTCTGAAGAGCTTCAGATAACTCATTCATGCTGTTTAGCATATATGCAAAATGCACACAAAATGCTAAGTTAAAATTTTATAATAAAATTTTCACAGACGAATATTTAATGCAACTATTCAAGTATTATTGCACACCGTCCGACTTGTCTAATACAAAGGACAACTGAAACTCAAAATATACTAGGGTTGTGCATTCGTAATTTATTGTATTTTTCTTACTAACTTATTTATCTAATGGGCAAAAGTTTCTTTAAAGTTTCCGGCTTGTAGGTGATATGAGTGCTAGCACTGGGTCAGGGTATTTAAAAATTTGCATTTACTCCTGTAGTGGCGAACATATAGAGATCTGCCCATTTTTCATCTAATTCGTCTTCCCATGGTGGGTTATTGCCTATTTCCTGAGTTTCCTTAGGAATCAACACTTCTTTTGGTTGTGATTTCTTTATTTTCTCTTGACTTTTTCTAATAATCCAGCCTCTTTTCTTAGAGGTCAGTGATTTCTCAAACTGTGCCTTACGAACAAATATTCCTTCCCCAGTATATGTTGAATATCTAGAGAAATTTGATTGAGATGAATTACCCTTATCTTTTGGTGAACTATTTAATTGACGATAGATGTCTGAAAGTCTTTGCTTACCCACACTGTAGCCAAATAGTCAAATAACACATAATCACAGGATGGCAATCAGAAAAATTAAGTATTTCTAAATACTTAATTGGCTTAAATCAGTGGCTCTGATACCACCTTTTTCTGTCACGGCCCCTCGCCCCGGTTTGACCCGGTCCAGGAGCCGCGGGACAGAAACCCGTGGTATTTATTAATTTGAGTTTGACAGTGGAAGATTTTAGCAGGATCTTTTAAAACTTGAAATGCCCGATTATTTTATGTCATAATTCGGGATAAACCCCGTGATTTACAATAGAGGAATTTACTAGGAAATTCCCTGTTTTACAAAACATGTTTATTCGTTTAACTGAGCCACTACTTCAAGCTTTATTAGTGCTCCGTAGCACTGTTCCTTGGTTCACAGTAGTTACCTGAAACATGTTTTAAAAATATTTTGTCAGCGGGGAAATACTGGTGAATCATTCATTTTGATAAAACGACGCATAGTTATAAATTACAGCATAAGAGCGATTACAATGGCTTTTATCTTATTTTTATCTGGCGCCGAGTCACCTCCTGGTGACGATGGTCATACCACTATTGGGTCCTTTCACCCAAGTAGTGATGATTATCACTGTTAGGATTTATTAGCCTAACCGTGAGAAATTAGTAATGTGCACAATACCCCACTAGCCAGTGATTCAAGATAACCACGACTTAATCCCTGTAATTATAACTTTTGAAAATGATTGGAGTATTGTAAAACATTATTGATAAAAGAGAATGACTCACATTGCAGATTTAAACGGGCAGAGTTTTGCCTACTGATTAGCCTTGTAACCTAATTTAAATAACAATGCACACGTACTAGGTCAGTAACTAATACAGCATTTACGATAACTCACGAGACTAAAACCCTCACAATGAATGACAAAGTGCAATACTTAAACATCCATCGTATTCACGACGAATGACAAAGTATAACCCTAATTTGAGCAGCACTTAAACATTCATCGGATAGTTTCAATCGATCGGACATTGAATCATAGCAGCGATCGAGTTAATACCCGGTATCGTAGCAGCACCTCACTACCTTGAAAGTGAAATTCGAATTAGAGCAGTATAACTTCGTTTTTGAGAATTGTTTTCGACTCCAGTGAACTGCTCATGATCCGACCTATTTATAGCTGATTTTTGGGTCTGTCGTGGCCCGCGAGAGCCATAGGCTCACCCTTACGCGGCCCGCGTGGCCACCTAGTCTATGTGTAGGCTTGCTGGGTCACGAGTAGGTGTGCCAGGTGGACATCACGTGGCCCGAATGCTTATCCGGTCAAACCTCAAGTTGACGCGGCCCGCTTAAGGCTATGCTTTCCTTTACGCAGCCCGCCTGAAACTCATTTTTCTTGTTTTCTTGGTTTTTCATGCACGTTAGGGTTTCAGGGGTCTGGGTTTTTACTTACGGGTTGTTTTGGGACATTTTTGAAGGTCCTTACATCGGGAAAAAGGTATAAGGATTATTGAGGAGGTTTTGAAACTGCCAATCATTGGTCCACCATTCGTCCATTTCTCCTAAAGGTTGGGTGTTGACAAGAGGATCGGGAATGGCTGGTTCCAAGTTTATTGGAAGTTGGGTTTCGACAGGATAAGGGAAGAGGTTGTTATTGATAGGCCAAAGGATATCACAACTTGCCAGTATGCGATCCAATTCCTCTTGCAATGGCAATTCCTCGGCTTGCCTAGAACTTTCCCCAATTTCTATTCCTGCTTACCTAGAACTTTCCCCAATCTCAATCCCTTTTCCTTTATCCATGGGATTTTCTAGCTTGGCAACTCTCCTAGTTGCTGGTTTCCTCCTGCGTACACGCCTCTAGCCCACAAATCTTCTGCTTTTCTTTGGCTTTTGTTTCTCCGGAGGTGGAGCTTGGAATTCCATAGGTTCCTCAACATTGGCCAAATAACCGGTAAAGTCTTTGGAGACTTCTATTTTCACAGGATAGAGATTGAGATTCTGAAGAGCTTCAGATAACTCATTCATGCTGTTTAGCATATATGCAAAATGCACACAAAATGCTAAGTTAAAATTTTATAATAAAAATTTCACAGACGAATATTTAATGCAACTATTCAAGTATTATTGCACACCGTCCGACTTGTCTAATACAAAGGACAACTGAAACTCAAAATATACTAGGGTTGTGCATCCGTAATTTATTGTATTTTTCTTACTAACTTATTTATCTAATGGGCAAAAGTTTCTTTAAAGTTTCTGGCTTGTAGGTGATATGAGTGCTAGTACTGGGTCAGGGTATTTAAAAATTTGCATTTACTGCTGTAGTGGCTAACATATAGAGATCTGCCCATTTTTCATCTAATTCGTCTTCCCATGGTGGGTTATTGCCTATTTCCTGAGTTTCCTTAGGAATCAACACTTCTTTTGGTTGTGATTTCTTTATTTTCTCTTGACTTTTTCTAATAATCCAACCTCTTTTCTTAGGGGTAAGTGATTTCTCAAACTGTGCCTTACGAACAAATATTCCTTCCCCGGTATATGTTGAATATCTAGAGGAATTTGATTTAGATTAATTTCCCTTATCTTTTGGTGAACTATTTAATTGATGATAGATGTTTGAAAGTCTTTGCTTACCCATATTGTAGCCAAATAGTCAAATAACACATAATCACAGGATGGCAATCAGGAAAATTAAGTATTTCTAAATACTTAATTGGCTTAAATCAGTGGCTTTGATACCACCATTTTCTGTCACGGCCCCTCGCCCCGGTTTGACCCGGTCCAGGAGCCGCGGGACAGAAACCCGTGGTATTTATTAATTTGAGTTTGACAGCGGAAGATTTTAGCAGGATCTTTTAAAACTTGAAATGCCCGATTATTTTATTTCATAAGTCGGGATAAACCCCGTGATTTACAATAGAGGAATTTACTAGGAAATTCACTGTTTTACAAAACATGTTTATTCGTTTAACTGAGTCACTACTTCAAGCTTTATTAGTGCTCCGTAGCACTGTTTCTTGGTTCACATTAGTTACCTGAAACATGTTTTAAAAATATTTTGTCAGCAGGGAAATACTGGTGAATCATTCATTTTGATAAAACGATGCATACTTATAAATTACAGCATAAGAGCGATTACAATGGCTTTTATCTTATTTTTATCTGGCGCCGTGTCACCTCCTGGTGACGATGGTCATACCACTATTGGGTCCTTTCACCCAAGTAGTGATGATTATCACTGTTAGGATTTATTAGCCTAACCGTGAGAAATTAGTAATGTGCACAATACCCCACTAGCCAGTGATTCAAGATAACCACGACTTAATCCCTGTAATTATAACTTTTGAAAATGATTGGAGTATTGTAAAACATTATTGATAAAAGAGAATGACTCACATTGCAGATTTAAACGGGCAGAGTTTAGCCTACTGATTAGCCTTGTAACCTAATTTAAAAAACAATGCACACGAACTAGGTCAGTAACTAATACAGCATTTACGATAACTCACGAGACTAAAACCCTCACAATGAATGACAAAGTGCAATACTTAAACATCCATCGTATTCACGACGAATGACAAAGTATAACCCTAATTTGAGCAGCACTTAAACATTCATCGGATAGTTTCAATCGATCGGACATTGAATCGTAGCAGCGATCGAGTTAATACCTGGTATCGTAGCAGCACCTCACTACCTTGAATGTGAAATTCGAATTAGAGCAGTATAACTTCGTTTTTGAGAATTGTTTTCCACTCCAGTGAACTGCTCATGATCCGACCTATTTATAGCTGATTTTTGGGTCTGTTGCGGCCCGCGTGAGCCATAGGCTCACCCTTACGCGGCCCGCGTGGCCACCTAGTCTACGTGTATGCTTGCTGGGTCACGAGTAGGTGTGCCAGGTGGACAACACGTGGCCCGGATGCTTATCCGGTCAAACCTCAAGTTGACGCGGCCCGCTTAAGGCTATGCTTTCCTTTACGCGGCCCGCCCGAAACTCATTTTTCTTGTTTTCTTGGTTTTTCATGCACGTTGGGGTTTCAGGGGTCCGGGTTTTTACTTACCGGTTGTTTTGGGACATTTTTGAAGGTCCTTACAAGTAAACCCTTCAAGTACTGAGGGGAAACCTGAATTGCACAAATTATAATTTATAGTTCCTTTTAGGTACTTAAACAATCTGTTTATTGCTTGCCAATGATGTGTGCTCGGGTTACTTGTAAATCTACTAAGTTTTCCAACCGCATAAGCAATATCAGGCCTTGTGCTGATCATAGCATACATCAAACATCCTATTGCTTTGGAATATTCAAGTTGAGATATGGGGCTACCATGATTAGGCATAAGCCTAATGTTAGGATCAATAGGAGTTCCAACTAGAGAACAAATTAAACTGTTGAATTTCTTCAAGTTCTTCTCAATATAATGTGATTGATAGATTGATATACCATTGTTCCCTTGAGTGATCTTTATACCAAGAATCACCTCAGCCTCCCCCATATCTTTCATGGCAAACTTTGATGACAAGAACTCTTTGGTTTTAACAACTTGACCTAAGTCAGTACCAAATACCGACATGTCATCAACATATAGACAAATTATAACTCTTTTTCCTAAGGAGTCAAATTTGCTATATACACATTTGTCAGCTTGGTTAAGTATAAAACCATCTGACAACACCACATCATCAAATTTTTGATGCCACTGTTTAGGAGCTTGTTTCAAGCCATATAAAGACTTAACCAGCTTGCAAACCTTATGTTCATTTCCTGGCATAATGAAACCTTCTGGTTGTTTCATATATATTTCTTCGTCCAATTCACCATTTAGGAATGTGGCCTTTACATCCATTTGATGAATTTCAAGATTGTGGATAGCTGCTAAAGCCAACAACAACCTAATTGTGGATATTCTTGCTACTGGAGCATATGTATCAAAAAAGTCGATTCCTTTTTTTTGTCTAAAGCCTTGTATCACTAGCCTGGCTTTAAATTTATCAATGCTTCCATCCACTTTCATTTTCCTTTTAAAAATCCATTTACATCCTCTGTCAACTTCCAGGTCTTATTCTGCATGATAGAATAAATTTCATCTTGAATAGCTTCCTTCCAAAATGAAACATCCCTTGAAGCCATTGCTTCACTGAAAGTTTTCGGATCTTCTTAATATTGAAACAATATTGATATTGATATTCAATTTTATCCCTTGATCCTTCAACCAAATAAAGTTGGAAATCATCACCAAAGTTCTTGGCTTTCCTTACCCTAGTACTTTTCCTGGGTTCTGTACTAGTAGAAGGTACATCTTTCGTATTGATAGAGTTTCTTTCAAAATATTTTAAACTCCGAGTCATATCTTTAAGTCTAGGTACCGAGGAAAACATATCCTCATTCCCAAAATTTCCATCTCTTGACTCAATTACTGTGTGAACAGACACATTATCATTTGGTTCTGTTACATAAAACCTATGAGCCGGAGAATGTTCAGCATATCCAATGAATATAAAATCTATGCCTCTCTCACCTAAGGTTCTCATCTTAGGTTCAATGAGCCTTACTACAACTCTACAACCCCAAACTTTAAGATGACTTAAGTTTGGTGCTTGTTTGTGCCAAAGCTCATATGGGGTTACCTTGGTCCTTTTATTTGGAACCCTATTCAATAAATAGCAGGCTAATAGCATAGCCTTACCCCAAAATCCTTCATTCAAACCCTAATAAGACAACATGGAATTAACCATTTCTTTCAGTGTCCTATTCTTCCTCTCAGATACACCATTTTGTTGAGGTGTATAAGGTGCAGTGGTTTGATGTATGATACCAGTAGATTGGAAATAATCTGGATCATAATATTCACCACCTCTATCAGTACGAATATTTTTAAATAATTCCTTTTGATGCAATTCTACTTCTTGTTTATATATTTTAAACTTATCTAATGTCACACCCCGATATTTCCACGTATTACCGGTGGGCCCGGGGGGGAGTATCGTGACGTAGTTGATATCATCATGGTCAAACAACACAATATTTAAATGCACAGCGGGAGCAAAAGATAGATTTTATTTCAACCAAGTAAAATTGTAATATTAAGTATCACAATAATAGTTGAAACAGATCCACAGGCGGATCAAAATAAAAAGGAAAACTGTTCAACAGACTTCGACATCTAGAGCTTGCGAGACTTGATTATTGATGCCTGGAGTAGCCAGCATATTTCGTATAGTACCTGCACTTAGCCTTTTTTGGAAAATACGTCAGTTTACACTGGTAAATACAACTTAACTGACTCATTTTGAAAAGAGTTTAAAAATTTATTTGGATACACTTCGGCAAAATATCTTTTATAACTTGGGACAATTATTCAAAAACAATCTTGTATACAGTTTTACTTATTTGTCGTCCATCAGGGCCGGTTTGTAGGGCCGGTCTAGATTAACTGACACGCCACAGGTATAATGCCCACAAGGATTATTTCCTTAAAGTGGATTACCAGTTTTTACATAATGCATCTGTCAGGTGTACGCCTACACCCCGTGCTTAGGTCGTGGCCATTTCTTTGAATGATGCCAAGGATATCCGGGACATGGTCATTTAACCCCCAAAGGCCATACACCAAATAATACAGAATAAAACGAGTTATGTAATTACATTAATCACAATCCGATTTAAATGACTACATACCCGACCAAGCGGTATTATTATAATACCGTATCCCAAGCCCGTATAGGGAAAATAAGTTAAGAGTATTTACCTGATCAAAGTATAAGTCAAATACAACAAATGCATGTAGCTTTTACTGGGCTCCTAATCTGGAACGAAGGTTTTAATAACCTATTAGAATCCTAACGGGTCTTTAATTTAAGCTTAGACTCAAACCGGTTAGTTTTCAAAGGAAGACACGGTTCAAACGCATGATAAAGCGAAGACCGGTTTAGAATGTGGTTTTGACCCAACAAGCTTGTACACTTGTTTAATATGGGTAACTTAAACATATTCTGGATTTTGAGACAAAAACGATATGGTTTGACCCGTTTCGGCTAATATATGCAAACTAGTTACATAAGCCGATCCGAACGCGAAAAGTGCGTAAGGAGTAACCAAAAGAGTCATATGCAAGATTCCTGAGTTAATATGCCTTAAATATGTTGTGACATCAGTAAGATATCTTCTATTATGCCCGAAATGGATTTAAACTCAAACTATGCCCCGTATGGGCATTTTGGTCATTTTAAATGTTATAAAAGAGTTTAAATAATAATCTGAGTTATAGGTCTGATTTAATCAGTAAAAATGATTAATTTAATAAGTTATAACAGTAGGGTAATACACATATGTGAAATTTATCATTTAAAACCAAACTATGCACCTTAGGGGTATTTTGGTAATTTCACTTAGGCTTAAAAGGTCAAAACTGGAAATCTGAGGTTAAAACTCTTACTTACTGTTAATATATAAAGATTTACTGAAAATATCAGTAGGTATCAAACCCTATATGTTTAAAATAGTTTTAGTACATTAGTTAAAAACGCTTAAAAGGCGATTTGGAGCCATTTCCGGGTTTTCAAAGGAAAGCTGATATTTTTATTTTTCCAGAAGGCTCAAAATATTTTATTTATCATATTAGATCGGTAGAAAAAGGTTTGGGGTCAAAAGGATTTGTAAAACTCATTTTATAGCCCAAAAGGGCAATACCGGCAATTACCGAATCAAGCTTAGAACTCTAAGTTATGCTCAGCCTAAAAATAAATAAAAATCTTCAAAAATCTCAAAATATTATTTTATATCAGTGGGTAAAAGTTTGGTATCAAAAACCGGGTTTAGATAGGCTATACGCTAATTACACCGTTTAATTACTAAAAAGCTTCTCATTTACGCTAATGAGCATAACTCCTAATCTAGACCTCAAACTGATGTCAAATTTTAGGTGCAAGTCTAAAAATCAGTAACTAAGGTTTCTACTGTTTTACATTTTCAAAAATCACGTTTTAAGGTCATATGGGCATAATAGTCAACATATAAGCAATTAACGGGAACATGCATGTGAATCGGATAACTATTGAACCAAGTTGTATAATCACAGAGGGTTATACTATCATGAAACCTGGTCCTAATATGGCTCTAAGTCATTTCTAAAACATGCTTAAAAGGGTCACAACTGAAAGTCAAAGCAAAAGTCAAATTATGCGACTTTCGGTTCCAAACCGAGCCTAAACTGAAAATTGTCAGGTTGAACATGTTTAGACATGTTCTTTCATTAATTACCAAGTTATATTAATGATAAAACAGGTTGCATAGCTTCTACATTGCTAGTTATGCATTAATTTGATATTAAGCTTTCTGTTGACTTTTTAATATCAAGTTTGACCCGACAATTGACCTAGTTAGAGTGGGAATCAGAGAGTACCCTTTTGAGGGTTTATTACCCACATAATTACCTACTTATAGGTACTTTCAATTCGAGATTTGACTGAACAATTATTGATTAATCTCGAAGTCAAACCTTAATTACGATAGGTTTGACTTATAGTCATTAAGCTAATTAAAACTGAATACAGGAAGTTAAGGACACTTACAAATGTCCTAAGCACTATTAGGTAGCCTAAGGAAACTTGTGGCTGATCAGAGGAGCTCCAGAGAAGTCCTTGAAGTGAGCTTGAATGAGCAAGCAAAATGGTTGCAACTCAACTCCTTATATACTCAAAAATAAGTCATAAGATCTTGCCACAATAGTCTACAAGTGTTCCCTGATGATCCCCATGTGTCCCTATGCATGAAAATCTGTTTGCCACACTCCTGTATTCGAATACCATGCTAATGAGGCGGTGTAACAGGCTGAACAGGCAGCTGTCCAAAATTTGCTGCCAGCGACGGTCTTACGGACCGTAAGCAAGAAGCCTTGCGGTCCGTAAGCACCCCTTACGGACCGTAAGCTCTTGGCTTTGCGGTCCGTAACCGACCTTGATCAAAATGCCCAGTTACAATCTTGCGGACCGTAAGCCTTTGGCTTTGGGGTCCGTATCCGCTTTTTATTTATTATCTCCGTCCAGCCTTGCCACCTTACGGACCGTAAGGTGGACCCTTTGCGGTCCGTAAACGTTGACCAGAAGACAAAATCTTGAGAGCTTTGAGGTCTTGACCATGCAACTTTGTAAATCCGAAACTCATGCTTTCTTTTAAGTGTAGGGACCATGAAGTCAGGCTTTGCATGTCTCTGCATGTGTTGCCATGCACCATTTCCATCTTGGACTCTTGTGGGAAGGTCATGAATGCAAGATTTGTCAAAGACTCTCATAACATTCCTTTCTTTGAGGTTTTAGTTAATTAATATTAAGGCCAACCGGACTTGAAATTTATACAAATCAGATGTTTACAAAATACATCATGGTTTGGGATTTATAATTAAGTCATTCAGAGGTATCAATTAACATGTCGACATTTTTAAACCTACCATACATCTTTCGATTTGATCCGGGTTTATAACACGTTTGCATATATGACACGTGTCTTTATTTTATTGGGTATGATTTTACGAGGTGTTACATCTAAAGTTTCATCCTTTGTATGTAGCAAGTAAACATAACAAAACCTAGATGTTTGTTGTACAAATGCGACTACGAAACATTTTCTTCTTAAAGGAAACGTAACTTCAACTCTGCTACATCAATCTCGACAACCATTCATATATAATAAACCTATAGCTCTATGTTTGGAGATGATTATTGTAAAGCTGTCACACCCTGACTTTTGCGGAAGCGTGATTATGGTGTGACTTTCTTGTTATCATTGCATTCAACCATATCAAACAACTATATGATAAAACCACAGATTTGTCATCCATAAAATGAGTTTAAAACATAACAACATTGTCTAAAACGTAGACTTTAAATTCAAGTTTTACAAACCATATGAATTGTGTAAAAGTTCACTAAGGACTCGTCAAAAGATATTAGTTGTAATCAAAGTTTGGAAGACGTGTCTCGTCCAGGATTAAGACACACTGGCCAAACCCAAAGACCATGGATGACATCTTTATACTTAACATGACTTGAAACTCCAATGCCCGCCAGATCCATACTTAATATCCTGAAATACATGTAGTTTGAAAAACATCAAAAAAAGTTGAGCGAGTTCATGTGTATGTGTATAAATAAGCCTTTAAAGTATGTCTGTATAAATGTATGTCCCTGGTATGTAGCAACAAGGAAAAACAGATTAATTAATGTGTAGCTAATACATTAATAAGTGACATGGCCTAGGAAGCACTCAAACCTGTATGCGTATTTCGTACCGGCCCCTTCGGCGGAACGACATAGTCACCACATGCAGCCAACTCACAGGCCCATGGGTGATCGGAAATTCATGAAGAATAGTATGGCAACACGTTTCCATTTAACTCTCAAATAATCCAGGTAAGTTGGACGCGAGGGACCGAATACATAAATATGTGGAAGGATGGAAGTGAAGGGATTAAACATGACAAAATGCCAAATTTTTTGCTTCTGAAGATCCCTTACGGACCGCAAAGCTTACGCCTTACATCCGCAACGCATTGTTAGTTGCATTTTTAGGCACATTTTTATAACACATTAAAATTAAAATCTTGTCACATATCATGCATATATCATAGTCATACCTCATTATTTTGTAAAACACTCGTTTTCAGGGAATGAAATCTACTTTGGATTGTTTGTGATGTCTTTTTGTACATGTGGAGCGATCGCCATAGATCATAATGGGCATGGGAAGGCTTAAGAGTCAAAAAGGAACAATGTGGTTAAACGGGGAAACATAATGGAAGGTGTCAAATTTATAACAGCTCAAGAAAATAAAGATTTAAATGGACCTACAAGTGCAATCTTGGGCGAGACCAGCCATATTCAAGAAAAAATGAAGTTATGAAATTGGCATTTAAGTTAACAAATTTTAGTTGTACTAAAATTTAATGATGGAAATTAAAACAAAATTGTGGGGCTGAAAGTTTTGTTTTCATGGGCTAAATGAAATTTGGTGGATCAGCCCACAAAAGAAAGAAAAAAGAAAACAAACGTAGAGGAATGCGTGGAAATTAAAGGGGATATGTATTTTCTTGAATGAGATTTGAGAGAAGGGGACGCATATTCGTTCACAACGATCTTTGACTGCTGCAATTTTCGAGTTGGAGATCAAGAGAAGCAACAATTCGGATTTTGGGGAAGTAATTTTGGTTTGTTAGTTTATGTTGTTTCAGCCACCATGTCTGGCTAGACTTTTATAGATTCAACATTAGGGTTTATTTTCTTTGATATGGTTCATAAATTTATGTGAAACGAGCACGTTAGATTCAATTATTTTAGTGGTTTGTTTGTGTGATTCTTGTTTTTAATACGGATCAAATCCAGAAAAATATTTGATTATTAGTAAACCTGATCAATTTATTAATTGGGTAAATTACACTTTTCATCCTTTATCTTTTTATCGGATTGCAACGGATGCCCTTTAACTTCAATAATTACAGTCACCGTCCTTTATTTGTAAAACTCATTACACCTTACGTCCTTTAACCATAACCAAGTTAAAATTTTCAGTTAAGAAAGGCATGTGCCTTGCACATGAGGGTAGATTGGTAATTTACTAGTATATTTAAAATATATTTAATCAAACACATATAACCCACCCCCTCTCTCCAGAATCTGAAAACCCTATCTCTCCTTCTTCCTTCTTCCTTCTTCTCCACCCACCACCACCAACCCACCACACCACCACCCACCCTATACACATTACTGCCGCTGCCACTGCACACTACCATTACCGACACCCCTATCCAATTTGCAATATGACTATCGTATCCCCATTATCTCCACAGGCACCAGCACCATAGCATGAAACCTCCACCGCCGCCAATTTCTGTTATAGTGTTTTAGAAACCCACTAACTTCTCGAATCAGAACTTGAGACCCAAAACACTCCTGAAAAAAACCTCGATTACCCGACCTGAATATCGAAAAACACAGATCCAAAAACTCTGTTACGGTAGAGATGAAGAAGATGAATGTTTTGGTCGCCAACACAAAAAGAAGAATACCCACAAAGCTTCAGAGTAGGATTCTGATGTAGAATATTCTTAAAGACTGTAATTTTTTCTAACATCATGATTCTTCTTTTGTGGAAGTTAAAGCTTTGAATTGGGGTTTTGATTTACATCAGTGGCTTTACCTTTTTTTTGTTATTAAGGTGATGTTTGGGTTCGGTAATCCTCAAATTGAATTGGGGTTTTGATATACATCAGTGAATCGCTCGAATAGTGAGTGCTTTTGAGAGTGGTGATGGTGAGTGGTGCTTATGGCGGTGAAGATGGCGGTGGCACGTGGTGGGTGGTTGCCGGGATATTGAGAGAGACTGTCTTTACAAGAAAGAGTAGTGTGGGGAGAGAGTTTTTAGATAAATAAATAGAACAAAATTACAAATCTACCCTTGTGTGCAAGGCACATGCCTTTCTTAATTGAAAATTTAAACCTGGTTATGGTCAAAGGACGTAGGGTGTAATGGGTTTTACAAACAAAGGACGGTGACTGTAATTATTGAAGTTAAAGGGTATCCGTTGCAATCCGATACAAACATAAAGGACGAAAAGTGTAATTTACCCTTATTAATTTTTCTAACAAAGTTCATCAAGATTTTAATCTCGAATCAGATTTTAAGTTTTAATAAAAGGAACAAATAATGGTTCAAGTTTGTCTATGAATTTGAATTTATTATAGAATCATACAATCTAGTTAAATGTACCGAACGACGTGTGTGTTCGGTTATAATCGATACTTCTATCATGCAACCCGCACACTAAGATCCAAACGGCGTGAACTTATAGTAGCGGGTTGGCTCTAACCGACGAACTGCGCTTGGTTAGACATTAGATGAAGTGGATGTCCGAACGGCGTGACGTCTAGTTTTGATACAAACTATTAATTAAAAGGATCATTGCACCGTGACCTTTAATGATCGTAAGTCGGACCGAATCAAGAAATTGCGCTGGTGTTGAAATTAGTTTTTATTTTCTAAATTTACCCAAACTTTTTTTTAATAGACATTTTTATATAATTATTCGTTGTCATTAATTTTTAGTCTAAATTAAAATTCCCTTTTCAAAACAAATGTATCTGGATAAAATCTTTTTGGTATAAATTAGTTAATTTGTATCCCTGTGTACTCAAACCTGACTTATTCATACTATTTTTAGTGTGTCAAGTAGGTTTATTTCATATTTATTTGCTGGTTCGACACCCAACAGGCATTTGAATCCTATGGGCACCAGAAGCTCTTGCGGACCGCAAGGCTTCACTTCTTACGGTCCGTAAGAGGGTCGCTGGCAGTTCATGTGCAGCTAGCAGTTGCAGCAGTCGTTCCTGCAACCAATACCGCAATTTTGCCACCTTTTCTCCTGCTTTGGACATGTGTGATGACACTAATCACCTCCTTAGCATCCCTGATCACACTTGGCAAGAATTGAAGGCTTGAGCTCAAGTATAAATAGCTCCATTCTTGCACCTTCATAAATTGCACCTTCACTTTCTTATTCTCTAATCTCTTGGAGTTGCTTCTACTCATAAAGAGGCCTCTTACCTGAAGTTTTAATCTTCCTTGAACACTTGTAAGTGTTTTCCTTCAGCCTTGTTTCATTTATAGGCTAGTTATTAAGCGAAAGTCATGCAAATTGACTTTTGCTTTGACTTTCGGTTATGACGATTTCGTTCAAGCCAAAGTTCGTATCGAACATGGCTATGTGATCATAACAATGTAGGTATTAATCCTCTATGAGGGCACCTTCTGAAGATCACGTTAAGTTGGTCAAATGACGAGTCAAAGTTTTATTAAATAAAAGTAAAAAACGCAGATTTTAGTAATTAACGATAAATGAACTTCTAAGTATCGAAACCTTAATTTTTGACACTATATCCGTTTATATAACATATTAGGAGATGTTAGATCATCCAACCCGTCATATCCTGCTTAGATCTCGGTTTGCAACCGAAAGTCAAACAATTTGACTTCTGCTTTGACTTTCGATTCTGGCTCGTTTAGGATAGTTTAGATACTGATTTGAAGTTGTAATATAATCATATTGTTATAGGGAATAACCCCTAAGGGTTATACCTTCTAATCATATCATTTGTTGGGTTTTATGTAAAGTCCATATGTTATGCCTAAATAATGCCCAAAATGCCCTTTTCGCACATAGAATGACTTAAAAGCATAATGAACATGTAATGTGAGTTTGGAACTGATGTAACATTGTAATAAACATGTTTTGGCATAATGGACTTACCATAGACACATTCGACCACCCGATGCCACATATGTGCATACGGTTGACTTATATAGCATACTTTATATAAGTTAGCCGAATCGGGTCAAGACCTTTCCAAATCAGTTCTAATCAGAATGCTTGGTTATTTGACCCGTATTATATGAATCATTGTACTCATAAGGGTTCAAACCATATTCTATCCGGTCTCCGCTTAATCTAGTGAACCGTACCTATTTATTAAAAGTTAACCGGTCCAAGTCATATAACTCGAATAAGACCCGTTAACATTCTAACAGATCGTAGTTCAGTCCATTCCAGACTAGGAGCCTCCAGTAAATTGCGCCCGTGTTTAGGTTGTTTTGATTACAGTTGTGCTTTAGCATCCTTGATTTGTAAGGAAAAGTACAGGTAAATACTCTTACCATATTTTCCCTATAAGGGCTTGGGATACGGCATTAGCCGCTTGGTCGAGTATTAAATCATGGACGAATGATGCTAAAATTTAAATAACCCGTTTTAATCTGTTTTTCTTGATAACTTAAACATTGGGGGTTAATGTGACCGTGTCTTGGATATCATCGGCCCACTTAATTGCAAGTGGCCACGACCTAAGTGCGGGGTGTAGGCATACACCTGACAGACGCTAATGCTATTATATATTTTATTTAAAAATGTGGCTTCTTGGTTAATCATGTATCGGAGTTTAGTTCCGGACCCCATATGTATTGACAAGCATGTAAAACTGGTAGCAAGAGATATCGCTTTGTCCCAAGTTATTCATAAAATGATATACCAAATGGTATAAAATGATTTGAAAAGTTTTTTTTTTAAATGTGTTGGTTAATTGTATTTACCAGTGAAAACTGGCGTATTTTCAAAAGACTAAGCGCATGTTTAATAGCAAATACGGAATAGGCCGGAGCTGCTCAGTTTATGCATATTGGAATTGCGAATCCACACAAGGCCTAGTAGTCTAAAGTTTCCTTTTGTTATTTCTGATCCACCTGTGGATCTTTTAGTACACTTTCCGTTTGTATAATTTATTTTTGAACTTTTCGGACGATTGTACTTTGTAATATTAATTTATAATCCCAAGACTTCCGCTATGCTATATGTGAATATTTGTTATCAATCATCACGCATAAACCCCAAGTTCGGGCCCATTGGGAAATCAGGGTGTGACAATTATAGGCCTCGCTTTTAAATGCTCATTCAATAAATATCATCTCATCAAATTTGAGTACTCCATGTTTGGAGGGTAGTGTAAGTGTTTAACAAATTTAATTCTTTGAGTTTGTAGTGAACTGTTAGTTGTGTACCACGTTTAGTGTTTTACTCAGATATATGGCAGTGATCTAATGATGATATGTGAAATGCAGGATAGTGTAACTATATTGTAACTGGGAGTAGTTTACAAAATTAAACTTTACAAAGGACTTATAGAGGTATTTGTGGGATGTTGTTGGATTAATGGCTCGGTTGATACTACTCATATGACTAATGTATTAGTTTCTAGATTTTGTTTTGTTTAAATTGTTCTAACATTGTATCTTTTTGCACATTTTCTAGAGATTTTTATAGGAAATCTTCATACTTTTACAAGTCCTTTTGAAATATTTTCCATGTCATCTTGGACTAGATTTGTGTGGAGGGGTCTAAATGTTTCCTTAGAGCGTTAGTTATTCAAGTGTAGCCCATAGTGTTCTAGATCTCGAGCATTACAGGTCGCATGTACGGGAGTCATGATATTCTCTACAACCGAAATCCATGACCTTTTCATTGTGCTTCCTTTGTGACACATGTCTGCTCTATTTACGGCAGACGAATGGATATGTTCTTTGCTTTCTACACATGTTGCATTTGTGACTACCATCGTGTAACTCATTGGGTGTTGCACTCTTTCCCCTCGCTTCCTATGGTGTTTTCAGTATCATGCAATGTGATTTCATCCTCATCTTAACTTGACCTTTAACATCCATCTCAAATCTCATTGTTGTAATGCTTCACATTTTTGTACTTTTCATATTTAGAAAGTTGTTTTCGTAATTCTATTTTTGGAAACTTGTATTCGTATTTCATTTCCAATCTACGTAATCTCGAGACTTTGATCATAATGGAAATACATATTTATTCACGCTTGTTTATGCATAAATACATGATACTTAATCAATCTCGGATATGTGCTTTATATACAAAACCGAATTATACTTGATGTTTAAATATATACGGAATCATACTCATACATATTCATGTTATTCACACACTCATATATCCCTTGAATGCCTAAAAAAATTAGGTCCTTACGGTCCGTAAGCCCTTCTGGGCTGGCAAAATATTTGAAAACTCGCGAATTTCACCTCTCTTCCACCTCCAACCTTCACCAATCACCTCCTAACTTCATTTAAGACCCAACCCTAATCACCCACTTATAAATATGCCTTCCACACCTTTTCACACTCCACAAATCACTCCAACCACTCAAATCCTCTCAAGAAATTATGTTTTGGGCAGAATACTCTCTAGTGTTCAAAGTGAGTTCTAACTCACCTCTCCTACTTATTCTTCTTGTTTTCTTGTATCAAACCTGTAATACCCAAAAATTTAAAACTATTATTATTATTATTATTTATTTTAGTTAATAGGAAACCCTAATTAAGACACCCAAGTAATTCCGTACAAACCCTAGAAATTTCAGAATTTTCAGAATCAGGATTAGGGCCCCTAAAACTCAGGGGGGGATAAAACCTAGTTACGATTATCCACATAACTACCTGTAGAAATCAAATTTAAGAAATCCGTCAACTCAGCAAGCCTACTCATACACGTGGCAACCCTATGAAAATAGTTTGGCAGTCGCGCTGCGCGACGGCTATAGGTGTTACCAGTCGCGCTACGCGACTGGGTCAAAAATCCAGTATAAATAGAGGATGTTGGGACTTGATTCTGGGCACAAAAACGACGTTCAAACTTCAAATTCACTCTGAGTTATCATCCAATTACTCTCCAAACACACACAAAACACTAATTAAGAGTAGCGGGGTGCTGCAGAACAGGGTAATAACTCGATCGCTATTACGATTCATTGTCCGATCAATCAATATATCCGATGGATGTTTAAGTGCTGCCCACATTAGGGTTATACTTTGTCGTTCGTCATTAATTTGACGGATCATCGTTAATTCGATGGATAAAGTATTGTACTTTGTCGTTCGTCATTAATTTGACGGATCATCGTTAATTCGATGGATGAAGTATCGCACTTTGTCGTTCGTTGCGAGAATTTGATCTCGTGAGTTATCGTAAAGGCTGTATTAAGTTACTAACCTAGTTTGTGTGCATGTTATTTAAATTAGGTTAAAAGACTAATCAGTAATCTAAACTCTGTCCGTATAAATCTGAAATATTATCACAAGGTAGCATCAATTTGGAATTATTAAGGTACGGATCCTTACCCCACTTCTTATTGCTTCATATTCAAATTGTTATAAACCACTAAATTACTATATATTTTAACACTCTTCACGTCTTTGATTATCGATTCATTTGACAGTCCGTTCGAATTCTGTTCTAATCATTTGAGTTAAGCTTTCATGTCATGCGATAGTATTATGTTAGTTGTACTCATTATCGCATGTTCTAATATAAGTTCCGTTCTGTTATGAAAATAAGTTTTATAAGTTATGTGAATAAGACCATTTGTACTCTGATACCCTGAGTATCGCTTCTCGTGGAGTGGCCCACGAGCATGTTGTTGCGGCATCAACAGCATGTGCTCCATCTGTGACGGAGAGATTAGTTCACGGCGTCCCTAGGTACAAGTGTGGTACAAAGCTACTAGGAGGCGTATGGATCGATCCTAGAATTTAAGTTAATGAGATGGATAACAGGTATGCCAACTGGCCATCTCGTGTGATAAGTATGCAGGAGTAGCTACCTGTGTATTGTCACGTTTTCAGTTTGCTCATGGGTACATCCGTAAGATATGATTATGAAATTATGTTCTTGCGTTGTATAAGTTTTGCATAAAGCGTTATTTGTTCTTTGAGCCTATAATTCCGTACTGAGCATTCGGCTCATTCCGTATAAATTTTGTATTTACAGGTCAGCAGGTTATCTTGGGCGGGGGAAAGAGAGAAGAATAAAGCTTAGGAATAAATCTGAAGATGTTAGTTAATAAAATTGAATGTGTCTGCTTGTATATTAATCTTAAGTTTCGTTGTTATATGGTTGTATCCTTGTCAAATAAATAAATGGAATTATGACTTTTGTTTATGATACTACTGTTATTGTGACACGTCAGCCCTTCCGGGTTGGGGTGTTACAGCTATGGTATCAGAGCAAAGGCTCTTTCCTGTAGAAAACTTGAAGATAGTAATTAAAACCTGTGAGGAATGGGTAGATATCTATGATAGGATTCAACTTGATCTCTTATTTGGTTTAATTCCAATGTTTATTCATATAGATGCCTCCTCGTCGTCCGCTACGTAGGAATACTCGTACTAACCCTGTACGTAACAACACTTCTTCGAATGAGACTCCAGTCGATCCAAGCGTAATTAATGCTATCAACCAGGCTGTTGCCGGGTTGCTTCCAAACCTGGTTGCTCAAACAGCTGAGGCCGTTATTCAACAAACTCGTCATCCAGAAGGCACTAACACTAATCCAACCTCTGGTGGTGAAACTCGTGAGAATACCACGAACAATACTAATTATAGTATAGACATATGGATTAGTAAATTCCAAAAACAAAAGCCGAAATCCTTTAGTCACGATAATAATCCAGTCGAAGCAAGAAACTGGATAGCTCATATTGAAAAGATCTTCGGAGTTCTTGGAGTTCCGGAGCAATACAAAGTTAGATTGGCTACCTACAAATTCGAAGATGACGCACAAACTTGGTGGGAAGGATATAAGAATGTCAAAGGAGGGGATGATTTTGACGCTAATCTTTCATGGGTCGACTTTCGTAATATCTTTTACGACAAGTATTTTTCGACCGCTGATAAAGAAGCTTATATCAGGGAGTATGCAGTGATTCGACAGGGGAGTGATGAGCCAGCCTCTGAGTTCATTACTCGATTTTCAAGGTTGGCTAGTATTGTAGGAGACGTTGCAGGATCAGCAGAAGTCCAGGCAGAAAAATGCAAGTGGGCAGTCAATGATCGAATTCGGAAGTCGATCATGTACATGAAATTTAAGGATATCACCGAAGTTGCTGATGCAATCAAAACTTTTGAATTCGAAAGGAAAGAATTCTTATCTCGAACTGGGGATAATAAGAAGAGAAATAGGGAAGGACAATTTAAGCAGGAAAACGGCAAATCATCCACTACGCCACAGCATCAAGACCGCAAAGTGCAAGGAAATCAAAACTCTGGAAATCAGGCACGTCCATGGCAACCTAGACCACAAAACCCGAGACCTGCTCAAAACCAGATTCAATTGTATGCAGAACCTATTAGAGCTCAACCACTGAATCAGCATGTAAACCCGAATCAAATTACATACCCTCTATGTAATACTTGTGGTAAGCGACATCAGGGCATATGTCACCGAGGTACAGGAGCATGCTTTAGATGTGGCCAAACTGGACACATGATCAAGGAATGTCCTAAGAAAGATACTAAGAAGAATAACCAACCCAATGTTGGAGGAAGAGTTTTCACACTTTCTGCTACTGATGCTGCTAATGTCCCAGGTACTGTGTCGGGAACCCTTCAGCTTGGTAAACATAGTATCTATGTGTTATTCGACACAGGAGCGACTCATTCTTTAGTATCCCATTCGTTTACTAAGTACCTTCCGATAAAACCAACTCTCTTAAATCATACCTTAATCATTTCCACTCCCATGGAAAATTTATCCGCAATCACTTACGTATATAAAGATTGTCCGATCCGTATTGAATCTATTGTGTGTAAGGCAGACCTATTTCCAATACATATGTGTGACTTTGATGTTATTCTAGGAATAGATTGGTTGTCTAGACATCGTGTAACTATAGATTGTCATTCTCGCCGTGTTATTTTCGGTAATCTTCATCATCCTGATATTATATATCAGGGAACTCAAGCTCATAAATCTCTTAAGATTATTTCTGCACTCAAAGCTCGAAAATTCATATCAAGCGGTTGTGCTGGATTCCTAGCATCGATTAGGGATACTTCTGCTAGTGTTAAGAGTATCGATAGCCATTCCGTTGTTCGTGAATATCCTGCTGTATTTCCGGATGAACTACCAGGATTACCACCCGACCGTCAGGTAGAATTCACCATCGACTTGATCCCTGGTGCCGAACCTATTTCTAAAGCTCCATATCGTATGGCTCCAATGGAACTGAAGGAGTTGAAGGAACAATTGCAAGAATTGTTAGATTTAGGATTCATAAGACCTAGTGTTTCACCTTGGGGTGCTCCGGTCTTATTTGTGAAGAAGAAAGACGGTAGTATGCGTTTATGTATTGACTACCGAGAACTGAACAAGATTACTATTCGTAATCAGTATCCTCTGCCTCGCATTGATGATCTCTTTGATCAACTTCAGGGGGCTCAGTTCTTCTCAAAAATTGACCTGAGGTCCGGGTATCATCAGCTAAAGATCAAGAATGATGATGTTCCCAAGACCGCCTTTCGTACTCGATATGGTCATTACGAATTTTTGGTTATGCCCTTTGGGCTAACTAATGCACCCGCAGTCTTCATGGATTTGATGAATCGCGTATTTCACAAATTCCTAGACCAATTCGTAATTGTTTTTATCGATGACATTCTGGTATATTCCAAGAGTCGTGAAGAGCATGAAGCACATCTACATGCGGTACTTGGAACCTTGCGGCATGAGAAGTTGTACGCAAAGTTTTCCAAATGTGATTTTTGGCTTAGCCAAGTGGCATTTCTAGGTCATGTCATATCAGCAGAGGGAATTATGGTAGACCCAACAAAGGTTGAAGCTATTACAAAATGGCCAAGACCCACTTCTGTTACCGAAATACGAAGTTTCTTGGGTCTTGCTGGCTATTACCGAAGATTTGTTGAAGGATTCTCGGTAATCGCTTTACCACTCACAAAACTCCTAAGGAAAGGGGTGAAGTACTCATGGAATGAGGAACAAGAGAAAAGTTTTGAAGAATTGAAGAAGCGACTCGTATCCTCTCCGATACTCGCTCTTCCTTCTGGATCAGGAGGTTACCAAGTCTATAGTGATGCCTCAAAGAAAGGATTAGGTTGTGTGCTAATGCAACATGGGAAGGTTATCGCTTATGCCTCCCGTCAGTTAAAGCCTTATGAAGTTAACTACCCTACACATGATTTAGAATTAGCCGCAGTCGTCTTTGCACTTAAGATTTGGCGACACTATCTGTATGGTGAAAGTTGTGACATCTTTACCGACCACAAGAGCCTCAAGTACATATTTACGCAGAAGGAGCTAAATATGAGGCAAAGAAGGTGGTTAGAACTTTTAAAAGATTACGACGTAAATATTCAATACCATCCAGGCAAAGCCAATATTGTAGCTGACGCATTGAGCCGAAAGAATACCGGGACTATATCTTGCTTACAAATTCAGCCTCGTATTAGGAGGGATCTCGAAAGGATGAACATTTGGCTTCAGGTTAGTAAATCTGATGGATATCTGGCTAGAATGCAGATTGAACCCAACCTCATATCACGGATCAAAGATGCACAAAAGCAAGATGGAGAACTTTGGGCAATTGTGCAAAATCTTGAGGTGGGTAAGCAATCTGAATTTCGTATAGACCATCATGGGGTGATTTGGTGCGGTAAGAGACTTTGTGTACCCGATGACTCCAGCCTTCGTGAGTCATTGTTAGCCGAAGCTGACAGCTCACCATTTTCAATTCACCCAGGATCTACCAAGATGTATCGAGACTTAAGACAGAACTTCTGGTGGAATGGCATGAAGGAAGACGTTGCTCGATACGTAAGTAAATGCCTCACTTGCCAACAAGTGAAAATTGAACACAAACGAGCAAGCGGTCTATTGCAGCCATTGGATATTCCCATATGGAAGTGGGATGAGATCACAATGGATTTTGTTACCGGTTTGCCTAAGACATTCAAGAAGAATGATGTTGTATGGGTTGTTGTCGATAGATTGTCAAAGTCAGCCCATTTTCTACCGATTCAGCAAGGATTTTCGGTTAATAAGTTATCCGAAATATTTCTTCAAGAAATTATTCGACTCCATGGCACACCATCTTCCATTGTTTCCGATAGAGACCCACGTTTCACCTCACGATTTTGGAAAGGTTTTCAGACAGCTTGGGGTACACGACTGAAGTTTAGTACGGCTTTCCATCCACAAACAGATGGGCAGTCGGAACGCACGATTCAGACCTTGGAAGACATGCTCCGAGCATGTGCACTTGAATGGTCTGGAAACTGGGGTGAATATCTATGCCTTGTGGAGTTCGCTTACAACAATAGTTGGCAAGCAAGTATTGGCATGGCACCTTTTGAGCTTTTGTACGGTCGAAAATGTCGAGCACCGATATGCTGGGATGAAGTCGGAGAAAAGATTATTGAAGGGCCAGAACTAGTTCAGATTACAAATGAAAAAGTCACCATGGCACGAGAAAAACTGAAAGAAGCTCAGAGCAGACAAAAGAGCTATGCAGATCAAGATAGACGACCACTCGAATTTAAAATTGGCGACCACGTTTTCTTAAAGGTATCACCTTGGCGTGGCGTTCGTAGATTTGGAATTAAAGGGAAGCTTAGTCCCCGTTTCATCGGTCCGTTTGAAATCCTTGAAAGAATTGGAGAAGTGTCATATCGACTGGCTTTACCTCCTCAGCTCTCTCACGTTCATAACGTTTTTCATGTCTCCTCATTAAGAGGATATAATTATCATCCACTCCATGTCATTAGTTATCCGTTACTCACAATTCGCGAAGATTTGTCCTACGAAGAGGAACCAGAAGCCATATTAGATCGACAAGAAAGGGTTTTGCGTAGGAAAGTAATTTCGTTTGTTAAAATCCTCTGGAAAAATCACTCTGAACACGAAGCAACATGGGAGTCAGAAGAATCAATTCGCTCTCTATACCCTAATCTATTCTCGCAATAGAATTTTAGTCAAGGTAACAGTGAACCTTGCTCTTTGATCTATGTTTAATTGTTTTTGTTTGTGGTCATTTATATTTTGCCTTATGTGAATATATCTTAGTTATGATTAAGCATGTCTATGTAGGAGATATCAGTACCAATAGTCACTCTATTATCTGTAAGTCTCTATTGACTTTTCGTACGGTAAGATATTTTATTAAGATGCGTTATAGGAGAACCATTAGGACATGATGATAAGGTAATTAACAATTATGGTCATAAACGTAATTATAAATTTCAGATACACATGTGTGTTTAGGAGATTCTTGTTAATAACTCTGCTATGAAAGTTCCGTTACTTATACGATATGTTCTAAAAATTTCGAGGACGAAATTTCTTTTAAGGGGGTAATAGTTGTAATACCCAAAAATTTAAAACTATTATTATTATTATTATTATTTATTTTAGTTAATAGGAAACCCTAATTAAGACACCCAAGTAATTCCGTACAAACCCTAGAAATTTCAGAATTTTCAGAATCAGGATTAGGGCCCCTAAAACTCAGGGGGGGATAAAACCTAGTTACGATTATCCACATAACTACCTGTAGAAATCAAATTTAAGAAATCCGTCAACTCAGCAAGCCTACTCATACACGTGGCAACCCTATGAAAATAGTTTGGCAGTCGCGCTGCGCGACGGCTATAGGTGTTACCAGTCGCGCTACGCGACTAGCGCGACTGGGTCAAAAATCCAGTATAAATAGAGGATGTTGGGACTTGATTCTGGGCACAAAAACGACGTTCAAACTTCAAATTCACTCTGAGTTATCATCCAATTACTCTCCAAACACACACAAAACACTAATTAAGAGTAGCGGGGTGCTGCAGAACAGGGTAATAACTCGATCGCTATTACGATTCATTGTCCGATCAATCAATATATCCAATGGATGTTTAAGTGCTGCCCACATTAGGGTTATACTTTGTCGTTCGTCATTAATTTGACGGATCATCGTTAATTCGATGGATAAAGTATTGTACTTTGTCGTTCGTCATTAATTTGACGGATCATCGTTAATTCGATGGATGAAGTATCGCACTTTGTCGTTCGTTGCGAGAATTTGATCTCGTGAGTTATCGTAAAGGCTGTATTAAGTTACTAACCTAGTTTGTGTGCATGTTATTTAAATTAGGTTAAAAGACTAATCAGTAATCTAAACTCTGTCCGTATAAATCTGAAATATTATCACAAGGTAGCATCAATTTGGAATTATTAAGGTACGGATCCTTACCCCACTTCTTATTGCTTCATATTCAAATTGTTATAAACCACTAAATTACTATATATTTTAACACTCTTCACGTCTTTGATTATCGATTCATTTGACAGTCCGTTCGAATTCTGTTCTAATCATTTGAGTTAGGCTTTCATGTCATGCGATAGTATTATGTTAGTTGTACTCATTATCGCATGTTCTAATATAAGTTCCGTTCTGTTATGAAAATAAGTTTTATAAGTTATGTGAATAAGACCATTTGTACTCTGATACCCTGAGTATCGCTTCTCGTGGAGTGTCCCACGAGCATGTTGTTGCGGCATCAACAGCATGTGCTCCATCTGTGACGGAGAGATTAGTTCACGGCGTCCCTAGGTACAAGTGTGGTACAAAGCTACTAGGAGGCGTATGGATCGATCCTAGAATTTAAGTTAATGAGATGGATAACAGGTATGCCAACTGGCCATCTCGTGTGATAAGTATGCAGGAGTAGCTACCTGTGTATTGTCACGTTTTCAGTTTGCTCATGGGTACATCCGTAAGATATGATTATGAAATTATGTTCTTGCATTGTATAAGTTTTGCATAAAGCGTTATTTGTTCTTTGAGCCTATAATTCCGTACTGAGCATTCGGCTCATTCCGTATAAATTTTGTATTTACAGGTCAGCAGGTTATCTTGGGCGGGGGAAAGAGAGAAGAATAAAGCTTAGGAATAAATCTGAAGATGTTAGTTAATAAAATTGAATGTGTCTGCTTGTATATTAATCTTAAGTTTCGTTGTTATATGGTTGTATCCTTGTCAAATAAATAAATGGAATTATGACTTTTGTTTATGATACTACTGTTATTGTGACACGTCAGCCCTTCCGGGTTGGGGTGTTACAAAACCACTTGGATAACCTCTAGGATTGTTACCCAATGTTCACCATGGTGTAACAAGGTGGTACAACTCCAGAAAAGGAGTCTAAAGTGGCTAAAACTTTTAGTTTTTAATCAAACTTTTCACACCTGTTCATATTTTTATTGTAAGAATCCTACACTTACCTTGCTTATAACCAAACCTATGGTTATGGGGCTGGAATAAGGTTGATTCACACAAGTTTAGAGGTCCAAGAACCTCCTAAACTTTTTGTTTTAACAAGGTTCCAAGTAACCTACAAGTGTTGAGACCATCCAAGTTCATCATCTTCAATACGGTGGAACTTGGGTTTTGGTAAAAGTGTGAACCATGAAAGCCTTGGCTTTCCAACCATGTTCCATAACCTCACTTTTTTATTGTTAGCTTAACCTTCATACAACTAAGTCTCAAAACAATTTCCAAACAAAGGGACAAGGCTACATCACGTCCCCAAACACTTTCCATGTTTGGGATGCACGCATCTAGCTTGCTCACTTGGTTGTTTTTAGAACTAGTAGTTTTAAGTTCTTATATTCACATTCGTGACCAACCGAAATCATCAACAAAGTTGATGATTTTGTGCTTTGGTGATTCATATAAGGAGGTTAAATGGATGTTCATCATCCTACCTCCTTCCATGACCATTCTTATGGCTCCTTGATAATAGACTAATTATAATACATGAACTATAAACCGAATCATCATTTTATCCAAACTCATGGTTAAAAGTGGTGTAGTATGGTATTATTATCTATAGGTTAAGGTTCCTCATACTTGGACTTCCAATGGGCGAATTGGTGCCCATGAAACACACCTGATTATGGTGTCCAAAATGAGTGACTTAACAAAGATAACTTTCCGTGTAAATTCATAATAATATTCATTTCATATCTGTATCTTAATCATAAATCCATAATCCACCGAAACTCATACGCCTTCGTGGGTGACCTCGACAATCCTAACTTCTCAAGACTACTTATTCGCGTTTTTGGAAGCTTTGCAAACCGTGAGTATACATGACCCTCTTTTCGTTTTCACAATTTTGGGTGCAATATATATTACCATGTTAAAACTCACACAAAACACATATGTAAATACATTATTCATACAAACGAATCGATTATACATGCTTTATACGTTTATACTTTAGGAATACATGCATGCTAGATGTCATTCTTGCACTATACTTTGTCATTAACTTTGTGCAAGCCTACCTTAACATGTATAGCGTTATACGAGTAGCATACCGCCCGTTGATGGGTCTATGTTAAGTATTCGATCATAAATGGTCTCGTCACTTCAGTGACAAGATTACGCTAGTGGAATCTTTGGGTTGACACGTATGTGATGCATGCTAGTTCATGTTATGTTTATGCCTTTGTATACGTTTTTGCCGTGTGGATCTCGTTAAATTCTTTTAAACATATGCTAGTACACTAAACTTGTATGCACACCAATGCTTTTGTGTTAACATATTACTTTAATATATATTGCAGGATCATGATGATGATGCGTTGAAAAGAAATCTAGTAGGGTGGACTAGAAACGCACTTAGTTTAAATTTATGTTTTGTTGTTTAATTTATTATGCCCAATTGTTGTATTTTACTTCTTGAACAATGTATTCCCTATAGCATGAAATGAAAAATCTTTACTTTAAATACTTGTCACAAATAGTCGCAATGAAGTCTCGAGCAATCTTGTTTTCGTCTCACTCCGATGTTTCCGCCATCGGTTGGGGTATTACAATTGTGCGAACTGTATTACCATCCATGATGCATAAAGTATTCCTAGAACATTATGGAAAAGACTTTGATGGAGCATATACGTTTTATGTTTATTTTGTATATGTGTTTTATTTATGCTTTGATGATTCTTTTTTTGGTGGCATATTTACGTTTTATGTTGTATATGTGTTTTTAAACCGAACAATTGTTACCAAACTGTTACGTAATCTTTAAAGGCTGTAAAGATTCTTTTATCTAGGCATTGAAGCCATAGTGGCTTCAACAAAGCAGGTGATTGTTGCTGATAGTCTGAGCCTCAAAATCTATGTTATATAGTCTTAGTAGCAGTTTTGGTACATTGCGGATAACAAACAATTTTTATTATTTAACTCATGTCCATTGGCTATGACGAGTGTCACTTTGTTTTTAATTTATGATTATGTTGTGTACATTTTTAGTTACAGGATGTCTTTTTCATGCATGGACCCTATTGTTTTACAACAACTTAAGAAGCTTTTGGAGGATGTTATCGAATCAGATCGAGTGCTATTTGAGAAGCTTAATTATTTAAGCGTCAGAGTTGCTAGCATACGCAAGAAACAAGTGGAGCTACAAATCTCTATTAAAGCGCTTTATGCGCGTTACGAAGCCAAAAGAATGTTAAAGTCTAGCTTTAATACTGCTTCGTAGCGCATATGTAAAATTGATTGAAAATTTTGTATGTAATATACAATCAATGCTTTAGTTATTAGACTTAATATTTTAGTTTGTATATTTTTAGGTTGTAAATTTCAAATCATATTAATATATAACAATAATTTTGTAGCTTTATATTACTTTGTATGTTGTTATGTTCTAAATATTCAAACACAAAAACACATGACATATTTCAATCGACATCGAATCAAGGGCAATGGTTACATGGAACTTAATGTGGACTTTAAATCATTTTATCATACATAATTGCAAAGCTGTCTTTTACCTTATGTTACATCTCTATAAACAAAGAATGCATGACATATTCGGATGCCACGCACATCACAGGCGGGTCCGAATACTAGTTTATTCTATAAACAGTAAAGGATTTTAACATCTTAAAACCCTATATTATGATGAATAAACATTTTTTAATCCAAATAACCCTTTATACTTGACGTGTCGAAGCGTGTACGGATTTTTAATTTATTTTTAGTACCTTTTTACCCTTTTAGTCAAGCTTTAAATTTATAAAACACGATATAGAACTATCACTCTCTACAACATGCTAGGGCAAGGGCACCCATTGTTGGTGTAGTATAGTGATGGTAAGATACCGAGGTCGTCCAAGGACACAAAAGCTTTTAATTATGGTTTATCATCAACGTCTAATCGACCCAAATTTTGAGAAAAAAGTTTTTAAACATGTAAAATAAAGAAAGAAAGAAAACAAAATAAATGAAAGAAACAATTAACAAGAAAGAATCACTTGGCTCTGACTTATTTTTTGTGTATCCTTTGTTGATGTCCGCAATTTGGGTTTTTTAAGAGATTATCTTAGTTATAGTGGCACGTCCCTCTTTTGGAGGCAACGCTACCCTCGGCCATATTGGTCTGAGTCAGCAGGGATACAATCCCGTAAGGCCGGATTATTAAAAGATAATTAAATAAGTTACTAATGCAAAATGTGGCATGTCTCTCTTTTGGAGGCACCGCTACCCTCGACCATATTGGTCTGAGTCAGCAGGGATACAATCCCGCAAGGCCGGTTTAAAGTTTTAATAGTGTTTATAAGGGATTACAAGCCGATCTTACTTCCCCCAATTTGATGCTATCTGCCTCAAAGGAAGTCCTAACAAGCTTGAATCATGTCATCGCAGGATATATACACTGAACGAGGCAAGAACTTTACCCAAACCACCCTTCTAACCCCCTTCCAAGCATTTAACAGGCTTTATATAGATCGTAAAGACACGAATGAGTGAATCAACAAAACGTGAAGAATGATAGAATAAAAATTCACATTCAATATAAAAAAAACTAGTTATTAAAGTCATTAATACATACCCAATTAAAATGTGACCAAAGATTGGAAATCAAAAGTAATACACAAAATATTTCGTCTTCGCCAAGTGATGTAAGAGATTAGCAAAGCATGGCCATAGTTTGACAAAGGCTCTTACTATCTATCTTGGATCCCGAGACTACTCTAAGGGGCTGTTTGGCAACATCTGAATGGTTAAGTGTTGAACCAGTAAGAGGTCTGAACCATTAAGTGCTGAACTAGTAAGAGGTCTGAACCATTAAGTGTTGAACCAGTAGAGGTCTGAACCATTAAGAGCCTATATAATGCTTAACCGTTCAGAGGCAAATGTCTGACCAATTCAAATTAGAGGTCTTAACCATTCAGACTCTGTATAATGCTTAACCATTCAGAGGCAAATGTCTGAACCATTCAGACATCTGCTCGTGAAACAAACAGTCTAAACCATTAAGTGTTAAACCAGTAAGAGGTCTGAACCATTAAGAGCCTCATTAAGAGGTAAATAAACAGCCCCTAACTCTAACTAAAGTGGTGGAAAATGATGGTATTGTGATGGTGGAAGTGAGAGAAGTGGTTTGCCAAGGGATGGTTTGCAAGTGAGCCAAGCATCTCTATTTATAGTTGGAAACATGAGACTCACATGGCCCCATGCCTGGTGGGCATGGCCTCGTGTCCTTCATCTTCTCTGTCTTCATTTAATGTTCTTGTCAGCTCTTCTGCACACACGACCTTGTGTGTCAACGGCACGGCCCCGTGACCTCTGTACTTGTTGTACGAACCAAGATATGCAAATCTGAGAGTTGACCACGACTCGTGCAGAGGTGACACGGCCCCGTGTCCCCTGTCGTTTTCTGTTTCTTTACTTTTTAAGTTTGATAAGTTTGAATAGTATTTCTAAGATATTATAATGTAAAAAAATATAGTATTTTAAATTAAATTAAATTAAATTATATTATATTATATTATATTATATTATATTATATTATATTATATTATATTATATTAAAAAACCAATGTAATGAAGAGTATTTCTAAGATATTATAATGTAATAAAATATAGTATTTTAAATATATTATAATATAATGTAATAAATTATACATAGAGTTTTTTTATGGTTTTATTATTTTAATATTATAATTATAATTATACATATTATATTATACATATATTAAAAAACCAATGGAATGAATAGTATTTCTAATATATTATAATGTAATAAAATATAGTATTTTAAATTTTATTATACATATATTAAAAAACCATTATATTATACATATATTAAAAAACCAATGGAATGAATAGCATTTCTAAGATATTATAATGTAATAAAATATAGTATTTTAAATATATTATAATATAATTTAATAAATTATACATAGAGTTTTTTTAATGGTTTTATTATTTTAATATTATAATCATTATTTTTTTTTCTTTACTTTTTAAGTTTGATAAGTTTGGTGTCAACCGGTACTTGTATCGAAAATACCTGTTCGGTACATGATAGGAAAAAACAGCACCAGCCTGGTACATAAAACGGCAAAAGTCGATACCGGATTGAGTTTGATAATTTTTTAGTTCGAGAAATTTGGTACTGCTACCCAGTACCATTTGTTCATCCCTGATCACGGGTACCGTACGAACAACAACGGTATCTTACAACTTGTTTTTAGTTTCAGGGGTACGGATGAGCTCGATGCCAACTGATACCGAATCGGAATTGGTACCGAAAATACCGGTTACGTTACCGGTATATGAAGGTAAAAGCCGGTAGCGAACCGGTACCAGGAACGCCAAAAGTCGGTACCGAACTGGTACTTAGGAGCTTTCGGTTCAGGAAATTCGGTATCGGTACCCATTACTATTTGCTCATCTTTGACTACGGGTTTCTACCGAACAACATCATTATCATACAACTTTTTTAGTTGATTTTCTTTCGGTTATTTTTTAGTGTTTTTTTTCTACATTTTCTTTTTATTTTTGTCAGCGGTTCCGTGTGCAATACGCTCGTAGTGATTTCAAACACATACAAACACAGGCTAAATAACAAAAAAAGTTCGTCGCAACGCGGCAACGGTTTTTATAACTAGTTGACTTTATTCTCTAATAACTAATGTTTGTTAACTTTTTTTACGTAGCGGGTTTAACTTTTTTCTGAAGTTCCGTTATAAATTTTGTTAAAAACGAAGTTGTATTCAAAATAGAGTAATGTTTTTGGTATCGTAAGTTATAGTGGGTGTCGGTACCGATTGAACAAATTACGACAAAACAACATCGGTACTGATATCGTTATTATAAACCGATATCGATATTTACTTTTATGGTCGATATCTTTCTGGACACACCTTGCAAAACGCGTGGGCCAATTCAGCTGGTATTTTCTATATTACAACTAGCCCACATCAGCTAAATATGATTTTAAAGGTGAATCTATCTGCACATGATGTTTAATTGTTTATGACATGTATATAGTTTATAAATTATAATCTTGCACATGATGTTTATGACATGTATATAGTTTATATTCTAGCTGCACATGATGTTTATGGTAAGTATAAATTCGGTGTAATTAGGTGTAAGAAAAAGAACATGCTTTTAAAATTATTATTCATTGGCTTTTATGTTTAGTTTTAAAACTAGTAACAAATTGTACATTCTATATTTTTACTTTTAGATTATAAAACTAAAAATATTTTTAAATTCAACTTTTTTATTAACATGCTGTTTTTATTTAATTTAACAAACTAATGTTTTCAAATAAAAAGTTTCTAGTTTTTTGGTATTTATTATTCTACTTTTATCTGTCAAACACTTTATTTAAAAAATTTAAATGTTTGCAAAAACGTTTAAAAATATCATTAAAATGGATCTTTTTACAAAAAAAAATGCCTTTCAAAACTAATAAATGTTACAATATAAAAAGAATCCTTTTTTAAATATTTAAATGTATATCAGTTTTCTGAAAATACATTTTTTAAGTGTTATTATGATTTTTGAATACTTTAATTTTGTTAGTACATATTTTTTAACATGAAATTTCTTTTAATTTTTGTCGTCTATGTAACTTGAACACAAGACTTCTCCATCCCAAACTTGTGTGTTTAAAGGTTTTATTTTTACCAATAAGGTATGTATTGTATTATAGTTTATAATATGATATTATATAATATGATGTAATGTGATATGAGTGATATGATGATTTAAACATAATTTGATATGATATTATATACTATAATATGATGTAATGTGATATTATTTGAGTTGATATGTTATCACAGATGTAATGTGATACGATGATATAAACGTAATTTGATACGGTATGATATATAATTATATAACAATCACTATTATACATGGTTGTGATAAAAGACTAAATAATATGTATCATGTTGTTTATATAGTTATAATTATATATGATAAATAGATATATACATAATTGAAAGTTATTAAAAATATAAATTGAGTTTAGCTTGAGCTAAACTTAACTTCGTAAAATTACTAACCATCATTAGTGTTCTAGTGATGGCCACATGTATTTAAGTTCCACCTATGGTGGGTTTGAGTGAGTTTTCCCCTCCAGGTCTCAAGTTTGAGTTTGGGTGATAGGGGTTTCTCATCGAGGGGTTTAAATTGGGGATCTATTATGCGATGGGGCTCTCTAGCGCGGACCCAGTTAAGACAACGTATGCTAGACTTCGCGACATTCGCAAATAATTCACACCTTTCAAAAAAAACTTCGTAAAATTACTCATAAGCTCACTCAAACTTTAAACGTGTTGCTCAAAACAAAACAAACCAAACTCATGCTTAATCGATGATGTCCGGCTCCTTTACACTATAGGATGTGACCGTTTTTTTTTTTCCTTTATTTTTTTGTATTTGTTTGTTTGTATACAAACGCCTTTCAATTTGTTTTAATTTTTCCTAGATTAGAATCTCGTGTATTACATGGGTCGAATAAATGTAATTTTATATACCAAATAATAAAAAATATATCTGTGAAAATCTCATTTATTACACGAGTTGAATAAATGTAATTTTATATACGAAATAATAAAATAATATATTTTGAAATCTCGTTTATTACATGGGTTGAATAAATGTAATTTTATATATTAAATAATAAAAAAAGTTATATCTTTAAGAACCCCGTGTATTGTACGGGTTGAGTAATTTTAATTTTATATATTAAATAATGAAAAAAGTTACATTTTTAAGAACCTCATGTGTTATACGGGTTAAACACATGTAATTTTATATACCAAACAATAAAAAGTTATATCTTTATAAACCATATGTATTATATCGATTGAATAAATCTAATTTTATATATTACGTAATAAAAAAGTTATATTTTAAAAACCCCTGTGTATTACACGAGTTTCATAAATGTAATTTTGTATAGTAAAAAATAAAAATATTATATCTTTAAAAAACCTTGTTTATTATACGGGTTGAATGAATCTAATAAAAATTTGTATCTTAAAAAAAACTAACAGATATACCCGATATACAATGGATGGGGTGATTGCGGTGGTGGTTCTTATAAATGTCACGTAAACATAGTGATTACCGTATTTGAGTTGAGAGTTGAACACGGAAATAAAAGTATAAAACCAATAAATATTGATTAATATTTTTGTTTAACGTACATCTTTTGTTAATTTTAGGATAAATAATTTTGAAATCTGATAAATATTTTAAAATATTATATTATCTCTTATACGAATTATTTAAATTTATATTAATTTTATTTTATTATTATTTTTAATTGATTTGAACGTGATGCCTCATAGATATATGTGATCCTTTTGTTTCGGCTAAAAACCACTATTAAGATGGGTTCCCTAAAAGATTAAGATGGGTTCCCTAAAAGCTATATTGAGTTTATTAATCATAAAAATAAAATATATTTTATTTAACATAAATAGTCTATATTATTTATACAAAATTATTTATAAAAAATAAATGACTTCAATGAATGACATGTGTCCTCTTATTGGTTTTTTTTTATTATATAGTATAGATAGAAGATTTACACATATAAATTGTAAAAAAAAAAAAAATGATTTTTAAGTCGAGTATCTTAGTAAGATCAACCTCTCTATTTTTTAGTTAGTAAAAATGTTTGTCCTCATCCATCCTCCTTAACATTAACTTTACTATGAGATTTTACTAAGCATCTGAGTTTGTTTGCTTTACATATATGTATATGATGGGTTGAGTTATAATACAAAGTTTTTAAAAATAAGAAGGGTAAGAAGCCACCAGAGAGTGACAAGTGTCCTAGGAGGAATTAGATGGAAAGGGTAATTTTGTCTACAAGAGGAAAGAGAATATGCACATGCAAGTCACATGTTATCCCCCCCCCCCCAATTTTTAAACGTCCGTAACTTTTTTATACATCATTTGTTTTTAAAAAAAATTATACCATAAAATCGAGCGTTTTTTTTATCTTTAATATGAGTACCATATTGTTATATTTTTCAAAAAAAATTCAAAAACCCAGTTGCATATTACACAATGGACATGATGTAAAACACAATGTAAAGTAGATCAAAAACACAATCAACAACAACAGATAAAGACACAATGGACAACATACTAAAACACAATGACCATAACGTATAACACAATGGCGAAAACATATAACACAATAAGTATCAGACTAAATAAAAACACAATTGATGACAACAGATAAAAGACACAATTAATTACAACAGATAAAAGACACAATGGAGAGCAGATGAAGACACAATGTAAAACAAACTAAAAACACAATACACAACAAACTAAAACACAATGAAAAAAGATAATGAAAAAAATTGAACAAATTATTAAAACACAATGAATAACATATTAAAACACAATGAATAACATATTAAACACAATGACCTGAACTAATAACACAATTTATTGAAAACCCAGATATAACACCATCTTCATTGTGTCATATATTGTGTTATAGGTTCTTATAAAAACGCAATTGATAAAACCCAAATTAACATTGTGTTATAGGTTTTGATAATAACACAATGTAAAGTAGATCAAAAACACAATCAATGACAACAGATAAAGACACAATAGACAACATACTAAAACACAATGAGCATAACGTATAACACAATGGAGATAACATATAACACAATAAGTATCAGACTAAATAAAAACACAATTGATGACAACAGATAAAAGACACAATTAATGACAGCAGATAAAAGACACAATGGAGAGCAGATGAAGACACAATGAAAAACAAACTAAAAACACAATACACAACAAACTAAAACACAATGAACAAAGATAATGAAAAAAATTGAACAAATTATTAAAACACAATGGACAACATATTAAAACACAATGAATAACATATTAAACACAATGACCTGAACTAATAACACAATTTATAGAAAACCCAGATATAACACCATCTTCATTGTGTCATATATTGTGTTATAGGTTCTTATAAAAACACAATGGATAGAACCCAAATTAACATTGTGTTATAGGTTTTGATAATAACACAATGTATAGAAACTCTATTGACCAAAACCCAGTTAAAAGACACAATGACCTGAACCTTTAACACAATGCAATAAAAAAAACCCAGTAAAAATGAATTTTTTTATTTTATTTTTATATGATAATATGGTACTCATATTAAAGATAAAAAAACACTCGTTATTATGGTGAAATTTTTTTTAAAAAAAATGTCGTATGAAAAAGTTATGGACGTTTTAAATCGATGGGGGAATTGGCATGTGCCTTGCATGTGGAGAGAGAAAATCCATAAATATAGGATTCCCTTTATGTCCTTCTATTATCTTCTTTTCCCTACAATTAATCTCAACCCTCCAAATCTAAGATCAATGGACTAAAATCCTTCTTACCCTTCTTATTTATTTTATCCTTTGTATTTTATCCTAACCCTGTATATGATTATAGTGGGGGATGTAAATAAGAAGAAAATTTTTGTAAGAATAGACAAAATAAATTTTAAAACAATAGAAATTTTTATTTAATATGTGTATTTAATGTTATTATAAGGGCATATAAGTAAATTATAATTTTAATTAATTTATTGTGTTCTCCTAAATTAGCTAAATTTGTAACTTATTTTTAAAATATACTCTTTCAAGACAACCTAATTTATGGTGAATGACAATTTTTATATATGTAAAATATATGTATGGTAAATTTCGATATGTATAGGTTAAATTTTAAAATGTGTAAAATAAAGTGTTTTTGCATAATTAATGAGAAAAACTAATTAATTGGAGTAGTTATAAACTAGGGTAAATTACACTTTGTGTCCTTTAAGTTATTTCTTAAATAATTGAAATGCGTTAGGAAAATTAATGAACTCGTAATTAAATAAATTTTGTGTAGTGAATTGCAATAATTAAAATACATAAATTTTAAAAATATTACATTGTTCTATTTAAAATAAAATTAATAAAAATACCATGTAAAACAAAAAATGCTATTATATTATGAGGTTGGTTACTACAAGAGAACTTTTTTGTAATAAGGACAAATAAAGCAATGAAATTTTGGTAAATATCAACTGCAAACAATTGAAAAAACAAAGATTGAAAGGGTATTATGGTCTTTTCTCACTTGAACTTCATTCCCTATTGATTTCTAAAAGGCTATAACATTTTCATACATCTTTTCTCACTTGAACTCCTTTCCCTCTTCAATATAAATCTATTACGTAATTATACATTCAATAAGATAACTTAATTTTTTATGGTTTATTACTTGACTAAATCTCTAATATATGACATTGTGTGGTTATTATAGGTTGATTGGCTAATGTTACGTAATTACGTAATCACTTGGTGCGGTTTCACGTAAAAACTATAATGAAATCACGTAATCACGTAATGGGTATTCAAAATCACGTAATCACGTGTAATAACACATAGTCAACTATTGCTACGTAATTATGTACCAATACATAATCACGCAACGTTACACATTTTTCATGAATAAGTACATATTACGTACGGGAACATAATCAAGTAACGTTACACAATCATGTAACTTTATAGCTTATAAAATATTTTTTTTTTAAATTAAAGAAAACTACAACAATAGTCTGCTCAAATTATCGAGAACGAAATGCTCGTTAATACGATGTAATTTTTTAAACAATATTAACGTATGAAAAAGTTTATAGCCGTTTGAAAATCAATGGGGGAAGAAGTTCAAGTGAGAAAAGATCAAAATACCCTTCCCTCCTTAAACTGCAAAAGATACGTGTGAGGCCATGATTCTCCCCTATATTTGGAATGAAATTGTTCTCACGACTTTTACGAAAAAATAATCCTTTTCTATACTACTCATATTTTAATAAAACTTCTATTTAAATATTATATTTTTTTTAAAGAAAAGCTAGTATTAAGTTCAAATGAAACAAGTCCTCCTCCTGTGGCCCAGTGGGTATTCCCATTGGGTTTAGTTTGGCCGGCCCTCCTTTGGGAGGTCACCGGTTCGACTCCCACTTGTGGCTTTAGGGGGGAGGACACCCGTGCGCAATGATGGTGAAAAACCCACCGAGGAGGGTTTGATCCTGAGCATCACCCCGGTTTTAATCCGGCTGTTACTCTAGCGAGGCAACTTGTGTAGAGGCAGTACGGTTTCCGGGGGAAAGCCTTCGACCCAAGGTTGGTAAACCCAGCGCTGGCCTTGCTATCTGGGCCCTTAATCTTGGCGAGGGCCCGCGATTTGCGGGTGTGACAATGGTCACCATTATGAAGTTCACCTTTCAAAAAAAAAGTTCAAATGAAACAAAAAAACAAGAATTAAATTTCCCATAAGGTATCAAATTGCGAATTTAACTTTTCTCAATTCGGTCATTTAAATTAACAAGTAAAACCCTACAATGACAAAAAAAACATCGAATATATAAAACCATAAAACAGCCCATTTATAAAAAGATTCAATTTTGTTGTTTAAAAAAAATGGAAGTTGAAAATGATAAAAAAAGTTACAATATAGAAAAATCAGAAGCTACATTTATGTTTGGTATTGAGCTTTTAAGAGATTTTAGGGAGGGATTTTAGGAGCTTCTAGTTCTAGTTTTAAGTTTTTAAGAAAAAACTCATACTCAATAAAAAGCGTTGTTTGGTTGAAGGAGCTTGAAGCTTTTAGGTTAGGGGTTTGAAGTATTTGGTGAACGCTCCTACTAGTAGCGTTTAAAAGGAGCTACAAGCTTTTTAGGGAAAAAATGACTATTTTAACCTCTAAAAATAATGAACTTTTTAATGCACAAACTTTTTAAATTTTTAGTTATGTCTATTTTGGTCATTTGTACATTTTATTAAAAGCTCCAGCTACTCTGCCAAACACCAAATATATCTAAAAAGCTACAGCTATTAGCTACCAGCTTCCATCCACCAGCTAACAGCTTCCAGCCACCAGCTACTTTTGCCAAACATACCCTAAGAGCATCTCTAATACTACATCAAGTCTAAAATACAGACCCGTCACCTCAGCATCCAACATCATTCCAAATCTCTACATTTAAAAGCTTACATTTTTCCTTCAATGGTAAATCAATCCAAACCCCACCATGGTTGTAAAAATCTCGACTAGGTGCTGATTAATCACCGACTAATCCCCAATTAATCGCTAGTCCTCACCCATCGCACGACTTGCAGCTAGTGATTACTTGATCGATGTCGTAAGGTCGGTCAAAAATAAAGTTAAAAGTGTCCTATTCACCTTTTACTAGTAAAGGGCAAGTAGGGTGTCGAATCCACGGGGAATCAGTGGAAAGTATGAAAGTTCATTGCTTTAATTACCATCTACGTCTAAACTAATTGCTTTTTGCAGTTTTTAGAATGATTGTGGAAACAAAATAATTTAGAGTTGTAAACAATTGTGAGAAAAGGGACCAATCTTCGGGTTTCAGGTTATGCAGGAAATCGGTTTACTTAGTTACTACCAATTGGAAATCACATAGACATGATTTGCTAACTACTTGTTTTGATAAATAATTAACAGATAATATATTTGATTGCAATGATCCACGATCGAAACCGAAAGATTGATGCAATTGAATAGTAACCTAATTAATTACCAATCCTAGATTTCATAAACATAAACAAGTTCAATGGTTAAAGGTTGAAGAACAATGACAATTTAGAATTTAATCCCAATTGTTGATGACAAAACCAAATAACTGATGAACGAGTATGCAATGATAATCCAACAATGTTTAATCAAAAACAAATAAGCAATAAAGATTAACTAACCGAATGATTAGTCAAATCTCAATCCAAAAGTTTGTAAAACTAGGTCAACCCGGTTCCTAACACAAACCCTAGTCCCGAAGATGATCACGGGTGGTTTAGCCGCTCATGCTCTTGATTTGATCTTCAATCTTGATGAGAAATTGCTGATTGATGATTAGAAGATGATTGGAAGGTGTGGAATGGTGGAAGAATGCCCCAAAAATCCCCTAATGGTCTCCCCAAAATCGTCCTTGGTCGAATGGGATAAAAGCCCCCCATAAAAACCTAATTTTCGCACTTTAAACCTGATTTCCGTAACCCCTGAACCGTAGGCTACTGTCAGAACCGTAGGCTACTGTCGGCAGCTTATTCACAAAACTGTTTTCTTCATAACTTCTTCGTTTTAACTCCGTTTTCTTCCCCGTTTGCGCCCACGTCTTTGTAATCAAATTATCTATCCTCTCATGACTTGATATCTTTATTTACTCTCCATTTGCATTCTCCAAAACACCTCTAATCTTCATATTTAACCTGCAAAACATTATTTTTCTCATAGTTATCCAATTCCACACATATAAACACTCAAATATGCATAAGATTAGACATTAAACCCATATAAATCACGATCCAAATACCATCCATCACATCCCCACACTTGACCTTTGCTTGCCCTCAAGCAAATCCATTCGAAACGTTATCACGGACAAATAACGATTACCCCAAACGCCCCCACTATGCATTAGCTAGGGTCCAAAGTCATACCCCATTCCTTGATTAGCATTAGATGTGTTAATTCAGCAAGCAAAACAGTACACATTTTTGAAACAGAACTCGCCCAACTAAGCCTAACATGCTCCCGGTTTTTATTTTCATGCAACACACCCCTCACAATTTATCGCTCCTCTCGGTTTAATATCTGAACTAGCATGTAATGCGCTAGTATGAAACACTCGTTAACCGAATATGAAACTCTGTATTCATATGCTTGTATGACAATCACACCTCCACTCTATGACATAGACAACGCACATATCTAAAGGACTTACGGGTTTTGGGCTTAGGGTAAAGGTGGTGAATTTTTGGCTATTTTTAAGTGGCTAAAAGAAAATGGAGATACCAACACATGACGATCTTTATTCACACTAAACTTAATAAATAACATATATATATTTTTCTTTAGCCGCCTATTTCGACCATTTGGCCTATATACTTGGCTGAATTTTCTCTTTTTCTTTTTTTTTTTCTTTGCTAATTCTTTTTTTTTTTTTTTCACAACATAAACAACTGAACACATAGATTGTCATTTACAGTTGGTAATGTAACGGGTCGGTTTGGATAATGATTTGGGTTTGACAAACGAACAGGTATAAGGCTCAAAGTTGGCTACTATGGTTAATTTTTGGGTAATCGGTTATCAAAGGTGTAAAAGAAAAAGGAGATCCTAATGTGCCTTTATCATTTATGTGCATATATCTAGTCCAAAGTCTCAGCATGTATCGAATCACACAAGTTCTAAAACAGAGAAACATATGGCCTACTCTCAACAAATGAATATATAAATCTCAATTCAACTAACATTCTAGTAGGCTCAAAATCTCACTAACGTGGGGAATAAGATTACCGATGTGTGCATGCATTTATTACCAACAACTTGTCACCCCTAGTTAGGCAAGTTCTAAACATTTTTTTTTCTAAAAACACCTGCTGAAAACGGCTCATATTACTATTCTGTAAGATTAGACCATGACTAAGGACCCACGCACCACAAGCAGAGACGATTAGATGTACTGAAAAAGCCGCTTTCACGCCCGATTAGACCGCTTTTAAGACAAAATTTAAAAATTTTCAATTTTTCAAAAAACTCCCTCATCCCCACACTTGGGATACATTGTCCCCAATGTATAGGTTTTATGGTCGAATGTGTGATTTACCAACATGCAATTTATCCCATTCAAGCGACTCATTTCAACCACCCATCCATCTACACAAAACAAAAACCCACTAACACCATACCCAACACACAGTATAATGTTTTACACCACCAAAGAGACAACCACATAAATCCTACACAAATAAACCAAACAAACAAAACACCGCCAAATAACCTATGGTCTAAACCACCACCCAACACATAGTATAAGAAAAATACAAAACACAAGAGATAGGAAGAACACATGGACCTGATCAATGGTTGTTTTCCGCTTCTTTGCCGCAGCCGGTTTAGATGGCGGATCAACAGCTTGCTCTTTCCCGGTCGTTTTTGACCCATTCGTTTATGTTTAGATATGCTAGAATACGCTTCAGATTCAACACACTTCACTCCAACACGAAAAACCCCAAATTTGGAAATTAGGGTTCGTCACTTCCTTCTCTGATTCCTTACAAACGAACGAGAATCGTAGAAAACGAGCACTGAGGTTTTGTTCTCCTCGAAAAACTAAGCAAGTTACACCCAAGAACTACTCGATTTGGTGCAGATTTGGCGAGACTAGAGGTTGAAGATGACAATGGTGTTTAGGGTTCTTACGAGAAAGACGATCAGATACTGGCATGTAAACCGTGTTTTACTTTAACGTGGGGGTTTTTTTTTTTTTCTTAAACAATTCGGTTTATATACCTGACCCGACCCACATAAATAATCCGGACCCATGCCCTTCAAGACCCATTTTAAATGTTGTTGAGAACATACCGTAGGATACTTTGCCTACGGAAGTGATTTTAATTGAAAATGTTACAAACTTGCTGTTCAATTCCCACCGTAAGGTAGGGACTCCCAAAGTAGCCTACGGTTTAACTGATGATTCACCATTTGCCTACGCTTTTAATTCTTGCCAACTTACTGCCACAACTAACAAGTATAAATGATGATTTTAATATTTTCCTTTTACATTTTCAATTCTCAACACCATTTATTTTTCAATTCAGCTTTACTTATTTATTTATTTTCTCAACAAAATGCATTCAAAATTTTCATTTTAACTCTACGTTTCCATTTTTTTTTTTTTTGTGTTTTTTGTTTTTACTAAATAAATAATAAAAAAAAAATTTGAATGGTTTCAAGTGGTTTGAAAATGATTCTCTTTGATTCTAATACCGAACAAACTTTCACCTTTCGGTTTACTCACCCGAATAATTTCTACTTTTCGGTTTACTCACCCGCTCCACCCCCCATAAAAAAACGTGTCGTCCGCGACACACCATTGAGTCCGAAAACATACCTGAGCGGTTCCAACTTCCCCACACTTGAGTAATTGTATCCGTGGAGAACGTTACCAAGTTAGAATCTGCAGAAACTCACATGCAAAACCAAACCAAACGAAACAAACAAATGCACAATAGTCTACAACCTTGGGCTGCCTCCCGAGAGCGCTAAGTTTATAGGTCTTCAGCCAGACCGTACCTGATGTTCCCTTATGGTGGTCGAGTGGGATGCTTGCGTCCCATGGCCTCTAAATAGGTACCCCGCCAATGCTCTAGTAAGTCGTCCACTGTATTCCACATTGGACTGAATAACTTTAACCTCCTTTTTGCATTATTAACTTCAGGCGGTTTCTTTTTCTTCTTCCCTCGTGGCTTCCCATTGTCTGTTTTAAACTCCTCATGCGCCACTCTTTCCTTTTTGCTTACTGCTTTGCTCCCTGCCACTTCAAACCTGTCAACCAAAAAGCACTCATATTTTGTTTGAATCTCCTTTGCAAGAGATACATTCTCTTCACTACTTTCAGCTTTTGAGTGTTCACCTGAAATGGAAGGATTAGTCGCATCTGAAAACACATTTAACCGCAATTCACGGTCACCAAACCTCATACTTACCGTTCCATCAACACAATTAATAATGGCATGAGCAGTCGCTAAGAACGGTCTACCCAGAATGACTGGAGAGTGCGTGTTCTTTGAACTTGTGGCACAATCCAGCACTAAGAAGTCAACTGGGTAATAACAATCTTCTACCTTCACAATTACATCCCTTACAATCCCCCTCGGACACATGGGAGTCTGATCAGCCAACACCACGGTGGTGTTGACTTTTTGTAGCAGACCAAAATCATATTGGTCATAAAGACTCCCTGGTAGAATACTAACACACGCTCCAAGATCCAATAGTGCCCTTTCTATTTTAAATTCACCCACTTGTACTGAAATAATGGGTGCTCCAGGATCTTGGAGTTTCGGGGGAAGGGTACCCAACAAAACGGCATTCACATTTGCAGTCAAATCAAGTTTTTTTGGAAACTTGTGAAGCCGTTTTTGTGTACTTAACTCTTTCAGAAACTCAACTTGATCGGGACTCTCTTTAATCGCATCAAGTAAGGGTAGATTAATTTTAGCTTGTTTAAAGCTTTCCCACATTTCATCCCTTGGTGGGTCCCGATCATGCTGAGAGTCCGATCCATTACCAACATCCTCCACCACCTCCTCAACTAATTGTGATGGTGGAGTAATTGTGACACTACCAAATCCAGAAGTTGGAAGAATACTTACCGCGTTGATGTGCACATTTCTTCCATTTTTCAAGCTAGATGACTGATGTGCTGGGTTAACTGTAGTAGTGCTAGGAAACTTACCTGGATCTCTTCTCAGCTGGGCTAGATCCTCTGCTAATTGCCCCAACTGCTTCTGCATTGCTTCAGAAGTTTTGTCTCGAACTTCATTATCTTTCTGAATATCCTTCATGAACGACATGATTGCATCCAGCTTCGAATCACTCGAGTCGCCTCCACCACCTGAAGAATTACTTTGCTGGTTACCTTGATTCCTCCAACTCCCTTGATAATTGCCTTGATAATTGCTTTGATTTTGCTGTTGGTTGTTGGCTTGAGGCCCTTGATTATATTGGCCCCGATTCTGGTAACCTCCTTGTTGGTAATTTCCTTGCCGATTCTGATACTGTTGACCTCCTTGGTTAGGTACCTGAAAATTGGGGTTCAACTGATTAGCAGAATTACCATAACTAAAATTGGGGTGGTTTCGCAAACCTGGATGATATGTATTCGATTTCATATCATATTGCTTTCGTTCATCGTACAATTGATTTACTTCTTCAGTCTGACCACCCAACACAGCACACTCTCCGACTTGATGCCCTAACTCTCCACATTCAGTGCATACCGCAAACGTATTGGCGGTTTTAACTTCACCCCCCTTTCCGAGATTCATTTGAGCTACCTGTCTCTCAAGCAATAAATTTTGGTGCCTTAACTTCTCGACTCGTTCCTCAGCTTCATAATCGACTGACTTTGCTGAACTTGATCTCGCCCTCCTGCTTGATTGTGCCTGTCTCTTAGAAGTGGCACTTTGTCTCTCCAAGTATGCCCAATCTGCAGCCTCTGTGTTTGTAAGAAACGTACCGTTACTAATGGCGATGAGATCTCTTACATCATCAGGAAGTAGCCCATCATAGAACGCCTTAATTAATTCCCATGTCTGAATTTCATGATGTGGGCATTTCCTAAGCAACTCCTTAAACCTTGTGAACGCCTCATGGAACGGTTCCCCTGAATGTTGTTGGAATGCTCTGATTACATCCCGGGCTTCACTGGTTCTATTCATGGTGTAGTATTCCTCCAAAAATACCTGCTGCATCTCTTGCCAAGTGTATATACTCCCAGGAGGTAATGTGGCGAACCATTGGCGAGCTTTGTCTTTCAAGGTGAACTGAAACAACATTAACTTTACTTCATCTTTTGTGAACCCTGAACCCCCAATCGTCTGACAAATCGAATCAAAACTTGCAATGTGCAAGTATGGTTCTTCGGTCCTTTTTCCATAGAATTCTGGCAGATGGCCTAAGTATTGAGGCCTCACTTCGAAGGGTCGATTATTGTTCCCCACCGGTGTAACTATAGCTGATGAGTTGGGTACTACAACGGGTCGACAATGACCTTCAACGCCTTGAATTGGTGCTCCTTGAACAACTTGTGGGACACCATCCACAAACTGTATCTGCTCGCCCCTAAACCGATTATTAGCTCTTCCCGCATTAAACTGCGGGACTCCATTATGAACTTGATTTTGTGGAATCGGGCGCGGGATGGGATTTCTTTGATTGACCTGTTGTACTTGGTGGCCTTGATTCACATTGTAACCCTCATCGTATCTGTAATCTGCGTACCTCTCGTCATACTGATTTTGATAATCATCATCTTCCCCACCGGATTCCCAAGTATGAACACTGCCTTCTCTGTAATTGGGATCCTCATCATACCCGTGTTGATGTTGTGGTTGGTTAAGACGAATAATTTGCCCATGTCGGAGATTTAGATTCCCAGTTTGGTTTTGTGGGCCTGGGTTGAATTGTGGAAATGGGTGTGGTGGTGGTTGATTCTGGTTTTGGTTCTGGTTCTGGTTCTGATTTTGATTTTGGTTTTGGTTTTGGTTTTGGTTTTGAGGGATTGGTGGATCTGGAATGGGTGGAATTGGCTCGTTCTGAGCTTGGTTTTGTGGCTCTTGATCAGCCATCTCGTGAGCTGCTTGTTCAAGATCTTGAGCAACTGTTGATGACTGAGCTTTAGCTTTCACTGCTGAACGGAAAAGAACGAGATTCTGTCGAGCAGTCTTCTCAATTTCTGGATCAAACAATAACGGTGATGATTTCTTTGAGAACCTAGTATGCATGCAACCCGAAAATCACCTGCACACAGACAAACAAGAAACCAAGCGTAACACGGAGCGAAACAAAGAAAAGACAAACAAAAGGAAATATTTTTTTTTTGGTTTTTGGTTTTTTCTAATTTTTAGGCTTTTTAATTTTTTTTTTAAGAAAAACAACTAACTAAACTAAGCGCACCGATTCCCCGGCAACGGCGCCATTTTGATCGATGTCGTAAGGTCGGTCAAAAATAAAGTTAAAAGTGTCCTATTCACCTTTTACTAGTAAAGGGCAAGTAGGGTGTCGAATCCACGGGGAATCAGTGGAAAGTATGAAAGTTCATTGCTTTAATTACCATCTACGTCTAAACTAATTGATTTTTGCAGTTTTTAGAATGATTGTGGAAACAAAATAATTTAGAGTTGTAAACAATTGTGAGAAAAGGGACCAATCTTCGGGTTTCAGGTTATGCAGGAAATCGGTTTACTTAGTTACTACCAATTGGAAATCACATAGACATGATTTGCTAACTACTTGTTTTGATAAATAATTAACAGATAATATATTTGATTGCAATGATCCACGATCGAAACCGAAAGATTGATGCAATTGAATAGTAACCTAATTAATTACCAATCCTAGATTTCATAAACATAAACAAGTTCAATGGTTAAAGGTTGAAGAACAATGACAATTTAGAATTTAATCCCAATTGTTGATGACAAAACCAAATAACTGATGAACGAGTATGCAATGATAATCCAACAATGTTTAATCAAAAACAAATAAGCAATAAAGATTAACTAACCGAATGATTAGTCAAATCTCAATCCAAAAGTTTGTAAAACTAGGTCAACCCGGTTCCTAACACAAACCCTAGTCCCGAAGATGATCACGGGTGGTTTAGCCGCTCATGCTCTTGATTTGATCTTCAATCTTGATGAGAAATTGCATGATTGATGATTAGAAGATGATTGGAAGGTGTGGAATGGTGGAAGAATGCCCCAAAAATCCCCTAATGGTCTCCCCAAAATTGTCCTTGGTCGAATGGGATAAAAGCCCCCCATAAAAACCTAATTTTCGCACTTTAAACCTGATTTCCGTAACCCCTGAACCGTAGGCTACTGTCAGAACCGTAGGCTACTGTCGGCAGCTTATTCACAAAACTGTTTTCTTCATAACTTCTTCGTTTTAACTCCGTTTTCTTCCCCGTTTGCGCCCACGTCTTTGTAATCAAATTATCTATCCTCTCATGACTTGATATCTTTATTTACTCTCCATTTGCATTCTCCAAAACACCTCTAATCTTCATATTTAACCTGTAAAACATTATTTTTCTCATAGTTATCCAATTCCACACATATAAACACTCAAATATGCATAAGATTAGACATTAAACCCATATAAATCACAATCCAAATACCATCCATCATTACTACAACATTGTCCCCACCTCATTGCCTACTTTTCATTTTATTTAATCTATATCTAATTTATTTATTTCATAATATATGAATTGTAATATTTTATTTATAATTAAATTATATTATATAAAATTTGAATAATAAAAAAAGAAAAATGTTTATTAGTTAAAAGTGTTTTACTTTCGGATGATTTTTAAATTTTTATAGTTAAAAAAATGTTTTACTTTTCATAATATAAAATTATGATAATTTTTAGAGTTAATTACATCGTTAGTCTCTGTGGTTTATGCAAAGTAACAACCTTAATAGTTTAAAGTAACAATATGAGGTATTAACTTTTAATTTTGTAACAAGCAGAGGTACTAACACTAACCTTTGTTTATTTTTAACTGATTTTAGGGGTATTTTCGTCTTTTTGTAAATAATAATTAATTTCTTGTATATAATAGAAACCTTGAGGGTTCATTTGTGTAAATCATGTTTTTTTCAATTATTATATAAGAACAATTATTCTACAACAAAATTAAAAAAAAATCTTGGTACCACAAGTCCACCACCAACTGAATCCAAATATCGCAACCCTTCTTTTTCTCTCTGCATATCTTTCACAAACCCACAACAATATTACTCTATCTATCTCTCTTCACACAGACACACACAATTTCTTTCTCTCTAAATTCTTATGTGGAGACGGAGACGGTGGGATTTGGTAACAGGAGAGCGGTGGTTGGTCGGAGGATGGAGACGAGGTATACAGTGATGATGAAAGCTTGGTTTTGGATTGGATCTATAAAATGATAAGAAAAACTCCCCGGCAACGGCTTCAAAATTTAATCGGAGTGTCGTGCCCTGATCAAAGATAATATTTATAAGCCCAAATTACCCTTAACAATGCGTTAGTGGTAGTAAAGGGCGGAACCACAAAGAGTTTGTGGTTTGTGATGGACGTGATTGATTTTAACGGTTGTGACTATTATGAAGCTTGCAAATGGTTTAAATGTTTGTTTGTTTGAAAGAGATGTAAGATTGAACCGACAAAATTGTTACTAATTACTTAACTACGAAAACTTGATCAAATGAAACTTTCACAAAAACTTGATTGTTGGGGTAAACAATAATTTTAGAACAAGGTTCACACCCGGTTCGGTAATTGAAGATCTAGGGTTTCTACACGTTTTAGGTTTAATTCAATTGCATATATGATCAACGGATTTAGTGTCGCGTGGCTTAGGTGCCAAGAGCTATCAACGTCATAGACGACGGACCGCAATGCACTACGTTACCAGGAACATGTAAATCCTACCAATTGATAAGGCATAAGTGCACAAATTCATTTCACAAAGTCAAATTTTATCATCATTCCACAATTCACAAATTCAATTCAAATACACGACAATTATCAAAAGCTTCAAAATCAAAATACAATTTGTCACAAATCAAATCTCAAAACAATTTTTAACCCTAGAATCTTACAAAAACCTACACCGTGGTGAAACCCGCGAGGATTAGCCGCTCATGGATGATAGAACTCGATCACCAGATGATTGAAGCTCAAACACGAACATCTTAAACCTTGAAGGTGATGATGATAATGATTGTCGCCGACGCCATAGTTAGGGTTTGTGGTGGATGATCCAAGTGGATGGATGATGGTGAGGTGAGGATGATAATGATTAGGTTTTAGGATTATGATGATGGACGATTAATTCAGATGATGGTGGATGATTAAGATGGATTGGAATTGAGGTTGGGGGTGTTCTTGGCTCCAAGAGAGGTTTCAAACTTCAACAATTGCATAACTCCTTGCAAATGCCCAAAAACTAGTGATATAACCCGTCCCCAAACATTCAAATTCAAGTTTCAGCGATTTGCATCAGTGGCGGGCGTCGCCAACGGCCTGTGGTTATTCAAATTGGTCACGACGCACTAAACAGCTGTTTACGAGCATTTTCTCCCGACGAGGCTTTCTGGAGGGTGTCGCCAACGGCCAACTATGGCGTCGGCGACAAGCTCTCTAAAACCTTTTTTCTGATTTCTTTGTTTCACGTTCCCGGTTGATGTCATTTGCTCCTCGTTGCTCCGTAAAGCTCCCGAATAGGTTCTTAAACTCCGTTAGACCTGTAAAACACAATTCTAATCAAAAGTAGGCCATTCGAAACCAAAAATCACGTAAAAGCATAAACTTAATTACGAATAATCCACACATCAATCAAACATCATATATTTACCACCCTACAAAACAACTATTAGGAATATTAAAGCTAATAACTTATTTGTTTAATGGTGGTTTACACCTTTTAAAAAAGTTATATATCACCACCATTTTTGTTTACTGGCTATAACACCAAATCCAATAACTTGAAACGTTAAATTATTATTATTATTATTATTATTATTATTATTATTATTATTATTATTATTATTTATTTATTTATTTATTTATTTTTTTGATTCATAGGGGTTGACTTGAAGTGATTGAAGATGGTTAGTTCGATTTATTTAAAATACTTGAAGATTTGTGTAGAATAATTTTATATAATTAGGATAATACTTTAAAAATGTCATTTTGTTATATTCAAAACAATTTTTTAACTTTATAAGAAAATAATGAATAGAATTATGTGGATTTTTAAAAGCTATTTTTGTAATTATATTATGTAGATTTTTTGTATTTTTTATATACATATAAATATTTATTTGTATTTTACACATTTGGTCCCTTTAGTTAAATCAAAGAATTACATAAATAGTCCTTGATATTTAAAGGGTATGTTGGTTATTCATAGAAACCTAACAAAAAAAACTAACAAAGGATAGTGTTAATACCTTAGCTTGTGACAAAATTAAAAGTTAACATCTCAGATTGTTACTTTAAACTATTAGTACATTCAGTTGTTATTTTGTATAAACCACAGAGACTAATGGTGTAATTAACTCTAATTTTTCATTGCAAAATTTTATTGGAATTATTCAATTCTCAAAATGTAACCAAACAAGACATGGAATGATAATAATCTAATTCACTCCCTATTACATTTTATTCCCTCGTTCATTTTATTCTCTCGTCTATTAAATTAACTCTTTAAAACATATACAACCACAAAACCACTCCACCATGATGAATAATCTACCTAACTTTGAAGAAAATGAATATATATACACACTTAAAAAGGGTATAGGAGGAAAAAGTTAACAAAAGATGACTTGAAGTTATGTATATTTACTATTAATGACAACCAATAAGGAAAATTTACTATTCATTATGATGTGACAACTACTATTTATTAGCTTTGTTTTTTAATATATAGGATAATTAGCTCATACCAAACAAACCCTAAAGCGTCTTAGTATGCCTCACACTTTTTATAACAAGATCTTAAAGAAGGTATTTACATCACATTATTCTAACAGGGATGAATAATAAATGTGGAACAAGGATGATAATACATCAAAACTACTTTGACAAAAGAATAATGAATGTGAAGAATGCTTCAAGACTACACAGAAGAGTGAAGACCACTATTGTGAGGGGAAATGACAATATAGTTTATCTAAAGATGCAGTTCTAGTATCATGTGTTATTCTAATTAAAATATTATTTAATAAACGTAGTCGTTTTAGGAATTGTAAAGTTGAAAAACCCTACTCTTTTTCATGTAATTGTTTATTTTCATCCAAATACTACTAATAGCTAGCGGTAAGTGAGTATCGAACACAGAGAGTTTGTGGAATATGCGTTATCTAAATGGTTTGCTAATTAACTAGATTAAAAGTAAATTCAGAGATTTGGTTGTTTGGTTTTAATTATTTAACTTAAACTAATTAGATTGCAAATCAAAGATTGGTTGTGAAAACAGATTAGGAAAAAGTGACCATCCTAGATTTCAGGTTTAAATCCACACTAGTGTTTATGCCCAACTTGAAAGAACCACATAGACATGGCTCGTGTTTGATTACTTGTTTGTGATAAAAGAGAACTAAGTACTCGAATTACGAAAACGCGAGGTAGTTACCCGATAATCAATTGACTAATATCCAACCCTAATCCCTCCCATGATATCTCGATTGCCAACGGCACCAAGAACGTATGATTTAAACTAAAATCAAACAAGAATCAACAATTTACAAACAAACATTCAAACACCATAACAACTTAAACAAACATTGCAAAGTCATTATTCTAGAAATTCAAGCATAAAAATAGTGATTCAAACGAACCTTATATCTAGAATGATCACCAACGAAATTAGCCTCTCATAACTCAGGGCATCATCATCACACAAAGTTTAATGTTCAACGAATTAAAACACAAACCGAATGTTTAGAAATTGTTTTGAACCAAGAACAACAAGCCAAAATCGCCCAAGAAGTGCTCCCAAACCGTCAACAATGATTAGCCAATGAAAAGGCACCATCAACACCCATAAAGATGGGAGTTACAATTTTCTCGCCAGCCTCCACCGTAAGCTATGGTGGGGACCGTAGCCTACGGTGGACAATAAAGTCCTACGGTGTTGCTTTGTTGTCTTACGGCGCACATTTGTCTTCAGAAACCACCGTAGCTTACGGTGGTTGCCGTAAGCTACGGTGGAGCCCTCTTTCAACTCCCTTGTTCACTTTAACAAATTTGCATCGCTCCTTCTCGTGTCCGCCAGGTACATGCTTCCTTCTAAGCACTTTAATATCATTCTTTTATGCCCATTTGTACCTGCAATGTCAAACACACCGTAGTTATCCTATTCCAACAATTAAACCAATTAAGTGTAAGATATTAAGTCCGTTTATAGCACTTAAGGGTTGTCCTATGGACCACCCGTCAAGGTGTCTTTTAAATAAACCAAACATACTCTGACTTCTGACCGATTCAAAACACGGAAACAACCCCTTACATGCCAATTTAAAATATAAATTTGTTATCTTAAAAAATCACAAATATTTTCAAATATTATATAAATTTTATTGTTATTTGAGGAAATATAAATCTTTTTAAAAGATTAAACAAACAAGTATAAAATGGTTCCTAAAAGTGGAAGCAAAATAGTGTCAGGTTTCTTATTAATAATTGGGTTGTATAAATTTGAATAGTGTTCGGATCTATATAAAAAACCGGTCGTGGAAGGTCTCCATGTTATGGTGCAAAAAGCTGTCGAGTCGGGTACCTTTGTTGGATTGGATCTCCGCTTTCTCATCTCTTTTATGCAGATGATGACCTTTTTTATCGGTGAGTGGTCGGAAAGGAACTTTAGAAACCTTAATAGAATATTAAGGTGCTTCTTTATGGCATCGGGCCTTAAGGTCAATTTAAATAAAAGCAAGGTGTATGGGGTGGGGATGATGAAGTGCTCGATATGGCAAGTATATCGGGGTGTCAATGGGGTGAGTTCCCTTTTGTTTACATTGGCTTGCCGGTTGGGATGAATATGAAACGGATTGGGAGTTGGAAGGCTATGATAGATAAATTCCAAAATAAACTCTCGACTTAGAAAGCTAGAACGCTATCCTTAGTCGGGAGAATTTGAATTACGCTCGTGAAGTTGGTTTTGGGTGCGCTTGCCATTTATTACCTATCCCTTTTCAAGGCTCTTGGCGGGGTTCTCAAGAATCTTGAGGGCATTCGGAAGAAGTTTCTTCGGGGGGAGGGGGTGCCAATCTTAACCAGAAAATCCGATGGGTGGCATGGGAGAGGATTTTAAAATCCAAAACGACAAGTTGTTTGGGCATAGGGGGCATTAAGGAACTAAATATGGGGCTCTTGGCGAAGTGGTGGTGGGGATACAAAGGTTGTGATAATGAGCTTTAGGGAAGGGTCATAGATGCCATACATGGCGGGGTAGAAGCGGTAATTTAGTCCCGCTTAAAACAGTTAGTACGAGCCTGGAAGAATTTGGTCATGGTCAACAAGGATTTCTGCAGAGTTGGGTTAAATCTTTATGATAATTTAATTCACGAGGCAACTGAGGCGGATAGGGGCTACTGGAAGTGGAAGAGTAATTGGCAGTTGGTTGACTTTTCAGTCAAACAAGTCAGATCTGATTTGGAAAACCAGCTGCAAAATAACATCCATGTGCAATAGTTCAGATGGAGCCGCATCACAGTGCTGAAGGTAAATATTTTTGTGTGGCGTGCAGTGAATATAAATATTCCTACGACTGTTGCGTTGGTGTCCAGGGGTATCCAGGTGGGAGCAGGAGTTGCGGTTTATGTGGTATTGCAAACGAGACCGTTGATCACTTATTTGTGTCATGCATAGTTGCCCGGGCAGTTTAGTTGCATGTGTTCGTATGGACCTAAGTCCTTATCCTGGCCAGTTTCCAGTCTATAAACCAAATGCTTTCGTATTATTTCAGTTTGGGTCTTGATGAAACAATGGTTAACCGGGTAGGGTTAACTCACTGGTCTCGTCAAGAGGGTTAATCCCTTCTTTCCGAGGATCGTTGGCTGGATCGTCTGGTGGTGGGTTTCCTGCACAAGGAAACAAACCGTGACTCGTAACAAGGAGGATGGGGTGGGGGGTGCTCCTTGTTACCACTCTCCGGCGTGAGAATCAGTAATTTGCTTGGGAAGCAAAGTATGATAGTAGTAGTATTGAGAGAGTTAGAAAGTCATACCTCAAACCTGGTTTGGGGTGAGTATTTATAGCCGAGGAGTGAAGGAGGGTAGTTGAGTAGCTAGTCTGACATCGCACAGCTATTTGCAGGTGTGTCAGACCTGTCGGATACTGTGGTGATGCCACGTCCGGCTGTGGTGTCAGACTGTTGTTCATACGTGGGCTAGTAGGCGACTGTTCCCAGTGCCACTTGCACTGTGGTGTCAGACCCACTTGCCTTGTAGGCAGGATGCGGTGCCAAGCCGCATCGCTGCTTGCGGTCATTGATGTTGTTCCCGCATTGGTTGTTCCATCCATGATTTGCGCGGGATGCGGTGTTGTGCCGCATCGCCTGTCGAGTGACTGTTACTGTTGTCCAGATCCCTTGTCGTGACGAAAATGTTCATAGGATGCGGTGCGAGGCCGCATCGCTATGCGTAACATTAGTTTCCGTCCCTAAGGTAAGTCTTCTCATCAATGGACAGATTGGACCGCAGTGTTCGCGTGTGTCTACGCGGACACTGGAGAGTTAATTGCTGTTGGGGGTTTTTAATGAGGGTAATGGTCATTCGCGGTCGTGCTGACGCGATATTTGGGACCATACCCCTTCAGGTCTGGAAAAGAAAAAGGAGCAACTCCTGAATGTTATTTGCCTCATGACCATTTGGACTATTTGGCTGCACTGCAACAAGTGGTTCAATGGGAAGAACAGTCTAGTCAACATGTCGGTAGAAGAAATTAAGGCTGGTACCTTCTGGTGGGTTACTAGAAGGCTTAAAAGAATTTAGATTTACTTAAAGACCAAATAGGAAATTACAATGTATATTGGTGCAAGTAAGAAGGTGTGAAATACATGTTTGTATAAGATTATTGTAATTTCAGAAATTAAGGAACCTAGGGGCAGAACGCCCCCTTGGTGGGGGTTCGGAGGGAACGCCTTCTCTGTTACATTAAAGATGCTTTATTGGAAATGCATTATATTTGCATGGATAGTGAAAAGTTACAAATGAAAATGATCGTCAAAGTTATTAGAAATAAGTAGTAAGTTGTTATTGCTCAGGGTAGCAACCTGGTTACTGAAAAGTTACAAATGAAAATGATCTTCAAAGTTATTAGAAATAAGTAGTAAGTTGTTATTGCTCGGGGTAGCAACCTGGTTACTGAAGGTCGGTAGCAAATTATTACTTTTTTGGTAGCAACATGTGCCTAAGTATCAATTGAAATGGGGTGGCATCTTGTACTCTAGTAACAACTTTGAAGTTTGCCCAAACGAGTAACCAACATGCGTTGTACTTTGTCGTACCATTGGTGCTCCATCGTTGCGTTGTGTTGTGCCTATTAATGTTGTTTTGTAGTTATTCTTGAAGTGTAATAATATGTTATATACTTATATTCATTTAATATTCACATATGTAAAGTATCTTATAAGTTAGTATTGCTTAACCCCAAACTAGAATATCATTCACTAGCTTGCAAGTTCCACCCATACGGCTTCTAAAAGTTGTGTATGATGCATGGTCGTAAAGCCCTCCAAATTTTTGCATCAAGCCAGTTTTGACATGTTCGACAATTCACATAAATCAAAATTTACCCAAGTTTCTAGGTTACTCATTGTTGTTAGAACTTGCACAACCGTTGACAAAGATTAACACCAACGAAATATGGACCCTTAACCTTTAGATTTTTAATGGCCTTATATTTTATTAACAAACTCATAAATCATGAAATAGTTGTCAAGACGAAAGTGAATAAAAGGAGGTATATATGAAAGTTTCATGGTTCAAGAACAAGATAAGATTGTTTATAAGACTGTTATAGGACGATGGTTCTCAAACAATGTCATCAAATTATGATCAAATCGTTGTGTGTAAAAGATTCAGGACTATAGCATGAAACAAATGTGAATACAATTACATTAAAGGTCATCAAATTATCTACGAATGACATAAAACGAACTCAAACTATGGATTATGGTCTACATACGACAAGTATCATTCAGTACTTGGTTATATGTTGGTTTAAGTTGAAGAAGTGACGACTAACCTTAATTGGTTGGCATTTGCACACTTGTTGGGGGTATTTAGTCTTGTAAATCAAAGAAACAAAGTTTCATAACATATTCAACTGCGAAATTAAAATTTGTTGTTATGGCTTTATTAATAAACTCACCCGTATGATTAAAGCCAGGGCCACTTGATTCTCGTATAATATGATACTAAAGCAACACTATTAAGAATGAACAACCGTAAGTTCATATAAAGCGAACTTAAACATGATTACTCAATGAGTTGGATAACTATAAGGCGATCACTTGTAGTTTCTCACACTCAAGTAAGAACTTGATAGATCCTTTCATAAAAAGATTGCCAAAGAAAGATGATTGAGGGATCAAGCCCACAAAATGGAACCTTGCCTTGACACTTGTTATTCACAAAGTTTTAAGATCAAGTGAAAGTGGGAGTGACCAAAGTTTGCGATATATAATAACATCCTAAGGTTAGCAGGACTTGGAACCTTAATGCTAAAGAAGGTTGAACAGATATTTAATGGAATTTTTAAACATATGATAGAATAAGGTGTTTTAGTTACGAGAACACTCTTGAATAGTGATAATGTACGTTTATCTGAATGTGGAAGTGATAATGCTTAGTACGAGCTAAATGGCTTCGCTCTAAAGCATTTTAATGATCCCCTTGTTTACACATGATGAGCCTTGCCCAGTTTGCTGCAAGGTTTGTTTGGATAATTTTGGGGAGCATGTTGTCCATTGCAAGTAGCTCCCGGGTTTTAAATACAGACATCACTTGGTCAGGGATGTCCTATGTGATGTGCTTAAGCGGGTAGGAATCTCCGCAAAAAAGGCCCCTGTGAATTTCTTGATGGGTCCACTTGAGAAGGGGGTTCACTTTTCAGCCAGCGGATGTTCTTGTGTTTGATTGGGCAGGTGGAAAGCACACTTGTGTAGATCTTATCGGGGTGCCCCTCTTGTTAGGTTCAGGGAAAACCATTGCGTGGTTGGCCATATTGTGTTGAAGATAGAATCAGGGAAAATCACTAAACATGAAAAAGCGTGTGTTGAGAATTAACATGTCTTCGTTCCCTTTCCCTTTAATAGTTTCGGGTCCCTTGCCCCTAACGTTGTCGGTTTCCTGGACAGAACGCAGAAGGTCGTGCACAACAATTTCTCAACACCGAAGATTCAGAGTTTTATTTTCGCTAGAATTGGATTTGCTATTCAAAAGGGGTTGTGGAGCAACTTGTTGCCCGTTTACCTGCTATTGTTATGTAATTAACTTTTCTTAGTGAAATATTTTTTATGTTTGTCTCAAAATTTAAATCATATTGTTCAACAGGGGGATTGATAAAATGAGAGATCAGTAGTCTTAAAGCAACAAGTTGTTGTTTCGATTTTCGCTTCAAGATTATTTAGTAACCAAAACAAGTTGATCACTTTTTTCGAACCGCAAAGGTTGCTCCTATCCTACCTTAGGATGTTCCCATTGGTGACCTAAACATGGGTTGGGTTGTTGAAATCATTTAAAGAAAAAGCAAAATACAAGAAAAATGGGCAACCTGCTCGTTCTAGCAACCTGGGTTGCAACCTAGGTTAGTGATTTCCTATGCCACGTGTCACAACAAGAGTGAGCATAATTATTATTTTCTTTTTCTTTTTTGTTTGTTAAACAATTAGTTTTAAATATAATCAGTTTTTTTTTCTAATAACTTATAATTTTAAAGTTCTTTCAAAAATCTAAACAAACTATCTTGTTTAATATGTTTTTGTGAATATCCTGATATAAATTTTATTAAAAACAGAGTTCATTCAGGAAAAATATATTTTTAAATATAAAATAAATATAAATTATTTGATGAATGTTAATTTTTTCATTTTTCTTATTTTATACTTAAAATAAAAAAATATTTGTTTCAAAATTAAAAAAAAATATTTTAACAGTTTAAGTTAGAGTTAAATGCTTGGTTGGTCCCTGTGGTTTTCAAAAATTGCAGACTTGGTCCCAATGGTTTACTAATTACACGCGTGGTCCTAAAACTTGTCAAAAATGCACTCGGTTGGTCCCCAGCCCTAACATCAGTTAAATTTCTCAGTTAAGTCCATGTTAAATGACCAAAATACCCTTGCTTATTAACTCTCTTTATAATTTTTGTGTAGTTTTACTTTTTACTTGGTTAAACCCATCATCATCTTCATGACCAAGTCATCTTCATCACAAACCCACACCCCATCTCTGTCTCTCGTAGATAATAAATCTCTAATCAAAATCAACATATGCGATGATAATAATACACCTTAATATGAGGCGAAACATTAAGAAACGAAAGCGTTCAATATTTTACACAAATCGAGATCAAATTGATACGTTGAGCATGAAAATATGGGATGTATATATACAGTGAGATCCGTATAGGTTTCGGATGTAAATTAGGGCAGAGATAAGTTAGATTGAAAGAGGATGTTACCTGATGGAGACGATGAAGATGTCGTTGAAAATTAGGGTTCGAGATTGGGGGAATTTGGAGTCGGCAAGAAACCACAGCGTCATCATCTTCATCACCATCATCATCTTCATCACCATCATCATCTGCATCATCTTCATTACCTTAATCAACAGAAATCGTCATCATCCTTATCACCAAAAGCACCACCGCCTGTGCCTCCACAGCCGCCACCGTGAGCGACGGCTCTACCGCCGTTCCACCTTCTCCGATCTCTTCTCTCTCTTGTCGTCTCTCTCCTCTCTCTTCGCTTCTGATCTCCGTCGCTGGAAAAGAACGAGAGACAGAGATGGGGTGTTGGTTTGTGATGAAGATGATGATGGTGATGAAGATGACTTGGTCCTACTGATGAAGATGATGATGGAAGTAAAACTAAACAAAAATTATAAAGAGAGTTAATAAGCAAGGGTATTTTGGTCATTTAACATTGACTTAACTGAGAAATTTAACTGATGTTAGGGCTGGGGACCAACCGAATGCATTTTTGATAAGTTTTGGGACCACGCGTGTAATTAGTAAACCACTGGGACCAAGTCTGCAATTTTTGAAAACCACAGGGACCAACCAAGCATTTAACTCTTTAAATTAAATAAAAAAAATATTCATAAATTATTTATTTAATAAAAGTTAGTTTGGGTTAGGTTGCTAATGGGTTTGAAAGTTTATGTTGGGTTGGGTTGTGTGGTGTAGGTGGAAGAGAGAGAAATTATTATTTTATTAAAGACTGGGTTGAGTTTGTGAACGTGGATAGTCTTACACCAATTATTTAAATAACTCTCCTTGCTTAGGTTTTGAACCTAGGACCACCCCTATAACAGATATATGTCTCTATCAAATAGACTAGCCCTACATTGACAGATGATCACAGTTTTTCAATGGGTTATTTCTATATATAGATACATTGGAAATTGGTATGTTTGTGATATTCTATATGCCAAGCAAGGGCACCATAAGCATAGATCTTGTGATATCTCATATGGAATATGGAATAACCAATGTAGTAAAATCTTTTACTTTAGATATAAATTTGCCATAATATTAATTTAGTGATAGTCACAAAGAACTAAAGTTACAACGGGTAATTCCAGGGTATTTTAGACATTTCACTGATAATTCGAGATACATGCTTGTTAAAATATTTGTCCGTATCTAACCCGTTACAATCCTCGCTTACCCTCTCATGATTTTTGTGTGCCGGGGCCTTTAATAATGTGTATATAACCACATTCGGAAACATCTATCTACACTCGTCTTTGAATCATGGCAGAGCCTAACAATGAACACGGTTCATTGAACGCTCCGATGAAGGGTGGCAGAAAGCGGGCCGGCAGGTCAAGTGACTCGCCTAATGGAGCCCCTTGTGGAGCCTGTAAGTTATTGAGGAAGAGGTGTGTTAATGGGTGCATCTTTGCACCCTACTTTGGCCCCGAACAAGGGACCGCACTGTTCGCAGCGGTCCACAAGATATTCGGGGCCAGCAACGTGTCAAAGCTCTTGGTGCAACTTCCTCTACACCACCGCTACAATGCTGTTCAGACCTTGACGTATGAAGCTCAGGCTAGGTTGGCTGACCCTGGTAGCGGCTGTGTATCTCTGGTCGCGAAATTGATTATACAGGCACATGCTTCCAATCTATGTAGTTTTTTTTTCTGTTATACAATGTTTCTTAAACATACATTTAACATTCAATCTTATGATGTTTGTTACTATAGGTTGTATATTTGCACATGGAACTAGCAAAGGCGAAGAAGCTAATAGCCGAGAAACGCATGGTGGCGCAGGGTCCACCACCGCAGCCAGAACAGTTGAACCACCATGAATTGCCGCCAAGTCACCACCTTGATTGGCAGCCAGTGTATCCAAATGGTTCGATGGCGCAGAAGCTACTAGTCGAGCGACTCATGGCGGCCAACACACCCCAGGGTCCTCCACAGCAGCCAGAACAGTTGAACCACCATGAATTGCCGCCAAGTCACCACCTTGATTGGCAGCCAGTGTATCCAAATGGTTCGATGGCGCAGAAGCTACTAGTCGAGCGACTCATGGCGGCCAACACACCCCAGGGTCCTCCACAGCAGCCAGAACAGTTGAACCACCTTGAATTGCCGCCAAGTCACCACCTTGATTGGCAGCCAGTGTATCCAAATGGTTCAATGGCGCAGAAGCTACTAGTCGAGCGACTCATGGCGGCCAACACACCCCAGGGTCCTCCACCACAGCCAGAACAGTTGAACCACCTTGAATTGCCGCCAAGTTGCCACCCTGATTGGCAGCCAGTGTATCCAAATGGTTCAATGGCGCAGAAGCTACAAGCCGAGCGACTCATGGCGGACAACATACCCAAGGGTCCACCACTGCAGCCAGAACAGTTGAACCGCGTTGAATTGCCCCCAAGTCACCACCCTGATTGGCAGCCAGTGTATCCAAATGGTTCATCTGCTTCAAACAACAACATGATCAACATGAACATGTTTGACTCAAACATGCATAATCCTGCAAATGACCATCAGTATGCTGCTTCTTCACAGCCGAGTTTCGATCCCCTGACGTATACTGGACCTTATTTCGAAAATGATGATGACATTATGGAAGACATCGGGGACCTGCTTGCGTTTGATGATCAGTTGTTTTAAGTTTCAATCTGGATGTTTCGAAGTTCCATAATAATTAAATAAGTTTGTACTTCTGGTATTACCATAAGTAACTGCAAACAAGAATGGTTATGAAATTATATTTTAATGGCTTTCTAAATATGAAATTGTATGATTTCTTATTCTGTTTTATTGTGTATTAAAATGTGGTTACAAGACCAATACCCAACTCTTCTGCTAACTCATCCCATACCGGCAGAAGTATTAAAACAACTAGAAATATCGCCACTGTCACCGCCGTTCTCCGCCATGTTCCGACTTCTGTCACGTCATTCAGGCAAGGTTTTTCCGGCGACCTCTGTAAAATTTAAGACGCGAATATCAGGAAACGTGATTCATACACGATAAAAAAATTGTCGTATGACAATTTTACCCTTAATCGTACGAAAATGACAACACAATTATAAGGTGTAAGGGTGAACTAGTAAAAAAATAAAAAAATAATAAAAAAACTTATTTGTCATGTACAAATCACCTCTCTATTTCAAGCTAAAAATAGTCGCAGTCGTAGTTGGAACTTGGAAAGTGTTAAATGACATAAAAACAAGTAATTGTATCCGCTATCTGATATACTTTATACATAATATTATATCCTGCAACATCCGGCCCAAAACACGTTGGTGATATACTGATATTTGAGGCGGGACATTCCTTGTGACACAGTATCTCTCATGTGGACAGAACATAACAATGTGAGATTTGCCTCAGGTGTTACATAATACATATCTACTAGCTAGGATATTAATTTAATTTTTGCAAAAATGTTAGTTTTTTGAAAAAAATATTTGTAAAAATTTGGTGGCTTTTTTGTAGTTTAGTGTATCACAGGTTTCAAACCACGGATTCTCTCCTCCATCTCACAAAAGTATTATTTTTTTCTTTTTTTACAATTAACGTATAAAATAGCTTTTCTAATAATTTGTAATGCTTAATATCTAAAAAATCTTAATGCACAGCTTTGTTCAAAAATAACTTGGTCATACATTTCGATCTAAATTTTAGAGTAAATTACACGGATACCTTTGGTCCGTAAGTTCGAGAAATTGTGGGGTCCAAAAGCATAGCACAAGGACGATCCGTGTAATTTACTCTAAATTTAATTAAAAACAGAGTTATATCCGGAATAAAGTATTTTTCAGCACATGTAACAGAAGAAAATACTTTATTTGGATACAACTTCAATTTCAATAAAACATATATCGAAATGCACACAAGAAAAATTGAACAATATTGCATAATTAGATTTTTATTAAATATTACAAAAAACAAAACTAAATTATATGTTAAATGAAAATGAAAAAAAGAAAAAACGAACTTTAAACTTATGAAATTCGAGGAAGGGAATCCATGGTTTAAAACCATGGTATACACTAAGAATACAAACAAACAAAAACCCACCGTTTTTACAAATGCTTTTTCAAAAAAAAAAATCAATAAAACACCATTTATACAAAGACCTTACTAGCTCGCGGTTATTTTTAAAGCTTCATTAATTATTATTTTTTTGGAGGTCCGTTTTTCGTTTCATATTTAAAGCTAGAGCTTGGTCATCCAATCATGATTTTTTTTCTTCAAAGATGGCATTTTTTAAAGAGTGAACTCGTGAAGTACACGAATGGTCCCTATGGTGTAACAAAATTTTGGATTTCGTCCCTAACATTTCAAAAGTAAACAAATGGTCCCTGTAGTTTGCACTTTATAACACATTTAGTCCCTAGCCAACAAATCTAAAGCTTATAGCATGTCCAAGATAGGGACTAAATGCGTTGCAAAGTGCAAACCACAGGGACCATCCATGTACTTTTGAAAAAAGTTGGGGACTAAATGCGTTACAAAGTGCAAACCACAGGGACCATTTGTCTATTTTGGAAAGCTAGGGACCGGAACTAAATTATGATAAACCACAGGGACCATTCGTGTACTGTTGGGGTGGTTGTAACCTTTGAGACTCGTACCTGCAGTGGCGAAGCTTGAAATTTTTTACCGGGGGGGACGTATATACCCAAAAATTTCTATAGAACCGGGGGGTAGAAAACATATATACGCAAAAATTTCTATACGAAAACTACATACATACATATATAACACTACTGGCCGAAAAGTTCGAGGGGTCGGGCGCCCCTCCCGGCCCCTTCAAAGCATCGCCCCTGCGTACCTGGCATATTAGCACATATAATCCCCAAGGAAGCGACAAAGGTCCACCGAGCTGCATTCAAGGAAGTATACCAAACAATATTAATACTTCTATTGTGTCTTTGTTATAACATTTTATTAGCTACAAATATGATCTTTTAAAAATCCAACTTTCCATAAGTTTGTAAAGGAGTAAAATACAATTTTTGTCCATGAGGTTTGGCCAGTTTTGCGAGTTCCCTTCAAAGGTTTGTTTTCCGCATCTGGATGCAAAAGGTTTGAAATCTTGCATTTTCATCCAGCTCATTAACTCCATCCATTTTTCTCCATTAAGTCGGGGGTATTTTTGTCTTTTTTATTAACTTGAAAGGCAATTTGGTCTTTATAAAAAGACCAAATTGAATTTCAAGTTAACAAAAAAAAACGAAAAATACCCCTGACTAAACGGAGAAAAATGGATGGAGTTAACGAGCAGGATGAAAATGGCAAGCTTTCAAACCTTTTGGATCCAGATGTGGAATTACAAACCTTTAGACGAAACTTGCAAAACTGGCCAAACGTCAGGGACGAAAATGGCATTTTACTCGTTTAAAAAGTAATGTTTGGAGAAACTAAAGGTGGCATACCACTCCAAGCCCAAGTAACAAATATGTCGTTAAACCAAATCCAACAAGTGCATCCTTCCCAAAAGCACCCTGCGAGATGAATAATGGTAATTTTAACGTTAGAAATGTATAGAATAATGCACGTGAGTACGTAACTATGCAGTCAGTAACAGAATTGGGTTTTCGAAAATAAACCTGAACCACTCTTCCGCCGTCAAGGCATCCGATTGGGAGCATATTGAAAGCTGAAGTAGTCAAACCACACCTGCAAAGCCAAATTACATGCAATGTCTAAGTCGTTTATGGATCCATTTACATATGAATGGGTTGAATTAAGATTTTAAGTTTTGTTTTTCTTTTTTAACAGGTCAAACATGTAAAACTCAAAAAATTTAGCCGAAAAGGAAATGGATTGAACGGGTCAAAAATTGTGCGAGTGTGTTTAAATATAGATATAATCACCTGCATGGTATCTAACACACCAATTACTTAAATGATTTTTTCTCATTTAAAAACAGTGTTCCCAGTTAACTTAACCCAACCTAATTTCAATTTGTGCCAACAATGACAAAACAAAAGATAAATGTAAAGTGACCAAAATACCCTTGAGTTAACTGAGCTTTTTGGATGGAGTTAGGGGTTGGACGAAAATGACAAAAAATGGAAACCTCAGGGACACAGATGAAAAAAAAACTATTTGCACACTAAAGTGGCATTTCTTGTTAAGCCACAGGGACTACAATGGCAATTTACTCAAGAAATATTAACATCTAAGAACAGTACATCACCAGCCAGCAATTACAAGTGGATGGATGGACACTGTGGCTCCATGCAGCGCACTACAAAGACAAAAAGTAAACATCATAAAACAAATAAAAACCAACATTATAAACCCATTAAATAAAGGAGTGAGTAATTAACTAATTAGAAGTTCTTTTATTAAATTAATTCATCCAATATTGTGAAGCAGGAAGACGTACGTATAACCTAAAGTTGCTCTAGTAATGAGCCCTAGGAGTACAGAGCCCTGAAAAAGCATGCTAGGAACCTGCACCATATCAGCTGCAGCTTCTGGTTTTAAAGAAAGCAGCAGCCCAACAGCAAACATTGAAAGTGATAGTGCGGCCCCTGCAAATGGGCCAGCTAGAGAGATATCGACTTTTGTTTTTCTATCTGGAAGAATCGATTTAAACTGTACGATTCAAAATACATGTCAATTTTATTTCAAAGTAAATATAAGAGAGTAAAATGCCATTTTCGTCCCCGAGGTTTGGCCAGTTTTGCGACTTTTGTCCAAAGGTTTATTTCTCCGCATCTAGATCCAAAGGTTTGAAATCTTGTCATTTTCATCCAGCTCGTTAACTCCATCCATTTTTCTCCTTCAAGTTAGGGATATTTCTGTCATTTTTCTAACTTAAAGAGCAATTCAGTCTTTTTCACTTCATGTAAAAAGATCGTATACCCCTAAATAAAACCGAATTGCCCTTTAAGTTAACAAAAAGACAGAAATACCCTGCCTTAAGTGAGAAAAATGGATGGAGTTAAAGAGCCGGATGAAAATAGCAAGACTTCAAACCTTTTGGATCCAGATGCGGAAAAACAAACCTTTGGATGAAAGTCGCAAAACCGGCAAAAAAACCTCAGGAACGAAATTGGTATTTTTCTCTAAATAAGAAAGAATGTATGTTTCACATCAATAATTGAATGTGAGCACCTGAGTGATTGCCCCAAAGCTTCCGAGAGTGATATTGGGAATGAAAAAGGGAATGCTCAATTTTACGTTCTTCGGGAAGGCAGCAAGAAAATGCCCAACTTCCTGCAGGGGATGAACTCTGTAAGAAAAAATGAAAATATAAACTATAAAAATCATTATGGAAAAAGGAGAACATAATTTGCGAGCTCGAATAGTTTTTGGACAAAAGGTTTCAAGTACAATGTTTGGGATAAGAATAATATCATTATCCAACAAAAACTCAGAATGTCAAAATGTCAAATATATCTATTTTCATATTTATTAAATATATATCCTTCCCTTGTGTGAAGATTTAAATTATGAAACTTCAAGTGTAAGGAAAAGAAGAAGGGTATGATAATTGTATTATAATTTGTATTTAATGAAATTTCAAGTGTTACCCATATTTTATATTAGTTTTTTTTTTTGCTTGGGTAAATATGAGATAATACAAATATTAAGGGGTATGTATTCCATAAATTGTCAAAACCATTCATTCCTACGAAGTGTAGTGTTGTTTTCACATTCTGGAAAGAAAAACGCTAGCTTTATAACAAAAAACGATCCCGGTGGTTGAAAAGGCTAATTACTCTTAGATAGTTGAATACTTACATGAAATAACTGAACACCCAGAACTCCATAAGCCAGTGGCAAAGCGGGTTCTACAAATGGATAAAGCAGTTGCATATCTGGTGGTTCAATGGCATCTGGATCTGTAAAGTATTTAACTATCTCAGGAGGAAGACGATTGATCTGCTCAACATAAAGTTTCAATTAACAAAATGATGTCATATAAAGCATTACACAAAACGGACCATTCATAAATTATGGGTCAGAATTGCGACCTCTAAATAACATAGAGTAAAATGCCATTTCCGTCCCTTAGGTTTGGCCAGTTTTGCGACTTTCGTCCAAAGGTTTATTTTTCCGCATCTAGATCAAAAGGTTTGAAATCTTGTCATTTTCATCCAGCTCGTTAACTCCATCCATTTTTCTCCGTTAATTCAGGGGTATTTATGTCTTTTTTGCTAACTTCAAGGACAATTCAGTCTTTTTCACTTTATGTAGAAGCATTTAGCGTAATAACATCCATTTTTCTTCGTTAATTCAGGGGTATTTATGTCTTTTTTGCTAACTTCAAGGACAATTCAGTCTTTTTCACTTTATGTAGAAGCATTTAGCGTAATAAAGTGCAAGCATTCAAAACCCTTTAAGTTAATAAAAAAGATGGAAATATCCCTGGCTTAACAGAGAAAAAATGGATGGAGTTAACGAACCGGATGAAAATGGCAAGGTTTTAAACCTTTTGGATCCAGATGCGAAAAAACAAACCTTTGGATGAAAGTCGCAAAACTGGCCAAACCTCAGGGACGAAAATGGCATTTTACTCAATACAATATTTGCCGAAGCATATTGAAGAGCAAAACACCTGAGATGCAATTCCTAGCTCCACAGAAGAACCGATGGTGAGAACAAACAATAAGACAGCAATAACATACTGCCAAAGTGTTGTGGGACCGGGTTCCGAAACCTCTTTCCTCAACATACCGAAGCTAACCCGTGGACCGCCACGTGGATCCGGATTTTCCGAGTTGGGTTCCTCTACCATGAATAGGTTATACTTATCTCCCATAATTTCAGCCAATTGACTCTGAAGTTTGGCAAAAACGTCTTCCCTATTTCCTCTAAGATTTCCAAGAAAAAGAATACCTTCACCGAAATCTCCAAATGGTTCCTCCTTTGTTACCCAGAAAGTTGAGTAGCCGAATAGTTTGTCCTTTATGAGCTTTACGTCAACAGGGTCAACTTTTTCTGGTCCGAGAAGTTCCATAAGTTTAAAAGAGTCAACTTGAAAGTTATTATATGTTAACCCATCTGGAGAAAAGGTTGGCTGCTGCAAAAGGCAAAAATAGTGCATTAGAACGATTTTTTTGTATTATAGGGACCGCAGTAACAAAAAAAATGTGTTATATTTGTATTCAAAATTCGAGTGACACCATGATTTCCGGATGATGACACAGATGATACAGTTAGTTATTGCAGTATAACATAAATCGTACCCTTAGCCAGTTAGACGAGGGGTTAGTCACTCATGAGTGTTACTTCCTTCATCCCATTTCGAACGCAGCGTTAAACTCTTATGTTTATATATAAAGTTTTTGATGGAAAAATCATTATAAAACATTTATGCACGTTGTGCCATTTAGAATCAAATGAAACCTTAATAAATAACCAAATGTTATTAATACGAATTTAAGAAGTTCGGATAAATGGATAATGACTAAGCTAAACGTGCAACAATAGTTTTTTTTTTTTTTTTTTTTTTTAATTTCATTTCAACCAGCATCTTAATATCATTCCACACGAAAAAGGGCAATTACAAAGCAATGGCAGGTAGTCGGGCAACAAGTTGCGCCGCCACCCCCTTTTGAATAGTTATCCAACAAAAATCCAAAATCACAAAGCCTTTGTTTCCCGAAATCAATTAACCAACAAAACAAAACTGAGATGCCCTACTTCAACAAATCAAATTCTAAAAATAACAAGATTTGTAGAATTTCAAAGTTGACTTACACTTTTAACATAAGCTTGGATCGTGACATTATTTATATAATTACCATATGTATTTCTTGATCCTAACTTATACACTATCTTCGGTTACATCCGAAGAGCAAACGAAACATGAAGACCAATAAAAGAGTATTTATGGTCCACCACTAATCACAAACTTCTCTTCTAACAAACAGAACTTCCTAAAATATAACAATTTCCTATCTAAATCCAAACATGCCCTAAACAATCACCAAAGAATGCGAAAATGAACAATAGCATGAACAATGGTTTAGATAACTCAATCAACCGGAAAACAGAGTCACCGGAGAACAAACAACCAGAAAACAAACTAACTCGAGCAAAAGGAAGAGAAGCCAACAAGCCGTACATAAATGCCAGAAACATGGAGAAACAGAGTGGCCGGAAATGTAACAAACCAGTCTCGCTACCATACGAACTATATAATCCTCTCTATATCATATCAATAGAATCAATCAAATGTACAAAATGGTATTGAGAGAGGAGTTCACAACTCACAATAAAGAAGTAACAACTAACAAGTTAACAACTATATAATAAACTAACAGGATACTAACTGATATGACTAACTCATCTGGCTAACTAACTCTTAACAGAATAACAGAATACATATACACTAATACCATAGTTGTTAATGACAAATAGTGACAAGGTATACACTAAAAAAAATTAAAAAAAAAATTTATGTGTATTATATCAAAATACCCTGGTATATAGTGACAAGGTATATACGCTCATGGTTTTAAAAAATGTTTGAGGCGTGCGCCTCAAGGCGCGCCTCAATGCGAAACGGCCAAAAAACGAGTCTGAGGCGCGCCTCATGGTGTTTTTAATGTATATGCGCCTCAGAGGGGTTGAGGCGCTAAGAAAGCTGCGCCTCAAGGGATTTTGATAGTTGTTTTTGATGTTTTTGACTTTTTGTGTCAATTTCAAGCATTTCATGTCTTTTTTAAGTGTGTTTTTGATGATTTTGATGAATCTGATGATGAAATTAGTTAGTATTATTAATTTTATAATATATATAATTTTTATATTTATTTATTAATACCGCCTCGGCCTTACGCCTCGTTTCGCCTCGAGGCATACGCCTCATGAGGCGAAGGGAAAACGCCTCGAAACTCGTTTCCGTTCTTTTAAACCTTGTATACGCTATTATACAAGTATATTTAACAAAAACATAAAATCCAGCTATCTTATAGTTGTATTTAAATGCTATTTATATTTTTTTTAAATGAAATCCCGCTATTTATGGCTACATACCCATACCATGTAGCTCGCTTCGACCTATAGTCCTATAGGTTACACCATAGCGACAGCTATTGACAGCTATGACTAATACAATTGCTTATATAACTCAATCACCTAAACCTTCATTTATGCATAAACAAATTGGTACTAAACAAATATGGATCAGATAAACTCACTCCAGAAGACATAACACCCGGAGGCACCACCGGTTTATCGGAATCCACCTCAGTAAGATTCGACTCATTACCGGTATCACCGTCCTCTCGATTGCCACCACCGTCATTACCACCATCACTACCACTAGCATAACACTCAAATCCACCAATAAAACCCTTATTATCCACTAAACCTGCAATTCGCACCATATTTTTCGATAATACGTCTCTACTACACAACAAACAGCTGTTGTTATCATAATAACCATAATTTCTCCTGTCGTAATGTCGAAATCGCGTGAAATTGGTACGATTTGGTCGTATACGAAACCCTAGGTTGAGTGTGCTGGTGAAACTACTGCTTGTTAGTGTAGTCATTGCGAAACTCGGTTTGATAGGTTTCTGATGCAATCATGCAGTATGAATAATCGCTTGCAAGTGCATGTATTCGAAGAAGCAGAATGAAATGAGAATTTGGTGCTGGTTTTTTCGCCGGAGAAGAAGCAGCAGCAACTGGATAAATCTTTGGTTTGGTATCTTCGAAGCAAATATTTATCTGAAACGGTGGGCACAAATTTATTATTTTTTAAGATTTTTGTGATATTTTCTTAATTTTTTTATACGTGTGTTGGATGGATTTTCATAAACATATGTTGGTGTGTAAGGGGTTGTTTCGCAACTTATAAATGGTTAGGAGGTGAACCAGTAAGAGATCTAAACTATTAATTGTTGAAGCAGTAAGAGATCTGAACTATTAAGTGTTGAATCAGCAAGATGTCTGAACCATGAAGAGTTAGTATAATGCTTAACCGTTTAGAGTCAAATGTCTGACCAATTCAGATTAGAGGTTTTAACCATTCAGACTCAGTATAATGCTTAACCATTCAAAGGCAAATGTCTGAATCATTCAGACATCTGCTCACGAAACAAATAGTTTGAACCAGTAAGAAAGTCTGAACCATTAAAAGACTCATTAAAAGGTAAACAAACAGCCCCTAAACCTATCACACTAGTGGGGACTTATGTGATGTGAATGAATGAACAATTTACAGCGTTGTATTCGTTTTTTATTAGTTTATTAATTGTGTTGTTTTATGTGTTTGTTTATTCAAAGAATTAGTGATTTAGAATGTAATGATAACACCTAAACGGAATGGGAATTCGCGCATAAATTGAAATTTGATTTATAATTTAGGTGTGTTTGTTTTGCAAAACGGAATGAAATTTGGCTGGAATTAGAATGTAGATTCCATTTCTTATGTTGTTCAATCCTAATTCATTTTTTTGTTGAAACCAACAAAATAAGAAGTGAAATCAACATTCCAATTTCCTCAAGATTTCATTCCATTCTGTGAAACGAACACTACCTTAGTGATTGACATATGATTAGATTCACGCTTTCACCTCTAAAAATTAACTTCACACGTTTTAGCAGGTGAGTGGTATGGTCTTAAGTCATAAATATATGTTTTGAAGTTTTTAAATGGAACATCTTGAAGAAATTTGAGATGGCAATATATTAACACTGACTAGTCTATAGCCCCGTGTATTACACGGTTTGACAAATAAAACCAAATGATGATATAATAATATTTCCATATTAAAAAACGACACTCTGTTTGAATATCCTAAAAATCAGATCGTGTTTGCAAAAATCATTTTCTTGACCATCAGAAGGTATTCAACACTCACGGACAATATAATATGAAGATACATTTTACATTCTACAAATCTCTAAAAACTTCTTTATACATGACATTTTGTAGTTTTGTTTGATGCTCATCAAGTATCAATAGTTTGAAGCCATCTCTACTTTTTACTGTTTACAATGCCAGATATAGCTGTCCATTGTACTTTAAAGAATCTTGATCGATAGTTAGATTTTTAATAATCAAACACTCCTCCACAAGAAACTTTGCAAACCCTTTATACCATTTTTTAACTACACTTGCTTGCACTTTGTTTCCCTGAAAAAAATATAGGTATATAATATATTATAAATTGACAACAATAATAAAAAAATATGTGGAAATCTAAACTTTTAATTTATTACCTGCTCATTAATTAAAACCATCCAATAAAATAGTGTTGCAGTCGGATTTTTGTAGACTGCTTGCCTCCATAGTATGATGATACGGATTTTTATAGTAGAATCATCGTTATGAACATAAAGTTCATTTAGAAAGGATATGTTTGTTGCAGCCCTTTAACTGTTTTTAAATTTAAAGAAGAGTAAGAATCCTCAAATCATGTTAAATGAATAAAAGTAAATAATACATATTACTACAGATCATGGACAAGCTAATTAGTTAGTATAATAATAATAACACACAACTTAACCTATAATAAAATAACTGACCATAATGTCTACATAAATATATATATAGATTAATGGATTAGAGATGATGATGGGTGTTGATTTGGACTCATCATTCTCTCAAAGGTTTTTAAATTTTGTTACTGATGTCTGGTAGTCTTTATTATCTCATAAATATAAATAATTAGTCTATAATTATTTATTGAGACTCTTCACCTTCATAAGTCAGCTTATATAAATAATGTTTTTTAATCATAATGTAAAATGCAAATAACATTATGAACAATATATTTTATTTACAAATCATTGTCTTTCACTAAGGATGTTAGTCTAGTGGAGATAAATGACAAGTTTTTTGAAACCGTAATGTGCTATAGGCAAGATCCAAACTTTTAGATTTAAATAACACTCAATCCATCCTCACTAAATTCATTCAACATTGTTGTTGCAATGCCAAAAGTACAGCACTTCGTGTAACTTTTCATTTAAAATGCTCATTTTTATTGTCAATTTAAGGTACGAAGCCTTCTCTTTATGCGTAGGGAAAATACTTTTACATGTGTAATATCATTCAAACGGGTGACGAGTCATGCCACGTGTGCGATAGGAACATCAGGAGTGACATGGCATGTCATGCCACCAACCCCACCACATCATTATCATGGTTCGATAACAACTGGTGTCCTTTTTGTAATAAGTCTTTTTTGTGTACAATGGACACAAAGTTGGATCCTTCCCAAACATGATAAAATTATATGCTACTGCATTGGATAGACATGTGATAAGTTGACCTATTAACCATATAGACATGCAAAACTGAGAAACCACCGCAATGGGTATATACTCATTTTCTAATTATATTCTTTTCAATATATGGTACAAAAGCAACCCACATAAATCAAGAATTTTCAAAGTATTTTCTTACTTGGCCACCAAAATGATAAACTCAAAAGAAGAGCAGGGTATTAACTATTAACAATATTTAGTATCTTATATAAAAGTTTAAGCGATAAACAGGTAAAACTAACTTACAAGCCACAAGGACAAGAGTGAGCAACTTCCAGATGCGAGTGAGTTGTTTGCGCTATCAATCTGTTCCCACCATGTCAACTTGTAGATACCCTGATCATCAACAAAAGGTTTAGACAGATGATGGTGGTAATGCCTGATCATCAAGTGAAATAATGTTTAAAATGTGTACATACAAAGTCAGCAAACTTCTACATAGGAGCTTTTACCATTTGTGTTGTCTCAACCAGTGATATCATGATAAGAGGCACTTTCACCTAATCAACCCATTTGAATGTTTCCTTATTAGCTCGTTCTTTTTACCCATTTTGCCCTGTGAAAACATAACCAAAAGAAAATATTGAACTTGTTCGAATTCATAGTATGCTATCTTTTTACTATGCAAGCCTGTTGGGACATTCTTCCAAGCCTCAACAACCATATGCACCTGAATTAAAATCCAACAGGTTAAGAAATAAATATACATAATAACTTACGAATCAAAAACTGAACAGGGAAAAAAACATACCTTATGAATTTCAATTCAAAATCAATGCCAGAGGCAAGCCATGGGAGCAAACCACTGGCAGTTTTAAGTTCACATCAATGCAACATGTACTGTTGTTGATTTTCAATGTACCCTGCATCTTTATCTATACCCCAATTAAAGAAATCAAAATATATCCAAAAAAGATACATGAAATTGTTTTATCCACTTAACTTCTAACCTTAAAAACTTGTATCCACATTCTTATATAATTTCTTCAAATCTTTCTTAGCACGGCATGCTCATTTTTCCTATACTTTAGTCTAGTCCCTAATGACGTAGTTATATTATTAGTGAACTAATAAAAGAGCCCCAAGAAACAAAAACACAACATTACTATAGACGAAACTTAAGAACCAATTGAACATTTAAATGTGAAAATTTTGAAAACATAAAGAGGAATTTGAACCTGAACTTTTTTTTAATGAAAGACCATAAATAATACACTTATGTGAAGAATCTGATTTTGCTTTAGACCTGCACATATTGAATTCAATGCGATTAAAAATATCTTCCTACCACTCTAGCCTGAGTTTTCAGATTCCGTCTCATACGTATCTTCGGAACGGGTTTCTTATGCGCGCGCGAGAGAGAGAGAAGTGGATAGGGTTGATTAGGGTTTGGGAGTGATGGAGATGCGAATTAGTAGTTGTGGGGAGGGAGATGCTGATTTAGGGTTTGGCTTGAAATTGATATCAGGGAAATAATTATCGTGTATAAATTCCACGTGGCATTTGAATAAATTGAGAGAATAGATGTTTGACACGTGGACTTTTCTTGGAATGGTTTATTAGAATTAGATCTATTATATATAATAAACATAAAGATTTGGGCTGATGTGGCAGTAGATTAGAGCATCTAGATTTTCATTTTGGCGGGAAAACGAAATGTGCTGAAAATGAGTCACGCGGATCTCGATTCATTTGATGTGGTACCCGATTTTTCGGATCCTATATAACCCATATTTTTTCATTATTTCTTTTGTGTATAGGATTTCCATCATTACCTCTCTCCATATTTTCTTTATTTGTCAGTAATCTCTTGGTATTCTCAAACCTTTATGTCCAATCTTCCATCCCTATTATCATATCAACTATCTTCAATCGGCGATACAATCTTTAGATCATATTCAGATTAACTTTTTGAAGGTACTCAAGTTACAGTCATTTATTTTATATCAGGTTTATCTTTTGGTCTTCATGTTCTTCATATTAGTTTTTGTTTTTTGAATATCATCTGTTAATCATCTTTTTTGATTTCCTGCATAATTTATGGTTTGTTTTACAGTCCTTATTTACTTTGAAGTATTTGTTTTTGTTGTTCAGTTTAATGATAATTTTTTGACTTACTGTTCGTCGATTTATGTTTTTAGATTATGGGTTTTATCCGAATGATCATTTGTTCACAGTTCTGTTAATTGATCTTTATTCTGTTTTGTATTATAATTTTTAGTTTTTGATGATTTTAGGGTTTTTGATTTGCTGTTTCTATGCATGTTGAATGATTAATTTTTAGGGTTTTTTTGTTACATCGGTTATAGTTTTCATAATTTTACATACTATATTTTTATTTATTTTACTAACATGATTTTGGTATGAATGTTTTCATGCTTATTTCAGGATCAACATTACAAACGCAATAATGTCTTTTTACAAGTCAATGTCTGCACTTACCAAAGATTTTTTGGTACTCTCATCTTCTTTGATGTTCAATTATTTTTGTAATATTTATTTTATTTATTTAACATTTTTTTATATTTTTTTTTACTCTGAAGGTTATACCTCTTCAGTTTTCAAAGATATGGTTATCTTCTGCTGTTGGTGATAATATGGTAGTCATAAAGAGTATCAACGAAAAGGTTTGGAATGTTAATTTCTCCAAGAACAATGGTACTTTTGCCTTTTCAGAAGGATGGTCAAAGGTTGTAGCTGACCTTTGTTTATCTGATGGTTGTATACTTCTTTTCAAGCAAGTTAATCCGTATAATTATATACTCACACCTTTTTTCAAGGAAACACCTTATCCACTATGTGATCCAGGCATCACTTTGTTTCTATCCATCTCATCTTTGCCGAATAGGAAATACATAGAGTCTTTCTGCCATGTTTTCAATGATCAAAGTGTTAATACACTGGTATGTTTAAAACGTTTTTTTAGTATATAATGTATAATATTTATTTTACAGTTACAATATTAATTGTAATATTTTTTTTTATTTTAGCTTCTTCCCACGTATGTTGTTAAAAACACTATTGGTGTTGGTAAACTTAGAAGACCAATGAAGGTTCATCTTAATTCATGGGACTCTTTAGATGTTTTTGTAGAGAAAGATTCAGATAGCAAATGTTACTTTTTTACCAATGGTTGGAACAACATTGTACAACATCTAGGTGTTCGTACTCAAAATCTGGTTGTTTTACGCTATATCTTTGATTACAACTTTCAGTTGACATTGTTTGATGTCAATGGATCTGAGGTCGTTATGCCTAGATTTGGTTTAAAGTTTAATTCTGATCCAGGATTTCCATCTTCAACTCACTTGGTAAACAATGTTGATAATGTTCATCATGATGATGATATCAATTCTGAACTTGATCCGGAGGTAGATGCTTTATTTGAGCCTTCTGATTCTGATGAATCCGTTGTTGGTAGTTCAGACAGTGATTTATCCATTGATGATGATTTCGATGATGATGACGTTGAAGATTCTACCGGTGAATCTGATGATGACAAAAAGGACCCTGATTATCAACCTTTAGAATTTGAATGGGAGTATCATCCACGTCATTTCGTAAGTTTTATTAATTATATATTTGTAAGAATTGTTTGCTGATTATTGTTCTTAAATTTTAGAATTTTTGTTTTGTTGTTGAATTTGTTTTTTCTTTTTTTTTTTGTAGCGACTGAATAGCAAAGTTGCAAGTATGGCTCGTGTTGATGTATCTCGGAAGATGACAGTTCAAAATCTTGCTGGAGTTGATACTGTTGTTACTTTTCGACCAGAGAAACATGGTGGAGGATTTAGATATGTTGCGAATGCATGGCGTACCAAGTTCACTAAGCCCAATGGAATCAATGCACCTCAAAGATGCACTTTTGTCTACTCTCCTGATGCAGATAAGTTGATTTTGAAGAAAGTATCGAAGTAGTTCGTTTTATTGTTTTACTAACAACTCTTTTGGAACAATATTTTATGGTTTTTTATGTTTTTAGTTTGTTTTTGGAACATGTTTGGATAGTGTGTTTTGAACAATATTTTTGATATAAACCTTTGCCTATCTATGATTTTGAACAACATGTTTGGTTATTAAGTTTTGGTTCATGAGTTCAAGATATAATGTCACCCATTTTTATGCACAATGTGTGTCTTTTAATTTTCCACTTAACATTAGATTTCATATGTTGGAAATTATGTTATGAAATAAAAATTATATTTTATGTTAGCTTCGGTTATTAACTGCCTAATAATGATGACCCATTAGTAGCGATTCAATATACTTCTAAAAATAAATTTTCAATTTAAATTTGGTTAGAGATTTAGCACTGTTTCTAATAATGATGACCCATTAGTACCGATTATTTTGTGTAATCAAATAATAAAGTATTTTAATTTTTTTATATTTCATTATATTATATGATTATCTATATAATCACCCTAAGTACAACTGTTATTTTGTGTATCTAGGTAATAAAAATATATTATTTTTGTTTATTATTTCCAATAGAAAATCTTCCTTTAATATGAATACCGTTTACAAGTTTGTTAATAACTGCCTAATAATGATGACCCATTAGTAGCGATTCAATATACTTCTAAAAATAAATTTTCAATTTAAATTTGGTTAGAGATTTAGCACTGTTTCTAAACCTTACCTGCATAGATACAAACCTTTAACTGCAATTTCGATAAATTAGCTAAACAGTTTTATTAATTTGTCCGTTTCTAAAATTAACAATAGATTTCATATACAAATTCAACCTATATACAACTGTTATTTTGTTTATCAAGCTAATAAAAGTATTTTATTTTTTTAATTATTTCGAATAGGAAACCTTCCTTTAGTATGAATAACGTTTCCAAATTTGCATTAATCATTGGCATCCTATATAAATCGATTTCTTCAACAATTGCAAATCACTTTTCTCATTTCATTCAATCTTAGGTCTCAACGTGGATTGGTAAATTGAATTCCAATTGTAGAGTTTGTTTTTTAATTTTACATTGATGCTAATGCTAATTCTATTGGCACTTACTCTTTAATTTTTAAATTTCAGCTGTGAAATGGAGGTTGCAAAGGTTACTATGCTTAATGATTTAAATAGTTATTCAAATAACTATTCCATTAGAGTCAAGATCGTTAGCACATCAAGGAAAATGATGAATCAGAATAAGAATGAAACATATCGGCTGGATATGATCTTTATGGATGAGATGGTACCGTATATATTCAACTAATTTTTTTTTGTTAAATCCAAAAAAAGTAAGTTTATATGAAATCTATATATCTAATTTCGTCGTTTCAATTTTTAGGGCAATATGATACAAGCTAGCTGCCTTCATAAGTTGTTAGAAAGATTCGAAGAGTTCCTGCAGCTTGATGAATGTATTCAGATTACTAAACCTTCTCTTGCTGCTAATAAGTCATCTTCTAAATTGTTCAACAGGAATGAAAAAATATCTTTGTATTTTTACACTTCTGTTGAGAAAGTACTTGACTGGTGTGGTCCGAAATACAAATTTAATTTTGTCAATCTAAAAGATGTTGTTCAGAATAAAGTAGAAGTTAATACTGCTATTGGTATGTGTGTTTCATCCTTTTTTATGTTGTTTTTGTTATATTTTAAGTTTTTTTAACAGCTTATTTTTTTTTGTCTAGATTTTATTGGTTTTGTCGAAGTGTGTTTCAACATTGAAGACACAACAAAGAAAGATGGTAGCAAAGGAAAAAGACTGAATCTGAAAATTGAAGACCTTGAGTTAGTATTTTATTTAGTAGACAACATTTACAATTTTATCAACGTCTTAAAGTGTTTTTGGTTCATTTATATTATATTTTCTTATTTTTAGAGGTCAAAAATGTCCTGTTACGTTGTGGGATTCTTTTGCTGTTGACATGTTTACTTACATGAATGACAAAAAACGTGAGAAATTTGTTGTTATCATTTGCCACTTTGGTACAGTAAATCTTTACAAGGGTACGTTACAAATCTTCATCACATATTTTTGTATTTGTTTAGTATCTTATAATTTATTATTATATTTACATATATTTTATATGTTTTATGCTGTAAATATTGATTTAATTGTTTGTTCTATTTCATTTCAGGAAAGCGTGGAGTGGCCAACAGTTTTGATCTAAGTAGACTTTTTATTGATAACGCTGACATTGAAGAAATTTCTTCTTTCAGAGAGAGGTATATTTAGTAATACCGAAATAAAAATCTAACAATATTATTTTAATTTAAATTATAATTTTAGTCATTAAATTATAATTATGTTTAGGTATGTTGCCAAAGTTTCAGCTTCTTCCTCATCGAATGAGAATGTTGGTTCTTATATTATTTCAACTGTGGAAGATGAGTTCCTCAATAAAGGAGATTTCATGCTCATTGGTTTACTTGGAACCATATTAGAGGTATAGTTTTTTTTTTAATTTTGTTATTCGTATATTATATATTGGTATGTATTATAGTTTCATTTTAAGATTAATATTGTTCTTTATTTTTATTAGAAAAAGAAGGTGTTGGTTATTGGCACAGTCACGGCTATATGTACGGATAAGCTTTGGTATTACAATGGTTGTAACCACTGCAAATCACGTGTCGAGGATAGATTTGTAAGCAAAGAGGGTGATGACGGTTCATGTGATGCTGCTGAAACAAAGGGTTTGGTTTGTACCAACAACGATTGTCAAGGAGTGGACATTTATGCAATTCCGCGGTTTGATAATTTTTTTATCTGTTTATACAATTGTAAACTGAAATTACTTTGGTATGATCTAATATTAACAATTTCATTTGTTTTTAATTTTAATATAATAGTTTCAAGATACCTATCAGGGTCCAAGATTCATCTGGTACTGTTTCATTAACGTTGTTTGATTATGAAGCTTTCAAAATATTTAAGAAATCGGCCAAAGACTTACTTGCTGTCCAAGATCAGGTAATCCAATTAGTTATCCACGTTATTCATTTTGGTACTCTTACTCAGTAACAATTACTTGTATAAAATTATAGGTTGTTAATTCCGGTGAGATACCCAATCCCTATCCTGAGGTATTTGACACATTGTCATAAATATTAGCGACTATAACATTGAATATCAAGTTGAGAACTACGGTATTGCAATGGCAACAAATGATGATGATATTATTGCTGCTCTCTATTCCAAATTCAACATTAACCAGGTCTAATTTCCAATTATGTAATTCTTTTTGTTTCATATTCCTTTCGTTTTCGTTCTATATAAATATAACCACTTGTATTTTATTGTATTGTTTCTTTTGAATTGCAGCATGAGCAGTCGGAATCGTATGGTGTTTCGTTGTCCGCCAATCTGTCTAATGCTTGTGAGGTTACTAAGGTAATATAATAATTTATTATTTTACTTTAAATTTTATTTTAATATTTATTCTTATTGTTTTTTTTTAGGATGATGCCTCATTCACCGGTGACAATGTTACGCCTATATCCAATGTAGATGGAAGCAGTAAGAAGGCGTCTTCTTGTGAAGTAAAACGCAATCTAGGTGAAGTTTATGAAGTAGATGATGCATTACGTTGTTCTTCTACAAAGCGCCGCATGAGTGATGAAATCCTCGAAGATGAAGTTGTTGGTCTTTCTAAGACATTGATTCCGAAGACTGAGAAATAATTTCCCGCATTTTTATAAACAATTTCACTGTTTGGTTTTTATTATTGTTTTTTTTTTAACACATTGTTTTGGGTTTATTATGGATTTTGAATTGGTGGTTTTAATTTGTGGGATAATCCTTGAATGTTGAAGTTAATAAACAATTTCACTGTTTGCCTTGATTGTGGTATTTTGTTTCAACCCATGGTTTTTGTTTTCTTATGTGTTTTCAATGAGTTTTTATTTTATAAATAGCCCTTTATTTTATAAATTTTATAATTGAATAGACTTATCTTCTTATTTAATGATCTTATTATATTGTTTTATTCTAATCATCATACAATCATTGTTTTCATTTTACTGTATTTAAAAATTGTATCGCAAAAAAATATATTTCATTATCTTGATTGATTATATACAATACATTTAACATATTAACATGTTGATATTTATATTTGTTCACCTTTTATTTAATGTTTAAAATTGGTATTGTTAATTACATAAATCGAGATTAGAAACTTTCAAAATATATATAAACTATAAATGATTTTGAAATAAAATTGAAAAAGTGTAAATAAATGTTTACCTTATTTTGTTGTATTCAATTTTAGAAAAAAGCTCTATTTTAAATAAATAAATATCCGTTTTTTATATCAATTGATAATAATCGTAATTATTGCTTTTGTTTAAGTTTTCAAAATGTTCGGTGTTCTATGTTTTCATTGTCTTAATACAATGCCATGAATTTCTTATATCAGAATTGTTATATCATAAATCCTTATTGCTATAATACAATATTGTTATCAATTTACACGTAAAAAAATAGTATTTAAAAATGTAACATTATCAAATGTAAGATGTAAGATTTAATCGTGTTTTGATTGTTGTTAAATAATTACCTAATATGATTACAAAACGTACCATAATCTTTATTTGGAAAACTTAACAACCTTATTAACAGAAACATTTTATAATTATGATGATATTTAACGTTTACAATGACTTGGTTGTCTATGTAATTGTGATATATTAACTTAAATTAGTCAACCGTTTTTTTTAACTATTTTTTGGAATTCATCAATTATGGACAAGTTACCTTATCATTATTCTATAATTTGATTACAGTTGTTACATTTTCATTTTATGGTAATTAAGTTTGATAAAAAAATATCAATTAATATTATATTAGTATGGTAATATAACAAAGTTTGAAAAAATATGACTTTTTTTAATATAAATCCGTCAAATGGTTTAGAAGGTTATTGGTTGACATTGTATGCTGGTGACTATATTTTGATATCGCCAATTAATAGGGGTACATTAAAATATTGAATAAAAAATGTTTTTTAGAGTATTTTATTTTTGGTTTATTTGTTTTTTTTATGTATTTCCTATATCGTTAATCAATCAAATTTAAATTGAAATAGATGTATGGTCCATTTATCTAATTTTGGACACAATATTTTTTTTTCTTATTTAATGGTTTATATCTTATATAATAGATTCTTAAAATAAATTATCATCATTAATTATAAATTTTACCTTCTATTGCAATTATAAATAATGGATATTACACATATTATATAACAGATTATAATTATAATAAGCAAAAACCATTCGTTTGCATATCACAATTATTTTTAATCCAACCAAAATTAAAACTTGAAATATTATTCATAAGGTAGGAAACAGTTATTATAACGATCAAACAAGCCATAAGGTAAATGTTCCAAAAGACTAATGATTTTTTTCACCAATCGTGTTATCTTCTTCCATTGCGTCATAATATTTTTCCATTAACTTTCTGCGTTTCGATTGAGGAGGAAAGTACTCGTCATAAATGATTCTATATAGCGTTGGGCAATCCTCCCAGAAACTTTCCTGCGTCCATAAATAGGAAATAATTTTGAAGAAAAAACAGACATTGTTGTATAAAGTAATTTAAATTTTGAATGTAAGTACAAGATAAGTATAATATATTACCGCATATTGTTTACCATAGTTGACGTGTAACCATTCAAACGGCCATGATGATAGCCCTTCATTCCATTGTTTGCATACACATTTGTACAGCTCAATGTCTCTACCATTAAGCCTAATTAGAATTTCAAACAGTATAATATCGAAAGGAATATAAACCATTATGAAAGGGCTTTTAAACATGTAATTGAAGATGCTATGTTGATGCTTTATATAGTAGAATTAGTTTGGCCTAATTGAATAAACCAAAAAAAAGAAACGAAATCTAATTCAAAAATGGTGATGAAGTTTCTAAATGTTAATTTTCGAAAATATTGTTAACTAATCAATTCCATATTTGTATAATCGGTTTTTGTACGAAATGCTACAAGAATAAGGTCATTTGGTTACTTTTTCTGTTATGCTATAATTTTTGTTGCATGAACTCATTGAACATAGGTTTCATGATCAACAGTTAAGTGACACAAATTTAAAGGTTTCTGATTAGCTGGTGATAATTGAGAATGGTTAAATTACTCTCTATCAACTTTATGATGATGCTAACTATCAGTATCATTGAAATAAATATTGTCGATTTTTCTTCTTTTGGAATAAGTAATAATTTGTTTTCAGTCATGATCTAAATAATATATATATTTTTCTTCTTATTATTAGTAATGTGAGACCACAGTTGACAACTAATGATACTATATAATCCTAATATAAACAATATTGTTAACATTCATACATATTGTTATATAATATAATGTTTCAAAAACTTCCCATCATACATATACTGAAATATTAACTAAACTTTTAGAAAACCAACTACCAACAACATCTTCATATGAAAATATATAAGTATCCAAAACAACCATAACCATTAACCACCCATAAACCAACAAAAAGATGTATTACCATCCTTCCAAATGCCTTAAATTCGATCCACATTTGTTAACTCCATCACCTGTGTTGAGGTAACAAAGTTGAAGTGAAGAATGTCACCATTCTTCAAACTATTTGCTGACATAAAGTTACCCCAATTGACCATTTTGTAACGCGGTACGTCACCATTTTTTTCGGTTTCCACTTCGTTCTCCATTATTTTTCCATCCAGAGTTTTAATCTTCAATGCATGAAGCTTCTTTGTAAGACCAGATCTCCTCGCTACTTCAACAGGAAGCCTCTACATAAAAAATGTTTCATTATATTATTATAATTTACCCTATAATTTATACATTATTTAACTACAACTCATTATACAAATTGTCATACCAATCTATTTTCTCCTTTTTTTGTAAACTCATAATTTTCTTCATCAATTTCAGGCTTCTTTCGTTTTCCACTATGTTGTCTGGTTTGGCTTTCTTCTCCAACTTTCGATACCTTATTATAGTAGTTAACAACATTTGAAGTTTAATATCAATAATAAATAATAACCAATAAATAATTATAATTTTGGTTCTATAGCAATCACTAATTAAATCAATTGTTACCTCTCTTTTTTTTGATGATCTAAGACATCTTGAAACATCTGGTTTGACCACTTCTGGTGTTTCTTCAATTTCCTTTCCCTTTTTTGATGTTGAAACAACAAGTTGTGCAACATTTTTGCGTTTCTTTTCAATCTATTTAGTATATATTTTAAACATATAAATTTCTAAATCAAATACATACTAATCATATTGAATGCTGTTTATATTTATATTAACTGATTATTACCTTGTCACTACCTTGAACTCCTTTTTTTTTTGTATTCAACATCTTCTCAGTTTCACTTCCAATGTCTTTAACTTGATATTAAATTTTTATTCAAATTTAATTTGTATAAAAAACATAAAATACGAAACTACATTACTTCATTAATAAAATTTATATTAAAAAAAATACAAACTATAACACACAACCTCATTCATCAACGTATCTCCACTTGTATCCGTTCCATTATCAGAATCAACAAAGTTCTGAAAATAAAATTTATAAATATTACTAATCAAATTTATTTGATAAACCTTTTTTTTTTAACTGGAAGATACTTACATAAGCATTTCGTTGATATGTTGATTGAGATATTATTTCACAGAAATCGCTTTCTACTGCTTCTTTTTGAATACCCAATCCAACTTCGATTCCATTCCTGAATGCCCTCAGATGAAATATCACATTACCAATCTTATCGAATACCAGTGTGTCACCATCACATATGTTCAAACTTTCACACAGTTTCGGCCATCCATCCGTAAAAGCATAAGTAACATGTAGTTTAGCTGCCATTAGATCCCAGTACTTACCTCCTGCAAATACTTGGTAACTGCCGTTTAGCTCGTGGTTTCTGTAGAACATGTTAATAAATTCATCTGGAATTACCTGCAAGTTATTAAGTCATATTAATAATTATAATTAATAAATATGTATTACATTTCAAGTGTCTACAATGTTCACATTTAATTTACTATCAAACATTATGCTTACCGTAAAGACCGAGTTTTGTGTAGTTGTTTTTTGTTATGTATGATTCACCATGAACATTGTTTATGAAAGGAAAAAACTCACCAACACTTTTTCCACGATGCTTCTAAATAACAACCATGTGTTTTTTTAACAAATGAAGATTATTAACAACAGCCCTCGCAACCATCTGTTAATACTGGTAGATCATCCATGTGTCTAAGTCTTACCATCCAATGTCTACCGTCTTCATAACGAACCTCTATGTTCATATGTTGCCAGTCATTGCCCCCATTTTTTTTTAACAAATGCAACAGGTACCATCTACATTATACGGCTTGTATTAGGTACAAAGTAACATATTTAATTAATTCATATTGTGATAACCTTATATTTGATCAACTTAGGAACGGAAAGTACACATACCAACGAAAGCTCTTTAGGATCTTCCATCAGTTGAACAAACCATAGAACCATTTTGTACACTGCATTGCATAATACTTATTATTTGGAGTTCATATTTTTTTATGGTTAAATAAGTTTATTATAAAGATTTATTAAGAATCATCAAAAAGACATTAATTTTGCATAATTGATCCAAACATCTAATTCTGACTAAAATTCATAATTTTTAATGTTATTATTATTTGTAAAAAGAAAAAGTTATTTGTTACCCATTCTTTATTTACTTCCGTATTCCCTTTTAGGTATATGTTTAACATACAGATATGATATTTACATGATTTTAGAAAATAATTAATTAATTTAACCATTGCATTCGTTCCTTAACTATCAATTTATTCCTTTTATGAGTTATAGCATCTATCAAGTTTGTTAACACTCTAAATCCATGATATTCTTAACATGCAATGTTTAATTACTACTGAATTTTTGTTTTAATCGATTTCCTATTCATTCTGTATCAGATCTAAACTTAAATATCTAAATAAATCAGTGTATGATCCAAAAAATACTAACCGATTAACAAAACTGAAGATACGAATCTTACCTTTTCTTTGAAATTATACACCAATCTTTCTTCCGTACACTTTGATTGTCTGCAAGATTATGTAAGAAAGGAACTTGAAAACCCTAACCGATGGTGTTTGTTGTTGTTGAAGTGATAATAGTATTTTTTGAGTTTTGATAGAATTGAATTAATTAAAGGTAATGATGGTATTACATTGAAACAAGGTATTGAGGTGACGTATATTAATAAGCAACGGCTATATAATAATTTGTTTTGTTAACATTTTTTATTATTTATCTTTTCTTTATTTAATTTACTAATAAGAAAAAAAATATATATTATTTATTTTAACAATTGAATTATGTAGATTTTAAGTATAACGATTTTAATTTTAATTACTTTCCATATTAAAGACAATCTAATTTTTTTTAATAATTCATATAATTAAAGTATTGAAATTTCCATTATATTTTAGCAATTCAAATCTTTCCAAATATTATTACTTATTACATTTGTTATTTCATAATCTTTTTTCAACTTAACGAATTATGTAACCTTATAAATACAACCGGTTTTACATTAAACATATTATCTCAAATTGAACTTTGGCTTTTATTTTCAAACAATCATGTTTTCAACATCTAATGATGTCCTCTTCTGAGTTTTTTAACAATGCATCTTTCAGTAGCATTGATGTTTTATGGGAGACAACTAAGGTATGTGTAAATAATTTTCCGTTAAACTTTTCAATTATTTATTTTAACTATTTATTGTATTTTGCATTTTTTTTTTAGCCAAAGTCTCTTATCATATTCGGTATCATCAAGAACATATTTACTGGTTTTGGTTGGTACTACATGACATGTCCAACGTGTTTGCATGAGGCTACTATGGAGATTGAGGAATATCTTCCACTTGATGGTTCTTGTGATTCTAACAAATATGAAGTTTATCACTGCTCTAACTAAGAATGTTTTGAACACATCATAAAACCTCTTCCGAAATTTAAGATCAAAATTGAAGTTGAGGACGATACTGGTTCAACTCATCTTATATTATTTCATGATCAAGCTGTACAGGTTTTGAATAAATCTGCTGCTGAATTGCTAAAAGATAATGAATCAGTATATTTTCAGTTATAATACTTTTATTCTATAATATTTATTTTAACATTTGTAAAATATTAACAGATCGATGAATATTCAAACATTTCCAAAGGAGATTAAATCTTTGGTAAGGGAAGTTGTTTTGCTTATAAGATTCAGGTTACCCATGAAAATATCGAAAAATTTGATGAAGTTTATGATATCACTGCGATAAGCAGCTATTATTCTCTTATTTCTCATGTTAAAAAGAGCCTTTTTGAGTAAACAGGTAAAAATATTGCTTATAAGCAATACATATTATTACTTATTATAGTAAATTGTTACATATTTAAGTAACTAATAGAAAAAATATTTTGCATTTACAGGAGGAGAATATCGCAAAAGGTAAACGTAAATCCTGTATGAGTTGTATGACGTTGATCCAGCATTTCCGAGTTGTTCTACAAAGCGTAAGATTGATGAAGAAAAAACTGGGGAAAGATTTTCATTGAAGTCTACAGAGTTTACTATTTAAGAATTTATTTATTATTTTTGTTTAGTCACACGAGTTTAAAGTTTTGAGTTTGAACTTTGTTTTATGTATTAGACTCCATTCTAATTTTTATAATTGAAGTTTTGGTGTTTTCGTTTAATAATCTTTTTAGTTATACTGAATGCTTTAAAATTCACATTTCTGAACTTGATATTATAATATTTGTGACTATGTATAAATGGAACATTTAAACTAAATTTAGAAATTATATAACTGAATATAATCGAGAATCAGTTATGCAATTTTAATAGATAATCTCAATTAATGCAGAATATATAAAAGACCCTTATTTAAGCCTCTCATTTTGCATTAGTATATTTGTTATGCATAATATTTAATGAAATTCAAAAGAGACAACTTCTCACTTTCAAAGACATTCATACACACATTTCAATTCTATATGTTCCAGTTCATCCGTATCTAGATTTTTGAAGGTAATTCTATATGTATTCATCATTAGTGCATGTTACATACAAGATGTAATTATCACCAATTCCATTTCCTTTAGCTATTCTACAATTTTAATATGAAGAATTTTGTTTTCTAATAATTTTCTTTGTGGTTGTTGTTAAATGAAGTTGTGATTATTCACATATACTATGTCAAAAAGATCATATAACTCGCGTTCATCTTTAAAGGATCAGAATTCATTACAACAAATATTTAACAGTAAGTGACATACTAAGTTACTCAGTTTTCATTTACCTAACCACAAATGATGAATTTTTTATATTAAATCTGTTTTCATATTTGTGTTTTTTAGGTCCTATTATCAGAACTCCTCTTTCAGATATCTCAAATGGTAAATGCTATTAAATTTAATTAAAACTATAATGTTTACATTTTATGTTTCGAATGCTACTAATTCTTATGTTTCTTACGTATTCTAACTTTTTAATTATTAAGTTGATTCACCTGCTGAAAGACGTCAGCTTCGGAAAATAATACTTGATAACAAGAGATCAAAGAAATCGTCATCATCAACAAATGTTCCTAACATATTGCCTGAGAACATAAGTTCGCTGCAGTCTTCTAATAATAACAAGAGATAAAAGAAATCGTCATCATCAACAAATGTTCCTAACATATTGCCTGAGAACATAAGTTCGCTGCAGTCTTCTAATACTATTGATCGCAACATATACTCCTTTTCTCCTCATACAAGTATAAATCATACAAGTTCATTACTTTCAAACATAACAGGTATGTTTTATGTTTCTGTTGTCTTTCTTATCTATTACATTTTACTAAAGAGGATGCTTATACTAACATTTATGATAAATTATTTAACCTTTAGATAACTCCAGAACCAAATCCACACCGTCAAATGAAATTCGTAGATATTCCATTTCTCCTCGCATCAATATTAGTAACAATCAAGCGGTATTTGGTACTACTTCTACAATTACAAGGTTTGTCTTCTGGTAAACGTAAGCTTGAGCACAAGAAACGTGATACCACTCCTATACCTATGGTCAATTTGGATTCTGGATGAAGATGATGTTGTTTTAGTCAGAGTGGACGACCCTTACAAAGGGGTATCTAAAGGTTTAATTCTATTTCATCTTCTTATGTGATATATTTTATACTGAAACTGCATATAAACCATTAATATTTTTTTAATAGATTATTTGGACCATGGTGATCAAGTTCTTACATGCCAAATCTGTAGTGCAAAGTTATGGACATCAGAAGGTGGAAAAGGTCGAATAACTATGAATAAGCTGTGTTTATGGTATGTGTTGTGGGTATGGTAAAGTTGAGCTTCCGCCTTTAAAGGATGCGCATCCGTCTTATCAAAATTTGTTTTATTCCACAAATGAAAAAAGCAAGTTTTTCCAGAAGAATATTAGACGATACAACTCTATGTTCTCTTTTACATCTATGGGTGGAAAGGTTGATTCTACTATTAACAAGGGCAACGCTCCGTTTATATATCGTATAAGTGGCCAAAACTATCATTGCATCGGTAGTCTTAAACCTTCTAATGGAAAATCAACCTCAGTTTTGTCAGCTATACATATATGACACTGAAAATGAAATAACAAACAGACAGACAATATTCGGGTATGATTCATTATAAGCACCATCTTTTTTACTTATATTTATTTAAAAAAAAACGATGTTCTATTATTATTATGCTATATTAACTTTATGTCGTTTATTTATATTTTGTCAGGAAAACAAGCAAACCTTCGTCCTCTAATGATAAAGAGCTTGATGTTGAAATGATACAGTATTTGAGGAATTTATTAGATTCAGAAAATATGTTGGTAAAGACATATAGGATGGTCAGAGACCATTTTCACGAATCCCCAGAGGCCAACCTTAAACTCCGTCTTATGTATAAAAGAGAAAAAGATGGCAGAACATATAACTTACCAACCACGTCTGAAGTTACTGCTTTGGTTGTCGGAGACATAGATAAAGCTATAGATCATCGTGATATTCTTGTGGAGACTCAGTCTGGAATGCTCCAACGTATTAGCGAATTACATCCATCATATCTTGCTTTGCAATATCCGTTGCTTTTCCCATATGGTGATGATGGATATAGAATTGATATTCCCCATAGAGATTTCACTGCGACACAAAAGAAAATAAAGCCAAAGTGCACCATGAGAGAATTTTTTGCATATAGGATCCAAGATAGAAATTATGGTTTTTCCTTAATTCTTAATGGAAGAAGGTTGTTGCAACAATTCTTGGTTGATGCATATACTATGATCGAGAGCGAGAGACTACATTTCATTCGGAGACAACAAACAAAACTTCGATCTGAGACATTTGAAAATCTTCAGAAGCATAAAGCTAAAGGTAAACAAACTTTAAAAGACACTGGAAAGGCTGTTATACTACCTTCTTCATTTACTGGAGGTGCAAGATTCATGCAACAAAACTACCTCGATGCAATGGCCATATGTAAGTCGTACGGGTATCCAGATTTCTTCATAACTATAACTTGTAATCCTAAATGGCCAGAAGTAAAGAGATTTCTAAAAGATTCCACCATCAAAGCTGAGGACAGGCCTGACATATTGTGTCGATTGTTTTAAAATTAAGCTTGATTCCATACTCAAAGATTTGAAGGATTCCAAATATCTCGGTGAGATTAATGCTGGTATGTTAGTTTTTTTTTTACATTTCTTCTTTTCGTTTATAATTTGCAATTAGTTGTATAAAGTACTAAATTTGGTTTTTTTTTTCTTTTTATTTAGTTGTTTATACGGTAGAATTCCAGAAGCGTGGTCTTCCTCATGCACATATATGCTTATTTATGAAGGTCGATCACAAACTTCCTACTGTAGATCACATAGATCCATTCATATCCGCTGAGATTCCCGATAAAAATGAAGATCCGGAACTTTATTCGTTGGTAAGTGATTATATGATTCACGGTCCATGTGGAAATGCTAATTTGAATTGTCCTTGCATGGTTGATAAAAGATGTTCAAAAAACTTTCCAAAGAAATTTTCAACACATACAACTGTTGATTCAAGTGGTTTCCCTGTATACCGAAGACGAGATTCCGGCCACATAGTTATAAAATCTGGTGTTAGATTGGACAACAGAAGCGTTGTTCCATATAACAAAAGACTTCTAAAAATATATCAAGCACACATCAATGTAGAATGGTGTAATCAATCCGGTTCAGTTAAATATTTGTTCAAGTACATTAATAAAGGCCCTGATATGGCTACTGCGGTTGTTTCTGGTGTTTCAAATCCAAGCATTAAGGATAAGCCAAGAGATGAAATCAAGGAATATTATGATTGTAGATATATTTCAGCTTGTGAGGCATCATGGAGAATATTCTCAAACGAGGTTCATTATAGGTATCCTGCAGTTATGAGGCTTCCCTTTCATATGCCAGGTCAACAGAATGTTGTGTATGGTGCCGATGAGGATATTGATAATGTGTTAAGCAAGCCTTCGGTTGCTTCTTCAATATTTGTTGAATGGATGAAATTAAACGAGTCAAATGAAGATGCTAGAAAGTTGACTTATGTCGAGTTTCCTTCCAAATTTGTTTGGAAACCTCAAGATAGATGTTGGCAGGTACGTAAGACATACCAAACTATTGGCCGTATACATTCTGTGTCTCCTGCATTAGGTGAACCTTATTTTTTGAGGATACTTCTGAATAAAGTTAGAGGTCCCAGATCATTTGAGGAAATACGTACTGTTAATGGTCAGTTATTCCCGACTTTTAGAGATGCTTGCTACGCAATGGGGCTCTTAGATGATGACAATGAATACGTTGAGGCCATTAAAGAAGCAAGTTTCGAAGGACATGCTAGGTATCTCCGAGCGTTATTTGCTACCTTGCTGTTGTCAAATACACTTTCACGGCCAAAGTTTGTGTGGGAGAACACGTGGAAATACTTAGCAGATGATATTTTATACAGACGTCAAAAAGAAACAAATATTCAAGGTTCTTAGCTGTCTTTTTATTTTACGTTCTACTTTTCCGTTTGATTATTAACATCAATTAATTTTTTTATTTTTATTTTAGGTTTAGTGCTTCCTGAACATCAAATTAAAAACCTTACTTTGTTGGAAATTGAAAAATATTTAGTTTCGAATGGTTCGTCGTTACGAGGATTTGATACGATGCCTTTCCCTGATGATGATTCTTTACGTGATGCTACTAATCGTCTAATCAATGAAGAGCTATCACATGACGTAGATGAAGTACAAGCTGAGTTTAATAATTTGCATCAATGTCTGACAGATGAACAACGATCAGTTTTTGACGAAATAATGGCAGCTGTTGCGAGCCGTAAAGGAGGGTTATTTTTCGTCTATGGTTACGGTGGAACTGGAAAAACGTTTTTATGGAAGACTTTGGCTTCAACAGTTCGATGTAGAGGTGAGATAGTTTTAAATGTTGCTTCAAGCGGTATTGCTTCGTTATTACTTTCTCGTGGAAGGACAGCCCATTCTCGCTTTCATATCCCAATTAATCTCACTGAAGATTCCATGTGTCATATTAAGCCAAATAGTGATATCGCGAAATTATTAAAGGAAACTCAATTGATCATATGGGACGAAGCACCGATGGTCCATAAACATGCCTTTGAAGCTTTAGATAGGACGATGTGTGACGTATTTTCTGATGGTAGGAGTCTTCGTTCTGATGTTCCGTTTGGAGGGAAAGTTTTTGTATTCGGCGGTGACTTTAGACAAATCCTACCAGTTATTCCTAATGGTACTAGACAACAAATAGTTTGTGCTTCTTTAAGCTCTTCATATATATGGTCAAAGTGCAAACTGTTAAGGTTGACTAAAAACATACGCCTAACAATTGGAGCTGAAAATTCTGATATGGACTCTATCAGGGATTTTGCGAAATGGCTGCTTGATATTGGTGAAGGTAAGTTGGGAGATGATAACGATGGTGAAGCAATTATTCAGATACCAGATGATCTATTAATCACCGATAATTCTGATCCAATACAAAGCTTAATTGATTTCGTCTACCCTTCAATTATGGAACAATTTCGGAATCCTGGTTTTTTTTCTGAGCGAGCAATTCTAGCACCAAAAAATGATGTAGTTCATGAAATTAACGATCGATTGCTTTCGTTATTTCCAGGTGATGCTAAAGAGTATTTGAGTTCCGATAGCATATGTCAAACTGAACAAATGCTTGATTCATTTCAAGAAGGTTTATACTCAACGGAAAATTTGAATGCTCTTAAGATATCTGGCTTGCCTAATCATAGATTAGTTCTTAAAGTTGGTGTTCCTGTCATGCTTCTACGAAACATCGATCAACAAAAAGGTTTATGTAACGGTACAAGGCTAAAAATTACTTTTCTAGGCAAACGAGTAATAGAAGCTGAAGTAATATCTGGCGGTAATATCGGCACAAGAGTTTTTATTCCAAGGCTTAATATGATTCCGTCCGACAAAAAAATACCATTCGAATTCCAACGAAGACAATTTCCTTTATCAGTTTGTTTTGCCATGACAATTAACAAGAGTCAAGGACAATCATTATCAAAAGTTGGTCTGTATTTGAAAGATCCTGTGTTCACTCATGGTCAGTTGTACGTTGCATTATCAAGGGTCAAGACAAGAGAAGGAGTTAAAATATTGATATTCGATGCCGATGGAAGACCAACAAATAAGACGTCTAATGTCGTATATAAAGAAGTCTTTGGTAGCTTATAATGTAAACTGTTGCTTTTTGATTTCATATAACATGTAACTTATTTTTTATCATGTTATTTAAGTATGTATTGCTTATAAATAATAGGTGACATGTATAACTTTCTCCAGCCCGGGAAGCATTTCCCGGGGGATAAACCTAGTTAGATATAAACATATGGGTAGGAGGAGTCGTTAACTCGATTATCTCTTTGATACGTTTTTTTTTTCAAATTAATATAAGTTAAATTTTAATAAAACATGCATCATGTAAACGTAAGACCGTGGGGTATGGGGGTGGGGGTTTGGGGTGTGGCCCGACACGTGGCTTGGGTGGGCTTCGCTGGGCTGACCCACATTGAAGACGGTATGGTGGGGCGGGGGTTTGGGGCGTGGCCAGCCCAAACGGTTGTTTTATATTTTTTAAAACAAAAAATTTAAATTTTTTAATGTTTTTTAAATAAAGAAAATTACATAAAAATTTCCTAACGCTTATATTTTTTCTTTATCTCTTCTCTCGTCTCCAACATTAGTTCCAACTCTTCACCCTCTAGGTGATCAATGGGCTGGGCTAGAAATTTCATATCATCTCGTCTTTGTTTCAGGGCATCCCTAGCTTCTTTGCTCTTCTGAATTTCGGTCCTTTGTTGTTGGAATACGTTGAATGTATCTAACTTGCATGCAATGTCATCCAACTGATCGCTGTATACTCCCCTACGCGAGCCCGAACTCCCAACTGAAGGCGATGCCGTACTCGATCTTGATTTTTGAGCGCGCCTTTTTGCGGCATCTCTTCCGTATTCAGTCCGGTTTGGCGAATCATCCAAAAAGTCCTCCAACTCTTGATCTCATGCATCCGATTGGGCTTGGGACGAGGGTGTCCTTGACCTTTTGGAAGACGTGTTAGTTTCGCTACCACTGGGGATATTCACCCACTTTGGATGGAACTTACAAATCTCCCAACAATGCATGAAACGGAAGTCGCTCCCCAAATTTGTTTTGAATGCAACCAATGCATTTGTCACAAAGTCGGCTTCGGTTAATTTCACCACTTTTGGGTTTTGCTTTGCTTTATTTAAAAAAGAACTAAATTTTGTAAGTTGGCAGCTTATCTCGGTCCACTTCGAGGATACGTTTTCACGATAAGCCTCCCTTTCCATTTCTTCTTGGAATGCTTTACTAATCGCTTCCCACAAATGGCTTTGATGTTGAGAATTTTCTATATTAATAAAAACAAAATTTAATATATTACAAAGTTATATAAAAAATAACCATAAATATTAAAATAAGGGCTAAAAAATATTTAAAAATACCTAAAGTTGGATGTAGAGATTGTTGAAGCCAATCCCTCGCCAATGCAAGTTCTTCATTAACGACCCATCTTTGTTGTTTTCGTTTGGCGGTTTCAAGTGCTTTCTCCGCCTCGGTTTTTTTCTTGTGACTTCTCTTTTTGATGGGTTTGTATGCGGAAGGACCAACGTTGGGTGGTTGAGTTTCGGGGACGGTTTCGATTTGGGAAAGGTTGATGGAGGTTGGTGAAAGGTTGATGGGCGTTTGTGGAATCGGGCTAGGTATAGAATCGTCGGTGTGTGGGAAATTAGTATACAAACGATTCCCAAGATACGATGCATAACCCGCCATATCGGGCATAGAGGAGTGTATTAAAAATGGACGAGGCATTGGACGATTGGGTGGTGAGCTAGGATTTTCTTGGAATGCCCACGGGTTGTTCGGGTCATAACCATGATTATGAGGATGCATTTTTCGTTTTGTAGAATGAGAATAGAGATGATTATAGAAGATGTGAAGTGTATTGTGGTTGAATGTGGTAAAAAAAAGGAATAGAAGTGTGAGTTTTATAGTTGAAAAACAAAAAAAAAATTAGCATAGTCGTTGGCCAACGGCTAGTTTGGTTTGGCCAACGAGAACCCGCCATGTCATACTGATAGACCCGCCCCACGACCGGCTTCAAACTCCCGCCCCTTGGGCCACGCCGAAACCCAGGCCCACCCGGGGTGGTGGCTTGGGCGTTTTCAGCCCACCTACGCCCCAACCCCCGCGCCATACCCCACAATCTAATACATGTCACTGCAACTAAAACGTACATATAACGAAACATAATGAAAAGCAAACATTAAAATGAACATGACAAAAGGGTACAAATAAATCACTAAACATAGCTGGCATGAGAGTCTTATAGCAAACCAAAGGATAGTAGCAGTCGTCAACATTCTTAGTTGTATATATAAGTCTAGAGTAAAATGCAATTTGCGTCCCTGTGTTACGAGTGAAACATCAACTTGAGCCCCTAAATTCTTTTTTTTTTTTTTTTTTTTGCTTTTTTGAGCCCTGAACTTATAAATTCATAACACTTAGCGTCCCTCCGTCAGCTTTCCGTCCGTTTTACTGTTTAAAAATGGTGAAATGTCCTTTATACCCTTAATAATAAACAGAACTAAAAGTGTCATTTGGCAAAAATTCAAAAAAAAAATCAGCGCCTTCCTCTTGTTTGAATTTACGGCGAATCGGAATCCCTTTTTCCACATACTTTCGGTCTGATATTTTTGGGTCCAATCTTTATCTCCATCTCTACCGCACTAAACTCATAATTTTAATCCTCGGATTGATGATAAACCCTAGACCTCCGAATTGGAAACAACCATCTACATCCGTTTATCTCCGAATACACATATAAATATTCGATCATAGGTCTCATTCCAACTCTAATTCAGCTCCAATTCTTCTCTGCGATCTCTCTCTACTTCGCCAGAAAACTTATATCTCCGGTTCGTTCTTACCAACGAGCTCTTCCAGGTTAGTGTTGTTCGTTATGTTCCATCTACTAAAAGCCCTATTCCAATTCTCAGTTTCAATCACAAATCCATGTCTAATTTTGAGTTAGGGCTTGTTTTGGACACTAATTGGGAAAGAAGATAAAATTAGGGTTTAATAGTGTTATTTGGGGGTTTTTAGAAGGGAATATATGCCAAAAGACGGTCTTACCCCTGGCTCATACAGTCAAACAGACGGAAAACTGACGGAGGGAAGCAAAGTGTTATGAATTTATAAGTTCAAGGGCTCAAAAAAGCAAAAAAAAAAAGAATTTAGTGGCTTAAGTTGATGTTTCACTCATACCACAGGGACGCAAATTGCATTTTACTCATAATTCTATTTCATGAGTGTCTCCATAATCCGATACCCAGGGGCATAGCTTAGTGTGAAGTAGGGGGGTGCACTCACCCCCCAATGTTTCAGTTAGAAATGTAAAATTTCATATTTTTCGTCCGAAAATTTTTATATAAGATTATCCCCCAATTATTTTGCCTAAATATTTATACAATATATAAATTGTGTCCCATGATTTTCCGCCCCCTCGGAACTTTTGGTCCACTTTTGATACCACTAAAAATATGCTTGTGCTCATATGTATGGTGCACCATAATAATATAGGCAAAATGGGAGGGAAAACTCGTACTTTTGTCCAACTTTCACCTTCCAATCTGTCATCCACCGCAAGAAAATCGACCAAAAAGGAAACCCGTGAGTAAAAAACATGTGAAGCTCGTTATGGACGATCACTAAATTTCCATCGTCGTCTTCATTTGGAATTCTAATAAAGCTTGTTTCCTTAATGTTTCGGTTAGACTCACCCCCCAATGTTTCGGTTAGAAATGTAAAATTTCCTATTTTTAGTCCGGAAATTTTTATATAAGATTATCCCTCAATTATTTTGCCTAAATATTTATACAATATATAAATTGGGTCCCATGATTTTCCGCCCCCTCGAAATTTTTGGTCAAGCTCCGCCACTGCTGATACCACTAAAAATATGCTTGTGCTCATATGTATGGAGTATGGTGCACCATAATAATATAGGCATAATGGGAGGGAAAACTCATACTTTTGTCCAACTTTCCCCTTTCAATCTATCATCCACCGCAAGAAAATCGACCAAAAAGGAAACCCATGAGTAAAAAACATGTGAAGCTCGTTATGAACGATCACTAAATTTCCATCGTTGTCTTCATTTGGAATTCTAGTAAAGCTTGTTTCCTTAATTCTGTGTGATTCCACATCAAAACCCATCAAGACAATGTTCACTCCAAGGCTTTGTCATGTGACCATAAAATATACAACTCCTTTGTTGAAAGTTTCGGTAGACCATTGAAGGCTATTAGTACATTATCGACATTCATTTAAGAAACCAATTTTTCGCCACAACTCTAGCCTTGTTGAATATATGTAAAACCATGTTTTACCACCCCGTCGCACCTCCGCTGCCTGAGCCGCCGTTCAAATCGCAGGAGAATCGAGTCTTGTGTCGCAACCCCCGATCCCTTATCTGTCCCAGGAACGGGCGGACGCGAACTCAGTAGTGGTGGTATCAGTTATTTAATCTTGCAGCGGAATTTACACCAGGACCGTAGTTAGGAAATGTTTATCAGAGTAAAACCATCTCATTTAATATTAATAATCACATGGGTAAAACCCAAGTTTCTTATTACAATACATTTATAGGGACAACCCCTGTTTTATTGAATTTAAAACATCGTTTATTAGGTAACTTTTATAGCCACATTTTTCCCAAGCCTTCAGTGCTTTCCAGCTGGCTTTTCACTAATTGGCTATCACATTGTGTTACCTGTAACGCGTTTTAAAAACATTTGTCAGTCGGAAATACTGGTGAGTGAATCCCAGTTTAATCAAGAAACATTTATTAATTAAAACAGAATTGAGAGCGATCACATTGTTTATTTCTACACAATTACTCATTCAGTATTTGCCACTCGACCGGATCTATGGCTATGGTCAAATTACCCATTGGCTAACTCGTTGTCCAATGATAATGTATTGTCGTTCCCGACTTACTACTACTCGTAGTAATAAATTTTGTATACAAAACCCCATAATACCGACAGTAATTGAAGAACTATAAAAACTCAATCACCGCTTAATCACATTGTAAAATAATTAAGGTTTTGTAAAACATTCCAAAAAGGTTAACAAAAAGAGGATAAACTCACATTGTTATCTTAGGCTTCTCGTAAGGGTTTCCTGGATATAATCTATAATTTATACAAATGTACATTGGTTAGTATCATAACCCTTTGAAAATACAAATGTACATTGGTTAGTATCATAACCCTTTCATTTCTCATTATTTACATCGGCGAATACGATCGACCTCCGTTCCACAAGAAGGGATTCAAGTTCGAGTGCTACTCTCTGGGCCATCTATTTTTATCCTTCGTCGGTTTCGCCAAATTTATTTGTGTTCGTGAACCGTTCGCGAACACGCTCATTTCCTTAATGAACGAACACGAACATAAAATCCTGTTCGGTAAGTGTTCGTGAACCGTTCGTGAACACATTTATTCCTTAACGAACGAACACGAACAAGGCCTTGTTCGTGTTCGTTCGGTTCGTTTACAGCCCTACTTGTGTGATAACTATTATTATAAGAAAATTCTATTAAAGGTAAGTGATCGTCCCAATTACCTCCAAATTCAATTACACAAGCTCTAAGCATGTCTTCCATTGTCTGAATTATCCTTTCGTTTTGTCCGTCTGTTTGAGGATGATAAGCTGTGCTCAATTTTAACTTAGTTCCCATTGCCTTTTGAAAAATTGACCAGAAAGGTAAATCGACTATCTCTATCAGAAACAATTGATAAAGGAATGCCATGTAAAGAAACAATTTCATTTACATACAATTTAGCTAATTGTTCAATACTAATTGTTTCTTTCATTGGTAAGAAATGAGCTGACTTGGTTAGCCTATCTACAATCACCCAGATTGTATCATTTCCTTTCTTGGTTTTAGGTAATTTAGTAACAAAATCCATTGTTATTAATTCCCATTTCCAAACTGGCATTTCTAATTGCTGTAATAAACCTGAGGGTTTCTGGTGTTCAGCTTTAACTTGTGAGCAAGTTAAACATTTAGAAATATAGGCTACTATGTCCTTTTTCATTCATATCCACCAGAAATTTTTCCTTAAATCCTGGTACATTTTATTACTTCTTGGGTGCATCGTGTATTTGGATTTATGGGCTTCTTCTAATATACGATGACGTAGGTTTCCTAATTTAGGTATCCACATTCTCTTTTCATGGAATCTCTAAATTCCATCTGTTCCTTGTTTTAGTTCTTTCAACATACCTTTTAAATTTTCAGAATCATCCTTGATTACTGATTCTTGTGCCTCTCTTATCTGAGCATTTAAATCTACTTGCATATTTAATTTAAGAGAACGTACCCTTTTTGGCTTTTCATGATATTTTCGGCTTAAAGCATCTGCCACTACATTTGCTTTTCCTTCATGATACGGGTGTCACACCCCGACCACGTATAACATACAAAACGTGGCGAAAAACGTCGGGGAGTGTTGTAACAGAATTAATTGTTTCATAACCATGGCATACAAAGTTGTATTTTATTTATCAACATAAGAGTTACACTGTCTTAAACAGGAAACAAAGAGTTTATAACATAATTAAACATAGTCTATCTTCATTTTAAGTCTCTAAGGCACAGATCCGCCCTAGTGTCACGATCATCATCCTACGCAAAAAGCTCCTGAAAACACATGTGAAAATAGGTACGTCAGCATAAAAATGCCTGTGAGATACATAGGTTTTGTGAAAATAGGATTCATGACTTAAGTTTAAGAAAAAGTTGTTTAGTAAAAGTCAATCATGAATCTTGTAAATTGTCTTGTTTTGTAAATCGATTAAAAAGCGATAAGATCGAATAATATGTATAAATAAAAGAATAATGCGTGGTTAAATGTATAACCAAGTAAAATGAGTTGTATAAAGTAAATTGTTTGTAAACCAAAGTCTTGTGAAAATCGTGTTACTTGTGTAAAATGTATAAGTCCAAATTGAATGATTTAAATATCGTTATGATATGTAATATAATACAAACACTTATATATAGGAAGTACCAGCGACGTATCCACCATGCTTGTATCATATTACTCACATCTCGTTACTTAAGTCACTTAAACAAACCACCAATGTATAAAGTCTATGTTTAAACCAATAGTCAAAAGTCCTTGTATATGCCATGTCAAATGTTTAAAAGTAGTCATGTAATGTGTATCAAATGTTATGTATTGTAAGTAAAGTATTGTCACATAATCCAAATGTAGAAATGTACAAAACAAAGTATTTTGAATATATCAAAAAGTTATGTTTTGCAAAGTAATGCATGTTACATTGATACAAACATTTATGTGGTAAGTTAACGCATACATTCAAGCCTTGAGACAGTCGGATAACCCTTTCAGTCAAGGTTATCAAAAGAAATGTTTTCGGATTCAGTCATTCCTTACATCCAAACAAACCCGAGATGTAAGGAATGGGATTTGTCAAGTCCTATGGTACCACTACTTACTACCGAGCGGCGTAGCAAATGTTAATGAACGTAATAAAGACCCGTTTGTGCAAACCAAATGTCATAGCAGTTGTATACATGTCATATGAAAACAATGTACTAAGTATGCTAAGTTAACATACAAAGCAGAAAAGTCTTGTAAATCAATGTGCTAGCATGCTATCAGTCAACAAACATAGCAGAAATGTAATGTAAAACAATGTACTAAGTATGCACACAATGGACATACATAGCATGAAATGTAATGAAATCATGTACTATAATGTACTAACAAACATAGCCGGTATATGATGTGTAAACAGGAAAGCATGAAAGTAACAAGTATGCACATGTGTTTCACCCCAAAACAGTTTGGAAAACAGTAAAAGAGGGGTTCTATGTACTCACTTGAGATTACTCAGTAGTCCTGGAGTGACAACCAAACAATGATAGAGATCACGGAATCAAACGGCACCTAATATAGGTAACTATGTTAATAAACCGGACCTAAATCGGAGGATCGGATAGAATGAGGGTTCGTAAACCAAACGAGTATGGAAACTCGTGTAATATGGTTTAACAAAGCCTACATACTAAATGAAACCTAACATAAGTGCTTACGACCCATTACGAAGGACGCTGGGATCTCTGGTTGTACCAATAAACCCGAAGGACGCTGATGTTCAGCCTTAACCTTAAGACAAGTAAGGCATTTTGATACGTATAAGGCAATGTCTTTCTTCATACCAGGCCACCAATAGTGAATACGAAGATCCTTATACATCTTATCTGAGCCCGGATGGATAGAATAATGAGACTTATGGGCTTCATCCATAAGCAAGGTACGAAGATCATCCTGGCTTGGGACCCACAAACGGTCCATGAAGTAATACGATCCATTGTCCTTCAGTTCCAGAGCAGGTGTTATGTAATAGGGAAATTCCTTATCCATTAAACCTTGTGAAACACAAGATTGTTGAGCCTGAGAAATGCGGGCTTGGATATCAGATCGAGCTTGAATAACAGATTGAACACGTACACAATGAAGCTTAGTATGTTCCTTGCGACTCAAAGCATCGGCTACGACATTCGCCTTACCAGGATGGTAGCGAATTTCGCAGTCATAGTCGTTTAGGAGCTCAACCCAACGTCGTTGCCTCATGTTGAGTTCTTTCTGTTTGAAGATATGCTGAAGACTTTTGTGGTCCGTGAAAACCACACATTTTGTACCATACAAATAATGTCTCCAGATCTTTAGAGCGAAAACAACTGCACCTAACTCAAGATCATGAGTGGTGTAGTTCTTCTCGTGTATCTTCAACTGCCTTGATGCATATGCTATGACTTTGTTCCTTTGCATCAGAACACAGCCAAGACCCAATTTAGATGCATCGCAATAAACGATGAAATCGTCATTGCCCTCAGGCAAAGTCAGAACAGGCGCATCACAAAGTTTCTGCTTCAAGTGTTGAAAAGGTTCCTCTTGTTTGTATCCCCAATCAAAGGGCTTGTTTTTCTGAGTTAGAGCAGTTAGAGGAACTGCAATCTTTGAGAAGTTCTCAATGAAGCGGCGATAATAACCCGCTAGACCAAGAAAAGAACGAACTTCCGTAGGAGTAGTAGGCGTATCCCAATCCTTAATCGCACTGATCTTGGAGGGATCTACATGAATACCTTGTTCGTTGACAACATGTCCTAAAAATTGAACTTCTTTAAGCCAAAATTCGCACTTGGAGAATTTGGCGAAAAGTTGCTCCTTCTTTAGAAGTTCCAAAGTAAGACGAAGATGTTGCTCGTGATCAGCTCGCGTCTTAGAATAAATCAAGATGTCGTCAATAAAAACAATGACGAACTGATCCAAATAAGGCTTGCAGACCCTATTCATTAAGTCCATGAAAACAGCAGGAGCATTAGTCAAACCGAATGGCATGACTGTGAATTCATAATGCCCATAACGAGTGCGGAACGCTGTCTTGGGAATATCTTCTTCATGCACCCGAAGTTGATGATATCCGTAACGTAGATCAATCTTCGAAAAATAAGAAGCGCCCTGTAACTGATCAAAGAGATCGTCTATGGGCGGTAGGGGATATCGATTTTTGATGGTAAGCTTGTTAAGCTCACGATAGTCGATACACATCCTAAAAGATCCATCCTTCTTCTTGACAAAGAGAACGAGAGCACCCCAAGGTGAAAAGCTAGGACGGATAAAACCTTTGTCAGAGAGTTCCTGAAGCTGATTAGACAACTCTTGCATCTCAGACGGTGCAAGACGATATGGAGCTCTGGCAATGGGATTTTCTCCAGGTACGAGATTAATACGGAACTCGACTTGGCGTGCTGGAGGTAGACCAGGTAAGTCTTCAGGGAATACTTCAGAATAATCCCGAACGACAGGAATATCTGAAATAGACTTACCCTTGCCTTTATCTGCTGTAACATGTGCTAAGAAGGCCACATAGTTCTTCCGCATATATTTCTGAGCTTTAAAACAAGACATGAGTTTGAGACCACCAGACGGTTTTTCACCTTGAACCTGTAGGATCTCGCCTGACGAAAGCGGCACACGAACGATCTTCTCAGAACAAACTATCTCTGCGCGATGCTTGGATAACCAATCCATACCCACTATAACGTCGAAGCTTCCAAGTTGCATAGGCGTGAGGTTAATAGGAAAAAGATGATCATTAAGGTTCAACTGGCAGTTGCGAAGAACAGAATCAAGAACAATGGGTTAACCACTAGCAACTTCTACTGTCAAAGGTTTACCTAGTTTCGTTCTAGACACGCGAAGCATTTGCTCAAAAGACAATGACACAAAACTCTTATCGGCACCCGAATCAAAGAGAACAGATGCAGGCTGGTTATTAATAAAGAACGTACCGTTCACCACTTCATTGTCTGCTTGTGCCTCTTGGGCATTCATGTTGAAGACTCGACCTCGAGCCGGAGCCTGATTCTGATTCTGGTTGGCTAGCCTTGGGCACCGGTTCCTGTAGTGGGTCAGATCCCCACAATTGTAGCATGAACCAGGAGGAAAATGAGGTCGTGCAGCTTGACCTTGTTGCTGAGCAAGAGGCTGAGCAACTTGTTGGGCTTGGTTCTGAACTGCCTGGTTCTGGTTAACAGGAATGCGGCAGGTAGCGGCAAGATGACCAGATCTTCCGCAGTTGGTGCACTGACGACACTGGAGGTGTGGTTGGTGATGGTCGTTACACCTGTTGCACAAAGGTGCATTGCCAAAATAAGGCTTCTTGGCTAGTGGCTGCGCAGGCTGATTTGGTGCAGCTTGAGCCTGTGCAGTAACGGCATAGTTTTGGGAAGCCTTCCGCTTCCTAGACCCTCCAGAATTCTTTCCCTTCTTGTTTTGACCTTTCTTGCTATCTTCATTGTCAGCCGACTGCTTCTTGCCCTTGTCACCCTTCCTGTGTAATTTATTCTTCCGAATCTGCGACTCAGTCAATGTCGCTGATAACTCGATCGCCTGACGGAGGGTGGCAGGGTTACTACCAGTAATGATGTCTTGCACTGAGTCAGGTAGGCCGTCGATGTACCTTTTGATAGCCTTGTCGAGTGGGGTAACCATAGTCGGGCAAAGCAGACTCAACTCCTCAAACCTATCAGTATACGCCCGATGCTCACCACTATCTTGCTTCAAAACATCAAACTCTTTCTCCAACGCTCGCTGTTCATGACGAGGACAAAACTCCCTCATCATAAGAGCTCTAAGTTCAGCCCATGTCTGTGCTAGAGCAACTTCTGCACCACGGTCTCTCATTACCCCATTCCACTATGTAAGAGCCCTCTTCTGAAACACACTCGAAGAATACTCGACCTTGCGATTGTCAGGACACTGCACGTGGCGGAAAGTATTCTCAATGCTCTCGAACCATTGAAGAAGCCCAGTCGCTCCTTCAGAACCACTAAACTTGAGTGGTTTAGCCGAGTTAAAAGTCTTGAAATTGCATGGACCATTGTTGTTGTTGTTGTTGGCTTGGTTCCATTGAGCAAAGAGATTTGGGAATTGAGCAGCCATCTGCTGCGCAATGATTTCTGCCAGTTCGGCAGTCGCTATCTGGTTCTCGTGTCGAGGAGGCATTCTAAAAGAGGAAAATCATGAAAGGAAACGAGTGAGATGAAACAAAATCAACAAAAGAAAAGATGGTGGTCATTCGTCCGCATTACCAAGCAAACAAATGACACACAGTGACTAATCAAAGTAAATGGGTCAAAAATAATGTATCGCGAAGACATGCTCGCCTATAAGTGAACACTCATCCCAAGAATTCCCAGGTAAGCACACCTGGTCTCGCGTCTGATGAGATATATACGAAGTGCTTGCCTAGACAGAAAACCCAGAATACAGGCATTCACCCTTCCAGTTTGCACGTGTTCACATTATTTAAAACCCAAAACTTTGACGATATTTTTGAAAATTTGAAGGCACAAGGCCAAAAACCAAACTGAAAGGGTTCAAAACCATATAACAGAGGGTTCAAAACCTTACAATAGAGGGTTCAAAACCATGTAATAAATCATTTAAAAACAGAAGATTGTTTTTAAAAAAAAATCGTTTCAGAAAATTGGGTTCTTGTTTTGATAATCACCTAAGGATAGGTGATGTACATGTTTTAAGATCTAAACACAAGATAACTTGTGTTAGGGTCCTAGAAAGGTTATAGTCTAGGTCAAAGCATTACTAATAACCTAATTCCCTATAACCATTGGCTCTGATACCAACTCTTCTGTCACACCCCGACCACGTATAACATACAAAACGTGGCGGAAAACGTCGGGGAGTGTTGTAACAGAATTAATTGTTTCATAACCATGGCATACAAAGTTGTACTTTATTTATCAACATAAGAGTTACACTGTCTTAAACAGGAAACAAAGAGTTTATAACATAATTAAACATAGTCTATCTTCATTTTAAGTCTCTAAGGCACAGGTCCGCCCTAGTGTCACGATCATCATCCTACGCAAAAGCTCTTGAAAACACATGTGAAAATAGGTACGTCAGCATAAAAATGCCTGTGAGATACATAGGTTTTGTGAAAATAGGATTCATGACTTAAGTTTAAGAAAAAGTTGTTTAGTAAAAGTCAATCATGAATCTTGTAAATTGTCTTGTTTTGTAAATCGATTAAAAAGCGATAAGATCGAATAATATGTATAAATAAAAGAATAATGCGTGGTTAAATGTATAACCAAGTAAAATGAGTTGTATAAAGTAAATTGTTTGTAAACCAAAGTCTTGTGAAAATCGTGTTACTTGTGTAAAATGTATAAGTCCAAATTGAATGATTTAAATAACGCTATGATATGTAATATAATACAAACACTTATATATAGGAAGTACCAGCGACGTATCCACCATGCTTGTATCATATTACTCACATCTCGTTACTTAAGTCACTTAAACAAACCACCAATGTATAAAGTCTATGTTTAAACCAATAGTCAAAAGTCCTTGTATATGCCATGTCAAATGTTTAAAAGTAGTCATGTAATGTGTATCAAATGTTATGTATTGTAAGTAAAGTATTGTCACATAATCTAAATGTAGAAATGTACAAAACAAAGTATTTTGAATATATCAAAAAGTTATGTTTTGCAAAGTAATGCATGTTACATTGATACAAACATTTATGTGGTAAGTTAACGCATACATTCAAGCCTTGAGACAGTCGGATAACCCTTTCAGTCAAGGTTATCAAAAGAAATGTTTTCGGATTCAGTCATTCCTTACATCCAAACAAACCCGAGATGTAAGGAATGGGATTTGTCAAGTCCTATGGTACCACTACTTACTACCGAGCGGCGTAGCAAATGTTAATGAACGTAATAAAGACCCGTTTGTGCAAACCAAATGTCATAGCAGTTGTATACATGTCATATGAAAACAATGTACTAAGTATGCTAAGTTAACATACAAAGCAGAAAAGTCTTGTAAATCAATGTGCTAGCATGCTATCAGTCAACATACATAGCAGAAATGTAATGTAAAACAATGTACTAAGTATGCACACAATGGACATACATAGCATGAAATGTAATGAAATCATGTACTATAATGTACTAACAAACATAGCCGGTATATGATGTGTAAACAGGAAATCATGAAAGTAACAAGTAGGCACATGTGTTTCACCCCAAAACAGTTTGGAAAACAGTAAAAGAGGGGTTCTATGTACTCACTTGAGATTACTCAGTAGTCCTGGAGTGACAACCAAACAATGATAGAGATCACGGAATCAAACGGCACCTAATATAGGTAACTATGTTAATAAACCGGACCTAAATCGGAGGATCGGATAGAATGAGGGTTCGTAAACCAAACGAGTATGGAAACTCGTGTAATATGGTTTAACAAAGCCTACATACTAAATGAAACCTAACATAAGTGCTTACGACCCATTACGACCCGTTTAGGTAGCTTATGCTACTTTAACGCGTCGTTCGCGTGAAACGCGTTCGGACCGCCTAACTAGCCCTATGACAAGTGTTATATGCCTAAACATGTCACATAATCAGTTATGTGACAAAAGTTTAGGTTACATATGCTTAATTACCAATTATACATGAAAAGGGTATTCTGGTAATTTACCTAAGGCATATAAACTACCTATCATACAACTACTCAAACTATGTGACCATAGGGTATAACCTCGGAAGGTTATTCCCTACCTACTATGGTCACCTGATGTATTTGGTCGGATCCTAATGATCGACCAAATGGGTCGGGTTCGAAGGTATAAGCGATTTATTAGATCGCTTACCCTACGACCCTAGACAACGTGATTACACTCACGTTGCGAAGTTCAAACGAACTTCGCATTGACCATAAACTGGTCAACGCAGAAAGTCAAACAAAGTTTGACTTTCAGACTCGAAAAGACTCGAAAAGCAATAAAAGAACGAAAGAATACTTACGAAAGGTCCCCGAATGCTAATCTAAATCCAAATAACTCAGGTATGAAACAATGGTTCCAACTTTGAGTCTTTTAGATCAGATTCTAGTGAGTTTGAAGCAAATGGGGGTGGGGTATTTATAGTTTTCGGGTAACCGTTAAGATCGTTTCATGGAAACCGTGCTCAAATCTCATGCGTACACTTGTTGGAAAGTTAAGGTGACTAAAAATGGCCCCTAATCATCTGAAAGGTCAAGTGTGAGTATGTGGTTGTGGATTAAACAGCTGGAATCTGCTGATTAAGCGATCTTATCTGATCAGGGAGGCTGATGCGGCCCGCTTCAGGATACACAAAAACTCAGGCGGGCCGCCTGGAGCTTCTGATCAGAAAACAAGTTTCCAAAATGACAGTTTTGGTCCCTGTTGTGTATTCAGCCCATTTCCGGCACTTCTAAGGCCCGTCAAGCCAACTTTAAGGCCCTAAAATGAAGCCTAAACATTGTGGACATGAAACATGCTCAAAAATATGCCGGGTGTTGGCTCGTTTGGTCGTACGAACGCGATGTTCGCTTAATTACGACGGAATGCGCATAAGCGCGAAAAACGATCCAAATGACGCGACGAATGGATTTTTCTCATGCCAAACACTAAAATAAAATATTTTAGTGCTTACATAAATTTTTGGATGTCCGGATGTATTCAGAACGTAAGTTATGCGCGAAAATGCAAACTTGTGCACTTTTTGACGCTTTTAGTCCCTGAATGACCCAAAAGTTTATTTTAGCACACCGAACCCCTCAAAGCCTATTTCTAAGCTATGTAAAGGATATTTATGGTATGTTTAACTTATGGTCATGTTCCGGAATGTTCGTTACATTTCAAATTGCCATACTTTCGCAGTTTGTCAAGTTTAGTCCCTGTAAGCGAATTAACTTGTTTTTGCCATACCAAAGCCTTCAAAACTTATTTCTAAGTTATGCAAAGGTTATTTAAGGCATGTTAAGTATTTGTTGATGTTCCGGAGTATTTGTCGCATTAAACTGATTACGTTTACGCATCAGTTTGCGTATAACTCTCTAGAAAGCGATGTAGAGTTTGAAATTGAATAAAAGTCAAAACATGAAAAATGTAAAACACAACCAAACAAACATTGAGATCAAATAAATTTTTTTTATTGATAAAAGAACTGTTCACAATGATTACAAGCACAGTTGTTACAACTGGATATCACAATCATAATCACTGAGAGTCTCCATCCAGCGTCTTTGTCTCATATTCAACTCCTTTTGCTTGAAGATATACCTTAAACTTTTATGATCAGTGAATATGGTAAACTTACTACCATAAAGGTAATGTCTCCAAATCTTAAAAGCAAAAATTATAGCTCCTAATTCTAAATCATGGGTTGAATAATTTTCTTCATGATTCTTAAGTTGTCTAGATGCGTAGGCTATAACCTTTTGTCGTTGCATCAATACACATCCATAACCTAATTTAGAAGCATCACAATAGACTACAAAGTCTTTAGTTCCTTCAGGTAACGCTAATATGGGTGTATGGGTTAATCTTTGTTTAAGAATTCTAAAGGCTTCTTCTTGTTTTATTCCCCATTCAAACTTAACAGATTTGCATGTTAACTTAGTTAAGGGAATGGCTATTCTAGAAAAATCTTGAATAAATCTTCTATAATAACCAGCCAATGCTAAGAAACTTCTAACCTCGGTTGGTAACTCAGGGATTTTCCATTTTGTAATTGCTTCGATCTTTGCTGGATCTACATGAATTCCTTCATGATTGACTAGATGTCCAAGGAATTTTACCCGTTCTAACCAGAATTCGCACTTAGAGAATTTAGCATAAAGCTTTTCCTTTCTTAGTAGACTTAAAAGTGCGTGCAAATGTTTTGCATGATCCTCTTTACTCTTAGAGTAAATTAGAATATCATCTATGAAAACAATTATGAATTTATCCAAATATGGCTTACATATTCGGTTCATCATGTCCATAAATGCAGCTGGGGCATTGGTTAAACCAAATGGCATGACGGTAAATTCATAATGTCCATACCTTGTACTAAATGCGGTCTTAGGAATGTCCTCTTCCTGTACTTTTAATTGATGATATCCTGACCTTAAATCGATTTTAGAGAAAAATCGAGCTCCTTGCAGTTGATCAAACAGATCATCAATTCTCGGTAATGGGTACCGATTCTTAATCGTAACCTTGTTTAATTCATGGTAATCAATGCACATACGCATTGATCCGTCCTTCTTTTTAACAAACAGTATCGGTGCTCCCCATGGCGACGAACTTTGTTGTATGAATCCTTTTTCTAATAATTCATCTAATTGTTTCTTCAATTCTTGCATTTCTGCAGGTGTCAAACGGTAAGGTGCTTTGGCAATTGGTGATGTTCCTGGTATCAAATGGATTCTGAATTCAACTTCCCTGTCTGGAGGTTGCCCTGGTAATTCTTCTGGAAAGACATCTGAAAACTGAGATACTACTGGAATGTCCTTTAAATTCTTTCCTTTAGTGTTACTGATTATGGAAATTAAATACACTATAGAACCTTTTCTTATACAACTTGCAGTTTTCATCACAGAAATAAATTTTGTAGACCTAGAGGGTTTATCTCCTTTAATTGTGATAATTTTACCTTTTGATGATTTTACTTGAATTAACTTTTGATCACATACAATATTGGCTTTATTGGTTATTAACCAATCCATTCCTAAAACAACATCGAATCCTGCCAGATTCATGGGATATAGGTTTGCTATAAATTTCTGATTTAAAATTTCTATGCTTGCTCCTTGCAAGATTTCAGAAATCTTAACGGTTTCTCCATTAGCTGTTTCTACTATGCATTCTTGTGGTAGTTTAGTTAATGACTGATTTAGAAATTTGAAAAATGATGTATTAATAAAACTTTGGTTTGCACCAGAGTCAAATAATACTTTAGCAAAGACATCATTAACTAAAAACGTACCAGCTATGACATCTGGAATCATCTTGGCTTCATCTGCAGTTAGAACAAATGCTCTAGCATTTTTAGCATTCTTGTTATCTGGAGCGGGAGCTAATTTTGGACAATTAAGCTTGATGTGGCCTTGTTCTCCGCAGTTGTAACATATCCGGATGTTAGCCTTCTTCCTGCAATTTTCTTCCTTGTGTCCCGATATTTTGCAAAAGTTACAGTATATGGAGCATCTTCCTGAATGCTTTCTTTTGCAATTCCTACAGTAAGGTGTAGAGGTAGAACCTATATTTTTCCCATGATTAAAATTTCCAGAACGAAATTCTTGTGTGAGCTTTTGGGTTAGGTTTCTTCTTTGATCATCTTCTCGGGTACGGACTAATTCATCAGTCAAGGTATTGGCTAGTTCTACGGCTTCTTCTATGGTTTGAGGTCTAGCTGCCTTGACTACGTGTCTTATCTCCCCAATTAATCCCCAAATATAACGGGAGATTAGCACTGGTTCTGGTGAAGCAAGAGTTGGTACTATTCTAGCATATTCAAAGAATATTTTAGTGTATCCCTTACTATCCACACCAGTCATCCTAAGGTTTAGGAATTTGTTTGCTATCTGTTCTTTTTCATTAGGTGGGCATAGGGCTGTAAACGAACCGAACGTTCAGCGAACAGTTCGTGAACCGTTCGGCGGGAAGTTCGTTTATGTTCGTTCGTTTAATAAACGAACGAACATGAACAAGAAATTTCATTCGATTAGTTAAATGAACGAACATGAACAGAGCTCTCGTTCATTCGATTGTGTTCGTGAACGTTCGGTAAGGTGTTCGTGAACGTGTTCATGAACATTCGTTGATTTGCGTTCGTTTATGTTCGTATGTTTGTGTTTTAATTGAATATCTTTGTGCTTTCTTATATTTTATTTGTACTTTTTATATTATTAAACTTTTATTTATTTTTATTACCCTAACAATTAAACTAGGAAACCCACTTTCACCTTGTTTATGCATCATTTCCCTTTCATTTCTCATTATTTACATCGGCGAATACGATCGACCTCCGTTCCACAAGAAGGGATTCAAGTTCGAGTGCTACTCTCTGGGCCATCTATTTTTATCCTTCGTCGGTTTCGCCAAATTTATTTGTGTTCGTGAACCGTTCGCGAACACACTCATTTCCTTAATGAACGAACACGAACATAAAATCTCGTTCGGTAAGTGTTCGTGAACCGTTCGTGAACACATTTATTCCTTAACGAACGAACACGAACAAGGCCTTGTTCGTGTTCGTTCGGTTCGTTTACAGCCCTAGGTGGGCAGAATTTCCTTTCTACTTTGTTTTTAAATTCTTCCCATTCCATATTGTAGGTTCTATCACTTCCTTTTAATTGGAGGATAGTGTTCCACCATTCTAATGCTGCATTCTTAAACAGATTAGAAGCAAACAGTATTTTATCTTCTTCAGTACACTTGCTTATCCTTAAGACTGCCTCAGTCTTTTCTATCCAGCGTAAGGTAGCAATGGCCCCTTCATTGCCCGATAATTCCATTGGTTTACAAGACCAAAATTCTTTATAAGAACAACCATAAGGCATGGTTCTTCTTCTCTTGGGAATAGGCAATTGAATTACTGGCCCATTGTTCACGCTGTTTTCTGGTTCAATTGGTCGCTTACTGCTATGTTTACTTTTATTATCCGCATCTTTAACAGTTTGAAGAATAAATGGCATTGCATCTATAATTCCTTGTGCCACTATGTGTTGAATAGCACTATTATCCACTTGATTTCCATTGTTATTGATGCTTGGATTATCATTAACCACGTTAATGTTACTCTGGTTATCATTATTCAGATTTTCTTGATTTTCGTCATCGGCCATCTGAATTTTAAACATTTACCCCATATTAATAATCACAAGATAATAAATAATATAGTTGCTCACATGACACACAATCTAGCAAAAAACGTAGATCATTGCTACTTTTACTCTATTCATATACTATTATGCATCCATTACACACTAGTACTGAAATAAAATTACAATACCAACAGAAATAGAATCATACTAATAGTAATATGCTTTCGTACACACATATTTTATTATTATTTTATTTTATTATTATTATTATTATTATTACTACTACTATTTCCTCCATTCACACATTCACGGATATGGATTTATCCAAAAATCCATATTGCGCTCATCGTATTTCCATACGAGACGCTCTCCCACCTGACGCATTCTCTCACTGCTCTCTAAAATTTCCTCCCCAAAAGTCCTAAGTTCTTGAACATTTTCTGCACTCATTGGGGGTGCAGGTTCTCGGACTGGGTTTGGAATCTGGGGTGCGGGTTCCTGGTATGGGGGTGACAGTTCATGAAATTGGTAAGGATCCTCTAATATCTCCCTAATATAATCATCTTGGTAATAGGGATCTAAAGGGTCCATACCTGGGTAAACTTCTATGTTCTGTATGGGTGGATAATCCTGGATAGGGTAACGTTGCACAAAGTCTCTATTGTCGTCCCACCAGGGGTCGTAATTCGGGTCTATGGGGTTTGGTGCAGGCACCCTAGGGATTTCTTCTGGGTTAAAGTCATGCATCTCCACTTGGTTTTCCTGATTTTCTATCTCCATGGGTTGTTCTGGGTTTTGTGGTTGTGGGGCTACTAGTTGTTCCAGACTTGGGTCAGCAGCAGTTGTAGCTAGGATATGGAAATTAGCTAGGCTTCTATTTAGCATATCCTGAGTATGAGCATCTGTCTCTCGCTTAATAGCTGCTAAAGCCCTTTGCTGTTGCAATTTTCGCATTCTCTTCCTACGAGCAAAAACTTCTTTACTGAACCATCCTCGTTTCTTATTAGGAAATGGTTCTTCAGATTGAGCTCTAAAGGCAAATATTCCCTCCTCATGATCAGCAGAATACCCCGAAAGGGAAGGCTGTGATGATGTACCTTCACTCCTAGGTGATTCAGACAACTGACGATTCACGTCTGATGGTCCTTGATCACTCATACTGAAAACTAACAAATAGTCAAATAACACATAACAAATAATTATAGTCACGTATTTCCGTAATTTATTTCCTAACAAAAAAAAATAGAATTTAAGTGTCAGCAGAACACTTCTTTGGCTCAGACCAGTGGCAAGGCTCTGATACCACCTTCTGTCGCAACCCCCGATCCCTTATCTGTCCTGGGAATGGGCGGACGCGAACTCAGTAGTGGTGGTTTCAGTTATTTAATCTTGCAGCGGAATTTACATCAGGACCGTAGTTAGGAAATGTTTATCAGAGTAAAACCACCTCATTTAATATTAATAATCACATGGGTAAAACCCAAGTTTCTTATTACAATACATTTATAGGGACAAACCCTATTTTATTGAATTTAAAACATCGTTTATTAGGTAACTTTTATAGCCACATTTTTCCCAAGCCTTCATTGCTTTCCAGCTGGCTTTTCACTAATTGGTTGTCACATTGTGTTACCTGTAACGCGTTTTAAAAACATTTGTCAGTCGGAAATACTGGTGAGTGAATCCCAGTTTAATCAAGAAACATTTATTAATTAAAACAGTATTGAGAGCGATCACATTGTTTATTTCTACACAATTACTCATTCAGTATTTGCCACTCGACCGGATCTATGGCTATGGTCAAATTACCCATTGGCTAACTCGTTGTCCAATGATAATGTACTGTCGTTCCCAACTTACTACTACTCGTAGTAATAAATTTTGTATACAAAACCCCATAATACCGGCAGTAATTGAAGAACTACAAAGACTCAATCACCGCTTAATCACATTGTAAAATAATTAAGGTTTTGTAAAAATTCCAAAAAGGTTAACAAAAAGAGGATAAACTCACATTGCTATCTTAGGCTTCTCGTAAGGGTTTCCTGGATATAATCTATAATTTATACAAATGTATATTGGTTAGTATCATAACCCTTTGAAAATATTAATGATACCCTCCCCGAGACGGCATTCCAACAACTACGTCGGGCAGAGCCACGACAGTTGTTACGGAACCCTAAATTAATCGGGGAGCGTAACTATTATGAAACTGGGGTTATAATGCTTATAACGGCGCAGAACCTCGCTAATTAGGGGTATAATACCCAAATATTATGCTTAATACTTTCAGAATTCGAGATTGAGAATTGAGAATGAGCGACGGAAAACGAAAACTGATGCCTGCTATTTATAGTTCTGATATACGACTCTCACGCGGCCCGCGTAAGATAAGCACAAGGCTTACGCGGCCCGCGTCAACCTTGGTCAACGCTGTAGCTTAGCTGGGTCAGCTAATAGACTCGCCACGATGTCGACACGTGTCGGCCTGGGATGTCTCCGCGTTTCATGATCTATCGCGGCCCGCGTCAACTGTCTAAAACTCTCACGCGGCCTGCTTTAACTAAAGAAGTCAGTGGAGTCAACTCTGGTCTTAATACCACCCGCGTTAGATGTTGGGGTGGGTCTACGCGGTCCGCCTCAACTCCATTTTTCTTATTTTTATTTTATTTTATATGTTATAATCTATTTCGGACTCGATTTTCACATACGGGGTGTAATATAAGACATATGGGGACATTTTACAATATAATGGGGTGTCGAAAATATTTATGAGAGTGTTGGTTTTATCGAGGGTTGTTACATCTTGACCCGGGTTGACTTTCTGACCATGAAGGAGTTCTCGGGTCTTGCATTCGAGTATTCGATGTGAAGATTCGGGTCAAGTTGTTGATTTGGGATCGCGGTTCATGAACAGACGTCAACTAGTGTGACGGTTCGTTGGATCAAAATGTGAAGCTTGGGTTTTTTTTTTGTCAAAAGGTTAGTTACTCCTTATGGTTGTGTTTAACGGTTGCAATTAGATCACTGGAACGGGTTAGTCAGTTTTATTGTACACGCTTCCGTTTTATATAACTAATACTTGATATTAATCAACAATAAATAAAATTAGTTTTTTTCTAAAATAATAATTGTACACCGATGAATTCCAACAGAAACCCGTGAGAATGCTTACATTACGCGAAGACGCTTTGCATGGAAGGGGAGCTATGGTCTTTGAAAATGATCTGATTGTTATGAAGTATCCGGATATATTGTAGATTTGCACGACTTGACTACTTTTTTTTGTTAAAATGAGATAAATCATTAATTCATATGTTGAGAATTGTTATTTATTACTAATTGTTTGTTTAAGTCAATTGTGTGCATGTATTATAATTGAAGGACTTAAGTGCAACTTGTGAAGTGTCAGGAGGGTATATTGTACGAGCCTCACTTAACATGTATAGCGTTATAGGAGTAACGCACCGCCCGTATTTTTTAGGTCATGTTAAGTTAAAACAGAACGGTCCTATCGTTGCTACGATAAGATTACGCTAGCAGTAATCTTTGGTTTGACATTTATAGTTGCATGCCAGCCATATGTTAATTTTAGATAACAAGTTTTGCCATGTTGATTGTTTAAATATTTTATACAAATGCTAGTATTAAACTTGTATACTCGCCAATACATTTTTGTAATGAACTATACTTTGAAATGTGTTGCAGGAATATGATGACGACGTTGATGATACTATAAACTCATTTTAGAAACTTAGTAATGTTGTTGTATTTGCTTTTGTACTTGTTGTATTTGTTTCATGAATGATGCTGTACTTTGTTTCCTGTATTGTACTTGAATATTCATCTAATGAAATGAAATTCGGATTTGATTAAATATTGTCGCAAATAGTGTTATGAAGTCTCGAGCAATCTTGTCCTCGTCCCGTCCCGATGCTTCCGTCATTGGTTGGGGTGTGACACCTTGGTGGCACGGCCCCGTGCTTGTCTTTTGATTCGTTGTTTTTGGTCTTGGGGTGAAGCTCGGAGGGTCGGTATGATGTATCAACTTCCCTTTTTTGTATTTATGCTGGTTTTTTGCTGCTAATTTGTTTCTTTTGTACATTTAAGCTCTTTTAATCATAAAAATCAAAAGTATATAAAGAAACACACTTTTTCCGACATTAATACTAAAAATGGTTGATTTTATATTTTATTTGATATAATTTATATGTTGCATTTGATGCATATCAATTTGGCTTCTTTTAATTTTTCTGGATAATGTAATTATCAAACCTTAGGGAAATAAAAGAAATAAAAAATTATATATGTAGTGACCCTTTGTTTATAAAAGTCTTATGCCACCACTGACCATATGTATGTATCATAGGTTATAACTTAAAGCATCAAATCTGTTTGACTTATGCATGTTTAATCTCATTTCGGGTTGGACAACATAATAAACCAACTACACATAATATATTAAATCAATAGACAATAAACACATAAGTAGAAGGCAATCCATGTTTTTGGTTCACGTTGTATGGATCACCATAATGATTGGGATGTTTATGAGTTGAGATTGAGTGAGCCAGGTCAATTTGTGCCTGAGTTTGGAAATATATGACCTAACTCGACTCGAAATACTATACTAAGTTTGAAACCTTGAACTTGGACTTTAGTCGTTTATAACTTGAGCTTGCTCATGACACTATGAGATGGCTTGAAATCAAATAGGACGACGAGAAGAACTAGAGACAACCAAACGAGAGGTAACATAAGTTAAGACCTAGTTGCCAAAGACAAATGATTCACAAGAGCTATAACAGTTTAGTTCCCAATAAAGACCATCAATTCACAAGGGCAAACATGTCTCATATGAAGTTTAGTTCCTAATAAAGACCAACAATTCACAAGGGTAAACATGTCTCGTATGATTCATAATAGCTGGTTTGAAATTGTATAAGTCTAGACAAACCACATACAATTGAAAAAGAAAAAATATAAATTACCAATGACTTGAAAATCCACACAAACAAAGTTTCAGTTCAGCGTTGAACGGATTGAAGATCCCAACAACATATACAGTGAGGCAAAGTATTCAATTTCCAACAATTTGAAGATCCACTAAGAAGAACAAACTATGGTGATTGTCAAATTCAGTAAAAAAAAATTACTGTCAACCAAAGTCATGCGACTACGTAATTTACTTTTATAAGTTATAACCGAGTCTAGCTAATTTTTTTACATTAGCCAACAACTTACCTAGGGATGGCAATCAAACCCGAACCCGCTGGGCAAACCCCAAACCCGAAACATTTGGGACAGGTTTGGGGTCGGTTAATTAGGTTTGGGACGGGTTTGGGAATAGTTTTTATTTTTTTAGCGGGTTTTGGATGGGTTTGGGATTTAGTGATATACCCGTTTACCCTACCCAATTACCCGATAAAGTGTACCCGTTTACCCGATTGTATACCCGATATAATTTTTTATATTATTAAATATGTATATATATGACACATCAATTTTTAACACATATAGGTATTCTATTCCGTATACATTGTAGTTATTTGATATATATTTTTATAATTACAATACAAAATGTAACCGGTTAGTAGTTACCCGATAGATACCCAATGGGTTTTGAGACAAGTATATAATCTTTTTAAATTAATGGGTTTACCCGAAACCCGCGGGTATACCCGATACCCTATGGGTATTTACCCGCTACAAACCCAACGAGTTTTGGGACGAGTTTAGGACAAGCTTATCTAACCGGGTTTGGGTTTGGGATTACCTAAACCCGTCCCAAACCCGACCCATTGCCATCCCAAGACTCACCTAAGACTAAAACTTATACGAGTAGGGGTGCTCAAAAAACTTGTGGCTCGCTGCTCGCTAGAAAAAAGCTCGGTTCGAAATTGGCTCGGTTTGTAAACGAGCCGAGCTCGAGCTTGGCCTGGCTTGGCTCGTGAGCTGGCTCGATAAGGTTCACATCCTTAATTTTTTTGTCCCACATCGCTTAGAAAACAAAAACTAAGGGAGTATCTCCCCTATAAAAGAAGGTAAAGACAATGTACTAAGTGAATTAACTATTTATACTTGCATATTTAGCCATATGGTTAAATTAAATGACAATTATGGCGCTTAGTCTACGAGGAAATTCATTTTAAGGGCTTTTTAGTAATAAGTTTTGTGGTTCTTTGTTAGTTCGAGCTAGATCGAGCCAAGCCGAGCTAACTCGAATTCTAATCGAGTCGAGCTCAAGCCTCAAATCTCAACTCAATTTGAACTTCGAGTTCGATCCAAGCCAGCTCGAATCGAGTTCGAGCCAAGCTCGAGCTGGGTCTAGCTCGGCTCGACTCGTTTACATCCCTATATACGAGTCAACTTGATTCGGTCACCATCAACTATTTTGTACTCAAAGTGGCTAATCATACACATGATAAGATTGGATACGAGATGCCATACGCCTCTTACGTACTAAATTATAACACTACTACAGACGCCACTTCACGATCTCGTGAGCACACTACAAAATTCTCTATCAAATCTCCACCTACTTCGTGATTTAGGGATATTAATCCATCTATCTTCCCCAAAAAAATCACTGAATAAACCGAAAATCACTTCAAATTTTGTGAAATTGATATGCAAAAGGTTAACGGTTGTGCTGGAGAATGTTGGAGTGGATTTGTTGGATGTTTAGTAAGAAGAAAGCAGGTTGATCCAACTGTCGCTAAAGCCGAGGGTTTTCAGTTGGCAAAACGGTTATCCGTTATTGATTTAATCGCTATTGGTAAGTTATTCATCAGTTTACGTAGGATGTTAGGGTTTGTTTTGATTCAAATTGTATACTTGTGAGTACTGATGTTATTGACACTGTTCACAAGTTTGTTTATGTTGTTGTTGATGTGTAGATTGTTATATTAATGTGTATATGTGGTTACGCATGTGTTGGTGATGTGAGTGAGGGTATGATGGTTTTGTTTAACTTGATTCGACATTTGCTAGGTGATTGTGATTACTGATGTTGATTTTGTGCATAAGGTTTCTTTATGTTGACTGTATTGGATGATATATGTTGCTGATGTGTATATACGTGTGTATATGTGATTATGTATGTGTTAATGATGTGAGTGAGGGTATGATTGTTTTGTTGAACTTGAAACGACATTCGTTAGTTGTTGGAGCAACGGTTGCGATTTTTGTAAGGTTTGTTTATGTTGACTGTATTGGAGGATATATGTTGTTTATGTGTATATTGTTGTATTAATGTGGATATGTGATTATGTATGTGTTAGTGATGTGAGTGAGGGTATGCTGGTTTTGTTAACCTTGAAACGGTATTCAGTAGGTGTTGGAGCAACGATTGCGATTACTTGATGTTATTAATTCGTTCATAAGGTTCCTTTGTGTTGGATGATATATGTTGTTGATGTGTGTATTTATGTGTGTATGTGATTATGTATGTGTTAGTGATGTGAGTGAGGGTATTATGGTTTTGTTCAACTTGAAATGACATTTGTAATGATTGCTATTACTGATGTTGATTTTGTTCATAAGGTATTAAGGTTCCTTTCTGTTGACTGTATTGGATGATATATATATTGCTGATGTGTGTATATATACGTGTATGTGTGATTATGTATGTGTTAGTGATGTGAATGAGGGTATGATGGTTTCGTTGAACTTGAAACGACATTCGTTAGGTGTTGGAGCAACGATTGCCATTACTGGTGTTATTGATTTTGTTCATAGGTTCCTTTATGTTGACTGTATTTGAGGATATATATTGCTGATGTGTGTATGTAATTATGTATGTGTTAATGATGGGAGTGAGGGTATAATGCTACAATTTAACTTGGTATGATATTTGTTAGGTGTTGGAGCAACCATTGGAGCGGGAGTTTATATTCTTGTTGGAACAGTTGCTAAAGAGCAAACAGGTCCTGCTATCACAGTATCATTTCTCATTGCTGGAATAGCTGCTGGTCTTTCGGCGTTATGTTATGCAGAACTCGCTTGTCGTTGTCCGTCTGCTGGGAGTGCTTATCATTATTCGTACTTGTGTGTTGGGGAAGGGTAAGGTTATATGTTGTAATCTTTCAAGGTCTTTAAAAGATCACTCTGTTCTTCACATTATTTATAGCCACAATAAGTTCATATGAATTGCTATACGTTTTCTTTCTTGAACATGATATATGCTAATTCATTTTTTTTTTTTTTTTGCAAATGGACATTCTATTGCCTTAATATCAGTGTTGCTTGGCTGATTGGTTGGTCGCTGATACTGGAATATTCACTTGGTGGAGCAGCTGTGGCTCGTGGCATATCCCCAAATATGGTGCACTTCATTTGCTTTCTCTTTATGATATTGTATGCGTGTATATATACATATATGTGTGTAATCATGCTCAAATAAGAACTCAAAGATACGTAGAAGTTGTTAGCAATAAATCATATTTTTAATCTGAACCATATCGGTCCACAGTTCACCAAATTTGCAATTTTATGTTGATAATTTTTTTAAGCATTAAAGTTGGCAAATTCACAATTTTATATGTGCACATATGTGTATCGAGGTCTCGTCCAGATGCACACATAAATATGTATATATGTGGACTTTCTCCAATGAAGAGTGCATCAAGATTCTATCAAACGCTTCAACAGAGATATATAATTGTAACTTTGTGATTTCTTTTCCGGCTTATATAATTCCAAATTTCCAATTTAAATTTATATTAGTTCTTACTAATATTTGACTTATTATCATCATTACTATTTTTGTGGGTGTGATATATGTTTGTGTGTGTATATATATCTAATTCCAATATTCTTTCATGATGAACAGGCCTTGTTTTTTGGAGGTCAAGACGGGCTGCCTGCTATTTTAGGTCGTCCAACCGTTCTCGGTATTGTAGTTGATCCTTCTGCAGCTATTCTGGTCTTCGTTATGACCGCACTACTGTGCACTGGAATCAAAGAGGTACTCTTGGTATCTTATATCTTCTTGAAAGTTAAATGTATATAATTTTTTTCCTATTGGTTTTTACATTAATTAATACTTGTTTTTTTAGAGTTCATTGGCTCAAGGCGTAATTACAACAATAAATGTTGCAGCCTTGCTTTTCATCATAGTAGCGGGTGGATACGTAGGTTTCAAGACTCAATGGGCTGGATATAGTATTCCTGGCGGGTAATATACTGATTTTTATTTCTGTAATTTAAAGTATTTATAATACCTTAAAAGAAAGACCCATTCTACCCCTAAACTTTGTGATAATGTCAAAAGTAACCCTCAACTTTATAAATGTCGCTTTGACCCCCTCAAGTTTCTAAAGTTTCGAGTTTACCCTAAAACTACTTTCTTACGTTTTTTTTGTACGTGTCGGTAATTCGAGTTCGTCAACGCCTTAACGTAAATTTTGTTTGGAAACGAGTCGGGTCAATTATAAAATGTTTTATTTTTGTGTAAGTTTTGAGTTGGACTTCATTTTGAGGTAATTTTGTTTGGAAACAAATTGGGTCAAGTATAAAACGTTTTCATTTGACGGTATAAATTTGAGTTACTACACGTTTCGACGTAAATTTAGTTCGAAAACGAGTCGGGTCAATTGTAGTCAATACTTTTTCACGCCGCGTACGACGCCAACGCACGTGTTTATTTTATGTGCGTTTTGAGTTGATCTACGTTTCGACGTAAATTTTGTTTGGAAGCAAATCAGGTCAAATATAGCATATTTTCATTCAAGGGTGTGAATTCGGATTACTCTAGGTTTCAAAACGTAAATTTAGTTCGGAAACGAGTCGGTTGATTGTAGTCTATAATTTATCACGTCGTGTACAGCGCCGCCGCAACGCGTGACACGTAAAATAACCACTTATTTACTAAATCACAAAAGCATTCCTTCAGGTATCTCCCTTTTGGAGTTAACGGCGTACTTGCTGGGTCTGCAACTTGCTTTTTCTCATATGTCGGTTTTGATGCAGTAACTAGCACTGCCGAAGAGGTAACTATTGTGTGTCATTCTACTTTAATAATATGTTAATATTAATTTCATTCTGTAATTACAGGTGGTGAATCCTCAAAGAGATTTACCTATCGGTATTGGTGTATCATTGCTTACATGTTGTGTGTTATATATGCTTGTGGCTGCCGTTGTGATCGGCTTGGTTCCATATTCTGCATTGGACCCGGACACCCCTATCGCATCGGCTTTTGCTAGTTATGGGATGAATTGGGCAGTGTAAGCATGCACTTCTGTTTGATTTATCAAAACTGCATTATATCTTACTTTATTTAAACTATTTTTTTACAACATTACCCAATTGCAGATATATTGTAACAATTGGAGCGGTTACAGCTCTTTGTGCTGCATTAATCGGTGGAATTCTTCCACAGGTCTGTATCAGTTGTTTCTTTTGGCAAATATATACATACACACATATTCTATTTTGTGTTTTGCTTAATTTCTGGTTTTTAAACCATCATTTATAGGGCTAATGTGATAACCAACTATTGTCTGATTTTTGTTTTGTGTAACTATCTTTGTTTTCACCCATAAGAAAGTTACTTTCAGGAGATATGAAAAAAAAATTCTCCAATTTTCAAACACATTGATTCAACCTGACCCAGTTACCTGTTCAAATATGACGTGGCAGTCGACTGTTTGGTACCTTTGACCATGTTGACTTTTTCATGACTTGGAGCCTGAAAATCCATTAACTTAGAAGATTACCCTAATGAATACTTTTGTCTAAGTTTGAAACTTTAGTGTATTACCCAAAACAGGAATGAGATCAAAGTTGGTTACTCTTTATGCAATTGGTGATATTAAAAAACAGTCGATTAACCTTCTGGACTTTTTTTTCATATAGTTGTATTTTCTTGCCTTTTTCAGCCGCGAATCCTTATGGCAATGGCCAGGGATGGTTTACTACCATCTTTCTTTTCGGATATAAATAAAACAACCCATGTCCCCGTCAAGAGTACAATTGCAACCGGAGTCTTTATTGCATCGCTGGCGTTTTCTATGAATGTTGACCAATTAGCAGGCATGGTTAGTTAAAACTGTTTCTTGACAGTACTACAAATAATCGAAGTAACACGGTAATTGCTAGACATTATATCACTTGTTCTTGCAGGTTAGTGTGGGTACACTGTTGGCATTTACCGCAGTAGCAGTTTCAATCTTAATACTCCGATATATTCCTCCGGATGTCACCATCGTCCAATCACCAAACACAGAATCAACTGACTTGGTCTCGTCAGAATTCAATAACGATATTAGAGATATTTGTACTGAAGATCATGGGGCCCCGTTATCATACTCAAAAAGGTGTAGCCAATGTATGCTTCAATTCTCATATTGTCTTTCCTTTTACTCTTTTAGGTATTGCTTAAAAACATATCACAAAATTCTTTTCTTCCTCTTTATCTTTACGCTTATATTTTTTATTATATTATTATCTGTATAATAATTTCTTTCTATTTTATTGCAAAGATGGACATGAAGCAAGAAGACGAAATCTGGCTGCTTGGAGCATAGTAGTTGTTTGTGTAGGCGTGCTTGTGCTTGCATTTGCTGCTTCAGTTAAAAACATACCCATGTATGTATGTCAATACTCAATAACTAACATATGTATGTTATAAATTTGAAGTTGATCATTATATAACTGACTTGAATATCTTCAATGTTCCTAGCTTCATATTGTGTGGGCTAGGAGGAGCTGCTATATTATCAGGTTTGACTGTGTTGACCTGCATAGATCAGGATGATGCTAGGCTCACCTTTGGAGAAACAGGAGGTATATCTTTAATCTTTTAATGTCAAACTTTTTTGCGTATGTGGTATGTGATGACGGCCTTACACGTACAATCAGTTAAAAATGAGGTTCGTCGCAAAAATCAATAGTTAACTGTTAGTTTCTCTTGTATGCCTAGTTTGATGTTCACCTTATATACTTTTAAGTTTTAATCCCGTCTCAAATGGGGAGCCTGTTCGGTTATGGATATCTAATATTCATAGCATTATAAATTACGTTTTTTTCTTCAGGTTTCGTCTGCCCATTTGTGCCGTTCTTGCCTGTTGCATGTATTCTCGTGAATACCTATCTTCTTATTAATCTCGGGTAAGTGGGTCCTACATATGGAGACATGTTTTTTTAAACACAGCAACATTCTTAGTGTCATACTAAAACTAGAACATTTTTAAACATGCAGAGTTGGTACATGGATCCGAGTGTCAGTGTGGCTGGTAATTGGTGTATTAGTCTACTTATTCTATGGAAGGAAACATAGCTTACTAGTAGATGCTGTGTACATGCCAATAGTGCTTGAAAAAGAACCCGAAATTCATGAAATTATTTCTTAGCATTCTTTGTACAAGTTACAATGTGCCCGTGTTCATCGAATTTTGTTCTAAGCTATGTTAGTATCTATTGTTGTAATTTGTGTGTTAGCAGAAGCCCTCTTCATCAATTGGTGGAGCAAAAAGTCATGTTTCTCGTGAACTAGATCGCCCATATTGTTCATGAGCCTGTGGTTCGCCGAAACTTGGTAGCTTTGATCCCCATTCCTTGATTCCAATTATTACAAAGTTTTGACAAAGCTCAAGGAACAACCCATTCATTGTGTTACCTTGGACTTGATAATAAACATATGTAAGATCACTTTTGAGAATGTATGTTATGATTTTTTTTTATTGCAAGTGGTTGAAAATGTATGGTTGGGTCACCTCTAAACCTTGTCCTTAGCCAATTTCGGCTGTGGCGAAGTAAGGTTTGCCTCTACGCATCGAATAAGGATAACGAAACATGTTTCCATCCTCTTCATATGGTTATGTTTCCAAGTTCTTGTTGCAATATCCAGGTTAGAACCCCTATAATATATTGCTATTTGCTTCCCAACCTTGGTTTTGTGGACCATATCTCCAAGGTCCTCTGTCATGAGTAATTAAACGTTAAACTCTTAACCAGTGTATGAATAATGGCTTGAATCGTTTAGGGCACTTGATCCCAACATTCGTTTTGTGAGTAATACATATTAAACTGACCTCAACTAGATATCGTCACTTAGGGGCAGCGTTTTCATTAAAAAAAAAAAAAGGTTCAAGGACCCTCACCTGTAAATGCCCCAAGGTAACCAATGTCGATCAAGGTTTATCTCATTGGTCGGAAAAGCTTATGTACCTCCAAGTAGTTGAGCTAGCGGATGACAGGTAGTTGAACTACAAAGTATAGTGGACAACCAAGACAAATGTCTTATTCATTTGTGAATTTTAAACTTAGTTTTTGGTAAAATCTAGGAGGTCGGACTCTCAAAATCCAAGATTTTACACTATATAAAAGTTCTCTTCGGAAATTTTCAGTAATACTTACACTACGAAGCGAAAAAACACGGGGGAGGGGGGGGGGGGGGGATGAAAAGATCCACCCCTGGTCTTGTTATTGCCAAGACACTAATAGAAGCATCCACGACCTTAGGTGACCAACACGACCTTGGGGTATACCTTTGGGAAAGGGTGTTTGGGAGCTAGGTGGCCTCGTGGGATGATGGGACACACTGCATCACCCTCCTAATCTCCCACACCTTCCGGGAGCCTTGGGCCTCCGTCACAATCATCCCAACACTCCTCTCCCTCCTCTTTTTTTTAATTTTAACTATTTTAAATGTTTAAAATAATATAAATTATAAAAAACTGTGTGGGATCATAGATAAGTAAAACATAGATTTAGGTTCTAGTGTAGAGGCCAGGAAATGTGGTGTTGAGCTAGTAGCCTGGGAGCTAGGATAGGTATAACAGGGGCCTTATAGTATAGGTTGTTGTCCAATTAAGTAAGAAGTGACCACGCCACAACATTTGAGGTTTCCATGAACTTTCAAGACAGACAACCAATGGCGGTCCCACTTTTTTACAGGGGCCAGAAATTTTTGGGTCACTTATCTATTACTATATAATAACTGTTAACGTTCCGGTTATGGCGGGTTATACAAAAAATGGTAATGAAACTAAATTTTATATAGTCAATAAAATGCATAATGAAAATCTAATATATTTAAAGTCGTTCTCTACAAGTTTTCATTTTCAAAAACGGACATGACACTGAACTGACGCGTTATTTGTCCACCGAGCAAACTGGTTGTCTCAGATTAAGAGACCTCATGACGTCGTATTTATATACTCTTAAATACAAATGTCGTGGCAAAAGCCACCGACCACCACTTATATATATATATTTTGGTGTGTTACTTGAGTTTGGTATTCGATCGCACGTTTTTTTTTTCTTCTTTTTTCCTTTAATTTACTTTTTAGTTTAAATTACTTTATTAAATTATTAGGTCGTAACGTGTGGGTAAAAAAATGAATTCGTGTTTCGTAATGATAGTATTACAACTCGAATTTTTTTCGTGACTTTCAATTTTTTTATCCTACGTTTCAGTTTCCATAGCAGAACTTACTCAACTTCATACGCTTCTCGTTGATTGTCTAGTCACATCGACTTCACAACCGTAACCAAATTCGCAACAACGTTTCGACATTGGTTTTGAAGTTTGCAAATGTGCCCTTTAACACGTTAATATCATTGCAAGGCCTCGCCACAACCCACGAGAGGTAATTAGGGTCTTTCGTTTAAAATACTTTTTAAATTTTATAAAGTCGTAACGTGTGAGGCATAATATGGTTTTAACAAGTTTTCTTATATGTACTTAAGCATGTTAATGTCACAGTCGCAATGAGTGTAACGCAGTTCCCAAACGCGCCACTACATGCGGTCCTGCCGCAACTTTGATCCAACCGCAATGCTTATATATGTTACTTGAGTTAAATCGAATACGTTGAAACATGTTTTTTCATATAGTTAACGCATCACATAATGTTTGGGCTTATCCATACGATGTTTGTAACATGCATTTTCGTGATACCTTGAGGGTTTAGGAATAATCTGTTAAAAACAATCAAATAGTGAAAGTATGCTGCTATGAATAAGGAAGTTGTGGTTTGAAGGTCGCTACAAACATGTTTTTTACCAAGAAATTGGTTTTACACGAGTGATTTACAATATCGATAGAAATCTAAGTTGATGTCTCTAGTTTTAGTTTTATGACCTCCAGAGGAAAATTAGTTGTTGTTGATAATCATAACCTACCATGGATGATCATGGGGAAAGTTTTCATACAAGATTTCTAAAGGAGAATCTAGTAATGAGATAATCTCATTGGTAGGGAAGGCTTACGTACCTCTCAAGTAGTTAGCTAGCGAATATAGCGGATGACAAGTAGTTGAACTAGAGAGTGTGATTGTGATTGTGATTGTGACAGTGACACATGATATTTCTTGAAATCATTTATTATAATGAGGGTTAATTTAGGGCTGCAAACGAATCGAACAAACATGAACATGCCCTTGTTCATGTTCGTTAGTTAAGAAATACAAGGGCGTAGCTTTCAAGGGGCCGGGAGGGGCGCCCGACCCCCCGAACTTTTCGCTCAGTAGTGTCATGTATGTACGTTTCGTGTAGAATTTTTTAGGTATATACGTTTTCGACCCCCCGGTTTTATAAAAATAAAATTTACTTATATAGATTTTTTAGGTTCGGTGACTTCCGACTCCCCGGTGGAAATTTTCAAGCTTCGCCATTGAAGAAATATATGTGTTCATGAACACTTATCGAACGAGATTTTATGTTTGTGTTCGTTTGTTAAGGAAATGAACTTGTTCGTGTTTGTTTGTTAATTTTAGGCAACGAACGAAAACCAACATTGATAAACACAAATTGTTGTTCATGAACACAAATGAAAACAAACGAACTCAAACAAGGGTTCATGAACAGAATATATAATACACTGACACTTATTAAATATTTTATTTGTCGGAATTTTGAATTATTTAAATAAAATATAAAAACAAAAAACACTTATGAACTGTCGAACACAAATGAACATGCACCCAAACGTTCACGAACATAAATAAACGAAGGCGACCTATGTTCATGTTCGTTCATATAACTAAACGAACAAAATTTCTTGTTCGTGTTTGTTTGTTTGTTTAATAAACGAACAAATACAATCAAACTTTTCGCCGAACATTTTACGAACTATTCGCCGAACGTTTGGTTTGTTTGCAACCATAAGGATTATTACTTGACGAACAAAAACAAAACAAGTCACTAAAACTAAACATCAACCACAAGCCCAAGGGCTATTCATACCATTTTCTCTTTGTACAAGGACACAAATTGAAAACTCATATTTGTCTTCTTTTAATTAGGGCCCTTCTGTAAATTCCGATAGTGAAGGGATTGTATCAGCTTTCACCGTCGCAAACCTTAAACCCTAAACCTCTCACGCCGCCGTCAACCACCGTGTTCTCACCGGCAGCATGGAGCGATCTCAGAAATCTCACAGGTCTCGTCAATCCGGCCCCTCCGCCAAGAAGAAATCCGCTACTGATAAGAAGAAACGCGATATCACCGAAGAGAAGAAGCAAAACCCTAAGGTTTTATAATATTTCATCTGTTTAAACGTTGTTTTATTATCTGTTATTGATTCTGTTGAAATTTGGCACTAGTGTTAGCAGGTTTTTTTTTTTTTTTTTTTTTTTTTTTTTTTTGTGAATAAGTTATGTGTTGCATTGCTGTTGGTGAATTTGTACCAAATTTTAAAGTTGAAAGTAGCTCGTAGAGACTTTTTGAGTTCGATTTTGAAGCTGAAAGTCAAAGTAGCAAATATGATTGTAGTTTTAGTCAAATATTTTCATTACATGTAGAAATTGTTATGGTCTGTTATTGATTCTGTTGAAATTCGGTACTAGTGTTAGCAGATTTTGTAAATGTGTTATGTGTTGTATTGCTGTTGGTGAATTTGTACCAATTTGGAAGTTGAAAGTAGCTCGTAATACGCTCTTCTGTGTATTGGATGTTTCATTATCTGTAGAAGTTGTCATCGTCTGTTATTGATTCAGTTGAGATTTGGCATTAATGTTAGAAGATTTTATAAAAAAAGTTATGTGTTGTATTGCTGTTGGTGAATTTGTATCTATTTTGAAGTTGAAAGTAGATCGTATTACGTTCTTCTGTTTATTGGTTGCTTCATTATCTGTAGAAGTTGTTATCGTCTGTTATTGATTCCATTGAGATTTGGCATTAATGTTAAAAGGTTTTATAAAAAAGTTATGTGTTGTATTGCTGTTGGTGATTTTGTATCTATTTTGAAGTTGGAAGTAGCTCATGTTACACTCTAAATGTTTGTTTCAAAGTTGAAAGTAGTAAATGTGATTGTAGTTGTAGACTGTAGTCAAATCTTAATACTACGAGAAGTAGTGACAATATTTGAAATGATATGCAGGCGTTTGCTTTCAATTCGACAGTGAAAGCTAAGCGTCTACAGTCGCGCGCTACCGAGAAAGAACAACGCCGGTTACACATCCCGACCATTGATCGTACCACAGGGGAACCTGCTCCTTATGTTATAGTTGTGCATGGCCCTCCTCAGGTTCGTATCAAACTAAATTTATAATCAACTGAATGTAATTGAATATATTGAATTTCGAGTGTAACTAACCGTAATTATAAAATATGCATGTTAGGTTGGGAAGTCTCTACTTATAAAGTCTCTTATTAAGCACTACACCAAGCATAACATATCAGAAGTAAAAGGTCCAATTACTATCGTATCAGGTATGTGTATTAGAAACTTAATATAAATTGTTTTCTTCACAACAAAGTTTGAGACACAAGTGCACAACTTCTTTGTTTCACAATAGGCAAGCAAAGGCGACTACAGTTTATCGAGTGCCCAAACGATATCAATGGGATGATTGATGCCGCTAAATATGCTGATCTTGCACTGCTGCTTATTGATGGAAGCTATGGTTTTGAAATGGTGAGTTTTGTGTTTTAGAATATTACTAATTTTTATAGTTCTTTGAAATGTGTAGCTTTAATTTGATGTCAAATTCATTTTGCAGGAGACGTTTGAGTTCCTCAACATAATGCAAGTTCACGGATTTCCCAAGGTTATGGGCGTGCTTACACATCTTGATAAATTTAAGGATGTAAAGAAACTTAAAAAGACAAAGCAGAGACTTAAGCATCGGTTCTGGACTGAGATTTATGATGGAGCCAAATTGTTTTATTTATCTGGTCTAATTCATGGAAAGTAAGTGTCTTAATGCTTGTTTATATGTTTTTTTGTTTAATTAAACTTTAGATGGCGATTTAGATTCTTTTACATTTTAACTGGTCGATTTAGCCATTTAGGTCATGCTTATCCTAACTGGTAATTCAAAATAGTTTAGCTAAATCAGAACGTGTCAAAGGGGTCGAAGTGGTCGATAGTTGCTTTATTGTAGTTTATTTTTAACGAATAGAACTTGAATCCTTCTATATCATTTTACCAAATATTATTGAAGTTGTATAATTCTTGCAATCATATTTTAGCACACCAGTTATTCACAAGATATCTATAAGATTTGGACTAATAGTATTTTGGGTAAACCCGACCTGTCTCAACCCATACAAGTCAACCCCTTTTTTGTTGACCCATTATCAACCTGTCTCGTTAGGGGTCTGCACGGGGCGGTTCGGTTTTGGGCCTCAATCATAACCATAACCAAAATGTTCTGTTAATGGGTTCTCTTAAGTCTTAACCGATCAGTTTAGACTTTAAATGTTCAGATTCTTTAGCAATGTGGGATTGAGAAACAAGTATGTGGTGTATGTATATGATATATATGTCTGTTATATATGTGATAGGAATCATACTCTGGTTTATAGTTAATTGTCACTTGTCTATTATAGGAGGGGGTAAAGTGTATTTCTATTTCTATAAATAAGGCATTAGTCATTAGGGAAGGATAGGAAGAGAATTAGTTAGTGATTAGGCTCATTGCCTTGTGCATGAGAAGGGCTTAGCCCTGGACCACTTCGGTAGTTCGGTGGGTATTATTGTGTATCGTCTTCTTCATTCTATCAATATAGTTACAGCTTTGTTTTCATCATCTCTTTTAGATTCAATACCTATCATTGGTCCGACCTGCCTCACCTCTGCTCTCTGGTTTGCTTCAAATTCTGTTTCCAGTTTCAATCTCTGGTTCAATTTCCAGATCTGCTTCTCATTTGATTTCTGTTCGTCCCAATTCAATTTCATATTTCAGATTCATATTCCTGTTAGGTTTTACTTGTTATCAGATCTAGATCTGATTTCTACTTCCGTGAAGATGGACACGGAGGCGGTTCAAACCTCTGCCCGATTAGAAGTTCATGAGCAACAGATTCAACAACTTCAATCGGAGGTCACTGAGATCAAGGATTCTCTCTCCGTGTTAACTGCAGATCGGAAGGACTTCCGTCGGGTCGTTTTGGCTTGGATGAAGTCGCAAGAGACGAAGACCGGCGAGGTATTTACATATTCTCATCCTAATTCGGCTTCTGATATGGATTTTGGTCCCAATTCGGCTTGCGATGGAGATTTGTCTGGTGGTATTCCGTCTCTGGCAGATCAATTGGAGGCAATCATAGCCAGGTCTGAAGAACGCTGGAGTAAGCATCAACAATTGATGTCGACTAATTCACGTTTCTCCGAATTTAGGGAAACTAGGGTTATGACGGTAGATTTACAGGAAAAATTGGGCTCAGAAACAGTGGTGGGCCATGGTTTAAACAGACAACCGGTTTTGGGCCGGGTCTCTTCAGATCTGGGCCTGTTTGGTGGCAAAGTTTATCCTGCAGCTCCATTTCTCACTTCTCCTCTGTCTTCTGCCCCTGTTTTCACCATACACGACGAGATTTCTGACATTACATCTGTTCCTCCATATCCAACTCCACCTTCAAGTGATAATCGAGACTTCTATGAGGTTTTGAAGTTGATTTCTGCTGCAGTGGATTGTAAGGCCCCGCTTACTAATAGTTCGACTACTGTGCAAGCTCCGATTAACACTGCGGACTGTTCGGGCCTCCAAATTCAGGTTGAAACTGCTCTAAAATTGGCTGATATTCTTTCATCGGTTCGGGTTTTCACTCCATTTGATCGGGGGAAGCAATCTTCTGCAGTGACGTTGTTGTTGGGTTTCGTAGCCGACTCCTCCGTTCATTCACAGCTATTGCCACTACTTCCTACATCCTTTCTTCCTGTTATGGGTTCCTGTTCGGCAAATTTCATTGGCCGTATTCATGTGCCTTCAAGTCATTCTTGGGTGGTGCATGGGCAGTGTCGACCACCTGAGTCACTCTCGAGGAAACCTCCGCTTGGGTGTCGAGTCAGTTGTCGTTCCCAGTCTTGAGGGCAAGACTGTTTTGAAGGGGGGAGTAATGATAGGAATCATACTCTGGTTTATAGTTAATTGTCACTTGTCTATTATAGGAGGGGGTAAAGTGTATTTCTATTTCTATAAATAAGGCATTAGTCATTAGGGAAGGATAGGAAGAGAATTAGTTAGTGATTAGGCTCATTGCCTTGTGCATGAGAAGGGCTTAGCCCTGGACCACTTCGGTGGGTATTATTGTGTATCGTCTTCTTCATTCTATCAATATAGTTACAGCTTTGTTTTCATCATCTCTTTTAGATTCAATACCTATCAATATGTGTGTTCTGTATAATTGTATGCATATTGCATAACTGTTGACCATCAAGTATGTATGCGTGTGTTATAACAACTAAAAATTCGAACTTGTTGAACTTAATCATATTGTTCTTATGACAAACGGGTCAGTGATATAAGAGTCTCTTTAGTTTGCTTAACCATACCCAAAACTGACCCACTATTTTCCGGTGAATCACCTATTGCTTAACCAAACCGTCGGTTAATTGCTCGGTTCGATTAATTCGTATCAGTTAAGTCGGTTAATTTGGTTATGGTTTGGTTAACTCAGTTATTTTGCTCACCCCTACGTTTGATCCACCCACTTGCTATGAGTTGATAGACACTTATGTAACATTATTTTCATACGTAAACAGGTACGTCAAACGGGAGATTCATAATCTTGCAAGGTTCATTTCTGTTATGAAGTTTCATCCTCTTTCTTGGAGAACATCTCATCCATACATATTAGTAGATCGTTTTGAAGACATCACGCCTCAAGATAAAATCTCCACAAATAAAAAGTGTGATAGAAACGTGACATTATACGGTTATTTGCGTGGCTGCAACATGAAGAAAGGAACTAAAGTGCATATCGCTGGTGTTGGAGATCATAATGTAGCGGGCCTAACGGGCCTAGCTGACCCGTGCCCGTTACCTTCAGCAGCAAAAAAGAAGGGTTTACGTGACAAAGAGAAGCTGTTTTATGCACCTATGTCGGGAATAGGGGATTTATTATACGATAAATATGCTGTTTACGTAGACATTAATGATCATTTAGTGCAATATTCTAAAGTTGATGATGATGATACTTCACGAAAAGGTTCTTACCTTTACCTTTTTACCTTAATATTTTATTAAATAAAGTAAAATGTCATTTTCATCCCTGAGGTTTGGCCAGTTTTGCGATATTTGTCCAAAGGTATGTTTTTCTGCATCTGGATAAAAAAGATTTGAAATCTTGCGATTTTCATCCAGCTCGTTAACTTCATTCATTTTTCTCCGTTAAGTAAGGGGTATTTCAGTCTTTTTTTGTTAACTTAAAGGGCAATTTGGTCTTTTTCAATGGTATGCAGTCTTTTTACATAAAGTGAAAAAGACTGAATTGCCCTTTAAGTTAACAAAAAAGACGAAAATACCCCTGAATTAACTGAGAAAAATGGATGGAGTTAACGGGCTAGATGAAAATGACAGGATTTCAAACCTTTTGAATCCAGATGCGGAAAAACAAACCTTTGGACGAAAGTCGCAAAACCGGCCAAACCTCAGGGACGAAAATGACATTTTACTCTTTATTAAACAAATTAGGTGTTTTGTATTGTGTACTGATGTTGTATTGTTTGCAGGAACCGAGAAGGATGTAGGCGTGGATCTTGTGAAATCGCTTCATAACACAAAGTATACCGTTGATGAGAAGTTAAACAAAAGTTCTATAAACTTATTCAGTCAAAAAAGTTATAATTCAAAAGAGATTACGAACGGTGATGATGAAGATCATGATAAGTTAATAGAACCTGTGGAGGAATTCGATACTGTTGATTCCGATGATGAAAGTGATGACTCAGCAGAGCCTGGAAGCCCTAAATCAAATAATCGTAACAAGACACTTGTGGAAAATAAGATTGAAGAAGAACGTGAGGTTCATGAGGGAAGGATTAGGAGAAAAGCAGTTTTCGGGAATGAAAGCGAGCTCGATGATCAAGAGGTATTGCTTGTGGTCTATGTTTGAATAAAGTAGTGATATTTCCTCCCGCTACGCGGTGGGAACTCGGTCGGTATCTGTTTTTTTTATGATACTTGGTATAACGACCTAAATTCGAGAAATAAAGTCGTGATATGCCCCAAAGGATATCAAAACAAGTTTTACATCCATCAAAAACAATAAAAACGAATACAGGTATCAGTTGCGATTATAGCAGTAACGTTACCAATGTTGTTCGGTTGGAATCAGTTCGGTTTGTCAGGGTATATATAACTGTCAACAAAATTTATAACAGAATGTCGAGAACAAAAAAACTTTAACGAACACAAATTATCAGACAAAAATCAGATTAGATGATAATTAATTGGGCTTAAATGTATATTATTTATAGTGTAAGGTTAAACTTAAAGATAATAACAACGATAATAATAAGAATAATAATAAAATTTAATTAAAAGAAACGGTTGATGATAGTGTCTTGTTAAATAATTAGAAAATAATAAAAAAGTTTAAAATTAAAAAATAAAGAGACAATAAAATATAATATAATCACTGCCCCTTTCAAAATGTTATATAGTATAATATAATGTAAGATATTAATATAATTATTTAGGGATGAGCTCGGTACTGGTACCGGGTACCGAAAATCGCCAAATATGGATAACGGTACTGAAAATGTTCAGTACGGTACCGGTATTTGTATGTAAAATTCGGTAAAATACCGGTATCACACCGAACCGAAAATGCCAAAAAGTGGGTACCGAATCGGTACCGGTACCAAATACTAAACACTCATAATGTATCAGTTCTGTATGTTTTGGATTTTCCAGATTTTTTTTTCTCATGAAAATTGTACGTATTTGCAGGCCAGTGATGACGACGATGATGAGGAAACAGAGAATGATAACTCAAATTATGAATCATTGTCATCTGATGAAGAGGAAGAAGAAGAAGATATAGAAGGTACACTTCAAATCTTTACTTATTTAAAGGTGTTCGTAACTTCGTATTACTGCAAAATAAAGCACAAGTTCTTATAAAATTCGGGTGATTTTTAACTGTAGAGAATATGGGAAATGCTTCAAAATGGAAAGAATCATTGGTTGAAAGGACGATATCAAGGAAAACCACTAATCTTATGCAACTTGTGTACGGGAAGTCCGAAACAAAACCAGATGATTCTTCTCATGAAGACATCGATGCTGATGCAAGCGATGAGGACGACGAGTTTTTCAAGCCCAAAAGTGAAGGAAATAAGGTTTAGCCTACTCGTATACTGTTTATTTATCAGATTTGGTTCTGACTAGGGGTGCTAAACAAGTCGTGTTTGTGTGTTGGCGTGTTTAACCCGATTCAAAAATTTTAGAGGAACCCAAAAATCGTGTCATACATATGAACCCGTACACGACCTGAATATTCGCGGGTTTACCCGAACATGACCTATTGAAGCTGATATTTTTTCGTAAATTAATATATTGAAAATTAAAATATTACTACTAAAAACACAAATGTATATAATACTATATAACTATTACATTTTAGTTGTAAAATTTAATGTGAATTTCTTTTTATAAGTTATAATTATGGCATAAAATACACACCCAGTTTAACTTGTGACATAAAACATATTTTTAAAAGATAAAATAATAAATGGGTTAAACAGGTCAACCCGCTAACCCGACCGGGTTGACATGAACTCAACTAAACGGCTTCGCGGGCTCAACCTGAAACTGACCCGGACCCATTTAGACCAAACCCAAACCTGCAAATTTTATGTTAGGTTCGTGTCGTATTTTCAGGTCGTGTCAGAAATTCACACCCCTATTTCTAATATTTTCTTTGACTTGATATGTTTTGACCTTTGATTTTATCGTCCACGTTACAGAAATCTAGTAAGGGGTTGGAGGGAGATGAAGTAAATACCGACGATAGTTCAAAGTTCACCAACTATGCTAGCATAAAGGACTGGAAAGACGGAGAAATAATTGAAAGTATTCGTGACCGTTTCGTCACCGGTGATTGGTCAAAGGCTGCTCAACGAGGAAAAGCTGCTGTCAACGACAATGATGATGGCGATGATGATGACGATGGTCCTGTTTTCGGTGAGTTTGAAGACTTGGAAACCGGTGAGAAACATGAAGGAGAGAAAACAGCGGATGCTAACAAGGAGACTGACGCTGTTGCTGAAGAACGGAGGCTTAAAAAGCTTGCACTTCGTGCAAAATTCGACGCTCAATATCCTTAAAACGATTCCATATTTCCATCATTGCATTTATGGTAGCAAACAGGTTTTAGTCATTTTTAGTTCTGATTATTTTATTAATTAGGGTTCATTATAATCAGTTTCATACTAGCTGCAATATAACTGATTTTCAAAAGGCTTAATTAAAGTTTACTTATTTACGGTAGAGATGAGCTTGGTTACCGTACCGGTACTGAAAGTACCAATCCCGAAAATTGGGTACCGGTACAAAAAATTATTGGTACGGGACCGGTGCGCTACAGTATTTGAAGGTAAACATCGGTAAAATACCGGTACTGTACCGAACCGGTGCCGAGCCGAAAGTGCTGATCCCGAAAACGTCAAAAAGTGGGCACCTAATTAGTACCGTTAATGATTTGGTATGGTAATTTGATACCGGTTCAGCTTCGACTTTAAACTTGTACCTACAGCCTACTTATTTACAGGTGTCTTTTTTAGTCACTTTATTTGCATATTTTCAATAATCTGAATTTGCCATACGCTGATTATCTGATTATTACCACCTCAAACAGTAGTCACATGCTGGCTATTTTCAACTACGTGTTTGTTACAACCAGTTGTTCGGTACCAACTAAGCTCTTATAGAACACACAACGGTGCTGTGTTTTATACATGAAACAAATTGCTTTATTATAGAATATGATGCTTTTGTATCCTTAATTGCTTTATACATTCGACGGGTCTGAATCACCTGACGAGGATGATGACAAGAACCACAAAGGCAAGGATAAAGGTCAAGCTAACGAAGGCGGTTTTCTCGAGAAGGTAAAGTATTAATTATTAAATAATTACATTTACACGTAATTTTCTATTATAATATTATTCATACTCATAGTTTTGGGTATTGCAGTTAAAGGAGGAAGCTGAACTTCAGAGGCAGAGAAATCTAGCGGAACTCAACGATCTAGACGAAGCCACACGGTTAGAGATTGAGGGTTACCGCACAGGAACATATCTCAGATTGGAGATCCATAATGTTCCTTATGAAATGGTTGATCATTTTGATCCCTTTCATCCGATTCTTGTCGGTGGAATCGGCCTCACGGAGGAAAACGTTGGATACATGCAGGTTAGTAGGAGTTTTATCAGTAAAATGCCATTTTGACTTTCATCTGAAGGTTTGTTTTACCGCATCTGGATCCAAAAGGTTTGAAATCTTGCCGTTTTCATCCGGCTCGTTAACTCCATCCATTTTTCCTGTTAAGTCTGGGGTATTTCCGTCTTTGTGTTAACTTAAAGCACAATTCGGTCTTTTTTATGGGTATTCGGTCTTTTTACATAAAGTGAAAAAGACCGAATTGCTTTTTAAGTTAACAAAAAAGACGGAAATACCTCTGACTTGACGAAGAAAAATGGATGGAGTTAACGAGCCAGATGAAAATGGCAAGATTTCAAACCTTTTGGATCCAGATGTGGAAAAACAAACCTTTGGACAAAAGTCGCAAAACTGGCCAAACCTTAGGGACGGAAATGTCATTTTACTTATATTTGTTTCTTGTGAATAATCTTTTTGATGTAATTTGTTAATTCTCGTTTCACTTCTTTACATTACGAAATTCATTTTTTTTCAGACGAGGTTTAAGCGACATCGATGGCATAAAAAGGTTCTAAAGAATAAAGATCCTATAATTGTTTCTATTGGTTGGAGACGATACCAAACTCTACCGGTTTACGCAATTGAAGATGTGAATGGTCGTCACCGCATGCTTAAATATACTCCCGAACACATGCATTGTCTTGCCATGTTTTGGGGCCCGCTTGCACCCCCAAACACTGGCGTTGTGGCTGTTCAAAATTTGTCCAACAATCAGGCGTCATTTAGGATCACAGCAACTGCAGTTGTACTGGAGTTCAATCACGCTGCAAAAATCGTTAAGAAAATAAAGCTAGTTGGTGAACCTTGCAAGATCTACAAAAAAACCGCGCTTATTAAAAAAATGTTCACTTCCGATCTTGAAGTAGCCCGGTTTGAGGGTGCATCTATCCGTACGGTTAGCGGAATCCGTGGGCAGGTCAAAAAGGTAAGTTTTTATTTCTCAGAGTAAAATGCCATTTTCGTCCCTGAGGTTTGGTGAATTTTTTAACTTTCGTCCAAAGGTTTGTTATTCTGCATATGGATCCAAGGTTCAAAATCTTGCCATTTTCATCTGGCTCGTTAACTCCATCCGATTTTCTCCGTTAAGTGATAGGATTTTTTTCGTCTTTTTTGAAAACTTAAAGGGCAATTCTGTCTTTTTCACTTTATGTACAAGCATTTAGCACAATGTACAAGTATTCAAAATAGCCTTACTAATTAAAAAAGACGAAAATACCCCTAATTTAACGGAGAAAAATAGACGGAGTTAACAAGCTGAATGAAAATGGCAAGATTTCAAATCTTTTGAACCCAGATGTGGAAAAACAAACCTTTAGACAAAAGTCGCAAAACTGGCCAAACCTTGGGGACGACACGATTGATCATCTTCGTATATGATTTTACTCAATGAGTGTTGTATTTTGCACAGGCTGGAAAGATCGAGCTTGGTAATAAGCCGAAAAAGATGGGAGGACAACCCGAAGAAGGAATCGCTCGGTGCACTTTCGAGGACAAAATTTTAATGAGCGATATTGTTTTCCTGCGTGCGTGGGCTCAAGTTGATGTACCGAGTTTCTACAATCCGTTGACTACTGCGTTACAACCACGCGGTGACACGTGGCGTGGTGTCAGAACAGTAGCGGAGTTGAGGCGTAGTTATAATATTCCTATTCCCGACAACAAAGATTCCCACTACAAGGTAATCAATGATAGAGTAAAGTACATGGATGGTTCTTTGGTTTACCAAATTTTTGGATTTGGTCCCCAACTTTCGAAAAGTATACAAATGGTCCCTATAGTTTGCAGTTTTTAACGTATTTAGTCCCTGGCTGTTTCCAAAAGTACATGGATAGTCCCTGTGGCTTGCAGTTTGTAACGCATTTAGTCCCCGACGTTGGGGACTAAATATGTTACAAACTGCAAGCCACAGGACCATTGGCGCACTTTAAAAAAGCTAGGGACCAAATCTAAAATTTTGATAAACTACAGGGACCATCCGTGTACTTTACTCTCAATGATATCTATATAATCTACATTTGTCTGTTGGTCACACAGTATGTATGCATAGATAGACGTTACATAAGCTCGTAAACTTAAAAACTCGTTTTGTGTTATTATTATTCTGGCAGCCGATTGAAAGGCCATTAAAAAAGTTCAACCCGATCGTTGTTCCGAAATCATTGCAAAGTGCGCTTCCGTTCCGGTCAAAGCCCAAGGAAACAAAGTCGTCAAACAGGGACAAAAGAGCGGTCGTCCCTGAACCACATGAACGCGATGTTCATAAACTTGTTCAACATTTACAACTGATTAGGCACAACAAGGTATGGTTTTTGCTCATCATGGTCAAATGGTCAATGCTATACTCTAAGCCTTAAATAAGTAAAACTTACTTATGTTTGTGTATATGATCCGCAGTTGAAGCAGCAGAAACTAAAGAAACAGGAACAGAAGAAGAAGCATGATGCAGAGAAAGCAAAGGAAGAGTTGGTTACGAAAAAACGTCAGAGAGAAGAAAGACGAGACAGATATCGTACACAAGACAAGCTACAGAAGAAGATGCGCAGAGAGTGAGTTGCGTATTATTTTTTGTCGTGTTTACAACATTGGGATAAAATCAAATGAGGTTTTATTTTTATGGTTTATGCCAAGTTTTGATTTTGTTGAGTTAGATATGAAAGTTCAATTGATGATATTTTCCTGTATTACCTGGTTTTGTGGAGTCAAACACGGCCCATATATTTATTCGTGTTAAAACCCTTAACTTGACATACTTAAAATTGTGTTGCGCATTCCAAGTTACCTGATTATCACCGTTCTTTTGAAAAGTAGATTTTGATAATTACTGATAATTACGAAAATGTCACCGCGTTTTTTCAGCAAAACCTTCAGTTCGTATGTTTTGTACGTTAAATTGATTTGTATTTGATCTTTTGTCTTCCTATTTTTAGTTGATTTGTGCAACTTATATAAAGATCATGTAAAGGTAACATTTGTTCTATTTCTATCATGCTAATGGTCAACTCAAAGTTTTGACCTCCCATGCTTAATATACCGACCTGTCTAAATCCCTCTCAAACTTGAAACAAATCATAAAATAAAGGATGCGTCGGTTAGGTAAACTTCGATTAAACTGGAATTTGGTTCACATAATTTGTTGCAGTTGGAATCAAAACATAAATATTTTTCGTTGTAGAATGGATGGAATATGAATGAATTTCTTTATTTCCCAAGTATAGAAATTTAATATTTCTTACAAATTTAACCAAAAGAATTGAAATCTTCCACTCTTTTACCGTGCCACAAACGTCATCACTAGTGTTACCACAACAAAAGAAATTTAATATTTCTTACAAATTAAACCAAAGGAATTGGAATCTTCCACTCTTTCACCATATCATGATTGTCAACACCAGTGTTACCACAACGGCACAACACTATCACGCACCACAAACGTTGTTGCCAACGCCACCCCACCACTATCACGCACCACAATCGTTGTTGCCAGTGCCACCCCACCACTGCCGCCAACACCACGTTTCAACTTCTCTTAATAATTACACAATAGATGTGATTAATTTGTCAACCAAATACATCAAGTGTTAAAAAATTATAAAACAAATTCTTTTTATTTAAGTGTTAACAAATTATTATTTAAACTTTTTTAAAATACATACATTTATGTAATCTTAAAAGAAAAGGTCGGTGGCTACAGCCACCGCCTTTGTTCATATATAACTAATCTTTTCATGAACAAAAACAAAATTGCAATGTGCTTTGGTGGTTTGCGTGTCACAGCATAAAGAAGAGGCCAGTATTTTGATCCGTTACCCCTTTAATTTTTTCAAAGAGTGTTTTAAATTCATGTGATGATACTCACATTTAACTATAATCTTTTTCTCGAGATGATACTCATATTTGACTTGCTAAAACAAATTAATTACACATAATTTTAAATTTATTTATTTAATATATCATAAAAAACAAAGGTTGGTCTCTACATTTTCTAAATTGAAACCCACACCCCTTATTCTTTAATTAAGTTACATCACCTTTAACTTGACACCGCAGTGTCCGGCGGATTATTATCCTTTTTTTATTTAATTCTAATCACGTTAATGCCTAAATTACTTTTAAGACTTTACAATGCTATTGTAACACCCAAAAAATGGGTTTGGTAATCAAACCCCGTTAATAGTAAAGACGAGTAAAATACCGTTAGTGGTAAAATTAACCCGGTGAATATTAGGATTTAAATAATTAATCCTATATTAATAAAAAAGAAGAATAAACGCTTTGAGAAAACACAGTTTATTAGAAGCCCGAGTTAACGGGACTTAAAAAAATAAAACGGGTTATAATTCCCCACACCCACCAAGTTAACTAAGAATAGTAACCTAGTTAGTAATGGGTAACTAAATGAAAAGCTATGAGATATAGCTTCTTTTATAATAAATAAAACAAGAGGGACTAATATGGCCAAGAAGGGAAACTTGTTTTATTAAAATTAAAAATAAAACACAACACACACACTCAGTGTGTGTGTGCGTGGATCGACCAGAGGACAAGGGAAAAAGAAGCAAACCCTAACTCTCACAAATCTCCCAAATTGAAGGTCCATATCAAGTTTAAATCAAAATCCGAGTACGAATTAATGATCTCCACTGAAAAAGGAGTCACGAGGTATGTAAATTTCATGAGAAATCTCTAGTTGAATTTCTGAGCAAACCTAGAGAATTCGAATTAGATGATTGCATGCTTGTTATATGATGAGATAGGAACATTGTAGTGTCTAGGAGTAAATCCTAGACAAGTATATGATGAAGTTAGGCCTAATTCTTGTGAATTCATGATCACCATTGAAGGTGATAAGTGGGTTTAGTATGAACATGTTAAACACAAGAAATTGATAGTTGTTCTAGTGTAATTTGAATTTTTCGTAAGTAAATTCTGATGTTGTAGATGCGAAAAATTGATATGAATATGTTAATTGATGTTAAAACATGGTTAAAACTAATAACCATGAACTAGATAAAAGAAGAATACAAATTATGCACATTAGGTGTTTGTTAAAATGCCTAAATGAGAACTAAAGTGTTGAAATTTAGAGTGAAAACGCATGTTTGAATGATATAGCAATTACGCGTAATATGAAGTGATGAGGGTTCTACATATTATGTTGATTTAGACTTAATGTTGTAAACCAAGTGATTAAAAATAGTTAACTTTGATAAATTAAGTTAACTAATCATGAAGTCGAATAGTAGTTTCGACATAGAAAATAAGTGAGGTGGAATAGTCGTGATTGTTAATGACTAATTTAACCGCCTTGTAAATGATTGACAATAGTTTGACGCTTAAACGAGCTAGGTGGAGGCTTGGGAAAGAAGCGGTCAAATAATTGAGTATGAGAAGGGAAGTGTAAACCGGATGCGAGGTAAGTTAAGCTTACGCCTTTTTATTCTTACTACCAAATACTTATAATGCAAGTCAGAATAACTGAGAATGGCAAGAAACCATACATTATGGTAAAAGGGTAAAAACGGTAAAGTGGTAACCCGGACATGGGTTAACGAATAAATAAAAAGGATTTGAAAGGACACCAGTTGGCATAAGTCAAAATGGGTCAAACAAAGCCAGAAACGACCTTTAAGCTAGATGAATTCAAAGAGTAAACCGGAATAGGTTAATGGGATGAAATGGTAATTAAATACCATCTCATAATTATAATTGGTCATTTTGACTAAACGGGTCAAATGGTGTTGTTAACACCATTTGACAATAATATCTTATGATCGCGTGTTGAGTTTTGTAATCGCAGAAATTTAACACATGGTTCGCGTTGCTATTTGATTAGTAATTAATAGCGAAAGGTATTTTAACGGGTCAATCTTATGACCCGAGCCAGGTACGCAAGTTTAGAATTATAGCTAAAGGCGATATTTTGGTCAATTAATAGCGGAAGTCCTTCGTCGCACAAATGAAGGGCTAAATTTTGACCAAAAAGCCCTTGAGGGGTAAATAGGACAAACAACTTTTAAAGAGTTGTTTTGAAGTAAACGTCTTGTTTAAATTGAGTCTTTGGAATTCGTATAAAAATGGGGATAAGATGTAAACCAATAGAAGCATGATTTAAGTCTAAAGATGTAAAATACTCGTAACGGGTCAAAACGAGTATATATGCAAAACGGGTTAAAATTTCTTAAGGAACCCGTAAAGTTGAATCTTGATGATTAGTAAACGGATAGAATATGATGACCATGGTATTTTGAAGGAAAATAACAAGTTAGTTTGGTAAAAGCATGAACGGGTCAAAAGTGTCTTAAATGAATTTCAAGCCGAGAGCTTGAAATCTAAAATTTTGTAAATTCAGATGTCGGATTTTTACTCCATGATATGGAGGATTAAATTACGAACGCGTAGGAAAAAGAATCGCGTAAAACGGAGGTCTAGATCAAAAGTTATGTCATGTTGAAGTTTGGTTTTGATTAAAACTTAGCTGGGCGAATATGCAGCACCAGCATCAACACATTCTGTCAAAATGGGACTGTGGCGTCGCGCCACTGCCAAAGCCATTTGCCGTCGCGCGCGGCGACGGGCTAAAATGTTGAAAATTTTGTTTATTTCGATTATTTGACCCAATTACCTTGTTGTAATTGTTATTTTACTATCAAAACTGACTTCTAAGTTGGTTTTGATCATAGGTGAATGTCGAGAGTCCCGGATGAAGATCAAGCGTCGAGCGAGAACCGAACACACGTTAAATGAAGCTTCCGCGTCAAATCTGGATTTGTATTTGTTATAAGTGAATTATGTAAACACTTACAAATATGTTTTGAAATATTGTAATCATATGGGAATGGAAGTAAGTCAACTTTTTGTAAAGTCACATTTTAGCATTAAAATGTGTATCTTAATTATTAAAATCTTGATTTATTAAGACGTGTGTTACAGCTATCTAAATTACTTTCACGACTCTACACCGCAACAAATGAAACATACTCTTTTTATCTATGTCTAATTACGTTAATGTTACAAACGTAACAAGGGCGACAAAGTCAAAAACACCTAATATCACGTGCAGACACCACACATTAATGTCATCATCGTACACCGTAGCTGCAATGCTTATATAGGTTACACTGAGTTAGATCGGATACATCGAAACGCTTTATATGTTTAATGCATCACATAACATGTCGTCATCTATAAACAACTAGATGTCCTCACCGTAGTTTTAAACAGATTTCGGTCGAGTGATTTTCATTAAAAAAAAAAACACCACCATTAAGTATAGTGATTTACTAATTTCTACAAATCTTACATAAATTAAACTTCACTAAAAAATTTTGATAGCACTAAATGAGAAAGTTACAAGAAAATGTTAAATAAAAAACATTTTATGTTACTACATCACTTTTTCCTTAGATTTTGTAATTGAAATATTGTCTATATTATATGTAACCATTCTACTTATGCCATTATAGTCTGGTGATATTTGAAAGGCAGGATAAAATTCAAGGACCATTAGGTTTTGAGTTCGATTCCTATAAAGGGATTTTTTTTTCCAGGCATTATTGCCTAGTGAGATGATCCGCTGGTTCCCAAATTTTTCAGGTTTCATTCTTAATTGGTGTATAGGCATTATTGTCTAGTAAAAATGGATATAATCGGATGGTTTCGCTTGTCACACAATAATTAAAAAAAAAAGATATGTAACATTGTAACCTTTGTAAAATTCTAAACTTTAACACTAGACTTTAAACAAGTCATTCTTATTCTTGTTTCACTTTCCCCAAAATGGCCGAGGATCAGCACCGTCAAAACCACCAACCTACAAACCCTCAAAAGCCCCCTCCTAGGGTTCCTGAAATCGGAGGAGGGGGTTTGAAAGGGAATTACCCGAACCCACCGGACGCAACGAACCCGGACCCCGCAACCCTAAGGGAGCAGTGGAAGTACGCCACCAGACAGTACGGCAAATGGTACGGACACGCTTGGGGCACCGCCATACTCGCCGGAATTTCTTTCTTCGCTCTTGGCTGGTTTATTAAAGGCGGTAACCCTATCCCTTCTTTCCACCACCAAAACGACGACGCTTCTCCTCCTGATGTTAACGAAAAGAGATGAATTTTTGTTTTGTATCATTTTGTATTTCTTCATCTACTATCTATCTTTTTCCTGTTTGTTTGTGTAATAATAACACGTTTTGTTGTTGCAACAAGTAAAATTTGGACCGTATGGCGTTTCTTTGTGAGATCCAAAGACCCTCTCATACAGCCTAGGGCTGGTATAACAGGTCAAACGTGACATGATAAGACAGGACACGAAGACATGAGATGTTGGATGCAAACACGACACGATAACTTAACGTGTCATTTTTTTTCCAAACACGAACGACTTGTTTAGGAACAGGAGACACGATAACTTAACGTGTCATTTTTTTTCCAAACACGAACGACTTGTTTAAGAACAGGAAACAACAGTTAACAAACCTTTTTACGAACATCATAAATATCACATATTTAGGAACCTGTTCGGCAAAACAAAAATTGTCATAAGTTATTAAAGTCTTAACCATAGTTTTAAAGCACTTAAGGCGCATAGGCCTCGCCTGAGCCTAGGAGCAAGACGCAAAAAAAAAAAAAAAACAAGGTTACGAGGAAAATAAAGCGCTCAATGGAAAATATATATTATGTACTACAAAAATAGTACTATTCTTCAAATAAAATAAACAAAAGCTTTTATATAACATTTAATACTGTCTATTCAGTACAAAAGTTTAGAAAATTAGTTTTCCTTAGATAAAATTAGAAATTTGGCTGGAATAGTGTTGGAATCTAGAGAATTTGGCCGGAAACTCTCCGAAATCTAGGAACTTGCTCTCAAACCATCTCCTTCTCCTTGAGAATTAAAGCGCACCTGCCTCAACTTAAAGAGGTCTTGCCTTGCCTAGAAAATGGGCCTAGGCGCAACCGCGCAAGAAGCAATGGCCTTTAACAACTATGGTCTTAACTGATGCATAATCCTTTACATATTAATCCTTAGCAAATTTTAAAGAAAAATCTATAAAAGTCATTAGGTTAACGAGTCTTTAGCATGTTTAACATGAATTTTATGGTGTCCTAAACATGTCTACCTGTTTAATACACGAAACATGTTAAGTCTAAACACGAAACCTGCTAAAAAAATTTGTCGTGTTAACAGGTCCGTGTCAACCATCTTAGGTCTCTCATACAACGCGGCTAATGTTACTCATAATCGCCCTATGATACAAACCCGTGTGAGGGTTGTCCCCGGATATCACATCAGTGGTGCATAAATATCGATCGAGGTCCACGAGTCCGAACGTAGTTAGTATATAATGGCTGGATGTCAGGGTCCAGAAGTAGCAATCCAGATGTGACATTGATGGACTTGTGTGTATTCGGTTAGTATAGATAATATCAAAATACAAATCTAGCTAATCTATAAAATGATGGTGAAACCGGATACATGTCTAGCTTATCTATAAAGTAGTTTCAAATAGTTTGGTTATGAAACGTGGGCTGGAGCTTGTTTACACTCGACTTGAATCAAGGGTTCGAGTAATGGTTCCAGTTTTATCAAACACTTGATTAAGAACATTCAGCATCTCAAACATTACATAAATAACGAAAGATTCGAAAAACTATCCATTCTGACATGTTTTGTGTAAGCAGAAAAAAAAACCTCAAGAATACAAACAACATTTCTTCATTGTCAAAACACCAAACAGCCTGAGCCGTCTTTAATCCGTTTGCATTGATCCGGCATGGTACTTCTCTAAATCTGCATCCAGATCTTCAGCAGACACCTTCGCAGCACCACGTTCTCCACCTCCCCCTCTGCCTCTTCCCCTGCCGCCTCTCCCACCACCACCACCACCACCACCGCCACTTCCTAGCCCCCTCGTCTGACCACCACCTCCTTGCGGCCTCATTGTTTGACCACCACCTCTAAGTCTCCCCATAACCCCACCTCTGTATTAATGAAAGGATGAAAATTACCATATCAGTTTTCAGTGTGTTTGGCAAGTGGTTCTGATTATTTTATTATTCAAGTGTCGAATAATCAAATTCACACACGTGACAACAAAACTGATTATTGAGAGGTTAACTATAAACAGCTGAGGTACACTTGGTAGACATTACGTCTCTTCCACTCCATGAACTGATTCGCTACGTCCGCTTAGCAATCAAATGTCGAAAGGTGGTTCATTTACTTCGTAACTATTAATGGTTCTCATTTTAAAAATCTTTTTTTTCCAATCATACTTCTCATTGTCAATACTTTCCAATAAAATCACTGAAACTTCTGATGATAATTTTTGAGTAAAATGCTATTTTCATTCATGAGGTTTGGCCAGTTTTACGACTTTCGTCCAAAGGTTTGTTTTTCCGCATGGATCCAAAAGGTTTGAAATCATGCCATTTTCATCTTGCTCGTTACTCCATCCATTTTTCTCCGTTAAGTCGGGAGTATTTTCGTCTTTTTTCCTCCGCTAATGGTATTTTGAATACTTGTACATAATAAAGTGAAAAACACCTAATTGTAAGTTAACAAAAAAGACGAAAATACCCCTGACTTAACGGAGAAAAATGGATGGAGTTAACAAACTAGATGAAAATGACAATATTTCAAACCTTTTGGATCCCGATGCGGAAAGCAAACCTTTGGGCGAAAGTTGCAAAACTGGCCAAACCTCAGGGACGAAAATGACATTTTACTCTAATTTTTCTTATATTTATTCACTAATAATTTATAAAAGAATATTATCATAGTTAACTACTTACTAGATACTTTTTTCTTGAATTTATAATTAAATAAAATACGAGATTTTTTGTTAGTTACTTATTAGAATCAGAATTGTCACACACTTCAAACCTGCTGATCCTCATTATCATAAGTTTCAAAACACAAATCCCTAAAAACATAAACAATAAGTGCAGCAAGAATACCTTCTTGGTCCACCATTTTGGTTTCCAACAGCATTATTTGGACCGCCATCATTTCCCATGTTTGTTCCTACCAAGTCAATCTTCATGGGCTTTCCATCTAATTGAACATTATCGTATCTCTTGATAGCCAGTTCTGCATCTCTACGCCTTGAAAACACTACTTCTGCCGTTCCCTGTGAAAGATATTTTCTAATAATTATTAATAATAATTACTTGGAAAAATGAGCTCGTTCCCAAACTCGAATCAGTACCTTTGATCTGCCACTTCTATCATAGTGTATTGTTGCTCGTTTCAGGTCACCAACCTCTGCAAAAAGCTCCTGCAAAAATTTTAAATCTGTTTTTAGTTTATTTAGACTGAAACCCCTATACTTGCATGTATTTATGCTTCAAAAGGTAGTATACATGTTTTATCATGTCGGGTTATATCGTTGAACTTGAACAAAACCTATATAATAATTTGTGTCAAAGACTCAATAGTCGATACACACTTATAATCATGTGTTAAACGGGTTGACTTGTTTGATTCAACGGCATAAGAAGGTGAACACAAACACAACATGCTTATTACTAGGGTTGGATCTGACAGCAAAAAAACTAATTATTTTCGTGTCGTGTCGTCGCCCCTAGTACAAAAACATATGAGGATTTATACACACAAATCCAAAAGATAGAATCTTTCTAGCTCTAGTCATGACACATTAACGAAACTAAGAACCCTACATATATCTTACAAAATTACCTTGATATCTTCATTGGAAACACCATAATCCAAGTTTGATATGAGAAGTTTGGTGCCAGTCTCTATTCCTGTAACCTGGTTTGACCTTGCGGGGTGTGCTGCAGCATGACCTTCATACATGTCATGTCCCCATGTCGTCTCTGGTGCTTCAACCTGTAGCAATAAGCATCACATTAATCAACATATTCAACTTATAAGTTAAAATGACTAACTCGTACACGCATCACACTATAGCAACTTAACAACTGATCCCATAAGCAAAATTAACTAGTCATAATTAAACCTATTTGGCTATTTCTAACCATCATTATGTACTTGTATCTGGTGCTTATACCTGTAACAATGAAGCTTACATAAATCAACCTATTCAACTTATAAGTTAGAGTTGTTGACTCATGCACACATCACACTAAAGCAACTTGAGTACTTGACTACAAACCCTATAAGCATCAACAGAAGTCCAGTTAACCACTCACAGTTAGACCCTCCGTTATCAAGACTCAGACAGGCGCGTGCCTAGGCCCAGTGCAGCCTTCTCGCTTTGTTTCAAAAGCCCTGCTTTCAGGCCCTCAACCACGTTTTTCAAGCCAAGTTCTGACAAAATTCCGGCCAAAAATCGTCTTAACTTAACAGGTCCGAAACAATTATACAACCCTAAACAAGCCTGGAATCAACCTAGAAGGCTAGAATAACCTAAACTAGCCCTAATAAAGCTTAAAACACGTCTAAAACTTTTATACTAGACGCCAAAAGCCCTCGTTTTTTAAGCACCTTGCACCGAGGCCCAAGATTCACCCTTGACGCCTTGCGCCTTTGAAAACTATGATTATTCCTATACTTAACAATCATTATGTTATGTCTAGTGCTTCAACCTGTAACAATAAACATCACACAAACCAACTTATTCAACTTATAACTACAAATTACTAACTCATCATGCACACATCATAGGTAATTAACTAAACCTGTTTCTGCTTACGTCATCAATTCAACAAGATCTAGTTCTTATAAAATCTAACAACGTTTCCAAACACAAAACAGCTGCAATTCAACAAACAAATCACACTTTTTGTATACCTTTTGTGCACCGTATGGTGTTGCCCGTTTGGAAGCACGATTGGGCCTGCGGCGAGAGGGTCCAGGACCGGAATTAGGAGGTCTAGATCTAGGGTTTTCAGACGCTCGTGATTTCTTGTTCATCTTTATCATATCGTCGAGAGACATATCCAAATTAGACATGATTTGGTGACGAATATGAAACCCTAGAAAATGAAGATGAATATTGTGAGCAGAGGGTGGTAGGGTTCTGCTTCGCTAGACACTTTCTTTACATCAGCAGCAATCGGGTTAAGAAGATTTTATACTTTGCTACCTCCAACTTATTTAACTTCAACTTTTAGCCAATGTTTTCAGAACCAGACCAGACATCAAATCAGTCTTCTTACCGGTTCAATGGTCCGACCGGTCGGACCGAACGTAATAACCGGAAGGTATCGCAAAATATTATAAAAATTAATAGGGTTGAATCTGAAAAATATATAAAAAACTGGTCCAACCCTTCCAAAAACCGGTCTGACCAGCCGGTTTCCCTGTCCAACCGCCGGGTCGCATGTTCAACTCCGGTTCAATGCATTTCTGGCCCGATATCATGACCTAGACCGACTCAACTTTTGGTTCCCGGTCCAACCGGCCGGTCCGATCCGGGTCTAGAGCACTGGATATAGGTATGAGAATGAGTTTGGTATGGCTAATCTCAATCTCATACTCATTAGGTATTTGTCAAGTATTTATCCCGTTGTGTATCGGGTAAACTCATTAGTATTTTAAAAAATACCTTTTGAGATGTTCATGTATATTTATTTTTTTTATTTTTCTTTATAGTTTTATGTTTTTACAATTTGGTTTTTTTTTTCCTTTATAATTTATGTTTTTAAAATCTATATGAAAAACAACATATATTTCATCATCACAAATATTTAAAGTATATAAAAATGTAAATGTATTGTAACGTAAATATCAAAAATAATTTTGTATTTTGTAACCAATAAATATAAATAATGTCATTAAAATATTTATTTAAAAGAAATATTTGTTTTTGAAGTAATGAAGTTACTGAATGAAACATTATTAAATAATAGTTAAGGGAATATAAAGACAAATGTTTAAAGTTTTGGGGTATATTGTTCGGGCAACGGGTATATAGTTTTGGGTTATCGATCGTGTATCGCCTAATCTAATACCCGTCTCGTAACTATGAAGTTTTTTTTCCAATCTAATACTTGACGGGTATCACTTATACCCCTTCTGGAGGCTTTGGATTTTAGGTATATCCGTTAGGCTTAAGTTTGTTTGTTTGTTTTTTTGCCATCCCTAGTTGTAGTTGCAACTTTGTTGTTACCTGTTTTTATATTTAACCGTCCATTTTTTTTTCTTTCTAAGAATTTCTTAATGCATGGCAGTTGATTTGGGAGGCACTTCCTTCGTATATGTTAAAATGTACATTAATCATGTATACTACAATTCTATTATTCTATTTTCTAATTTAGTAATTGTTTTTTTATATTTCATGTTGCTGAATAAGTGGAGAACTGTGGACCACAATTGGGCTACTAGGACTATTGGGCTGGATTCAAGAGAAGAATATGTGAAGACTAAAGGCCTTGGGTTGTTATAACTGCTCATACACGTCCAGGTTTATCGGATATTGGATATTAACCCGGGTTGCTATAAATAGAGATTCCATTGTACTGGTCACCTAACTCGTTCAGTTGCAGATATTTGTTCTCTTGTTTTCTCTCTCAAAACACTTAGGGTTTGTTATCTCTTGTTCGTCTTGTATCAGAGATTAGTGTGTTTAAATCCTTGTGAGATTATCTTGTTGATAATCTTGTAGTGAGAGTGTGAGTATCACAGAGTCTGTATGTGTGTTGTAATCGTCGAGTTCAAGTTTTGTACATTCAGTTGTTCTTCTTTGATACCAGTTTTTTGACATGGTATCAGAGCTATAAGTGCTCTCTGGGTTGATTTGCTTCCGTTGTTGTCTTCCGATTGTGCATTTTTCGTTTTAGGGTTTGTACTTTTGGGGGTTTTGCCTTCTTGGTGTTTTTCGATAACAGATCTGTGTAGATCTTGAAGGAGTCTGGTTGTTCTTGAGATCTGCTGATTTCAGATTCGGTTTTCGTGTGTCATATTTGAGTTGATCGGCGGAGATCTGGTCTTGGTAGACGGTTGTTTGCTGACCGGGTTTCTTGAGGAGAGTTTGTCTCTTGTGATTTCTAGAAGACAGGAGATCTTGGAAGATTATTGCTCTGGTTAGGGTTCAATCCTTGAAGATTGTAAAATCCTAACCAGATTTGGAGAAACCCTAACTTGGGTTTATCATCCGGGTGAGATCTTTCCTTGATTAATTTCTGTTGTGTCTGTTTTTTTTTTCTTTTCTAGACATTTGATGTCGGGGTAGTTTGGACCGGTTTTGATTGGGACACAGGACGGGTCACATCCTGTTGCATTCACTTTTTGTGCATATTTGTTGGTGTGTTTGTTACTTTGTTCTGTTTGTCTATTGTTAGCTGTATAGTGTTCTTTGTGAATATTTTTTATTGTGTATTCATTTTTCGATATTTGTGTTCTGTTTTTTGTTTACGCTAGTAGTGTTTCAGCCTCTGTTCAAAGACTTGGGTAGGCACCTTGAGAGTGACGAACCTACCATCTGGCCCCTGGAACAGATTGGTTGTCTGGGTTGTATAACCTTGTATGACTGTTGTTTGGTCTTGACTGCTAATTCTTGTTTGATCTTGTCTGTTATTTTTTGTCTAATAGTTTATAATGGCCGATGAAAACGAAACGTTAATTAGCAAATTAGAACTTGATAGTCCATTATACGTGCATCCGAGTGATTGTATTGCTTTAACTGTTGTTAGTGTAAAACTTAAAGGGACGGAAAACTATACTGTTTGGGCTAATGCTATGAGTTTGGCTTTAAGGGTTAAAAACAAAACAGGCTTTATTGATGGAACTTATGTTAAACCTGAGGGTAATGCTGTTCTTGAAACTCAGTGGGAAAGATGTAACCCTGTGGTTCTTACTTGGATACTTAATTCTGTGTCTGAAGAACTTTATTTGGGTCATGTTTATTCTAATTCTGTGTCTGATGTTTGGAAAGAGCTTAGGGATACCTATGATAAGGTTGATGGGTCTGTGGTGTTTGATTTGTATCAGAAGATTAACTCTTTTAGTCAATGTGGTATGTCTGTTGCTGAGTATTATCATAAGTTGAATATTATGTGGAAAAAGTTGGATCAAATCTTGCAAATTCCTGTGTGTACTTGTGATGCTTCAACTCAGTTTAATAATTTTAATCATCTGATTAAACTTATGCAGTTTTTAATGGGTCTTGATAATGTCTATCAATCTGTTAGAACTAGTCTTCTTATTAGAGAGCCTCTTCCTACAATAAAAGAAGCTTTTTCTATTGTGTCTAGGGAAGAGTCTCATAGACAGTCTAATGTGTCTATTTCTAATGGTAAAACTGTTGGGTTGTTTGCTAAAACAGATGTAGATAATAAGAAGAAAGCTGTTAAAAATCAAAGTGTCAAATGCTCTCATTGTAATAAAACTGGACATTCGGTTGACAAATGTTTTGAACTAATTGGATATCCCTCTTGGATGAGACCATCAAGAGGGAATCAAGGAAAGAAAACTAGTAATAATGTGAGTGTTGATGAGTCTAATGTACCTATTACTACTTTGACTTCTAATCAATTGTCCAAGTTGTTGAGTTTAGTAAAAGACAAGTCATCTGAAACCTCTCAAAGCAGCAATGTGTCAGGTGGGGTCTTTTGTTCTACAGTCTTTTGCAAATCTGTTTATTCTTTTGGTCTTAACGATGAGAAGGGATTTGGTTGGATAATTGATTCAGGGGCTAACAATCATATGGTAAAATCTGAAAAGGCTTTAACTGATTTTGTAGATGTGTCTAATCTTAAAATACAAGTTAAGCATCCAAATGGAACTAGTGCATATGTAACTAAAATCGGTTCTTTAAAACTTGCTGATGGTGTGGTTTTACATGATGTGTTTGTAGTCCCTGAATACTGTGTTAATCTTATTTCTGTACATAAGTTGACTAGAGACAATAAGTTGTATGTTGGCTTTGATGAGAATAAGTGTTATATACAGGATTTAGTAACCAAGAAAGTCCTGGTGATTGGTAATCAACTTGAAGGTTTATATATGTGTGGATCATCTATTGTTTCTAACAAGGTGTGTAGTGTTAGTAATTCTGATTACAAACTATGGCATGCTAGGTTAGGACATCCTGCTGATCAGGCTATTAAACTGATTAAAAATACTTTGAATGTGTCCTCTTCTGCTGATATTAGTCCGTGTGATGTGTGTCACAGGGCTAAACAACATAGGGAGCCCTTTCCTTTAAGTGAACATAAGAGTTCTCAGTTGGGAGAACTTGTTCATTTGGATGTATGGGGGCCTTATAGAGTTGTCAGTAGGGAAGGTCATAGATATTTTTTAACCATTGTTGATGACTATTCCAGGGCTGTTTGGATATGTTAAATGAAGAATAAAACAGAAGTTTTTGAGAATGTAAAAGATTTTGCTAACATTCTTAAAACTCAATTTGGAAAAATTATAAAATGTTTCAGAAGTGATAATGGGTCAGAATTTGTCAACCATCAAATGGTTGATTTTTGTAAACAATCTAGAATAGTACATCAGACAACCTGTGTTCATACTCCTCAACAGAATGGAATTGTTGAGAGAAAACACAGGCACTTGTTAAATGTTACTAGGGCTCTTCTTTTTCAAAGTAATGTGCCAGTTAGGTTTTGGCATGAATGTGTTCTAACAGCTGCTTATCTTATTAATAGGACTCCGTCTTCTGTGCTGAGTGGTAGAACACCTTATGAGTTAGTATATAACTTTAAACCCTTCTTAGATCACTTAAGAGTGTTTGGTTGTCTGAGTTTTTGTACAGTGTTAAATGAAAATGATAAGTTGAATAGTAGAGCAGAAAAGTGTGTTTTTATTGGATATTCTCATGAAAAAAAGGGTTACAAATTGTTTAGTTTGGGCTCTAAAACTATAGTGTTTTCAAGAGATGTTAAGTTTTATGAAACAATTTTTCCTTTTAAAGAACAGTCGGTTTTTGAAACATTTAATTCAAATCCTTTAAAAGATGTTACTGCTCTAAATTTTTTTGACTTGTATGATAACTCAGAACTTAAACAAACTGTGGATGAACCCTATGATGAGAGAAGGGTTCAAAAGGGTGCTGATGTGAGAACACAGGTAGATCAGCAGTCAGTAGGTCTAAATACACCTCCTGTTAGGGCTGATGTTCAGTAAACAAGTGAGGGAATTGGATCTTATGACAGGGCAGACTCTGTGATTATCACAGATGAAGCACAAGCTACTTCTGAGGGGGACACAGGGAGTTCTGAAGTACCTGTTGTGCTTAGAAGATCTTCTAGAACTTCTGTTTTACCAAATAAATTAAATGATTTTGTGATAGGAGGAAAGGTCAAATATGGAATTGAAAAAGTGGTCAACTTTTCTAGACTAACTTTAGCAAACAAGTGTTTTGCTTCTAATCTTTCTAAAACGTTTGAACCTAAAACTTATAAAGAGGCTATTAAAGATCCTAATTGGATTTCTGCGATGAATGATGAAATTCATGCCTTGCATAGAAATCATACATGGGATGTGGTTGATAGACCTAAAAATAGAAGTTTAGTTGGGTGTAAATGGATTTATAAGATAAAGTATAAATCTAGTGGTGAAATAGAAAGATATAAAGCGAGATTAGTTGCTAAGGGGTTTAGCCAAAAAGAGGGTATTGACTATGAAGAAACTTTCTCTCCGGTTGTGAAACTTGTAACTGTTAGGACTGTTGTTGCATTAGCTGTTCAGAATAATTGGTCTTTGTTTCAGTTGGATGTAAATAATGCTTTTTTGTATGGTGATTTACATGAAGAAGTGTATATGTCCTTGCCAGAAGGTTATCAGTCTGCTGATACGTCTAAAGTTTGTAAATTGAATAAATCTCTTTATGGACTTAAACAAGCCCCTCGGATGTGGAATGAAAAGCTAGTTAGTGTTCTACTTGATGTGGGTTTTGTTCAAAGTAAATGTGATACGTCATTATTTGTTAAAAATAAAAATGATGTATTTGTGATCTTGTTAGTCTATGTAGATGATATTGTAATTACTGGTAACTCTTTGCCTGAAATAGAAAATGTGAAAGAAAGTTTAAAAACAAAATTTCTTATCAAAGATCTTGGAATATTACAATATTTTCTAGGGATAGAAGTATTATCATGTGAAAAAGGTATATGTATGTCTCAAAGAAAGTATTGTACTGATTTACTGACTGAGTATGGAATGTTAGGGTGTAAACCTGTCAATGTTCCTATAGAACAAAGTCATGTGGTAAATACATTACTTGAAAATAATTCTGGTTCTTTGACTAATATAACTGGATATCAACAGTTGGTAGGAAAACTGATATACCTGTCACACACAAGACCTGATATTTCATATGCAGTACATGTGTTAAGTCAGTTTATGCACAGTCCAACCAAGGGTCATTTAAAACTTGCTTTTCATTTGTTAAGATATCTCAAAGCTGCACCTGGAAGGGGTCTGTTATTTAGTAAAAGTGATACTTTTGATTTAACTGCTTTTGCTGACTCTGACTGGGCTAAATGCTTAGTAACTAGAAAATCTGTGACTGGTTATGGCGTATTTCTTGGAAATTGCTTGATATCTTGGTGATGAAACAATGGTTAACCGGGTAGGGTTAACTCACTGGTCTCGTCAAGAGGGTTAATCCCTTCTTTCCGAGGATCGCTGGCTGGATCGTCTGGTGGTGGGTTTCCTGCACAAGGAAACAAACCGTGACTCGTAACAAGGAGTATGGGGTGGGGGGTGCTCCTTGTTACCACTCTCCGGCGTGAGAATCAGTAATTTGCTTGGGAAGCAAAGTATGATAGTAGTAGTATTGAGAGAGTTAGAAAGTGATACCTCAAACCTGGTTTGGGGTGAGTATTTATAGCCGAGGAGTGAAGGAAAGTAGTTGAGTAGCTAGTCTGACATCGCACAGCTATTTGCAGGTGTGTCAGACCTGTCGGATGCTGTGGTAATGCCACGTCCGGCTGTGGTGTCAGACTGTTGTTCATACGTGGGCTAGTAGGCGACTGTTCCCAGTGCCACTTGCACTGTGGTGCCAGACCCACTTGCCTTGTAGGCAGGATGCGGTGCCAGGCCGCATCGCTGCTTGCGGTTACTGATGTTGTTCCCGCATTGGTTGTTCCATCCATGATTTGCGAGGGATGCGGTGTTGTGCCGCATCGCCTGTTGAGTGACTGTTACTGTTGTCCAGATCCCTTGTCGTGACGAAAATGTTCATAGGATGCGGTGCGAGGCCGCATCTCTATGCGTAACATTAGTTTCCGTCCTTAAGGTAAGTCTTCTCATCAATGGACAGATTGGACCGCAGTGTTCGCGTGTGTCTACGCGGACACTGGATAGTTAATTGCTGTTGGGGGTTTTTAATGAGGGTAATGGTCATTCGCGGTCGTGCTGACGCGATATTTGGGACCATACCCCTTCAAGTCCCCCCAGTCTAGTGTTCCTTCCGTATGCGAGTCGCATGTGGGAGGGATACTGGACTATGTTATCTAGAAGGTTAAGATTATGCCATGCAGATGGCATCTTCTTTAGTAGTAGGGCCTTTCTAGTGGATTGTTTCTTCCTTTGAGAAGGGTGCATGGTGAGCAAGTTCCGTCTGATGCGGAATTCTCAGCCAAAGACTTGACTCTGTCTACCTTTTGCTGATGTCATCAGCCACCTGTTGGTGTTTCGGACCAACCTTTGAGACGGTGACTGAAGGTATTAGCAGATTTCGAACCAACCTTTGAGATCGTGACTGAGAATGTCTTCTTCAGTGTAGTTGGAATTTCTGCGTCAGTTGGTGCAAAGTTGTAAGTACTTTGCTCAAGCTCTATGTTCAGCAACTGGACATGTAACGATGATCCCTGTTTTGTGGGGTGTTCGTGTTCTCCAGTTAAGCTTTCTAGTAACCGCACGTCTTCTGCGGTTTATCTCTCAAGTAACCGCACGTCCTCAGAGGTGTAGCTCTCTGGTAACCGTTCGTTCTTTGCGGTTACCTCGTTGCCGAACCTTGTTTGCCATGTTTCTTTGAGGATCGTGGGGTAGTTGCGTCATTGTTGGCCGTGTTTGGTCGAACAATGTGAATCTGGACTATGGGCAAATAAACATCATCATAGGCAGGGTTGTGCCCACCATTGTTTATTCTATGCGGTCCATAGGTGGGTAACTAGTCATAGGCAGACTTGTTACCGCTGTTCTGGAGCCACTTTCCTTCACGCTTTGGTGGAAAGTAGTTTCCCTGTAAGTGGCTTTGCCGGAAGAGATCGTTTTAGATACTTGGGAAGTTGGTTGAAACTCTTCCGCATTCGTTTTGTAGCCACTTTCCTTCACGTTTAGTTGGAAAGCAGTTTTTCTTGAAATAGCTTTGCTCTTCCGCGTGGTGGCTTAGTTGTGGCTCTTCCGTAGCTACCGTTCGCATAGTTGCGGTTTGCAGTAACTACGTAAGAATGGTTGCGGTTTGCAGCAAAGAACTCGCTTCTAGAAGTCTTGTAGCCTGGATGTGGCTCTTGAAGGTTCAGGGGACAGGGTTGCTGATGTGCGGTTGTTCAGCATACTTGTCCTGTTCCTTAAGGAGAAGCTGTTTGCGTTCCCTCTGTGGTTGTGAACCGGAAACGAGGGTTTTGAAGCTTGAAGGAGCTTTCATGGGGTGCGGTTTACCGCGTCTTGAGAAGCGGTTTTCGCAGTCCAAAGAACCGTGCTGGTTCTGAGTATCCGACACACCTGTGCGGGTTGGTGTGCGTCATCTCCGCATATTCCGCGTGTGCCCGTGGATATGTGCAGTTTATGACTTATACCCCTTTATATAATTTAAAGATATATATTTTTGCCTTTTTTGAGGGGTATGTAAAAAACGACATGCGGTATGGGTTATGGTGCGGTAAACCAGAGAAACCGCATGCCGCTTGTGTTTGGATAAGGTTGTCGCTTTCTGTTGCTTACGTCACGATTGCACGTGTGGGTTGTTGAAGTTGGTAGGATTCTGACATGTGCTGATTTGAAAAGACGTTTACACTGACCGAGGTCATAACTGCACTGTAGCAGGGAGTGAAAAAGTCTTCTTTGTCAGGCGCGTGGGTGGCCACGCGCGCGTGATAACCGTCAGCGGAAAGGTCGCTGACCACGTGTCGCCTTGTAACTCGCCTATTTTGAACGTGTTGAGGCGGTTACTGTATCGCATTTATTGCGATGAGTATATAAAGGGGGAACCGTTTGGTTTTTCCTTACTGTTCAAAATTTTCAAAAAAATTTCTGTTGAGAGAGAGAGAGCATTCCCTTCGTCTTCTCCGATCAATCTGTCATTTATTCCGGCAATCTTTTGAGTTTTTCTGAGTTTTTTCTTTAACTCGAAACTTCTGCTCTACATATTTCTGATGGCTGATCCATCTAACCCACATAATGTGGAGGGTGAAAACCCTGAAGCATCTTCTCTGGTGGCCGGAGAAGAAGAAGATGATGGTGGCAGTGTTCCAGGTGGTGGCCTACCACCATTGAAGTGGTCGAAAGCTTTATTCGACCAACTGATGGCCAAGATTGAGATGCCTCACGAGTTTGGGGCTGTTTATCCTCAAACTGGTGATACTGGTGCCTGTGCTCCGGCCGGTTACATCACCATGTGGGCGGAGTGTTTTACTGATGGTAACCTTCGTTTACCATTAACAGTTTTTGTTGCTCAGGTCTTGGAATATTACAAGATCCATATCTCCCAGATGAGTCCTTTTGGGATGATCCGTATTAGACATTTTGAATCAACTTTTCGAGCTCTTGGTCTGCCGGTTACCGTTGAAAACTTCCGGGGGTTTTACCATTTGACGGTGAACACCGGTTTCTTTTCCTTTAGAGAACGGTATGGAAGCATCAAGTTGATGACCCCTCCGAAGGGTATTACGAAGTGGAAGTGTAAGTTCTTCTACGTTAAAGCTGCCGCAGTTGTTGTGGACATGAATATGCGGAACGTCAATGAGCCTATCCCTGCGGAGGATATTGCTATGCCTACCGCAGAGACTGCGGAGTGGTTCTCAAAGCTGAAACCTATTGAGCATAGGCAGCTGTCCAACAATGAGTTGTGGGAGCTGCGGATGATGTTGACCCGGCCTAATAGGAATTTTACGCCTGTGGTGCGGGAGAAAACTGGTGGTAAGTGTTACCACCCTTTTGCGGTTTCTTTATTCCCGTGTTTGTTATTAATTTGGACATGTATTATCAGAAATTGTGGAAGTGTGGAAGATATTTGATCCAACTTTTACTGGCAAAGTTGATCTTATTCCGAATGCGGAGGGTAAAGGTTTTAACTTGACGATTGTCCCTCTCTTCCGCATTGCTTCACGCGCGGTGATGACTGCACCCCTGCCGCAGGCCAAAGGTAATAACTCATAACCTTTATTGCTTTACCAGGTTTGTTGCTGATATTCTATACGCAGGTACACTTGGGGACCTTGGTAAATTTGAACCAAAGGGCGCCCCCAAAAAACATGCGGAGAAAAAGCCTGTGGATAAACCTGGGCGGGGTCGCGGTGTGAAGAAACCTGTTTCTGTTGTTCCGCCTTTGGTGAAGCAAACAGCAGGTATCTCTCGTTCTCATTTCCGCAGATATACCGATTACGTGGTAGTATCTGACACCCTAGAGGGCTTGGGTGTTCCAGGTGTTGGTGCGGCTACCGGTGGAACCACTGTGGGTTCGAAACCTGACGATGAGAAGAAGAGGAAAGCGGAGGAAGCTGGTGGGAGAAAAAAGCCGAAAATTCAGACCAGGCGCAAGGCCTTTGTTGGACCAAGGAAGCCTGCGGTTGTATCTGGTATGTGATGCATGACTTTAACAAGTATTATGTGTTTATACTTGTTACTTTAAAGTATCTGTGTTGATTTCAGAACCGCAAGATGAAGGGTTCTTCGACTTTGATGCTCCTCCTCCCCCTCCCCCGCACGATACTGCTGCGGGTGCGGGGGTTCATAAGGTTGTTACTCCTGAAGCCTCTGTGCGGGGGGTGGAAACTGGAAAAGGTCCTGCGGCTCAAATCCATGATACGGTTGATTCGAGTGATAATGTTATCACCCCAGAGGATACTGTTGATATGGATTTGAAGTTTGGTTACACCGGAAAGCCAAAGTCTCCTGTTGCCGAGAAGGCTTCCGGTTCCGCTTCTGGTGGTGCGGGTTTTGTAGAGACTCCTATTCAGCCTGACGAGACTGAATTGGAGTATTATTATCGCTCCTACACAGAAGGCCGGGCTACGTCCTATCACCACCCCCCTGTGGACTGTATTGCAAGGGGATGACATTACCGTTGACCCCTCCGCTTGTAGGGAGGTTTTGAATGGTTTGGGCACCCCTTTTGAGGTAAACCGGGCCCGTTCTTTACCGACTGAGGTTCAGATGAACCAACTCTCCTCCATGCTTGTTGGGGGCTCCATAATGGCGAATGCACTTATGGAGAAGTGCAAGGTGCTGGGGCGCGAGGGGGAGGAGAATGCGCGTTTACGGGCCGAGGCCGAGGAGTTGGTGAAGGCTGCACGTGAGGGTGCAGCGCAGCTTGAGAGGGATAGAGAGCAGCTTGAGAGGGATAGAGCTGCGTTTGAGAAGCATAAGCAGACTGAAGAATGGGCTGCAACTGCTGAGCTTAAACAGGTTCGTACTCTTGCAAAACTGCTGTCTGATGAGCGTAAGCGTTGGAAAGAAACCCTTTCTGATGAGCGCAAAATGCTATCTCATGAGCGCAAGACTTGGAAAGAATCTTGGGGTAAGCAGAATGAAACTCTCTTTCATGTTCGTCAGGAGCTTATTAATGCCAAGGCAGCAATTGCTGCACTGGCTAAAGAGAAAGCTGAGGCTGCTGCGGCTGCCCAAGGGGCCAAGGAAGCAGAGGTTCGTCTTACCAAGGCTCTGGAAGAGGCTAAGGAGGCGGAGGCTCGTGCTGCAAAAGCTCTTGAAGGGGCAAATGTTGACCGCACCAGGTTAAGCAAAACTATCTTGGACCTTCAGGTATAAGTTTTTCCTAACTTTGAAATTGTGTCTCACAAGTTTGTTGATTCTTTTTTGTAAACTTCTGATTTCTTGTTAAAAGGCTGAAGTGCGGACCCGGGGGGCCGCTGTTGAGGAAACCTCTGCCCGTGCTGCTGAAGCTGAAGTGCGGGCAAGAGAGGCTGAAGAGGCTAGAGATAGCCACGCTTCTTCACTTGCGTTGCTCAAGGCTGATCATGAATGGATGCGTATTCACGGGATCGGGCATGTAAGTATCCGTTGTCTTGTTATTTTTGCTGTAGGTTTGCCTTTGCTAACCATTGTATTCCTGTTTCGCAGATTGTTACTGCCATTCTTGATGCACCCGAGACCGTAGCAGGTATTAACGAGATCAGGGAGCGTGCTCGGGATGCTGGTTTCAAAGCTGGCTACAACCGCTGTATTAGTCATTTGAACGTTGCAGCGCGTGGCGAGCTTATTGATGAGCGGTCCGGGTTTCATGGCGTGGACACTGAAGCGCTTCTTGCTGCTGCGGTTCAGGAGTTTAATGATACAACCCTCACCGGCCTTGAAGAACTTGAAAAGTGTCTCGAAACGGAGGATTATGTGGACCGCTTGCGAGTCTTATACGCTGGTGAAGACGACGAAGAAAAACCACTTGTTGAGGGCCAGGATGGTGCGGGCCCTAGTTTCACAAAGGAAGATTAGATTGGCCTGCTTGCCTCTTCTGTTTCCTTATGTAACCGTTACAAAACTTTATGTAAATTCCTTGTGCAGGAATTTTTTGAATATAAAGAATTGTTGTCTTAATTTTTACAAGTGTTTTTAGTACTTGCATGTTTGAATTTGTACGCGTTTAGTGTTACTGTGAGTAATACTAAATCTGTAATTGCCTTTTGCATATCTAAGTGATATGCAAGTATGAAGATTTGTCTCTGGTTAGACAAACAGTATTGCCATTTTTGGCCTATTACAATAGTTGCGTGTGGTTACCATTCTGTGTGGGTATCACGAATGAAGATTTTGCTAATCTGTTTTTGTGTATACCTCAGAGTGGAACACGCATTTGTAATAGAAATAAATAAACAATATTGCATTGAATCGTCTATTTATTTATTTGCAAATGGCCTGCGGCCCGATAGATTACATGCAGAAAACATGGCTTACATATAACAGCGTCGAAGTTGCTGTGCGTTCCATGTGCGTGCGATAGTTTCGCCTTCTAATGTTTGTAGTTTGTACGCGCCTTTGCCCAGGACCTCTTGGATGAGGTACGGTCCTTCCCACTTGGGGGCAAGTTTCCCTGGGCGTTCTGCGTTGGATGCTTCGTTGTCACGAAGGACGTAGTCTCCAGGGTTGAAAGTACAAATGCGAACGCGTGCATTGTAGTATTTTTCCAACTTGGTTTTGTACTTGGCCTCGTTGATGGCAGCGTTTTCGCGCCTTTCTTCCAAGAGGTCCAAGTCAACCCTGCGTTCCTCATTGTTGTCCATCTTGTTGATGGCCAACATTCTAGGTGAGGGGAGGCCCACCTCCGCGGGGATCACTGCTTCAGTACCGTAGACCAGGCTGAAGGGGGTCTCGCCGTTGCTTGTTTTTGGGCTTGTCCTGTGAGCCCATAAAATACTTGGGAGTTCATCAACCCAGCCGCGTCTGGCTGTTCCCAACCATGCTTTGATGCCTTCGACTAAGCTTTTATTGATACTCTCGACTTGGCCGTTCCCTTGCGGATGCGCCACTGAGGAGAATATGTGTTCAATGTTTAGCTCTTTTAGCCATTTTTGAAAGTCGTCGGCAGCGAAGTTGGTACCGTTGTCGGTGACGATGCACATTGGTAGACCGAAACGGCAGATGATATGTTCCCACACGAATTTCCTTGTTATCATAGCGGTGGTTGATGCAAGTGGCTTTGCTTCTACCCATTTTGTAAAGTAATCAACAGCTACTATGATAAATTTCACTGCTCCTGGTGCGTCTGGAAATGGTCCCACCACATCGATTGCCCATTTTTGGAATGGCCATGCGGTGGTGACGGGGATCAGGTTGTTCTTGGGACGCAAGGTCTTGGGAGCATGTCGCTGACAATTGAAACACTTGCGTAAGACTTTGACTGCATCCAGGTGCATGCCCGGCCAATAGTACCCGGCATTCATGATTTTTGCCACCACCATGCGTGGTCCTGCGTGTATGCCACATATCCCCTCATGAATTTCTTTGATAAGGTACGTGGCATCTTGGGGGTTGATGCATCGTAGGAGTGGCCCAAGGTATGATTTACGGTATAAGATACCGTCTACCATTTGGTAATGACACGCTTTGTATTGCAACTTGCGTGCCTCTGCTTTGCTTTCGGGGGTAACCCCTGATTGTAAGTATGCAATGAGCGGTGTCATCCAGGATGTTGTACCGTATTGGATGACATTGACTTGGCGCAGGGGTATCGAAGGATTTTGCAGGACTTCGATGCTTACCTCTTTTGCCAGGTGTTGGAAGCTGGTGGACGCAAGTTTTGATAGTGCGTCCGCGGGTTTATTTTCACTCCTGTTGATGTGGCGAATATTGAAGGAGGTAAACTTGGACTTCAGTTGTAGGGCTTGTTCGAGATAGAGGATCATGGTATCCCCCTTTGTGGCATAGTCACCGCGTATCTGCCCTGCAACTAGTAGTGAATTGACGTGTGCTTCCAAATGCTTGACGTCGAGTTTAATTGCTAAACGCAACCCTGCCAGTAGAGCCTCATACTCCGCTTCGTTATTCGTACTTTCGAAATCGAGGCGTATTGCGTAGGTTAGCTCTTGGCCATCGGGGCTGACAAGTCGCAAACCTGCGCCAGAACCATCTTCGTTGGATGCACCATCTGTAAATAGTGCCCAGGTTTCTGTGGAGGATGGTTGTGATACAGGTTTTTGTTCTTCTTCGCATTCTTGGATGCGGTTTGCTGGTATTTCAGCGACGAAGTCAGCCAAGACCTGGCCTTTGATTGCGGGGCGCGGCTTGTAGTTTAGTGAAAGCGCGCCCAGCTCGATTGCCCATTTTGCTAACCTCCCAGAGATGTCGGGTTTTGATAGGATCGGGCCGATCCTATAGTTGGTTAACACTGTGATGACGTGGTTTGCAAAGTAACGTCGTAAACTTCTCGATGCGTGCACTAGTGCCAGTACCAATTTTTCCATGATGGAGTACCTTGTCTCTGGGTCGTTGAGCATTTTGCTGATGTAGTATATGGGTGTTTGGACTCCTTCCCGCTCCACTATAAGTACCGCGCCTACCGCGTTGTCCGCGGCAGACAGGTATAAGATAAGTGGCTCATCTTTTCGTGGTGCGGTTAAAGTTGGGAGTTGGATCAAACACTCTTTCATTTCCCGGAAAGCTTTTTCGGCCTCTGCGGTCCATTGGAATTGTTCGTTTTTTAGACAGCTCCGCAGGGTCTTGATGAAAGGGTAAGACTTAACTGCATGGTTGGCTAAGAATCTATTGAGTGCGGCTAGCCTACCGGCTAGTCGTTGCATTTCCTTCATCGTAGAAGGCGATGGCATGCGCTCGATCGCCTGAACTTTCTCCGGGTTCACCTTGAATCCATCTTTGGTTACGATGAATCCAAGGAATTTGCCTTCTTCCATTCCAAACGAGCATTTCCCTGGGTTGAGCTTCATGTTAACACTTCGCAGAGTTTGGAATGTTCTTTCGATATCGTCGAGCATGGTGTTTTCCTCCATGCTCATGACGACCAGGTCGTCCATGTAGATTTCGACACTCTTGCTGATTTGACCGCGAAAGGTGTCGTTCATCAACTTTTGATAGGTTGAGCCCGCGTTGCGCAGCCCGAACGGCATTTTGGTGTAGCAGTAATTCCCGGTAGGAGTGCGGAATGCCGTTTTGTCTTCATCGTCGATTGCCATCTGTACTTGGTGGTAGCCTTTGTAACAATCGAGGAAGCACTTCCATCGAAATGGTGCGAGGTTGTCGACCTTCTCGTCGATCTCTGGAAGTGCGTAACAATCCTTGGGGCAGGCCTTATTAAGGTCTTTGTAATCGACACACATGCGCCAGCCCCCGCTTGGTTTCTCTACCATGACTGGGTTGGACAGCCAAGTCTGGTATTTCACTTCCCGCAGGATGCCTGCGGAGAGCAGTTCTTGTACCTGCTCTTCCATCGCTGCGTTCTTTGCTGACCCGAGGTGGCGTTGGCCTTGGATCACGGGCTTGATACCTGGCATGGTATTCAAGAAGTGCTGCGCAATCTCGCGTGGTACCCCTGTCATATCTGCGGGTTTCCATGCGAAAATATCTTGGTTTCTGAAGAGGAGTTGCTTCAGGCGCGCTCTGATGGTAGGTGTCAAGGCATGGCCTAACGTGACTGTTTGCTCTGGGTGTCTTGCATTAAGAACCCATTTTTCTGGTTGAGTGTTGGGGGTAGGCCTTGCTACCTTTGTCGGACGCAGTTCGTCCGTAGACATGACTTCTCTTTGGGCGTATATTATCGCGATCCCCGTTTCGGTTGGAAAACCGATGGCAGAGTGGGGGACGGATGTTATCATGTTGAAGTCGCCTTGGGACTCCCTCCCGAGAATTACGTCATACTTTGAGGTGTGCGGTAAAACCATGAAGTTCACCTCCTCCGTCCTTGTGTGCCTTCCGTTGGTGAGACGCACAGGGAAGGTAATTTGTCCCAGGGGGAATACAGTTTCCCCTGAAAATCCTGCCAACGGGTAGTCCGCTGGCTGCAGTCGATCTTTGTCTTCTTGATCGAACTGGTTGAAGCATTGTTCGTATATAATATCGGACGTGCTGCCCGGGTCGATGAACAATCGCTCGGTGCAGTAGTGAGCTAGGTGGCCAGTGATAACCACGGCGCGCCTATCGCGCGGTCCGCCTCGGACTTTTGGAAACACGACTTGCTCGTCCTTCCAGTCATTGTCCGGTCTTCTCGCCGCCTTACGCGGTCTTCCTTTTCCTCCATTGATCATGTGGGTAGAGGCCACGTACATGGCCCTTTTACCCGTGGAGGTGCCCTCGTTGTGGGGAGTGATGCGCTTGGTAGCTTTTTGTGCGCCTGTCAACAAGTGTTGCAGTTTCCCCTCCTTTAGGGCTCGCTCAATCTCCAGTCGGAGACTGATGCAGTTGTTCGTGGTGTGGCCCGAGTCCTTGTGATACTCGCAGTAGAGTGCGGGATCTTGATTCTTTTTGGACTTCATTGGTTGGGCCGGTCTCAGGAATTGTGCATCCGTGAGGAGAACGTCGCTTGGCGACTGGTTGATCTCGGTCCAGTTGCGGTCCCGAGACTCTTTCTTTGACGCCCGGTTTTCTCGTTGGGCGTTGATTGTAGCCCTTGCGTCGGGCTGGTTGTTCCGGGGGACATATGGCTTGGGATCGCTGCCGCGATTCCATGTGTCCCTGTTGCGCTTATTGCCGCGCTTGGGCTCTTGGCGGGAAGACTGGCCTTCCGCTGGGGGTTGTGCCTTTGACATGTGTGGTCTGAGAGACCGCTGGGTTTGGGCATATGTTTTGACCTTAGCCATGACATCTTCCCACTTCTTAGGCAAGCCGTTGCCGCCGGAAATATTCATAACCATTTGTTCGTCTTTGACTGCAACAATGAAATGGTTACGTGCCATCTGGTTGTCAACGTCGCCTATCTCTAGGATCTCTTTATTGTAACGGACAACGAATGCGTCAAGTGATTCGTTGTCTCTGCGCCAGATGTTCATGACGTCCATTGAATCACGTTCATGGCGTCGTTGCTGGCTAAAGTGCGCGAGGAACTTTTGTTGTAAGTCCTCGAATGAGGTCAGTGACCCTGGTGGCAGAGAATCGAACCATGCCCTGGCCAGACCTGTTAGGGTCTGTGGGAAAAAATGGCACCAGGTAGGTTCGTCCCACTTACCGTTGCACCCAGCGCCGACGAAGATGTTGTTGTGATCATCTGGGTCGGTCGAGCCGTTGTATTTCCCAATGTTCAATGGGAATTTTGTGGTGGTGACATCGGCGTTGGCGATCTCTGGGACAAACTTAGAGTTTTCGGCCGCAGATTTCGGCCTATAAGGTTTGCCCTGCTGGCGCTTTGCAGCGCGGAGGTATGTGGTGCGGGGTTGAGTGGGAGGAACATAGTCGCGTCCTCCCGGTCTGCTGTTAGTGGAATGGGACTCCCCGCGGTATGTACTGTCATCTGGGTCGGTATGGCCATACCCTTCACGGTGGGACTGTGGTCCCAAACGACTGTGAATGTTTGTGTCGCGGCGAGTTGTAGACTGTCGCCTTCTTTCTTCGTGGGGGCCTAAACGGCTATGTACGGAGTCCCTGTGGCGGGACCCGTATGTGGAATCGTCCTCATGGAGTGTGCGGACCTCACAATAAGAGGAGCCGCGGTCCTCTTGCCTGCTTCTGGAGGCTGGATGTGTGGGGGCCCTGTCGTCGTATCGTAAAATACGACCGGCAGGTGTACGCGGTATCGGGGTATGTTCGATACCTCCTTGTTCGTCGGCGCAAGCTCTGTTGTACGTTGCGGCCAGAAGGGCTGCTTGTTGGTCATACCAGGTATGAGGGCTCATGCCTGGAGGTATGACAGCAGCGTATTGTGACAAATCGTGTCCAAACGTAAGGGATGCGCCCTCTTGCGCTGATGTGCCAATGTGTTGGGTATTTGGGGGTAGGGGAATGGTTCCCGCAGGCCCTTGGTTTGCGGGGTTTAGGTTATCCCCGGTGGTGGTGTTTTGACGATCAGACATCTTTGGAAAGAAAAGGATGATTGGAAAAAAGTGCTAAGAGTAGCGGTGGGCGCCAATGATGAAACAATGGTTAACCGGGTAGGGTTAACTCACTGGTCTCGTCAAGAGGGTTAATCCCTTCTTTCCGAGGATCGCTGGCTGGATCGTCTGGTGGTGGGTTTCCTGCCCAAGGAAACAAACCGTGACTCGTAACAAGGAGTATGGGGTGGGGGGTGCTCCTTGTTACCACTCTCCGGCGTGAGAATCAGTAATTTGCTTGGGAAGCAAAGTATGATAGTAGTAGTATTGAGAGAGTTAGAAAGTGATACCTCAAACCTGGTTTGGGGTGAGTATTTATAGCCGAGGAGTGAAGGAGGGTAGTTGAGTAGCTAGTCTGACATCGCACAGCTATTTGCAGGTGTGTCAGACCTGTCGGATGCTGTGGTAATGCCACGTCCGGCTGTGGTGTCAGACTGTTGTTCATACGTGGGCTAGTAGGCGACTGTTCCCAGTGCCACTTGCACTGTGGTGCCAGACCCACTTGCCTTGTAGGCAGGATGCGGTGCCAGGCCGCATCGCTGCTTGCGGTTACTGATGTTGTTCCCGCATTGGTTGTTCCATCCATGATTTGCGAGGGATGCGGTGTTGTGCCGCATCGCCTGTTGAGTGACTGTTACTGTTGTCCAGATCCCTTGTCGTGACGAAAATGTTCATAGGATGCGGTGCGAGGCCGCATCTCTATGCGTAACATTAGTTTTCGTCCTTAAGGTAAGTCTTCTCATCAATGGACAGATTGGACCGCAGTGTTCGCGTGTGTCTACGCGGACACTGGATAGTTAATTGCTGTTGGGGGTTTTTAATGAGGGTAATGGTCATTCGCGGTCGTGCTGACGCGATATTTGGGACCATACCCCTTCACTTGGAAAAGTAAAAAACAAACTACGGTGTCTAGATCCTCGGCTGAAGCTGAGTATAGGTCCATGTGTGCTACTGCGTGTGAATTAATTTGGGTAAAGAATTTGTTGTGTGAGCTACAGGTCAATGTTAAACTTCCTATTAACTTGTTTTGTGATAATAATGCAGCTCTTTCCATAGCAGCAAATCCAGTTTTCCACGATAGAACCAAACATTTTGAGATTGACCTATTTTTTCTAAGGGATTTGATATCAAAAGGTGTTGTTAAATGTCTTGGTATAAAGTCTGCAAATCAACTTGCAGATATATTTACCAAGGGGGTTTTACTCAAAGATCATATTGTTTTATGCAAAGAATTGAAACTATTTGATGTTTTTAACTAATAGAATTGTGAGGGGGTGTTAAAATGTACATTAATCATGTATACTACAATTCTTTTATTCTATTTTCTAATTTAGTAATTGTTTTTTTATATTTCATGTTGCTGAATAAGTGGAGAACTGTGGACCACAATTGGGCTACTAGGACTATTGGGCTGGATTCAAGAGAAGAATATGTGAAAACTAAAGGCCTTGGGTTGTTATAACTGCTCATACACGTCCAGGTTTATCGGATATTGGATATTAACCCGGGTTGCTATAAATAGAGATTCCATTGTACTGGTCACCTAACTCGTTCAGTTGCAGATATTTGTTCTCTTGTTTTCTCTCTCAAAACACTTAGGGTTTGTTATCTCTTGTTCGTCTTGTATCAGAGATTAGTGTGTTTAAATCCTTGTGAGATTATCTTGTTGATAATCTTGTAGTGAGAGTGTGAGTATCACAGAGTCTGTATGTGTGTTGTAATCGTCGAGTTCAAGTTTTGTACATTCAGTTGTTCTTCTTTGATACCAGTTTTTTGACAGTATACTCGTTGGAATCTTCTTTGAGTTGTGTGAGGGGTAGGGCTTCATCACTTAACTCATCTAATTGTTGTATATGGGGTTGATGGTAGGCTTGACTAGGCTTGGGTTTTGGTAGTGTAATGGATCAAAGTTAGCCTGGTCTTGTGGGAGACGAAATTCATTTTATGAATGTTTTGTCGGAAAGTGTGAAATCGAAAAATGAGCTTGATTTTGTAAAAACTATGAATATAGTGGAAAGGGTCGGTGTTGAATTGAGGTTGATTATGCGAGGATTAGGATTGATCTTTGCCTTTTGTTTTGCCTTGAACCAGTTTTCTTAGCATCGTGAGGGGTCAAATTCCATTGAAGAGAAAATAATAATGTAATAATAATTTTGAAATATCATGACAAAGATTTGTGTGAAAAAATACGAAGATTTGAGTGGTATACATATGGGGATGTTAGGATCTGAGTTTCTTATGATTGTGTTTGTTTTAATTGTAATGAAGATGAATGACAAACAATTGCAGCGGAATGTAATGGAATAAACTTTCAACACAATCAATCGGAAGAAATGCTTTCAACATACATGTTTAACATGAAATCGAATGATTATATTTATTATAAACTTCAATTACAATGCATGCATGTAATGCAATCTCCCCCTCAGCCTGAGCTCACACTGGTTTGTTCGTACAGAATGACTTGGGATGAAAGTGCTAATAGAACAGTACAGGGTACTGTTCTATTTATAGTACGAAGCAAACCACTGAAGCATCTTTGCTGACGTCACTATGAAAGTGACATCTAACCTCCTAACAACCTACAACTACTGTTCTATACAAACACTGTTATCTTAACCGCTGATTATATTACAATACAAAGACGTAAACAAACTACTGTTTCTCATTCCACTGTTATACTCCTAGCAGTGCTTTGTCTTCATCAGCAGTACTTGAACCATGGCAGTAGATTGAGCATCAGTGCTTTAGTCTTCAACAGCCTTTAACAGTCTTTAGCAGTTGATAGAAGATCAGCAGTTGTTGTAGACGAACAGTGGATGGAGGTCATCAGTTGTTAGGGCACTTTCAAGGGGAAAGATTGAATACAACATCTGCATATTCTGGATCCACTGCTCTGATCCAGTTTTGGCTTTAATCAACTGTTACTCTGTAGGGTTCAATCCCAACAATCTCCCCTTGGAACAAATGATGCCAAAACCCTTCATTATTCTTGGATCCTGCCTCATCAACAATTCCCTGACTTGACCTTTGAATTGTAATTCAAAGTCCAAGGAATCTGTGTCATCCTCCTCCCTGCACAGTGGAAGATCAAGTGGATCTTGCAGACTTTAACACCCAGGCCCAGTGCTTGTTCCCTTGATATGTTCTTCACTTCACCACTGGATTTGAGCAAAGTCAATACGTGGGTCTGTGTGTCAGATTTCCACTTTAGTATTTTTGAATCCAGTGGGTTTCTTGGGAGAGGCTTTATTGATGATGAGTTTGGAGATGGTGGCCTGGTAATGACTGGTTGAGTAGTTTTTAAGGCCTTTGCCAGTTCAGGATTTTCAGCTATCATCTGCTTAAGGACCATTTTTATAATGAAATCCCCTTGTGCTAAATCTTCTGCTGTTTCTGCATCCATCTGCTTTTGTCTCCTTCTTTGATAAAGGATGGCAGCAGGTGAAGCAGTGGATTTCCTGACTTGTAACTTTTGTGGTTTGGCTGGAACCACTGCTTCAGGATAAACTGGCTTTTGAGGCACATTTGGATCTTTCTTTCTTAATTCTTCCAACCTCTTGTATGTATCTATCACTTTCTCCTCTTTCCACCTGCTGACCTGATTCCTAGACCCATAATCAGCAGCAATGAGCTCCTTTTTCATTCTCTTCAGTTTTAAAGCCTTTTGTGGTACATTCTTCTTGTACTTGGACCAAACAGGAGGAGTATGTTTTACTTTGTCATTGTTCATTTTCTGCACTCTTTCTAACTCCTCTTTAAGCTCATCAATGGTCCATTCTTTACATTAAGCCTTTTCTGCCATGTATTTCTTGAATGCCATTATATGTTCAATGTAATCTTTTCTTAGGCTTTCATCAGTTCTTTCTGAAAGTTTCTGACAAAGATCCTTTGAAAACTGCTCCAAAGTTCTGACTTGTGTGAGCAGGTATTAAAAGTACCTTTGGATCTCTTTGTCAGATTTTCCTTGTGTATTTCTTTTAGAGATATCCTCTGCTTGTTGTACATTTAACTTCAAATATTCTTCAATGTTGTTAGGCCTAGGGTACCCTTGAAGAGATGGCAGGTTCCTCTTTACAGGGTCGTCTTCATAGTAGAAGGATTTTATCTCCTCTCTAACTGCTGGAAGATCTAATGGATACTGAATAACTGCAGGAACAATGGCAGTGTTTGGATTTTGAGCTTGTACTGAAGAGAGTGGATCAGGGTTTGGAATGATAGCAAGGGTCAGTTGTTGTGAAGATGTTGGAGGTGATGGAGATTCATCATCCAATATAATCCCTTCTCCTTTTGAGTTTAGGAGAGGTTGGTGGTGTGTTGGTGGGTTGAGTGGTGGTGATTTGAGTAGTAGTGATTGAAGTGGTAGGTGGCTGACTAACAACTGTTGAAACAACTGGCGTTTCAACCACTGTTGTCATTACAACTGATGATGTGTCATCAGCCGTCTTCTGCTTTTTGGCAGGTGGCTGTTGTGGTGGTGATGAGATTTTTGGTGGGGCAGTGGTTGAAGTGGGAGCAGTGGTTGAAGTGTGTGTTGATGTAGTATTGGTGGCAGTTGTTGGTTTAACATTTGTTGAAACCACTGAAGTACCAACAACTGTTGGTACAACAGCTGTTTTAACATCTGTTGGTTTGGAGGTTTGATGAGTGGAGTTTTTGGGAGTTTGGGGAGCATGTTTTGTGATTCTGGAAGGTGTGGATTTAGGGTACCTCACTTTTCTAGTGGGCTGTTTTCTTTTTAGCTTAGGATCTTCTTCATCCTTGGGCTTAGAAGTACCCTGATCTTCCATTTCCATAAAAACTTTTTTCTCCTCCTCAAACCTAGATTTACCCTTTGCCTCCATACCCTTTTTCAGCCTTGCTTTTTCATCAGCAAAGGCATTTAAGGTTACATCAACCTTTTTGGAACCATCTGGCCTAGGGAGATCTGCAAGCATACTAGAATTGTCTAGTGCAATGTAAAGACCATCTTCATATCCCTTTTTCTTTAACTGCTTCATTTTCTCCCCCTTTTTGGCATCATTAGGTGGTGGGTTGTCCACAAAAATGATTGAGGGATGAGCAGTGCCAGTGGTGTTCAGTAAATGGGCCTTGATTGCCTTGATATCTGCCTGTGTATCCTTGAACCTAGCTTCCATTAAATTTCTGATATTCTGAACTTGAATTTCATGTTGCTGATCAGCATATTGTCTTTGTTGAATAAGCATAGGTTGAAATAAACTCCAGAGCTCAGTGGGAGTAGGAACAGATGTTTGAGCTGGTGCAGCAGTGGGTGTTGCCTTTTGTGCCTTTAACAACTGTTGCAACACATCTTTGATTTCTGCAACAGATGTGTCAAGGTTATCAACTCTCTCCGTCAATTCTCGGTACATTAAACCATCACCCAACTTAATGGGATCATCTGATTTACCACTGGCAGTGGTTGTATCAATGGTTGACTTAGGGAAAGTATCCCAAAAATCATCCACTGATGCCCCTTGTTCTTGGTACTGGGGACTTCTTCCTTCAGTATGGGTAACCCTTTTAAGTGAACCAGTGAATAATGGAAACACTCGAGTTCCCAAAGAAGAAAGTGCCTTCAAGGGAGTCTCACTTATGAAACTACTGTCCAAGAGTGAACTAGTGGATTCTACACTTGTAGTAGCTGCTCCACTTGAACTACCACCAAGAGTTACATGTAACTCAAGGGGTGTAACCTCCTCAGTTGTTGGTGGGTTAGCAATGATAGGGAGCTCAGACTCAGTCACTTGTTGTGGCATACTCTCAGTGATAGGTGGTTGAGAGGAACTGATTTATGTTTGAGCTATATCAAGAGCATCCAACAAGGGTAATATTTGTGCTGGAATTTGGGCAGCGAGTATTGGTGTAGAAATAGAATTTGCCCCGGGAGCTGGGCTATGGATGATGGAATCAAGTGATTCCAGAGCATCATAATGTGGTGTCCCTGTTGATACAACCTGTTCTTTTTGAGAAGAACAGGAGTAGTTTGAGGCTCAGGTTGAGATCTTTCATCTTCCAACTGCTATGAGGAAGTAGCAGCAGTGGTTATTGGTGACTTTTGTGTTGTCACTGGTAGTTGCTCTGGGATCTCATCTTCCAGAGTTACCTTTTTTGTAGGTTTGGGGGGCTTTTGTGATTTTTTCTATTTTGGTCTTTTGGTGGTTTTAGGTGTGGGTTTCACAACAGTTGTTTTGCTGCTGTGATCACCTTGAGCAGTGGGCTCAACAGCAGGTACCTGAGGAGCAGTGGTAGCTGCTAAATTCTGCTCAGGAACCTCTGTTTGTGTTTTGGAAGGTTTTGACAGACGTGTGAATGTTTCAGAAGTTAGGTTGTTTATTTGACAAGGTTCTCCTTGGATAAGCACGTGAGCATTATCCTTTGAAAATTTCTTTTGAAAATAGTAACTTAGGAACCTTGGAAATAGTAAAAATGACTTTTTATTAACATTCTTAACCAGATCATTGAAGATCTCCTGAGAGTAGTTAAAATTTTCTTCATTCAATATAGCATAACCCAGGTATTGGATCTTCAATGGAATTTCATTGAAAGTAGTTGTTTTATTAGACACACACATTAGGAGGGTATGAAATAAAAACCTTGTAGCAGGAGGAAAACTGCCCTTTTGTAAAGTGTCTTTTTTCATTTCCTCTTCATACCATCTTTTAAGAAAATCAGTTTGATACTCTGTTTTAGGGAAAGAAGTTTTACCTTGAAGATCATTTTGTTCAAAGACCTCTGACAGAGTTTGAGGTGTGATTGTAACTGGAACACCCTTTATCGAAGAATTTTGGCTAAGGGCGTTTTATCCTTAGATTCAAGTTTCGCATTTTTCCAAAGTTCTTACTGGGTTTCCAGGTAAACCGGAGCATCAGAAGTCAACAAAGTTTTATACCTTGAGGACGAAAGAGCATCAATTACGGAATCGAAGGTAGTGGTATGACTTGGTTTTGTAAGTAGACCCAAGTAATTGTGAGGAGCTTTGAATGGAAGAGCCATGGCTATTTGAGTATGAGAGCGAGAGGAAGAGGATGATGAAGGATTTGAGAGAAATAGATGGTAACTGCTTTGAGAAAGGAATTTTGAATTCGATTTGACAATGAAAACCCGGTTTGGGGTTTTGATCAGGGTTTTATAAAGGGAAAATTGAATGCAGACGTGGCAGCGGTTACAAAAGATCTGACGGATAAGTATTGTCCACGTGTCAACCACTGATAAATAATGGAAGACAGTTGTTTTAGGAAACCACTGATGGAACAATATCAGTGGTTTGCAACGGTTACAAAGAGAACAATGCCTGATTTTCAACTATCAGTGGATAGCCTATCAGTAGGTTAAAACACTGATTTTTAACAACAGTGATTAACAAGGAAATGAGAAAACAGTGGTTGACTTTCAGCAGTGGACAATAATCATCTGAACATATGTTTGAACCAAAAAACAATGGTTATGACATACTTTTAAGGATTAATGAAAAATTTCATTTTTAGCTATTTTTAAGGATGGAATTTTGATTTTCTGAAAACATTTTAATGCTTTTATTCATAGAAAAACAAGATTTTGCTTGTTATTCCATGTTCAGCATGCCAATCCTAGAGATCAAGCTTTCAAAGGTGGATGTGTCTAATGCTTTTGTTAGCACACCAGCCAGCTGATCTTTAGTTGGAACATGGTGTAGAGAAATCAAACCTTTTTCATAGCAATCCCTCACAAAGTGATGTCTGATATCAATGTGCTTGGTGGTTGAATGGGATACTGGATTTTTGATGATATTTTATGATGCCTGACTGTCCAACATGAGAGGAGTCTTTAAGGCAGTGATACCAAAATCCAGCAATTGATTTTGAAGCCATAACAGTTGGGCTGTACAGCTTGCAGCAGCTATATACTCTGTCTCAGCAGTGGATGTGGAAACAGCTGCTTGCTTTTTGCTTTGCCAAGACACTAAGCAACTGCCCAGGAATTGGCACCCTCCTGATGTGGACTTCCTTGTTTTGTCACATCCAGCAAAGTCACTATCTGAGAAACCTGAAAGCATGATATTTCCATCAGCTGGATACCAAATACCAAGTGTGGGAGCACCTTTTAGGTATCCGAATATCCTTTTTAAAGCAATAAGGTTAGACTTTCTGGGGGCTGATTGGGATCTTGCACAGACACATGTTGCAAACATGATGTCTGGCCTAGATGCAGTTAGGTACAATAAAGACCCAATCATGCTTCTATAAAGAGTTTGATCAACCAAATCATCCTTTTCATCAGACATGACTATTTTTGTGGTTGCAATGGGTGTACTACATGGCTTACAATCATCCATCTCAAATTTCTTTAAAAGTTCTTTAGCATATTTGCCTTGATGGATGAGAGTACCATTTTGTAGTTGCCTTACTTGGAGACCAAGAAAGCACTGGAGTTCACCCATTGCACTCATCTCAAACTCAGCTGTCATGAGTTGCCTAAACTCTTCACACATTTTAGAACATGTGCTTCCGAAAATGATGTCATCCACATAAATCTGGACAATCATCAAGTCATTCCCTCTCCATTTTAAAAACAAAGTTTTATCAATTTTACCTCTTGTGAACCCAATGGAAAGAAGAAAGGTGGAAAGAGTTTCAAACCAGGCTCTTGGTGCTTGGATCAGGCTATACAAAGCTTTATTTAGCTTGTAGACATGATTTGGATTAAATGGATCCTCAAAGCCTGGAGGTTGACAAACATATACCTCTTCTTGAATTTTACCATAGAGGAAAGCACACTTAATGTCCATTTGAAACGCCTTTATGTTGTGGTTGACAGCAAAGGCCAGGAATAATCTGATAGCTTCTAGTCTTGCTACAGGGGCAAAAGTTTCATCATAGTCAATGCCCTCTTCCTGTCTGAACCCTTGAACCACGAGCCTTGCTTTATTCTTGACAACAATACCCCTTTCATCAGTTTTATTTTTGAAGACCCACTTTGTGCCAACAGGACTCACACCCTCTGGCAGTGATACAAGCTCCCAAACTTGTTGTCTTCTAAATTGTTGGAGCTCCTCTTGCATGGCTTCTATCCAGCTGTTGTCTTTTAGTGCCTCTTGGTACTTGACTGGCTGATGGAAAGATGGGAAACCAACAAAAAGACAGATGTTTTGGGATTGGCTTCTTGTGAGCACCCCTTCACTGATGTTGCCAATGATTTGGTCAGGTTGATGAGACTTCAAGAAGATTAACTCTCCTTTGTATGGAACAATGGCATTTAAGGGTGAAAGCTGCAGATGTGAATCATCTGAGCTAACCACTGCTGGTGACTTTGATGATCCAGCAGTGGTTTCAAATGGAGGTGGAGGAACTGGTGTGAAAGCAGGCTGATTTTTATCTACTGTTTGGGGATTTTTATCAACATTGCTTGATGATGTGGAAGCAGGGGTTAATGGGCTACTTTGGTCAACAACTATTGAGGTAGCAGTGGTTGAGCTTTGACAGCTGTTTTGACCATCTGCTGCTCTTCCAATTGATGCAGACTTTTGTTGTGGAATGATAACTTCATATCCATAGTCTGATGGAGGATTTTGTGATGGACCTGCACTGTTAGTCTTGACAGAAACATTTTCAAATGTGAATTTATCAAGATCAAATAATTCTGCAGGGTTTGCTGGGATTTTCATTGAAGAGAGTTCATTGAACTTCACATTCAAAGTCTCTTCCACTGTTTTGGTCCTTGTGTTGAACACTCTGTAGGCCTTAGCAGTGGTTGAGTATCCCAGATGATAACCACAATCAATTTTGGCTGCAAACTTTGAGATAGAATCTTTTAAGTTTAAAATAAAACATGGGCAGCCAAAAACTTTGAAATACGAGATCAGTGGTTTTATTTTATACAGCAGTTCACATGCAGTCTTTTGATGTCTGGGGTTGATTAAAACTCTGTTCTGGACATAACAAGCAGTGTTTACTGCCTTTGCCCAGAAAGTTAATGGCAAACCTGAATCAGCAAGCATGGTTCTGGCAGCCTCAATCAATGTTCTGTTCTTTCTCTCAACAACCCCATTTTGCTCTGGTGTCCTTGGAATGCTGTACCGCCTTACAATTCCTTTGGACACACAAAACTCATCCAACTCCTTATTTCTGAACTCTGTGCCATTGTCACTCCTAAAGATTTTTACTGGCAAGTCAAACTGCTTTTCAACCTGTGTAACAAAGTCTTGCAGAATGTCTGCAGTCTCATCTTTGGAGTGTAAGAAATAAGTCCATGTAAACCTAGAAAAGTCATCTATAATAACCAAACAAATCTTTTCTTTCTGAGACTCATGACTTTAACTGGGCCAAACAGATCCATGTGAAGCATTTGCAAGCACTTGGTTGTGTTGGACTCTTTAATGAACTTAAAGGAGCTTTTATGTTGTTTTCCTTTTAGGCAGGAAACACAATGCTCAGGACAGGTGAACATTTTTTGAGGAAGACCTCTTATTAACCCCTGTTTTGACAAAGCAGTGATTGTCTTGAGATTTGTGTGCCCCAATCTTCTGTGCCACAGTTCTGTCTCTTTGTTAAAGGCAGCTGAGAACAGACAGGCATCAGTTCTTGGGTTCTCTTTTGACAAATCAACTACATAAACATTGCCACTTCTTTGAGCAACAAGTTGGGTTTTACCATTTTTTATTATTTCTTCAATCTTTTTAACCATTTCTGGTCCAACAATCCTACAACACTCCTTGGTGAAGAATGAGACATAGCCCTTATCACTCATTTGTGAGACACTTAGGAGGTTGAATTTTAGATTGTCTATTAGATTGACATTTTCAAACTTAACATTACCAGACTGAACTGTACCAGACCCCATCACCTTCCCTTTACTATTATTACCAAAGGATATATCACCCCCTCCATGAGTTTTGAAATCTTTGAGTAGGGCTCTACATCCAGTCATGTGCCTGGAGCCTCCACTATCTACATACCAAAGACTATCTAAGCATGCAGAAGCTCCCTGCACATCAAGTAATAGGTTAGTTCATTAGAGTCTCCAAAGCCAATAAGGCTTTGGATGGGGTCTCAACAGTGTCTATGCTAAGTTCAGGTGGATGGACAGTGGTTAGCTCAGGGGTTTGGACAGTTTTGGAACTGTTTTTCTCTAACCATTGTTGGGGTTCTTGCCCTATCAGTTGTTGATACCCAAAGGGATGCCTATTCACTCTTGGTTTAGAAGGCCTTTTGTAGGCTTCATAAACATGTGGGACCCTTGGGTATGGTGGTTGACCTTTATGTAACGCCCGGCTCTTTTGCACTTTCCAATTATAGAAAGTTTTGTTCGTATTTCTATTTTTGGAAACTTTGTATTCTTGTAATCTTTTCCTTCTTTGTAATCATTGTGAAACCGAGACTTGGATCGTTAATGAAACTCGTATTTTATTACAAATATGTTATACACACTTTATATATGCTCGTATGTTCGAATTGGTGAATCAATTGATGTTTAATTGTTATTCTTGGAAACTATGTGCCAAATTTGTAATTGATCTAAACTTATGCACGAAACGTGTTTTGAACGAGAACGACACTTGATTACGATACTTATACACTCAATTATACTTGTGTTATGATCACCATGCTTGATTATATCTTAAACTATGCTTATATGACCAAACAAATCCCTAAACCATCAAGATTGCACCTAAAAGCATCAAACATAAACTACAGGGACTAAAGTGCAACAAAATGAAACTTATCAGAAGTGAGGCGACGCGTGACGCCAAGCCTCCTCGCGTCACGCGAGGCCCTTGTTTCGACAGATTGTGTTTTCTCAGCTGTTGTGCACGAAATCCTAAGATTAAACCTCACCCAATCACCTTTAATCCACCTCTTAACACCTCCAATCAACTCTAAACTCTTCCACTATAAATACACACCCTCTCTAACCCTTTTTACACTTTCACAACTCATTACACTTCACAAATTTACTCTAAATCTGCAGTAAATCTGAGTTCTTGGACAGATTCATACACTTCTCCAAAAGTGAGTGTAACTTGCTTGTTTTCACTCCAAATCACTTGATTCTTTCTTCTATTGCTTTGTTATGTCCTTGGGTTTGATTCCTTGGTTTTTCCTTGGAGAAATCAGGCTTGGAATTGCCCTAAAAAGGACCTAAACTTTCTGTTTTGTTTGATGTTATTCAAGAACTTGTTTAAACTTATCCAACTTGTGTTTAACACATCTCATACCTATGTCCAAATGCTTACAACCTATCTCATGGTTGGTTAAGCTTAAAAACAAGGTTGAGACACTTAAATCAGAGGATTAAACCTCATAAACTTTCTGTTTTGTTAGGGTGTTTTGACCCACAAGTCATGTTCGAGCTAGTTCTTGATGTAGAGTGATTATGGAACAACTTGGGTTGTTCCAAACATACAATCCTCACATTATTTGATGATTTCTCTTAGTTAGATTGTTTATATTATACTAATCCTAGTTCGTGACCCTCCTTGGTTGTTTTTACATCAAGAGAAGTGGTGAACATTCAAGGGGTTCCTAAATGGAAGCTATTCTTCCTACCCCATACATGACATCCATGAATAACTCGAGGTGCCTAAATGAAGATCTTAATCTTCTACCTCCTACTTGAAATATTGGACTTAATAATATGTAATACTTAACCTAAGTATATACACACACTCATTCGAACCTTTAATGTTAAACTTGTGTTTATATGTTAAAGTAGTAGAATACCATCTAAGACTTAACACTCCAAGTATGATTCTAATGGGCATATTACCCATGAAATACAATATAACCCTAGTGGTTACGTAGTGTCATATAAGAGTATAAGTTAAAGATGAATATTTTTCGTATCATATTTTATTCTACTTTATGTTATGTTAACCTCCAAATTATAATCTTCCGTTGAACGCCAAACTCACACACCTACGTTTCCTCGTGTAGAAGGACTAGGTGCTCCAACTTAATCTACTCCAATAACTCGCTCGCGGGAATTCCAAGTAGGAAAGCTTGCAACCACCGTGAGTATACTCGATCCCTTTTTCCCCTTTACACTTTGGGATGCAACATGTATAACTATGCAAACAACTTTTGAACTAAACATACTCAATCCTTTGAACGAATGCATGGAACTAATGTGACTTACTTGCTATTCTTGTATGCTCTATGAACGATTTGGAACGCTATATGCTCATTGACTTGTTCGCCCACCTTAACAATTATAGCGCTATAGGATTAACGCCCCGCCTGCTGAACTATTTGGGTATTGTTAAGTTACCACCCCGCTGAACGATTGGGATTAGGCTATTTTATGCGTTGTGTTCTAGGGTTTGATCATATTGTACGCCAAAATTGCATACTAGTAATCACATATTATGGATCATGTTGGATTTGAGTTTTTATTCTATTATGCTATGTAAACAAACTTGTATACTCGCTCATTGCTTTTGCATTGAAACTCTATTTTAATACATGTTGCAGGTTGATTAATGAAGTATGGATGATTGATGAAACAAGTTTAGGGTGGACTAGATACACACCTTAAATCTATTTATCTTTTGTTGATTTGAATTTGAACAATGTTGTATTTCCATTTCACATGTTGTATGACAATTTAGTTATTGCAATGAAATTTGAATTTATTAAATATTGTCACATAGTGTTATGATGTTTTGAGCAATTTGTTCGTCTCATCCCGATGTTTCCGCCATCAGTTGGGGTGTGACAGATTGGTATCAGAGCCATAACTATAGGGAATTAGGAAAATTGCCATGCTTTTGCCCTAATCTATAGTTTTAGGAATTTTGCCTCTTATGTGTTGTTTAAAACTTTTGTACTCTACCATGCATGCTTCCTAGCCATACTTCTTGTTGATTAAATTTATATGCCTTTCCTAAGGTTAACATGAATACACTTTTGTTTATTTGTATACTCTTGTAACACAAACGAGACAACTTTACCAAAATAGGCGTGAAACCCACAATTTGGTAAACGACTCTCATTCTACCTTAAACTATTTCTTTTTGCACGAAATTACACCATTAAGCTAGGAGTGAAATCCACAACTTAATGGTAATTTCCACTTCAACTCTAGTGGACCCTTGTCATAGTGTCGAAATTTTATTTTGACCCGACAAGTACCAACCACATTTAGGGTACGAAATCGTCAAGCTAGGGGTGAAACCCGCATCTCATCGATTAAGTCCCATTCCTCGATTTTCAATCTCGCCAAAGTCCCGATTGTTTCAATCAATTAGAGATGTGTAGTAACCGGAAGGGTAAGATACCGTTAATCGCTTCTCGACGAGAGTATCTTACCTATAGGCCAAAGCACGTTTTCTCTAATTCGAAAGAACTTTCGACCCACTTTGGAATAGTCGACGTTTCTCTACCCGAAACAATCCAATGTTTTATTGAGCCTCTCTTTTATGTATCTCAATTTATATGTGATTTTATACTTGAACGTTCGTTCATTTCAAAATTTCGTTTTAATCATTTCGCACGTTATCGCAATCACAAACAATAATAATCCCTCGTGAACAAACTAAATTTACAATGCTTTCATTTATCCATGTTATGCTATGTTGGACTCATGACTATGCTATATGTGACGTCTAAACTCTTTATGTTATGTGACTCAATTTGAAACTTCTATGCAATATGACACTTTATGCTATGTGAATCAACTTATGCAAACGATTTTTCTTAAACAAACATTATGATCAAGTCTCACCCATTCGTTCTTTTGAATCTTAGATGTCTTCTCGTCACTCCAACTCGTCTAAGAAGTCTAAGTCCCGTGCTACGAAGAAGATGATGGCTTTCATGGCCGATCAATTTGCGCGTGTCGTTCCAAAGGTCATTTCCGAGATTCGAGCTTCTGAAACTCCAAACTCTTCCGTCGACTCCAAGGTCGAAATACGCAAGCCCGCTTCGTTCAGTTTCAAGCACTTTTCAGCGTGCAACCCTAAGCCATTCACCGGCAATGATGGGGTGACCGCCATGCTCGAATGGTTCGATAGCATGGAGGTCACGTTCATCAATAGTGATTGCCCCAAAGAGCTCAGAACGCGTAGTGCGACTGGGGTATTCCAAGCCCGAGCTCTTGAATGGTGGACGAACGAAAGGAACATTCGTTCGAACGAACTGGCATACGCGTTGGAGTGGGAAGAAGTTAAGGCCCTGGTGATGGACGAGTTTTGTCCTCTGCATGAGCAACAAAAGTTGGAGGAAGAATTTTGGGCACTAAAGCAAGTGGGAGATGAAAACCTAGCCTACACCACCCATTTTAAACAACTTAGCTTCATTGTTCCTCACCTTGTTATGACCACCGACCGCAAGATACGGAAGTATATCAATGGGTTACCCTCTGCTATGCGCGACACGATCAAGGCTGCCAAACTCGACAATATCGAAGTTGTTTATCGTTTGGCCGCTTCCCTGAACAACAACCGTGTACGCGATAAACAAGCCGCAAACCCCGCTTCTTTCAAGCCAGCCAACCAAATCACCCAACAGTCGAGTGGCAATAGGGGGAAGAAGCAAAAGCAATCAAACCCTATTTGCAATGCGATTGTGCCACCCGTTAATCCAAAACCTGTTGCTCCTGATAACACCCAAAGGTCGTACACTGGGATTCACCCCAAGTGTGCCACTTGTAACCGTCACCATCCCGTCAATGCCAGGTGTCGTCTTTGTGGCAATTGTAACCGTTATGGACATGACACCGCCTTTTGTCACTATCAACCACAACAAGCTCCACCAGCCCAGCAAGCACAACAAGCTCCACCAGCTCAGCAAGCGCAACAAGCTCCGCCCCCTCCTCAAAACGCAAGACCCACTAGAGCTTGTTTCAAATGTGGGGACGCCAATCATCTTCGTCCTCAATGCCCACTATGGAATCAAGAGCAACTACAACCTCCTCGTGGACGCTGTTTCAATCTGAACGCGAATCAAGCGCGCAACGACAATAATGTCGTTAACGGTACGTTTCTTGTTAACCATCTTTATGCTTCGATACTATTTGATACTGGTGCGGACAAAAGCTTTGTGTCCTTAGAATTTGAATCGTTGTTAAATTGCACACGCTCTAAACTACCTAAGTCGTTTTCCGTTGAAGTCGCCAATGGCAAGTCCATCTTAGTCGATTCCGTTCTTCGTGATTGTCGTCTTACTCTCAACGAACACGTCTTCCCTATCGATCTCATACCCATGCAACTGGGTAGTTTCGACGTCATCATAGGCATGGATTGGCTTTAAAAGAACCGTGCTGAAATCGCTTGTCACGAGAAATACGTCCGTTTACCCCTTCCTTCTGGTGATGTTTTACACGTCTATGGAGACCGGCCTTCAAAGGGACTGAAGTTGATGTCCTGCACACAAGCGAACAAATACTTACGCAAACAGTACCTTGCCTTTTTAGCCCACGTTGTGGAAGAAAAGGGCAAGGGAAAGAGTTTAAGTGATGTTCCAGTGGTGCGCGACTTCCCTGACGTCTTTCCTGAAGATTTACCTGGTCCTCCTCCACCTCGATCCGTTGACTTTCGTATTAACCTCGTACCTGGTGCGACTCCTGTTGCTAAAGCTCCTTATCGTCTTGCACCTTCTGAGATGCAAGAATTATCTACGCAGCTCCAAGAACTCCTCGATAAAGGCTTCATTCGTCCAAGTACCTCACCTTGGGGTGCACCTGTGCTTTTTGTTAAAAAGAAAGACGGCTCTTTCCGTATGTGTATCGATTATCGCGAACTCAACAAACTCACTGTCAAGAATCGTTACCCTCTTCCACGTATCGACGATCTCTTTGACCAGCTTCAAGGCGCTACTTGTTTCTCCAAAGTCGATCTTCGTTCTGGTTATCACCAACTTCGGGTTCTCGAAGAGGACGTACCCAAAACCGCTTTTCGCACTCGCTACGGACATTACGAGTTCGTGGTTATGCCTTTTGGTTTGACCAACGCACCCGCTGTGTTCATGGATCTAATGAATCGTGTTTGTAAGCCCTATTTGGATCGTTTCGTGATCGTCTTCATTGATGATATCCTCATTTATTCTAAATCTCGAGCCGATCATGAATGTCATCTTCGCCTTATACTCGAGCTCTTACGTGTTGAACGCTTATACGCTAAGTTCTCTAAATGCGAGTTTTGGATTAAAGAAGTCCAATTCCTTGGACACGTTGTTAGTGAAAAAGGAATCCACGTCGACCCTACAAAGATCGAGGCTGTAAAGAATTGGACCGCGCCTAAATCTCCTTCCGAAATCCGTTCTTTCTTAGGATTGGCGGGTTATTACCGTCGATTCATCTCGAATTTTTCAAAAATCGCCGTCCCTCTCACTTTATTGACCCAAAAGGATAAACCTTTTGCTTGGGGTCCTGAGCAAGAGGAATCCTTTCAGACTCTCAAGGACTTGCTTTGCAATGCTCCTATTCTTACTCTTCCTGATGGAAATGATGATTTCGTAGTGTATTGCGATGCATCGAACCGTGGTCTTGGTTGCGTTCTCATGCAACGAGGCAAGGTCATCGCTTATGCATCTCGTCAACTCAAGATACATGTATACTACCCACGACCTTGAACTTGGTGCAATTGTTTTTGCGTTGAAGATTTGGCGACACTACCTTTATGGTACTAAGTGTGAGGTTTTCACTGACCACAAGAGCCTTCAACATATCTTCGACCAAAAGGAACTGAACATGCGTCAACGTCGTTGGGTGGAACTGTTAAACGACTACGACTGCGAAATCAAATACCATCCAGGTAAAGCGAATGTAGTAGCTGACGCCCTTAGTCGCAAAACACATATGAAGGGTATTCGTTGTTTCCAACTTGTGAACGATCTTCCACGCCGCATTCGCGAAGCTCAATACGCCTCTATTAACGAAGGTAACTTCCATATTGAGATACGAGGTGCTAAAGAACACGATCTCGTCTCCAAGGCCGATGGTATCCTATACCTCGACAATCGTGCCTGGATCCCTGATCGCGAAGAACTTCGAGACTTCATCATGAACAAGGCACACAAATCCAAGTACTCAATTCATCCTGGTGCCGACAAGGTGTATCATGATCTACGTACATCCTATTGGTGGCCTGGTATGAAGAAAGACATAGCCGTTTACGTCTCTAAGTGTCTTACATGTTCAAAAGTCAATGCCGAGCATCAACGACCTTCCGGTCTACTCGAACAACCCGAAATCCCCGTTTGGAAGTGGGATAGCATCGCGATGGACTTCATCACTAAACTCCCTCGTACATCTTCTGGTCACGATAGCATTTGGGTGATCATCGATCGTTTGACCAAGTCCGCTCAATTCATTCCTATTCGCGAAGATTTCAAGGTTGAATGACTGACTTGCTCGCATTTATACCGATGAGGTCATACGACATCATGGCATTCCCCTCGACATCATTTCTGACCGCGATGGTCGATTTACTTCACGTCTCTGGCAAACCTTTCAGTCCGCTATGGGTACTCATTTGAATCTCAGTACGGCCTTTCATCCTCAAACGGATGGACAGACTGAACGTACTATCCAAACCCTAGAGGACATGCTCCGTTCTTGTGTCATCGACTTTGGTGGTAGTTGGGATGTGCATTTACCTTTGATCGAGTTCTCGTACAACAATAGCTACCACTCCAGTATTAAAATGGCTCCATTCGAGGCATTGTATGGTCGCAAATGCCGCTCTCCTTTAAGCTGGCACGAGATTGGTGACAAACACTTTACTGGCCCTGAAATCATACAAGAAGCAACGGATAAGATTCACCAAATCCGTGATAACTTACTCAAGGCCCGAAATCGTCAAAAGGTCTATGCCGACAAGGGGCGCAAGCCAATGCAACTCAACGTTGGGGATCACGTTCTACTCAAGGTATCTCCTTGGAAAGGAGTGGTTCGTTTTGTTAAAAAGGGAAAGCTTACCCCTTGCTACGTTGGTCCTTTCAAGGTACTCGAAAGGATTGGTGCGGTGGCTTATCGACTCGATTTACCTCAAGAACTCAACAACGTTCATCCAACGTTTCATGTCTCAAATCTAAAGAAGTGTCACGCTGAAGAAGGACTCCAAGTCCCTCTCGAAGATCTCCAAATAAACGACACTCTGCATTTTGTGGAGAAACCCGTCGAAATCGTGGATCAAGGAGTCAAGTTATTGAGGCGCAGTAAAATTCCTATCGTCAAGGTTCGATGGGAAGGTAAACGAGGCGCTGAATTTACTTGGGAACTTAAGAGCGAGATGAAGAAGAAATATCCTCATCTTTTCCCTACGTCTTCCTAAATTTCGGGACGAAATCTCCTAAAGGAGGGGAGACTGTAACGCCCAGCTCTTTTGCACTTTCCAATTATAGAAAGTTTTGTTCGTATTTCTATTTTTGGAAACTTTGTATTCTTGTAATCTTTTCCTTCTTTGTAATCATTGTGAAACCGAGACTTGGATCGTTAATGAAACTCGTATTTTATTACAAATATGTTATACACACTTTATATATGCTCGTATGTTCGAATTGGTGAATCAATTGATGTTTAATTGTTATTCTTGGAAACTATGTGCCAAATTTGTAATTGATCTAAACTTATGCACGAAACGTGTTTTGAACGAGAACGACACTTGATTACGATACTTATACACTCAATTATACTTGTGTTATGATCACCATGCTTGATTATATCTTAAACTATGCTTATATGACCAAACAAATCCCTAAACCATCAAGATTGCACCTAAAAGCATCAAACATAAACTACAGGGACTAAAGTGCAACAAAATGAAACTTATCAGAAGTGAGGCGACGCGTGACGCCAAGCCTCCTCGCGTCACGCGAGGCCCTTGTTTCGACAGATTGTGTTTTCTCAGCTGTTGTGCACGAAATCCTAAGATTAAACCTCACCCAATCACCTTTAATCCACCTCTTAACACCTCCAATCAACTCTAAACTCTTCCACTATAAATACACACCCTCTCTAACCCTTTTTACACTTTCACAACTCATTACACTTCACAAATTTACTCTAAATCTGCAGTAAATCTGAGTTCTTGGACAGATTCATACACTTCTCCAAAAGTGAGTGTAACTTGCTTGTTTTCACTCCAAATCACTTGATTCTTTCTTCTATTGCTTTGTTATGTCCTTGGGTTTGATTCCTTGGTTTTTCCTTGGAGAAATCAGGCTTGGAATTGCCCTAAAAAGGACCTAAACTTTCTGTTTTGTTTGATGTTATTCAAGAACTTGTTTAAACTTATCCAACTTGTGTTTAACACATCTCATACCTATGTCCAAATGCTTACAACCTATCTCATGGTTGGTTAAGCTTAAAAACAAGGTTGAGACACTTAAATCAGAGGATTAAACCTCATAAACTTTCTGTTTTGTTAGGGTGTTTTGACCCACAAGTCATGTTCGAGCTAGTTCTTGATGTAGAGTGATTATGGAACAACTTGGGTTGTTCCAAACATACAATCCTCACATGATTTGATGATTTCTCTTAGTTAGATTGTTTATATTATACTAATCCTAGTTCGTGACCCTCCTTGGTTGTTTTTACATCAAGAGAAGTGGTGAACATTCAAGGGGTTCCTAAATGGAAGCTATTCTTCCTACCCCATACATGACATCCATGAATAACTCGAGGTGCCTAAATGAAGATCTTAATCTTCTACCTCCTACTTGAAATATTGGACTTAATAATATGTAATACTTAACCTAAGTATATACACACACTCATTCGAACCTTTAATGTTAAACTTGTGTTTATATGTTAAAGTAGTAGAATACCATCTAAGACTTAACACTCCAAGTATGATTCTAATGGGCATATTACCCATGAAATACAATATAACCCTAGTGGTTACGTAGTGTCATATAAGAGTATAAGTTAAAGATGAATATTTTTCGTATCATATTTTATTCTACTTTATGTTATGTTAACCTCCAAATTATAATCTTCCGTTGAACGCCAAACTCACACACCTACGTTTCCTCGTGTAGAAGGACTAGGTGCTCCAACTTAATCTACTCCAATAACTCGCTCGCGGGAATTCCAAGTAGGAAAGCTTGCAACCACCGTGAGTATACTCGATCCCTTTTTCCCCTTTACACTTTGGGATGCAACATGTATAACTATGCAAACAACTTTTGAACTAAACATACTCAATCCTTTGAACGAATGCATGGAACTAATGTGACTTACTTGCTATTCTTGTATGCTCTATGAACGATTTGGAACGTTATATGCTCATTGACTTGTTCGCCCACCTTAACAATTATAGCGCTATAGGATTAACGCCCCGCCTGCTGAACTATTTGGGTATTGTTAAGTTACCACCCCGCTGAACGATTGGGATTAGGCTATTTTATGCGTTGTGTTCTAGGGTTTGATCATATTGTACGCCAAAATTGCATACTAGTAATCACATATTATGGATCATGTTGGATTTGAGTTTTTATTCTATTATGCTATGTAAACAAACTTGTATACTCGCTCATTGCTTTTGCATTGAAACTCTATTTTAATACATGTTGCAGGTTGATTAATGAAGTATGGATGATTGATGAAACAAGTTTAGGGTGGACTAGATACACACCTTAAATCTATTTATCTTTTGTTGATTTGAATTTGAATAATGTTGTATTTCCATTTCACATGTTGTATGACAATTTAGTTATTGCAATGAAATTTGAATTTATTAAATATTGTCACATAGTGTTATGATGTTTTGAGCAATTTGTTCGTCTCATCCCGATGTTTCCGCCATCGGTTGGGGTGTGACACTTTACCTCTTCGGTATTGGTTAGCAGGGGGTGCATCAGTCACCTGAACATCTCTTTTAACAGAGGTTTGGGTCAGCTGTTTGGTAACAACTGTTTGAACTGGCATAAACAGTGGTTGATTCTTGACTGGTGGTTTTGATGAACTCATGGATGTTTTTGAAGTGTACTCATTCTTTTTTACATCAAAGGATTTGAGATACACACAATCCTGAGTGAGGTGGTTTGATTTACCACAGATGGTGCAACTCTTAGCATGCACAATGACACTTGTTTTGTTAATATCATATGCTTTTAGATGAAAACAATCTTTTGTTAGATGATTCTTTTTTTCACATAAATCACAAAACAAGGTTTTAACCTTTTCTTTTCTTTTCTTCTTGTCAGACTCCTTTGCAACAGAGTTTACTGTTGGGATGTCCTTAAGAGGAATGACCTTTGCTTTGGGAGCTTTTACACCATCAGTGGTTGTGAAGTCCATGGGCTTGAAGTTTTCAATGATGTCACACTCATCAGACCATGTGGGTTTAAATTGGTATTTCTCAATTTCCTCAAAAGTTGAGGACCCCACAGATCTTTCCAGAGTGATCTTGTTACCAAGTTTTTCAATTATTTTAACCTCTTGGCCATCCTTGTTTGTGGGAATGATTTCAACAAAACCAGATTCATTTGCAGCATTGTTTTCAACTTGGTCATGTTTTCTAAAACCTACACCAAATTTTACATTGCTTTTGATCTGTTTCTCAAGCATGACCTCATAACCTTTGCAGGATTCCACCCATTTTTCACAAGTGATCTGGGTGGATTCCAACTCCTTTTTGCAGGCATGATATTTTTCTATCATGGTCTGGAGTTGGTCCTTGGTTATGTTATGTTCTTGTTTGATGCTGCAGATTTCACTTTCTTTTTCACTCAATTTCTTTTTCAGTTCTTTTAATGACTTTTCAAATTGAACTTCAAAAGTTAATAACCTATCCCTAAGGTTTTCATTCACCTCTTTAATGTTAGCAAATGCTATGATGCATTTGTCTGAACACATATTTTTAAGAACCTGTGGTGATACCTTGGTTGCAGCCATCATGGCACAATCACATGTATGATCACTTTCTTCTTCAGCTTTCTCTTCTTTTTCACCTTCTTTCTTTTCTTCTTATTCTTCTTTGGACCAGGGGTCAGACAGTGGTTCCAACAGGGGTTTTGAACTTTCTCCCAACAGTACTTCATCAACAACAGCAGTAACCACTGCTTCAGCAATTTTGTCCACGATTTCATTACTTGACTGTTCTTCTTCAGCTTCCAGCCCCTCTTGTATGGTCTCCAATGCTACAAAACAGATATCATTACCAGAAATAGTACTTTGAGCATAGAGTGCAAAATTTTCATCTCCTAACTCTTCAGGTAAACTGCTCCAGTCAACCAGCCCTTGTGTGAAAAAGCTTTGTTGGTCTGGTTGAACCACTGCTGGTGCAGTTTGTTGAGGTGCAACTTGTTGCACCTGAACCTGAGGAGCAGGGGCTTGGACATATTGAATTTGGGGAACAGTGGTTTGAACATAATGCACAGGAACAGGGGTTACAGGATGTGCATAGTGAGCAGTGTTAACATGGGCAGCAAGGGTATATTGGGCATAGTGCACAGTGCTTTGGTTATTTTGTGGTCTAGGGTTTGAGCTGGGATGTGTAATAATTGGTCCAGTGGTTTGACTCCTGCATTCCCTAGCAAAATAACCTAGCCTATTACACTTATAGCACTTGACTTTTGACTTATCCAGCCCCACTTTTAGATTCGCATGTAACCCTTGGAATTTTCTCCTTGTCATTTTGTAAAACTTGCTAGTTCTCACACTTAACAAAGCAATTTGATGCAAAATGTCCATTTCTTCTAAGTCAGTTGGATCAAAATGTTGTAAATCATTGAGTTCAAAGCACAGATTGTCAGAGTTTTGGCTTTCTCCATTTGCTGTGAAAGCATAACTGGATGAGTGAGGATCAGAGTTGAAATTTCCACCAGCAGTTATGTCAATAAAGTGATCATAACTCTGATCCTTACTGCTGCCAGACTCTTCCTGACCCAAAAGAGCTATGTTGCCAAATGAGTAGTCATCTGCAACTTTGCCAGACTCTTGCAACTTCTTTTTCTGATTTAACTCCCTTTCATAGGTCAGGAGTCTACCATGAAGTTGGATCAGGGTCAGATCTTTGAACTCAACACAGTTTCTAGTCACAAAAGCAATGGTGTACCATTTTTCAGGAAGTGATCTTAAAAACCTGTTGTTAATAGTTAAAGCATGCCATATATTGTATAGAATGACAATTAAAGCTGTGACAACTGTCACTTTTCCGTACATTCCGTACACTAATTTAACAGTAATCGGTGCTTAAATAATTGTGCATGATCTAGTTTACAAGAAAAATGAATTATTGATTAATGTTATATACATACAATGGCATTTCATGATACAAGACTTTATTCGTTGCGACATGCAACACGAGATAGTTCTAATGATACACAGATAAGAATTGGCACCGTTACCAGACAAATAAGTTTCTGAATTCCATGCAAGTGAATTCATGCACGTTTTATGCCACAAAATATTGCTTTATGCATTAACAAGAGCGTTGCGTCAGAAATACTAGTAACTCACCGGTAAGACACAATATGCCAACAACTCTGCAGAAAGCAGTCAGACAATAAAATTGGGGCATAGGTGTAGGTCCAATGACAAGAATACATTAAAACCCAAGAGTACATACACGGGTTAACATATAGACTTTCTGGAGACTAAAATACGCACTAAAAAGCACCCGAAACGCACTTTAAGTGCGGAATTTTACTAAATTCAGCTATAATCAGCTTTTTAACCCCAAAATATTATGCAGAATTTACGTTTTATCATCCATAATATTTCCCTAAGTGTCGGGAATTGAAAGGGTTGCAAAAGGGTACAAGAAAGACACTAAACGGTGCGATTTAACACTTAACGAACCGGTATTTAACCGAACAACCGGACATTACCCGGGACAGCAAATTTTTGCCAACCACACTGTTTATTTATTTCTTGGCTAGTCGTGATCCCTGAACACCATAATACCTCGTATAACATAATAACACACAAGTCCCTAAAGGCGACACTTGTAAACTAACTTGTTATTAAAATTAGAAGTTGGAAAATTACACTTTGCCCCCCCCCCCCCCTTATTGATTCATGGTCACAAGGGGTGGACCCACTTTTGATTTGTGAAATCTTACTAAATCACCCAATATCTTACCAAGATATTCACTTGATCTTCTTGGATTTGTTTTGATTATGTTAGGATATTGTGAGATCTTGCAACTTACAACCAACCCCCCCCCCCCCAAAACCGAATTCGGTCCCAAGATGGACCCACTAAATCACCAACTTATTTTCCACACCATGCTTCATTGATTTAATCTCATTTTATAATAGATAAGTTACTTGTGAGGATGACCAAAATATGTGAAATGATCTATTTAAGCATGGCACCTTCTTACACATATCATTCCATATCTTACACTCCCTTACCCTCACTCTCTCTCCCTCTCTCGGTCACTCTACCACCGCCAACATCACCACCATTCCACCACCATCTCTTCCATTTTTAAGCTTCATCTAAGTGCTTGAAGGTGAATCAAAGGTGCTTGAACTTGGGGAACTTCAAAGGAGCCTTGTTCTTGCTTTTTCATCAACTTTTCTCATCATCATCTTCACTAGATTCTACCCTAGCCTTGTGCTAGTAGTAAGTATCGGTTTACTCTTATTTATGTCTACTTTGTGTAGTTAAAAAGTGTATTATGTTGAGATCCATAAGAACACTAAAAGAGTTAGAACAAGAAACATAAAAGTTTACATGAAGCTTACATAAAGTTTACTTATGGATGAAACTTGAAGATGAAATGATGTTGTTATAATATTGTAGTAAACATGTTGTTATTTTTATGATGATTCTTGGATGTGTGATGTTAATCACCATATGAATCTTGTTAAATAATATTTAGTAATGTGATTTAACAAGATTAGAAAGTGGTTATGTGTTACACTAAATAACCACCTTCTAGTTTAGTCATGAACTTGAAAAAGAATGATTTTCTAAAATATAAGTGAACTAGTAGATTGGTGATCATGTTGATTCAAGTTTTACTAGAAGCTTTTCTAAGTAAACCAAGTTAGAGAATCGGATTTTGGAAAAACCATGACTTTACATACACTTACATTATTTTTATAAACAAAATAGGTGTAGGAACATTTATTTACAAGAAGAGTTCAAGAAGTTAATTTTTGCAAATATTGTTTACAAGTTGTAAACTCGTAACTCGTTTAAGAAAGTGATTTTTAAAGGAATAACCACACTTCGGAAAGTAACTAAGTCCACTAAGAGCTTTACCAAGTTACTACGCGTTTTCGGGATATAACAAGTTCATGATATAGCGTAATTTACATGATTTTGGCTTATAGTAAGACTTGAATGAGTTGTTGATGCTTGATGATGTTTTAAAAGAAAATAAACACATGTTTTGAAAACATGGGAAACCTCCATTTTTAGGGGAAACTCTGTCAAAATTTCTATAAATTTTGACACTTAGAAAAAAATAAGTTTTTGTGAAACTTATTCCCTAAAAATGTATCTAAAAACATTTACCAAGGTTTCCCAAACTTTTGTGTTAAGAAATGAGGATTTCTTCAAGAATAAAAATGGATATTAAGTATGTATATTTGTGAGAAAAATATATATATTTGATCACCAAATTTTGTGCTAAGTGTATGAAGTATGTACCATACGCGATAGTGTATTAGGACTTGAAAATACACTAAATACTCTTGAGAAGTGAAAACACAAAAATACACATACAACATACAAGATACATACTCCGGGTGCAAAATACAAGAAACTTATATTTATTTTTGAGAAAATAATATAAGTAAGACACTTAGTTAAAAATATGAATTATTTTTAACACAAGAACACGTACACAAAAGATAGTGACTTGTACTTGTGCGATACAAGTCCAGTGACTAACGTTAATAAAACAGGTTTAGGTCACGACGCTATATAAGCAAATCCGGTGAAGTTTACGACGCAGGAACGCAAAGTTGTGAGTTCATGCTCCCCCTTTTCTTTAACTGTTTTTGGTTTTATAACTCTCGGGGGTGAAATACATGTTACAAATGTACAATATTTACAAATGGTATGATACAAAAACAAGAAGCACCCTTGGTGAGAACGAGTACCAAGTATGATGCGTGCCTATGAAATACTAGATCATGTGAGCTTAGACTTAATATTGAAATGCCATAAATTCTTGGTGAAAACTAGTACCAAGTTGTAAATACATAATTAGGGACGAGGGTTAGATCTAACGGGTACGGCCGAACCCCACTCATGGTCAAAACTAGTACCTAGTAGTGCTTCGGAGTCCCAGTCGAGGTTAATCGACACAGTTGAGGGAAATCGACCCAGTCGAGGGTAATCGACACAGTCAATGTGACAACTCGTATTTCCAAACCTATCTTTGTATCTTGATGTAACGTATTTGTACGATATGTGATTTTTATGAAAGTGAACGTTTATGTGAATGTTACGTTAATACGTGCTTGTGAATGTATGTATGATATAAACGCACAACACTCACTCGACCGCACAAGCCCATTCGGGCCACAACTTGTATTCGGATCAAGGGCGGCCCAAGTGAGGGTTCGGCCCACTCTCCTTTATGCGCATAACACTTAGGAGGTAGGGTTACTCCTCACAACTTGCAAAATACAATACACACAAACCCTACGATCTCTCTATCTTCTCTCAAAGCCGACGCCAAACATCATCCTAATCTCATCGAAGCTCTTGAATTCGGAACACTCTCATCTTATCTCAATCGGTTAGTGATTCATGACTTGTGGTTTGTAATTGATGATATGATTTCATGACTTGATTAAATGGCTAGAGATTTTGTGTATGGTGAACAATAATGTTTATATGTGATGTTCACGTGAATATGTGGGAAAAATGGAGGTTGTATATGATTGCTAGCATCTTATCTGATTACATCGATCCAAGGATTTTGTAGAATAATGATTTGTTAATAGTAGATAACTTTTATTTAAAGAGGTTGTCGGCCATGTGGGTGTGATTATAGTATTGATAAAATCCAAGCATGTGCATAGTAAATGAGAAATGAGTGTTGTCAGAATAGTCAAAGTGATCATGTGAGAAGAATTGATAATATGTATGATTTTAATGAATGCAAAACGAATGCTTATGTTTCGAATGATTGATATATTGTGATAGTTATGCATGTTGTTAATCGAGATTATGAGGCATGTTGATATGATTGGTATTATGATTATGTTCGTATATTGATTATGTTATTAGTTAGTGTTCATATGAATTAGATGGTAAAAACCCTTGTTTGATCTAATGTTAATTATGCATGAAACTGCTAAAGTTGTTAATTGGTAAAATAAAAAGGAAACTTTACAATTGGTTGCAAGATAATAGCTATGTAACTAATTTCCATGTTATTCGAATCAATAAAACTGATTACACAAGACCTCTTGGTCGTACAAGAGGTCCCCCTCGCACAAGACATCCTGTTCGCACAAACGGTCCCTAGTCGCACAAAGATCAGTGAGTCGCACAAGATGTATGTTGGTTTAATTGTTTGGGCCGGTTGTTGATTTTGGGCCGGGCTGGTGAACGGATCGCACAAGGGTTCATGGATCGCACAAGGGATCCGTGATTAAATTATTTGGGCCGGTCACTTATTTAACTACTTATATTATTTTGGGCTGCTTGTCTTTGTGGGCCGTATGTTTATATGTATCGGGCTGGGTAACAAGGCCGATCGCACAAGATGGATTAATTACTGATATGTTGGGCCGTGAAAATGCATGTAGTTGTGTTTGGATCTTCTGATTATTGGGCCGGGTACTGTTGGGCTCCAACGGGTGAATCGCACAAGGCTTAATGACTTGTGCGAGCCCAACCTATTAAATCGTACAAGTGTTTAGTGTGTTATGAAATTAACTGTTAATGTGTTACACGTGCTTGCCGTGATTAATGTGTGTTGAAAACCTGTTAGACTATGTGTAATCATACGTACTTTATTTGAACCTAAACCTGACTTGTATGATAACCATGTTAGGACGTGGTTGACCACTAGCTGCTAGACTTGACCTTTCTGTGTAATCTGCCGAGCAAACCAAGGTGAGTTCACACTCTACAAAGCATGGGATTCCCAGGGGTTGGGAATGGGGTTAAGGAATATGGATTCCTCGTCCTTTCTTGGGTAGGACAGTAATGGTTCAGGAATGTAATTCCTCGTCCTCACGGACAGATAACTTTACTAGACCAAAACTTTCTATCACGAAGTCCCTCCTATTTTATATCGAGTTAATCGCCGGGCCAATGGCGAGCGGGTCATTAGTTAGATAGCGCTATTTAGGTCTGACAAGCCTCACACCGTGCCGCAGAGGACGGGCGTGAACTAACGGATCTGGGCACGTCAATGATGATAGACATTGACAGTTCAGGGCACTTAAACATGACTTTTCGTCAGTAGTCGATATGGTAACGAGTCTAGTGTATACATGGGGTAGCCCCCACGGCCGAAATGCCAGATAACTACATGGGGTAGCCCCCACGGCCGAAATGCCAGATAACTACATGGGGTAGCCCCCACGGCCGAAATGCCAGATAACTATCATGGGGTAGCCCCCACGGCAGGATTGCCAGAGTAAATGGGTTAAACAAAGGGTTAAACAAATCACGTTTTCAACTATGGGGTAACCCCCACGGCAGGATGCCAGTTAAAGGAAACTGTTTTTGGAACAACTTAAAACGAACACCCAACCGTGAACTCACTCAACTTGTTGTTGACTCGTTACTACATGCTTTGCTGGTCATTAGGTACTTAGCTGGAGCTTGCATGGGGGAGAGTCGTTGTGGGACATGGACAGCTGTGTGCCATGTTAAACATTTGGATATTTAAACTTTTGATTTGGTTTTAAACATTATGCTTCCGCTCATAACTTAACTATGTTTGTTTTGGACACTAATCGTGTTGGTTGGACTTTTACAATTAATTATTTACTTGTTCAATATGATTAGTGGTTTGATCCTGGTCAGTCACGCCTCCAAGCGGTGATACTCCGCGTGTGGATTTTGGGGGTGTGACAGATTGGTATCAGAGCCATTGGTTATAGAGAACTTGGTTTTAATAAGGGAAAATGATTTTTGTTAAAACCAGACTATAACCTGTACAGTGCTCTACGATCCACAACGACGCTTCACTCCACGTGCAAGGCTCGACATTCTAGGTGATATGGTTTACGTTTTATATTGCCTACTTGCTAGATTGCATAGAACTTTGCTTATTGTATGCTTAGATGAACGTAGCAACTATAGTTTGAAAACACATTTGTGCTTGTTCCCTTCTGTCACTTCACCCTTACACACATTCGCGACACCTTTCCTACTTGTGTTTCCTTCGATGTGAAGATCATGAGTGTACGTGTGAACCTAACTCAAGCCCAGTTGACGGCTCTTATCAACGAACAAGTTGCTGCGGCACTTGCAGCCGCACACGCAGGAGGTATATCCTGCAGTCTAAACTCACTCTAAGATCTTTAGATCCTACTCTCGTGAACCAACCTTTGTTTTAAACTTTGTCCTTTCTTGCGCACACGACAAGTCAACACGCTCAGCCGCCTGTATGCACATTCAAGACGTTCATGGACTGTCGTCCTAGTACTTTCAGTGACACTAAAGGAGCTGTTGGACTCCTCCATTGGTTTGAAAAGCTCGAGTCTGTCTTAGAGACGTGTGAATGCCCTGAGGCTCATAGGGTGAAGTACGCCACTGGTACCCTCGAAGGCACTACGTTAACTTGGTGGAACGCGCAAGTTCAAATGCTGGGGCTGGCGGCTGCTAATGCCACCCCATGGAATGATTCTTAAGGAACTGATCCAAACGTGAATATTGTAGTCGTGATGACATCCACAAGCTGGAAGTGGAAGTTCTTTAACCTGAAGATGACGGGGTCAGAGATAGAAGCGTACACGAAACGATCCAACGAACTGGCAGTGTTATGTCCAACTGTGGTGGATCCTCCCATCAAGCACATTGAGCTGTACCTAAAAGGCTTAATACCAGAGATACCAAGTCATGTGACTTCCGCCAACCTTGCTACCATCCAGGATGTAAGTGGAACAGAACAGACTGCCTAAGCATGTAAGTGCTACTGCTACTACTACTACTACTGCTACACCCAGTGACAATAAACGAAAGTGGGAAGGAACCTCCAGCAAGGGTTCGACTACGGCTCAGTCCCAGGCACAACAGCGAAAGATCGATGACTACCAAAGTCCTGGTCAGCAACCTTCTAGTAGTCAAGGGCAGAATATAATCGATGTAATTTGCACCACAGTGGTCGTGTAGCAAAGATCGTTGTCAGAGATGCAACAAGCTTGGTCATGAAGTCAAAGATTGTAGAAGCTCACGTCCTGCAAACCAAAACCGACAACAACAGCCATAAGCTTCATAGAATTAGCAGCAATAGCAAGGGTAACAAGGGATGTTATCAGTGTGGTGCTGAAGGTCACTTCAAGAGACACTGTCCACAGTTGAGCTGAAGGTCACTTCAAGAGACACTGTCCACAGTTGAACCAGCACCAGAATCAGAACCGCAACCAAGAAAATGGGAACAATAATGGAGGCAACAATGGGGGTAATAACGACGACAATTGTGCCAGGGGTCAAAGGTTCGTGATTGGTCAGGGTGATACTAGGAATGACCCCAACGTTGTGATGATTTCGACATCGTTATTGGTATGGATTGGCTACCTCAACATCGAGCAGAGATCCCTTGCCAAGAAAAGACCGTCCGCATTCCTCGTGCTGGTTAAGAACCTTTGGTAATTCATGGCGACAAGCTCCTGGAGCGGCGCCCATAGCTCGAGCACCTTATCGCTTAGCTCCATCAGAGTTGGAAGAACTCTCTACGCAACTACAAGAGCTTTTGAATAAGGGTTTTATTCGTCCTAGCTCTTTGCCCTGGGGAGCTCCAGTGTTATTTGTGAAAAAGAAGGATGTTACCTTCCGAATGTGTAATTGACTAACGAGAACTCAACAAGGTAACTGTGAAGAATCGCTATCCTCTTCCACGCATTGATGACCAGTTCGACCAGCTGCAAGGGTCGAGTTACGATTCAAAGATCGATTTGAGATCAGGATATCACCAGCTAAGAGTCCGAGAGAGGATGTCTCTAAAACAGCCTTCAGAACCCGTTATGGACACTATGAGTTCTTGGTCATGCCTTTTGGGCTGACAAACGCACCTGCGGTCTTCATGGACTTGATGAATCGAGTGTACAAGCCGTACCTAGACAAGTTCGTTATTGTATTCATCGATGACATCCTGATCTATTCGAAGAATCAGGAGGAGCACAAGCAACATTTACGACTCGTCTTGGAACTCCTTCGAGCAGAACAGCTGTACGCCAAGTTTTCGAAATGTGACTTCTGGCTTCGTGAAGTCCATTTCTTAGGCCATGTAGTGAACAAGGATGGGATTCACGTTGATCCATCCAAGGTAGATTCGATCAAGAGCTGGCCTGCACCTCGTACGCCAACGGAAATTCGCAAATTCTTGGGATTGGCAGGTTACTACAGGAGGTTTATTAAGGATTTTTCCAAGATTGCACAGCCTCTTACTTCACTGACGCAGAAGGGCGTTGTTTATAGTTGGGGAAATGCACAGGAGTTAACGACTTCGTGGTTTACTGTGACGCATCCATTCAGGGTCTTGGTTGCGTATTGATGCAGCGGGATAAAGTTATAGCCTACGCCTCACGCCAACTCAAGGTTCATGAAAAGAACTACACTACACACGATCTGGAGCTGGGAGCGGTTGTTTTTGCACTTAAGATATGGAGACACTACCTGTATGGTACCAAATGCGCTATCTACACTGATCACAGGAGCCTCGAGCATATCTTTAAACAGAAGGAACTCAATATGAGACAACGACGATGGGTCGAACTGCTGAACAATTACGAATGCTCGATCAGGTACCACCCAGGCAAAGCCAATGTTGTGGCCGACGCCCTCAGTCGAAAGGACACTGCGCCTAAGCGCGTACGAGCTTTACAACTTACTATACAGTCTAGCCTTCCTTCTCAAGTACGAAATGCTCAGGTAGAAGCATTGAAACCAGAGAACGTCAGGGCTGAAGCCCTACGCGGCTCAAGGTAACGCTTGGAACAGAAGGAAGACGGTGCTTACTACGTAACAGGACGCATTTGGGTCCCACTTTATAGCAACCTACGAGAGCTTGTGATGGATGAGGCACACAAGTCTCGCTACTCGGTGCACCCTGGTTCGGACAAAATGTACCACGACATCAAAACCACATATTGGTGGCCTATCATGAAGGCCCACATAGCAACTTACGTTAGCAAGTGCTTGACTTGTGCGAGAGTCAAAGCGGAATACCAGAAACCGTCAGGCCCACTTCAACAACCATAGATACCACAATGGAAATGGGAGCAAATTTCCATGGATTTTGTTACTGGCCTGCCTAGATCTCAACGTGGTAATGATACTATTTGGGTGATCGTGGATCGACTCACAAAGTCTGCTCACTTCCTGGCTATCAAAGAAACGGATAAGTTCTCCACCCTAGCAGAAGTATATCTTAAGGAAGTTGTCTCGAGGCACAGAGTGCCCACCTCTATTATCTCGGATCGAGATGCACGTTTTACATCAGAACTGTGGCAAGCAATGCACAAGTCATTTGGCTCACGATTAGATATGAACACAGCTTATCACCCGCAAACGGATGGGCAATCTGAACGCACCATCCAGACCCTCGAAGACATGCTTAGGGCATGTGTAATTGACTTTGGCAACGGCTGGGAAAACCATCTGCCACTTGTGGAATTCTCATACCATAATAGCTACCACACCAGCATTAAAGCTGCTCCGTTTGAGGCATTGTACGGGCGTAAATGCCGGTCACCTCTTTGTTGGGCAGAGGTGGGGGATAGTCAGATTACTGGTCCAGAACTTGTGGTTGACACAACTGAGCGAATTACTCAGATACGACAACGAATGGCGGCAGCTCGGGACCGTCAAAAAGTTTACGCCGATAAGGGCAGGAAACCACTAGAGCTCCAGGTTGGGGAGCGAGTACTACTCAAAGTTTCACCCTGGAGGGGTGTGGTTCGTTTTGGTAAACGAGGCAAGCTTAACCCATGATACGTCGGACCTTTCGAAGTCATTGAGAAAATAGGCAAGGTGGCCTACAAACTGAACTTACCAGCGGAACTCAGTGCAGTTCACAACGTCTTCCATGTGTCAAATCTGAAGAAGTGTCTGTCAGATGAGACCCACATAGTTCCTTTGAAGGAGCTCACTATCGACGAGCAGTTACGATTCATCGAGGAACCAGTTGAAATCACGGACCGGGATGTTAAGGTCCTCAAGCGCACTAGAATACCTCTTGTTCGAGTTCGTTGGAACTCACGTCGTGGCCCAGAGTTCACCTGGGAACGCGAAGATCAGATGAAACAAAAGTATCCTCAACTATTCGCAAACAGTACAACCACTACTGAGGCTGAAGCTACGGAATTTCGGGACGAAATTCCAGATAACGGGGGGAGGATGTGACACCCCAGGAAAACCAGGAAAAACCATGCAACTTAACTAGCTCCCTCAGTGAGTACGTGCTAAATTTCGGGAGGAAATTTCTTTCAACTTGGGGATAATGTGACAACTCGTATTTCCAAACCTATCTTTGTATCTTGATGTAACGTATTTGTACGATATGTGATTTTTATGAAAGTGAACGTTTATGTGAATGTTACGTTAATACGTGCTTGTGAATGTATGTATGATATAAACGCACAACACTCACTCGACCGCACAAGCCCATTCGGGCCACAACTTGTATTCGGATCAAGGGCGGCCCAAGTGAGGGTTCGGCCCACTCTCCTTTATGCGCATAACACTTAGGAGGTAGGGTTACTCCTCACAACTTGCAAAATACAATACACACAAACCCTACGATCTCTCTATCTTCTCTCAAAGCCGACGCCAAACATCATCCTAATCTCATCGAAGCTCTTGAATTCGGAACACTCTCATCTTATCTCAATCGGTTAGTGATTCATGACTTGTGGTTTGTAATTGATGATATGATTTCATGACTTGATTAAATGGCTAGAGATTTTGTGTATGGTGAACAATAATGTTTATATGTGATGTTCACGTGAATATGTGGGAAAAATGGAGGTTGTATATGATTGATAGCATCTTATCTGATTACATCGATCCAAGGATTTTGTAGAATAATGATTTGTTAATAGTAGATAACTTTTATTTAAAGAGGTTGTCGGCCATGTGGGTGTGATTATAGTATTGATAAAATCCAAGCATGTGCATAGTAAATGAGAAATGAGTGTTGTCAGAATAGTCAAAGTGATCATGTGAGAAGAATTGATAATATGTATGATGTTAATGAATGCAAAACGAATGCTTGTTAAATCGGTTGGAACATGTTTCGAATGATTGATATATTGTGATAGTTATGCATGTTGTTAATCAAGATTATGAGGCATGTTGATATGATTGGTATTATGATTATGTTCGTATATTGATTATGTTATTAGTTAGTGTTCATATGAATTAGATGGTAAAAACCCTTGTTTGATCTAATGTTAATTATGCATGAAACTGCTAAAGTTGTTAATTGGTAAAATAAAAAGGAAACTTTACAATTGGTTGCAAGATAATAGCTATGTAAGTAATTTCCATGTTATTCGAATCAATAAAACTGATCGCACAAGACCTCTTGGTCGTACAAGAGGTCCCCCTCGCACAAGACATCCTGTTCGCACAAACGGTCCCTAGTCGCACAAAGATCAGTGAGTCGCACAAGATGTATGTTGGTTTAATTGTTTGGGCCGGTTGTTGATTTTGGGCCGGGCTGGTGAACGGATCGCACAAGGGTTCATGGATCGCACAAGGGATCCGTGATTAAATTATTTGGGCCGGTCACTTATTTAACTACTTATATTATTTTGGGCTGCTTGTCTTTGTGGGCCGTATGTTTATATGTATCGGGCTGGGTAACAAGGCCGATCGCACAAGATGGATTAATTACTGATATGTTGGGCCGTGAAAATGCATGTAGTTGTGTTTGGATCTTCTGATTATTGGGCCGGGTACTGTTGGGCTCCAACGGGTGAATCGCACAAGGCTTAATGACTTGTGCGAGCCCAACCTATTAAATCGTACAAGTGTTTAGTGTGTTATGAAATTAACTGTTAATGTGTTACACGTGCTTGCCGTGATTAATGTGTGTTGAAAACCTGTTAGACTATGTGTAATCATACGTACTTTATTTGAACCTAAACCTGACTTGTATGATAACCATGTTAGGACGTGGTTGACCACTAGCTGCTAGACTTGACCTTTCTGTGTAATCTGCCGAGCAAACCAAGGTGAGTTCACACTCTACAAAGCATGGGATTCCCAGGGGTTGGGAATGGGGTTAAGGAATATGGATTCCTCGTCCTTTCTTGGGTAGGACAGTAATGGTTCAGGAATGTAATTCCTCGTCCTCACGGACAGATAACTTTACTAGACCAAAACTCTCTATCACGAAGTCCCTCCTATTTTATATCGAGTTAATCGCCGGGCCAATGGCGAGCGGGTCATTAGTTAGATAGCGCTATTTAGGTCTGACAAGCCTCACACCGTGCCGCAGAGGACGGGCGTGAACTAACGGATCTGGGCACGTCAATGATGATAGACATTGACAGTTCAGGGCACTTAAACATGACTTTTCGTCAGTAGTCGATATGGTAACGAGTCTAGTGTATACATGGGGTAGCCCCCACGGCCGAAATGCCAGATAACTACATGGGGTAGCCCCCACGGCCGAAATGCCAGATAACTACATGGGGTAGCCCCCACGGCCGAAATGCCAGATAACTACATGGGGTAGCCCCCACGGCCGAAATGCCAGATAACTACATGGGGTAGCCCCCACGGCCGAAATGCCAGATAACTATCATGGGGTAGCCCCCACGGCAGGATTGCCAGAGTAAATGGGTTAAACAAAGGGTTAAACAAATCACGTTTTCAACTATGGGGTAACCCCCACGGCAGGATGCCAGTTAAAGGAAACTGTTTTTGGAACAACTTAAAACGAACACCCAACCGTGAACTCACTCAACTTGTTGTTGACTCGTTACTACATGCTTTGCAGGTCATTAGGTACTTAGCTGGAGCTTGCATGGGGGAGAGTCGTTGTGGGACATGGACAGCTGTGTGCCATGTTAAACATTTGGATATTTAAACTTTTGATTTGGTTTTAAACATTATGCTTCCGCTCATAACTTAACTATGTTTGTTTTGGACACTAATCGTGTTGGTTGGACTTTTACAATTAATTATTTACTTGTTCAATATGATTAGTGGTTTGATAGTGGTCAGTCACGCCTCCAAGCGGTGATACTCCGCGTGTGGATTTTGGGGGTGTGACAGTCAAGGAGTCATAACAAGTACTCCCCATGTCCTCACATGCCTTAATGTCCTTGTACAAACATTCATTTAGTACGTGGTGTACACAAGAAAACTTGATTAACACAAGAATACTTTATTTATACAAGATACATACCATGTTTTCATACAAGGTATGCAAAACGCATGAACTCGCTCAACTTTTGTTGATGTTTTCCAAATTACATGTATTTCAGGTGACAGGATGGATCTTGGGTGCGAGTGTCATAACTAGGAGTAAATTTCAAAGTTTAGATGTCATCCACTTTTGTTGGTTTGTAAAATAGTCAAAGGTTGTGTTTTTAACAACTTAAGTATCAAGTGTTTGTAACACTCAAATTTTCTAAATGGATGAACATCGTTTTAAAGCATGTAGTTGTTTATTATGATTGAATGCAATGATAGCAAACCAGTCACACATCATTCGCTTCCACAAAAGACGGGGTGTGACAGTTTGGTATCAGAGCTTCGAATGTAGTGAACTAGGATTCCTTCTCGAGTCTAGACTACAATCACTAGAGTTCTCTCACAAAAACATTTTACAAAAAGGTCTTCATTGCATTCACGTAAGCGCCAAGATCCACGAGTCAAACCCTTTTCAAAGAAGAGACAAGGCAAGGACATTAGTAGGGAATACCCTCAAGATAAGGTGCCAATTAAGGCATAGTCTACACGAGATAGACTTGCCAAAAATAAAATACACTCTTGGTGATAACAAGTACCAAGTAGTGTTTCTGTCGTGAATCGACAACTAGAAACCCCCCCCCCCCCAAAAAAAAAAACGAGAGTTATACATGATATGATGCATCGAAATGCCTGTTTATGCTAAGTAACATATTTGTTTATCGATACATACGAATAAGTGTACGGAATAAATATTGACGTGAATACATACAAATAAGTGTACGGAATGATTATTGACGTAAATAAGATACTTTCGACTCCGACTCCTATTACTGTACGTAACTCGCACGATGAAGCTACCGACCTCGCGTTCATTGCAAAGCTCATAGCTAGAGTGATTACCAAACAAGATTCTGAGCTTGCTTCCGTAGGAGATGGCTGCTCTTCCCTCTCGATTGTGAAGGTGCCTGACTACGGTGATGATGACGAGGCAGAGGCGGCAACCTTGAACGAATTCTTAATCAACGGGACGAGATCCCTGCGGCTTTGTGAAGCGAGATTGACGACACACTTGACCAGAAAAGGAAGATGAAGTATTCATCTCAAAGGTGCCCCTCCAACTACTAGGAATTCTCTTTATTCCTATCATCGTGCCTATACGCGCGTAACGATAACGAGTGTTAGTGCTTGGACCACCGCAATGGTCTTTTCCATGACAGAGGTATAAGGACAGTAGTGTCCCCTCCTTGATTGATCATCTGCTTGGACGAGAGAAAGTTGGGGTAACTGTGCAAGACAATTTATTATTACGGGGGCCCACGTAATAACGACTTGTAGTGCACAGAAATCCTGGTGGACTCTGCGGGCCAAGCTAATGAAAACCACACAAAATTAATCTATAGGTGTTCACACCTTCGTATGGTAGAACAATACCTAGACAAGTGCCTTAGCACTTTATAAAGTAGGAAACCTGTCTTGCCTACTTCATGTACGAGACGTTTGAGAAAAGACATTTAAGCAAGTGAAGATGGGTAACATTCAAAAAGATTCAGCGATGTTACACTCTCTATCACCTCTACACGAACAACCCCATCACTGGGCAAATATACACATCAATAAAGCTAATATAGCAGGAAATAACTGAAACCTAAATGACCGAGGCAATGTAACCTCGAGTTCATTACAAACAATAAGCCAGGTAGGCAAACCTATGTGAAGGCTCAGTAATTGTTTCCTCGCTCATACATTGATTATATATACATGTGAAATTGGGTGATTACATGATGGCTTATGGTGCTATGTACCTCATAGACAATTGGAATGTTGTCTAACCTACTCCATACCATTTTGACAGAAGGGAATGCCGCCCAGACATGACACAAACACCAGTACGTTACCAAGGACAGAAGCCGAGTTGCAAGAACGCATCTCACAGGCAATTGCACGACATGAAGCCCTCCGCTCTGAGCACAGCGGTGGCACTACCGAAAATAACCCTCCAACTGGCTGCACCTATAAACAATTCCTGGACTGCAAGCCATTGAATTTTGATGGCACAGGAGGTGCCGTTGCATTTGTTCGTTGGTCAGAAAAGACTGACTCCATTCTAAGAATGAGTAACTGTTCGCCCCAACAGAGTGTTACCTATATCTCAGGGTTGTTTTTGGATGCGCACTCTCCTGGTGGAACCTTCAGGTTCAGACCCTTGGTGCAGATGCTGCTTATGCACTGAGCTGGGACGAGCTCAAGGAAATGATGGAAAAGAAATATTGTTCTGGGGCTGAAATCCAGAAGCTTGAGGTGAAGTTCTGGAATTTGAAAATGGACGGACCGAAGATTCCTGAATACGTCCAGCGATTTCACGACTTGTCTAGAGTCGTCCCCTACTTAGTCAAGCCAGAATTCAAGAGGATTGAGCGATTCATTTGGGGTGTTGCACCTCAAATTAGGAGCTTGGTTACTACCTCAAGGCCTCCAACCATCGCAGAGGCTATCGATTTAAGCGTTACGCTTACTGAAGAGGCTCTACGTGCGGGAAAATTTTCGGAATCTGAGGATAACAAGAAAGAGACTCATATGGAGTCATCAGGCAATAAGAAAAGGAAGTCTTCGAACCTAAATATAAGCACCCAAGTCAGCTATGGAAGCTCTAAAGCAAAAAAAAGGAAGAAAGTGAACCCGCCGCATGGCAAGAAAGTTGATGGAGCCACTGATAAGACCGGTGGAAAAGTTTACTCGGGGACTAAGCCGAGGTGAGGGGAATGCAATTTTCACCATGAAGGTCGATGCCTGAGGCCTAAGTGCGGAAAGTGTGGAAAAGAAGGGCACAGCAAGGACGCCTGTTGGGCGAAGGACCCAGATGGAAGAAATAAGAGAATACCAGGTTGCTACAAATGTGGTGAAGCAGGGCACTTTAGGAAAGATTGCCTAGGAAGAAACAAGCAAGGAAGGGTTTTCGCGATCGAAACTCGTGAAGCACGCCAGGATCCAGATGCGGTTACGGGTATGTTCCCTATTAACCAACCCTATGCATCTACTTTTAATTAATACCGGCATCAACTTTAACCTTGCATGCTTAGAACTTAAGAAACTGCTTGGCCTAGTTTCGAGTAAAATAGACGCCCCGTATTCTTTAGAAATGGGCATATAGAAGGCGAGTTTAAACAGTCGAAGCGATTAAGAATTGCATTTAGGAACTCAGAAGGCCGAAACCTTCTGTTACCATTGACTTGCGAAGTCATAATATGATAGCCAGCATGGATTGGATACCCAGGTATAAAGCCTGAGAACATCCCCATTATGAAAGAAATCCCAGAAGCCTTTTCTAAAGACTTGCCACGAGCGCCCCTCCACAGCGTCAAGAGGAGTCTAGGATAAATCTCGTGCCAGGAGCGGCACCAGTACCGAAGGACGCCTTACCGACTAGCTTTGTCCGCGAAGCATGAGCTTCCGATATAACTGCAAGGACTACTAGACATAAGGGATCAAGGACATGACATCCGTAGTTAAGGACACGAGGAGAAAGTTGACAGTTCCATTTTTCATAAATTCCAAAAAATCGAGAATCAGAATCCTTTGCCAAGGACTGATAACATGAACAGACAAATCGTTAGGTTATAATTACCACTCAAGGATCAACTTGAGGACAAGATGTCCCCCACTGTGAATACAAGAAGGACATATCCCTAAAACGACCTTTAGGACTCGCTTCGAGCATTACGAGTTCCTTGACGTACCATTTGGCTTAACACATGCGTCGACAATATTCATGGACCTCATGAATCGAACGTGTAAGCCATACCTGGATAAATCATGATTATACTTATTGACTACATTTTTATATGGCCAACGACAAAGAAAGGTTGTGAGCAACAGCTGCAATTTACCTTGCAACTCTTAGAGAAAGGAACAGTTATGTGCTATGATGATGAAAAACGGATTTTGATTTCGCGAAGTGAGAACCTTAAGATACATGGTGGATAAGAACGAAATTCACGCCAACCCTACAACCAAGAGCTAAAGAGCTAGAGTTGCAATTATGTAACGCTTCTTGACAAAGTCTCGATTGTACGTCGATGCAACGAGACCACAACATTGCATACGTGGTACATTGATTAAGGAATCATAAGAAGAAACCTTGAGCTAGATACAGTAATTGCGCGCGGCAAAATTTGACGTCACTACCTGAAAGAAAACGCTGCACGATCTTTACCGATCACAAGGGTTGCAGCACACCGTTGATCGTAAAAACTTGAATATTAACGAAGATGGACTAAGCTACTGAATGATGCAGACTGTATTAACACAATACGTGCTTGTGTGATAAACTTTAATAAAAAGTTGGAACACTCACTCGCCCTTAGTAGAGTTTTCCTACAACAGTATTTATCACACCGCCGTTTAAACCGCTTCGTGTGAAGGTTTAGATGGAACATAATAAATCGATCCCCGTCGTGTTGATCAGAGACCGGGAATAAACAATCTACTAGCCCGAGTTGGTCCAGGAAAAACTAGAGGCAAGATCGCTCAGATATGTGATCATATCGAGACAGCCGCTGAATACAGAAAGATTGCGCCGATGAACGGCAGAAATCGTAAGAATTTAAGACAAGAAGTATGACTTAAAAGAGAGCCTCGCCTAGAGAAGGCGTAGTGTGATTTGGGAAACGAAAAGGTCGAATCCCCGGTGTAGGGAACAGAACCATTACGCACAAGATGAAACTCCCAGAAAAAGATCAGTAGTGATCGCGACGCATTCATGTGTCTAGTCGTCAGAGGAGTCGGACTCGAGGAACAGTCGTTGTTCCCATAATTAAAATTCACTTCAATGACAAACGACAACATTACTATAAAACCTATTAAGGTTCCGGACCAAGAGTCCACAATACTATTGAACCTGTTGAGGTTCCGGACCAAGAGTCCACAAGATACAGAAAAGATATAATTGATTTACTTGAGAACGATAGAATTCATAACATGACCTGGAGAACATGGGAACATAAAGACATATCATAAATCTAAGTGACCATATTTGATTCATAACTCCCCTGCGACCGATGGCATCGCTTGAATTTCGGGACGAAATTCTTTTAACGGGGGGAGACTGTGACAACTGTCACTTTTCCGTACATTCCGTACACTAATTTAACAGTAATCGGTGCTTAAATAATTGTGCATGATCTAGTTTACAAGACAAATGAATTATTGATTACTGTTATATACATACAATGGCATTTCATGATACAAGACTTTATTCATTGCGACATGCAACACGAGATAGTTCTAATGATACACAGAACAGAATTGGCACCGTTACCAGACAAATAAGTTTCTGAATTCCATGCAAGTGAATTCATGCACGTTTTATGCCACAAAATATTGCTTTATGCATTAACAAGAGCGTTGCGTCAGAAATACAAGTAAACTCACCGGTAAGCACAATATGCCAACAACTCTGCAGAAAGCAGTCAGACAATAAAATTGGGGCCTAGGTGTAGGTCCAATGACAATAATACATTAAAACCCAAAAGTACATACAAGGGTTAACATATAGACTTTTTGGAGACTAAAATACGCACTAACAAGCACCCGAAACGCACTTTAAGTGCCGAATTTTACTAAATTCAGCTATAATCAGCTTTTTAACCCCAAAATATTATGCAGAATTTACGTTTTATCGTCCAGAATATTTCCCTAAGTGTCGGGAATTGAAAGGGTTGCAAAAGGGTACAAGAAAGACACTAAACAGTGCGATTTAACACTTAACGAACCAGTATTTAACCGAACAACCGGACATTACCAGGGACACCAAATTTTTGCCAACCACACTGTTTATTTATTTCTTGGCTAGTCGTGATCCCTGAACCCCATAACACCTCGTATAACATAATAACACACAAGTCCCTAAAGGCTACACTTGTAAACTAACTTGTTATAAAAATTAGAAGTTGGAAAATTACACTTTGCCCCCCCCCCCCCTTTGATTCACGGTCACAAGGGGTGGACCCACTTTTGATTTGTGAAATCTTACTAAATCACCCAATATCTTACCAAGATATTCACTTGATCTTCTTGGATTTGTTTTGATTATGTTAGGATATTGTGAGATCTTGCAACTACAACCAACCCCCCCTAAAACCGAATTCGGTCCCAAGATGGACCCACCAAATCACCAACTTATTTTCCACACCATGCTTCATTGATTTAATATCATTTTATAATAGATAAGTTACTTGTGAGGATGACCAAAATATGTGAAATGATCTATTTAAGCATGGCACCTTCTTACACATATCATTCCATATCTTACACTCCCTTACCCTCACTCTCTCTCCCTCTCTCGGTCACTCTACCACTGCCAACATCACCACCATTCCACCACCATCTCTTCCATTTTTAAGCTTCATCTAAGTGCTTGAAGGTGAATCAAAGGTGCTTGAACTTGGGGAACTTCAAAGGAACCTTGTTCTTGCTTTTTCATCAACTTTTCTCATCATCATCTTCACTAGATTCTACCCTAGCCTTGTGCTAGTAGTAAGTATCGGTTTACTCTTATTTATGTCTACTTTGTGTAGTTAAAAAGTGTATTATGTTGAGATCCATAAGAACACTAAAAGAGTTAGAACAAGAAACATAAAAGTTTACATGAAGCTTACATAAAGTTTACTTATGGATGAAACTTGAAGATGAAATGATGTTGTTATAATATTGTAGTAAACATGTTGTTATTTTTATGATGATTCTTGGATGTGTGATGTTAATCACCATATGAATCTTGTTAAATAATATTTAGTAATGTGATTTAACAAGATTAGAAAGTGGTTATGTGTTACACTAAATAACCACCTTCTAGTTTAGTCATGAACTTGAAAAAGAATGATTTTCTAAAATATAAGTGAACTAGTAGATTGGTGATCATGTTGATTCAAGTTTTACTAGAAGCTTTTCTAAGTAAACCAAGTTAGAGAATCGGATTTTGGAAAAACCATGACTTTACATACACTTACATTATTTTTATAAACAAAATAGGTGTAGGAACATTTATTTACAAGAAGAGTTCAAGAAGTTAATTTTTGCAAATATTGTTTACAAGTTGTAAACTCGTAACTCGTTTAAGAAAGTGATTTTTAAAGGAATAACCACACTTCGGAAAGTAACTAAGTCCACTAAGAGCTTTACCAAGTTACTACGCATTTTCGGGATATAACAAGTTCATGATATAGCGTAATTTACATGATTTTGGCTTATAGTAAGACTTGAATGAGTTGTTGATGCTTGATGATGTTTTAAAAGAAAATAAACACATGTTTTGAAAACATGGGAAACCTCCATTTTTAGGGGAAACTCTGTCAAAATTTATATAAATTTTGACACTTAGAAAAAAATAAGTTTTTGTGAAACTTATTCCCTAAAAATGTATCTAAAAACATTTACCAAGGTTTCCCAAACTTTTGTGTTAAGAAATGAGGATTTTTCAAGAATAAAAATGGATATTGAGTATGTATATTTGTGAGAAAAATATATATATTTGATCACCAAATTTTGTGCTAAGTGTATGAAGTATGTACCATACGCGATAGTGTATTAGGACTTGAAAATACACTAAATACTCTTGAGAAGTGAAAACACAAAAATACACATACAACATACAAGATACATACCCCGGGTGCAAAATACAAGAAACTTATATTTATTTTTGAGAAAATAATATAAGTAAGACACTTAGTTAAAAATATGAATTATTTATAACACAAGAACACGTACACAAAAGATAGTGACTTGTACTTGTGCGATACAAGTCCAGTGACTAACGTTAATAAAACACGTTTAGGTCACGACGCTATATAAGCAAATCCGGTGAAGTTTACGACGCAGGAACGCAAAGTTGTGAGTTCATGCTCCCCCTTTTCTTTAACTGTTTTTGGTTTTATAACTCTCGGGGGTGAAATACATGTTACAAATGTACAATATTTACAAATGGTATGATACAAAAACAAGAAGCACCCTTGGTGAGAACGAGTACCAAGTATGATGCGTGCCTATGAAATACTAGATCATGTGAGCTTAGACTTAATATTGAAATGCCATAAATTCTTGGTGAAAACTAGTACCAAGTTGTAAATACATAATTAGGGACGAGGGTTAGATCTAATGGGTACGGCCGAACCCCACTCATGGTCAAAACTAGTACCTAGTAGTGCTTCGGAGTCCCATTCGAGGTTAATCGACACAGTCGAGGGAAATCGACCCAGTCGAGGGTAATCAACACAGTCAAGGAGTCATAACAAGTACTCCCCATGTCCTCACATGCCTTAATGTCCTTGTACAAACATTCATTTAGTACGTGGTGTACACAAGAAAACTTGATTAACACAAGAATACTTTATTTATACATGATACATACCATGTTTTCATACAAGGTATGCAAAACGCATGAACTCGCTCAACTTTTGTTGATGTTTTCCAAATTACATGTATTTCAGGTGACAAGATGGATCTTGGGCGCGAGTGTCATAACTAGGAGTAAATTTCAAAGTTTAGATGTCATCCACTTTTGTTGGTTTATAAAATAGTCAAAGGTTGTGTTTTTAACAACTTAAGTATCAAGTCTTTGTAACACTCAAATTTTCTGAATGGATGAACATCGTTTTAAAGCATGTAGTTGTTTATTATGATTGAATGCAATGATAGCAAACCAGTCATACATCATACGCTTCCGCAAAAGACAGGGTGTGACAAAAGCATGCCATAACATCCATAAGATGGTTAGATTTGTCATTCTATACAATGGCCATCACCATATGGACCTTTTTTTTACACACTTATCAATTAAAGCATGATATATATTGTATAGAATGACAAATCTAACCATCTTATGGATGTTATGATATAGTTTGACTCTAAACAAGCTAGGTGGGAGCTTGGAAAGGAACGGGTCAAACGGATCATTGATGCGAAGAATGTTTGCGCGGACGCGAGGTAAGTAAAGCTTACACCCAATTTAAGTGTACGTATTTATTTTATAGGTGATAAATATGACAACGGATTGTATCCGAATATGGGTTCCGGTACGAAACAATATGAGTCGGAATGAATAAAAACGATCAAAACCATGGTTAATGGAAAAAGGATCTTGTGGTAAAAATCCGAAATGGGTCGGATGTGTGAATGGGTAATTAAAAACCATGATTTGTTATAAATATAAATGTTTGATCGTATAAGTCAAATGGGTCAAATGGTGGTAATAACACCATTTGACAAATATCGACTAACGTTTGGTTGTCAAGTCATATGTTCACAGGAGTGAACAGGAAGTAGATATTTACGTAGCTATTAAGTAGCGGCTAAATAAAGTAAGGTATAAAACGGGTCTATACGTTGACCTGGGCCAGGTATGCATAAAATAAGTTTATAGTTAAAAGTGCAATTTTGGTCACATAATTAGTGAAAGTCCTTCGTCGTAAAATGAGGGACTAAAATTGACCAAAAACCCTTGATGGGAAAACCGGGCAACCGACCCTTAGAGGTTGTTTAGGAACTTGTATATTGATTATGAAATCCTTAGATACATATAAAAGTTATAGGCATAAACAATTGTGGTTCGAATGCCTAAAAATGGGTCATTTGCGTAAGATGACTAGTTGAATGGTAAAATTTGAGGTAATGGGTTCATTATGTTAAATCCACCACCAAAAATAGTTGTGGTGGATTATAAGTAGTTATTTAGATATGGGAATGCGAAGTGTGAAGGGGGAAGAGCGAGTTGATGCTTTAATGCATAAAAATCCCCTAAACGGGTCAAAATGGATTTATGCGTATTGTTTGAGTACTAAACGCGTAATTCATAATAAAATTTCGAACCCGAGCTAAGGATTTTGAGTTAAATACATTGATGTATGTAAATTGATTATTTAGTAACACGTTGGTGGTTTTAAACTTGAACGGGTCAAAAGTCTTTATAAATTAATTTCAAGCTGAGGGCTTTAAATCCAATACCTTATGAGTTCAGATGTCGGGTTATAACTCCATACGATGGAAAATTAAATTACGATCGCATAGGAAAAAGAATCATGTAAAATGGATTTGTAAATTGATAGTTATGCACATTTTTATGCATATTAAGTTAGTAAAAAAATGGAGCTGGGCAATGCAGCTCAACAAAAGAACCTTTATGTCGAAATTGGGTTGTCGCGCTACGCGACAGCAAATACTTAAACCGTCGCGTCACGCGATGATAGTCGTGGCCCGCGACCAACCAGGGGGTAAGCTCTCGCAGCCCGCGAGAGTTGAAAACGCTGGCATTTTGTTTTATTTTGTTTGTTTGACCCATGTAACTTGTTTAAACTTGTTATTTAACCATCAAAACTAACTTTTAGGTTGGTTTTGGTCATGGGTGAATGTCAAGAGTTCCCGGATGAAGATCAAGCAACGTACGAGAACAGAACACATGAAAAAGAAGCTTCCGCACATTGCCTCCCTCAACTACATTATGTTGTATTATTTTTTTAAATTGTAAAAGATTTAATAAACCCGTATTTTTATAAGTTTGTGTAGTCGTAAATACACATTTAATCATCGATATTTATACGGAAAACGTTAAATATTAGTAAGGGTCTTACATGGATGAAGTGAACAACATGAGTGATCTTGAAGTGGACATGAGTGACTATAGGATGAATATTGATATGGAAGTTGAGGACAATATTAATGAACAACATATGAATATTGATGAAGACATGGATGGGGATGTATTAGATAATGATAAGTTTAACAGTGGATCTGAATCTGATGATAATCATACAAGCATCAGGAAACATTTATTGCACAAAATAAGAAGATCAACTGAGAACTTGGTAAACTTTTACCATGGGCATGTGTTTGGCAGCAAGCAAAAAAGCAAAAAAACTGATAAAAAAACATGTTGAAACTAGAAGGGTTATAAAGATTATCAAAGATGATCACGGCAGGGTTAGGGCAGTCTGTCAAGGCTCTAAACCAAACTTTGAGGTATATGACAATGGGGTGCATGTCAGCCAAGCAAAAGGTAAAGAAAAAACTGGTGAGATGGAAAAAATTAAAGACAAAGGGGGAAAAGGTAAGGAAAAAAAGGTGAAGGGGGTTTCTGTTGAAAAAATCAAGACAAAGAGACCAATCAGCAAAAAGGTGAAATAAAAGTGGGTGGTAGGGGGAAAAGGACAAACCCCCCATCAATACCAATGGCCTTGTGTCACGGCCCCCGACCCGGTTTGACCCGTTTCAGGAGCCGCGGGACAGAAATACTGCGGTATTTAATTAATTGAGTTTGACAGCGAAAGTTTTCATTAATTGAGTTTTCATCAGGATCTTTTAAAATATAAATATTTTCCCGATTATTTTATTTCACAATTCGGAATAAAACCCGGTAATTTACAATAATTTTGATTTCACGAAGAAATCTTTTATTTTTACAAAACATGTTTCTTTATTTTATACTGAGCCACTTCCTTGAGCTTGTAGTGCTATATGGCACTTTTCCTGATTCATAACAGGTCACCTGAAACATGTTTGAAAAAGGTTTTGTCAGCGGGAAATACTGAGTGAATCATTCTATTTTGCATAATGATGCATAGTTATCAATTACAGCATAAGAGCGATTACAATGGCTTCTATCTTATTCTTATCTGGCATTCTGTCACAATGGTGACATGTCACAATGGTGACGATGGTCATACCACTATTTAGATCAATGAACCTAAATAGTGACGATTATCCCTGTAGGTCAATGAACCCAACAGTGATTATCCCGAGTAGGTCAATGAACCTGACTGGGAGAAAATTAGTAATGTGCACAATACCCCACTAACCAGTAATTCAAGATATCCATGACTTAGTCCCTGTAATTATAACCTTGAAAATAATTTGAGGTATTGTAAAATATTTGATATAAAGAGAATGACTCACATTGCAATTTGATACGGGCAGAGTTTAGCCTACTGATTTAGCCTTTTCAACCTAATTTTAATAACAAGCACACAATTCGGGGTTAGTAATCAATCCAGCATTTACGATAACTCACGAGATCAACCATCACAACGAGTGACAAAGTGTTATGCTTAAACATCCATCGAATTAACGACTAATGACAAAGCATCACCCTAATGTGGGCAGCACTTAAACACCCATTGAGTACATTGATCAATCGGAAAATGAATCGTAGCAGCGATTGTGCTAATACCCTGATTGCGGCGTCGATTTAGTGCCTGTGTGTGTTAATTGTGATAAACAGACAATATCTCAGCGTAGAATTGGAATTCTAACGTCATTTCAACTTCCAGAATCAAGTCCCAAACTCATCTATTTATAGCCAAATTTTGACCCTTAGGCGGCCCGCGTGAGATGTAAGCTTATCCTTACGCGGCCCGCGTAACAACAACTTTTATGCATAGGGTTGCCACGTGTGGGACTAGCTCAGCTGAGTCGACGATTTCTGAAAATTCCTTTCTGCCTACGTTTTAAGTGGATAATCGTCAATAGGGTTTAACCCCCCCTGAGTTTTAGGGGCCCTAATCCTGATTCTGATTTTTCTGAAAATCTAAGGGTTTGTGCAGAATCACTTGGGTTTCTTAATTAAGGTTTCCTATTGGTCAATTAAAGTAATAATTTAGTACTTTTTGATGAGAGTTGTTACATTCTCCCCACCTTAAGAAAAAATCTCGTCCTCGAGATTTACCGGAATAATTGAGGATATTTTCACTTTATTTCTAACTCTAATTCTCAAATGTATTAGGATCATATCTTTAAATCCTGCTTTACTAGCATTACTCGTTTACCTTTATATCTTGGAAAGGTATTACTCAAAGATTCGTTTAATAGACATCTCTTGAGATTGGATATATGAAATATATCATGTACTCCAGCTAACTCTCCTGGTAATTGTAAACGATAAGCAACTAGTCCTATACATTGGATCACTGGAAATGATCCTACGTACCTTGGACTTAACTTTTCTTTCTTACCAAATCGAACTACTCCTTTCCAAGGAGATACTTTTAGTAACTTTTTGTCTCCAACTTAAACTCCAACGGCTTTCCTCTATTATCTGTATAACTCTTCTGATGATCTCTAACCGTCTTCAGTCTTTCCTTCGTGATACTGAATATCACAGTTGTAGTCACTTAGGATTTTCATCCATTTCCTTTGCCTCGTGTTTTAATTCTTTTTGCCCAATCCAATTCTTGTAATCCGTATAGATAGTACCCTTACTTCCATACAGATAATGTCTCCAAATCTTAAGGCAAAAATTATGGTTTCTATTTCTAAGTTATGAGTGGTCTAGTTTTTCTTCGTTCTTTTTCAATTACCTTGATGCATACGCAATTACCTTTTTGCGTTGCATTAACATTCATTCAAATCCCAACTTTGAAGCATTACCTTATACTTCAAAATCTTTAGTTCATAAGGCTAATATCTGAATATTTGGTTAATTTCTGCTTTAAGATCCTCATTCAAACTTAGCTATTTTACAGGTTAACTTAGTTAATGATACAGCTATTTTGGAAAAATCCTTATTAAACTACCTGTAGTATCCGGCTAAACCTACAAAACTCCTAATTTCCATTGCTGATTGCGGAATCTTCCATTTGGTAATTGCTGCTATCTTAGCATGATCTAAGTGAATACCTTCAGGATTCACCATATGTCCTAAGAATTGCATTTATGGTAACCAAAATTCACACTTCGAGAATTTGGCGTACAACTTTTCTTTTCTTAACAAAGTTAAGAGTACATGCAAGTGCTGACAATGTTCGTCCTGACTTTTTGAATAAATAAGTATATCATCTATGAAGACAATTACAAATTTATCCAAATATGGTTTACAGATCTTATTCATCATGTCCATGAATACTGCAGGTGCATTCTTTAATTTGAAGGGCAGGACTGTAAACTAGTAATGACCATACCTAGTTCTGAAAACAGTCTTAGGTACATCTTCCTCTGATACTTTTAATGGATAATATCCGGAACATAAGTTGATCTTAGAAAACTATCTATCTTCCGGGAATTGATCGAATAGATCATTAATTCTAAGTAATGGGTATTGATTCTTAATTGTAACTTTATTCAATTCTCTATAATCAATACACATTCTTATTGAATCATCCTTTTTTTCTTAACAACCAATATTGTGCTAACCGATAAGGTTCCCTGGCTTATCGGTAAAATTCCTGGAATTAGATAAATCCTAAATTCTATATCCCTATCTGGTGGTAATCCAGGTAAATCTTCTGCAAATACATCTGGAATTACAGAAATTTCCTTAATTTCTTTATCTTTAGTATTAATGATTACTGAAATCATATATACTATTCCTGGCTTTCGTTCATAATTAGCAATTTTCATTACTGATATGAACTTTATGACTTATTTCCTGTAATCATTATTACTTCTCCAGTGATTGCTCAAACTTCTATAGAATTCTTATTACAGATAATTCGAGCATAGTTGTTTTACTAATCAATCCATTCTTAGCACAATCTTGATTTCAACTAATTTCATAGATAATAGGGTTGCAGAAAATTTATGACTTAAAAGTTCTATTTCTACGTTTTGCAGAACCTTATTTACTTTAACTGAATTCCCATCTGTTGTTTCTACTGTAGAAATTTATCTAATGCTGGTTAAGAGTTTGGCAGAGTAAAGTATTTATAAAACTTTGGTTTGCACCAGAGTCAAATAATACTATTGTGTAAACGTTGTAAGCTAAGAACATACCGGCTATCACATCTGGAATCATCTCGGCTTCTTGAGTAGTCAGCTGAAAGGCTCTCGCATTCCTTTTTGCTCCTTCTGCCGGTTTGGCTTTATTATCAAATGGTTTATTCAGTTTTGGACAATTTGGCCTAAGATGTCCAGTTTCTCCACAGTTGTAGCAAACTGAAAATTTCTTCCTCCTGCAGTCTTCTTCTTGATGCCCCAGAATTTTGCAAAAATTGCAATATCCTTTGCATCTTCCAAAATGCTTCCTTTTGCAAAAATTGCAAAATGGACTAGTAGAAGATTGCCCATTCCCTTCTTTCTTGAAATTGTTATGGTTACCCGAACGAAATTCTTGGGTAATCTTTTGGGCTACTTCCTTCCTTCTATTTTCTTCTCTTGTCCGTACTAGCTCGTCAGTCAGAGTATTGGCTAATTCTACTGCATCATCAATCGTGCGAGGTTTCGCAGCCTTGACGATATTACGGATTTCGGAAATCAATCCCCAAATATAACGAGAAATAAGTACCGGCTCTGGCGAAGCCAGGGTTGGTACCACTCGAGCATATTCGAAGAATGTCGTAGTATACCCTCGACAATCTACATCCACCATCCGATGAGTTAAAAACTTATTTGTCATTTGTTCCTTTTCATATTCAGGACAGAATTTTCTTTCTACAAGACTCTTAAATTCTTCCCAGTTCATAGCATACGCCATCCTTCTTCCTTTTGCTTGTAACACCGTATTCCACCATTCTAGCGCCACTTCTTTGAAAAGGTTTGACGCATACATGACCTGATCATCCTGAGCACATTTACTTATGGCAATTACTGCCTCGGTTTTCTCTAACCAACGCAGTGCCGCAGTCGCTCCTTCATTGCCTGCAAACTCAGTGGGTTTACAAGCAAGAAATTCTTTGTAAGTGCAACCAGGCGTTGCAACTTTCCTTTTCTTAGGGAGCGGAGCTTGCCGTGGTTCATTATCATGATTAACATGATTACCGCCTCCATTTACGCTATTACTGAGGTTATCTTCAGAAATACGTTTACTCGGAACAATTTGTTGCGGTTCAATTGGATTTTTAATAGCAGCAACGATTGATGGAATAGCATTGGCTATCCCTTGAGCAACTATTCCTGGAATAGCGTTGGCTATCCCTTGAGCAACGATATTTTCTATATCTTGCCTAGTCACATATTGATCCCCCGGTTGTTGCTCAGATTGATTAACCTCATTAACTGGTTCATTATTAGCGTTTTCCATCTGATATCTAATTTATAGATAAATAATTAGGATAAAGGAAATAATCCAATGTCACAATTTAATTGCACATAATCACTTAAACGAATATACAAACAAAATTGTAACTTTCTAAAATTTCCTTATATCATGCTTTTATATACAACCGTTTTATTATTTATTTTACACATACTGATTTTACTATTACTATTACACAACCACAGTTTCATAATCCCCTATCCTTTGTCAGATGATATTCTAGTAACGGCGTTTCTTCTCATCGTATTTCCAGGAGATATGTCCCAAAATCTCTTGGATCCTATTCCCAGCATCCATTTTGTCAAAATGATGAAGTTCAGTCATATTCTCGTTACTCATTGGTGAATTTGGTAAAGGTTCTGGATTGAACTTAGGAAAAAGCCTATAGGGATGGTTTTGTAACAGTATTTCATTATTCAACCATTCGTCTATCTGCCAGTGGATTGAAGGTTTTGGAATAACTGGTTCTAAATTCATTGGTAGTTGTGTTTCAAGAGAATGAATAAAATCATTTTCATTAACAGGTTCAATAGTATCATCGGTTGCCATTATAAAATCTAGTTCTTCTTGAGATGGTAATCCCTCAATTTGCCTAGAACTTTCCCCAATTTCCATTTTCTTAGGCTTAGGTTTCTCGAGAGGTAAAGCGTTGAATTCTATAGGTTCTTCTATGTCTGGAATATACCTATTGAAATCTCTGGAAACTTCGATTCTTACTGGATAGAGATTTAAATTCTGAAGGGCTTCCGACAGATCACTCATGCTGTTTAGTAAAATACACATCATTACTAAGTTATAAACAAATTGTATAGAACAACTTTTTAAATAGTATTTCATACTGGGTAACTACCAAAATAACTAAAAATTAAAACACACTAGGTTTTATTTGTAACTTTATTTACTGAATACAGTTTATAGACTGTAGATAATAGAGGTGCTAAAACTTTGAGTCAAATTATTTAAAGATTTATATTTACTACTACAGTAGCTAACATATAAAAAATCTGCCCATACTGTTCAAAATTAGTCAGATAATAAAACATATAATCACAAAATAGCAATTAATAAAAATTAAGTATTTTCCAAATACTTAATTGGCTTAAATCAGTGGCTCGATAAGTGGCTCTGATACCACCTTTTTCTGTCACGGCCCCCGACCCGGTTTGACCCGTTTCAGGAGCCGCGGGACAGAAATACTGCGGTATTTAATTAATTGAGTTTGACAGCGGAAGTTTTCATCAGGATCTTTTAAAATATAAATATTTTCCCGATTATTTTATTTCACAATTCGGAATAAAACCCGGTAATTTACAATAATTTTGATTTCACGAAGAAATCTTTTATTTTTACAAAACATGTTTCTTTATTTTATACTGAGCCACTTCCTTGAGCTTGTAGTGCTATATGGCACTTTTCCTGATTCATAACAGGTCACCTGAAACATGTTTGAAAAAGGTTTTGTCAGCGGGAAATACTGAGTGAATCATTCTATTTTGCATAATGATGCATAGTTATCAATTACAGCATAAGAGCGATTACAATGGCTTCTATCTTATTCTTATCTGGCATTCTGTCACAATGGTGACATGTCACAATAGTGACGATGGTCATACCACTATTTAGATCAATTAACCTAAATAGTGACGATTATCCCTGTAGGTCAATGAACCCAACAGTGATTATCCCGAGTAGGTCAATGAACCTGACTGGGAGAAAATTAGTAATGTGCACAATACCCCACTAACCAGTAATTCAAGATATCCACGACTTAGTCCCTGTAATTATAACCTTGAAAATAATTTGAGGTATTGTAAAATATTTGATAAAAAGAGAATGACTCACATTGCAATTTGATACGGGCAGAGTTTAGCCTACTGATTTAGCCTTTTCAACCTAATTTTAATAACAAGCACACAATTCGGGGTTAGTAATCAATCCAGCATTTACGATAACTCACGAGATCAACCATCACAACGAGTGACAAAGTGCTATGCTTAAACATCCATCGAATTAACGACTAATGACAAAGCATCACCCTAATGTGGGCAGCACTTAAACACCCATTGAGTACATTGATCAATCGGAAAATGAATCGTAGCAGCGATTGTGCTAATACCCTGATTGCGGCGTCGATTTAGTGCCTGTGTGTGTTAATTGTGATAAACAGACAATATCTCAGCGTAGAATTGGAATTCTAACGTCGTTTCAACTTCCAGAATCAAGTCCCAAACTCATCTATTTATAGCCAAATTTTGACCCTTAGGCGGCCCGCGTGAGATGTAAGCTTATCCTTACGCGGCCCGCGTAACAACAACTTTTATGCATAGGGTTGCCACGTGTGGGACTAGCTCAGCTGAGTCGACGATTTCTGAAAATTCCTTTCTGCCTACGTTTTAAGTGGATAATCGTCAATAGGGTTTAACCCCCCCTGAGTTTTAGGGGCCCTAATCCTGATTCTTATTTTTCTGAAAATCTAAGGGTTTGTGCAGAATCACTTGGGTTTCTTAATTAAGGTTTCCTATTGGTCAATTAAAGTAATAATTTAGTACTTTTTTATGAGAGTTGTTACACCTTGGGTCCTGTTGATTTCAAAGGAAAAAAATTCAGTCTTGGTTGGTCAAAACCCTAATTACTGACCACACATGCATTACAACCCGAAAGCATTATGCATGTACTTCAAAGTTCCTGCTCCGTTTTAAGTGTTTTTACCCCTGATCACTTATACCATGTCCGATTGATTTAGGACCCACCAATGCATGTCATGGCTCTGCCCGACTAAGTACGTTGGGGTTTTGTCTCGTGACGTAGGGATAAAGTTGAATTGGGTTACTATACTTAACGCGAGTACATTATAAATTTTTATTAAATAACAACCTTCCTAAAATACCCCTGACACCCCTGTACGTCCTAAAATACACCCCGTATACGAAAACCGGTCCCGAATACCTTTAATTTTATAAAAAAAATAAAATAAAAACAAAATTTAATGGTCCGTCGCGGGGCGCGACAGATACCCCGTGGGCCGTCGCGGGGCGCGACAGCTTGACTACGAGGCAGCACCCTGAGCTGCCACGTGGCAGCCCCGTGTCGAACCTATACCGGCAAATCAGCAAGCCTATGCCCTACACCCCTAGCTCGCGGGCCGCGTAAGAGCAGCCCTTGGCTTACGCGGGGCGCGAGAGATGGTCGATCAGATCCTATAAATGGGAGCATCAGCCTTCAGTCCAATTCGCTCACATCTTTCTCAATCTCTCTCAATTCTGAAGTAATAAAAATTATACCCAGGCATTATACCCCCTAAATAGCGAAGCTCTGCCTCGTTGTAAGTATTATAACCTCGGCTGTCGAGGCTCTGCCCGATGTAGTCGTTGGAGTTCTGTCTCGGGGATATTATATCTGATGTAAATATGGGTTATTATACTAACGCGTGTGCATTGTTTATTTAACTAGATTATAGCCAGGAAGCCACAAAGGAAATACCTAAAGTAGCAATGTGAGTAATCCTCTTTTTGTGTAAACCTTTTTGTGAGTAATCTCCTTTTTGTAAATTGTTTTTACAAAACCTCACATGATTAACATTATATTAAACAGTGATTGAGTATTTGTATTCTAGAATTATCGTCGGTATGTTAGGGTTTTGTATACAAAATTTGTTACTACATTGTGAGTAGTAACATGACCACAAGTCGGGTTGACAGTACCGTGGGTGGTAATTAAAGTAGATGGAAACAAATGTAATTGCGCGACCGCCCTCAATGCTGTAGATTGATAAAACCTGTTTTGATTAAACTGGGATTCACTCACCAGTATTTCCCACTGACAAAAATGTTTTAAACGCGTTTCAGGTAACTTAGTGTGAAGCCAATAAAAGCCAGCTGGAGAGCACTGACGGCTTAGAAAAGTGGCTATAAAAGTTACCTAAATAAAGAAGAAGTTTTATTTGAATAAAAAAGGGTTTATCCCTATAAATATATTGTAAAGAAAACTTGGGTTTTACCCATGTATTTATTTATTATAAAAATGTGGTGTTTTACTCTGATAAAATATTTCCTAACTACGGTCCTGATGTAAATTCCGCTGCCAAATAATGATAAACATCGATACCACCATCTCTGAGTAGGCCGCGGCCGCCTGCCTTTCGAGGCAGGGGTCGAGGGCTGTGACACAAAGAGTCATTGACTTGGTTCTTAGAGAGTTTAGGTGATGATCTTGGTTTAAGCAGTAACTTAAATTTCAATTTCATAAGTGATAGGCAAAAGGTACTCTCTTTTACTTTCACAACTAGCTCAGTATATATGTTTAGTGTTACTTTTAAATGCAATATATTGTTTGCGCATGGAATACTTCTTTGCAATCACAAAGTTGTTTTCTTGTGCTAAGCATAGATACTGTCTTCGCCACATACATGAGAATATGAAAGTTAGTTTCAAATGAGATCTTTACAAGGAGAAACTTTGGAAGTGTGTTGCTGCAACAGTTCCAGAATTTACAATTGTTATGGATGACTTGAAGGCTTTCAACAAGAAAGCTTGTGACAACCCGAACTTTCAAGGTTAGTATTTATTGATTTCTTGACTAACGGTTTGCATGGTTGCATTTCATGTCTTACTACGTACTAACCGAGCGTGTGTTACGCTAAACACTTAATGGCTTTATGGAATTATACTATCGTATGTTGTCAACGGTTCGTTAAGCCTACTCACACATTACTCGTATCACTTGGGCCACCACTAGGCTAATCACATTACTTGTATCACTTAGGCAATCACTAGGCCAAACTTAAGCCCAACCCGAGTCCGGATCCCCTTCATTAGCGACACAAACAAAATAATAAGTTGATTACTATTGATTATTATTTACACAAATTTCGAGAAACCCTAATTCCCACTATTGGAGACGGCAACCTTTTCTTTTCATTGAGAAACTCTCCTCTTCCATCGATCTTGATATCCTCAACATTCTGCATTCTGTGGTAAGTGTAATTATTGGTTTAGTATAGGCACTACATGGTTATTGATTGCTTATCTAGTGCACAGTCTAATAATAATGGTAGGACTTCGTGGAATAGGCATGCGTAATAACCTAGGGTGGATAAACATAAACTATTATGAAATCTGGATGTTGAGTGATGATCGGATATTATAGTAAATGCTACGTGATTATTACTGATATATGCTACGTGATTAATACTGATGAATGTACGCGATTAGTTTGCTATAATAGTTGTCATGAATCCAACTCTGGTTAGTATGATATATTCATGCATGGAAACGATTAGGTGATTGTAGGATAGACGAGATATCATGATGTTATTAAGGGTTCGTTTGTGTGGAACTGTATAATGATTCATAACAGAAATTAATCCATGAATACAAGGTTACCCGATGATGAATAGGTGTTAGATATAACTTGATAATAGTTATAGTGTTTATGACAAATAATGAAAGATATGGCCCATGGGGTTGGGCTGATCGGGGTATGGGTATCGCTCAACTTGCTGGGCCAATTTAAAAAAAACGGATAGCATACCTTCACATCTAATGCACTGGTCCAATGGGTTTCAATTTTAATTTAGCTCCATATGTTTTGATCACATCATAGCATGGGCCGGAGTGAACAACCCAAGCGAATCACACTTGTGTCGCGGGTGGGCTGTGATCAAGATTGGGCCGACTAATCTTGGTAGGCTGGAACGGGCTAGAGTGTACATGTAATGGGTTGTCTGTATTCTGGGCCGCACACCTCACGGATGGGCTCATAAACCAATAAAGAGAACCAGAACCGCATACTTGAATATGTACATTGTTAAACTTTAACGTGCCCGTATGTGTTGGTTTCTACATTATACGCATGTGTGCAACTTGCTAATATACGTGTACTGTTACTTGAATTATTTATAGAAAACTCATGCAGTAACTAGGTGATGTTTTTATAATAAACGTTGTGGATCCATGGGTTTATGAACAACGGCTACGACCTATATGAGGATATATGTTTTACTCGTGTGCTATTTGTGATATGTGTATAAAAAAAATACGTGATCAATGTGCATATGAAACTGACTGCCTTTGGTAATCATCATAGGGCTTGATTGACCAATTTTGTTAAACGAGTGACTAGTCTTACCGAGCAAAACCAAGGTGAGTTCATTTCCTCTTGAGCATGCGTCCCGGTGGTTGGGACAGTCATTGGGTATCCCTGAGAGGGATAGGTTTTTGGGTAAATCATGGGTATTCCTGAGAGGAATATGTCTTGTGGGTAAAATCTGGAATGTTGGATAATATACTCGTCCTATCACCATTAAAGTCCCTCCTTGTTGTTTGTTACCGGAGAGGTAACAGGGTATTAGTTGGTAGCGCTACTTAGGTTTGGCACCCTCACCCCGTACCGGAGAGGACGGGTGTGAACTAATGACCTAGTCATAACCAATGCTTTGATAGGAGCATTGGGGAAATGGCAAAATAAATCTGGAGCCGTCTTGTATCCGAGGTATTATCAACATTGTAATCAATGAATGGAATTAAACACTTGTAACGTTTTTTGTAAAACTATGAACTCACCAGCATTGTCTGATACACGTGTGTGCATGCTCGCAGGTTATAGGTATGTGTGGATGTGGAGCTTGCTGTCTGGGATGCTGGAGTGGTCATGGGTCGAGATACATGGAATCGCGAGGCGAGTTTAATGGTTATCATACATATGGATTAAGAAACATTTAACTTATGATTTATGCTTCCGCTGAATACGATGATTTGTAATTACTGTTTTGTAACACTTTATGTTAATGAACGAAATTTTATTTAAAAATTCTTGTATGAGTTCAATGTGATTGGTGGCTAGATCCTGGTACGTCATACGCCCTGCGGTGTTCCGCATGTGGTATTTTGGGGGTGTGACAAAGCTCACTTATGGTTGTCAAAGATTCCTCATTTACATTGGTCAAGGTCTCACTTTTCAGGTATGTTTGATTTGTTCCAACTTTGGTTGTCAAAGATTCCTCCTTTACAAGAAAGATCACTTATGTATTGATTTGTTCCAACTTTGGTCACAAGGAGGGTTGTCTCTGATATACTACTTAATAACATGTGTGAGGTTTACAAATGGAAATATATTAGAAGGCAGGGACAAGCCTATCTCATTTGCACTTGAATACATAAGGGAGTATTTAACGAGGAGGATAGTAAATGTTTTGAACTTAATAGAGAAAAGTGAAGGCTTGCTTACACCCAAGGCAACAAAAGTTTTTAGGGGATCAACAGAGATGCAACCGATTACCATGTTCAGTGGAATAGAGGGGATTACTATTAGGTCAGTGGAAAGTGTAACACCCTTAAATTTAGTTAATATTTAATAAATAATTATTTACCAATCATGTAAGTAGAGAAATCTAAACTAGTTGGTGAATATAATTAAAATCTTGATTGAATCCCAAGTAATAAACCTTTAAAAATAAAACCCCAAACTTGAGGGGCCAAAAAGGGGAAAACATAAAACTTGGGTTTAATAAAGAAAAGTAAAACACAACACACACACATCACAGCAGGAGCAAAACAAGGGCAACCCTTGTTCATTTTAAATCATCAAATTGAAGGAGGAATCGAGCCTCAAATTATTGCAGGAATGTAAATTATTGATCACATAGACTAGGGGATCATAAGGTATGTTGAAAATTGAGATTTTATAATGTTATGAAAATTTATGAAATCCATGAACTTCCGTTCTTGCATAAATTTTGGGAATTTATGGAGGTTATTTGATGTAAATGAACTTAGGAACAAACTCTAAGTGAAAGATTGTGAATCAAATGCTATATTGTGAGTGTTTGAATGAAATACAATGTATATGTAAGTGGGTTTGTAGATATGTTGAATACATGAATTATGGTGATGAGAATGTTGTATGTGATGTTTGATACTTTGAGTTTTAGATGCTAATTCTATTCAACATGATTTATTTAGAACTCTTTTCAAGAAAAATAAATATTTTTAGGCATAACATGCCTTTTAAAATTTCATTTACCTATATACAAATTCACACACCTCACAAGTGATCACTCAACACTCGGCTGAAGATTTATAAGTGAAACGCTCGATCCTGGTATGGAACTTACTCCTACCATATGCTTGACAACTAATCAAACCTCCTCTTTTTTAACATAATCCTTGTAAATATCAAGAGAACTTTAAATGATAGGTTTTTGGCTAAGGGTATGGTAATTTTATTTGAAAAGTGGCTAAATGTGTAAAATGTCGGTTTTCTTTTGAAAACTTATTTATTTGTGACTTAGATACAAATTAAAGGCTTATAAGCAATAAGCTTGCTTATTTTATTTCAAGCAACTAGATATTTTTTTTTGATAGAATAAATACTCACAAGAAAACTAAGTCACATTTTTTGTGTATTTCAAAATAACCGAATTTTACTAAAATAAAGGGGTGTAAAAATAAAAGCGGTTTTAGGTGATGGGTGATTTATGCAAAATTGTATTTTGCGGGTTTTGAAATGAAATGATTAGGCTCAAAAGGGTTAACTAAGGGAAAATTTGGTGGGGAGATAAAGATAAAATAAGGTTGAAAAAGAAAATTTTGTTTATAGTCCTAATGCCTCTATCATTTACTTACTTGGATTAGTTAGCGAGGACAGGGAATGTATTGTCTTGTCAAGTTCTAGATTTGTAAGAACCGTACGAGCTATTCACACAAGAAATGAAAAGTGAGCATTTAGTAAAATTATTGATATTGAATGCTCGGTAAAGGCTCAAAACTCACAATTTGTGTGAAAAGGGTAAAAAGTGTGAAAATATATACAATCAAATTTTAAAAAGATTGTCATGGCTTTCTATAAAATTTCTTATATGGTTCTTTTTATCACGGTGCTCTCGGTTGTAAACTTGTAAAAAAACTTGTTCGGTTGAAGGAGCTTGAAACTTTTAGCTTAGGAGTTTGAATCTTTTGGTTGAACGCTCCTACTAGTAGCGTTTAGAATGAGCTACAAACTTTTAGGGAAAATGACTATTTTAACCTCTAAAGATAATGAACTTTTTAATGCACCAACTTTTTAATTTTTTTATTAAGATAACAAAAAATCAAATTCTTAGTTATCTTTTAAACATATTCTTTGATTATACATACACGATCTTCATATGTTGTTGTTCCCATACGTTCTTCTTCGGTCGTCCCCTTCATCACCGATTTTCTGTTACGTTATCTCTTTCCTTACACATGAAATTTTTGACTTTATCGATTACTGGAATTTGTTGTGTGTATAAAGAATATCTTGGTTGATCAATATACAATGATTATTTGATTAGTTTATATCCACACCACTTCATGTATATTGCATAAAATGACTTTCAATTAATTGTTTGACTTTCATTTGATTCATATTTAGTTTATTAGTAATAATATAATTAAACACAAATTGACCTATCTAGATTACATTGTTTGAAATTAATTTAACTATCATATTAAGAGAAAATTACTTTTTTGAGTCCCTATGTTTTAGAGGTTTTAACCACTTGAGTTCAAAATCAAAATGTTTAACGCCCCGAGTCTCTATAACCACTTTTCTTAACCATTTAAGTCCAACTTTTTTAACACCACCCACCAAGTCTGTTAATTACGAGGGTAATTTAGTCATTTACACACAAAGTACAAGTCTATATGCACATGAGTACAAGGAACAAGTCTTTAATGCATAAAGTTTTAATATATATAAAAATAAATTACATCATCATCATACTCAACAAATCCCACCAATAGCAAAGTAAAGGTAGGGTCCGAGGAGGGTAAGATGTAGACAACCTTACCTCTACCCCGTAGGAATAGAAAGGCCGCTTCCAGTGAGACCCCCGGCTCGATAGTAGTTTTGCATCAAGCCTTGGACATAAGGCAAATACCGCTCAACAATCGGGACAAAGACCGATTAGTGCATGTACCATTTTGTCTTTCAGCTATCAACGCCACCACATGATGCATGATTAACCGTCCTCGGATTCTAACGTTATTTTCACGAAATTAGTAAAATAACGTTACAATTAGTGCACTTTCACTTTCTCCCCCCCCCCCATGGCCCACACATATATACATTATATGCGTATAACGCAAGCGAGGCATATATAATACAAATACACACATCAGCACACACATCTAAACATATTTTATCTCTCATCTTTACACACCATTCTCTCTCTATAAACACCACCAAGAACCACACACCACCTCCGGCCCCACCTCCTTCAACACCGTCGTCACCATGAGAGCCGCATCCACCATTCCACTGCCGCCAACACTACCAACGATAAACCACAACACCACCATCCCACTGCCGCCGCCTCCGAACACCCACCAACACCACCACCATTGTGTAATCCAACCACCAATGTGTTAAAGAATCACCATTAGAATCACCATAACTGGTTCGATTACCTATCTACTTTCAGCCTTGGTCACCATTACCTTTCTACTTTTAGTTTCCACAAGTACACCCTAATCTTTCAAACTTTGCTAGCACCACCCCTCTACTTTGATATTTCACATCACCCCCTCAACTTTATCACATTTACACCACCACCCCTCTACTTATACATGTTGTTTTTTATCCTCCCCCTCAACTTTTACACATTTCCGCTACCACCCCTCTACTTTTATACATTACGTTTTTTACCCTACCACTTCTATTTTCCATTTCCCTCAAGTTTTACACTTGGCGTTTTTACCCCTTGCATTATTACTCCATTTTTATACCCGCTTAGCTTTTAAAAACTACAATTTTAACCCCTATACTACAACTCCTACTTTTGCAAATGCCAGTGCATTGTGTTTTACGACACGTCTTAGGCATTGTGTTTTATACTTCGTGTCTAGTTTTGTGTTTTACACTATCTTTGTTATTGTCTTTTATGTATTGTGTTTTACACTTATTTTGTAATTGTATTTTATGTAGTGTTGTAAAAATCGCGACTTGGCGGCGACTAGTTGGCGATTAATCGCTAGTCGGTCAGTAACTGAGTAATTTTTCGTTAATCAGTCCATTAATCGCTAGTCGGGCCTAGCCGGGCAGCCAAAAATCGGTGATCCCGGCCAAAAACCTGTATATTCCAACCAAAACCTTTAAGTTCCGGCCAGTTTCCAACCAAACCATGTGAATTCCAACAATTAATCTTGTATATTTATAAATGAGTTGAGTAAAACCTAGCTACTTAAAATATTTACCTATAAAAATATGTATATGTATATGTATACATAAAACTGAAATTTACATATAAAAAACCCGATCCGATTAATCCCGAGTAGTCGCTAGTCCACCTCACCGGCTGACCAGCGACTGGCGAGTTCTCCAAACTTGCTTTTATGTATTGTGTTTTACACTTTTTTGTAATTGTCTTTTACGTATTGTGTTTTACATTTTTTTTTAGTAATTATCTTTTACGTATTGTGTTTTACAACATTTTAGTAATTGCCTTTTACATGCGTTTTATGAATCGTCTGTTGTCTTATTACACATTTCCGCCCACCACGCGCCGCCCCACAAACAAAATACTAGTTTATAAATCCTTTTTGGAAGAAAAAAAAAACGAATGGCCCATTTAAATAAGCCCATGGGTGCATTTATCTTGGGCCACAGTCCAAAAATATCGCCGCTGCAAGTACTGTAAACCGCCCCTTCTCGTATTTTCTGCATTTCAAAAGAAATCAAACACAGAAACCCTAGACTTAACTCCGTCATCTCCGACCACCGATCCCTACCGTTCTTCTTACACTCACATCTACAGCTATGCAGTCACCGGTTCTCGTTCTCAGTAAGTCCGTTATTCTCGCACTCACACGCACATATCTCATATATCCAACATCATATGTTGTGATCTCGTGATTTGCTACGGTTTTTCTTCATAACTCTAGTGTTTTTGTTAGCTCACTCTAATCTAGTTTTGTCACTAGTCTCACATTTCAGAGAAGTTATGAATCCATTAGGTTTAGCATGTTTAGAACTCGAAATCCTGCTCAACTGTATAAATTTGCTTTTTGTTGTTTTGGTGACGGTTGTTTAACTGGATTTAGAGATTGTGAGAGTTTAGTGGTGAAATGTTATGCATATACTGGTAGATATTGTGTGTGTGTGTGTGTTTGTGTGTGTGTGTTCTCAGAGATTTGAATCACATGGTTTAATGTGTATTTTAATGGTACTTTGAATTTTGGTCTAGAAAGTGTATATATGCATTGACATATTTAAGTTGAGTTTTTACAGTTTTTTAAATGCTTTATTGATGTCATTTATTTACTGTTGTCATTATTCATTTAAAAGGACTGTTATTGGGAACAAAATTTTATTACTATATGAAATACTGTAATGTTTTGGATATGAAGGAGTACAAGTTTCAACACAACAGTGAGCTTTGTGTGTCCCATATGGCCATATATCACTTACTATACTTACTTGCTTTCATGAGTTTTTTATACTACACTTTTGTCTTCATACTTTGTAATTAATCTCAATTACATGACTTTAAATATGAACACATCACTAAAGGACTTAAAGACTTTTAAAAGTGATTTAGGAAGGGTGAGCTTATATGGGTATGGTGGGAATCAAGGGGAAACAGATTATAAACTTCATTTGAAATGAGATCTCACGTGTGTACTATTTGAACTGTGCAGAGGATTCGCTCACTCGTGAATCTGGAAGTAAGGTGCATCATGGAAATATCCAAGCTTCTAAGGTGCATACAAATTTACTTGTTGTGTATTGAATTGTTGTCAGATTTCTTTAAGCCTGTCGTTTCTTTTAGACTATTGACTGTTAGTTCATCTATGTAAAGAAAATGTGAAGTTATACATCTTATTCAAAATTGATGACTTTCTATACTTTGGGTGATCATGAATTTATTTTCTTTCTTGTTTATAGGCCGTGGCTGATATTATTCGTACCACATTGGGTCCAAGGTCAATGCTAAAGATGTTGCTTGATGCTGCAGGAGGTGCTTATTTATTATTATTATAATTATTATTATTATTGTATTTCAACATGTTGGGCTTTTTTTTTGTGTGTGTGTGTGTGTGTGTATATATATATATATCCATAGCATTTTAACACGAGGTTCAAACTTTTGGTGATATATTTTTATAGGAATTGTGGTCACTAATGACGGGAACGCCATTTTGCGGGAGTTGGACGTCGCTCACCCAGCTGCAAAGGTATTTTTAAATTTGTAATTATCATATCATTTTCATTTGTCATTCACTCGTTTACGTTCGTTAATTACTGTGTTTTCTAAATCATGTCTTTATATAATAATAATTTTTCAGTCGATGATTGAACTAAGCCGCACCCAGGATGAGGAAGTTGGTGATGGAACTACATCAGTCATTGTTCTTGGTATACAAAATCATTTTTTTTCTCTCAAACTTTAACATCAAACAACTTTGTTTTACACTTTTTTATATTTACCCTCTTTTATTGTTAAATAAAAAATCTAGCTGGTGAGATGCTTCATGTTGCGGAAGCTTTCATAGACAAGAAGTATCACCCCACAGTTATATGCCGAGGTATCTTTTTCTTGACGTCTAAACTATTTTCGTAACCTAGTAAAAGTTGCAAGATACAAGTAAAGAATTATACATTTGCAGCTTACAACAAGGCTCTTGAAGATGCTCTTGCTGTGTTGGACAAAATCTCCATGTCTATTGATGTGAACGATCGTAAGCTCCATCATTGCTGTTTTTTTTATACTCCATACATATTAAGTCTCAGAAGATTAATAATTGAATTTGCTTTTCTGCTGCTTCTTTTTTTCTTGAAATTTTGTGTTACAGGTTCGATGATGCTGGGATTGGTGAAGAGTTGTATTGGCACAAAGTTCACCAGTCAATTTGGAGATTTAATTGCAGTGAGTATCTTATTAATTATTAATTTTTTATTATTAATTAAAAAAAAATTCTTATACACAACCCTTAGATACCACACATTTACACATTCAATTGTTTTTGTGTTACTGACCATAATCTGTCATCTTTTAGGATCTAGCACTTGACGCAACGACAACGGTCGGTGTTGATCTAGGCCAGGGCTTACGAGAAGTGGATATAAAAAAATACATAAAAGTCGAAAAAATCCCCGGTGGCCAGTTAGAAGATTCCAAAGTCCTCAAAGGCGTTATGTTCAACAAAGACGTCGTCGTCCCCGGAAAAATGAAACGAAAAATCGTAAACCCTCGTATCATTTTACTCGATTGCCCTCTTGAATACAAAAAGGGCGAGAATCAAACAAACGCCGAATTAGTCCGAGAAGAAGATTGGGCCGTACTGTTAAAAATGGAAGAAGAATACATCGAAAACCTGTGTGCGCAAATACTCAAATTCAAACCCGATTTAGTGATCACCGAGAAAGGGCTTAGTGATTTGGCGTGTCATTATTTTAGTAAAGCGGGAGTTAGTGCAATTAGGAGGTTAAGGAAAACGGATAATAATCGGATTGCTAAGGCGTGTGGAGCGGTTATTGTTAATAGGCCCGATGAACTTCAAGAATCGGATGTTGGAACTGGTGCTGGGCTTTTTGAGGTTAAGAAAATCGGTGATGAGTTTTTTGCTTATATTGTGGATTGTAAAGATCCGAAAGCGTGTACGGTTCTTCTCAGAGGTGCCAGTAAGGATCTTTTGAATGAAGTTGAGCGGAACTTGCAGGTAAATCTGAATTCGGCGGGTTGTCGTACGAGTCGGGGTGGATTTATTTGAAGCATTCATTCTCTTAAAGAGTTTACATTTTTTTTTATAAATATTTCGTCCCAAATATGTTTACAAAAAGTAGATTATTTCTATAATACTAGGTAGGGGTGAGCAGAAAGCCGTAAAAACCGAACCGAAACTGCAAAACCGAATAGAAAAAACCGAACCACAAAAAAAAAAAAAACTGAAAAAATCCGAACTGAAATTTACAGTTTGTTTCAGTTTTGCATTTTATGAAAACCGAAAAAAGCAAACTGAACAACGCAAAAAATCAGTTTTTTAATGTTGTTATATATTGGTTTAGAGATTATAAGTATTTATAATTAAAACAATAACATGTTTATTTATCTTTGAATTGATTTATCTATTGCCTACAAGAAATAACAAAATTTAACATAAAAATTAAATGATTTTCAAAGTATTATAAAAGAGAATGTCTTAATATAAACTTTGATAAGAAGGTTAGGTACTTACGTTTATGTGAATAGTAATTAAATTAAAAAAAGTTTTAGTGGATGATTAACATAAATAAATTTAAACATCTAAGAAAAATTCTTAAAACTTGGATTACATCTTTATTTTTGAATCTTACTTAATTTTGTTCCAAAAACCAAAAAACAGACTTGTTGCTAAAACTGATAAAACCAAAACCTGAAACCGAACATTTTGGTTTTGCCATAAAACCAAACAGAACCATGCACGCTCCTAATACTAGGTTTTGAAAAACAATTTAAAAGATATACACATTGGCCGTCTGAAATATTATCTCAGTATTAGACTAGATTTTTTGAATAAAATGGTATAAAAGGTTTTATGCATTAAAAATACACTTTTGACGTAATCTTTTTTATTATTGGTAGGATGCTATGTCAGTGGCTAGGAATATTCTAAAGCATCCAAAACTTGTACCCGGTGGTGGTGCAACTGAGTTGACCGTTTCCGCTACACTGAAGCAGAAGAGCTCTTCAATTGAAGGCATTGAAAAGGTTTCTTTTTGTAATTTGTATACTTCTAGAACATATCATTCTTTTCCTTGATAAATATAAGTTGTGAATATTGTTGATGTTAATTTTTTTTATTTTTGAAACAGTGGCCTTATGAAGCTGCAGCTGTGGCGTTTGAGGCTATACCAAGAACATTGGCACAAAACTGTGGTGTCAATGTTATTCGAACCATGACCGCACTTCAGGGAAAGGCAAGTTACTTGTTTTCAATAGAGAACTGTGTGTGTGTGTATATATAGGATTAGGATCAAAATTCAAATGAGAACCAAAGTGAGATTTGCGAACCGAGAGAACCACTCTCAACCATGCAAACTTTTTTTTTTCGTACTTTTATTTATATGTTACTAATCTGGACCCAAATAAAAGAAAAACTGAAATTATATGTAGATTGATGGGTTACATATACGCACATCGTAAACTACACATATATGTGTACATTCGCATGCTACATATATGTATATCATCAATCTACATATTTTTTGGGTTTTTTTAATTATTATTTTTACAATAATAACCAATTAAGAAAAAAAGTTGAAAAAAATAAATAAAAATTAATTGGTTAATAGTGGTTCCTTACCCTATAGTGAAAGTTTTAAATGCAAATGGGTTTTAATGTGCTAAGTGAGAAAATAACGTGCGTAATTATGCTTGTAACATGCGTAATTCGGGTTAAACCAACCCATGCATAATTTGAGTGTAACCCATGCGTAATTTTCATGTTTGATGGCATACGGGATTTGAATTTTGTAACATGCGTATTTTAAAAATGAACATGCGTAATTTGTGATTGCAATTTTACATGTTATTCCTATATATATATGTGTGTGCCTTCATAGAGATTTGTGATTACAATTTTACATGTTATTTCATTACAGCATGCAAATGGAGAGAATGCATGGACAGGAATAGATGGGAATTCTGGTGAAATTGCTGATATGAAAGAACTAAAGGTGCAAATTCCCTCTCCTCGGTTGCACCGTTATTTATTATGATATTTTTTTCTCATTATTTAGTGTTTTTACATTTGGTTTTAAAATGGCGATTTCAACCCATTTACTTGTGAATGAATCAATCAGAATTTAGTTGAAAGTGGAAGATGTTTAAAGTTTCTTAAAGTTAACACATTAATTATGGCTTTTTGAAAGATTTACATTACTTGTCTAAATCTTGTATTTGTAATCATAATTAACACGTTAACTATTTTAATTATTTATTCAAATATTTGAATAAATATGTTTATCATTTTGGTTTTATGTTTTGGTAGATTTGGGATGCTTATAACGTGAAGGCTCAGACATTCAAGACTGCCATTGAGGCCGCTTGTATGCTTTTAAGAATCGACGATATTGTAAGTGGAATAAAAAAGAGACAAGCTCCCGGAGCTAGCCAACCATCAAAACCCACTATTGAGACAGAAGGGGACGCTGATAACGAGCAGATGATTCCCGAGTGAAGAAAAAACATTAATTTGAGTTATCTTGGGAAGTTTTTCACTCGTTTTAATCACAATTTCTTGTGTGTTTTATTGTTGCTAAGGCCTAAACTATTTAGTTAACTAAAATTTTGGTATGTTATGCTTTTGGGGTGCTTTACTTGTCTTAGTTTTCATGACCCACCTTGAATCCTGGTATTTGATGTTCATTTTGATCTGTTGACATTGTATGATAGGTAGCAGTTGTACTCAGTAACATGAGTTTTGTTTGATCCGGGAAAGCGGCTTTTGGTCAACGATTTATCTATCCTTACAAATGTTTTGCATCTGTATCTCTTGTTAATATTGTGAGAAGATTAAACTATTTTATCTTTTATTGTATATTTGCTATGCTAACAAATCCAGAGCTGTAATAAATCATTTGGTTACAATTGTATTTTTTAAATTTCAAAGTTAATTTCTAATTGCGAAATAATTCATTTGGTTATTTGATGTGATGGAGGTGAGAGGGTTGATTCATTTGTTGGTATGGCTATGTGGATGAGCGTGAGAGGAGCTCGCAGGGGCGGACCTAGCCTTAACCGGGGGTAACCTCCGCTACGGCTTGGCTTGGAAAAATTTGACGTTTTTAGTGTAAATTTTGGAAAAATTTGATGTTTTTTCGATTTCGTTACGGCTTATTTATAAAACGTTACGGCTTGGCGTGAATCCTAGATCCGCCACTGGGAGCTCGGCCATGTGGGCACCACACTAATGGATCGCCGCGCCTTTGGTTCGTTAGCGGGGCACATGGAACATAAACTTGGTTGCAGTCACGGGTGTCACGGGTGTCGGAGCTTTTGGGGAGATTCTTTTCATCCGATTTATTTTATTCAACCAGTCCATAAGCTCCATGATACGAACTGACTCACATCAGGGACTATCCGAGAACGAACTTGCAAAAGTTTGGGACTATAGTTGTAATTTTAGAAAGTTATGGACTAAAGGTGAAAAAAAGGCAAACCATAAGGACTATCCGGGCATTTAACTCCAAATAAAATATATATTTTCAGTCACATAAGTGGTTTTGGCACAATCCAAACCCGATATTGTAACGAATGCGATATTGTTTAATAATAAGTATATGTATACAAATAATTAATAATTACATATTTGGCTCATAGGACTGGCAATTCTGACACGAACACGATACGAACCTACACGAAGTTTATAACAGGTCGACACGATAAGACCTGTTTAATTTCGTGTCGTGTTCGTGTTTTAACAGGTCATGCCAGACACGATATGACATGTTAAGACCTGTTAAGATTTAAGACCATTATACAATACCTGTTAATGGCTAAATATCAAACATGTAGTAACAGGTCGTGTTCATGTCTTAACATGCCGTGTTCGTCTCTTAACAGGTTGTATGATACGTTGGTAATTTGTTTGTGTCTTAACATGTCGTTTCGTGTAACCTGTTTATTACCTATTTCAGGTTCATGTCTTATTGTGTTCGAGTCTTAAAAGGTTGGGTTGACACGATATGCCAACCCTATTGGCTCACACTCACATGACTATTACACACGTTAGTGAGTGTGGGGGTGGAAGCACTCTGTCTACGTGACACCTCACATTTCACGTGACCATTACATTTGATTATGAGGAGAAATGAGAGAGAATGGATTTTTGGTGTTGCACTTATTGGCCAGCTTTATGTGGCAAGCATTTGGTGAAGATCTTTAATTCAACTTTGCCTAATGATTAGGACTTCATTTGGGTTTAAATCTAAATGACTTGCATAAAATGGAGACAGTTCTAGTCCCAAACCACTAAGTTGAAACCATCCACCCATGGTTTCAAAGTTTGGGTAAAGAAAGCCCTATTCTTTGTAAAATAACAAGAAGAAAAAGAGTTGTGCATGAGGTAAAAGGCTAGAAAATTTAAACCACTAATGCTGTTTGTATCATTGAACAGAACATGCAAGAAGTTGTGATATACATCATTTATAAATTGGATCACTAATTATGAGAAACTAAACTCTAGTTATCATTGTTTAATGACGCCGACATGCAGTGGGGAGCCAGAAAACTTTTCCTATGGTGACGTTTTTTTATCGATATCCGGGTTTGTATAACCCGGAGTCCAAATTTATTAACAAATCGCTCTTTAACAACTCTCAATTTATCTACATACCTCAACATATATAAAATATACCTAATTGGGCCTTTTGATGATTTAAAGCTTACTATATAAAAAATACCTAATTGGGCTTAATTTTTAAACTATAAATATGTTTATTATGTAGAACGTTTAGAAAAAAAAATGTCTCCAAAAAAAAAGCAATGGTGTCGCTCGTAAAAAACAATGGTGTCACTCGTATGTTTTCTATTATACGATACATATAAAGCCCACATTTGAATGGTGTCGGTCGACACCGTTGCCGAGTATGTGGCCCCACTACTGCCAACATGGATGATCCTTAAACAGTGAATATATGTTTTTTTAAGTTAAACTTTATAAAACGACTACTGTACCTTTATATTTAACTAATGAAAGTTGTTCAAACCCCCTCCACATCTACCATAGACTTGGGATCTAAAACAAAGTGCTACTTCTCGCTACCTTATCTACGGTCAACCAACCCATAGTGAGATTGAAATCAAAGTTCATAGAAGTTCGATCATAAAACGTACAATAAAGATCGAAAATGTCATGAAGATAACGTTGTCAAGTGGCTTGAGAGTTCATTGGCAAGGGGAGCCAAGAAGGAGAAGAAACGTCAGGACAACAAAGTTGTAAAATTACAACTTTATTTTGAGCATTCTGTAGGCGTTTCACGACAAGTAACAATTTTTTTAACGATAGCTAGTCCTATGGACCATCTGTTTTATACGTTAACGAATAATGATATATTATAAAGTTGCTCATACTCAATGTTGTAAAAATCTGGATTAATCAGAAATCGGTGGCTCACCATTAAATATCGCCTAGTCATACCCAATAATCAGTAGTAGGTCAAAGTCGGACCAAATCGGCCCATGGGTTTTTTTTTTAATTATTAAGTAGTTGATATGTTATGTTTAAGTTATATTGCTTATGTTTGAACCATGCTATATGTACTATAAGTATGTATGTATGTGTATATATAAAAACAACAGGACCTAGTATAATCTCACATTCTCACCTATAGCCAAGCTATATTGGTAGAGTCTGCAGATGGTGAGATGTGTGTGTATATATGTATACAAAAGTTTGAAAATTTTAATTTAAAATTTTCAATCTGTTTAATCGGGTACCTGATGAGCCAACTAGTGTCTAGTAACTTTTACAACACACTCATACCAAACCAAAATAAAAACAACCATACAATAAAAACCTTTGGTACATCATTTAACTACCATTGCATGTTTTGTGGGTTAAAATGTTTAAAAGCATGGCACTTGGTCTTTAAAAAAAAAAAGCAAACCCCCTCTTTCGTTATAAAGGGGAAAGGCGTACTGATCACAAAAGCCGAAAAGAAATAAACTGAGATTCAGATAGGCGAGGCGCCGAGTATTCATACAATATTAATCAACTATTTTAAAACAATACTAACTCTTACGGCCTGTTTGTTTAGCTCTTAATGGTTCAGATCTCTTACAAGTTCAGCACGTAATGGTTCAGACCTCTTACAAGTTCAACACTTAATGGTTCAGACAGATTGTTTCACAAGCAGATATCTGAATGATTCAGACATTTGCCTCTGAATGGTTAAACATTATACTAAATCGTTAAGATATCTTATCTGAATTGGTTAGATATTTGTTTCTAAACGAATAAGCATTATATTAGTTGTTAATGGTTCAGGCATCTTAGTGGTTCGGCACTTAATGGTTCAGACATTTTATTTATTCAAAACTTACCCATTCAGATGTTCCCAAACAGTCCCTTAATCTTGAACACTAAAAGTTGTTAAAGAAAAGAGCATCAGGTACAACCTAAATAGGTTTAGGCACAAGTTAATAAGCACATAACATGTTACCCAAAAGTCGTCAAACAAAAGATCACTTTTTTTGTAGGGGTGGCAAAATGGGTGGGTTGGGTAGGTTTGGGTAATGGGTTAGGATGGGCATGGGTTAGAATGGGTTTGGGTTAAGATGGGTTTATTAAGAGATGGGTTAGAATGGGTTTAGGTCAAGATGGGTTTTTGTCAAAATTCAAAAAAATTTCAAAAAATTCAAAAAAATCCAAAAAATTCAAAAAAAATTCAAATAAATCCAAAAAATTCAAAAAAAAATCAAAAAAAAATTCAAAAAATTCAAAAAAATTAAAAAAAAATAAAAAAACTTTGAGATTGCAGGCCATCATCAGAAAATTAAAAAAAAAATAAAAAAGTCAATGTGTAATAGTTCCAAGACTGAACTAGACTGTAGTACTGTACCAAGACTGGAAAAATTAAAACTTTCTCACCATATGGGAAAAAAATATTGACAGTAATGAAGGAAAATTTCCAGCAGGCAGTAATGAAGTTAAAAAATATTATGTAAACAAATATGTAAACAAGAATATGCTAATAAGTGATCACCTCTTAAAAGGATATACCTTTTACAGTCACAGAAAGAGTAATAACCAAATATGTAAACAAGAATATCAATATTCACCCCAAATGTTAAGGGATAAATATACACAACCTATAATAAAATAAACATGACGCCTAAAAGAACACATTTACAAAAGAAAACAAACACTTGTGGTCTATCAATTGTGTCGCTACATTCACAACTAATATATTTTTTACATCAAGTCGTTTTTACATTTTTACAAAGAACTAAAAATGTTTATTCGGGTACAGTTAAAAGGCATTGCAAACGTTAAAGTAATTGAAGTAGTTTTGAGTGCAATCAAAGGCTCAAGAAGCGGAGCCTTACGATGTAGTACCTAAACAAATACGACCATTGCTATAGATATGAGAGCGAAGCAGAGCCGGATGCAAAAACACCACCTCAGTCATTTCATCGAACAACTTGTAAGCAAGAAGCCAAAAGCCACAGTCATTTCATCCATACACATAACCAAATGCATCAACTAAACCTGAGATCAAATGGCGGGGTTGCATCAATCTAACGAAACACTAAAAACCGAGTTAAACGATTAATTTGATAGCACATCCAGATATTATGTATAGACTTTAAAGTTTAAACACTATTTCTACAAGCTGTTTTTACTACAGCCATATACTCAATCTGGCTATTGAATATCAAATAATCACTTTTAAAATAGAGATTCAAAATTCCAAACACCCTTTAAGCAATCAAAGAAGGTAATACTATTGGTCATTGATTGCTTAACAATGCGAAAAACAAAGGCATGATTACTTTAGAAGTTGATATCATAGACTAAACTACTTCAATACACAAAGCATGCAGTTTAAATGAAAAATGTGAACATTTTTTTCTTTCTGTAACTTGAAAAGATTAAAAAAAGTACCTTTTTTAGTCGACGATGCTTAGCAAGGGCCCAATTGGTCATAATTGAAGCAGCAACCACAAGAAAGATATAACCTGCAACAGTCTGTGCTGCTACATTGAATCCCAACCATTGATAAATCTCGGTTGTGTAATTCGCACAAGTAACAAAGTTAAACAAAAACCCACGAGGAATCTGGTACCCTTCGCATCTCGTTAAACAAATCTATCACCTCTTCAAACAGTTTAACTCGAACATACCCAGATATTATACAGTTCCATGACACCGCATCTCTCACAAGCATTTCATCGAACAACTTCGTTTATTTTCCCATACCATACTTTCACCCTCTTTCCACCAAACTTCACTTTCTTCCTGCAGTTTCTATAAACTTTTTTTTAATTCAAAATAAAGCTACAATCCTAGTATTTCATAAACCTTGCAATAAATTCGCTTTAACACGCAAACCACCAATTGATTCACAGATGAGAAAACTCAACCACTCTTAGCCTCTAACTTCACTAATCAACTACAAATTATCACTATCCGATTCACTTGAAGCCTCCTCGATCACCATATCACAAAATTCAGTACTTATTCAACAGAAAACAGATTACATAATTCAGCAAAAAAAAGTTAAAAACTGTTAACCGACTAATTGATTTTGTTTGTGCAACTACTTGATTTCAGTCCAGACAGAGATAAGCATGAACAACATACTCAATTGTTAATATTCAACAACACTCACCTGATTAGGTTAACTTCACCAACTAACTACAAACCCTAATTTCAATCAAAATTAACATGCAAATCAAAATTACTCCAAAATAAGTCCAAAATCAATCCGATCAACATAAATAACAACGAATTTACCCATGAGAGAAGCTTCGAGCATGTGATACGCAAGTAGAATCTGATCGGTAGGGTTGATGACGTCAGCCGGACGGCTCTGGATTTCCGTAATGCTGTAAACGTTGTACATCATGATGACAAACACGGTAGCACCAACGGTGCTCTGCCGCGTTTCGCACGATCTAATCCGATTATCAGAAGCTTTCGGAGTGGAGTTTTGAATAAGAGCAACATAATTGTTACCATTTCGATGAAGAGAACGCCGAAGAAGAGGTATATCATTGTTGTGGATTGCGAGTTTACTGCAAAAACCCTAGATCGGTGGTGGAGAAGATGATGTGGAGAGTGTGTAGGTTCTAGGGTTAGGGTTAGATACTTAAAAACCCATTCTAACCCATGTTAAAATTTAGAAGGGAATTTTAAAACCCATCCTAACCCATCTTTACTAAATTCTCAGCCCATTCTAACTTATTTTCTTTTTTAAAGAGGCCTAAAATAACCCAAAATATCATGGTTGGGTTTTTATTGCCACCCCTACTTTTTTGTAATCCGTCTAAGGCTATTTAGAGAATTTGGGATAATTTAGCAAATAACATATCTCAATTTAGACATGTATTTTACATAATTTAGCAAAATAACATATCTCAATTCTTAAAGCAACAGTCAAAGCCCGAACTCCCAACATCAAACTTTAATCCATAAACGGCAAATTACAGAAACCACAACATTTTCAATCAAATCACAAAAACCAAAATAAATCCAATCACAAAAACCAAAATATAATCAATCATATCACAACGTAAGCAGAACGTAAGCAGAATGAAAGAAGACGTTAAGATGCTTGGTTACATGTGGTTAAAAAGTCGTGTGAAGCTGGAAAATTTAGCATGGGTCAACTGGTGCAATTTCGATTTGTATGCTCTTGGTGTATGAATGTTATAATTGGTGTATGGTGTCTTGGTGAACTCTCTGGTTAATTGTTTGGTTACCCAGAAGCATTGAATAAAACTTTGGTTGGACTTTCAAAAAAAAAAATCAATCATATCACAAAAATTTATAACTTATTTAACCTAATTTAGCTGAAAATGAATCTAAACTTCACAAAATCTCAAATAACATTATCATTGCACATAACATACTTCTAAAAGTCAAATAACATAATTCTGGATGGGCAAACGGTACCGGATACCAGTACGGAAACAGTTTCGGTACCGACTTTTGACGTTTGTCGGTACCGACTTTTGACGTTTGTCGGTACCACTATTTACCCTCAAATACTAGAACCGTACCAAATATATTCGATATAGGTACCACCGTACCGGTATCCATTTTTTGAAGATTTTCAGTACTGAGCTCATCCCAAATTCTCCAAGTCAAAACTTTAATCCATAACATCAAATAACATAAACCAAAACATATCCATAATCAAAACCCTAAAGATTCCAAATCTCAAATAACATAATCATTGCAAATGATAATAAAATTCTCAAAGTTTTAACATAACAACCCTAATTCAAAACCAAAAACAGTACCATTAGCCTCTCAGTACCTCCTTCCACCACGTGCACCACCATAACCACCAGGAATCCCACCGGAAACCACCGGCGTATCCTCCTTGAGCACAATCCCCGGCATCTCACTCATCCCAAGAGAAGCCAACAACTCAATCGTCTCCTTATCAACCTCAATCCTATCCACTTTAATTGCGGATTCATCCGGAACAAAGTCCATACGCCTCTCTCTCTCCTCCTCCTGCAGCTTCAACGAGATCCCTCTCACCGGACCTTTCTGGATCCGCTTCATCAGATGCGTTGAGAATCCAGCAATCTTGTTCCGGAGCCGCTTCGACGGAATGATTGCAACTTCTTCTAAGATCTTCTTGTTTGTGTGGAAATCGAGTGTCATTTTTGAGTAGTACCGTTCGATTACTTGACGAGAGGATTTCTTCACGGTTTTGGTGCGGACTCGACCCATGATTTGCTGCTCCGGCGATGTGTAACTGCTCCGGCGACGGTTAGAGGATAGTGTGTGTAGCTAGGGTTTGTGAGTGGGGGTGATTAGGGTTTGTTTGTTTGTTATAAGTGTGTTGAATGTGGGCTGATTTTGGGCTGAAAGTTGGATTTTGTTTGTTAGAAGTTAGACCCAGCCCATAACATTTACAAACCTATTTTACATTTTTACCCATTATGTCATATCTCATAAGTGTGTGAAGTTTGAACCATCTATGATTCTTTAATAGTAGATAAAGGTTGGGATGAGCTCGGTACCAGTATCGAAAATACCGGTACCAAATTCATCAAATATGGGTACGGGTACCAAAAATATTCGGTACGGTACCTGTATTTGAAGTCAAAATTCGGTAAAATACTGGTACCGTACTGAAGCGGTACCGAAAACGCCAAAAAGTGGGTACCGATTCAGTATGGAAAATTCGATACTGGTACCTGGTACCAAATACTCATCCTTAGATAAAGGTGTACAAAACGTCAAAACGAGTTGGGGCCTAAACCGGTTTACGTTGTAAATCGGTCAGTTTTCTTTTTACTTGGGATCAAATCGGTTTGGCTCAGACTGGTTCAGGTTAGGGTTGAAAAACCTAAACCATTCATACCGATTTGGATTGAGTTTAAACAGGGTTGGAGCGTAGCACCAGTTTTTTAATTGGGCCCTAATCGGTTCTGGTTGGAATCAGCTCTCAACACAAAAATCTTGAACATGTGCCAAACCGTCGGGTTGGGTTGGGGCCCAAACCGAGTTTTTTTTTTTTTTTTTTTTTTTTTACAAACCGGTTTTGCACACCTCTATATGGTAGGCACTAGGCTCATACCAATAAATGAGTCATGAGTAACTTGGTGGGCTCTTAATCGAGGGCCAGTGTTATCAATGTTTGCATTAATATAGGTTCGTTTATGTATAATAGGCTTCAGACCCAAAATATATCACAACTAGTATTATATCCATCTGGTAGACGGAGATTTCAATGTAATTATGACATTAATTTTTTTTCTTTTCATTCTAAACATAACACACACACAAAAAAAAAACAAATCAAGTGATGTTTAAGCAAGTTTGTCACGATGAGTAGTTTTGGTTAAAATTGGTTTACATTTTTTGAACGGCGAACGGATCTTATTCATATAATAACGGTGTCTAGTAACAAGATAAAAACCCAACAAAAAACCACAATTACATATTGGTTACACCATCTATCCCAATCCAATATATCTCCCCTACTTTTTACCCAAAGAAAAGACTCACTTTTAATCTCTTCTAAAGTCTTCATTGAGCACACCACACCTCCTTGTTGCTAAAAACATAATCATTTCTTACGTGCCAAAGACACCATGCAGCCGTATCATTAAGAAACACCACTTGAAGTGTCTTCCATTTTAATCTCATCTTAAAAATTGACTGAGCCAATCCATAACAGTTTAAGCATGTTGATTAACTTTTTAAAGGATAGTGAAGCAGGGAGATTAAGGGCATGTTTGGCTAAGCTTATTAGAGTTAAAAAGGACTTTTGGGAAAAGGACTTTTTGAAAAGAAGTTTTTAAAAAAAGTGTTTGGATTAGCTTATTGATGTAAAATGACTAAAATGTGTATTCTTTTAGATATAAGGGGGTAAAGAAGGGGTAATTTAGTAATTTCATTTTTGAAAAGTCATTTCTGGATCCAAAAGTCACGAATTGTTGGCTTTTCAAAACCTCCAATTTCCTTCTTTGCTTTAAGCTATTTCAAAAAGGACTTATCCATTATCCAAACATAAAAATAGCTTATTGACTTATCCATAAGCTAATAAGCTAATAAGTCTGTTTGAGAAGCCCATCCAAACATGCCCTAAGGAAGAAGGAATTTACAATTTAGGATAAAGAAAGAAATAAACACGGAAAAGTTTATAAGTGAAGATTCAAATCTGGCAACCAACTTTAGTAAAAATCACAAGACAGTTTTCAAATCCATATATGTATAATTTATTTTAAAGTTATAGTATATACAGTCGTCATATTCATAGTACTTGGTTTAAGTTATAGGATCGGTAGATTATATGGTACTTGGTTAGGTTATAGGATCGGTAGATTATATGGTACTTGGTTCAGTTGACACATTTCCTCAAACCTTGAATCAAAATGGGTAACCCCGTTGTAAGTTCAATGTAAACCACTTAAAGCCAAAAATCAAGCGGGATTGTTATTATTTAAAATTTAAAATCGAACCGAATTACATATTTAATTTGACTAAAAACCAAAATCAAATTGGGTTTTCACTTCCAAATCCAACTTTAATACAATTTTGTTTGCCCAACCTAGTCCAATAACAAATAATGGTTATCCCTCTTCGTTTATTACTTCAAACGCTCCATCAGCCGTAAGTTTTTTTATATCTGACCGTTGATTTTAAGTTTCAACTTTTCATGTTCAAGTGAAATGAATTTGATAAAAACTAGTTTTGTTATCGATTTCGGAATGTTTGACTGCAAAAACTCACATTTGTTCATTTCCGTACTATAAATTTACAACATCTTTATGTATAAAGGGGTTGTACCCGAGGCTTAAGAGGTTTCCAAAGAAATTAATATTACACTTTTAACCCAAAACTATTTGACTTTTTACTCGTAACCCGAAAGTTTTCATCTTTTGTAATTTAACCTCATAACTTTATTACTTTCAACTTTAGTCCCCTATACTTTTCATATTTCGCAATCTTTTTGTTTACATTCCGTTCTAAATTTTGCGAGTTAACACGGCGCAACGTGTGTGTGGTTCAACGTTTGTATGTTTCGTTTTACGCTCGTTCAAAATTTTGCGAGTTCGGTTAACGTTTTTACGTCATCTATTTTTTCCCCTTTAAAAAAGGTTCGTTTCAATGCGTGGGTCCTAAATCGACTTAGTTGTTATTTTCTTTGTTTTTTCGTTTCGGTGTAATTTATTCGCACAAACACGCCGCAAATTCAGTGTTGGTGGTCCCTAAAAATGGTGTGACATTGGTGTTGTTTGGTACAGGTTTATGCCCCCACCGCAACGCTGGAGGCTTAATACTAGTTCTAATCTAATTTTAAATGTTGTCAATGAAATTTGAGTCTGATTTCACCATGAATTTGATAAAATCATGCATTTCATTAGACCATGTGTAGTGGTTAAGTCAAATAATACCCCCACCATGGGGCGTTTTGCGACACGTGGCAGTCCAGTCAGCATGGGGCATTATTGGGCGTTTTTACAAAAAGGGCGTAGTGGGATAATGCCCAATAATGCCCCGTCAATCATTACACAATTATTAATTTTTTTTAATTTCATTTAAATAAAAAACATTACATTCTTAAAAAAAAAATCAAAAGTTATCTCCATCTTTAAAACCATATCTAAACTACAGGGACCAAAGTTGTCAAAACCAAACCTTTTAAACCTCCTCTGCGTTCCATCTTCTTCTTCGTTTATTTGCAGGTTTTCCGGCACAATTTCCGGCTAACCACAAAGCCATTCCGACTCGATTTCGTCTCCTTCCGGCACAATTTCCAGGTGTCTCCATCTGATTGGCTGGTGAAACTTGTTCAAAGCGTTGTTTAAACAACGCCAAACGACTTTTTTTTCGAAAATAACGCTCAAAACGCCGGGTGTAATGGTCCCCGGGCGTTATTTGGCGTTTTTTTTCATTTTTTTTTTTAAATACCGCCCCACTACGGGTGGTCTTAAAAAGAACCAGAATGACATCATGATTGGAATAAATAATCTGTAGTGTTAATCAATGGTCATGTTTCAAACACAAATTTCATTGACAATATTTAGTTTTCTATTACCATTTCATCTCCAAATTGTACTGTTGTCTGTTTATGCACAAAGTGGTAACAGTATAATTAAGATTTGAACACATAATTAGTATCTAAGGTTCTTTTAAGCAAACAGTATCACTTCTAGTAACAACATTATAATGCTGCAGGTTCTCCAAGTGTAAGTTCCATTAGGCCGCTTAGACAATTTGTCTCAGGTAAAGGAAAATCAGCATCTCGTATAACAACTTTTCACCGTGGTTACACAGGACATATATTTCGACTTTTCTACCTTGGTAATCGCCACAACATATTACCAGAAAACTCATGGAACCAACCAACACCCTACTAATTGATAATATCAAGAAAAGCACAAGCTTGCGTTGAGCAGATGACCTTTAAAAGAATAAAGGCAGAAAACAAAACCTCGTCTAGAGGGACTCAAGCGTTAGACTCAACCGTTTATCACTTTGTCAAATCCTCTACAAAGCTCAAGTTCGATCTCCCACCCTTTTACAGATCAAGCTCGATTGTGGTCAACGAGCGACTCAAATCACTTAAGGTTGTAGTGGAACATCAAATAAGGCCAACCATCTCAACATGATCCAAACAAATACCCTAACAATCATCAATTTTCAAGAAACATATATAAACAATTGAGCAAACAAATGTAGTACACATCAATCAAACACATGTTCAAAGGATTTCATAACTTCAGAAATTTAACAATTTTCATTTAGAAAAAGAGAGATTCTTCTTCTTTCTTCACACCTAGGTCCTAACATCAACATAGCATCACAATACAATCCTACTAAATCATCACTAAAAACACCATAAATTTGATATACCCTACATCACCATGGAAATGTGGATAAACAAACTAAGCTTTCTTCGGAGTTTTGGTTGGTTTAGTCGGAGATTTGGGTTCCTTTGCAGCTTTGTCATGAGACTTCTTTGGCAAAAGAACCGGATTGATGTGTGGAAGAACACCCCCATGAGCGATTGTCACACCTGCAAGAAGCTTTCCGAGCTCATCATCATTTCTCACAGCCAACAACACGTGCCTCGGGTTGATTCTGTTCTTCTTGTTGTCTCTTGCAGCATTTCCAGCCAATTCCAAAACCTAATAATCCGAATTCCAAAATCACACACAAATAAATCACAAATTGCAAAGAATCGACCGATCAATTACTAAACACGTTTAATCATTAATTTCAATTTCAATCTCTAACCAAAATTTAGATTCACAACATCAAGGAGACTAAAATCCAGATATCAGAAACTACTCACAAACGATCAATTGCTAAACTCATTCAATCAACATCTCAATTGTTAGCCTAAATTTAGATTCATAACATCCGATATCACAACCTAATTAACATCAATGAGACTAAATTTAAAAAAAAAAAAAAAAAAAACTCAGATCTTATAATCTAATTGCAAAGGATCAATAACTAAACTCATTCAATCATCATTCCAATCGTTAACTAAATTAATAACCGTAACATCAACGAGTCTAAAATTCAGTTATTACAAGCAATTTGCAAAACATCAATTACAAAATTCATTTAATCATTATCAATTGTTAACCTAAATTCAGATTCGAAATATTACAACCTAAATTACATTCGAAACATCAATAACAGTACAATTAAACGATGAATTACTACATTTCCTGAAGAAAAACAAACAGTATATATGTAATTGATGAAATTATGAAGGAAATCAGATAGCAAATTACCTCAGCAGCAAGGTATTCAAGCACAGCAGCGAGATAAACCGGAGCACCAGTACCGACTCGTTTGGCGTAGCGTCCAACCTTGAGGTACCGGCCGATCCTACCAACAGGAAACTGCAAACCGGCTTTAACGGACCGTCTGACCGGTTTCTTCTTCGGACCGCCTGCTTTCCTTCCGGCAGCACCTTTCTTCAACTTTCCACCGGCCTCCATGACAACTTTTGTGGAGAAAACGGATTGAATGGTGGTTTTCCGGCGAGTGTTTGTTTGTAGAGAGAGAGAGAGAGAGAGCGTGGAAATAGGGGAGGAGTGAGAGGTTTTTTTATACGGTTTTCTTTGGTTTGATGATGATCCTTGTGGTTTTCTGGTGTGGGGGTTTCTGGCCGTTGGATTGGGGTGATCGCGGGGATGTTTTGGTGATTCGTGTGAGTGGGAATTGGCCAATTAGAGTGTGACATCTGGGAGGGTTGTTTTTTTTTAAATAATTTACATTTTTGTTTCTTAGAGCATACGTAGTGGGGCGGTATGGCACCCCATAGCGCCGCCATGGCGCCGCCCACACCGAAACGCAGGGCGCTATGACCGGAGATGGCTGCCATGGCGCGATGGAGATGGCGCCGCTATTCTGGTTCCTTTCCAACATTCCACCAATCAGAAACAAGCAATTTTTTTTATATTAATTAATAAAGTTGAAAATTATTAAATAGGTAATGATGGGTAGGGGCTTTATGACTACGGGCTCTAGTGATATAACGCCCCATAAAGCCCCCGTGTGACGTGGCACGACACGTGTCGCATAACGCCCCACAAGGGGCTTTATGACTACGGATGGCCTTAGGTTTGTCAAGTTTTACAGGTTTGGTGGCTCTAAAAAAAATTTTGTTTGGTTGATGGTTAATTAGATATTTATTACTATTTTTAAAATTTAATAATAATAATAATTAGATCTATCACCGTCGTCGCGTTGCGGCGAACTTATTTTGTTATTTAGTCTGTGTTTACATGTGTTTTGAAATCACTATGAGCACGTTGTGCACGGAACCGCTGACAAGAATAAAAAGAAAATATATAAAAAAACACTAAAAGATAACCGAAAAAATATCAACCAAAAAAGTTGGATGGTAATAATGGTGTTCATATGAAACTCATGAGATGAGCAAATGGTATTGGATACCAGTACCGAATTTCTCAAACCGAAAGATCTTAAGTACCAATTCGGTATCGACTTTTGGCGTTCCTAGTACTGGTTCGCTACCAGTTTTTACCTTCATATACTGGTACCATAACCGGTATTTTCGGTAGCAATACCGATTCGGTATCGGTTGACACCGAGCTCATCCATACCCTTAAAACTAAAAAAAAAAAAAAAACATTAAAAGTTGAAGAAAATCAATAAAAAAAGTTGTACCATACCTATATTGTTCGTACGGTACCCATTATCAAGGATAATCAAACGGTTCCAGGTAGTAATAGCGAATTTTCCGAACTAAAAGAATTTCAATATCAATTCGGTACCACCTTTTGGCGTTTTCTGTAGCAGGCTGGTGCCGGTCTTTACCCTTCATGTACCGGTACCGAACAGTATCATACCAGAAAAACAATAAAAAAAAAGTTGGCACGTGGCATCTTTTGAATGAACCAAACACTGTTCATTGTGTTGGTTTTTTAATATATAGATAATAGATAATAGATAATAGATAATAATAATAATAATAATAATAATAATAATAATAATAATAATAATAATAATAATGAGAGTGAATTTTAAGGATTGTCCTTTATCTTTATACCCATTTTCAGACGATGTCTTTTATGTTCAAAATTGACGAGTTTTGTCCTTTATGTTTTCATATCATACACGTTTTGTCTTTTAGGCTTAACCCAGTTAGTTTTTCAGTTCAATTTGGTCATGTGCTTTGCACATGAGGGTATTTTTGTCAATTCAAATGTTGCAAAAGCTTTAAGCTGTAAATCTGCTGTTGAACTTACATTTGAATGACAAAAATGCCCTCATGTGCAAAACATATGACCAAACTGGGTTAGGCCTAAAGGACAAAACGTGTATGATATGAAAACATAAAGGACAAAACTCGTCAATTTTGAACATAAAGGACATCGTCTGAAAATGGGTATAAAGATAAAGGACAATCCTTGAAATTCACTCTAATATTAATAGTAGTAATACGATTTCCAAATTTTGGTAGTAGTTTCTTTTTATAAAAAAAAGGAACCTATAAAAAACTGTGCGTAATCAGTCTTTATTTTATTTGTATTTTGGTATTTAAACGATGTGTTGTGGTTTTAGGTAAATCTTCACTTTAGGTGGACCGCGAGCTTGGAACGAACACGCTACCCGACCCCAAGCGCTTCCGGATTAAAGTTTGTTTAAGGGTAAAAAACTTTTGTTTGTGAACCTTAGTTAAAGTTTGTTTCTTGTTTTAAACGTGTCCGAACTTGTTTTTTAAATTTGTAAGTAATGGTTAAGGGTGCAATCGAGCTCAGCTCGAAAAAAAGCTCGAACGAGCCGAGCTTAAACGAGCTCGAGCCCGAGCCTAAAAACAAGATCATTTAGTAAACGAGCCCGAGCCTGAGCTTCGCTTATCGAGCTCGAGCCGGATCGTGAGCCTAAACGAGCTTTCTATTTATATATTTTTATTAATATATTAAACATATATTTATATAATAATAATTACCATTTATACAAATATAAAAAATAACTAAATTATATGTATAATAATAATTATAATTAATATAAATTAATTAATAAATACTAAATGAGTCGAGCCTGAGCCGAGCTCGAGCTTGAAAAATTACCTTCGAGCCGAACTCGAGCTTTAGAAATAAAGCTCGAATCGAGTCGAGCTCGAGCTTTCATATGTTAAACGAGCTCGAGGTCGAGCCTGGTCGAGCTCGGGCTCGGCTCGTTTGCACCCCTAGTAATGGTAGTTGGTTAACAATGACCATGTATAAAATTTAGGTTCGTCGACTTGGTTATAATTTTGAAGGTTTTTAGTGTTGTATAAATCTAAGAGTTTTAATTGGGTCCAGGTTTCGACGTTCATAAATACGTGTTTTAGATCTTATACGTGATGGATGTCTCAACATAGGAGTCTTGTGTTTAAAAAAAAAAAAAAAAACCTACTGAATTTTGGAAATATTATCAAGAAACGACTATGCAATGGTTAGGATCCCCCTACTTCGTTTTGTCATTGCTAAGTACGTTAGCAAATGCTTGATCTGCGCTAGGGTCAAGGTCGAATACCAGAAGCCGTCAGGCTTGTTGCAACAACCAGAACTGCCAACATGGAAATGGGAGCAAATTTCCATGGATTTCGTTACAGGCTTACCAAGGTCCCAAAGCGGAAACGATACCATTTGGGTCATCGTGGACCGCCTAACTAAGTCTGCACACTTCCTTGCGATTAAGGAAACACACAAGTACTCGAAGCTTGCTGCTATCTACTTGAAGGAAATAGTTGCTAGGCACGGGGTGTCAATCTCAATCATTTCTGATCGCGACCCATGCTTTATGTAACACCCTTATTATTATTTAACGGTTTTCGTATACGATACGAAAATAAACGGGTAGTTATGATTTCAAATACATCGAAATTCGGGGTTCATTAAACTTTATTTACAGAATTAAAACTATACAAAATAACATGTTTGAGTTCGTCATTTAACAAAACAACGATACATAGTGCGGAAGCTTATTTCTTGATCGTGTTCGGTTCTTCGTTGTGCTTGATCATCCTCCGGTGCTAAAATCATACCTGAAACTCATAAAACATGAGTTGGATTAGTCATACGTAACTTAAAACGTATTTAAACGAGTCCGGGAAGCGAAACTGATTAAAATAAAAAATTTTCGCTGAAACTGGGCTTTTCGCGCCACGCGAAGGAACCAGGTTGCTCCCTCGCGCCACGCGGGGGAGACCAGTTTTCAGCAGGCTGCAGCTCAGTTCAGCTATGCCAATTTTTACGGAAACGGCCATAACTTCTTCGTTATTGATCCGTTTTACCCGATTCTTTTTCCTACGCGTCCGTAATTTAATCCTCCATCTTATGGAGTTAAAATCCTACATCCAACATAAGAAATTTTGAGACTTCTAAGCCTTTGACTCGTTACCTTTTTACCGAATTTTAACCCGTTTATGCATTTTATCAAACAAACGTATTTGTTTGATTCCTATATCACATACACTTCTTCAAATTGATGTTACCTACCATATTAGGTTCTAATCATAGGTTTATTACACAATTTAAACCCGTTTTCGCTCGTATGCTTATTTTGACCCGTTAAGGGTATTTAAGCACTTTCGAGCCTAAAATCGCTTTCATTTGTATCTAACTTTATATTTTCACATTTCTTACCAAGTAGTCTTCCACCACAACTATATTTGTGGTGGATTTAATATGGAGATACATATATTCCGAGTTTTATCCCTCGGACTATCATTTTACGGCAAAGACCCATATTGAGTCATTTGACCCAAGATTTACCCTTTTCATTCTTTATACTTATTCAAAGTATTTGCTTGATCATATAACTTGTTTTTAAACAACTCTTAAGGTTCATTTACTCGATTTTGCTTACGAGGGCGTTTTGGTCATCTTAAACCCTTTCTTTACAACAAAGGATTTTTCATGTCGTAATTGACCAAAATTCCACTTTTTAAACTAGGATCTTGTTTAAATAGCCATCATGTTTTTAAAACACAATGACAATAACTTAAATCATTCAGTTTACTTAAAAGATAACCCAATGTCCATTTTAACTTGTTTAGCCCTCATTGAACTTCAAGTTCTAATGATGATTTGACCAATTATACATACCTGGCTCGAATCAATATATTGACCCGTTTTGATACCTTGCCTTAGTAGCCGCTAAGTAATAGCGATGACAACATTCAATCGATATTTATTCCTGTAATCATGCAACTCGACAAAACATTAGCCGATATTGCCAAAGGGTGATATTTTCACCTTTTGACCCGTTTGGTCTATATGACCATTTACTTTTGCGAGATGGATTTATTATCATCTCGTCTACATAACTTGTACCGGTTTACACCATACGGTCAATTTACTTATAAATTTATTTCTTGATTATTTTGACCCCTTTATATCTTACGCCATAAAGTGTCCTTCAAAACTAACGGTTATCGTCAACGAGTGACTACATTGCCGTTTTACCCTTATTAATTGTATTGATTTACCTTATAAGGTAAATCACTCAAAACTCGTTATTTATTAGTCATTACATGACTAAATGACCTTATTAGCTCTTTTTAACCATTCAACATGGTTTATCATTATTGTCTTTTGTTTCGAACCTCGCACGTCGGGTCGAAACATCATAAGTCAAAATGTGACTTTTGATTATTCAAAATCTATAAAACCAATAGATATCAAATAAAAGGTGTAAGTTTTAACTTACCTCGCATCCGAACTACACTTTTCCTTTCCTTCTCGATTTGTTTGATCCGCTCCCTCATCAAGCTTTCACCTAGCTTGCCAAGCGTTAAACTATCATTGTAATTGTAAGATGGTTAGGTTAGTCATAATCATTTACAACTAAGCCATCCTACACTTTTATGTCGAAATTATCATTCGATTATACACTTGGTCGGTTTGACTTTTTAAAGTCAATCGACTTATCGACTTATTCAATGCACATTTGTTCTATTGAATTCCACTTAGGCATTTTAACAAACACCTTGTGGGCATATTTTTACTCATTTACAACTAGTTCATAACTAGTTATTTTTACTAAGATTAACATCAAAATTCAGCCTTTATCATAAATGATCAAATACTCAACTTACAAATTTGTTCAAGTTTCTTACTTCAACTATCATTTATGATAATTTCTAGCACTAACATATCATCACCTTCACCATAACATAATTAACCCATTTCATGGCAACTATGAACATATACCTAAACTCATAATTTGTTCAAGTATCATTCCCAATACTACCATCCATGATGGTTTCAAACATGATTATCTCATTAGCTTCATCATATAATCAAAACCCACTTGATAATCTACTTGTTCATCATTTAGAAGTAACCTACATCAAGTATTTCATAATCTCATCATATCTAACGAAATTAGGCATACATTGATGTGCTGAAAATGGGTTAATTAAAAACAACTAAAATTACCCTAATTCTAGACTCTCTAAGTTTTAAATTTATAAAACTAAGACTCTCTAAACCCTAAATCACACGACCGGCAAGTGTACCGATCGATGAAGTATAGCCTAAGGAAGTCCGAGTATCGAACCCAAGAGACTCTACTGAATACGCTAACGACTCTATCTAGACTGAGACTGACACGGACTTAACTAAATGTTTGTTGATTGGGGGGGGGGGGGGTTTCTAAAAATCCTAAATAATGCAAATAACGACTAAACTAGCTAGACGAACTAGACACGAACTCACACGAAAGCTGAACTCAAGGATGATGAAGGAACTACCTAGACAGGAATCCTGATTGCTGTTAGTTATAATTATAATTGGAAGTTGTCTGCTATGGAACCGGGATCTTGAAATTCTCACCTCTCGGGAAATCTAAGGACCCCTAATCCTTCTCAAGAGCACGCTAAGATCCCCTAAAGGTTGTTAAATTACCGGTTATTAGACTCCCTTACAAGACATCTAATGGGTTTAAAAAGGTATCCTACAAGGCTCACTCCCTTACGAGACCTAAACCTAGGATAGGTTTGTTTTCTCAGCTAGACTTGCTAGACAGCAGCCAAAAGGTTAACTTCCTAAGAAGGACCCACCTTGCGGTTTAATCACTTAGACCTAGCAATAATCTCGCACCTTACAGCTATTGACGATTAGTAGAACACTTGATTTTATTAAATTACCAACTATTACTTCTAAGGTTACTTGTGCACTTTTCACCCTAAAGGATCAAAGGTTTATTATGTGATATAGACACTCACCAAAACCTAAAACCCTAGCCCGACTCTATTCCGTGATAAAGACCGTCACCAAGATTCAAGCGAAACAATAATCAATAATAAAATAATATCAAGCACGCAAACACATCTAACTGATAGAACAAACCGTTTACAATTTATAAACTATCCATAGCATTCAAAAATCCAAGAATAATCAAAACCTATGCAATCATTCATCCATGTCTAGGTAGTAATAAAGATTTAGCCAATAATCATGTCTAAAAACATAGCAATCAATGTATAAACTGAATTCATCATGCAACAAAGTAAAACAAACGAAAACGAGAGAATAAGGATGATAAAACCCGAATCTTCACTCCCGAATGCCCCAAGATGTTACCCGATGATTCCACACGTCCCGAGCACTTCAACAGCCTCCAATCAGCCTCCAAGATCGCCCAAGATGTCCAAAATTCGTAACAAGTTCGTAATTTTTTTGTTGTTCCTCGGCTGATGATGATTAATGATTATTTATATCCCAAAAACCCTAATTCCGTAGCTGGTACAAGACTGTTTCGCGTATTGAACCCTCTCGCGGCCCGCTTCAACTTATGTGTATCATTCACGCGGGCCGCGCGCCATCTATAATCCGGAAACGTAATTCAAGTCCATGCGGCCCGCTTCAAAAGTGATGTTAAGCTTATGCGGGCCGCCTGGAACCTTCAGAACCTCATTTTTCGCTCTGGTTCGCTTCCGAACTCCTCGGTTTCCGTGCCAGACTTTCACCCATCCAGATTTTAACTCATATCTGCTCCGTTTGGCTGCAAAGACCTGGAAACACAAATAAATCAAAAGCAAATACATTCTAATCTAAAACGACACTAAATCTAACTAAAACCGAACAAACCTAGACGCGAATAAAGATGTATTTTGCAATACATCAAATATCCCCACACTTACTCTTTTTTCGTCCTCGAAAAAGAATTATGCAAACGGAATCATAGTCGGAATAATCGAACGGGCCAAAAGCTTATGTTATTTTTATTAAAACCGAAACTCGTGTTAGCCGCGATTGCAAGTATACTTGTCCTCTTAAACCCAACCCGGTTCCAAGCCCTTATCATGCAATTTAGTTCAAGTGCGGTCAATCTACCTAGGGTCTCACGCTAAGAATTGCAAGTCCACCTAATCCCCCCTCAAGCTTATAGGACAAAAGGAACAACCACTGGGTTATTTCCTAACCGTATTATATCAAAACCAAGAGAGTTTACAATCAACTTTTTTTTCTTTTCTTTTTCTTTTTTCTATTTTTTCCTTAGCTTTTTGCTCTTTTTTTTTCTTTTTTTCTATTTCTCTCGTGAGTCTAGACGATGCTTTCCCTAACCAAGAGGTATTCCGGCTGTAGAGTCGCTATCCCCAACCACAGATTACTTAGGTTTCGGTACTTTTAATCGGCAATTCGATTTCACACATCCCAGAGGCATTCCGGCTGTAGAGTCGCTATCCCCAACTCGGATTACATAGACCTGTGTTACTTTCATTTAGTTTCTAGCTCACTTTTTATTCTATTTTAGCGAGATAATGACCAAAAACTCTAACGATCTTAGCTTATAACGGTATCCCTTATACTATTTTTGGCAGTTTCAATTTTCCCACTCTCCCTAGATGAGAACCCACTAGTAGACCGACAATTAGGTATATTTAAGATCAAAGGAACTCAGAACCGAACCGAGCCTACCCGCGCATCCCAAACTAGACACAAGCCCGATTATTTTATCTCATATTATCATTATTTGAACCCGACCAAAAACCCGACTTTTCTATCATTTTCCGTTTTTTAGTTTTGCAAACTTCTAGTTTCAAAAGACATTTTCTAATTTTTCAAATTTTTTTTTAATTTTTTTTTTACTTTTTTAAATTTTTGACTCAAACGACACACTAACTAGACACAAAACGATAGTTTCCCATCCCCACACTTAAACTTTACATTGCCCTCAATGTAAGATGGAAACCGACTCAAAAGACTAAAATAAATAAGAAATAAAAAGACGAAGGGCAAATTGGAAAGGACTTAGCTGGTTTAATTCGCGCGGATGCTCCAAAACTCTCGTCCAATCCAGCTCGATCGTATAGCATTTCGGTCGCGATCGGCTTTGACTCTAACTGGTATACTCGATAAATGCCTGATATCTGATAAGCAGCTCCAAAATCACCCGAATGGAGATTGAGTACGGGTGGTACATATTCAAACCTGCATAAACAAAAACAAGCAAAAAACCAAAGCAGTACCGACTCGACACAAGCGACTGACTCAATACTTCTAATTTAGACTCAATATACAAAATAAATGACTTACTATATAAACTACCGAAAATATACCAAATATATAAAATTACAAACTCTACAAAACCTCCCCACACTTGAATTTAATCAGGAGGTTTCTCTTTGACCTGGACCCTGTCCAACCCGTTTAATTCCACCCGAACCTCAAAAATTTTCAAAAATATATTGGTGGAATTATAAACTATTTTAAAAATTCGAAACGGGTCAGACCACCAAAACTTAAACTTACCTGGAAGAAACCGGATGCGTGGCATGTAATGAGAGGACTGATCATGCGTGAACGGCTCCTTCATCTCCATCTCGCCCCAACCTTCGATCCTCTTCCAATCTCGCTTCTTCCCTTTTCTTGCCTTCTCCCGTGGTTTTGTTGATTTTGAAGTTTCATGTATCACTAATACCATGGGCCAGCTGTGGTGTTCTTCTTCTTCCACCACCACTTCTTCTTCTTTGATGTCCGTCATTGGGTTTCCTTCAAGTAAAGCTTCTAAGTAAGCACGGTCTCCCTCTGGATCAAACTCCTCTATCTCTTCATCTACCGGCAACCCATCTAGTTCATCCCTAAATTCATTCTCCCAGGACATCTGATCTTCATTAGATGGTTGCTCAACTTCTTCCTCTGCACCAAACATCCAACCAGTGGAATCCCCCAATTCCACTTCTTCTTCCACAACTTCTCTCTTCACTAACGGCCTCTGATACGCCGCCCATTCTTCTTCGTCTATTTCATCATCAGAGTCACTCCCGAAGTCATATATAATACCCTTCTGTACCGGAGGTGGGACTTCGTCGTCCATTATCGTCCCCGTGACTGGAATGATCTCCTCATCTGACTCTTCTTCTACTTCCTCTAGCTCACCCCGCTCTCGAACTAACCCCTCTACTCTTTTTTTACTTCTCTCTGCAAATTCAGCCATGGTTTCCAGGGTAGCCTGATTTTGCGCCAACATCTGAGCGAACATCCCTTCTATCCTACTCAAGCTACCCTCTAAACCTCTATCGCTCATCTGAACCAGGTTACGTTGCGGCTGCTGATACAGATCATTGTAATATGGCCGATTATCATAACCTTGCAAAGAATACCCCTGTGAAAAATATGGTTGCGGCTGCACAAAAGGGTTAGCATAATATGGCGTAGAGGACCCCTCATATTGGGGGCATTTAACAGTAAAATGAGGTCCTCCACAAATTTCACACATATTTACAAGACTCAAGAAAAATAAAAGACACGGACAATTAGACTCCTACGACTCAATATACAAAAGCAAGTAGCACGTATGTGTCAATTAAGTCCAAACAAAGTAATCAACGCAATCGCCAAAGAATCCCCGGCAACGGCGCCAAAAACTTGATGTGCTGAAAATGGGTTAATTAAAAACAACTAAAATTACCCTAATTCTAGACTCTCTAAGTTTTAAATTTATAAAACTAAGACTCTCTAAACCCTAAATCACACGACCGGCAAGTGTACCGATCGATGAAGTATAGCCTAAGGAAGTCCGAGTATCGAACCCAAGAGACTCTACTGAATACGCTAACAACTCTATCTAGACTGAGACTGACACGGACTTAACTAAATGTTTGTTGATTGGGGGGGGGGGGGGTTTCTAAAAATCCTAAATAATGCAAATAACGACTAAACTAGCTAGACGAACTAGACACGAACTCACACGAAAGCTGAACTCAAGGATGATGAAGGAACTACCTAGACAGGAATCCTGATTGCTGTTAGTTATAATTATAATTGGAAGTTGTCTGCTATGGAACCGGGATCTTGAAATTCTCACCTCTCGGGAAATCTAAGGACCCCTAATCCTTCTCAAGAGCACGCTAAGATCCCCTAAAGGTTGTTAAATTACCGGTTATTAGACTCCCTTACAAGACATCTAATGGGTTTAAAAAGGTATCCTACAAGGCTCACTCCCTTACGAGACCTAAACCTAGGATAGGTTTGTTTTCTCAGCTAGACTTGCTAGACAGCAGCCAAAAGGTTAACTTCCTAAGAAGGACCCACCTTGCGGTTTAATCACTTAGACCTAGCAATAATCTCGCACCTTACAGCTATTGACGATTAGTAGAACACTTGATTTTATTAAATTACCAACTATTACTTCTAAGGTTACTTGTGCACTTTTCACCCTAAAGGATCAAAGGTTTATTATGTGATATAGACACTCACCAAAACCTAAAACCCTAGCCCGACTCTATTCCGTGATAAAGACCGTCACCAAGATTCAAGCGAAACAATAATCAATAATAAAATAATATCAAGCACGCAAACACATCTAACTGATAGAACAAACCGTTTACAATTTATAAACTATCCATAGCATTCAAAAATCCAAGAATAATCAAAACCTATGCAATCATTCATCCATGTCTAGGTAGTAATAAAGATTTAGCCAATAATCATGTCTAAAAACATAGCAATCAATGTATAAACTGAATTCATCATGCAACAAAGTAAAACAAACGAAAATGAGAGAATAAGGATGATAAAACCCGAATCTTCACTCCCGAATGCTCCAAGATGTTACCCGATGATTCCACACGTCCCGAGCACTTCAACAGCCTCCAATCAGCCTCCAAGATCGCCCAAGATGTCCAAAATTCATAACAAGTTCGTAATTTTTTTGTTGTTCCTCGGCTGATGATGATTAATGATTATTTATATCCCAAAAACCCTAATTCCGTAGCTGGTACAAGACTGTTTCGCGTATTGAACCCTTTCGCGGCCCGCTTCAACTTATGCGTATCATTCACGCGGGCCGCGCGCCATCTATAATCCGGAAACGTAATTCAAGTCCATGCGGCCCGCTTCAAAAGTGATGTTAAGCTTATGCGGGCCGCCTGGAACCTTCAGAACCTCATTTTTCGCTCCGTTTCGCTCCCGAACTCCTCGGTTTCCGTGCCAGACTTTCGCCCATCCAGATTTTAACTCATATCTGCTCCGTTTGGCTGCAAAGACCGGGAAACACAAATAAATCAAAAGCAAATACATTCTAATCTAAAACGACACTAAATCTAACTAAAACCGAACAAACCTAGACGCGAATAAAGATGTATTTTGCAATACATCATACATAAACATCTAATTTCATCTTTGGATCATAATCCATCAGTTTATTCGCAAGTAATCTACTTGTATCGAATTTCAACTTTAACCAATCTAGGTTTTGTGACATACCTTATGATCCCCATGACCCGGTGATCATTTTTATGCGTTCATGCAGTGATTTAGGGCTTGTATCGAGCTTCAATTTGATGATTTGTTGAGATTAGGGTTTGAGCTCCATGGGAGCTTCCTCCTGGCCCTCTGGTCGATCAAACACACCATTATGTGTGTGTTTTTAATTTTTTTTTTAAATGTTTTCATTAAAACACTTTCTAAATTACCCACCTTTAGCCCCTCATGTTTTGGTTTGTTATTAAGTAGGCTATAACCTACTTATTTATCACTTAGCCACATACTAGTAACTAGGTTAATTATCCCTAGTTAACTTAATAGGTTCGGGAAGTTATAACCCGTTATATTTTAAGTCCCGTTAACTCAGGCCTTTCATAACTTTATTTTCTCTTGAAAGTTCTTATTCGTTTTTTTTATTATTAATATTAGGATTATTTATTTAAATCCTAATATTTACTGGGTTACTTTTACCACTAACGGTATTTTACCCGTCTTTTAGCATTAACGGGGTTTGATTACCCAAACCCGTTTTCGGGGTGTTACACTTTACTTCCGAGCTATGGCAAGTTACGCATAGATCTTTTGGCTCACGTCTAGATATGAGCACTGCTTACCACCCACAGACCGATGGTCAAACTGAACGCACCATCCAAACACTTGAAGACATGCTGAGAACATGTGTCATTGATTTTGGAAACGGGTGGGAACGACACTTACCCTTGGTAGAGTTCTCCTACAACAACAGCTACCACACCAGCATTCATGCAGCACCCTTCGAGGCATTGTACGGTCGTAAATGCCGATCACCTCTATGTTGGGCGGAAGTTGGCGAAAGCCAAATTACTGGCCCAGAACTTGTGGTCAAGACGACAGAAAAGATTGCCCAGATCAGACAACGCATGGCGGCAGCTCGTGATCGTCAGAAAAGCTACGCTGATAAGCGTAGAAAACCGCTATAATTCCAGGTCGGGGACCGGGTTTTACTTAAAGTCTCACCCTGGAAGGGTGTGGTTCGTTTTGGTAAAGGGGGCAAGCTTAATCCGCTATACGTCGGACCATTCGAAATTAGCGAAAGGATCGGTAAGGTTGCTTACAGATTGAATCTGCCTAAAGAACTGAGTGCGGTGCACAACGTCTTTCACGTGTCTAATCTGAAGAAGTGTCTGTCAGATGAAAATTCATCATTCCTTTCAAGGAGCTAACTATTGACGATTAATTACACTTTATTGAGGAACCGATTGAGATCACGGATCAAGAAGTCAAAACCCTCAAACGTAGCCAGATACCTATTGTACGAGTTCGTTGGAACTCGCGCCGTGGCCCAGAGTTTACCTGGGAACGGGAAGACCAGATGAAGCACAAGTATCCCCAGTTGTTTGCAAACGAAACTACCAGCACTGAAGCTACAACGGAATTTTGGGACGAAATTCCAAACTAACGGGGGGATGATGTGACACCCCGTTGTAACATTCACACACACACTAGCTTGACAGTGGTTGCGCTTTAACTTTCGGGACGAAAGTTCTTAAAACTTGGGGATAATGTGACACTCTGGGTTTTCCCAAGTAATCTTCTTCTTGTATTAGCGTATGTGTACGTAGTTTATTAAATGAGAAATTGCTATTTACTTTTGTGCATTGTGTGGTCCTCTCATTTGTGTTATGCGAACCAATATATAGATATATATATATATAATAGTGGTGCCAACATGAATGCCGAGACAGCAAGGTCCCGACTCGAGACCACTCGGTCTCGGGTTACCCAAAACAGATGGGCCGCACTCCCCTTTGAGCCCACTCAGAATTCCTTTAGGGTGCACCGTAGAAGGGGTATAAAACCCTTGGACCTAGCCGACCTTGCCACTTTTGGAAACCATCATTTGCATCAATTCCCCAAAACATTCTCTTATCCTCTCTCTCTCTCACCTCATCCCTTTTCCTTTACTAAAAACCCTAAAGTTCCATCATCACCCTCCTCATCTCTACTCGGAATCAACCGGCAGCAATAGGGTTCTCGGATCAGCTCATTATCATCACTCGGAAGCTCCCTTCATCGATCCTCCATACCCTCTATACCTAGCCGGTTAGTGTTTTGTGGGTTGCTAGATCTTTTTGAATGGATATGTTACTTAATAGATGTTTGCTTTGATGATTCCTTGCCATATTAATGTGCAACTTGTTTGATGAACAATGTGCTTTATATGATTTATATGAGTAGAGATGTGTTAAGATAATTATGTGATTGTTTAACATGTTTCTCATAAATAACCATGATGTGCATAGAAAGATTGATCTGTTTAGTAAATAATAGTCCATGGTATTAGTTATGTATTGGATGATAAAGTTGTTTAAAGATGGTATGCTAGGTTGCTATAACAAATACATAGATCCGATGTTGAACTGGTGATTATGTGCTAGATATAGGGCCGATGATGATGACTGAATTGTGTTTTGATTCGGGTTTATGTTGGCTTGAATGAACATGCTTGCAAAGGATGAACTACATGAATATGTGTTGAGTGTGTGATGAATGTGTGTTGAATATTTGAAAATGTTATGTTTGATCCATTTTGAATTGTGTTGAATATTGGAAACATGTTAGTGCAATATGATTGGATAGTACAAAATGCTGGCAGAGGTTCTAGAAGGATTCCATCATCAGGCGTGCGAGTCGAGACCGCAGTATTGCGACTCGCAACCACTAAGCTGACTACTCGAAACCAACCAACACGCACTTCAGGATTCGAGACCGACAAGGTTGCGGCTCGAGACCACCTGGTCTCGACTCAGCCCTGAATCGAGACCTCGGGATTTCGAACCAGAAGTGTACAACTCGAGACTGCTTTGATTTCGACTCAGGATCCCATGGTTGCGACTCGAGATCTCTTGGTCTCGAGTCGAGACCGCCTGGTTTCGACTGGACTGCTTAACTCGGTTATTGGGCCGCACTATGTGATGACACGTTTTTGGGTTGTATGCTTGACTGGACTATGTGCTACTGCTGGTTGACTGTTTGCATGTTAGGACAGACCCAATAACATCAGTTTGACTTGTATGCTATGTGTTAGATACGTGTAAAATATACGTGACTTAATTGTATCCGAGCCTGACCCATACTGGTAACCATGTTAGGACGTGGTGACCAGCATACTTGACCAAGTAAACTGTCTGCCGAGCAACCCAAGGTGAGTTCACAACTTTTAAAGCTTGCATTCCCGGTGGTTGGGAAACGGAACTAAAAACAACGCTATCTCCTTGTGAGGGATACAAACTACGTTTCTCCTCTTGTGAGGGACACTTAGTTAATTACTATTTATATTAGATGCAACTAGCATACTAAACAAAACTTTATCACTCAAGTTGTCACACCCCAACCGATGGCGGAAACATCGGGGCGTGGCACTGAGCGAAACAGATTGTCCAGAAGTTTCCATAACAACTATGTTTACCAATTATTTAAAGCATCACGTCCCATACCATGATATAAAAAGTAACATAATTATTACAGACAAAATCTAGTCAAATTGTTCTGTTTCGACAACTCAGATTTCAAGTACAGACAATTTATTATTGTTCTAGGTCTTTCCTAGCCTCGATTTCCAGCAAGCCAAGCATATAAACATCTTAAGCACCTGCCACATACGTTAAAGTAAAAGTCAATACACATAGTGTAAAGGTGAGCATACAAGTTTAATAGATATAATAGAGTTCGAAATCGATTACGCATAACCAGCACGTACACAGTGTGAAATGAGGCATGTTAGTTATCGACATGAACCTATCGATACCAATGACTGCGGGTTGACTGCCCAAGGCAGTTCGCGATACACACTCACCACTGTGAGTCATGTAACTAATTGTCCTTAACAACCCCTGAGTAAACAGGTGCTGAGTCCAAACTATAGTACTATCGTTGCTAAGGCAGGCAGACAACATTCCATGTGCAAACATAACAATCAAGCATTCATTAAGTCACGTATAACATGCGGTAACGGTTAGCGTTAAAGTATTGCGTAGTGTGTTCGATGTGATTTAGAATAAGTAACGTATGTAACACCCAAAAGTGCATAAAGCAAAAAGGGTTCGAGTATACTCACAACGATGATGGATTGAAGGGAGCGCTTAGAGTGAGATTAGCTTGAACAGTACGATAGCATAAACGATAAGCAGCGCGTAAAATGGTGCGAGAACCAAGTGTCGAACAACAGTCCGGTCGGATAGCAAACCGATCGGATAGCCAGTCGATCGGATGACAATCCGTTCGGATGGCTACCCGATCGGGTGGCCATTCGATTTGGGATTGTCATCTCGTTTGGTGAAGATGTGTTTGTGTATGATGATTTGACTTTTGAAGTTTTCGTTGTAGCATTTTGAAAACAGAAAAGTATCTCTACCTTTCAGGTCGGTCGATCGAACGGAGCTTCGATCGGACAACGATTCGTTCAGTGAGACATTTCCCAGAGAACAAGTTCACAGCAGTGTTTTCAACCCATCAGATGGTCTACCGATCGGGTGACAATCCGCTAGAACTGGTGGTGCATTGAACATGTTGAAAATTGATAAGCGTTGAATCAAGATGCAACCCGATCGGACGGCAACTCGTCCCAACGGTCTGATCGTTTTGTTACTTGATTTTGTTTGAAGTGTTTAGTTTGAACGAGACGTTGTGATAGCTTGTTTAAACAATAGGAACCCCATCTTGCCCAAGTGACCGGACCGAACAGGAATCACCCTAGTCCGCCCAGTACACGGTTCAAGACGGTTGTTCATGTTCAAACCCGAAATCATCTATCTCTCGGATAAAATCCAGATCCAGAACTGAGACATCACTAACATCGAGTAGAAGATCAGAAGGTCCGATTCCATCGGGTTTGAGTGCATTGAGTGTAAAAGAGTTGAAAGAAAGTTGGAAAAACCATCTTTCAATCCTTTTCACCGTGAATATGTTCAGATCTATGCAAGATCCTCGCTTATTCATGTGGAAATCCTTCATATTCAAGTCGTTCTTGGTGGATTGAAGCCAAAACATGAAGTTCATAAGAACACCATGCTGACATCATCTTAGAACACCCCAAATCTAGTGATTTCACGGTTAAAAGTTAAGATTTAAAAGATAGAAAGGTGTAGGAGTGCGTGTAGATCAAGAAAGTACAAGATTTAGGTTGAGAACTTACAAGAATCGAGAGAAATCGGAAGAAATAGAGCTTGAAGGAGGCTGGTTCGAGCATGGGAGATGTTACTACCAAAAGTGGTAACAAAGGGGGTATTTATAGGGTTTCCCAAAGTGGAAAGCGCTGACCGATCGGGTGGCTGGTCCGATCGGGTGGCGGCCCGATCGGGTGACAACTCGATCGGATGGCCACTCGGCCTAGTGCTTGGCGCGACGAGTTTTGTCGTTTCGATTCGCGTGTAGTGCGTTGCAATGCGATTCGAGTGAGCGATACGATAGAGTTACTCATTAAATTACTTTTAATCCCAACTACTATATCTAACATACAATCATCCTACACATCCTTCGATTATCGTTTGCGATTGAGTTGCGATTGCATTTCGATTGATTACCACATATAACATAAATAAACATACACAAGTAACACACAATTAGCACACACACATAAACAATATCCCAGACTTGCGATTCGAGTTGCGATTGATTGTCGATTCATTTAGCGTCAAGTTAACTTTATCGCATTGTTACTTCCTATAGTTCACAGTCGTAGGGCGATTATCGGCGATAAACATACATCGATTACTGCGATTAAATTCGATTATTAACAAGTACTCCACATAATACAACTAAAGCGATAACACAAATAGATTATCTACAAGTCAAAGAAGTCAAAACAGGAATTGAGCAAAGAGTGACAGATCGCAATTAGCAATCTTTTCTTCCTTTGACTTCAGTCTTGACTTTGACTTTCGAAACACGGGGTGTTACACAAGTCCCTACTTATTAATATCGATTAGTCGCCGGGGCCTGGCGAACGGGTTATTAGTTGATAGCGCTATTTAGGTCTCACCAACCTCACACCGTGCCCGTGTATGGGATCGGGAGTGAACTAATAGACTCTGGCAAACCGTCAATGATGATAGACATTGACAAACGGGGCACTCTACGGAAACGTACGGTCGCAAAGTCTTCGGTATTGTACAGTTTAGTAGCTTACATATGGGGTAGCTCCCCATGGCATGGTATAAATGAGTAAATTAACTGTTGAAACAAGTTTTTGGAATTAAAAACTGGACAAACTCGTGAACTCGCCAACATTATGTTGAAACCCTACTGCATGCTTTGCAGATACCTAGTGACTCAGGAGCTTGCAGCTTGGGGATGTGTAGTGGTCGTCTTAACCCAATGTGATGGGTTCTATAATAAACTTGAACTATGAACTTTATTTGAACTGTTTTGCCTATGCTTCCGCTACTTACTTAAACTGTTATTTGAACTTAAAACTTTGGAACTCTAATTATGGTGTTCACTAATCCTTATGGTTGGTGGACTTTACTATTATTAAATTGCTTGTTCAATATGATTGGTGGCTGGATCCTGGTCAGTCACACGCCTCGCGGTAGTACTCCGCATGTGAATTTGAGGGTGTGACACTACAGTTGTAAAAATATAGAATTATCAAAATCGGTAACCACTAAAACAAATTAGTATTGATATTGTTTGGTACTATAAGGTAGTGATATGGTGTAAGATTATCGAAAGCAAAAACAATAAAATAAATACAGTGTCAATACCGATGTTGTTTTTCTTGTTTCAATTGGTTCACTAAGGTAGCAAGATGTTATTTGTTATCAATCAGGAAACCATAAAATGAATATAGGTAACGGTACCGATGTTATTCAGTTTGGTTTGGTATGGTATGGTACGGTACAGTATGGTAGTACTATGGTGTCAGTTTATCGAAGGCAAAAACAATAAAATAAATATCGGTGCCGATATAGATTTTGTTTGGTCGGTTTCCGTTCGGTTTGGTACGATAGCGGCACATTATCCATTTTCAATAAAACTTATATCGTAACTTTGAAAAAAAAATAAACGTACAATGCAAGTTATTGGAAAAAAAAATCAAGTTAAATGATCAATCTTCCTTTGCTAATAATTGAAAATCTTTTTGTACATGTGTCACTCTTTGATGCTTCCTCGTTTTTAATAATAACATTACATATTAATTTTTTATACACAAAATATAATATAACTAGGTTAAAACCCGCGTATACACGCGGTTTAACAAATGAAGACAGTTTGATTTTGTTTGGAATTAATAAAAAATAGAATGAAATTTTATTCTACATTAATTAAGTTTGTTTGGAATTAATAAAAAATAGAATGAAATTTTATTCTACATTAATTGAGTTTGTTTGGAATTAATAAAAAATAGAATGAAATTTTATTCTATATTAACAAAGTATAGTTAAAAATAGAGTTAATTACGTAGTTAGTCCCTGTGGTTTACCCAAAGTAACATACTTAGGTACTAATAGTTTAAAATCACTTTATAGGGTATTAACTTTTCATTTTGCAACATTTGGAGGTATTAACTTATAGGGTATTAACATAGTTAGTCCATGTGGTTTGCACAAAATAACATAACTAGGTACTAATAGAACGTGATTTTAAACCTACAAATAACGTTAATACTTTCAAACGTTACAAAATAAAAAGTTAATACCCTAGAATGTGATTTTAAACTATTAGTACCTAAGTATGTTACTTTATGGAAACCACAGGGACTAACTATGTAATTAACTCTTAAAAATATATAGGATAGTTTAAAAAGAACAAAATATAATTCAAATTTCACTAAAAATCTCCTTGTACACACCTTTATATGATATGTAGTTCATGAAAAGAAGTCCTGATGGACAATTAAACATTCTGGTATTGCTTTTCATTGCTCTCTTAATTGCAACAACCATTTTTCATGTCCATTTGATAGTCAAAAGTGAAACGTTGACCATAACAATTACTACTTATCAATGAGGTCTACAAGTAAACAACTCACATTTTCAATTTGAATATCTAATTAGCAGCATAAGACACAAGCGTTCCGTGTTCTTGAAGTATCCCTATCTTCAAGGCCTCGCATGAACGACCTGATGGCTAGATGTTCCGAGGCATATGTCATAAAAGACGCCAAAACTAAACCACCCGCAACCATCAAACTTAGCCTATCAATGAAAAAATGACAGTAAGCACATATTTCAAAACATAAAACTCAAACCTATGGCATAGTTTAATACATACCTCAATATTAAAGCGGTAATCCCAAATATACCAGGCGTTAGAGGTGCGGCAACCGCCAGAAATGCCATCCCAAACCCATAATACCATGGTGCAACATCACAAGACACCCTTTGATGACCTGCATAACCAAACACACATGTTTAAGACAAGTTGAAAATAGTTTATAGACATTAAAGTTAAAAATATTTTTTCCGAATTATAAATAGATGAATAAACCTTTTTCAGAATCGTAATCTGAAGCTCCAGGACCACGATTTCCAGTTTGATTGGCCACCATTTTCCCCCATTTATGTATCATGTGCAAGTAACATCCAAATAATAGAAAGAATATCGTAAAAATCCATTCATACATCAGAATCAAGCCGGTCCATGGCTTCACTTGTCTTGGCACAACCGAAAAACCAAATCCAAGAGTCACAACAGCCGCAACGAAACAAACTAATACTGAAATTCCACCAAGGTAGTCAGGCACCATGGAGTGTGCACCATAGCAAACTACAAATCACAATTATACAAAAATCAGAAATTCTGTATATATAAAGTTTTAAACACATATATCGTGAAAATAATTTATAATTATTAGAGAACTAAACCTGTTGATTATAACTAATGGTGGATGAAGATACTGTAGAATAAGCAAGTGCACCTCCTGATCTGAACTTGTAGTATATATGTCTAGCGTGATCACATAAAGAACGCGTCCACACAAACATGGAAATCGATCAACATTCATGTAACGAAATAATGAATCTAAAGTTCAAGGAAAAAAGAAAGAGAAATGGCAATGCTAACCTCACCTGTATAAAATATCGGTAATAACAAAATAGTAAAATGAAAACCGGGAGCAAAAATAGGAAATTGACTAAAAGATGATCATGAGGGTTTCGTCCTCCACCAGTTCCCGGGAGAGATTCTTCTAAATGCTCTCTAACTTCCTGTTAATTAAGGTGGTATCGTTAGGAAATTATCGAACGAATAAAAACAAACTAAATACGAAGAATACCTGCCATGTATCAACAGGTTTCAATAGCCATGATGTCCACCAATCCCATGGTTTGAGAGGGCCAAGTGTATAGTGTACAACACATAGTTCTTTCTCATCTACCATCCACTGTTATGATGCACAATATCATATAAAAGTTTAAAAAAGATGCTATATTTGCCACAAAAGATAAAATTAAACAATGCCAAATGCCGGATAGAATACTTCTATTTTTCCAATAGAATATTATCCTTAAATTTAAATTGTTAATTTAAGATATTTTTAGATAACCAAATTATTTATCATCAAAACCAAACTTTGTATTAATATATTATTTATTTTTATTTTCATTATTAAAAAAATTATTATATTGATTTTATTGTTTTCTCTGATACCAAACATATACTGAAACTATGTTATATGTCACCCAGTATGCAACTATGTCTCTAGGCTCTAGCTTCATTTATACACAATCGGCACCCTAATAAATGTACCAATCATGTACTATTTAAAAATAGATTCTTTTAAGTTTATTTATCACATTGACAATTAGGTATAGCCTGAAAAGCACGATGCAGAGGTCTAACCGGGCCTTTAGCAGCGTGTGCACCAGGCCAAGGCATGGGCCTTTACACATCAGAGGTACACTTTGGGAAACCTTTGACCTATTTCGTTTTAAGTTTTTTTTTTTTTTTTTTTTCATTTTACCATATACCCCAAATTAGCGCGCTGATAAATACATGGTCAGATTCTCCACCTCTAGTTCCTATATCTAGTTGGTGTTTCCAAACATGTTCTTATTGCTTTATATCGACATTGTAAAATAATAATTTTTAGTAAATAACTAAATACTTGATACATACTTTTTGCTCCAAATCTGTTAAATGTACTTGTTTTTTCCTTCTTGAGCGCTTCGCATATTCTCGAACTGAAACCATCATGAAATCATAGTCAATCATATTGAAGTAATTATCACGTTGAAACATGTCACCTTTGACCTCTTTCAGTTCTGCCGACAATAATCCCTAAAACACATAAGTATCATGTACGGTTAACAATAAACGTATTCACAATTTGAAGCTATTGTAACGTCTACCATACTAACCCTTTAACCAATATGTTATAAAAACATATCCCTTTAAATCCTATTCAAAACAACAGTGGAAGTCACCTAAACGGGACATTCGGCTACTTAACTTATAACCGTCAATAGAGCATTACCCTTCCTAGACAATTAACTCTTTGACTCTTTGTACATGATCAGCCCCAGTAATATTTAAAAGCAATTAAAAAGAGGGGTTATGAACTCACCTCAAGTGTTTATACACTTGGCTACTGAAACCCCAAACCGTCACGAACCGTCATTCACCGACGCTTGCAACCGACCGCAACAGCCCTTACAACCCCGTCCTTGGTTTATCAGCCTTGAAACCACCTCTTGTAAGTTATGTGACAGCCTCGGACGACACCTTGATCGTTTTTTCTCAAATATGCTTACGGACATGTGACTATGCACATAAAATTTAATAAAGAAGACAAACATAAACCCATTAAAAATGGTAAATTTAACATATACATGCTGTTCAAAGTCAGCTTTAGACCTAGAAGTGAGCATAAGAAAAACTTGTTGAATAAACGGGATAAATTCGCAGAGCAAATTTACCCAAACCAGATATCCTGTGATTAGGTTAACAGTATGAAAATAGTAACACACAAATTCGATCATAGTCGTTACACACATGATGGAGTTTTAGTTGGGGATTGTTACCTGTTCAATGTTGAACCGAATGTAATCATGGAGACCTTGGTCAACGTAGTGTCGCCAAACTGCCCTTATACTTTGGAGTAAGCATCATTGTCGTACAATTTCTCAGAAGATCGCCGGTGATGAAGGAGTAGCAGAGAGGAATCACAATCACAAATTGAAGAGGTTGACGATTGGCGAGAGATCAGGGTTTTGTGAAGAAAAGATGGAAAGGGGAAGATGAATACGGAGGTATAGAAGATTGGTGGTGAGGGGGAGAAATTAGGGTTTTGCATAATGGCTTTTGTTTTGAATCGGTTTCATAACTGGTGCCCATATCAGACGTTGGGCATTAAGCGAGGGGAAAGTGATAGGAGCTCTAGTTGAATGACACCTGGTTTCTTTTATTAGGTCATCCGTAGTCATAAAGCCCATTGTGGGGCGTTATACGACACGTGTCATGCCACGTCACACGGGGGCTTTATGGGGCGTTATATCACTAGAGCCCGTAGTCATAAAGCCCCTACCCATCATTACCTAATTATTAATTTTCAATTTTATTAATTAATTATAAAAACCTTGCTTGTTTGTGATTGGTCCAATCTTTGAAAACATCCCCCATACCCGGCGCTATATATATGGCGCCTCCCCTATTTTTTTTGTCTCATAAAGCCCTTCGTAGTGGTGTTTGGGGCTTTATAGGGGCTTTATGTGGGTGCATAGCGCCCCACTACACATTGTCTTATAGTAGATAGATATAGTATAATAAGTATAATATAATATTGATTAATATAGTTAGAGATAAACGTATAAATTCAAATTTAATTAATAATTATCTATAGCTAGAAATAATATAATATAATATAATATAATATAATATAATATAATATAATATAACATAGTATAATATTAATTAATATAGTTAGAGACCAAACATATAATTTTAAATTTAATTAATAATTATCTATAACTGATATAAATGTATCAAATAATTTTTCATATTATGGATACGGTTAAATGCATTTTACATGAGTCTTTTTTTATATATTTTACATCAATCGGATATGATTATGTTACTTATGTATAATATAGTTGTAATGTTACGTATGTATAGTTGTAATGTTACGTATGTATAACATAGCTGTAAAATTTGATAACGACATGTTTGATATGCACAAACTTGAATAAAGTCCATATTTAACACAATGCTTGGACATATATATTTGGACTAAGAGAAAACCCTCTTGAGTTATGAGAATTTAGTGAACTCCGTTTTTTCATGTGAGTTTTAATTTGAATATTTAAAAGTCGACTACTCATTAAAGAGGTTGTTGTAGACACTCAAAATTATAGTTTAAAAAACTTTCGTCATATTTTTTTAACGTATACTTTATTTGTAGTACATTTTATTCTAATATGTAATGTTTTCTATACTATGAGATATTCATACCTCGTCTCATGATCCATATATCCAAAAATAGTATTTATATCAAAGTATTTATTATATAATTAATATACATGGTATAATTTAATTACAATTCATTTAGCATAACCTCATAACTTATAATTATTTTAAAAAATACTTACAATTTTATGATCATTATTTTTTATTTTTTTAGTGTTACTTTTTTTAAGTCATATAATAAGATGGATTGTAGTATCTTAAGAGAGAAATGAAAACTTGTAAAATTATTTTGAATAGTTGAAAATATATCTGTTCTTTTGTTTTACTATTTTATCTAATAAGTCATTTCATTAATAAGGATCATATACAAGTTTATAATTTACATTTTTTCGTCATTCAACTAGTGTAATACACGGGTTTGTAAGCTAGTAAAATATCAATTAAAGATAAATGAATACTTAAAAATAATAGGTTAATACTCATCATTGGTCTCGGTTTGGTTTGGTATGGTATGATAGCGACACGGTATTCATTTTCGACGAAACTTATATCGTAATGTTGAAATAAAAAAAAATTAGTTGTGGAGTTAGATTTCTTTGAAAAAATTAACGTACACAAGTTATTAGAAAAAATAAATCAAATATAAAATATATTATTATAAAAAAAAGTAAAACAAACACGTTAAAAAGTTAAAATCACTATTAATGGGCTATATCAACTCAATTTAATATACATGAAAATCGGAAATTCCTAACTTTGAACATATTTCATGATTTTAGTCATCATTTATTAAATTGGGGTTTATTCTTTTATCTTTAACTTGACACGTATGAAAATGCAAGAATTTAGACAATCAAGTGCAAATAGGTTCAGATTGTATAGGATTTTGGTTGACTACAATAGATTACTTGTCACACTACGATATAATATTAACATATCTTTACAAGTTGTGTTTTAAAACTAGTTTGAAAATAAATCTCTTACAATCTGCCCAAACTAATTTGGCTTGAGGCTTGAGGCTTGAGCCAACCTGACTCGTACAATTTCAACTTGAGTTCGAGCAAATACGAAAAACTCACAAACAGTAAATGGCTCTCTTATATACAATTAAGATACCGATTCGAAAAAACTCACAAAAAGTAACTTGAGTTCGAAACGGTTGATTTTCTAATTCCTTCTTTTATGGTTGCTACCAATTTGAAAATGGTTCTCTTATTTTAAATTAAGATACGTCGAGCCACAAGCTGGCTTGATTTGTAACAAGCCAAGTTCAAGATCAAATTTCAACTCAGCGGAGAGAGATCGAACCAAGCTGAGTTGGCTCATATAATTTCGAGCTAACCTGAATCGGTTTATTAACATCCCTTCTGCCTCTCCAACCACGAAATCAATAAAGAAGACAAGAAATAGTACTATAAAAGTTTCAAAGTAAACAAAACTTCTTTCGTTCTACAGTGGCAATGTCAAACGGAAAAAAAAGAATATATGTATCAATAGAGTTCGTTTTCTTCAAACTCGTGTTTGTTTTCGTCATCATCATATAGCAATGATAAGCTTACACTGCACACGAGTATGTGCAGCCTAGACCAAAATATAGAATTTGCAAAAAATTATATGAAAGCATCTTCAGTTATATATGGAATTATGGACCAAACATCCTCCTCTTTTATCTCCTCAAGCTCTCCACAATGTAATCCGCATACAGGTCCCTGCAAGTTACACAACATAGTCAAACTCATAAACTGTTTGGAAAATTAGTTGAAAAAATAATAAATTTTCACTAGATAAATAATTATTTTTACATAAGATATATAAATTAATAATGTATAGGTTTGCTTTGTCGATAATTGGAGCTTCGCAACGAGCTAAGACGTGTCCAAAACGAAGCTAAGGTGGTTAGCGATTACTAATGGATTATAAAGAAGCAAATTTTTATAACCGAGCAGGTTATGAATCGGCCGCCTTACCGGTTCACTGGTCAAACCGGTTTCAAAAACCTATGACGTCACAATAATTTAAAAACTAAAAATATATACAACTAATTTAAAACAAAGAGTAAAGTACACGGATGGTCCCTCTGGTTTACCAAAACTTTGGATTTAGTCCCTTGTTTTTCAAAAGTACACGAATGGTCCCTGTGGTTTGCATTTTGTAACACATTTAGTCCCCAGTTTTTTCCAAAAGTACATAGATGGTCCTTGTGATTCGCACTTCATAATACATTTAGTCCTTAACTTGGACCTGCTAAAACCTTTAGATTTGTTGGCTAGGGACCCAATGTGTTACAAAGTGCATTTTGTAACACATTTAGTCCCCAGTTTTTTCCAAAAGTACATAGATGGTCCTTGTGATTCGCACTTCATAATACATTTAGTCCTTAACTTGGACCTGCTAAAACCTTTAGATTTGTTGGCTAGGGACCCAATGTGTTACAAAGTGCAAACCATAGGGACCATCCGTGGACTTTTGAAAAGCTAGGGACCAAATCCAAAATTTGGTAAGCCACAGGGACCATCCATATCCGTGTAGTTTACCCTAAAACAGAAGATAGAACTACTTTATCTTTTGGTGTGGACTTGCTTAACATACATGAAGTCTTTAATAAACATACTATGAAGCCTAAAAAATAGAAAATTGATATCCAGTCTGACTACAGTCCCACACGTCCAATTCGTCGGTTCAAGTGGAGAAAATTCAGATAGACTCAACCAAAGCGGTCAGAACATTGTAAAAAGGTGATTGCAAATTGGAATTTGCCAAAAAAGAGGTGATAATTTGGCACCTGTTTTAGGACATCCATTTAAGAAAGTGTTTGTTTTTATTTTGGGATAACCTATTTATGTTCTCATTTTATGAATCCTATTTATATAGCATGAGAAGAAGAATCGTAGTGAGTGAATAATGTAGAAAAAATAATGGTATATATGGAGCAAATAAAGTATTTTGAGACTGTACTTACATGGAATGTTTGACCACCTCAATAGCCTCATCAGCTGGCAAGAATTCATTGACAGCAACTTCCTTGTTCTCATTCTTCTTGTCTAATTAGTTTTCAACATAAACAAGATTTTAGTCCATTAACAGTGTCATCAATCAACAGGTATACAAATTCAATAGACTGGCAAGAGCAGCAGGAAAAACAGATTCATTTTCAAACAGGTCATATTTAGTACATGTGAGAATTTAAAAGCTGAGTTTTAAAAGATTACAGTCTTCAAAGAAGCGGCGGATCTCCGCCAAGCGATGTGGCGGGAGCTCCTTGATGTCATTGTAGTGTCTATACTCAGGATCATCAGCACATACTGCAATTATCTTATCATCTTTTTCTCCCTGATTTATCAACCATGTCAGTAATCGTATAATTAATTTAACGGTGAACAAACAAAGAGGGTGATTTCATATTTTCATGTATACCCTGAAAACTTGCATAATATCATATTTACCCAATCAAAAAACTAGTATAAAATGTGCCCATTTATAAAAACTATTAATCATTATTTGCCCATTTCATTAATACAAACGAGGAATTTACCCCGCGTGTTGCGGCGGTATCAATACAATACTGGCACTCGGTGTAGTCGTCAAAGAAGGAAGAAAGTAACTTTATTGAAGTTTGAGGGCTGCATAAGAACTTTATTAAAGTTCAAGGGGTGTAAATGAAAATGTAAACTAAAAGACAAAAAAAGTTTTGTAGAAAAGAATGCCGCCAAGTGGCAGCACGTGATTGGTCAACCTTATGAATAGTGTCATTTTGTGAGTGTGGCCACCTTTGCCGGTTAGTATATATTAATTCTAAATTTCTAATATCATATCCTAATGCAAGTTTTAAGGGAAGTGTATACAGTATACATGTCATACATTTATAAATGAGTAATACTTGATATTATGAATTTTTGTTGGGTAAATTATGAGTTAAATCAGAGAATTGTATTGTATTAGAAGTTGTGATTAGGGTGTGATTTGTGATTTGTATAACTTGATACCTGATCAATCATGGGCATGACACCAATTGCTTTTGCACGAAGAAAACAACCAGGCAGGATTGGTTCCTATAATGCAAGTGTTTTCAAAACACCACAAGAAGTCAACAATATTTCCATTTAATATAAGAATTTTACAAGTTTCAAACCGTTAGTGATAAATTAATTACTAAAAGTGGCATACCTGCATGATAACCAAGACATCAAGTGGATCATTGTCCTCACAAAGAGTACGAGGTACAAAGCCATAGTTGTGGGGGTACACGACAGATGAATATAAGACACGATCCACCTGATAACAGCACGTATAGGTTAATACTTCAGGCAATAGAATCTTAGCTCATTACCCCAAATATCATCCTCATAGATTACCTTAATCAGTCCTGTTTTTTTGTCAAGCTCATATTTTACCTTGCTTCCCTTGCTAATTTCAATCACCTGCAAAAAAAAAAACAACCAGATTTTATGATAAATCCTTTGTATGAAAAAACACACACACACACACACAATCCTATATGCAAGTCTGGTCATTTCGGTAAATTTGACTTTGGTTTATACTGATTCCACATGCTTACACAGTTGAATATTTTTGGTGCCCCCGGTCCTGCATTGGACAAATACAAAAGTCAGGCGTTTGAATGTTATTTAACTACTACACAGAATGTTTTTAGTTTAGAGTAAAGTACACGGATGGTCCCTGTGGTTTACCAAAATTTTGGATTTGGTCCCTAGCTTTCCAAAATTATACTGATGGTCCCTATGGTTTGCACATTATAACGCATTTAGCCCCCAAGCAACAAATCTAAAGGTTTTAGCATCATCAAGTTAGGAACCACAGGGACCTTCAGTGTACTTTTGAAAAGCTAGGGATCAAATCCAAAGGTTTGGTAAATCACAGGGACCGTCCATGTACTTTACTCTTTAGTTTAAGAATTAAAAACAAGAATTATTGACAAAATATATGAAATACCTATTTCAAGATCATGCCAAGGATGAGAAGCAGCTGACCTTCTCCTTATGGATGAAAGTATTCTTTCGTTAAGAGGAGGATGTGAATGATGATGGGAGTTGGCAGGTTTGTTTGGTGTCTCATTTGATGGTGATGGGGTCACAATTGGCGGTGTCACTGTTGGTGGTGTCACAATTGGTGGTGTCTCAAGTGGTAGTGTCTCAACTGGTAGTGTCTCGACTGTTAGTGTCTCAACTGGTAGTGTCTCGACTGGTAGTGTCTCAACTGGTGCTGTCATTGTTGCGACCTGCATATGTAACTATACTTGAATTTAATAGAGAAACAAAATGCTTATAACCATGTTAAATGTCAGAATGATAAAATAATAAACTAACACCGAAAAAAGAAGATTAATACACAATGTATACAAAGCCAAGAAAACACTCATTTGGTTCCATTAATTATTCTTGTAGATCAAGTTGCACATGCACCACATAATACATATACACAAATTACAAAATAATACACAAACTGTTTCTGTAAACCATTCATAATGACAGTGACCTGATATTTCCAGAACTGTTTGGAATTATGAAATTACTCATAAGTGTGTTTGATACATTCTTGAATTAAATGAACATAATCATAGGTCTTGAACCACCACATCTTTCACCATTTTCATAATCTGTTTAATAACTAGTAAAAATTCCTAAAAAGTTCCAAATCTCATGAAACTATCAATAAAAACCAGAAAATAAAACCTAAAAGGCTAAAACAATACTAAAACAGATGAATTATCTACCAAAATTTAAAAACTCAACACATCATGCACGAACAATCCATGAAGCATACGCTTCTGAGTATTCTCACAGGTATATAGCCTCGAAAGCCACTTAATGAAAGGCAACAAAGTGAAACTTATGTTACATTTTGCAAAAATCAGTCAAGAGCGTGTTTCTTCTGCAATACTCGGCTAATCGAGAGCTATGGTGATGTAAAATCTCTCTCTCTCTCTCTCTCTCACACACACAAATAAACTACATAAACACTAACATTTCAAATCATAAACCGAGCAAATCAGAACCAGAAAAAAACAATTCAAAGCGTATAATACGAATTACGAAGTAACGTGTAAGTAAAAAACAAACAACAGCAACAATATGTGAGTTAGAGAATCACAAACCTGAATTGATCTGTAAACAACATGTGTAGAAATCGATAGCTATAGACATAGTGATGTAACTCTCTCTCTCACACACACAACAAACTACAGAAACACTAACATTTCACATCATAAACACTTCAAAATTCATCAGAACCAGAACAAAACAATTCAAATAAACTACACGAGCAAAATTCACTAACATTTCACACACAAATAAACTACAGAAACACTAACATTTCACATCATAAACAGAGCAAAATTCTCAGAACCAGAACAAAACAATTCAAATAAACTACACGAGCAAAATTCACTAACATTTCACACACAAATAAACTACAGAAACACTAACATTTCACATCATAAACAGAGCAAAATTCTCAGAACCAGAACAAAACAATTCAAACCGTATAATACGAATTACGAAGTAATGTGTATATAGAAATCAAACAACAGCAACAAATCTACAAATTCGAACTTCATAAACACTACGCAAGTAAGAGAATCACAAACCTGAACTGATCTGTAAACTTGATGCAGAGAAATCAAACTACAAATCCTGATATTTAACCACAACAAAATCAGAAAGCGTAAGTTCCAAGCAAAACACGTAGATACACACACACATATATCTAATTTAGAGAGAGAAACACACATACCTGTTAGAGAGAGAAAGTAGTGGACACAAAGCGGAAGCTTCACGCAGTTGTCGTTCCCGCTATCTTCAGCTTTCGCCGTTTAAAGCAAACAGAAAGAAAGTTTATGCGTTACGAATACCGGAGGACCTTTTTCTTTGTTTAATTACCAGATGATTGTACAAGTTTTGGTGAGTGATGTACAAGTGATGATGCGTTGGTGGTGTGGATTTGGTTGTTTGTCGTGTGGAAAAAAGGTTTTCCGGTTTAAAAGGAGAACATGCCATATGGAATTATGGAATCAAAAAAGATATTTTGTTTTAGGAGATGAGAATGTCATACGTGTAACGTGTGTAAGTTACGCTGGACTTCGGTGGTGGGCCTGCTGTGGGCCACCATTACTACCGGTCCAACTAAAATACGGTGACAATTTGACAAACTTGTTTGAGTTTGACGTTTGGTGTAATAAAATATTAAGGGAATATATAATACTAACGTCAACGGGTGTGGTATGCTGCTCCTGGCCATATCATCATCGTTAGCGCCTTATAGCGTCTCACAGTCACGCCCATCACCTGCCCTCCATAAAGGGGGCGTTATCCAAGCTCCGCCATTGCAGTAACGATCATCAAAGGGAAAAGCAGGTGAGGCCCATTCTTTTCAACCAATCAAATCTTTTTCTCTTTGTTTTTTTTTATTTTGTTTAATAGAGGGCTTTAAATCAATGTATGCAAGTTAAAGGGAGAGACTTTAAAGCCCCCTATATGACATGACGCTGATGTGAACCTGACGTGGCGTAATAAAGCCGTTAGAGGCTTTACACCACACCCCATAGCCTAAGAGAAAGAGACGTAATTTTGTATGTGAGTCATGTGACGACTCACGAGTATTTATTTATTTATATTATATTATATTATATTATATTATATTACATTACATTACATTACATTATATTACTAGGTTAGAACCCCGTGTATTACACGGGTTGAATAAATGTAATTTTATATACCAAATAATAAAAAAATATATCTTTAAAAATCTCGTTTATTACACAGGTTGAATAAATGTAATTTATATACCAAATAATAAAACAATAATCTCGTTTATTACATGGGTTGAATAAATGTAATTTTATATATTAAAATATATCTTCAAAAATCTCGTTTATTACACGGGTTGAATAAATGTAATTTTATATATCAAATAATAAAACAATAATCTCGTTTATTACATGGGCTGAATAAATATAATTTTATATATTAAATAATAAAAAAGTTATATCTTTGAGAACCCCATGTATTGTACGGGTTGAGTAAATTTAATTTTATATATTAAATAATGAAAAAAGTTACATTTTTAAGAAACTCATGTGTTATACGGATTGAGCACATGAAATTTTAAATACCAAACAATAAAAAGTTATATTTTTATAAACCCTATGTATTATATTGATTGAATAAATCTAATTTTATATACTACATAATAAAAAAATTATATTTTTTTTAAAAACCCCTCATAAATTTGGTTCGGTTTAATTCGAATCAAATCACAAACTTGGTTAAGTTTAATTTGAATTGATTAGAACCCCAATTTGAAAAATCAAAAACAGAATTATATTATTAGCTTCTCTTCCTAATTAGTGTTTTTTTTTAAGTTTGATCTAATGTCTAATAAGTTACTTTGTATATTTTGTTTGTACTTTTATTTTTTTATATGAGCGTATTATTTTTTTTTAAGTTTAAGATTATTGTTTTGTGTTATTATTTAAAAAAATATATTTAATTTATAACTTAAATTTGAAAATAATATATTATTAGAAAAAATAGGATGATTCTATTTGACATTCAAAGTAAGATAAGATTTAATATTAATTAGTTGTTTATTATTTAATTAATTGATATAAGATAAGTATGAAAAGACAGGAAATTACAAGTATAGACGGCTTCAATGAATGACACGTGTCACTTATTGCTTTCTTTTATTATAGTAGATAGATATTATACTATACTATACTATACATTTAGATTTATTAGTTGGGAGAATAGTGTCAGGCAACTTGTCTGACGCTTCCCTTTTGGTTTAACCAATTTATGATTTATTACCTTTTTAAAATTACGGTTCCACCTTCAATTTAAAATTACATTTTTGCCCACAATTTAAAATAAAATTATGTTTTTGATCCAAAATCAAAATTACAATTTTTTCATCAGTTTAAAATTATGATTTTGCCTTCAGCTCGAAATTACGTTTTTGTACTCAGTTTAAAATAAAATTATGTTTTCCCTTAGCTCAAAATTACGATTTTGTCCTCATTTCAAAATTATGATTTAGCACCCAACTCAAAATAAAATTATGATTTTGCCCCTACCTTAAAATTATGATTTTGCACTCTGTTCAAAATTTCGATTTTGCCCCTATTTCAACCCCCCCCCCCCCCCCCCCCGTTAAAAATTGTGATCTTGCCATCGTTTTAGTTTTAGTTTTTTTTTGTTTTGTTTGCAAAACTATAGTAGTGTTTTATTTTAATTGGTTGACTAAATGTAACTTTTATTGAGTCAAACAGTTGTTTGGCACTCGCTCATTGGTCCTGACAAATTAGTATTTTACCATCAGCTCAAATTTACAGGACTGACATTGTTTTAATTTTTTTAGCAAAACTATGGTATTATTTTGGTTTAATTGGTTGTCTCGATGTATTTTTTTAGATCGTGTTATAAGTAGTATGTAAAATTAACCTAAATACATGCATACATGTTAATTATGAAACTAATAAATATTCGATTTAACGCCCCGTAACGCGGACGGGCATAAGTGTAATTTTTATTCGTCCAAGCATGCCTGGCACATGCTCATTTTTCCTGAAAAATTACAATTTTGCTCCCAGTTTATAATTATAGTCTTTCCATCGTTTTTGTTTTTTTAGCAAAAGTACGGTAGTGTTTGGTTTTAATTGGTTGACTTGATGTACTTTTTTTTAGATCGTGTTATGAGTAGTATGTACAAGTAATCGAAACACAAAGATACATGTTATGAGAGAAATATTTGGCTTAGTGCCCTGCAACGCGAGCGGGGCAAAAACTAGTGTCCTATAATTCCCATGGACGAGAATAGTGCCAGGCAGCTGCCTGGCACTTCCCCATTGGTCCAAGCAAATTACGATTCCGCCCCGTTTAAATTTACAGTTTTACCATTAGTTTTGTATCTTTTTCCCTCTTAGCCAAATTACGATTTCACCATCGGTTCAAATTTATAGTTTTGCCATCGTTTTTTCCTTTTTTCTTGTAAAATTACGATTTTGCCCATGTTTCATCCCCCCCCCCCCCCCCCCCGTGTTAAAAATTGTGATCTTGCCATCGTTTTCGTTTTTTTTTTTTTTTTTTTTTTTTGCAAAACTATAGTAGTGTTTTATTTTACTTGGTTGACTCAATGTAACTTTTATTGCGTCAAACAGTTGTTTAGCACTCGCTCATTGGTCCTGACAAATTAGTATTTTACCATCATCTCAAATTTACAGGACTGACATTGTTTTAGTTTTTTTAGCAAAACTATGGTATTATTTTGGTTTAATTGGTTGTCTCGATGTATTTTTTAGATCATGTTATAAGTAGTATGTAAAATTAACCTAAATACATGCATACATGTTAATTATGAAACTAATAAATATTCGATTTAACGCCCCGTAACGAGGGCGGGCATAAGTGTAATTTTTATTCGTCCAGGCATGCCTGACACATGTTCATTTTTCCTGAAAAATTACAATTATGCTCCCAGTTTATAATTATAGTCTTTCCATCGTTTTTGTTTTTTTAGCAAAAGTACGGTAGTGTTTGGTTTTAATTAGTTGACTTGATGTATTTTTTTAGATCGTGTTACAGACATACATGTTATGAAAGAAATATTTGGCTAGTGCCCTGCAACGCGAGCGGGGCAAAAACTAGTATCCTACAATTCCCATGGACGAGAATAGTGCCAGGCAGCTGCCTGGCACTTCCCCGTTGGTCTAGCCAAATTACAATTCTGCCCTGTTTAAATTTACAGTTTTACCATTAGTTTTGTATCTTTTTCCCTCTTAGCAAAATTACGATTTCGCCCTCGGTTCAAATTTATAGTTTTGCCATCGTTTTTTATATTTTTAGCTGCCTGGCACTTCCCCATTGGTCTAACCAAATTATGATTCTGTCCCGTTTAAATTTACAGTTTTACCATTAGTTTTGTATCTTTTTCCCTCTTAGCAAAATTACGATTTCGCCCTCGGTTCAAATTTATAGTTTTGCCATCGTTTTTTATATTTTTTCTTGTAAAATTACGATTTTGCCCCAAGTGTAAAATTATAGTCATGCCATCGTTTTAGACCCCCCCCCCCCCCACGGCGGTTTAAAATTATAGTCAATTCAACATTTTAGTTTTTTATTTATCAAAAGTATGGTAATGTTTTTGTTTTAATTGGTTTACTCGATGTAATTTTTTTAGATCTTTTTATGAGTAGTATGTACAAGTAACCGAAACAAAGATGTACATGTTATGAGAGATAAATATCCAGTTTAGTTCCCCGCAACGCAGGCGGGGCAAAAAAACTAGTTGCTTTACATTTGAACATGAATATAACAAAAAGAAAATACATGGGTAACTTTGTAGAATAGTAACCAAGTTTTAAAAGTGTTATAATTAGATCACTCAAGTTTCAAAAGTATTCCAATCAGGTCACTCAACAATTATTCTTCATTAAAATTAAGGGTTTTTTCATCATTTTATAAGCAACTACTGTGATGTGGATTTTTGTTTCTTTTTTCTCCTTTATTTAATGCTAACGTCGAGTGATGACGTGGATTGCAAATTGTTTTTTTAATTTTTAATGTAATTAAATGGTTTTTATTTTTAATAAATATAATTTTATATATTAAAATAATTCGACCTCAGTATCTTATGCTTCATTTTTTTCTTGACACATGGAAAAAAAAGACATGTCTCGATTTAAATCTTAAGTTATCTAATTGAGACAAAAACAACACCAGTGACCTAATTAGAACACTTTTAAAACTTGGTTACTATTCTGTGAATTTTCCCGAAAATATAACGTGACTTATTTGTATATTTGATAACTTTTTCGTTTATTTAGATTTTTTGTTAAATGAAACGCTCGTTTTAATCATTACTCATTACTGATATTTAAAATAATCGTTTTGTTTTTTTACACAACACTTGTGAACATTCAACGTCTCCCCACCGTGGGACGCTATTAATGTCGCTTCATATATTGATTGCCTCATCAGTAGCGAATCTGAACGTTTCAAAATTTTATTTTCTATAGAGGCAGTGATATTGAAAAAAATATCAAATTTTTCTAAAATTTACAGTACCGCCCGAGTGTTAAGGGATAGCGGAGGCTACCACTATTCTCAAGCTACATCCGCCCCTGTACCTCATAGTTATCACACCTCTCCGGCTCTCTTCGTATCCTAGTTTTTTTCTTTTTTATTTTCTTTTTTCTTTTTTCAGTAGGAGTAACTAACATGAGATGTGATTGTATACAAGTGCGATTTTGATTACGGATTTGGCAAAACACACCCATACTCACAAACTAAGATGAGATGCAAGTTATTTTATAAGTTCAATCTAAGTTTATATTTAAGTATGTGTTTGTGTTAGCGAGTGAGACATCCCAAACATTTGGTGTAATGTACTATGAAATATGTTGTTTACATATTATAATACTCATTTCTCGTTCGTGAGGTGTCGGCTTGTCCATTTTCATTTTCAACAACAACAAAAGGAAGAGTCGGCGGCAATAGTGCAAGCCGGCTATTGGATTAAATGGGCGGAGGGGGAATGGTGACAGGCACTCCTCTATTGGCTCAACAAATTTACGATTTTATCCCGCTTTAAAATTACAACTTGCCATCAGTTCAAAAATATGTTTTTACTCTCACTTAAAAATAAATTTACGATTTTGCTCCCACCTAAATATTTCGATTTTGCCCCTGGTTCAAAATTACGATTTTGCCCCGTTTCATTTTACAGTTTTGCCATTAGTTTTTTTTCCCTTAAAAATACGATTTTGCCATCAGCTAAAAATTATGTTTTTACCCCCGCTTAAAAGTAAATTAGTGTTTTTGCTTCCAGCTAAAAATTTCGGTTTTGCCCTCGGTTAAAAATTACGAATTAGTCCCGTATAAATTTATAGTTTTGCCATTAGTTTTTTTCTCACAGCCAAGTTACGATTTTGCCCTCAACTTATATTTACATTTTCTCCATCGTTTTTGTTTCTTTTCCTGGTGAAATGACAATTTTGCCCCAGTGTAAAATTACAGTCATGCCGGCAGATTCATGGCACCTCCTCATTGGTCCATTTAATTTACGATTTTTTTCTGAATTAAAATTATGATTTCGCCCTCAGTTAAAAATTACATTTTTCCAATCGTTTTAGTTTTTTAGCAAAACTATAAAGGTTATTTTGTTTTAATTGGTTTACTCGATTTAATTTTTTTTCATGTCAAGGAGCTGCCTAACACTCGCTCATTAGTTCTGAAAAATTATAGTTTAGCCCTGAGCCCAAAATTACGGTCTTATCATCGTTTTTGTTTTTTTTTTTCCTACCAAAATTATACTACTCTTTTTTTAATTGATTGAGAATTATTTGGCTATCGCCCCGCAACGCAGGCGGAGCATCAACTAGTTTTAAATAATGTTGAATTCTTGTCAAAAGTGTATATGCCAACTTTTGGGGTCAAACTCAAAAATTATGACTTCAGTGGTTTTTTTTTTTAACGGCAGATTTAGATCACTGACGGATCACTGGAGTATCATCATTCCACTAGCGTAATCATCTGATCATATCCATCTCCACTAGTCAATAATGCTTATACATCAATTCAGAAGAAAACCCACTATATCTGGGAAAAACCCTCTTTATGAGAATCGAACCCCGGACCTAATAGTCTCTGAGCCTTATCTCACCCTTAAAATAAAATATAAATAGGCTATAATGCGATGCGCTAATTGTGGCTAATTGTGGTAGATTCCAAAATCCAAAGTCCATAGAAATCCGAATGTACGCCACAACCCATTGGTATTTAAATATTTTATTGAATATACATTTGTACGGTGGTAAAATCTGAGAGTGCACAACTAAAATACCCCCCAAATGTGTCCATTGTCGACTCATATAAGATACAAAGTAGCAGCAAAAAGGGACCCAAAACAATCCGGTTACTTCATTGGCTGGTTTTCTGAAATTAAGTGCAACATTTATGGAGGAAGTCTATAAGGCTACACGGTATGGTGACGGAGATGAAGCCGGCGACGGGATGAAGACGGAGGGGGCGGCACGGTGTTCAAACCGGCGACGGAGGGGGGACCCATTGTTTTGCTCCGTCCTGGACGTCGGAATACCGACGGAGAGGACGATGACTGGACGGCGACGGGGGTGGCGGCACGGTGTTCAAACCGGCGACGGACCGGGACGGTAGGGGGACGACCCCCATACCGTGTAGCCTAAGACTAGTGGGTATGGGAATGCTCATCCCCATGAGGACGAGCCTCCTTCACTTTTGAGGGGGTGGAGGATGGGGCTACCCCACCTAAATATTTTATATTTTTCTAAGTTTTTTTTAGAGTTAAATGCTTGGTTGGTCCCTGTGGTTTGCAAAAATTGCAGACTTGGTCCCAAATGTTTACTAATTACACGCGTGGTCCCTGTGGTTTTCAAAAATGCACTCGGTTGGTCCCTAGCCCTAACATCAGTTAAATTTCTCAGTTAAGTCCATGTTAAATGACCAAAATACCCTTGCTTATTAACAAATACAACAAATACATAAACAGATCAATCTCTCACCTCTCTCTAACTCTCTTTCTCTCTTTCTCAGCTCTCTCTCTCTCTCTAGTTCTTTATTATCAAGATTCCCAAAAAATAAAAGCTTAGCCACTGTGTACAATAATCGCGTTAACCCAAAACGGAAAAAAAAGAAAGCACACTCACCGGAGTTCTTGTCGGTATTCAGGATCGGAGACCATAATCTCAGTCATCATCATCATCTTCGCTGAAGAACCATAATCTCAGTCATCATCATCATCTCGCTGAATCACCGGTCATCATCATCATCATTTTAGTCGGTATTCCTCCTCAGAAACCATAATCTCAGTCATCATCATCATCTTCGCTGAAAAACCCCAGCGCCGCCGTAATGAATGGCCGGAAAAACGGTCAGAGAACGACCAGTTCTGCTTTGGTCGTCGGACCAGGAGAACGAGAGAGGGGGTGTGTTTAATCGGAGATCAACGACGATAACCACCGCCGCCGCCTCTTCAGGATCGGAGACCTACAATTCCGACTGTGTTGGGAGACCCAAACCGGAGCCCAACTCGAGACCTGAACAGCCGGAACCAAGCCGCCGCCGCCGCGAATGGCGTCGCCCCTTCTCTTGCCTCGTCTCTGATTCTCTCTCTCAGCTCTGAACTGCCGGGACCGACTCTGATCACCGGAGAAGAGAGGGGAAATGGGGTGTTTGGCTGTGGATGTGTGAGAGAAAGAGGAGGACGGTGGTTATGGGGGTTCGCCGGAGGAACCTGTTGCCGGAGATCGCCGGAAATCGGACTCCCTTGACCTGTTGCCGGAGATCGCCGGACCGACTCTGATCACCGGAGAAGCAGAGGTCTGATGAATGAGACAGGGTTCACTACCCTTTTATAGTTAGGCAAGGGTATTTTGGTCATTTAACATGGACTTAACTGAGAAATTTAACTGATGTTAGGGCTAGGGACCAACCGAGTGCATTTTTGAAAACCACAGGGACCACGCGTGTAATTAGTAAACATTTGGGACCAAGTCTGCAATTTTTGCAAACCACAGGGACCAACCAAGCATTTAACTCTTTTTTTTATTAACTTAATAAAAACTTTATAAACATTAAAAAATACAACATAAAACAACATAAATAAATTCATTTCATAACATAAAAAAATAACATTTCTTAAAAATAAAAATAAAAATACATTTCCGAAAAAAAAAATACATTTCCTAAAAATAAAAAAAAACCTACGACGTCCATTTTTTCTTCACCTCTTCCTTCATCCTCTGATAAACCTCGCGTTCGTCCTCCGGAAACGAGTCGAGATCCAACCTCATTATGAGAAGGCGTTGGGTGATTGTTGGTAACCCGAAAACGTAAATTGTGGAGACCCCACGAAGGATCCATAGTCGGCGGGACTCGAAAAAAAGTTAGGTTGGTTCGGGTTGGGATTGTTCGGGTTGGGGTTGTTTGGGTTGAATGGATTCATGATGTGTATAAAAAAAGGGGAGTGTTTTTTATAAAAATGGATGAGAATGAGAGAAGAATGGGAGAAGTATTGGTGAAATTGTATAAAAAAATGGATGAAAAGAGGGTTTATATTTAAAGTGAAAAAGTTTTTTTTTTTTTTTTTTTTTTTTTTTTTTTTTTTTTTTTTTAATATTATAGCCGTTAACCAACGGCATTATTTTGAAAACATGGCCCGTCTTCAACGTCTTGGGCAAGCCGGTTTTAACATGATGGGCCGAGAGGGGCGGTGTGGGGGACCGGCGCCGGGCTTCGCCGGGCCTAAGCCGGCCCCCATACCCCTTGGTCTAAAGGTCTCTACCATCATTCCCAATGCTTTCACCAAAGTATTTTTTTTGAACGTCAAAGAATCTTACGTGTAAACCCACCTTGATCGGGGCTATGTTCAAAGTCGACTCCTCAACCATCATGAGATCGTGTCCCTGATGCGCTGGAAACGGATGGAATCCGTGGCCCCTGTTAAGTTTGAACCTGGGATTAAAGCCCTGATTTGGCCCTTCACTCAAATGTCCATAAAAAATAGCCCAAACGGGAATCAAACTTGCGTCTCCAGGGTATTAGCTAAAGCTTTCCAACTTGTTAAAATTCTTGATATGCCATACACTTTTAAAAGGTTGTGCATACACAATATGTACTACTAAGTACTAAGTAACTATTTTTTTCTTTTAACATAAAATGAAAGGGGCAAGTATAGTGAATTAGAGTGAAACGGGTCACATAGTGAACTAGAATGAAATGGGTCGATTAAAAAAATTCATAATAAATTAAATGAAACTCGATTTAAATAAATGAAAACTCCAAATTGCGTAGGTGAATACATACTACTTCTCTAAGGTTTAATTTGGAGTTCATTATCCGTTTTAAGAATAAGAGTAAATTACAAATTTTGTCCTTTAGGTTTACATCGTTTTGCAGGCGGTGTCCTTTAGCGCAAAAGTTGACAAGTTTAGTACTTAATGTTTCAAAATCTTGCATGTTCTATCCTTTAGGCCAAACCCAGTTAGATTTTATGGTTAAATATGGTCATGTGCATTTTCACATTCCAATGTGCTATTTTTTAAAGAACTTTTACTTTGGGACTATTTGTACAAAACTTAAAAATAAAAAATATATAAACTTTCGCTCTTTTCTCATTCTGTACAAAACTTAAAAATAAAAAATATATAAACATTCCAATTTTCTCATTCGACCTCTAATAGACAGAACGTTGATAACAGCAACATGGCTCAGAAAAAAGATGAAAGGCCTCCGGCTAGGACCACATCAGCGGTTTTCAATGGAACACATTCGTATATGGATACTCTTACGGGTAAGACAGGTACTGTGATCGGTGGGAAATGGGTTGTGGTCGGTAGTGAAGTAAATGCTTTCCGGGTTTTGCATGGTAAGGCTTTGGTGGCTCGTATGATTGATCTGGAGGCACTTAAAAGTATTCATTTGATCCTGAATGACATCTGTCCAGGCATGGGTAAGGTTCAATACTTAGGGGGCCTATCAGTTCTTATTTCTTTTGATGATGAGAAAGTGGCATCAATAGTTCTTGAAGCAGCTCGTGAGGTTATTGGCAGATTCTCGAAGATAGACGTGTGGATGGGTCAGTCTTTCGGGTATGAGCGGCTGGCTTGGCTTAAACTAACGGGTCTTCCCTTGCATCTGATCTCTCGCGAGGTGATAGATGTGGTTGGGAGTTCTTTTGGTAAGATTGTTCATAGGGCTTCTAGATCCGATTATGACGATGATCTATCATATGACTACATTGGCGTGTTAGTTGGAGACGGTAAAAGAATTGGAGAATCAGTTTCTTTAGTTTGGAGGAATAGAAAGTTCTCAATTTGGATCGCGGAAGACGCCGGAGATTGGGTTCCATAATTCTACAAGATGCCTTCCACTCCTTCGGAAACGGATTCAGAGCCTGAGAATGTTGAAAACGTTGAGGTTGAAATCGATACGAATGATATCAAGGCTTGCAATGGGGACGACGAAGGTGCACCGGAGGTGGAGGCGGTTTCCGGTAGTGGCAGTCCGTTAGCTAGGAAAGAGGCGGAAGTTTTGGAAACTCCCATTCAAATTAATGTGATTAATGAGGTGCCTATTTTTGTGGAAGGGAATTTGGAAGTTAATGATGGGATGGAAGATTTTGTGCTTGGGAATCAATTTAATTTTGAGGAGAATTTACACTCTGACACAGAGAATGTTGACCACACGATTTTGATTAACAAAAGAAAAAAGAAATCAGGTTTAGGTAATGTGGGCCGGCCCAATCCGGCGTATTCTAGTAGTCTTGAAAAAACAAAGGTGGGCAAGAAGTCCAAGTGCAATGAAGATATATTTGGACTTGATTCTTTGTTGGGCCTGGAACCTGAAGATGATATTGGTTTAAAATCGGCCCATAGTGATCCTAAAGATTTGGACCTTAATTCACAACCTATTCTCAGTGGCGATGATCGGCCTTGTTCGTCGGGCAGTTATATGGAAGACATTTTGGTGTCACATGAGGATGAAGTCGAAGCAACCATCAATTTGGGTAAAAAGTTAGGCGTCAAACTACATGATTCTCACAAGTTAATTCATGATTCGGTTGTTCTTGAAGGCGTACAAGGTGGTAAGGTATGAATTGTCTTTCGATTAATATTCGTGGGATTGGGGGTCGTGGTAAAGCGGGATGGATTAAGAACCTCAAGAACGTGCATGGGATTTCTTTCATCGGTATGCAAGAGACGATGGTTAGTAATATTTCTCCGGGTTTGGTTTCTAGTTTTTGGGGATGAGTGGGTTTTGATTTTGAATATGTTAATGCGAATGGTAATTCAGGCGGTTTAATATGTTTGTGGGATCCTAAAGTTTTTGTTAAAGACGTGGTGACAAAAGATCGTAATTTTCTTCATGTGGCGGGTTCTATTTCTGCCGGATCGGTCCGCTTAAACCTTGTTAATGTCTATGCTCCGCAATCTAATGAAGGTAAATGGTGGTTATGGACTAAAATTAATAACTTGATTTGTGTGAACCAAGGTTGGTGGATAGTGTTCGGAGATTTTAACACGGTTAGAGATAGGGATGAAAGGAAAAATTCGGTTTTTGATCCGGTTTGTGCTCGAGATTTTAATACCTTTATAGATGAAGCCGGTTTGTGGGAATATGATTTGAAAGGGTTAAAGTTCACGTGTATGACTATTAGAAAAGGTGTGAGTAAGTTTAGTAGAATCGACAGGGTGTTGGTGTGCGATAATGTGTTTAACAAGTGGCCTAACGCGTGCGTTCGGGCTACTAGTAGAGATTGCTCGGATCACTCTCCGTTGGTCTTTTCAGTCAACGATTCGAATTTTGGGCCCAAACCGTTTAGATTGTTTGATTCTTGGTTGGATAGGCCGGGGTGTTTAGAGGTTATTCAAGCGGTTTTGGGGGGTTGGAGTAATGTAGGCGAGGTGGATCTTAACTTGCTTAACAAATTAAAAAGGCTTAGAGGGTGTTTAAGAGAGTGGTTCAAAATGTATAGTGCCAAAGAAGTTGAGGAGGAGGCACGTCTGAGAAAAGAAAAAGATGACATTGAACTACAAATGGAGAATAATGAATTGGAAGATTCGGATGTTTGGATTTGGACAGAGTGTAAGAAAGCATTAGATGATATTGAGCTTCTGAAGGCACGTGATATCAAGCAAAAATCTCGCGTTAAATGGGCCTCGTTGGGAGACGAAAACTCAAATTTTTCCATAACGTTGTTAACGGTAGAAAGGCGCAAAACTCTATACCGGGTATTATGATTAATGGAGATTGGATTACAAAGCCGTCCTTGGTTAAAAGAGAGGTGTTACGGTTCTTTAGAAGCCATTTCAAAGAACAAAACTATAATCGGCCTACCCTTTGCTATTCGGATATTAATAAACTCGGTGATCAGGAAAGTGAAGACATGGTTGCTTTGTTCTCTAGACAAGAAATTAAAGACGCGGTATTTGATTGTGGCTCTAATAAGGCGCCGGGTCCCAACGGTTTTAATTTTCGATTTGTCAAAAGATTTTGGAATTATTTTGAGGAGGACTTCTTTAATATTATGAAGGAATTTCATGCTTCAGGTTCGATTAGTCCGGATTGCGGTTCGTCTTTTATCACTTTGATTCCAAAGACAAAATCTCCTTTGGGTCTTAGAGATTACAGGCCTATTACTTTGGTTGGGATGATTAGTAAGGTGATTATTTCCGAGTCTCAATCTGCCTTCCTGTCGGGTCGGTTCATCCTGGACGGGCCTTTAATGGTGAATGAAGTCGTTGATTGGTCGAAAAAAAAAACAGAAAGGCGTTTTTATTGAAAATAGATTTCGAGAAGGCCTACGATAATGTCAACTGGCAATTCTTGATATCTATTATGTCTCAAATGGGGTTTCCCCCTCTTTGGTGCGAGTGGATTAAAGGTATTTGCCAATCTTCTAGAGCCGCGGTTTTAGTAAACGGGTCGCCAACCTTTGATTTTAGGTGTGAAAAGGGGCTTCGACAAGGTGACCCGTTGTCGCCTTTTCTTTTCTTGATTGTGATGGAAGCTCTCTCGTGGCTTTTGGAAAAAGCTAAGCTTCTCGGGGTCTTTAAAGGCATTGCATGTTCGAATGATGGGGTAGTATTAACACATCTTTTCTATGCTGATGACGCTCTAATTATGGACGAGTGGGCTAAGGATAATATCCGAAGCATTGCAAGGGTCCTTCGCATTTTTTACATTTGCTAGGGGCTTCGTATTAACCTCCATAAGTCGAATATATATGGGGTTGGTATAGAGGATTCCGAGGTGGACGACATGATGGGATTGCTTGGTTATAAAAGATGATGTATTCCGTTTAGCTATCTCGGCATTCAAGTTGGAGCTAAGATGTCTCGCGTCCGTAATTGGGACCCGGTCATAGATGTTATGCGAAATCGCCTTGTTTCTTGGAAACCTAAAACTCTCTCGATTGGGGGGCGCCTTATCCTCATTAAATCGGTGTTAGAAAGTTTACCCGTTTATTATCTTTCACTTTACAAGGCTCCCAAGGCCGTGATTGAGTCTATTGAGTCTATTATGAGACGTTTCTTGTGGGCGGGCTCTAGCGAAGAGAAGAAGATCCCTTGGGTTTCTTGGGATATTGTCACTACCCCCAAAAAGAAAGGAGGATTGGGAGTATCTAAGTTACAAGATGTCAACGACGCGCTCTTATTAAAATGGACATGGAGATTCAAAAACGAAGGAAATTGTTTATGGAAGAAAATTATTATGGGTTGTCATGGTACAAGTAGACCGTGGGCTTTACTCCCGTGTAGTGCCTCGTCTAATGGGTGTTGGAAACGTATTGTTAAAGTCGGCGAGAAAAAAATCTCAAACAGGTCGAATTTTAACTCCTTTTTCGGTGGTGATCTTGGTGATGGTAACTCTATTAATTTTTGGGGTGACCCTTTGTCACACCCCCAAAATCCACCACGCGGAGTATCACCGCTTGGAGGCGTGACGTGACCAGGATCGAGCCACCAATCATATTGAACGACACAATTAAGTAAATAAAACCAACCACAATACAATTGGTGACCAAAAAGGAATAACCCACTCTAAGTTAACAGCGGAAGCATAAAACGTAAGTTCAAAACATAAGTTCATAGTTCATAAGTTTAACGACCAAAACATAAGTTCCATGAGTTCATAAAGTTTATTTATTAAGTACGGGACATAATAGTCCATATCACACAACGACCTCCTCCTCGTACAAGCTCCATAAGCATCTAGCGACCTGTAAGGCATGTAACAACGAGTCAACAACAAAGTTGAGTGAGTTCACGGTTGGTTGATTAGTTTTAAGTTGTTTCTGAAAACGTGGTTTGACTTTCGTTGGATTATTTTCCGTGGGGGTTACCCCATCGGTGGGGGCTTCCCCATGTAAACCACTAGACCGTTAAGATATCGACAACTGACGAACAATAGTTGTGCCCTACATCAGTGGCTATCATCACTGACAGTTTGCCATAGTCCATTAGTACACGCCTGTCCGAACGGCACGGTGTGAGGTTTGTTAAACCTAATAGCGCTATTAACTAATGACCCGCTCGCCATTGGCCTCGGCGATTAAGTCGATATAAAATGAGGGACTTCATGATAGAGTTTTGTCTAGTAAGTTTTAAGGTTGTTGTCCTACCCAAGGAGGACGAACGTACGTACTCTACCCAAGGAGAATACGCAGGATTAATATTGGCATCCTACCTATGGAGGATGGCCGTACATATCCTACCCAAGGAGGATATGTAGGTTCCGTTTTAATTCTTTAACCCATTCCCAACCACCGGGAATCCCATGCCTTAGAAAGTGTGTGAACTCACCTTGGTTTGCTCGGTTAGATTAGTTACTCAAATAAACAGGAATCAAGCATGTCCTAATAAGGTACGGATAACAATCAGTTTCTCATGCATAACACGTATCCTACGTACGGTTTATTTACTCATTATTTCAATCACATACCACACGATTCAACTGTCAAGTCATAATGTTAAGTTACATTACCTTACCCTAAAATAATATAACTATCTCACAAAATAAACAATTATTCACACAAGTGTCCTAGTATAAAATATATATTCTAAATATATATTTAACCATTTTATTTATAAAATCAACCTCCGGCACTTTGTATTTTTGTAAATAAAATCATGGCGAAGTTTATTTTGAAAACAAGGTTAAAAATATAATTGTAACACTTGCTAGAAAAATATTTTCTAAGTGTTGGATTTTAGAAAAATTTCGCCAGAGTTTCCTTTGTAAATGGAGGTGTCCATGCTTACTAGCATATCATTTTCTTTTCAAAAATTCATTCAAACAATTCTCAATCAACAACATACAATCTCTACTAACCAAACTTGTCAAAAACAAGCATAAACTATAAACTCATGAACTTGAAAATTTATAAAAATATGTAGTAACTTACTAGCATACTTAGTAAGTCTTGTTACCTTTCAAAATGTGATTAGTTCTTTAAAAACTTTATTTTTAAAGACTTTAAATGTTTACAACTTCCACCATATTTTCTAAAAATATTTCTTTGTGAACCTTTCTTATTACACAAGTGTTTCTACACTTGTTTATTTACCAAGAATGTGATTAGTTTATGTAAGATCCAAGTTTTAGTGAAACTCATATTTTTAACTTGGTTCTTTTGAAAAACCACTCATGGATCTTTAGATCTATATGATTATAACCTACTTTGTTCTTTATTTTTCAAAAAATCACCCATTCATTCAAGTTCATAGTTTATGTGTGGATGATTCCATCATCCTACATCACTTTTACTTTCTCATCTTGCTAGATCATGTTTTTAATCATGATCTAGCAAGATTACATGATGACCAACATTATTTCTACAAACCAACAATAATCAACAATTATTTCAATACTTAAACAACATTATTTCTTCATCTTTAAAGCTTATGTTTAAGTTTTAACTTTATGTTCTTTAGTGTTCTTGATGTTCTTCACATTTATCATTATGTTTCATACTTTAACCACCTCCATAGAATGTAAAATGAGTAGATCTAAGAGACTTACCACTAGCTTAAAGCTAGGAGAGTTCAAGTGAAGAAAAGTGGTGGATAAAAGAAGATGAGAGTGGTCCTTCAACTTCCGAACACACCGAGCTTCGTTGTATGCACTATAACACCTATGTATGCCCTTAGATTGGTTGAAGATGATCAACTGATGATGGTGAGGGTGGTGGTGGCTCACGGCCGTGACAAGGGAGGAGGGAGAGAGAAGAATGATGGTGTTGAGTGTTGAATGAGAATGAAAGTTATGAGGTTAGTGTGCAAACTTATAACCCATGTTCTTGTATTAACTTATGTGTAATGTGTTTCCCATGGACCAACAAGATCAATTAAACAATTCAATGAAAATCAAGTGGGTGTCCTTCTTGTCTCCTAACCGGTTTGGGGGGGGGTTGGTCTAGTTGGGTTTCAATTGTTTAGTTACTAATCTAGTTAGAAATCAAGTGTTTAGTTAGTGCATTATGGTGTGTTATTAAATATATAGTGTGTTAGCGTGTTCGGGGACCCTAACTAGCTCAGAAAGATAAGAACAATGTGTTTGACAATATTTTTGTGTTCCGGGTAAAGTCCGGTTGTTCGGTTTGATACCGGTTCGTTAAAGTGCTTAATTAATCCGTAGAGTGTCCTATATGTATATTTTTGTAACACTTTTAATTTTCAACACTCAGGAAAGCATACCGGACTATTTAGTAACTTTTTTGTACACTTCTAGTATGTTAATAAGCACGCGTAAGTATAACACAGAAATCAGAGAGCAGTTAAATGGTTCAGCACAGTCACCAAGCACTTTAATTATCATTAATAAATTGTACGGATACATGAAATTATGAGGGTTGTCACATTCTCCCCCTGTTAAGAAAATTTCGTCCCGAAATTTAGCACGTGGTCCCTGAGGAAGCTAGTTATGTTGCGTTGGTTTCCTGGTTTTCTTGGGGTGTCACATCATCCCCACGTTGGTTTGGAATTTCGTCCCGAAATTCCGCAGTAGCTTCAGTCTCAGTAGTGGTTGCACTTTTCTTGAACAACTGGGGATACTTGAGTTTCATTTGGTCTTCTCGTTCCCAGGTATACTCTGGGCCACGACGGGAATTCCAACGAACTCAGACAAGAGGTATCCTGGTGCGCTTGAGAATCTTAACATCTCGATCAGTAATCTCTACTGGTTCCTCTACGAATCGCAGCTGGTCATCGATAGTGAGTTCCTTGAGAGGAACTATGAGGGTCTCATCTGACAGACACTTTTTCAGTTTTGACACGTGGAATACGTTGTGAACTCCACTGAGTTCTTCAGGTAGATTCAACTTGTAGGCGACTTTGCCAATTTTCTCAATGATTTCGAACGGTCCAACATAACGTGGGTTGAGTTTGCCTCGTTTGCCAAAACGAACTACACCTTTCCATGGTGAGACTTTAAGTAGCACTCGATCCCCAACCTGGAACTCGAGTGGTTTCCTTCGCTTATCCGCATAGCTTTTCTGACGGTCACGAGCTGCCGCCATTCGTTTTCGTATCTGGGCGATCCTTTCGGTTGTATCTACTACAAGTTCTGGGCCAGTGATTTGGCTGTCACCAATTTCTGCCCAAAAAAGAGGTGATCGGCACTTCCGTCCGTACAATGCCTCAAACGGAGCGGCCTGGATGCTGGTGTGGTAACTGTTGTTATACGAAAACTCCACTAACGGGAGGTGTTTTTCCCAGCCATTACCGAAGTCGATGACACATGCCCTAAGCATGTCTTCAAGGGTTTGGATGGTGCGTTCAGATTGCCCATCCGTCTGTGGGTGATATGCTGTGCTCATGTCTAATCGAGAACAAAAGGACTTGTGCATAGCTTGCCACAATTCAGATGTAAAACGTGAATCACGATCAGAAATGATGGAGGTTGGCACTCCGTGCCTTGATACTACTTCCTTCAAGTAGATATCTGCTAGGGTAGAAAACTTATCTATTTCCTTGATGGCCAGAAAGTGTGCAGACTTAGTCAATCGATCCACGATTACCCAAATGGTATCATTTCCGCGTTGAGATCTAGGCAGGCCAGTAACAAAATCCATGGAAATTTGCTCCCACTTCCATTTCGGGATCTCTGGTTGTTGAAGTAGGCCTGATGGTTTCTGATATTCGGTCTTGACTCTCGCACAAGTCAAACACTTGCTAACGTAGGTTGCTATGTGAGCTTTCATACCAGGCCACCAATACGTTGTCTTGAGATCGTGGTACATCTTATCCGAACCAGGATGTACCGAATATCAAGACTTATGTGCTTCATTCATCACAAGCTCGCGTAAGCCTCCATAAAGTGGAACCCAGATGCGTCCGTTAACATAGTAGGCGCCGTCTTCCTTTTGTTCTAGCCGCTGCCTCGATCCTCGTAAGGACTCAGCCCTGATGTTCTCTGCTTTCAACGCTTCGACCTGAGCATCACGAATTTGAGCGGGAAGGCTAGAGTGAATGGTAAGCTGTAACACACGTACACGCTTAGGTATAGTATCCTTTCGACTGAGGGCGTCGGCCACAACATTGGCTTTGCCCGGATGGTACTTGATCGCACATTCGTAATCATTCAAGAGTTCGACCCATCGACGTTGTCGCATGTTTAACTCCTTTTGCTTGAAGATATGCTCGAGACTCCTATGATCGGTGTAAATGGTGCACTTGGTACCGTACAGGTAATGTCTCCATATCTTAAGTGCGAAAACAACTGCTCCCAATTCCAAGTCGTGCGTAGTGTAGTTCCTTTCGTGAACTTTAAGTTGGCGCGATGCGTAGGCAATGACCTTGTCATGTTGCATCAACACGCAACCAAGTCCTTGGATGGAAGCGTCGCAATAAACCACAAAATCATCTGTGCTTTCAGGCAATAAAAGGATAGGCGCGCTACAAAGTCTATCTTTTAAGTGCTGAAAAGCAGATTCCTGTGCATCACCCCAACGTTAGGTGACACCCTTCTGAGTCAGTGAAGTGAGAGGTTGCGCAATCTTTGAGAAATCCTTGATAAACCTTCGGTAATATCCTGCCAAACTCAAGAATTGGCGGATTTCTGTTGGTGTACGGGGTGCAGGCCAGTTCTTGATCGAGTCAACCTTGGATGGATCAATATGAATCCCATCCTTGTTTACCACATGGCCTAGAAAGTGGACTTCGCGAAGCCAGAAGTCACATTTCGAAAATTTAGCATACAGTTGCTCTGCTCGAAGAAGTTCCAGCATAAGTCGTAGATGCTGCTCGTGTTCCTCCTGACTCTTCGAATAGATCAGGATATCGTCGATGAATACAATGACAAACTTATCCAGGTAAGGCTTGCATACTCGGTTCATGAGATCCATGAAAACCGCAGGTGCATTCGTCAATCCGAAAGGCATAACCAGAAACTCGTAATGGCCGTAACGAGTTCTGAATGCTGTTTTAGAGACGTCCTCATCTCGGACTCTCAGCTGATGGTATCCCGATCTCAAATCGATTTTAGAGTAATAACTCGACCCTTGCAGCTGGTCGAACAAGTCGTCAATATGTGGAAGAGGATAACGATTCTTCACGGTCACCTTGTTAAGTTCGCGATAGTCAATACACATTCTGAAAGTACCGTCTTTCTTCTTCACGAATAGTACTGGAGCTCCCCAAGGCGAAGAGCTAGGACGTATGAAACCCTTTTCCAAGAGTTCTTGTAATTGCGTGGACAATTCTTCAAGTTTTGATGGAGCTAGACGATAAGGTGCTCGAGCTATGGGCGCTGCTCCAGGAGCTAGCTCGATTTGAAACTCGACTTGTCGATGAGGCGGAAGACCAGGCAATTCCTCAGGAAATACCTCAGGAAAATCGCGCACAATAGGAATGTCTTCTATCTTCTTTTCTTTCGAGGATGTATCAGAAACGAGGGCTAGGATGGCAGTGTGGCCCTTTCGTAAACACTTCTGGGCCTTAAGGAAAGAGATAATGCCTACGACGGCACCACTCTTGTCGCCATGAATCATGAGAGGTTCTTCACCAGAACGAGGAATGCGGACGATTTTCTCCTTGCAAACAATCTCCGCTTGATGATGAGATAGCCAATCCATCCCAATAACGACGTCGAAACTACCAAGTGTGATAGGAATAAGATCGATAGAGAAAGTCTGACCAGCTAAGACGAGGTTACAACCTTTAACTATGTGTGTGGCTTCAAGACTTTTACCGTTTGCTAGTTCTACCATGTGTTTGGTGTTCAAAAGTGTTGGAGTACGCTTAAGCATTTGGCTAGCTTTTTAAGGACACATAACTAGTATCGGCACCCGAATCAAATAAAACAGTAACAAAGAAGTCGTCCAGAAGAAACTTACCCATCACCACGTTGGGATCATTCCTTGCATCACCCTGGCCTAGCACGAAAACACGTCCTCTAGCACCATTGCCATTATTGTTACCCCTGTTATTGTCTCCATTGTTGCCTCCATTGTTGTTCCCGTTTCCTTGGTTGTTATTGTTCTGATTCTGGTTCAGCTGAGGACAGTTCCTCTTAAAGTGGCCTTCAGCGCCACCCTGAAAGCATCCTTTATTTCCCTACTGTTGCTGCTGCTGGTGGTTCTGTGGAGCTTGTTGTTGTTGGCGATTCTGATTTGCTGGTCGTGCGCTCCTACAATCCTTTGCTTCATGACCAAACTTGTTACACCTCAGACAACGACCCTTGTTGCACTTCCCCCTTTGATGCTTGTGGCACCGGTTGCACTTGGGGTGGTTCCCTCGGTATCCACCCTGTCCTTGACTACCGGAAGATTGCAGACCAGGACTCTGGTAGTCATCAGTCTTTCGCTGCTGAGACTGAACTGAAGTAGAACCCTTACTGGAATTCCCATCCCATTTTCGCTTGTTATCATTGGGAGCGTCAGTAGTAGTAGCACTAATACGCTTGGGTAGTTTGTTCTATTCAACTGCTTGATCGGTGAGACGATGGGCCAACTTAATGATTTGCTGAATGGTACCCAGGTTAGCTGAAGTCACGTGACTCTGAATCTCTGGTACAAGACCCTTGAGGTACAGCTCAATACGTTTGATGGGAGGTTCTACCATTATAGGACACAAGATGACCAACTCGTTTGACCTCTTCGTATACGCCTCAATTTCAGACCCCGTCATCTTCAAATTGAAAAATTCCACCTCCAGCTTGTGGATGTCGTCACGACTACAGTACTCTTCTTTGATCAGTTCTTTGAAACCATTTCATGGGGTGGCATTAGCAACCGCCAGCCCTAGTAGTTGAACCTGTGCTTTCCACCAGGTTAACGCAGCACCCTCGAGTGTTCCAGTAGCATATTTCACCCTACGATCTTCAGGGCACTCACACATCTCGAAGACAGACTCAAGCTTCTCGAACCAGTGAAGAAGGCCTACCGCTCCTTCTGTGCCGCTGAAGGTACTGGGTCGGCCATCCATGAAGGTTTTGAACGTGCACACAGGAGGCTGAGCATGTTGACCTCCTGCTGGATTTGCTGCGAGTGCCTCAGCAACTCGTTCGTTGATCAAAGCCGTCAACTGGGCTTGAGTTAGGTTGATACGTCCTCCGCGTCCGTTCATGATCTTCACAACGAAGCAACGTAAGTGAGAAAAGTGTCGCGAAAGTGCGTAAGTGTGGAGTGACAGAAGAGAGTAAGCACACAAGGTTCAAATAGTAGTTATCACATTAACTAATGCATACTATGATCAAATGTGCTACTAGCAGGTAGGCAATACAAACATAAACCATATTACCTATAATGTTGAGTCTTGCACGTGGAGCGAAGCGTCGTTGTGGATCGTTGAGCACTGTACAGGTTATAGTCTGGTTTTGTCAAAAAGCTTTTCCCCTTCTTAAAACCAAGTTCACTATAACCAATGGCTCTGATACCAATCTGTCACACCCCCAAAATCCACCACGCGGAGTATCACCGCTTGGAGGCGTGACGTGACCAGAATCGAGCCACCAATCATATTGAATGACACAATTAAGTAAATAAAACCAACCACAATACAATTGGTGACCAAAAGGAAGTAACCCACTCTAAGTTAACAGCGGAAGCATAAAACGTAAGTTCATAGTTCATAAGTTTAACGACCAAAACATAAGTTCCATACGTTCATAAAGTTTATTTATTAAGTACGGGACATAATAGTCCATATCCCACAACGACCCCCTCCTCATAAAGTTTATTTATTAAGTACGGGACATAATAAGCATCTAGCGACCTGTAAGGCATGTAACAACGAGTCAACAACAAAGTTGAGTGAGTTCACGGTTGGTTGATTAGTTTTAAGTTGTTTCTGAAAACGTGGTTTGACTTTCGTTGGCTTATTTGCCGTGGGGGTTACCCCATAGTTGAAAGTATGTTTAACCAGTTCCTTTTATTACCCAAACCATATCAAAAATCAGTGGGGGCTTCCCCATGTAAACCACTAGACCGTTAAGATACCGACAACTGGCGAACAATAGTTGTGCTCTACATCAGTGTCTATCATTACTAACAGTTTGCCATAGTCCATTAGTACACGCCCGTCCGAACGGCACGGTGTGAGGTTTATTAAACCTAATAGCGCTATTAACTAATGACCCGCTCGCCATTGGCCTCGGCGATTAAGTCGATATAAAATGAGGGACTTCATGATAGAGTTTTGTCTAGTAAGTTTTAAGGTTGTTGTCCTACCCAAGGAGGACGAACGTACGTACTCTACCCAAGGAGAATACGCATGATTAATATTGGCATCCTACCTATGGAGGATGGCCGTACATATCCTACCCAAGGAGGATATGTAGGTTCCGTTTTAATTCTTTAACCCATTCCCAACCACCGGGAATCCCATGCCTTAGAAAGTGTGTGAACTCACCTTGGTTTGTTCGGTTAGATTAGTTACTCAAATAAACAGGAATCAAGCACGTCCTAATAAGGTACGGATAACAATCAGTTTCTCATGCATAACACGTATCCTACGTACGGTTTATTTACTCATTATTTCTATCACATACCACACGATTCAACTGTCAAGTCATAATGTTAAGTTACATTACCTTACCCTAAAATAATATAACTATCTCACAAAATAAACAATTATTTACACAAGTGTCCTAGTATAAAATATATATTCTAAATATATATTTAACCTTTTTATTTATAAAATCAACCTCCGGCACTTTGTATTTTTGTAAATAAAATCATGGCGAAGTTTATTTTGAAAACAAGGTTAAAAATGTAATTGTAACACTTGCTAGAAAAATATTTTCTAAGTGTTGGATTTTAGAAAAATTTCGCCAGAGTTTCCTTTGTAAATGGAGGTGTCCATGCTTACTAGCATATCATTTTCTTTTCAAAAATTCATTCAAACAATTCTCAATCAACAACATACAACCTCTACTAACCAAACTTGTCAAAAACAAGCATAAACTATAAACTCATGAACTTGAAAATTTATAAAAATATGTAGTAACTTACTAGCTTACTTAGTAAGTCTTGTTACCTTTCAAAATGTGATTAGTTCTTTAAAAACTTTATTTTTAAAGACTTTAAATGTTTACAACTTCCACCATATTTTCTAAAAATATTTCTTTGTGAACCTTTCTTATTACACAAGTGTTTCTACACTTGTTTATTTACCAAGAATGTGATTAGTATATGTAAGATCCAAGTTTTAGTGAAACTCATATTTTTAACTTGGTTCTTTTGAAAAACCACTCATGGATCTTTAGATCTATATGATTATAACCTACTTTGTTCTTTATTTTTCAAGAAATCACCCATTCATTCAAGTTCATAGTTTATGTGTGGATGATTCCATCATCCTACATCATTCTTACTTTCTCATCTTGCTAGATCATGTTTTTAATCATGATCTAGCAAGATTACATGATGACCAACATCATTTCTATAAACCAACAATAATCAACAATTATTTCAATACTTAAACAACATTATTTCTTCATGTTTAAAGCTTATGTTTAAGTTTTAACTTTATGTTCTTTAGTGTTCTTGATGTTCTTCACATTTATCATTATGTTTCATACTTTAACCACCTCCGTAGAATGTAAAATGAGTAGATCTAAGAGACTTACCAGTAGCTTAAAGCTAGGAGAGTTCAAGTGAAGAAAAGTGGTGGATAAAAGAAGATGAGAGTGGTCCTTCAACTTCCGAACACACCGAGCTTCGTTGTATGCACTATAACACCTATGTATGCCCTTAGATTGGTTGAAGATGATCAAGTGATGATGGTGAGGGTGGTGGTGGCTCACGGCCGTGACAAGGGAGGGTTGAAGATGATTCGTTGTATGCACTATAACACCTATGTATGCCCTTTGAATGAGAATGAAAGTTATGAGGTTAGTGTGCAAACTTATAACCCATGTTCTTGTATTAACTTTTGTGTAATGTGTTTCCCATGGACCAACAAGACCAATTAAACAATTCAATGAAAATCAAGTGGGTGTCCTTCTTGTCTCCTAACCGGTTTGGGGGGGGGGGTTGGTCTAGTTAGGTTTCAATTGTTTAGTTACTAATCTAGTTAGAAATCAAGTGTTTAGTTAGTGCATTATGGTGTGTTATTAAATATATAGTGTATTAGGGTGTTCGGGGACCCTAACTAGCTCAGAAAGATAAGAACAATGTGTTTGACAATATTTTTGTGTTCCGGGTAAAGTCCGGTTGTTCGGTTTGATACCGGTTCGTTAAATTGCTTAATTAATCCGTAGAGTGTCCTATATGTATATTTTTTTAACACTTTTAATTTTCAACACTCATGAAAGCATACTGTCACACTCTGATATTTCCACGTATTTCCGGTGGGCCCGGTGGGGAGTATCGTGACGTAGTTGATATCATCATAGTCAAACAACACAATATTTAAATGCACAGCGGAAGCAAAAGATAGATTCATTTCAACCAAATATAATTGTAATATTAAGTATCACAAAATAGTTGAAAATAATCCACAGGTGGATCAAATAAAAAGGAAACATTGTTCAACAGTTTTATGTCATCCAAGCTTGCGAGTCTTATTGTGGATGCTAGGAGAAAGCCAGCCTATTTCGAGTAGTACCTGCACTTAACCTTTTTGGGAAAATACGTCAGTTTACACTGGTAAATACAATTAACTGACTCATTTTAAAAAGGTTTAATAAAACTGATTTGAATGCACGTGGCACAAACTTTTATAACTTGGGATAATTATTTATACATAACCTTGTAAAAGAATTACATGTTTCTTATGCGTTAAGTAGCCCGGTTCATGCCGGGTTAAAGATCAATAGACACACCACATTATTTATTTAGGCACTGACGGGTGTACGCCTACACCCCGTGCTTAGGTCGTGGCCATTTCGTAAAATGATGCCAAGGATATCCGGGACATGGTCATTAACCCCCCAAAGGCTTTAAGCAAACAAAACAGATTAAACGGGTCATCTCAATAAATTAACCTTCATATGATAAACAATTCAATGCCCGACCAAGCGGTATTTTATATACCGTACCCCAAGCCCGTATAAGGGAAAATAAGTTAAAAGTATTTACCTGTGCAAGTAATAATCACAACAAGCAAGTGCACGTAGCTTCTACCGGGTCTCCTATTCTGGAACGAAGGTTTATAATAACCTATCAGAATCCTAACGGGTCTTTAATTAAGCCTAAACTTAGACCGGTTAGTTTTAAAGGAAGATACGGTTCAAACGCATGATTAAGCGTAGACCGGAATAGAATGTGATTTAGACCCGACAAGTTTGAAGACTTGTATAATGTGGGTAAACTAAACACATTCTGGATTTTGAGGTAAAAAAATGATAAGGTTTGACCCGTTTCGGCTAATTTATGCAAACTAGTTACATAAACCGAACCGAACGCGAATAACGCATAACGGGTAACCGAAAGAGTCATATACTGGTTTCCAAGTTAATATGCCTTAAATATGTTGTGATATCAGTAGGATACCTTCCATTATGCCCATAACGAGTTTAATCTCACATTAAGCCCTGTAGGGGCAATTTGGTCATTTTAAAGATTATAAAAGAGATTAATTATAATTCTGAGACTCGGGTCTGAAATAATCAGTAAAACAACTTAATTTAATAGGTTACATCAGTTGGTGATAAGTCTTACATGACAAAATGGTTTTAAACCTATACTATGTGTTTAATACGCGTAAAAAGCCGATTTAAGCGATTTCCGGGTTTAACAGGAAATCTGAGTTTTCTGATCAGGTTATAAAGTTCAAAATACTTCATTTATCATATAAAATCAGTGGCAAAAGGTTTGGTACCAAATTTTTATGTAAAACTCATTTTATAAGCGAAAAGGGTATAATTGGCAATAACCGAATCAAGGCGATAACCCAATGTTATGATAAGTTTAAAAAAATATTAAAAATCTTCAAAAATCCCAAAATATTATATTATATCAGTGGGTAAAAGGTTTGGTGTCAAAATTTGGGTTTAGATAGACTTTATGCTAATTACGCCGTTTAATTCATAAAAAGCGTTCTAATTACGCTATTAAGCATAACTCCTAATCTAGACCTCCAACTGATGTGAAAATTTAGGGACATGTTTATAAATCAGTAATAAAGATTATTGTCCTCTCATATTTCCAAAATTCTCGTTTTATGGTCAAAAGGGCATTATGGTCAACATTAAGGAATTAACGGAACGTGTAAATGAATCGGTCAATCAACGAACCAACACAGAGGGTTATACTATCATGTAACCCGGTCCTAATGAAGCTCTAAGGCATTTCTAAATCATGTTATTACGGGCCAGAACTGAAAGTCAAAGCATGAGTCAAACTATGCGAATTTCGGTTTCGAACCGGGCCTAAACTTAAAATTATCGGGTCGAACATGCTTAGACATGTTCTTACTTTTATTACTAAGTTATATGAGTGGTAAAACAGGTTACACGCCTTCTACATTGTTAATTATGCGTTAATTTGAAAATTAAGTTTCTGTTGACTTTTTCGGATTAAGTTTGACCCGACATTTAACCTAGTTAGAGTGGAATTCAGAGGGTGCCCTTTTAAGGGTTTAATGCCCACATAAATACCAACTTATAACTACTTTCAATTTGGCTAATCACCAGGCCATTAGTGATTAATCGATAAGTCAAACCTTAATTACGACGGTTTGACTTTAAGCTAATTAACTAAGTAAACACGATTAAGGAAGGTTAAGGATACTTACCAAGGTCCTAATTACGACTAGAGATGCTTAGGGAATGGCCTTGAGCTCCAGAAATGATCAGAAGTTGAGTTGGGAATGAATGATCAAAAATGAAACAATGTGGGTCTTTATATAGTGATCTTGATTGATCAAGATCATGCCAAACAACTCTAGGATTGATCCCTGATCAATTACAAGTGTCCCTAGTGCCTAAGAACTAGTTTGTGCTGCACATGGTAGTGAAAAATGGCAATATAAGTCGGTTAAATTCGTTATACAGGCACCTGTCAAGTTTTCTGCTGCTGGGACTGTCTTACGGACCGTAAGGGTATCCTTTGCGGTGCGTAAGCCTTTACCAGGAAGCAAAAATTTGTAACCTTTCAAGCTTCAAACAGGCAACTTAGGTATTACGAATTTGGGCCTCTATTATCAGTATGGGCCACATGATCATGCCCTGAACAGTTTAGACCACCTTGCCATGTTTTAAAGTTGCCTTGGATTCTTTTGAAAGGGCCATAACGAAGGTTTGTCAAACACATTCTCATAGGATCCCATTTCTTGCACTTTGAATCAATTATTACTAGTATTTACCGGATTTTAGTATATATCAGATGTTTATAATATAGATTAGGGTCTTGGGATTCATAACTAGGTCGTTCAGAGGTATTTAATTAACATGTCGACGCTTTTAAATCCTACCATACATCTTTGACTAGATCCGGGTTTATAACACTTTTGTCTTGCATGACACGTGTCGTTATTTCGTTGGACACAAATTTTCGAGGTGTTACATCCTCACCCCCTTAAAAGAAATCTCGACCTCGAGATTTACTGAAATAAATGAGGGTACTTTTCTTTCATGGTAGACTCTACCTCCCATGTGTATTCGGGACCCCTGCGGGCATCCCATATAACCTTTACTATTGGCACATGCTTCCTTCGAAGCTTCTTAACCTGTCGATCCTCGATCGACACAGGTTTTTCAACAAACTTCAAGCTCTCTTCTATGTGCACATATGTATGTGGTATGACTAGTGATTCATCAGCTAGACATTTCTTCAGATTGCAGATGTGGAATACATTATGAATACCACTGAGCTCTTCAGGTAAGTTTAACTTATAAGCAACTGATCCGACACATTCGATGATCTCGAATGGTCCTATGTACCTCGGGCTTAACTTGCCTTTCTTGCCAAATCGCATCACTCCCTTCCAGGGTGATACTTTAAGCAACACTTTGTCACCTACCTCGAATTTCAGAGGTTTACGCTTTAAATCTGCGTAGCTTTTCTGCCTATCTATGGCAGCTTTCAGGCGATCACGAATCTGGACAATCTTTTCCGTCGTTTCAAAGACTATTTCAGGTCCTGTCAATTGGACATCTCCAACTTCCGCCCAACAAACGGGCGTTCTGCACTTTCTACCGTACAAGGCTTCGAAAGGCGCGGCCTTGATGCTCGTATGATAGCTATTGTTATACGAGAACTCGATTAATGGCAGGTGGTTATCCCAACTACCACCTAAGTCAATCACACATGCACGAAGCATGTCTTCCAACGTTTGGATTGTACGCTCACTCTGTCCGTCCGTCTGAGGATGGTAAGCCGTACTAAAATTTAAGCGCGTGCCCAAAGATTGTTGGAAACTTTTCCAAAAATGTGACGTGTATCTAGTATCCCTATCAGAGATAATAGACACTGGTACGCCATGTAGAGATACAATCTTATCTACGTACAATTGGGCTAGCATGTCGGAGCTATAGGTCTCCTTAATGGGCAGGAAATGTGCTGACTTAGTCAGTCTATCTACTATCACCCATATAGTATCATTTCCTTTCTTTGTCTTTGGCAACTTGGTGATGAAATCCATTGTCACCATTTCCCACTTCCACATGGGAAGTTCAGGCTGTTGTAGCAAACTTGACGGCTTCTGATGTTCAGCTTTGACTTGCGCACACGTCAAACATTTAGCTACATAGGTAGCTATAGACTTTTTCAAGCCTATCCACCAGAAATTTGCTTTCAGATCCTGGTACATATTGTCAGCTCCAGGATGAACGGAATATTTAGAACTGTGGGCTTCTTGGAGAATAATATCTCGAAGTCCTCCATAAACTGGAACCCATATTCGTCCATTCAACCTCAGAATTCCGTCCTTGCCATAGGATAACTGTTCTTCGGTTACTCCTAGCTTTTCATCAGGATAATTAGCTTCCAGCACAGCTTCCTTCTGTGCAGCTAATAACCTTTCATTCAAACCATTCTTTATCTCAATGCTCTTGGCATTGATTCTTATAGGCTTCACTCTTTCCTTTCGACTTAAGGCATCGGCGACTACATTTGCCTTTCCAGGATGGTATCTTATCTCACAATCATAATCATTCAAAATTTCCATCCAACGTCGTTGCCTCATGTTCAAATCCTTTTGGTTAAACAGGTGCTGAAGGCTCTTGTGATCAGAATAGATCACACACTTGATACCGTATAAATAGTGCCTCCAAAGTTTTAGTGCGAATACAACGGCACCCAACTCCAAGTCATGGGTGGTGTAATTCTTTTCATGCACCTTTAACTGTCGAGAAGCGTAGGCAATAACCTTGCCTTTCTGCATAAGCACACACCCCATACCGGTGTGTGATGCATCACAGTATACCACAAATTCTTCAATCCCTTCAGGCAATGTCAACACTGGTGCATTGCTTAGCTTCTGCATAAGGATATCGAAGGATTCTTGTTGCTTTGGTCCCCAGTTGAACTTAATATTCTTCCTAGTCAAAGAAGTTAGGGGTGCAGCAATCCTTGAAAATTTTTCAATAAAACGCCTGTAATATCCTTCCAATCCCAAGAAACTGCGAATCTCTGTGGGCGTCTTCGGCTCTTGCCAATTCATGACAGCTTCAACCTTAGCGGGATCTACCTGAATTCCACGTTCACTAACCACATGTCCAAGAAATTGGACTTCACGAAGCCAAAATTCACACTTAGAGAATTTGGCGTAGAGCTTTTCTCGATGAAGCAGTTTCAGAATGCAATGGAGGTGCTTCTCATGGTCAACTTGATTCCTTGAGTAAATAAGAATATCATCGATGAAGACAATGCCAAATTTATCCATGTAGGGCTTGCAGACGCGGTTCATGAGATCCATGAATGCGGCTGGTGCATTAGTGAGTCCAAAAGGCATCACTAAGAACTCGTAGTGGCCATAACGAGTCCTAAATGCAGTCTTATGTACATCTTCATCCTTGACCTTCAGTTGATGATATCCTGACCTTAAGTCGATCTTGGAAAAGTAACTTGCCCCTTGAAGCTGATCGAACAAGTCGTCAATCCTGGGCAATGGATACCGATTCTTAACGGTAACTTTGTTAAGTTCTCGATAATCGATGCACAGACGCATCGATCCATCCTTTTTCTTCACAAACAGGATTGGTGCTCCCCAAGGAGATGAGCTAGGTCTAATAAATCCCTTTGCCAACAAATCATCCAGTTGCGTTCTCAATTCTTTCATCTCCGTTGGTGCCAATCTGTAAGGTGCTCTTGCAACAGGTGCTGCTCCAGGAATAATGTTAATCCTGAACTCCACTTGCCTATCTGGGGGTAAACCAGGTAGTTCTTCGGGGAAAACTTCTGGATATTCAGAGATAATAGGTATGTCTTCGATCTTAGGCTTGGGTTCATCAATGGTTACTTGTGCCATGTAGATAACACAACCCTTCGTCGAACACCTTGATGCCTTGAGCATGGACACTTGCTCTGGCATTCCGTACTTAGTGTCTCCTTGGATTGTCAAAGGCTCGCCACGAGGAGTCCTGACAACTACTTGCTTCTTGGCACAAACGATCTGGGCTTGGTTGCGAGACAACCAATCCATGCCTATTACTATATCAAAACCGGCTAATTTCAAAGGAAGTAAAGACAATAGAAAAGAGTGGTTCCTAAAGGATATAACACATCCATCTAACACGGTTGACGCTGTTTCTACGGTACCATCAGCTAATTCCACCTCATATTTCACACTTAAGGTTTTAATAGGTAAATTCAGCAATGTACAAAACTTATTATCTACGAATGACTTATCAGCTCCTGAATCGAATAGCACTCTTGCATAAACATCATTTATGAGGAAGGTACCTGTGATCACATTGTCGTCCTGAATAGCTTCCTTTGCATCCATCCGGAAGACCCTTGCATTGGTCTTTTTCCCATCCTCATTCTTCTTTGCAAGTTTTGGGCAGTTGGACTTGATATGCCCTTTTTCATTGCAGCTATAGCACGTAGCATCTTTCAACTTTTTGCAATCCAAGGTTTTGTGCTCAGAAGACTTGCAAATCCCACATGCCCTTGGCTGTGACTGGGATTTCGACTCAAATCTGCACTTCCCGAAGTGCTGCTTCTTGCAGATCTTGCATTTGGGTTTATCACCTGACTGATGACCATCTTTCTTAGATCCAGAACTCTTTTTGTGGTCATTGTTTCCTTTATGCCTCTTGTCTGAACGTCGTGAGTCGTCATCCTCACGCTTCCTTTTTTCTGCATCGGTGTTCCTTAGCGATCTCTGCCGGATCGCGTCCAAAGTAAGGGACAATGATATATCAGCTGCAGACCGGAAAGTAGCTGGTCTAGAGGCTTTCACACTGGCCTTAATCTCGGGGGCTAAACCTCCGATGAAACGAGCTATTCTCTTGGGTTCCGGCGTCACTAGATAAGGAACCAACCTTGATAGGGTATTGAAACTTGTAAGGTAGGCTTAACAATCCAGGTTTTTCATAACCAGCGACAAGAAATCAGCTTCAATCTTCTCAACCTCAAGCTGAGGGCAGTAGTTCTCCTTTATCAATGACACAAACTGTTCCCAATTCGTATTGTACAAGGGGATTTTCCCTGTAGCTTGGATCAAAGACCTCCACCAAGCTAATGCCTCACCCTTGAATGACTGAGACACGAATTTCACCACATCCTTATCAGCGCACCCGCTGATATCAACCACAGTGTCCATTTCGTCGATCCAAGTCATGCAGTCGACAACTCCTTTTTCCCCAGTAAAGTCTCTCGGCTTGCATGAGACAAAATACTTATATGTGCAGGACTTGCCACGTGGTTCCTGCTTAAGCTCGATCTTCTTTGATGGGACACTTTGCTGATTTGAAGAGTGACGATCGACATCGTCTTTCTTTGGCTCTTCCTTCTTGGAGGGTGGCTTGCTGTGAGCCTCTGATTGAGTCTTAGGCTTGGAATGTGGTGCGGATAGGGTCCTACTTCGAGTCCCGCTATATTCATTATACTGCCGCTCTATTGCTTTTGTAACAGCATTGTCTATCAATGCTTGCAGTTCTGCACCCGCTATGTTAATTTGGGTATTATCATGATCCTCCCTTGGGTGACTGTTGATCTCATCTGAGTCAGCCATGTAGTTTGAACTGTTACATAAGATATTGACAATAATTTATTTGGGAGTTTATTTTGGAATTGTCTTTTATGGCAATTCATTAACCATGGTAACACAGGCCATATTTGGTTAATTTGTTAACCACATTTATTTAGGATTTTTATTATAATTTATCCTAATTATAAAACAATAGTAGTTTTATTAGTAGCACAAAAGGCCTAGTCACAAGGACATTTTTAAATCATAAGCCATGATTTTAGAGAATCAAGGCATTAAGGTTTGAACATAGTTCTTTACCTTTTTCTGACAGGGAGTCGTAGACTACTACTGTCTTTTGTCTTATGTGACAATGAGTATGGCCCGTAGGCACTACATTACCAATGGATGGTCAACATATGATCATCTTAATTGATGATCTAAACCCATGATTTATAGATCATTAAGTTAGGTTAGGAATCTTTTGAAGAATTCCTATCATAAGAATGACCTGCGTGATTTTAACGAATCACGTCTGCCATGAGCGTTAACATGTTTTTAGATGTTAACAAGGATTTGAATCTTTTAAACAGGTCTTACCATCTTGGTCAAGTCTTATAATGACATGCAGGCTAGGTTATACCTTTAAGATTCTTATTTAATATTTAATAGGCAGATTATTTTAAGAGGAACGATTTTTAATTTATTTATTTCATGTATAATATATTTATGCATATAATGACAAAATGAAATTTATAAACTTAACATTCCATTAAACATTAAAGGAGTACACATTGCCCTAAACGGGATTTTTAACAGAACAACTTACCCACGTAGGGGCTAAACTGAAATACAAGTCCACGCAGGGACCAATTACTTAAATAGATGTCCACGCAGGGACTAAAAAGACAAGTCCACGCATGGACTAAATACATAGATAAATGTCCACGCAGGGACTTGATTGAAATAGGAAATACAACAATACATATAGGGATTTAATGATCTCTCTTTTTCTTCCCCTTTAACAAGCTTGCTAGGCCTTTGAGGAATCCCCGGTTGTTCCTACGTTCTTCCTGAAAGTCTCGTTCCACCCTGCTTAGTCTTTGGAGAATCTCCTCCTGTTCTGGTGGGGAAAACCGTGGTGGCTGCGGCTGATGCAGAAACGGAGGTTGAGCAGTTGTTTGATACCCACGAGTTGGGTATCCCACTCCCCAGGGAGTTCCATATGGTCATTCAGGATAAAGGGCGTTGTAGTTGGCTGCTACAAGGTATGGGTCGGCTTTAGCATAATTGTAATTTGTGTGAGCCGGCTGCTCAAATGGATTGTACGCCGTTGAACCAGCGTATGTAGGAATCGGGTTACCAAAACCTAATGGTGGCGGCGCAATAGGTGCAGAATTCGCCTCTGAAACTGGGTTTGAAGGTCCACCCATTTGTGGGTCTTCATTCAGTGGCAGATAGTGACTGCCACTTGAGTGATGGGGGGTGCTAAAGTGAAAATCCCCTCCTCGCGCTGATATTCATGCGCCTGTTCTCCTACGCCTTGGTGGTTCTGGAGGTGCTTGATGAACTGGCGGCGGTGGAGGCGGTGGCGTGACTGCCACGAAACGCGAATCCTTGGAGGGATCCTGCTGCTGCTGTGGGTTATGAGAGGGTGTAAAATACCACTCATACTGGTTGGACCTTGCTTGGTAACTGTCTGGACCACCGTAGGGTGATCCGTGGAAGGATGATCCATCAGAGATCTCGATGGGATGGTTGGGGGTCCCGGTTGCAGGCTCGACGGGATCCGTGTCCTCGTCCATGTCCATTGCATGGTATTATGAGAAGTGGTCTTCAGGTCCTAGTGGGTTAAAACCCACTGGTTCTTCAATATAGTTTGCCGGGTTGAACCGGCCCTGAAAGACAGGAGTGGGGTCGCCAAAGGAAAGGTGCGAAACGGATCGCTGCAATGGTAAGAAGGAGTGGCGTGAGTCATCGGGCTCGTTTTCTGATTGCGGCCCAAAGGAATGACGGTAAGGAGGCGCTGAGCTGTGCGAGACAGACCGTCTAGCGGGCTCCAAATGGTTCCTCCAGTTTCCTTGAGGATCGGCACTCATGGTAGCCGAAGGAGTTCGTCGGTGTGAAGGCCCGGCTTCGTGATCGTTGGGGGCGTGGATTGGCCCCTTGCCTCATCCTCCTCTTAGGAATCTTGGTGGCATATTTCCTGTCAAAACAATTGAAAGAAACAACAAAACAATAAAGGACAAATAAAATAAATTAGGAATCGTCCTAAGTTCTTTGTCTAGACTCGAGTATGTGCAATTGTGTCATTGAGATTAAACACAAAAAGGCTAGTGTTTAATTCACTCAATGTTGGCTCTGATACCAACCTGTCACACCCCGATATTTCCACGTATTACCGGTGGGGAGTATCGTGACGTAGTTGATATCATCATAGTCAAACAACACAATACTTAAATGCACAGCGGAAGCAAAAGATAGATTCATTTCAACCAAATATAATTGTAATATTAAGTATCACAAAATAGTTGAAAATAATCCACAGGTGGATCAAATAAAAAGGAAACATTGTTCAACAGTTTTATGTCATCCAAGCTTGCGAGACTTATTGTGGATGCTAGGAGAAAGCCAGCCTATTTCGAGTAGTACCTGCACTTAACCTTTTTGGGAAAATACGTCAGTTTACACTGGTAAATACAATTAACTGACTCATTTTAAAAAGGTTTAATAAAATTGATTTGAATGCACGTGGCACAAACTTTTATAACTTGGGATAATTATTTATACATAAACTTGTAAAAGAATTACATGTTTCTTATGCGTTCAGTAGCCCGGTTCGTGCCGGGTTAAAGATCAATAGACACACCACATTATTTATTTAGGCACTGACGGGTGTACGCCTACACCCCGTGCTTAGGTCGTGGCCATTTCGTAAAATGATGCCAAGGATATCCGGGACATGGTCATTAACCCCCCAAAGGCTTTAAGCAAACAAAACAGATTAAACGGGTCATCTCAATAAATTAACCTTCATATGATAAACAATTCAATGCCCGACCAAGCGGTATTTTATATACCGTACCCCAAGCCCGTATAAGGGAAAATAAGTTAAAAGTATTTACCTGTGCAAGTAATAATCACAACAAGCAAGTGCACGTAGCTTTTACCGGGTCTCCTATTCTGGAACGAAGGTTTATAATAACCTATCAGAATCCTAACGGGTCTTTAATTAAGCCTAAACTTAGACCGGTTAGTTTTAAAGGAAGATACGGTTCAAACGCATGATTAAGCGAAGACCGGAATAGAATGTGATTTAGACCCGACAAGTTTGAAGACTTGTATAATGTGGGTAAACTAAACACATTTTGGATTTTGAGGTTAAAAAATGATAAGGTTTGACCCGTTTCGGCTAATTTATGCAAACTAGTTACATAAACCGAACCGAACGCGAATAACGCATAACGGGTAACCGAAAGAGTCATATACAGGTTTCCTAAGTTAATATGCCTTAAATATGTTGTGATATCAGTAGGATACCTTCCATTATGCCCATAACGAGTTTAATCTCACATTAAGCCCCGTAGGGGCAATTTGGTCATTTTAAAGATTATAAAAGAGATTAATTATAATTCTGAGACTCGGGTTTGAAATAATCAGTAAAACAACTTAATTTAATAGGTTACATCAATTGGTGATAAGTCTTACATGACAAAATGGTTTTAAACCTATACTATGTGTTTAATACGCGTAAAAAGCCGTTTTAAGCGATTTCTGGGTTTAACAGGAAATCCGAGTTTTCTGATCAGGTTATAAAGTTCAAAATACTTCATTTATCATATAAAATCAGTGGCCAAAGGTTTGGTACCAAATTTTTATGTAAAACTCATTTTATAAGTTAAAAGGGTATAATTGGCAATAACCGAATCAAGGCGATAACCCTATGTTATGATCAGTTTAAAAAAATATTAAAAATCTTCAAAAATCCCAAAATATTATATTATATCAGTGGGTAAAAGGTTTGGTGTCAAAATTTGGGTTTAGATAGGCTTTATGCTAATTACGCCGTTTAATTCATAAAAAGCGTTCTAATTACGCTATTAAGCATAACTCCTAATCTAGACCTCCAACTGATGTGAAAATTTAGGGACATGTTTATAAATTAGTAATAAAGATTATTGTCCTCTCATATTTCCAAAATTCTCGTTTTATGGTCAAAAGGGCATTATGGTCAACATTAGGCAATTAACGGAAACGTGTAAATGAATCGGTCAATCAACGAACCAACACAGAGGGTTATACTATCATGTAACCTGGTCCTAATGAAGCTCTAAGGCATTTCTAAATCATGTTATTACGAGTCAGAACTGAAAGTCAAAGCAGGAGTCAAACTATGCGACTTTCGGTTCCGAACCGGGCCTAAACTGAAAATTGTCGGGTTGAACATACTTAGACATGTTCTTACATTTATTACTAAGTTATATGAGTGGTAAAACAAGTTACACGCCTTCTACATTGTTAATTATGCGTTAATTTGAAAATTAAGTTTCTGTTGACTTTTTCGGATTAAGTTTGACCCGACATTTGACCTAGTTAGAGTGGAATTTAGAGGGTGCCCTTTTAAGGGTTTAATGCCCACATAAATACCAACTTATAACTACTTTCAATTTGGCTAATCACCAGGCCATTAGTGATTAATCGATAAGTCAAACCTTAATTACGACGGTTTGACTTTAAGCTAATTAACTAAGTAAACACGATTAAGGAAGGTTAAGGATACTTACCAAGGTCCTAATTACGACTAGAGATGCTTAGGGAATGGCCTTGAGCTCCAGAAATGATCAGAAGTTGAGTTGGGAATGAATGATCAAAAATGAAACAATGTGGGTCTTTATATAGTGATCTTGATTGATCAAGATCATGCCAAACAACTCTAGGATTGATCCCTGATCAATTACAAGTGTCCCTAGTGCCTAAGAACTAGTTTGTGCTACACAAGGTAGTGAAAAATGGCAAAATAAGTCGGTTAAATTCATTATACAGGCACCTGTCAAGTTTTCTGCTGCTGGGACTGTCTTACGGACCGTAAGGGTATCCTTTGCGGTCCGTAAGCCTTTACCAGGAAGCAAAAATTTGTAACCTTTCAAGCTTCGAACAAGCAACTTAGGTATTACGAATTTGGGCCTCTATTATCAGTATGGGCCACATGATCATGCCCTGAACAGTTTAGACCACCTTGCCATGTTTTAAAGTTGCCTTGGATTCTTTTGAAAGGGCCATAACGAAGGTTTGTCAAACACATTCTCATAGGATCCGATTTCTTGCACTTTGAATCAATTATTACTAGTATTTACCGGATTTGAGTATATATCAGATGTTTATAATATAGATTAGGGTCTTGGGATTCATAACTAGGTCGTTCAGAGGTATTTAATTAACATGTCGACGCTTTTAAATCCTACCATACATCTTTGACTAGATCCGGGTTTATAACACTTTTGTCTTGCACGACACGTGTCGTTATTTCATTGGACACAAATTTTCGAGGTGTTACATCCTCACCCCCTTAAAAGAAATCTCGACCTCGAGATTTACTGAAATAAATGAGGGTACTTTTCTTTCATGGTAGACTCTACCTCCCATGTGTATTCGGGACCCCTGCGGGCATCCCATATAACCTTTACTATTGGCACATGCTTCCTTCGAAGCTTCTTAACCTGCCGATCCTCGATCGACACAGGTTTTTCAACAAACTTCAAGCTCTCTTCTATGTGCACATCTGTATGTGGTATGACTAGTGATTCATCAGCTATACATTTCTTCAGATTGCAGATGTGGAATACATTATGAATACCACTGAGCTCTTCAGGTAAGTTTAACTTATAAGCAACTGATCCGACACATTCGATGATCTCGAATGGTCCTATGTACCTCGGGCTTAACTTGCCTTTCTTGCCAAATCGCATCACTCCCTTCCAGGGTGATACTTTAAGCAACACTTTGTCACCTACCTCGAATTTCAGAGGTTTACGCTTTAAATCTGCGTAGCTTTTCTGCCTATCTCTGGCAGCTTTCAGGCGATCACGAATCTGGACAATCTTGTCCGTCGTTTCAAAGACTATTTCAGGTCCTGTCAACTGGACGTCTCCAACTTCCGCCCAACAAACGGGCGTTCTGCACTTTCTACCATACAAGGCTTCGAAAGGCGCGGCCTTGATGCTCGTATGATAGCTATTGTTATACGAGAACTCGATTAATGGCAGCTGGTTATCCCAACTACCACCTAAGTCAATCACACATGCACGAAGCATGTCTTCCAACGTTTGGATTGTACGCTCACTCTGTTCGTCCGTCTGAGGATGGTAAGCCGTACTAAAATTTAAGCGCGTGCCCAAAGATTGTTGGAAACTTTTCCAAAAATGTGACGTGTATCTAGTATCCCTGTCAGAGATAATAGACACTGGTACGCCATGTAGAGATACAATCTTATCTACGTATAATTGGGCTAACATGTCGGAGCTATAGGTCTCCTTAATGGGTAGGAAATGTGCTGACTTAGTCAGTCTATCTACTATCACCCATATAGTATCATTTCCTTTCTTTGTCTTTGGCAACTTGGTGATGAAATCTATTGTCACCATTTCCCAGTTCCACGTGGGAAGTTCAGGTTGTTGTAGCAAACCTGACGGCTTCTGATGTTCAGCTTTGACTTGCGCACACGTCAAACATTTAGCTACATAGGTAGCTATAGACTTTTTCAAGCCTATCCACCAGAAATTTGCTTTCAGATCCTGGTACATCTTGTCAGCTCCAGGATGAACGGAATATTTAGAACTGTGGGCTTCCTGGAGAATAACATCTCGAAGTCCTCCATAAACTGGAACCCATATTCGTCCATTCAACCTCAGAATTCCGTCCTTGCCATAGGATAACTGTTCTTCGGTTACTCCTAGCCTTTCATCAGGATAGTTAGCTTCCAGCACAGCTTCCTTCTGCGCAGCTAACAACCTTTCATTCAAACCATTCTTTATCTCAATGCTCTTGGCATTGATTCTTATAGGCTTCACTCTTTCCTTTTGACTTAAGGCATCATCGTTCAGAGGTATTTAATTAACATGTCGACGCTTTTAAATCCTACTATACATCTTTGACTAGATCCGGGTTTATAACACTTTTGTCTTGCACGACACGTGTCGTTATTTCATTGGACACAAATTTTCGAGGTGTTACACATACCGGACTATTTAGTAACTTTTCTGTACACTACTAGTATGTTAATAAGCACATGTAAGTATAACACAGAAATCAGAGAGCAGTTAAATGATTCAGCACAGTCACCAAGCACTTTAATTATCATTAATAAATTGTACGGATACATGGAATTATGAGGGTTGTCACATTCTCCCCCTGTTAAGAAAATTTCGTCCCGAAATTTAGCACGTGGTCACTGAGGAAGCTAGTTATGTTGCGTTGGTTTCCTGGTTTTCTTGGGGTGTCACACCCTTGGTTAAGAGACGAACCTCTTAGATTAGCGTTTCCTAATCTTTTTAGGCTTGAAAAATGAAATGGGTTAAAGTGTCGGCTCGAGTTACGGTTGTTAATAATATCAAGACTTTGACGTGGGATTGGCGTTCGAACCCCAACTCGGCTGCAGAAGTTACAAAACTATTCCAGCTCCTTAATGAAATTCACGATTTCAACCGGAAGGGCGGTATAGATAGTTGGAAATGGAAGCATGCTTCGGATGGTTTGTTCTCTGTGAAGTCGGCTAAAAGTCTTCTTTCCGACAACAACTTGGCTGTTCAGATTCCGAAGATTAAATGGAAGGTGTGGGTGCCACTTAAATATAAGATTATGGTATGGAGGGCTACTCTAAACCGGCTCCCTACTATTGCTGAACTTATAAAGCGTGGTGTACGCCCTCAACAGACTTGTTGTGCCTTTTGTCAAGCTGATTTAGAAACTGCTTTCCATCTATTTACGGGTTGTATGTTTGTCCAAGAAGTGTGGTACAGGGTTGAAACTTGGTGTCGCTTAAATCCTAATATACTGTTTGATGTTGCGGACATTTTGAAGGTGCCGGAGACCCAAACGTTGACTAAGAAAGCGAAACACGTCTTGAGAGGCATTGTGTATACGACTTTGTGGGTTATTTGGAATGAGCGCAATAATCGCATCTTTAATAACAAGCATCGAAGGCCGATAGAGATCGTTGAGACTATTAAGTTTACGACTTTCTTTTGGATTTGTAATAGGTCTAGATGGAAAGATGTAGATTGGTCTAGTTGGCATTTGTTTCCCTTGGATTGAGTTGTTTTTTCGATGGGTTGCTAGTTGGTCCTTGTTTTAAGGACCAATTGAGCGTTGTTTTGAATGAAATTTTCTTTTCAAAAAAAAAATCCTCTCTCTCTCTAACATGTAGAGATGGTTGATGCTGTTGGTCACAACTCTAACTACCAACTGATATGTAATAACTCATACCAAATTTATAACCAATCAAATAAAGTTTGGCCACCACTCTGTGTGGGGGCTCACGGCGGTACATGGGGATGGACGTGGTGGAGGTGGTTGTTGTGGTGCGATTGCAGGTGGTGGTGGGTTAGGGGTAGTTGTGATGCGGGTTAGGTTCGGTGGGTGAAGGGGTCGTTGTGGTGGTGGGTTAGGTGCGACAGTGGGTGAAGGGGTGGTTTGTGGTGGTGGGTTAGGTGCGGCAGTGGAGGTGATATTATGGGCGATTGGCGATTGCAGGTGATGGTGGCCGGAGACATGCCAGAATTGTTTTTTGACGTTTTTTATATTTTTGGTTTTGGGGATTTTTGGGGAGTTTTTGATTTGGTATTTAGGTTTGTTGAGAATGGTTTAGGGGGATGGATGTGATGCAAGTAGTAGTGAATGTTTTGCAGGCGACGGTGGTGGCAAAATGGTTAGTTAAGGCGGAGGTGGCGCCGGAAATGTATAGGTGATGATTGAGGAGTGTATTGGGAATGGGGTTGGGGTTGGGGTTGGGGTTGGGGTTGGGTTTGAGGGTGTGAGAGAGGGAGCGATGAGGTTTAAGGTGTGGTTGACGGTGGTGGCGGTGGAGGGAGGTGGTGGCGGTGGAGGGTGGTGGTGATGGTGGTTATATATTTATATATATATATAGTTAAAATAATAATGATAATAATATTTTAATTTTTTTATTTTTTAAATAATATTAAATAAATGGGGTAAAAAGACTAAAATACCCCTGGGTGACCATATTTAACCTAAAAATCTAATTGGGTTCGGCCTAAAGGACAGAACGTGCAAAATTTTGAAACATTAAGTACTGAATCTGTCAACTTTTATGCTAAATGACATCGCCTGCAAAACGCTGTAAACATAAATGACAAAACTTGTAATTCACTCTAATGATAATCATGATGAGATACATAGGGTAATGCAATTATATGCTTATGTGTTTGTGAATTCTTGAAATACAAAGGAGGAATGTGACTAATTTAAGGTGAAAGTAGGGTCCTTCAAGCTGGAGTAGATAATAAGGTTCACAAAGTGGATTTGTTAAAAGGTATGAACATTCGTGATTGAGAATATGTACCTCACACAAATGTGATGTGTCTCATTGGTGTAAATGGGGTCTAAGATCAAATGAGCCTTCTTGAGATTTTAGACTGAATCACTGTTTTAAATAAACCCCTGTCTGTTCTATAAACTAAATGACTCTCGTAATTTATAGTGATACAAACTAGTCCCCAGTTTTAAGCTATGGGTTTTGAATTGTAACTATTGTAAACTACACACTGCTTTCATTAAACATTATATACTATAAATTTGCAACATTTGTGTGCAAATTGAGTTGTACATTATGGATAATGTGTTGTATATATATTTATTGATTAATGAGTTTATATAATGTTTATGCATAGTGGATTTTTACATGATGCTTAATGAGTTTTTTGTGCATAGTTGTGTTGTACATGATGCTTAGTGGTGTTATACCCCATGTTTTGGTTTTTTTTTTTTTTTTTTTTTTTTTTTTTTTAAATTGATGTTTCACTTTAAACCCAAAACTACTTGAATTTGTTGTTTTAACCCAAAAGTTTTTAGTTTTTCCAATTTCACCTCACAACCTTTTTACTTTCAACTTTGATCCTCTATATTTTTCATATTTTGCAAAATTTTTCGTTTTACGTTTAGATATAAATTTTGCGACTTAACACGGCACAATGTGTGTGTCTGGTTCAACGATTTTACGTTTTGTAATACGTTTCGTTCTAAATTTTGCGAGTTAACATGGGGCAACGTACGTGTGTGGTTCAGTGTGTTTACGTCGTCTATTTTTTCCCGTTTAATAAGTTCGTCACAACGTGCGAGCCCTAAATCGAGTTAGTTATTATTTTCTGTTTTTATATGTCGGTCTAAATTTTCCACGTTAAGACGCCGCAACTTCAATGTTGGTGGTTGTTGGCTATAGTGTGACATTGGTGCTATTTGTCACGGTTTTACACCCCCGCCGCAACACGGGGAGCTTAATACTACAGGTTATTTATATGGATACATGTCATGTAACGTAGTAATTATGATACCATTAATTGTATTGAGATTATTTGGTGAATTACTTATTTGTATAAGATAGTAATACAAACTTAACCAACAAAAACATCTTTAACACATTGTAAATGTAAATCTGATCAACAACATGTCAATTTCGTTGGTTGCGGCGCAACGCGCGCGAGTCAATCTTCTAGTTTAATTTAATTATTATAAAGAGAAGTTATAATGGTTTATGAAAACTTGGGTCTTACACTAAGAGAGTGGGGTATGGTGGGGCGTGGGTTGGGGTAGAGGTGTACAAATCGGTTTTTTTCAAAAACCGGTTTCGGTTATTAACCGAACCGGTTTTTTTTCATCCAAAATGAAAACCGGTTTTTTTAATAACCGGTTTCGGTTACTAACCGGTTTTTCAAGTCCAAAACAATAACCGGTGTAACCGGTTAGGATCGGTTTTTAACCGGTTTTTTCCAAAAAAAAACGGTTTTTAACCGGTTTTTTTCCAAAAAAAAACGGTTTTTAACCGGTTTAATCGGTTTTTTTAAAACCGGTTTTTCATACCAAGAATCCTAACCGGTCTATAACCGGCGGTTCGGTTATAAAACCGGTTCGGTTATAAAAAAAAAAACGGTTAAAAAAAACCGGTTTCGGTTTTTTTTCCCGGTTTCGGTTCTAAAACCGGTTTTTTTGTACACCTCTAGGTTGGGGGCATGGTGCGACACGTAGACTATGGGACACCCAAGACCAAAAGCCAATTTCAAAGGGTTATAGTGGGGCGTGGGTTGGGTGGCGTGGAAAAAAATCAATTTCAAATGGCTAGTGCTCTTGGCCAATGAGGTTCCGCCATGTCATGTGGTAGCCCCGCCCCACGCCCGGCCTTAAACTCCAGCCCAAGGGGCCACGCCCAAACCCAAGCCCACCCAGGGTGGTGACTTGGGCGTTTCTCTCCAACCCACGCCCCAACCCCGCCCCATACCCTATAGTCTAATCGGATGATAGATGCTCCAATATTGTAGACAAGAGAAAAATTCGTTACATTGAATCAACCTAAAACCTAGGCTGTCAACAAATGTGCCAAAGTTAGTCAATGTGGCATTTATGAACATAGAGTGTATATAAATTTATATAGAGAAATATGAAGTGCTAAGAAAGAACATGATCTATCATAGAACATAAAATCATAAATGTATTCTAATAATAATGAGCATAGACATCAATGTTAAGGTTGGTATTTGTAGTGACTAGTCCATGAGCTCGTTCCTCGTGATCGCTAGTTGGGCACATGAGTAGATATGAGTTTGCACACAACTTTATAGCCTAGTGACATATTGATGGTGGAATAAGACTTTAGGACCAATAGGTCTTGGGTTCGATTCCCACAAAGGGTTTTTTTCCCATATATATTGGGTTTTCTTCTGAATTGGTGTATAAGCATTATGCCTAGTGGAGATGGATAAGATCCGATGGTTCCGCTGATGACACGATGATACTTCAGTGATCTGTCAGTGATCCAAATTTGCCGTTAAAAAAAAAGTAGATATGAGTTGTTGAGATGTCCTTAGAATATTAAGTGGAAAGGTAAGGAAGCCCGTGTGTGTGATTGCTTGGTAGAGCACTCCATCATCTTACTTGGTTTAGTCTTGTCAAGACATCTGGGTGTGAAATAAATGTGTTTACGAACTCTTTATAAACACTTACCCACTGAACGAGATTTTATGTTCGTGTTTGTTTATAAAGGAAATGAATGTGTTCGTGTTCATTTGTTGAACAAGGTAACGAACACAAACAAACAATATATTAAATTTTGAGTTAAATGCTTGGTTGGTCCCTGTGGTTTGCAAAAATTGCAGACTTGGTCCCAATGGTTTACTAATTACACGCGTGGTCCCTGTGGTTTTCAAAAATGCACTCGGTTGGTCCCTAGCCCTAACATCAGTTAAATTTCTCAGTTAAGTCCATGTTAAATGACCAAAATACCCTTGCTTATTAACAAATACATAAACAGATCAATCTCTCACCTCTATCTAACTCTCTTTCTCTCTCTCTCAGCTCTCTCTCTCTAGTTCTTTATTCTCACCACCACCCACCCTACCACCACTACCACACACCTGCGGCCACCGCCACCTAACCACACCGCCGCCTAACCACACCGCCGCCACCACCTTACTCCCTCTCTCCTCTCTCAACACTTTCTCTCTCTAAAAAAACCCACTTCAAAACACCCAAAAACACATTGCTCACACAAATTCGGAGCTCCAGATCTGGAACCAGCCTAAATCACGTCTAAAACCCCTAAAAATGGTCTCTCAGTAATACGGTACGCTTTGCAATGCAAGCACTCACTTTCAAACAGTCCATAAAATACATAGATTCAAAGGATGACAAATAGAGGATGATAACCCAACAACTATCAAAATATCAAAATTAAGGGAAGTGTTAAATACCAGCAAGTGAGAAAGATCCAAGCTTCTAATCTGCTTACACTTAACACCAATCAAAGCCACACCTAAATCACTAACACCCAAACACCACTTCAAACTCAAAACCCTCAACTTCAAACACCCAACAGCTACACACCCAATCCCAATATCACTCAACCCCTTACACCTCGTCAACCAGAGCCTCTCCAAACTCCGGCAACTCGCAACCGCAGCTGCCGCAGTGTCATTCATATGCACAGCATTCGACAGATCAATCTCAACCAAATTCACACAATTCGAGACCAAATTCACCAACCCCACATGGGTAAAGAACCTAGACCGAGACAGATCGATGGATTTCAAGTGTTTCCCACACGAATTCGACGTGTATGACAAACACCCATCGGTTACTCGAGGACATAGGGTGAGATCGAGGTGGGTTACAAATGGGTAACGGTTTAAGAGCTTTTTCAATTGGTGGTAATGATGATCGTTTGTTGTACGAGGAAAGGGTTTCAATGTTCTGCGGTGACGAGATTCGATTGAGTAGAATGATTTTGAAACTAAGGAGAATGATTTTCGATCAAATGGGTTTGGTTTGAGATAATCCAAGATTGTGAAAATGATTTCTTCTGAGAGGAAATCGAAGGGGTTGATCTGGGTTTCGATTCGTTTGTGTTTCTTCGATTGAGTAGAATGATTTTGAAACTAAGGAGAATGATTTGCCCTTGTTTGATCTGTTTATGTATTTGTTAATAAGCAAGGGTATTTTGGTCATTTAACATGGACTTAACTGAGAAATTTAACTGATGTTAGGGCTAGGGACCAACCGAGTGCATTTTTAAAAACCACAGGGACCACGCGTGTAATTAGTAAACCATTGGGACCAAGTCTGCAATTTTTGCAAACCACAGGGACCAACCAAGCATTTAACTCTTAAATTTTGATATGTAGGTGGCGATGAGAAATTTCTAAAGGCTTTGATATGCGAAGGTAACCATAAATTTTCAAAGGGTATGTAATATACAATACATTAATAAATAAATATATTATTAGCGGGTATTTGGAAGTATTTAAAAAAATATAAGAATTAAAATCCCTAATAAACTGTTGAACACAACTGAACATAAACAAACATGTTACCGAACATTCATGAACTTAAATGAATGAACCAAACCTTTGTTGATGTTCTTTCCTTTATTAAACGAACGACCACAAACGAACTTTCCAAAGAACAATTCACAAACTATTCACTGAACGTTGTGTTTATTTGCAACCCTAGGTTGTTTCAAGCGTGGGGTGACGAATGTAACCACCTAGATGTTTCGAACAAGAGGATACTCACCTCCTTCACTCGATATTATAGATCATCTTTTCGGATCTTTCAGTGTTGGTTGTTTTACATTGGTCACACAATACTCATATTGTAAGTTCATATCTATTATTTTCAAATTAGATTAAGGGGAAGGATCCACTGAAAAGTGGATTTTGCCTAAGTAGCTTAAGAAGGATTGTAATGATGACATGTGGCACTCCTAAAAAGTAGGAATGAAGGGCATTTTGGTCCTTATAAATAGGAGTGAAAATGACATGTGGCACCTCTTTTGTTTTTTAAAAATACAACAAAAGAATATAGCACAAAAAATTGTAGCACAAAAAAATCTAGTACAAAAAAAAATATAGCACAAAAAATTGTAGTACAAAAAAATATAGCACAAAAAAATCTAGTACAAAAAAATATAGCACGAAAAAATTCAGCAAAAAAATGTAGTACAAAAAAATCCAGCACAAAAAATTTAGCACAAAAATAATTTTAAAAAAGTTGAACCATTAATAAAAAAATCAAATGATTTGAATTTGTTTTTTTTTTCTCGCAATCATTTAGTGCTCTAAAATGAACTTCGCCCTACATATACATACACAGCAATGTTATTTTTCGATATTCATGATTTTTGCTTATGTTAGCGTGCCGAATGCTGCAATTTATTGTATGAAAATCATGGAATTGGGTAATAGAACGGTGCAAGTTACTATAACATTGGGTTTATTTGTATCATAAATAATAGACAGAGGTTGGCAATTTTGATTATGATTTTTGTTAAGGGTGGTATATAGACCTGCATTTATTGGTAGTCACTAATTTTGATCTCTCAATGACGGTTTATTGAACAGCATGGATCAGTTTATAAACTTGCCTTTGGTCCAAAAGTATTTGTAGTTATATCAGATCCTATTGTCGCCCGATATATTCTTCGCGAAAATGCATTTTCGTATGATAAGGTATGATTCCATTAATAATGTACAAAAATCCAGCACAAAAAAATGTTATACAAGATAGAAATACAACACATTTTAGTGAGTTTTTTTAGATTTCATATTTTATATAGCAATATGGTACTCAAATTAAAGATAAAAAGACGCTCGATTTTACGGTGAAATTTTTTTGAAAAAATAATGTCGTATAAAAAAGTTATGAACGTTTAAAAAATGGGGGGTGGAATATACATGTGTCTTGATGTGGAGAGAGAAAGTTCATAAATATGATTTTCCCAAGATACCCTTACACTCTTACTTTCTCCTACACTTTCATCTTAACCATTGATTTGAAAAATGAATGGTTAAGATTCCTTCTCATCCTACTTAGGTAAAACAAACTTTTTATTTAATCTTACCCCATTAGAGATTAATGTGTCCACTCAAGATGAATATATGATTACTTGTAGACCACACGTAGCTTACATTATATAACCAGTTAACCACTATGTTTAAAAACTAAATAACTTTATATTATGATAAAAAAAATAATGAGTTAAATGTCATTTTAGTCCTTGTGGTTTGGCTATTTTATCAGTTTAGTCCAAAGGTTTGAAACGTTGTCATTTTAGTCCAAATAATTTCAAACGTTGCCATTTTAGTCCACTGGGTTAACTTCATCCGTTTTTTCTGTTAACGAGGAGAGCAATTTAGTCATTTTATATGGCCGGATTGCCCTTTTAGTTAACAGAATTACATTTAAAATGACCAAATTGCCCTTTTCATTAACAGAAAAATGGATGAAGTTAACCTAATAGACTAAAATGACAATGTTTGAAACTATTTAGACTAAAATGACAACGTTTCAAACCTTTGTACTAAACAGACAAAATAACCCAAACTGCATGGACTAAAATGACATTTAATTAAAAATCAATTCATCCTTTGTACTAAACAGGCAAAATAACCCAAACCGCATGGACTAAAATGACATTTAATTAAAAATCAATTCATCAAAAACATTACACTTTCTACCCTCCATACTTTTGACAAACAAACGCAAATAAAATAAAGAGTTAAATGCTTGGTTGGTCCCTGTGGTTTGCAAAAATTGCAGACTTGGTCCCAAAGGTTTACTAATTACACGCGTGGTCCCTGTGGTTTTCAAAAATGCACTCGGTTGGTCCCTAGCCCTAACATCAGTTAAATTTCTCAGTTAAGTCCATGTTAAATGACCAAAATACCCTTGCTTATTAACAAATACATAAACAGATCAATTTCTCACCTCTCTCTAACTCTCTTTCTCTCTCTCTCAGCTCTCTCTCTCTCTCTAGTTCTTTATTCTCACCACCACCCACCCTACCACCACTACCACACACCTGCGGCCACCGCCACCTAACAACACCGCCCCCTAACCACACCGCCGCCACCACCTTACTCCCTCTCTCCTCTCTCAACACTTTCTCTCTCTAAAAAAACCCACTTCAAAAAACACATTGCTGACACAAATTCGGAGCTCCAGATCTTGATTTGGGGTTTATTGGAGATGGGTTGTATTTATCTGTTCTTGATACAGAGTTTGGATAGATTGGTGCCTCGTTTGGGTGGTAGCAGGGGGATGGTAGCAGGGGGATGGTGTTTAAGACTAAATAAAATGTCATAATGTCAAGCTACATTACTGAAAACACACAAAGAACAACATACAAACTGAATTACTTAAACACACAAATAAAAACATATAACATGAATTGCTTATTGTGTCTCTGTTGTTGAGGAGGCTGAAGATGAGCCGTTATTATCACTCCCTGAACCTGTGAGATCAATAGATGAAGACCAGAATGCAGACATGTTGACCGGTGTTGCAAAAATTGCTGATGGCACTGTTTTTGAAAGGCTGGGAAATGGTGCTTCAAAGTTTAGAACTTGAATCGCTTGCTTTATGGAAGGCCGAGCATTGGGATCAGTGTGAGCACACCAAAGTCCCACACTGATCACACGTTCCATCTCGCCCTCGTCAAAATCAGCATCTAGTTTTGGATCAGCCACTTCACTAAGCTTCCCTCTTCCATAAAAGTCCCAAACATGGTAGCAGGGGGATGGTGTTAATGGTTGTGGCGGCGACTCCACTGCCGTCGCTCATCATCTTCATCAACATCAGTCTTCTGCTTCAACACGCACCGATGTCTTCATCCCGATTTCGTCAAGCCCGAGTACCGGGAGTCTGCCTTGAGTCATAGCCGGCTCCAAACAGTCTCTCTCTCTCTTGATTCAGATGCGTGGGTGTTATAGGTACAGGAAGAAGGAGATGTAGAGGTGTGTGGGTGCGGCTGTCGTCGGGGAAACAACACCGGCACCACAGGTTTCACCAGCCGCCGGTCATGGAGAGGGAGAGGGAGAGATCGAGAGGAAGGGGAGGGCTAGGAGGTGTGTGTGATTTTGTTTGGGGAAGATGAGCTCTGTGTGTTTGTGTGGATGGATAAGGTGCAGGGTTTTATTTGTTGGGTTTTGTTGATGGTTATTGATAAGCAAGGGTATTTTGGTCATTTAACATGGATTTAACTGAGAAATTTAACTGATGTTAGGGCTAGGGACCAACCGAGTGCATTTTTGAAAACCACAGGGACCACGCGTGTAATTAGTAAACCTTTGGGACCAAGTCTGCAATTTTTGCAAACCACAGGGACCAACCAAGCATTTAACTCTAAAATAAAAATAAAAACAAAATGACACTGACTCAACGGCCGACCGGTGCTGATTGCTGATGTTCAGATCTCTCTGTTCTCTCTGATCTGGTAGATCTTTATAAACGCATATACATACATATACGTATATATAAATTTCTTTTAATTATCATAATTATCAATTCTGTTTCTAATTTTCCCCCAATTTTGTACACTCAGAAGAAGAAGCAGCAGCAGCTCTCCTAGGGTTTCTTATCGCACAATTTGATTAATAATTGTTAGATATGGCTGCTCCACCTGCTAGGGCTCGAGCGGATTATGATTACCTCATCAAGCTCCTGTTAATCGGTGACAGTGGTATGTTGTAATAATGTTTTTATTATTGTATATATATATATATATATAACTCTGTTTGTGCGGTTTGATTTAGAGAGATCTGTCAAGTTTTGATTGTGATTTGGTGCTGTTTTTTGTGATTAGGGTTAATTTAGGGAATAATATATTTAATTGTGTTAATATCATATTATTATTTTAAAGCAAAGATGGAAGGAAGTCTGTAAATTTTGATGGTGGTCAAGGAATTTTTATATGTGTCAAGGTATGATTGGTTTACACCGTTTTTGGTACCGGTCCGGTTGAGCCCATTTGAACTGACTCTATTTGAACTGGTCGGTTATCGGTCGGACTGGTTGAACCGGTATAAGACCGGATGGGGAGACTAGATTTCAAAATTTTAACTTTTTTCTTTCCAAAATCTTATTTACGGATTCAATTACTATTTTGGAGTTCGGTCTACGTATTTTGTTTATTCCAACGGAGCAAATCTACACAAAAAAGACATTTAGTTCCATATCTTGTCTTGCATTAGTTATGTATGTGTATTTTTAACTTTTAAATTATTTATGACATTATCCGGTTTTGAAACCGGTCTGACCAGTGGATGTGTAAGGTGGCCGGTTAGATGACTGGTTCGATTATGAAAACATTTCGTGGTTTCAAGTAATGTTGTTTAGAATTGCATTCATGGGACTTTCTCCATATATCTTCTTACAGTTAAAGTGGCTTAATGTGATAAGTGATAACCGAATGCTTTCGGCCCAGAACTTAAAACGGAGACAGTTTTTTTCGTTGCATAGTGCTGCTAATGTAGATGATCAGATCATATATTCTTCTGTTTACCCTTTTGATTACAGTATTCTGGTCACTCAGACGTTTATGATTATATTTTGTTCCCTACTGCAGGTGTTGGTAAGAGTTGTCTTCTTTTACGTTTCTCAGATGGTTCCTTCACCACTAGTTTCATTACAACCATAGGGTTCGTATGTTTACACTTTCAGTTTTCTTTCTTATTGTACATAACTTTGTCTATAATTTGTCTCCGCGAATACTGATGATTAATACTTTGGTCTTCACGTATATAGAATTGACTTTAAGATAAGGACCATTGAGCTTGACGGAAAACGAATCAAACTGCAAATCTGGGACACTGCTGGTCAAGAGCGATTCAGGACAATCACCACTGGTATATTATCTATGTGGAATTATGATTCGTATCCATTTGAATCACGTGTTTTATTACTAATCTTGATGTTGTGCAGCATATTATCGTGGCGCCATGGGTATTCTGCTGGTGTATGATGTAACCGATGAATCATCCTTCAACAGTAATTGCTTATACCTCTGTAGTTGGTTATTTTTCATAATCTTTTCTCCGTTGTTGGCTAAAAGAAATATTACATCTATTTTTAGAACGCTACTTTCCTTTCGGGTCAATCATTGATTTTTAGTTTATATTCTTTACCATTTTTCCTACTGATCCTAATATTATGATCTATATTGTCAGACATAAGGAATTGGATTCGTAACATAGAACAACATGCGTCTGATAATGTAAACAAGATTCTGGTCGGGAACAAGGCTGACATGGACGAGAGCAAACGGGTCTGCACTTTCTCTATTTTTTAATAGGAGTAAAATGTCATTTTCGTCCCTGAGGTTTGGCTACTTTTGTGACTTTCGTCCAAAGGTTTGTTTTTTCGCATCTGGATCCAAAAGGTTTGAAATCTTGCCAATTTCATCCAACTCGTTAACTCCATTCATTTTTGTCTGTTAAATGAGGGGAATTTCCGTCTTTTTAGACATTTTTTGTGATGTTAAAGGGTTTGGGAGGGGATTAAGTCAACAGAGGTGGATCTTTATTTCTTATAGTGTTTTTATTTTAATAAAAAAAATATCTAAAAAGACGGAAATGCCCCTCATTTAACGGAGGAAAATGGATGGAGTTAACGAGTCAGATGAAATGGCAAGATTTCAAACATTTTGGATCAAGATGCAAAAAAACAAACCTTTGTACGAAAGTCGCAAAAGTGACCACACTATGAAAATGACATTTTACTCTTTTTTAATATGATACGTTTTATGCACACCTGCTGACTTGGCAAAATCTAAACTGTGTAGGCCGTTCCTACGTCAAAGGGTCAGGCACTTGCTGATGAATATGGAATCAAATTCTTTGAAACTGTAAGTCAAACTTCTATCACTAGTCAAACATTGTCATTACATGCGTATATTGCTCCTTACGTTAACATTCAAACAGAGTGCGAAAACAAATATGAATGTGGAAGAGGTCTTCTTCTCGATAGGTCGGGATATAAAACAAAGACTTTCTGAAACTGACACAAAGGCTGAGGTATGTTCATATGCCATTTTTTTTTTTGTATTATTATCAATCACTGAAAAATGTGATCTATATGTAAACCTGATAATTAGCTACACAGGGAGCCGGTCGAATTGGTCAAACGGGTTGAAAACAGCCATACGTCATTTATTGCATGCAACCTTCTAAATCGTTTAATACAGATGATTTAGATTATTAAATAATAGTAATAATGGAGTAAAATGTCATTTTCGTCCCTGAGGTTTGGCCAGTTTTGCGACTTTCGTCAAAAGGTTTGTTTTTCCGCACATGGATCCAGAAGGTTTAAAATCTTGCCATTTTCGTCCTGCTTGTTAACTCCATCCATTTTTTTCGTTAAGTCGGGAGTATTTTCGTCTCTTTTGTTAACTTAAAGGGCAATTCGGTCCTTGTCAGGGATATTCGGTCTTTTTACATAAAGTGAAAAAGACCGAATTGCCCTTTAAGTTAACAAAAAAGATGGAAACACCCCCGACTTAAAGGAGAAAAATGGATGGAGTTAACGAGCCAGATGAAAATGGCAAGAATTTAAACCTTTTGGATCCAGATGCGGAAAAACAAACCTTTGGACGAAAGTCACAAAACTGGCCAAACCTGAGGAACGAAAATGGCATTTTACTCTATTGTTTTTCTAACCATAATGGACTGATTCAACCTGGATTAATTTTGAATCGTTACGCACCCGCCCAACCTAGGATCTTGCCTTTAGCTCGGGGTTATTTCGAAACCTGGTTCTGTTTTAACCATTTTGATGTTTCATATTTGCAGCCTCAGACTATTAAGATTAACCAACCAGACCAGTCAGCAGGAGGTTCACAAGCTGGTGAGAAATCTGCATGCTGTGGATAGATAATGAGTTGCGCTGAGAGGCATCCACAGGGTAGTTTTGACTCCGTTAAGATTTTCTTGTACTTTTCTCATTATTTTAAATTTGGTTTACAAAGTTCTGTTTTTAAAGTTGCTCCCATTATGAGAAATGTTTTAGTGTATCTTTCTTGTTTTGGTGTTTCTAATCACCGTGTTAACTAGGGGTGTGAATTTCTTTGAATTTATGACACAACCCGAAAACACCATGAAACTAACACGAAATTCGTGGGTTTAAGTTTAGTCTAAACGGGTTCGGGCCAGTTTCAGGTTGAACCCGTGAACCCATTTAGCTAAACGGGTAGGGTTTGGGTCAACCCAGTCGGGTTGGCGGGTTGACCTGTCTATATTATATTATATTATATTTTTTCGTAGTACGTTTTTGTCGTAAATTAAATTATGCGTATTTTATGCCATACTTATAACTTAAAAGAGAAATTGGCATAAGATTTTATAATTTAAATGTAATTGTATTAAACTAGTATTGGAGTTTGTGTTTCGCGGCGGCGTCGTAGGAGGGTGTTGGGGAGAATGTATTTGTTACATGGTATATCATATGTCGATGATATATTATATAGACCATGCAGACTTTAATATAAGCGACAATAAAAATAAGCAATCAACACTATTATATAGACCATGCAGACTTTAATATAAGCGACAATAAAAATAAGCAATCAACACGGTTAAGTAAACATATATCTAGAATTAAAAGATAACTTTAACTACAATAAGGTAAATAAAAATTTATTAAGACTTTAATATAAACGACAATAAAAATAAGCAATCAACATGGTTAAGTAAATATATATCTAGAATTAAAAGATAACTTTAACTACAATAAGATAAATAAAAATTTATTAATACGGTTACATGGTATATTAAAGGGTTAGTATACTATAAATTATGTAGGCTTTAATCTAAACGATGGTAACCATAAGCAAGCAACACAACTAAGTAAATATGTATAGAGTTAAAAGTTAACTTTAATTATAATAAGTTAAATATATAATAATTAAAATGAAAAAAAAATAAAGTTATAAAAAAATAAAAGAACAAATATAACCTTATTAAACTTCAAGGGTCGTATGATAACTTTACTAAAGTTTGAGGGTTGAAACGTAAATCGCTTATAGGAAAAGAATTATTATTAAATTTACATATACAAATCTATTAAAGTTTAGGAGTACAAACGTAGATCGTTTATAAAAAAATTATTAATGTTTAAGTCATTAAAATATAAATTAACTAAAAACAATAACATTTCTAGCCTTTTAAATTGAAGTGAAAGGAGCAATCAAGAAGTAAAAAACAATAATATTGAAACCTTGAAGTGAATGGACCAATCAAAAAATTTGTACCGTTAACATTTCAAATTGTTATTAGAAGATGCGTAGTGGTAAGGGTGAATAATGCATCCATCCTTGGGTGTTTTCCGCCATATGACAGTCTCATCAGCAATGGGCATTATTGGGCGTTTTTTTCTAAAATAGGTGTAGTGGGGATGTGAGTATTATGTTAAAAAGGGGTGTAAAAAATTAAATAAAAAAAACTAACAAAAAAAAGGGGGATTGGCCAAGAAAAAAAGGGATGCATGTAATTGGCCAACAATTTGCCATTTTGGCGTGATTCAAAACACGCTTTGGGGGCTTTTTTTGAAAATAATGCCGAATCACGCCCAGTGGGGTGGGGGATTGGCGTTTTCGGGCGTATTTGGGGGCTTTCTTTGAAAATAAAACGCCCACTACGGACGGTCTTACATAGAATACGTTTGTGTTTTTTTTTAAATAAATTTTAACTGTAATATATTAATTTGCAAAAAACAAAAATAAAAAAAATTGGGTTGAAAGGGTCGTGTTCGGGTCAACCCGTGAATATTTGAGTCATGTTCAGGTTCATATGTATGACACGATTTTTGGGTTCGGGTCGTGTTCGGTTTCGTCTAAAATTTTCGGGTTTGGGTCAGGTTGAGCCCGTCAACCCGCGAACATGACCCGTTTAGCACCCCTAGTGTTAGCGTATGGAGTATGGACTTGTATAGAAACTGCATTTTGACCGATTTATCTCTTAGAAAAGAATAAAAACTATGAAAAGATCAAGAGACTAATAACTTTGAAATAATGTAAAAAAGCATTAGGTTTGTAATCGTGTTTTGAGGTTGAGAAAATGCCCGACATTTTTTGGGTTTTTCATTTGAACTGCTTCAACTGAAATGGCCCCTCTTTGTGTCAATCGAACTGGGATAATACTTGCTTGACTAAAGCTTTTGATTTTGTCCCCTAAACTTATTTTGTTATGATTAACTATAGTTACATTAATAATATTATTTAGAAAGAGTTGCGCTGATTGAGAAATTGCCGTTTTGGTTCTTGCTTCCTAAGTTTGAGAAATTGCCTCTTTGATTTTCGTTGTTCACTCTGGGGCTATGTGTTATACACATCTGTCAACCCTTACTGTCACTTCAACGTCACATCACCATATCGTCTCACACCTTTTATCCACCACTTAACTTATGTTATACCCATCCCTCATCACAAATTGCCACCTCAACGTCACATCAAATTCACAAACCTCCATAAAAAAACCCTTATTGTTCCAGTAATATACAAACCTCTACATCACCGTCAATCGTCCTTTTCCTCCTCCTTGCCACCGCGGTTGTTGTCACCGTCGCATGTACGGTTTGATCAAAGTCAAGACAGAGGGGTGGGGGAGACTTGGAGGGTTGGATACTTGAAGGGGCCATGTCAGGGGCGGACCTACCATTTGGCCAGGGTGGGCGGCCGCACCCCTTGAAAAAAAATTAGTGTATATTTTAGGCAAAAAAACCCGACCGCACCCCTTGAAAGTATGGTTGAACACCTCATCCGCACCCCAGCAAATAATTTCTGGGTCCGCCACTGGGCCATGTTCGTTTGAAATCCGTGGTTGCCAGGGTGGAATGGAAGAGTGATTTTCATGACATTTTTGGTGCTCTAAAATTGGATCGAAATACGGTATACCCGGGTTCTTGAAACATCGAAATACGCATATTCCGGGGCGACACAGTGTTTCCCGTGACCCCGATTGTCTACATTAGCACCCCGCTAGCCAATACTACATATATAACACAGTTAAATGCAACATATATGGATTTGCTTCTGGACACTCTCAATATTAACATTTTTTATGAAGTTACTAATATACCTATTTTTAAGTTAGGTTAGATACAATACCATAATTAAATCAATAATTATTTAATGAATTAGAATTATCAAATTAGGTTGGGAGTGAGAAAAAAATAAATCTACAAAAATATCACTTTTGTAAATAACTTTTTTAACACCACCATTTTAGTAAATACTTTTTCCACCAACACCATTATAGAAAAAACTTCATTTTATTATTAAATATTGTAGAAATTTATGATTCAACTCACAAACACAATACAACGCAAGAAATAGCGACAAAACAGGTGACAAAATCTTATTAAACCAACCCAAAATAATTTGCCCCCCAAATACCCAAAAGATCTTACAATAGTAAGATCAAATCAACACAAGATACAGACAGTACATAGATGATCATCCACTAATGATCATCAATACAAGAATACAAACAAAACCAACTGAATAATCTCTCAGATACAGATGAGAGATTATTCGTACAATCTCTGATCTCAAACCCTAACAAAGAATAATAACAAGAGAGAGGAAGCTAAACTGATCAACTAAACAAATGAAAGATACAAGCACGTTATATAGTGTGAAACTTAATAAGTTTCACTTTAGTCCAAGACTTCTGATCAAGGCAATCGCAGTCCTCAGATGTTACACTTTCACCCGTTAGATATTTTAGCCACTTGAACCTGTTGCAACAACTTATAACAACTAACAAACTCATCAGACATAACAAGCCCAATAATAGTATAACAAGACTATAACAAGCCCAAACCAATGAATGAATAATAGTCAATAGCCCAAATATTTTCAACATCCCCCCTTCATTCGATTGGTTTGAACAGATCAACTAAACCCAATTGTTCACAAAAGTCTTCATGTTGTAAAGCATTAAGACCTTTTGTGAAAATGTCAGCAAGTTGACTTTCTGAGTCAACTTTAGTAGGATTTATAAGACCATCAGCCACTTTTTCTCTTAAAAAATGCAAATCCAACTCAAAATGTTTTGTCCTTTCATGAAATACTGGATTAGCTGCTATTGACATAGCTGCTTGACTATCACATTTTAAGACCATAGGCAACTGACAATTAATACTCAATTCAGATAACAAATTTCTTAACCACATAAGCTCACAAGTAGCTGAGCACATAGCTCTATACTCAGCTTCTGCAGTTGATCGTGAAACAGTGGTTTGTTTCTTGCTTTTCCAAGAAACAAGACACTGTCCCAAAAAAAACACAATAACCAGTCACAGATTTCCGAGTAGTCAAGCACTTTGCCCAGTCATAATCAGCAAACCCATACAATTCTAACTTAGAACTTTTCTTAAAACTTAAACCTTTACCTGGACTTTGTTTTAAATACCTTAACAATCTAAAAGCCAAGTTTAAATGCACCTCTTTTGGACTATGCATAAACTGACTCAAAAATTGAACAGTATAACTAATATCCGGTCTTGTGAGAGACAAGTAGATCAGTTTACCAATCAATTTTTGAAACCCAGTTACATTTTTAAGTAACTGTTGGCTTTTATCAATTTTAGAAGTGACTAAAGAACTTTGTTCTATAGGTGTAGAAACAGGTTTACAACCTAAATACCCAAATTCACTTAAGAGTTCTAATCAATACTTTCTTTGACTTAAACAAACAATATTTTTATCATACAAAACTTCAATACCTAAAAAGTATTTCAAGACTCCTAAATCTTTTATTTTGAATGTTTCATTTAAGACATTTTTAATATTTTTTATTTCATCATCAGAATTTCCAGTAACCACAATATCATCTACATATACCAACAGAAACACAGTCACATCTTTTTTTTGACAAAATAAACAAAGAATGGTCACATTTGCTTTGTATAAAACCAAAGTTTAACAAAACATCAATTAGCCTTTCATTCCATTTCCTAGGTGCCTGTTTAAGGCCATACAAGGACTTAACAAGTTTGCACACTTTTGATTCATTTTTAGAGTAGTATCCTTGTGGTAACTTCATATATACATCTTCAGTAATAGTACCATGTAAAAAAACATTATCAACATCAAGTTGGTATAAAGGCCAGCCAAAGTTAACAGCCAAAGTTATAACAGTCCTAACAGAAACCATTTTGACCACTGGTGAGAAGGTCTCTCCAAAATCAAGACCTTCTCTTTGGTTAAAACCCTTAGCAACAAGTCTGGCTTTAAAACGTTCAACTTCACCACTAGATTTATATTTAACTCTATACACCCATTTACATCCAATAGCCTTTCTGCCTTGAGGAAGATCAGTTAGAACCCATGTATTATTTCTGAACAAAGCTTCCATTTCTTTGTTCATTGCTTCTACCCACCTGGGATCATTAGCTGCTTCCTCATAACAAGAAGGCTCAACTGTTTTATTTAACGTGGTAGTAAAACACAAATTATCAGCAGACAAACATGAATAGTTAACAACTTTATCTAAACTATATTTCACTTTACTATTCAACATAAAATGTTCAAATCTTTTTGGCACAACAACTTTCCTATTAGACCTCCTAAGAGAAGAATTTGTTCCCTCAGATGGGTTGATCTCATCATTAGAGGTACTAGTGTCCTCTGCCCTACCAAATCCTTCACTACTACTACTTTTAACTCCAACTATGGAATGTTGTTGTTCAACATTGCTTGGAGTGGCAGATGTAGAGGGGATTGGTTGCTGATCATCACCAGTAACCTCATGAGAATCATGACTCCCCTCTTTATCATTGGGAACTACAGGACTAGTTGTTAAAACTTCAACACTATAAAAAAAATTAAATGATTCAAACTATCAGTTAAAGTTTTATCTTGATTGGTCAACTGATTTGATTTATAAGGAAAAACAGTTTCATAAAATTTTACATCTCTAGAATAAAACTATTTTTATTATCCAAACTCCACAATTTATAACCTTTTTTAATATTTGAATAACCAATCAAGATACACTTTTCAGCATTAAAAGACAACTTATCTAAATCATTTAGAATAGTGCTAAAGCATAAACAACCAAATATCCTAAGATGTGCAAGAGAGGGTTTAAAACCAAACATTAACTCATACGGACTTTTTCCTAAAAGCACAGATGAAGGTAACCTGTTAATAAGATAAACAACAGTCAACACACAATCAGACCAGAAACTCAGTGGAACTCCACTTTGGAACAACAGAGATCTTGCCAAATTTAAAAGATGTCGATGTTTTCTCTCAACCACACCATTTTGTTGTGGTGTATAAGAACAAGATTTTTGATGTAAGATGCCTTTAGATTTACAAAAATTGTCCATTTTACTATTTATAAATTCAGTTCCATTATCACTTCTAAAGACCTTAACCTTTTTCTTAAACTGAGTTAATATTAACTCATAAAAGCTTTCAATATTTTCAAATACTTCCATTTTATTTCTTAACAAATAACACCAAACAGTTCTAGAGTAATCATCAACAACAGTTAAGAAGTATTTAAAGCCATCTCTACTAGTAACCTTATATGGTCCCCAAACATCTAAATGAACAATATCACCTACATTCTTAGTTTTATGTTCACTTAATGGAAAAGGAACCCTGACTTGTTTAGCCCTATGACAAATTTCACATGGATGTTTGGCAACATCAATAACACCTAGATCACCTTTTAAAATTGACAAGATCTTATCAGCAGGATGTCCAAGCCTACTATGCCACAAATTACTGTTGTTCAAACTATTAAAACACAAATTGACAGAATTACCACCTTTATTTACAAAGTATAGACCATTATCCTGTTTACCAGTCACCAGGGTTCTCCCTGATTTTGAATCCTGAAGTAAACAAGTGTTCTCATTAAAAACAACAGTAATTTGACTATCTTTAGACAACTTATAGACAGACAAGAGATTAACACTATAAGTTGGAACAAAGAACGCATCATTTAAAATGACATCTTTAGCAAGTCTTAAACTACCAATTTTAGACACTTTAGCCTTGGTTCCATTTGGGTGAGACACCGTTAAGTCATATTCAGACACATCGATGCAATCAAACATATCTTTATCAGTTTTGGCCATGTGCTGGTTAGCACCAGAATCACAAATCCAATTACAATCAAACCCAAAATTAATTAAACTAGAACAACACACAAATTCTCATAAAGAATTAAAAACACAACTAGACTCACCTCCCATATTAGAAGGCTGAGATTCAGTATTTGTTTTTTCACTCACAAGGCTCAAGAGTTTATGTCACACCCCGAATTCCACGTGTCACCGGTGGGCCCGGTGGGGAGTATCGTGACATGGTTGGCAACATAATAGTCAAACAACACAATATTTAATATGTACAGCGGAAGCAAATGAAAGATATATTTCAATCGAATATAATATTGTAATATCGAGTATCACAACAGTCGAAAGTTTTATCCACAGGTGGATCAAAGAAAAAATTGGAAACAGTAGTTCAACAGACTTTAGGCATCTTAAGCTTGCGAGACTTCTATTGATGCTAAGGAGAAATCCAGCCTATTACGCTTAGTACCTGCATTTAATCTTTTTGGGAAAATACGTCAGTTTACACTGGTAAATACAATCAACTGACTCATTTTAAAAATGATTGAAAATTGATTTGGATGCACGTGGCATAAACATTTTATAACTTGGGATAATTATTTAAATATATAAACTTGTAAAAGAATTACATGTTCCTTATGCGTTCAGTATCCCGGATCGTTCCGGGTTAAAGATCAATAGACACACCACATTTCTTATGTATGCACTGACGAGTGTACGCCTACACTCCGCGCTTAGGTCGTGGCCATTTCGTATAATGATGCCAAGGATATCCGGGACATGGTCATTAACCCCCCAAAGGCTTTAAGTAAACAAAACAATTTAAACGGGCCGATTAAATTATCAATTAACCACCATACGATGGAAGATTTAATGCCCGACCAAGCGGTATTTTATATACCGTACCCCAAGCCCGTATAGGGAAAATAAGTTAAAAGTATTTACCTGAGCAAAGTAATAATCACAATAAGCAAATGCAAGTAGCCTTTACTGGTCCTCCTAATTTGGAACGAAGGTTTATAATAACCTATTAGAATCCTAACGGCCTTTAGTTAAGCTTAAGCTTAGACCGGTTAGTTTTAAAGATACGGTTCGTACGCACGATTAAGCGAAGACCGGAATAGAATGTGATTTAGACCCGAAAAGTTTGAAGACTTGCTTAATATGGGTATATTATGCACATTCTGAATTTTGAGATAAAACCGATAAGGTTTGACCCGTTTCGGCCAATTCATGCAAACTAGTAACATAAACCGAACCGAACGCGTAATAAGCGTAACGGGTAATTATGAGAGCCATATACAGGTTTCCTAAGTTAATATGCCTCAAATATGTTGTGACATCAGTAAGATGTCTTTTATTATGCCCGAAACGAATTTAAACACAAACTATGCCCCGTAGGGGTAGTTTGGTCATTTATAAGGTTATAAAATAGTTTAAGTATTTACCTGAGTTACAGGTCTGATATAATCAGAAAAAATACTTAATTTAATAAGTTATAGCAGTAGGGTAAAATATATATGTGAAATTTATCAATTAAAACCAAACTATGCACCGTAGGGGCATTTTGGTAATTTCACATAAGCCGAAAAGCTCAAAACTGAAGTCTGAGTTAAACAACTTTTGCTTACTATTAAAATATTATAATTTATCTCAAATATCAGTAGGTATCAACCCTTGTATATTTAAAATAGTTCTAGTACATACTATGCGTTAAAAATGCTTAAAAAAAGGCGATTAAAAGCCATTTCCGGGTTCTATACATAAAGCTGATATTTTTATTATTCTAGAAGGCTTAAAATAATTTATTTATCATATGTAATCATTAGCAAAAGGTTTGGAGTCAATTAGACATGTAAAACTCATTTTATAGCCCGTAAGGGCAAAACCGACAATTACCGGATTAAGCCTATGACTATAAGTTATGCTCAGCCAAAAATTAATTAAAAATCTTCAAAAATCCCAAAATAATATATCACGTCAATGGGTAATAAGTTTGATATCAAAAAGTAGGTTTAATTAGGCTATACGCTAATTATGTCGTTTAATCGCTAAAGAAGCTTTCTAATTACGCTAATGAGCATAACTCTCAATCTACACCTCAAACTGATGTCAAATTTTGGGTGCAAGTTTATATATCAGTAACTAAGGTTTCTACACTTTTACATTTTCAAAAATCACGTTTTAAGGTGAAAAGGGCATAATGGTCAACATATGAGCAATTAACGGAATCATGCATATTAATTGGATAACTAATGAACCAAGGTGTATAATCACAGAGGGTTATACTAGCATGTAACCTAGTCCAATTAAAGCTCTAAGGCATTTCTAAAACATACCAAAACGGGTCAGAACTGAAGTCAAAGCAAAAGTCAAAGCTTTGCGACTTTCGGTTCCGAACCGGGTCTAAACAGAAAATTGTCGGGTTAAACATGTTTAGACATGTTCTTACATTAATTACCAAGTTATATTAATGATCAAACAGGTTGTAGGGGTTCTACATTGCTAATTATGCATAAATTAGAAATTAAGCATTCTGTTGACTTTTTAATAACAAGTTTGACCCGACATTTGACCTAGTTAGAGTGGGAATCAGAGGGTGCCCTTTTAAGGGTTTATTGCCCACATAAATACCAACTTATAACTACTTTCAATTCGACTAATCACTGGACCATTAGTGATTAATCGTTAAGTCAACCGCTAATTACGACGGTTTGACTTTTAAGCTAAAACTAAGCAAAAACTTAACTAAGAAAGGTTAAGCAAACTTACTGAAGTCCTATGCACGATTTGTGATCACTTGAGTCTTCTTTGGAGCTCCAGAAATGATCAGAAATGCTGAAGGAAGGTGTGAAGAAATGGTTGCAACCTTGTGGCCTTTTATAGTGATCAAAACCTCATGGATTGTTGACACACAAGCCTATCAATGATCCCAGATGATCCACATATGTCCCTAAGGGTCTAGGGGTTGCTTAGGGGTCACCCATGAAGTGAAACAACTGATTAAAGTCGGTTTATGCGTGAAATTCGGTTGCTGTCCAAAGTTCCTGTATCTGGGCGTCGTAGGCGGCCCGCGTAAGATGTTGTTGGGTCTTACGCGGCCCGCTTGGGCCTTGTGTTCAGCTTCCACATTTTCTAGTTTTTGCATATTTGTCTCTTGGCCCTTCCGAAAGGTCAACTAACTTGTATTTTGCACTTTGAGCCCTCCAAATTGACTTATAAGGGCTTTAAGACATATACCCACTTTGTTAAGTCCTCGGTTAACTTTATTGTTACCCGAAAAGTCATAACTTTCAACGTTGACGCTTTAACCCCTTGTATACGAATTTGATCATAACTTTCTCATACGATAACGAAACTTTATGAAATTTATACCGTGCATTCTAGTGAGCATAATTAAGCGTTACAAATCTTCGGGTTTGCTAAAAGGTCACTCAGAGGTATAACTTAAACATGTTGACACATTTAACCCCTGTAGTTTGTAATCTCCCACTTTCTTTCATTTCTAGCCTCGTATGATCCATGATTTATTCGTTTGAAGGTATGAGCATCAAGTAGGGTTATTATAAAGTATATTTATTCACTGTTGACATTTTGAACTCGTATATTCACATACTTTCCATGTTTGTCAACTTTAGTCCTTCTAGCACATTCTTTCACACGTTCAAACATATGACACGTGTCAATACATTATAGGACGTGAATTTTCGAGGTGTTACAGTTCAGCAACCTGTTCTGGAGAAAAAGGAGACATAGAAGGAACAGAAGATACATTTAATCTAGTATTTGAAAATTTTTTCCTACCTTGACCTCCAGGTTTCTTTTTTAATCCTGAAGGGTACCCAACTAACTCAAAACATCTATCAACAGTGTGACCAATTTTATTACAGTGAGTACACTTAAGATTAGGATTAGGACCTCTAAACTCCTTTCTTTTTTGCTCAAAAGACTGATTAGTTTTAGAAACAAACGACACATTTTGGCCTTTTGATCCTATACTTGCATTTCTATGTGATTCTTCTCTGAACACAATTGAAAAAGCAACCTTGACTGCAGTGGCGGACCCAGGAATTTTTTCCTGGGGGTGCGGAATATTTTCAAAGATTTTAGGTCCCTAGCTGTATAAAAATATCGGTTCATAGCGGGTCGGATCGGATCATGTAAGACAAAAGAACATCAAACTAAAATTTATAAATCATCAAAAATACGTCAAACGTCATTACAAATTACAAACGTATTTAAAATTGTGCCCTACATGTTTTTTTTTTTTTTGAAATATATCCAAAACATCATCTAAAGATACTAAACACACCATAACTTCATTACATTCTTACTCATTGTTCCTAACACATATAATTTGCTCCATAAGTTCATAAAACAACACTAAACAATTAAACAAAATTAACAATCACGTTCAACCATAGCCCATAACTTTCAATTATATTTTTAAACATTCAAGCCCTAATATTAAAATGTTGATTACTTGTAACTAATAATTTAAACAAACACAACTATAAATAAAACAACAAAATCATTTAACTACAAGTCTAGAACAACAAAAAAATCAAAAAAAAAAATATATATATAAAAAGATTAAACCCTTACACATCTATATTTTCTCCTAATCATCATATAAAACAAAAGAAATAAATAAACTGTGACAACTCGTATTTCCGAACCTATCTTTGTACTTTGATGTAACGTATGTGTACGATATGTGATTTTATGAAAGTGAATGATTATATGAATGTTATGTTGATACGTGCTTTGTGTAATGTATGTATGTATATAAACGACCAAAACGCACAACACTCACCCGATCGCACAAGCCCATTCGGGCCACAACTTGTATTCGGATCAAGGGCAGCCCAAGTGTGGGTTCGGCCCATTCTCTTTAGTCGATTAACACATGGGGTGCTAGTACCCATCTCACACTTTACCAAAACAAACAAATCTACAAACCCTAGTGCTCTTTCTCTCTCTCACGAACTCGAAGGCAGCCACACACATTCCCTCATCATCGAAGATCTTTCTTGTTCGGATCAATTATCTATTCCATTCTCCTCTCAAATCGGTTAGTGTTCTTGATTTATGATCAGTTATACGATGTTATGATTGCATGATTGGATTAAATGGTTGTGGTTGTATAAAAGATGAACAATGATGTTATGTGTTGATGTTTAAACAAGTTCGATTTGCATGATTATGATCTGGAACCAAATGCTTGTTAATCGGCTGTTATGTTATATGTTTCGGATTGTTAATCATATGATGATGTTCTAGCCAATCGAATAAGTATGGTGATGTTAATCGGCTAGCATGTTATGTTCTCGGATTGTTTGCATAATGATTAGGATTGAAGGTTTGTAATCGGCTGAGATATATTACGATTAGAATGAATTTTTGTGTTGTCATAATCGGATATATGTTGGTGAATCGAGATCCATGTTAATATGTTTATGTGTTGATAGGTTGTTGTTCATAATTATGATGTTAGGGTTTATGTGAATCAATTGTTAAAAATAGTGATTTGATCGACTTCTGTTTGATATGGAAGTTGTTAGCAATTATTAATAAAATGTAAATAAGGAAACAATTGAATGGTTGTAACTGATTAACATAAATTTCGGATGTCTAAACTGGTCGCACAAGACTTCTGGTCGCACAAGGAGTTCAGTCGCACAAGAGGTTCTCAGTCGCACAAGGCTGTTGGATCGCACAAGTTGTATGATTGTTTAACTGTTTGGGCCGGATGATCATGATGGGCTGGGCTAGTTCTAATCGCACAACCCATCCGGATCGTACAAGATGCCCGGATCGCACAAGCTTAGATTTAATTGAATTGGGCCGTGTTCATGTTTTGTTTTGTTTTGGGCCGGGTATTTGTGGGCTCCAACGGATGACTCGCACAAGACCGCTAAACTTGTGCGAGCCCAATCTTGAATACGTTATTAATTGTTGAACGTGATGATGTATGTTGCCATGATCTGCGTGTGTTCCTTATATGCTATCTCATATGATACTTATGTGCTTTACTTGAACCTAAACCTGACATGTATGATAACCATGTTAGGACGTGGTTGACCACTAGTATCTAGACTTGACCTTCTGTGTATCTGCCGAGCAAACCAAGGTGAGTTCACACTCTACAAAGCATGGGATTCCCAAGGGTTGGGAATGGGGTTAAGGAATATGGATTCCTCGTCCTTTCTTGGGTAGGACAGCAATGGTTCAGGAATGAAATTCCTCGTCCTCACGAACAGATAACTTTACTAGACCAAAACTCTATCACGAAGTCCCTCCTTTTTATATCGACTTAATCGCCGGGCCAATGGCGAGCGGGTCATTAGTTAGATAGCGATATTTAGGTCTGACAAGCCTCACACCGTGCCGCAGAGGATGGGCATGAACTAATGGATCTGGGCACGTCAATGCTGATAGACATTGACAGTTCAGGGCACTTAAACATGACTTCAGTCAGCAGTCGATATGGTAACGAGTCTAGTGTATACATGGGGTAGCCCCCACGGCCGAAATGCCAGATAACTATCATGGGGTAGCCCCCACGGCTGGATTGCCAGAGTTAATGGGTTAAACAAATCACGTTTTTCAACTATGGGGTAACCCCCACGGTAGGGATGCCAGTTAAAGGAACTGTTTTTGGAACAACTTAAAACGAACACCCAACTGTGAACTCGCTCAACATTATTGTTGACTCGTTACTACATGTTTTGCAGGTCAATAGGTTCTTAGCTGGAGCTTGCACAAGGAAGAGTCGTTGTGGGACATGGACAGCTGTGTGCCATGTTAGACCTTTGGATATTTCAACTTATGTTTTAGTTTTAAAAATTATGCTTCCGCTCATAACTTAAACTATGTTTGTCTTGGACACTAATTGGGTTGGTTGGACTTTTACAATTAATTACTTGCTTGTTCAATATGATTAGTGGTTTGATCCTGGTCAGTCACGCCTCCAAGCGGTGATACTCCGCGTGTGGATTTTGGGGGTGTGACATAAACCATACTAGTTCTATATTGGAATTCTGACGTAATACGGGTCTGTCCAACCGGAATTTTGGTTTTTCCGGTAAAAAAAGCCACCAGGTCGTGAGCAGTGGCGTCAAGTCACTGGGAGTTTTTTTGGGGGCGGGATTTGGAAATGGAATGGGTGGATGGGTTTGGGTTATTTTATTTAGTTCAACTTTCTTTAAGTTGGGTTTGCGCTTGTGTTAATAAAAATTGATTGCAGATTGGGCTTTGATTGGATTAAATAATTAAGTGAATAAGTGGGTTAATAATTTTTTTTTCTAAGTGGGGCAGTTGAAAATTTTCAAGGGGTGCGGATGAAAAATTCCAAGGGGTGCGGTCGGGATTTCCGGCGAAAAATAACACTAAAAAATAATTTTTCATGGGGTGCGCCCGCCCACCCTTGGCTTAGGGTGGGTACGCCCCTGCTTGACTGAAGGTAATGGCTCTCTAGTTAACAAGTTAGTTCTAACAGGTTGATAGACATCATCTAAACCCATAAGAAATTGCATAAGTTTGATTAAGGTTGAAAAATCATTATAGCCTTTAGCTGCTTGACATGAACATGTAGGCAGTTGAAGCACAACATCAAACTGCTTCCACATTGTGTTTATTTTATGATAATATTCAGAAACTGAACTGCCACTTTGAGTAATACAGTTAATTTTTTTATACAAATCATACACTATAGAGCCATCAACTTTATCATAAGTTTCTTTTAAATCTGTCCAGACTTCAGAGGCTAACTTTGAAAAAACTTGCCCTAAGTATAACTCTTCTGAAACAGAATTTAACAACCGACTCAAGACAACAGAATTACATCTGTCCCACTGACTACTTAAGACAACATCATCAGTATTCTTTTTACATTTACCATCTATGAAACCAAATTTATTTTTTGCTTCTAAAGCTAATTTCATAGCACTAGACCAAACTCTATAGTTTTCAGTTCCTTTCAATTTTATACCAACAATAGTTAAAGAACTTGAGTCATTAGGATGCAAAAACAAAGGATCACCTATATCCAACTTACTAATCAAGGTCTGAGAAGGACCAGTATTATCACCCATGATGAAGAATCAACAGAAAAACAACCACAAATATACACAGAATACAGATAACAACACACAGAAATAACAACCAAGACAGATACACAAAATATCCTAAGGCGAAGCTGTATCAGTGTCCAGATTCCAGGTTCATCACTTATAGTGCCTGGACATGTCTTAATACAGGAGCCAAACACTAAGACAGTGACAACTAATGACAAGAAAAAAATACACAAGAAGGTAATAACCAGAAACAAACAATCAAATAAAAGTGCCGGTCCTCACTACCCCGACTTCAACTATTCCAACAACAGAAAATAAAAGAGGAGAGATAGAACAATCTCACAGTGGGTGCAAAGCAACTCCAAAAAATTATCAGATATGAAGTTCACAAGAACCAGCAAATCCAATAAGGCCAACAACAAGAATAACACTACTGGTCAGTTTGCTCTAAATCTTCGCGGACTTAGAGACCAACACAGAATGTAAGAACCACCAGAAGAGAGGAGATCTTCACCAAAAAAACCAAGAAACTCAAGCTAGGGTTTCAATAGCTCGTACACAGGAAATACAGCACTCCCAAGATCTAGCAAATCTATCCAACCAGACAACAGATCTGCAACTTGAAGCAGACCTAACACAAGAACAACAAAAATATCAGATCAACAGCGGAAACAAGATCGGATCAAGAGCATTAGCTCTGATACCATGTAGAAATTTATGATTCAACTCACAAACACAATACAACGCAAGAAATAGCGACAAAACAGGTGACAAAATCTTATTAAACCAACCCAAAATAATTTGCCCCCCAAATACCCAAAAGATCTTACAATAATAAGATCAAATCAACACAAGATACAGACAGTACATAGATGATCATCCATTGATGATCATCAATACAAGAATACAAACAAAACCAACTGAATAATCTCTCAGATACAGATGAGAGATTATTCGTACAATCTCTGATCTCAAACCCTAGTAGAGAATAATAACAAGAGAGAGAAAGCTAAACTGATCAACTAAACAAATGAAGGATACAAGCACGTTATATAGTGTGAAAATAAGTTTCACTTTAGTCCAAGACTTCTGATCAAGGCAATCGCAGTCCTCAGATGTTACACTTTCACCCGTTAGATATTTTAGCCACTTGAACCTGTTGCAACAACTTATAACAACTAACAAACTCATCAGACATAACAAGCCCAATAATAGTATAACAAGACTATAACAAGCCCAAACCAATGAATGAATAATAGTCAATAGCCCAAATATTTTCAACAAATATACTTACCTTATTCTACTAGGTTTGAATAAAGGTTTAAACAAGTAAATAATTTTCTAGTTTAATAATTTTTATTACTATCAATAAAAAATAAAGCTTATTTTACGAAGTAACAAATATTACACGAATGGTTTTCTTGATAAGACCATATTGCGGTTATGATCCTTTTTTCCCTTGAAGTTTTAGTGACACCCCTAAACCTGGGTTTGTCATTGTGGTTAGATTTCTCATGACATACAACGGAAAACTTTCAAACTCAAATACTTCACAATTTAACTTTACAATTTTTGCAACTTAGAATAATCTATATCACACTGTCCCATGATGTCATCTTCTATTGTCGTATGAACTACATTCAATATGAAACACGTACTAAAACAGGTCACCTTTTGTTGGTGATTCTATAACTTGTAAAACAAACTTTTTGTTTATGAGAACCACATTTCATCTTTCAAAACACTTTATAAAATGTTTAGTTTGGATGACCTGACCCACCATGCATCTCCACCCACAATCTTACTAGTTACTTGAAAAGGTTAATGTTAGCCACACATATGTATTGGGTTTACTTGGGTTGTCTCACATGAGCGCGCAACACACACACTATTGGAGGGGCGGACTCAATATAGAATGGGCCGTAGCACGGGCTACGGCTCAACCCCGCATTCGTATTTGCAGTGTAATTTTTTTCGGTTTTATACATAGCATACCCAAAAATATATATACGAGGATACTTTTAAGAGAAAATTATGAAACTTGATATTATTCATTAAGCCCAAAACCTGTTTAGTAACAAAACCCAAATAATTAGTTTTATGATAATTAAGCCCATATTGTAATAACTAATAAAACTCATATAATAGAATAAGTGATCTTGCGCGTCTTATGGTTGAAATGGGGACACATAGCTCTTGTCCTTTGGTTTATCGGGTAGTGAAGCTTGCTTTGGTTTAAACGGTTGCAACCACAACCGTTGAAAGATGTTTTTCGAAATTGAATATTATCAAGACGGATTTACACAATCGAATGAGCCTGGAATTTTTGAACAATGTCATGTTTGTGCGGTCGAAAATGATTTTTTTTTTCATAAAGTAAAAGACGACAATGTGATGGAACGATTTCAAGCTATAAAAAAAAGAGGCCAAATATATTAGGTATTTGTTTACTTTATTTATTGTCTTTTTTTTTTTAATATTCTATGATTGCACGGTAATTTCTTTTTATGATACCCCTGATTTAATGAACTAGTTCCGCCACTGAATTTATTGACACCACCATCGTGGACTTCATACTAATTTGTCATTGTCGTAGACTTCCCTCGCACACTTAGTCGACACGTTTACTCACACTTAGGGCACATTGACACACACAATCCCACGCACACATAGATTCATTTTCATATACGAATTTATGTATAATCACCTATCCATGTTTATCTAACTCACAAGTATAATCAACGTACATAAACTCACTCACAACACCAATTGTACGTAAGTCATCCTAATTTCTAAAACACACAATCTTGCATCACTCACCTAGATCGAGTAACTCAATCACATGCTTTCTACACATTTGTTTGGACTCATTTAGCCCAAAACTGCCACTACCCTCAACCGCTACTATTTACCAACGCTCCCTTGATTGTCGATTTTGGACCACTAGTAGCCCCTTGATTGTTAGTATGGTAGCCTAGTAGACAAACTGATGGACATAGGCCTGGGCTAGAAGTTTTGATTTTGGTCCAAAACTTAAAGCTAGTTACACAAATAGTCCATTTAATAAAAGCTTTAAATTAAAAGACTAAATTACAAGTTTTGTCCTTTATGTATGTCCCAAATTGCAGGCGCTGTCCTTTAAACCAAAACTTGACAGGCGGTGTCCTTTGTGTTTTCAAAATCTTGCACGTTTTGTCCTTTAGGCCAAACTTAGTTAGATTTTTTAGTTAAATCTGGTATCAAGGGGCTATTTTGTAAAAAAAATTATTCAGGGACTAAATTGTACAAAACTTAATATTATTATTATTATTATTATTATTATTATTTGGATGTGAATGCTCTGAAGAACCCTTTTTCATTCAATCATTTCCCCTAAAAACAACACACATACACCCACTGATCAATCATCTCCCTCTCTCCCTCGTGTATTCGAAGACCAGTAGACCACCGGGAAGAGCCACCTGCGGCGGCGGTGTTTTATTCCGAAGCCCCGGTCAAACACACACACATCCACCCTCTAGTGCTCCTTTTTCCGGTAAGATGCCACTCGAACACCCTCTAGTGCTCCTTTTTCCGGTAAGATGCCACTCGAAGTGGTGGGGTTTTTAGAGAATCAATGTTTTGTTGGGTGGTTTTCAGGTGCGGGAGTGGTGGTGGGGTTTTCAGACGGCGGCGGCGTGGTGGTGGTGGGGTTTTCAGACGGCGGCGGAGTGGTGGTGGTGGGGTTTTCAGACGGTGGTGAATTAATGGTGGTCCTCCATCTTCTAAACCTAAAAAACAGCCTGTTATCGAGTTGAATTCGTCAATATCTGCGCAATTCTCAGGAGTTTCGCTTTGTTTTTATGGAGAATTTGTAATAGGTTTTGTTGAATGTAAACAGAGAGTATGACACTTGAATTCGTTTTTGTAAATACATTTGATCGTTAAAATCTAAAATTGGATTACGTGTTTAGTTATGTACAATTGAAGTTTTGTTTGAACGGTGACGTTTCTTGCAGCTTCGATTGAGTCCGATTCGGATCATAATTGAGGTGGGTTTGAATTAGAGTTTTGAAATTGGGGGTTTTTTATTTGCGGGTTTTGAAACTTGGGGTTTCTTCTCCTTTATATGACGATGATGAGGCCTCGTTCTCTGCTTCCAAGATCGTTGGGGATATCGCGGTGGTTTGAGGGAGGTGTCAGGGATGTCGGAGGGTGGTGTCGGTTATATGATTCCGTTTAAGGTGTGTTTGATGGTGGCGGTAGTGGTGGTGGTGGCGGTGGTGGTGGTGGCGGCGGTGGAGGGTGGCGGTGATGGTGATGAAGGGTGGTGGTGATGGTGGTTAGTAGTAATAATAATAATAATAATAATAATAATAATAATAATAATATTTTTTTTTACAATTTAGTCCCTGACTAAATTTTTTTTACAAAATAGCCTCTTGATACCAGATTTAACTAAAAAATCTAACTAAGTTTGGCCTAAAGGACAAAACGTGCAAGATTTTGAAAACACAAAGGACACCGTCTGTCAAGTTTTGGTTTAAAGGACAGCGCCTGCAATTTGGGACATACATAAAGGACAAAACTTGTAATTTAGTCAAATTAAAATGAAAAAAAAAATAATAATAAAATTGCTCCTAAGCAACAGAGTTCCATAGATGAGGTTAAATCAGTTAGACTAAAATGACAATGTTAAAAACTTTTTGGACCCACAAACGATAAATCAAAACCTTTAGATTAAAGTGACAAAACTGCTGAAACCATATGAACTAAGAACTACAATGATATTTTACTCTATACATAAATACAAACATAGTAATAAAACTTTATAAAAAAACTATAAATTTGTGACGATACAAATACTATTACAAACATAGTAATAAAACTTTATAAATAAACCTCCCCCCCCCCCCCCCCCCAAAAAAAAAAAAAAAAAAAAAACCTCGAACCTCACATATTTAAATTATAATATTCTAGCAATTTTTAGTCATAACCCTAAACATTTTTACTTTCTTAAAACACAAAACAATTTTATATTTCCTCAAACGTTAAAACATAAAACAAAGAGTTAATAGCCAAAATGGTCCCTGAGGTTTGCTCACTTTTGCCACTTTAGTCTAAAATCCAAATTTTTTAAATCTGGGTCCCTGAGGTTTGCATTTTTTTGCCATTTTAGTCCAAATTTCAAAAAAGTCAAATTTTGTCAGGATTTCTTACTGATTTTTGTCCTTTTCCTCATTTCTCCTAAGGGCAAAAGTGTCATTTTGGATTATTATAAAGTAATTTATATTAAAAAAATCAAAAAAAAAAAAAAAGGAAAAAAGACATATAAATAACTATGTCTCACCACCAGTAAACGGGCAAAAGTCCACCTCCACCACCATCAATCTCCACCACCGCCATCTCCACACCACCATCAATCTCCACCACCACTCTTGCAGCCAGAGGCCTATTCTTTATCCACCACCACTCTTGCAGGTCACCTAAAGTCACTCATGGCAACATCAAGTCCACAAACATCCTCATCGACAAAACAGGCAACGCCATCTCCACCTCCACCACCATCAAGTCCATCAATCTCCACCACCGCCATATCCACCTCCACCACCATCAATCTCCACCACCGCCACCATCTATCTCCACCCCCGAAACTCCCTTTCACCCAGATTTCAGAACTGAACCATCAAAATTAACAACAATCAAGCCACAATTAAACCTATACAAACACAAAACCCTAATAATTATATCTGCAATTCAGCCTTGCCACAAAACCCTATACAAACACAAAACCTGATGTCTTGACGGTGGTGCCGACGGCGGCAGATGGTGGAGACGATGGCGGTGGTGGATCTGAAGCAAACCTAATTGAGATTGTCAAGATAACAAACCACAATTCATCGATTTCAAATTTTGATGCTGATTTAAAGTCAGATTTCAAGAGAGAGAAGAGAGAGAGAGAGACATGTGGCGGTGGTGAGATTGAGAGAAGAGAGAGAGACGGTGGTGTTGATGATGACGATGATCTTGACGGTGGTGCCGACGGCGACGATGTTGATGATGATGATGATGATCTTGACGGTGGTGAGATTGAGAGAAGAGAGAGACGGTGGTGTTGGCGATGTTGATGATGATGATGGTCTTGACGGTGGCGGTGGTGGTAGTTTAGAGAGAGAGAGAGAGAGAGTAGTGACATGTTGAGAGAGAGTATCTGTGTGGGTGTATATATATATATATATATATTATATAATTGTTTTAAGTATTAAATGACCAAAATGCCCCTGAGGTAAAGGATAAAAACCAGGTTTTTTTTTTTAAAATCTGACCTGATTTGAAATTTGGACTAAAATGGCAAAAAAAATGCAAACCTCAGGGACCCAGATTTAAAAAATTTGGATTTTGGACTAAAGTGGCAAAAGTGAGTAAACCTCAGGGACCATTTTGGCTATTAACTCTAAAACAAAAGTCAAATCTCGAACATCCATCCGACGGCCCAGATTTCCCCACTTTCTTAGGACACGGATCGCAATCCAAATCCAAACAAAACCCCCAACCAAAAGCCATTTCAAAATTTTAATCTTTTACCGCCAAAATCCCAAACCCTCCCCTATACATAACCCACCACAAACCAACCAACAATCACAATACCGTTATACCTCCATCTTCACAAACCAACATTCAATTTTCAAATTCAAACAAAATCCATGGCCCGTACAAAGCAAACAGCCAGAAAATCCACTGGAGGAAAGGCTCCAAGGAAGCAACTAGCCACCAAAGCAGCCCGAAAATCAGCACCCGCAACCGGAGGTGTAAAAAAGCCTCACAGATTCAGGCCCGGAACCGTGGCGTTGAGGGAGATCAGGAAGTACCAGAAGAGTACTGAGCTTTTGATCCAGAAGCTTCCGTTCCAGCGCCTTGTGAGAGAGATTGCTCAGGATTTTAAGACGGATTTACGGTTTCAGAGTTCTGCTGTTGCTGCTCTTCAGGAGGCTGCTGAGGCGTATTTGGTTGGGTTGTTTGAGGATACGAACTTGTGTGCGATTCATGCGAAGAGAGTTACGATTATGCCGAAAGATATGCAGCTTGCCAGGAGGATCCGTGGGGAAAGGGCTTAGGGTTTGAGTTGTAGTGTTTGGATCTAAATGTTTTTTGCTTTGTTATTATCTGAATATCTGGAATGAACATTTGAATTTGGTTCATAGTTATGAATGATTTTGTTAATTTACAGTTTTGTTGTCAAATTACTGTTTGGTTGTATATAAATCTAGGAGTCCATGCTCTACGCATGCACTTTATTCCAGAATCCAAAAGCAGCGCCACAACACATCAACCTTTGTTGCGATGTCTTTTGAGTAACCAATGTGAAATTGATTGCAGATTGGGTGAAATTAGGACCGGCATTAGGAAAAATCATCGCTATGGTTATTTAATGTCTCATATTTCAATCTGAATTGTTGATTTTATTTGTACCAATACTATAGAGCCCCGACTTTGTAGTTTGTTTAGGACCTCCAAAAATGTTGGAACGACGCTGCTACGTTGCGGCGGCGATTTGGAGTAAGGTGAGTCTTTGGTGTAAAATTCCACAAGTGTTTGCCTTCTCAGCTAGAGACCTGTTGAAAATTCAGAAGGTACCCGGGCTAAGCGAGGTAAAGAAAAAAGCGGTACAAGAAGTTATGAGGGTACCATGTTGGGAGATATGGAAGAGTCGGAACTTGGAAGGCACTAATTATTTTCCGGAAAAAGGATGGTACTTGACTGAATATTTAGGGAAATCCTATCTTCGGCTTTCTTGTGGTTCAAGTATCGGACAAAGATATGTGATTTGGACTGGGACAAGTGGTGTACTTTCAGTTGTGTTTGAGGTTTGGGAGATGTAAAAGGGATCGAGGGTCTGCTCATGCGAGTTGTGTACAGTTTTTGTACTGTTGTTCTAGTGTCTTACTAGAGGCAGTGAAGGATACATGTTGTGGGTGATCAATAAAATATAGGACATTTGAGACATACCACTTTTATTGGTGGTTACAATACAACAAATGAAACACTTGTCAGTTGTCACCTCACGACAGTTCGTAAGATAACGAAAAAACTCAAATTGAATTTCGGATTTCTTGTGTTAATCAAATCGAGTTCATCGAGTTTGGAATTATTGATTAGGGAATTTATAATAGATTTCGAAAATTCGAATTCTGTTTGATTCAGGTTAATACGATCTGGTTTGAATTACAATAAAAATTATAAGCAATGTAATTCGATTCTAGGGACAGACTATGTAGTGACTTGTGAGAGGTGACAACTGTGACTTGGTTAGGGACTTAAGGCTCCTCTTGGCTGTTGAGCGGAAAACCCAGTTTTACTAAATACGAATACCGAAGGCCCAATGTATATACATACACACATACATATATCAGAAACTCGAATACCATTCAAAAGTCTGCTACAAATACTAGACACCTGTAAGAGAATCCTAAGACTAAGCGGTATGGGGGCCGGCTTAGGCCCGGCGAGGCCCGGCGCCGGTCCCCCACACCGCCCCCCTCATCCAGTCCCGGCGTAACCGGCTCCCCACAGACGAAGTCGACGGGCCATGATTCAAACAAATAGCCGTTGTAACGGCTAGATTTAATAAAAAAAAAAATTACTTTTTCACTTTAAATATATATCACTTTCATCCATTTTTTATACCATTCTCATCCATTTCTCCTATTCTTCTCCCATTTTCATAAAAAAACACTCCCATTTTTTATACAATCATGAATCCATTCAACCCAAACAACCCCAACCCGAACAATCCCAACCCGAACAATCCCAACCCGAACCAACCTAACTTTTTTTCGAGTCCCGATTACACTCCGACTATGGATCCTTCGTGGGGGTCTCCACAATTTACGTTTTCGGGTTTCCAACAATCACCTAACGCCTTCTCCCAAATGTCCCAAGTTCAACAAATGCAACAATACCAAGCACTCCAACAATTCATGCAACGCAACTCGGTTCAACTTGATCAATTCCAATTGCAACCGCCAACTTCCCAACCGCAACCCTCGGTTCAAGTTGACGATGATGAGGTTGGATCTCGACTCGGTTCCATAGGATGAACAAGAGGTGTATCGGAGGATGAAGGAAGAGGTGAAAAAAATGGACGTCGTAGGTATTTTATTTTATTTTTAGGAAATGTAATTTTTTTTTTATTTTTCGGAAATGTTTTTTATTTTTAGGAAATGTAATTTTTTTTATGTTATGAAATGAATTTATTTATGTTGTATTTTTTGATTTTTACAAAGTTTTTATTAAGTTAATAAAAAAAACTTAGAAAAATATAAAATATTTAGATGGGGTAGCCCCATCCTCCACCCCCCTCAAAAGTGAAGGAGGTCCATCCTCCATGGGATGGTGATGTGGCGCCTATGTGGCGGCCCATCCTCTCCATCCCCTCTAGTCTAAGAAGAACAAGAAAGTACATTTGAATAGACAATATGATTTTTTTCTTTGTTAACGTATACCAGATCCAAGTATCCACCTGTTTTGGTAAATGACATGAGAAGAGGATAAAGACATGAAAATATAATTCGGAAATATAGAAAGTACATGTCTTGGATGCTCACATATGTCAACATATCTATATGCATACAGAAAAGCATGCACTTGCTTACAGGCCAGGTGGGCGTGGAACATCTTGCCATCCTGTACAGTGTTGTAGAACATGTTTGAGCTCGTTTGTTGCAGGCACAACCGTCCATATCTGGTAGTATTCGTTAGGATGAAACGGGCTACTTGTTGCGGTTGATTCCAATAACCCCGATTTAGTACCGTCCATAAACAGGTCACCCTCAGATATAATGCAGCCTGTGCACTCCTCCTCTTTGTCAGCCGCCTACACAACATAATACGATCTTACGCTAATTATAAACAGCTATAAAAAATATCAGGAGAATATAAACTTTATAAACTTGCCTTCTCTGTAAGGTATTTAAAAGCGATCTTCTTCTGACCCGCTTCGTATACATTGCATTGTGAGTATATCTGAATCCATAAGTTGTATAATAATTACATGTGTTCTAACTTCTAAGAACAAATATAAGAAAAAATATAAATCAACGAGTCTTGTCCAGTAATTTGACCTGTGATTCGACGCTGGCGCACACAGCATAAATGCCCCAGTCTCTGGTGTAATTGTTGTACAGATGTACTTTAGCAAACCTAACACGAGGATGCCGTTGTCGGGTCCCATCAAAGAAACAATGGTGAATAGTGACACGCATACATCTGTCGCCACAGTTGGAAGCATCACCTCCGATAAGTATTGTTTTGTCGTGGTTTGAAAAGTGACAACTGTATCCGCAAAGCAAGAACGTCAAATAACAATAAAAGTATATCCAAACACTATCTCATGACACGTTTAGTTACAAAGTTTCAAAATGCATTGCCAAACACTCTAATAGTAATCTTTGCAGTTAATATCGCCGATATATCATTGATATATCAGTTATCGGTCGCCTGTGAGATATTGGTGCAAAATATCGGTAACGATATTATCGGTGATATTGACCGATATATCACCGATTTTCTAGATATCAATTCCTTTCTTCTTAGTTCTACCATTCATCTTTCTTCTTATTGCTACTATTAGTGTTTTAAGTCTTAATTGTTAGTGTTTTAAGTCTTAACGAGTACCTACTTGCTACAATTGTTAGTGTTTTGCAATTTGCAAAAGGTTAATTTGTTAATGGTAGGAGAGTATACTGAATTATTAGTGTTAAATTGCTATATATATATAAATTCAGCATGATATTAAAATTACGATATCCAACCGAATTTTTACCGCATTAACTGCTTAGAAAGTAATTACCGAGAAATGGTAACATTTGTGCTTTCTTTGGTGATATCAATCAATCCATCTGCATAATCTTTGAGGCTACAACGATCAATCCATATGTGTTTCGAATTGGGCTTGATTTGAATGGCATCTACATCGTGTCCTCTACCGCCTTCAAACTCTAAGTTGCATATGATCACATGTTCACATTCTTTTAGCCTAAGCCCCATGCCTGTTAACTTAATTCGTTGTCCCCGCCCATCAATGGTCTTGTAAGACGAAACACTCAAATGAGACCGAAGTTCAATGGTACCCGAAACTTCAAAAACAATCCACAAAGGTTCTTTCTTTCGACATCCAACGCGTAGTGATCCGGGCCCATCATCTACAACAAATTCAAAACTCAAAATTGGTTATGTATATGTATACATGGAGTGTTCAAATCAGAACCATGAAATATGTTGACTACTGCGAGAACGAAGATATCATAAGACACTTGCACATGGTGCTTTGAATGTTATAACGGCCATATTTTCTCTCACACTACCTTGATTATCTCCAATATTAAATTATAACTTCTTAATCCATGTGAGTTACAACTTAGAAGCGACGCCTTCATGGGTCGCGTTGGTTCATGGAACGATTCAAGGGGTATCGACCTTGTATAAATAGGGTGTCAACTGTCAGTCTGTCAAGAACATGTTTATACATATCAAGAAATCAAGCCCACCGGTAGTGTTTATAATTGTGTTCATAAAGATATTGGGCAACATCCCAATGCATTATATACAAGTAAATTATGCGATTCTTGAAGTTTCCAACATATTGTTTTTTTAAACGAATAACAAAAGCCCAATCATCCTGGTAAACCCAATGGCAAAAGGTCACATATGCCCGCGAACGCAAATGACACTGGTAACCTGGCTTGCCACCATTTTCAGAGGAAACTCACCGCACGAAATCCTACTGTGGTAAAACCCGTGGCCCAACCCATAGCAATTTTGCTCCAGGTGAGACTCGAACCCATGACCTCCACTTTAGAAGGTCATGGTGGCAGTTTCCAACATATTGTTGATTTGGATAAGAATGCATCCCTAAACATGTATATGTATTACATTCCATCTTAATTTCTCAAGTGGTGGAGGGCTTGCATTTCTCTTGAGAGATGCAAGTTTAACTCCCATTTGGTGCAGAGTGAGGCACTGGTGGGCAATGATAGGAGACCAAGGGAAACCTGGGTTGGATCCTTGAGCCAAACGAGTTTTACCGGTAATTTCACTGTCGTGCCTATGGGTGGACGGGTTACCGGGTTCTCACCGGAATTGGTGGTCGACTCGGGTTACTCTCGGAGTACTCCGTTTGTCCAGTGGGTGCCCCGAGAATGCTCGGGATTGATTCTGTTGGCCGTTAAAAAAAATGTAAAACTGGCAAAAGATTCCACTTCCATCCTCAACACAAACAACAATTTAAAATTTTTAAAAATAACTCAAGATAAAACACCAATCATCTTAAAAATGAAAACACATAAACCTTCAACCAATTGAAAACAAACAAACGGATTGAGCCTGCGAGTGTAGGCGATCTATAACTATAAAACTGACAATCGTATCAAAATCTATCACACAAATTAACGAACAATTCGTGCATTCTATATCACAAAACCCTAACTATTTAACAAAGATGATTAACTACTAATTAAACTGACCTGATAAGGTTGTAACATGATAGATGGCTCCATGATGTCCACCGACGGTGAAGTGACCGAAGCCCTCTGCCTGACCGGCGAGAGCTCGCAAGCTGCAGTCGACATGAGAGTAAGGAACTGACACCCCTTTAGCCATTGCCGTTTTGTTGTTGGTGCGATCAGACGGAGTAATAATATATTATAACCGGCGTAGTGGCGTTTAACCACCGGTGGTGCCGTGGGAGTTATGGTTCCACATTAATGAGTGGAAGTTTCTAGCCAACGATGGGTTTGTCACTTTTTTGTTCGCCGACACAATGAGTGAACTCAGCCGACCGATATCCCTCATGTAAAAGTTGTTGTGGGGGACATATTTGGGGATAGGGGTGGTCATCACTTATCACTCACTCACTCACAACTTTCAATTAAATTCTGTTACGTCATCAAGCTTTATTACATCACTGATGATGGATTTTAGTGGAAATGCTCATCACTCACAACACCCAACAATAAACTCTCACATTCCTTCACATTCTTCCATTCTTCACGCGTGATACATTCAACGAGTTATCAAATTGACGCGTTATCAAATCGAGTGGCGGTGGTGTTTGGGATTGTTTCACGCGTTATATTTTTCCATCACGGGGTAAATGTCCTCCACCCCGGGTCCCCTTATAATTAAATTAAAATTAAGAGTAAATTACAAAAATCGTCTTCACATCATACTGAAGTGTGTCTCTTGTCTTAAAAAGTAAAGAAAACATATTCGATGTTTGCAAACCTTTACACGTTATGTCCTTTAGCCCTAACTCAATTAGTTTTCATAGTTAATTCTGATCAAGTGTACCCTACATGGGGGTTCCGGTTAAGTATCATCCGTACAACATAACAATCTTCGAAGGTCCGTCTGATTCCTTGTAAACTGGTGAAGTAAACGACTCGATCTTCGTTCTAGGTAACTGAATCGCCGACAAATTGTTAGAAACTGGCTTTTCAGATTTCATTTTGATTTGAAATTAGGAAGAGGGTTTGGGAGCTCTCCGGTCTTCATTCCAGGTAACCGAATCTTCATTCAACTTCCAAGTAACCTAATCGCTGATGAATTGCTTGAGGGATTCACAGCGTTGGATCATGGATGGCTTTTTGGATTTAGGCTGTGTTCCAGAGATCCACTTAACAGGGGGAGGGGAGGGAAAATGGGTTTTTTTTGCCTGAAAATAGTCTTTCCAATTTGGAAAGACATGGAGGGGAGGGGAGGGATGGGGAGGGATTTTTAACTCGGGAACACACCGTTAATGTTATGGTGGGAAATAAAATCTAGGGTTAGGGTTCTTATAAATTAGAGTTTTCTGGGTAAACAAAGATCTTTTTTTGTGATGTTTGTGGTGGGTTTGAAAGGCGGTCACATGTAGTGTGGTGTGGGGTTTAGTGTGTGGAGGTGGGGTGGGGTGGGGAGGTGGGGTGGGGTTGTAGTGTGGGTTTGAGTGGCGGTGACAGGTGGTGTGAGGTGTCTAGAGGTGGTGGTAGGTGGGTGGTGGTGGGTTCGAGTGGTGGGTGACAAGTGGTGGCAGGTGGGTGGTGGTGGTGGGGGTCCGGTGGAGAGAGAGAGAGTTGAGATGGATAGGGAGAGAGTCTATGTGTATATGTATATATAAATGTATGTATGTATATTAAACAAAAAAATATATAGGGTATAATGACCAAAATACTTCACGTGAGGTACACTTTGTCAAATTTAACCATGGAAATTAACCGAGTTAGGGCTAAAAGACATAACGTGCAAAGGTTTGCAAACATCGAGTACGTTTTTTGTACTTTTTGAAGACAAATGACACACTTTGCAGTCTAGTGTCAACATAAAGGACGATTTTTGTTCACGCGATTACATGGTTCTAAGTTATGCATAAACGTAATATGATTGATTGGTCTTCGGCCATGTATGAGATTATAAGATAATCTGATCTACGACCAATGTATAGTTTATATATAACTTGGGACTAGTAATATAATTTCGAATAAATATGTATCAAAGTTGTAACATGAACATACCACAATAACTAACCATGTAATTACTTCTTTATTTAACTATTAATACTAGTTTCTTTTATAAATAAAACTATTTGAAAATAGCAATACCTTTATTTTTTAGTGGTTATAACAAGTGTTTGTTAAATTAAATTATTACTTATTAATATATTAAATTTCTAACTAATGTAACATTTGAATGTAACTAGTGTTTAACACCTGCGCTGCGGGCACGTAAGTCGTAAAACTATGCTAAGTAGTAAGCAAACGACGTCAAAAAATTGTAAAACAAAAATATTAATCTATACTGCCACGTGACGTAAAACGTAGGGTATAAATCATAAAACAAAAATGTGAATTTATACCGTCATGTGACGTAAAACGTAAACAAATATAAACACAAAGTTATACTGCGAGTTGGCATAAAATATAGATAACTCGAATTTATACTGAAAAAACTTCAACATAACGAAAAAAAAAAAACACAAAACTTGAAGACCATATAAACCATTTTAACTAAAAAACAATAAAAGAAAAAATTACTACAATATAAAAACCATAAAAAAAACCAAAGAGGTAATACATCAATTCTTATTCTTATTATATAATAATAAACCAACAGCTACAATAAACTAAGGGTATAACTAACTAAAACATGAAACACCAACTAAGCTAAATGCACAAAACTATATGCCTAGAAATGTTACAAATTTATATTATATTAATAATTAGTTATGTATGCACATTTTGTTAAAAAAATAGTTAATATAAGTTTATAAAGTAGTATTGAATTAAAATATGTATGGATATGTTTTTAAACAAGTATATTATTTGGGTTTGTTATTAAAAAGTAGACGGCATTAAATTTGGTGTTATATGAATATATGATGTTGAGGTGTTAACGAAACAAAATAAAGAACTACTCCAATTATGAATTATTAAATAGGGAATAAATAAAAAAATAAGCCTCTTTCAAGAGTCCTCTCTCTCTTTTTTGGAAAGGCACTTTTGAAGAGTTCAAGTGGTTAATTAACTAGTAAATGAGATTTTGAAAGAACAAAGGAAAAAAAAAAAACAATTTGAAATCCGATTCAACCACTTGCTCTGGTTCGCGAGTTAAGCGTCCAACCGATAACTCATAGCTGAGCGATTCAAATGTGGTCAACCAGGTTGGTTTTGTAGCGTCTTTCGACCTGTTTTGGTTCTAAAACATTGGTTTCACGTCAGTTTTGATAAGTGTTAATGTAATACCAGTTGCTAGTCTAACTGGCGTAAAAGTAGCAGACTTTTGACACGTGTCAGATGTTTATTGGTTATTGTTTTATCGATGAAAATTTTGGGTTGCTGATTTTCAACCAAGCCTTTAGAACCAGTAGCATGAGACTGTAGATGCTGAGTCCCATATGTTTCTAACTCTATTCTACATTGACCCCTTCAAATTGTTCAGACTATGTGCTTTAGATTTGTTATATATGTTGGAACATATTCACTATAGTTATAAAATCACCCTCCTAACTTTACATGGTGTAAATGGGTGCCCATCAAATGCAATATCACAGCTTGGAGAGGCAACTTAGACAGACTTCCAACGAGAGTAAACTTAAGAAGAAGGAATGTGGACATCCCATCGGTCATGTGTCCTTTATGCGGCGATTACGAGGAGACGGTGGACCATTTATTCACTGCGTGCTCGGTGGCTATCCGAGTTTGGTCGGCTTTCAACGTTTGGTGCAACATCCCGCCGCTCTTCTTTTTTGAGTTTAAAGACATATTAGATAGTCACAAGCTCATAAGGAACGGTATTCAGGCGGAAAAAATCTTCTACGGGCTGGTTATTATAGCATGCTGGTGTATTTGGAAAGGCAGAAACGATACGGTTTTTAACCAGAGGAAATGTAGTCCGGGTGACGTCTTTGGGGAGATAAAATCTAGAGGTTTTGCGTGGGTTAAGAATAGAACTTCCTATAATTATATTATTTGGACGGACTGGTGTAAATACCCGATGTACATGTTGTAATTTGTTGCCCTTTTCCCGTTTGGGTCGGGGGTGCCTTTGTTTGTTTGGCCTTTTGCCCGTTTGGGTTGAAGGTTTGTTTTAATGAAGTATATTTTTCAAAAAAAAAAAAAGTTATAAAAAACATGTTCTTTAATTGAAAAAAAATGTTTCATAGAACTTAACATCCCTAGAGAATTTTTTTATTGTCCAAACTAAATACTTTATAGCCTTTTTTTCTCAGTGGAATAACCAATCAAAACACACTTTTCAGCTCTACTGCTAAATTTATGTGATTTATTGATAGAGGAAAGCCATATATGCCTATAACATATTACAAACAAGATAAATGAAATATCTCATCGAGGGGGACGTTCAACTCCTATAGCTTCCAATATCTATAAACTTCACTTAGGGTTACAAAATCAAGGATAAGAAAATCACGTCCAAGAAAACTCTAGAAATCAAATCCTAAGATATGGTTTCTTCCTTGTAGCAACCGGTAACCTTCGATTAGGGTTGTACACACCAACAACCAGAGAGATTGTCTTGATCACAAGATCTTATGTATCAACAGATCTTTAAGAACAATGACTATCGCAGTGGATATGGACTAAGAAACCCTTGATCTTCAAATCTAACCCTAGATCTGCACAAGATCACCAGATTCAACCCCAAGAGTTAATTGCATCTCTGATACCAAGTCATAAACATGATATCTAACCCAAATTTAACATCAACCAAGAACAAAATACCCAAACCAATGATTTATTACCCAAATCGCTATAGAGTGTTCAAGTACACAAACCCTAACATACTAAACAAGAACAAAAGATTATCTAACTTATCTATACTATATTATAATACAGGAGGGGAGGATTCCCAAAAGTTAAGAACTTCTTCCCCCCTTATTTATAAATAAACCCCTAAAATGAGGGTAAAGTGGTCTTTTAAACCATAATTATTTTTTAGTCCCTCAATCTATTACATTTAAATCCTTGACATTTAACATAATTATGGGTAATTAGTTACACTTCCCCCCCTCTTTAATTCTTTAACGTATTCCTGCGATATCTTACAACCTGTAATGTTTTAAAAAAATCCGAAGGTACCATGACGATCGGCACATTTTTTTAAACGTTTCGATAGTTGTCTTTTTTAGTTTCGCCGTGCGTTCATAAAGTACAAATAGCCGATGCGTAAATGTACAATTGATTAAAGCCAACATTTGTTTTTTACCCAAGCCCGCTTTGACCATTACCTAGCTACCGTGCATTAACAAACTGACTCTGTACAAGTTTTTTGTTTTGAACGACATTAATAAACTAAAATATTCCCTAATTTTACTAGCTGCAATATTGAATGTTTAAGTGACTCTGTACAAGTTTTTTGTTTTGAACGACATTAAGAAACTATAAAATATTCCCTAATTTTACTAGCCGCAATATTGAAAAGTTACCAGCCGCAAATTTATTTTACAGGTCAAATATCAACAAAAGTTACTACTTTAGAGGCAACAATTGATTAAAAATTTATTTTACAGGTCAAATATGAACAAATGTTCCTACTTTAAAGGCAACAAAATTAGATAAGGAGGAGAAAATTTTTTAAAAATTTAAACTCTAAATTATGTAGAGCGTATCAAGGGCAGAGATTCAAAATTCAAAATGAAATCTTCAAATTCGGCCGGCACTCTCTCTCAAAAAAACCCTATATACTCCTCACAGACTAAATCCAAATCATCAAGGTATGGATTTCACCCATTTACATCTTAATTTCCCTTCTAATCAAGTGTTTTCTTCGTTATCTTGGTATATCTAGAGCCATGGTGACAAAAAGAGAAAGAAAAGCATGAGGTAAGTTGTTCATGTGAGGGCAAAGAGAGGGAAATTTTCATTGGACTATCTTTCCTTCTTCACATACATGATATTCTATTTTGAGATTTCAAAGATTACTGAGGTATGTCTTGCTTTTACAAGAACCCTAATTACAAAAGTTGTAGCTTTTGAGGTGATTGATGTAGGTGGCTGCAAAGATCTTGAATGGTAAGGAACCAGAGTTCTACAAATGGGATGGTGATCTTTCATAGTTGTTGCAAAATGTTAACGAGAAGTTGAACGTGGTTGCTGAGGTAATTTTAGAGTCAAGATGATTATTTTTTATTTTGACTTTTAAAGCACATATTACATCTGTTATAATCGGATGCATTTGCTTTGGATATGTACTTGATCTCGCAACTCTAGGATTAAAAATTGCAGTCAGAAGTTTTAACTTACCTCCAGATCGTGGACCTTCATAAAAAGCTTGATTTTTTGTTGAAGAAAATGTAGCTGATTATCTAGGTTTGATGGATGGTTTATTTGAAGCAAATCAACGTAATGTCAAAAGGGTATATGATCAATAAAAAACATTATTGTTAAATATGGAGTTATATATATCATATTTGCAAGACAAATATGTTTCTATTTGATATTCACTTTTATTTATGAAGGTAAATCACACCAGGGAGCTTCCTCAAAACAACAAAAAACAATCTTGATGTATAATTTAATTCTCTTTTTTGTTCATATTGTTAGTTTTGATATAGTTTGTAATTCGTCTTTTTTTCTTTAAACCAGGTTCTTATCAAGGATGTTGAAGCTCAGCCCATCATGATCTGGTGAGTCGTAGTTAGTTAGGGGTGGTAAAGTGGACTGGAAAAGGGTTTGTGCAAAGGTCAATTTTGGTTCCGTCGACCCACAAACACTAATTTGCAATCTGTTTTCTCAGATGTTATAAAGAATAATGTTTTGAACATGATTAAACTGAAAGGCTATATTCATTTTGGGACAGTATGTTTTAAACATAATAATAGATAAACTGGTCCTTTTTCAAACACATTATTTTATGTGCATAATAATTATGGTGACCGTCAAGGATGGTGGGGGGTTTCTATAATGGTTTCGCCATTCAATTTAGATCGAACATGTGAAAATGGTTCAAATACATGCAACCTCTTAAAGTGGCACTATTAATAAAACTAGATAATTACTATAAGGATAGTTCTTTTAATCATATATTATTGCCGGTTTGTCATCACTTAAAATGTAATTAAACGTGTTATTTGAGTAAAATATACAATTATTTTTTGAATGTGATTTTAAACTATTAGTACCAAAGTATGTTACTTTGTGCAAACCACAGGGACTAACTATGTAACTAACTCTTTAAAAAATAAAAAAATCTAAAAAATCTAAAAAATAATAAAAAATCCAAAAAATTCTAAAAAATCAAAAAATCAAAAAATAAAAAAAAAATTAAAAAATTATTTTTTTGATTTTTTATAATTTTTTGGATTTTTTTATTATTTTTTGTATTTTTTATTATTTTTAGATTTTTTTTGAATTTTTTGAATTTTTAGGATTTTTAGGATTTTTTATTATTTTTTAGAATTTTTTTTGATTTTTAGAATTTTTTGAACTTTTTATTATTTTTTAGAATTTTTTTGATTTTTTAGAATTTTTTGGATTTTTTATTATTTTTAGATTTTTTTTGAATTTTTTCGATTTATTATAATTTTTTGGATTTTTCTATTATATTTTATTATTTTTTTGATTTTTGTACAAGTAAATTAGGAAGATATGTTACATAAATATAGAAAATACATCTCCTGAATGTTAGATATTTGAAGTACATAACTTAATATTAGAATTCAAAGCATCAAATATTTTTAGAGAATACGTCATAGGAATGAACAAATTACAACTCCGCATACTTCGAATTTGATATATCAATACACGTACAAAGAATTATGCGATTCATTACTAGCCAGGTGGGCGTGGAACATCTTGCCATCCTGTACAATGCTGGAGAACATGTTTGAGCTCGTTTGTTGCAGACATAACCGTCCATGTCTCGTAGTGTTGGCTTGGGTGAAACGAGCTACATATTGGTTCTAATAAGCCCGATTGTGTATCATCCATAAATAGGTCATCATCGGATATAATGGAGCCCGTACTTGCCTCCTCTTTGTCTGCCGCCTGCGCAATGTAACACAACCGTTTGGTAACTATGTATGACCAAAAATGTATAAGGAGTATACAAACTTACCTTCTCAGTAAGATATTTAAAAGCCTCCTTCCTTTGGCCCGCTTCGTATACGTTGCATTGCGAGTATATCTGAATCAGTAAGTGGTACCATATTTATATATGTTCTCTAAGACCAAATATAACAAACATTAATTAACAAATCTTTTAAGGCAATTTGACCTCTGCTTCCACACTAGCACAAACGGCGTAAATGCCCCAGTCACTCGTGTAATTGTTGTACAAATGTACTTTAGCGAATCTAACACGAGGATGGCGTTGTCGGGTTCCATCAAAGAAACAATGGTGAATAGTAACAAAAATACATCGGTCACCAATGTGCAAAGGACTAGCTCCAATAAGCATTACTTTGTCCTGGTTTGAAAAGTGACAACTGAAAGCACACAATAAGATTAGTTTGGTGAAATCCTAGTCCTAGTAAATAAATATAAGAAAACATCAAAAACAAAGCATGCCCGAACAATATCTAATGACGTTTTGTCACTGTCAGATAATCGGTTTCAAAACACGTACTGTTCCAAACACCCTATAGTAATTACCGAGAAATGGTAATAAATGTGCTTTGATGGGTAATATCGATCAACCCATCTTTATAATCTTTAAGGCTACAACGATCAATCCATATGTGTACATTTTGAATTGGGCTTGATTTTAATGGCATCTGTCTCATCTCCTATACCACCTTCAAACTCTAAGTTGCATATGATCACATGTTCACATTCTTTTAGCCTAATTCCGTTGCGAGTTAGCTTAATCCTTTGTCCTCGTCCATCAATGGTCTTGTAAGACGACACATCCAAATGAGAGTGTTACGTGAAGAATAATAGTTTAGGGGTATTTTACTAATTATTAGTAGTGTAGGGAGTAATAAGGGTTGTTTTCTATTTGTTTGAGGGTCTTGTGTGTAAGTTTATCTTTTATAAATTGAATGCTACGTAACAATCTGGAGGATATCCAGAATTTGAGTCAAACTATTCTCTATCTCTTAGCTTCTTTCTCTCAATATAGTTATAACCCTATCAAGGGTATCAGAGCTATCCCGAATCCTCATCGGAATTCCTTGCCGCCACCATGACGAACACCCGTAACAACGAGATTGATAACACACTGAAGTCCCCCGATAGGGCCATCAACGAGATCCAGACGGCGTTATCGGCTTTGATGAAACAGCAGGAGCAGGCTTTGAAACGGCAGGAGGAAATTCTCAAGGCTGTGCGGGACATATCTCAGTCGTCCGGCAGTTCTTTTGGATCCTTCTCCGCCACCGCACCGCCTGTCCAGTCACCCGCAGCAGCACCACTTCCGTTCCAAGCCCTTACTCCGCCATCCACGCCCGCTGCTGCACCACCACCGAGACATGTTTCATCACACCCAAACATTACATCATCCTCTTCTTTGATGCAGTCAAAACAAACCCTCTTTCCATTGCCTAAGACCCTTTTCCCATCCTCCATGATAGGCAAGACTAACTCAACCCAAAAGGACAATCACATCCTTGATTCCCAAAAGAAAAAGGATATTTTTATGCCATCTGTGTTGAAAGCCATGAAAAGTAGTGTGAAGAAGGAAAAAAGACCGGTGCTTCGGTTCAAAACGACTACTTGCAGAAAGGTGATAAAGACATTTTTATGGCAAGTTCATCGTGCTAGTACCGATTCTATTCAGAATTTATTGGTGACAAAGAGGACAACAACTCCAGCCAAAGAAGTCACCAGGGTGACCGAGTGGCGGCCTCCGTGGCACCTTGTTACTACATCTCCAAATGTCGTAGGAAGGAATGAGTCGACCCAAAAGAACTCATGGATGCTGCAATATTTTCTCTATTTTATGATTCTTGAGGTCAAGAATCTTTTAAGGGGGAAGTATTGTTACGTGAAGAATAATAGTTTAGGGGTATTTTACTAATTATTAGTAGTGTAGGGAGTAATAAGGGTTGTTTTCTATTTGTTTGAGGGTCTTGTGTGTAAGTTTATCTTTTATAAATTGAATGCTACGTAACAATCTGGAGGATATCCAGAATTTGAGTCAAACTATTCTCTATCTCTTAGCTTCTTTCTCTCAATATAGTTATAACCCTATCAGAGAGGAAAGTTCAATGGTACCCGAAACTTCAAAAACAATCCACATAGGTTCTTTCATACAACATCCAGCTCGAAGCGATCCAGGCCCATCATCTACAACCGATTCAAACGTGTCATATAACATATTTAAAAATCAAATGATTATGTATATGCGAGTGATGGTCAATACAAACCAATTTAAGTAGAGGATTGGGAACCTCATAGACACTTATACGTATTGTATTAGATATGATATGTAAGACGGTGACGAGGTATGACCTGGATCGGCTAACCCGACCTGGTCATTACCTATTATTTTATTATAAATATTAAATCATATATGTTTATTCTAGAATGTTCTATCCTGCATGGATAAACTACGTAACCGAATCCCCAATCTTTTGGGAAGATCATGCAAATCCCTAACTTATCGGAGCCCATCCTAAGTTGGAGGAAACCCTAATGGTAAACTATAAATAGAGGTAAACATCAAAGGTATGATCATCTTGCTCTCATTTACTCTCTCTCTCTACATACATATTTACTTTCTCCCAAACCGAGACTTATTCTCACGCCGGAGGGTGGTTACAGGAATAACCCCATTCCTGTAACGAGTCCTAACGGTGTTCTGTTTTGCAGTCAACTGTTCGGATCGCCAAGAGTTGAAGTCCTAGTCGGAGCTTACCCATAAGGTCAGTGTTTCTTCATTGGCGCCATCCATGGGACCTTTCGGTAACAACAACAAGACTGAACCCAATGGCAAGCGATCATAACATGGCAGTAACACCAAGTCAAGCAATGGGAACCCACTGCTGGAGACGAGCTCCGTTACCACCATGCCGGCCTCACCAGCCATAACCAGGTCTCTCGACCTAGAATTTGAAGCGGAAGCCCCACCAGGTTTCGCGGGTACCTCTGCTGTTTCTTCTGGGACAACAACAACCGACCCTTTTGCATACGCATCCTTGCAGCTTCGGTCGGTGATGCCCACCACAGCAGGCATCAACTCCTCCACTCCAGCATCAACCAAAAGTGCACAGACTTTACGTCATAGCACTATGCCAATCATCACATCTGCAAGTCCGAGTATTATTACGAGTCCAATGAGCATGGCTAAATACTATCAGCCCTCAGTCACATACGCCATGCCGCCTCTTTACTCGGCAGCACTGACAGCGGCGTTGTCCACTCCACCGCACCAACCGGTCGTCATGCCTGCAGGAGTCATGAATGCCCCGGTTACGCCGGGAAATCAAGCCTACTTCTCAGGATACTACTACGCGCCCCCATACGGGTATTTACCCCCATACAATACTCAGTCGTACATTCCCCAGTCGTACACTCCCCAGATGGTGGCACAAGGTTATGCCCAGCAGTCACCATACGCGGCTTATATGCCACCTTGGTGGACTTTTCCAACGTCCCAACCAGTTTATAGTCAGTCTCCGCTTACAGCGGAACCGGTTTACGTCAGAGGAAATGCATCCAGACCTCGTTTTTCTCCAAGCGGGGTCCTAGCTCTACATTAAACATCACTCCGGCTCAACCCCCTTTTGCCCAGGGAACCAGCCAGGGCGGGGTAACCCCTCCAGTGCAACCTATTAACGTTGAAGAGGATGACCTCACTAGGCCTTACAAACCAGTGGACGCTACTTTCAAGTCCAAGTTCACCAGAAGGATAGCTGAAGCTCCAATCAAGGAAAAACCCAAGATGCCTCAAACGGTGGGCAAATACGATGGTCTAGGTGACCCTGACTACCATCTCAACCTGTTCAAGAGCGCTGGGGAAGTAGCCTGTTGGCCCATGCCCCTCTGGTGTAAGATGTTTGTCCAAACACTGGTAGGAGCAGCACGGGTCTGGTGGGATAGTCTTCCCATTGGGGAAATCGATAGTTTTGAGGATCTAGAGGCCAAATTCACGTTACAATTCAACCAACAAAGAAGGCATACCAAAGATCGAAACGAGCTCCTTCATATTCGTCGGCGAGACAACGAGACAGTGGAAAGTTTCATCGTTAGATTCAACAAAGAAAGCCTAGCAATCCCAGGTGTCACAAACGATCTAGCGTGTGGGGCTTTCCTGCAAGGGGTAAATGATGATGAGTTGTTGAGAACACTCTATGGGAGGGACGGTGTACGTCCCACTATAGACGAAATCTTGAGGATAGCCAAGGTGTATGTTACACAAGAAAAAACCGTTGCTGCCAGTCACGCGGCAAACAGAAAGAAAGAGGCTCAGAAGAGCCAGGATGACAGAGAGCAGCGGAGCTCTAAAGGTAAAGGTAGAAGAGACCGATACCAGAAAAGTGACAGAACAGACTCGCGGTACGATAGGTCTAGAAGCACCTACTCAAGCTTCTAAACCGCGGTCCGATTACCCTAACTTGAGCAAAACGCCAGCAGAAATCATAGCCTCTGAAAACCTCAAGTTTAACCCTCCAAAGCCATTGAAGGACGCTCCCAACAAAGACACCAGTAAGTATTGTGAATACCACAAGGGGAGCGGCCACGATACCAACGACTGTTTTCAATTAAAAAAGCAGATCGAATATTTCGTAAAGGCGGGTAAGTTGGCTCACTTGGTTCGAGACATAAAACAGGATCCGCCTCCCATTAAGGAAGAAAGTGACAAAGGGGCGGGTAAGAGACAGCGAGAGCTAAACACGGTGTACGCCGACAAGGAAAAGGGGGCAAAACGGAGCTTCTCCACGCTCGAACCCTGGATGCTGGCAACCATGACGATCGAACCACGTGTAGAGGATTTGCACCTCACCACTGACCCCCTAATCATATCCGCCGCGGTAGGCGATTACAACATGAGAAGAATCCTGGTGGACACCGGGAGTTCGGAAGACATCATTTACGAGCATTGCTTTAACAGAATGCAGCCAGAAGACAGAAAATTGCTCGAGTCACTGCACGCCCCTATTAAAGGCTTCACCGGAGAAAAGGTTGATCCGATTGGCCAGATCAATTTCCCAGTTACATTCGGACAAACCGCCCCGGGAGAGAACAATACTCCTCACGTTTCTTGTGGTGCGTGCCTAGTCTTACCACAACGTGATCATTGGAAGGTTCACCCTGGGGAAGCTGGATGCTATAGTCTCCACGGCGCGTGGGTTCATGAAGTTCCCCACCCAGCGGGGTATCGCGACAGTATTTCGAGAAAAGCTGGGAGAAGTATTGGACAACAAAAGATGCCGTCAAGGGCCTACCGGTGCCATCTGCCCGGAAAGGTGGGTTTTAAGCACACGCCATCCAGAGCAAACAGTGACCATAGGGGATAGTCTCTCCCCTGAGGTCAAAAACAACCTGAAACAGCTGCTGAGAAGGAACGCCGACATCTTTGCTTTTGAGCACTCTGACATGAATGGGATACCCTGGGATAAGGCAGAGCACAAGTTAGCAACACTCCCGGGCATTAAACCCGTCGCACAGGGCAAACGCAACATGGCTCTGGATCGAAAAGCAGCGGTGGTCAAAGAAGTATGAAAGTTGGTTGAAGCTGGAATTCTCAGAGAAACAAAGTATCACACATGGGTATCAAACCCTGTGATGGTCAAGAAACCAGACGGCACATGGCGGATGTGCATCGACTTTAAAGATCTAAATAAAGCATGCCCCAAAGATGCCTACCCGCTGCCTGAGATGGATTTCAAGGTTGACTCTCTGGTCCCTTATAGGTACAAGTGCTTCTTAGATGCTTATAAGGGTTACCACCAGATCAAAATGTCCAGAGAAGACGAAGAAAAAACGGTGTTTCATACCGATGTGGGCATTTTTTGTTATACCAAAATGCCTTTTGGCCTGCGAAATGCCGGAGCCACTTATCAGCGGCTCATGGACAAGGCTTTCTAAAAACAAATAGGCAGAAACTTGGAAGTATACGTCGACGATCTGGTGATCAAGAACAGAGAGGAAAAGCAAATGCTCGAAGATATTGTGGAGACTTTACAGAAGCTAAGAGAATACAACATCAAGCTCAACCCCAAAAAGTGTTCATTTGGGGTGGAAGAAGGTAAATTTTTGGGGGTATTGGTCACCTGGGATGGTTTTAAAGCCAACCCGGAAAAAGTATCCGCTATAACACGAATGCCTTCCCCCAGAACTTTAAAAGAGCCACAAGCATTAAATGGATGTCTAGTGGCGTTGAACAGATTCTTGGCAAGACACGCCGAGCGATCTATGCCATTCATAAAGACATTAAAAGATTGCCTTAACAAGAAGAGTTTCAAATGGACCAGCGAAGCGGAAGAAGCTTTGCAAGACATGAAGCGGTTCATTGAAAAATTACCCATGTTAACAGAGCCATACCCAGAAGAACTACTAAAAATGTACCTGGCAGCAGCTCATAACGTGGTAAGCGCGGTACTCATGGTTGAAAGAGATGGAAAACAAACGCCCATATATTATATTAGCCGAGTTCTGGCGGGACCCGAAACACGGTATCCAACACTTGAAAAGTTGGTGCTGGCATTAGTCCATGCTACCCGGCGTCTCCGAAGATATTTCCAAGGGCATCGTGTACAAGTCTTAACGAATTACCCACAACAGCAAATTTTGCACAAGCCAGAGATCTCTGGAAGATTGGCTAAATGGGCGATCGAGTTGGGAGCCCTGGATATCGAATATCGAAAGTGAACAGCAATCAAGGGGCAGGTGGTCGCCGACTTCTAGGCTGAAATTCCTGATGGTGAAACTATACAGGACCCCGCAATCCAAGACATCCCGGAATCCAGCACAGCCAGGCAAACCTGGAAGCTCTACACCGACGTATCATCCAGCGGGAAAGGTTCCGGGCAGGTCTCATGTTGATAAGCCCAGATGAAATAAGACTGATTTACGCCTTACGTTTTGATTTCGAATGCTCTAACAATGAAGCAGAATATGAGGCGCTACTCGCGGGCTTGAGAATGGCCCAATCTATGGGAGCCACAAGAGTCGACGCATATGTTGACTCTTTGCTGGTCAATAACCAAATAAAGTATTTGGCTAAAACCAAGGAGCTCATAGCTTCCTTTGACAGTGTCACACTTAATCACGTCCACAGAGGAAAAAACCAAATAGCAGACGCCTTGAGCAAACTTGCTACTTCGGGTATGGAAAGAGAAGTAAAGGTAGAAACATTGCAAACGCCTTCTATTGAACCCCGGGAAGTTTCCGCCATCACGGCAGAAGAACCCTGTTGGTACACCCCAATACTAAAGGTCCTCACGAAGGGTGAATTACCTCCCGCCAGAGGCGAAGCCCAAAAAATCCAAACCAAGGCATTGCAATATGTAGTAAACAATGGCGTCCTATACAGGAAGTCATACTTGGGACCACTACTGCAGTGTGTATCCCCAGCTGAGGTAAAATATCTAATCCAAGAAATACACTCTGGCATATGTGGCATTCACGCTGGACCCCGGGCAGTTGTTGCCAAAATCCACAGTGCCGGGTACTATTGGCCCGGGATGCATGAAGACGCGGTAGATGAACTCAGAAGGTGCCGTAGTTGCCAAAAGTTTGCTCCTCAAACACTCCGCCCCAAGAACAACTTAATCACTGTCACAACGGCCTAGCCTTTTCAGAAATGGGCGGTCGATATCGTGGGGCCATTCCCGCTGGCCCCCGGGAAGCTAAAATACCTTATTGTGGCAATCGACTATTTCACCAAGTGGGTTGAAGCCAAACCTTTGGCTAAAATAACCGCTGAAAACGCCAAAAAGTTCCTATGGGAGCACATAGTGTGTCGATTTGGATTACCGCTATACTTGGTGAGTGATAATGGAACGCAATTCACCGACAGGGTCTTGCAAGATTGGTGTGCAGAACTTCAGATTCAGCAAATCTTCACATCTGTAGCACATCCCCAAGGAAACGGCCAGGTGGAGCGGGCAAATAGGAGTTTGCTGGATGGCATAAAAAGAAGGTTAGGTTATGAAGGAAGCTCCTGGGTGGAAGAACTGCCGAATGTCCTCTGGGCACATCGAACAATGCCCAAGACAAGTAACAATGAAACCCCCTTCAGCTTAACATATGGCGCGGAAGCAATGATACCCGCGGAAGTTGGATTGCCCTCGCTACGGCGTCTCACTACTAATGATGACAATGACAGGCTCCTGAGGGAAGGCCTAGATCTGTTAGAAGAAAGGCGTGAGGCAGCCGCCATCAGCGAGGCAAAGTACAAGAAAAATATAGAAAAATACTATAATCAGCGCGTGGCTCAGCATACTTTCAAGGAAGGCGAATACGTTATGCGTGATAATGAAGCCAGTAGAACGGAACCCTCAGGCAAATTGGGACCCAACTGGGAAGGCCCCTACGTCATCCAAGAAGACTTAGGTAAAGGGGCCTACCGCCTATCTAGGCTAGATGGTACCTCGGTTCCTCGTAGTTGGAACGCGGCTCAATTGAAAAAATGTTATATGTAGTGCCTTGCCCCTAACGGCGGGTTTGATTGTTTTTCCTTTTTTACAAGCAAGTGTAATCCATCTCCAACGATGTCTCTTTGTTCTTTTTAAGTATTGAGTTAATAAAAGTTCTTTCCTTTTTTATCATTATTTCTCATTACTTACATGCACAATAGCACTTACCAACGCATCCATATTGCACTTTACGGTACGAACAATTACCATCGCATTTAAACTGCACATAACGGTAAAAAACATCCTTGACACGAAACATTTTCATATATAAGTGGGTATTTTGGTAATAGATACATTAACCACTACAAAAAGATAGGTATTTTGGTAATAAATACATACAACTATCTTGAAAAAAACCAAGTACTTGTCCCTGTTGCTAAATACCAACATACGGGAACCAAAAAACGAACATGTTCTAAAATATCTACTTCTTGGAAAGCATTGCCCTCACCTCTGCAGGGGTGTACAATGCCACACCATAGTATTCCAACGGATGAGGATCAACGATCAGGTCATCAACATTCTCCTCATCCACCGGAAGAGCCACTACCTTCTGATCATCAACCGCATTTGTGCAGGAACGGTTACGACGGCGACGTTCGTACACTAGTCTGCTTCGTTGAACACGGTCAGGAGGAAAGGTTTCCATCAGATTGTCAGCTGATAGTGAAATCACACCTGCGTCAACTTTTGAAGGATCCTCATATATGACACTCTTGCAAGACCGGCTAACCCGGGGTAAAGCATCATCAGAGTGCACATCCTTCCCTTTGATCATCTCCTCCGTCACCGGAATTTGGAGATGAATCAAACCATCTGCTGCATCCAATCGTCGGAAAATGTCGAAAATTCTTTGTTTATAGCACCTCCGGCTCATCTTTTCGAATTACCAAATTTGGAAAAAGCAACTTAATTTATAGAAGTTTGAACGGTTTGACAGTGATGACGACAGCACAATTAATGAAAAGTAATCATTACACGTCAAATCGCCACATTTCAGGCAAACGGCGGCGTCATTCATCATGATATTAGCATTAAATGTCTGACACAAAATCGAGTGTTTGCACATAACCCAAGCATAACAGTGTTTATACAAAATATCCAGGGAACAATGTACATAACAAACAAAATAAAAACACTCATTCCTCCTCCGACTCCTCCTCGGGGTCCAACATTAGGCGTAAGGAGTCCACACCATCTTCATTCACTTTATCCATCAGATCAGCATATGCGGGTAGCGGCTCGTTGCACGCCGCTTCAAGAGCATCCGCCATATCTCCCTGAAGTTTGCCCCTCGCTGTGTGGAACTCGGGAGTAATCTTCTCTGATTGTTGACACTCAAAGTAGCCCTTGTAAACACCATCATGATGGTCGGACTAATAAGCTGCGGCAGAGAGGCGGTCCAACAACGCCGTAAAAGACCCCGACTGGCGGAGATACTCAAACGCCCCAACCAGGCCATTGGTTATCAGCCAATTCCTGTCACCTCGTAATTCAGCCAGCTGGCTAGTCAGGCTGTCCATCTCGGCGTTTGTTTGTTCCAAAGCATTTTCCGCCTCCTTAAGGCATGTCTGATGGGTGGCGGAAGACTCAAACAATTTGTTCCTCTCGGAAACAAGGGAATCACACTGTTGTTGAACCTCCCTAAGCCGTGCTTCCAGCTCCTCCAGCTCAACCTGCTTCGCCTGAACTTTGGCGTTAGACGCTTCTACCTCAACAGTTAAAGCCTGGTATCGCTCCTGCACCTGAGACACAAAATCAATGTCAATTCGGAACTTTTCTATCTTAGCAGACATTTCAGATCTCACCTTTTGAGCCTCGGTGACAGCTTTACGCTCCAATTCTTCCTGAACAGTTTTGGCATGGGCAAGGACCCGATCCTTCTCCGCCATATCGCGGGCCCACAATATTTTATCTTCAGCGAGATGGGCGGTCACCCGCTTAAGGTAATCCTCTACCTTGTTTTTCTCTGACACAAACCTGCTCTCCCTCAGACCAGCGGCTTGGAGTTGACTCTCCAACCGGTACTTTTCGTCCTTCAACTCCTAAATAGTAGCCCGCGCCTTGTGGAGCTCGTTGTTATCATGTATCCACCTACGCCGGATCTCTGCAATCCTCCGGGGCTGACTAACGGAATCCACCATAGTGGCATTCATCAAGTTTTCATTGTTTAAATCCTCAACATACGTTGACTCAGCTGGGGGATATGCACGTTCCACCCAATGATGCACTACTGGGGGGAAGATTAACCTTGATGACTCTGCTATTTTCCACTTGGGTTGATAACGCTTATCTTGCACACTCGGATCCCAGTTAATAGTAGGCAGATAAAGATCATTACCCAACCGGGCCCCATCGTCAGCAATCCCGCTACTGGATCCTCCAGCATCGCTCACGGCAGTATCTCCAGTACTGGTTGCCTCGTGAGCAGCAAACACCCTAGGCGTCTCTTTTCCAGTTGTAGAAAAAACGCTGAAAGGAGAGTCGAACAAGGAGGTGGGGGTAACACTTGAAGGAAAGGGTGTAGAAACCGGACTAGTTATCACAGCCACAACAGTTGTGGGCATAGGAGGTGGCATAGGACAACTAACAGCAGCGGTAGCACTTGCCTGAGATATAAGCTCTGAAAGGCTTGGTCCGCTAGTAGTGGAAGGCATAGTATCCATAAATGTCAAGGGGGCAGAAGACACACCCTCAATTGGAACCCCAGCTGTAGAACCTGTATTAAATCAGATTTTCAGCAACATAGAACACAAAGTCCACAATGACACTCACAGACAAAATTACTTACCAAGGGGCAAGGCGTAAGCGGTTTGCATAGCCTCGAAAGCAGTCAGGGCAGGTACAGTAAAAGTCTTGAGTTTTTTCGACACGCGGGTCAGACTTATCAACTCAGCAGCAGTAATAGCAGCACTCCTAGCGGCTGCAGTCACGCCAACCGAGGAAGTAGCGGCCCCCGCGGCCATGTACTTCCTCCCGGTGATTTTTACCCGAGTCAGTTTCTTCTCTATGGCAGCAACATTACTTACTCCGCTGGGGGGAGGCTGAGAAATGTAAACAGCCGGGTCCGCCGGCACAGCTGGCAGCAAAAACAGCTCCGAGTGAATTTTCAGAACATCTGGTTCCTATTCACCAAGCACGCGGTCCGCGGCCCTTAAAGCAGCGTTCAACGGAGGATCCACAAAGTCAAACAAACTCCATTTACCTCTGATATGTACACATCTCAGTTTATACAGTTGGCAAAACATATGCAAAGCCAAAAAGCTACATACCTTCATCATCCCTCCGAAAAGAAGGATACAACTTTATATCACGCTATAACAGGCTCATTCCCGCCATCACCAAAGCTCCCTCCGGGATTGCCGTGCACTCGAAGGGGCGCCCACATAATTTCGTATAGAGAGCGTTGGCCACGTAAGCATCTTTTGGGGGACCTTCATCTTTAACTTTGTCCTTCGGTCCCATCTCCCTCCAATGCATTTCTCCGGGAATGACACCGGCATTGATATAGAAGAACTTTTTCTTCCAGTCCTTATCCTTGGAACTGGTAGGAATGTCTCTCAAGCAAGATACATCGGTGTCCCTTCTGTCGAAGGTAAAAAAGGGGGATTTCCATACAAGGACGAAAAAAGCCCTAAAAACAATGAGTTCAGGGATATGCCCTAAGGCGATACAGGCAAACTCAAACTGTCGAAGTTTAACCAACCCCAACGGATGCAGTTGGGAAATGTGGATGTGATAATGATCAAGGACCAACTTGCAGAACTTGGTAATCGGCAATCAAAAGTGGCAAAACTTGAAAAAATCACTAAACAGAGTGATTTTACCTTTTTTCAACGGAAATGTCGTGTCTGTTTTTGACGGCAGCACCGGATTCCACTCCGCCCTAATATTGTAATCCTGCATAAGATTGTTGAACGAAATCTGCCCCCATTTGACGTACAGGGCATCAGTGCTTGCGGGGGCAGAAGAAGAAGATTCGCCGGTCTTCGAGGCCATTTTTAGATTCAAGAAGTCTAAGGAAGTAATGGTGAACAAGGAAGGAAATGAAATCCCAAACCCTAAACGGAACACCTATTTATAGGGGATGCAACCTTTCGAATTAAAAAAGGCAAACGGATGGGAGCGCGTGTCAAGACAGGGGAGGTACAACTGTCATCCTAATGATGACTTAACTGTCACATCTTTTTCCATCGCCGCCATTTTTCAAAAAGCACAACGGTACCCCACTCGAGAAACTTACACTCAAAGGGGGAAATTTTGACTTTTCCTTTTTTAGTCCGATTTCATGAATTTCAGTTTAATAACTTCGGACTGAGAGGACATGACGAGGTATGACCCGGATCGGCTAACCCGACCCGGTCATTACCTATTATTTTATTATAAATATTAAATTATATATGTTTATTCTAGAATGTTCTATCCTGCATGGATAAACTACGTAACCGAATCCCCAATCTTTTGGGAAGATCATGCAAATCCCTAACTTATCGGAGCCCATCCTAAGTTGGAGGAAACCCTAATGGTAAACTATAAATAGAGGTAAACATCAAAGGTATGATCATCTTGCTCCCGTTTACTCTCTCTCTACATACATAGTTACTTTCTCCAAACCGAGACTTATTCTCACGCCGGAGGGTGGTTACAGGAATAACCCCATTCCTGTAACGAGTCCTAACGGTGTTCTGTTTTGCAGTCAACTGTTCGGATCGCCAAGAGTTGAAGTCCTAGTCGGAGCTTACCCATAAGGTCAGTGTTTCTTCAGACGGTTATTAACAATCCTTCTTATTAACTCCCATTACATGTGATTATCTTCATTGCACTATTACAAGCATCTATATGGTTGTCATGGTTCTCTACTTAAAATTAATTACGTATTAAATGTATCTTATATGTATATATACATTATATTGCCTATCAAGCTCTAAATTAGTTGTAAACCAGCAACCATACCTAGTAAAATCACACCAATAGAAAAGCTACTAGTAGGGTCCAGGGAGGGTAGGGTGTAGGTAAACAATACCTCTATCCTAGAGGATAGAGATGCAAGCTCTCAGTTTGTTGTAAAACTAGCAAGGCAGTGTTAAACGAACCCGAATCCGACGGGCAAATACGATTAATGGGATGGTATTCATGTATGTGACCTTGTATGAGATTAATAATTAAAAAAAATCATGGGTATGGAACGAGTATTGTATTAGATGATGCCCACCTCAATTGCCCGAGACATACATATATACTTATTTATCCGAACCATACCCATAAATTTTTTTATTATCTTTTATCCTTGGTACGAATATAAACAATTAATTTACTAACTTTTAGTTCTTAAATTTCTAATTTTCGTTAAAATAGTTGAGAATGTATAGGGAATTCTAAGGCTGGAGGGTGTGGTAGGGGCTTTATCACCGCCACCTTACCGCCACCTCACACAAGGGCTTTAAAGCCCCCTCCTTTAACTTGAAGGGTGTGGGATAAAGCCCTCTAATGCCTATAGCGCCCCTTATCTTGACCAATCCCTCCTCGTTCTTCGCCACAAAAGCTCGTTAACATGATGGAGCCCCCTCCTATGGCGCCCCCTCTTCACTTGCTCGGTATGGGTGTATAGCGCCTAGGGGCGCTATAGATGCTGATCTGGCCTGGGTGGCGCCCCCACACCCTCCAGTCCGGCCTAATAGACAATTTTTACCAATGTAACGGATATACCTAATACCAACACAAACATCAATGTCATAATGAAACACACAACTTCACATAAAACATCAATATCTCATAATGAAACACAAGTTAACTTGAAACCAACTGAAAACAAATGGACCAAGCCTGGGATTTGTAGACATCATGTACCTGTTTTTTATTTTTAAGGAAAATTGAACTTTGAATAACATGGAATTTTACTAATTTGGTAGACAATAACTATATGGAATTATTATTGATATAATTTGAATACCATGAAATTTTACTAACTTGGTAGACTATAATTATATGGAATTATTACTAATATAAGATCGAAAAATAGAGGTATCTCGTGGAACAATTGGTGTTCTTTTAATTGTATGTATTCGGTTTTTTGTTGGTTGGCCTCCCTCGGGTTTGAGGGTGTGTCAGTGAATAATAGTTATGTTTCAAAAAAAAAAAAAATTACTAATATAAGTATCGAGGAAAGTTTTAAAGATGGGCTAAAATTAATAAGATATAAATAAAAGTGATGTGTATGAAATAATGTGTTATGAGTAATTTTTTCAACTAGGAGGGCTCTGAAGTTCAGGCTTTATAGTCTAGTGGCATGTTAGGGGTGCGATAAGTATAAGTCTTTGAGACCAGTAGGTCCTGGCCCGAGTTCCGCTGGTGACACAATGTACTCGAGTAGTTTGTCAGTGATCCTAATTCGCCGTTCAAAAAAAAAGGGCTCTGAAGTAGAGTCTAGAAGGCACGTTTTTATAGAGCGTACAGGACCTAGAGGTCTCTGAATTGTTTTTTGTGAACAATTAACATTACACTTACTCACATAATTTTTGTGAGGGCATGTATCATACCACCAAACCACAACCACTAGATCATGGGCAAAAGAATTGACTGGTCTCATGTTTCTTCTGAATTTACACTTTGAGTAGTTTAATCAATAATCATGACTTATTTTGAACTTCTGACCAATTATGGTAGGACAAGTCCATCAATCTGTATGTAAATGTTCGTAAACCATTTAAACTGTTACTGATGATGTCTAATAATATAGTTTTTACATATAATCTTAAACCATTTAAACTGTTACTAATGATGTTTAATAAAATGACGATAAACTAAGGCTGGAACATTGGTTCAACACGATGAGAAGAACTCGCAAGAAACACAAAATTGAGAATGACACCAAGAATTTCAAGCAACTTAGACATATATACTCTTTTCAAATGAAAAATTCAGACTAGTTTGTAATCTTTGGCAGTAAAAACTATTTGCTCTTGCTGTTATACCTTGCAAGACAGATGTATTTTCGAAGTGAGACACACAAATTATTTTAAAGGAACCTTGGGCGTTTGATTTGTAGAATTCTCAAGAATTAGAATTAAAATTAATTCTATTTAAAATCATGTTTAGGTGATTAACATAGAAACTGGAATTGAAAATCTTTCAAACCAGTTCCCTCAAACAATGGAATGGATTTTGAGAATCCTTCACCTAAGACCACCCGTAGTGGGGCGTGGTTTTTAAAAAAAATTCAAAAAAAAAAAGCCGTATAACGCCGGCCCCCCCATTACGCTAGGCGTTTTTGGGCGTTGTTTTTGAAAAAAAATCGATTTGGCGTTTTATTTAAAACGCTTTGCACATTGTTGACCCACCAATCAGAACTCCCCAACGGCTAGTAACGGCTAGTTGTTTATTATTATTTTTTTAAACCTTTTACCTATATATATATATATAAACTCATTCATTTTCAACCAAAACTATCTCAAAAACTCTCTAAAAAACACAACCATTTTATAAAAAACTTGATGGATTCTCCTAGTTCTTCATCCATGGTAAATTTTTACTACAACAAGTATTTTGCGGATGGCGATGGTTCCACCGATGAGGAGGTTGAGCAAGAGGCGGTTACGAGTGCTTGTCAACTAGCGGTGAGATATGTGAAGCATTGTCGTCGCCCCCAAGCAGAAAAAAATAAAAGAGGTTATATTGAACGAGACCGACGCGCGGCACACGATCGTTTGATGAAAGATTATTTTGATGAGGCGCCGACATTTTCAAACGAAATGTTTAGGCGTCGTTTCCGAATGAGTAAGCGGTTGTTTCTACGCATAGTCGACGACTTGGAAGCCAACTACGATTATTTTAAACAAAAAGCGGATGCGAGAGGGGCACTTGGATTTACCGGTATCCAAAACTGTACGTCGGCGTTACGAATCCTTGCTTATGGAAACACTACCGACATCAACGACGAGTATCTAAAAATGGCCGAGAAAACAACGCGAGACAGCTTGGAGCATTTTTGTCGCGGTACAATTCCTATACTTAATTTAAAAAAAAAAAAAAAACGATGAGTATGTTTACAATTTTTTTTTGAAGCTTATGTTTGTCTATGTGTTTTTATAAAGGTATTATTGATGTGTATGGTGCACGTTATCTTAGAACGCCCACATGGGACGACCTTCAAAAGATCTACGAGGTACATTATGCAAAGCATGGTTTGCCTGGTATGATCGGGAGCATAGATTGCATGCATTGGCGTTGGGATAACTGCCCGTCTGCATGGCGAGGCCAACACACACGGGGTGACCAAAAAGGACCCACTATTATTCTTCAGGCGGTTGCTTCACATGACCTTTGGGTTTGGTCGGCTTACTTTGGCGTGGTCGGGTCATGCAATGATATCAATGTTTTTGAACAATCTCCGTTGTTAGAGGAGTGGATTTCTGGCAAAGCTCCAAAAGCGTCGTTTTACGCAAATGGAAACTACTACCCTCATGGATATTATTTGAGCGACGGAATTTATCCTAGGTATTCGATTTTCGTGAAGACGTTTAGTGATCCTATTGATGAAAAAAGAGCATACTTTAAAAAGGTTCAAGAGTCTTCACGAAAAGACATTGAGAGATGCTTTGGGGTTCTTAAACAACGCTGACAATATTTGAGAAATCCTTGTCGTGCATGGAGCAAGCAAAAAATGAGAGATGCTATGTACGCTTGTATAATCATGCACAACATGATTTTGGAAGACGAAGGAAAGGCGATATGCCAGAATTATGTGCCAGAAGCCGTTCAAGAGGACCATCTACAGGCGTCAATGGAAGAAAGAGTGAATAATGCGCGAGAGTTGCGTTATGAACCGTACCATTCCCAGTTAATGGTTGATTTGGTACACCACGCATGGTCGGTTCGGTATGTACCACCTGAGGGAGAGGAAGAAACGGAGGACGAGGAAGACGAAGTTGGCGAGGGTGAAGAAAGCGAAGACGAAAACTAGTGTTTTTTTTTAATTTAATCGGATTTTAATTTTTTTATTTCTAGTATTGTATTTTTTTTTAATTTAATGAAGTATTTAAAGTTTAAAAAAAAATAATAATTGTGAAATGATTGCATGGGCGTTATTGGAATAATGCCCCACTACACCACTTTTGCAATAATGCCCCATGCTGACTGGGATGACACGTGTCGAATAATGCCCCATGGTGGGGGCATTATTTTGTTTTACCACTACACATGGTCTACGTGATAGGACGATTATATCAAAATTTATCACATTAATAAATTGAGAAGTGGTAGATTCTATATCACAAAACCCTAATTATCTCTCTCTCTCTCTTTGTTATAACTAGCAGGGTGCCCATGATATGGTGGGGATAATATTTTGCATTGCGGTATTTGTTTTTTATTGTTTTTCTTATTCATATAATATTTATTGTAGTATTATTGTGCTAAATATGAGTTGGTACATTTCATTGTGGTATGCATGGCTCGATCGGTTAAGTTATTATCCTGAACCAAAATCACTGGTTAGTCTATTTTATTAACCAATTGGTTTTCAGTTAATCATGTCAGTTTATTCGGTTAGATTAACGGTTTTTTATTCGATTCTTTTAATTTCTAAAAATAATAAAACCAAACTTGAGCTAAAACTTTTTGCTTAGAAATAGTGCAAATACATGAAATGGATGTATAAATACATGAAATGAAAATATAAATATATGACATGGAAATATAAATATAAATATATGAAATGGCGGTATAAAATATGAGATACATGCACTGGATGTATAAGAACTAGAAATATCCAAAATATATATATAAATAATCGGTCCGGTTCGGTTAATTTTGGTTAAAGAAGGCTACAAAAAATTGATAACCGGTTTTTGGTTAATCCAGTTTTCGACTAATCGGTTCCGATTCGGTTTCATTTGTTTTCGGTAACGATTCAGTTATTGCTCACTTTTAGACACCGTTAATCATGTAACATAACAATTTTTCTAATTAAAAAAATTGTAGCTATACTATACTCAAAATAAAGAGAATAAAATGCTTGTTTTTTTGTGTAACTTTAAAAAATATATTAACGTACAAAGAAGTTATGACCGTTTAAAAATCGTAAGGTAGTTTTTTTATAAAGGGATAAAATGTAAATACTAATTAATTATCTATAATTTTGTTAGAGACGCGGAAATTAAAGTCTAACTAAAATGAGTGGATTAAAGTGTAATTAGTGTTTGAAAAAGTAATTTACCCTCAACTTTGGGTTGTACGTTATGCATTAAACTAAAAAAGGTTATTAACTTTTGGGTATAAGTTAAAATGACATTTCCCCATGCATTATAATATAATATAGATAACTTTTGAGAGTATTATGTTTTTCTCTTATAACTTTTAAGATAAGGTATTTTAAAAAGTCCAAAGTATGTTATTGTGATGTGCTTATTTTTATTTACGTCTCGTGATTATTTTTATCTACCTCTCATTATTTTTTTTTTCAAAACTGAGTTGTGAATAGTAATGCATAAGTGACCGAAGCACAAATGCATATGCCATCAAAACTAACTCATGATTTAGTTTACTTTTTTATTTTCTTTTGCATAAAGTGACACGGCTGAGTTTTCGTCATTCTAATAAGATAATATAATGCGTCATAAAATATTTTAAAATTTACCATTGTGACGCGATTATTTTTATAGACGTTTCAATGAAAAACTTGTTCAAAATCGAAGGGGTGAAATATAATTGATTTTTTTTCTTTGCAGCGACGAACGGAACCGATATTGTCTGAGCAACGTCGAGGTCAGTACCTGTATCCATTAATAAATTTAATTGAAAGTTGAGTTGTATTCGTAGTAGAGTATTTTATTTTTTTAAAACTGTAAGCTACTTCAAGTGCCGGTAACGAGACGATTTGAACTGACGTCGCCCGAACATCAATACTCGTACCAGTATTCATTTTTATGGTTTTCGATTGATATAAAACGCTCATCGATTGCTATACCGAGTGTCAGTATCAGACAACTATTGTAACGAAACGAACCAAACCGATTGGTCCTGGCCTCTTGGGAACCCGTTAACTGTGATACCAACAGTTTATTCTTCTTTATAAAACCAAAGATATAGCAGGATTTATTAACTTACATTAGCTGATAAACCGTCTTTCTAATAACCACTTCACCATAAAGGAAATGGTGAAGTGGTTATTGGAAATCAGTTATGATAATAAAAACCAAAACTTCTGTTTTTAGCAATGACCGAACCAACACATGTTCACCCCTATCTTTTGTTATACTTGATTTAGGGGCTGTTTGTTTACCTCTTAATGGTTCAGACCTCTTACTGGTTCAACACTTAATGGTTCAGACTGTTTGTTTCACGAGCAGATGTCTGAATGGTTCAGGCATTTGCCTCTGAATGGTTAAGATTTATACAGAGTCTGAATGGTTAAGATCTGTAATCCGAATTGGTCAGACATTTGCCTCTGAATGGTTAAGCATTATACAAGCTCTTAATGGTTCAGACCTCTTACTGGTTCAGCACTTAACCATTCAGATGTTGCCAAACAGCCCCTTAATAACCAAGGATTTGAATTTTCTTGAGTATTGGCTTCTTCATGATCATCTCCTTATTCAAACTACTGATCCATGATTGAATCTATTGCTTCGTTTAAGTTATGGTGGTCTGTTATTGGGTGCCTAACCGAAACCAAACCATCATTGAACCCAACACCCACAACCGAACCTTCTATAGTATCGGTACCAATATTCTGACTGATATTTTGCACCAATATCTCGCCATGGGACCGATAACTGATATATCATCGATATATCTATATGTTTTTTTTCAGGATATTAACTACATACGCCGGTTATGTTTTTTTCGGTTGGTTTAGTCATGATAAATATGACTAACCTGATAGCGTTGTAACACGATAAAGCGGTCCGTGAAGTCCACCAACGGCAAAGCGACCGAATCCCCCTGCTTGACCAGCAAGAGATCGCAAGCTACAATCGACATGAGAGTAAAGAACTGGTGTAGCTGTCATTTTTGTAGTTCGTTTTTTTGGGCTCACCAATAAAATGAGTGAATTCAGTCTGTCATAATCCCTAGCTAAAAGATCACATAAAAGCAATTGGCACATAAATTGCCTGAATATTTGATTCCCGAGCCAAAAGCCATGCTCACGTTTAAAGTCATGTTCATATTTAAAAATCATTAATATATTTTTCTTTCATAAAAATTTATCTATGCTATAAACCAGACATTTTAGGCCCAACCCATTACTTATGGGCCTTAGGGTTTCCAGCTATGTTTATCTATATATTGTAATGTTGAATAGAATGAAATAGAAAAAAAAATCAGTTTTATCTCTATTTTTCTCTTTGGTTTTTATCACGTTATCAGCACGAAGTACTCTCTCGAAAAACCCTATATTCGCTTCCATGTTATCCCACACCCCAAAAATCTATTCTTGTTACATGCGTATGAATTAATCAAGATGAGAGACGGAGGACCGAGGCAAGTTTTTCATGTGTTTTTGGAGTCTTTGGAATCTACCGGAATCCATCACGCCTTTAGTTGTTACAAGGTAAACGATTGCGATTTTACGAGGTAATCTTCAAAACCCTTTTTAATAATTTTATTATGTCTTGTACTAGAATATATTTATTACGAAGTTTCTGATTTGCATGATGATTGAATCTATGGGTCTTCTTTAGTGGTTGACTTTAAATTGTTATTTTATACAACTAATTCATTCTTTTAATTTTGATAAAAATAATTATTTAGTTATTTGGCTACGGTAGTTTGATTTACTGAAGATGAACTAAATGTTATAATATTAATTTATATACTCTATATTTCTAATTACTAGTCGCCTCCAAATTGATTTGTTCCCATCTGGTGTTTCTTGGTCTTGTTTAATTGGTTAGTCGTTATGATGTACATCAGAATAAATTATGATGCAATATTTGGTTTTTATTATTATTATTATTATTATTATTATTATTATTATTATTATTCCATGTTCATAAAATTATTTCATTTCCTGAAAGAAATTATTTACAGTTCTACCTGACTAAGTTTGAAAGCTTAACTAATTCATCATAAAAAATAGAGAAAAAAAAAAATTTCCGCTACCACTAAAAGTCTTGCGTATTGATTCACAATTCGTATTTATATGTTTTTGGGGTGATGTTCGGTAATCGGCGGCTAGGGTTAGTGATTGGAACAAATATGATATTTCTAGTGTGAATCAACATTTATTATTATATGCATGATAGTGGAAGCACATAAAAATATTCATATAATGTTAAATAGGTTAATTATGACGCAAATTATATCATAAACTAGATTGTGTGTTGAAGATGGTGTTTTTTTTCTAAGTTATAGTTATCTTAATTATACAATATTGTTATTGCATATATATAATCATGGTCGTATTTTTATTGTTTTGAGGAATTACAAATATTGTTTTGGCGTAAAGTCATTTGGTATATTATGCACACATTGTGCTTATTAAATAGAGCATGCAATGTATAAGAGTTACTTTAGTTTCATATAGATTATATTATGCTATTAAAATGTGCTTTAATTTAAATATTTCATGTACGTTTAATTCTAAGAATGTGCAATGCATATATTTTTTTTAAGTTTATTATTATGCATATTATTGGTGTTCTTAATCATATTGTCTAGATATACATTATATATGACAAGTCTATGTTTACAGTATTCTTATATGCTATAATATAAGAGCTTTGGTAACTTAAATTTTACTTCAATTGATGACAAATTATTGTAATAAATTAGTAGTAAAAATCATTTCTAGATATTATATTGGTAAATGCAATAATATATGATTCAAGATATATGATTTTATTTTTGCTTTATCATGTATCAACTTCGTCCTTTGTAAGACAATAAAAATTTGAAATTCACACACTTATAATAGGCTTATTGGAATATTATCACTGTTGCAGTTCTGTATGTTGTTTATATGCTCTGATTTATTTATATAGATAATATTGTTTAGAACAATCAAAAATAATGTTGTGGTTTATTGTTACTGTTATGGAAGAGTATATATACTCTCAGATATGACACCTGAAGTACCAGACTCTCTGAATCTCATTATCAAGTTATAAACGATCGTAAGATGTTAGACCGATAAATGTTATTAGACTCGAACATTTATTTACTTCTCAATTGGTGTATTGTAAAGAGAAGATTATCTGTTATCTGTTAACATAATAATTGTTATTTCATAAAAATTAAGAGATGCTCCACATAACAGCCGTACTCCATAACAAATATAATATATTTGTTTTGTTTCTTTTCTTTTTTTTTTTGAAAATTGTTTTGTTTCTTTTCTTGATAAGAAGTAAAATTACACAATGCTAATTAAATATTATTATTTGTTTGGTGTTCTCTTAAACGGGTGTTCTCTATCAATAATTATATTAGAAAATTAAATTATCAAATTAATGTTAGTATTATATAACAACAGCCTAACGTATGGAATCCGAAGTTCTATCTATAGAGAACCTGAAGTCCTCTTGTTGGTCGTGGAACAAAACAACAAGCTCATACTACAAAATCATTAAATGCGTGTTATGTGATGTTTTTTTTAGACTATGTTTTTTTTCTTGGTTTGGATTTTATTTCAACTCTAGTGGTATTTTATGTTTTGAACTATTGTTATGGTTTCATTTAAAACTTAGTGATGTTTGATTTATAGTTGCATGATGTTTTTATCATACTCAACCATGCAATTTCTTATACTTAACGCGTTTTATTATTTCCAGAAGAAATATGTATACCAGCTCCAGCAGAGCTATTATTGGTGATGAATGTTTGGTAGATAGCGGTAGTACTAACACTATTCTTAAAGATATGAAATTTTTCTCTGAGTTGTCTCCGGCAGAGACACCGATTAGTACTATATATGGTGTCAGTAACCTTATCGAAGGCTCCGACAGAGCACACATAACATTATCTTTGGGTACCAAATTAACCATTGATAATGCATTATATTCTAGTAAATCCAGAAGAAATTTACTCAGCTTTAAAGATATTCGAAAAAACGGTTACCACTTAAAAACAATATTTGAAAATAATATTGAATATCTTCAAATTACTTCAAACAAAAATGGCAAAGAAACAATTGTTGAACAATTAGAAGCCTTATCATCTGGATTATATTGTACTAATATCAATCCTATCGAATCATACATGGCGAGTAACCAAAAGCTGTTAGATAAAGATACATTCAATATATGGCATGACCGTCTAGGTCACCCTGGTAGCATAATGATGAGACGAATAATCAAAAGTGCAACCGGGCACCCTCTCAAAAACTTAAAAGTTTTGCTACCACAAGACTTATTATGTGAAGCATGCTCTCTGGGCAAACTTATAACTCGGCTCTCACAAACTAAATTGATACATAAAACCCCCTCATTTTTGGAAAGAATCCAAGGGGTTATTTGTGGGCCTATTCATCCTCCAGGTGGTCACATGTGAGCCTTTTAGCTACTCGAAATGTAGCATTTGCCCGACTTTTAGCTCAAATCATACAATTGAGAGCCAATTTCCCCGATAATCAAATTAAAAACATCCGGATGGATAATGCGGGAGAGTTCACATCTCAAGCTTTTAATGACTATTGTATGTCAATTGGGATCAATGTTGAACATTCAGTACCTCATGTTCACACACAAAACGGTTTAGCTGAAACTCTGATCAAACGATTACAAATAATCGCTAGACCACTCTTAATGAGATGTAAATTACCATCTTCTGCATGGGGTCATGCTATTTGCATGCCGCTGCACTGATTAGATTGAGACCAACTGCTGATCACGAATACTCCCCATTGCAAATGGTCTCCAGACGAGAACCAAGTTTGTCCCACCTTAGAATTTTTGGTTGTGCGGTATATGTACCAATACCGCAACCACAACGTACTACAATGGGACCCCAAAGAAGACTGGGTATCTATATTGGTTTTAACTCCCCGTCCATTATTAGATACTTAGAACCAATGACGGGAGACATGTTTACAGCACGGTATGCTGACTGTCATTTTGATGAAATGATGTTCCCAGTCTTAGGGGGAGACAAGGACAAAGAAAGACTGGTAACACAAGAAATAACGTGGAATGCATTATCGCTATCAAATCTCAACCCCCGAAGTGGTCAATGCGAATATGAAGTCCAAAAGATCATACATTTGCAAAGAATAGCGAATGAATTACCAGATGCATTCACATACACGAATAGAGTGACAAAGTCACATGTACCAGCATCAAATGCACCTGCTCGAATTGAAGTAATCCCAGAAGCGATTACTATACAACGAAAGCGTGGGAGACCAATCGGTTCCAAAGACAAAAACCCACGGAAACGAAAAGAGCAAAGTAACGCAGTTGGTGAAAACTCACAAAAGATTATAAGTGAAACCCCGGTACAGGTAAATGTCCCAGAAGAGACAACTATGAATCCAGAGGAAAATGAAGTTTAAGAAGAAACACCGGTACCGAACGAAAATGAGATCTCTATTAATTATGTACAAGATAGTACAACGTGGAACCGGAATAAAACACATGTTGATGATATATTCGCATATGCTATAGCAACGGATGTAATCAATGAAAATGATTACATACCAAAAACTTTAGAAGAGTGCATGCACATAAATGATTGGCCAAAATGGCAAGAAGCCATAAATGCCGAACTAAATTCGCTCGAAAAGCGACATGTTTTCGGACCTGTAGTCCGAACGCCCATAGACGTCAAACCAGTAGGTTATAAATGGGTGTTTGCAATAAAGAGAAATGAAAAGAATGAGGTTGTACGATATAAGGCTCGACTTGTAGCACAAGGGTTTTCCCAAATCCCAGGAGTTGATTATGAGGAAACGTATTCCCCTGTAGTGGATGCGATAACCCTTAGGTTCCTAATCGGCCTCATAATCTCTAAAGGACTTCATATGAGACTAATGGATGTTGTCACCGCATACTTATACGGGACACTTGAAAATGACATCTACATGAAAATCCCTAAAGGATTAAAATTGCATGAAGCATTAAAATCAACACCTCGAGATATGTGTTCTATAAAGCTCCAGAGATCTTTATATGGTCTCAAACAATCTGGTCGTATGTGGTACAATCGACTTAGTGAATATCTCGAAAAAGAAGGATACAAGTCTGATGTAATCAGTCCATGTGTCTTTATAAAAAGATCAGTCTCAAATTTCACTATAATAGCAGTCTATGTTGACGATATCAACATCATCGGATCTCCTGAAGAGATAGAGAAAGCCGCTCAGTTGTTAAAGAAGGAATTTGAAATGAAAGATCTTGGTATGACGAAATTATGCATCGGACTACACTTTAAGTATCTGTGCAATGGCACATTTGTCCATCAATCAAACTACATCCAGAAGATGTTAGTACGTTTCAATATGGATAAAGCACATCCGTTTAGCGTACCTATGGTTGTCCGACCGCTAGATCCACACAAGGATCCTTATCGCCCTCAAGAAGAAGGCGAAGATGTACTTGGTCCAGAAGTACCGTACTTAAGCGCGATCGGTGCCCTTATGTATCTCACAAATAACACAGGACCTGACATTGCATTTGCAGTACATGTACTAGCGAGATACAGTTCGAATCCAACACGTAGACACTGGAATGGTGTAAAACATATATTCCGGTATATTTGCGGGACACAAGATTTAGGTCTTTTCTATAAGAAAGATCAAAAGTCCCAGCTTGTTGGGTATGCTGATGCCGGATATCTATCAGATCCTCACAAAGCAAAATCTCAGACAGGTTATGTATTCACATATGGTGGCACAACAATTTCTTGGAAGTCAACTAAGCAAACACTTACAGCAACATCATCAAATCATGCCGAATTAATAGCACTATATGATGCTGGTAGAGAATGTGTGTGGTTGAGATCAATGATTAATCACATACAAGAAGCATGCGTATTAGAACAGATCAAGAAGGAGCCAACGATTATTTATGAAGACAATGCTGCTTGCATAGCTCAGATCAGAGAAGGTTACATCAAGGGTGATCGAACAAAGCACATCTCACCAAAGTTTTTCTCAACATATGACTTGCAGAAAGAAGGGGAAATTGATGTTCGCCAGATCAAGTCAAGTGAAAATTTAGCTGACCTATTCACAAAATCTTTACCAAGAAGCAGATTCGAGCAACTATCACACAAGATCGGTCTCCGCAGATTGAAAGATGTTTGTTGAATTCAGGGGGAGAATTATACACAATGTACTCTTTTTCCCTTAACTAAGTTTTGTCCCAATGGGTTTTCTTAGTAAGGTTTTTAATGAGGCAGTACAACTGATCCAGTAGTATCAGTTTATTTATTCAGGTCCTGAAGTACCTATTTAACATCATCCTGAAGTATGTTGTTAAACTGTGTATAATTTTAAATGTCTGAGGGGGAGTGTTATAAACCATACATTTTAGGCACAACCCATTACTTATGGGCCTTAGGGTTTCCAGCTATGTTTATCTATATATTGTAATGTTGAATAGAATGAAATAGAAAAAAAATCCAGTTTTATCTCTATTTTTCTCTTTGGTTTTTATCAATCTACAAATTGATATATACTTTGTTAGCCATTTACTTCTTCTTTTTTTTCTTTCAAATTTATTGATTTGATTAGCCGATTTAATCAATCAATTATATATTTGATATAATCCCACCAATAGTCAAACTATCGATGGAGTCTAAGGAAAGTGAGAGGTAGGCAAACCTTACCCTATACATGAGAATAGTGGGTTGTCTCTAGTATCAAACTATTATCATTGGGTTCGTTCGGTTATTAGTCTCAACCAAAACTGAAACCGAAGTCATCGGTTAATCTATTTTATTAACCAATCGATTTTCGATTAATTTCGGTCAATAACCAAAACCAAACTTGGGTTAACTTTTTTTTTTGCGTAGATTTTATTAACCAATCGATTTTCGGTTAATTTCGGTCAATAACCAAAACCAATCTATTTTATTAACCAATCGATTTTCGGTTAATTTCGGTTAATAACCAAAACCAAACTTGGGTTAATTTTTTTTTTGCGTAGAAATACATAAAATTAAGATATAAATACATGAAACAGAGGTAAAACATGAAATACGTGAAATGAAGGCATAAAAACTAAAAATATATGATAGTATGAATGGTTTGCTTCGGTCGAGTTAATTGATTTTCGGTTAATTTGGTTTTCGGTTCAGTTTAGTTTTGTTAATGTTTAACCCTAATAGATAGATCGGAATTATATATAAACATTTTTTATTCGGATAATTCATTTTTCGGTGCGGTTTCATTGGTTTTCGGTTTAGATTGGATTAACGGTTCAATTATTGTTCCATCCTGATAGATGGATCATATTCATAATTATAATTATAAGTAAACATTTTTTTATGGTGATAAAAGTATTAACATGTGTTACAAGTGTTATTATGGAAAAGGTCATACACACATATTAAAGAATCAAGAAATATTGAACAACTAGCGGCATCATGCCCAATGCCATGGTTAGACCGTTGACAGGTCGACAGTCGTGCCAACATTTACATCAAACCAGAAGATCCAAGCCACAGAAGAACCTTTGTTGTTGAGACAATTATTTTTGATGTAGCGTGTGTAATGATAACGAAGAACAAATCACGGTGATTCTGCGAATACCGTGATGATCTTCCCCAAACCCCCAAAATTCCACCCAAAGGGCACATAATTTGAAGTGAAAATTGAGTAAATTTAAAATTGATGTCTAACCATCCAACTTACAAGAGAAACATATAAATAATGACAGAAATTCGAAATGGGCCACAAAAAGGCCGGCCATAGGCCAAACACAAGCTCAAAAACAAAATGCATAAAACACCGAAAAAAACATAAAAAGATAAATAACTGAAAGAAATAAGTGTTTTTAGGCCCAGACATGAACCAAACCGCAGTGGGCAGTTTGCAGCAAGATGGAGCTCGTTCTCACGATCGTTTCGCCTGGTCGCACGCCCAAAACAGACCCCCGTAGCCCAAGTTAGAGCTATTTTAGTGAAGCCCCTTTTGTCACATGATATTGGGTCTCCAAATACAAGATGGTCCGATCCTCCACACTTGGACCCGCATCAATTTTGTAGGGGATGCGGTTCATCTTTCTAGGCTTTTATACGAAAAGGTATGGACCCTCTTTCTTTCAATGATTACCGACCCATATGTTTGATCAGGTGCATTTCCAACATCATCTCAAAGATTTTGGCATATAGGATAAAAAGTGCTTAATTCGGTCATCTCCGATCATCAATCTAGTTTCTTAGCAAATCCAAACATTCTTGATGGCTCGCTACTTTTAACAATCTCGTGGGCGAAAAAAAAAGTAAAATCCCAAGCTTTTGTGCTAAAAATCGATATTGAAAAAGCTTATGACACAATAATTGGGACTTCATTGATTCCGTTTTGCAACAAATGGAATTTGCAAGTTTGTGGCATAGATGGATTAATGGAATTTTGAGGTCCTCTCGGGCTTCGATTATTATAAATGGCTCCCTGACACTTGAATTTCAATGTTTTCGGGGGGGTGAGGCAAGGGGATCCGTTGTCATCGTTTATATTTTTATTGCAATGGAGGCGTTAACCAGTTTTATTGCAAAAGCTTCATCTTTGGGGTGCAACTAAAGGGATTAAACTTCCAAATGATGGGCCGACAATCACCCATCTAATGTATGCGGACAACAGGGTTTTCATGGATGAATGGGGTGAAACTAAGGTAAGGAACATGATCCGCCTTATGAGATGTTTCCATCTAGTCTCGGGCTCGAGGCTAAATCACAAGGAAACTCATCTTTTCAGTATTAGCGTAAGCGAGGATTCGGTAATCAACCTTGCAACTTGATCAATAGTAATGTTGGCAAATTCCCCTGTAAATATCTTGGCTAGGTTATTGGTGCAAACATGAATCAAGCTAACTATCGGAAAGGTGTGGTGGATTGCTTTAAGACAAGATTATCAAAATGGAAATCTAAGACTTCATTAATCGGAGGTAGAGTAACTGATGCGCGTGTGGTGTGATATATATTTAAGTATATTTTAAGCCCCTTTTTACACGTTAGTCAAGTTTTAAATTTATAAAACACGATATTTTACTAACACCAAACACACATATGGGCAAGTGCACCCATCGTGAGCGTAGTATAGTGTTGGCAAGATACCGAGGTCGTCCAAGGACACAAGAGCTTTTAGTACCGGTTTATCCTCAACGTCTAATCAAATCAAAAAGTTAGAAAAATGTTTTTAAACAAGAAAAATAAAACTAACTAAAATGCTGAAAAATAAAATAAAAAGAAAAACAGATAGACAAGATGAATCACTTGGATCCGACTCGTATTTAGTGTAACCTTTGATTATTTCCGCACTTTTGCACTTTTTAAGATATTATCTTAGTTATTGTAGTAGGCCCCTCTTTTGAAGGTGACGTTACCCTCAACCCAGTAGTTTGAGTCAGCAAGGATACAATCCTAAAGGGTCGGATTATTGAAAGATAATTAATTAAGTTATTAATGCATATTATGGTAGGCCCCTCTTTTGAAGGTGACGTTACCCTCAGCTAAGTAGTCTGAGTCAGCAGGGATACAGTCCTAAGTAGCTGGGTTAAAGTATTAATAGTAGCTTACATATGAGGGGATCAAAGAGTTTGGACCCCCCCATCCAATACCGGTGGGTATTGAAGGAGGTCCTACTAAATTTGACCCAGGTCCTTGCAGGATCTATAGACTGAACAAGGCAAGACTCTTACCAAACCGTTCCCTTAACCCCCGACCAGGTAGCCAACATATCTCCATATAGACCGTGGAGATATGAATGGTGAAAATCTTTTATTTTATATAGACAGTAAAATAATGCCAAGACACCACGGACAAACGATAAGGAAGAATCACCTTCAACATAAGAAACTAGTTATTAAAGTCATTAATACATAACCAAATAAAAAGTGCGAAAAGATTAAAAATAAAAAGTATTACACTAGACACTTGTAACGCCCGGGTAATTTGTACTTTCCAATTATAACAAACCTTCTTCGTATTTCTAATTTTGGAAACACTGTGTTCTTGAAATCGCTCTTTCTTGGTAACCGTTGTGAATTCTGTGACTTGGATCATAAATAAAACTCTTATTTTGTTAATTACATGATATACATACTTTATATATGCTCATACATTCACTTTTGTGGAACAATTGATGCTTATTCGAAATTCTTGGAAACTATGTGCTAAACTTGTAAATATGTGAAACTTATGTATAAAACGTGTTTCGATCATAAACGATACTTGAATACGACCTTCATACGCTAGATTATACTTTGATTATGATCCTCATACTTTATTCTACCTTAACTATGTTTTTATGGCAAAACAAGTCCCTAAAACACCTTAAATGACCTAATTTCAAACTTCGGGGGCCAAATTGCAATTTTTGAAAGTTATGACATATATTTGCCTCGCGGCCCGCATTAGCTTCCTTTGTAACACCTCAAGCGGGCCGCCTGAGGTCCCCAGAACTGATCTGCATGTGCAGACTTCGCGAATATGCACGTAAACCACACGGTTTGGACTTCTGGACGCCATATGAGCAGTTCTTTGACCTCTACACCAACCCCCAAATCATTCCCCATAAATACAACCCTTCCCCAAGGCTTTAGGCTCTTGCTCAGCTCCTAAACATCTCCAAAATCACTCTCAAAGCTCTTGTAATTCAGAAATTCGGGCAGATTCATACATGCTTACAAAAGTAAGCATAACTTGCTCATTTCTCAACCAAATCACTTGATTCTTTTTCCTACATGCTTGTACAATCATGGGGTTTGATTCCTTGACTTCTCTTGGGAGAAATCAGACCTGGAATTGCCCCGAAATTGTCCATAAACTTACTGTTTTCATGAAACTTTCTTAAACTTTTGTATACTTCAAACAAACTTGTGTTCTTATGCTTCTAGTCTATTGTATGATTAGCAAAGCCAAACCAAGGTTGTTTTACACTTAATAAGAGTGTCTAAACACTCTAAACTTTCTGTTTTAATTGAGTTATTAACTCACAAGTGGTGCCAAGTCTTGAACTTGAAGATGGTGTGACTACTTGGTTAACATAGGTTAACTTACATACAAGTCCACACATCACTTGATGTTTTGTTTAGTATAATTGTATCTTTATTTTCTTGTACATACTTATGAGGTTCCTAAGTGGTAGGTTCACCTCCCGCCTCTTACATAACTTATATATTAACATAACAGTCGAGGTAACCAAATGGAAGGTTTAACCTCCCGCCTCCTACATAACTCATAAGACACCAAGAGGTAACCAAGTGGAAGGTTTAACCTCCCGCCTCCTACGTGACTAACTATATTATTATTATGTATGTATTATTAATTATGTATATATTATGAGTATGTATATATTATAAACCGAACTCTTGATGATGAACAAATAGTTATTGTCAAGATAGTAAGTATACCATCTAAACATCATATGTAGTGGATGGTTATTTTTATATGTTATGTTCTTACACTTTTAAACTCCAAATTTATAATCTTCCGTTAAACGCCAAACTCACACACCTATGTTTCCTCGTGTAGAAGGACTAGGTGCTCCAACTTAATCCATTTCATCAACTTCGTCACGGGATTACCAAAGGAACAACTTTGAGAAACCGTGAGTATACTCGAATCCCTTTTTGCTTTAAACACTTTTGGGATGCAACATGTATTCTATATCAAGACACTTGACACTTGAAACTTATTTGAAACATACTCTATCCATTTAAACATGAAACATGAAACTTGTGATACTTATCTTGTGCTATGTGAACGTTTAATCCCTGTGAGGAGTCCGCTCTAACAATTGGTAGTACTATGCATAGGCTATAGGATTCGTGCACCTCCCCCATTTGTACTCGAGGGGTATTGTTAGGGTATCATTTTACCTCCCGCTAAACTATTGGGATAGGCTTCTTAACGCATCGTGAAACTTTGGGCTATCACATGGACTGCGTAAACTAGCATGGCTGAAACTATTTTTATAATGTTTATGTTGGATAAGAGCTTTTATTATGTTATGCTATGTATCAAACTTGTATACTCGCCATTGCTTTTGCATTGAAACTCTATTTTAATACATGTTGCAGGTTGATAGTTGAAGTATGGATGAATGATGAAACAAGTTTAGGATGGACTAGATACACACCTTTAATCTATCTATCTTTTAATGTTATGTTGTTATTTGAGACAATGTTGTATTTCTTATTTTAATCTTGTATGACGATCTAGTATTACAATGAAATTTGAATTTAATAAATATTGTCACATAGTGTTATGAAGTCTCTTGCAATCTATACACACTTCGTCTCATCCCGATGTTTCCGCCATCGGTTGGGGTGTGACAGATTGGTATCAGAGCCATAACTATAGGGAATTAGGAAAATTGCCATGCTTTTGCCCTAATCTATAGTTTTAGGAATTTTGCCTCTTATTTGTTGTTTAAAACTTTGTACTCTACCATGCATGCTTCCTAGCTATACTTCTTATTGATTAAATTTATATACCTTTCCTAAGGTTAACATGAATACACTATTGATTATTTGTATACTCTTGTAACACAAACGAGACAACTTTACCAAAATAGGCGTGAAACCCACAATTTGGTAAACGACTCTCATTCTACCTTAAACTATTTTTTCACGAAATTGCACCATTAAGCTAGGAGTGAAATCCACAACTTAATGGTAATTTCCATTTCAACTCTAGTGGACCCTCGTCAAAGTGTTAAAATTTTATTTTGACCCGACGAGTATTAACCACATTTAGGGTACGAAATCGTCAAGTTAGGGGTGAAACCCGCATCTCGTCGATTAAGTCCCATTCCTCGATTTTCAATCTCGCCAAAGTCCCGATTGTTTCAATCAATTAGAGACGTGTAGTAACTGGAAGGGTAAGATACCGTTAATCGCTCTCGACGAGAGTATCTTACCTATAGGCCAAAGCACGTTTTCTCTAATTCGAAAGGACTTTCGACCCACTTTGGAATAGTCGACGTTTCTTTACCCGAAACAATCCTATATTTTATTAATCCTCTCTTTTATGTATCTCAATTTATATGTGATCTTATACTTGAACGTTCGTTCATTTCAAAATTTCGTTTTAATCGTTTCGCACTTATCGCAATCACAAACAATAATAATCCCTCGTGAGCAAACTAAATTTACAATGCTTTCATTTATTCATACTATGCTATGTGGAACTCATGACTATGCTATATGAGACGTCTAAACTCTTTATGTTATATGAATCAATTTGAACCCTTTATGCTACGTGACACTTTATGCTATGTGAATCAATTTATGCAAACTCGAACATGTTTTATACCTAAATTAATTGTCAATATTCAAAATACATACGTATACGTATACTCATACTACTCATACGTTTGATGTCTATGCTCATGCTTACGTGAATAATCATATTTATGCTTATACTTTCATTCATACTCGTGATTCATACATTGGTAACCATACGCGAGCGTAATCCAAGTGATTCGCTTACGTGGCTCCTATACATACTTAAGCATGGACTTGCTTACATACCTTATACTTATACACACATTCTTATTTTATTCTTTGGCAAGAATTTCACAAACTAGGCACCTAGCTCAATTGGCTAGGCGCGCGAAAGGGTGTGGCCTAGACCCGGGTTCGATCCAGGGGACGGCCGTTTCCACCATTTTTATTTATTACCATACAAATTTAGAAATTTTATTTTTATACACGTTAAACGAAATTTTTGATACACTCTATTTCCTTTAAATACCTACCCAAATTCATACCCAACTAGTACAAGCTATGCGGATCATGCGACGATCAAAATAATCGCGGATGCATACGTGATTATATTGATAGGCGTATGAGAACCATAGAGTGTACTACTGTGTATGGTAAGACACAAAACGTAACATGACACCGAATACGAAACGGGCATAACATGGTCAAAACATGGTGGATACGCCGCTGTTACTTCTGTATATAAGTATTTTCACCATGTTATCAAACTTTCGTAAAACGTGCCATGAGAAATTTGGTGTTTTACAGACCTGTTTAGACCTAATACAAACTTTAAACAACTCCCAATGCATTATATCCGATTATCCACGACGAGACTTCACTCTAAACACACTACGTTCATCTATCCAACACTTATGCTATTCTTATACTTACACTTCGTTTAAATCTTTATCTTGAATAAATTTCGGGACGAAATTTCCTAAAGTAGGGGAGACTGTAACGCCCGGGTAATTTGTACTTTCCAATTATAACAAACCTTCTTCGTATTTCTAATTTTGGAAACACTGTGTTCTTGAAATCGCTCTTTCTTGGTAACCGTTGTGAATTCTGTGACTTGGATCATAAATAAAACTCTTATTTTGTTAATTACATGATATACATACTTTATATATGCTCATACATTCACTTTTGTGGAACAATTGATGCTTATTCGAAATTCTTGGAAACTATGTGCTAAACTTGTAAATATGTGAAACTTATGTATAAAACGTGTTTCGATCATAAACGATACTTGAATACGACCTTCATACGCTAGATTATACTTTGATTATGATCCTCATACTTTATTCTACCTTAACTATGTTTTTATGGCAAAACAAGTCCCTAAAACACCTTAAATGACCTAATTTCAAACTTCGGGGGCCAAATTGCAATTTTTGAAAGTTATGACATATATTTGCCTCGCGGCCCGCATTAGCTTCCTTTGTAACACCTCAAGCGGGCCGCCTGAGGTCCCCAGAACTGATCTGCATGTGCAGACTTCGCGAATATGCACGTAAACCACACGGTTTGGACTTCTGGACGCCATATGAGCAGTTCTTTGACCTCTACACCAACCCCCAAATCATTCCCCATAAATACAACCCTTCCCCAAGGCTTTAGGCTCTTGCTCAGCTCCTAAACATCTCCAAAATCACTCTCAAAGCTCTTGTAATTCAGAAATTCGGGCAGATTCATACATGCTTACAAAAGTAAGCATAACTTGCTCATTTCTCAACCAAATCACTTGATTCTTTTTCCTACATGCTTGTACAATCATGGGGTTTGATTCCTTGACTTCTCTTGGGAGAAATCAGACCTGGAATTGCCCCGAAATTGTCCATAAACTTACTGTTTTCATGAAACTTTCTTAAACTTTTGTATACTTCAAACAAACTTGTGTTCTTATGCTTCTAGTCTATTGTATGATTAGCAAAGCCAAACCAAGGTTGTTTTACACTTAATAAGAGTGTCTAAACACTCTAAACTTTCTGTTTTAATTGAGTTATTAACTCACAAGTGGTGCCAAGTCTTGAACTTGAAGATGGTGTGACTACTTGGTTAACATAGGTTAACTTACATACAAGTCCACACATCACTTGATGTTTTGTTTAGTATAATTGTATCTTTATTTTCTTGTACATACTTATGAGGTTCCTAAGTGGTAGGTTCACCTCCCGCCTCTTACATAACTTATATATTAACATAACAGTCGAGGTAACCAAATGGAAGGTTTAACCTCCCGCCTCCTACATAACTCATAAGACACCAAGAGGTAACCAAGTGGAAGGTTTAACCTCCCGCCTCCTACGTGACTAACTATATTATTATTATGTATGTATTATTAATTATGTATATATTATGAGTATGTATATATTATAAACCGAACTCTTGATGATGAACAAATAGTTATTGTCAAGATAGTAAGTATACCATCTAAACATCATATGTAGTGGATGGTTATTTTTATATGTTATGTTCTTACACTTTTAAACTCCAAATTTATAATCTTCCGTTAAACGCCAAACTCACACACCTATGTTTCCTCGTGTAGAAGGACTAGGTGCTCCAACTTAATCCATTTCATCAACTTCGTCACGGGATTACCAAAGGAACAACTTTGAGAAACCGTGAGTATACTCGAATCCCTTTTTGCTTTAAACACTTTTGGGATGCAACATGTATTCTATATCAAGACACTTGACACTTGAAACTTATTTGAAACATACTCTATCCATTTAAACATGAAACATGAAACTTGTGATACTTATCTTGTGCTATGTGAACGTTTAATCCCTGTGAGGAGTCCGCTCTAACAATTGGTAGTACTATGCATAGGCTATAGGATTCGTGCACCTCCCCCATTTGTACTCGAGGGGTATTGTTAGGGTATCATTTTACCTCCCGCTAAACTATTGGGATAGGCTTCTTAACGCATCGTGAAACTTTGGGCTATCACATGGACTGCGTAAACTAGCATGGCTGAAACTATTTTTATAATGTTTATGTTGGATAAGAGCTTTTATTATGTTATGCTATGTATCAAACTTGTATACTCGCCATTGCTTTTGCATTGAAACTCTATTTTAATACATGTTGCAGGTTGATAGTTGAAGTATGGATGAATGATGAAACAAGTTTAGGATGGACTAGATACACACCTTTAATCTATCTATCTTTTAATGTTATGTTGTTATTTGAGACAATGTTGTATTTCTTATTTTAATCTTGTATGACGATCTAGTATTACAATGAAATTTGAATTTAATAAATATTGTCACATAGTGTTATGAAGTCTCTTGCAATCTATACACACTTCGTCTCATCCCGATGTTTCCGCCATCGGTTGGGGTGTGACAGATTGGTATCAGAGCCATAACTATAGGGAATTAGGAAAATTGCCATGCTTTTGCCCTAATCTATAGTTTTAGGAATTTTGCCTCTTATTTGTTGTTTAAAACTTTGTACTCTACCATGCATGCTTCCTAGCTATACTTCTTATTGATTAAATTTATATACCTTTCCTAAGGTTAACATGAATACACTATTGATTATTTGTATACTCTTGTAACACAAACGAGACAACTTTACCAAAATAGGCGTGAAACCCACAATTTGGTAAACGACTCTCATTCTACCTTAAACTATTTTTTCACGAAATTGCACCATTAAGCTAGGAGTGAAATCCACAACTTAATGGTAATTTCCATTTCAACTCTAGTGGACCCTCGTCAAAGTGTTAAAATTTTATTTTGACCCGACGAGTATTAACCACATTTAGGGTACGAAATCGTCAAGTTAGGGGTGAAACCCGCATCTCGTCGATTAAGTCCCATTCCTCGATTTTCAATCTCGCCAAAGTCCCGATTGTTTCAATCAATTAGAGACGTGTAGTAACTGGAAGGGTAAGATACCGTTAATCGCTCTCGACGAGAGTATCTTACCTATAGGCCAAAGCACGTTTTCTCTAATTCGAAAGGACTTTCGACCCACTTTGGAATAGTCGACGTTTCTTTACCCGAAACAATCCTATATTTTATTAATCCTCTCTTTTATGTATCTCAATTTATATGTGATCTTATACTTGAACGTTCGTTCATTTCAAAATTTCGTTTTAATCGTTTCGCACTTATCGCAATCACAAACAATAATAATCCCTCGTGAGCAAACTAAATTTACAATGCTTTCATTTATTCGTACTATGCTATGTGGAACTCATGACTATGCTATATGAGACGTCTAAACTCTTTATGTTATATGAATCAATTTGAACCCTTTATGCTACGTGACACTTTATGCTATGTGAATCAATTTATGCAAACTCGAACATGTTTTATACCTAAATTAATTGTCAATATTCAAAATACATACGTATACGTATACTCATACTACTCATACGTTTGATGTCTATGCTCATGCTTACGTGAATAATCATATTTATGCTTATACTTTCATTCATACTCGTGATTCATACATTGGTAACCATACGCGAGCGTAATCCAAGTGATTCGCTTACGTGGCTCCTATACATACTTAAGCATGGACTTGCTTACATACCTTATACTTATACACACATTCTTATTTTATTCTTTGGCAAGAATTTCACAAACTAGGCACCTAGCTCAATTGGCTAGGCGCGCGAAAGGGTGTGGCCTAGACCCGGGTTCGATCCAGGGGACGGCCGTTTCCACCATTTTTATTTATTACCATACAAATTTAGAAATTTTATTTTTATACACGTTAAACGAAATTTTTGATACACTCTATTTCCTTTAAATACCTACCCAAATTCATACCCAACTAGTACAAGCTATGCGGATCATGCGACGATCAAAATAATCGCGGATGCATACGTGATTATATTGATAGGCGTATGAGAACCATAGAGTGTACTACTGTGTATGGTAAGACACAAAACGTAACATGACACCGAATACGAAACGGGCATAACATGGTCAAAACATGGTGGATACGCCGCTGTTACTTCTGTATATAAGTATTTTCACCATGTTATCAAACTTTCGTAAAACGTGCCATGAGAAATTTGGTGTTTTACAGACCTGTTTAGACCTAATACAAACTTTAAACAACTCCCAATGCATTATATCCGATTATCCACGACGAGACTTCACTCTAAACACACTACGTTCATCTATCCAACACTTATGCTATTCTTATACTTACACTTCGTTTAAATCTTTATCTTGAATAAATTTCGGGACGAAATTTCCTAAAGTAGGGGAGACTGTAACGCCCGGGTAATTTGTACTTTCCAATTATAACAAACCTTCTTCGTATTTCTAATTTTGGAAACACTGTGTTCTTGAAATCGCTCTTTCTTGGTAACCGTTGTGAATTCTGTGACTTGGATCATAAATAAAACTCTTATTTTGTTAATTACATGATATACATACTTTATATATGCTCATACATTCACTTTTGTGGAACAATTGATGCTTATTCGAAATTCTTGGAAACTATGTGCTAAACTTGTAAATATGTGAAACTTATGTATAAAACGTGTTTCGATCATAAACGATACTTGAATACGACCTTCATACGCTAGATTATACTTTGATTATGATCCTCATACTTTATTCTACCTTAACTATGTTTTTATGGCAAAACAAGTCCCTAAAACACCTTAAAACACCTTAAATGACCTAATTTCAAACTTCGGGGGCCAAATTGCAATTTTTGAAAGTTATGACATATATTTGCCTCGCGGCCCGCATTAGCTTCCTTTGTAACACCTCAAGCGGGCCGCCTGAGGTCCCCAGAACTGATCTGCATGTGCAGACTTCGCGAATATGCACGTAAACCACACGGTTTGGACTTCTGGACGCCATATGAGCAGTTCTTTGACCTCTACACCAACCCCCAAATCATTCCCCATAAATACAACCCTTCCCCAAGGCTTTAGGCTCTTGCTCAGCTCCTAAACATCTCCAAAATCACTCTCAAAGCTCTTGTAATTCAGAAATTCGGGCAGATTCATACATGCTTACAAAAGTAAGCATAACTTGCTCATTTCTCAACCAAATCACTTGATTCTTTTTCCTACATGCTTGTACAATCATGGGGTTTGATTCCTTGACTTCTCTTGGGAGAAATCAGACCTGGAATTGCCCCGAAATTGTCCATAAACTTACTGTTTTCATGAAACTTTCTTAAACTTTTGTATACTTCAAACAAACTTGTGTTCTTATGCTTCTAGTCTATTGTATGATTAGCAAAGCCAAACCAAGGTTGTTTTACACTTAATAAGAGTGTCTAAACACTCTAAACTTTCTGTTTTAATTGAGTTATTAACTCACAAGTGGTGCCAAGTCTTGAACTTGAAGATGGTGTGACTACTTGGTTAACATAGGTTAACTTACATACAAGTCCACACATCACTTGATGTTTTGTTTAGTATAATTGTATCTTTATTTTCTTGTACATACTTATGAGGTTCCTAAGTGGTAGGTTCACCTCCCGCCTCTTACATAACTTATATATTAACATAACAGTCGAGGTAACCAAATGGAAGGTTTAACCTCCCGCCTCCTACATAACTCATAAGACACCAAGAGGTAACCAAGTGGAAGGTTTAACCTCCCGCCTCCTACGTGACTAACTATATTATTATTATGTATGTATTATTAATTATGTATATATTATGAGTATGTATATATTATAAACCGAACTCTTGATGATGAACAAATAGTTATTGTCAAGATAGTAAGTATACCATCTAAACATCATATGTAGTGGATGGTTATTTTTATATGTTATGTTCTTACACTTTTAAACTCCAAATTTATAATCTTCCGTTAAACGCCAAACTCACACACCTATGTTTCCTCGTGTAGAAGGACTAGGTGCTCCAACTTAATCCATTTCATCAACTTCGTCACGGGATTACCAAAGGAACAACTTTGAGAAACCGTGAGTATACTCGAATCCCTTTTTGCTTTAAACACTTTTGGGATGCAACATGTATTCTATATCAAGACACTTGACACTTGAAACTTATTTGAAACATACTCTATCCATTTAAACATGAAACATGAAACTTGTGATACTTATCTTGTGCTATGTGAACGTTTAATCCCTGTGAGGAGTCCGCTCTAACAATTGGTAGTACTATGCATAGGCTATAGGATTCGTGCACCTCCCCCATTTGTACTCGAGGGGTATTGTTAGGGTATCATTTTACCTCCCGCTAAACTATTGGGATAGGCTTCTTAACGCATCGTGAAACTTTGGGCTATCACATGGACTGCGTAAACTAGCATGGCTGAAACTATTTTTATAATGTTTATGTTGGATAAGAGCTTTTATTATGTTATGCTATGTATCAAACTTGTATACTCGCCATTGCTTTTGCATTGAAACTCTATTTTAATACATGTTGCAGGTTGATAGTTGAAGTATGGATGAATGATGAAACAAGTTTAGGATGGACTAGATACACACCTTTAATCTATCTATCTTTTAATGTTATGTTGTTATTTGAGACAATGTTGTATTTCTTATTTTAATCTTGTATGACGATCTAGTATTACAATGAAATTTGAATTTAATAAATATTGTCACATAGTGTTATGAAGTCTCTTGCAATCTATACACACTTCGTCTCATCCCGATGTTTCCGCCATCGGTTGGGGTGTGACACACTTGTCTTCACCAAGTGATGTAAGAGACTTAGGCAAACATGGCCTTTGATTGTCAAGAACTCTTACGATCAATCTTGGATCCCGAGACGACTCACACACTCTACGATGGACGATGGATGATGGTGGTGGATGATGGTGTTGTGATGGTGGTGGGTGAAGAGTGAGTGAGGTGGTGTGCCAAGGGATGGTTTGCAAATGAGCCAAGCACCCCTATTTATAGGCTGAACAGAGGCTCGGGCACGGCCCCGTGTCCACCTTCCTTCTCTTTCTTCATTAACTGCAGTTTGTCTGCATTAGTTGAACACGCCCTCGTGTCCGCTGGGCACGCCCCCGTGTGCAGAAGCGTATCTGTACTATCAAGATTTCCCCAGATTCTGCGAATCTTAGAGTTGACCACGGCCCCGTGTCCGCTGGGCACACCCCCGTGGTGGTTGATAAAAGCTTCTACAGCTTTGTCTTTTCTGCTGACACTTGGGCACGCCCCCGTGCTCATTGAGCACGGGGCGTGTTCAGCCTTCTGTTCTCTTGTTTTGCTTGGGAAGATGCTGTTGGGGAGGCCGGGCATGCCACGTTTGTTCCTTTTCTTGTATTTATGTTAGATTTAGCTGCCTTTTTGCTTCTTTTTTTCATTTGAGCTCATTTAATCGTGAAAATACAAAAGGAAGACAAAAACACACTTTTTCCAACATTAGTACTAAAAAAGGGTTAGTTTTATGCCACAATTGATGTAATTTATATGTTGCATTTTGTGCACATCAAATACCCCCACACTTGAATCTTTGCTTGTCCTCAAGCAAAACTCTTTATAATGTGGCTTTACACTCCCAAATGGAATGGGTAGAAGATAAGGTTTTTGGGCTTGTCATAAAGTGTCGGGATTTCCAAGATTCTTTATTAAGTTTTATTTTTATTTATTTACAATGCTATTCGTCATGATTTATTTAAAACATTACATAAGATAAATTACTTATTAGGGCATAACATGCCTTTTTAAAATTCCACTTATATACAAGTTCACATACCTCACGGGGATCACTCAACACTCGGCCGAAGATGTATTTTAGTGGATCACTCGAGAGCGGCATGGAACTTACTCCTACCATAGGCTTGCCAAGCAATCAATCATCCTCCTTTTTAACTATACACATTTGTAAATATCAAGAGGACTTTTGGGGTGAAGGGTAAGGCTTGGGTTAAAGGTAGGTGGTTGGGTTAGTGGTTAGTTAAAAGGGCGAAAGGCGTAAAAAGCGTCGGTTCTCGTAAGACTTTTTATTTTATTTATTTTTTTTTTGAAAATTTTATTTTGATGAAGCCATTATTCAAACAAAGTTATTTTTGAAAAACTTGTTTGTTTATTTCTTTTTTGCTTCATCATCATCATCATTTTTTTTTGAAAGTTATAAGAAAAACCGAGCTTGTTACTAAAACAAAAGGGTTAAAAATAAAAAGGTTTTGGTGGGTAAAAGGGTGTTTGTTTTTTTTGGGTTAAGAAATGAAAAGGTTTAGGCTCAAAGGGGTTAACTAGGGGGATTTTGGGTAGGTGGTAAAAAAAAGAAAAATAATGGTGTAGAAATAAAAAAAAAGGTTAGTCCTAATGCCTCCATCATTTACTTACTCGGGTTTAAGTTGGTAAGGACCGGGAATGTATTGTGGTGGCAAGTTCTAGAGTCGTAAGAACCAAGCGGCTATTCACACAAGAAACGAAAAATGAGCAATTAGTTTAAAGATATGTATTTGTATGCTCAATAAAGGCTCAAAACTCACTTTTTGTGGTAATGGGTTTTTATGTGATCAAGTATATATAATCAAATTTTAACTAGGTTTGTCATGCCGTTTCATAATTTTCTTATGTTGGTTCTTTTTATCACGACGCTATCGGTTGTAAATTTGTAAAAATATCACCTTTTTAGAACTTGAAATCCCCAACTTAAGCCTAGACAAGTAAAAAAAAATGAAAAAAATTTGAAAAAATTTGGGGTGATTAGCGGTTCCAATAGAGTTTTGTGTAAGGCTTGTGATTAGGACTTGCAAGATTCAAGGTTTTAGCATCCCCCCACACTTAAATTACACATTGTCCTCAATGTGTCCCAAAAATAAGTTTTTCGGTTGATTAAAATGTGTAAAAGTGGGTTAAAAACAAGATTTTATGTTACTGGGTAGCTGAACACGGGGTGTGTTGGCTGAGCACGGCCTCCTGGTCAGACTGCTAGTATCAAATTTAAACAGAAGGCTGGGCACGGGGGCGTGTTCAGTGAGCACGGCCCCGTGTCCAGTTACCTGAACTGGGCATTTTATGCAGAACCTCGGGCACAGGGCGTGTTGGGGTGAGCACGACCCCGTGCTGAACTTGCTGTAATGAAGAAAAATTGTCGGGAGGCTCTGTTTTTGTGCATGGGGTGTGGGTTCAAGTTTCCCTTTGTAACCTCCACCATTTCGAGTGTGCTTTATTCCTGAAAATTAAAACTAAACTAGAAAACATAAAAGTTAAGCTAATCTAAAACTAAGGATAGTTCCGCGGAATGCCTCCGTGGTGCGCCACGTTTATAAGGGTCCTTGGCTAGACCCACCTTATCGGGTGGTTCTGGCTCATCTTCAATTAGGGGGTCGTCATTGCCGATTGGATATTTCATTGAACGCTCAAGATCGACACTCTTTTTAAATGCCCCTAATTGAATAGATAGATTGTTGCGCTTCCGGTTTTTCAAAGTTTGTGGGTTTTTACAAAGGGTCGTCCCAACACTAGAGGAGCGTCATCAAGGATGACAAAGTCGGTTGGGATTACCATTTGATTTGTTTGAACCAAGACATCCTCAACTACACCGATTGATTTTATTACTTTCCGATTGGATAGAAAAATGGGTATTTGAAGTGGAGAAAAATCACCAATACTTAATTTTTCGAAAATGTAGTTTGGCATTATGTTAACACAAAGATCTTTATCAATTGTGATATTACTAAAAAATGAATTTTGAAAAAAAATGGAACCGGTGTAATGTTAATTTCAAATGGGTCTTCTTTTATTAGCGAACTTTGATCATTAGTTAACTTAACGCTTACCGTTTCGTCAATTTTAGTGTTAGTGTTTAACTCTTTTAAAAATAAACAAAAATAAAATCGGAAACAGAGGCTGGACACGGCGGTTCAGTGGACACGGCCCCGTGTTCAGTGTCTGTATCTGGGCGTTTTAATTAAAGTTACTGGTTTCGTTGAGCACGGGGCGTGTTCAGTGAGCACGACCCCGTGTTCAGGCTTTGTATCTGGGTGTTTTATGAAAAATATGCAGCACGGCCCGTGTTCAATGAGCACGGCCCGTGTTCAATCTACTGTAAATGCAAAACTAAACTAAAATGCAGAAAAATGTGCGCGCGTTTTGAAAAGGTTTTGAAAAACTGATTAGGCCGTCGATTTTAAGCTTTCTTAAAATCCTTGTGTCCCCGGCAACGGCGCCAAAAACTTGATGCGCGTGTGGTGTGATATATATTTAAGTATATTTTAAGCCCCTTTTTACACGTTAGTCAAGTTTTAAATTTATAAAACACGATATTTTACTAACACCAAATACACATATGGGCAAGTGCACCCATTGTGAGCGTAGTATAGTGTTGGCAAGATACCGATGTCGTCCAAGGACACAAGAGCTTTTAGTACCGCTTTATCCTCAACGTCTAATCAAATCAAAAAGTTAGAAAAATGTTTTTAAACAAGAAAAATAAAACTAACTAAAATGCTGAAAAATAAAATAAAAAGAAAAACAGATAGACAAGATGAATCACTTGGATCCGACTCATGTTTAGTGTAACCTTTGATTATTTCCGCACTTTTTAAGAGATTATCTTAGTTATTGTAGTAGGCCCCTCTTTTGAAGGTGACGTTACCCTCCACCCAGTAGTTTGAGTCAGCATGGATACAATTCTAAAGGGTCGGATTATTGAAAGATAATTAATTAAGTTATTAATGCATATTATGGTAGGCCCCTCTTTTGAAGGTGACGTTACCCTCGGCTAAGTAGTCTGAGTCAGCAGGGATACAGTCCTAAGTAGCCGGGTTAAAGTATTAATAGTAGCTTACATATGAGGGGATCAAAGAGTTTGGACCCCCGCCATCCAATACCGGTGGGTATTGAAGGAGGTCCTACTAAATTTGACCCAGGTCCTTGCAGGATCTATACACTGAACAAGGCAAGACTCTTACCAAACCGTTCCCTTAACCCCCGACCAGGTAGCCAACATATCCCCATATAGACCGTGGAGATATGAATGGTGAAAATCTTTTATTTTATATAGACAGTAAAATAATGTCAAGACACCATGGAAAAACGATAAGGAAGAATCACCTTCAACATAAGAAACTAGTTATTAAAGTCATTAATACATAACCAAATAAAAAGTGCGAAAAGATTAAAAATAAAAAGTATTACACTAGACACTTGTCTTCACCAAGTGATGTAAGAGACTTAGGCAAACATGGCCTTTGATTGTCAAGAACTCTTACGATCAATCTTGGATCCCGAGACGACTCACACACTCTACGATGGACGATGGATGATGGTGGTGGATGATGGTGTTGTGATGGTGGTGGGTGAAGTGTGAGAGAGGTGGTGTGCCAAGGGATGGTTTGCAAATGAGCTAAGCACCCCTATTTATAGGATGAACAGAGGCTCGGGCACGGCCCCGTGTCCATTGGGCACGGCCCCGTGTCCACCTTCCTTCTCTTTCTTCATTAACTGCAGTTTGTCTGCATTAGTTGACCACGCCCCCGTGTCCGCTGGGCACGCCCCCGTGTGCAGAAGCGTATCTGTACTATCAAGATTTCCTCAGATTCTGTGAATCTTAGAGTTGACCACGGCCCCGTGTCCGCTGGGCACGCCCCCGTGGCGGGTGATTGAAGCTTCTACAGCTGTCTTTTCTGTTGACACTTGGGCACGCACCCGTGCTCATTGAGCACGGGGCGTATTCAGCCTTCTGTTATCTTGTTTTGCTTGGGAAGATGTTGTTGGGGAGGCCGGGCATGCCACGTTTGTTCCTTTTCTTGTATTTATGTTAGATTTAGCTGCCTTTTTGCTTCTTTTGTTCATTTGAGCTCATTTAATCCTGAAAATACAAAAGGAAGACAAAAACACACTTTTCTAACATTAGTACTAAAAAAGGGTTAGTTTTATGCCACAATTGATGTAATTTATATGTTGCATTTTGTGCACATCAGTAACGCTTTTGAAGTCGGTCCTTGATAGCCTCCATTTGTCTTATTTTCTCTTTTCAAAGCCCCAAAATGTATTTTGGACACTTTGGAAGGTCTTAGGAGACGATTCTTTTGGGGAGGGTGTGATGAAAAATCTAAAATGGTTTGGGTATGTTGTAAACGGGTAATAGGTTTAGTTTACAAGGGGGGGTCTTGGGTTGGGCTCATTGTGAGACATGAACATTAGCCTGTTGTTAAAATGGTGGTGGAGATTCAAGGTAGAATAAGGAAGTTTGGGGCGAAAAGTTATGTCGGCTATTCACTATCATTCACAATCGTGGTCCTATTTACCAATCAAAGCAGGGATTTCAGGTGGGTGGAAAGGAATTCGTAGTATCGAAAAAAAGAGTTTGGGGGATTAAATATAAATGTGGATCAACTGATAATTTGGGAGGTGGGGACTAGGACTGCAGTGCGGTTTTGGATTGATAAATGGTGGGTCGACTCCCCATTGAAAGAGGTGTTTCCTGCCCTTTTCATTCTGGGGAACCAAAAGAACGCAACAATTGCGATGCGTAAGGGTGAATGGAGTTGGGAAGGACCTTGGAAACTGCAACGGAAAGGGAATAGTTTAACCGGATTAGCGAATTAATGAACCTGGCGTCCATTTCAGAAAATAAGGATCGTTGGAAGTGGGTTTTGAATTCGGTTGGCTCTTTCTCGGTCTCATTGTGTCGAGAGTTGTTATCCAGATTCGCAACTCCGAAAGCTCCTTTCGATTGGGTTATGTGGGCTCTAAAGAAGGTAAATGTTTTGGGATAATTGCATATTTCCCCTTAAACAAACTGCTTAATTGCGTATTTACCCAACTTAAAATTAAAATTGCATATATCCCCTTCCTTAACTATTAAAATTGCATATACCCCCTTTCCTTACCTAATATAATTGCAGATTTAGTCATTTTGATTTATTTTATTAAAAACAAGTTATATAATGACTTTTTACCTTTCTTTTTACTAAAACTTAAAAAAATAAAAATGTATTCATTTTTACTAGTCTTTGTGGATTTTTCACAATTCTTTAAAAAAATACATATTTATTCATTTTTACTATTTTTACTAAAACTTAAACACTGAAATAAACCGCTAAACTAGTAAAAATTTACAAAAACTAGTAAAAATGAATAAATATGTATTTTTTTAAAGTTTTAGTAAAAATAAGGGTAAAAATGTCATTATATAACTTGTTTTTAATGAAATAAATCAAAATGGGTAAATTTGCAATTTTATTAGTTAAGGAAGGGGATATATGCAATTTTAATTTTAAGTTGGGTAAATACGCAATTAAGCAGTTTTTTTTAAGAGAAATATGCAATTGTCCCATGTTTTTGGTTGGAGGGCCGAAAAAAATCGTCTTACAGATGAGGAGTATACAATGCGGGTCAATACTCTGTAGGCTCTGCAGGGATGTAGAGGGGATGCGGATCGTCTCTTGGTGACATGCCTTATCACCACAGTGATAAGGCAAAAGGTGTGTCAATGGTGCAAAGTTCCTTGGGTCCAGATCAAGTGCATAAGAGACCTCTTCTAAATGCATAAAAACAAAGCGGTTTCGGTTTAGAAAAGAAGGATGCTGCAACTGATTGTACTAGCTTCAACCTGGGCGATTTGGAAGGCACAGAACGACATAATTTTCTCAGGTACGTGGGCTTCTATTGATCGGATTTTTGGAGATACACAAGCTATGTCTTTCACGTAGGCCAAACACTGGGCGAAGAGGCAAGGCTTAGATTGGGCGAAGTGGATTAGTTTCAATTTTTAGTAAAAGTTAATAAATGAAAAAAAATCATGAAAAACAAAAGCACGACGACAATAAATCAAGTGATGAAGTACAAGATGGACCAATCTATACTATATAATAAAAGAAACCAACTTTGGGACACTTGTCATTATTCTAGACCATCCTTAATTTTTGATAATTATTATTTAATTTAAATAATTAAATATCAATTAAATTAATATAAATCTTATCAACCCTAAATTATTGGTATAAACTTAACTTCAAATCGTAAAGTCTTATCTAAACTAAAAAGGATTGTTTCACTTAACAGTAGATAAACATGCATATTATTTATTGTTAATGTTATTATTGTTAACTATTAGGAATTATATTAAACAACTTATTAATCAAACCAAAAATTTAAAATAGTATTAACCTAATTTAAAAAACAATAAAAAAATCCATTTTGATTTAGAAAGATTTTTTTTAACAATAGATAAACCCGTGTAATACACAGGGTTTTTAAAGATATAACATTTTTTTTATTATTTGCTATATAAAATTAGATTTATTAAACCCGTACAATACACAAAGTTTTTTTAAAATATAACTTTTTTATTATTTAGTATATAATTACATTTCTTCAACCTGTGAATACATAAGGTTTTTTTTTAAATATAACTTTTTATTGTTTGGTATATAAATTTACATTTATTCAGCCCGCACAACAAACGAGGTTCTTAAAGATATAATTTTAAATATTTTTTTAACAATAGATAAACACGTGTAATACACATGGTTTTTAAAGATATATCATTTTTTTATTATTTGCTATATACAATTAGATTTATTAGTTTTTAAATATAATCTTTTTTTATTATTTAGTATATAAAATTATATTTCATCCACCCGTGAATACACATGGTTTTTTAAAAATATAACTTTTTTATTGTGTGGTATATAAAATTCCATTTATTCAACCCGCACAATAAACGAGGTTCTTAAAGATATAATTTTTTCATTATTTTTTTTGAAAAGTAAACTTCATTAACCAACAGCCGACCCAAACCGGGCCGACAAAAAACAACAACTAACAATTACATGAACTCAAAAGAAACCCAATCTCTCCAAGCTATATCTTTATTTTTCGACCTATTCGAGTACCAAAGATAACCTAACGACTTTACCTCACTAATGATATTATCGATCTTAATTGGAATACTAGAGAACACCCAATTATTTCTCGCCCGCCACAGGCTCCAGCACACAATAATAACTATTCCGTGAATGACTTCCTTTATCTTCTCCGAAACATTGATCACCTTAAACATATGGAGAAGGTCTTTGATCGAAAAGGCGAAAAAATTGGGAATTTTGCACCAAGCACTCACACCGTTTCAAACGTTGGCCGCGACAAAGCAACCGTTGAACAGATGATCCGCTGACTCATCGGCTGAATTGCAGACCAGACACGTCAATTCACCGAGAAAAACATTTCTTTTCCTTAAAGCTACACCTGTCGGAATCCTTTCTATCTCCGATCTCCATGCGTGTATGTTACATTTTTCAGGGACCCATTTGCACCACTCCATGATATACCTATTATTAATCTCCATAGCCGGATACATCAGCTTTTTAACACTTTTAACTAAAAACAAGCCATCAGGATCGCCGACCCAACTCCATTTGTCAGCAGCGGTCGAGAGCATAACCGAGTTAACCGACTGCCGAAGCCGCTGAAATTCATCGATGACTGCCAGATCAGTTAAAGGTGACTTCCAGTTCCATTCAAAAAATGAGACAACATCTTGGCATTTGATTCGGTCCGATATTTTGCATTTTTTATCCGATTCCAAGCGAAACAGAACCGGGAAAGACTGCTTGAGCGGCTCGATGTTGACCCACGTATCCAGCCAAAACGAAATATCGTTCCCATTGCCAACTTCACCTTTTAAAAAATTCCGAAGGGGAACACCATCTGCTTTAGTGTTAATGAAGACTTTCGCTATATTACTCCAAACGCCACTAAGATATTTTTTAAACAGAATACTTTCCCACCCAACCCGACTGAAATGCAAAGCGTCAACAATTCTTTTCCAAAGGATATTATTCTCTGTTTTATACCGCCAACCCCATTTAGCCAAGAGAGAGATGTTGATCTCCGTAAGCTTATTCAAACCTCAACCCCCATCTTTCTTTCGACAGGCAACCCGGTCCCAAGCCACCCAATACATCTTCCTTTCCTCTTGCACGCCTCCCCAAAGAAACTTTTTTTTATCATAGATTCCAAATCCGATATAACCTTCTTTGGAGCTTTGTATAAAGAAAAATAATAGTTTGGAAGACATTCCAAAACCGCTTTAATGATAACTACCCTTCCACCAATCGACAATAAGTGCGATTTCCATTTAGCAAGATGAGAACGGAAAATATCAATCACCGGCTGCCAATTATTTATCTTATTCATATTAGCCCCCACGTTAAGACCAAGGTACTTGAAAGGAAGAGAGTCCGGTTTGCACCAAACCTCATTAGCCATAACCCCCGTTCATCCAACCCCACCCCTATCCCATATAAAAAGGATTTGTCTAGATTAATTTTGAGACCCGAGCAAACAAAAAAACAACGAAGGATTCTAACAATATTAGATACCTCAGATCTGGACCACTCCCCCACCAGCAATGCATCATCTGCGTATAAAAGATGAGTAATAATCGGCCCGTTATTAGGAGTAGCAATTCCTTTAATCACCCCCGCCTCTCTCGCGCTGACCAACATACACGAAAGAGCCTCCATGACAACCAAAAACAGAAACGGAGATAAAGGATCCCCTTGTCTCATACCTTCCTCACACCTAAACAGAAAAGTCGGAGCCCCGTTCACCAGAACTGACGAAGAAGCCGATTTAAGAATACCCAAGATCCAATTACACCATAAATTCGGGAAACCCATTTGAAGGAGCACACTAATCACGAACTTCCAATTGACGTTGTCGTATGCCTTCTCAAAATCAATTTTCAAGAAAAAAGCTTCCAAGTTCCTCTTCTTTATCCAAGAAATAAGTTCGTTGATAATAAGAGGGCCGTCCAAAATGTATCTACCTTTTAAAAACGCGGACTGCGAATTCGATATAATCCCATCCAAAACCAATCTCATCCGGTTAGCCAAGACTTTAGAGATCGCTTTACTAATAACTCCGACCAAGTTAATAGGTCTATAATTATTAAGCGAAACCGGGTCGGAAACTTTGGGGACAAGAGCAATGAACGACGACCCACTACCATCAGAAATCGTGCCATTGATGTAGAACCACTCAAAAATTTTACAAAAATAGACTTTGAGGAAATCCCAAAAATGCTTTATGAATCTGAAATTGATACCATCCGGCCCCGGAGAGCGGTCGTCTCCACATTCAAAAATCGCGTTTTTGATTTCTTGTTCAGAAAAAGGTTCTAAAAGCATCACACTATCGTCCTCCGAGATCCTTTTAATATTATGACAATGAAGCTCAGGTCTGTTAAGAACTCTTTCTTTAAATTTATCACGAAAAAAGGAATGCACCTGTTTTTTAATCTTCGCCGGCTTGGTGCTCCAAACTCCGTTGATAGATAAACCATGAATGTTGTTCGAAGCTTTTCTGTTATTGACCATGGCATGAAAAAATTTCGAATTTTCGTCGCCGTCTAAATCCACTTCACCCGCGCTCTTTGTTTAACGTCAAAATTTTTCCTATCATCGATCTCTTTAATCACTTTTTTATTTTCCGCCATAACCCATTCTTCCTCTTCCGTTAAATCCCTCGATTCTAAGTCTAACTCCAACTGTTCCAACTCCGCCAAAGCAACTTTCTTATTTTCATCTTCTTTAGCCAAATACTCATCCCTCCATATTTTAAGGTAAGATCTAATTCGAGCAAACTTAAAAGAGAGACACGAATCCGGGGGGTCAAAACTTTGCACACCTTCCAAAGCCTCTTTAACTGCATCATCGAAACCAGGTTTCCCAATCCAAGAGCTAAAAACCCTAAAAGGACGGGGTCCAAATTTTAAATCCACCAATACAAGAATGATCGGACAATGATCGGAATAACCGTTAGGCATCGCTCTCACACATGCCGACGGCCATTTATTAAAAAATTCCGAACAAACCAAAAAACGATCCAACTTACTAAGCTTTTTACCATTATCCCTGATACACGTAAACTTCCTACCCTGCATCGAATGCTCAAGCAAACCATTATAAAAAATAAACTTATTGAAATTTTCCGAACAAGTCGGCTTAAATTGAGATCGTTTCCTATCATCAGGAGACCGGACCGCATTAAAGTCCCCAACAATAACCCACCGACCCGCCAAAGAATCCATAACGTTAGAAATCTCACTCCACAAAAGTAACTTAGCCGCCGTGTTTTGGGGGGCATAAACATTAATCAGGTTGATAACATCACCACTACCAACCATAACACCTTTCAACAACATGAAGTTCCTTTCCATAACAAAAGAGTCAACTTTGATAACTTTGGGATCCCAAATCCAAGCTAACCCCCCCCACCCCCCGAGAGCCCCACCGAAGCTGAAAAAACAGATTCGAAGTTTTTGTTTCCCCAATATTTCGCTAGAACAGACTTAGATAAAGAAGCTACCTTAGTCTCTTGAAGCGCAATAATGCTGATGTTATTAGAGATCCTCAATTCTCTAATCCAAGCCGCCTTAGAATCCCCAGCAATTCCCCTGGTATTTACCGATAAGAAATTCATTGGTTCACTGCATTAATACCTTCGCCTCTAATGATATCGCTAATGAGATCATTATGATTGCCAAGATTCACCCCCACAATGTTACCAATAGTAACTGTGTCCCTGACTTCCGAAGCCACCTTATCCACTGGATCTCCTTCCAAGACTCCCAAACTCTCACGCAGTTCAGAAGGATCATTACCTGTATCTCTAATTCCAACCTCATGAATATGATTGTCTTGCTTCCCCAAAGAATCATTTTCCACAGACTCCGAATTATCGTTTCCAGCTTGCACATTGAGGTCAAAATTAAATTCCCCATCATCTCTTCTTCTTTTCGCGGGCCTAACAGAAACTTTTGGGCTAAGGCTGCCTCGTCGACCCACCTTCCTAGACTTGGGCCTTAATTTTCTTTCACTCAACTTGGGCCTACCCAACAAATCCACAAAGTTAATAGGAAAAGAAAACTCTTTATTGCATTGAACCCCATCACAAGATTCCTGGGCCCTACATACACTTTTCGGCGCCCCTCTGGTTTCGGGATTTGGAATGGTTCTAGAAACTCCAAACATTCTTTGATAATCATTGTCTTGGGAATAAACATCATTAAAGGCCCCTGACTGTTCAAGAACTCCTGCCGGAAACCGAGTTTCTGATGACTGAATAACCGGACTGTGAACGCCCCCTGATCCTCCATCTTGTACCCCCTCCTTAACAGAACTAGAAAAAACATCAACTCTATCATTCTCCTCGTTAAGTCTGATATCAACCTTATCGTTATCTATCTTAGAGTTACCGGAACCTTGTCCATCAAGACTGTTACCCGGTGAAGACACAACACCGTCCCCATCTTTTCCTGTGTGGGCCATTTCCAGCCACTCGTCTTCGAAAAGACAGTCCGGGACCCAATCGTTCATATCTTCCACTACCCACACCTTAAACCTCTTGTTTTTCCACTTGAGAGTTACCGAGTCTGAGATTCTTGAACTCGTGTCAACCAAAATACCAACATTATTAGTTGACAGGTCCCAATCTCTCAAAGACATCTGAGAGCTTTTAACAACTTTCCCGAACAATGAAGCCACATTGTCGAATACCTTATTCTTCGCCAAATGTAAAGGCATACCGTGAAATTTCAGCCATGCAATCCGTTCATACGCCAAAGTTTGACCTGACCAGATGTCTAACGTCTCAAACCACCTTTTCCACAAGGACACGTCGAGGATAAAGACCGAAGCATCAATATCTTCCTCGAATGCAATCATCATGGTTCAAACCACCCAAGTAATAAAATTTGAATCCTTTAACGCCGGCTGCCATAAGGTTTTCCTTCAAAGTAATCAGATTATAGAAATTAATCACTCTTCCAACTACAGCTCTTCCTTGCAAATCAAAATACGCACTAGTCTCATCATGCACTTCCACCACCTTCTCCACATACCCCAAGTCTTCCTCTGGCCTCTTAGAACCTCCCAAGTTATTCAAGACTGCAGAGCTATAGGAACATCCCTGCCTAGTGAACGACTCTTTATTGAGAAAGTTGTTGAGACCTGTAACAACCCGCACTTTCGTGCATTGTTACTACTCGCTACACTCGTAACGCCTAACACCAGAGATTCGGATCATAATGTAACTATATCGCATACATCGCTATTTCGCAGTATAATCGCATATATTAGCATATTTTAACACTACATCGCATCGCACATACTAACACTCACGATGACATTGAGTGAGGACCTATTCTACCCTACTCGATGGCCGTGATGTGTCGCAACGCAAACAATTAACGCTAACAAAGACTCTCGGGTGAGTACTATAGCTCCAGTCGTCGCGACGACGATGACGATACGAGCGAATAGTACCTCGTCAGTCATTGTGGCACAACGCATCGCAAACTCGAAAGCGCACCCGCAATCACGCGCAACTCGATTATCGCAGGATTCGAAATATGGATACGTATATACGACCTTTGTGATTAATTTTAATAAATATATATATAATTACGGGTACGAAAATGTGTAACAAAACTATCGCAACGCTCAACACGCGAATCGAAACGACAAGACTCATCGCGCCAAGCACTCGAACCAAGTGCCACTCGACCGAACAACCACTCGACCGAGCAGCCACTCGACCGAGCAGCCACTCGACCGAGCAGCCACTCGACCAAGCAGTCACTCGACCGGACAGCCGTCCGACCCAAGGCACTGCACCGCCTTCCTCCTTCTTTTGCCTATAAATACCTCACTTGTCACATCAACAACAGTTGATGTGACTGCCCTCGTTCGACCAGACGCCCAAGCTCACTTTTCACTCGATTTCTCGCAAATCTTGTAAGTTTTCAACCTAATTCTTGTACTTCTATAATCTACACGCAATTCTACACCATTCTATCTCTTGAATCTTAACTTTTAACCATGAAATCACTAGATTTGAGGTGTTCTAGGGTGATGTCATCATGGAGTTCTATGAACTTCGAGTTTTGGCATCATTCCATCATGAACAACACAGATCTGAAGGGTTTCCACAAGGTTAAACAAGGTTTTTCACTCAGATCTAAACATTTTCATGGTGAAAGAGACTGAAAGAAGGATTTCTAACTTTCTTTCAACTCTTTTATACTCAATGCACTCAAAACCGATAGAAACTGAGCCCGTTCTGATCTTCTACTCCTTGTTAGTCATGTATCGGTTCAGGATCTGTTTTCTATCCAAGAGACAACCAAATTCGGGTTGAACATAAACATCCGTCTCGAATAGTTAGCTGATCGGGTTGGGGTGATTCCCGTCCGATCAGGTTACCTGAGTCTTGATGGGGTTTCTGTTGTTCAATACGTCGTCATACCGTCTCAGTCAAGCTACCAAACTTTCAAAACCATCAAGATCAAGACGATCAGGACGTCGGAACAGATTGCCGTCCGACCGGATTGCCGTCCGAATGGACTGCCACCGATTTAAGTCATCCGACCGAATTACATTTGGAACTTTCAAACTCATCATCTCAAACGAGTGACCATCCGACCAGATTGCCATCCGATCGGATAGTCACTAGTCAAAGGTCATCTCAAACGAGTGACCATCCGACCGGATTACCATCCGATCGGATAGTCACTAGTCAAAGGTCATTCCAAACGAGTGACCACCCGACCGGACTGCCATCCGATCGGATTACCACTAGTCACTTGTTTCGCTTTTCATCGTTTAACGCGCCGTTCATCGCTTACTCTACCATTCCATGATCAGGCTAACTCAGACGCACTCTCAATCAATCCAATCAAGTTGTGTTTACTTGCTGAAAATGCACTGTGAGTATACTTGAACCCTTTTTGCTTTTGCACTTTTGGGTGTAACATACGTTGCTATTAAATCGAATCACATCAATTGCTTAAACTATTTATCACTTGCGAATGACTTACGTGCATAGTTATACGTGATGCTAGTTACATATGTGCTAGGACTTATACTCGCGACGTCCCACCATGACTAGTATAGTACTATTGCGCCCGACGGGGTCTAGTTTAGCCATCGCAAACGCAGCTCGAGGACTTAGCTGGTAGTATTAGTTTTGTGAGTATATATGTCGAGTATTACGTTTATGTATGTAGAAATTCGCAGCTTTTAATCTATTATGCTATTACATATCAAACCTGTATACTCGCCAATACTTTTGTATTGACTTTATTTTAACGTATGTTGCAGGATTAGACGCAGGCTACCTCAAATCAAGCTAGGAAGTCTAGAAACTCAACTAAAATCTAGGTTGTCGGATTTGTATTGTTCGAGAGAACACAAAATCTGTGATAACTTATGTGACTATAGTTGTTTATTAGTATGGGATAATGAACGCATTAAATATTATCTCTAATAGTTGTTATGGATTCTCCTGAACAATCTGATTCGCCTAGTGCCGCGCCCCGATGATTCCGCCATCGGTTGGGGTGTGACAAATTGGTATCAGAGCCATAACTGTAGGGAATTAGGTAAAATCTTACGACTTGACCTAGTCCGGGATACGAGTCAGGTTGACCTAGTCTATAGTCTAAGTACCAACAGACCAGACTTCGTGCGAAGCCCAGTAGGGGTTAGTACAAAGTCTACTATTGATACTCTCGTTCGAATTCGCTAAAAGCTACTACTTCGCGTGAACACCGTATACTACAACTTCACGCGAAGAGCCTTCCCTAAGGCTGGAATGTTACTTAGCCTTTCCTAAGGCTAACACAATACACACGTTTTCGAAAATATTCGCGTAACACAACCGAGTGGTCCAGTCGAGATCAGGCGTGAAAACCAAGAACTCTCGACAAGATCGCTCACTTAGCGCATTATTCTAGCACGAGAAACTTCTGTCGAGCCAGGAGTGACATCCAGATCTCGACGGGAACCTCCTTTCAATCTAGTGGAACTCTCGAATTTATTTCGATGAGCACAACCACAGTCGGGAACGAAGTTGTTAAGCCAGGGGTGAAACCCATACCTCAATAACCCATTTCACTCCTTAAAAGGTTTTCGAAAAGCTCTCACCAAAGACTCGGCTATACCAAATGACTCAGGCCGTGTGATGAATAGAAGGACGAATGCCGTGAGCTGCATCCCAGTGGAAGCATAGTCTGCTAGGCCAACGCGCGTGCATGAACTTGTAAGGTATAGTCGAATGACTTTGGTTAGTCGACGCCTAAACACCCAGGGCATTCTACCGAATTTTCTAGCCTACAAATTCGCTGGTTATACGATTATGTGTTTACAATTTGGATCGTTATGCTTTAACGATTTCTCGGTTTACCGAATTTTCGCTCCCTGCTTATTGAACGCACAACTCGCACAACCATCGCAATCTAAAACAAGAACCGAATGTTCGCAACGAGACTAAAGACTAACGACTTGCTTCCTTCTTTCAACGCGTCCTCGCGCATTCTACACCTACATGCATGTGTATAAATATAAACTACAACTATTTATATATATATATATATATACAAACAAAACACTTGTGTGAGAACTTAGGAATCTTGTATCTCCTATGTAGCTCCTATGTGAATACGTATTACTCTACTACCTGCAACAACTTTTGAACGCGCTCAATCGCATCGTATCGCAAAACTCAAAATCATTATGATCGAATCTCACTCCAAGTCTCTTTCTGTCTAGATGCCTTCCAACAATTCTACTTCGAGAATGTCAGCAAAGAGACGAGCCAAACGAAGGGACGAAAAGAGGATTGCTTCACTTGTGACCAGGGAAGTGGTCAAAGTCATTCCTCAGATTGTCACATAAGTACACTCTCTTATCAACTCTCGAACTTCGGAAGACGTTAAGACAGAAGAGCCGCAATCTACTTTTCTCTACAAACACTTCAAAGCCTGTGACCCGATGGTCTTCAAGGGTGAATGAGGTGTTTCTCAACTACTCCAGTGGTTCGATGCTATCGAGACTACCCTTCGTCAGAGTGGGTGTCCTGAGAGTTTCTGAACTACTTGCACTACAGGAGTCTTTCAATCGCGAGCACTCGACTGGTGGACCGCTGAACGAAACAAACGTGGGATCCACGCAGCTTATGCTCTCTCCTGGAATGAGCTGAAGGAGCTCATGAAGGAAGAGTACTGCCCTCCACACGAAATCCAGAAGCTAGAAAACGAATTTTGGGGAATCAAGCAAATCGAAGGTGACAATGCTGGCTACACAGTAAGGTTCAAACAGCTTAGCATTATCTGCCCGAGTCAAGTTGACACCTCAGTGAAGGCTATCCAGAAGTACATTCGTGGCTTGCCTGAGTGTGTGGGCGATTTTGTCAAAGCTGCGAGACCTGCTACCGTTGAAGAAACCTACCGTTTAGCTGCAGAAATCAATGACAAACGAGTCTTGGACGGGTCCTTTTCCAAGAATCCTGTTAAACAGGATCGTCAAGCAATCGTCATCAATTCTTCTGACGATCCTTCTGACGATCCTTCTGACGATTCTTCTGACGAATCTTCCAATGATTCCTCAGACGACCCTACCGACAATTTTTCAGGCGAGTTCCCTGATGAATCATCCGACTATTCTACCGAGTCATCCGATGATACTGCAGACTCCACCAATGACAACGACGACCCCTCATCTCAGAATTGCAATGAGCACAGCCGCAAGCGAAAGGAACCAACCGTGGATGATGAAATTCCAAATCCCGAGCCTCTCCAAGCAGTCCCTGTTCGCTCAAAGCGCGCCTACTTCGAAACGCATCCCTTGTGTTTGAATTGTACCTACCACCACCCGGAAGAAGTCAGTTGTCGCCCTTGCGCACATTGCAACTGTCTCGGTCATCTCGCCCAAAACTGCCGCATCGCACCACGAATTTGAGTACAACAACCGCAGCTCCAACAAAATTCTTCAACACCAAACACCCAGCAAGCGTAGGATAATGATGTAATGATATGATTTTCGACGTTAATTTCTAAGTGTTGAACCTACTCTATTACTTAATGTTGCCACTATGTGTAACGTTAACTTTCGCTTTCGTTCTCGCTTTCACTCTCTAGTCGTCGCACTTAGTCTATATTCACACACGAGCTATATACTATATCACGATATAATGTGTTTTACCCTCACTACACTCTTGGAATAAGGTACGATAAACGTGCAAGGAACGACTAATCACGGGTGCACACGAGATTATTCGGGTCAGTGCACGGAGATCGTAGTAAATTCTAATGGTGCCATAACGTTAAAAGCATGGTCAAGCGTGGTGGATACGCCGCTGGTACTTCCTATATATAAGCGTCTTGACCATGTCGACAAGTGTGACACCTATCGCTTATTACTTAACGCTTATCGTTTATTACGTAACGCTTATCGCTTATCACTCGCTTTTTACTCGATTACTCGTTTATCGCTTGGTATTCATCGCAATTTGTGTAGTATTAGTATGCATGACATCGCTTCACGGGACAAAAATAACCTGGTCAACATGGTGTTTCGCCATGTTAGCAAACTCTCGTGGAAACGTGCCATGTGGGTTTAATGTAGAATCTAATAAAAAATCGCACTATTCGCTTATCGCTTACTGCTCGTCGCCTATCAAGACACGCCACATCAATGTTTCGTGTCGTCAAGCTACTCACATCCGCCGTCATCGCTATGTTCGCAACTCGACCCGCTGTTTAATCTATTCGATCCTACTCTCAACTCGGTCCAACCTTCTATCGATTGGACCGAGGAAACACAAATTCTATCCGTGTCCTATCGGCACACATGACACCGCCTCACGAAACGGAAGTAATATGGGCAAAACATGGTGGATACGCCGCTGGTACTTCCTATATATAAGTGTTTTAAACATAGTAACAAACTTTCGTGGGAAAGTGCCAAGTGGGGCTCGATGTTAACTACCTTTTGTACTATTAAAACTTATTTTATAAAATTTTTTATTTAAGAACCGGTGGACCAGTGAAATTTCCTCACAACGTGGAGGTAACATCGAATCAGCATAACTCCATGTCCAAGGGAAGTTTCATAAGTCCAGTTTTCCTTAAAGCTTTTACAACATCAAAACGAAATCTTCCTTAAGACGTTGGTTCGAAATCGAGTTCAGCTTGAACCCATGTCATAGGAGATTTTTCTTAACTCCAGTTTTCTTTCCAAATCTCTTTTAAAATGTCAAAAACGAACGCTTCTTGCAACGTGGGTTAACATCGACTCAGTTGACCCTACGTTATAAGAAAATTTTCAAGTTTTCCTTTCTTCAATATCTAATTGCAATGATTTGGTAACCTCTTCGAAACTTGACATGTTTTTAGAACGCTAACTCGTGGGATACTACTTTTGTTATCACGTCGCCCTCCGCTATCGCAATCAATCCCTCTCTCACTCGAGACAATCACTCCTGTCAACTCGCGGTCGCTCAACTCGCTGTATCGCTACTTATATGGGATCAACTCTCAAAAGTCTACCCGTTGGATTAATTTCGGGACGGAATTTCCTAAAGTAGGGGAGACTGTAACAACCCACACTTTCGTGCATTGTTACTACTCGCTACACTCGTTACGCCTAACACCAGAGATTCGGATCATAATGTAACTATATCGCATACATCGCTATTTCGCAGTATAATCGCATATATTCGCATATTTTAACACTACATCGCATCGCACATACTAACACTCACGATGACGTTGAGTGAGGACCTATTCTACCCTCCTCGATGGCCGTGATGTGTCGCAACGCAAACAATTAACGCTAACAAAGACTCTCGGGTGAGTACTATAGCTCCAGTTGTCGTGACGACGATGACGATACGAGCGAATAGTACCCCGTCAGTCATTGTGGCACAACGCATCGCAAACTCGAAAGCGCACCCGCAATCACGCGTAACTCGATTATCGCAGGATTCGAAATATGGATACGTATATACGACCTTTGTGATTAATTATAATAAATATATATATAATTACGGGTACGAAAATGTGTAACAAAACTATCGCAACGCTCAACACGCGAATCGAAACGACAAGACTCATCGCGCCAAGCACTCGAACCAAGTGCCACTCGACCGAGCAGCCGCTCGACCGAACAGCCACTCGACCGAGCAGCCACTCGACCGAGCAGTCACTCGACCGGACATCCGTCCGACCCAAGGCACTGCACCGCCTTCCTCCTCCTTTTGCCTATAAATACCTCACTTGTCACATCAACAACAGTTGATGTGACTGCCCTCGTTCGACCAGACGCCCAAGCTCACTTTTCATTTGATTTCTCGCAAATCTTGTAAGTTTTCAACCTAATTCTTGTACTTCTATAATCTACACGCAATTCTACACCATTCTATCTCTTGAATCTTAACTTTTAACCGTGAAATCACTAGATTTGAGGTGTTCTAGGGTGATGTCATCATGGAGTTCTATGAACTTCGAGTTTTGGCATCATTCCATCATGAACAACACAGATCTGAAGGGTTTCCACAAGGTTAAACAAGGTTTTTCACTCAGATCTAAACATTTTCATGGTGAAAGAGACTGAAAGAAGGATTTCTAACTTTCTTTCAACTCTTTTATACTCAATGCACTCAAAACCGATAGAAACTGAGCCCGTTCTGATCTTCTACTCCTTGTTAGTGATGTATCGGTTCAGGATCTGTTTTCTATCCAAGAGACAACCAAATTCGGGTTGAACATAAACATCCGTCTCGAACAGTTAGTTGATCGGGTTGGGGTGATTCCCGTCCGATCAGGTTACCTGACAGGCGTCAATGACATACCAAAGAAATTCATGAGCATCCTCTTGCCTTCCTAGACGAAAATGTTCCGCAAATACTTTCAAGCCACCAATGATCTTGCTAGGTCACCTAGGGTTAAGTTGCTGCTAAGAGAACGAAAATTCTCTCCTCTAGTAGACAAAACGGATAATCACTCTTGTCTTGCTGCGCTAGTGATTTGGGGGTTTTGTTTATGAATGATGGTGGTGGTTGCATTGGTTGTTGGTGATTTGGGGTGGTGACGGTGAACGAAGGGATGGTGGGTTTTGGTTGGTGCAGTGGTGGTTGGTGATTTGAGGGTGGTGATTTGGGGGTTTTGTTTATGAACGATGGTGGTGGTTGTAGATGGATGCTTATGGTGGCGGTGATGTGTTGACGGTGGTGGAGAGTGGTAACAGTTTAAGGTGGTGTTGAGTTTTCCGGCGAAGCTTTCATGAATAGAGAGTTGAGAGAGAATGAAGAAAGATAAAGAAGAGAGAGAGACTGAAGAGAGAAAGGGGGTATAATGTTTTATTTTTTTAATTAAATGGATACAATTATAAAAGTACTCTCACCTGTCTTCAAAAATTACAAAAATACATTTATTTAATAGAAAAAAATAACTAGGTTTGGCCTAAAGGACATAACGTGCAAGATTTTGGAACATTAAGGACAAAACTTGTCAACTTTTGCGCTAAAGGACAGCGCCTGCAATTTGGTGTAAACATAAATGACAAAACTTGTAATTTACTCTATAATAAATATTTGTAGGATTTAGTACTTTTCACCGTATTTTTAATATTTGATGTTTTTAACTGAAGATTTTTAGTACTTATGGGTTTTTCATATCATTTTGTGGTTTTGGTTGAATGTTTATTTGAATTTATAAAATGTATCATATCACTTTATTTGAATTTTCGATAATAATAATTGGTATTAATATTATAGATGTGGAGGGTTCAAATGAGAAGAATTTTTTTGTAAGAATAAAAAAGAACAAATTTCAACTAATAAGAATCCTTCATTTTACTTCATTTAATTTTTGTATTTAATATTAGTGTAAGGGTATATTGGTAAACTTAGATAGATCATTAATTGTTAGTCTTCCTTTTTAATAGCTAGTAAATTAAATTTGTAACTTATTTTCAAAAAATATATTTTTTCAAAGGAAAAAAACAATTAATTTAAAGTGTAGGATAAATTACGAGGTGTGTAGAATGAATTACGAGTTGTGTAGGATAAATTTCAATATATGTAGGATAAATTTTCAAAACGTGTAGGATAAATTTTGATGTGTGTAGGCAAAAAAATTAGTGTGAAGGACAATAGTCTTTATGACTAATTAATTAGTCAAAGATAATAATAAATGAGATGTAAGAAAAACTATTTAATATTTTACAATTGTACCCTTTGTTCTTTTTCTTCTCAATTTAATTTTCTTCTCAAATGAACCTCCCCCTATTATAGATTATATATATCTTTTTAATAATATGTAATATACTAATATATACAAATATGCAATAACAATTTATTCCATGTTAAAAAAATTAAGCTATTTTTAGCTAAGCTAAATACACGGTTAACCACCCATAACCGACCCGCTATAATCATCAAAACCGAATAACCATAACTACCATAACCGATCGGTTATGGTTATGCTTATCCAATAACCGACATCACGGTTATGGTTATGGTTTTTGATTAAAACCGACCCATGCACACCCCTAGTTTTGAGAAAAAAAATATATTGACATGTAGACAAAAATAAGCATGTCACAATGGTATACTTTGATTTATAAAACATTGGTTGGTGTATTACAAGACATATCGTTATGTTACCATTCAAGCAACGTTTGTTATGCTACTGTTTATCAAATATCGAACAATGTTTAAACTATAATATCGATGAAAGCTTATATAGGTTGTATAATCTGCATTAGTTCATTGTAAACTAGAATTTTGCCGGCGCGCGTTGGGGGCGACGTCGAAACTTAAAATAACTTGAATTTGTACCATCAAATATTTGACCCGACTCGTTTCCAAACAAAACTTACGCCAAAATGTAGACGAACTTAAAACGAACATAAAAAGTACTAAAATATATTATATTTGAATTGACTCGTTACCAAGAAAAAAATATGTCAAATTAAACATACACTTACATCAAAACGTAAACCAACTTGTATCTATACCGACACGTACCTAAGAAACACGCAAGGAAGTAGTGTTTTTAAGTTAAAGAATGAACTGTGTGTGGTGGCGTTGAATTGTAAAGTAACTCGAATTTATACCATATAGTGAAAACGTGTTATATATGATAAAAGGTAGACCAACTAAAACCATAGATAAAAATAAATATGAAAATGTATTGACAAAATGTAGACAAACCATAAACATATATAAAAATAAGTGCCAAAACGTATTATACTTGACCCAAATACATAAAAATAAGCACGTAAAACTCGAAACGATCAAAATTACATTTTACAAAGTTAAGGAGTGTAAGTGACTATACTGAGGGTAAAAAGGAAAAACACCAAAACTAAATGTTATATATAGGGGTAACTTCATAGAAATATAACCAAGTTTGCTAAGTGTTTCAATTAAGTCACTAAAACTTTTTTTGTCTCTTTAAAGTTATCGAAGTTTCATCTATTGTTCTAATATTATGTAATTATTAGGTTATCAGGTCACCAGTGATGACGTGTCAGGTTTCATTAATTTTTTTAATCTTAAATATCAAGTTCTTGAATTATACATATAATTTAAATTGAGGACATTAACTTCTCTTTCAAAAATTCAATAAAAAATCAAGGTACTCTATATTAAAAGGGAAAAAAAGTTTACAACAGATACAAGAAAAAGCATAAACCCACATCACAACATCAGATATCAGCAACTCGTTCTTCCCCTCCGACCACACATCGGAAACCGTAGCATTTTTTCCCGGCTTCCAAATCCTAGATCTGATATCATTTTCCCAACCATTAACATGCGTATACTTGACGACCATAAATCCGCATCTGAAAACTTGTTGTTCGGTCAAAATCTGAGATCAATTGGTGGGATTTGAAAAAAAGTTACTCTCCGAACAGAGGCGATGACCGATAGGTTGGTGTGAAGTAGAGGCGATAAAGAGACGAGGGAGATGCGATGACTTTTGATTAGGTTGTTTGTGTGGTGTCGCGTAATTGCTCGTCTTAATCAGAGACGGTGTGGTTTTGATTTTGAAGACCTTAAATAGGTTGAACGATGAAGACCTTAAATGAGTTAATGGAGAAGGAAGAAAGGGTTTGGACATACAATCTATCTCCACTTATTATAGGTCGCCGGAAGTTGCAGGTTGCCGACCGGAAAACATGAACTGAGTTGAAGAAGAAGAATGAAAAGTTTTGAGGGTTGAGATTTGTGGAACAAAAACTAAAATCTGGTTGTTTTCTTAGGGTTTAAAATATGTTTTGATTTTATAAAATCCACCTAATATAAATTATATTTACATAAACATTAAAAAATATAAAATATGAGTGGTAACCTGATAACCTATTAATTACATACTATTAAAACATTAAATTAAAGTTTGGTTATTTTAGAGAAACAAAAAAAGTTTAGATGACTTAATTGGAACAATAACTAAACTTAGTTATATTTGTGTGGCATTTTCCCTTATATATATAAATAACTATCCATAATTTGAAGTTTGTATATAAAGTAATAAGGAAAGTAAAAAAGAAAAGAGTTTTCGAATAAGTTAAACTAGTTGAATTCTGATCTTGTATGTTGGGTGAAAATTCGACTGGTATCGGTTCTACCATACAAATGTTGTTTGGTCGATTTTTAGCTTCACATTATTCATTTTCACTAATATATATATCAGAATGTTTAAAAATTAGAGTTAATTACAATTTGCCTTTTGTTTTGGGTTACTTTTAAATTTGTCTCCCTCTGGTTTGGGTTACCTTTTAATTTGTCTCCCGCTTACAAACAATTTTTGTACTACACACCCCTGTTGTCCATTCATTGCAATTTGACTCCTCGTGCTTGCAAAATCTAACAATACGCACCCATTTGACCGTCTGAGCATTTGAAAAATATGTGAAAAGACCAAAATACCCTTTCATTATTATTAAATATGAAATTAGTTAAATTAATAAAATACTAAACCTCACCCGATCGAGCTTGCAATTCAAATCAACCACCACCTAAATGAAACCATTGAAGTAGTTCTGCAGTTAGGGTTCTGCTGCGATTCACACTTTCCATTTATAGATCCAATGAGATCACCGGAGGAGGTATCGCAACAACGTATATTATTTAATTACAGCTAGGGTTCCGCTACAATTAATACTTTCCATTTCTTAGGTTTAGGCCGCTCACATGGTATCAGAGGATGTGGTAGGGAAGAGGATCGCTAATCTCGCTGAAGAAGCTAATATCACTAGTGAAGGTGCCAAGGCTCCCAGCGGTCACGCTTTTCTCACCTTCTTCAAGTCTCTTGTCGCCAGAGGTGTCGCCGAAGGATTGTTAGTTCTTTCAATTTTATGTTACTTTGTTTTAAGAGTAAATTAGTGTTTTGGCCCCTGGGGTTTAGCCAGTTTAACCCTTTCAAGCCAAAAAGAAATATTTTAACATATCAGACATTGAGGTTGCAATTTATAACGGTTTTGGCCCCTGACACTAACTTTATTACTTTTTTGTAGTTAAGTATAAGGGTAATTAGGCCTTTATATACATTAGGGGCTGTTTTTAATAATTATAAAGTTCTTTTAATATTTAAGAGATTATTAATGCAATTACTCAAGTTTTTTTTTATTATTTCATTATTTTCACGATTATTATTTAATAAAATATGTTTTATATATACGAATAAATATGTATTTTCATTAAGCGTTTGTTTTTTATAAACGTCGTTTTTAAAATAATTTATTTTTTAATCTTTTTTTAAAACCGTATATCGTTTTTAAAATTATTCCATTTTAAATCGTTTGTTTATTAAAATCGTTCTTTACAAAGTTGTTTGTCTTTTAAAGTTTTTTTAAACAATTCATTTAACACTGTTATTTTTATAATCATTTTTTAAACTTTTTTAAACAATTCGTTTTCTTAAGTTGTTGATTTTTAAATGCGTTTCTTTTTAAACCGTTCCTTTTAGAACCGTTTCTGAAATTGTTCATTTTTGTATTACGTTTACTTATAGCCGTTAGGAAAAATGAACTTTAGAAAATGAACAATTTCAAAAATTGAAGGAATTTAAAAAAGATCAATTTTAAACAAACGAGTGGTTTAAAAAACCAAGATTAAAAAAAGGAGGTTTATAAAAAAGCAAAACCTTAAAAAATAAGTTAACAAGTGTAAGGTTTTAAAAAACACACGAATTTAATACATGAAATGTTAAAAAACTAACGAATTCCGAATAAACAAACGGTCCAAAGGAATGAAAGATTTAAAAAAGAAATAAACCACTCTAAAAAAAGTTTGAAAATGAACGATCTTTTGCAAACTTTTGATTAGAATGTTTCATCTTTTTTCAAATATTACATTTCTTTTGTTTTTTTATACACGTCGTTTTGTAAAATTTAAAAAAACGAACGGCTTAGAATAGTGAGTTGATTCAAAATATTTAAAAATCAAATGATTTCAAAAAGAATGGTATGTAATGAAGTGTTTAAAAAAACTTTAAAAAACAAACGACTTTAAAAAGAACGATTTTAAGAAAACCAAATGGTTTAAAAAGGAAAATTTTAAGAACTATAGACGCTTTAAACAAAATGTTAAAAACAAACTATATTTTTAAAACTATATTTATAAAAACAAACAGTTAATGAAAATAAAAACTTATTTGTATATTTAAAACGTATTTTGTTAAATAACAATGGTGAAAATAACGAAATGATACCATTAATAATCTCTTAAATATTAAAAGAACTTTATAATTATCAAAAACAGCACCTAAGGTATATAATTACCTAATTACCCTTACACTTAAATGCAAAAAACTAACAAAGTTAGTGATAGGGGCAAAAACCGTTATAAAATGCAACCTCAGGGTCAGATATATTTAAATATTTTTTTAGGCTGAAAAGGTTAAACTGGCTAAACCACAGAGGACAAAACAGTAATTTACTCTTGTTTTAATTTATGAGTTATATGTTGTTGCTTTCTGTTTGTTTGATTTCTGAAATGTTTTAAAATATTCTTGTTGTTCAGATATGTTTGTATTAGATTATGATTACGTACGGTTGAACGATCTCTATTAAATTGCTTAGTTTACCTGATATTATTGAAGAAATTTTGTTTTTCAATCTAGAAAGTGGCTAATTCTAATTTTATTGGCCTGACGTTGAGAGTGAGAAGCTAAGTTTTAGCCAGTGTTTGGTCATTCTAGTTTTGGAAAATAGGTGGTAGTGATGGCGGTGGTGGTTACCGGTGGGTGGTGGTAGTGATGGCGGTGGTGGTTATCGGTGGGTGGTGATTAAATGGGGAAGAAAAGGTGGTGAGATTACCATTTTGCCCTCAGTCAAACGGTACGACTCCTAAAAAAAGACCATTTGTGACGGTCAAAATGGTTGCAAAACAGTTGCAAATGCCCTATTGCGACTGGATTCGGTGGTCGTTATACTTTGGTCGGTAATTATTTTCTGACCATCTTTTGCGACCGAAATAATGTTGCAACCGATTTTGCGACTAGATATGTCGTGACAAATTTAGCGACGAAATTTGCAACAGGATTATTTTTGCGACTGGTTTTGTGACGTGACATATAGCGACCGAGATTGTGACCGAATTTTTGCGACCGGTTTTTCGACCGACTGTTAGCGACCACAATCCCTACCGTAATTATTTGTGACCGAACCTATTTGCGACGAATTTTGCGACCGAACATTTAGCAACAGATAATGTGACCGAACCTAGTTACGGCGGACTTTGCGACTGGGTTCTATCGACTGATTTAGCACCGTGTTTTGGTCTAAATTTGCGACCGGATTGTGACCGTTCTTTTGGTCTCAATTAAATTATGTTAAATATTTTTTTTTTCAATTTTCACTATTTATATAATTCAATACCATATTTAAATACTTCTATGAATTCATAAAACTTTTCCAATTCATTAACTGAACCAATAATCATAAGTATCTAAATATAAGTACGATAACAAATGTCCTAATTGACCATCTTTACCTATGTAGAGCTTTTCTTATATATGTCCTTTCAAAAGGAATTGAATTTGCTCTTCCGTTTCGGCATTTGAAATCCTATGTTACTTGATTTGCTCCATCATTCGAAGTTTCTTAGCTCGTTCTTTTTCTTTCTCTTGCGTTATTTCCTCATTCAACCATTGTACCTATAATTCACATATCACATTAAATCAAATATAACATAATGCATCTTATATAATTCATTCAACCAAACAACACATTATGACACATAAATCAAATAACTCATTTCATTTGAATTATCAAGAAATACATTTTATAAAAATGCTAATGTTGTTTCAACTTATAACAGAATACCCATACACAATTAACAATAAGATCGTCTTTTACCAAGGCTGGATTAATAAACCTATAAATCCAAGTATCTCAAAATCCAATAGAATATTTCAATGTAATATGTCAAATATTACATTTCCTATTATCATACTACACAACTTTGCATGCACCTTTGGTCAAAGAAATAAACCTATAAACCTACGCTTCTCTAGCCTAGAATACATGGCAATAATATATAGTATACATACAAAAATTGAAATAGATGATAAATAACAAATGAGTCAAGCCAAGGCTTGTAAAATTTTAGCGTTAGTCATATAGCTCGAAACAAGCCAAGCTCAGGCTCATCTAAACCACTAATAAGGGGACTCGGGGCACTACCCCAATATACCTAAAATCCAACCAATGCAAATACGCCACCTAGGGGTGTTGATGGTCCGGTTTGGACGATTTTTAGGTCAACCGTGAGTCAAACCGTTAGTAACAGTTTTAATATCGAAAACCAAAACCGAACCGTTGAACTTTAAGATCGAACCAAACTGCTATATACAACCTTAAGGCATACCATCAAGATGACAATAAACATTATATATTGTTAATACAGTATATATATGAAGAATTAAAAACAATATATCTTATAAGTGTTTGGACTAAAATCATATTGCATAGTGTTTGTGTACAACATATGATTAATACATGTCAGTATTATGTTTTAGTATTTTAACTATGCAGAATGTTAGAAACACAAGTGAGAAGAATGAAGGAAATATGTATACCAAGAAGGCCAAACGCAAGCGTGAGACATGCCAAGTTCGTAATCAACTTCCTTATCTGATTACCTGAATCAGTTAAACGAGTTGAATAACTAAATATGATATTATCATAAACTGATGATGATTTCATGAAGCAAAACTCAAGATTCACCCACCCTCAAAATCATAAAGCAAAAAACAAACCATTACAAGTGACTACTTTCATTCAAAAATAACTCAATAACATTCAACTAGAAAATGTACCTTGGATGAAATTATAAATGAATAGCAAGCTCCACACCCTGAATGTAATGACCTTTTACCTAATTATTCCCCATAGAGAACTGCCCAAAAGCGCTCGAGTAATAAGAGACGACAAACCAATTCACCACCCAAAGCGACTTCTCATAAGCTTTAAACCTTTAAAAGGCAAAATCATTTTTCATCATAAGCTTTTCAGCAAGCAACAACCTAACAGGAAACACAATTCATGTGGCTAGGGTTTGTTAGTGTCTAAATTCTGGTGCTTTATTTGGTGTTCATCAAACAAGTTGAATGTAAAACACCTAAAGTAAAACTTAAACTCAAAAATCAACTGAAACAGAGTAGGAAACTCAAGAAATCATTAATCATATCTACTCTACTCATATCGGCTGCTCAGTGTCACGAATAGACAAATAACATGCAAAAATCATGAAATCCGTCACAAGCAGAAGGTATATTGCACTTCAACATGTCAATCTCAAGTCAAGTATCCAGATTGAACATTAAATAAGAGAAAAATTGATGTTTGAATACCTACTTATATAAAGGGAGTACTAGGAAATATCACCCTCTTCGCTTTCTGTTTTTCCGTCTGTTGGGAATGAATCTCCACAATAACGAAGGAGATGAATGTTTGATCACTATCTAAAGGCTTCCGTGTGGTGGTTTTGCCGCGAACTGAACAATACCAGATTGACGCAGATTGTGTTGTGTGAGATAGTTGGAGGTTTCTAATGGGGGGAATGATTCTAATGGGGGGAATGAAATTTTCAAACCAAAATAATGGTGTGGGATTTGGTGGGAATTAATTGGTGTGGGATTTGGTGGGAATAGGGTTGTTCATGAGCCGAGCCGAGCTAGAGCAAGCTCGGGCTCGGCTCGATTATAAACCGAGCTGGCTCGGCTCGGCTCGGATTTGAAACCGAGCTGAAAATCTAAGCTCGGGCTCGGCTTGGTTTTAAACCGAGCTGCCTCGGTTCGGCTTGGTTTGGGTCGATTTTAAAAATAAAAATTAATACATACCTCTCAAAATTCAGTATTCTAAAATATTATTCAATACTTCAAAAGAACATATTTAAAATAAGTTCAACCTAATACATTACAAGCCAAAATCATGTTCAACAACACAAAATAAGTTTTATATTTCAAGTAAATACAATATTTGTTCATTAGCACGGCAATCAACCTTTAAATATGTCATAGATATCAAACTACAAGCCTAAATACATGTAAATAGTAATCACTTTTTTGTAATATATTATATGTATATAAAAATAAAATATATTATAAGTAAAATAATTCGAGCTAAGCCGAGCCGAGCTACCAAGCGAGTCAAACCGAGCCAATTTGGCTCGTCACGAGCCGAGCCGAGCTAGGCTCACTTTCTAACCGAGCCGAGCCGGCTCGGCTCACTTTCTAACCGAGCCATATCGAGCGAGCTTTTTCCGAGCTAAATCCGAGCGAGCTTCGAGCGAGCTCCGAGCCGCGAGCTTTTTGGACAGCCCTAGGTGGGAAGTAATTTTTTTTTTGGGGATAACCGTAAAGGAAAATAAAACTAAATTATATTTTACAGGTTAATTACTTAGGGGTTGTTTGTTTACCTCTTAATAAGGCTCTTAATGGTTCAGACATCTTACTGATTCAGCATTTAATGGTTTACACTGTTTGTTTCGCGAGCAAATGTCTGAATGGTTCAGACATTTGCCTCTGAATGGTTAAGACCTCTAACTTGAATTGGTTAGACATTTGCCTCTGAACGGTTAACCATTATACTGGCTCTTAATGGTCCAAGATCTTTTACTGGTTCAGCACTTAATGATTCAGACTCTTACTGGTTAAGCACTTAACCATTCAGAAGTTGCCAAACATCCACTTAATTTATCAAGTTAAAATATGTTTTAAAGATACTTAATAATTGGGTATTAATAGATTTATCAAAATAAAAATTAAACGTACCTGAAAATTATGTTTTTGATATAAAAAATTATACAAAATTTAGATATAATTTGCAAATATCTCCACGTTATGTGTCGAAAGAATTATATTTTTCTTGTAGAATTAAGTTTTACAACTTTCAAAGCTAATACAATGTATAGTTAGATATATTAGTTATTAACTAGGGGGTGGGCTCGGTACCACACCGGTATAAAAATATCAATCCTGCAAATCCTTAAAAATTGGTTCCGATAGAGGTGCACAAAAGCACATACCCGAAATTAGTTATTTTTGTATCCGGATATTTGATACTCGTAACTGAACCCGACCCTACCCGTAGGGTATGGTAGACTATACATTTTGAGATCAATACCCATATCCGATTTATACCTGAAAATACACAGAACTCGTCATACCCTATACCCTATATCTGATCCCAGCTAAACCCAGTACCGGCTACTGGTTTCTTTTAATAGTCAATAGAATATTCAAAAATTTAATGTATATCTTTTATGTTTACCTTACAACTTTTATATTTATTTTTTTTAAATGCATGTTCTAAAGCAAATAACTCGTACTTGAGTGATCTTATGTTTTTGTAATTTATTTTAATTATTTTTACAAATTACAAAACAAATATATTTTTTAAACAAATATATTTTTTGTGTAAAATAATAAAAAAGAAACTTATTTTATAAAATCGGGTATTAATACTCGAACCTGTACCCGGTTCCAATGCCTAGTATACCCGAACCCGATTATACCCTACCCGAGTAAATAGGGTATGGTTTTTCTTCTCAATACACGTACCTGAACCCTACCTGGTTTCTCTCAATGCCCGACTTCCAATACCTGATCATACCTGAAACCGGTTCCATAGCCCGGACAAGATATTAAAAAAACTCGATTTCTGCACCTCTAGGTACCAATACCAGTACCGAAAATGTTCTGTACGGTACCGGTATGGTACGGTATTTGAAGCCAAAATATGTAAAATATTGGTACCGAACCGAGCCGGTACCAAACCGAAAATACCATCCCGAAAACGCCAAAAAGTTATACCAAATTGTGACATTTGCATATTTTCAATCGTTGAACAATTTCGATCATTTTCGTGTTCAATAAAATGTTATATTTTATTTACGAAACACGTAACCGTACGATCGAACGAAACGATATCCATGACATTTTTGGAACAAAATTCGAGTTACGCTTGCCTTGACACCTTTATATAACCTAAATGTTAGGTTAAAAGGGGTTAAAAATGACAAAATGCGACAATACAAGTCCGGGGGTTAAAACTGCCAAAATTTGAAACTTTTGTGCTACAAGGGTCTTACGGATCGTAAGGTAAAACCCCATATGGTCCGTATGGACACCAGTGACAGTAGAATGTAGCTGTCCTTCACAGCTCATTCCCTTGGTCTCCAAGTCGCGAAATTTCCACCAATTCACCTCCTTTGGACATGTGTGATGACACTAAGCATGTCTTAACACCTGGAGGGACACTTGGCTTAATCTTGTGAGCTCAAATTCACTATAAATAGCCTTGAATTTGAGCCATTCCAACTTGCTCATTTCATATTTTCTTCTCCCATTCTCTTGGAGCTTGTTTCCAGCTTTTGGAAGCCTCCTATCTATTAGACTATGGGTCCACGGGCTCGGTTAGGTTTCTAGGGTTACTCGTAATCCCTATATATTGTAACCTACTCATTCAATAATAATAATCATCCAGTCTTTAATAATCTTACATGGTATCAGAGCCAGCCTAGGCTCTATACCGTTTTCGCCGCGCCACACACAAATATACAAACCCTAGCCATCACCATTTGAGAAAAACCCTAGACAGGGCGGCGTGCCGCCACTGCCGCCCTGTCCGGTCTTTGTTCGTTTTTTGTTTCCATTTTTTTCAGTTTTGTGTTCAAATAAAGCTTCGTCTTCGGTTCTAGATTTACCGGTCTTCTTACGGTCTCTTACCACACAGATGATGCGACGGCTCATCCTGTTGATTTCGCATCTCCGTCAAGTCGCCCCTTGCCGTCGTGCCGCCGCCGCTCATTAGACTACGGTCTTCGCCGTGCCGCCTGCAGGATTACGATCCGCAGTCGCGCCGCTACCAGCCGCCGCTGCACTGCCGTATTGGTTGTCTCTTGATGGATTACGAGATCATTCAAAACCGTGTATCGAAGATTATGGATTGAAGATTGCAAGATTATGGAATTTTGACCGAAATCGAAGACAGTTTTTTAGGGTTTATTATTGTTTTTTTTTGTTTTCAGTCTAAGCTTCTAGTTCCATCCGCTACGACTGCGGGGGAGTATTAGACTATGGGCCCACGTGCTCGGTTAGGTTTCTAGGGTTACTCGTAATCCCTATATATTGTAACCTACTCATTCAATAATAATAATCATCCAGTCTTTAATAATCTTACACTATCTTGTGTTCTGAAAGTGTTCTTCAACACAAGTAAGTGCTCTTCCTAGTTCTTTCATTATTTTGGCTATTTTCAGCCAAAAGTCAAACAGTTTGACTTTCTGTTTGACTTTCGGTTCTAACTATTTTGGTCAAGTCAAAGTTCAAATTGAACATTGCAATGTGATCGTAATCACGAAGGTATTAATCCCTTGTGATTGCACCTTCTGATTACCACGTTTAGTAGGTGAAGTGACGAGTCAAAGTTTTACGAATTAAAAGTCAAAAATGCATAAAAGTGCATTTTACGACGAAACTGTTTTCGTGTATTAAAACTTAAAGTTTTGACATCAAATCAGTTTAATAACATTATTAGACATGTTCCCAACGTGTCTAACTCGTCATTTCTAGTTTAGTGCTTATTTCTTAGTCGTAAGTCGAGCGGTTTGACTACAGCTTTAACTTTCGAATCTGACCCGTTTGGTCAATCTTAGGACCAAGCGCATTTTTATGACCATAGTAATATAGGGAATAACCCTCTGTGGTTGTACCTTGTGGTCATATCGTTTGGTTAGTTATATGACGCGTCGATTTTACGTTTTTTTAAATTGCCGAAAACGCCTTTTTGGCGCATAAAATGGTTTTAAGCATATAAAACCAATGTTTTGACATATAAACTGATGTTGCAACATAATCAAACTTGTTTTGACAGATTTGTCACACCCCAACCGATGCCGGAAACATCGGGGCGCGACACTGAGCGAAACAGATTGTCCAGGAGAAATCCATAACAACTAATATTACCAAATATTTAAAGCTACGTCCCATACCATAACATATCCAGCAAAATATTTAATACAGACATAGTATCTCAAAGACAATTAAATTGTTTCAACAACTCAGAATTAAATGTGACGTTTCTATACCTCCTATCTTGATTCCATAACAGCAAGCATAGCATAAGAATCCTAAACACCTGTCACATACGTTAAAGTAAAAGTCAATACACCTAGTGTAAAGGTGAGCATACAAGTTTAATAGTATAATAGTAGCGAAAGCGATTTACGCATAACCAGCATGTAACATATTGAAAAGTGAAGCAAGTAAGCTATCGACAATGAAATATGCACAGACATGACTGCAAGTTGTAAAATGCACAACACATATCGCCACTGCGACACGTGAAGTAATACCCTTAACAACCCCTGTCCACGACAGGTGCTGAGTCCAAACTATAGTACTATCGTTGCTAAGGTGTCAGGCAACAATCACTGTGTAAACATAACATACAAGCATTCATCGAATAACACGTATAACATGCAGAACGGTTAGCGTGGAAAAGTAGTTACGTTGTGTGTCGAAGTGATTTTGATATAAGTAACGTATGTAATACCCAATAGTGCGTTAAGCAAAAAGGGATCGAGTATACTCACAGATCGTGTTTACTAAATAAACACAGTCTTGGATTGAAGGGAGCGCTGGAAAGTTAGCCTGATCAGATAACGACAGTATAAGCGTTGAACAGTGCGTAAAACGGTGTCGATTGAGCTGAGTGACGGATTGTGATCCGATCGAATGACCTTCCGGACGGATGGTCATTCGTTTGGAAAGGAGGTGTTTGTGAACTTTGAAGTTTTCGTTGTAGCATTATAAAAAGTGAGAAGTATCTCTATTTGTCCAGCCATCCGATCGGATGGTCATCCGGACGGATGGCCGTTCGATCGGATGGTGGTTCGTTTGAGTGAGATTCTAAAGATTCAAGTCCCTTGGTAGGATAGTCATTCGATCGGATAGTCGTCCGATCGGATGACTATTCGTTTGGAACTGATATTCTTTGAAGTTTTGAAAAATGTTTAAGTTGTTGAAAGTCACTAGTCACCTGGTCGGATCGTCGTTTGATCGGAGGGTGATCCGATATGATGGCGATTTGATCGGTAACTTGTTCGTTCAGGAACTTGTAAGATTTGTTAAGTTTAGAAAGTTTTGCGATTGAACCGAGACGGTATGACAACTTGTAGTACAACGGAAACCTCATCAGGTCCAACTCATCCGGCCAGACGGGAATCTCCCCTTTCGATCCGTACCAGCTGTCTACTAACGGTGTTTCATGTTCAACCCGTGAATCGGTTGTCTCCTTAATAGTAATCCGTTCTCAGACCGGCACTTCACTAGAAAATGAGTAAGAGCCCTGAACGAGCTCGGATTCTATCGGTTTAGAGTGAAAAGTGAAGAAAGTTTGAAGAAGAGTTTGAAACACTTTGATTATACTTAGATTTAGGTGAAATCAGTGTTTGAACATTGTCGAAATCCTTTAGATCTGAGTTGTTCTTGGTGAGATGAGATCATACTTTGGTGTTCATATGAACCTGCAATGACGTCACTCAAAAACAACCCAAATCAGATGGATTTCATGGTTAAAAGTTGTGATTTATGGGTGAAATCGATGAGAAAGTGTGTGTAGATCAAGGAAGTACAATGTCACACCCCCAAAATCCACATGCGGAGTATCACCGCTTGGAGGCGTGACTGACCAGGATCAACCCACTAATCATATCGAACAAGTAAATAATTAATTGTAAAAGTACAACCAACACGAATAGTGTCCAAAACAAACATAGTTTAAGTTATGAGCGGAAGCATAATGTTTAAAACCAAATCATAGTTCAAGTATCCAAATGTTTAACATGGCACACAGCTGTCCATGTCCCACAACGACTCTCCCTTGTGCAAGCTCCAGCTAAGTACCTATAGACCTGCAAAGCATGTAGTAACGAGTCAACAACTAGTTGAGTGAGTTCACGTTTGGTTGTCCAGTTTATAGTTATTCCGAAAACACAGTTTGTTCTTTACCAGCTGTCCAGCCGTGGGGGTTACCCCATAGTTCGAAAAACATTTATTAGTTACCCGTTCTTACGTTGGCTATTCCAGCCCGGCTCTATGGCCGTGGGGGCTACCCCATGTTTAATTCACCAGACTCGTTACCATATCGACTACTAACGTTCGTCATGTTTAAGTGCCCTAACGTCTGTGTCTATCATCACTGACGTGCCATAGTCCATTAGTCCACGCCCGTCCTCTGCGGCACGGTGTGAGGTTTGTTAAACCTAATAGCGCTATTTAACTAATGACCCGTTCGCCATTGGCCTCGGCGATTAAGTCGATATAAAACGGAGGGACTTCGTTGATAGAGTTCTAGTCTAGTATAGTTTTATACGTCTCAACCGGACGAGGAATCTATGTTCCTGGTTACGTCTCAACAGGACGAGGAATCTATATTCCTTAACCCATTCCCAACCCCTGGGAACCCCATGCTTTGTAACGGAGTGTGAACTCACCTTGGTTTGCTCGGCAGATTACACAGAAAAGTCAAGACTAGCAGCTAGTGGTCAACCACGTCCTAACATGGTTATCATACAAGTCAGGTTCACGTTCGAGTTAAGCACATAAGTATCACATAGATAGCAAATAAGAAACACGTACGGGTCATGGCAACATACATCAACACGTTCAACAGTTAATAGCGTATTCAAGATTTGGGCTCACACAAGCTTAAATGGCCTTGTGCGAGCCGTCCATTAAAGCCCAATAAAACCCAGCCCAATGCATATAACTTACGGCCCAAAAACAATAAACAAATCATCTTGTGCGATCAGCTCTATTACCCAACCCATGTCTACGGCCCAACAATTAAAAACAAATAACCAGCTTGTGCGGCCCAATCACAACAAACAACAAACTATCTTGTACGGTTCATGTGTCTTGTGCGACTCATTTTGGGCTTGAAGGCCCAACCGTTAAACACATGCAGCATGTGCGATCCGGCAGACCTTGTGCGACTGGATGTGCCTTGTACGACTGACCAGACTTGTGCGAAAGGACCCCTTATGCGACTAGGGGCCTTGTGCGACTGGTTAACAAACTTTCGTGAATCAAGCAGCCAGTTACATCTATTCCATCATTTCCTATTTTACAATAAGTCAACTAACAGTTTATCTTATTTCCAATTCCATATACCATCGATCAACTAACCAATTTATTATTTAATTAATAGGAACAATCAAATGCATAACAACTCATCATCATCCTTAAAATCTATCATTCAAAACATCCAACATGGTCGACAACTGTCCATCACCTCCAAAGGTTATTGGACCAAATAGTTGGGTGGTTTGACTAATTATTAGATTGAAATATGAATCATGTGCAGACCCTTTATCACAATCATGTGCAAGTAATTATGAAGAAATCCTTAAAATACAATCACATGCTCAATCCTCATAGATACACACTGTTCGATCAAAAACAACAATCATTAACCACATCAATTAACTAACAACCCTATGTTGACCTATAGTACTATACATGTGAGCCGATTTTTAAGAATATTAAGATTAATATTTTACATCATCATAAATCATACCAGTATACAACCATCGATCAATATTAAATCAAACCCTTAAGTTTCGAATCGAATACATATATAGCCGATTATATTCATCCATGCTTAATCACATAAGATTCGAAACAATCATAACAATACATCATCAATCATGTCGAGTATATATAACACCCATCATAAAATCATCAAACAATTGTTAACATACTAACCGAATAGAAAAGGGACAAGAATTGATCCGATCAAAAGAATAAACTCCGATGAAGAGGATGTTTGGCTGCCTTCGGTTCGTGAGAGAGAGAGAGAGAGAGCTAGGGTTTTTGTGTGTGAGATGATTTGCAAAGTATGAGGAGTATACCCTATTCTCTAATGTTATGCAACAAGAGAAAGAGTGGGCCGAACCCCCAATGGGCTGCCCATGCTTCGAATGCAAATGGTGGCCCGAATGGGCTTGTGCGATCGGGTGAGCGTTGTGCGTTTGAGTCGTTCATATACATACATACGTACAACACAACATATATTCACATAACATTTAACACAAAGTCACATATAATCTCATTAATTCATCATAACAAATAGTTACACCAAGTTCAAATACGTTACATCAAGTACGTTGATAGGTTCGGAAATACGAGTTGTCACATTATCCCCAAGTTGAAAGAAATTTCGTCCCGAAATTTAGCACGTACTCACTGAGGAAGCTAGTTAAGTTGCATGGTTTTCCTGGTTTTCCTGGGGTGTCACATTCTCCCCCCGTTGATCTGGAATTTCGTCCCGAAATTCCGTAGCTTCAGCCCCAGTAGTGGTTGCACCGGTTGTGAACAGTTGGGGATACTTTTGTTTCATCTGATCTTCGCGTTCCCAGGTGAACTCTGGGCCGCGACGTGAGTTCCATCGAACTCGAACGAGAGGTATTCTGGTATGCTTGAGGACCTTAACATCCCGGTCCGTGATTTCAACAGGTTCCTCGACGAATCGTAACTGCTCGTCGACCGTGAGCTCCTTCAAAGGAACTACGTGGGTCTCATCTGACAGGCACTTCTTCAGATTAGACACGTGGAAAACATTGTGAACTGCACTGAGTTCTGCTGGTAAGTTCAATCTGTAGGCCACCTTGCCTATCTTCTCAATGACTTCGAAAGGTCCAACGTATCGTGGATTGAGTTTGCCGCGTTTGCCAAAACGAACCACACCCTTCCAGGGCGAAACTTTGAGTAGTGCTCGATCCCCAACCTGGAATTCGAGTAGTTTTCTATCCTTATCGGCGTATGCTTTCTGACGGTCACGAGCTGCCGCCATGCGTTGTTGGATTTGAGCAATTTTCTCTGTTGTGTCTACCACATGTTCTGGACCAGTGATCTGACTATCCCCCACCTCTGCCCAACAAAGAGGTGACCGGCATTTACGCCCGTACAATGCCTCAAACGGAGCAGCTTTAATGCTGGTGTGGTAGCTATTGTTGTACGAAAATTCCACAAGTGGCAGGTGCCTTTCCCAGCCGTTGCCAAAGTCAATCACACATGCCCTAAGCATGTCTTCGAGGGTCTGGATGGTACGTTCCGACTGCCCATCCGTTTGCGGGTGATAAGCTGTGCTCATATCTAACCTTGAGCCAAAGGACTTATGCATTGCTTGCCACAGTTCTGATGTAAAACGTGCATCTCGATCCGAGATGATGGAGATGGGCACCCCGTGCCTCGAGACAATTTCCTTGAGGTATACTTCTGCTAGGGTGGAGAACTTATCCGTTTCTTTAATAGCCAGGAAGTGAGCAGACTTTGTGAGTCGATCCACGATCACCCAAATAGTATCATTACCACGTTGAGATCTAGGCAGGCCAGTAACAAAATCCATGGAAATTTGCTCCCATTTCCATTGTGGTATCTCTGGTTGTTGAAGGGGGCCTGAAGGTTTCTGGTATTCCGCCTTGACTCTCGCACAAGTCAAGCACTTGCTAACGTAAGTTGCTATGTGTGCCTTCATGCTAGGCCACCAGTATGTGGTTTTGATATCGTGGTACATTTTGTCCGAACCAGGGTGCACTGAGTAGCGAGACTTGTGTGCTTCATCCATCACAAGCTCTCGTAGGTTGCCATAAAGTGGGACCCAAATGCGTCCCGTGACGTAGTAAGCACCGTCTTCTTTCTGTTCTAAGCGTTGCCTTGAGCCGCGTAGGGCTTCAGCCCTGACATTTTCTGGTTTCAATGCTTCTACCTGAGCATTTCGTATTTGAGAAGGAAGATTAGACTGTATAGTAAGTTGTAAAGCTCGCACGCGCTTAGGCGCAGTGTCCTTTCGACTGAGGGTGTCGGCCACAACATTGGCTTTGCCCGGGTGATACCTGATCGAGCATTCGTAATCGTTCAGCAGTTCGACCCATCGTCGTTGTCTCATATTGAGTTCTTTCTGTTTAAAGATGTGTTCAAGACTTCTGTGATCAGTGTAGATAGCACACTTGGTGCCATACAAGTAGTGTCGCCATATCTTAAGTGCAAAAACAACCGCTCCCAGCTCTAGATCGTGTGTAGTGTAGTTCTTCTCATGAACCTTGAGTTGGCGTGAAGCGTATGCTATAACTTTATCCCGCTGCATCAATACGCAACCAAGACCCTGAATGGATGCGTCGCAATAAACCACAAAGTCGTCTGTGCCCTCTGGCAATGAAAGGATAGGTGCACTGCAAAGTCTATCCTTTAAGTGTTGAAACGCTAACTCTTGTGCGTTTCCCCAACGATAAACAACGCCCTTCTGCGTTAGTGAAGTAAGAGGCTGAGCAATCTTAGAAAAATCCTTGATAAATCTCCTGTAGTAACCTGCCAATCCCAAGAATTGGCGAATTTCCGTTGGTGTACGAGGTGCAGGCCAGCTCTTGATTGACTCTACCTTGGATGGATCAACGTGAATTCCATCCTTGTTCACTACATGGCCTAGGAAATGGACTTCACGAAGCCAGAAGTCACATTTTGAAAATTTGGCATACAGCTGTTCCTTTCGAAGGAGTTCCAAAATAAGTCGTAAGTGTTGCTCGTGCTCCTCCTGACTCTTAGAATAGATCAGGATGTCATCGATGAAAACTATAACGAACTTGTCTAGGTACGGCTTGCACACTCGATTCATCAAATCCATGAAGACCGCTGGTGCGTTTGTCATCCCAAAAGGCATAACCAAAAACTCATAGTGGCCATAACGTGTTCTGAAGGTTGTTTTGGAGACGTCCTCTTCTCGGACTCTCAGCTGGTGATACCCTGATCTCAAATCAATCTTTGAATAGTAGCTCGACCCTTGCAGCTGGTCGAACAGGTCGTCAATGCGTGGAAGAGGATAGCGATTCTTCACAGTCACCTTGTTCAACTCACGGTAGTCGATGCACATTCTAAATGTACCGTCTTTCTTCTTCACAAAAAGCACTGGAGCTCCCCAGGGCGAAGAGCTAGGACGGATAAAACCCTTATCTAAGAGTTCTTGTAATTACGTAGATAGCTCTTTCAACTCTGATGGAGCTAAGCGATACGGTGCACGAGCTATGGGTGCCACTCCAGGAGCTAGCTCGATTTGGAACTCGACCTGGCGATGAGGCGGGAGGCCAGGTAGTTCCTCAGGAAATACCTCAGGATAATCGCGTACAACTGGAAAGTCTTCTATCTTTTTCTCTTTCTTCGAGGTGTCAGTAACAAGAGCCAGAAAGGCAGTGTGGCCCTTACGCAAACACTTTTGGGCCTTAAGGGAAGAAATGATGCTCACAACAGCACCACTCTTGTCGCCACGAATCATAAGAGGTTCAGCGCCTGGGCGAGGAATACGGACAATCTTTTCGTTGCAAAGGATCTCAGCTTGATGTTGGGATAACCAGTCCATCCCAATGACAACGTCGAAACTACCCAGAGTAATAGGAAGAAGGTCGATCGAGAAAGTGTGATCAGCAAGAACGAGATTACAACCTTTGACTACGTGTGTGACCTCTAAACTCTTACCATTAGCTAACTCTACAGCATGTTTGGGGTTCAAAGGTGTTGGGGTACGCTTAAGCAGTTGACTAACTTTTTGGGACACATAACTAGTATCAGCACCCGAATCAAATAAAACAGTAACGTAAAAGTCGTCGAGAAGGAACTTACCCGTCACAACATTGGGATCATTCCTTGCTTCTCCATTGCCAATAACGAACGCACGGCCCCTTGCCCCATTGCCATTGTTGCCCCCGTTGTTTCCATTCCCCTGATTGTTGTTATTATTGTTGTTCTGGTTCAGCTGGGGACAGTCCTTCTTGAAGTGGCCTTCAGCTCCACACTGAAAGCACCCTCTGTTGTTACCCTGTTGTTGTTGCTGCTGACGTTGATTTTGTGGGGCTCGCTGTTGTTGCTGATTTTGGTTCGCGGGAAACTGACTCCTACATTCTCTCGCAATATGACCAGGCTTGTTGCACCGATGGCAGTTACTTCTGGTGCATGGCCCACTGTGATGTAAGTTACAACGATTACATTTGGGGTGATTTCCTTTGTATCCACCATGACCTTGGCTACCTGACGATTGTTGACTAGGACTCTTATACTCTTCAGTTCTTCTCTGCTGCGACTGGGATTGAACAGAAGTCGAACCTCTGCTTGAGGCTCCATCCCATTTACGTTTGTTATCACTGGGAGGTTCAGAGGTAGCTGTGGCACTAATGCGTTTTGGTAGCCTGTTCTGCTCCACCGCCTGATCAGTGAGACGGTGAGCCAACTGAACAACCTGCTGGTAAGTGGCGAGGTTTGCTGATGTCACGTGACTTTGGATTTCTGGCTTCAGACCCTTGAGGTAAAGTTCAATACGCTTAATTGGAGGGTCTACCATAGTAGGACACAGTAGAGCAAGCTCATTCGATCTCTTAGTAAACGCCTCAATTTCCAACCCCATCATCTTGAGGTTGAAGAACTCGACTTCCAGTTTATGAATGTCGTCACGAGTGCAATATTCTTCCCTGATCATCTCTTTAAAATTGTTCCATGGGGTGGCGTTAGCAGCAACCAACCCCAGCATTTGCACTTGGGCGTTCCACCATGTGAGGGCTAAACCCTCGAGAGTGCCGGTAGCATATTTCACCCTGCGTGCCTCAGGGCATTCACACATTTCGAACACAGATTCCAGTTTTTCAAACCAGTGGAGGAGACCTACTGCTCCTTCAGTGCCACTAAAAGTAGTGGGTCGGCAGTCCATGAAAGTTTTGAAGGTGCACACAGGTGGCTGAGCATGTTGACCTCCCGCTTGTGCGGCCGCAACCGCTTCGGCAACTCGTTCGTTAATAAGAGCCGTCAACTGGGCTTGAGTCATGTTGATGCGTCCAGACATGATCTTCATATAAGGGAAACATGGGTGAGAGGGGTTCACGAATGTGCGAGGACAGAAGAGAGTAAGCACACACATGTTCAAGCAAGAGTAGCTATACTAGCTAAGCATATCATGAGCAAAGTTCTACGTAATCTAGCAAGTAGGCAATAAAACACAAACCATATCACCTAGAATGTCGAGCCTTGCACGTGGAGTGAAGCGTCGTTGTGGATCGTAGAGCACTGTACAGGTTATAGTCTGGTTTTAACAAAAAACGTTTTCCTTTATTAAAACCAAGTTCTCTATAACCAATGGCTCTGATACCAATCTGTCACACCCCCAAAATCCACATGCGGAGTATCACCGCTTGGAGGCGTGACTGACCAGGATCAACCCACTAATCATATCGAACAAGTAAATAATTAATTGTAAAAGTACAACCAACACGAATAGTGTCCAAAACAAACATAGTTTAAGTTATGAGCGGAAGCATAATGTTTAAAACCAAATCATAGTTCAAGTATCCAAATGTTTAACATGGCACACAGCTGTCCATGTCCCACAACGACTCTCCCTTGTGCAAGCTCCAGCTAAGTACCTATAGACCTGCAAAGCATGTAGTAACGAGTCAACAACTAGTTGAGTGAGTTCACGTTTGGTTGTCCAGTTTATAGTTATTCCGAAAACACAGTTTGTTCTTTACCAGCTGTCCAGCCGTGGGGGTTACCCCATAGTTCGAAAAACATTTATTAGTTACCCGTTCTTACGTTGGCAATTCCAGCCCGGCTCTATGGCCGTGGGGGCTACCCCATGTTTAATTCACCAGACTCGTTACCATATCGACTACTAACGTTCGTCATGTTTAAGTGCCCTAACGTCTGTGTCTATCATCACTGACGTGCCATAGTCCATTAGTCCACGCCCGTCCTCTGCGGCACGGTGTGAGGTTTGTTAAACCTAATAGCGCTATTTAACTAATGACCCGTTCGCCATTGGCCTCGGCGATTAAGTCGATATAAAACGGAGGGACTTCGTTGATAGAGTTCTAGTCTAGTATAGTTTTATACGTCTCAACCGGACGAGGAATCTATGTTCCTGGTTACGTCTCAACAGGACGAGGAATCTATATTCCTTAACCCATTCCCAACCCCTGGGAACCCCATGCTTTGTAACGGAGTGTGAACTCACCTTGGTTTGCTCGGCAGATTACACAGAAAAGTCAAGACTAGCAGCTAGTGGTCAACCACGTCCTAACATGGTTATCATACAAGTCAGGTTCACGTTCGAGTTAAGCACATAAGTATCACATAGATAGCAAATAAGAAACACGTACGGGTCATGGCAACATACATCAACACGTTCAACAGTTAATAGCGTATTCAAGATTTGGGCTCACACAAGCTTAAATGGCCTTGTGCGAGCCGTCCATTAAAGCCCAATAAAACCCAGCCCAATGCATATAACTTACGGCCCAAAAACAATAAACAAATCATCTTGTGCGATCAGCTCTATTACCCAACCCATGTCTACGGCCCAACAATTAAAAACAAATAACCAGCTTGTGCGGCCCAATCACAACAAACAACAAACTATCTTGTACGGTTCATGTGTCTTGTGCGACTCATTTTGGGCTTGAAGGCCCAACCGTTAAACACATGCAGCATGTGCGATCCGGCAGACCTTGTGCGACTGGATGTGCCTTGTACGACTGACCAGACTTGTGCGAAAGGACCCCTTATGCGACTAGGGGCCTTGTGCGACTGGTTAACAAACTTTCGTGAATCAAGCAGCCAGTTACATCTATTCCATCATTTCCTATTTTACAATAAGTCAACTAACAGTTTATCTTATTTCCAATTCCATATACCATCGATCAACTAACCAATTTATTATTTAATTAATAGGAACAATCAAATGCATAACAACTCATCATCATCCTTAAAATCTATCATTCAAAACATCCAACATGGTCGACAACTGTCCATCACCTCCAAAGGTTATTGGACCAAATAGTTGGGTGGTTTGACTAATTATTAGATTGAAATATGAATCATGTGCAGACCCTTTATCACAATCATGTGCAAGTAATTATGAAGAAATCCTTAAAATACAATCACATGCTCAATCCTCATAGATACACACTGTTCGATCAAAAACAACAATCATTAACCACATCAATTAACTAACAACCCTATGTTGACCTATAGTACTATACATGTGAGCCGATTTTTAAGAATATTAAGATTAATATTTTACATCATCATAAATCATACCAGTATACAACCATCGATCAATATTAAATCAAACCCTTAAGTTTCGAATCGAATACATATATAGCCGATTATATTCATCCATGCTTAATCACATAAGATTCGAAACAATCATAACAATACATCATCAATCATGTCGAGTATATATAACACCCATCATAAAATCATCAAACAATTGTTAACATACTAACCGAATAGAAAAGGGACAAGAATTGATCCGATCAAAAGAATAAACTCCGATGAAGAGGATGTTTGGCTGCCTTCGGTTCGTGAGAGAGAGAGAGAGAGAGCTAGGGTTTTTGTGTGTGAGATGATTTGCAAAGTATGAGGAGTATACCCTATTCTCTAATGTTATGCAACAAGAGAAAGAGTGGGCCGAACCCCCAATGGGCTGCCCATGCTTCGAATGCAAATGGTGGCCCGAATGGGCTTGTGCGATCGGGTGAGCGTTGTGCGTTTGAGTCGTTCATATACATACATACGTACAACACAACATATATTCACATAACATTTAACACAAAGTCACATATAATCTCATTAATTCATCATAACAAATAGTTACACCAAGTTCAAATACGTTACATCAAGTACGTTGATAGGTTCGGAAATACGAGTTGTCACATACAAGATTTGGAGTGAAAACTTACAAGAATCGCGAGGAATCGAGAGAAAAGGGCCGAGAATGCGCTGGGTCGGAGGAGAGTTGTCACATCACGTGAACAGTGATGTGATAGGTGAGTATTTATAGGGGAAGGAGGAGAAAGGCGATGGTTCGCGTGGGTTGGTTTCCGAGTTTTCGTTTCGAGCGTTGAGCGTTGCGATGCGTTTAAGCGAGTGTCGAATAAGTGATGCGATATTTTTAAATAGTAGTTACACAAATAACATAACTAACATACAACAACATAAGTAACCTTGCGTTTGCAGTACGCGATGAGTTTGCGTTGTGATAGAGTTGCGATTGCGTTTTCGAATAACACCTTTAACATATATAATCATGCACAAGTAACACATAATTTCGCACACACATGTAAAACAATATCCAGAACTGCGATTCAAGTTGCGATGCGATAGCGATGAGATTAGCGTTAAGTAGATTAGTGTTAAATAGCGTTTATTCCATTGTTACTTCACATAATACAACTAAAACAACGTAAACTAAAGTATCGATTAACGAGGTTCGTGAGTACAAGTAATAATTAAGCAAGGAATGACAGATTTGATTAGCAATCTTTTCTTCCTTTGACTTTGATTTTGACTTGTACTTTGACTTCAAAAAGTCGGGTTGTTACAGCCTCCCCTACTTTAGGGAATTTCGTCCGGAAATTAAGGCATAGGCGTAACGAATAGCTGTGGATACTTAGCCTTCATGTCACTTTCGAGTTCCCAGGTGAACTCGGCACCGCGTTTGCCTTCCCAGCGAATCTTCACTATGGGAATGCGTGAGCGTCGGAGCTTCTTGGTTTCTCGATCCATGATCTCGACTGGCTTTTCCATGAAGTGTAATGTTTCGTCCACTTGTAGATCCTCAAGTGGTACATGTAAATCCTGCTCGGCTAGACACTTTTTGAGGTTCGAAACGTGGAAAGTCGGGTGGACGTTGCTAAGTTCCTCCGGTAGTTCGAGTCGGTAGGCCACTTTGCCAATTCTTTCCAGAATTTTAAAGGGTCGAACATATCGAGGCGCTAACTTTCCTTTCTTGCCGAATCTGATCACCCCCTTCCAAGGTGAAACCTTTAGGAGCACGTGATCGCCAACGTCAAATTCAAGGGGCTTGCGGCGTCTATAGGCGTAACTCTTTTGACGACTCCGAGCTTTCGACAGATTGTCTCGTATTTGGAGGATTTTGTCAGTCGTTTCTTGCAACAACTCAGGACCGGTAATTTACGAATCTCTGATCTCGTGCCATACAATAGGCGATCGACATTTTTCTTCTATACAATGCCTCAAATGGTGCCATTTGAATGCTAGAATGATAACTGTTATTGTACGAGAATTCGATCAAAGGTAAGTGCGTGTCCCAATTACCACCGAAATCTATGACACACGAGCGAAGCATGTCTTCTAGGGTACGAATCGTGCGTTTAGTCTGACCGTCGGTTTGGGGATGGAAAGCGGTACTTATATTAAGAGTAGTACCGAGAGCAGATTGAAATGTTTCCATAGACGCGAGGTAAACCGACCATCGCGGTCAGAGATGATATCATGAGGCGTCCCGTGTCGACATATAATTTTGTCGGTGTAGATCTGTGCTAATCGTTCTACCTTAAAGTCTTTTCGTATCGGCAGAAAATGAGCAGAATTAGTAAGACGATCAACGATAACCCAGATGCTATCGTGACCTGATGGCGTGCACGGGAGTTTCGTTATAATGTCCATAGCTATACTCTCCCATTTCCACATAGGGATCTTGGGTTGGATGAGTAAGCCAGAGGGTCTTTGCTATGCAGCCTTGACTTTTGAACAAGTCAGGCACTTCGAAACATAGATAGCGATATCCTTCTTCATTCCAGGCCACCAGTACCGAAGACGAAGGTCATGATACATCTTGTCGGCACAAGGATGAATAGAATATCGAGACTTGTGCGCTTCAGTCAGCAATATTTCCTGAAGGTTATTGCGACTTGGAATCCAGATGCGATCGAGATAGTAGATGATACCGTTCGATTTGCTTTCCAATTGGTTTTCGGAACCAAGAATTCGTTCTTGCTTCAAAGTGCGTTTGGTGAAACAAGCGTGTTGGGCATCACGAACAAGAGCTTCGAGGTCGTGCTGGGCGTGAGTATTATGAACGTTATGCAAATAGCTTCGTTGGCTTAGCCCGTCGGCAACGACATTTTCTTTGCCAGGGTGATAACGAATCTCACAGTTGTAATCGTTGAGAAGTTCTACCCATCGGCGTTGACGCATATTCAGTGTTGTACCCACCCTTCACCTGATCTAGTAGTAAAAGAAAAACCCTCCCTACGCTAACCATACCATGTAAATAAGTGTCTGTAATAGTTGTCGCATGTATTTCACCCCCGAAGTATAAAACTGAAAACAGTAAAGTAAAAAGGGGGACATGAACTCACTGAAGTGCGTCTCCTGAAATAGTCGTCAATCCAAACTCGGTCTGCTACGCGACGACCTACACGTACTAATGCCTATTAGACGGATGGGTCGTGCCTTGGCTTAGGGTTTAGTGTTTTGAATTGCGTTACTTTGATATTATCCCAAGTTTGTGACTACTTGTTAAGATAATGATAATTATTTTAACTTTTGTTTTTAGGAAAAATAGTTAGGCAACTATTTCGTATCCACACTTCTCAATTATTTTATATGTGTATTTCCTTCCTAAGGATGGGGGTATTTATACATGCACATTTGTAATTCCGAAAAATATATTTTAAGTCCCACTTAGAAAAATATATTTAAATCATTTGTCTAAAACATCTTAATTCAAAATATATATATTTTTCCCAAAAATATTATATTTTATTTCGCGAGAGTTTTGGTATCATTTTGGAGTCGTAATTTCATGGTATATAATAGTTATATTATTTTACCCAAAAATAATATAACTAGTTCACAAAGTAAACAATTAATCACACAAGAGTTTTTGTATAAAATATATATTCTAAATATATATTTATCAATTTTTATTTACGAAATCAACCTCCGGCACTTAGTATTTTTGTAATAAAAATCATAGCGAAGTTTATTTTGAAAATAAGGTTAAAAATATAATTGTAAACACTTACTAGAAAAATATTTTCTAAGTGTTGAAATTTTAGAAAAATTTCGCCAGAGTTTCCTTTGTAAATGGAGGCGTCCATGCTTACTAGCATATCATTTTCTTTTTAAAAATTCATTCAAACAATTCTCAATCAACAACATACAATCTTTATTTACCAAACTAGTCAAAAACAAGCATAAACTATAAACTTATGAACTTGAACATTTATGAAAGTAGGTAGTAACTTACTAGCATACTTAGTAAGTCTTGTTATCTTTAAAAATGTGATTAGTTCCTTTAAAACTTCATTTTTAAAGAGTTTGATCATTTACAACTTCTAGTCATATTTTCTAAAAATATTTCTTTGTGAAATTTTCTTATTACACAAGTGTTTCTACACTTGTTTATCCACTAAAAAATGTGTCAAGTTTATGTGAGATGCAAGTTTTACAAAACTCATTCTTTTCACTTGGTTCTTTCGAAAAACCACTCATGGATCTTTAGATCTACAAGATTATATCCTACTTTGATCTTTATTTTTCAAGAAAACACTTATTTGTTCAAGTTCATAGTTTATGTGTGGATGACTCCATCATCCACAACATTCTTACTTTTTCCATCTTGCTAGTTCATGTTTTTAATCATGATCTAGCAAGTCCATATGATGATCCATATCATTTCTACTAACAAATTATGATAAACAAACATAACAACACAAGAATAACATGATTTCTTCATCATCTTAACCATACTTTATCACAACGTTAGTTTATGTTCAAGACTTTGTTTATGGTTCTTTAGAGTTCTTATCATTTTGATCTTTAAACATCATTAACCACTCAAACAACATGTAAAATGCAAGGATCTAAGTGCTTACCACTAGCACAAGGCTAGGGGAGTTCTAGTGAAGAAAAGTGGTGGTTAAAAGAAGATGAAGGAGGTCCTTGAGCTTCCGAACACACCAAGCTTGTTTGTATGATCTCTAGCACCCTTGTATGTATGTGGATTGCATGAAGAAGCTTGAATGATGATGATGATGGTTGTGCTTGGTTTCGGCCGAACAAGAGAAGAGAGGAGAGAAAGAAAGTTGTTGTTTGTTGATTGTGAATGAGATGCCATAACCCTTGTGCCTTTTTATAACCCAACTTCACCTCTTTATCCCTTGAGTATTATGTCTCTAATGAACCAACATAATCCATTTTAATATTCAAACAAATCCATGGGTGGGGACACCCATGGTAACCGTCCCAAGGGGGGGGGGGGTATAGGGTTGGGTTTCAAATGGTTTAGTTGCAATCTAGTTAGAGAAACCATGTGTTTAGTTGGTGCATTATGGTGTGTCATATATTGTATAGTGTGTTAGGGTGATCCGGGACCCTAACTAGTTCAGAAAAATAAAAACAATGTGTTTGGCAATATTTTTGTGTTCCGGGCAAAGTCCGGTTGTTCGGTTGGGTGTTGTTCCGTTAATGTGCTTAATTAATCCGTAATGTCTCTTTTATAATACTTTTTGTGACACATTTAATTCCTGACACTTTGGAAAGTATCTAGGACTATTTTGTCAAGTTTTTGCACATTACTAGCATAATTAAATGCTGAATTTTGTTATTAAGTGCAGAATTCTGCATTTAGAGTGTGTTTTAGGCACTGCCCGGCACTATAACTATCACCTAGCGACGCAGTTTTATGGTCCTCACTTCCCTACACTCCCTACTAGTGTAGTACCCTATCCCTGGCTCATACTGGCCTCAAAACATTGTCTGTCAAGATGCTGGCATTGTCAGCATGTTTTCTGGGTTATCGGCTCAGTGTGCTAACTGTGCTTTGTGCATCAAGTTTGTCACTAAAGTTTGTGTGAAATAAATGGAGTGACAGTATGAAATGTGATGCATATGTACGTATGTAGCAGAAATCAGAAAGCAGTTTAATCACAGTTGTAATCAAGCACAAATTAAATATTAATTAATTGTACGGATACCTATAATTGTGAGGGTTGTCACATTCTCCCCCCGTTAAGAAAATTTCGTCCCGAAATTTTAGGCTCTGCTTCTAGTTGCAGGGGTCTTGGGGAATAAATGTGGGTATTTCTCCTTCATACGATCCTCACGTTCCCACGTGAATTCTGGGCCGTGTCTTGCATTCCATCGAACTTTGACGAGCTTGACACTACTCCTGCGTGTTTTGTTAACTTTCCAATCCGTAACCTTAACGGGTTCTTCAGTAAAGTGGAGCGTGTCGTCGATATGAACTTCATCCGCAGGAATGATCACTGTCTCTTGTGTTGGACTCTTTTTCAGATTAGATACGTGAAATGTATCGTGAACGCCATTAAGTTCAGCAGGTAGGTCCAACTTGTAGGCTACAAGCCCAATCCTTTGCAGGATTCTGAACGGGCCAATGTAATGCGGATTCAACTTCCCACGCTTCCCAAAGCGTGCCACACCCTTCCAGGGTGAAACTTTCAACAAAACCATATCCCCAACTTGAAACTCCAAAGGTTTCCTCCTTTGATTTGCATAGCCTTTCTGTCTGTCGCGAGCCGCCTTGATGCGCTCTCGAATTTGATAGATCTTGTCTGTTGTCTCTTGCCCTATTTCGGGACCAACAAGCTGTCTATCACCCACATCAGCCCAGCATAGTGGTGATCAACACTTGCGTCCATAAAGAGCTTCAAATGGCGCGGCTCCAATACTTGTGTGGTAGCTGTTGTTGTACGAAAATTCAACCAATGGTAAATGATTATCCCAGATCCATTACACATGCTCTCAGCATATCTTCCAGTGTTTGAATTGTTCGCTCGCTCTGGCCATCAGTTTGTGGGTGAAAAGCAGTACTTAGATTCAACTGTGAACCAAAAGCTTCTTGGAAGGATTGCCAAATCCTTGACACGAAGCGTCCATCCCTATCAGAGATAATTGAGAGGGGCACTCCATGTTGTGCAACAATCTCCCTCATGTATATTTCAGCAAGTTTACTCGTGTTGTCTTTCTCCTTGATTGGCAGAAAGTGCGCAGACTTTGTTAGACGGTTTACTATTACCCAAATTGTATCGTGGCCCTTGGGCGTCTTTGGCAATTTCGTTATGAAGTCCATTGAAATCTGTTCCCATTTCCATTTGGGTATTTCAGGTTGCTGTAGCAGACCTGAAGGCTTCTGGTACTCGGCTTTCACTTTGGCGCAAGTTAAACATTTGCTAACATATATCGCAACATCGCCGTTCATCCTTGGCCACCAGTAGAAATCCTTAAGGTCTTGGTACATTTTATCCGCTCCTGGATGAATCGAGTACCGTGACTTGTGAGCCTCCTCGAAAATAACCTTTCTCAATCCACCAAACAGAGGAACCCAAATTCGTTTCATGAAGCACAAAGTCCCTTCCTCGTTTGGTACCAACTGCTTCTCCATCCCACGGAGGTATTCATCCTCAATATTCCTTTCCTTGAGAGCTTCTCTCTGCGCGGCACGAATACGCAATGAGAGGTCTGTCTGGACAATCATCTCCAAAGCCCTAACCCTTATGGGCTTGATCCTTTCTTTCTGACTTAGGGCATCGGCGACCACATTCGCCTTCCCTGGATGATGCTTGATCTCACAATCGTAGTCGTTTAACAGTTCTACCCAGCGTCTTTGCCTCATGTTAAGCTCCTTTTGGCCAAATATGTGCTGCAGGCTCTTGTGATCAGTGAAGATTGTACATCGCGTACCATACAAATAATGTCGCCAGATCTTCAACGCAAATACCACCGCGCCTAACTCCAAGTCATGCGTGGTATAGTTTTTCTCGTGGACCTTTAACTGGCGTGACGCATATGCTATAACTTTTTGTCGCTGCATCAACACGCAACCCAAACCTTGACGCGAGGCGTCACAATATACCACGAAGTCGTCTGTTCCTTCGGGTAGCGATAAGATCGGTGCGTCACAAAGCTTGTTCTTCAACAACTGAAACGCTTCTTCTTGTTTGTCTCCCCAATCAAACTTCTTGTCTTTCTGTGTGAGGGAAGTCAAAGGTTGAGCGATTTTCGAGAAATCCTCAATGAACCTTCGATAATAACCAGCCAAACCTAAGAACTGTCGAATCTCGGTCGGCGTCTTTGGAGTCTCCCAGTTCTTTATCGTTTTGATCTTTGTGGGATCCACATGGATTCCATTTCCATTAACCACATGTCTAAGAAATTGAACTTCGCGTAACCAGAACTCGCACTTTGAGAACTTAGCAAACAATTTCTCCTTTTTAAGTAGCTCCAAAATAGCTCTTAAATGCTGTTCGTGCTCATCCTTCGTCTTCAAGTAGATCAAAATGGCTCAGCGGCTTCTTTATCTATGATATGTGCCAAGAAGGCAACACATCCCTTCCTCAAGCACTTTCGAGCTTTTAAGCAGCTAATGATCCTCAAGGATGTATCGCGCCCTTCTCCATGAACTACGATCGTCTCTCCATCTGCCATTGGGATGCGGATGGTCTTCTCGTGGCAAACAATCTCGGCTTTGTTACTCGATAACCAATCCATTTCTACTACCACGTCGAAGCTTCCCAACTTGACTGGCAGTAGATCTAGTGTAAACTCGTGTCCTCCCAGTTCTATCACGCATCCTCTGATAACTTCACCCGTTTCAACTAGTTTCCCGCTAGCCAGTTCAATCGAGTACGGAACGTCTAACTTACTAGCAGTTAACCCAAGCATATTCTTAAATTCTAACGATACGAAACTATAATCGGCACCAGTATCAAACAGAACAGATGCAAAGTGTTGGTTTATAGGGAACGTAACAGTGACAACGTTTGGATCCTGGCGCGCTTCCCTTGCGCCAATGTTGAATACCCTCCCACGAGCTTGATTCAGTTTTGGGCATTCCCTCTTAAAGTGCCCGACGTCTCCACTATTGAAGCATCCCGGTCCCCGACCATTACCATTTCCATTTCCACCTTGAGTGTTGTTTTGGTTGCGATTTCCACTCCTAGCTTGGTTCGCAAAGTTTCCACGGTTTCCATTTCCGCCATTCCCTCCTTGTTGGCGGTTCCCATTACCATTCCCATAGCCTCGATTTCCACCACGCCCAGCACCAGTTCCGGCCCAACATGTATCCTTCGAGTGGCCGTTCTTCCCACATGACTCGCATTTCTTCGATCTGCACGGGCCAGAATGATGGCGCTGGCATGTATCACACTTGGGCAGAGTGCCCATGTAACCTTTCCCTCTGTTTTCGACACCGGTTGTGGCTCTGGCCGGTGTGCTTGACTCACCCTTCTTGCTTACGTTGCCGGTTCCTTGCTTGAAGTTGGAAAATTTCCGCTTGTTTTCACCAGACGACTCCACATGAGTCTCCTTCTTTTTCTAATCAGCAGTTGAAAACTTGTTTAGCCTGATGGCTTCTTCAGTTAGAGATATGCTCAGATCGATGGCTTCAGTAATGGTTGCCGGTTTTAACGATGTAACCATGCTCATAATCTGAGGTGCTAATCCCCAGATAAATCGCTCCACGCGTTTGAACTCGGGCGTGACCATATACGACACCACATGGGACAGATCATGAAACCTCTGAACATATTCTGCAATTTTAGGACCTTCCATTTTTAGGTGCCAGAACTCAGTTTCTAGCTTTTGTATTTCAGCTCGCGAGCAGTACTTCTTCCTCATGAGCTCTTTCAGCTCATTCCAGGTTAACGCATAAGCTGCCGCTTCTCCCAATATTTGCACTTGCAGATTCCACCACGATAGGGCACCATCCAGAAAAAGCCCCGAGATGTATGTGACTTGTTGCTCGGGAGCATACTTGCTTATTCTTAGAACAGAATCTGTCTTCTCAGCCCGCCGAACGAATGCAACAGCACCTCCGGTGCCGTCGAAATTTACTGGCTTGCAGTCAAGGAATTGTTTGTAGGTGCACCCTGCACATACGTTAGAATTTACAGATGGTATCAGCGGACGTGCTAGAAATATCCAAATGTATCGTAATATGTCTCAAGCGACTTGACATTACCATTGGGTGGATTGTTGTTGCCGTTGTTGTTCGAGATACTCCTGCTTGTTCCTGCTTGGGAGGCCGCATACTGTGCTATAGCCACGGCAACTATCCCCTGGAGTTCCGCCTCGGTAGTAGGCATGCGTACATCGGGTCGTGGAGGCATCTTCTAAAAGATGATCATATTGGTCAGGTCATAGTAAGTATAATAAATATGCATATATAGTAACATCCATCAACCACATAACATCTCATGTTATAATATAAAACAAATAATTCAACAAGGCATGTAGTGAGAACGTTGCCATTGGGCTTTCATTAATCATGACCACCATATCGTTTTTACATGTTTTACAGTACATCACATATCAAAATAAGATCATGGGGTTACATCACCCCCAAAAATACTAATCTGTCTACCTAAATCATGTACAAAAGTGTGGTCTTCCAAAAAGTCTTCGCAAGCTGGCCCAATCGCGACTTTCTCACCAAAATGATCTACCTGCATCAAACCAAAAATATCTATGCTGATGGCGGAGGAGGAGGAGGAAGATAAGAGAAAAGCAACCGGCGCATGTGCACCCAATCCTCCTCTAAGGCATGAATAACGCGCAGCAAATAGGCAATCTGTTGCTCAGATGTAAGGAAACGAACATCCGAATCAGGGGGAAGCGGAAGGGGAGTGTGCGGTGCGGCAAAAGGAGTCTGACAGTGGCATGGAGGACGTGGAGCTCTCTCTAACTCCTGAATGCGACGACTCAGTGCGTCCTGCTGTAGCTGAAGAGAGATGAGTATGTCCTCTGTCGTGTACCCCACGTGATAAGGGTGGTACGGATCCGATAATGGCACCACATTGGGCGAAGCCCATAGAAACAGCTCGCCCGAAGGTACGAATGATGGTGCAGCGTGAGGAAACGGGGACATGAACGGAACTGATGACGGTACAGGTGGAACAAAAATAGGCGGCTGCCTCGATGAACCCTCCCCAGGACGAGGTGGCGATATGTCCTGGAGGAATGTGATGGGGAGATCAGTGCGATGGACGTCAGAAGTGTGTGGGTGAAACAATGGAATCTCAATAGGTGTAGAAACAGGTGCTACGGGAGGAGTGACGGGTAGCACAAATGGTGGGTAGTCATCATCCTCCTCGATCCACCCGTTATGGGTGTCAGCGTATCGAGGGTCAATGTGAGGGGCAAACGGTGCATGGTCAGCATGTACAGGGGCTGAAACAGGTACTACTGGCGCAATAATGGGTGCATCAATAACGGGAACATGTGCTATGTCTGGCATATCGACATGACCAGGCTCAGGTAAAGGGTCTGGCAAATGTGCAACAGCTGGGGCCTCAATGGGGTCATAAGCAACGACCGGCTCCGGACCAACAGGAGCAGGCTCATCAGGTAAAAACTCGACCTCTGGCTCTGGGTCAACGTCGAGGGGTGCAACAGACATTGCCATGTCTGAGTCGGAATCAGAGGAATAGAGTTGTACGCCCTGGGCGTGCGGTGAAACGGACGCTACAGAATCGAAGGAGTGAGCACCAAACAGATCAAAAGGAGCCTCCTCAATGGGAGCCTTGACGGGAATGACAGGATCAGCAATGGGCACATCAACAGGAATCTCAGCCAAAGGATCAACAGGATCGACAACAGGATCACCAGCAAAAGGGACATCGACATCCATAAGGGCCACTCCATCTTGGTCACCCTCTATGAACAAGTCGATGTCATCATCGGCGAACTCATCATGAGGCAGATCCTCGAGAGGAACTGCGGCAAGCGGTAGAGGAGCAGGGACCTGAAGAAGAGGTAGGTCCCCACCGAAAGGGCCATCAGCAATAGGAATATCATCTCCAAAATCAGGAAGTGCGAACGGCTGGAAGTCATCCTCGTCCGTGCTAGTAGTGTCTGACGTGTACACCTCTCCCTCGGATGGTATCTCATCGTCCGATACGATCGCCATGGGGTCCAATGTATCGAATTTCCGACATTCTTTATTCGCATTTAATGCACGTTGACTTTGACTATATAGTTGTGTTATGATAAAACGTAGTGTGTTTGCATAGTTACGTGTAATATGATAGCTTGTATAATGTTTGAAAACTTAGACTTGTAAACCATAAGACAACTCGACGAAACAAGTGAGATTCGCCAAGCTCGAACTTGACGAAACAGGTCAGTTTCGTCAACAACCTTCTCGACGAAACAGGCTGTTTCGCCGGCCCAGATTCGCCAAAAGCCCAGCTTGGGCCCAGTACGTAAACTCTCACATTATTACGTGAACCAACCTCCTGTTTCATATGTTTGAGTAATCTGAAACCCTAGAGGACTCTCTACTGTGTGACGGCAACCTAGAAACCACCGGAAACCCTTGTGCGATCAAACCATCATCTCGGTTAGTATATACGTGTGTTGTGATTGATCTTTCATCTGTGTATGCGTTTTTGTGTCATGTGATTCTGCCTTGATGATGTATACTTGTAATCGTTACATGTTAAATATTAGGGTTCTTGTTATGATGATGATGATATAGATTTCGTTATGAATGTGGTAGTCGGATATAAATGGTTCATGTAAAACTCGGTACGATTGAGTACTTGGTTCTGGATGGTGTTAATCTGATCTGGTTAGCATCTTGAAAGGGTTCAATGATGTGATGTTGTATGATAATCGGTTTGATATACAAGGACTAGGGTTCATGCTAGACGTTAAAACACTGTGATACTTGTGTTAGGATTATGTGATAATGAATCCTGTGAATGAATGATTTCTGCATGATTGATGTTGTCGTTGACGGCTGTTAGAATGATTAGGGTTTTCTGTATGATACGTAACTGTTTAGACGTAACTGACTGTTCGACGAAACAGGTCTCTTGACGAAACAGAAGTGTTTCGCCAAGAGCAAATCGACGAATCAGAATCCTGTTTCGCCAAACAAGGCCACGACGAAACTGAATGTGTTTCGTCAATATTGTGTTTCGCCAACTATTGTGTTTCGCCAACTATTGTGTTTCGCCAACTGTTATGTTTCGCCAACATGTGTGTTTCGCCAATATGTACCAGCACAGTAACCTGGGTAAATTCTGTTAAGTGTTAACTGGAATATTTAACTGCTGTTAAGTGTAACCATATTGTATATGATTGTGATTACGTGCTACATGTTTATACGTGAACAACTTGAACATAAACTGACTTCACATACGTGCATACTTAGGACGTGATTGATTACTTGCGAGCATACACTTAGCATACCGAGCAAACCAAGGTGAGTTCACATAAGCCAAGGCATGGGGTTCCCGGGGTGGGAATGGGGATTTGATGATTTACGGCACATACATAAATGATAGAACCTACTGCTAGACTAGTAACACTTATTGAACGATCTTCGCACACCTGCCAAGGATTGGCCGCGATATTATGACTGTCTTCGCACACCTGCCATATGATGGCCGCGAACTAAATTTACTAATCTTCGCACACCTGCCTGGAGAGGCCGCGATACAAATAAACCTAGTCTAGAATACTTGGGAAAAACATTCCCCAATGTCTTCGCACACCTGCCTGGAGGGCCGCGATGGAAAATAATACGATACTTTGTAACGAACGAACATACTACTACTCACGCTATACTATTACTGAACTATTAACTGTGAACTCGCTCAACTAGTTGTTGACTCTCTCTTGCATGCCTTGCAGGACCTTAGGTACATATGGAGCTTGCACAGGGAGGAGCAGGTCGTTGTGGGACATGGATCGATGATGCCATGTTATCTATCTAAACATTTGAATTTACTATTTACATTGGGTTTACATACTTATGCTTCCGCTACACACTTATTGATGTTTGGTTTTGAAAACACCTTTCGTATTGATGAATGATTTTTGGTATTTACTTATATGTTCAATATGATTGGTGGCTTGATCCTGGTCAGTCACGCCTCCAAGCGGTGATACTCCGCGTGTGGATTTTGTGGGTGTGACAGATTGGTATCAGAGCCATTGGTTATAGAGAACTCGGTTTTAATAAAGGGAAAACGATTTTGTTAAAACCAGACTATAACCAGAACAGTGCTCTCAACGATCCACAACGACGCTTCGCTCCACGTGCAAGGCTCAACATCATAGGTATTACTAATCATGTTACTTTACCTACATGCTAGAACTACATAGAACTTTGCTCGTGGTATGCCTAGATTACAGAACCCATTATATGCTATTACTTGAGAACACTTGTGTGCTTACTCTCTTCTGTCATCGCACTATTCGCGAACCTATCTCACTTACGTTATCTTTACTATGAAGATCATGTCTGCACGTATCAACATGACCCAGGACCAGTTGACGACCCTCATTAACGAACGAGTTACTGCGGCAGTTGCAGCCGCACAAGCAGGAGGTATACCCTGCAGTTACAACTCACACTAGGATCCTTAGATCCTACATTCCTAAATCAACTCTCGTGTTTAAACCTGTCCTAATTCTTTTACACAACAGGTCAACCACCTGTTTGCACTTTCAAGACTTTCATGGACTGTCGTCCAACCACTTTCAGCGGCACTGAAGGAGCCGTAGGTCTCCTGCACTGGTTTGAAAAGATAGAGTCTGTGTTTGAGATGTGTGAATGCCCTGAGGCACGCAGGGTGAAGTATGCTACCGGTACCCTCGAGGGTTTAGCCCTCACATGGTGGAAAGCTCAGGTACAAATACTGGGGTTGGTTGCTGCTAACGCCACCCCCTGGAACAATTTCAAAGAGATGATCAAGGAAGAATACTGCAGTCGAGATGATATTCATAAGCTGGAAGTCGAGTTTTTCAACCTCAAGATGACGGGGTCTGAGATTGAAGCGTATACCAAAAGATCGAATGAGCTTGCGTTACTGTGTCCTACTCTGGTGGACAAACGTATCGAACTTTATCTTAAGGGTCTGGTGCCAGAGATCCAAAGTCATGTGACTTCAGCAAATCATGCCACTTACCAGCAGGTTGTTCAGTTGGCACACCGTCTCACTGATCAGGCGGTGGAGCAAAACAGGTTGCCTAAACGCATCAGCGCTACTGCTACCACTACCACTTCAGTTACTCCTGCTACTCCCAGCGACAATAAGAGGAAATGGGAGGGGGATTCTAGCAAAGGTTCAGCTACTGTTCAGTCTCAAGCTCAGCAACGCAAGACAAATGACCACCAGAGTCCGAATCAGCAATCATCAGGTGGTCAAGGGCAGAGTGGCTATCGGGGAATTCACCCATGGTGTAGAAGGTGTAACAAACACCACAGTGGAAGATGTCGCAGGGAACAATGTCAAAGATGCCTCAAGATGGGTCATGAGGCTAAGGATTGTAGAAGCACACGGCCAGCAAATCAGAACCAGTAACAACAACCACCTGCTCCACGAAACCAGCCTCAGCAGCAGCAGCATGGAAACAGGGGATGCTACCAGTGTGGGGCTGAAGGTCATTACAAGCGGGATTGCCCTCAGTTAAACCAGAACCAGAACAATAACAACAACAACAACAATCAAGGCAATGGGAACAACAACAACGGTGGGAACAACAACAACAATGGTGCTAGAGGCCGTATGTTTGTGATCGGTCAGGGTGATGCAAGGAATGATCCCAACGTAGTTATGGGTAAGTTTCTTCTAGACGACTTTTATGTTACTGTACTATTTGATTCTGGTGCGGATACAAGTTACATGTCCTTAAAAGTTAGTGAAATGTTAAAACGTGCACCAACTCTCCTAAACACCAAGCATGTCGTAGAGTTAGCTAACGGTAAAAGTTTAGAAGCCACACACATAGTTAAAGGGTGTAATCATATTCTCGCTGGTCAGACTTTCTCCATCGATCTCATTCCTATAACCCTGGGTAGCTTTGACGTCGTCATTGGCATGGATTGGTTATCTCAACAACGAGCGGAGATCCTATGCAAAGAAAAGGTTATTCGCATTCCTCGTTCTGGCAAAGAACCTCTCGAAGTACAAGGCGACAAGAGTGGTGTCGTGAGTGGCATCATCTCCTTTTTGAAGGCTCAGAAGTGTTTGCGCAAGGGGCACACTGCTATATTGGCACTTGTTACAGATACCTCGAAGAAAGAGAAAAAGATTGAAGATATTCTTGTAGTACGTGACTTTCCTCAAGTGTTCCCTGAGGAATTACCTGGGTTACCGCCTCATCGTCAAGTCGAATTCCAGATCGAGCTCGCTCCAGGAGCAGCACCCATAGCTCGAGCACCTTATCGTCTAGCTCCAACTGAATTAGAAGAACTGTCAAAGCAGCTACAAGAACTCCTGGAAAAGGGGTTTATACGTCCTAGCTCTTCGCCCTGGGGAGCTCCAGTGTTATTCGTAAAGAAGAAAGACGGTACGTTCAGGATGTGTATAGACTACCGTGAACTCAACAAGGTGACGATCAAGAATCGTTATCCTCTTCCGCGCATAGATGATTTATTCGACCAGCTGCAAGGGTCAAGCTACTACTCCAAAATAGACTTAAGGTCAGGATACCATCAGCTGAGAGTCCGGGATGAGGACGTCTCCAAAACAGCATTTAGAACTCGCTACGGCCACTACGAGTTTATGGTCATGCCATTCGGACTAACGAACGCGCCTGCCGTATTTATGGATCTTATGAACAGGGTGTGTAAACCCTATCTCGACAAGTTCGTCATTGTTTTCATCGATGACATCCTGATTTATTCGAAAAGTCAGGAGGAACACGAGCAGCACTTACGACTTATACTGGAACTTCTACGAACGGAATAGCTATATGCTAAGTTTTCCAAATGTGACTTCTGGCTTCGTGAAGTCCACTTCTTAGGCCACGTGGTAAACAAGGATGGGATCCATGTCGATCCATCCAAGGTAGATTCGATCAAGAATTGGCCTGCGCCTCGTACACCAACTGAAATACGCCAATTCTTGGGTTTGGCAGGTTATTACAGACGTTTCATCAAAGACTTCTCGAAGATTGCTCAGCCGCTTACATTACTGACACAGAAAGGTGTTGTTTACCGTTGGGGTAATGCACAGGAAACAGCGTTTCAGCACTTAAAGGATAGACTTTGTAGCGCACCTATCCTCTCATTGCCTAAAGGCACGGATGATTTTGTAGTCTACTGCGACGCATCCATCCAAGGTCTTGGATGTGTGTTGATGCAACGGGATAAAGCTATTGCTTATGCCTCGCGCCAACTTAAGATTCACGAACGGAATTACACGACACACGACCTAGAGCTGGGAGCGGTCGTCTTTGCACTTAAGATATGGCGACACTACTTGTATGGTACCAAATGTGCTATCTACACTGACCACAGAAGCCTCGAACATATCTTCAAACAGAAAGAACTGAATATGCGACAGCGACGATGGGTCGAACTGTTAAATGACTACGAATGCTCAATCAGGTATCACCCAGGCAAAGCCAATGTTGTGGCTGACGCCCTCAGTCGAAAGGACACCGCGCCTAAGCGCGTGCGAGCTTTACAACTCACCATACAGTCTAGTCTTCCTTCCTAGATACGAGATGCTCAGATAGAAGCATTGAAACCAGAAAATGTCAGGGCTGAAGCCCTGCGCGGCTCAAGGCAACGCTTAGAACAGAAGGAAGATGGTGCTTACTACGTCACAGGACGCATTTGGGTCCCACTGTACGGCAACTTACGCGAACTCGTAATGGATGAAGCTCATAAGTCTCGCTACTCGGTACATCCAGGTGCGGATAAAATGTACCACGACATCAAAACTACATATTGGTGGCCTAGCATGAAGGCCCACATAGCCACATACGTTAGCAAATGCTTGACTTGTGCGAGAGTCAAGGCAGAATATCAGAAACCGTCAGGTCCACTTCAACAACCTGAGATACCACAATGGAAATGGGAGCAAATTTCCATGGATTTTGTTACGGGCTTACCTAGATCTCAGCGTGGAAATGATACTATTTGGGTGATCGTGGATCGACTCACAAAATCTGCTCACTTTTTGGCCATCAAAGAAACAGACAAGTTCTCTACCTTAGCAGACATCTACTTAAAAGAAGTGGTCTCAAGGCACGGGGTGCCCACCTCCATCATCTCTGATCGTGACGCACGTTTTACTTCAGAACTGTGGCAAGCAATGCATAAATCTTTTGGCTCTCGTTTAGACATGAGCACGGCGTATCATCCTCAGACCGATGGGCAGTCTGAGCGCACTATTCAAACTCTAGAAGACATGCTTCGGGCGTGCGTATTAGACTTTGGCAATGGTTGGGAAAAACATCTGCCACTTGTGGAATTTTCGTATAACAACAGCTACCACACCAGCATTAAAGCTGCACCATTCGAGGCATTGTACGGGCGTAAGTGCCGGTCACCTCTCTGTTGGGCAGAGGTGGGGGAAAGTCAAATCACAGGTCCAGAAATGGTAGTTGATACTACTGAAAAGATTGCACAAATACGACAACGCATGGCGGCAGCTCGTGACCGTCAGAAAGTATACGCTGATAAAGACAGGAAACTACTCGAATTCCAGGTTGGGGATCGAGCGCTACTTAAAGTTTCACCCTGGAAGGGTGTGGTTCGTTTTGGCAAACGCGGCAAACTAAATCCACGATATGTTGGACCTTTCGAAGTTATTGAGAAAATAGGCAAAGTGGCCTACAGATTAAACTTACCACCTGAACTCAGTGCAGTTCACAACGTCTTTCACGTGTCGAATCTGAAGAAGTGTACGTCAGATGAGACCCACATAGTTCCCTTGAAGGAACTCACTATCGACGAGCGGTTGCACTTCGTCGAGGAACCTGTTGAAATCACGGACCGGGATGTTAAGGTCCTCAAGAACACGAGAATCCCTCTTGTACGAATTCGTTGGAACTCCCGCCGTGGCCCAGAGTTCACCTGGGAGCGTGAAGATCAAATGGAACTCAAATATCCCCAGTTATTCGGAAACCAAGCAACTACTACTGAGGCTGAAGCTACCAATGCTGAATTTCGGGACGAAATTCCAAATCAACGGGGGGATAATGTGACACCCCAAGAAAACCAGTAATCTTCGCAAACCTGCTCGGGGAGCCGCGATACGATACAGGTAAACAACGTCACACCATTAGCTTTCCTCAGTAACCGCATGCTAAATTTCGGGACGAAATTTCTTTCAAGTTGGGGATAATGTGACAACTCGAATTTCCGACATTCTTTATTCGCATTTAATGCACGTTGACTTTGACTATATAGTTGTGTTATGATAAAACGTAGTGTGTTTGCATAGTTACGTGTAATATGATAGCTTGTATAATGTTTGAAAACTTAGACTTGTAAACCATAAGACAACTCGACGAAACAAGTGAGATTCGCCAAGCTCGAACTCGACGAAACAGGTCAGTTTCGTCAACAACCTTCTCGACGAAACAGGCTGTTTCGCCGGCCCAGATTCGCCAAAAGCCCAGCTTGGGCCCAGTACGTAAACTCTCACATTATTACGTGAACCAACCTCCTGTTTCATATGTTTGAGTAATCTGAAACCCTAGAGGACTCTCTACTGTGTGACGGCAACCTAGAAACCACCGGAAACCCTTGTGCGATCAAACCATCATCTCGGTTAGTATATACGTGTGTTGTGATTGATCTTTCATCTGTGTATGCGTTTTTGTGTCATGTGATTCTGCCTTGATGATGTATACTTGTAATCGTTACATGTTAAATATTAGGGTTCTTGTTATGATGATGATGATATAGATTTCGTTATGAATGTGGTAGTCGGATATAAATGGTTCATGTAAAACTCGGTACGATTGAGTACTTGGTTCTGGATGGTGTTAATCTGATCTGGTTAGCATCTTGAAAGGGTTCAATGATGTGATGTTGTATGATAATCGGTTTGATATACAAGGACTAGGGTTCATGCTAGACGTTAAAACACTGTGATACTTGTGTTAGGATTATGTGATAATGAATCCTGTGAATGAATGATTTCTGCATGATTGATGTTGTCGTTGACGGCTGTTAGAATGATTAGGGTTTTCTGTATGATACGTAACTGTTTAGACGTAACTGACTGTTCGACGAAACAGGTCTCTTGACGAAACAGAAGTGTTTCGCCAAGAGCAAATCGACAAATCAGAATCCTGTTTCGCCAAACAAGGCCACGACGAAACTGAATGTGTTTCGTCAATATTGTGTTTCGCCAACTATTGTGTTTCGCCAACTGTTATGTTTCGCCAACATGTGTGTTTCGCCAATATGTACCAGCACAGTAACTTGGGTAAATTCTGTTAAGTGTTAACTGGAATATTTAACTGCTGTTAAGTGTAACCATATTGTATATGATTGTGATTACGTGCTACATGTTTATACATGAACAACTTGAACACAAACTGACTTCACATACGTGCATACTTAGGACGTGATTGATTACTTGCGAGCATACACTTAGCATACCGAGCAAACCAAGGTGAGTTCACACAAGCCAAGGCATGGGGTTCCCGGGGTGGGAATGGGGATTTGATGATTTACGGCACATACATAAATGATAGAACCTACTGCTAGACTAGTAACACTTATTGAACGATCTTCGCACACCTGCCAAGGATTGGCCGCGATATTATGACTGTCTTCGCACACCTGCCATATGATGGCCGCGAACTAAATTTACTAATCTTCGCACACCTGCCTGGAGAGGCCGCGATACAAATAAACCTAGTCTAGAATACTTGGGAAAAACATTCCCCAATGTCTTCGCACACCTGCCTGGAGGGCCGCGATGGAAAATAATACGATACTTTGTAACGAACGAACATACTACTACTCACGCTATACTATTACTGAACTATTAACTGTGAACTCGCTCAACTAGTTGTTGACTCTCTCTTGCATGCCTTGCAGGACCTTAGGTACATATGGAGCTTGCACAGGGAGGAGCAGGTCGTTGTGGGACATGGATCGATGATGCCATGTTATCTATCTAAACATTTGAATTTACTATTTACATTGGGTTTACATACTTATGCTTCCGCTACACACTTATTGATGTTTGGTTTTGAAAACACCTTTCGTATTGATGAATGATTTTTGGTATTTACTTATATGTTCAATATGATTGGTGGCTTGATCCTGGTCAGTCACGCCTCCAAGCGGTGATACTCCGCGTGTGGATTTTGGGGGTGTGACAGGTAGGTCCCCACCGAAAGGGCCATCAGCAATAGGAATATCATCTCCAAAATCAGGAAGTGCGAACGGCTGGAAGTCATCCTCGTCCGTGCTAGTAGTGTCTGACGTGTACACCTCTCCCTCGGATGGTATCTCATCGTCCGATACGATCGCCATGGGGTCCAATGTATCGGATACTCCGATATCGGAAGAAGAAGCCATAGTGTCTGTAATACAACCACACATGTGCACATATATCAACATTTAATCAAATAAGCATGTAAGTCGCAATAATGCAAGCAAGTAATCCTCCTAGTCTTCCCCAGACTATCCCTCCCAGCCTCTCAGACTAAATTCCCTAGTCTCTCAGACTAACTCCCTGGCCTCTAAGACCACTCCCAGTCTCTAAGACTAATTCCCTGGTCTTTAAGACCAAACCTCCCAGTCTCTAAGACTAAACATCCCCAATCTCTAAGATTGAACCCCCCAGTCTCTAAGACTGAACCTCCCCAGCCTCTAAGGCTGAACTCCCTCAGTCTCTAAGACTGAAATATAAATTTTGAAAAGTGTATTTGTGCCTTTTTGTTTGTAAAAATGTTTTGTACCCTGGATCTGGTCGTTTAGTGTATTCAATGTAAAAATGTTTTCGTGAGAGCCCTAGTGATCATAGTCTAGACTCGAGGAAGAATCCTAGTTCGCTATGATCGAGGCTCTGATACCAAGCTGTCACACCCTGGCTTTTGCGGAAGCGTGGGTTTAATTTGGTGCGACTTCTTAATACCATAGCAACAATCATAACAATCCATTCATTAAGTTTAAAGTTACCACAACATCATTGTTTAAAATGTCGACACATAAAATGAATTACAACCATGACATGTTTAAAGCGTGTTCATTCGACACAACGAGAGACTTGAATAAAAACGTGGTTTAAATACATGTAACCCATCCAGGTAAGGGTTACACCTCCTAAACCTGGATGACACCATTATTCCCTACGCAGCTTGACACAATTGCACACTTCGCCAGATCCATTAATTTCCTGAAATACATGTAGTTTGAAAAATCAACAAAAGTTGAGCGAGTTCATGTAAAAGTGAGTATGTATAAACCTTTCATGTATGAGTAAAAGTCCCTGGTATGTAGCAATAAGGAAAAAGAGATCACCAATGGGTTGCAAAGCCACTGGTATGTGTGAAAAGGTGCAGGAAGACTCAAACCTAGCAAATTTGTTACCGGGCTTCGGCTGTAAGACACAGTCACCTCTATGGGCCGCCCCGGCCTCATGGGTGTGGGCTCGCTACACCCAAATAGATCTATCACTCTTGTGTCCCTCGGTCCTAACAACGAGGATTGATGGCCTTAAGTGTTGTACCCACCCTTCACATGATCTAGTAGTAAAAGAAAAACCCTCCCTACGCTAACCATACCATGTAAATAATTGTCTGTAATAGTTGTCGCATGTATTTCACCCCTGAAGAAACACTAGACAAATGGTCGGAACCGAGATATCTAGGGGGTTTGAATCCGCATAAAAGGTTAGTTTCCTCTCGATTGATTCAGGTACAACCGATCTTCTTCTCCGATAATTCTGCAAAAAAGAGCACCGTTAGCCTCGCCAAGGGGAGAAGAGGGTTCTCTCCTTGACCTGACTCCGGTGTGAGAATAAGTATAGGTAATGAAGAAGAAGATGTATTTGAGAAGTGTGTGTAACTTGAATTCATACCTAGGTTGTTTCTCATATTTATAGCCGGGAGTCGTTTAGGCGGGAAAACCCATTAGTGGAAAGTTGACGGAAGATGCTAACCCCGTAAGCGGTTACACTTCCTTCCGTTAAGCTCCTTGATCCGACGTGAGAGCACACGGATCGTGGCTTAGATCGAAGGCTGGGGATTTGCCACGTGTAAAGTGATCAAGTGGAGATTACTCTCCAATTACATGCTTTTGTTGTGGTTTCAGGGATGTCTGAGATGGTGACACGTGTCCAGACGGTTATAACCGTCTTGGTGTTGCACGATTACATTTCTTCTAGAAGATTATTGCAGTAATCTGGTGTGGCACTTTATTGTGTGGAGGCAGCTGAACAAATAAATCCCAAGTCTAAGTAAATAATATCCAGGTCTGGATATTTAAGCGGAAGTGTTTACTTCAGGATTTTCATCCTTTGTCTATGGGAGAAAGCGCAAGGATTTATGATTTCCTTTAGGCGCGCGAGTGTTGACTGTTGATTGTTCTTTAAGTCTTTATTTGTGAGACCAGTGCGCGGCCGCGCAAGGTATAAGGCTGAAAAGTAAGGTAGTGGTATGGTCCCAAGCATTTATTATGAGGTTTTTGGGACCTTACCCCTTCAAGTCCCCCCAGTCTAGTGTTGTACTTATGCAAGTAAGTGGAGCACTGGACTTATTAGAGGGAAATGCTTTTAGGCGCGAAAAACAAAGAATCTTCTATGAGAAGATTTAATTTTGTTAAAAGGGGAGTTTTTTAAGGAAAATTATGACTTTTGTTCTTTTGTAATCATGCCTTGACGTGTACTGACGTCAGTTGGCAGTAAAAGTTGGTATTTGCGAGAGTTTGCCTTCTTACATTGGGATATGTACTGGCGCTTTGTCAGATTTCATTAATGGGGATATAACCCTGGTTCCTGTAGCGCCGTTTGGATGTGATGTTTTGTTTTGTTTTGACAGTTGATCATGATGATTAGGTTCCTCCTTTCTCGAAGTTGGGTTCTTCTATATATATGTACATTCGAGACGCCTTGTCTTCTTGTTGGTTTTTGGTAAAGAAGATGAAACGCTCTTACCATACTCGTCTTTTGTTGGATGTTTTTAGGGTTTACGAGGCTGCTGAAGGTCTTATGCTTCTTTCTTGTTCACCACCTCTAACTGCTATTACGGCAAAGAATCCGGTCAAACCTGTTTCTCCGGTGGCTGTTGGTTCCGGCTATAAAGTTCTTCAGCACAAAGGTGTTACTGATGATGGTAGTACTGTGCTGGATGCTGATGGTTTGATAACTCGCTTTCCGATGATCCAGAAAGGAGGATGCCGGCTGGTATATCAACGCTGGGAAACTCGCCGGTGTGAGCAGGTGCCTGCCGTCGATGATGGTCCCGATGCCGGTTAGGTGTTTAACCTTAGGGCTAGTTCTCGTCCTTTGTTAATGTTTTTTGTAAATCTGGTACTGAACAATTTTTTTTTGAAGATCATTACCATGATCTTGTTTAAGTGTTTGTGCTACACTTTTGATGATGTGTATATTTTGGTATACTATTGTCCCTGTAGGGTTTGTTTTTGTATGTTTGGATTACAATATGTTGCATGTGTTTTAATTGCTTTGATCAGGTAGAGCGAATGAGAGATGGTATTGTGCTCATGTGTGAACGTTTGTCCAGAATATGCGCTTCTTCCAAACTGCTCATGAGGTGCACAATGTTTACCATATTGTTTTCGCGCAAACCAAAGGGATTTCATGCAATTTGAAACAAACAGTAACAAGTATGAAGATAGTGTTTGTATTAATAAAGCGCAAGGCTTTCAATACAAATGTAAATAGGAAATACATTGCCTGTGAATGATTTGACCTATATGTAACACCTGCGCAGCTGCTGCGCGTTCCAGGTGCGTGGAACTAGAGTCCCGTCAATTCTTTTTAGGGTATAGGCCCCTTTGCCTAGGACCTCATTGATGACGTATGGTCCTTCCCATTTTGGCGCTAATTTGCCTGGTTTTTCAGCGTTTGACGCTTCATTGTCGCGCAATACGAAATCACCGGGGACAAAGGTACACACGCGGACGCGCGCGTTGTAATATTTTTCGAGTTTGGATTTGTACCTGGCCTCGGTGATGGCGGCATTCTCGCACCTTTCTTCGAGGAGGTCTAAATCCAGTCTTCGTTCTTGCTCATTGTTTTGTGTTTCCATAGCTAACATGCGCGGCGATGGAAGACCAATTTCGGCTGGGATTACCGCTTCTGACCCGTAGACCAGGCTGAATGGAGTTTCTCCCGTGCTAGTCTTTGGCATTGTACGATGGGCCCATAAGATGTTGGGGAGTTCGTCAACCCATCCCCTGCGCGCTGTGCCAAGTCGTGCTTTAATGCCGTCAACTATCTGTTTGTTGATGCTTTCAACTTGACCGTTTGCTTGTGGGTGCGCCGCAGAAGCAAAATTGTGCTTGATCTTCATTTCTTTGAACCATTTCTGAAGATCCTCTGAAGCGAAGTTTGTGCCGTTGTCGGAGATAATGCGCAATGGTAATCCAAATCTACAAATAATATGTTCCCATATAAATTTGCGAATTACCATTGCTGTTGTTGAGGCTAATGCTTTAGCTTCGACCCATTTTGTGAAATAGTCGACAGCTACAATGATGAATTTTACTGCGCCTGGCGCGTCAGGGAATGGACCAACGAGATCGATTCCCCACTGTTGAAAAGGCCAGGCGGAGGTGACTGGTACGAGTGGGTTCTTCGGCCGGAGTGTTTTTGGCGCATGGCGTTGACAGGCTGCGCATCTTCTTAATAAGTCTACTGCGTCCATGTGCATGCCCGGCCAGTAGTATCCTGCGTTCATTATTTTTGCCACGACCATGCGCGGTCCTGCGTGTATTCCGCATAATCCCTCGTGGATTTCTCTGACCAGGTACTGAGCATCTGTTTTATCAACACAGCGTAATAATGGTCCCATAAATGACTTCCGGTATAGGACGCCATCCGCCATTTCATAGTTTATCGCTTTGTGTTGGAGTTTTCGGGCTTCTGCTTTTCCTTCCGGGAGCTTTCCATGTTGTAGGTATAAGATGATCGGAGACATCCAGGATGGATTACCGACTTCTATAATGTTTACTTACTTGAGATGAATCGAAGGGTTAGACAATACCTCTATGCGCACTTCTTTTGCTAAGTGCTTGAAACTGGTAGCGGCCAATTTGCTGAGCGCATCTGCGTGCTTATTTTCGCTTCTGTTTATATGGTTAACCTTGAATGTCTGGAATTGGCTGATTAACATCCGCGCTTGTTCAAGGTATAATGCCATAGCTTCTCCTCTTGCATCGTAGTGACCATTGACTTGTTCGGCTACTAGTTTTGAATCAACGTTAGCTTCGAGGTTTCTTGCCCCCATTTTAAGTGCTAAACGAAGGCCTGCTAAAAACGCTTCGTATTTTGCTTCGTTGTTAGTGCTTCGGAAGTCTAAGCGTATGGCGTATGTGAGTTCGTGATCATCCGGGCTGACTAATCGGAGACCTGCCCCTGCTCCGTCATCATTGGAAGCGCCATCTGTGTGTAAGGTCCAGACTCTATCGTCGAAAACGGGTATAGGGTTCTGGATTGCCTCGCACTCTTGAACTTTGTCGATGGGAACTTCGGTGGCAAAGTCTGCTAGAACTTGCCCTTTGATTGCTGGTCTTGGCCTGTAGAAGATATTGTATCCTCCCAGCTCAATGGCCCATTTAGCTAATCTTCCCGCCACATCGGGTTTGGATAAGATTTGGCCTAAATGATAATTTGTGAGAACCGTGATGACGTGACCCGAAAAATATCGACGTAGGTGTCGTGATGCATGTACTAGTGCTAGGACCAGTTTTTCTATCATTGAGTAATGAGTTTCCGGACCGGTGAGCATCTTGCTGATATAGTAGATTGGAGTCTGAATGTTTTCTCACTCCACCATTAATACTGCGCCAACTGCTACTTCCGCAGCAGATAAATACAAGATTAATGGTTCCTTTTCTCATGGTGTTGTTAGCGTTGGCAACTGAATTAAACATTCCTTCATTTGTTTGAAGGCTGCCTCTGCTTCAGGTGTCCACTGAAAGTGAGTTTTCTTCGCGCAGTTTCGTAGCGTGCTGATGAATGGATAAGATTTTGCCGCGTGATTAGCCAAGAATCTGTTTAAGGCTGCTAATCGCCCGGCGAGTCTTTGCATTTCTTTTATTGTTGCCGGTGATGGCATTAGCTGGATGGCCTGCACTTTTTCTGGATTTACTTTAAAACCGTCTCTTGTGACTATAAAGCCCAAAAATTTCCCCTCCTCCATGCCGAAGTAGCATTTTGTTGGATTGAGTTTCAAGTTTACGCTGCGCAAAGAGTCAAACGTGTGCTGAATATTGTTGAGCATGGTGTCTTCTTCGTGGCTCATGATGACGAGGTCATCCATGTATACCTCAACTGTCTTGCCAACGGCACCTTTGAAAACTGTGTCCATCAAGCATTGGTAAGTTGCGCCTGCGTTGCGCAGGCCAAAGGGCATTTTAGTGTGGCAGAAGATGCCTTTATCTGTGCGGAATGCAGTTTTGTCTTCGTCTTCTTCCTTCATCTGGACCTGATGATAACCTTTGTAACAGTCGAGAAAGCACTTCCATCTGAATGATGCTAGAGAGTCGACTTTTTTGTCTATCTCCGGAAGTGCGTAGCAATATTTTGGGCACGCTTTATTCAGGTCTTTGAAGTCGACGCACATTCTCCATCCGCCACTGTGTTTTTGTAAAATTACTGGATTAGCAACCCATGTATGGTATTTAACTTCGCGTAATATTCCCGCATCGAGTAGCTCTGTCACTTGTTCGTCCATAGCTTTTGCTTTTTCTTCGCTAAAGCTACGCCTCCCTTGAGCAACAGGTTCTGCTGATGGTTTGATATTCAGGCAATGTTGCACTATGTCGCGTGGAACTCCAGTCATGTCTGCTGGACACCAAGCGAATATATATTTGTTGTTGGACAAAAATTCTTTTAATTGTATTCGTGTTGCTGGTGAAATGGCATGTCCTAACAGGATGGTCTGTTCTGGATATTCGTTGTTCAGGACCCATTTCTCTGGTTCGTTTGATGCTGAAGGTTTGGCTGCCTTTGCCGGTGGCTCGTCATCTACGTACATGACCTCTTTGCTTGAGTACAGAATTGCAACTCCGGTTTCCGTTGGAAATCCGCATGCAGCATGTGGGATAGAGCTGATCATGCTGAATTCTCTTTGTGATCATCTTCCGAGCAGGACATCATGGCGTGATGTTGCCGGCATAACCATGAAATTTACTGTGACTGTTCGCGAATGCTCGCCATCTGATAGAGTCACAGGGAAAGCTATTTGCCCTAATGGGAATACAGCTTCATTGCAAAATCCGGTGAGAGGAAAATCGACCGGTTCTAGACGTGCTTTGTCTTCTGGGTCAAGCTGTTTGAAGCATTGCACGTATATGATGTCCATTGAACTTCCCGGATCTATAAACATATAGTCCGTTCGGTAATGGCCGAAAATGCCAGTGATAATTACTGGTCGCTCTTCCTGAGGGCCACCAGGAACAACGGGAAACACGACTTGTTGTTCCCTCCAATGTTGATCACGGTTTCGTTTATTTGGCCTTCGTGACGGACCTCCTTGAATCATGTTTATTTGTTTTGATCTGGCTTTTTGATGACTGCTACTTCTGGATTGTTGACGTATATCAATATTTCGACTAGATTGGATGTCCCCCCGACAGGGTGTTGGTGGGTCCAATACTACTGTGTCAACTTGTTTACCAGATCTGATGTTTGGGAACTCGGATCTGGCAATTTGCATAACAATTGTGTTTAAAGCATTCTGGCATCTGTTGAACCAATACTCTGGGGATCTCTCTGTGATTAGATCTGAGAAATTCTTTCCGTCTGAATGACCGTTGTTTTTGTTTGCTCCCATGATTCCGTTAATCTGGGTGTTTTGGGTTGTAGAACCCTCGAACTCAGATCGGGAATCTGATGGGTGAGATAATGAATTTTCTGTCATGTGAAAACAGTGAATGAAAAGAACTGAATCGAAACGAGATGAAAACTAATAAGACAGAGGAATCGGTGGGCGCCAATGAAGAAACACTAGATAAATGGTCGGAACCGAGATATCTAGGGGGTTTGAATCCGCATAAAAGGTTAGTTTCCTCTCGATTGATTCAGGTACAACCGATCTTCTTCTCCGATAATTCTGCAAAAAAGAGCACCGTTAGCCTCGCCAAGGGGAGAAGAGGGTTCTCTCCTTGACCCGACTCCGGTGTGAGAATAAGTATAGGTAATGAAGAAGAAGATGTATTTGAGAAGTGTGTGTAACTTGAATTCATACCTGGGTTGTTTCTCATATTTATAGCCGGGAGTCGTTTAGGCGGGAAAACCCGTTAGTGGAAAGTTGACGGAAGATGCTAACCCCGTAAGCAGTTACACTTCCTTCCGTTAAGCTCCTTGATCCGACGTGAGAGCACACGGATCGTGGCTTAGATCGAAGGCTGGGGATTTGCCACGTGTAAAGTGATCAAGTGGAGATTACTCTCCAATTACATGCTTTTGTTGTGGTTTCAGGGATGCCTGAGATGGTGACACGTGTCCAGACGGTTATAACCGTCTTGGTGGTGCACGATTACATTTCTTCTAGAAGATTATTGCAGTAATCTGGTGTGGCACTTTATTGTGTGGAGGCAGCTGAACAAATAAATCCCAAGTCTAAGTAAATAATATCCAGGTCTGGATATTTAAGCGGAAGTGTTTACTTCAGGATTTTCATCCTTTGTCTATGGGAGAAAGCGCAAGGATTTATGATTTCCTTTAGGCGCGCGAGTGTTGACTGTTGATTGTTCTTTAAGTCTTTATTTGTGAGACCAGTGCGCGGGCGCGCAAGGTATAAGGCTGAAAAGTAAGGTAGTGGTATGGTCCCAAGCATTTATTATGAGGTTTTTGGGACCTTACCCCTTCAACCCCCGAAGTATAAAACTGAAAACAGTAAAGTAAAAAGGGGGACATGAACTCACTGAAGTGTGTCTCCTGAAATAGTCGTCAAACCAAACTCGGTCTGCTACGCGATGACCTACACGTACTAATGCCTATTAGACGGATGGGCCGTGCCTTGGCTTAGTGTTTTGAATTGCGTTACTTTGATATTATCCCAAGTTTGTGACTACTTGTTAAGATAATGATAATTATTTTAACTTAACTTTTGTTTTTAGGAAAAATAGTTAGGCAACTATTTCGTATCCACACTTCTCAATTATTTTATATGTGTATTTCCTTCCCAAGGATGGGGGTATTTATACATGAACATTTGTAATTCCGAAAAATATATTTTAAGTCCCACTTAGAAAAATATATTTAAATCATTTGTCTAAAACATCTTAATTCAAAATATATATATTTTTCTCAAAAATATTATATTTTATTTCGCGAGAGTTTTGGTATCATTTTGGAGTCGTAATTTCATGGTATATAATAGTTATATTATTTTACCCAAAAATAATATAACTAGTTCACAAAGTAAACAATTAATCACACAAGAGTTTTAGTATAAAATATATATTCTAAATATATATTTATCAATTTTTATTTACGAAATCAACCTCCGGCACTTAGTATTTTTGTAATAAAAATCATAGCGAAGTTTATTTTGAAAATAAGGTTAAAAATATAATTGTAAACACTTAGTAGAAAAATATTTTCTAAGTGTTGAAATTTTAGAAAAATTTCGCTAGAGTTTCCTTTGTAAATGGAGGCGTCCATGCTTACTAGCATATCATTTTCTTTTTAAAAATTCATTCAAACAATTCTCAATCAACAACATACAATCTTTATTTACCAAACTAGTCAAAAACAAGCATAAACTATAAACTTATGAACTTGAAAATTTATGAAAGTAGGTAGTAACTTACTAGCATACTTAGTAAGTCTTGTTATCTTTAAAAATGTGATTAGTTCCTTTAAAACTTCATTTTTAAAGAGTTTGATCATTTACAACTTCTAGTCATATTTTCTAAAAATATTTCTTTATGAAATTTTCTTATTACACAAGTGTTTCTACACTTGTTTATCCACTAAAAAAATGTGTCAAGTTTATGTGAGATGCAAGTTTTACAAAACTCATTCTTTTCACTTGGTTCTTTCGAAAAACCACTCATGGATCTTTAGATCTACAAGATTATATCCTACTTTGATCTTTATTTTTCAAGAAAACACTTATTTGTTCAAGTTCATAGTTTATGTGTGGATGACTCCATCATCCACAACATTCTTACTTTTTCCATCTTGCTAGTTCATGTTTTTAATCTTGATCTAGCAAGTCCATATGATGATCCATATCATTTCTATTAACAATTATGATCAACAAACATAACAACACAAGAATAACATGATTTCTTCATCATCGTAACCATACTTTATCACAACGTTAGTTTATGTTCAAGACTTTGTTTATGGTTCTTTAGAGTTCTTATCATTTTGATCTTTAAACATCATTAACCACTCAAACAACATGTAAAATGCAAGGATCTAAGTGCTTACCACTAGCACAAGGCTAGGGGAGTTCTAGTGAAGAAAAGTGGTGGTTAAAAGAAGATGAAGGAGGTCCTTGAGCTTCCGAACACACCAAGCTTGTTTGTATGATCTCTAGCACCCTTGTATGTATGTGGATTGCATGAAGAAGCTTGAATGATGATGATGATGATGATGGTTGTGCTTGGTTTCGGTCGAACAAGAGAAGAGAGGAGAGAAAGATAGTTGTTGTTTGTTGATTGTGAATGAGATGCCATAACCCTTGTGCCTTTTTATAACCCAACTTCACCTCTTTATCCCTTGAGTATTATGTCTCTAATGAACCAACATAATCCATTTTAATATTCAAACAAATCCATGGGTGGGGACACCCATGGTAACCGTCCCAAGGGGGGGGGGGTATAGGGTTGGGTTTCAAATGGTTTAGTTGCAATCTAGTTAGAGAAACCATGTGTTTAGTTGGTGCATTATGGTGTGTCATATATTGTATAGTGTGTTAGGGTGTTCGGGGACTCTAACTAGCTCAGAAAAATAAAAACATTGTGTTTGGCAATATTTTTGTGTTCCGGGCAAAGTCCGGTTGTTCGGTTGGGTGTTGTTCCGTTAATGTGCTTAATTAATCCGTAATGTCTCTTTTATAATACTTTTTGTGACACATTTAATTCCTGACACTTTGGAAAGTATCTAGGACTATTTTTGTCAAGTTTTTGCACATTACTAGCATAATTAAATGCTGAATTTTGTTATTAAGTGCAGAATTTTGCATTTAGAGTGTGTTTTAGGCACTGCCCGACACTATAACTATCACCTAGCGACGCAGTTTTATGGTCCTCACTTCCCTACACTCCCTACTAGTGTAGTACCCTATCCCTGGCTCATACTGGCCTCAAAACATTGTCTGTCAAGGTGCTGGCATTGTCAGCATGTTTTCTGGGTTATCCGCTCAGTGTGCTAACTGTGCTTTGTGCATCAAGTTTGTCACTAAAGTTTGTGTGAAATAAATGGAGTGACAGTATGAAATGTGATGCATATGTACGTATGTAGCAGAAATCAGAAAGCAGTTTAATCACAGTTGTAATCAAGCACAGTCATTAAGCACAAATTAAATATTAATTAATTGTACGGATACCTGTAATTGTGAGGGTTGTCACATCTTCAACGCAAAAACAACTGCACCAAGCTCGAGATCGTGGGTTGTATAGTTCTTCTCGTGGATCTTGAGCTGTCGAGAGGCGTACGCGATGACCTTGTACCGTTGCATGAGAACACAACCGAGATCCAGGTTCGAGGCATCGCAATAGACCACAAAGTCATCGTTTCCATCGGGTAAAGCGAGGATAGGAGCATTGCAGAGCATATGCTTGAGAGTCTGAAAGGCTTGCTCTTGTTCGGTTCCCCAAATAAAAGACTTGTCTTTATGCTTGAGAGAAGTAAGCGGCACGGCGATTTTCGAGAAATCAGCGATGAATCGACGGTAATAGCCCACCAATCCGAGGAACGAACGAACTTCGGATGGTGATTTTGGTGTAACCCAACTCTTAACAGCTTCGATCTTCGCGGGGTCGATGTGTATACCTTGACTATTGACGATTTGACCGAGGAATTGAACCTCCTCTAGCCAAAATTCACACTTGGAGAACTTGGCATAGAGTCGATTCCCTTGGCGTAGTTCGAGAACCAAACGTAGATGTTGCGCGTGTTCGGCTTTCGACTTCGAATAGATAAGGATATCATCGATAAAGAAGATGACGAAATGGTCGAGAAAGGGTTTACACACGCGATTCATCAGATCCATGAAAACTGCGGGTGCGTTGGTTAAACCAAAGGGCATAACAACAAATTCGTAGTGGCCGTATTGGGTTCGGAAAGCGGTTTTAGGTATATCTTCCTCCTGAATCCGTAACTGGTGATAGCCTGAGCGTAAATCGATCTTCGAGAAACACGTAGCACCTTGCAATTGATCAAACAAATCGTCGATTCGGGGCAGGGGATAGCGATTCTTGATGGTCAGCTTATTCAATTCCCTATAATCGATGCACATCTGGAACGATCTGTCCTTCTTTTTGACGAGAAGGACAGGTGCGCCCAAGGAGAGGTGCTAGGGAGAATGAAGCCTTTATCAAGCAATTCTTGGAGTTGACTCGAGAGTTCGCGCATTTCATACGGAGCGAGGCGATAGGGAGCTTTAGCAACATGATTAGCTCCAGGAATGAGGTCGATTCGCAAATCAATATCACGACTCGGGGGTAAACCAGGTAAATCGTCAGGGAATACAGCAGGAAAATCACGAACTACAAGCACCTTATCTACTGCCTTCTTTTCCTTTTCCTCCGCTACTACGATGTATGCCAAGAAAGCTTTGTATTCCTTTCGGAGATACTTGCTCGCTTGGATACACGACATGAGTTTGAGATCTTTCGATGAGACTTCGCCATAGACATGGAGTTGATCACCATTTACGAGTGAGAAACAAATCATTTTATCAAAGCAAATGACTTCGGCATGATTTTCGCGAAGAAAATCCATGCCTACTATGATGTCAAAACTACCAAGCTGCATCAGAAGAAGGTCAATAGGGAAGACGTGATTGTTGAGTTCAAGCATACAATCACGGAGAACAGAATGAACGGTGACGGTTCTTCCAGTGGCAACTTCAATGTCGAACGTCGTAGGGAGGTTAGCGCGTTTACGTTTTAGGAGCTTTTCGAATTCTAACGATACAAAACAGTTATCGGCTCCAGTATCAAATAAACACGAAGCATATATACCGTTGAAAAGAAACGTACCATTAACCACATTGTTGTCAGCTTGGGCCTGGCGGACATTGATGTTGAATGTTCGTCCGCGGGCTGCTGGCTGCTGCTGCTGCTGAGGCTGCTGCTGTTGATGTTGTTGCTGCACTGGTTGCTGTTGTGGCTCTTGCTTCACCACTCTGTTTGGGCAGACATTTGCAAAGTGGTTAGGATCACCACATGCAAAGCAGGCTCTTGCGTGAGCAGCGGGAGCAGGAGCTGCTTGTTGACCCTGTGGAGCGGGAAGAGGAGCTGGCAGTTCAGGAGCTTGAACTTGAGCTTTAGCTTCACGGGGACCAGTACGGCAGTTTGCAGTGAAGTGACCGTACAGGTTGCAGTGAACACAAAATCAACAAGCGATCCCAACATGATGATGATAAGTACAAGTATGGCATAGCGGGTATGGACCAGTATATGTGCGCTTAGCCGGTGGTGCATTGGTCACTGGTGCCGCTACTTGGCGGTTCTTGTTCTGGGGTTGAGCAGGGACAACATTGAGAGGTGCGGCGGTGACCACACAGTTCTTGTTGTTGTTGTTGTTCTTGCGCTTGCGGCGTGAAGACTTGGAAGCTTGCGGTGCGGCGGTTTTAGCGTTGGGAGCAGTGGTAACTTGATGGAGACTTTTGGTGGTATTCTTGAAGTAACCAGCCCTAACTCGCTTGTCATTGATTTCTGCAGCGAGTAGGTAAGTCTTTTTGATGGTGGTCGTCTTCGCGGCTTGCACGAAATCAGCAACACAGTCCGGTAAAGCACGGATGTATTTCTTGATGGTAATGTCCGGAGTAGAGACTTGGCCGGGACAAATGATGGTTAGCTGCTTGAAGCGAGCGGTAAGACCAGCGTTGTCGCCACCCTCTTGCTTAATGTTCCAAAACTCGTCCTCCAGCTTCTGAAGTTCAAGGGGAGGCCAGAACTCTTTCATCATGATTTCTTTCAGCTCCTCCCAAGTAAGCCCATAGGCTGCATCATTCCCTCGCCTGTTCCTTTCGGCAGTCCACCAGTCCAAAGCCCTGGACTGGAAAACGCTAGTTGCGATGACAGTACGGAGGTTATCGGGACAACGGATTTGGCGCAGAGTGACTTCAATTGAATCGAACTATTGAAACATGGCAGTAGGCCCGTCTTCTCCAGTGAAGTCTTTGGGGCCGCAGGCCTTAAACTGCTTGAAGCTAAAAGTAGCTTTTGGAGAGTCAGTCCAAGATTCCTCAGAGGACTTGCTAGCGTTTTCATTAAGTTCGCTGACAATTTGCGGAATGACCTTAGCCATTTGCTTAGCGACTAGCGAGGCGATGCGTTTGTCAGCGTGGTTGCGGCGAGAAGCGCGAGCAGTGTGAGATCCAAATGACAACATTGTCTGCAATAGACATCGTCATAGGATTCAGACGAGATACACTCAAAATCTCACCATATAGCGTTTAACTACCATACTCATACAGCTCAGGAACACGTTCACACATGAGCACATAGTCACGTAGGCACATAATCCACATAATCATGTAAACACACAAGCACGTAGTCCACGTAAGCACAGAAGCAGGTAGTCCATATAAGCACATCTTCAACTATATTTTGCACGTATTCACCTGCATATATTGCACGTATTCACCTACATATATTGCACGTATTCACCTATCTTTCACAGCTACATAATGCGATCGAGAGTTGCGAGTGTGAATAGCGAGTATCACAGCGAATAGTATAGCGTAAGCGAGTAATATAGCATGCGATTTGTTAGCGTGTTGAGATAAATGTGCAGTGCGAGTTGTGCGTGTTGATTAAAGCGAATAGCGGAAAAGCATATAAATCCCCAAAATCGAAACACATAAACATGCAAAACCACATAAAACACATAGAAAACACATAAACACATAAAATCAGCGATTGGAGCGTCTGAATGCGAGACATTGACTACCCAAAGCATTTCGACTATTCCCAAGGGCTTCAAGTACATGCTTTGGCCTATTGGACTGTGCTCTCTCACCGGCACACGGTGAATGGCACGCATCCTTTTGGTTAATTACGCCACTCGAGTCATTGGAATCCATCGAGACTTTGGTGAGACTTTTGTAAAACCAACATAAAGAACGGAACATGTCATCAAGATTCAGGTTTCACCCCTAACTTAACGACTGCATTCCTGCTTATGTGATAGAATCACGAGATAGAGAGGGAGATTTGCGTCGAAGTATGGATTTCACTCCTGATTCAACGCAAATTCCCGTTTTTATAGTAAGAATCGTGCGTTGAATAAGCGATTTAATCGAGAGTTTGCGGTTTTCACACCTAATCTCGATCCAATCACTTGTTTGTTTATGAAAATTGAGCGTGTCGCTTGCTTGCCTTAGGAAAGGCAAAGTGATAGTGTTCCAGCCTTAGGAAAGGCTGGCTTTGCGCGAAGCTGTAGCATGCGGTGTTCGTGCAAGAATGAATTCGAGAGAGTGTAACAGAAATAGGCTCGTGTAGAACCCCTTCCGGGTTTGCACAAGGCGGTCTGTTGGTACTTAGACTATAGACTAGGTCGTTTCTAAGACATCGACCCAGACTAGGTCGAGTCTTGCCTAATTCCCTACAGTTATGGCTCTGATACCAATCTGTCACACCCCAACCGATGGCGGAAACATCGGGGCGCGACACTGAGCGAAACAGATTGTCCAGGAGAAATCCATAACAACTAATATTACCAAATATTTAAAGTTACGTCCCATATCATAACATTTGCAGCAAAATAGTTAATATAAACATAGTATCTCAAAGACAATTAAATTGTTTCGACAACTCAGAATTAAATGTGACGTTTCTAGACCTCCTATATTGATTCCATAACAGCAAGCATTGCATAAGCATCCTAAACACCTGTCACATACGTTAAAGTAAAAGTCAATACACCTAGTGTAAAGGTGAGCATACAAGTTTAATAGTATAATAGTAGCGAAAGCGATTTACGCATAACTAGCATGTAACATGTTGAAAAGTGAAGCATGTAAGCTATCGACAATGAAATATGCACAGATATGACTGCGAGTTGTAGAATGCGCAACACATATCACCACTGCGACACGTGAAGTAATACCCTTAATAACCCCTGTCCACGACAGGTGCTGAGTCCAAACTATAGTACTATCGTTGCTAAGGTGTCAGGCAACAATCACTGTGTAAACATAACATACAAGCATTCATCGAATAACACGTATAACATGCAGAACGGTTAGCGTTGAAAAGTAGTTGCATTGTGTGTCGATGTGATTTTGATATAAGTAACGTATGTAACACCCAAAAGTGCGTTAAGTAAAAAGGGATCGAGTATACTCACAGATCGTGTTTACTAAATAAACACAGTCTTGGATTGAAGGGAGCACTGGAAAGTTAGCCTAATCAGATAACGACAGTATAAGCGTTGAACGGTGCGTAAAACGGTGTCGAGTGAGCTGAGTGATGGATTGTGATCCGATCGGATGACCTTCCAGACGGATGGTCATCCGGACGGATGACCATTCGGTCGGATGGTCATTCGTTTGGAAAGGATGTGTTTGTGAACTTTGAAGTTTTCGTTGTAGCATTATAAAAAGTGAGAAGTATCTCTATTTGTCCAGCCATCCGGTCGGATGGTCATCCGGACGGATGGCCATTCGATCGGATGGTGGTTCATTTGAGTGAGATTCCAAAGATTCAAGTCCCTTGGTAGGATAGTCATTCGATTGGATAGTCGTTTGATCGGATGACTATTCGTTTGGAAATGATATTCTTTGAAGTTTTGCAAAATGTTTAAGTTGTTGAAAGTCACTAGTCACCTGGTCGGATCGTCGTTCGATCGGAGGGTGATCCGATCGGACTACGATTCATTCGGTAACTTGTTCGTTCAAGAACTTGTAAGATTTGTTAAGTTTAGAAATTTTTGCGATTGAACTGAGACAGTATGACAACGTGTAGTTCAACGGAAACCTCATCTGGTCCAACTCATCTGGCCGGACGGGGACGGGAATCACCCCGTTCAATCCGTACCAGCTGTCCACTAACGGTGTTTCATGTTCAACCCGTGAATTGGTTGTCTCCTTGATATTAATCCGTTCTCAGACCAGCACTTCACTAGAAAATGAGTAGGAGGCCTGAACGAGCTCGGATTCTATCGGTTTAGAGTGAAAAGTGAAGAAAGTTTGAAGAAGAGTTTGAAACACTTTGATTATACTTAGATTTAGGTGAAATCAGTGTTTAAACATTGTAGAAATCCGTTAGATCTAAGTTGTTCTTGGTGAGATGAGATCATACTTTGGTGTTCATATGAACCATCGAATGACGTCACTCGAAAGCAACCCAAATCAGATGGATTTCATGGTTAAAAGTTGTGATTTATGGGTGAAATCGATGAGAAAGTGTGTGTAGATCAAGGAAGTACAAGATTTGGAGTGAAAACTTACAAGAATCGCGAGGAATCGAGAGAAAAGGGACGAGAATGCGCTGGGTCGGAGGAGAGCTATCACATCACGTGAACAGTGATGTGACAGGTGAGTATTTATAGGGGAAGGAGGAGAAAGGCGGTGGGAGTGATTCGATCGGAGGGCCTTTCGATCGGTTGGTCATCCGGTCAGATGACCATTCGATCGAAGGGTCATTCGATCGGATGGTTCGAGTGGGTTTGTTTCCGACTTTTCTATTCGAGCGTTGAGCATTGCGATGCGTTTAAGCGAGTGTCGAATAAGCGATGCGATAGTTTTAAATAGTAGTTACATAAATAACAAAACTAACATACAACAACATAAGTAACCTTGCGTTTGCAGTTCGCGATGAGTTTGCGTTGTGATAGAGTTGCGATTGCGTTTTTGAATAACACCTTTAACATATATAATCATGCACAAGTAACACATAATTTCGCACACACGCGTAAAACAATATCCAGAACTGCGATTCAAGTTGCGATGCGATAGCGATGAGATTAGCGTTAAGTAGCGTTTACAACTAAAACACATTCGATCAGATTGTTACTTCACATAATACAACTAAAACAACGTAAACTAAAGTATCGATTAACGAGGTTAATAATTAAGCAAGGAATGACAGAATTGATTAGCAATCTTTTCTTCCTTTGACTTTGACTTTGACTTCAAAAAGTCGGGTTGTTACAAGATTAGACTCGTCATATGACTTATTTAACCATCCGAACTCATAGTTACGCTTACGACCCGTTAAAGTGGCGAAACCACTTTAACAAATCGTAACGGGTCAAAGCACTTAGGAATCCTTTCCAATCAGAATGTAAGGCTTATTAAACCATATTATACGAGATCCTTCTCTCGTTTGGTTTATAAACCTCTTTCTATCCGATTCCCCCTTCAAAGTCTCGATACACTAACACCTAGTTATCCGACACATTAGGAACCACTTGAACACTTGAGCTTTGTTTATTCAATTGAATAAGGACACATACGCAATCCCAAGTGAGTACATTGCTCCCCTTTTTTACGTTTTCTAAATGTTTAGGGGCGACTCATATGTGATAAATAATTTTCAAGTTTTCTAAACAAAGTCTATGGTTTATATATAACACTATGCTTTCAAAAATCTGAGAAACTTGTTGGTGCATTATCCAAAACACGAATGACATTCATTAACTTTGGCAGAGCTGATTAGTAGTATGTTATGGTACCATAGGACTGACAATCCCGTTACCAGGTTTCCTGGGGTTTGTGGGGAAGTTTGGGGAACGACAGAAACTGTATTTTTAACAAACCCTTGTCTGTTGGCTGGCAACGGTACCAACTTCAAAAATTCCCACCGGAATGGATCCTGACTAACGGAATTCTAGCGCCGTTAGTCTCCGGTCGCCGAAAAACGTTTTTGGTCGGAAAACTCATTTTTGGCCGGAAAATTCAACGTTTTCATATCAAACCTCTTTGTAACCTTATTATGCACCTTTAGGAACCTTTTCTAGTAAAAAGCATCAATTATTAAGGTCGCCGGAAAAACTCTTTTTTGCCGGAAAACTTATTTTTGGCTGGAAAAGTCAACTTTAGCCGGAAAACTCAAAGTTTTCGTCCCAAACCTGTTTGTAACCATAGATCAGACCTTTAGGAACCTTTTTTAGACCAAAATGTTTTCTGGCGGTCGGAGACTAACGGCGTTAGGGCTCTGTTAGTCAGGGTCCATTGAAGGCCAATATATGAAAAGATGGGACCGCCAGTGGGAATTTTTGAAGCTGAGACCGTTTCCAGCCAACGGGCAATAGTTGGGATTATTAAAATCCATTGTTGCAATTTATTAATACAAAATACATTAAAAAAGACATTAATAACCTCACATGCTTTGCATGTGAGTTGACTTAATCAAGAAATCTAACGGTGGTAGTGTTAAAGGTTGACCCCTATATCAAAACATGAACATAAAAGTTGGCTTTTACTGATTTCATAGTGAAAGGTTTATAGTGTAATTTAGGTATAACATAAAGGTTGATTTTTTGCAATTTTGCCTAACTTTCAACATTTAACGAAGATTTTTGTTACTTATTTTGCTTGGGTTGCTAATTTTGTGACCATTCATTTGTTCAAGTCGAATATTTCGTGATCGCTTTTGTCTCGGTTACGGATTTGACTAGTAATAAAGCGACCAATTTGGCAACCAAATTAGTTTTTTCTTTTTAAAATTAGCGATTGTATTTGCGACCGAAGAAACATTGGTCGAATGTAACTAAATTTGTGACAGTTTTTGTGATAACTTCAACTAATATTATTTTTTATATTATTTTCCAAAATTGGCGACTATGTTTGCGACGGAAACAATTTTGGTTGCTACATTTGCGGCTGTTTTTGCAACCATGTTAATTTTTATTTGTATATATTTTATTTTAAAAACTAGCATTGTATTTGTGATCGAAATGAGTTCGGTCGCTCTCTTTGCGACCGTTTTTTGCAACTAAAATAAATTTCATATTGTTCGCTTTTATTATTTTGAACAAATAGCGACCGTATTTGCGACTAAAATTACTTCAGTCATTTCATTTGCCAGCAAAACAATTTCGGTCGCTTTATCTACGACTGTTTAGTGACCAAATTGTTTTGGTTGCTAGATTTACAACAAATTTTGTTTCTGTCACTAAATTTGCCACCATTTTACGACCAAATTTTTTTGTAGCTACATTTGCGACCATTTTTATTCGGTCGCAAAATTTGCGACTGTTTTGAATTGGTAGCTACGTTTGCGACAATTTTACGACTACAATATATTGATCGCTACAATTACGACCGGAAAAAAGTTGGTCGCTAATTTGCGACTATTTTGCGACCGGAAAAAACTTGGTTGCTAAACTTGCGATATATTTTGTTTTGGTCGCTAAATTTGCGACCGATTTAAGTTTGGTCGCTATTTTTCCGACCGATTTAATTTTGGTCGCTAAATTTGCGACCAAATCTGTTTTGGTTGGAAATACGGTCGCTAAATTTGCCACCATTTTTGTTTGTTGCAAATTTTGGTTGCTTTTGCCCATTTGTGTAGTAGTACAGGGTTGCAAATTGCAATGAATGGACAATACGGGTGTGCTGTACAAAAGGTGTTTGTAAGTGTGAGGCAAATTAAAAAGTGACTCAAAGCATAGGGAGACAAATTATAATTAACTCAAAAAATAAAGATAGAACACAATTTATTAGAAAAAAAATCAAATGATGAATAAAATAGAGCAAAGTGCAATTTGCATCCATGTGGTTTGGTGGCGAGAGCAACCTGAAACCACAACTTTTTTTTGCACATTATGTACTTGTGTTATTGGTTTTTCTTTGTATTGTGTTAAAGGTTGTGACCATTGTGTCTTTCTACTGGGTTTGGGTCCTTACATTTTTTATTAAGGTTTCTTTACATTGTGTTATTATCAAAACTTATAACACAGTGTTAATTTGGGTTTTGTTCATTGCATTTTGTCAGAACCTATAACACAATAAATGACACAATGAAGATGATGTTATATTTGGGTACTCTATACATTGTGTTATAGGTTCTGGTAATTGTGTTTATTCTGCTATCCATTGTGTTTTATTTTTTTGTTCATTGTGTATTAGTCTGTTGTCCATTGTGTTTTAGTCTGTTATTCATTGTGTTTTTTATTTGCTCTCACTAATTGTGTCTTTTATTTGTCGTCATCAATTTTGTTTTTAGTCTACTTTCTATTGTGTTTTTAGTTTGATACTCATTGTGTTTTACGTTATGTCCATTGTGTCATTTATCTGTTGTCATCGATTGTGTTTTTAGTCTACTTTCCATTGTGTTTTTAGTTTGATACTCATTGTGTTTTACGTTATGTCCATTGTGTCTTTTATTTGTTGTCATCGATTGTTGTGTTTTTGGTCTACTTTCCATTGTGTTTTTAGTTTGAGACTCACTGTGTAATACATAACTGGGTTTTCTCATTGTGTTTTATGTTATGTCCATTGTGTAATACACAACTGGGTTTTTGAATTTTTTTTCTAAATATAATAATATGGTACTCATATTATAGATAAAAAGACGCTCGATTTTTTGGTATAATTTAAAAAAAAAATGACGTATAAAAAGTTATGGACGTTTAAAAAGTAGGGGGGAAATAGCATGTGACTTGCATGTGTATAATGTTTTTATTCTCTTTGACAAAATTACCATTCCCACTTGATTTCTTTTGGCACATTTGTCACTCTATAGTGGCTTCTTACACTTCTTATTTTTATACCCATTTGTAGAATAACTCAACCCTTAAGAGGATATTAGCTAACGGAACTTAATGAAAGGCCCTGTCAATCAATACCGGCCTAGTGAAATTCTCGTGCATCCAAATTTCAATTCTTGCCTCGCGCCTCGACTTTAATTAAAATGAAAGGCCCCAGGTACGTTGTGCGTTTTGTTTTCCTGCAATAATTTCGTTTTGTTTATTGCTATTATAATTATTGTCTTACACTACAATTTTGTTTATATATATAGTAGGTTAGAAACTAGTTTGTTAGAGTGGTTGAATAAAGGAAATATAATTAGTTAGTAATAAAATTTGGATTTATAAAACAATATTTTAAGAGATAAATTATGACTGAACAAGTGTAATAAGAGAAGTGGTAAAACAAATATTGACTTCATGTAATTGTAACATGAGACACAACCAATTACTTATATATATTAGTTATAAATATTCATGTTTATATTTTCAGAGCCCCTGTTAGTTGCATATGGGACCCGGAATTTTCAGGACCTGCGTTGAGAACAAACAATCGCGTGGGGTGATGTTTTGTGGTAACATGAAGGTTGGTGGTTGGTTTTTGACGACGGGTCCAGTTGGTAGCCCAACACAACCCGTCTTGGGCTCTTATTGTTTGGGCCCAATTGTTAAGCCCATGGCTTATATCTTCTTTTAACAAAGGTCACACAAACTTGAAATAAGTGGGAAACAAAGAAAAAAAGGATCCAAGGGAGTTGCAGGGCAATAAATGCCTGACTGATGGTGAAGAAGTACCCGCCGGAAAGATGGTACGAGCAAGCTGGCCTTACTAAATGAAGCCTCTAATCTTACCGTTGGGGCTTAGACACGTGTCTGAGTCCCCCAAATGCAGTAAGATACCGTTAGATCATTCCAGCACTATTTTCCAAGGGAGATAAGCGATCTCCTTTATATAAGGAATGTAAGTATCAACCCTTAAGGGGCAAGAAAACTCTCACTAAATGCACAACAGTCTCATTTATTCCGACCAGAACCACACTAGCATTTATTCTAGTATAATTACCCACTCATAAGAATCCACACCAAGGAGAATATTCCGACGACCACACTCGTCGGAATAAGCTTCTCATTTCTTCCGGCAAGTTTACTTATTCTCACGCCGGAGCTTGGTCACGGATCCCCCTTCCGGGGCCCTCCGTGACGAGGCTAACTGTTTTCTTTCTTGTAGGAGACGGAAACAGGGATATCACAATGTCAGCGAGATCCTTTTGACGTCATCAGTGATTTGAGGGCTCGACAGTTTTATTTTTGATTGGTTAGTTTTTTTGGATGCCCTCTTTCACCCTGTGCATTTTTTGGGCTTGCTCCCTCTACTGCGTGACAGCTACGTGTCGCTCGACCTCTCCCTTCAACCCCTTCACTCTTAGAAACAAAAAATATTAAGAAGTCTTGGTTTCAAATTTCACATAAGGATTAAAAAAAAATGTCTTACAATAATAATGATAAAAAAATAAATAATAATAATAAGCCAACTAATGACAAAGTATACAATTGAAAAGTCAACTAGACCAACGTAAGTCAACTATACCAAAATAACGACCAAGTATTATTTCCATAAGTCAACTAGACGAACATGACGACAGAGTATACATACATAAGTCAATTATTCCAAAATAACGTCCATAAACTTGACCAACACGTATAGATCCCAGCTAATCTTGTATATATCGATTAGCATATCATAGTCCACTTTGTCTTAACCATCATCAACCACCAGCAGGTTTAAGAATGAAGGTTTTCGGGACAACTGTCATCTCCGTTCTTCTCCTCTTTCTTTTCATTGATCCGTCGACCGCGACGATCAAATCTATCAAGATCCAATCCGATAACCGATCTGTGATCCTCTTGGGGAAGTTCGGATTCACACGTTATGGTAACCTCTCCATATCGATCTCCAACTTGTCGGTCAGTGATCCAGTGGCATCCCTATATGATCCTTCAGTCATTGGTTTCTTCCTTCTCTCGGATGAAACACTGATCGAACTTGTGTTTGCAACGAAACCCCAATTTTTGCGTCTGGGATACCCACTTAGTCTCTTACCTGTTCACCCTCCGAGATATCTCTGATCCTCAGTCTTCCTTTCATAAATCATACTCTTTGACCTTCTCTAATGAGTACGCGCTCTTCTATGCCAACTGCAACACAGGATCGCTCGTCACCATGGACGTCCACACAGAGATGTACAACATTGATGATGGAGCTACCAAAGACTATCTATCAGCCGGGCTAACGCAGCTCCCGTCTCTTTACTTCATTTTCTCCCTTATGTATCTGTGCTTTTTAGGGTTTTGGATCTCTTTGTGCTTTAATAATCAACGATGTGTTCACCGGGTGCATTTGTTAATGGGTGTGTCGCTTACTATGCAAATGCTTAGCTTGTTTTGTGCAGCCGAGGATAACCATTATGTGAAGGTTACTGGTACTCCTCATGGGTGGAATGTTTTGTTTTGGATATTTCAGTTCATCAGTAGTGTACTTTTGTTCATTCTGATCGTCTTGATTGGGGCCGGATTGCCTTATTTGAAACCGGTGTTGTATGCAAGGGAAAAGATAGTTTTGATGATCGTGATCACACTTAAGGTTTTGGCTAATGTAGCTTCCTTGATGATGGATGAAACCGGCCCTTATAATAAGGACTGGATGACTTGGAGAGAAGTGTATATGTGGTCGGACACCATCAGTTATAGTGTTATCATCTTACCCATTGGGTGGTCGATTAGGTTGTTGACGGAGCATTCTAAGACTGATGAGAAATCTCGTAGAAATTTGACTCTATTTGTTCGGTTCTTTCGCTTGGTTTTCTGTTATTTTTTTTTCGCAAGAGTTGGTGTTATTGCACTTATGGACATTACAACTTATGAGTACCAATGGGTGTCTAGGGTAGTAGAGGAAGTAACCAGCCTTGTGTTGTATTTGGTGATGTGTTACTTGTTCAGGCCAGCTGAGAAAAGCGAGCTAGTACATTGTCCTTAAGGATGAAGAAGCAGCCAAGATGGCTAAGGGATGAAGAATTTGAGCTTTGAAGTTGCAATTTGCAAACTGTGTTATACATATATACTTGTACTTTGATTTTTTATTTTTTATTTTTTTTCGAAAAGGGGTATGGACCCTTGACCCGCTTCACTTGGGGTACTTTCTTATACATCTTTCGCAAAGGGCTTGCCATAGGAGTGGCATCTTGGTCTTAATGTTGTTTGGTATAGAGAATGAACCGATTTGGGGTCTGAATTGTATTGAATTGTTGTATTGTACTCAAGCTAGGGTTACAGAATAAGGTGTTTATATAGAACACTATTTTATACATTTACCCCTACACTATGACATATTGTTTACTTTCCGACACTCCCCCTCAAGTTGAGTAGTGGGATCACCAATACTCAACTTGCTCAAACAGCTACTAAAGGTGTTTCCGTTGACGGCTTTTGTGAGTATATATGCGAGTTGATCTTTTGACGAAACATACGGGAGTTCTATGATTCTTCCTTCCAACTTTTCTTTGATGAAATGTCGATCTACCTCCACGTGTTTTGTTCGATCATGTTGAACTGGGTTTTCTGAGATTTGTATTGCAGCTGTATTGTCACACATAACTTTACTAGGAGCCTTTTGGGAAAAACCAATGTCTTCTAGCAGCTTCCTGATCCAAAGAACTTCGCTTAACCCTCGAGGTATACCTCTAAATTCTGCTTCTGCACTCGACAGAGCGACTACCTTCTGTTTCTTACTCCTCCAGGTAACGAGGTTTCCACCAACCAAAGAAAAATATCCTGATGTTGACCTTCGGTTTCCCTTATCTCCTGCCCAGTCTGCGTCAGTATAGAGCTCAACATTTAAATGTCCATTTGTTTTGAACAATACTCCATGGCCTGGAGTTCCCTTGAGGTATCTTAAAATTCTCTGAGCAGCTTCCATGTGGGTAACTTGAGGTTGATGCATGAACTGACTCACTACTCCAACAACATAAGCTATATCAGGGCGAGTGTGAGAGAGATAAATTAACTTGCCCACGAGCCGTTGATACCTTTCTTTGTCTGCAAGTTCTCCATTGAGTTCCATGTGAAGATTGTGGTTCACTACCATTGGAGTATCTGCTGGTTTACAATCAATCAACCCAGTTTCTGCTAGGAGATCAAGGACATACTTCTTTTGGCAGATGAAAATCCCCCGTTTAGACCTGAGAACTTCAATCCCGAGGAAATACTTGAGATTCCCAAGGTCTTTCATTTCAAACTTTGAAAACAGATTTCTTTTCAGCCATGCTATTTCTTCTATATCATCTCCGGTAATAATCATGTCGTCTACATATATGATCAAGCAAGTTACAAGGCCGTTTCTTCTCTTGAGGAACAGAGTATGATCAGCGTTACTTTGGTGATACCCATAATCTTTCATGGCCAAAGTGAACTTTCCAAACCATGCCCGAGGAGACTGCTTAAGCCCATAAAGGGACTTTTTCAACCGACAAACTTCCCCTTCTTTAAAACCCCCTGAAAAACCTGGAGGTGCTTCCATGTAGACTTCTTCTGTTAGGTCTCCATGGAGAAAGGCGTTTGTAACATCAAACTGGTGAAGAGGCCACTCCTTATTGGCTGCTACGGAGAAGAGAACTCTGATGGTATCCATTTTTGCAACCGGAGAAAATGTCTCAGAGTAATCGATCCCATACGTCTGAGTGTAACCCTTGGCTACAAGCTGAGCTTTGTATCTCCCAATGGAACCATCTGGTTTATATTTGATTGAATACATCCACCGGCATCCAACTGTTTTCTTTCCTTTAGGAAGAATGCACTTCTCCCATGTGTTGTTTTTCATAAGAGCACACATCTCCACTTCCATTGCTTCTTCCCAGTTCTTCTTACCTTGAGCTTCCTTTACGAAATTAGGTATCTGTTCAGAGTATAGTGAAGTAACAAATGCTTTCGCACTGTTAGATAAGTTCCCATTGACCATATTAGCTACGGGATACCTTGAATTTCTGGTTTCCCTCTCTGGGGAGTACCGTTTTGGAGGAACCCCTCTATTGGCTCTAGGAGGAAGAGCGTATCTTCCGGTTGTCTCAGCTGCAACTGATGGTTCAACGTATTCAACCACTGGTTCAATTTCAACATCTTCAACATTTGGTTCAACCTGTTCTGTAGGCTCTGTTGTTGTCTCATAGTTACAAGACGGCGCATGACATTCAAGGTTCTCAGTATTTCTTACCTCAGGTATCACGTTGGATGGACTTTCTTCAGTGGTACTGTGCTCCGCAGATTGTGTGGCTGTGTTTGAAGGACTCGCAGTACTGTGAGGATTTTCTGTTGTTACTTCTTCAGATGAGGGAAGTTGGGTTAGCCAACTCAGAGGGTCTATACATTCATTCTCCCCCTGACCACTGAGTTGGGTGTCATAAAAGTATTTTGTTTCAAGAAAGTCAACGTTCATTGTGGTGAACATTTGATGAGTTTTTGGATTATAACACCGGTAACCTATTTGGTCGATCCCATAGCCGACAAACACACATTTCTCAGCACATGGGCCGAGCTTGTTTCGGTTGACTTTGGGTATGTGAACAAATGCGGTACACCCGAAGATTCGAGGTTCAAGTGTAAGAGGATGGGGAATACTGGCAGACTTAGACAGACAATCTAAGGGAGTCTTAAATTTAAGAGCTTTTGTGGGAAGCCGATTCAGGAGATACACGGAGGTTGTAACTACCTCCGGCCAGAAATATTTAGGAACCTGAGATTCGATCAAAAGGGCTCGAGTCATTTCAAGAATAATACGGTTTTTCCGTTCGGAAACACCGTTTTGTTCGGGGGTATGAGAACAAGAGGTTTGATGAACTAATCCTTTGGTTTTAAAGAACTATTTCATGGATGTATTGAGAAATTCTCCCCCATTGTCGGATCGAAGGATTTGGATTTGAGTTTGGAATTGGGTTTGAATCATAGCATAAAACGTGATAAATTTTTCGTAAAATTCGTAAAATTCGGCTTTGTTTTTTAAAAAATATACCCATGTCATGCGAGTGCAATCATCCACGAATAGTATAAAGTACCGAAGACCCTGCCCCCCAATCACAGGAGCAGGACCCCACACATCAGAATGGATTAGTGAAAAAGGTGAAGCAACTTTCGTATTGCTAGGTTTAAATGGTTGTCGATGGCTTTTAGCACGAAGACAGGTTTCACAATCTATTTTTCCATTTGAAGGGAAGAGTTTTGGAAACAAAAGGTGCGAATAACCATGGGATGGGTGTCCCAAACGTCTATGCCATAGCCAGGCTTCCCAGTTTTCAGTTCCATGAGCCAACATCACCGTACCCTGTTGAGCCACTTCATCCACATAGTACAATCCGTGGCTCTCAGTACCACGTCCAATAATCACACTCGTCCTGATATCCTGTAGGATGCAGAAAGTAGGGTGCATTAGTACCGTGCAATTCAATTCTTTGGTAATATGACTAATTGAGAGCAATTTGTGTGATAATGACGGAACATAGAGGCAATTTGATAATTTCATAGTTGGTGAAATTTCAATTACTCCTCCTCCTTTCACTTGCATCGTTCCGTTGTTTGCTGTATGTATCTGAGTTTTTTGAGGTTGGGTCATTGAACATAAGTCTAATGGCTCAAACGTCATGGTGTCGGTGGCACCAGAATCAAATATCCAAGAACTGTTTTTTTCATGATTAATCGTCATATCCATTTTTCTGACGCGACGGTAACATATATGTTTTTTTTCCTTTTTTTTAACGTTGTCCCGGCACTTCTATTAAGCAACCAACTGAACCGGCGTATTTATCAATTACGTTGGATACTTGAACTCACGTTCAAGATTTTCATTCGGAATACCGTCGCTAGGTAGCGAAGGTACTTTACCGGCGTATTTATTAACTACACCGGTAACTTGAACTCGCGTTCAAGATTTAAAATTGTCCGCAAACCACAAATTCGCTACCGACAGCATAATTATAACCGGCGTAGATATTTAGCTGAGGAAGGACCCCTCTATTGTCAACAATACCAAGACTAAAGGGACCTTCAACTAACTGGCGACAATAACCACCCCTCTCTCTTCGAAAAACAAACACACCAACCCTAACCCTAACAATCACTTCCGATGAACAACAACAGCAGCGTTCTTGAATATGATAGGGCCAATCTCCACTCACTTTGATGCCTTCTGTTGCCGCCAATAGGGTGCCTCCCACTTTAGTGTTTTCCAAAATAAATATAGGTGGCAATCCCCTTTTTGTTTGTTGTTACTGTTTTTCGAAAACAATTATAACATGCCACACACTGTAGCGTCAATGACAACAACCAACTGTAGTGGCGGAGGGTGATACGGCGGCGGCGGCGATGGTGGTTATAGGCACAATGGCGGTTGAAGACGGGTTTCTAGGGTTGGGTTAAATGTCTGATGTGCGGCTGAAAACAGATTAGGGTTCGTGCTTTTGGTGTGCGGCTGAGCGAGATAAACAGAGTTATCTACTGGTTTTTCGGCAGGTTCGATTCGAAGTTGTTTTTTTATTTGATTTTGGGTTTTTTCTGGTTGAGTTGAATTGGCTTGGATTGGTTTGGGATAAACTGTAGATGACGAGCAAGGTTTCAAGAATCAGAAACACTGCTCTGATACCATGTTGTTTGGTATAGAGAATGAACCGATTTGGGGTCTCAATTGTATTGAATTGTTGTATTGTACTCAAGCTAGGGTTACAGAATAAGGTGTTTATATAGAACACCATTTTATACATTTACCCCTACACTATGACATATTATTTACTTTCCGACACTTAAAACATATGTCATGTATAAGTTAGTTCTGAAGTGTAAGATGCCAAGAAACCGCCATGGCAATGTACCGTGAAAGATGTTCAAGAAAGCATCCACCTGTGATTTAAGGTGGCCATGTATAAATAACCATTTATGAAAAAAAAAATCCTTCAACTTTAAGTTATTTTGGTATCTTTAAATGTATATATATATATATATATATATATGTAGAAACGAGATCAGGAGAAAATGCTCAAAAGTGTGAGCAGTGGCGGATCCAGGAATTTTAGTCAGTGGGTGCCAAAAACAAGTCCGCCTAGGATGGGCAGACTAGAAAGGTCAATACAGAATAGCTTGGGTCAAAAGAATTATATTACATAAACCTCATAAATAAATCAAAGCAACAAACTTCATTAGATATAATAAAACAAAATAGTTCATTAGTTTGACATAATAAAAGAAAAAATTGATTACAATTGTCCTCTACGTGATTTCATCTTTTGAAAACGGTCGATCATAGCTTCATTGGTGACACTTTCAAGTGCTTCTTTTTCGACACTACAAATTACACAAGCATTCAAAAAATCTTCACCAATCCGATTGCGCAAATTTGTCTTTACTATCTTCACTGCTGAAAAACATCTCTCGACGGTTGCAGTTGCAACAGGCAAAACCAATGTTAGCTTTAATAATCGATACACCAAATGAAAATTAATGTGATTCCTTGTTTCCACCATAACTCTAGCAAGATCGGCAATACCCTTCAAGTTAGCAAATCTTTTGTCTTTTCGCACGCTATCGATGTACAAGCCAAGTTGATGTGAAAGAACAATTTTCTCCCCGTTATCAAAATCATATGGATAAAACTCACACAATCTCATTAACTTTGATGCATCAAACTTAGAAAATGAGTCATATGGGATGAAAGCTGACATGTTTTGAAGTAATTCCGTGTTAATTTCATTAAAGCGATCACCAAATTCTTGAATTTCCATATCGACAACAGTATTGAAACACTCAAAATTATAATAATGTTGATTGGTGAGATTATACCTTTGTCTTTTGGGTCTGTAACCTGTGTCATTGATATAATTTCCAGCCATGTCCACGGTTTGAATATCATGTTTTGTACAAAACAAATGGATTTTCTCAAGAAGTTGATCAAACCCACTTTCTCTAAAATCTTGCAATTTTCCTCTAGTAGTTTCCACCAGTAACACAACTTCCAAAATATCTTGATCTTTTCTTTGTAGAGCTCGTGATAATACATCCGTGAGCCCCAAAATGTGTAACATCAGATGCAAATAAAAAACAAATTCAAATGAGCTCAAAAAAGCTAGCATCTTGATTGCTTGATTTTGAGAAGAAGGGTTGAAGCATTCATCTTTAACATATTCAAGTACTCTAATGATTGAGGGAAACATGTCAACCAAACGTACAAGTGTTTTGTAATGTGAATTCCATCTTGTATCTCCAGGTCGTATAAAAGAAAGCTCTTGGTTTAACCCACTTCCTGTTTCAAGTAAGCCACTACCAATTTCTTTTTCAACTCTCTCTTTCTCATTTTCTCGAAGTATGTCTGTTCGTTTACAAGAAGAACATACCACATTCATCAAAATACTTAAATTATCGAAGAAGTTCACAACACCTAAATGTTTTTTTTTGCAACCGTCACAACTACCAACTGAAGCTGGTGAGCGAAACAATGCACATAATACGCTGAACTATTTTCTTCTAAAATCTTTGCTTTTAAGCCGTTAAACTGACCACGCATATTGTTTGCTCCATCATATCCTTGGCCTCTTAGCCTTTTAAAACTTAATCCATATTTAGCAAAAAAGGTGTCGATGGCAGACTTAAGAGCTGAAGATGACGTCTCCATCACATGTACAAGACCAACAAATCTCTCTTTAACAAGTCCATGTGTATCAACGTATCGCAATACAATTGCCATTTGTTCCTTTTTTGACACATCACTAGACTCGTCAACTAACAAAGCAAACACATCATCGCCAATGTCTTTAAAAATGTTACTTAGAATTTCTTCCTCAAAACAAGTAGCAATGTCTTTTTGAATAATTGGAGATAAATACTGATTATTACCTGCAGCTTTTGGTAATTTACGAAGTTCATCATCATGGAGAAGAATTAAGTCCATTGTTTCCAAGAAATTCCATTTGCAAAGAGACTTTTTGCTCTCATCATGACCACGGAAGGATAGTGCGTTTTCAGACAAAGTCTACAATCATTAATGGTAGCATTTAATCGAAGTCGATTTGCTTTTTTCATCGTGTCATCTTGCTTATGAAGATTGGTGGAAATAGATTGTTTTTGATTTAGTAAATCTTCACACCTTTGAAGTGCTTTATTGTGAGCAATACCAACTTCACCAACATGTGTAGTGAATCTTTTCGGTTTATTCCAGCAATTAAACCCTTCTTTTGAAAATACATCACGTCCACCTTGGTTCCCGACATAATCTGCAAATAGGTAACAACACAAACAAAATGCTTTGTCTGCTTTTACGCTGTACTCTAACCATGTACCATAACTAGCATACCATGTCGGGCTGAAACGTCGTTCTTTAGCCCCTATCTTTCTTTTTGGGAAGTCATGACCACGTGGTTGGCAAGGTCCATTAACCCAATATTTTCTTTGAATCTCATCTCTTTGATCTGGATGATAATCCAAAATTCTTTTTCTATCGAAGGGATCCCATGGAAGATTATCTAAATCAACTAAACTTGGCCCGGATGGCGTTTTTCGTTTCAAAAAGTTTTCCAAAGTTGTCATAGCTTATAGCAATTACTATACAAATAGAAAAAACAACAATCACTATCAATAAAAAGAAAATGATAACCTAATTACAACTAAATTGTTGAACCGTTACCTGATCGAGTGTTGCTGATTGAGAAGTGCCGTGAAAATAACAAAGCCGGTTGATTCCAGTCTTCTAGAATTCCATTGCCGACCTTGAGTTTTATTAAAATATTGCCCTAATTGCTTTTAATCTCTAACTCCCGTATAATATTCTAGTCCAATGTTTGCATATTGGGAAGTTGGGCTTAGGAAGTTGGGCTGATTAGTTTGGGGCACTTCAAAAAATATAAATGGGGCACATTATAAAAGATTGGCTTATTTTATTAGAATATTATAATTATAAATAAACTAGAAAGTTGAGTGGGTGCATGACCCCCACCTCAACCCTTAGTCCATCCGCCCCTGAGTGTGAGAACGGTGAGAACGCATTCTGGCCCAACACGTGTCACGCGACGTAGAGAAGGCCGGAGGGTTTTTTTTGTCTTTTTATTCTTCTTTTATTTTCCCAACGCGGTATAATATTTTCTGGCGTCTAAGTTTTTTTGGCGTTAATTGTATTTATTAAACTTTTTGGCGTTGAATTAATTGTTTTGTGTCACATAGATAATTTTTTTGGCGTTATAGCGTTTTCTGGTCAATTTTTTTTGGCGTTTTGTGTTGTTTTGTATAATAATTCACTACGAATCATTAATATTTGCATAAGATTACAATAAGACCAATTTTTTTTGGCGTTTAGTGAATTTTTTGGCGTTTAATACATTTTACAAGGTGCTTTGCCAGCACCCGTTCTCCCAGTTTTCATACTACTAGCGTTTTGATGTTTGTAGTTTTTGGCGTTTTATATAATAATGTATTTTATTTATAGAGAATTAGATAACAAAACAACATATAACTTGATATCAAAACAACATAAAATGAAAATAAAAAAAATATAAAATGGTAATCTAATTTTTCTTCCGAATCTTCACTGTCATCAGCCTCTAACTTCTTGATTTTTTTTGGCGTTTTGAATCTTTTTTGAATACTTTAGCTAGATGCCAACTTTCCTACATAAACCCCGTTTTTTTTCAGAAGAAACTACTTAGTGGCATCCTGTGTTTTGGTGTGATATTCTTGTTTGGTGGCATGTCATTGAAGATCAACTGTTGCTTGATGCTATTTATAATAATGGAGTCCAAAATAGCATTTTACACTTGTGTTGATCCCTTTATTCCATGCCGATATTCATCAAGAACAAAGCTCACATGATGGCATATCACTGTCATCAGTCTCTTTTTCTTGAATATTTGTCCATCTCATTCAGCAAAATATTATTGAGATAACCCCCTAGAAGAAGAATCCATTTAAGTGAAAGCTTTGCCATCTGTGGCGTTTTAAAGTGAGTGGTTTCTAGAGGATATGGCGTTTGTGTTTGCTGGGTGTGATCAATTTCATTGTGTATAGACCCATCTCTTATAGGAGTTTTTTGGCGCGTAGTTTAGGCGAGATTTTTTTATTGTAATAAATGATAGTAATAAAGTAACTGTCTTTTCAGTTACTGTTTTTGTATTTACTGTGTTGATCTGCTTTTATCAGTTTTACAGGTGATAGACGTCACATCTTCTAAGTTTGACGTTTTTTTAAATGGCGTTATGCAGACCAAGATGACAAAATACAATAACGGAGTAAATAAAATATTAAGCAGGAAAAATATTTTTTGTTATTTTTGGCGTTTTGTAAGGAATAACCATTTTTAGTATTTTTTTGGCGTTTTACTAATAAAGAGAGAAATATATCATTTAATTATCTTAAAAAAAGGAGATTACACAGAAGAAAAAAAAAGAGGAAAAAAAAATTAAAAGCCTTCGTCATAAGGTACTTTATCCGAAAAAGTAACCATCACTTGTGTCATCTTCTTCCTCCTCGGAGTCTTCATCTGGATCTTCATCCATGTCATAACCTTCACCTTCATCAGCTTCTTGTTCCTGAAGATTCTGAAGCCTCCACTTGAACATGTCTTGCATTAACTCCAATTTTGAATCTATTTCTGTGTTGGTACAAGTGGCGTTATGCAATTCTTCCATGAAACCAAGACGCTGCTTTGTCATGATGTTTTCTAGCCAGTAGACTTCCCGCTCTCCGCTGTCGTATGTAACAGTCACCATGTCTGTTTCATCATCAAAACGCCATGATGTCATGACAGGGTACGGCTTCACATCTGCTTTGATTGGTCCAAATTTTCTGGTTAATGCTTTGATAAGCATATGTGTTTCATGGCATTCGTTGTCTAGAGCGATGCCAAGGGATAAGATTGCCCTCTGTATCTTTTCTTCCATCTTTAGAATTGCCCTGACCGTCTTAACATACACCCTCCTTCTGTTGTCAAAACGGAGGACGTATCGCCTGATTCCCAGAGTGTATCTCCAAGAAACGATTGTTACCATTTTTGGCGTTTTGGTTAAGTTGGCGTTTCTGGTTTAAAATGTTTTTTGCAGAATTGGATAGATTGAAGTGATTATAGAAGCTATGTTTTACCTCGTTTATATAATGATGTTTTTGGCGCGTAATTTAGGAGGGAATTTCTTCTAATAAATGTTAATAACTGAAATTCAGTTACTGTGTTGTTTCATCTTCCTGTAATATCCAACGCGTTTTATCACTAATTTTTGGCGTTTTTTTTAATAGCGTTTTGTTTTTTTTAATGGCGTTTTATCATTTGATGGCGTTTTGAATATAAGCGGTAAAAGAATTTTTTACCCTTAATGAAGCGCGTCCCACATAATAAAATTGATGTTATTTACGAAAACGCCACCGCGCAATCTAGTCCATGGATTGTTTTGATCGGACGACCCATAAGCGTTCTCACCGTTCTCACACTTTTCACCGTTTTCTCTAAATCCTGACCCTATATATGTATACTAGGTTATAACTCCGTGTATTACACCGATTGAAAAACGGGTTTGGTAATCAAACCACGTTAATAGTGACGACGGGTAAAATACCGTTAGTGGTAAAAAAATTAACCCGGTAAATATTAGGATTTAAATAAATAAACTTGATATTAATTAAAAGGAGGATAAATACTTCGAGAAAACAAAGTATATAGAAGGCCCACGGGACATAAAATAAAATGGGGGTTATGACTTCCCGAACCCATTGAGTTAACTAGAAATAATTAACCTAGTTAGTAATATGTGATTAAGTGATGAATAATGAATTATAGCTTCTTTCGAAACAAAACTAAACATGAGATGCCAAAAGGGTTAACTTGAAAGTTAACTAAATAAATAACAAAAAAAAAAAGAGAAACACACACACGGTGTGTGTTCGTGTGAGCGACTAGGAGAAGAAGGGAAGGGAGCCAACCCTAGTTTTTCAAGAATCTACAAATTGAAGCTCAATTCAGGCCCTAAATCGATGCATGAACATGAATAAACGATCACCAAGTCAAGGGGATCGTAAGGTATGTTGAATCTTTGACATTTATGAAGTTGTGAAATTTTGATTAACATTATAAGATGTGACTTATGTAAGAATCGTAGAGGCTATAGCCGAATTAGAGAAGTATGATTGTTTAGGAACAAATCCTAGTTGAAAAACTTGATGTATTAATGTTGAAAACTAGGAAATTGTTGATTACCCATATATGTGTTAAATGGGTATTATAACTAGGAGATGAACACATGAAATTTTGATGTAGAAATAGTGTAAAACTGATGTGTAAAACAAGTTTTGATGTTGATCATGAATGCTAGGCATAAGGGTTTGAAATTGATGATTTAAACTTGGTTGAAAGTTGATAAGGAACTAAATAAAAGTTGTATAAAAATCTTGCCCGCAAGGTGTTTGTTAAAATGCCTAAACGAATGTTCGTATGCCAAAATTATGAACGAAATGCGTAATTTCCTAATTTGACTAATTAGGGGCGGTATGTGATCATACGGATTCTAATCATATTTCACATATCATATATCATATGATTAGAGGTAGTTAATTAGTAGAAAGTTAAACTAATCAATGACAAAGTCGAATAGCGATTTCGACATAGAAAATACGTAAGGTGGAATAGTCTTATTTGTTAATGACTAATCTAACACCTTGTGAATTATGATGATAGTTTGACGCTTGACAAGGTAGGTGGAGGCTTGGGAAATAAGCGGGTCAAACGAGTCGAGTACGCAAAAAAAAGAGCATAATCGGATGCAAGGTAAGTTAAGTTTACACCCCTTTAATTACAATACACTTACTTTTCAGTATTGAATAGGAATTATGTTAAATTTTGAAATATGATGTTCCGGCATGATACTTTGCAAGTCGGAATAAGTAAAATGGTAAGAAACCATAAATTATGGTAAAAAGGGTAAAACGGAAAACTAGTCGGGTGTAGACTAACAAATAAGGAATTTTGAATATTTCGTTATGGGGTGAACTATAATGGGTCAAATAATTTAAGAAAGGTCATTTAAGTAATAAGAATTTACGGTGTAAACCGGGATAGGTTCAAGGGGCGGGATGGTATTAAAATACCATCATATGTTGATAATTGACCATTTCGACTAAACGGGTCAAATGGTGTGTTAATACCATTTGACAATAATAACTGATGACCGCTTGTTGAGTTTTGTGATCACAGGAAATAATTTATGGCTTGCGTTGCTTTTAACTAGAAAGTTTATAAGCAAAAAGGTATTTAAACGGGTCAATTCTATGACCCGAGCCAGGTACGTATAAGTAAGATTTTGGCAAAAGGTGTGATTTCGGTTTATATATATATATATATATATATTTATTTATTGTTGATAGTCCTTCTTCGTAAAAGAAGAGACTAAGGTTGTCCGAAATGCCCAAGAATGTTTAATAGGGTATACGGTCCTTATGAGTCGATTAGAAACGAGGATTATGATAAAGGAAGGCTTAGTCAAGTGTTAAATTATAGGCATAAACCCTTTTCGGATCAAATGCCTTAAAATGACTCCTTGTCGTAATTTAACAATTCCGAAAGGGGTAAATTCGGAATAAGTAATTGATACACATAAAATCCACCACAATGATAGTTTGGGTGGAAGGCCACTTGATAAGCAATGTGAAGATAGGATGTTAGAAATGCATGAGCGCAATTCATAGTTTAAAACACTTAAATACCCTTAACGGGTCAAAATAAGCACATAAACATAAACGGATTAATAATTTCATAATAACCCGTGGTTTGAACTTTGTGTGATAGGAATGAGTCATTTAATATATGATGTCCATGGTAATTTAGGTGTATCAAACTCGTTGGTTTGATGAAAGTATGAAACGGGTCAAAAGCTTGTTTAAAAGCTTAAGAATTAAATTTAAGTCGAGGGTTTATAATCTGTAAAATTGGTTATCTGAGTGTCGGATTTTAGCTCCACATGATGGAGAATCAAACAACGATCACATTGGAAAAAGAATCGTGTAAAATGGAATTATAAATTGAAAGTTATGCACGTTTTTGTGCATAATAAGATTGATTATATAGAGCTGGGAATCTGCAGCTCAAACCAAGAAATTTTCTGTCGAAATGAGTCCATCGCACCCTGCGACGGAGAAGGTAAAGTTTGTCGCGCCCCGCCATGGGTTGTGGTGGCTCGCGAGGGATTCAACTAAGTCTGTCGCGGCCCGAGACATACTACAGTGCTGGAAATTTGTTGTTTCACGTTTGACTTCGTATCCGGACTTGATTTAAACACGATTATAAGCTTGTATGAATAACTATTTCATGGTGTTGAAATGCATGTCTAACTTTGGAAGCCGGATGACGATCAAGCTCAATGGAGAACCGAACACTATCAAGTTAAAAGCTTCCGCAATTTGTTTTGTCATTATTTCTAAACGATGTACTTAATCATATTATGAAATATTATTTTTAAATTGTAAAAGATTTTAATAAACCCGTATTCTAGTAAGTATGTGTAGTCGAAATTACACATTAAATTCTCGTTATTTACACAGAAACCGTTAAACATTAGTAAGGGTGTTACAAAAACTGACCCAAACGTTTTAAAAAAAAATTATTATAAAAATGGTGTTGTTAAAACTTCTGCTGCAAATGATGATGATGTGAAAAATGATGCTTGTGTGACAAAAGACGCTTGTGAGAAAATAGAAAAGATTTATGCTAAACCATTGTAAAATGGTAAAATTGAGAAGTATGTTGTACCTAAGCATACTGTTAAGTCTTCTAAAGTGAAAAACGTTTCTAGAATTGTTTTTGTTAAGCATGCAGTGAATGGTAAATATGCAAATATGATTTAAACTAGTATTAAGTTCCTTTGCGTTGCGGCACAGGGGCTTAAAACAGTGCCAAGTAGCACTAATGCCATACCACAGTCAACGATCACTAACATCGAAATAACTCGTATAAAAAACAAATAAATAATGAAAAAATAAAACCAAATGAAAAGAAAAGTAGACGTAAAAACGTTAAACCACACACGTGAAATATAAAACATAGAAAACAATAACTAAGTCGATGTATGACCCACGCGTTGCCACGTGGCCGTTAAACTGGAAAAAATAGACGTAAAAACGTTTAACAACACACGCATGTTGCGGCTTGTTAGCTCGCAAGATTAGACAACAATATAAAACGAATATTTGTAAAAGGTAAAATGTATAGGGACCAAAGCTGAAAGTGAAGTGTTGAGGTTAAATAGTAAAAGATGTAAAAGTTTAGGAGTTCAAAGTAAAAGAAAAAAAAAAGAAAAAAAAAAGAAAAATGAAAACAAAGTGGGTACAACCATAAATGTTAAGGTTACAAGTTTCAATGCAACACAATCTTGCAAATTAGTATATATATAAATTATTAGCCAATAAAGAGTGCAGGCAGATGAGAACGACAACAAGGTTTCAAAACCTAAGTTGTTCGGAAAACAAGTTTATCAACTAAGTATCATCTTAAAGATGAATTGAATACAGACCACCACCACCACCACCACCAGAGGTGTTCGAACAAAACCATGCTCAGAAGAACAGAAAGGTTGAAACCCCTTCAAATAGAATATGTGAATATCATTCCAGAAGCGATAGATCTTATCATTCATATTCTTCATCATCTTTGTGGTCGGGCTGTTTAGGTTATGCTCCTTACGCAAAGAAGCAAACATGTTACAATTGTGGCATAGTTGGTCATATTGCAAGAAATTGTACACATCGTCCTTATATACCCTATTATGCACAAAATCAGAGGGTTACACCAAGGGAAAAATGTTATTCCAAACCAATGAAGGTTGAAAAACCTAAGGCAATGAAGAATATGAATCCAAAGGTTAAACTTTCTGATGTTGATTGGAATGCTGCTAAGAACAAACAGAACTTACATAAACAACAAAAATCAATTTCTAAATTAAAAGTTGTAAGTAAACCAACGGTTTTAGGAAAAGAAACGAAAACGTTTGTTAAACCAAAACAAGTTTGGAATGCTAAACAAAATGAAGTAGATCCCCAATCTTTGAAAATGATAAGGACATGTGTTTATAGGAAGTGTGTTATATTGATGCTTCAAGAATTCCCAGGACCACGATGGCCTGGGTATCTATTTTTAACTAATCTCTTTGTTCATTTAGGGACAACCAAGGAGGAACTGTTAACAATATCTGGAATGTTGATAGTGGTTGTTCTTGAGATATGACGGGTGACATTTCTCTAATAAATAACTTTAAAACTTTTAGTAGATGATATGTTTCATTTGAAGCATATAAGAGAGGTAAGATCAGCAAGAAATGTACAATTAAATATGGTACATTACTTTAAAAAATGATTGGTTTTAAATTTAATGATGGAATGGTTATGCAAAAAGAATAAAAATAGTTTTCTTTACATAAAGTTTTCATTCTTAAGTAATTTATGCAAAGTTTATGCACAAAATCTAGGAGGAGAAATAAGTGATATACAGAAAAAGACAAAAAGAGTTTGTTGTATCATATGGGAGTGATATAAATGTTCGTTTGTGGGTGAGACTGCCACATGTAAGGCATTAAATTGAAAAAAATAACTAGGATCTAATGTGATATGTTGATAGGCTCTGTTGTTTGACTTGGAAAATAAGTTGTCTTGCGACATGCTAGTGGGGACATCACTTAGAACTAGTACAATTTCTATTTGACTGCTTGTGTGATGTCCCCAATACACACTGTGTTTGTTCTAGGGTCTAAAATCGAATCTAAAAACATTTCGGTATCTTCTATGTTTTGTGGAAACAAAGACTTGAAGATGCTTAACACGTCAACTTGTTTGTTTTTCAAAGCCAATGTGCTTTTAGATCAATTAAAACACCAAAAGAGACCATATGAGTCCAAAAAGATGCCAATGTGAAAAACAAAAGAGACCCTCTAGTGTCCAAAACCCTTAAACCTATATTATTTGAGAACTCATTTGATCTGTATATTATAACGTCTCTAAATATGATCTATTATGTTCTTTTCTCAACCCAACCCCGGATAAGATTTCACATTCTAGTGCAGATACTTTGATAATATGTGGTAGGGAAACTACAAGCTTGATAGAATGTACTGAATATGTTCTACGACTTGTGTGGGACCCAATTTAGATCATAAGTAATGCATAAAACATGATAAAAAAAATCATAGATGATTGTATAAGGAAGGTTTAAAGCAAAATTTTAAATGGACAAACATATTAACAATCACATAGACCAGTCTGTGACAACTGGCAAATAACTGGTAATTCCGTACAATCTAATCACTATTTATATTTCTAAATCTCATGCATTTAGCGTAATTTAATTACGTAACAGTGTCGTTAATTGGATAACAGTGTTAGGACAAGAAAACAAAGCTAAAACATATGTTGGTTTTCGTCGTAATGCGAAACCAAACAAACAATGTCCTAAAAGTGTTGGTAGAAAGTGCTGCGTGCACTATTCACGGTTACACTATTCATGCCAGCAAATCGTGAAATCAGACCGAAACACTGAAAAACGACACTCGGATAACATAACTGAGTCCATTTATATAAGAAAACATTATTATGAAAATACTTCTTGCAAAGAAACAAGACTTTCCGGTATAACGCCCTAATCTCTAAAATGTCCGTTTCGGCTTAAAATATAGCACTTTTAATGCGTCCGAACTTATACAAAGCATTTCCGGGACTTCGGAATAATGTCAATTGATGAATAACATACTAAAGCAATAAGATGATATCAACGGAATGTTCATAATCACAAGTTTCCGGCGTTACGTCGCTATGCACTAAACTAGTCCGTTAGCGACTCGACGAACTAGTAGGCGACATTTTTTGTCACGAAACAAGCAAACGAAGAATCTAGCGAGCTAGTTAAGCTAAATTTGGGACTCGGAATCACTTCATACAAACTTCGGATGCAAGAAAACAACTTACGGAATTTCTTGTCGGTACGACATAAAAGCACCGTTATTGAACCGGCGATCGAACGAAAGACATTTTAAGCGTCGGAATGCACTTTTTACTAGTTGGACAAACTATTTAGTATTAATTCAAGTCCTAATCCCTAATTACCCTTTTGATGGTGTACTTTAAACCCTAATCACCATACCTTATATAATTGTCAAAATATATACTTTTTAACATCTTTTTATAAAAAAAATATATATATATATTTTTAAATTACCCCCCCCCCTCATTATGGACGAAAATTTGGTGGGTCCTACCCCCTTAATTTTTGTTGAAAGATCTCAATTTTGAGGTATGGTTGTTGAATGAAAAGTAATCATATAATACCATACCTAGCTTACTTAAAGACATATCTCATTCCATCCATTCTTATCACATTTCAACACAAAAACCCTTCCTTGTTACCCTCCATTTTCGGCAGCCACAAGAACCCACAAGATCCATCTTTAAACTTCCATTAAATACTCCATTTTCTCATATTTTAGCCATTTCAAGAACTTATAAGCATGGAGCAATATTAGGAGTCTTCTTGGAGCTTATCTTTCTTCTTATTATCTAATCTAGCTTGTGCACTTTGTGAGTCTTCTAATCACCATATTTATGATCCATGTTATTAGTGGATTACTATTGTACAAGTTGATTATCTTGATATAAAAGCTTAACATAATCAAAAACCCTAAACACAAAGCTAATAAACACTAAATATGAATATATTATGTGTTGATTTATGTTGTTTAGTGTTAATATGTTCATGTGACCTTGTTGATTATGTTATTTTTTTTTGTGGAGATTAGTAGCATAAAGTTTGTATTTATGATGATCATGTTGTTAGCTTCATGTAGTATTTTATATTTGTGTTCATCTTATCATGATGAACATAAATATGTGATTTAAACATGGTTATGTTTAAATCAAGAAAGATCATCATACTCATTTCATGAACTAATCATATAATTTTTGGGTTACATAAAGAAACAAGGGTTTAAATAAGTTTAAAACTTAATCTTGGGAAGTTTAGTGAACTTTGTTTTTACAAGATAAATTAAGCAACTTGTTTATTATGAAAATCACCTTAAAAAGGTTTAACTTTTATGTATAAAAAGTGTATTATGAAAGTTCATGAAATGTGGAAGTTATGTTAACATATAAACATGTTTAAAAGAAACTTGGTGAATAATGGTGATTTAGTGAATTGATTATTGATTTAAACGCGTTTTTTTATAACGTGGGAAACGTCATAGTTTAGGGGAAACTATGGCGAATTTTTCTAAAAATCTAATCACGATTAAAGAGGGGATTAAAGGGTGATTAACAATGTTAAACGCGACTAGTGGTCATAAACGTCATTTTTGGAAACCCTAATGAGAATATTGAAGTCTTAAATATTCAAGAGTCTTAGGGACTTAAACTTATATTTTTACAAAAATAAATGGGTAAAAATATAACAATGTGTAAATATAATTTTTGGTAAGAAAAATTATATATTTTCGGAAACTTGCTAAGTGCTTGCAATGTGTGCTATATATGTGTATGTATTAGATACCTATAGGGTGATCAAAATAAATACACGTACATGTTCCTACATGGTCCAAGAAATGCTAGTAAAATCGGACAATTAAATAAAATGGCCGAAATGGAAATACATAACATTTGATGACGACAATTTGGGCGTATCGACATCGTAAACAAGTTACTACAATGTCAAGTCTAAAAATAACATATTTTTAGACACTAAAGCGAACACATAACTAAGTGGTCAAAAACAAAAATCCGGAAAGTCGAAAACTATAAAAATTACCAAGTATTTTCATGTGAAAAACGAACTTATTAAGTTACATGCTTGGTAAATTTTTGGTAAAAATTGCAAGAGTATATTTAATGGACTCACTATGATTAGATTTGGGCTAGACCCAAATTACTAAAACTAGGGCTAGGCCCAATGACAGTAAAACTAGGGCTAGGCCCAATGACATTAAAAACTAGGGCTAGGCCCAATAACAATGAAACGTGGGTTAAGCCCAATGACATAGGTTCGAAGCTGTTCGCATATAATTCAATACGTCTAGAATACATGAATACACATAACAATTGAGCGAGTAAACTATCAACGCTCTAAAATACAAAGTTGTTCCAAAGTTGACAAACGAGAACATAATAAAGAATTCAAGATGAACAACTTGTACGAGGTCTGAAAGACCTAGTGTCTAACGAGATTAGTACACATGTAGGTTATTGACACGTACGGACGCTCACTTTGATATCATAATACATGGAACGCAAACTTGTGAGTTCATGTCCCTCCTTTCACTGTTTTCAATGTTTTGTTTTCAAAAACATCGAGGGGAAATACATGCTAAACTATTGGTATGTTAGTTACGGAGTAGAAGATAACATGATCAATGTGCATAAGTAGGGAGGTAACATTAGTAACCATTAATCACTTAGTGACCAAGGTGCAAAAGGTGTAGATCTATTGGGCTTGAGGCACGCCTCACTCCTGGTTGGTATACCCTGGAGTGCTTTTGTGATCCCAATGATGACAAAGTGTTCTCGGTTTGGTTATTTGCTTATGGTACATTATGTCAGGGGGCTCGCTACCCACTGATAGATCCTTAACAGACTCCATGAATGAATCAGAACATACCATGATTACAAGATTTCATTTTCATGAATACTACGATTACAAGATTTCATTTTCATGAATACTATGATTACAAGATTTCATTTTCATGAATACTACGATTACAAGATCTCATCTTCATGAATAATACGCTTTCAAGATCTCATTTTCATGAATACTACGATTACAAGATTTCATTTTCATGAATACTACGATTACGAGAATCTCCTTTTCATAAATACTACGATTACATATGATAATAAAAACTGCATGAACTCGCTCAACTTTTGTTGACTTTTTAAAACTACATGTATTTCAGGAAACAAGTCTTGAGCCGGTGATACATGATTGGATGCAATGATTACCTTTCTTACGTCACACGCAATACGCTTCCGCAACTAGTAGGGTGTGACACAGTCTAAGTAAATTTGTGATGAAAAATATTCTTCGGTCTATCCTACAACAATTTGATCCCATTGCAAATGTAATTGTATATTGTCACAGTTCAGTTTCTATTTTCATATAAAAATTAAAAATACAAAAATAGTGTTTTGTTTTTCATAAAAACCAAAAATATAAAAATATAGTGTTTTATTTGTTTCTTAAAAGAGTTTAAAAAACTAAAACTAATTGACCATTATTGAAAATTTGACTGATCATTAAAAGTTGAAAGAAATTCAAATTATATTTTTGTGTACAAGTACTCGGAAGTACTCGATGTTCATGTCAATACCAACTCCTTTGTTGCATATAAATGTTTGCTTACAAAATTATGGGAATTTGCATAACTTGATTTAAATCAAGAAACAGGGGTAGATGAAGAATGAAGTATTGTCAGTTTCTAACAAGCATGAAGCATAACAAAGGAGACATGTACAACAATCATCTGACAGTGACAATACATATGACGAAGTATCTGTGAACCTACTTGAAAGTGAAAGATTGAAAAAGGAAAGAGCTGTTGAGAATCCTCCTCTCACATTATCGTTTCGGGAAGATGTTCAAGCAAATAATTATTATGATCTAGATGCGGATCTAACTCTAAGAGAAGGCGAAAAGACCCAATACTGAGAGTTCAAAAGTAAAGAATCTCAACGACACCAACACCATAGCAAAAACCATAGACTTTGATGAAGAAGTTGCTGCATTCACATTACGAAGGCAATTTGATAGTATCAATCTAAGGGGAGATTGTAGGGCCTAAATATTTGAGAGTGTTGTATCAAACATATAAGAGGCGCTATGGGTTACAAGTTGGAATTAATTGGGTAAGTTAGATATAGGATAAAAGGCTATTTGGGCCATGCCTAAGGCCATATGGGCCAGGCCGGCCCATGGGAAGCCCATGTGGGGCATGGGCTATCTAGAGTATTTAAAGTTGTTTTTACTTCATTTGTGAGGCTAGCTAGTTTTGAGAGCCTTAAGAGAAAGTTAGAGAGAGAGAGAGAGAGAGTTTTTTCTTATTGTACCAGACGATTTATTCATATAATCATGTGTAATTAGAAAGTATTCCTTCATAATCTTGATACAATCAAAAATTTAATTCCGCCATAATGTTGGGTTTTCTTGATTTCGGTTTATTCGGGACTTACGAAGTTTTTTTTTGAATTGTGTAAGGTTGAAATATAATGTAGAATTTCGATTTAAATTCCTCCTATGAAGTGTTAGATAAAGGAGTTTTGTTTTGTTTTGGACTAGGGCTGAATTAGGGTTTTAAATCACAAGGGAACTAAGTTTTTTCCTTAAGTAAGGCGGGTACCGCCATTTCTAATGGTGACAAGTTTTATGAGTTATAAGGTTGTAAGTGAATGTAAAGAAAGCATCAATATTTTTGTCGGTGTGTGGTAACCTTCACCATTGAATTAGCGATGAGTCAGAAAGGATCCATGAAAAAGTAAACTCCTCACCACCAGGAATGGTAATAGGCTCTAAAAAGTAAACCTGTCCCCATTAGGAATGGGGATGAGAGCTGAGGAGCAAACTCATTGCCACTAGGCATGGTGATGAGTTATGAAAAAGTAACCTCATTGCCACTAGGAAAGGTGACGAGTCAATGAGCTACCACTAGTTTTTTTTTGAACGGCCAAGAAAAGACTTTATTTATTAGCAAGCGGCTATACCAAATATACATAATTCACCATTTATGATACACCAATGAAAAAACAAAACAAACCAACCCAGTTGACCACAATTACATTAACCAAAAACGTCAAAACTCTTCCATTTTTCCGGAGTTAATCCCGATTCCTTTGAGCGCGATTTTTGACCCATAAGTAACTCATAGCCTTTATTTCCTCCAAAGTGCTAGATATTGCCGGGTATATACCATTGAATATCAACTTGTTCCGCGCCACCCAAATGCTCCAAACCGTAACGTGAGCTACCACTAATATTTACAACTCTAGCATAACTATATTTTTTTGAAGCTCATCGCCAGTGCTAATGGCAGTGACCCCTTTTATAAGAAAAAAAGCTGCCTCTTAAAGATATAATTAGGTTGACGAGTTTGACCCTGTAAACTGAAAACCAAATTTCAAGGTTTTTTTAAACAATTTATATCACTCCTAAATGCTACACAATGATATGGTATTTGTAGGTGCTTAATTAGGTTGGCTCAAGGTCCTGTTTCCGATAACCTTTTATTCTCCTAAGGAGCTGTTACTTTAGGTTGGAAGGCAGCTGGGTTTGAAAGGAAGCTGGGTTTGAAAGGTTGGAAGAAAGCGGTTAAGATGGTTTGCTCTGCCACTATGTGGAAGATTTGGAAAACTAGAAACGACAATGTTCAACAAGGCATACATACTTATTACCAGAGTGGAGTGGCATGATGTAACAACCCAAAATGTGCATACATGATTATTATAATTTTCATAGTTTGTCCTAGTAAGAAATTATAAAACATAACCAAAAACTAATAAGTTTTTGGAAAGAAAATAAAATAACTAAATGATTACATTTAGTTTTTATAAAAGATGAAGATGTTTAATGAAATTTAAGTATGGGTCAAACATGAAGGGCCAATTAAGGCAAAGTGGAAAGTTGAGGTTTATAGATGAATAAAGTGCAAAATTTTAGTGTGTGTGTGTGTTCTGTACGTGATCTAGAGAGAGGGAGAAAGGGAAGAACACCTTCAAGAACAAAAACTCAAAATTTAGCAAATTAGAAAGGATATTGATGGTTAATCTCTTGCATGAGCCCTAATACATGATCATCTAAGCTCGTTTAACAAGTGGTAAGTTGTAATTTTCGGTTTGGATGATTTTGATATGAAGAGTATGGATGAAATTGACAAATTGCTTAAGTATGTTCATGGAATAGTGTTGATTGATGAAGAAACCATGATTAGAAATATTTTTGAATGCTAATTTGAATGAAATTGATATGTTCATATGTTTTGATAGATAGCTCTCATAAATCATGAAGTGGCTGTCACACATGAAGACATTAAGAAGGAGTCGTTTTCGTGGATTACTAATAGGTCCCAACTTCTCAATATTACATGAGAGAAACGATGTAATTTTCCTCGCATTAGTGTAACTTAATGTTGGGATTGAACCCTATCAGAGGAACAGATAATTAAAGCCAAAACTGGATCAGAGCAGTGGATCCAGAATAAGCAGATGTTATGTATTCAAGTCTCCCCCCTTGAAAGTGGTTTCAATGTCTGATGACCTCCAATCCACTGATCGGTACAACTGCTGACCTACAACTGTTGATCAAGTCAAAGACTAATGAAGACTAAAGCCCTGCTATTCAATCTACTGCTATGGGTCAAGCACAACTGGATATATAAAGTGCTGCTGGGTTCACATCAGTGGAAGGATTCAGCAGTAGTTAGTTTGTCTTTATGTAATGTATTATATAACAGTTGTTAGCATAACAGTACTTGTATAGATCAGTTGTTAGAGTTTGTTAGGAGGTTAGATGTCACTTTCATGGTGACGTCAGCAAAGATGCCTCAGTGGTTTGTCCGTGCCTATAAATAGAACAGTACCCTGTACTGTTCTATTAGCTCTTCACCATCTTTCTTCCTATACGAACAAATCACTGTGAGCTTAGGCTGAGGGGGAGTTTGTTACATGCATGCAATCGTTGATGAAATAAATTCAATCATTTGGTTCATTGTTGAAAATGTGTGTTGAAAGCAATTCTCCTGTTTGATTGTGAAAAGTTTGTTTCCATTTATATTCCGCTGCACTACTTGTTCATTGTTCATCTTAATTCAAACATAAAACACAATCAAAACCAAACTCAGATCCTAACAATTGGTATCAGAGCTCGGACAGTCAAATTTGATTTAACAATCATTTTGACATAAATAGTTCAGCTCACAATCGTTGATACTGATAGTTTGTTCGTTTTGTTGAAAAACAGAGCAAGGCTTAATCACCATCAAAGTTGATTAATCAGTGTATGTAAAACCACTAGGATGACGTCACAATCAAAAGATGATAAGAATAACATTGGTTCTCTTTTCAAACCACCCATGCTTAAACATAATGAATACAACATCTGGGAGAGAAGGAAGGGTCACATCCTTGCTCAACAGAACACTGGATGTTGGAGATCTGTTGTTTTTGGGCCCCATGTTCCTATGGTGCCAAGTGCTGAGGATACAAAGAAGTTCGAACCTAAAAAACCTGAAAACTATACTGAAACTGACAAAGAAATTCAAAGGCATTATCAATTTCTGCTCACACAAGTCAGATCCTTGGAGCAGTTTGCAAAGAATGTTTGTAAGCAAGTATCAGAAAGAGCAGATGAAACCCTGAGAAAAGACTACATTGAAAATATCATGGCTTTTAAGAAGTATAAGGGTGAAAAATATATGTATAAAGAGTGGACCATTCCTGAGCTTGAAAGTGAAGCAGCCAGGATTCAAGAAATGATTAAGAATAAGGTCCAACACACTCCTCCAGATTGGTCAAAGTACAAAAAGAATGTGCCTGAAAAGACATTGGAGCTGAAGAGAATGAAAGAGGAATTAGTTGCTGCTGATTATGGGTCCAAAAATCAAGTGATGAGATGGAGAGAAGACAAAGTCAGGACCACCTACAAAAGGTTGGAGGAATTAAGGAAGAAAGATCCTAAAGTTCCACAAAAACCTGACTACCCTGAAGCAGAGGTTTCAACAAGACCACCAAAGCTGCAAATCAGGAGATCCACTGCTCCAGCTGGTACTGCCATCTACAAAAGAAGACAACAAAAACAGCTGGATGTTGAAACAGTGTAAGACCCTAGTTACTATTTAACGGTTTTACATGTAAATACCAACAATTAGATATGTAGTTAAGACTACACATACTATAAAAATACGGGTTTATTAAAAACTTTTACAATTTAAAGTGATACAACATGATGTGATTTAATTCGCCGTTTTAGAATAACGACAAAACAACTTGCGGAAGCTTCATTTAACGCGTGTTCGGTTCTTGCGCGTCGCTTGATCTTCATCCGGGGCTCTCAACATTCACCTGTGTTCAAAACCAACTTAAAAGTCAGTTTTGATAATTAAATAACTAATACAACAAGGAAGATTGGGTCGAATAATCGAATTAAAGAAAAATCAGGAAATTCCAACATTGATATCTTGATCCCAGAAACAAGGACTCGGATCTGGCCTCCACCGTAACTTACGGTGGGCACCGTAAGTTACGGTGGCCCCTAGTTTACAATGCCCCCACCGTAACTCAGGAGGTATCTACTGTAAGGATTTCTGCCCCACCGTAACTTACGGTGCCCACCGTAAGTTACGGTGGCCCCTGTATCAGCCCCTTCCATTTTTGCCGTTTTTGACACGAAAACTTTCGTATCTTTCAATCCGCTTGTCCGTTTGACCTACCGTTTCTTCCTACATGATTGTAATTTAATCCTCCATCAAATGGAGTTAAAATCCAACATCCTACATAATAAAATTTGAGACTTCTAAGTCTTCGAATCCTTGCCGTTTTACCGAATTTTAACCCGTTTATGCATTTTATCAAACAAACATATTTTTTTAATCCCTATTTCACATGCACCTCTTCAAATTAAAGTTATCTACCATGTTAGGTTCTAATCACAGATTTCTTACACAATTTAAATACATTTTCGCTCGTATACTTATTTTGACCCGTTAAGGGCATTTAAGCACTTTAGAACTTGAACTCGCTTTTATACATTTCTAGCATCTTACTCCTACATTTCTTATCAAGTAGTTTTCCGCCACAACTATGTGTGTGTTGGATTTAATGTGGATATCTATATGTTCCGAATTTTACCCCTCGGATTATCTTTTTACGGCAAAGACTCATATAAAGTCATTCGACCCAAGAATTTACATCTTTCACTATCTTTTCTTATTCTAAGCATTTATTTACTCATAAAACTCGTTTTCGAACCTCTTGCAAGGGTCGTTCGTTCGAATTAGCTTACAAGGGCAATTTGGTCAATTTTCATCCTTCTTTTACTACAAAGAAACTTTTAAATACTTGTTTATCCCAAAATCCAACCTTTTAACTATAATCTTGTTTATAAACCCATGTGATTCTAAAACACCATAATCATAACTCAATTTATTCGGTTTACCTAAAAGATAACCGAATAACTATATTTTAACCTTGTCTAACTCTTATAGAATCTCAAGTTCTACATGATGAGTTGAATCGTTATACATACCTGGCTCGTATCAATATATTGACCCGTTGCAATACCTTGACTTAGTAGCCGCTAAGCAATAGCGATGTGCGTATCCATTTGATATTTATTCCTATAAACATGTAGCTCGACAAACCATTAGTCGATATTGTCAAAGGGTGATAATTTCACCTTTTGACCCGTTTATATACCTAGTGATCTTCGTCACTTCAACTAAATGCCAATTTCATGTATTATGCTAATTTAAAGTCTACTAGCGAGAATACGAAATCAAGCATAACGTAACGGAATCGTAGTTACGTACCTTTTAAGCATCCTTTTTAACCGCTTATTTCCACCGGCTTGTCCACTTGACGATCCGGATTCCTCGCCTAAAGAGTTCAATTCACAATCCGTTTAGAACCCTTTTTATAAGTCTTATCGCATAATTTGCCACTCAAATCAAATATGCGTTTTTAGTCTGAATTTTCAACATTTCTTTTCTCTTAGGCATTATATCAAACACCTAATGAGCATGATTTCATATAATTCACAATCAAGTTATTTAGTAACTATTTAGCCAAGATTTAAGCATCATGTCACATGTTCATGTTAAATCTTTATATCAAAAATTCTGGATTTTGTTCATGAAGCTCAAATACACTAGGTTAACAAAGATAATCCTAGTCTTTAGCATAATTCTACAAAACCCACTTGACACATGAGTGTATGATCATGAATTCACAACCATGAACATCAATTTAACAATTAAATGACTAGGGTTTACTCCTAGACATAGTTTCATCCCTAATTTCATCCAAACAATGAACTTGCAAGCTCAGATTCGAATCTCACAAGTTCATCTAAAATTTAAGATGGAACCACATAGTAAAATTTCACATACCTCATGATCCCTTTACTGAGGTGATCACTAATCTATGCTTGGATTTCGATTCGGGCTTGATTTGCCCCTTCAATTTGATGAATTTCTTGAAGTTTAGGGTTGAGTTTTGAGAGCTCCTTGTGGCTCTGATGAAATCGCAGACATCAACACACGTATGTGTGTTTTGTGTTTTAATTTTTGATTTAATTAAACTTCATTACATTTGCCTATGTTTAGTCCCTCAACTTTACCCAAGTTATTTAAAGGGTATCTTAACCATATTTGTTCTATTATGTCAAGACATTAACTAACTAGGTTAATATTCCTAGTTACTTGGTGGGTCCCGGGAGTTATAATTCAATTTATTTTAAGTCCCGTTAACTCGGGCTCTTTTAAATTCAATTCCTTAAAACTTTGATTCGCTTGTATTTAATATTAGGATTTTTTATTTAAATCCAAATATTTACCGGGTTATTTTTTACTACTAACGGTACTTTACCCGTCTTTTAGTATTAACGGAGTTTGATTGCCAAACCCGTTTTTTGGGTGTTACAAGTCTACCCCCTTTAGAGAGGTTTCGTCCCCGAAACCTTTTCTTACATAATTCATTGAGTTTAAACTCAATGTATTTGATCCGAGAAATCTTTTAAACATTACTTATATTTGTAACCAATTGTTAGTATTACCAGATAAGTATGGTAACATCTTTTTGGTCACTAATTGTCTTCGTATCTCATACGACATAGTGCAACTTGAAATAACGTAATCTCGTTATTTCCACTAGTTTAGTTAACTTAGCGATATCCATCGCTTTCATATACTATCGAATTCTTTATGAATCCGTTACTTTGACCCGTTTAAAGGTCTTTAGTGAAATCTTTCACTTTTAGCAACAAATTCTTTTGTTTTCAAATTTATTTATTCGGTTCAGTTATACCGAACCTACCGCTTACAAGCGAACCAAATTTCTTGATTTGAATTGCTGACCTTAACCGGTCTCACTAACTAGACTTATTAGTCCAGTTACTTTTACCGCTCGCTTGATTATAATGTGATTCTACCTCACATTGCATTTCTTGACCGTGATCGTGTCACATCATGTTTAATTCATATCAAACTTTTATTTTCGAAAACATCACTTTTTTTGAATATATCGTCTTGCGCCTATTAGTGTCAAGACTTGTATTCTTCATGCTTACTATTTAAATTCCTACCAGAATTTATATTTGTAAAAACGTTATTTCTTACTAAAACCAAAGTTTTAGTTTTAGGATCTTCTCTTTAACTTTTGTCAGAATTATGGATATTGACAGTCCATAATTTATTCTTTTACAGTCTTAGTTTTATGCGGGGATTCTCAACTGATTCCCTTGCTTTATCTAGTTAACCCGTAGGTTTTATCACTTAGCCTTATGGGCTACTTTGATTAGACTTTCACCTCTTTAGGGTGAAGTCCTTCTAATTTCTTTCTAATCATGACCTGTGGGTCGTTTTAGTCTCGTAGACCTTTCATTTCTTTATAACCATAAAGGTTATGTTGATCCCGTAGATCACTCCTTACTCATGTCATTCTTAAAATACATGTTTGGTGTCAAGGCACCCTGTTTTTATTCGAAGAATCATTTGGTTTCAAGCTTAGGTTCCGTTAACCTTGATTGTAGTTTCGTGGCTACAATTGTTTTCTTTCGGACAATTTTCCGACTTATGACTTCTCATGTCATTTATGCGTCAGTTCTTCTTATGCTTACTGTTATTTGATTTGCATATATTTTTATTTGGTTATGTCCCATTGCCGGGCTCATTACTCTTTTGCATTTAACGCTACCTTTATCCCGCTTGCGTTTACTCATGCCGTTCGGCATGATATTATATTCAACCCGTTCAACTTTAAAATAGTTGAACATAATTTATTCAAAATTTCTATTTACATTATCTTGTCGTCTTTTAGTTATGACTCAAAACCCGAGTCTTTTAACTTTCCATCCGAGTTCCCGTTTCTCGGTCTACGCATGTGTTAAATTCTTACCCATCAACCGGGTGTTGTACCGAAGTCGTTATTATTGCAACCCTCCCGGTATGCATTAAGACCTCGCTTCATTTTTTTATATTCCGACTTTGTCCTCAAGTTTGACGTTTTACTAAAACGGCCCGTTAAGAGGCATATTTGCATTTTCCGGGTTCGAGTGCAAGTACACTCCCTCCCAAAGCATATCCTAATCATTTTACATGTTTGCATTCTCCGGGTTCGAGTGTAAGTACACCCCCTCCCAGTGCGTACCTTAATCGTTTTACATGTTTGCATTTTCCGGGTTCGAGTGTAAGTACACCCCCTCCCAGTGCATATCTTAATCATTTTACATGTTTCTTTGTCCCTTCTCTCGGGCTCATTATCCTAATGTAATACGCTTCCGTCACTCGGCTGTGCGTTTACATTATGATCAGATATTTTGCTTATCTGATTCATTTGGGTACTTTTTAATTTGTCACACTCACCCCGTCCTTACTACATCGGACATAAATGTGTCCATCATAAGAAGTTCATGGTACCACGTGTTCACTACTTACTTAGCTAGAGTAAGCGTTCAACACCTGATATACATGACCTTTTTATAATTTTCACATTACACCCCATGTAAGTAATGCCTCTATTTGTTTTTCTTGGAAACAATATCCCGGATAGGTTTTCTATTCGGGTTTTTCCAAGTTTTTAATCTACATATGCAACTTTAAATCTCTACGTATTTGTTGCATATTACTATTCACGTAATCATTTAAAATGCGCACCTGATAAATGCTTGCCCTAACGGGCTTTCCTTGCCATTACTTATTTGCGATTGTTACGCGATTTAGGTCCTTGATGAGTACGCTCTTCTTGTCATACCTCGGACCGTTCCATTATCATATCCGCAATTCATTCATCTCTCGTCATCTTCAGACGCGAGGGTCCTTCAATTAAAACATTCACAAGAGTTAGTAATGTCAACTTCAATAATCGCCCGTATTATAATACAAGGCTTTTTCAACCATACGCGTTAACGCGCGTATTTTCATCAACCATATCAATCCTTTTAATTAGGGTAACGTGTATCTCACGATAGCCCTATATGTTGTTTACAACACTTTAGCATGCTAAACTATTTACATACATGTACTTACCGGATTTGCGATCAAGCCTCGAACCGAACACCAATCTTTATCAAGAGCATAAGGTTTAAGTCCAAGCATAGTTTTCCCACCATACTTGAATCTCTTAAACCAAGGCTCTGATACCAACTTGTAAGACCCTAGTTACTATTTAACGGTTTTACATATAAATACCAACAATTAGATATGTAGTTAAGACTACACATACTATAAAAATACGGGTTTATTAAAAACTTTTACAATTTAAAGTGATACAACATGATGTGATTTAATTCTCCGTTTTAGAATAACGACAAAACAACTTGCGGAAGCTTCATTTAACGCGTGTTCGGTTCTTGCTCGTCGCTTGATCTTCCTCCGGGGCTCTCAACATTCACCTGTGTTCAAAACCAACTTAAAAGTCAGTTTTGATAATTAAATAACTAATACAACAAGGAAGATTGGGTCGAATAATCGAATTAAAGAAAAATCAGGAAATTCCAACATTAATATCTTGATCCCAGAAACAAGGACTCGGATCTGGCCTCCACCGTAACTTACGGTGGGCACCGTAAGTTACGGTGGCCCCTAGTTTACAATGCCCCCACCGTAACTCAGGAGGTATCTACCGTAAGGATTTCTGCCCCACCGTAACTTACGGTGCCCACCGTAAGTTACGGTGGCCCCTGTATCAGCCCCTTCCATTTTTGCCGTTTTTGACACGAAAACTTTCGTATCTTTCAATCCACTTGTCCGTTTGACCTACCGTTTCTTCCTACATGATTGTAATTTAATCCTCCATCAAATGGAGTTAAAATCCAACATCCTACATAATAAAATTTGTGACTTCTAAGTCTTCGACTCCTTGCCGTTTTACCGAATTTTAACCCGTTTATGCATTTTATCAAACAAACATATTTTTTTAATCCCTATTTCACATGCACCTCTTCAAATTAAAGTTATCTACCATGTTAGGTTCTAATCACAGATTTCTTACACAATTTAAATACGTTTTCGCTCGTATGCTTATTTTGACCCGTTAAGGGCATTTAAGCACTTTAGAACTTGAACTCGCTTTTATACATTTCTAGCATCTTACTCCTACATTTCTTATCAAGTAGTTTTCCACCACAACTATATGTGTGTTGGATTTAATGTGGATATCTATATGTTCCTAATTTTACCTCTCGGATTATCTTTTTACGGCAAAGACTCATATAAAGTCATTCGACCCAAGAATTTACATCTTTCACTATCTTTTCTTATTCTAAGCATTTATTTACTCATAAAACTCGTTTTCGAACCTCTTGCAAGGGTCGTTCGTTCGAATTAGCTTACAAGGGCAATATGGTCAATTTTCATCATTCTTTTACTACAAAGAAACTTTTAAATACTTGTTTATCCCAAAATCCAACCTTTTAACTATAATCTTGTTTATAAACCCATGTGCTTCTAAAACACCATAATCATAACTCAATTTATTCGGTTTACCTAAAAGATAACCGAATAACTATATTTTAACCTTGTCTAACTCTTATAGAATCTCAAGTTCTACATGATGAGTTGAATCATTATACATACCTGGCTCGGATCAATATATTGACCCGTTGCAATACCTTGACTTAGTAGCCGCTAAGCAATAACGATGTGATTATCCATTTGATATTTATTCCTATAAACATGTAGCTCGACAAACCATTAGTCGATATTGTCAAAGGGTGATAATTTCACCTTTTGACCCGTTTATTTACCTAGTGATCTTCGTTACTTCAACTAAATGCCAATTTCATGTATTATGCTCATTTAAAGTCTACTAGCGAGAATATGAAATCAAGCATAACGTCACGGAATCGTAGTTACGTACCTTTTAAGCATCCTTTTTAACCGCGTATTTCCACCGGCTTGTCCACTTGACGATCCGGATTCCTCGCCTAAAGAGTTCAATTCACAATCCGTTTAGAACCCTTTTTATAAGTCTTAACGCACAATTTGCCACTCAAATCAAATATGCATTTTTAGTCCGAATTTTCAACATTTCTTTTCTCTTAGGCATTATATCAAACACCTAATGAGCATGATTTCATATAATTCACAATCAAGTTATTGACTAACTATTTAGCCAAGATTTAAGCATCATGTCACATGTTCATGTCAATTTTTTATATCAAAATTTATGGATTTTCTTCATGAAGCTCAAATACACTAGGTTAACAAAGATAATCTTAGTCTTTAGCATAATTCTACAAAACCCACTTGACACATGAGTGTATGATCAGGAATTCACAACCATGAACATCAATTTAACAATTAAATGACTAGGGTTTACTCCTAGACATGGTTTCATCCCTAATTTCATCCAAACAACGAACATGCAATCTCAGATTCGAATCTCACAAGTTCATCTAAAATTTAAGATGGAACCACATAGTAAAATTTCACATACCTCATGATCCCTTTACTGAGGTGATCACTAATCTATGCTTGGATTTCGATTCGGGCTTGATTTGCCCCTTCAATTTGATGAATTTCTTGAAGATTAGGGTTGAGTTTTGAGAGCTCCTTGTGGCTCTGATGAAATCGCAGACATCAACACACGTATGTGTGTTTTGTGTTTTAATTTTTGATTTAATTAAACTTCATTACATTTGCCTATGTTTAGTCCCTCAACTTTACACAAGTTTTTTAAAGGGTATCTTAACCATATCTGTTCTATTATGTCAAGACATTAACTAACTAGGTTAATATTCCTAGTTACTTGGTGGGTCCCGGGAGTTATAATTCAATTTATTTTAAGTCCCGTTAACTCGGGCTCTTTTAAATTCAATTCCTTAAAACTTTGATTCGCTTGTATTTAATATTATGATTTCTTATTTAAATCCAAATATTTACCGGGTTATTTTTTACTACTAACGGTACTTTACCCGTCTTTTAGTATTAACGGAGTTTGATTGCCAAACCCATTTTTGGGGTGTTACAAACAGTGGAAGAATTAATGGCAGGAGATGACCTTGTAAAAGAGGGCATTAAGAAGATGATAGCTGAAACTCTTGGCCTAAATCAACCTGCAAGCACTGCTCAGTCAGTCATCACAAGGCCAGCATCACCAAACACCTCATCTAATAAAAATCTCCCAAGAAACCCACCAGATTTAAATGTACTAAAGTGTAAAACTGACAAACAGACCCATGTACTGACAGTGATCAAGTCTAGTGGAGAAGTGAAGAAAATAACAAGGGAACAAGCACTTGGCCTAAGTCTTGAAGATTTGCAGGATCTCCTTGATCTTCCACTGTGCAGGGATGAAGATGACACAGATGCCTTAGGCTTTGAGTTACAACTCAAAGGGCAAATAAGGGAACTGTTGATGAGGCAATAAAGATCTACCAATAATGAAGGGTTTTGGCATTATCTGTTCCAGGGGGAGATTGTTGGGATTGAACCCTATCAGAGGAACAAATAATTAAAGCCAAAACTGGATCAGAGCAGTGGATCCAGAATAAGCAGATGTTATGTATTCAAGTCTCTCCCCTTGAAAGTGGTTTCAACGTCTGATGACCTCCAATCCACTAATCGATACAACTGCTGACCTACAACTGCTGATCAAGTCAAAGACTAATGAAGACTAAAGCCCTGCTGTTCGATCTACTGCTATGGGTCAAGCACTGCTGGATATATCAAGAGCTGCTGGGTTAACATCAGTGGAAGGATTCAGCAGTAGTTAGTTTGCCTTTATGTAATGTATTGTATAATAGTTGTTAGCATAGTAGTACTTGTATAGATCAGTTGTTAGAGTTTGTTAGGAGGTTAGATGTCACTTTCATGGTGACGTCAGCAAAGATGCCTCAGTGGTTTGTCCGTGCCTATAAATAGAACAATACCCTGTACTGTTCTATTAGCTCTTCACCATCTTTCTTCCTGTACGAACAAATCACTGTGAGCTCAGGCTGAGGGGGAGTTTGTTACATGCATGCAATTGTAATCGTTGATGAAATAAATTCAATCATTCGGTTCATTGTTGAAAATGTTTGTTGAAAGCAATTCTCCTGTATGATTGTGAAAAGTTTGTTTCCATTTATATTCCGCTGCACTACTTGTTCATTGTTCATCTTAATTCAAACATAAAACACAATCAAAACCAAACTCAGATCCTAACACTTAACTTGATTTGTATGTTTTTCTTAGGATTCCTAGTTTCTTACTGACCCGTCTCTACTGTAATTATAATATGGGGAAAGTGAATATGGGGTTGTTACACACCTAAGTTTAGGTGTGAAACCATTCAAAACTACGTAGTTTTGATTTAAAACCCTAAAAACTAAAACTATAACACACTTTTTTACTCCTCCTTTTAAGTAATTCACGGTTCTTCTCCTTGCCTACAGTACATCCCCTGTTTCGTTTTGCTTTTTTAATTTCTTACCTTTCATCAAATATTTCCTTTCATCTATAATATTTTTAAGTTATTATTTTTTTCAATCTCTTAGTCACCGTTGCCAAGAGCTGAGAACCCCATATACATATGCTAAAACTAATCGGTTATAAATTAATGTATTCTTTATTTAATACTTCTTTGATTTCGGCCTTTGATTTCGGTCTGATCAAATCAAATAAAATGATTAGTAAAACTCAATATTCAGAGGAAAGGAAAACTAATGTATTCAAAATTTGTAACCCTTTATTGTAGGAGCAGAACCCAAAAGACTAAATATTAAATTATGATTTGTGATGGAATTGGAGTAACAAGTGAAATATATGTCGAATTCGATGAACTGTTATGGTGGAAGAAATTGAAATCGATGAACTGTTAATAAGAAACATTAATAGCTTAAAAGAGTAGTAAAAAAGTGTGTTATAGTTTTAATTTTTAGGGTTTTAAATCAAAACTACGTAGTTTTGAGTGCTTTTACACCTAAGCTTATGTGTGTAATAGCCCCATATTCACTTTCCCCTTATAATATATAGTTTGCCTTTAAAAAAATAGAACAAAGTTTGTAATTGAAATGTCAACTAGACCAACGACAAAATATATTTTTACAAGTCAACTCGACCAACATAGGACAGAGTGTACATGAATAAGTCAACTACACAAACATAAGTGTATGTATCCATAATTTAGTTATGAATATACTAACATGTATAGAGAATAGATCCCAGCTAATGTTGTATGTATGATATATCAATATCAATTAGCATATCATCGTCCACTTTGTCTCAACCATCATCAGCCACCGGAGAATTCAAAATGAGGATTTTAGTGAACATTGTCACCACCTTTCTCCTCCTCCTCTTCCTTTTCGCTTCTCCGTCCACTGCGGATATCAAATCAATCAAAATCCAATCCGATAACCGGCCTATGATCCTCTTCCAGAAGTTTGGATTCACAGAAACCGGTAACATCACCGTCACTGTCTCCTCCGTGTCCATCATCAACTCCACAGTATGGCTAACTGATCCCACAATGGTAGGTTTCTTCCTTACCTCGGATCAAACTCTGATCCAACTCTTGCTTGAACCTCAACAAAACCCTGGTATGTGTTAGGATCGGACTCTCATACACGAACTCGGACCACACACACACTCTGCTCTCACACACTCTGCCACAATCAAGAACACAAGGATTTACGTGGTTCGGTCTAAACTGACCTACGTCCACGGGTAACTAGGAGTTTGTAATACTTTGAGAGGTACAAGGTTTACAATACATATGAATCTCTTATATAGAGATTGAAGAAAGAGAAAGAAGCCCAAAACAAGATCCGTGAATAATGGGTTACAAGCATTATTGGTTCACCCATGCCCCCTTATCCCCTTATCCTCTTATCCTGTTTTCTGACCTCAACTTGGTCAAGTGGCTTCATACTCAACAATCTCCCGCTTGAAGCCACGGGACAATCTTAACCTGTGCTTCAACGGTGCATCTGCATTTCTGTAAAAACCTTTTGATCTTAGCTCCTTCCTAGTTACCCCGGCCTTCTCTTCAATTAACTTGAAGGCCCGTTGAAGCTCCCACTGGGCCTCAACTCATCAGTCATGGCTAAATCTGCCCCTGACCCGTTCTCTGTCTCTACCGGCTCCCACTGACACGAACTGCCAGATTCTGAGAAAACCTGAGAACTAACACTCTCCATCATAAGCAGGTAATTCACTGGAGAGACTATCACCGCTGGAATACAGGTTCTCTTAACCCACTGTCGTCTGGGAGTTCTGACTGAAGCACTACCTGTGCTCCCACTGCCACGAAAACCCCTGACTGGTTTCTCTGAACCTTTCCTAGCACGTTCAACCTGAATCTGACATGTGGCTCTGGGTTTGTCTCCTGCAAAACAAACCTTCTTCTGCCCATGAGATTCTGTGAACCAGATCTTGGTCTTCTTCTGAACTGGGACGGTTACTCCCTCAGACGGTAAACTGACCATATACAGCGAACCCCGTTTCTTTCCTCGAGCTACGACTAGATTTCCCTTTAGAACCTTCCACTGCCCATTCTTGAACTTAACCTCGTGCCCCTGTTCATCCAACTGCCCAACAGAAATCAACTGTTTCTTCAGACTTGGAATTACTCGGACATCCTTTAAAGCCCATGAACCGACTGGAGTCTTCAGATCTAAGTCACCCATGCTCGTCACATCAAGAACCTCATCGTTCGCAAGTCTTATCTTACCAAAATCACCTTCTTTCAGATTTCGCAGTGCTTCACTGCTGTGGGTAGTGTGAAATGAAGCACCCAAATCCATAACCCAGGAATCCACACTGCTCTCCATACTACAGATCAAAACATCATCATCTGAGTGGGCTACTGCAGCGTTAACTTCTTTCTTCCCATTTGGACATTGATTCCTAAAATGTCCTACATCTTTGCAGTTCCAACAGGTTACATCACCTCGAGCCCTAGACTGACTCCTATTTCTGTTCCTGCTCCGACTATCTCTGTTATTCTTCCTTCCCCTGCCAACATTCAGTAATTCACTCGATGATCCATTCGAACTTCTCCTTCTAACATCCTCGCTCAGAATAAGATCACGAATCCCTTCAAAAGTAAATCCGCTGGTACCTGATGAACTGGAAATCACTGTAACAGTTCCGGACCAACTGTCTGGCAAAGAAGATAACAGTAGCAAAGCTTGAACTTCATCTTCGAATTTGATGCCCACTGACGCAAGTCTGGCCAAAATCGAATTCAACTTGTTGATGTGCTCTGTGACTGAACTGCCTTCCCTCATCCTAGTATTCACCAGCTCTCGAATCAGAAAGACCTTATTAGCTACCGAAGGCTTCTCGTACATGTTAGATAGGGCTAACATCATACCACTAGTTGTGGTTTCCTTTATGATGTTGAATGCCACAGTCTTTGATAACGCCAATGTAACAACTGCCCTGTCTTTCCTGTCTTTTGATTCCCAATCTGCTGGTTCCACCTTTTCTGGTCTAACTCCTGATAACACAATATCAAGATCTTTTTGAACTAATAATGCCTCAATCTGCATCTTCCACCAGCTAAAATATGTACCGTTAAACTTATCGATTTGAACTTTCCCGTCTTCTGCCATGTTAACAAACACGACTAACCGAAATTTAAATCGAAATATAAACCGAAAATCAACACTGAAACAACCGAAACAAGTACTGGTCTACGGTTCTGTTTCTTCGATCTTCAACGAACGATACTCTGAAAAATTTGCTGGTTTAACCGGTCAAAAAACTGATCTTGAAATTTTTAAACCTTCTGCCTGATGCCCCAAAAAAAACTTAGTTCTTTGATAAATAAAAGTTTGGCTACTACTGCCAAGGAATTAATAAAAAAGAACTAAACTGATGTGTGAAATATGTTTTAATTAAATTCAACAAGTTTTAAAAATTGGAAAAACCCGTAAACCACACACTACCGGCAAGTGTACCGGTCGTAAGTAGTAAAACAAGTAAGTCCGAGTATCGAACCGTGGACACAATCTAGCGACTCTTGATACTAAACCTCTATCGACCCCTAGCCTAATAAATTGGTTTTGTTTTGAGAAAAATATTTTTAAACTAAAAAGCAATTTAAATAAATAGACGACCAAACAGCAGCAAGCGCAAACAACTAGAGACTGGACTGAAACTCAAGTATGGAAAAATAGGTTACCTAGGTAAGAATCCCTAGAATCATGAATAAAATCCTAACCTTGGTTTTGAATGAAGACTATGCCTAACCCGATAAACCCCTGGAAGGTAAACCGAACCTGACAGTATGACAAGTGATGAAGTACTAAAATGGACTGACTCGAGTTATCGACCACCAAGTCCCACAACTATCAGGTATAAAGTAATTAATTTACTAAAACCCTCAAATTATGAAGCAGAAATAATAAAGAACACCGAGACCCTAGGAAACTCTAGACGCGAATAAACAGATGAACCCGAGTTATCGGCCACCCAAACTGCCAAACAACGCCCAGCTAATAACCTAGCAATTCTAGATTAGATTTCTCACCTCTAGAAAAGATTGCACGTTTTAATTAATTGGTTTTAATAATTATTAAACTTGAATTAGATTTCTCACCTTCAATGTCTAGACCGAAAGATTACAACCTAGACTGACTCCCGGCTCTAAAGTATATTTCTAAGTATCTAGAGCAATGGAACCAACAAATAAATTATCAAACCAATCAAAACCAACACACAAATAATTAGAATCGGGTTCAAAAATTATATCATGTAAATCATCACATTCATTCAAAACCAAAAGTTAATCAATTAAACAATCATCTAGTTCATCAACCCTAGGCAACCATAAAAAAATTAGCTACTCATAATCGAAAGCGAAACGCAAATAATTTTAAAGCAATAAAATTCAGCAAACATGTTTAGATATTCAAGTTTAAAACGATGTCTAACCAAACAAAAGCAATAAACTTTTTTGCTAAAATCTTCTATCACAAGCTTCCTCTTCTTTTTTTTCTGTGCCGTCTGACTCCTGTTGTCGATCTTTCTGATGTGTCGCCCCAGACTTGTTCGTGCCTCTTGTGTCCAATTCCCCTTTCTGTTGACTTCGAATAAATAATAGGGGCCCCCCACAATTGCTTGCTGCCGTGCGTCCAACTGATAATGCCCTTCTCATGTGGGCTGCTAAAGAAATAATCATCAACAAATAAATTTAGTCCACTAAATTTAACAATCAAGCCCAATATGTGGTGATTAACTCTTATAATAAATAGTAAAGATCATAATTTATTTTCTCCACTAATATTATTTTTTTAGTTATTACGTGTATATAATTGACATTCACAATCTCAAATTAGTTATTATAGATGAACAAATATGATGTGAGATTTAATTACATAGTTTTAGCTCGTTTTTACTAAAAATCATCAAACGTCAACCCCGAACCAACAACGAGTGGATTTTAATAAAAAACAACCATAAAGCCACTCAAAAGTGTAGGAATAATGATATAAAATATGTATAATTTAGACCACATCAAATATCCCCACACTTTACCTTTTGCTTGTCCCTAAGCAAAATCTTAAGCATCATGTCCAACTTAAACACTTAACAATAACGCAAGTCTCAAACAAATTATAACGCGAACTACGAAATCATTAAACACAGCGGTTTCGCAAGACTTACAACGTTCAAAAGGTTGACGAATCATAATATTTAAATGAAAACGGGCCTACCTAATCAAGTTTTTCTTACCTTCAAGCAATCAATTATGCACTGTCAACACCCCTCACAATGTCACTCATCTCTCGGCTAACAAATATGTAATTTTGAGTGAACTCTCAAAACCGAACTATGAAACATACTATTATAAGCTTGTACGTCAATCAGATCTCCACCTAATTGTTAGAACTCGACACGGATCAAGAGGACTTTATTGGGTAGGTAAGGGCTATAGGTAGGTTTTTTTTTTTTTTCATTTTTTTTTCATTTTGGTAATATATGGCTAAACACGTAAACACACGAAAAACCGGATATGCACGAAACAAAATACTAACATATTGGTCATTTTGACCTACAACTTTATTCCTTTTTTTTCCTCATCTTTTGCTCTTTTTTTTTCATTTTCTTTTTTTCCATTTTTTTTATTTATCATTTTTTTTTCTTTCTTCACAAATATAATAATCACGTAACACGATCCGGTTATCAAATCACAAACGGGTAACAAACGAATGGCTAGGCTCAAAGTGGTATCTAAGGGTAGTGGTGAAACGGGTCAAACACAAAGGCTACATAAACAAGGTGATCCTAATGCCTCTATCATATCCATGCCAAATCCTAACCGAAGGTCTCAAACTGTATCAAAACGCACAAGTTCTAAAGTAATGCAACAAAGTCGGTAAACACACATGAAACAAAAGTAGTGGTAATAAATATATGAAACATATAAAGGCTCAAATCTCACTATCATGTGGAAAACAGGGCTACCGATATCGACAATGCACAACCAATTAACTCTCCGGCTCCATCCACTATCCTAGGCATCCCAAAACCTTTTACTTCCCAAAAACTGATCCAGTCAACCTACTATCCCGCAACTTAAAGAAACATGCGCTCTCGACTCGTAAATTCGACAATTAAACCGCTTTTGACCGACGTTTTGAAAAGGTTTTTCGTTTTCTGTGCGCTAAAGGACCGGGACTCGCAAAACCAACTCTTTTTTTTTTTTTTTTTTTTGTATTTTCAATTTTTTTTTTTGGATTTTTTAATTTTTTAAATTTTTTTAATTTTTTTCAGATTTTATGACTCAAGACTCTACTAACTAAGACACTAAACGATAGTTTCCCATCCCCACACTTAAACTCTACATTGCCCTCAATGTAGGATGGAAACCGACTCAAAAACTAAAAACAAATAAGAAAAAAAAAACCAAGGGCAGAATTGGAAAGGACTTAGCTGGTTTTACGACGCGCAAGCTCCAAAACTCTCATCTAATCTCGCTCGATCGTATAGCATTCCATTCGCGATCGGCTTTAACTCTGACCGGTACACTTGGTAAATTCCTTGCAATTGGTAAGCAGCTCCAAAATCACTCGAATGGAGATTGAGTACGGGTGGTACATATCCAAACCTGCATAAACAAAAACAAGCAAAAACCAAGCAGTACCTACTCGACACAAAACACTGACTCATAAACTACTAACTTAGACTCATGGTACAAAATAAAATAAAACAAATGCGAAACACTACAAAAAATATACAATTCTACAACAAGTTATCATAACTCATGGGGGATCATAAAGATCAAACTCACCCCTGAACCTCTCACTAGGGCCTCTAAAACAATCACTCATACCAAAACCCTTCTTTCTCCAAAAGTCACCATCAAACCAACTCGACTTATGCTCGCTCGTGGGGGATTTATACCTCGAGTTACACACTAAAATACCATCCCCACACTTAGTTTCCTTCACACCTCCCGAACTAAACTCTCCCGAACTCCAAGAACTATCCTTAAACTCAACCTCACCGCCTACTACTTCCACCTTTTCCTTAAACCCAACATGCTTCTCCTTCTTTCTATCACTCTCCATTCTAACATCTCCAATTCCATTTAACTCTTGCCTAATTACCGAGGGCGTCCCTACCTTCTCGGAATTCTTTCCATTAACATGGAATGTAACCGTGTCATCAGTGACACCAAGAGTTATCTTACCGCCATGAACATCTATTATAGCTTTCGCGGTAGAAAGGAATGGACGACCCAAGATGAGTGAAACACCAAAGTGTCCACTAGGATCCTCGCCCATGTCTAGAACAACAAAATCAGTAGGAAACACAAACTTACCTACTTTCACTAGCACGTTTTCAACTATACCTCTAGGAAATTTCACTGAACGATCGGCGAGTTGAACATTCATGTAGGTCGGGGTAGGCTCTCCTAGCTTAAGCTTCTTAAACACAGAATATGGCATCACATTTATACTAGCTCCTAGGTCGGCCAAAGCAGTCCTAAACTCAAAACCCTCTATCTCACAAGGAATGATGAAACTTCCTGGATCTGGCATCTTTGTGGGAAGTTTGTTTGAGATAACCGCAGAACATTCTTCACTCAATGTAATAATCGAAAGATCCTCAATTTTCTTCTTATTGAGTAGGAGTCCTTTGAGAAACTTGGCAAATTTAGGCATTTTAGCCAAAGCCTCAAGGAAGGGAATGTCTACGTGGAGCTTTTTGATCATCTCCAAAAACCCATTATACTGATCAATTTGCTTCTTGTTCAAAAGTCTCGTAGGGTATGGAGGAATGGGCTCATACACTTCAACCGGTTCTTTTACATTCTCATCTTCCGGTTCAACCACCTTTTCAACTACCTTTTCCGGTTCTACCTCTTTCTCAACAACCCTCTCAGGTTCTATCAACTTCTCTATCTCAAACCCCTCATCAACAGGTCCTGTGCTCCTACCACTACGTGTGAATACGGCATGTAACTGGGCATTAGGGTTAAGCTGGGTGGTGCTAGGGAATGAACCTGCGGGCCTCTCAGTCATCCTATTCGCTATCTCTCCTACGGTCCTCTCTAGACTCTGTATGGTGGACCCCTGATTCCTAAACATCAACTCAAACTCCTGGTTTTTCTTCAGCTGCTCCTGATGTCTAGCCTCACCCTGCATCACTATCGACTCTAGGAGTTTGTTAGTCCTACTCTGACTCTCCTCATTCCTCTTCAAAAACTCACTCAGCTCAGACTTAGGCTCTCCACTACTCTGTCCATCAGCAGGGATCTGAAAGAGACTCTGACGTGGTTGGAATCCAGGGGGATTCCCGCCTCTCCAGTTCGAGGTTTGGTGTGGCTGCCATCCAGAGTTGTAACCCTGGCCTCGTCCCTGGTTCTGGACAAAACTCAACTCCTCCTCAGATCCTATAGGGCAATCTATCGTCTCATGCCCACCTCTACACACCTCACACTTAGAACTAATCTTAACCTGAATGTCCTTGACCATCTTTGTCAAGGATTCGACCTGGGCGGCTAAAGCTACGCTAGAATCTACCGTAAGAATACCTTTAGGGGCAGCAGTAATGCCCCCAAAGCCTGGCTCGGTGTAAGTACTGGTGGCTAGATCCTCCATCATCTCAAGACACTCAGCAGCAGTCTTGGTCTTCATCATGTTTCCTCCTGCTGTGGAGTCAAGCAGTCTCTTAGTCGCTTCAGAAACTCCATTATAGAATTTCTCCACGACTCTCCACTCCTCAAGGCCATGGTGTGGGCACTTGTTCAGCAGCGCCTTAAACCTATCCCAAGTCTCGTAGAAAGACTCCCCCGGCTGCTCAGTGAATGCGTAGATGAGATTTCTAAGACGAGCGGTTTTTGCAGGTGGGAAGTATTTCTGTAAGAATTTAGATTGAAGATCATTCCAAGTGGTGATGGCTCCCTGTGGGAGGGAGTCCAACCAGATAGCAGCCTGATCAGTGAGTGAGAATGGAAACAAACGAAGATGAATGGCCTCCTCAATGACGCCCGTAAGGCGGAAAGTACTACAGACCCTACCGAATCTAGTCAGATGAGCATGTGGGTCCTCGTCTCGTAAACCATGGAACTGGACCGAATGGGTAATGGTGTTGATCAAGGTGGGTGGGATGGTCCAGTTGTTCGCCTCTACAGTAGGAAGTGTGATGCTCGAGCGAACGGTGGTGGGAGCAACACTAATGTGATCAGCAACAGTCCTACGATCAGCCATCACTACTTCGGGTTCTAAATTGAATTCTACTTTTGGAACCTTAAACTTAAGCTGACGTAGGCGACGGTGGAATTCGGATTCGGGCTCAGAGAATGGTGAAGTATCAGGTGGGCCCGAGGAACGTGTGTGCATACACAGAAAAGCAGGTATAAAATGGCACGAATCACAAACAAGCTAACTAAACAAGTAGGCACACAAAACTAGCAAGTATCCTAAGAAAGCAAACAACTATTTTTTTTTAATTTTTGATTTTTGTTATTTTTTGTTATTATTATTTTTTTTTACTAAGAAATAAAACAAACAACTAATCTAAGAAAGCAGTAAAATGGCTAAATCCCCGACTCGGGTCGTCCTCAAAAGCGCACTGTGTCCCCGGCAACGGCGCCAAAAACTTGATGTGTGAAATATGTGTTAATTAAATTCAACAAGTTTTAAAAATTGGAAAAACCCGTAAACCACACACTACCGGCAAGTGTACCGGTCGTAAGTAGTAAAACAAGTAAGTCCGAGTATCGAACCGTGGACACAATCTAGCGACTCTTGATACTAAACCTCTATCGACCCCTAGCCTAATAAATTGGTTTTGTTTTGAGAAAAATATTTTTAAACTAAAAAGCAATTTAAATAAATAGACGACCAAACAGCAGCAAGCGCAAACAACTAGAGACTGGACTGAAACTCAAGTATGGAAAAATAGGTTACCTAGGTAAGAATCCCTAGAATCATGAATAAAATCCTAACCTTGGTTTTGAATGAAGACTATGCCTAACCCGATAAACCCCTGGAAGGTAAACCGAACCTGACAGTATGACAAGTGATGAAGTGCTAAAATGGACTGACTCGAGTTATCGACCACCAAGTCCCACAACTATCAGGTATAAAGTAATTAATTTACTAAAACCCTCAAATTATGAAGCAGAAATAATAAAGAACACCGAGACCGTAGGAAACTCTAGACGCGAATAAACAGATGAACCCGAGTTATCGGCCACCCAAACTGCCAAACAACGCCCAGCTAATAACCTAGCAATTCTAGATTAGATTTCTCACCTCTAGAAAAGATTGCACGTTTTAATTAATTGGTTTTAATAATTATTAAACTTGAATTAGATTTCTCACCTTCAATGTCTAGACCGAAAGATTACAACCTAGACTGACTCCCGGCTCTAAAGTATATTTCTAAGTATCTAGAGCAATGGAACCAACAAATAAATTATCAAACCAATCAAAACCAACACACAAATAATTAGAATCGGGTTCAAAAATTATATCATGTAAATCATCACATTCATTCAAAACCAAAAGTTAATCAATTAAACAATTATCTAGTTCATCAACCCTAGGCAACCATAAAAAAATTAGCTACTCATAATCGAAAGCGAAACGCAAATAATTTTAAAGCAATAAAATTCAGCAAACATGTTTAGATATTCAAGTTTAAAACGATGTCTAACCAAACAAAAGCAATAAACTTTTTTGCTAAAATCTTCTATCACAAGCTTCCTCTTCTTTTTTTTCTGTGCCGTCTGACTCCTGTTGTCGATCTTTCTGATGTGTCGCCCCAGACTTGTTCGTGCCTCTTGTGTCCATGTTAGGTAGTAAATAGTAGAGGGGGGTAATTGTAATAATATCATAATGAGAGGGTTGTAAGTGTAATTAGTCATTGTATTGAATGTACTTAAATGACAAGATGATCAGTAATGAAGTATCGATGAATTTGAGTAAACTTCTTCTCTCTTGTGTTCTTCTTCTCTCAATAATCGATCAAACACTTTGATACGTAACAATGGTATCAAAGCTCTCAATCCTCTCGACTGTGGGTTAGACAATAACAAATCAAACAAGAAGGTGGCAAAATTTGGGCGGCAACAACAACAATCAAGATCTACAGCAGCAGCGATCAACAGAGGTTACAACATCAAATTAGGGCAACGAAATTTAACAATCATAGCAGATTTCAACAAGCAACAATTGATTCAACGATCAAGTTGTTCAACAAGTGGTTCATCTTTGGGAATTAGGGCAACGCAGCAACAAGATTCAAGAACCATTAAAGATTACTGTGATTCAAAGTTGTCCATCTGAGAAATCAACAAACGAAATACAATGGAGCAGTTAATGGAATATAATCAGGAAGGTACCGTCAAAGATTACTGTGATTCCTTTCAAATCTTATTCGATCAGGTTAGAATTCGTGAAGAAATTTCTGAATTCTATGCTATATACCTATTCATATGTGGTTTAGAACCGGAAATTAGGAAAATCTTTGCTAGATGGCATCAATATAGCTGCACTAAGGTGAAAGATGTGATTTCATTGGCTTTAAAAATTGATTCTAATGGCTTGCAAGATTCTTTTTCTCCATTTGATCCTAATTCTTCTTTTTATAACAAAGATTTGGAGTTTGATATTAACATCACTCTTGAGGAATTAATGAAAGATAATGAGTTTTTTCGGAATGGAAACATTCAAGAGACTTGTGCTAATCTTGTTCAAGAAACGATTGTAGATGAAGTGATTGATTATGTGTATAAAAAAATTGAAGACGATTCCATTCAAGATGAGTGTAGTGAAGATAAGTTGTACGGTGAAATCTCCAAAGGGGTTGGGAATGTGATTCAAGAATCAATTGATAGTGATCAAGTGATAAATGAAGACATGGGTAATATTTCAATAAAGGATTTTCAAGGAAATGAAAAAGATAATAAAAATAATCAGGATCAAATTGGTGAAAAGGGTAATGTAGTAGAATCAGTTGAGGGTGATAACACAGTTGGTGAAATGAATGCTTGTGTGGGTTTACAATTACTCTATTCTCCCCAAAATAGTCACTACATAACTGGTGAGTCTATGTCAGTATATGAGTTTATTTTGTATGAGGGTGCTGGATCTTTTCATTGTGGGAAGCAATCTAAAGGGTCAAAAAACTCTGAATCATCACAAGTTTCTGTTCCTACAGGAATTGGTGTTGAATTGTTTCATTACAGAAAACAATTGAAGTGGATAGACACCGGCTGGGCTTGTAATCTGAAATATAAAGGTAGCGAGATTTTGGAGTTGAAAATTGTTGAACTATTAATAGACAAAAACAGGGTCTGGGACGTTGGATTACAGTTGGGTTCAGACCTGAAAGTATCGATGTGTAAAAGCATTAGAAGTGAAATAAATAAATTTGAGTTCGTGAGGGTAGATACATTTGAATGGAAACCGGGTTGGAAATCTACGTTAAAGATGGGTTTTTTGTTCGGAGCGAGTTGGTTCCTGTCATCAATTTGGTTTCGCTCATTCATTTAAGTGCCTCTCTCATGTTATACAAGGATTATTCGTTCAGGTGTTGTCTTCAATGAAAAGATTACATATGAATCTGTTCCTTTTGAATATGGTGACTTCCAAGAAGATGAAAGCATTGCTGAAATGCTCATGAATGAGAACAGTAAAGTTTTGATGGGAACAAGCAGGTTCAAACGACTTAATTACCAGAAAGCAAGGGGTTGTGTTAGTGCAGAATTTGAGGCTGCTTTACCTCAGAAACTTTATGCCTTTGGTTTATTGTTAGTAAAAAGTTCATGTGATCATGTTAATTGGTGGTGCGCTGTTAATAAGTTAAGAAAAGCATCAATATGGTGTCGCTCATTATCAATAGGGATATTATGGAGAGATACTATTGGCATCGCAATTAGTATTTCCAGTTCCAAGAATATGAATTGCCATCATGTTAGTTCAATAAAAAAAAAGACACGTTCTGATGATGGAGAATTTATATGGTAATCAACTTACATCTGACCAGCTAGCAGCTCAAATCAAAGGCATCTCTAGAAGATTCATCAGACTTTACACTTGTGATATGCACCTAGTTGCCTTGTTTGCTTATTCTCATGCAAATGATGTTGCACAAAGAGTTTCACAATTTTGTTTTGATACTTTTGATTAGTTTTTTTTTCTTTTTTTCTTTTTTTCTTTTCTATTTGTGTGACAGTTCCATATAATTGTTCTCCTTATTCTGATTTTTGGGGACAAAAATCTTTTGAGGGGGGAGTAATGTTAGGTAGTAAATAGTAGAGGGGGTAATTGTAATAATATCATAATGAGAGGGTTGTAAGTGTAATTAGTCATTGTATTGAATGTACTTAAATGACAAGATGATCAGTAATGAAGTATCGATGAATTTGAGTAAACTTCTTCTCTCTTGTGTTCTTCTTCTCTCAATAATCGATCAAACACTTTGATACGTAACAAAAGTGTAGGAATAATGATATAAAATATGTATAATTTAGACCACATCATAAACCCAATTTTATTCTTTGTTTAAAGTTGAGGGGCCTTCTGGTCAAATTGAAAAACTTTACTTCTCCACTAAAATAAAACACGCCTGTCTTTCTTCTTCTTCTTCCTACGCACAGAACAAAGAAAAAAACTTCTCTCCTTCTGAAATCCAGCGAACCCCAAGCAAAATCGAAACCCTAAACCTTCGATTTTGAAACCCTAGATGCGATATTCGGCAACAATGGTTTCTAATTAGAAACCCTAGGCGGCGGCTGGCGGCGGGAAGATGACCGGCGGTTCTGCCGGCGGTTTTGACGGCTGTGGAGACGATTCTGATGACGTTGGAGGCGGTTCCGATGGCGGTGGAGGCTATTCTGATGGTGGTGGCCGTGATTCTGACGGAATCCGGCGGTGTGGGCGGCAGCGGCTTCGAACAGAAAATGGCTGACGTGAACAATCCGGTAGAAACTGATGCAAATCGGAACCCTAGTTCAGATTTCTGCACCTTCAGGTATCTTCTACTTCTACACCTTCGTTTCTGTTCGGTTTCTGTTCATTCTGATTGGTTTCTGTTCGGTTCAACAACACGAGCCTGAGCTCTGATACCAGTTGTTAGGATCGGACTCTCATACACGAACTCGGACCACACACACACTCTGCTCTCACACACTCTGCCACAATCAAGAACACAAGGATTTACGTGGTTCGGTCTAAACTGACCTACGTCCACGGGTAACTAGGAGTTTATAATACTTGGAGAGGTACAAGGTTTACAATACATATGAATCTCTTATATAGAGATTGAAGAAAGAGAAAGAAGCCCAAAACAAGATCCGTGAATAATGGGTTACAAGCATTATTGGTTCACCCATGCCCCCTTATCCGCTTATCCTGTTTTCTGACCTCAACTTGGTCAAGTGGCTTCATACTCAACACTATGTGCATTGTGGATTCCAACTTCATTGCACTTCTTTTCACTTTCCAACATCTCTCTCCTCCACCTCAGTCATCCTTCAACAAATCGTACCCTCTGATGTTCCCCGGTGAGTATTCGCTCTTCTTCGCAAACTGCAACCCCGAATCACCCATCACTATGGACGTCTGCATAGAGATGTTCAACACTGATGATGGAGCTACCAACAACTATCTATCAGTCGGGCTAACGCAGCTCCCGTCTCTTTACTTCATTTTCTTCCTCATTTATTTGTGCTTTTTAGGGTTTTGGATCTTTCTGTACTTTAATAATCAACGATGTGTTCATCGGGTTCATTTGTTAATGGGTGCGTTGCTTATTACAAAGGCGCTTAGCTTGTTCTGTGCCACCGCGGAGAAACATTATGTCAAGGTTACAGGTATATAATGAAAACCGTGTGAAATATTATGTATTACTGATAAACTATTTATATCAGCAAATTAATAGAGATAAACTATGTAGTTATAGTGGTCAAGGTGTGCTATATGATATAGCGGTAATTTTTATAACATGCATAATTTATGCATTTTTATATATAAATATATATTTGAAAATATTAATAGTAATATCAAAATTCATACTAACTAATATCATGCAAAATATTAGGAACCACCAACGAATTAGAAATTAGGAAGTCGAAATCCAACGATTTCTCGATTTAGGTTTAATTTTGTTTACTGTGATCGTCTTGATCGGTGCTGGATGGCCGTATCTGAAACCCGTCTTACTGGTAAAGGAAAAATTGGTTTTGATGATTGTGATCACACTTCGGGTTGTGGCTAATGTAGCGTCCATAGTGATAGACGAAACTGACCCTTTTTACAAAGACTGGATGACATGGAATCAAGTGTTTTTGTTTGCGGACATCATCTGTTGCTGTGCTATCATTATCCCGATTGGGTGGTCGATCAGTTCATTTTCGAGAACTGATGGGAATACTGCTAGGAATTTGAAACCATTAAGCCTTTTTTATCGCTTGGTTGTAAATTATGTGTCCTTCACAAGGATTGGTGTTTTTGTACTTAAAACGGCTGTAGCTTATGAGCAGCAGTGGGTGTGTGCTGCAGCAGATGAAATAGCCAGCCTTGTGTTCTGTTTGGTGATGTTTTACATGTTCAGGCCGGTTGAGGGAAATGACTACTTTGTTGTGGATGATGAAGGTGAACATGAAGAAGCAGTCGAGATGGTTAAGGGATGAAGTTTGAAATTGCATGTTGATGTATCAAGATCCTAACATGTGTTCTATTTTTAATTCTAATTTTGTTTTTTTTTTTCATTCTCTCTATGTGTTACGAAGATTAAAGATCAAATATAATAGACATTTCTAAAAATATACAAAGCAGTTATTAGCACTTTAATTTCCAAAACATTGTGTGAAATTCGCTCGTTATGGCGGGAATTCGACCAGTTTCCGTTCATTATGGTGTTGCTTACTGTATGTTTGATTTCTGATATGTTTTAAATATTCTTGTTGTGCAGATATGTTTGTATTAGATTATGATTACGTACAGTTGAACGATCTCTATTAAATTGCTTAGTTTACCTGATATTATTGATGAAATTTTGTTTTTTAATCTAGAAAGTGGCTAATTCTAGAATTATTGGCCTGATGTTGAGAGTGAGAGCTACGTTTTAGCCGGTGTTTGGTCATTCTAGTTTTGGAAAATAGGTGGTAGTGATGGCGGTGCTGGTTACCGATGGATGGTGGTAGTGATGGCGGTGGTGGTTATCGGTGGGTGGTGATTAAATGGGGAAGAAAAGGTGGTGAGATTACCATTTTACCCTCAGCCAAACTGTCAAACTGACGACAGGGTTGCAAATTGCAATGAATGGACAATACGGGTGTGTTGTACAAAAGGTGTTTGTAAGTGTGAGGCAAATTAAAAACAAAGCACATGGAGACAAATTATAATTAACTCAAAAAATAAATATAGAACACAATTTATTAGAAAAAAATCAAATGATGAATAAAATAGAGGAAGGTGCAATTTGCATCCATGTGGTTTGGTGGCGAGAGCAACCTAAACCACAACTTATTTTTTTGCATGTTATGTATTTGTGTTATTAGGTTTTCTTTGTATTGTGTTAAAGGTTGTGACTATTATGTCTTTCTACTGGGTTTTGGTCCTTAAATTTTTTACTAAAGTTTCTATATATTGTGTTATTATCAAAATTTATAACACAGTGTTAATTTGGATTTTGTTCATTGCATTTTGTCAGAACCTATAACACAATATATTACACAACGAAGATGATGTTATATTTGGGTATTCTGTACATTGTATTATAGGTTCTGGTAATTGTGTTTATTCTGCTATCATTGTGTTTTAATCTGTTGTCCATTGTGTTTTAGTCTGTTGTCCATTGTGTTTTTTATTTACTCCCGCTAATTGTGTCTTTTATTTGTCGTCATCAATTGTGTTTTTAGTCTACTTTCCATTGTGTTTTTAGTTTGATACTCATTGTGTTTTAAGTTATGTCCATTGTGTCTTTTATCTGTTGTCATCGATTGTGTTTATAGTCTAATTTCCACTGCGTTTTTAGTTTGATACTCATTGTGTTTTACGTTATGTCCATCGTGTCTTTTATCTGTTTTTATTGATTGTGTTTTTGGTTTACTTTCCATTGTGTTTTTAGTTTGAGACTCATTGTATAATACACAATTGGGTTTTCTCATTGTGTTTTACGTTATGTTCATTGTGTAATACGCAACTGGGTTTTCGAATTTTTTTTCTAAATATAACAATATGGTACTTATATTAAAGATAAAAAGACGCTCGATTTTATGGTATAATTTTTTTAAAAACAAATATCGTATAAAAAAGTTATGAACGTTTAAAAAGTAGGGGGAAATATCATGTGACTTGCATGTGCATAATCTTTTTATTCTCTCTGACAAAATTACCCTTCTCACCTGATTTCTTTTGGGACATTTGTCATTCTATAGTGGCTTCTTACGCTTCTTATTTTTAGAGCATTCACATCCATTCCACCATATTTTCATCCTAAATTACACTAAAAACACTAAATTTTCTCTCTCCTTTTCAATTAAATAATATTTTTCTATACCTTTATCATTTCCCTTTCTTTCTCATCCACTCACAACCACTTTCAAAATATATTAAAAAATTGCAGGGGGTGAACAGTATCCCCCCAAATATACAAATGAACAGTAACATTTTCTCTCTCCTCCATTCACAACCACTTTTTATACTCTTTATATTATAAGAACCGCACACAGAGAATTTGATGGAATGGATGTGAATGCTCTTATACCCCTTGGTAGAATAACTCAACCCTTAAGATGTAACACCCTATTTTCTATTTAACGGTTTTAAATGCAAATACCAACAATTAGATGTGTAGCTAAGACTACACATACTATAAAAAAAATACGGGTTTATTAAAACTTTTACAAATTATAAGTTATTCTACATAACGTGATCGAATTCGTTGTTTAAAATATACAACGTGGCAAGGTGCGGAAGCATGTAACTATATCGTGTTCGGTTCTTCGTTGAGCTTGATCGTCTCTCGGCATCCAAAATGTACCTACATTTCATAAACATGAAATGCTTTAGTCATACTGGGATTAAAACGTGATTAAACGAGTCCGGGAACCAGTTGATTCTAAAAACAAGAATTTGGAAATGACCTCCACCGTAACTTACCCGTAAGTTACGGTGGTCCCTGTAATGTTATTTTCCTACCGTACAACCGTAGGCAACCACCGTAGCATTTTCATCTCCACCGTAACTTACGGTGGCACCGTAAGTTACGGTGGCACCGTAAGTTACGGTGGACTCTGTAACAGCCCAGTTTCCTTTTTGCCGTAATTGACACGAAATCTTTCGTATCTTTCAAACCGCTTGTCCGTTTAACCTACCGTTTCTTCCTACGTGATTGTGATTTGATTCTCCATCACATGGAGTTAAAATCTGACATCCGGCTTAATAAATTCTGAGACTTTTATGCCTTCGGCTTATTATCTTTTTACAAGATTTTGACCCGTTTACGCATTTATCACACAAACATATTTGTTTGACCTTTATATCACATACACTACTTCAACTTAAGGTTATTTACCACATTAGGTTCTAACCACAGGTTTATTACACAATTTAAACCCATTTTCACTTGTATGCTTATTTTGACCCGTTAAGGGTATTTAAGCACTTTCGAGCCTAATTTCGCTTTTGATTACTTCTAGCAATCCATCACCACATTTCTTATCATATAATCTCCCACCACAACTGAATTTATGGTGGGTTTAATGTGGTGATCTATAAAAACCAATTTTTACCTCTCGGATCATTATTTTACGGCAAAAACTCAAATAGTGCCATTTGACTAATATAATACCTCTTTCAGCTTCTATACTTATTCTAAGTATTTATCTAATCATAAAACTCATTTCCAAACAACCTTTAAAGGTTGTTTGTTCAAATTAGCTAACAAGGGCGTTTTGGTCCTTTTTAGTTCTTCAATTACGACAAGGTCTTTTGAGAGCATGTTTGACCCATGATTCTTCTTTTGAATTATGATCTTGCTCGAAAAGTCAATATGCTTTTCAAAACGCCACTACCCTCTTTTAAAACATTCGGTTTACCCATTTAAGTAACCCATTGTCTATCTAAGACTTCATTAAATACTCATTGAACCTTACGTTCTCAATGAATCATTACTCTATTACACATACCTGGCTCGGGTCAATGTATTGACCTGATTTAATGCCTTGCTATAATATTCGCTAAATAGTAGCGATGCAAATATCATTTCTACATTTATTCCTGAAATCATATAACTCGACAAGAATCATTAGTCGCTATTATCAAAAGGTGGTATCTTCACCCTTTGACCCGTTTGGTCTAAATGACCGATTATATTGGCGAGATGACATGTATTTTCATCTCGACTATATGACTCGCTCCGATTTACATCGTGCGGTCGCTTTACTTATAATTCATTTCTTAACACTTTTCGGCCTATTAAGGCTTACTTCATAAGTGTCTTTTAAAGCCAATAGTTATGGTCGATGCATGACCAATTTACCGTTTTACCCTTATTGTTTGTTTTGGTTTACCCTATAAGGTAACCATTCAAAAGTTCATTTTCCATTTGTCATAAAATGATCAAATTACCGATTTAACTCCTTTTAAACCATCAACATGGTTTCTTGTCATACTCGACTGTCTTGTTCCATACGTTTACACACCGGAACATCATACCTCAATTATGTATTTATCTTATTCGTAACTAATACGATAAGAGAATATTCTAAAATATAAGACTAGTGTAACTTATACTTACCTTGCATCTGAATTATGCTTTTTCCTTCATTCTTGATTCGTTTGACCCGCTTTCACTCCAAGCTTCACCTAGCTTGTTTAAGCGCCAACTATTATTCATCATTTCACAAGGTGGTTATTTAGTCATAACTTAATACGATCATTCCACCCTACGCATTTTATATTCAAGAATTATCATTCATCGTATTATAGGTCGGTTTGACTGTTTAAAGTCAACGGCCTATTAATCATAAGTGATTACATGATGTAGCTTTACTACTCATTTAACTACTTTGTCAAATACACGGTAGCATCATACTTAGGCTACCGTTTATTCACTTCGTTTACCAAGTTTTATAACCATAATTCATCGAATTAACACTACATTAATCTTTCTTAACACATGATGATATCAAGCTTCATTTTTAACATGAATTTATCATCATTTCCATTCTTTTTACACCAAACCCAATTCATGGTAATTATGATTCATGTACTCAAACACCTAAATGGTTCAAGTAGCATACTTTTATTATCTAATATGAGGATTCTAATCACAATTTAGACACTAACATCATCATATCATAAAAACCCATCTCTATCATGTATGAACAAGTACTCAATCATGTAAATTTGTTCAAGTACTTTGTTTCTACTATCAACTATGATGATTTCTAGCACAATTATATCATCATCTTCATTATCTAGCCATAACCCACTTAGCACATACAAGGGAAATCATCAATTCCCTAGTTTTCAACACTAGTTCATCAAATTGTTAACTAGGGTTGTTCCTACACATAGATTTCTTCACAACTACACTCATGGATTCATCATCCATTCCCAAATTGTGATTTTGAGTGTTCATCATAACTTCAAGACATCACCAAATTACAAAATTTAACATACCTTACGATCCCTTTGACTTGGTGATCATTTATACGCGTTCATGCATTGATTTGGGGCTTGATTCGAGCTCCAATTTGGTGAATTTGTTGATTTTAGGGTTTGAGCTCTCTTGGTCGCTCCTGATGATCGATCCACACACACAAAGTGTGTGTGGTGTGTGTTTTTTTTATTAATAGAACTTGTTCCCTTTTTGACGATTTTGGTCCCTCAAGTTTTGTTAACTAGTAAGTAGGCTACAACCTACTTATTTTCAACAATACTTTGTTTTGTTAACTAGGTTAAACTTTGCTAGTTTAACTTAGTGAGTTCGGGGTAGTCATAACCCGTTTTATTTTAAGTCCCGTTAGCTCGGGCCTTCTATATACTTTGTTTTCCTCAAAGTATTTATCCTCTTTTAATTAACATCAAATTTATTTATTTAAATCCTAATATTAACCGGGTTAATTTTTACCACTAACGGTATTTTACCCGTCGTCACTAGTAACGTGGTTTAATTACCAAACCCATTTTTGGGGTGTTACATAAGAGGAGATATTTAAGAGGAGATTAGCTAACGAAACTTAATGAAAGGCCCTATCAATCAGTACCGGCCTAGCAAAACTTCTCGTGTATCTGAATTTCAATTCTTGCCTCCGCCTCGACTGTAATTAAAATGAAAGGCCCCAGGTGTGTCGTGCTTTTTGTTTTCCGGCAATAATTTCGTTTTGTTTATTACTATTATAATTATTGTCTTACACTACAATTTTGTTTATATATATAGTAGGTTAGAAACTAGTTTATTAGAGTGGTTGAATAAAGGAAATATAATTAGTTAGTAATAAAATTTGGAGTTATAAAACGATATTTTGAGAGATAAATTATGACTGAACAAGTGTAATAAGCAAAACCAAATACTTATATATATTAGTTATAAATATTCTTGTTTATATTTTGAGAGCCCCTGTTAGTTGCATATGGGACCCAGAATTTTCAGGACCAGCGTTAAGAACAAACTATCACGCTGGCCCATGTTTTGTGGTAACATGAAGGTTGGTGGTTGGTTGTGGAGTTTGATTTGATTTTATTTTATTTTTGATTGGTTAGTTTTTTTAGACGCCCTGTTTCACCCCGTGCATTTTTTGGGCTTGCTCCCTCTACTGACGTGACAGCTACATGTCGCTCGACGCCCTCCCTTCAACCCCTTCACTCTTAGAAACAAAAAATATTAAGAAGTATTGGTTTCAAATTTCACATAAGGATTAAAAAAGTTGTCTTACAGTAATAATGATAAAAATAAGAGTAAATTGCCATTTTAGTCCCTGAGTTTTGTCCCAAATTGCCATTTTAGTCCAAATAGTTTTTTTTTCTCCTCTGGGTCCCTGAGTTTTCCAATTTTTTGCCATTTTGATCACATTGCCTAACTCAGTCTAAAAACATGGTTATAACCGGGAGTATTTTTGGAATTAACAAAAAAAGGTTTCTAAATTGCCATTTTGATCCAAAACCATTTTTATAATTTTTTTTAAATTCATTTATATAGATATTTGTATATAATAATTATAATATATATTAATCATTTAAAATTATATATATAATCCCATTTTATAAAACTCACATTAAATTTCTCTTCCCATCTTTATCTCTCTTAACCCCAACACCATCACCTCCACCACACCACACCAGCTTCTTCTTCTCTTTACAACCCCCAGTCACCACCCACAACCACCGCTGGTTACCACCACTTCCGCCACCTAGTTCCTCCACGGGTTACACTACCAACACCCCGTCACTCTACCAAACACCACCACCACCCCGTCACTCTGCCACACACCACCACCACCACTCCGTTACTCCGCCACACACCACCAACAACGCCACCCACCTCCTCCTCCTATTGGATTTGATACTTGTAGATCGGTGAAACATAGAAGGCTAGGGTTCTCCGGTAGCGATGTCGACGACACGAGGCCTATGGCCGACGGTGGTGGTAGATGTTTGCAATAGATCCAACGATTGGAATGGCGGTGGTGGTCAGAGATGGTGGAGAATCACGTTGATTGGCAGGTTACATCAAGAAATTTAAAGAATTTTGTGGGAAAGGGGGATACCCTTACCCCCTCGTTCTGTCTCTTTTGTTATCGGGTAAATTAATAGACACCCTCAGCTTTGACTTTGCAAACTTATGCTGTTTTGATTCTTTTAACAAACTTTCTGAACTACTACTAATTGAACTTGAATGCAATGAATGCAATGGTGATTGTTTTAATATACTTTTGGGCCTATCAACCATTGATTTTGACTTTATATTAGAGCAAGAAAGTGAATAATCAGAGGGACCTTCAAAAAGGTCAAAGCTTGAATTTTCTTTGGTCAACGCTGGAACTGCTGGTGTCATGGAGAACAAAGTTGCATTAAAGTTGCAATTTGAATTGGGGTTTTAGATTTTGAGACACCCATTTGGTTATTAGGGTGAATTGTGGCTGACCCATTTGGAATTGATGAATCTTGACCCATAAAGTTTAACTTTTTAAGCCTTTTGATGGTGATTTTGGGCTTTGTACAGCGGCGTACTAGCCACCGGAAGAGTCGCCGGAGTTTTTTGTTAAAAAGATTGAACGGTGGTGGAGGTGGTAACCAGTGTTGATTGTGGTGGGGGTGTTTGTCACGGTGTTGACTGGTGCTACATGTATAAATATATAACATAATTTTAAATGATTAATATATATTATAATTATTATATACAAATATCTATATAAATGAATTTAAAAAATAAAAATAAAAATGGTTTTGGATCAAAATTGCAATTTAGAAACCTTTTTTTGATAATGCCAAAAATACCCCTGGTTATAACCATGTTTTTAGACTGAGTTAGGCAGTGTGATCAAAATGGCAAAAAATTGGAAAACTCAGGGACCCAGAGGAGAAAAAAAAACTATTTGGACTAAAATGGCAATTTGGGACAAACCTCAGGGACTAAAATGGCAATTTACTATAAAAATAATAATAAGCCAACTAATGACAAAGTATACAATTGAAAAGTCAACTAGACCAACGTAAGTCAACTATGCCAAAATAACGACCAAGTATTATGGGAAAATTACGAAAATGTCGGTTGACCAAACATGTTTTCAAATTTGTCACGCTCCTGCGTCCTTGGAGTGTGCGGGATGCGTCCTTCAAGCACGGGATGCGTCTTTAGAGCACGAGATGCGTCCTTAGAGAAAAACCCAATAAAAATGGACACATGACCACGGGATGCGTCCTTCAAGCACGGGATGCGTCCTTCAAGTTTCTGAAGCGTCCGGCGAGGTTTCCGGCGAGTTGCAGGTTTCCGACGAGTTTTCTGGCGAAAAACTCGTCATCTAACAGTTGAATAACAGACTATAAACACGATTTTGGGAATACCTGCAAAAAAACATTATCTTCAAATAAATCGACAGATTTTGAAGGTTTTCCGAGCTCGCATATTTGATATCATATAGTATTATTTGTTCTTTTTGACTTTAGTATTTCTTCTCTGTTTGGTGTTCTTGGTTAGATGAGAAAATACTAGAAAGCAATCTTTTTGAATTGCTATGGATCATACAGAAATCATGAATTTAAGGTTTTTTTTTTGCACTTAATGTTTTGTTTGCTCTTCGATTTAACCATTACCCATCATAAAAAAATTATTTTGTATTCCCAAAATCATGTTTATAGTCTGTTATTCAACTGTTAGATGACTGGTATTGTTGGTCATCAAGATAATGACTATTAAACTCGCCAGAAAACTCGTCAGAAACCTGCAACTCGCCGGAAACCTCGCCGGACGCTTCAGAAACTTGAAGGACGCATCCCGTGCTTGAAGGACGCATCCCGCGTTTGAAGGACGCATCCCGTGCTTGAAGGACGCATCACATGGCCACGTGTCCATTTTTTATTGGGTTTTGCTCTAAGGACGCATCCCGTGCTTGAAGGACGCATCACGTGCTTGAAGGACGCATCCCGCGCATAATGTGCCCCTCCAAGGACGCAGGAGCGTGACAAATTTGAAAACATGTTTAGTCAACCGACATTTTCGTAATTTTCCCAAGTATTATTTCCATAAGTCAACTAGACGAAATGACGACACAGTATACATACATAAGTCAATTATTCCAAATAACGTCCATAAACTTGACCAAAACGTATAGATCCCAGCTAATCTTGTATATATCGAATAGCATATCATCGTCCACTTTGTCTTAACCATCATCAACCACCAGCAGGTTTAAGAATAAAGGTTTTCGGGACAACTGTCATCTCCGTTCTTCTCCTCTTTCTTTTCATTGATCCGTCGACCGCGGCGATCAAATCTATCAATATCCAATCCGATAACCGATTTGTGATCCTCTTGGGGAAGTTTGGATTCACACGTTATGGTAACCTCTCCATATCGATCTCCAACTTGTCGGTCAGTGATCCAGTGGCATCCCTATATGATCCTTCAGTCATTGGTTTCTTCCTTCTCTCGGATGAAACACTGATCGAACTTGTGTTTGCAGGTCAACGAAACCCCAATTTCTGCGTCTGGGATACCCACTTAGTCTCTTACCTGTTCACCCTCCGAGATATCTCTGATCCTCAGTCTTACTTTCACAAATCATACTCTTTGACCTTCTCTAATGAGTACGCACTCTTCTATGCCAACTGCAACACCGGATCGCTCGTCACCAAGGACGTCCACACAGAGATGTACAACATTGATGATGGAGCTACCAAAGACTATCTATCAGCCGGGCTAACACAGCTCCCGTCTCTTTACTTCATTTTCTCCCTCATGTATCTGTGCTTTTTAGGGTTTTGGATCTCTTTGTGCTTTAATAATCAACGATGTGTTCACCGGGTGCATTTGTTAATGGGTGTGTCGCTTACTATGCAAATGCTTAGCTTGTTTTGTCAAGCCGAGGATAACCATTATGTGAAGGTTACTGGTACTCCTCATGGGTGGAATGTTTTGTTTTGGATATTTCAGTTCATCAATAGTGTACTTTTGTTCACTTTAATCGTCTTGATTGGGGCCGGATTGCCTTATTTGAAACCGGTGTTGCATGCAAGGGAAAAGATAGTTTTGATGATCGTGATCACAGTTAAGGTTTTGGCTAATGTAGCTTCGATGATGATGGATGAAACCGGCCCTTATAATAAAGACTGGATGACTTGGAGAGAAGTGTATATGTGGTCGGACACCATCAGTTGTAGTGTTATCATCTTACCCGTTGGGTGGTCGATTAGGTTGTTGACGGAGCATTCTAAGTGTCACACCCCAACCACGTTAAAACAACAAACCGTGGCGGAAACGTCGGGGAGTGTTGTAACAGAATCATCGTTTCAACAACCATGGTAATTAAAAGTTTCGTTTTATTGATTCATTAAGTAATTTACATTGTCTTAAAACCAAACAAACAAATTAAACATCGTCTACTATCATTTTTATGTCACTAAGGCCTTGTCCAGATCCTAAGTGAACATACTTCCTAGCAGTCAACATCATGCAACATCACCTGAAACATATGTAAAAACAAAGTCAGCAAAGAAATGTTGGCGAGCACATAGGTTTTGTGAGAGTATCGGATTCATGGCTCATTTGTATGTTGCAGTACCTCATTAGACTCCAAGAGTCAAAAGTACAAACCTTGTTTTGAAAAGTGTATTGCAACATAATTTAACCAACTCAAATCAAGATAGTTATAGTATATAAAATCTCGTAGCCATGATTCTTAACCCCAAAACATTTGTTTTAGTAAACCAATTCGTAAAACATCTCGTTAAAACTCGTTAATAAAACTCGTATGGTTTATATCATTTCGAAAACCTCGTTGTGTGACATCGTTTCAAATCGTTTCCCAAGTGAACTAAATAATGACATGAAATGTAATATGATAAAAGCACTTATATATAAGATGTACCAGAGGCGTATCTACCATGCTTTTATCATGTTACACCCATCCCATTACCTAATCACAACCCAAACCAGTCGTTCGTTCAAATCGTTTTATCTCTTTTAAGTCGTTCCAAATCGTTTAATTCGTCCCAAAATCGTTTTCTTTTTAATTGTGAAACTACTTATGGTCGTCTCGCTAATAACATTCAAACCTTCGTGACTCAACTACCTCGCCTATCGCATTAACAAACCACCAAAGGGTAAGTTAACAATCATCAGATTCGGTCGTTACCTACATAACCCCCACACATAACCATGGGTGTAGTCTGATAACAGGATTTGTCAGATCCTATGGTACCATAACCTAATACTGGTCGGTTCGGCCAAATTAATGAATGTAATTCGTTATGTAACTACAACCAACAAGTTCGTTCACATTATCGAAATCGTTATTAGTTTAATATAAACCATCTTTATCGTTTTTGAAACCATCGTTTAAATATCGAAATCGTTTTAATACATATGAATCACCCCAAAACAATTGAAAACAGTAAAATAGGGGAACTATGTACTCACATTGAATGAAAGGGTATCCTTGATCTAAAGAACTTAGCGAAGCTCAGACAATCCAAGGAAATTCAAGTAGTACCTAGTAATTGGATCACTAGTAAATAAATCGACCCTAAATCGGAAGATCAGACAGAATGAGGTCTTGTAAACCAAATGAGTGTAGGAACTCATGTGATATGGTTTAACAAAGCCTACATTCTAAATCGGAACCTAACCTAAGTGCTTTCGACCCGTTACGACCCATTAAGGTAGCTTACGCTACTTTAACGTGTCGTTCACGTAAACGTGCGTTCGAGACGTCTAACTAGTCCTATGACAAGTATTATATACCTAAACATGTTTAATTATGTTGCATAATCAGTTAAGTGACAAATGTTTAGGTTACATATGCTTAAAATCCAATTATGCATGAAAATGGCGTTTTGGTCATTTACCTAAGGCATATAAACTACCTATCATACAACTACTTAAACTAGGTGACCATAAGGTATAACCTCGGAAGGTTATTCCCTATACAACTATGGTCACTAAACATGCTTGGTCGGATCCTAATGATCGACCAAACGTGTCGAGTTCGAAAGTCTAAGCGGTGGTTTAGACCGCTTGACTTACGACTCTAAACAAGTACTAAACTAAAAGTGACGAGCTAAGCATGTTAGAACATGCTTAACTAAGTTAGAAAACAGGTTTTGATATCAAAACAAACTGTTTTGATACCAAGAGTAGTTTGGTTGCAAAATACGCTTAAATGCGCATTTTGACCGAAACTACGACTCGTCACTACGCCTAGTCAACGTGGTAATCAGTAGGTATAGTCACTAGGGACTATAACCATCGTGATTACGCTCACGTTGCGAAGTTCAAACGAACTTCTCGTTGACCAACTCGTGGTCAAAGCTGAAAGTCAAACACTGTTTGACTTTTAAGCTAAGAAAGCAATAAAAGAATGAAAGAGGACTTACAAAGGGTCCAAATAGATTTGATTCCAAGTTTTTCTCAGGTAGGTAGTGAATAATCACAACCACTTAGAGAAAATCTCAGATCAAATGTGAGGAAAATGAATGAGGGACATGGCTTTATATAGTTTTTCGCAAACCGTTAGGATCATTTCTTGGAGAAGAGGGAATGATCTAGGCCATACAAATGTTAGAGAATGATTGGGGGACTTGTTCTCCACACAAACCAGCCCATAGCATTGAAAACCATTGATCAAAACCATCAAAATCGAGCTAAATGACCAGATTCAATGTTTCTGTCTGGCATGCCCACGCGCCCCGCGTAAGATATGGCTTGGGCTTACGCGCCCCGCCTGGGACATCTTTGGCAGATTGTCAAAACAGGTCCCTGAACTTGTAAAACATGCATTTCGGCTCATTTTTTGACACGTTTAAGCCCCGTTAACCTCATTTCAAGGCTCTAAAATGAAGTTAAAGTATTGGGAACTCAAAACATGCTCAAAAATATCTCAGATGTCGGCTCGTTTGGTCGTACGGTTGCGTTGTTCGGTAAATTACGTTGGAAGTCGTAATGAACGCAAAAACGATCCAAATTAAGCGAAGAATGAAATTTAATCATGCCAATCACTAAAATAAAATATTTTAATGATTACATAAATTTTTGGATGTCCGGATATATTCAGAACGTAAGATATGCGCGAAAATGCAAACTTGTGCACTTTTTGACGCGTTTAGTCCCTGAATGACCAATAAGTTTATTTTCGCATACCAATCCCCTCAAAGCTTATTTCTAAGCTATGTTTAGGTTATTTATTGTATGTTTAACTTATGATCAAGTTCCGGACTCTTCGATACCATACGAATCGGTCAAGTTTCGCGGTTTGACACAAATAGTCCCTGCGATCGAATAGACTTGTTTTCAACACACCAAACCATCCAGAACTTATTTCTAAGTTATGTAAAGATTATTTTAGGTATGTTAAGCCTATGTCACTATTCTGGAGTGTTTTTCGCGTTAAACTGGCTGCGTTTACGCACCAGTTTGCGTATAACTTTCCAGAAAGCGATTTATAGCTTGAAATCGGAATCGAATCGAATCGTAAAATCATCAAACACAAATACACACATAATAGCACCAAAACACATTGTTTTATTAATAATTAACATTGTTTTTCATTGTACATCGATTACAGAGCACAATTGTCACACTAAGACTGATGAGAAATCTCGTAGAAATTTGACTCTATTTGTTCGGTTCTTTCGCTTGGTTGTCTGTTATTTTTTCTTCGCAAGAGTTGGTGTTATTGCACTTATGGACATTACAACTTATGAGTACCAATGGGTGTCTAGGGTAGTAGAGGAAGTAGCCAGCCTTGTGTTGTATTTGGTGATGTGTTACATGTTCAGGCCAGCTGAGAAAAGCGAGCTAGTACATTGTTCTTAACGATGAAGAAGCAGCCAAGATGGCTAAGGGATGAAGAATTTGAGATTTGAAGTTGCAATTTGCAAACTGTGTGATACATATATACTTGTAAGTCGATTTTTTATTTTTTTATTTTTTCCAAAGAGGGGTATGGACCCTTGACCCGCTTCACTTGGGGTACTTTCTTAAACATCTTTCGCAAAGGGCTTGCCATAGGAGCGGCATCTTGGTCTTAAAACGTATGTCATGTATACACCTGTGAGAGATGTTCAAGAAAGCATCCACCTGTGATTTAAGGTGGCCATGTATAACCATTTATGAAAAAAAATCCTTGAACTTTAAGTTATTTTGGTATCTTTAAATGTATATATGTATATGTATATGTATATAGGATAAAGATCCGTTAGGAACCACCCTTTATTGCGAGAACCGCGAGAACCAATGTGAACACATGGCAAATTTGTAATTAATGACATTTAATAAAAAACACGCGCTCCTCTTGTTCACTGCCGTCTTTTTCAATTAGGGTTTATCTTCACTGTCGTCTTTTACAAACTAGGGTTTCGTTGGAGATTTTGCTTAATCGACGACGCGATCTACGGCGGCTACTGATTTCTACCGTTTCTCGGCGGCATTGACATACATATTTTACAGGGGATTCAATTGTGATACTGATTACGTCGTTGGGATACTGATTTCGGCTACTCATGGCTTCGTCTGACTCATCTCATGTTGGAGTTGAACCTACGACATCTGATGATCATCATACAACATCTTCTTCATATCATCCACATCCCGATGCTGGTTTTTGCGGCCCATCTGATTTCAGTGTCAATCATATTTCTGCCGTGGGTCCGTCTTATGTTGATGTCAATACCTTACCTGCTGTTAATCTAAATGAAAGTTGCAATCCTGTGTTTACAACAGTTGCAAATCCAGTTGCAAATCGACACACCCTTCATGGGTTTGAAATACAGACGCTTGATTCCATGTTTACATCAGGCAACGTTGGCTCTGACTCTGAGGCTGCTAATTTACCTGATCAATCGTTATCAGTTGACACCACATCTACTAGTAACACCACATCTACTGGTACACCGCCTACAAGCACAGAACATCAACACTTACAATTCATTCGGTTTGAAACTAAAGGTATTTTGTATCCATTTTATGTAAAATGTGACTTGTTCAATGATATACTCCTTTGCATCATGTTCACAACTGTTTTATGTTGTAAATTATGATTACTCAATATTATATGCACATATGCATTGTGTTAACTGCATGTTTACAATTGTTGTATGTTGTAAATTATGATTACTCAATGTTATATGCACATGTGCATTGTGTTAACTGCCTCACATTACAAATTATGCATCATATTTCAAATTATGTTACATTGCAAATTTATGCACATGTGCATTATGATTGAAAAAAAAATAACTTATGACCTCGTACATTAACTAACTGACAATGCACATGTGTATATTAATTACAATTATACTATTCGTCCGTATATCATGTTGACAATTTTTTAATTTATTAATCATTTCTCACAAATTTTTAATTTATTAATTATTTATCGCAGGAACAATTACGGCTGCCATACATGCTACACCTAACGGCACCCCGTATTGGATACCTCAAGTTGATGTTAGATACCTTCCTGTTATAAACAGTACATTTACCCATTGGGAAGATATTGTCATGATGTACAATACGTATGCTACACAATCTGGGTTTTCTACTCGTATCGGCACATCGAAGAACAAAAAATATCATGACAATCCTAATATGAAAATCTGCACTCATAGATATATATTATGTTCAAGAGAAGGACAACCACGGGTCACAGAATCTGACCCCAATGGTCCATCCAAAAATGCTCCAACCATATATGATAAATCCAAGAAACAACACAGACGAAGCCGATTCACAGTTTCCGGGTGTCGTGAGCATATCAAAGTGAGTTATGATCGTGCTACCGAACAATACAAAATATATGATTTCATCGCCGCGCACAACCATTGCATGATTGGTAGCGATAACGCCAGCATGTTAAAACAAAATAGGAAACTTGGATTTGAACAGCAACAGTTCATCCACAAAGTTAGTCTTAACAAAATCGGCCCAACTGTTGCACATAACATTCAAGCATCACTTAAAGGCGGACCTCAAAATGTTCGTGGCACAACAGAAGATTTAAAAAATTGCTCTAGAGACATACGTGCATTCATCGGTGAACGCGATGCAGACATCCTCTTACATACCATGAGATCTCGAGTTACCAATCTTAAAGATTTATATTTTGATTGTGTCATCGTTGACAATGAGTTGCGATCGTTCTTTTGGGCTGATTTCGTATCATTGCGAAATGACGAGGCTTTTGGTGATGTGTGTGCATTTGACGCTATATATGACACCAACAAGTAAGATACTATACTTTTCAGCATGTGAAATTATTAATAACTTTTTAATATCATATGTTTTATTTACAGATACAAAATGATTTTTGTGCCATTCACCGGAGTTGATCATCACAAGAAATGTGTTATCTTTGGCGCTGGCATGTTATACGATGAGACTATAGAGTCGTATACATGGTTACTAAACACCTTTCTGGCTGCACATAAGAAACAACCAATATTTGTTCTCACTGACCAAGACGCATCAATGAAACAAGCTGTATCAACCGTTTTCACAAACTCTATCCATCGTTTGTGCATGTGGCACATAATGAGAAAACTTCCGTCCAAGGTAAACACTCTATTTTTGATATTAACACACTTCCGTCCAAGGTAAACACTCTATTTTTAATATTAACACGGTTCCAATTAAACCATAGAATATGATTAAATAATTCAAATTATTATTATTCATGTTTCCTCATTTACAGATTTCAAATGACATCCTTGATAATACCACTCTTCGTTCGTCAATAAATAAGCTGGTGTGGAATTTATTCATCACACCACAAACATTTGAAGAAAGCTGGCATGTATTAATGGATGAATATCACCTAGATAATCATCCGTGGCTTTGTGAGATGTTTGCTATACGGCATGAATGGGTCCCGTGTTATTTGAGAGAGATACCGATGTGTTGTTTGATGAAGACTACATCAAGATGCGAGAGCTCAAATGCGTGTTTTAAAGTCAACTCGTCAGAAACTAACACATTAGTTCAATTTCTAATGTGTTTTGAAACCAGTATTGATGCTCAACGGCACACACAACGAGATCTCGAATTTAAAAGCGATATGTCGACCCCTCGCTTATCTACCGGTCTTCGCATAGAGGCACACGCGTCCGAAACATACACATGGTCCATGTTTCTTGAAGTTCGAAAAGAAATATACTTGGGCATGTTCCATTGCATGCCAATTGAACGTCCTGGAATGACCGACATAAAAAATTACACTATTCGTCACTGCAAATCAAACATGTCTTATGTCAATGAATTCGAGGTATGTCCTTACTATCCAATATGTTTTAATGTTCAATATACACAACATAACTACCCAATATGTTTTAATACGTCTTAAATACCTAATTATGCACATGTGCATGTATCAACAAACTTATTTGTGCATGATACCCCCAATATACCATTACTACATATTAACCTCAGTATATCTATTATAATTGTCTACTGTCTGTTTGATTAATTTTTTGTTATGCACATGTGCATGTATCAATTTTTGTCATGTTATATCTATTATAACCGTCTGTTTGATTAATTTTTTGTTATGCACATGTGCATGTATCAAAATTTGTCTTATGTTATATCTATTATAGCCGTCTGTTTGATTAATTTTTTTATGCACATGTGCATGTATCAAATTTTATCTTATGTTATTCACTTGTTAATATATCAAACAGTGTATTTGAATCGATTATTTTAATATACATGAAAACTTATTCAAATGTTTATTTTATTATACATTATAACTTATTCACTTGTTCATATTACCCTTCATGTATTCATTCTATTTATAATATATGTTATGCACATGTGCAGGTGTCACTCAATGTACCTGAACAAACAGTAAGATGTACATGTCTTGGGTTCACTCGTATTGGATACCTATGCCGACATGTATTCTGTATATTCCGTTACCACCAAATTGAACAGATACCGTCCCACTACATCATTCCACGTTGGAAACGAGATGCGTTCCCGTCAGTTGTTCGTATCATATCTAACATGTACTCATCTAACAACAGCGAGTTTGCTATCATCCACAATGAAATAATGGATTTAGTCACTCAATGCGCAAACCGACTCAGACGCAATCCTGATCAGCTACGTTCCTTATCTTCTGAGATCAAACGCATCAGAAACCGCGTATTCGAATCGTTCCCATGTGAGCCTCAGCCTCGTTCCGTTCAAAAAACTGCAAACATCAGTGACATCTTAAACATACCTTCAAATCTAAGCACAAGTGTCCATCCTCCGCAAGGTATTAGAAACAAAGGTTGTGGGACCAAAAAACAACGGATCGGCCCCGGTGGTCAAAACATTAAAGATAAACGAAAGAAAGCCGGTAAACGACAAAAAGTCGCCTGCTTATGCAACAAATGCAACAAGTATGTATTTGACCACGATTCCCGCAATTGCGAGAAAATCAAAGCTGCCAAACTTGCTGCACGAACAGCTAAACGTGTTGCTGCTATCGCCGCTGGACTACCCGCCTCGTCTGATTTCGATTCTGATGATACTGATGTTGATCTCGATGACACCGACGATGACACCAGTGATGACATCGATGAGTATAATTCTTCTGATTACGATGCATCTGAATACCCCGTCTCCATGCAAAAACCTCCCGTACCCGAGCGAACAAATGTTAGTCGTGAACTTGAACAGTCTTTTGAGCCTGATCAAAGCCTTCAGCGTTCAACCAGACGTCACAAACCATCCAACATAGCTCGTGATTCTTGATTGATGTATTATATATTACAACTTATGATTAGCGAACTTATCTAATTATGACTACCAATGTTTGTTTTGTTTATTTTTTATTAGTACCCATTTAACTTACAGTATTGATATTAGTATTGATATTGATGCTTAACTTGTCATATGCACATATGCATATGTATTTACAAGTTGTATATACCGTTTTTTAAACCACTTGTTTATCTATATAATATTGTTTAACATTATACATTTTACTATTTTGAATTTAAAACCATTTGTTAAATATACCCAGTTGTAATACATTATACAAACTTAACCTTTAATCTGTGTGTTTTATCACTTTATGCACCTACTGTATGCACATGTGCATACGGGTCATTTAATTTATTAATCAACGTAACATGACATATTTTAACAAACATATAAATTTTTAACTAATAACATGCATTTATATCACTTTATGCACATGTGCATATGGGTCATTTAACCATATTATTGCACATGTGCATATCAAATCGACCATAACATAATCCAATTATCAACTAATTAATTATCAACTAATAACTAATTAATTATCAACTAAGTATCAACTAATGTAAACCAAACATAAAACGTTAAATAATAAAACCTAAAACGTCTAACCATGCACATGCGCATATCAAATCAACCATAACACGCTCCAATTATCAACTAAGTAATTGTCAACTAAGTATCGACTGATATCAACCCGCATCACAACTATCCACGTCTAACCAACCAAGAACATAAAATGTATAACCAAACAAAAACATGAAATGTGAAATAAGTTGTAACCTACACACACGGCCTATTTCTGATCTGTTTTCCATTTGCTAAGAATCCTCCAACATTCTTCTTATTTCAACGCCTCTTCGTTTAACATCTTCCGCACCCTTTCATCTTTCATTCCATGTATCGTCTCCTTTGCGAGCTCCATAACTGTTCCTTTATATACGTTTGCATCTGATAACAACTTTGTCGCTATTTTCATCCTCAAATTTTTCAGTTGCATCTTTTGAATAGCTTTATTGGTACTAAAACCGCATTCAAAGCTAACATCACTACCTTTATACACTTCCATGTGTCGCATCGTGAACACACTGCAGTCGTTAAAATTGTCAGTCGTTTCCCATCCCAACCTCTTCCTTGTCACATTTGCGTTTACCATGCGTGATGCTGTTGGGTGTCCGACATCTTTCAAATACTCAACAATGTAATGTTTCTGTAATGCATAAATACATTGTCATAAATCAATATAATTATTCACAAATATAACACTAAATATAAAATACATACTTACCACTTTAGAAGGCGACCCTAAACTTCTAAAACTCGTTCCTTTTCCTGATGTCATCTTGTAATACGCGAAGTTATCATGCATATTATCAACCACTTCAACCGTTGCGTTATCCAAATCAAAACAAATCATGTAGAAATGTTTTTTTTCAATCATGGGTACAATTATAATGTTGAAATCTCTCAACTTCAACAGTTCGTTGTCACACTCAACCACCTCTTTCAGATGCGATGTTATTGTTGCAAACGCCCTTTTTCCTGTTTGTTTCGCCTTTAGCATATACTCTGGCTGCACATATTACATCAATACATGTCATGCACAAATAATATTTAATGTATTCACAATTGTTTTTAATCATAAATTATGACACACTTACGATTGTTGTGGTATAACACCATAACCTCCTTTTTCCTGATGGTTTTTCTTTCTTCTCCATATAGTTCAACAGTGCCACCCAACAATGTATTACATTTTGTGAAATCCACTTTTCTTCTTCGAGTGTGTTTATCAAAAATGCTCTGGTTGACATTCCATGTTGAGTTTCAAATATATAGTTGCTGCATACATCACATACATTTCATTAATTTTCTTTTTTTTATGCACATGTGCATCAAACACATTACATGCATTATAAGAAATATTTATAATAATATAATTCATGTGACATATGGTGTCCATATGTCATAATGCATAACTGTATATGCACATGTGCATCAACCAACAATAATAATATGAATCCTAATAATAATAACAACATTAATATTACAAGTAATAATAGTCGCAATGCATATGTAAACTTAATTGAATGTCAACTTCACCTCCTTCATCTCCTGTTCGACGTCTATCTCCTCATCATCATTCTTTTTATCATTCTTTTTATTACGTTCTCCCCTATAACATAAGTTTGTAATTCAATTTGTCATAATGTCAATACAAAACATGTAATAAAACTACAACATTCGTAATTATACTTACCCTCGTTTATCGTCCATAACCGTCAACAGATATTGCCATATCAATTTTTCATCATCATTCAACGGTTCATTCATTTCAATAACATTCCCATGCACACTTGATTCAACTTCTAGATCTGGCGAGCTCTGTGAACTTTGTGATAACAACATGAAACTTGGTATCGAATAATCCACTTCTTTTTCATCATGCGATTTTCCCTTCACTTGTCCCTTAACGACACCTTTATCCGCATTTGCCAACGTATCTGCCAACTTACCTGCACCTTCCATCGATCCTTTCACACGACCCGTCATGGTATCCACTTTGTCCGTTTCGTTACCATCAACTATACCCGTACTAATTATCAATTCTGCCATTTTGTGTTCGCCTCTAAACACCTTATCATACTGTCTACAAGCTCTATGACATTCTCGTTTTTTGGATATTTTGAACAGGCTTCATCCAACTTTTTAACTAGCAATGCTTTCGTCCTCAATGTCTCATCCATTAATTGTTGGATTAATCCCATATGTTCCTGATTATGAACACATATAAATGTAATAAAACTAATATGTACAATTGAAATATTATTTGTTATATTCATTACGTGTTATGCATTATATATATTCATTATGCACACGTGCATTATATAAAACTAGTATAATTATTAACTTTAATGCTAACACCAAAGCATTGTGCACATGTGCATAAATTTTTTTTGTATGTGCATCAACTTTATTTTAACTATTCTTTATTATATAACATTTGCATCCTCCTTTTTTTATACTACTAATGCACATGTGCATTTTTTCATAAATAACATTATTTTTTATAACCAATTATGCACATGTGCATTCTTCATACATAACATTAATATGACCATCACAAATATGCACATGTGCATTCTCGAATTAACATAATTACTGTACATACCTCAAATGACACCGGTTGAATTTTGCCGATATCATCCGAATTGACAGAACCCTTACCATCTACGCCCCTATCTGCGTCTCTGACATGGACATCGACACCAACCCCTTTAACATCTGTCACATGTGCCCCTGATTCATTCCCTTTGAATGAAACATTGTCTGAAACTCTATCCTCCATATATCCTTCTCGTAACGATCCTTTCCCAAACCCCCATTCTTTATCTCGTATTTTTCCCTAATACTCAACATGTCTTTTGTCCAAAACGATAGCGGACTTGTTGTGCGAACTGAATTTATATGTCCACATATGGTTTGGTCCACGTATATCAACTGCGCATGTGCATTATCACCATACATTACAAAATTATATAAACAAAATAATAATAATAATAATACGTTATACAATTTACAAACATGACAATTAACTTACCACCATAATCGTGAGCGCGCCATTGAAATATATGGACATGCTGTCTCGCTGCCAACCGTCCTTGCTGTTCTTGATTGTGTCGCAAATAAATTTGCACCAATTCACGTTTTCCACGGCGATGTCTTCATCTAAACACTCGAGAAAATCAGTTTTACACGTTTCATCTTTGTTTATCTCTACCATTGTGTTCATAAACAACGCTAAAAATTCATATTTGAAAAATACCCCGTCGTCATCTTGATTACATACTATTCTTTCAACTATCCTACTTGGTGTCATTGGACACCCTTTGTACAAATGGGTCCACATGGCATATGTCCCACACCTTCCATCTTCATCCTCTTCTTCTTCGTTTACATCCTTTACGTTGCCTTTTAAATCCTCCTTACTTTTTACCTCTTTCTTTCTGCGTGTTTTCCCTTTCTTTTTTTCCCTTTCTTTGTCTCTTTATCAATATTCACTTGTTCTTCCTTGTCGTGCTTATTGGTTTCCTCATTCTTTTCATTTTTCTTTGTTTTATCCTTACTTCTCCCTTTTTTACTCTCTTTTCTTTGATAATTCAGCACAACCCCACAGTTTCTTAATCCTAACAACCCGCTGACTACATTTTCGTTGACCTCTATATTACCTACACTCAACTTAATCACCATATCTCTTTCGTTAAACCTATCTACTACAAAATGTCCAGTCTTCCTGGTATGCTGTCTGTTTTGATCTTTAATATACTCCCAAACCCCATGTTTTGTACTGTTTGCTTCTGTTTGTTGGACATTGCATTTACCCCCCTCAAAAGTTGATGCGGTGATAAACGTGTACGTATGGAACGCCATTTAACTGCCCGAACAGATCTTTGAATCACTGACTTTTTTTCCGTTCTAGCTCCTCTCTTATTCGTTGTTCTAACTACTCCGTTCTTCGTTTCTGTTTAATAATGCATTACATTTTTTTGTTTAGTTTATGTTTAATAATGCATTACACTTTCTGTTTAATAATGCATTACGATGCACATGTGCAAACAAATAAAAACAAAAAAATTATAAAAAAAACGTTTGTACATCATAAAGCACAAATGCATTTTAAAGAAGCACAAATGCATTTTAAAGAATCACATATGCATTTTAAATTACATCAATAAATCACATATGCATTTTAAATAATCACATATGCATTTTAAAGTACGATTAATTATTTTAATAACACATACCATCAACATCTTCCATATCCACCTCGTATGTGCTTCCGTCGTTTCCCACTGACGTGCTTTTTGATTTTACAGACCTTGTATTCCTAGTACGGATTCCTTCAATCCTAGTGTTACCTACTTCGACACCTTTATATCCTTCGATATCTTCAGTTGTTTCGTTATGTTTTCGTTTACTTTTCCTTATACTGACTTCCTCAGATTTCGGTCTGTTTTGACTTTTCAATATGCCTACAGTTCAAATTGTAATGGTTAAACAACAAAAAAATATTTTTAAAAACATTCAAAACAAAACAAACAATAATACTGTATAATTAACAAACTATAACCTTTTGGCTTATTGTTCTTGTATTCATCCTCATCCGCGTCAGGCATCCTTTTTGATCCTCCATCTCTTGACCTCAGTTCAGATGTTACTTTCTTTTGCCTTTTTCCATTGATGATCTACAAGTATCGTGTGCATCAACATTAATTTACGATAGCATGCATCAACATAACAACATATGCACACATGTGTCATTATAATCATTATCATACAAAATATGCACATGTGCATATCAACATATGCACATGTGCATATCAACATATGCACAGTCAATATACAAAATATGAACATATGCATTTTGATATGCTCGAAAATATACATATATTTTATAAATATTTCCTACACTTTGAATAGTTTTGGGGTTAGATTTTGTGGAATATTACTTCTAATTGTTTCATATTTGGATTTTATTAGTTTCAAATTAAAAGGAACAAAATGATGAATTTAAAGTTAAAAAAAGAAAAAGAAATTGAGGAAATTAGAATTTACAAAACTAAATGTAACTGTAAATAAAATTAATTTGAAGTTAGCTATGTTTTAATGAAGCATTAATATAGTTAATTCTAATGTTTTGTAGTTGAAAGGTGACGTAGGAAAGAATATGATATGATTGTAATTAAATGATTTCTTTCAATGGTTCTTTAATTTATTGGTAACTAATTTAATTATTATGTGTAACACCCCAACCCGGAAGGGCTGACGTGTCACAATAACAGTATCATAAACAAAAGTCATAATTCCATTTATTTATTTGACAAGATTACAACCACACGACAATTAACTTAAGGTTAATATACAAGCTGACACATTTGACTTGATTAATTAACATCTTCAGATTTATTCCTAGGCTTTATTCTTCTCTCTTTTCCCCGCCCAAGGTAACCTGCTGACCTGTAAATACAAAATTTATATGGAATGAGCCGAATGCTCAGTACGGAATTATAGGCTCAAAGAACAAATAACGCTTTATGCAAAACTGATACGATGCAAGAAAATAATTTCATAATCATATCTTACGGATGTACCCATGAGCAAACTTAAAACGTGACAATACACAGGTAGCTACTCCTGCATACTTATCACACGAAATGGAGAGTTGGCATACCCTCTATCCATCTCATTAACTGAAATCCTAGGATCGATCCATACGCCTCCTAGTAGCTTTGTACCACACTTGTACCTAGGGACGCCGTGAACTAATCTCTCCGTCACAGATGGAGCACATGCTGTTGATGCCGCAACAACATGCTCGTGGGACACTCCACTAGAAGCGATACTCAGGGTAACAGAGTACAAATGGTCTTATTCACATAACTTATAAAACTTATTTTCAGAACATAACAGAACATATATTGGAACATGCGATAATGAGTATAACTAACATAATACTATCGCACGACATGAAAGCTTAAATCAAATGATTAGAATAGAATTCGAACGGACTGTCAAATGAATCGATAATCAAAGACGTGAGGAGTTTTAAAATATATAGTAATTTAGTGGTTTATAACAATTTGAACATGAAGCAATAAGGAGTGGGGTAAGGATCCGTACCTTAACAATTCCAAAGTGATGCTAACTTGTGATAATATTTCAGATTTATACGGGCAGAGTTTAGACTACTGATTAGTCTTTTAACCTAATTTGAATAACATGCACACAACTAGGTTAGTAACTTAATACAGCCTTTACGATAACTCACGAGATCAAATTCTCACAACGAATGATAAAGTGCGATACTTAAACTCATCCATCGAATTAACGACGGACGACAAAGTACGATACTTCAACTCATTCATCGAATTAACGACGAACGACAAAGTACGATACTTCAACTCATCCATCGAATTAACGACGGACGACAAAGTATAACCCTAATGTGGGCAGCACTTAAACATCCATTGGATATATTGATCGATCGGACAATGAATCGTAATAGCGATCGAGTTATTACCCTGTTCTGCAGCACCCCGCTATTCTTAATTAGTGTTTTGTGTGTGTTTTGAGAGTATTCAGACGAAATCTCAGCGTGTATTTTGAGTTTCTTCGTCGTTTTTCTGCGAGAATTCAAGTGCCAGAGCCTTCTATTTATAGCCCAATTTTGGTCAGCCCTGCGCATCGTAGCAATATAACCCCTACGATGCGTATGGGACTCTTATCAAGCCTGCGCATCGTAGGCTTTAAACCCCTACGATGCGTAAGGGACATATTTTCACTATAGGTCTGCCACGCGTGGGACTAGGCATGCTGAGTCGACGGAATCAATAAATTCAACTTCGGCAGCAAGTTATTTGGATAATCGTCACGTAGGGAATACCCCCCCCCCCCTGAGTTTTAGGGGCCCTAATCCTGATTCTGAAAATTCTGAAAATTCTAGGGTTTGTACAGAATTACTTGGGTGTCTTAATTAGGGTTTCCTATGGGTTAATTTAATAAAATAATTAAGTCTTTTAATATTATTAGTTTATTATTCTTTTATTTCTAGAATAATGATTTTAAATTTTCGGTTATTACAACTATTACCCCCTTAAAAGAAATTTCGTCCTCGAAATTTTTCAAACATATCGCATAAGTAACGGAAACAGAACTTTCATAGCAGAGTTACTAACTTATATAACAAAATCTCCTAAACACACAGGTGTATCTGAAATTCATAATTACCTTACCACCATGTCCTAATGGTTCTTCCTCTACGTATCTTAATAACATATTTAATCATGCAGAAAATCAACATAAACTTACAGATAACAAAAGTGACTATTGGTACTGATATCTCCTACATAATTATGCTTAATCATAACTAAAATATATTCACATAAGGTAAAGCATGAATGACCGTAAACAAAAACAAATGAACATATATCAAAGAGCAAGATTTACCGTTACTCGACTAAAATTCTATTACTAGAATAGATTAGGGTATAGAGAGCGAATTGAGAATTACTTTCCTACGCATAACGCTTTCTTGTCGATCTAAAATGGTTTCTGGTTCTGTGGTCTAGGCTGCCATGGACGTGACTGATTTCCAGAGTTTTGATTTCCTTGCACTTTGTGGTCTTGATGCTGTGGTGTAGTGGATGATTGGCCGATTGCCTTCTTAAATTGTCCTTCCCCATTTCTCTTCTTATTATCCTCAGTTCGAGATAAAAATTCTTTCCTCTCGAACTCAAAAGTTTTGATTGCATTAGCAACTTCGGTGATATCCTTAAATTTTATGTACATGATCGACTTCCGAATTCGATCATTGACTGCCCACTTGCATTTTTCTGCCTGGACTTCTGCTGATCCTGCAACGTCTCCTACAATACTAGCCAACCTTGCAAATCTAGTAATGAACTCAGAGGCTGGTTCATCACTTCCCTGTCGAATCACTGCATACTCCCTGATATAAGCTTCTTTATCAGCGGTCGAAAAATACTTGTCGTAAAAGATGTTACGAAAGTCGACCCATGAAAGATTAGCGTCAAAATCATCCCCTCCTTTGACTTGCCTATATCCTTCCCACCAAGTTTGTGCGTCATCTTCGAGTTTGTAGGTAGCCAATCTAACTTTGTATTGCTCCGGGACTCCAAGAACTCCGAAGATCTTTTCAACATGAGCTATCCAGTTTCTGGCTTTGACTGGATTAGTAGCGTGACTAAAGGATTTCGGCTTTTGTTTTTGGAATTTAGAGATCCATATGTCTATACTATAGGTATTATGGTTCGTGGCATTCTCCCGAATTTCTCCACCAGAGATTGGGTTCGTGTTATTACGTTCTTGATGACGAGTTTGTTGAATAACGGCCTCAGCTGTTTGAGCAACAAGGTTTGGAAGCAACCCGGCAACAGCCTCGTTGATAGCATTAATTACATCTGGATCAACCGGAGTCTCATTCGAAGAAGTGTTGTTACGTACAGGATTAGTACGAGTACTCCTACGTAGCGGACGACGAGGAGGCATCTATAAAAATAGATGTAGTAGTTTAGAAAAGAAAACATATAAGATCAAGTTGAATCCTATCATAGATATCTACCCATTCCTCACAGGTTTTACTTACTATCTTCAAGTTTTCTACAGGAAAGAGCCTTTGCTCTGATACCATAGCTGTAACACCCCAACCCGGAAGGGCTGACGTGTCACAATAACAGTATCATAAACAAAAGTCATAATTCCATTTATTTATTTGACAAGATTACAACCACACGACAATTAACTTAAGGTTAATATACAAGCTGACACATTTGACTTGATTAATTAACATCTTCAGATTTATTCCTAGGCTTTATTCTTCTCTCTTTTCCCCGCCCAAGGTAACCTGCTGACCTGTAAATACAAAATTTATACGGAATGAGCCGAATGCTCAGTACGGAATTATAGGCTCAAAGAACAAATAACGCTTTATGCAAAACTGATACGATGCAAGAAAATAATTTCATAATCATATCTTACGGATGTACCCATGAGCAAACTTAAAACGTGACAATACACAGGTAGCTACTCCTGCATACTTATCACACGAAATGGAGAGTTGGCATACCCTCTATCCATCTCATTAACTGAAATCCTAGGATCGATCCATACGCCTCCTAGTAGCTTTGTACCACACTTGTACCTAGGGACGCCGTGAACTAATCTCTCCGTCACAGATGGAGCACATGCTGTTGATGCCGCAACAACATGCTCGTGGGACACTCCACTAGAAGCGATACTCAGGGTAACAGAGTACAAATGGTCTTATTCACATAACTTATAAAACTTATTTTCAGAACATAACAGAACATATATTGGAACATGCGATAATGAGTATAACTAACATAATACTATCGCACGACATGAAAGCTTAAATCAAATGATTAGAATAGAATTCGAACGGACTGTCAAATGAATCGATAATCAAAGACGTGAGGAGTTTTAAAATATATAGTAATTTAGTGGTTTATAACAATTTGAACATGAAGCAATAAGGAGTGGGGTAAGGATCCGTACCTTAACAATTCCAAAGTGATGCTAACTTGTGATAATATTTCAGATTTATACGGGCAGAGTTTAGACTACTGATTAGTCTTTTAACCTAATTTGAATAACATGCACACAACTAGGTTAGTAACTTAATACAACCTTTACGATAACTCACGAGATCAAATTCTCACAACGAATGATAAAGTGCGATACTTAAACTCATCCATCGAATTAACGACGGACGACAAAGTACGATACTTCAACTCATTCATCGAATTAACGACGAACGACAAAGTACGATACTTAAACTCATCCATCGAATTAACGACGGACGACAAAGTATAACCCTAATGTGGGCAGCACTTAAACATCCATTGGATATATTGATCGATCGGACAATGAATCGTAATAGCGATCGAGTTATTACCCTGTTCTGCAGCACCCCGCTATTCTTAATTAGTGTTTTGTGTGTGTTTTGAGAGTATTCAGACGAAATCTCAGCGTGTATTTTGTGTTTCTTCGTCGTTTTTGTGCGAGAATTCAAGTGCCAGAGCCTTCTATTTATAGCCCAATTTTGGTCAGCCCTGCGCATCGTAGCAATATAACCCCTACGATGCGTAAGGGACATATTTTCACTATAGGTCTGCCACGCGTGGGACTAGGCATGCTGAGTCGACGGAATCAATAAATTCAACTTCGGCAGCAAGTTATTTGGAAAATCGTCACGTAGGGAATACCCCCCCCCCCCTGAGTTTTAGGGGCCCTAATCCTGATTCTGAAAATTCTGAAAATTCTAGGGTTTGTACAGAATTACTTGGGTGTCTTAATTAGGGTTTCCTATGGGTTAATTTAATAAAATAATTAAGTCTTTTAATATTATTAGTTTATTATTCTTTTATTTCTAGAATAATGATTTTAAATTTTCGGTTATTACATTATGACTGTGTTCGGAATTGTAATGCAGTAAATCAAGATCAAAGAATCACTAATTGGACATGCAAGTGGGCTGTCGATTAATAGGGAATGCAAGTGGGCTGCTATGAGTTTTTTTGGGGCCATGAATTAGAAAAAAAAAAAGCAACAGTGGATCCTTATTATTGCCGCCAACATTATATATACATAGTAAACATCAGAAGCATATTGGACGGCAGACTAGGAGAGGGGCGCAAGAATACCAGGCGACATTGGAGTAGAGATGGGCATAAAAACCGGTTCCTACCCGATTCCAGTGGACCCGACCCGTACCCGGTTCCGGTTCCTACCCGATGCTCAGAGGAACCGGTCACAGGTTTAAAAAACCCGACGGGTATTACCCGGTTCTCATATTCTATAAAAAAAACCAACCGTACCCGGTTCCTACCTGTACCCGGTTCCTACCCGTACCCGGTTCCTGTCAGGACCCGATGCCTATCTGTACCCGGTATATTACCGTTGTAACCGATTCCTTATGACCGTTGGAACCGAATCTTGAGTATCTCAACACATTAAATTCAAAATATGACCGTTGGAACCGGTTCCTATATGACCGTTGGAACCGGTTACAGTATATATATCACATTTTTCTATTTTTTATTCACATATCTTCTTCTATCTATTTCTTCTCCTTCTTTACATATTTTTAATGGCTTCAAAGAACTCTAAAACCACAAACTCTCCATCCGTCAATAATGTTCCACAAGGTTCAAATGCTCCATTTGTAGTGGGAACATTATCGCATAGCCGCAATATGGATGTTTGGTGCAATTGGGATTTAGTCGAGATGAGCGATGGTTCGCAAAAGGCCCAATGCAAGCATTGTGGCTCCTTGTTAAGCAAGGACTCTAATTCCACTTTAACGAAGCATGCCAAAAAGTATTGCAAAGCTCTAAAAGATTTGACACCCGGTCAAGTTCAACTTTCAAAAGATGGTAAGATTTTCCGCTACGAACAAAAGATAACTCGTGATAGGATGGCGAAGTTGGTCATCAAAAAAGCGTTGCCTTTTGGACACTTTGACAACCCCGATCTCACTAAGCTAATTAGGGAGACGCTTCAACCTAGCTACAAACATGTAAGTCGTCGAACTTTAAAACATCATTGTTTAAATATTTGGGAAAATGCAAGAAAAGATTTAATAGCATGTTTTCAAAATTTAAAGACTTGTGTAAATTTAACTAGTGATGTGTGGTCGGCTCCACACGGTTTACCCGAATCATACATTTGTGTCACCGCTCATTGGGTTGATCCCAATACATGGCAAATGATGAAGCGTACGATCGCATTTGAAGAGTTTCCTTCTCCTCATACGGGAGAAAATATTTATAAAATTATGAATGCCACAATTATAAAATATTGTTTAAAGGATAAAATATTTTCAATATCTTTCGATAACGCCTCAAACAACTCAAATGCGATCCAAAAACTAAAGTTGAAGTACAAACCAATTTGTGATGGTGTTTTTTTCCACACAAGATGTGTTGCTCATATTATTAATTTAATTGTGCAAGACGGTTTAAAAAATAATTTTGTAGCGGATTTTATTATAGCTTTTAGAACTATGCTTCAAGATGTTTTTAAAAGTGGTAAAGAAAGATATCAAGATTATAAAAAACTTTGTAAAGAAGTTAACCAAAAATTAATTGGTCCTAATTGGGATATCCCAACTCGTTGGAATTCAACTTGTCATATGTTTGAAATGGCTTTAAAACAAATGGGCACTTTAAAAGCATTTCATACAACTTTAAGTGATGACTACCAAATCGATTATTATATTTAAAAACCGATTCTAACGGTACAAAAATAAAAAAAAAACAGCTTTATCAGAGGAACCGGTTCTGAACAGTATCGAGCAGCTTTATTGAAAAACGCACTGTAACCGGTTACGTATAGTACCCGTACCCGGTTCCACACAATACTCGTACCCGGTTCCTTGTACCCGAAACCGGTTACGCCGGTTCTAAATATATTGACATGTACCCGGGTTGTATCCGGAACCGGTTCCACTGAGAACCCGGGTCCACTCACTTGTATCCATACCCGGTTCCGGGTTGGACCCGGTTCCGGGTTTTAAGAATGCCCGATTATGCCCATCTCTACATTGGAGCATTCTTGGAAGATCTGAGAGCACTTTGGAGCAGATTGAAGGTTTAGGAAGCTTCCGGTTCGAGTTTTGAGCATATTGGGTTCGTTAAACATTAGTTTTTCGGTTTCTATTCGCTTTGAACTATGACTTCAATTGTTTTCAGACCTTGTTCAGTTATTTTGTTGAATATTATGAGTAGCTAACTTGTTTAAACTACCTGGGTTTAGATGAACTTGATGATTGTAATGCGATTTTGACATGATTATGGTTATTTGATGTGATTTACATAACTTTGCCTTGTGATTGATCTTGATATTGCATGTTGGTGTGTTTTGATTGATTATTGGTTGATGAATTCAGTGGTTTAGGCACATAGAAATATCCCCTAGACTTAGAGTTTAATTTGAATCGTTGATCTTAGGGTTTTCGGTTTGAATATTGAGTTGAGAAATTGACCAATTCGATTAATAATTGAAATCAATATACTAAAACTTGCATCCTCATCTTGTGACTCGAAAGACGATTAAGGTGAGCTAGGTTATTAGCTAATCATTGGTGGGTAGGTTGGGTGACCGATAGCTCGGGCTCGTTTATTACATCGTGGTTAAGGTTTCCTGGGATTTCAATCTTCAAGGTTTGGTTTGCTTTGCGTTTTGAGAGTTTTGGGGGTAGAGTTACTTTCATAGCTTGATTCTCGTAGGATTTGGTATCGATAGGTCGAGCCGGTTTGTTCTAGCACTTCACATTTAGTCTTTATCTTTCGTTTGATACATCTCTAGCGGGGGGTTAATCGAGGGAGTAGGATATTTAACCATTGTCACTGTCAGAGTAGCATTGCATGATTCTAGGGATTCGACACCTAGGTAGTCCTTGTCTCATATATATTTGATCAAACTTTGCTCTCGTGTTCATGTTTGTTTCACGTTGTTTGTCGTGTCTGCCATCTTCTTAGTCATTTAGTTTAATTAGTTAAAACCTCAAATCCAAAACACAAATTAAAACCAGTTAAGTAATTAGTTGAGTCAGAGTCTAGTTTAGCGTCGCTAGTGTCTCGTGGGTTCGATACTCGGACTTCATTAGGCTTTACTACGTACGATAGGTACACTTGCCTGTCAGTGGTCTAGCATTTAGAGAGTCTTAGTTTATAAATTTAAAACTAGGGTGTCTATTAGGTTAGTTTTTATTAGACCATATTCAACACATCAAGTTTTTGGCGCCGTTTCCGGGGACACTTAGGCGATTGCGTTATTAGCTTTGACTGATCTTGTGTGTTTAATTGGTATATTTGTAGTTTGAGTCTTAGGGTTTGTGTTTAGTAGTAGTGTGTCTAGTCGTTTTTGTAAATAATTTTTATTAGTTAATTTTTTTTATATATTTTTTATCATGTATTTTATCTGTGGAGGGCCCCATTACACCAGATATTGTCCAAACGATTCGGGGAGTCCCATAGATTTCGATGCTAACCCTCTTGTGCAGCCGCAGCCATATCCTTCGCAGGGGTATTCCACATATCAGTATGACGACCCGTATCAGCAGTCACATCAAGCAGAAAGGAGCTTATTTTTTGAGGAAATGCTTCGACAGCAAGAAGAGATGGCAATTGAATCAGCAAAAACATGGAAAATATTGAACGCCCTAAAAGCACAGGTAGAACCGGAGACTACAATGGATGTCTCAGTCCCACCTCCGGTTCAGCAGGAAGAACGAGAAGAGAATACGGGTAAGTTCATAATTGATTTCTCGTGTAGTAATGAAGAGATAGATGCGCAACTGGCTGCATATAAGAGATGGAAGGGAGAAGACTTAGAAAAAGTTGAAGAAGAGCCACTGGACAAGATGGAGGATGAGAATGAAGAGCATATACCATCTTGGGAGGAGGAGTTTGGTGATGAGTTGGTAGGTTTGCCAACTCTTGAAGATAAAGACTTTGACCCGATTAGTGATCTCGCATATTTAGAGACATTACTTGTAGAGACGCCGACCATGGAGATCGAATATGCACCAAACGTAGAAGAAGAGATAGTGGCTGAGGAGTTTGATACTCGACCCGTGGAGAAGTTAAAAGATGGACTGCCACCACGATCAAGAACACGGGAGAGGGCGAGAAAGAGCTTGGATCAACACCTGCCGAGGATTCAAGGATGGTACCGAAGGAAGAAGAAGGAGAAACCATTGAAGTTTGCACAACACCATCCTTCTCATTACATGCCACGAATCAGGTTTGGTTCAGGTAAGTTTAAGTATTGGTGGCCTGACCCGTCTGGAAATGTCAAGAGGTTTATAAATTCCGCCCTTAAAATTTTAATTAATAATAAGGAACGGGTGGAATTAAATGGGTTGGATAGAGGTTGGATAAAGGAGAAACCTCCTGATTAAATTCAAGTGTGGGGAGGTTTTGTAAAGTTTTGTAATTTTATATATTCGGTAGTTTGTAGAGTTTGTATATTTAGTCATTTATTTTGTACCATGAGTCTAACTTAGTAGTTTTGAGTCGTTTTTTTTAGAGTCGGTACTGCTTTGATTTTGCTTGTTTTTGTTATGCAGGTTTGGATATGTACCACCCGTACTCAATCTCCATTCAGGTGATTTTGGAGCTGCTTTTCAAATTTCATGGCATTTACCAAGTGTACTAGTCAGAGTCAAAGCCGATCGCGACCAAAATGCTATACGATCGAGCTGGATTGGACGAGAGTTATGGAGCATACGCGTTATAAAACCAGCTAAGTCGTTTCCAATTATGCCCTTAGTCTTTTTATTTCTTATTTATTTTTAGTCTTTTGAGTCGATTTCCATCATACATTGAGGGCAATGTAGAGTTTAAGTGTGGGGATGGGAAACTGTTGTTTAGGTCTTAGTTAGTGAGTCTTGAGTCATAAAAATTTAAAAAAAAAAAAAAAATGTCTTTTGAATAAAGAAGTTTGCAAAATTAATACGGAAAATGATAGAAAAGATGGGTTTTTGTTCGGGTTCAAATAATGATAATATGAGATTAATTAAGTCGAGCTTGTGTCTAGTTTGGGATATGTGAATAGGCTCGGTTTGGTTTTAGGTCCCTTTGAGTTAATATTATCTTAATTGTCGGTCTACTAGTGGGTTTTCATCTAAGGAAAATGGGAAATTGGAACCGCCAATTAGAGTATAAAGAATGCCGTTATAAGTTAAAACCGTTAGAATTTGTAATCATGAAAAAAAAAATAGAAAAAAATGAACTAGAAACTGAATGAAAGAAGCGCAGGCCTATGTAATCTTGGTTGGGGATAGTGACTTTACAACCGGAATACCTCTAGGATGTGTGAAATCGAACTTGCAAATAAAAAAAAGTACCGAAGCCTAAGTAATCCGAGTTGGGGATAGCGACTCTACAGCCGGAATGCCTCTGGGTTAGGGAAAGCAACGTCTACGCTCCTTAAAAAAGAAAAAAAATATTTGATTTTAAATTCTCTTGGTTTTGATATAAGACAGTTAGGAATTGGTCCATTGATCGTTCCTTTTGTTCTATAAGCTTGAGGCGGGATTAGGTGGACCGTAGCTTCTAGCGTGAGACCCTAGGTAGATTGACCGCACTTGAACTAAATTTGCTTGATAAGAGGCTTAGAACTGAGTTTGGGTTTAAAGGGACAAGCATATTTGCAATCGCGGCTAACACAAGTTTTGATCTTAACAAGTATAAATAAGTTTTTGACCCGAGTATTTATCCATCTTTGATTCCGTTTGCATAAGTCTTTTTCAGGGATAAAAAAGGTTTAAGTGTGGGGATATTTGATATGCTCGAAAATATACATATATTTTATAAATATTTCCTACACTTTGAATAGTTTTGGGGTTAGATTTTGTGGAATATTACTTCTAATTGTTTCATATTTGGATTTTATTAGTTTCAAATTAAAAGGAACAAAATGATGAATTTAAAGTTAAAAAAAAAGAAAAAGAAATTGAGGAAGTTAGAATTTACAAAAACTAAATGTAACTGTAAATAAAATTAATTTGAAGTTAGATATGTTTTAATGAAGCATTAATATAGTTAATTCTAATGTTTTGTAGTTGAAAGGTGACGTAGGAAAGAATATGATATGATTGTAATTAAATGATTTCTTTCAATGGTTCTTTAATTTATTGGTAACTAATTTAATTATTATGACTGTGTTCGGAATTGTAATGCAGTAAATCAAGATCAAAGAATCACTAATTGGACATGCAAGTGGGCTGTCGATTAATAGGGAATGCAAGTGGGCTGCCATGAGTTTTTTTGGGGCCATGAATTAGAAAAAAAAGCAACAGTGGATCCCTATTATTGCCGCCAACATTATATATACATAGTCAACATCAGAAGCATATTGGACGGCAGATTAGGAGAGGGGCGCAAGAATACCAGGCGACATTGGAGCATTCTTGGACGATCTGAGAGCACTTTGGAGCTGATTGAAGGTTTAGGAAGCTTCCGGTTCGAGTTTTGAGCATATTGGGTTCGTTAAACATTAGTTTTTCGGTTTCTATTCGCTTTGAACTATGACTTCAATTGTTTTCAGACCTTGTTCAGTTATTTTGTTGAATATTATGAGTAGCTAACTTGTTTAAACTACCTGAGTTTAGATGAACTTGATGATTGTAATACGATTTTGACATGATTATGGTTATATGATGTGATTTACATAACTTTACCTTGTGATTGATCTTGATATCGCATGTTGGTGTGTTTTGATTGATTATTAGTTGATGAATTCAGCGGTTTAGGCACATAGAAATATCCCCTAGACTTAGAGTTTAATTTGAATCGTTGATCTTAGGATTTTCGCTTTGAATATTGAGTTGATAAATTGACCAATTCGATTAATAATTGAAATCAATATACTAAAACTTGCATCCTCATCTTGTGACTCGAAAGACGATTAAGGTGAGCTAGGTTATTAGCTAATCATTGGTGGGTAGATTGGGTGACCGATAGCTCGGGCTCGTTTATTACATCGTGGTTAAGGTTTCCTGGGATTTCAATCTTCAAGGTTTGGTTTGCTTTGCGTTTTGAGAGTCTTGGGGGTAGAGTTACTTTCATTGCTTGATTCTCGTAGGATTTGGTATCGATAGGTCGAGTCGGTTTGTTCTAGTGGGGGGTTAATCGAGGGAGTAGGATATTTAACCATTGTCACTGTCAGAGTAGCATTGCATGATTCTAGGGATTCGACACCTAGGTAGTCCTTGTCTCATATATATTTGATCAAACTTTGCTCTCGTGTTCATGTTTGTCTCACGTTGTTTGTCGTGTCTGCCATCTTCTTAGTCATTTAGTTTAATTAGTTAAAACCTCAAATCCAAAACACAAATTAAAACCAGTTAAGTAATTAGTTGAGTCAGAGTCTAGTTTAGCGTCGCTAGTGTCTCGTGGGTTCTATACTCGGACTTCATTAGGCTTTACTACGTACGATAGGTACACTTGCCTGTCAATCGTCTAGCATTTAGAGAGTCTTAGTTTATAAATTTAAAACTAGGGTGTCTATTAGTTTAGTTTTTATTAGACCATATTCAGCACATCACATTTTAACATATGTACATGTGCATATTAACATATGCACATGTGCATAATAACATTTACACACATGCATATTAACATATGCACATGTGCATATATATACATATGTCAAAAAATTATTTTCGTGTGTATGATTATATAAATCAAACAAACTACATACCTGTTTGTTGGTGCATATGTCTGTCGACTTCGTCTTGTATGGAGTCTTGTATTGTATTAGATAGATCAGGGCACGGAAAACGAGAAAATGGGTAAATGGACTATTTCGCACGAAATAGAAAGGTAGCTATTTCGCACGAAATGAAGAATTCATTTGGTACGAAATGAACCTTGAGTCATTCCGCACGAAATTACTATTTCGTGTGAATGGTTTCGTACGAAATACCACTACCTATAAATACCTGATGTGCCTTGTCATTTGTAACGGTTTTGGATTCCGGCAACGAAGTGCTGCCGAAGTGTCTCCAGGCTGTAAAACGTTGTGTTTTCAATATAAAAGGCAATTAAAGTGATTTCTTGTGTATTCCAGCTGAAATAACTCCGATATGTTTGTTTCCGCCTCTCATATTGGACGAGTTCTCTTCTGATCGACTCGTTTGGGTCAGAAAACGATCCTTCAAGTGGTATCAGAGCTCAGGAGGAAGAGTTCTTACCATTTCAGCTGCAAAATCTGATTTCTACACCTTCTTTTCAAAATTAAACTTGTTTTCACGGTCTAAATGACTTGAATTTCTCACATTATATGCGAAATTGTGTTTTAACAAAGCCTTGAAAGAATCAGACTTAAAATCGGACTAAAACCTGATCAATTTGACAAAAACATGGCCGAGATGATGACATCAGCAGCATTTCGCACGAATTGAGGATTTCATTTCGCACGAAATCACTCAGATTCATCTATTTCATACGAAATCACATATTCATTTCATACGAAACAGCTTTCTCATTTCGTTTGAAAGTTCTGGTATTTCGTACGAAATCAGTTATTTCGCACGAAACCACTTCATTTCGCATCAAGTTGGTATTTCGTTTGAAATTTGACATTCAGATAGTCATTTCGTACGAAATAGCACTTTATGTCGTACCAAATCGTCATTTCGCACCAAACTTCATTTCGTGTAAACTCATTTCGTTTGAAGTTGTTGCAGGTTATTTCGTTTGAACAAGGCCATTTCGCATCAAAGGTCATTCCGTGTGAAGAAGTTATTTCGTTTGAAATCTAAGAATTTGTGAAACTTGTTGCCGAAACATGGAAGAGGAATTTTATAACGCCTTTGCTACTCCGATTACTATTGCTCAAAGCACTATGTTAGAATATGAAACGGGGACCATGCAAAAACCGCCAAAGCTCATGAATATTGAGGAGTATAAAGGATGGGAGGAGCGTTTTGAAAATTGGGTTCAAGCAAATTATTTGGATGCTTGGGAATGTGTTGAAACAAAATATATTAGACCGTTAAATGATGATGAAGAGGAGATTGCTATTAAAGACTTAAGTGTTGATGAGAAAAAGAAATTCAAAAATGAAAAGATGATGATCAGTTTACTGCAACAAGCTATTAAAGAAGATATCTTGGTTTTATTGCAACACAATGGAAGTGCATATTCAATTTGGAAGGCATTAAAATCTAAGTTTGTTGAAAGTCAAGAGAAGATTAAGAACCAAAAATCGCTTTTGAAAAAAGGAGTTTGATCTATTTCGTGGTTTAAAAAATGAAAACACCAAGCAGATTATCGAAAGACATTGCAATTTAGTAATGAACATGAAAAGATTGAGCATCACAAAAGATAATGAAGAATTGATTGAAAAGTTGGCTGATGCGTTGCCATATGAGGTTTGGGGCACGTACCTTATGATGTTATGGAATAAGAAAGGGTTTAACAATCTAACATTGAGTAAATTTATTGAAAAACTTGAAGCTCAAGAAATGGAACAACGGAAGATCTCAAGAATGAAGGATTTTGATGGTGAACAAGATATTGGTCTTTATTACAAAGGATGTATCAATGATAAGACCAACATGTCACCAAAGATTGAAACTGCATTCAATGCTAAAAATTCGTCTGGAGGGTCGTCTCAAGGATCTAGTAGAAAAATTGGATTTTCTTCATATCCATCGTTTGATCCAAATTTTTCAAAGACAAAGAGTGGCAAAGTTCTACAATGCAACATTGCACTGAACCTTGAAAATGATCAGAATTACTCAGAAGAAGTTGCAAAAAGTCATATGTCTTTATTGGTGACTGTATTAGAGTCATATGGGAGCTTAGTAGCAGGAAGGATCGAGAATCCAATGTTGACAAAAGAGGATTACGATCAGATTGATGCTGAGGAGATGGAGTTAATGGATATAAAGTGGTGTATGGCAAGTGTGTTGAGACGAGCTGAGAAATTCAAACAGATCACAGGAAGAGATGATTTCCGTGATGCTAATGTTTCTACTTTGGGTTTTGATAAATCTAAAGTTACTTGTTTTCGTTGTAGGGAAAAAGGGCATTTCAAGCAAGAATGTACAAACCGCGAAGCAAGTGGAGCTCAAAATCCTTTCAACAACAATGATTATCATCGAAAGGCGATCTATCATCAAGTGGCTCAACAATCAAGTCAACAACAACCACAAAATGCTCATGCTAGGAAGGAGATTGAAGAATCAAAGAAAGCTTATATGGTGAATCAAGATAATGGAAGTTCGACTAAAAGATTCAGTTTGGATAAATATGTTTCAGTAGAAAGTGAAGCATATTTGGTGAACAAAATGATAAATCAAGATGATGAAAGGCTTCCAGAAGGTTTTAGTTGGGATAATTACTGTCCGGATAAAGAATTCTTGGCAAAAGCTTTTGTTGCTCGAGTTGCAGAAGACAGTGATAATGATGATTATTATGCAAACAGAATGAAAGAGCACTTGAAAATGCTAGAAGAAAGTGACAGTGATGATGGAAAATTTCGAAAGAAAAAGAAAATTAAAAAGCAAGTTAGCAGTGATGATGAAGAAGTTCCTGTGGTAAAGAAAAAGGCAAAAGAAGTTCCGGCTTTCACAGTTGAAGCAGAAGCTGATGCATGAAAAATTCATAAGAAATGTGAAAACTGTGAAACAATGAAGAAGCAAAATAGTGCTTTGATTCATAACATGAACATATTGAAAGAATCATATGATGTTCTAAACAAAGCAATGAATCAGTACAATCAATCAAGCAGTGAACAAGCAACAGCTATGAAGACTCTTCAAGGAGCTTTCATGACAAAGCAAAAAATTATCAACAATTACATTGAGAAGTGTGTTGTACTGTAACAGAAACTGGAAACCCAGAGGATTGAAACAGAGAGAGTAAACATGTTGTTAAAAAGTTACTCATGTACTTCTTATGTTATTGACATGATTTATCCAACCGTTGAAGGCATGAAGATATTTGATGAAGAGGAAGTATCTGAAGACAAGAGTTCTGAAAAGAAGAAGGATACTGAAATGAAGAGTTCTGGTAAGAAACAAAGTGTTGGTTATAACAAATGTCCACCCCCGCTTGAAAATGGATATTCTCATAGAAATCCAAATTCAGAAAGAGTCAAAAAGGCAACAAACTTACAGTGGGAGTCTGAGCTATCAGTTAATTTGCCAGAAAACATTGAAGTCATTTTTACATCATCTGACACTGATCATGAGTCCGAATTAATAAAGAAAGTGGTCGATCAGGTGTTGGATCAAGATGAGTCAGAGGAGTCAAAGTCGGAGTCACAAGCAGAGTCAAAGTTTGAATCCGACACGTCAAGCTCTAAAGTCAAAAAGGAGAAACGGGTTTATAATAAAGAATTTCTGTTATCAAAATCTAATTTGAATGACGAAACATTCAAAGTAGCATATACTTTAAATGATTCGGACAAATTATATTCTGATGAAGAATTTCCAATAAGAGGTGTTAAATCAGAAATGATAAAAAAGGTTTTCAAATTAACAGAAATTAATATTTCTGAAATAAAGAATGTATTTTTTTCTGAAAAACCTAAAAAGTACACCTCAAGAGATCAACAACGGTTAAACAAGAAAAAGGGTTACAGTTCTGGTTCTGGTTTTCAAAAGAAACCAAACCATAATGGTAATTTCAAAAGGAAAGGTCTTAGATTTATTCCACCGAAAAATCATAAAAATGAAAAAACTTATAAACCAAAAACTATATTTGTTTCAGGAATATCATCTGAAGAAGAAAAGGTGCAATTGTTCAGAAAGCAGACGAACAAAGAATTCCTTGCTAAGAAGTAAGAAGAAATAAAAAAAGATGTTGCTCAACAAAAGAAGGAGACAAGAACCTGTTTTCAATGCAAAACAGTTAGTCATATTGCCAGGAATTGTCCAAAGGCAATCCAAACAAAACAGGGAGTCTCTGAAATATTGAAAGGAAAGATGGTTGAGAATGAACCACCAACCAAACAATTTAAATTTTTCAAAAATTCAAAGTTTGAGGTTGGTGAATGTTTAAAAAGTTTTTACAGAAGAAAGGTGAACATTAACAACCAAAAGTGGGTTGTTAAGAATTCAGATAATAGTTCTGGCGATGAATCTGATTCCATAAAATCAAAGGAGCCACAGTTTGAGAAAAAGAGTGAAAATTCGGTTTCGCCAATGGATGATGCAAATTTTCCACCATTGCGAGCTAAACATTTTAAATCAAAAATTGGAAAAGGTGAGATTTCAAATCAATTCTTTTCTGAAAAGAAAGAATTTGATGTTGAAAAAGCTTTTAGCCCCAAAGTTCAAAATATTTTTGGAAAAATGGTTGACGGGAAGGTAAAAGGGGTAAAGGAATTCTATGAGAAGAAAACAAAGAAACCAGGTGAGAATGGGTTATCCCAGGTTGGTAACTGGGATAGAACCTATTATGATTAAATTCTGGACTTGCCGGAGCTCCCAAGTTGATAATCGTGGAGCAGGAATCGGCATCATTCTTGAAAATGTTTGTTTGGTAAACCTTCATGTGGTAGTTCTAAAAAATTGTCATTTTTTACAAATGGTATGATTGGTAAGCGTACCTACAAGTGGTTGAAAGAAGAGGTTTTCACGTACAAGTGGTTAATCAAGGTAATTAAGTTGAACTTGATTTAACTTACATTCATGTGATTGGAAAACAAAGTGATGAGTTTATCCCCTAACTTACAAGTGGTTTGTAAAATCAACAAAACTAATTTTCCAGAAAAACCATTTTGATTAAAACAAACTTGAGTGTTTTGAAATCTTAATGGGAAAATAGTTTGTCGTCAGGGGGAGTTCTGATTGTTTATGCCACGTGGATGGCGAATTGAAGCAATTCACAACAGTTATCATTTGTTTGTACAGTTTGTTTTCAAATTTTCCCAGAAAATCAAAATTGAAACATATTTTGATTTTAGGGGGAGTAAAAATTTTTAGAAATTTCGAAAATTTGAAAAATATAAAAACATGATAAAATTTAAAAGGCCAAAAACATGAGAAATTCAAAATGAGTTTTGTTGTAAATAAAGAGGAAATGATAGTACATCAGTGGACTATCACAGCATGCTAAAGAATTGGTAAGTCAATATGTGATAAACGGTTTCACTGATGATATGCCAGTAGGTTTTTACACATTTAGTAGATTGTGTCGAGATATAAACCTAAATATCAAACTTACTTATCTCGTGGGGAACATCTCTCGGATATATGGGTAACCCCCGAAATCTTGTTTGAAAGACCCCTCTTTCTGAGATACTAGGTCTTTATGCTTAGTGATATCTGGGGTATTATCCCGGGACTTCTGATTTTGCGGAAGAAATGGCCTAGTCCCCATATAATACTTTTCGCTTGCTTGAAATATAGCACCCCTCTCAGCATAAAAATGATGAAACATTGAAAAATGCTAATCATATGTTGTTGAAGAAAAGATTCTCTAAAGGGAACACACCTAAAGTCGAAGCCATCATCTCTCTGATTTTGCGGAAGTAATAGCCTGAGCTCTCATGGCCCTCGCATTTAACCCTTTACAGATATCATCTAGGTATACTCACGTGTAAGACTGAATATTGGGATCTGGATACGGGAGTATATTCTGAGGTGGGACACGCGTATAAGTTTAAGTCTCTAAAATATTAATCTCGTATCTCGAAACAATTGAACTTTGTGTAAAAATTTAAATGGATCAGTATACTGACAATCTAAGTGAATTGTTTAGAATTTAAAATGATTATAGCTTAATGGTGTTGGTGATTTGTCTCAAAAACTGATATGATCCTCTTACACAAACTCACAAAAATATTGTTTGTATATATTTCTTTAATGCATTTCTTTATATTTAAAAATTAAAAAAGATTTTCAGTGTGTTTTAGCATAAAATTTTGAAAAATCCAAAAAGATTTTCGACAACTAATGTTGAAGAGCTGATTTTCAAAATTCCGAGTGCTAAGCATGATGAACAGGTTTGGGAGAGTCTGTTTAAAATGAGAAAAATTTTGAATGTTTGCCTACAAGTGGTCATCAAAAACTTTTAAATGTTAAATCATTCTATTCCTGCAAGTGATATAAATTTGACAAATCTTAAATTTGTGAAATTTATGTTTTGGGTTGAGTATGTGCAGGTATGCAGATAGTGAATTCCAGACTGCGATCCCAGCTTATCGAAAGGGGGAGTCTGAAGACGCTGATGCTGAAACAAGATAAGAGTCAGAATTACAATTCTGAGAAAAAGATTCAAGAGATCTGATCAAGAGAATTGGAAAGCTTAAGAGTCAGGTTGCAATTCTAATCCTGTGAAGAAAAGAGAGAGAGAAAAAGAAGATAGAGATTGATTGAGGATACTTACAATGGAGAATCTTTGGAAAGCGCGAGAAGACTGATAAAAGACTGAAAATTTGACAACCGAAGACTTCGTCAACATCCGAGGCGGAGTCTGTTGGTGCATACGTCTGTCGACTTCGTCTTGTATCGAGTCTTGTATTGTATTGTATTAGATAGATCAGGGCACGGAAAACGAGAAAATGGGTAAATGAACTATTTCGCACGAAATAGAAAGGTAGCTATTTCGCACGAAATGAACCTTGAGTCATTCCGCACAAAATTACTATTTCGTGTGAATGGTTTCGCACGAAATACCACTACCTATAAATACCTGATGTGCCTTGTCATTTGTAACGATTTTGGATTCCGGCAACGAAGTGCTGCCGAAGTGTCTCCACGCTGTAAAACGTTGTGTTTTCAATATAAAAGTTAATTAAAGTGATTTCTTGTGTATTCCAGCTGAAATAACTCCGATATGTTTGTTTCCGCCTCTCATATTGGACGAGTTCTCTTCTGATCGACTCGTTTGGGTCAAAAAACGATCCTTCACTGTTCATAATTATGCACACGTGCATTAACTTACAAACAAATTTAAATTATAAATATACCCTAACAAATATCAATTCGAACTTCGTGTTGCCGAGCATATCAACCTCATTCGAGCATATCAAACTCATTCGCATGAGATGCACATTCGCATAACTGTATGTCATGTAACCACCCTAGTTTTCAAACATGTACTTGTTTGATTCATATTATAACAATTGCCTTATCTTGAACAAAATCTATTTGAACATACCTACTTTGTGTTTATACATGCTTATATCAATACCAATACGTGAAACAATTACAATCTTGTTGAGTTTTATGACACTAAACAAGGCTACATAAACTATAAGGGCCTATTATGACATTTTGTGAAACTATAATTTGAGGGATCTAATTTCCATTCCTTGAAACTTGCTAGAAAACGTTGATTTTAAGTCCGAGGACTAAAACAGTCATTTTTAGAAAGTACAAAAGTCCGGGGACTAAAATGTCATTTTTGATACTTATATTGTAAATAAAATAAAAGTTTATATTTTTGAATTTAAAGTCAAGGGACTTGTTGGTCATTTTGTGAAACTTGAACTTTAGGGACTGAACTTGTCATTTTCCAAACTATTTTTAACTAAAAATTCTAACCGGGTTAATTAATATACAAGGGTTTCTTAATTTAAAACTAATCTAGTTAGTTTGTCTAACTAACTATTACAGGGTCCAAAGTGCACTAACTGAAACCCCAGGGATCTATCTGTCATTTATGAAAGTACCGAATTATCCTATATATTAATTTTCGAACGCTTTGAACAGTAAAAAAAAATAGTATTATTCTGTTATCTTAATAAGCCCGTGTGGTATGGTGGGGCGGGGGTTTGGGGCATTGGTTGAAACGTGGACTTCGAGGGGCACCGCTGGTCAGTTGCATGTTGGGTCGGTATGACGGGGCGTGGCTAGCCCGCGTGGGTTTCGCTTGGCCAAACGGTTGTTTTTTAAGTTTAAATCCTAGCCACCTATAGCCTAGCCAACCCAGCCAATGAGAGTCGGCCACGGAAGACCGCTAGCCCCGCCCAACGCCCGGGCTGAAACCCCCGCCCAAGAGGCCACGCCGAAACCCAAGCCCACCCGGGGTGGTGACTTGGGCGTTTGTACCCAACCCACGCCCTAACCCCCGCCCCATGCTCCATAGTCTAATTGAAGTAAAGAAACAGTAGAAGCACCTGAACAGTAGAAGCAATTAAACCACGTGGCATGGAATTGTATCACCATGCCATTGGTTCAAATGGGCGGCCGCCCCTCCCCCATTGGACCAACCAGTTTATTATTTTATACACACTTTAAAATTATGTTTTGCCCTTGAATAGTGTTTATCTGTCATTGGTTCAAATGGGCGGCGAGCAATACTCATTGGACCAACCAGTTTATTATTTTATATCCACTTTAAAATTACGTTTTGCCCCAGTTAAAAAATACGGTTTTGCCTCAACTTCAAAATACGTTTACCCTTTTGCCCCGAGCTAAAAAATATGATTTCGCTCTCGGTAAAAAAATTACGCTTTTACCTTCAACCAAAATTACGTTTGGGCGGCCGCCACTTCCCTATTGGACCAACCAGTTTATTATTTTATACACACTTTAAAATTACGTTCTTTCCCTGGAATAGTGTTTCTCTGCCATTGGTTCAAATGGGCGGCGAGCAATACCCATTGTACCAACCAGTTTATTATCTTATATCCACTTTAAAATTACGTTTTTGCCCACAGTTAAAAAAATACGGTTTTGCCTCAACTTCAAAATACATTTACCCTTTTGCCCCGAGCTAAAAAATACGATTTCGCCCTCGGTAAAAAAATTACGCTTTTACCCTCAGCCAAAATTACGTTCTCGCCTCAGTTCAAAATAAAATTTTGTTATTCCCCCGGCTCAAAATTACGATTTTACACCAGTTTATTATTTTATACCTACTTTAGAATTACGGTTTTACCCACAGTTTAAAATTACGTATTTACCCCCAGTTCAAAATAAATTTATGCTTTTGCCCCCAGCTAAAATTTACGAATTTCCTCTCGGTTCAAAATTACGATATCACCCTCAATTCAAAATTACGTTTTTACACCCAGTGCAAAATAAAAATATGGTTTTCCCCTAGCTAAAAATTAGGATTTTACCCTCGGGAAAAAAAATTGATTTTTCCCCCAAGTAAAAAAAAATATAACTTTGCCCACAGCTAAAAATCGTGTCAAATAGCTGCCTAACACTCTTTTTACTTTTTATTTGTAGCAAAACTATAGTACTGTTTTTTTAATTGGTTGAGAATTATTCGGCCATCGCCCCGCAACGCGGGCGGGGTATCACCTAGTTTGATTTAAAAAAAATGGGTTTTTTCGCATTGAACCGGACTCGAACTCGCGCAGATTCCGAACCAAACACAAGCGCACAACCGGCTGATCTACAAGCCAAGATGCGTTGAATTCAAGATCGTATAATATATAAATACTCCTTAAATTCGAACTGAATTTTATTTCCAGCAACAGCGGGTTCGGAACTCCGAACAAACTCACCAAAATCTGATTCTTTCACTTGTTTAAAAGTTCTTTGGATCCGAAATTTTTTCCCACATGTTCCCAACGTCATTGCCAACCCAGAAACCACGTTCAATCCGACACATTTGAGTGTCACAACACATACATTTGGCTTTTTATAAAAAAAATATATATATATATAAAAGTGGATCTAGAACACTAACAAATGTCGGATCTGAGATCTAATTGACATGTTATATACCACTCTTGAACCTCAACAAAGCTCCACACACCTTCACAATCACTTAAACCTTTCGAATTAATCGGAAATTCACGTCTGAAACTGTTCGCCGGAAAACGTTGCCGGAGTTGATCGATACCGAGGTTCCCGACGAAACCGGAGCCATTTTATTCGTTCAATCGGTATGTATACACTATTATAACGTTTCTGCAAGTTTAATTTAATTATAAACATGTTTTAGATAGTTAATCAGAACGGGTTGACTTTCGTTGACCGATATATGGGGAAGATAATGAATAGTTAAGTTATTTTTCATTTTCTTATTTTTCCGTTTTATTCATTTATTTCTATTAAATCGATTTCAAACAATTAAAATCTGAAAATTTTATCTTATATTCTTTAAACACTGATACAATTATTAAAAATATATTGTTAGTCAAAATATTTATAAAACTAATTTTTATATAATTAAAACAGTTTATATGTATTTAATTCATAATAAATCAGATTTTTAGAATAAAAATCTGAACTTTTTAGACTTATTATTTTAAATATTATTATTTATAAAAATAATCTTTTGACTGACATTTTATATAAATTTGATATTTATATAATTAAAACAGTTTATACACTTATTTATATAGTTAAATTTAATTAAGTTTAAATTATATAACTATATAATTTTTATCCAAAATTATTTTTATGACATTACATATATCATTCTGAGTTTATATAAATTTTGTCACTGTTTTATTATTTACAGTTTATTTTACATAACTAAATCAGTTAAGTTATTTAATTAAACTTAATAGTTTTATTTATTTAATTATACAAATTCTGCCAAAAAAATATTTTTATAACAAAGTACACATTTTTCTGAGTTTATAAAATTTCAGAAACAAATTTGTTATTTACATATTATTTTTTTATAACTAAAACCATATAAACTATTATATTTATTTTAACTATTTAATTCCATTCATTTATATAAAAATATTCAAAGGCTCTCAATAATTACTGTAAATCAGTAATATTCAAGATTAATAATTAAAACTATTATTTTTAATTATTCTGATTTAAATTTATTATTTTGATAATTAATCATATAATTACCATATTAATTATTTTAAACAAAATGCTTATTATTTATCAAATAATTATATACTTTTGTACTTCTAAATTCAATTATAAAATTATAAATTATATCACTTGTACAATAATTTACCCATAATCATTTTATTTAATTATGTTATTTAATTATACTAATTAATTATATTTGATTTATTATTACAAGTGTTTATATTAAACCAATTACATACTTTTGCAAATTCAATATTTATGTTAAATTAACATTTTTCATAAATAAATTCTTTACCTCATATTCATTTTCCGAGTTCTCTTGTTAGGTTATCCAACCCACACAATTACCATTTAAACAAAACATTACCGAATCCTATAGATTTAGGATTTCCAATTATCCAATTAAACATTATTGTTGATACATATTCCATATTGTTACATGTTCAATCAATTAGAGTGACGTGGAATCTTATTCCCAAGAACTCTCACACTTTGCATACTAGTTTGGACTTAACCGGAATCAAGGTGAGTTCATAGTCCCTTTTTACATTATTTTTGGGATGAAACATGTGATACATTGTGATACAAACTTATTTGCTATTTGTGGTTCCCCCGATTGTTTTTGCATTTGCTTAATACTTGTTGTTGTTGCTTTAACGCGTTTACGTTCATTAACTTGCAAAAGCCCAACGGTTATATTATAGCGCTATAGGATTGACGCCCCATCTCACTTCTCATACTATTGTTGTTGTTGTTGTTGTTCATAACTAATGTGAAACTTAGAAGTGAGGTGATAGACCCGTGTTACGTCATAACGCAGGCTTGAATGTACCACCAAGTAACTACTTGTATTACTCTTTTGCTTAAAGACATATCGCATGCCACAGTGTTAACTCATTTTCATATCACATTGTTATTTTTGTCTAACAAAACCTATGAATTCACTCAACCGTTTGTTGACCCAAATATTTTCCTAACATATGTTTCAGGTGACAATGTTTGATGACATGATTTGCAAGAATATTTTACATAGGATTGATCAAGACTTATGCCTTAGATTAAATCCGAATTTATCATTTGTGAAACAATTTATGTTGTATTTGTTTATGTACTCTTATATTTTCAGATGTGAATGCAATCTATTGAATTGAACTTAAACTATATTTCAACTTAATATAATCTCCATGTGCTCAAATGCATTCTATCAAGTTTCGTGACACCTTTGGCTTTTCCGCCTCTGGCCGGGGTGTTACAGATTGGTATCAGAGCCAGGTTATAGGGATTTAGGTTATTAGAAATTACTTTTGACCTAGACTATAACTACCTAGGACACATTTCCATTAGCAAACTCTTCCGTTATCTTTGCCTTTGTCTTCATCCTTATCATTATCTTTTGTAACCAATGCCTCGTTATCAAGGATCTTATCTATAGAATCTTTAGATTTTACAAATACTCATCACCTATCCTTAAGTGATTATTTTCAAAACCACTTCTGATTTTTAATTCTCATCAAAGTCTTGGGCTCTAATAACGAACTCGTGCAATCTGGAAGGGTGGATGCCTGTATTCTGAGTTTTCTGTCTAGGCAAGCACTTCGTATAAATCTCATCAGACGCGAGACCAGTTGTGCTTACCTGGGAATTCTTGGGATGAGTATCCACTTATAGGCTAAAGCATGACTTCACTAAGTTATAAGAACCCAACTACTTTGACTTGTCATTGATGTCGTTTATTCGTGGAATAAATGATATCCATCTTGTTACATGTTTTCTTTGATCCTCATTGATTTTATGAAACTATTCTACCAAGAACATTTCATTTGATTCCTATGACCTTATGTTTTCCCCTACTGCTTGTAGATACTCAATTGGTCCAATGACTCTCTTGCCCATGAATTTCCTATTTAACACAGTCATTAAAACCACGATTATACTACATCATTCTACCAAAGATTTTCACTATCAAGCAGAAACCAAACCAACTTTCATCGCATATCTACAAGGTCTTATAAATAATATAAGATCGTCTTACCAAAAACTCTTTTCAAGTTCAAATTATTTTCGGGATCATACATGTTCAAATTCAAAATTTCAAACTAGCTATGGTAACCTATTTTAAAACGTATAAACAATGAAAACTTCAAAAGTTTGAAACATTCTTGAAACACACTACTATCCGAATGACTGTCCGATCGAATGAGTCCCATTTGGACCGAATGGACAACCGATCGGATGACCACTCGACCGGATGACCATCCGTCCGGATGATCATCTGTCATCACTATAAGTTTTCTTATAAAATATATATATGTATTTATATATATATATGTATTTTCACCTATAGCCATCTCTTTATATAAAAATAAAAACATGCAAACTATATAGAGACAACCTATCCTTTTTATTTCGTTAAATCTTTTAAAAATTTCCGCCAAAAACCTGACAGCAACAACCGTCTCCTTTTTCAAACTTACCGTCGCTGATTTTTCTTTCGGCTCCTGATTTCTCGGTAATTTATTTGAACACGCATTTCTATTTTGTCGATCAGTGTGAACCTAGACTTTTGGTAGCACAATTACGGCTCATCATAAATCCTTTCCGGACTTTACGTAATTGCTCGAGCTATAAAAACCAAACCGTTCTACCTTCTCACATCACCACAATACTTTCTTAAACTCTATATCACTCTCACACTCGTCGTAGAAACTCACCACCTAAACCCAATATTCAAATGGCATACTTCCCAGTAGCACATGCTGAATCCTCAAATGCAGCAAGAATTCATCCATTCCTTCGGTTTGCTGAGTTACCCACTCGTGAGAAGTATCAGAAACTCAAGTATCTTGAAGTTTTTACCATCGGCGGTATTGATTGGCATAGAATAGAAATGGTCGACCCCAGTGGTTCACTGTCAATATTACTATCACATAATACACCCTGGCGCCGTTTCTTCGACATCCTAGAACCATCATATGATGAACTAGTATATGAATTCTTGTCCACTTTCTATTACAAATCTAATAGAAGTCTTACCGATGAATCCATTCATTTTCGGCTTTGTGGACAACATTATAACATGTCATTAACAGAATTCGCAGTTCGTCTGGGTATATATACCAAAGAAGAAGTTATACAACCCGTTTTCACGAGGGCATTAACCACCTATACCTACGCGAAAATGAAAGAGTATTGGAAACGCCATGCATCAAAAGCATGGTGCGGCAACAATAATTCTGCAAACTTCAGAGACCCTCGTTATCGGTATATGCACCGTGTTTTGGCCAACACTATCACGGGGCGCGAAATTAATCAACGAAGGGTTAGTACCTCCGAAGTCTTCTATCTACATAGTATTTTCGAGCGTGTTCCTTGTAATATTGCCCACGAGCTTGCTGGGTATTTTTCTGGTCAACAAACAAATCCCCTGAAAAGTCTCATGGGAGGATCTTATATTACTAGAATAGCAAAATCATTAGGTGTTTTAAGTGACCAGATTATCCAAGGATTATCTCCACCAAAGGCACCTGGGATTGTAAATGTTAACCTCATTAGTCTAACCCCTGTTCATGCACCAACTCAACCGTTCCAGTCAGAGGGAGCTCCATTGGTCTTAGACAGTACCTCCACACCAAATCTACAACAATCAGTGTTGCAATTTCCTACATCATCTTTTTATCGATTTGATATGCTACCACCGCCGCCATACGTACACGAACATATTTCAACTAACCCACCCCAAGCATTAACACCAAATGTTTCGCAAGGCTTCTCACCGATAGTCTTCGAGGAGGCTCCAATGACGCAAGATGAATTGTTTGATGAAAACATGATGATCCAAGATCAAACAGGATCGGAATCATCCTTGCAATCACCGTTATTGCCACAGTCCTTCCTGTCAATGTTGAACGGAGTGGAACAACTGCCACCAACTGATATAGCAGGCCCAAGTACGGTGCCTCAAATGGATTTACATCTAGATCAAATGGTTGTTGAAATGGCTAGGTTAAGCAATCAGAACCAAGATTTGTCACGGCAAGTACAAGAACTGACGGAAAGAAATCAATGGTTGGAAAACATTCTAGCTGCTCGTATGCAACTGGATCCACTACCTCCACTACCTGATAGTTTTGAGCCTGAAGTTGATCCATTGCATGACTTATTTCAAATGTAATTTGTTTGCATCATACCAGACCATCAAACAAACAATGTTATCCATGTTTTGATTTAATTGATGTTATGTTATATTGATGCTTATTTGATTTAAACAATACCTCAATCTTATTTGTTTTTCTCACTTAACTAGAAGTGCTATGTGGACCATGCAACGAAACACATAATTTTGGGTGCACACTTAATTACGGGGTTCGATGCATGAGAATCATAGTAAGCCTTGTTAAGTAAGGTGGCATACAAAAACATTATGTGGTTTTGAGATTACCCATTATTTGCTTATTTGTACACACATTTGTTTGCATACTATTTACATTACAATTACATTTTACGGTCTCTTTCGAATAAATTTCGGGACGAAATTTTCTAAAGTAGGGGAGACTGTAACCACCCTAGTTTTCAAACATGTACTTGTTTGATTCATATTATAACAATTGCCTTATCTTGAACAAAATCTATTTGAACATACCTACTTTGTGTTTATACATGCTTATATCAATATCAATACGTGAAACAATTACAATCTTGTTGAGTTTTATGACACTAAACAAGGCTACATAAACTATAAGGGCCTATTATGACATTTTGTGAAACTATAATTTGAGGGATCTAATTTCCATTCCTTGAAACTTGCTAGAAAACGTTGATTTTAAGTCCGAGGACTAAAACAGTCATTTTTAGAAAGTACAAAAGTCCGGGGACTAAAATGTCATTTTTGATACTTATATTGTAAATAAAATAAAAGTTTATATTTTTGAATTTAAAGTCAAGGGACTTGTTGGTCATTTTGTGAAACTTGAACTTTAGGGACTGAACTTGTCATTTTCCAAACTATTTTTAACTAAAAATTCTAACCGGGTTAATTAATATACAAGGGTTTCTTAATTTAAAACTAATCTAGTTAGTTTGTCTAACTAACTATTACAGGGTCCAAAGTGCACTAACTGAAACCCCAGGGATCTATCTGTCATTTATGAAAGTACCGAATTATCCTATATATTAATTTTCGAACGCTTTGAACAGTAAAAAAAAATAGTATTATTCTATTATCTTAATAAGCCCGTGTGGTATGGTGGGGCGGGGGTTTGGGGCATTGGTTGAAACGTGGACTTCGAGGGGCACCGCTGGTCAGTTGCATGTTGGGTCGGTATGACGGGGCGTGGCTAGCCCGCGTGGGTTTCGCTTGGCCAAACGGTTGTTTTTTAAGTTTAAATCCTAGCCACCTATAGCCTAGCCAACCCAGCCAATGAGAGTCGGCCACGGAAGACCGCTAGCCCCGCCCAACGCCCGGGCTGAAACCCCCGCCCAAGAGGCCACGCCGAAACCCAAGCCCACCCGGGGTGGTGACTTGGGCGTTTGTACCCAACCCACGCCCTAACCCCCGCCCCATGCTCCATAGTCTAATTGAAGTAAAGAAACAGTAGAAGCACCTGAACAGTAGAAGCAATTAAACCACGTGGCATGGAATTGTATCACCATGCCATTGGTTCAAATGGGCGGCCGCCCCTCCCCCATTGGACCAACCAGTTTATTATTTTATACACACTTTAAAATTATGTTTTGCCCTTGAATAGTGTTTATCTGTCATTGGTTCAAATGGGCGGCGAGCAATACTCATTGGACCAACCAGTTTATTATTTTATATCCACTTTAAAATTACGTTTTGCCCCAGTTAAAAAATACGGTTTTGCCTCAACTTCAAAATACGTTTACCCTTTTGCCCCGAGCTAAAAAATATGATTTCGCTCTCGGTAAAAAAATTACGCTTTTACCTTCAACCAAAATTACGTTTGGGCGGCCGCCACTTCCCTATTGGACCAACCAGTTTATTATTTTATACACACTTTAAAATTACGTTCTTTCCCTGGAATAGTGTTTCTCTGCCATTGGTTCAAATGGGCGGCGAGCAATACCCATTGTACCAACCAGTTTATTATCTTATATCCACTTTAAAATTACGTTTTTGCCCACAGTTAAAAAAATACGGTTTTGCCTCAACTTCAAAATACATTTACCCTTTTGCCCCGAGCTAAAAAATACGATTTCGCCCTCGGTAAAAAAATTACGCTTTTACCCTCAGCCAAAATTACGTTCTCGCCTCAGTTCAAAATAAAATTTTGTTATTCCCCCGGCTCAAAATTACGATTTTACACCAGTTTATTATTTTATACCTACTTTAGAATTACGGTTTTACCCACAGTTTAAAATTACGTATTTACCCCCAGTTCAAAATAAATTTATGCTTTTGCCCCCAGCTAAAATTTACGAATTTCCTCTCGGTTCAAAATTACGATATCACCCTCAATTCAAAATTACGTTTTTACACCCAGTGCAAAATAAAAATATGGTTTTCCCCTAACTAAAAATTAGGATTTTACCCTCGGGAAAAAAAATTGATTTTTCCCCCAAGTAAAAAAAAATATAACTTTGCCCACAGCTAAAAATCGTGTCAAATAGCTGCCTAACACTCTTTTTACTTTTTATTTGTAGCAAAACTATAGTACTGTTTTTTTAATTGGTTGAGAATTATTGGGCCATCGCCCCGCAACGCGGGCGCGGTATCACCTAGTTTGATTTAAAAAAAATGGGTTTTTTCGCATTGAACCGGACTCGAACTCGCGCAGATTCCGAACCAAACACAAGCGCACAACCGGCTGATCTACAAGCCAAGATGCGTTGAATTCAAGATCGTATAATATATAAATACTCCTTAAATTCGAACTGAATTTTATTTCCAGCAACAGCGGGTTCGGAACTCCGAACAAACTCACCAAAATCTGATTCTTTCACTTGTTTAAAAGTTCTTTGGATCCGAAATTTTTTCCCACATGTTCCCAACGTCATTGCCAACCCAGAAACCACGTTCAATCCGACACATTTGAGTGTCACAACACATACATTTGGCTTTTTATAAAAAAAATATATATATATATAAAAGTGGATCTAGAACACTAACAAATGTCGGATCTGAGATCTAATTGACATGTTATATACCACTCTTGAACCTCAACAAAGCTCCACACACCTTCACAATCACTTAAACCTTTCGAATTAATCGGAAATTCACGTCTGAAACTGTTCGCCGGAAAACGTTGCCGGAGTTGATCGATACCGAGGTTCCCGACGAAACCGGAGCCATTTTATTCGTTCAATCGGTATGTATACACTATTATAACGTTTCTGCAAGTTTAATTTAATTATAAACATGTTTTAGATAGTTAATCAGAACGGGTTGACTTTCGTTGACCGATATATGGGGAAGATAATGAATAGTTAAGTTATTTTTCATTTTCTTATTTTTCCGTTTTATTCATTTATTTCTATTAAATCGATTTCAAACAATTAAAATCTGAAAATTTTATCTTATATTCTTTAAACACTGATACAATTATTAAAAATATATTGTTAGTCAAAATATTTATAAAACTAATTTTTATATAATTAAAACAGTTTATATGTATTTAATTCATAATAAATCAGATTTTTAGAATAAAAATCTGAACTTTTTAGACTTATTATTTTAAATATTATTATTTATAAAAATAATCTTTTGACTGACATTTTATATAAATTTGATATTTATATAATTAAAACAGTTTATACACTTATTTATATAGTTAAATTTAATTAAGTTTAAATTATATAACTATATAATTTTTATCCAAAATTATTTTTATGACATTACATATATCATTCTGAGTTTATATAAATTTTGTCACTGTTTTATTATTTACAGTTTATTTTACATAACTAAATCAGTTAAGTTATTTAATTAAACTTAATAGTTTTATTTATTTAATTATACAAATTCTGCCAAAAAAATATTTTTATAACAAAGTACACATTTTTCTGAGTTTATAAAATTTCAGAAACAAATTTGTTATTTACATATTATTTTTTTATAACTAAAACCATATAAACTATTATATTTATTTTAACTATTTAATTCCATTCATTTATATAAAAATATTCAAAGGCTCTCAATAATTACTGTAAATCAGTAATATTCAAGATTAATAATTAAAACTATTATTTTTAATTATTCTGATTTAAATTTATTATTTTGATAATTAATCATATAATTACCATATTAATTATTTTAAACAAAATGCTTATTATTTATCAAATAATTATATACTTTTGTACTTCTAAATTCAATTATAAAATTATAAATTATATCACTTGTACAATAATTTACCCATAATCATTTTATTTAATTATGTTATTTAATTATACTAATTAATTATATTTGATTTATTATTACAAGTGTTTATATTAAACCAATTACATACTTTTGCAAATTCAATATTTATGTTAAATTAACATTTTTCATAAATAAATTCTTTACCTCATATTCATTTTCCGAGTTCTCTTGTTAGGTTATCCAACCCACACAATTACCATTTAAACAAAACATTACCGAATCCTATAGATTTAGGATTTCCAATTATCCAATTAAACATTATTGTTGATACATATTCCATATTGTTACATGTTCAATCAATTAGAGTGACGTGGAATCTTATTCCCAAGAACTCTCACACTTTGCATACTAGTTTGGACTTAACCGGAATCAAGGTGAGTTCATAGTCCCTTTTTACATTATTTTTGGGATGAAACATGTGATACATTGTGATACAAACTTATTTGCTATTTGTGGTTCCCCCGATTGTTTTTGCATTTGCTTAATACTTGTTGTTGTTGCTTTAACGCGTTTACGTTCATTAACTTGCAAAAGCCCAACGGTTATATTATAGCGCTATAGGATTGACGCCCCATCTCACTTCTCATACTATTGTTGTTGTTGTTGTTGTTCATAACTAATGTGAAACTTAGAAGTGAGGTGATAGACCCGTGTTACGTCATAACGCAGGCTTGAATGTACCACCAAGTAACTACTTGTATTACTCTTTTGCTTAAAGACATATCGCATGCCACAGTGTTAACTCATTTTCATATCACATTGTTATTTTTGTCTAACAAAACCTATGAATTCACTCAACCGTTTGTTGACCCAAATATTTTCCTAACATATGTTTCAGGTGACAATGTTTGATGACATGATTTGCAAGAATATTTTACATAGGATTGATCAAGACTTATGCCTTAGATTAAATCCGAATTTATCATTTGTGAAACAATTTATGTTGTATTTGTTTATGTACTCTTATATTTTCAGATGTGAATGCAATCTATTGAATTGAACTTAAACTATATTTCAACTTAATATAATCTCCATGTGCTCAAATGCATTCTATCAAGTTTCGTGACACCTTTGGCTTTTCCGCCTCTGGCCGGGGTGTTACATGTCACACCAAAAAAACACCGATATAAAACTACATACTAATTAAACATCATTGATGTATAAGTGTAACACCCTAATTTTTTTTTTTTTACCCTTAAATTTAAGCAAAATATAGTTTAAGTACATGACTTTCATTAACGAAGTTCATAAGTAACTAAGACCTTAGTCAACTAAAGACTAAGTTAAAACGTTTCAAAAATTGTTTAACATGTGTTTACAACCCATACACAAAGACTACAAGGATCTAAAACATTGCGGAAGCTTCAAAACGGAGTGTTCGGTTCTTCATTTAATCGCTTGATCGCCACCCGTAAGATCTACCAAATTTACCTATGATCAAAACCATTAAAACATTAGTTTTGACGTTGTTATATAATATGTCATCAAAGATTAACAACACATTTGAAATAACAAACATATAAAAGCTTTTCTGGGTTCACCGTAAATTACGGTATCACCGTAATTTACGGTGAGACCTGGAATTGTCTGGTCACCGTAAACCAGTAGCGAACTACCGTAAAACTCATGACTTCTACCGTAAATTACTGTATTACCGTAATTTACGGTGGATACTGGAAATTCATGTTCTTGTTTGGTTTATTCATTTTACTCAAACCAAATTCACGGATTTCGCTTTTCTAAGAAACCAATACATCAAATTTTCTTATTTCTAATATATATACGTTAATCAATATCAAAGAATAATCCGACATATTTCAAGGTAATAACCATGCTTCACTTGATTATTCGACCCGTTTGGCTCGTCTAAGGAAATCCTTCTCTAAGACAACTACTAACGGGTTCCAACCAGTATTTAACCTATCTTTAGATATAGCGACGTTCATCGCTTAATTCCAACTCGACTTTTGTACAACAAAGAATTACAATGTACTAGACAACCAAATTTAACTCAAATGTAACAACCCAAGTTACATACCTTAGCGCACGCCCTTCAACCGTGAGTCCCCACCGGCTTGTCCACTTGACGTTCCGGTATCTTGTCCTATAGAGTTCAATTCAATACATGTTTAGAACTCTTTTCATATCATAATTCGCATAATACACCGAACATCATGATTATGCGTTTAAACTCAAAATTTCAGTTTTTAAGCCTTCATAGAGGCATTTCAACAAACACTTTATAAGCAGATTTTTACATGATTAAACATCACATCTTTAGTTTATTCATTTAACCCTATTTTCATATAAATCAACCAATTTACATGAATGTTAGCTTCTATTTGCTGAAATCACTTCCAGATTGCTAATTTACACAAAATCAACAATCTATTTCCTAGTGTTCATTCAAGTACACATAATTCACGAATCACCTACAATGGTGTTCTTAGGTTTCACACAATTTCTTATGATTTCAACTTATTTTGATCTAGGGTTTGTCCCTAAACACTATAGTTGTTCCTTGATCAACATAACACATACATGCAAGCTCAATTTCAGATTTTTCCCAACTCATGAGAATTTCTAGTTGCGAGAAATCCTTAAATTTTACATACCTTGTAATCCTCTTGTGATGAGGATCACGATTCTATGCTCGGATTTTCGTTTGGACCAGATTTGCTCCTTCAATTTGTGGATTTTAGTAGAATTCTAGGGTTGTTTGAAGGTGGGTGTCGCCCCTGATGGTTCTGGTCGACCAGGGATTTCAAGTGGGGGTTAAGTTTGTGTTTTATTTGTTTATTAGGATTAAAGTTTCAATTTTAACAACTTGAACCCCTCCACTTTGATCAACATTGATTTTTAGTAAATTTTAACTCTACTTTATGGTTATTTCTAGACTTTTAACTAATTAGGTTAAAGTTCCTAGTTAGTAAATTCTCGTTTATTTAAACCTTACTAATTCCAGTTTAAGGTTTTACATTTTTCGGGGTGTTACAAGTCCACCCCCCTTAAAAGGGTTTCGTCCTCGAAACCGTAATACGTACCAAATAAAGTAGGGTGAAGACGTCGCATCTCCTCTTCGGACTCCCATGTAGTGTCCGAACCCTTCCTATGCTCCCATTTGACTTTGACTTGGTCAATTTGTTTGTTTCGTAAACGTTTGACCTTTCTGTCTAAAATTTCAACCGGTCTTACCGCATAATTTAGACTATTATCCACTTCGATATCATCGTAATGGATATAGGTCGTTTCGTCTGCTAGGCACTTTCTTAATTGCGATACGTGAAACGTGCCATGGATCCCACTTAACTCTTCCGGTAATTCAAGACGGTAAGCTACCTTGCCAACTCTCCCGATAATTTTAAATGGCCCGATAAATCTTGGGCTTAACTTCCCCCTTTTTCTGAAACTAATAACGCCTTTCCATGGGGACACTTTTAGCATGACCATGTCACCGACTTGAAATTCAATTGGCCTTTTCCTTTTATCAACATACGCCTTTTGCCTGTCTTGAGCCGCTTTCAAGTGTGCCCGAACTTTATCGATCTTTTCGTTCGTGGCTCGTACTATATCTTGGTGGGCGAGTTCACGTGGACCCACTTCACCCCAACAAACCGGGGTTCGACACTTCCTACCGTAAAGCATTTCGTATGGTGCCATTTTAATACTGGATTGGTAACTGTTGTTATACGAAAACTCGACTAACGGTAGGTGAACATCCCAACTGCCTCCAAAGTCGATTATACACGCCCGTAGCATGTCTCCCAATATTTGTATCGTTCTTTCACTTTGTCCATCCGTTTGAGGATGGTACGCAGTGCTAATGAACAATTTGGTCCTCATTTGTTCTTGGAAATCACGCCAGAAATTCGAAGTAAACCGGGTATCCCTATCGGACACGATGGACACCGACACTCCATGACGTGCTATGATTTCATTGGTATAGACTTCTGACATCTTTTCTGACGTATAAGTCTCACGAATCGGAATGAAGTGAGCACTTTTCGTCAATCTATCCACCACTACCCATATGGCATCGAAACCACGATTCGTCTTAGGCAACTTGGTTAACAGGTCCATTGTAATATGTTCCCATTTCCAAACCGGAATTTCTAACGGTTGGAGTTTGCCGTATGGTTTCTGGTGCTCAGCCTTGACTTGTAAACATGTCAAGCATTTTTCCACATATTTCGCCACGTCCCTCTTCATTCCGGGCCACCAATAATTTTGTTTCAAATCATTATACATCTTGGTCGCACCCGGATGAATTGAATAACGGGATTTATGAGCTTCATTAAGTAGAAGCGCCTTCACTCCACAGGTATGTGGGACCCATATCCTTCCGGATCGAGTCTTTAACCCGTGATTCCCATCCGTCAAATCTTTCAACTGACCAATTATTCTTTCTTTCTTCCAATTCTCTTCTTTTACTGCTTCTAATTGCGCCTCTCGAATACGTTCAAGTATACCCGAGGTTACCACGAGTTGCATCGATCTTACTCGTATCGGGACATAATCCGTTTTTCTGCTCAAAGCATCCGCCACCGCATTAGCCTTTCCTGGGTGATAACGTATTTCGCAATCGTAGTCCTTCACCGTTTCTAGCCATCGCCTTTGTCGCATATTTAACTCCTTCTGGTCGAAGAAGTATTTCAAACTTTTGTGGTCGGTGAATATGGTGCACTTTACCCCATACAAGTAGTGCCTCCATATTTTTAATGCAAACACTACCGCCGCCAACTCGAGATCGTGTGTAGGATATTTCTTCTCGTGTATCTTCAATTGCCTCGAGGCATAAGCTATTACCTTGCCCCGTTGCATCAACACGCAACCGAGTCCCGATAGTGAAGCATCAGAATATACCTCCATATCTTCGACTCCATCCGGCAATGTCAATACCGGAGCTTGAGTTAACTTTTCTTTTAGCGTTTGAAACGCTTTCTCTTGATCAGCGCCCCAAATAAACTTCTCTTTCTTCCGTGTTAGCTTTGTTAGCGGTGACGAAATTTTGGAGAAATCTTGGATGAATCTCCTATAGTACCCCGCAAGCCCCAAAAAGCTTCTAATTTCAGAAGGGTTCTTTGGGGAATTCCATTTTGACACGGCCTCTATCTTTGACGGATCCACCAATACTCCGTCGGCACTTATAACATGGCCAAGAAATTGTACCTCTCGTAACCAAAAGGCACATTTAGAGAATTTTGCATATAACTTCTCTCGCCTAAGTGTCTCTAACACTTCTTGTAAGTGGTGCGCGTGTTCAGCTTCACTTTTCGAGTACACCAAGATATCATCGATAAACACGATGACCGACTTATCCAACATTGGCTTGCAAACCCGGTTCATGAGGTCCATGAAAGCAGCGGGTGCATTTGTTAGCCCAAATGACATCACGAGGAATTCGTAATGTCCGTATCTCGTGCGGAAAGCCGTCTTCGGCACGTCTTCTTCTTTGACCTTTAGTTGGTGATACCCCGATCTAAGGTCAATTTTGGAAAACCAATTCGCACCTTGTAGTTGGTCGAATAAATCATCTATCCTCGGGAGCGGGTATCGGTTCTTTACCGTGAGTTTGTTTAATTCCCGGTAATCAATACACATACGCATGCTCCCGTCTTTCTTCCTCACGAACAATACCGGTGCGCCCCAAGGAGACACACTCGGCCTTATGAATCCCTTGTCAAGCAGGTCTTGGATTTGGGACATCAACTCTTGTAGTTCCGACGGTGCAAGTCGGTACGGGGCTTTTGCTACGGGTTTCGCGCCCGGAATCAATTCGATCCCGAACTCTACTTCCCGTTCAGGCGGTATCCCCGGTAAATCTTCCGGAAAAACATCTTCATAATCTCGTACCACCGGTACATCTCCAATCTTTCGTGATTCTTTCTCGGGCTCATTAGCGTATATTATGAATGCCTTGCATCCCCGCTTCATTAGCTTGTGAGCTTTCAACATCGAGCATACTATGGGGTTGCCTCCTTTTTCGCCATAAATGGTGACATGTTTCCCGCTCGGAGATGTTAGTTTTATCTCTTTACGGAAGCACACGACCTTTGCATGGTGTCGAGATAGCCAATCCATCCCAACGACTACTTGAAATTCCCCCATCGACATAGGGATTAAATTTATCGAATATTCTTCATCGTCGATGCTCAGTTTACAATTTTCACATACATCACAAACAATAAAGCTTTTGTTATTACCTATCTCTACTTCTAAAGGCACAGGTAATTTTGTTAGAATAAATGAAGGATGTCGAATAAGCCCGTATGAAACAAAGGATTTATTCGCAGCCGTATCAAATAACACATGTGCAGGAATTGAATTTACAGCAAATATACCTGAGACCACGTCAGGTTCAACCTTTGCTTCTGCGGCAGTTAGTTGGAAAGATCTTGCCTTTGCTTTCGGGGCTTCACCTTTCGATTCTTGCCCATCCTTCTTTCCAACCAATTCCGGGCATTCCGACTTCTTGTGACCCGTTCGATAACAGTTGTAACAAACCGTCACTTTCTCCGGGCATGATATGGCCATATGTCCCGTTTTCTTGCATATGGGACAAGGCTTATCCTTGTAACGACATTCGCCCATATGACCTTTCCCGCAGATTCTACAACTTGGCGACCCGCTTTTCGTATCAGATTTCTTTGTGCTTTCATTTGTTCGTGCCTTCTTAGTAGGGCTTGGATTCGCATCTTGTGCCCTTCGTTCACCCCGTTCTATGCTCTTTTTCAATTCGATCTCCCTTTCCCGAGCAGCATTGACAATCTCGGTAAGGGTCTCATATTTTGAAGGGGTTATGAACTCTCTATACTCCGCACTTAGCATGTTATGGTAGTAATAGACTTTTTGTTCCTCGTTTGTCACCAAATCATCACAGAACTTTATCTTGTCCATAAACATTCCCGTGATCTTGTCTATGGATTCACCCTTGTGTCTGAGTTGCATAAACTCTTCCTTGATTCTATTTATGACCGCTTTGGGACTATGGTGTTTAAGAAACGGCGTCTTAAACTCCTCCCATGTCATGGCCTTAGCCGCTTCACTTCCAATCTCCTTCTTTTTGTTATCCCACCAGTCTTTCGCCTGACTTCTTAATTGACCCGTACCATAAGCTACGTAGTCATCTTCATCACAATGAGATCTCTCGAATACTCCTTCGATATCACTTAGCCATCGTTGGCACACAATTGGGTCAACCTCTCCATTATATAATGGTGGTTTACATGCCATGAATTCCTTGTATGAACAAGGCTTTCGTCCACCATGCTTTTCCTTTGCTGAATTGGAATCATCTTCCAATTTCTTGATTCTTTCTTCTATTATTGATAAGACTGTATTTTGAATCTTATCAATAAAGCCCGACAAACTGTTTTTGATTGCTTTTCCAACCTCTTCAGCAATCACTTCCTTCATTTGTTCGGTGACTCTTGGCACCACATTATCATTACCTCCCTCAGCCATCTCTATTTCTGAAATGTTTACATAGATTGTTAAACATTTCATTTATAATACATGCTTTACTTGTTTTGATTTAATCAAGTTCATAACTTGATTCAATCATTCTTGTTTCAATTCAATCAAGTTCGTAACTTGATTTAATCATTCTTGTTTCAATTCAATCAAGTCCGTGACTTGATTTAATAATTCTTATTTCAATTCAATCAAGTCCGTGACTTGATTTAATAATTCTTGTTTCATGCATTTCTTGTTTTTGAGTGAGCTTACACACTCTTTTCATGCATATTTGTTCATTTTTCATTTAATACATAGTACATAATTTATTAACAAAGTAAGTTAATTCTTACCGGACGATCGATCAAGCTTGAACCGAACACTTATTGACAACCTTGAGCTCTGATTACCAACTTGTAACACCCTAATTTTTTTTTTTTACCCTTAAATTTAAGCAAAATATAGTTTAAGTACATGACTTTCATTAACGAAGTTCATAAGTAACTAAGACCTTAGTCAACTAAAGACTAAGTTAAAACGTTTCAAAAATTGTTTAACATGTGTTTACAACCCATACACAAAGACTACAAGGATCTAAAACATTGCGGAAGCTTCAAAACGGAGTGTTCGGTTCTTCATTTAATCGCTTGATCGCCACCCGTAAGATCTACCAAATTTACCTATGATCAAAACCATTAAAACATTAGTTTTGACGTTGTTATATAATATGTCATCAAAGATTAACAACACATTTGAAATAACAAACATATAAAAGCTTTTCTGGGTTCACCGTAAATTACGGTATCACGGTAATTTACGGTGAGACCTGGAATTGTCTGGTCACCGTAAACCAGTAGCGAACTACCGTAAAACTCATGACTTCTACCGTAAATTACTGTATTACCGTAATTTACGGTGGATACTGGAAATTCATGTTCTTGTTTGGTTTATTCATTTTACTCAAACCAAATTCACGGATTTCGCTTTTCTAAGAAACCAATACATCAAATTTTCTTATTTCTAATATATATACGTTAATCAATATCAAAGAATAATCCGACATATTTCAAGGTAATAACCATGCTTCACTTGATTATTCGACCCGTTTGGCTCGTCTAAGGAAATCCTTCTCTAAGACAACTACTAACGGGTTCCAACCAGTATTTAACCTATCTTTAGATATAGCGACGTTCATCGCTTAATTCCAACTCGACTTTTGTACAACAAAGAATTACAATGTACTAGACAACCAAATTTAACTCAAATGTAACAACCCAAGTTACATACCTTAGCGCACGCCCTTCAACCGTGAGTCCCCACCGGCTTGTCCACTTGACGTTCCGGTATCTTGTCCTATAGAGTTCAATTCAATACATGTTTAGAACTCTTTTCATATCATAATTCGCATAATACACCGAACATCATGATTATGCGTTTAAACTCAAAATTTCAGTTTTTAAGCCTTCATAGAGGCATTTCAACAAACACTTTATAAGCAGATTTTTACATGATTAAACATCACATCTTTAGTTTATTCATTTAACCCTATTTTCATATAAATCAACCAATTTACATGAATGTTAGCTTCTATTTGCTGAAATCACTTCCAGATTGCTAATTTACACAAAATCAACAATCTATTTCCTAGTGTTCATTCAAGTACACATAATTCACGAATCACCTACAATGGTGTTCTTAGGTTTCACACAATTTCTTATGATTTCAACTTATTTTGATCTAGGGTTTGTCCCTAAACACTATAGTTGTTCCTTGATCAACATAACACATACATGCAAGCTCAATTTCAGATTTTTCCCAATTCATGAGAATTTCTAGTTGCGAGAAATCCTTAAATTTTACATACCTTGTAATCCTCTTGTGATGAGGATCACGATTCTATGCTCGGATTTTCGTTTGGACCAGATTTGCTCCTTCAATTTGTGGATTTTAGTAGAATTCTAGGGTTGTTTGAAGGTGGGTGTCGCCCCTGATGGTTCTGGTCGACCAGGGATTTCAAGTGGGGGTTAAGTTTGTGTTTTATTTGTTTATTAGGATTAAAGTTTCAATTTTAACAACTTGAACCCCTCCACTTTGATCAACATTGATTTTTAGTAAATTTTAACTCTACTTTATGGTTATTTCTAGACTTTTAACTAATTAGGTTAAAGTTCCTAGTTAGTAAATTCTCGTTTATTTAAACCTTACTAATTCCAGTTTAAGGTTTTACATTTTTCGGGGTGTTACAATAAGTGAGCCTCCTATTCAAATTCATATGCATCATGATTATATACTTTGTTAATCTATTATTTCAAACTACGCAAACTTGCATATCAACCTATTATAACAATATATGCACATGTGCATAACTGTACATATCACAAATTTAGTTTATTATCAATGCACATGTGCATAACTACATAACACACAACTATACATTATTAACCTGATCTGTGCAAGCCTGTTCTGTCATAAAAAAATATGCACATGTGCATATCTATACATATCACAACATCACCTTATTATCATGATTTGTGTAATCATAACCTGTCACAATATGCACATGTGCACTAACATACCAAATCAGATTTCGTGTTGGCAATCATAACTAGCATTATTCACATAACATTATTCATTAATAAAAACTACATGATCAAACACATAACTAGCACATTACATATAGTTGTATTACAAGATCCGCCACTGTTCATTCAAAAAATCATATACATATAACACATTTTTTCAATAATGTATATATTAAACGACTATTTAAGTATCATAATCACATAATTCCATTTATGAATCGACAATTAAGAATTGTATTATTATATATGACTTCAAAACAAAGTGTATGTACTTACAAATTCATAGAACGGTGCAACGGCGAATCGAGAGTCCGTCGTTTAGTTAGACGACATATATTCTTCGGATTATCCCTCTTTTGTGCAATAAACCTCAATGATTATGATCGTTTTGCCCTGATTTCGAATCAATGACGAATGCGCTGTCGATGATTGTGTTCGTATTGCACTAATGTCGATTCATACGACGAATGTTGATGACGAACTGTTGATATTGTGAGCGTCGAACTTGATTTTTTTTACGAATCGATATGATTAATCGCAAGGATTGGGGGAGATATTTTGGGGAGATTTATCGGACGTGAGATGTAATATTGAAAATAATTAACTTTGTGATTGAAGTCCGTATAACAGGCGGTTGTTTTAAAATTTGTTTGGGTATTTACAAAATTGCCCCCTGTTCACATTAGTTCTCGCGGTTCTCGCAATAAGGGTGGTTCTCGCATGAACCCTACCCTATGTATATATTATCTCACTTCGTTTCATTTTTCATTAAATTGCGCATAGAGCTGGGAATTTAAAGAATGGTGCATTAAATGATTGAAATATTAAACACAAATGTTCAGATATCAAACAACAATGTCCAAACATCCATGGCAAAGTTTTATAAATCAAAACTTTCTGGAACTAAAACCATTTTAAAATAAATTTTAGGATTTTGATACTGAGAAAATTCCAGTTTTATACAATGGTTGAATGTTTTTATAAATATGCAACTAAATTTCTTGGTTGGAAGAATATTCTTATAAATTCTTTAAGACAAACAACCTACACATATAATATATTCTTATAAATTCTTTAATACAAACAACTTACACACAGTAATACTGACTTTCTTGGGCAACATAACGCAAGTTTTTGTTTGTCAAGCGCATTCTTTTAATATGCCTTAACAATCAATAACTCACAATGAAAGCCTTTCAATTAAAGTGACTCACAATGGAAGCCTTCAAATTAAAGACTTTAAACAAAACCAACAAAGAGCAAATGGCATAACGTAACTATAAGTTCAAACAGAGATTCTAAACAAAACTTCTTCAAAGACAAATTGAATCTACAATACAAGCCTACAACTGAATCTTAAATTTAAAGGTGTTAAACATGGCTCCTAATTTAAAGTATGTTACACAGATTAAAAAAGATCAAGAAGACAAAATACGTTCTACATGCATATGTATCCATGGAGCTCTTTTATTCAGTTTAATTAGCGGTTCGACGGTTTGAACACTTTTATTTTCAATCGTATGTTTAGTATGATTAATGATTATAATAATTCATATACATACACTAGACATGTTAATGAAAAAATATATATAAATAGTAAAATTAAACGGCCGTTCCAAGTTCCAAGCTATTCCAAATCGTTAAACCCAACCGGAGATCCATAGGGGGGGTGGGGGGGTGGGGGGGGGGGGGGGGGTTGTAGATTTGGAGGCCTCATTTTTTACCGACCTAGGGGTGAGCATATTTAGGGTCAACTCAAAAAAACCGACCCTATAAAAAACCGAACCCGACGTAATGTATCATGTAGGTTAGTATGTCGGTTCATGTTTTTCACATGTTTGCGGGTCAGGTCGATTCCGGTCCAAACAAGCAATGAAACCCGATTGGGGCAAACTATATACAACTTAGTTTGGTTTGACCCTTGGTTTTTAGAACCACAGTAGTGATCATTGTCTATCATGTTCTTCATGGCAATCTTATTTTGAGCTTTTAATCTAATCATCATCAATCATCATATTGAAGTATTATAATAATCAGATAATATCTCGGATTAACATCTAATGGTTAGATGCGTAATGTTTCACCCATTTTAAGAAGTCGAAGGAGTTTGAGAAAGCCATTGCAAAAGATTCAACTTTTGAATAGGGCTAGTACATTGCTGATGATCGTACATTGCTTGAAGGAACAGTTGCCTTCAACTAGTGTGGGAAATGATTTAATAAAGAGTCGGGTTGGGTATTCTACTCTGGACCGATATACTCGGACTGTTAAATAACCAGAACTGACCCCATGCTTTAGGGTTTTAAATCAGGTATGAGTATACAACAGTCTCGATTCTCGGGTCGGGTAGTTCTAGGGTCGGGTCGGGTAGTTAAAAAATGCTCACCCCTAATTTGGACGACTAGTTTATAACTTAACTAACATTAGACTTGTGATAAAAACAAATATTTATTTTAACTTAAAAACATTTTTCACGTTACCTAATTTGACAATAGTTGTACTATACAATTTGACACCAAAAGTTGGGTACAGACCGTTAACTCGTATCTCAACCTATAGTGCTCCCTTGGGAGCAAAAGGCACCACCTCAAGTAATGATGTGGTAGCTAACATGGCGTGTTTTTAAGTGTTTGAAAGATTATTTAAAAGCAATTTTAACATATATTTAAGAGTAAATTACAAGTTTTGTCCTTTATGTTTGTACCAAATTGCAGGCACTGTCCTTTGCCTTTAAATTTGACGAGTTTTGTCCTTAACGTTTCAAAATCATGCACGATATGTCCTTTAGGCCTAATCCAGTTAGATTTTTTGGTTAAGTGTGGTCATGTGTCTTGCACATGAGGGTATCCTTGTCTTTTCACCTTTTCAAGGGTTATTGTGTAACTAAGTTATATACAAGAACTATTTTGTAAAAAAAACATATAAATAAAAAAAAGAATCAAATCGTCATCATCTTTCCATTACTCTCTCTCTCTCATCAATTTCTCTCTCTAAAACAACCATTGCTAGTTTCTCAATCACCTAAAAACACAATCAATTCTTCAATGTGCCACCATCGACTCATTCGATGATGTGGGTCCCACTGAAGACACCCAAGTGGCTAACGTCTTCGATCAGGGCTAATTACAACTTCAATGCCCATATGGATTCAGACATGGATGAAGGAGACGAAGACAAAAAAGATAATACAGAAATGGTTCCAATTTATAGAGATACAATCTCATACTAGAAGAGACAAGCCTTAGGTAAGTTGCAAATTGCAATAATAAATTCAAACTGAAGTTGGGAATTTTGACCCATTTACGGTCAAATGGGTGGAAAGTCATTTGAAGTGTTTTGAATTGCAACTGCTTAAAACACTTTCTTAGAATGTAAATTGATTATTGTTATATAACTCTGTTTTTTTATCAATAATAAATTTAAGAAATTGGGAAAAGTTTTGCAGGTGGGCATAACCCAACACCGAGATTTTGACTGAACCCTATTAAGAATCTTATTCTTTGATTTCTTGCAGTGAGTTATTTTGAGAACAACCGCCCCTAACCCACCACCACACCTACCCTTCACCCACCATCGTACACCTCTCACCATCGCCAAACCCACCAACACTTTCACACCCACCTCAACCCACCACCGAACACATCCACCACCGTTAAACGAATCATCACCATCGCATCCACCACCGTATACCTCCCACCACCGCTAAACCCACCATCACCATCACACCCACCACAATCCACCATCCACCACCGTACACAGGTTTTTAAAGAGAGAGAGAGAAGACTACAGAGGTTTTTAGGGAGAGAAGATTGAGAGAGAGGGGGTGTTTGTTTAATTAAATATCATTTTGTTTTTACAAAATAGTTCTTGTATATAGCTTAGTTACACAATGACCCCTGAAAAGGTGAAAAGACAAGGATACCCTCATGTGCAAGGCATATGGCTGTACTTAACCAAAAAAACGAACTGGATTAGGGCTAAAGGACATAACGTGCATGATTTTAAAACGTTAAGGACAAAACTCGTCAAATTTAAAGACAAAGGACAGCGCCTGAAATTTGGTACAAACATAAAGGACAAAACTTGTAATTTACTCTATATTTAATTAACTTTTTTCCCAATATGTAAAGTAGCTTGACGGGATTGAGCCTCCAAATCTAAACCAAAATTCACAATCCCATAAATATTTAAACAAAGACAAACTCTACATCGATAAGTCATAAGTCACCTAGACCAACCAGTATATAGATTCCCACAAAGTATCATAGTCCACTCCGTCTTAACCATTTGATCCAACGGTCAGATTCCAGTCACATACTTATTTAAGTCTAAGCTAATCAATCTTATATCGGAATCTCCTTCCAACGTAAAATGAGAATTTTCGAAACTGTCACCGGTGTTCTCCTCCTCTTCTTCCTTCTCACTGTTCCATCTACTGCAGATATCAAATCGATCAAAATCCAATCCGATAACCGACCGATGATCCTCTTGCAGAAGTTCGGGCTCACACATAGAGCTTATATCACCGTAGCAGCCTCCTCCGTGTCGGTCACCTCCACATTATCGACGCCTGATCTCTCGCGCCAGGCGTATTCCTTCTCTCGGAAGAATCGATGCCCGAAGTCCTGCTTGATTTTCAACAAAACCCTGATTTCTGCATACTGTGTTCCAAGTTCGCCTTACTTCTTTTCACGTTCCGAGATCTCTCTCCTAAGTGGTCGTTCAACCGTTCGTTCCCTGTGATGTACCCTAGTGAGTACTTGCTCCTCTTCGCCAACTGCGACCCCGGATCGCGTGTCACCATGGACTTCCGCACAGAGCTGTTAAATACTGATGGGTAAGCAACCCAGGGGTAGATCAATCGTTCTGAGGCGTTTTTTAAAGTGATTAATTGTTTATCAACGTTGTACGTTATCTGTGTTACTGACATTAATGAACTATAGGTTTATAGTTTACAAAGTTATTTTTTTATGTGTTTAGATTAAGTTTATTTATCTATCTTTACTCGATGTAGATAGCTATCTTACACCATGAGTAGTGGTCAAGCTCAAGCCCCATAACTCTCATAGATGTGTGGTTATACTACATGTGACAAATGTGTAAGAAAAGGGGGTTATGGGGGTTATATAACTTGAGTGTGTAGTGGGGTTATACCCCTTCAATTATACATATATATATATGTATGTGTATATATGTGTGAGAGAGAGCAACCAAAGTTCACGCTGCTATGCATATCACGGCCATGCTCTATAACCCCTCCATAACGCCATGGGACGTTATAACCCAATATAGCGCTATATAACCCCCACTACGCATGGCCTTAAGGAGAATTATAAAGTTCAAGAATTAACTAATTGCATAAGAAGTAAAGAAAACATACCCCCTAACCGGTATCAATGACGATATGAACTCACCTAGCTTGTTCAATACTTAACACTTCAACTACTTTACATTGCTGAAGTTAACAATGTTCTCTTCCTGCTTTGTCAATTATTTTCTTGCATCAAGAACTTGTGAAGCCATTTGTTAAAAATAATGTAACTTGTGATATCATTCTTATGGCTCTGGGCTTGTATCATTGTTCTGTGGGTTTATTTATGGGCCTATTTGAGTATCTCTGATATATTACAATGGGTTGTGTGGCTCAGGTGTTATTGTGTATGTTGCTATTTCTGTTGGGTTATAATTGCAACAGGTTTCAGTGTATGAGGGGGTAAAGTGGAAAGATAGAGGGACTACGATCATCTTGGACTGAAGTTTTGGACCTAAATGTAAATTATTCAAGGGGTGCATATGTAGGAGCAGTATACAGAGCATTCATTCATTCACTCTTTCACTTTCTCTATTCTGTGTATTGTTTCGTTAGGGTTTGTTGCGTATTGTTGAAGTTGTTATCATCTCTCATCTGTATCTGAGAGTTTGATTTGTTGTTTTGAGTAGATGATCATCAGTGGATGATCATCAAGAGACATTTGTATCTCTGTATTGTTTTGGATTTTACAGTTGTAAGATCTTAGGGTTCCTGGGGGGTAAATCCTTTTGGGTTGGTTTAATAAGAGTTTTGTCACTTGTTTTGTCGCTATTTCTTCTGTTTGTTTGTGTTTGATCATCATATCATGTTTCTGAACATGGTATTAGAGCCATTGAGCTCTTGTTGATGATCGTTTTATTACTTCCGCTGTGATATTGTTATCTGATTGTTTGTTTGTTGTGTGTATCTAGGGTTTCTGGTCTCGGAAACTGTTAGTGGTAACAGATCTGCTTAGATATGTTATTTTGGAGGTGTGCCTGTTATTGTTGGACGAAACCCTAAGTTAGGGTTTGTTGTCTTCCCAAGGTCTTTGCTTGGATCTGAGTTAGTCTCTGGAACCCAAGAAGGTTCAGGGCAAACTAACCATAGGTATTGATTATGGCTTGATATAATCAGATCTTGTAGTTCTTGAAAACTACAGTTCTGATATTTCTTGGAGTTATACGCACCCACTGTAAGATTGTTTCGTTTTTTCTTTTAATTTCTATTGTGGGATTAGTTGATGCCGGGGTAGAAAGGACCGGTTTATCTGTGTTTCTTATTTGTTGTTTCTTGATTTGTTGTTATTGTCCTATCTGTTTGTAGTTGTACTATGTCTATGTCGCAACCCCCGGCCCTTATCTCCTGGGATCGGGCAGACGCAGACTCAGATTTGGTGGTATCATGGTTTATCATTATTTGGCAGCGGAAATTTCATCAGGACCTTAGTTAGGAAATATTTTATCAGAGTAAAATACCATATTTTTATATTAATAAACACAAGGGTAAAACCCAAGTTTCTATTACAAACATTTTTATAAGGATAAACCCTAATTTATTGAATTTAAAACATCATCTTTATTAGGTAACTTTTATAGCCACATTTTTCCAAGCCTTCCGTGCTCTCCAGCTGGCTTCTAATTGGCTTTCACATTTTGTTACCTGAAACGCGTTTTAAAAACATTTGTCAGTGGGAAATACTGGTGAGTGAATCCCAGTTTAATCAAGAAGCATTTATCCTTTAACAGTATTGAGAGCAATCACAATGTTTATATCTATACAATTACTCATTCAGTATTGTCAATCCTGACTGGTGGGTCATATTACACATTGGCTATCTCGTTGTCCAATGGTAACATGTTCCACATTTTGTATACAAAACCCCAACATACCGGCAGTAATTGAAGAATTACAAAGACTCAATCACTGCTAATCACATTGTAAAATATTTAAGGTTTTGTAAAAACAGTTTGCAAAAAGGAGCATTACTTATATTGCTACTTTAGACTTTTCTTGGTGGATTCCTGGTTATAATCTATTAATTAAACAATGCACGTGTGTTAGTATAATAACCCAATATTTACATTAGTAGTACCCTCCCCGAGACAGAATTCCAACGACTACGTCGGACAGAACCACGATAGCCGTTAGGGAACACTAGATCAATCGGGAAGCATATCTAATACGTAACCGGGGGTTATAATACTTAAAATGGGGCAGAACTTCGTTATTTTAGGGGGGTATTATGCCCGGGAATTACTCTAGCTATATATAAATTAAGAGAGAAAGTAAGTTGTGAGCGATCGGAACTGAAAGCTGATGACCTATATTTATAGGGCCTGATTCGGGCTTCCTCGCGGCCCGCGAAAGAGAAAGGGAGGGTCGTCGCGGCCCACGACGTAGGGTGTGTAGGCCCTAGTTATGCTGAGTTGGTTCGTAGCTCCGCACGCGTGGCGACACATGGCAACACAAGGTGGGGGCAGGTGGCCAAGCGCTCGCGGCCCGCGAAGACTCAAGAGTAGTCTGTCGCACCCACGACAGACCATTAAATTTTGTTTTTATTTTTATTTTAATTATATAAAGGTATTCGGGACTGATCTTCGTATACGGGGTGTATTTTTAAGACATATAGGGACATCTTAAATATATTAAGGGTGTTAGAAATATTTTAGGAGGGTTGTTATATCCTCCCCACCTTATTTTAGAACTCGTCCTCGAGGTCTACTGGAATAGGTGTGGATATTTCCTTTGCATCTCTGATTCAAGCTCCCACGTGTACTCTGATCCTCTCTTGGAATCCCATTTTACTTTGACTAGAACTAATCTCTTGTGCTTAAGATTCTTGACTTTCCTGTCTTCGATTTGTAGAGGCTTTTCTACGAACTTGAGCTTTTCATTTATCTCTATATCTTTAAGAGGTACCATTAATGTTTTGTCGGTTATACACTTTTTGAGATTACATACATGAAATACGTCATGTATTCCTGCCATTTCCTCTGGCAGTTGTAGCTGATAAGTTACTGGTCCTATTCTTTTAATAATCTCAAAGGGTCCAACATACCTGGGGCTTAGTTTTCCTCTTTTTATTAATCTTACCACTCCTTTCCAAGGAGAAACTTTTAATAAAACTTTGTCTCATACCTGAAATTCCAATGGTTTTCGCCTGTTATCAGCATAGCTTTTCTGACGATCGCATGCTGCTTTTAGTTGTTCCTTGACTTGAATAATCTTGTCTGTTGTCTATTTCTGGTCCAGATAATTGCTTTTCTCCAATTTCTGCCCAACAGACTGGGGTTCGACACTTTCGTCCATAAAGTGCTTCGAATGGTGCAACATTGATACTGGTATGATAGCTGTGGTTGTAAGAAAATTCTATTAATGGTAAGTGATCGTCCCAATTTCCTCCGAAATCAATTACACAAGCTCTAAGCATATCTTCCATTGTCTGAATCGTCCTTTCACTTTGTCCATCCGTTTGAGGATGATAAGCGGTGCTTAGATTCAACTTGGTTCCCATTGCTTTTTGGAAACTTGTCCAAAAATGAGAAGTAAAACGGCTATCTCTATCAGAAACAATTGATAAAGGAATTCCATGTAATGAAACTATTTCATTTACATAAAATTTGGGTAGTTGTTCCATACTGAAAGTCTCCTTCATTGGTAAGAAATGAGCAAATTTCGTTAGTCTAACTACAATCAACCAGATTGTATCATTACCTTTTCGTGTCTTGGGTAATTTGGTAACAAAGTCCATGGTAATCAATTCCCATTTCCATACATGCATTTCCAATTGCTATAATAAACCTGAGGGTTTCTTGTGTTTCGCTTTGACCTGTGAACAAGTTAGAAATTTGGCAACATAAGCTGCTATATCCTTTTTCATTCCTATCCACCAGAAATTCTTTCTTAAGTCTTGATACATTTTATCACTTCCAGGATGCATGGTATACTTAGACTTATGAGCTTCTTCTAATATATGGTGGCGTAGGTTTCCTAGTTTAGGTATCCAAATTCTTTTCTTATGGAATCTCCAAATTCCATCTGTTCCTTGTTCAAATTCCGTACTCATTCCTTTCAATTTCTCAGTATCATCCTTGATTACTGATTCTTGTGCTTTCCTAATTTGATCATTTAATCTATCTGCATATTTAAATTAAGAGAACGTACTCTTTTTGGTTTTTCGTGATATTTTCGACTTATAGCATTGGCTACTACGTTAGCTTTTCCTGCATGATACAGGATATTACAATCGTAATCACTTAATATCTCCATCCAACGTCTTTGTCTCATATTTAATTCTTTTTGCCCGAAAACGTATCTTAAACTTTTATGATCAGTGAAATGGTAAACTTACTACCGTAAAGGTAATGTCTCCAAATTTTCAGAGCAAAAATCATGGCTCCTAATTCTAAATCATGGGTTGTATAATTTTCTTCATGATTCTTAAGTTGTCTAGATGCGTAGGCTATAACCTTTTAACGTTGCCTCAAAACACATCCATAACCTAATTTAGAAGCATCACAATAAATTACAAAATCTTCAGTTCCTTCTGGTAATGCTAATATGGGTGCGTTGGTTAATCTTTGCTTAAGGATTCTAAAGGCTTCTTCTTGTTTTGATCCCCATTCAAACTTAACAGATTTACATGTTAGCTTAGTTAAGGGAATGGCTATTCTAGAAAAATCTCGAATAAATCTTCTATAATAACCGGCCAATTCTAAGAAACTTCTAACCTCAGTTGGTGACTCAGGGGTTTTCCATTTGGTAATTACCTCAATCTTGGTAGGATCCACATGAATTCCTTCATGATTGACTAAATGTCCAAGAAACTGCACCTGTTCTAACCAAAACTCGCATTTCGAAAATTTAGCATAAAGCTTTTATTTTCTCAACAAATTTAGAAGTGCATGCAGATGCACTGCATGTTTGTGACACCCCAGGAAAACCAGGAAACCACACAACCTAACTAGCTTCCTCAGTAACTGTTTTGGTCAAAAATTACCGAAGTAATTAAGTGATCAAATTAGTTAAGTGAGGTAGTGTGCTAAGAATGTGTATCGAAAATATGCTGATTAAGTTGTTTGTAAAAACAGTTTTCAGGACATGGCTCAGGATATCGAGCGGTATCTACAATCAAACAATGAACAAAAATGTAAAGGGTGACACAGGATATACGAGGAAAGCCCTTGGTCAATCTAGATCGCCGGCACAAAACCTCGGGAGCTGACAATCGCAGCTGCCTTGTTCTTCTTATTGCTTCAGATATCAGAATACAGTGAAGGATATGATGCGGATCAACTAAGTGTTACAATGTGATTTCGATACAAGTGTAAGTGTGTTGTGAGTGTTTACAGCTAGAGAGAAAGAGAGTTCGAGAGATTGTGTGTGTTCTAATCTGATCCGATCAATCCTTTTTTATAGTAAAAGAAACTAACTAACTAGCCTATTATTTCGGGATTTAACGAATATTCCTTATGTGAACGTTGTAGTCCACGTCTTCCGGCTTCAACCTCCATAATCTAACAGATTTGCCCGAGTCTTGTGGAGAAGAAGTCCACTTGAACGTTAGAGACTTGCACCATTTAATCTGTACGTGAATTAATCAGTTACTACCAGGATACTGCATCAGGATGTTACCAATATCCTGATCCGATATCCTGATCACAACAAAAAAACATAGTCAGAATATTATCCAGGATATATGAGTAGAAAACCACCCATAACAATTATCCCCAAAATATATCTGTTGGTATACCAATTCCAACGGATATATTTTAAAGCTTATCTCGTAAATCGAGGTTATTAAGTTGAAGCGACGGTCGAGATATCATTGTGCAACTTCCAACGCGGTTTACACTCAATGGCTATCCATTATGCCCCTATATCTTCTCTCTTTCTGTTTGAAAACCAAACATCATCAACAAAATCTCCAGGTAATTATTCATTATTTCTTCCTTCCCTGCTAATCTTCTTCATTCTACTCTCAATGGCTACTAGAATCCGTTCTCATACTGGTGAATCGACGGAGACCTTCATCCAACAAAACCTTCTCAAGAACTCCGAGAAGGAGATCTGTTCCTTCAATAATGCAGATATCGCAGCATTGAGAGCCTCCGACGCCTTTCCGGACAGTGCGATCATCAGACCATTCAACCGGTCAGTTCGATCGGACGTTTCGTCTGTCGATTGGGTCTGTTTTCCGGCATATCCCTTCTTACTAGGTCTTCGGTATCCTTTTCCCGACTTTATGATGCAATTTTTTCGAACCACCGGTCTTTGCTTTGCCCAAACAATGCCCATGGTTTGGAGGGTACTGATCGTAGTTAACCAAATAAAAACCTCCACTTTGCTGACCTCTGCATCGAGGATATCCCGATCACCTATCGTCTCCGATCTCATGGTTCCAGCCGGTTTTTACTTTTTTTCCACTTCCAGTAAACCCCTCATTCTCAAAGCCACCAAAAACGAGGATGGATGGCAACGGAAATTCTTCTTTGTTAAGCGAGACTCCATCTCTGAGGGTGCTAGCCTCCCGGTGGAGTGGTTAACCACTTGTAGGATTTAGGGTTTTAAGAATATCCCCAAATACCCCTTGGGTCTATATCCTGTACTGATACTTTCTTTATTTGGCCTTTATGCAGTGAACTTTAAAGAAGTAGCTCCTCCTACTGAATAATCTGAAAAGAGAATCAAAGCGATTTACAAGTTACCGGAAGGTGATAGGAGCTTTTCCACACACCTCCCAAGTTCCAGCCAATATTCATCGTCTGACATGTCTGGTAAGGGTTATTCAGCAAATGACTAATTAGTTCAATATAATGACAGAGTAGAAAAGATTTAGAACTTCTCTTTTTATGCAGCGCTGGCCAAAATCCAAGAAGTTTTTGACCTTGAGGAGTTGGACAGTTACTCCGACCCTGTCCCGGTCAAGAAAGAGCCAAATCCAAAAACTATTGCTTCATCCAAGCCAAGTAGCTCTAAAGCCGCCATTCCCAAGCCTTCATCAGCTACCAAGCCCCGGACCTCTAGTTCCCGTAATAGGAAAGAGACTGATTCGCCCGCCGCTTCCGAAACATTTCCCTACGAGAATCACGGGTTTGTCGAGGCAAGCGGTGTTTTGGTCAAAAATCAGGCTAGGATAATGCAACCAAATCTTTTGTTGTGAGGTGTGATGCTTATATCAATGAACAAATGTATGAACAACCTGTGAATGAAATAAACAAGTGACACAAGGATTTATACAAGGAAAAAGCCCTTGATCAATGTATGATCTCCGGCATAAAAAACCTCGGGTGATGGAAACTACCGATCACCAACTATAATTAAACAAATGATCGTTACAACTCGGGATGATAACAAGCTTGTTACAAGGATCACTAGTGTGTAATGTGTTCGTAATCGCCAATGAACTGTTGAGAGCTGTTTCGAGTGTGTGTGTTTTTGCTAACTTGTTCTAATTCAAGCTGTTATCCCCTTTTAAAAATAGAAATAATCTAACAAACTAACTATCCGCTAAATGTGCAAGCTTCCCACGATCTCCATAACGTTCACGAAGGCTATGCACGTGTGGAATTGTAAGGTATATTCCCCTGGAATCTCGGCAAGACCAAGTCCCATTTGAATACTCCTGCAAAAACAAGCTCACATACAATGGAAACAACCGTTAGTGTTAGGATAACAATGAGGATCCTGGATCCTTAATTCTGCAGCGTCTTCTGAGGATCCTTAATTCAAACAGAATTAAGGATCCGTGATCCTGGCTGCACTTGTGGATCCGTGATCCTTAGATTTAGAAAATCCATCCCTAACAATTGCCCCCAAAATATGAGGAATAAAATATCACTTAATGAGTCATATTTTTCAACATTATCTGCAACGAACTAGCCAACGGGAATATAGCCGTTAGAATCGAACTAGCCGTTACACATCACGCGTCACCAAAGTGACAACCTGCAGAATCATCATTATATATATAGGTTAGAGATAAGGATCAATTCTGCATTTAAATTCGAGCGAGACTTCCTTTTAAATCCTCATTCAAAGATCGATCAGGTATCTCTCTTCTCCTTCTCTCTTCATCTTCTTACTCTATTCTTCTTTTTTTATCACCACCCATGGCAAAGATGGTTCTTCGATCCTCACCCGCCAAGGATCCAAAGAAGGATGATTCCTTGAAAAGCCAAGGGATCATCAAAAACCCCTCATCTGAGATATGCCGCTTCACCGACCCGGAGATTGACCGGATTCGCCACTATTTTCCGGCGGATACCGTCTTTAAACCTTTTGATCCTACTGCCAAAAGTGACTCCGTCTCCGACACTTGGGTTGCTTTTCCGGCCACCCCATTCCTGATAGGATTCTCCTATCCTTTCCCTGCCTTTACCCAATCCTTCTTTGCACTCACCGGTATGTGCTATATCCAAGCCATGCCGATGATGTGGAGGGTTCTACATACCTTAGAAAACATCATAGAGCAGGAAGGTATAGAGATAGGAATGTCGGAACTGGCTGAGCTGTATAATCTTGTGAGCCATGGTTCACACCGTTACTTGTTCAAACATAAGCATGGTGATCCTCATCCAATCCTTAAAACCACAAAGAATGATACCCATTGGAAAAACCGTTTCTTCTTTGTAAAGAGAGATTCTATTCCAGACGGGAAAGATCTCCCCAAAGAGTGGACCACCCATGGTAGGACATAGGATCCTTATAGAAGGATCTTAGGGTAACCCTGTTTCTGTTGAGGATAACTGATCCTTTTCTGTTTTGCAGCTATCTCGGTCTCTCATCTCATTCAGTCACCCGCAACAAAAGAAAGAATCGCTGCCTTCTGGGACCTTGATCCTGCAGTTAGAACATTCCAGGCCAACACAAAGGATTCACAGGAAGTATCATCTGGTTCAGTCACCATGTCAAGTAAGTTTTTATATTTATGTATGATTAAATAGATATAAATTAAGGATACTTATCTGTTTTTTGCCATTTGTAGGTGCTGGAAAGTCCTTGAAATCAGCTTCTCGCTTCAGCGTCAGTGATCTTGATGCTGTCACTGCCCGGTCCGGCAAGAAACGAATTGCTACCAGCCCTAGCATCCCAATCCCTAAGTCTGTTACCTCCAAGGGCAAGGGAGGAAAGAAGAGGAAGACCGCTGATGATCTTGAAGGCCTGCCCCTCATCTGGCATCAGTTTGAAGAATACTTCTCTGAGGTAAGGATCCTTGATCCTTAAATCTATTCTGCCCCTTTTTGAGGATAACGGATCCTGACAAGCGTCACCCTTTCTTACAGAAATTTGCTGAGATCCAGATGCTCTTTGATGCGTATGTTGAGGAGGCTGAGCAAAAGGAGCTGGAATTCCAAAAGCTATTCCTGGCTAAGGATCAAACCATCTCTACCCTCGAGAAGGAGCTCAACTTGGCAAAAAAGCAGCTGGTCATGGCCCATATTACTTCTGATCAGGAGAAAGCTGAAGTGATGGAGGGTGCTAAGCTATCTGCCGCCATTGCTATGCTCAAAATCAAATTGCAGATGGCACAAGAGGCTGAGGATCCTAGCTTCGATATGACTGCTTGGGACCAAGAAGGCTGGAAGGCCAAGTTAGCTGAGCTGGACGATGAAGAGGAGACTGTAGAGGTTCTGGCAATCGAGGCTAGTGGCAGCGGGGTGAAGGATCAGGCTGGTGATGCAGAGGCTGGAGGTGATGGTGATGCAGCGAAGGTGTAGGCTGCAACAATGGGCGATGATGGATTTATCTAGATGCGGCCGGAGCCCATTTTTTATGGTTTAAAAGTTTTTTGATTGTTGATGTTTTCAAACAATGCTGGTATGTACTTAAACAATAGTAATTAGATTTAAGGATCACCGATCCTTCAGACAATAGGTAGGATTACAAATGGTGGAGGGATCCTCTGTTTGGGGGATGAAGCCATTGTGATCCTGCTGTCTTTTTATTCCTGCACTTAGACCTTGTTAATATGGATACCCTTTGCCAACCCAAGTGGACGGGCCACGTTTTGCTGGTAGAAACTTGGGTTGGCAATTTTGACAACCTTTTAAGGGTTTAACTTTTGGTAAATAAAAGCTTAATCTTTTGACTATCTCATGTGTTGTTACATTTGTGAATACTTTACCTTTCAGTTGCTATGATACACTTTGTTTGAATTCATAAGTTAAGAATAAAAGTTTAGTAAATTATGTCAAAAAGTTTAGGATATGATCAAGGATCAAATATCCTATAATCGAAAAATTCAAAAAAGTGATGTAACTTAAGGATCATGTATCTTGTTGTCAAAGAATAAGGGTCACTTAGACAAATAAAGAACAAAATTAAAGTGATCAAGGATCATACCTGAGAATCCAAGTTAGGATCCTAAACCTTTAATATTTACAATCATGATAACCAAAAGACAAACATTAATAAAAGGTTAGGATCAAGGATCCTTAGCTGTTTAGCTTCAAAAACCTGAAATGGAACATAACTTGGGACTAAGTCAATATAAGAGAAGAGTTAGCAACTGGGGACAAGCCCAACAATTCTGGGGACAAGCCCAATATACTGGGGACAAGCCCAAAAACTGGGGACAAGCCTAAAAAACTGGGGACAAGCCCAAAAAACAGGGGACAAGCCCAAAGGATCTTCTGTAAACTGGAGTATGGCCCTCACTGGTGACTATCCAAACTTAGTGACATGAAAATGCCAAAACCTTAGCTAACGTGAAAACGTTAGAAACCTTAGGAACGGATGTATGGTACGTCTACCATTATACGTAGGATCCCAAATACAGCCAGTACAATGAAATTGTCAGCCCCTAAAGCGGGTACTGGTCCCATTGCCTTGAACTACACCAGGATCATCGTGCGCTACTGGCGATGCTGGGGACAGGCCCAAAAAACTGGGGACAAGCCCAAATACTGGAGACAAGCCCAAAAAACTGGGGACAAGCCCAAATACTGGGGACAAGCCCATATCACTTTGGAGAATTCTGTGGATACTTGATCCTTCATAAAGGATATATCAACCTTCTGGAAAACTCAGAATTAAGTGAAGGAAGGATAAAGGATAAAGGATATAGGATCCTTCTCCTTGTAAACATGTTAATTAAAGAATTAAATAGATCGAATTTAGATCATTACCAGAGTGAGGATCATCTATCCTCTAAGGATCCTTCAAGGATACCGATCATGAAAATAGCTAAGGATGTTGGATCCTTATTACATGAAGTATCTCTTCAATTGGACAACATTCCAAGTTCTTGGTAGCAAATCTCCTTCCATTGTTAACAATCGATATGCCCCCTTTCCTGCCTCAGCTTCAATAAGATAGGGACCTTCCCATTTAGGTGCTAACTTGCCATCAGCAGGATTGGTGGTATTTTGGAATGCTTTCCTCAACACCATATCACTGTTTTGGTCGAAAATCAAGCAATGACAATGTAACCAAACTTTCTGTTGTGAGGTATGATGCTTGAATTGATGAACAATAATAAGGATCACTATGAAGTGTAATGAACAAATGACACGAAGATTTATACGGGGAAAAAGCCCTTGATCAAGAGTTGATCTCCGGCACAAAAACCCCGGGTGATGGAAACTACCGATCACCAACTTAAATTAAACAAACAATCTGTTACAACTTCGGATGATAGCGAGCTAAGTACAAGGATCACTATAGTGTATCGTGTAGAAATGTATGAAAAATGCTAAGTGTTTTGTCGAGAGCTGATGAGAGCGGTTGTATGAGTGTGTGTGTAGCCAAAAATAGCCAAGTGTTTCTAAAATAGCTCGCTACCCCTTTAAAAATAGAAAATATCAAGCCTAACTAACATTCCGCAAATCATGCAAGTCTTCCACGACTCCACAACGTCCATTTCTGACCAAGCACGTGCGGAATAGACTGAGAATATTCTCCAGGAATGTCTCCAAGACTAAGTCCAAGTTGATATTCCTGCAAAACATTTACGGATTCAAAGTAGACAATCGTTAGTACAGGGATCCTTATAGTGATCCATGATCCTGATCCTGCAACACTTCTGAGGATCACTACTTCAGACAGAATTGAGGATCACTAAATCCAACAGTAAATAAGGATCACTGGTCATTTAGAAATCCACCCCTAACAATTGCCCCCAAAATATAAGGAGTAAATATGTAAATAAATGAGTTATATTTTGTCGATCTTATCCGCATTTAACCAACGGATAACTAGCCGTTATAAGCGGACTAGCCGTTACGATCATGACGTCAGTGAGATGACTACCCTGCAGAATCATCATTATAAATAAGAGTTAGAGATAGGGATCATTTCACATTTAAGTTCAAGAGAACTCCCTTTAAATTCTGCTTCGACGATCAAACAGGTAACTCTTTTCCTTTCTCCTTTCTCATATTCTGCTCTTCTTTCTTTACCATCATCTCGTTCAAAAATGATGCTCCGAAGCTCACCGGGCAAGGATCACAAGAAGAACAGCCCCTTAAAAAGTCAAGGGATCATCAAAGATTCCGCAAAAGAACGCTGTTGTTTCACCGATGCACAAATTGATAGAATCCGCCACTGTTTTCCAGCAAATACTGTTATCAGATCCTTTGATCCTACTGCTCTTAGTGACAACATCTCTGAAACTTGGGTAGCTTTTCCAGTTACACCTTTCTCCATAGGATACACCTATCCTTTTCCAGCCTTTACCCAATCATTTTTCTCCCTTACCGGCATCTGCTACATCCAAGCTATGCCGATGATCTGGAGGGTCCTATATACCCTTGAAAGGATCATCGAGCAGGAAGGAATTGACCTAGGAATGTTGGAGTTGGCTGAGATGTATGATCTTACAACGTTTGGATCCCACCGATATTTGTTCAAACGTAAACCCGGAGAAGAACATCCCATCTTTAAGGCTACTAAAAACGATACCAATTGGAAACGGCGGTTCTTCTTCGTCAGAAGGGATTCTATCCCGGATGGAAAGGATTTGCCGAAGAAATGGAGCACTCATGGTAGGATAGGAGGATCCTTAGAAGGATCACTAAGTAAGCTCATTCTGATAATGATTACTAACATGGTTTTGTTTCTTTTTGTACAGCTATCACATTCTCGTATATCATTCCTTCAGCTGCCACCAAGGGGAGACTTGCTGCCTTTAGAAAGCTTGATCCTGAAACAAGATCATTCAAGACAATCACCCAGGATTCACAAGAAGTATCCTCAGGTTCTGTCACTATGTCAAGTAAGTATCCTGTATTTTGTATAGTCAAATATTTAAATAAATAGTTGAATAGAAATAGGATAAGGATACTTATCTGTTTTGAATGTGTAGGCGCTGGGAAATCCTCGAAATCTGCCTCCAAATTCAGTGTCACTGATCTTGACACTGTCAGATCCTCAAAGAAAAAGTCTGCTGCTAGCCCCTCCGTTGTAATCCCCAAGGCTACCACTTCAAAGGGAAGATGTGGAAAGAAAAGAAAAACCTCTGAAGCTGACAACCTTCAAGGCTTGCCTCTGATCCGCCATCAATTCCTCGAGTACTCTAATGATGTAAGGATCACTGGCTTAGCTTAGTTATCCTATCCTCTTGAGGATCATATGATCCTAACTTTGCATTGTCTTGTTTGCAGAAATTTACTGAAATTGAGGACTACGTTGGAAATGTTGAAGATCTTGAGGAGAAATACTCTGATCTCCAAAAGGTAGCAATGCTCAAAGACCTCAAGATCGCTTCCCTTGAAAAGGATCTCAACGATGCCAAAGCTCAAACAGCTGCCATTCTGATCAATTTTGATTATGAGAAGAGCGAGATCACGGAGGATGCTAAGGTCTCCGCTGCCATTGCCATGTACAAGACCAAGCTACAGATGGCTCAAGAAGCTCAGGATCCCGCCTTTGATAAGAGCAGCTGGGACATGGAAGGCTGGAAGGCCAGGCTGGCTGAGTTGAAGGATGAGGATGAGGCTGATGAGGTTCTGGAAATCGAGGCTAGTGGCAGTGGCAAGGATTATGCGAAGGATACTGGAGCTGGAGGGGATGATGATGCAGCGAAGGTGTAGGCTGCATGAATGGGCGATGAAGGACATTTCTAGACGCAGCCGGAGCCCATTCTTCTTTTAGGTTTGGTTATGGTTCTTGTTTTGATGATGTTTTTGTTAAACAATGATGGGTTGTACTTAAACAATAGTAATTAGGGCTAAGGATCATGGATCCTTTGAACAATAGGTAGGATTACAAATGGTGGAGGGATCCTCTGTTTGGGGGATGAAGCCATTGTGATCCTGCCGTCTTTTGATTCCTGCACTACCAAGACCCTTAGACAATGGACACCCTTTACCTACCCCAGCGGACGGGCCATGTATTGCTGGTAGATGCTCGGGGTAAGTAATTTTGACAACCTTAAGGGGTTTAATCTTTTGTGAATAAAATAACTTTAACTTTTTGGCTTATCCTGTGTTGATATCCTTGTTGATATTTTATTTTCCAGCTGTTGTGATGTTTATTTTGTTTAAACTTATCAAGTAGAGAAAAAATTTAAGAAATATCCCCAAAAAGTTAAGATATGATCAAGGATCACATATTCCATAGCCGATTAGTTTTGAAAAGTTATATAGTTTAAGGATCACAAGTTCAGTTGTCAAAAGATAAGGGTTACTCAAATAAATAATGAATAGAATCAAAATAGTTAAGGATCATACATGAGAATCCAAGTTAGGATCCTAACCTTTAACAGTTGTAAACAGGGTAATCCAAAAGACAAACCTTAGTAAAAGGTAAGGATCAAGGATCCTTGGTCATTTATCTCCAAAAACCTGAAATAAGGTACAACTTGGGACTAAGCCAACATAGGATTAGAGTTAGTAACTGGGGACAAGGCCAACAATTCTGGGGACAAGCCCAATATACTGGGGACAAGCCCAAAGGATAACTGGGGACAAGCCCAAAAGATAACTGGGGTCAAGCCCAAAGGATCGTATGTAAACTGGAGTATGGCCCTCACTGGCGACTATCCAAACTTAGTGACATGAAAATGCCAAAACCTTAGCTAACGTGAAAACGTTAGAAACCTTAGGAACGGATGTATGGTACGTCTACCATTATACGTAGGATCCTGAATATAGCCAGCACAATGAAATTGTCAGCCCCTAAAGCGAGTACTGGTCCCATTGCCATGAACTATACCAGGATCATCGTGCGCTACTGGCGAACCTGGGGACAGGCCCAAACTGGGGACTAGCCCAAATAACTGGGGTCAAGCCCAAATAACTAGGGTCAAGCCCAAATAACTGGATACTTCTGTGGATACTCACTCCTTAGTTAAGGATACCTGAACCTTCAAAACTTAGAATCAAGTGAAAGGAGGATAAAGGATGCAGGATCCTTATCTCTATATAAGAGAATAAAAGAATGAAATAGTTTGAGATTAAAAGATTACCAAGATGAGGATCATCCGTTCTGTAAGGATCCTTCAAGGATACTGGTCAGGTAAGGATCATGGATCCTTGTCACATAAAGTATTTCTTCAAATGGACAGCATTCCAAGCCCTTGGTAGCAAATCACCTTCCATTGTTAGCAATCGATATGCCCCCTTTCCTGCCTCAGCTTCAATCAAATAGGGGCCTTCCCATTTTGGTGCCAATTTTCCATCAGCAGGATTGGTGGTATTCTGAAATGCTTTCCTTAATACCATATCACCAACTTGGAATTTCCTGATCCTAACATTTTTGTTGTAAGCTCCAGCCATTCTTTGTTGATAACTGGCCATCCTTATCCTTGCTAAATCCCTGATTTCTTCTATAGTATCCAAGTCTTGAATCAAGTTTTTAGCATTTTCTTCAGGATCACGAATGCTTGTTCTTGCAGTTGGAACCACCATCTCTGTAGGGATCACTGACTCTGCCCCAAATACCAAAGAAAATGGAGTTTGGCCTGTAGCATTCTTGGGAGTTGTCCTATCAGCCCAAAGCACATAAGGTAGTTCTTCTGCCCATTTTCCTTTCTTGGATCCAAGCTTCTTCTTCAGATTGTTGATGATGATCTTATTGGATGACTCTGCCTGACCATTAGCTTGTGGATGGACTGATGTTGATGTTATCATCTTAATCCCCCAATTGTCACAAAAGTTAGTGGTTCTACTCCCAATAAATTGGGATCCATTATCACAAATAATTTCAGAAGGGATGCCAAATCTAGTAATAATATTTCTTTTAATAAAGGATATAACTTCCTTTTCTCTGACTTGAGCAAAGGCTTCAGCCTCTATCCACTTAGAGAAGTAATCAGTCATAGCAAGCATGAATACTTTTCCACCTGGTGCCTTAGAAAGCTTTCCAACTATATCCATTCCCCATCTCATGAATGGCCAAGAAGAAGATATAGGATGCAAGAGCTCTGCTGGTTGGTGAAGGATATTACTATGCCTCTGACAAGGATCACACTTCTTGGCATACTCCACAACATCCTTCTTCATAGTGGGCCAATAGTATCCTGTCCTCAGGATCCTTGAGAATAATGCCCTGCCCCCAGTGTGGTTTCCACAATCTCCTTCATGGAAATCCTTTAGGACTTCTTGAATTTCAGGATCCTCAATGCATCTTAAATAAGGTCCTGCAAAAGATCGTTTATACAATATATTATTTAATATTGTAAATTGAGATACCTTAATTTTGAAAGCCCTTGGGTTTTCTCCTGTAGGAATTTCTCCATATTGTATGTATTTCATGATTGGGAGTATCCATGATCTTGAATGAGATTGGATATCATCACTAGGGATGATTGCAGAATCTTCTCCTATCTCCATAGCTACATGATCCTTGATAGCAGGGGTCAGGATATGGATAATAGGGATCTCAATATCCTCAGGAATCTTCAAAGATGATCCTAGATTGGCTAATGCATCAGCTTCTGCATTCTCTTCCCTTGGTACCTGTGTCAAACTAAAGGATACAAAAGAGAGTGCCAATTCTTTGACTATCTCCAAATATTTGATTAGCTTTTCACCTTTAACAACATAGGATCCATTAAAGTGATTAGTGATCAATAAAGAATCTACATGTACCTCAAGATACCTGATGCTCATGTGCTTTGCAATTTGCAAACCAGCTATCAAGGCTTCATACTCAGCCTCATTGTTGGTAGTTTGAAATTCACAAGCTATGGAGTGGGGTATTATGTCCCCCTGTGGCGATTTTAGTAGTATTCTAAGCCCTGTTCCATTCACATTGGAGGATCCATCAGTAAACAGTATCCAAGGATCCTTGGTTTCTTCAAGCTGTTGGACTTCTAGTTCAGCTTCCTTTTGCAAATCACTACTGAAATCTGCCACAAAGTCAGCTAATGCTTGGGATTTAATGGCTGTCCTAGGCTCATATCTTATATCATATGCACTCAACTTCACTGCCCACTTAGCCATCCTTCCTGACATTTCAGGTTTCCTGAGAACATTCTGGATTGGGAAATTAGTTTTAACAATAATGGCATGAGTCTCAAAATAATGTCTTAATTTAGTAGATGCCATAATTAATGCAAGGATAAGTTTTTCTAAATGTGAATACCTGGATTCAGCATCAAGTAAGCTCTTACTTACATAATAAACAGGATGTTGTGTACCTTGGTGATCCTTAACAAGGACCGCACTTACTGCTTTTGAGGATACCGCCAAATATAAGGATAACACATCTCCCTTTTCTAGTTTCATTAAGGCTGGGGCTGAGGATAGGTAATCCTTAAGAGCTTTAAGGGCACTTTCATGCTTCTCAGTCCATTCAAATTTCTTGTTCTTCCTCAGGATGTCATAGAACTCCTTGCACTTTTCTGAGGATTTGGATATGAATCTGTTCAGGGCTGCGATCCTGCCAGTCAACCTTTGCACATCCTTAGCATTGGCAGGAGATTTGATATTCACAATAGCCTTAATTTGCTCTGGACTTGCTTCAATGCCCCTCTTTGTTAACATATATCCTAAGAATTTACCTGCCTTTACACCAAAATGACACTTAGAAGGATTAAGTTTCATATTATACTTATCAAGGATATTGAATGCTTCCTCCAAGTCTTTAAGGTGATCCTCAGCTCTTTTGGACTTAACCACCATGTCATCAATATAGACTTCCATAGTGTGTCCAATTTGGTCCTTGAACATCATATTGACTAGCCTTTGGTAAGTAGCACCTGCATTCCTTAATCCAAATGGCATAGCAATATAACAATATATACCAGTTGGGGTCATAAAGGCTGTATCCTCTTGATCGGATGGTTCCATCTGAATTTGTTGAAATCCAGATGAAGCATCCATAAAAGTTAACAACTCATGACCCGCGGTAGCATCCACCATGGAGTCAATGTGGGGTAATGGGAAAGGATCCTTGGGACATGCCTTGTTTAAATCTGTAAAATCGACACATACCCTCCACTTTCCATTTTTCTTTTGAACAACAACCACATTGGCTAACCATCTTGGATACTTAACCTCTCTAATCATACCTGCTCGAAGTAGCTTATCTACCTCTTCCTGGATAATAGCATTTATTTCAGGTGCAAACTTCCTCCTCTTTTGATGAATTGACTTGAATGACCTGTCAATGCCAAGTTTGTGAGTAATTATATCCTTAGATATACCTGTCATGTCTTCATGTTTCCAGGCAAAGGTGGTTTTCCTTCTTTTGAGAAAGGATACTAGCTCCCGTTCAATATCGCTAAGGATCCCTGACCCTATGAAGATCTTGGATTCAGGATCATCAGGATCCATAAGGATTTCTTTCAAATCTTGTTCTCTTGCCTCCAAGACATCTCTTGAAGGATACTTTAATTGCTATTGCTCCCTTGGTCTTGAGGCTGGTTTCATTGATGAGGTATAGCAGTTCTTAGCCTCCTGTTGATCACTCTCAATTTTTACCACTCCCCATGGACTTGGAAGCTTTACACACTGATGATAGGTGGATGGGACTGCCTTCATATCATGTATCCATGGCCTGCCAAGGATAACGTTACAACACGATAAGCAATCAATAACACAAAACTTTTGATAAGAATGCAATCCTTCAATATAGATTGGGAGTTTGATGTCCCCCAATGTATTCTTTGTTTCCCCACTGAATCCCACAAGTACTGAGGATCTTGGGATAATATCGGACTCTGGGATATTCATTTTCTTGAGAACATCCAGCTGAATGATGTTCACAGAGCTTCCTCCATCTATAAGGATCCTGCGAACAAAGTGGTTAGAAATAAACAATGTAATTACAAGACCGTCATGATGAGGATCCTGGATGTCAACACGATCATCCTCATCAAAAGTAATGACTTTATCCTGGGTGACAACGGAGGTCCTGACGGGTCTGTCTCCATTATCTATCTTGGTTTCCTTAGCGTGTCTTTTTGCTGCTGAGAAGGATGTACCACAGATGTCTGATCCACCGGATATGAAATTTATGACTTGTGCATCTGCCGGAGGAGCAGGAGCCCTTTCCGGGATCCTTTCAGGATCCTGGGTTCTTGACTTCTTTCGTCCCAAGAGTTCCTTTAAATGCCCCTTGCTCAACAAATAACCAATTTCCTTTCTAAGTGCAATACATTCTTCAGTGAGATGCCCAAAATCCTCATGATATGTGATGTATTGCAAAATACATCTTTTATTCGTGTAAAGTTTGTATAGTTTTCATTACATTTAGTTTTGTTTTTCGTTAGAATGTGCATGCTATTGATTAAATCGTGTTTTGCAGGCCTTGATGCTTAAATATGCGGGAAACCGAGTGAAACGAGTCAAAACATCGAAGTGTCAAGTCTTGGACCATGTTAGAAAGGTCGGGGGGTTGAAATAGAGTTAAAAGGCTGAAAAATCACTCTCTGGCACCCCGTGGGAAGTTTTCTGGCACCCGGCGAGAGTCTGAAGGTAGTACATGAGCTGAAAAACAAGGTGGCACCCCACCACCCATTCCTTCAGTGGGTGGCGGCCGGCCAGAAGCCTAGCTGGCGATTTTTTGTTATGGAAAGTCATATATAACATCTTAAACTTGGAAAAGAAACCCTAATTTGATTTTTGGGACTTCTTGGGCAATCTTTGAGCATTCTTGGAGCAATTTTGGAGTTCTTGAAGCATAGGAATCATCGGTACAAGTTCGGGGAAGAAGACTTGAAGATCTAATCTGGTTTTCTAGTTCTTTGTTCTTGACTTTTCTTACGAAACTTGTTATGATGAATTCTTGTTTAAACATCTTTGAATTGTTTTCACGTTTTAACATGCTTGGCTAATTTCATAAACCACCTAGACTTGATGAATGGATTAATATAAAGATTTTACCGTTTTCGTTATTTGCATGATTGTTATGGGTGACTGTGTTTAGTAAGAGGTTTGATTTAATGGTTTGATGTGTATGCGTACTTTGAATTGGTTTATTGTTATTATTTGCTTCATATGATTCTTAGTGACGGTCTATATCACAACATAGAGTCATATTAGGGTTTAGGGTTTCGGTGAGTGTCTATATCACGTTAGAAGACCTTCACTCTTTAGGGAGAATTGCGCAATAACCCCTAGAAGTAACTGGTAATAATTTGCTAAGTCTTAGTGTTCTACTAGTCCTAATAACTGGGAAGTGAGGGGCTATTGGTAGGTCTTACCCGGCGAATTGCTTTAGATAGGCCTTGGGAAAGGTTATGTCTTGGTTTACCTGTCGGTCTTATTAGTCTATCAAGTCAAACTAATTACTTTAAACTACCCTAGATCTAGGATTGGGAAAGAATAGGTCAACATTAGGGTACTTACACAATAATTAGACAACTGGGAAGACGTCTAATAACCCGTAGAATTAACGGCCTAGGTAGTTCCACAGGTTTCTCCTTGAGAAGGGTCGAGGGGCCTCGTTGGTTCTTAATAGGTTTAGTATTTTAAGATCCCGGTTCCATAACTCATGCATTTAACTTAATCGGTAACTTCTTAAAAACAATCCAGGATTCTTGTCTAGGTGGTCCCGTTCTTATATAAGAAAAGTTCATAGTCTAGTTTTAGTTAACTTAATAGTTTAATATAGATTTCCTAGTTTTTCAGTAACCCCCCCCCCCCCCAAAACAAATAAACAAGTTTTAGTCATGTCTGTCAGTGTCTAGTCAGAGTCTAGTTTACGTAATTTATAGAGTCTCGTGGTTCGATATCCGGACTTCCTAGGTTATACTACATTGATCGGTACACTTGCCGATTGTGTGGTTTTAGGTTGAGTCTAGATTTAAAGCTTTGTAGTGTCTAGTTTAGAGAGTCTAATATAGTTGTTTTTAATAGTCTGTTTAGCACACATCAAGTTTTTGGCGCCGTTGCCGGGGACTCTTGGTAATTGCGTTCATTAGCTTTGATAGATTTACTTGACAAATACGTGCTATGTGTTTACTTTGTTTTGTGTCTTTTATTTTCATCTTGAGTCATAGTAACTAGTGTTTGTTTGCTTTTCTTGTGTTCAGGTTTTTGCTTGTAGTGGATGCCACATCTGCGCTCGCACGGACCGCCACCACCAGTCAAGCAGTCATCATCTCAACTGGGCGAAGGCCCAGAGGTTAGTTCTTCATCTTCATATTTTCCCGTTTTCCCAGATTTCGACACCATTCCCATAATTGTTCCACCACCTTCACCAAACCATTCACCTAAGGATTCCCCACCCAATAGTCCCACTTCTAGTACCTCTAGCGAACCAGAAAAGGTAGAGCAAATGGCCAACCCTAGGCAAACCGTCCATCAGCAAGCCACTCAGGATTTCACCGGCCTTGCTTCACCCATCACCGTCCCACCCATAGTTAGTGACAATTCATGGCAGATTCCATCGTATGCCATGCAGGCTATCACCAATACCATCCAATTCCATGGCCGAGACGATGAGGACGCCCCGGCCCACATAAACCGTTTCTCTCGTATGCTAGCTACCTTTAACCTTCACGGTGCACCCAACGATGCTACCTACCTACAGCTTTTCCCATTCTCCTTAGCCGGCCGTGCGGCTACTTGGTTGGACTCTCAACCAACCGGTACTTTTACCACTTGGGCGGGGCTTCGTCAAGCCTTTTTGAACAAGTATTTCCCGCCCGCAAAAGCCTCACGTCTTAGGGACCAAATCCACTCCTTTCGCATGGAGCCCGACGAGCCTTACTGCCTTGCTTGGGAGCGTTTCCAAAACCTTTGTGCTCGTTGCTCCCAGCATGGTCTTTCTGATTGGGCTTTGTGTGAGAAATTCTATAACGGTCTCACCCAAGAGACTAGAGATAGGTTCGATACTAACGCAGGGGGGCATATGATGGGTATTCTTACAGTTGCAGAGTGTCTAGAGCGTTTTGAGGCATTTGCCCAGTCTCAATCTCAATCGCGAGCCGATCAGCGGTATCAAAGTGGTAATTCAAATACCACTACTAGTGCACCAGCCCGTGGGGTGAACCATGTCACTATGGACCCTAGTTTGGCCGCTGTGTTGGAAAACATGACTCGAGAGCTCAAGGAGATTAGAGCTAAGGTAGATAAGTGTGAGTTTTGCCGAGGGGGTCACGACACGAGTGCGTGTCCATTACTTGTTGGTGAGGAGCAGGTTGATTTCATAGGAGGAGGTTTCGTTAGAGGTCAATCTAGTGGGTTTGGTAATAATTTTGGTTCGGGTTGGCGTAATGATAATAATAATAATTTTGCTAATAACAACAATTTTCGCTCAAATGGACCCCCTGGTTTTCAAATAGCTCAAAATCCAAATAGAGGGCTAGGTTCACTCTTTGGTGGGGGTTCAAATGGGCAGGTCAAGGATGGGGGGTCAAATAATCAGGTTCAAACAGGTCAGGGTTCAAGTTTTGATTTAGGGGGCAGCATAGAAAGAATGGAGGCTATGATGAGCCAGCTAGTTGTTAGGGATCAAACCACCCAAAAGAAACTTAGCGAACATGACCTTATGCTTAAGAATCACCAAGCTGCTTTCCAAGACCTTCAAAGGGTTGTGGGTGATATGTCTAGGAAGTTAGAAGAGAGATTACCCGGTCAGTTTGCGGGTAACACCCAACCTAACCCGAATGCTCATGTAAAAGCCATTACCACTCGTAGTGGCAAAACGGTAGGAAACCCGAGTGTAGAGGAGAGAGTAGTTGGTGAGGATGGGGATTTTATAGATGAAGAGATAGAGATGGAGGCTCCCGGCAAAGTGCAAAAGAGGCTAAGCCCAGCAAGTACCGCACAGCCCGGTGAGTCTCAAAGTGAGAAGAAAGTTGAAAGAACCCCCATAGACGTTAGACCTTCACCCTATGTGAATCATGCGTATGTTCCGTTTCCCTCACGCCTTAAGAACCAAAAATACTCAAGGGAATATGGGCAATTCTTAGACATCTTCAAGCAATTGAAGATTAATCTTCCGTTTATCGAGGCACTCCAATCGATGCCTAAGTATGCAAAATTCTTGAAAGATCTTCTTAGGAACAAAGAGAAGTTATGGGAGTTGTCGAATGTCCCATTGCATGGAGGGTGTTCGGCCATTGTCTCAAATAAGCTTCCTGAAAAGCTTACCGATCCCAGTGTTTTTACCATTCCTTGTCTATTCGGTAGTAACACGAATACTAGAGCCTTAGCCGACCTAGGTGCTAGCATCAATTTGATGCCCTTTTCGCTCTACGAGAAGCTAGACTTAGGCGAGCTTTCACCTACCCGAATGACATTATCCTTAGCTGATAGGTCCGTGAAACACCCGAGGGGCATAGTTGAGAATTTGCTTGTTAAGGTTGATAAGTTCGTTTTTCCGGTCGATTTCGTCATTCTCGACATGGAAGCCGATGAAAACGTACCGTTAATTTTAGGACGCCCGTTCTTGAACACCGCTAAAGCTCTCATAGATGTCTCTTTAGGCACCATCACACTTAGAGCGGGCGAGGAATCGGTAGTTTTTAAGGTTATGAATTCGAAAGGGCCTAGTGATAGAGTGGATGCGGTATCGTTAGTGGGGGAGTGTGAGAAGGATGAGAGAGATGAGGAGAAGGTGGTGAGTGGTCCGAGTCTAGAGAAAGTAATAGGACTCAGGTGTGGGGACCCACCAGATAGGAGAGTAGAGGAGTTAGAGGAGAGAGTGGTGCATTTAGAATCTAAGATAGAGACACTGAGCAAGGCTCAGTGTGGGGATAGAGTTCGATATGACGAGTTTAGATTCAAATCGCAAGATGAGGAGTTGAGAAGTTACGAGAGAAATAAGGGTGTTCGGGTTGATTCGGGCAATAAGAATAATGGTGCTATAGCCCGTGAGAGTGTGTTTGGAGGTGAGTTGCATCTCTATGATCCGCCATAAGTATGTGAAAAGTTGAACACCCGAGTGTAGAGTTTGTACCGTTTGTATTTTCATTAAATTTTCGTATTTTTTAGTAGCTAACGGTCGTTTTTGTTAGTTTTTCGGGTCCTAGTTTGTGTCTTGAGTCATTTGCAGGAGTGCATTACCGAGGATTTGCAGGAATTCGCGAGAGAAATAAGGTTTGAGGTAAGTTATATACTTAGAAAAAAATCAAGGTTGAACTTTGATGGGTTTGGGGAAAAACATAAAATTTTTCTAAGGCATGAAAAAAAAAAATTAGACTCTTTCTGTTAAAAATGGCCTCTGGCACCCCGCTACTCACTAATACATATCTCGCCACCCGCCAGCACGTTAGTATTATTTTCGGAAATCGTTCACGTGGTGGCGGGCCGCCACCCATCACCTTACCTTCTTGCTTGCCGCCAGAGGACACATCTGAAGCCCATTAACTTTTAAACCCCAAAATTTGCACCCCACCAACCTGTTTCTTTTCCCCTTTAGCCGACCACCTAAACCTTCTTCCTCCATTCCTTCATCTCTCCGACCTGTTACTCATCTACCCTACCCCAACCACCGAATCACCTCATCTTCACTTACAGCCGACCACCCCCTCAATCCACCTCCTCACCATAACCGATAACCTCCTATTTTCCCCCCATTCACCCCCATTCCCCTCTACTTCCACGAACAGAAAACACCCCACAATTACAGCCGAAAACCCTAACTCCCTTGTACCACCATTCATCCACCGAAAACCTCCATTAACACCATCACACATCCGATTTCGTCTTGGGGATCGAACTTCAACCGAAAATCTCTTTACGTCTTCTTGTTTCTTGCGAGTTTAAGGTATGTCTCCTGCAAATTTCTGTACATTGAGTCCGATTTTAATAGTTTTAGTGGTCGAGTCTTGTAGTATAGTGTCGGGTCAGGTCTTTGTGTCCGTTTAGGTCTGTGTTTGGTCTGTGATGTCGAGTCAGTGTTGGGTGTGTGTAGGTTGTTTCGAGTCAGTTATATTGTTCAATGTCGGTCAGTTTTAGGTTACTCATTAGTTGTCGAGTGAGTCGAGTTGCATCTTTGTTCAGTCAACTGTCGGTCTTCGGGTCCGCAGTCATGTTTCGAGTCAGTCCTGATGTGTTCGTTGATTGTCGAGTCCGTTGTTAGAGTCCGTATGTCGATTGTTTAGTCGGTTTTGTGGGTTTGGTCCGAATATCTGTGAGTCGTGTTAATTTGGCTTTGTAAATCAGAACGTGGAGTGATTTTTAAGTCAACGTTTCGTGTCTAGTGTCACATGTGTTAGTGTCAAGCGTTTTATGAGTCGGTTTTTGGTCAATCGTTGGTCGTAGTTAAGTAAATTTTATAGTTGAGTTAAGTCGGTCGTGGTGTGATGTTAAGTCACTTAGTGGAGTCGTCTATGTCCTTGTCTCGTATTTCGTGTCCCTTTTATGCAGGTTTAAGGTTTGAGTTAGCATGGTTGCGGGTGGCATGGTTTGGTTCAAGTTGTTTGGATTGATTTGATGTCGGAATTGATTAATGATAGAAAGGGGGGTGGTTGTGTTGTTCTATTTGGATGTATTTTCTAACGGGTCAAGTTAATATGAACAACGGGGCGGTTTGCTTAAGTTGCTTGGAATATTGCTGGCATGGCTTGTAGTTCAAGGATGCGAGTGTTGATATGGAGCATCCAGTTCAGGTTGATTGTGTTAGCCGCTTTCGTTCGCGTGTCCGAGGTTAGGAGTTGTATGCTGAGCGCTTATCGAATTGGAGGGCTTATGTGGAAACGACTGGCACTTTGACAGTCTCACATACACAGCTAAGTCGTTTCCCTTTTTGTTGTTGTATATTTTATTTATTTCGTTTGCAGTTTTTATTTTTCTTAGGTAGTGTTGTGTCGTATTTTCGTTCTTGCATTAGGGACAATGCAATCTCTAAGTGTGGGGATGGGATACTTGTAAATATTTGAGTCATAAATATGAAAAACACAAAAAAAATTAAAAAATTGAAAAATCCAAAAAAATTAAAAAAATAGAAAATGTCTTTCGAATAAAAAAAAAGTTTGCAAATTAAAGCGGAAAATGATAGAAAAAATGAATTTTTGCTCGGGTTCGAATAATAATAATATGAGATTATAATAAATCGAGCTTGCGTCTAGGTTGGGATATGTGGATAGGCCCGGGTTTGGTTTTAAGTCCCTTTGAGTTAAAATATATCTTAATTGTCGGTCTGCTAGTGGGTTTTCGCCTGGGAAATATGGGAAACTAAAACTGCCGATAATAGTATAAGGGGCACCGTTATAAGTTAAAACTGTTAGAGTTTGTGATCATGCGAGAAAAATAGTAAGAAAAAAAAAAAGAATAAAAAGAATAAAAAGTGAGCTAGAAACTAAATGAAAGTAACACAGGTCTATGTAATCCGAGTTGGGGATAGCGACTCTACAGCCGGAATGCCTCTGGGATGTGTGAAATCGACTTGCCGAATAAAAGTACCGAAACCTAAGTAATCTGTGGTTGGGGATCGCGACTCTACAGCTGGAATACCTCTTGGTTAGGGAAAGCATCGTCTAGACTCATGAGAGAAAAAAAAAAAAAACAAAAAGCAAAGCAAAAATAGAAAAAAAATGGAAAAAAGAAAAAATTTGATTGTAAACTCTCTTGGTTTTGATATAAGACGGTTAGGAATTGGTCCAGTGATCGTTCCTTTAGTCCTATAAGCTTGAGGTGGGAGTAGGTGGACCGTAGATTCTGGTGTGAGACCCTAGGTAGACTGACCGCATTTAAATTAAATTTACATGATAAGGGCTTAGGATTGGACTTGGGTTTAAAGTGGACAAGTATATTCGCAATCGCAGCTAACGCAAGTCTTGATTTTAATTAATTATACCTATGTTTTTGACCCGAGTGATTATTTGTTTCTGATTCCGTTGCATAATTCTATTTCGAGGACGAAAAAAGAGTAAGTGTGGGGATCTTTGATGTATTGCAAAATACATCTTTTATTCGTGTAAAGTTTGTATAGTTTTCATTACATTTAGTTTTGTTTTTCGTTAGAATGTGAATGCTATTGATTAAATCGTGTTTTGCAGGCCTTGATGCTTAAATATACGGGAAACCGAGTGAAACGAGTCAAAACATCGAAGTGTCAAGTCTTGGAGCATGTTAGAAAGGTCGGGGAGTTGAAATAGAGTTAAAAGGCTGAAAAATCACTCTCTGGCATCCCGTGGGAAGTTTTCTGGCACCCGGCGAGAGTCTGAAGGTAGTACATGAGCTGAAAAACAAGGTGGCACCCCACCACCCATTCCTTCAGTGGGTGGCGGCCGGCCAGAAGCCTAGCTGGCGATTTTTTGTTATGGAAAGTCATATATAACATCTTAAACTTGGAAAAGAAACCCTAATTCGATTTTTGGGACTTCTTGGGCAATCTTTGAGCATTCTTGGAGCAATTTTGGAGTTCTTGAAGCATAGGAATCATCGGTACAAGTTCGGGGAAGAAGACTTGAAGATCTAATCGGGTTTTCTAGTTCTTTGTTCTTGACTTTTCTTACGAAACTTGTTATGATGAATTCTTGTTTAAACATCTTTGAATTGTTTTCACGTTTTAACATGCTTGGCTAATTTCATAAACCACCTAGACTTGATGAATGGATTAATATAAAGATTTTACCGTTTTCGTTATTTGCATGATTGTTATGGGTGATTGTGTTTAGTAAGAGGTTTGATTTAATGGTTTGATGTGTATGCGTACTTTGAATTGATTTATTGTTATTATTTGCTTCATATGATTCTTAGTGACGGTCTATATCACAACATAGAGTCATATTAGGGTTTAGGGTTTCGGTGAGTGTCTATATCACGTTAGAAGACCTTCACTCTTTAGGGAGAATTGCGCAATAACCCCTAGAAGTAACTGGTAATAATTTGCTAAGTCTTAGTGTTCTACTAGTCCTAATAACTGGGAAGTGAGGGGCTATTGGTAGGTCTTACCCGGCGAATTGCTTTAGATAGGCCTTGGGAAAGGTTATGTCTTGGTTTACCTGTCGGTCTTATTAGTCTATCAAGTCAAACTAATTACTTTAAACTACCCTAGATCTAGGATTGGGAAAGAATAGGTCAACATTAGGGTACTTACACAATAATTAGACAACTGGGAAGACGTCTAATAACCGGTAGAATTAACGGCCTAGGTAGTTCCACAAGTTTCTCCTTGAGAAGGGTCGAGGGGCCTCGTTGGTTCTTAATAGGTTTAGTATTTTAAGATCCCGGTTCCATAACTCATGCATTTAACTTAATCGGTAACTTCTTAAAAACAATCCAGGATTCTTGTCTAGGTGGTCCCGTTCTTATATAAGAAAAGTTTATAGTCTTAATTCGTTTTTAGTCTAGTTTTAGTTAACTTAATAGTTTAATATAGATTTCCTAGTTTTTCAGTAACCCCCCCCCCCAAAACAAATAAACAAGTTTTAGTCATGTCTGTCAGTGTCTAGTCAGAGTCTAGTTTACGTAATTTATAGAGTCTCGTGGTTCGATATCCGGACTTCCTAGGTTATACTACATTGATCGGTACACTTGCCGATTGTGTGGTTTTAGGTTGAGTCTAGATTTAAAGCTTTGTAGTGTCTAGTTTAGAGAGTCTAATATAGTTGTTTTTAATAGTCTGTTTAGCACACATCAATATGCACACCACTTGGATTTATCCTTTATAGCAGCTGGTTTATCACTTTTCCTCGGCCACCTAGCTTTCTCACCTAGATTCTGCATTGCAAGGATTAGTTCATTGTTATCAACAGAAAAACAATATTCAGAAATAGGAGGATAATCCTCATCATCCTCTTCGTGTTCCACTGCATGCACATTCTGGTTATCAGATCTGTTGTAGGACTTGGATTTGTTGTTCCTGAAGTAGGATCCTTGTTTGTCCTGTTTTGAGGATCCTGCCAACCTGTCCTGGATCCTTTTGTCATCCTCTAGGCGGATGAACCTAAGGGCCCTAGTCCTTACTTCATCAAGATTCCTGCAAGGTGTCATAACAAGATCATCATAGAATAATGAATCCCTAAGCAATCCCATTTTAAAGGCTTCTACAGCCGTAGCAATATCCAAATTAGGAATATCTAAGGATTCTTTACTAAACTTAGTGATATAATCTCTAAGTGATTCATTTTGGCCTTGTGTTACCCTATATAGATCACTAGTTAATCGTTCAAATTTTCTGCTACAAGAGAATTGACTATTGAACAAGTTAACTAAATTAGCAAATGAAGTAATAGAGTAAGGGGGAAGACTTAGCAGCCATTTAAGAGCAGATCCTGTAAGTGTGGATCCAAATCCCTTGCATAGACATGCTTCTTTCAACCTTTCAGGAATTGGATTGATCTCCATCCTCTCCCTGTACTGAGCTACATGCTCTTCTGGATCCGTTGAACCATCATACAACTTCATTGATGGTATCAGGAATCTTTTAGGTATCTCAGCATCACACAAAGGTGGTGCAAAACGAGATATCCTATGGCTACCATCCGCAATCTCTGGAATGGGTTTAACCACTCCTGGTACACTGGATATCATATCCTTAAGCTTCTGTAGCTCTCTAGCCATGGCATGATTGATACCTGTATCCTGCATAAAGCCATGGTTAGTGTTATATAAATTATTAAAGGTGTTACCTCCCACAGGATTCGAGTTTGGAATTGCGGATGCGAATCCATCTTGTCGATACTCTGGCATGATTGAAGGACCAGAGGAGGCAATGGTCTGCATTGGTATGAAGTCTCCTTGATGGACGTCTGAGTTCTGAGGTTGCATATTTCTCGAGGATCCTTGATTTTGAAGGGGGTTGGATCCTTGGAATTGCGATGATCCTTGAACCTAAAAGGATCCTGGGACCAGGGAGGATCCTTGAACAAGGGAGAATCCTGGGACCAGAGAGGATCCTAGGACCTGGGAGGATCCTTGGACCTGGGAGGATCCTAGGACCTGGGAGGATCCTTGGACCTGGGAGGATCCTTGGACCTGGGAGGATCCTTGTACTGCATGCATTCCCACATATCCTCCTGACGTGAAGTATCCCTGATGCTGAGAAGAGGATCCTAATGGTTGAGAAGAGGATCCCTGGGGCTGGAAGCAAGAGCCAAATGACTGACTCATTGTTGTTGTCCCGTAACGCCTTCCTGATAGTTCACCCAAGTATTGCACGTCCGGAACTGCTGAGTATTGTGAAGTTATGACCGGAGTGTCGAAGTTCAGCGACCTCGGCATCAGAGGGGAGTGATCCTCCACTGATTTCTTCTGTTTCTTGATTTCATCGATCTCCCGGAGGATCCTTTCGTTGGTCTTATCCTGCTCTTGTGCATGATTCCTCATCTGCAAAATCAGGGTATAAAGATCATTAGTAGTAGGATTAGTTGAAACAGAAGAAGTAGGTGGTTTTTGGAAAATAGGAGTTGGTTTCTTCGCAGCATTCTCAGCATTCTTCTGGGATCCAGAAGGTGGTGGAGGCAAAGGAGGAACGCCTTGTGAAGAACTGAATGAGGGCATCAAACTTGAAGTATTCTTCATTGAGGAAGCCATCTGCTTGGTTGTAGCGAATCGAAATGACCACAAAAACACGAATCTTTCTAAGAATGAAGCACCAATTGCCCCACGGTGGGCGCCAAACTGTTTTGGTCGAAAATCAAGCAATGACAATGTAACCAAACTTTCTGTTGTGAGGTATGATGCTTGAATTGATGAACAATAATAAGGATCACTATGAAGTGTAATGAACAAATGACACGAAGATTTATACGGGGAAAAAGCCCTTGATCAAGAGTTGATCTCCGGCACAAAAAACCCCGGGTGATGGAAACTACCGATCACCAACTTAAATTAAACAAACAATCTGTTACAACTTCGGATGATAGCGAGCTAAGTACAAGGATCACTATAGTGTATCGTGTAGAAATGTATGAAAAATGCTAAGTGTTTTGTCGAGAGCTGATGAGAGCGGTTGTATGAGTGTGTGTGTAGCCAAAAATAGCCAAGTGTTTCTAAAATAGCTCGCTACCCCTTTAAAAATAGAAAATATCAAGCCTAACTAACATTCCGCAAATCATGCAAGTCTTCCACGACTCCACAACGTCCATTTCTGACCAAGCACGTGCGGAATAGACTGAGAATATTCTCCAGGAATGTCGCCAAGACTAAGTCCAAGTTGATATTCCTGCAAAACATTTACGAATTCAAAGTAGACAATCGTTAGTACAGGGATCCTTATAGTGATCCATGATCCTGATCCTGCAACACTTCTGAGGATCACTACTTCAGACAGAATTGAGGATCACTAAATCCAACAGTAAATAAGGATCACTGGTCATTTAGAAATCCACCCCTAACAATCACCAACTTGAAACTTCCTAATCCTGACATTCTTGTTATAAGCTCCAGCCATCCTTTGTTGATAACTGGCCATTCTTATCCTTGCCAAATCCCTGAGTTCTTCTATGGTATCTAAGTCTTGAACCAAGTTCTCAGCATTTCCTTCAGGATCACGGATGCTTGTTCTTGCAGTAGGAACCACCATCTCTGTAGGGATCACTGATTCTGCTCCAAACACTAAAGAAAATGGAGTCTGACCAGTAGCATTCTTGGGGGTTGTTCTATCAGCCCAGAGTACATAAGGTAGTTCTTCTGCCCATTTTCCTTTCTTGGATCCAAGCTTCTTCTTCAAGTTGTTGATGATGATCTTGTTGGATGATTCTGCCTGACCATTGGCTTGTGGGTGGACTGGTGTTGATGTTATCATCTTAATCCCCCAGCTGTCACAAAAGTTAGTATTTCTACTCCCAATAAATTGGGATCCATTATCACAAACAATTTCAGAAGGGATACCAAATCTAGTAATAATATTTCTCTTAATAAAGGATATCACTTCTTTTTCCCTGACTTGAGCAAAAGCTTCAGCTTCTATCCACTTGGAGAAGTAATCAGTCATAGCAAGCATAAACACTTTTCCACCAGGTGCCTTGGGAAGTTTGCCAACTATATCCATTCCCCATCTGATGAATGGCCAAGAAGAGGATATAGGATGCAAGAGTTCTGCTGGTTGGTGAAGGATATTACTATGTCTCTGACAAGGATCACATTTCTTGACATAATCCACAGCATCCTTCTTCATTGTAGGCCAATAGTATCCTGTCCTCAGGATCCTTGAGAACAGTGCCCTGCCCCCAGTGTGGTTTCCAAAATTTCCTTCATGAAAATCCTTTAGGACTTCTTGGATTTCAGGATCCTCAATGCATCTTAGATATGGTCCTGCAAGAGATCGTTTATATAACATGTTATTCAATATTGTAAATTGAGATACATTGATTTTGAAAGCTCTGGGGTTTTCTCCTGTAGGGATCTCTCCATGTTGTATATATCTCATGATTGGAAGGATCCATGATCCTGAACGAGATTGTGTATCATTACTAGGGATGATTTCAGAATCCTCTCCTATCTCCATAGCTATATGATCCTCTATAGCAGGGGTTAGGATATGAATAATAGGGATTTTGATATCTTCTGGAATCTTCAAGGATGATCCTAGGTTGGCCAATGCATCAGCTTCTGCATTTTCTTCTCTGGGTACCTGTGTCAAACTAAAGGAAACAAAAGAGAGTGCCAATTCTTTGACTATCTCTAAATATTCGATTAGCTTTTCACCTTTAACAGCATAGGATCCATTAAAATGATTAGTAATTAACAATGAATCTACATGTACCTCAAGATACCTGATCCTCATGTGCTTGGCAATTTGCAAACCGGCTATCAAGGCTTCATATTCAGCCTCATTATTAGTAGTTTGAAACTCACAAGCAATGGAATGGGGTATTATGTCCCCCTGTGGCGATTTTAGTAGTATTCCAAGTCCAGTTCCCTTGATATTAGAGGCTCCATCAGTGAAGAGTATCCAAGGATCCTTAGTCTCTTCAAGCTGCTGAACTTCCAATTCAGCTTCTCTTTGTAAGTCACTACTGAAATCTGCCACAAAGTCAGCTAAGGCTTGGGATTTAATGGCAGTTCTTGGCTCATATCTTATATCATAATCACTAAGCTTCACTGCCCATTTAGCTATCCTTCCTGACATCTTAGGTTTCCTGAGAACATTCTTAATTGGAAAGTTAGTCTTAAAAATAATGGCATGAGTTTCAAAATAATGTCTTAGTTTAGTGGATGCCATAATCAAAGCAAGGATAAGTTTTTCTAAATGTGAATACCTGGATTCAACATCAAGCAAACTCTTACTTACATAATAAACAGGATGTTGTGTACCTGCATGATCCTTAACAAGGACCGCACTTACTGCTTTGGAGGATACCGCTAGATATAAGGATAATATATCCCCTTTTTTCTGGTTTCATCAAGGCAGGAGCTGAGGATAGGTAACCCTTTTTCTAAATGTGAATACCTGGATTCAACATCAAGCAAACTCTTACTTACATAATAAACAGGATGTTGTGTACCTGCAGTAATCCTTATCAGTCCACTCAAATTTCTTATTTTTCCTCAAAATGTCATAGAATTCCTTGCACTTTTCTGATGACTTGGATATGAACCAATTCAAGGCTGCGATCCTCCCTGTCAACCTTTGCACATCCTTGGCATTGGCAGGAGATTTTATATTCACGATTGCCTTGATTTTCTTTGGACTTGCTTCAATGCCTCTTTTTGTTACCATATAGCCTAAGAATTTTGCCTGCTTTAACACCAAAGTGACACTTTGAAGGATTCAGTTTCATGTTAAATTTATCAAGGATATCGAATGCTTCCTCCAAGTCTCGTAGGTGATCCCCAGCTCTTTTGGACTTGACCACCATGTCATCTATATATACTTCCATAGTGTGTCCAATTTGCTCCTTAAACATCATATTGGCTAGCCTTTGATAAGTAGCACCTGCATTTCTTAGTCCAAACGGCATAGCAATATAACAGTATATACCAGTTGGGGTCATAAAGGTTGTATCCTCTTGATCGGATGGTTCCATCTGAATTTGCTGAAATCCAGATGAAGCATCCATAAAAGTCAACAACTCATGACCCGCGGTAGCATCCACCATGGAGTCAATGTGTGGTAATGGGAAAGGATCCTTGGGACATGCCTTGTTTAAATCAGTAAAATCGACACATACCCTCCACTTTCCATTTTTTCTTTTGAAGAACAACCACATTGGCTAACCACCTTGGATACTTGACCTCTCTTATCATACTTGCTCAGAGCAGTTTATCTACCTCCTCCTGGATAATGGCATTCCTCTCAGGTGCAAACTTCATCCTCTTTTGATGTATCAGTTTGAATAACCTATCAATGCCAAGTTTATGAGTAATTATATCTTTAGAGATACCAGTCATGTCTTCATGCCTCCAGGCAAAGGTAGTCTTTCTTTTCCTTAGGAAGGATATTAGATCCTGTTCAATGTTGTTGAGGATCCCTGATCCTATGAAGATCTTGGATTCAGGATCCTGAGGATCCATAAGGATATCTTTCACATCCTGTTCTCTTGCCTCCAAGACGTCTCTTGGAGGATACTTTAGTTGCTATTGCTCCCTTGGTCTTGAGGCTGGCTTCATTGATGAGGTGTAGCAATTCTTCGCTTCTTGTTGATCACTCTCAATCTTCACCACCCCCCATGGACTAGGAAGCTTTACACATTGATGATATGTAGATGGGACTGCCTTCATGTCATGTATCCATGGCCTGCCAAGGATAACATTGCAACAGGATAAGCAATCTATAACACAAAATTTTTGATAAGAATGAAGACCCTCTATGTAAATGGGAAGTTTGATGTCCCCTAATGTGTTCTTGGTTTCTCCACTGAATCCGACAAGAACTGAGGATCTTGGAACAATATATGATTCAGGAATGTTCATCTTCTTGAGGACATCAAGTTGAATGATGTTTACTGAGCTTCCTCCATCTATCAAGATCCTGCGCACAAAATGGTTAGATATAAACAAGGTAATAACAAGACCATCATGATGAGGATCCTGAACATCAACACGATCATCCTCATCAAAAGTTATAACTTTTTCCTGTGTGACAGCAGAGGTTCGGATGGGTCTATCCCCATTATCCATCTTGGTTTCCTTGGCATGTCTCTTGGCTGCTGAAAAGGAAGTACCACAAATGTTTGATCCACCGGATATGAAGTTTATAACTTGTGCATCTGGCGGAGGAGCAGGAGCTCTTTCTGGAACCTTTTCAGGATCCTGGATCCTTGACTTTTTTCTTCCCAAAAGCTCCTTCAAGTGCCCCTTGCTTAACAAGTAACCAATCTCTTTTCTCAGTGCAATACATTCTTCAGTGAGATGCCTGAAATCCTCATGATATGCACACTATTTGGACTTGTCTTTTGTTGCAGCTGGCTTATCACTTTTCCTGGGCCATCTTGCTTTTTCACATAAATTCTGCATTGTAAGGATCAGTTCATTGTTATCAACAGAAAAACAATAGTCAGAAATTGGAGGATAATCCTCATCATCCTCTTCCTGTTCTACTGCATGCACATTCTGGTTATCAGACTTGTTATAAGACTTGGACTTGTTGTTCCTGAAGTAGGATCCTTGTTTCTCCTGCTTCGAGGATCCCGCCAGTCTTTCTTGGATCCTTTTATCATCCTCTATTCGGATGAATCTAAGGGCCCTGGTTCTTACTTCATCAAGATTCCTGTAGGGGGTCATGACAAGATCATCATAGAACAATGAATCCCTAAGTAAACCCATTTTAAAGGCTTCTACAGCCGTAGCAATATCCAAATAAGGAATATCTAAGGATTCTTTACTAAACTTAGTGATATAGTCTCTAAGTGATTCATTTTGACCTTGTGTTACCCTATATAGATCACTAGTTAATCGTCCAAACTTTCTACTACAAGAGAATTGGCTATTAAACAGGTTAACTAGATTAGCAAATGAAGTAATAGAGTAAGGGGGAAGACTTAGCAGCCATTTAAGAGCTGATCCCGTTAATGTGGATTCGAAAACCTTGCACAAACATGCTTCTTTTAACCTCTCCGGGATGGGATTGATCTCCATCCTTTCTCTATATTGAGCTACATGTTCTTCTGGATCCATCGAACCATCATATAGCTTCATGGTTGGTATTTGAAACCTCTTTGGGATTTCTGTATCACAAATGGGTGGTGCAAAGCGAGATATCATGTGGCTTCCATCTGCAATTTCAGGAATGGGCTTAACCACTCCTGGAATGTTGGATATCATATCCTTCAGTTTCTGTAATTCCCTAGCCATAGCTTGATTGATACCTGTATCCTGCATAAAGCCATGGTTAGTGTTATAAGAATTATTCAAAGTGTTACCTCTCGGAGGATTCAAGTTTGGAATTCCAGATGTGAATCCATATTGACAAAATTCTGGTATGACTGAAGGACCAGAAGAAGTAATGGTCTGCATTGGAATGAAGTCTCCTTTATGAACATCTGTACTTCCGGCTTGCACATTCCTTAAGAATCCTTGATCCTGAAAGATGTTGGATCCTTGATGTGCTGTGACTGGGGGTCGTGGAGGATAATCCATGGATCCGTAAACGTGAGATGAGGATCCTTGAACCTGAAAGGAGGATCCTTGAACCTGAGAGGATCCTTGAACCTGAGAGGATCCTTGAACCTGAGAGGATCCTTGAACTGTGTGCGTCCCCATATATCCTCCTGAGCTAACGAAGGATCCCTGATGCTGGAAAGAGGATCCTGAAGGCTGAAAAGAGGATCCTAACGCCTGACTCATAGTTGTTGATCCATAACGCCTTCCCAATGGTCCACTCTGGTACTGGATGTCCGGAGCTGCAGATTGCAGGGCGGTTATAGCTGGAGTGTCGAAATCCAGTGATCTAGGCACCAATGGAAAGTGTTCCTCCGCTGATCTCTTCAATTTCTTGATGTCATCAATCTCTCGAAGGATCCTGCCGTTGGTTTTGTCCTGCTGCTGCATGTAATCCTTCATCTGTAAAATCAAAGAATAAAGATCACTGTTAGAAGGACTAGAAGAAACAGTAGAAGTTGGTGGTTTTGGGAAGATGGGACTTTGTTTCTTTGCAGCATTTTCAGCATTCTTCTAGGATCCAAAAGGTGGTGGAGGCAAAGGTGGAACGCCTTGTGAAGAAGTGACTGCCGGCATGGAACTTGAAGTGTTCTTTCCTGAAGAAGCCATCTGCTTGGAGATAATGAACCGAAATGATCACAATGACAAAAATTTCTTAGGAATGAAGCACCAATTGCCCCACGGTGGGCGCCAAACTGTTTTGGTCAAAAATCAGGCTAGGATAATGCAACCAAATCTTCTGTTGTGAGGTGTGATGCTTATATCAATGAACAAATGTATGAACAACTTGTGAATGAAATAAACAAGTGACACAAGGATTTATACGAGGAAAAAGCCCTTGATCAATGTATGATCTCCGGCATAAAAAACCTCGGGTGATGGAAACTACCGATCACCAACTATAATTAAACAAATGATCGTTACAACTCGGGATGATAACAAGCTTGTTACAAGGATCACTAGTGTGTAATGTGTACGTAATCGCCAATGAACTGTTGAGAGCTGTTTCGAGTGTGTGTGTTTTTGCTAACTTGTTCTAATTCAAGCTGTTATCCCCTTTTAAAAATAGAAATAATCTAACAAACTAACTATCCGCTAAATATGCAAGCTTCCCACGATCTCCATAACGTTCACGAAGGCTATGCACGTGTGGAATTGTAAGGTATATTCCCCTGGAATCTCGGTAAGACCAAGTCCCATTTGAATACTCCTGCAAAACAAGCTCACATACAATGGAAATAACCGTTAGTGTTAGGATAACAATGAGGATCCTGGATCCTTAATTCTGCAACGTCTTCTGAGGATCCTTAATTCAAATAGAATTGAGGATCCATGATCCTGGCTGCACTTGTGGATCCGTGATCCTTAGATTTAGAAAATCCATCCCTAACAAGTGGGTTCATGACTTCCTTTCTCAACCAGGTATAGATCCTTACCCCGTATCCTGCATATATATGTTAGATCGATATCCTGGTGAATATACAATAATACCTGCATTTTTTGTTACAGGGCCTCGAACGTATAGTCTACTTATATGAAGAATCCTGCAGGCTTAACAAGATACTTGAGTCTAAATTGAAGAAAGCCGAGATCACTATTTCCGACCAGGGAATGATCGCCGCTGTTAAATCTCAACATTACGAAGACAAGTTCAAAGCTATGACTCGGGAACACCAGGATGCCATTAAGAAAGTTACTCACGAAGCCCAAGTCCATCTTGACGCCGCCCAAGTGCAACACGAACAGGATATGGTCTCTTACCTGGAAGGCCTTAAAAACTCGATCGTCATCTCCCTTCTTCAGGCTAGGTTAAAAATGGCTTGTGAAGCCAAGGCCCTGGGCTTTGAATGCCCTTCTTAGAATGTCGACGCCTGGGAGATGAAGCTAAGAGGTCTTGGTGGTAATCCTGTGGAGCATCCTGCTAAACCTGTAGTTGAGGGGACTTCTAAGGCGACTGAAAAGCTAACCGAGGCTGGTGGCGAGGCTGTGAAGGATGTTCGAGCTGATCCCGAACCGAATGCTGGTGAAGACATGATGGATGAAGAGGGTGCTGCCCCTTGAATGCAGCGAAGTGGGCAATGATGGATGCTCGTGCCTAGGCCGGAGCCCACTTTTTAAACTTGATGGTTGGTCTGTAACCCCAAAACAATTTACTTTTCCTGCACTTTACTTTTCCTGCACTCGAACAATTTATATTTCCTGCATGCTTTTTGAATATAACAGTTGGAGGTGGATGGGTCTCGGTTTGAGATGAAATCTTCAACTGTTAGGTATATATGATAAAAAACTAACTGTGCTTTTGGTGGATGGATCTCGGTTTGAGATGAAACCAAAAGCACAAATTTTGCTATATTAATAATATAACCTTCTTTTGTCCTTATTTATTGTGGTCTTTTTTCAATTCTTATATTGCTTAATTTGAATATAATTTCAACGTTCTAAACTTGGTGTAATAAAAATACCATGATCAGGATACTCACAAATATCCTATTAAAACTTTTGTCAAATTAGGTTTGTACAACTCAAACAATTTGAAGAAAGTATTGTTTATTTTGCAAAGCATGTTTTGATAACCGTTGTTTGATTCAAGTATAGTTTTAATTAAACATTTTGAGCAATTACCCTAAAATATATCCTGAGAATATATCCAGGAATGTATCCTGAAACATATCCTCAGAATATATCCTGATCAATCTAAGCGTTGTATTCATACAGTTTCAGAAATTTAGACAATTTAGATAAGTCCTTTTTCAAGGAACAAAAAGGAAAGACCATACCAAATACAGAGTATATCCTTATCCTTAGACTTCAATCCTTATGCAACCTTTTCATCGAAGATGTCCCCAGTCCGGGACACTTAGTGGAGTAAGCCCAAGCTTGATCCCTTGAATTTTTACACTGCCTTAGTAGGAATGTCCCCTGTGTATCATGTCTTTGAATACTTAGAAATTTTCTTGACATCAATTGCAACCGTTTGTATAATTTCTGTGTTACAGGGGATAAACCCTAAGATATCCTGGAGATAAATACTTAGTGCACTGGGGATAAACCCATAGGTATTCTGGGGAAAATCCCAAATTTTCGTGCGCTGCAGGCGGGAGTGTATAAACTCCAAGACTTAGAAAGGTGAAAACCTTTAAACCTTAGAGAGTATGAAAATACCCTTTCGTGAGAGAGGGTGATCAATCCTCATATACCTTTAGGATCCAGGATATAGCCAACAATACCGAAATTGTCAGCCAATTTTACATGGATTGGTCCCGCTATCTTGAACTATTCCTGGATAACTTGCGCTCCAGGCGGGGTGTTTAAACCCAATTCGGGAGAAAGGTGAATACCTTTAAACCTGTGATGGGATCAGGATCCCTTAAACGTGAGAGAGGGGGGCAATCCTCTAGTCTTTCGAAGTATCCTGAGTGTGTATCCTGGAGCTATATCCCGAAGCATATACCGCAAAACAACTGTTAACTAAGGTGGGTGTTAGCCTGGCTAACACCCCTCCGATGCTTAAGTCAGTATTGAGTTCAAAAGAATAAATAATATCAAATATATTAAAAGAGAGAGAATTCATACCATCCTGAGTTAGAAACTAAATTCTAAACTCACTTAAAATAGAGCTTTAGGTGTACAGCATTCCAGGATCTTGGTAGCATATCCCCCTCCATATTTTTAAGCCGGTATGCTCCTTTTCCGGATTCCGATTCAATCTCATAAGGTCCTTCCCACTTAGGAGCTAACTTTCTATCGGCAGGATTAGTGGTATTCTGAATGGCTTTTCTTAACACCCAGTCTCCAACTTGAAACATTCTAGTCCTTACACTCTTGTTATATGATTTGGATATCCTCTGTTGATATGCTGCCATCCTTAGCTTTGCCGCATCTCTTATTTCATCCACAGTATCCAATTCTCGACATAGGACTTCAAGATTCTGCTCAAGATCCCGGAGGTTGGATCTTGCTGTGGGTATCACCATTTCTGTTGGGATCACCGCTTCTGCCCCAAATACTAAGGAAAATGGGGTTTGGCCAGTTGCACTTTTTACTGTCGTTCTATCAGCCCATAAGACAAAGGGTAATTCTTCTGCCCATCTTCCTTTCTTAGCTCCAAGTCTTTTCTTCAGGTTGTTGACAATTATCTTGTTCGAGGATTCTGCTTGTCCATTTGCTTGAGGATGTATTGGAGTAGACGTGATCATTTTGATTCCCCAACTCTTACAAAAATCAGTTATCCTCTTACTAATAAACTGAGAACCGTTGTCACAAATTATCTCAGCTGGTACCCCAAATCTAGTTAGGATATTCCTTTTTATGAAGGATACTACTTCTTGGTCTCTAACTTGAACAAATGCTTCAGCTTCAACCCATTTAGAGAAATAATCAGTCATGGCCAGCATAAAGACTTTTCCTCCCGGAGCCTTTGGCAATTTTCCTACTATATCCATTCCCCACTTCATGAATGGCCAAGGGGAAGCAATAGGATACAGTGGTTTAGCAGGCTGATGTAATATATTACTGTGCCTTTGACTTGCATCACATCATCGATCATATTCTGTAGCATCTTTCCTCATCGTTGGCCAATAGTATCCCGTTCTCAATACCTTTGAGAATAATGATCTGCCCCCAGCATGGTTACCACAATCCCCTTCGTGTATATCCTGAAGTACTTCTTTAGTTTCGGGATCCACCAAACACCTCAGATATGGTCCTGCAAGAGATTTCTTATACAAAACATTATTTATAATAGTGAATCGCAATACCTTCATCCTGAAGGCCTTAGGATTCTCATCCTTTGGAATGTGTCCTTCCTTGAGATATCTTATGATTGGAGCTATCCAGGACTTAGGATCCTCCTCATGATACTCATCATCAGGATCCTGGATACTTACTACTTCCTTATCTTGAGATTTGAGAAGATCCGTCGCAGGAAACAGGATATGTAATATTGGTATTTGGGTTCCCTCCGGTATCCTGATTGATGATCCTAGATTTGCCAAGGCATCCACTTCAGCATTATCCTATCTTGGTACCTGTTCAAGTTTAAAAACATCGAAATATCCTGCTAATTTTTTGAGAATTTTGAGATATTCGATTAACTTCCAACCTTTAACTGCATAGGTTCCATTAAAATAATTAGTAATTAACAAGGAATCAACAAATACTTGTAAACTTTTAATACTCATATTCTTGGCCAATTCTAATCCTACAATCAAGGCTTCATATTCTGTTTCATTATTAGTAGCAGGAAATTCACACCAAATAGCCTGGGGTAATATGTCCCCATGAGGCGATTTTAGTAGTATACCCAATCCTACGCCTCTTACATTGGATGCATCGTCAGTATATAATGTCCAGGATTCTAGATTTTCTCCTAGCTGTTGTACTTCTAGGTCTACTTCATTTTGAATATCACTACTGAAATCAGCCACAAAGTCTGCTAGAGCCTGAGACTTTATAGCATTTCTAGGTTCATACACTAAATCATAGGCACTTAATTTCACTGACCACTTAGCCATCATACCCGACATCTCAGGTTTCCTAAGCACATTCTTAACAGGATAATTAGTTTTAACATGTATCCTATGTGTCTCAAAATAGTGTCTAAGTTTTGTCGATACCATAACTAGGGCCAACATCAATTTTTCTAAATGATAATATCTAGTTTCAGCATCTAATAGACTTTTGCTAACATAATAGACAGGATATTGCTGACCTTCGTGATCCTTTACCAAGACATCACTTACCGCATTCCCTGATACTGCAAGATACAGGGATAATGGTTCACCATCCTCGGGCTTCATCAATAGGGGTGCAGTTGAGAGATACTGCTTCAATTCCTGCAAGGCTACTTCATGTTTCTCTCCCCACTTGAATTTCTTATTCTTCTTCAGGATATCGTAGAATTCTTTGCATTTTTCCGAGGATCTTGATATAAACCTGTTCAATGCTGCTACACGCCCTGTTAATCTTTGTACCTCTTTCATGTTTGAGGGTGACTTGAGATCTAATATAGCTTTAATCTATTTTGGGCTTGCTTCGATCCCTCTTTTAGTCACCATGTATGCTAGAAACTTTCCTGCCCCCACTCCAAAATGGCATTTGGCAGGATTTAGCTTCATATTGTACTGGTCCAGGATATTGAATGCTCCTTCAATATCCCGGAGATGATCCTCGGCTTTCTTGGATTTTACCACCATATCATCAATGTATACCTCCATGGTGTCCCCCAGTTTGTCTTTAAACAACATGTTTACCAATCTTTGGTATGTTGCACCTGCATTTTTTAAACCAAAAGGCATGGCAGTATAACAATAAATACCTGTTGGTGTCATGAAAGCAGTATCCTCCTGATCGGAGGGTTCCATTTGTATCTGTTGGAATCCTGAGGATGCATCCATAAAGGTTAGCATCTCATGACCGGCAGTCGCGTCCACCATCGAGTCTATATGAGGCAAAGGAAATGGATCTTTGGGACAAGCTTTGTTTAAGTCTGTGTAATCTACACAAACTCTCCATTTCCCATTTTTCTTTTGCACCACAACTACATTTGCTAGCCATTTGGGAAATTTCACTTCCCTAATCATCTTGCTTTTTAATAATCTTTCGACCTCTTCCTGAATTATCGCGTCCCGTTCCGGAGCAAACTTTCTTCGTTTCTGTTGGACAGGCTTAAAAGACCTATCAATTCCGAGCTTGTGAGTTATGATATCCTTGGAGATACCTGTCATATCCTCGTGTTTCCACGCGAATGTTGACATTCTGTGTTTCAAAAAGTTAGTCAATTGATTTTCAATATCCTGTGGGATATTGGTCCCAACGAGCACCGAGATATCTGGATTATCCTGATCTAGGATAATCTTCTTAACATCCTGCTCCGAAGCCTCCAAGATATCATGGGCTCGCATCTTTAATTGCAATGCTGCATTGGGCTTTGAGGAGGATTTCATCGAAGAAGAATAACACTCCTTCGCTTCTTGTTGATCACTTTCCACTTTGACAACCCCCAAGGGGTAGGTATCTTGATGCACTGGTGATAGGTAGATGGCACAGCTTTCATATCATGGATCCATGGCCTACCTAATATAATATTGTAGCAGGATAAGGAGTCCATGACACAGAAGCGTTGCATTGAGTTGACCCCTTCAACATACACATACAACTTTATTTCTCCCACGGTATTCCTGGCTTCTCCACTGAAACCAACAAGCACAGTGGATTTCAAAGTAATATCCATCGGGGATACATTCATCCACTTCAGTGTCTCTAGCTGAACTATGTTGACGGAGCTGCCATTGTCCACCAGTATCCTGCGCACAAAATGATTAGCAACATATAAAGTTATTACCAAAGCATCGTGATGAGGATCCTGGACAGTATCCCTGTCATCATTATCGAACGTGATCACTTTATCAGTTGTGAGGGTTGACATCCTGGTTGGCTTATCTCCCCTTTCTGCCTTAGCTTCCTTTGCATGTCTTTTTGCTGCAGAATAAGAGGTCCCACAGATATCGGATCCTCCTAAAATAAAGTTAATTATCTTGGCGTCTGCAGGAGGTGATGCTGCATGTTCAGGATCCTTCTCAGTATCCTGACCCTTATTCTTCTTTCTTCCCAGAAGATCCTTTAGGTATCCTTTGCTCAAGAGATAGCTTATTTCCTTCCTCAGGGCAATGCAATCCTCTGTAACATGTCCAAAATCTTCATGGAAGGCACACCACTTGGACTTATCCTTCCAATCAGCTTTCTGTTGGTTCTTCCTAGGCCACCTTGCTTTGCCTCCTAAACCCTGCATAGCATACATCAGTTCAGGTATATTAACAGAAAAACAATATTCTGACAATTCAGGATACTCCTTAGGATCCTCGTCTTCAACAACATTCACTTTCTTGCTGTCATTCCTGCCATATGGCTTAGAGCGATATGGTTTGTACGAGGATTCTGATTTCCTGTTGGTTTACTCATAGGTTATGGATGAGTTCATCCTATCTTGCATCTTCTTGTCATCTTCCAGCCGAATATATCTTAAAGCCCCGTTCCGAGCTTCATCCAGGTTCCTGCAGGGATTCATTACAAGATCATGGTAAAATTGGGAATCCTTTTGCAAACCCATTTTGAATGCTTGCACAGTTGTTGCAACATCAAGGTGTGGGATGTCTAGAGATTCCCTGCTAAAGTTGTTCACATAATCTCTCAAGGATTCCTGAGGTCCTTGAGTTATCCTGTAGTGATCACTGGTTAGCTTTTCGAAACTCCGACTGCAAGAAAATTGACTATTAAATAAATTCACTAAATGAGCAAATGATGTAATCGAATGAGGAGGAACATTTAAGAGCCATTTTAAGGCTGATCCTGTTAAGGTAGAACCAAAACCCTTGCAGAGGCATGCTTCCTTGAGATCTGGAGGGATAGGATTGATTTCCATCCTCTCCCTATACTGGGCAATATGCTCTTCAGGATCCGTAGTTCTGTCATAGAGCTTCATGTTGGGGGTCTGAAATCTTTTTGGGATTTCAGCATCACAAATAGGATATGCAAACCGGGATATCCTGTGGCTGTCTTGGGATACTTCTGGAATTGGCTGGACCACCCCAGGTACACTGGATATCATGTCCTTCAATTTCTGAAGCTCCCTAGAAAATGCTGATGCCATACCTGCGTCCTGCAAAGATCCAATACCATTAGTAGCAAGAGTATTATTATTATTAGATACGTTACCAGTCTGAGGATTCTGGCCATATCCTGAAGCATATCCTGAACTTCTCACAGTTGACACCCTGACCGAAGAGGGTATCTCAGGAGTATGATTCTGAGAATGGCTAGGCACAATATTCCCCCTGTTATCCTCAGTAAACACTGCAGAACTGAAGTTTAAAGCTCTGGGTTGCAAGGGGGTAACAGTATCCTCAGCGGGCCTGCTTAAGCTGGATTTCAAGAGTTGTATCTCTCTCATCAGCATTTGGTTGGTCTCCTGCTGTTGCCTCATCTGTTCCTGTACACTACCAAACAAAGTTAGAATTTCTTCATTAGAGGCCAAAACAGGAGCGGATCCCTGAATATTGCGAGCGGGGATAACATCCCAAGCCACATGAATTTCAGTTCCTTGTGAAGAGGCTTGCGTTCTCGGAGGAGGTGGTGGAAGCACCGAACCAATTGTTGCAGAGGTTGTAGCAGACATGGTAGAAGAGCTCATGTTTGATCTTGAGGCCATTAGAAATAGTGTAGCAAAAAGTTTTGAAAATAAAAAACCAAGTAAGGATTTTGCAAAAGCTTTTAGTAAAAATAGCACCACTTGCCCCACGGTGGGCGCCAAATTGTTTTGGTCAAAATTTACCGAAGCAATTAAGTGATCAAATTAGTTAAGTGAGGTAGTGTGCTAAGAATGTGTATCGAAAATATGATGATTAAGTTGTTTGTAAAAACAGTTTTCAGGATACGGCTTAGGATATCGAGCGGTATCTACAATCAAACAATGAGCAAAAATGTAAAGGGTGACATAGGATGTACGAGGAAAGCCCTTGATCAATCTAGATCGCCGGCACAAAACCTCGGGAGCTAACAATCGCAGCTACCTTGTTCTTCTTATTGCTTCAGATATTAGAATACAGTGCAGGATATGATGCGGATCAACTAAGTGTTACAATGTGAATTCGATACAAGTGTAAGTGTGTTGTGAGTGTTTACAGCTAGAGAGAAAGAGAGTTCGAGAGATTGTGTGTGTTCTAATCTGATCCGATCAATCCTTTTTATAGTAAAAGAAACTAACTAACTAGCCTATTATTCCGGGATTTAACAAATATTCCTTATGTGAACGTTGTAGTCCACGTCTTCCGGCTTCAACGTCCATAATCTAACTTATTTGCCCGAGTCTTGTGGAGAAGAAGTCCACTTGAACGTTAGAGACTTGCACCATTTAATCTGCACGTGAATTAATCAGTTACTACCTGGATACTGCATCAGGATGTTACCAATATCCTGATCCGGTATCCTGATCACAACAAAAGAAACATAGTCAGAATATTATCCAGGATATATGAGTAGAAAACCACCTATAACAGTAACTACGTGCTAAATTTCAGGACGAAATTTCTTTCAACTTGGGGATGATGTGACAACTCGTATTTTAGAACCTTTCTTTGTATTTTGATTTAACCTGTATGAACTCTATGTGACTAATTGATATGTGGTTTTAATGAATGATTAAATGTTTCATGTTATGTGAATTTGTGTTATGTGTAAAAGTGTATAGTAATCTTGAACACACAACACTAGTCCAATTGCATAAGCCCTTTTAGGCACACCATTCTCTGCCCACAACCTTTGAACTCGAAACCAAGGGCAGCCCATGCAAGGGTTCAGCCCACTCTCCTATCTAAACCCACACATAAATGTTATAAGGTTTTGCTCCCTCATTGTTTGCAAAGACACACAACACACAATCCCTAAATCTCTCCCCATCTCTCTCGAACTTGAAGGCAGCCACATCCCCTCTTCCTCGAAGATTTCTTGTTCAGATCAACCTTGTCTCTACCTTCTAACCGGTTAATGTTATATCATTGTTTGATTTTCGATATGATTGATGTTTGTTGAACGATCGGTAATATGTTATTCGATGTTTGATGTTTAAAGTGTTATGTTAGTAAAATCCTTGATAAACAATCTGTTAGATCATTATAGGGATGGAAAAATGCTTTGACAATTAAGAACCGAATGATGTAATGTAATCGGCTGTATGTATGAGTGTTCGGATTAAATGCATGATCAAGCATGAGGTGTTGTATGATGATTTGAAACCAATGATCTGATAGTAGAGATGTACAAAAAAACTGATTACGCAACTGAAACTGAAAAATTAACCGAAACCGGTTGGTGTGAAAACCGGTTTTTTTGTAACCGGTTCGGTTACAAACCGGTTTGACCGGTTATATATCGGTCATAGGTTTTAAGTTCGATATCGGTTATAAAACCGGTTATATAAAAAACCGGTTTAAAAACTGGTTAAGGGTAAAACCGGTTATAAAAACTGGTTATAGAACCGGTTAACCCGGTTAACCGATAACGGGACAATAAAAACCGGTTATTTGCGCAGGTCTACAGAAAAACGGTCATATGACCGTTGGGACTTGAATTGAGCCGTTTTTTTGTTTTTTTTTGGTCAAAAGTTCATCTTCAATTACTATAAAAGGGTGTTGGGTGTTTTGGTTCAATCACACCATTCTCTAATCTCCTAAATCTCATAAAAACGCTCACTTTTCTTATTCGATAATTGTGAAAAAAAACATGGCAAGCTCTAGTGCTCATGATTCGGTCAATGTTAGCGAGTCTACAACCGACACGGTTGTTCGTGTTCTTGCAACGAAGCGCAACCCGGAAGTTTGGAACCATTTCGATTTGTGCGAGATGGCGAGCGGACCGAAAAAAGCGCGTTGTCATCATTGTAATAGTTTTTACGCCGTTGGGGCAAACACCACCTTGAAACAACACATCGAAAAACCGTTTTGTAGGGCGTTGAAACAACAAACCGCTAGTGGTCAAGCTTCCATGGCAAGCGACGCTACTTTGTTCGCCTACAATTTCGATATGGCAAGGGAGGAAATGGCGAAGTTTGTAATCCAAGAAAGTTTGCCGTTCAACCATTTCGACAACCGACGCTACACCAAAATGGTTCAAAGAACTCTCCAACCGCGATACACTCATGTAAGTCGCGCTACTCTTAGGAGGGATTGCTTAAAAATGTGGAAAAAAGCTAAACTTGAATTAATTTGTTATTTTGAAAAATTAGAAACCGGTGTTAACTTGACTAGCGACGTTTGGTCCGCACCGCACGGTTCACCCGACTCGTATATTTGTGTCACCGCCCATTGGATTGAACCGGCGACGTGGCAAATGATGAAACGCACCATTTTGTTTAAACTTTTTGATTACCCTCACACCGGTGAAGCTATATATAAAGCTATCGACAAATGTATTAAAACATACAAATTGGAAACAAAGATTTTTTCGATAGCTTTTGATAACGCCTCAAACAACACGCTTTCGGTCACGCATTTAAGGTTAAAGTACACTCCGATTTGTGAGGGTATTTTTTTCCATAGTCGATGTGTGGCACACATCATAAATTTGGCCGTTCAAGACGGTTTAAAGGTTATTGAACGACAAAAAGAATCTTTCAAACAAATGTTACGTCATATATATAGTCATACGCAAAGGCATTCAAAATATATTAAAATGTGTAAGGAAGCGGGTCGAGTATGCTACGGACCCAATTGGGACGTCGCTCATCGATGGAACTCGACTTGCACCATGTTTGAAAAAGCTATTTTGCAAAAAGAAAGTTTAATAGAATTTCATTGCCTTTTGGCGAGTCGTGGAAAGGTTTCGTCTTACCACCAATCGAATTGGGGGCTTATTGAAACGGTTACACAAGTGCTTCAAGTTTTCAAAACATCAACAAAGACTTTATCGGGGGTTTACTATCCAACTAGTTCATTGGTACTTCACAATTTGTTTAAAATGTGTAGAAAATTAAACGAGTTGTCGGGGAGAGGTAGACCATATTGTGATATGGTAGATACGATGAAGGAAAAACTAAGAAAATATTTTAAAGAACTACCCGCGGTTTTCACTTGTGCCGCCGCTTTAAACCCTTGCTTTAATATTTTTGGAACCGGTTCTTTGATTGAAAAAAATTCAAACGAGTTGAATTTAAACACCGTAGAAGAACCAAACTTTGGCGAAGCCGCAAAAACACGTTTTAATGAACAACTTTCAAAAATGTTTGATGTTTATGTAACAAAATATGGGCATATCTCGTCACACATTCACGAGTCAATGAGAAATGCCGCTTTCGGCGAAGGGTCATCAAATTTGGAAGAAGCCGAGGTTCGAAACGAAATGACAACCCCAATGACCGAAGAAGAAGCCGAACTAGATGAATTACTACGCAATAGTTCGAGTTCGGGTTCGGCCGAAGAAGATTTCTTGTTCAGATCAACCTTGTCTCTACCTTCTAACCGGTTAATGTTATATCATTGTTTGATTTTCGATATGATTGATGTTTGTTGAACGATCGGTAATATGTTATTCGATGTTTGATGTTTAAAGTGTTATGTTAGTAAAATCCTTGATAAACAATCTGTTAGATCATTATAGGGATGGAAAAATGCTTTGACAATTAAGAACCAAATGATGTAATGTAATCGGCTGTATGTATGAGTGTTCGGATTAAATGCATGATCAAGCATGAGGTGTTGTATGATGATTTGAAACCAATGATCTGATAGTCTAATGTATAAGTTGTTGTTTATGTTTTGAATATGATTAGGGTTCATAGGAATTTGATGTTAAAACCCTAGTTTGATCGACTATGGTATGATTGGAAACTGTTAATTGAATCTTACAAATTAATTGGAATTAGTAAACTGATTGCATGAATTTAGGAAAGTCATAACCGGTCGCACAAGGCTAGTCGCACAAGCCGGTCGCACAAGCTAAGTATATTAGGGTACAACAGTTAGAGCACAACGTATAACCTCTTAAAGCACAGTCGCACAACATCTTGTGGATCGCACAAGACGTTGGGCCACCCAACATAATAGGTTGTGTTATGCTGTTGGGCCGAACAGCCCAAAAATCCAATCGCACAAGCTGTTCCGAATCGCACAAGTGTAGTTGGACCGCACAAGTTGATTATCTGTGTATATGTTTGGGCCGTATAGGGTATGGATTTCATTTATTATTGGGCCGGGCTTGTTTTCAATCGCACAACCCGTTGTGAGTCTCACAAGGTTGTGCTGGACGCACAACAGGTTGGGCCGGTTATATTGGGATTTATATAATGGATCGCACAAGATGATTGGGCTCATACAAGCTCAACGGCCCAATCATCTGAGTCGCACAAGTTGGACATTATGTGTGTACTTGGTGAGCTTACTTGTATCAATGACATGTTCGACCAGTTGCAAGGGTCGAGCTTTTACTCTAAGATTGATCTGAGATGGGCTATCATCAGCTGAGAGTTCGAGACGAGGACATCTCTAAGACAGTATTCAGGACTCGTTATGGGAACTACGAGTTCCTGGTTATGCCTTTCGGGTTGACCAACGCACCTGCGGTTTTCATGGATCTTATGAACCGAGTGTGTAAACCTTACTTGGATAAGTTTGTTATTGTATTCATCGACGACATCCTAATCTATTCCAAGAGTTAGGAGGAACACGAGCGTCACCTGCGACTCATTTTGGAACTTCTTCGAACAGAACAGCTTTACGCTAAGATTTCAAAATGTGACTTCTGGCTTCGTGAAGTCCGTTTCCTAGGCCATGTGGTTAATGAGGATGGGATTTACGTTGATCCATCCAAAGTTGACTCGATCAAGAATTGGCCTACACCTCGAACACCAACTGAAATCCGTCAATTCTTGGGTTTGGCGGGTTACTACATAAGGTTTATAAAAAATTTCTCAAAGATTGCGCAGCCTCTTACTGTTCTTACTCAGAAGGGTGTCACCTACCGTTGGGGTGATGCTCAGGAATCCGCGTTTCAGCAACTGAAGTTGAAACTTTGTAGCGCACCTATCCTCTCGTTTCCTGAGGGCACACACGATTTTGTGGTTTATTGTGACGCGTCAATCCAAGGACTTGGTTGTGTGTTGATGCAACGTGAGAAAGTCATTGCTTACGCATCACGCCAACTTAAAGTTAATGAAAAGAACTACACTACTCACGACTTGGAGTTGGGAGCAGTGGTGTTTGCTCTTAAGATATGGAGGCATTACTTGTACGGTACCAAGTGCACCATTTACACCGATCACAAGAGTCTCCAGCATATCTTCGATCAGAAGGAGTTGAACATGCGACAGCGTCGATGGGTCGAACTTATTAACGACTACGAATGCGCAATCAGGTACCATCCAGGCAAAGCCAATGTTGTGGCTGACGCCCTCAATCGTAAAGAAACCAAACCTAAGCGTGTACGTGAGTTACAGCTTACCATTCACTCTAGTCTTCCTGCCCAAATTCGTGATGCTCAGGTCGAAGCATTGAAAGAAGAAAACATCAAGGTTGAATCCCTGCGAGGATTGGAAAAACGGTTAGAACTAAAGGAAGACGATGCTTACTACTTAGCGGGGCGCATCTAGGTTCCATTTTATGGTAATCTACGTGAGCTTGTGATGGATGAAGCACAAAAGTCTCGTTACTTAGTACATCCTAGTTCGGAAAAGATGTACCACGATCTCAAAGCTATGTACTGGTGGCCCCACATGGAAGCTAACATAGCGACCTATGTTAGTAAATGTCTGACCTGTGCTAGGGTCAAGGTTGAATATCAGAAGCCATCAGGCCTACTTCAGCAACCAGAGATCTCGACATGGAAATGGGAGCAAATTTCCATGGACTTTTTCACTGGCTTACCTAGACCTCAACAAGGAAACGACACCATTTGGGTGATAGTGGATCGACTAACTAAGTCTGCACACTTCCTGGCTATCATGGAAACATATAAGTTCTCTACTCTAGCAGACATCTACCTGAAGAAAGTAGTTTCGAGGCACGGGGTGCCAACCTCCATCATTTCTGATCGTGATCCACGTTTTACCTCTGATTTGTGGCAAGCAATGCACAAATCCTTTGGCTTACGTCTAGACATGAGCATAACATATCATCCACAGACGGATGGCAGTCTGAATGCACCATCCAGACTCTTGAAAACATGCTTCGAGCATGTGTTATCGACTTTGGTAATGGCTGGGAAAGACACCTACCTTTGGTGGAGTTTTCATATAACAACAGTTATCACACCAGCATCCAGGCTGCTCCGTTTGAGGCGTTGTATGGACGGAAATGCCGATCACCCTTATGCTGGGCAGAAGTTGGTGACAGCCAAATCACTGGCCCAGAACTCGTCGTCGACACGACAGAAAAGATTGCCCAAATACGTCAAGGAATGGCGGCAGCTCACGACCGTCAGAAAAGCTATGTTGATAAGCGTAGGAAACCACTCGAGTTCCAGGTTTGGGATCGAGTGCTGCTAAAAGTCTCACCTTGGAAGGGTGTGATTCATTTTGGTAAACGAGGCAAGCTAAATCCACGTTATGTTAGACCTTTCGAAATCACTGAGAGAATTGGCAATGTGGCCTATAGATTGAATCTACCGGAAGAACTCAGTGGAGTTCACAACGTATTCCATGTATCGAATCTGAAGAAGTGTCTGTCAGATGAGACCCTCATAGTTCCTCTCAAGGAGCTCACTATCGACGATCAGCTACGATTCGTCGAGGAACCAGTAGAAATTACGGACCGAGATGTTAAGGTTCTCAAACGTACTAGGATACCCCTTGTTCGAGTTCGTTGGAACTCCCGTTGTTGCCCAGAGTTTACCTGGGAACGAGAAGACTAAATGAAACACAAGTATCCCCAATAGTTCGAGAAAAGCGAAACCACTGCTGAGGTTGAAGCTACTGCGGAATTTCGGGACGAAATTCCAAACCAACGGGGGAAGGATGTGACACCCCAGGAAAACCAGGAAACCACACAACCTAACTAGCTTCCTCAGTAACTACGTGCTAAATTTCGGGACGAAATTTCTTTCAACTTGGGGATGATGTGACAACTCGTATTTAGAACCTTTCTTTGTATTTTGATTTAACCTGTATGAACTCTTTGTGACTAATTGATATGTGGTTTTAATGAATAACTAAATGCTTCATGTTATGTGAATTTGTGTTATGTGTAAAAGTGTATAGTAATCTTGAACACACAACACTGGTCCAATCGCACAATCCCTTTTGGGCACACCATTTTCGGCCCACAACCTTTGAACTCGAAACCAAGGGCAGCCCATGCAAGGGTTCGGCCCACTCTCCTATTTAAACCCACACATAACCCTTATAAGGTTTTGCTCCCTCATTGTTTGCAAAAACACACAAACCCTAAATCTCTCTCCCTCTCTCTCGAACTCGACGGCAGCCACATCCCCTCTTCCTTGAAGCTTTCTTATTCGGATCAACCTTGTCTCTACCTTCTAACCGGTTAGTGTTATATCATTGTTTGATTTTTGATATGATTGATGTTTGTTGAACGATCGGCTATATGTTATTCGATGTTTGATGTTTAAAGTGTTATGTTAGTAAAATCCTCGATAAACAATCTGTTAGATCATTATAGGGATGGATAAATGCTTTAACAATTAAGAACCAAATGATGTAATGTAATCGGCTGTATGTATGAGTGTTCGGATTAAATGCATGATCAAGCATGAGGTGTTGTATGATGATTTGAAACCAATGATCTGATAGTCTAATGTATAAGTTGTTGTTTATGTTTTGAATATGATTCGGGTTCATAGGAATTTGATGTTAAAACCCTAGTTTGATCGACTATGGTTTGATTGGAAACTGTTAATTGAATCTTGCAAATTAATTGGAATTAGTAAACTGATTGCATGAATTTAGGAAAGTCATAACCTGTCGTAAAAGGCTAGTCGCACAAGCCGGTCGCACAAGCTAAGTATATTAGGGTACAACAATTAGAGCACAACGTATAACCTCTTAAAGCACAGTCGCACAACATCTTGTGGATCGCACAAGGTTGTGCTGATCGCACAAGACGTTGGGCCGCCCAACATAATAGGTTGTGTTATGTTGTTGGGCCGAACAGCCCAAAAATCCAATCGCACAAGCTGTTCCGAATCGCACAAGTGTAGTTGGACCGCACAAGTTGATTATCTGTGTATATGTTTGGGCCGTATAGGGTATGGATTTCATTTATTATTTGGCCGGGCTTGTTTTCAATCGCACAACCCGTTGTGAGTCGCACAAGGTTGTGCTGGACGCACAACAGGTTGGGCCGGTTATATTGGGCTTTATATAATGGATCGCACAAGATGATTGGGCTCGTACAAGCTCAACGGCCCAATCATCTGACTCACACAAGTTGGACATTGTGTGTGTACTTGACTGTTAACGTGTTCTACGTGTTTGCCATGATCATTACGTGTTCGTAACCTGCTAGCTTATGTGTAAACTTATGTGCACTACTTGAACCTAGACCTGACTTGTATGGTAACCATGTTAGGACGTGGTTGACCACAAATAGCTCAAGTGACCTTTTTGTGTATCTGCCGAGCTAACCTAAGGTGAGTTCATAATTTCTACAAGGCATGGGATTCCCGGTGGTTGGGAATGGGTAATTGATTGAAAGGAAACCTACGTATTCTCTTGGTTAGGATACGTACCTCCACCCTCTTAATTAAAGGGTGACAACATTGTTACTAGACCAAAAACTCTATCATTAAGTCCCTCATTTTTATATCGACTTAATCGCCGGGCCAATGGCGAACGGGTCATTAGTTAAATAGCGCTATTAGGTTTGACAAGCCTCACACCGTGCCGCAGAGGACGGGAGTGGACTAATGGATTTGGGCACGTCAATGGTGATAGACATTGACTTAGGGCACCCAACTTTCTCAGCCAGTAGTCGATATGGTAACGGGTCTAGTGGGATATTCATGGGGTAGCCCCCACGGCTGGGAGCCAGAGTAAAAGGAAATGGTTAATCATGTTTTTCAACTATGGGGTAACACCCACGGCAAGTAAGCCAGCTAAAAGGAAACCTATGTTTTGAAACAACTTAAAACGAACACCCAACTGTGAACTCGCTCAACTTTGTTGTTGATTCGTTACTATACGCCTTGCAGGTCGTTAGGTGCTTAGATGGAGCTTGCAGAGGAGGTCGAGGTCGTTGTGGGACATGGACTGTTAAGTTCCATGTTAGACTTTATGAACTTATAACTTATGTTTTGGTTTTAAACTTTATGCTTCCGCTGATAACTTGAACTTGGCTAATTTGTTTTGGACACAACGTATAACCTCTTAAAGCACAGTCGCACAACATCTAGTGGATCGCACAAGGTTGTGCTGATCGCACAAGACGTTGGGCCGCCCAACATAATAGGTTGTGTTATGTTGTTGGGCCGAACAGCCCAAAAATCCAGTCGCACAAGCTGTTCCGAATCGCACAAGTGTAGTTGGACCGCACAAGTTGATTATCTGTGTATATGTTTGGGCCGTATAGGGTATGGATTTCATTTATTATTTGGCCGGGCTTGTTTTCAATCGCACAACCCGTTGTGAGTCGCACAAGGTTGTGCTGGACGCACAACAGGTTGGGCCGGTTATATTGGGCTTTATATAATGGATCGCACAAGATGATTGGGCTCGTACAAGCTCAACGGCCTAATCATCTGACTCACACAAGTTGGACATTGTGTGTGTACTTGACTGTTAACGTGGTCTACGTGTTTGCCATGATCATTACGTGTTCGTAACCTGCTAGCTTATGTGTAAACTTATGTGCACTACTTGAACCTAGACCTGACTTGTATGGTAACCATGTTAGGACGTGGTTGACCACAAATAGCTCAAGTGACCCTTTTGTGTATCTGCCGAGCTAACCTAAGGTGAGTTCATAATTTCTACAAGGCATGGGATTCCCGGTGGTTGGGAATGGGTAATTGATTGAAAGGAAACCTACGTATTCTCTTGGTTAGGATACGTACCTCCACCCTCTTAATTAAAGGGTGACAACATTGTTACTAGACCAAAAACTCTATCATTAAGTCCCTCATTTTTATATCGACTTAATCGCCGGGCCAATGGCGAACGGGTCATTAGTTAAATAGCGCTATTAGGTTTGACAAGCCTCACACCGTGCCGCAGAGGACGGGAGTGGACTAATGGATTTGGGCACGTCAATGATGATAGACATTGACTTAGGGCACCCAACTTTCTCAGTCAGTAGTCGATATGGTAACGGGTCTAGTGGGATATTCATGGGGTAGCCCCCACGGCTGGGAGCCAGAGTAAAAGGAAATGGTTAATCATGTTTTTCAACTATGGGGTAACACCCACGGCAAGTAAGCCAGCTAAAAGGAAACCTATGTTTTGAAACAACTTAAAACGAACACCCAACTGTGAACTCGCTCAACTTTGTTGTTGATTCGTTACTATACGCCTTGCAGGTCGTTAGGTGCTTAGATGGAGCTTGCACAGGAGGTCGAGGTCGTTGTGGGACATGGACTATTGAGTTCCATGTTAGACTTTATGAACTTATAACTTATGTTTTGGTTTTAAACTTTATGCTTCCGCTGATAACTTGAACTTGGCTAATTTGTTTTGGACACCAATTATATTGTTGGTTGGTTTTATATTTACTTTAATACATTGTTCAATATGATTGGTGGCTTGATCCTGGTCATGTCACGCCTCCTGCGGTGATACTCCGCTTGTGGAATTTGGGGGTGTGATAATGTTCCTCTTTACTTTTAGAATAAATTAGAATATCATCTATAAAGACAATTATGAATTTATCCAAATATGGCTTACATATTCGGTTCATCATGTCCATAAATGCGGCTGGGGCATTGGTTAAACCAAATGGCATGACAGTAAATTCATAATGGCCATACCTGGTTCTAAAAGTGGTCTTAGGAATGTCCTCTTCCTGTACCTTTAATTGATGATTTCCTGAACGTAAATCGATTTTTGAGAAAAATCGAGCTCCTTGCAATTGATCAAACAAATCATCGATTCTCAGTAATGGGTACCGTTTTTTATTCGTGACTTTATTTAATTCACGGTAATCAATGCACATTCGCATTGACCCGTCTTTCTTTTTGACGAAGAAGATTGGTGCTCCCCAAGGCGATGAACTTGGTTGTATAAATCCATTTTTCAAGAGTTCGTCTAACTGTTTCTTTAGCTCTTGCATTTCAGCTGGTGCCAAGAGGTAAGGTGCTTTGGCAATTGGTGTTGTTCCTGGTAGCAAATGAATTCTGAACTCGACTTCTCTATCTGGCGGTAGCCCTGGTAATTCTTCTGGGAATACATCTGAAAATTGAGATACTACAGGGATATCTTTTAATTCATTTCCTTTAGTGTTAATGATGATAGAAATCAAATACACTAATGATCCTTTCCTAGCATAACTTGCTGTTTTCATCACAGAGATGAATTTTGTGGATCTAGTTGGTTTATCTCCTTTAATTGTGATCTTTTCACATTTTGGTGAGCTTACTTGTATTGACTTTTGATCATATAGAATACTGGCTTTATTAGCTATTAACCAATCCATTCCTAATACAACATCAAATCCTGTCAGATTCATTGGGTAAAGGTTTGCAACAAACTTTTGATTTAAAAATTCTATTCTTGCTCCCTGCAATATTTCGGTAATCTTAATGGTCTCTCCATTCGCTGTTTCTACTAAACATTCTTGTTGGAGTTTAGTTAATGGTTGATTGAGAAGTTTGCAAAATAAAGTATTAATAAAACTTTGGTTCGCACCAGAGTCAAATAATACTTTGGCATAGACATCATTAACTAAAAATGTACCGGCAATCACGTCCGGAATCATTTTGGCTTCTTCTGCAGTTAGAACAAATGCTCTGGCATTTTTAGTAGTCTTGGTGTTTGTTGCTGGAGCTAATTTCGGACAATTTGGCTTGATGTGGCCTTGCTCTCCACAATTGTAGCATATCTTATTGGTGGGTTTCTTCCTGCAGTCTTCTTCCTTGTGTCCAGATATTTTGCAAAAATTGTAGTATATGGAGCATCTCCCAGAATGTTTCCTCTTGCAATACTTGCAGTAAGGTGCAGAAGTAGAACCTACATTTTTTCCACGGTTGGAATTACCGTAGCGAAATTCTTGGGTAAGCTTTTGAGCTAGGTTCTTCCTCTAGTTTTCTTCTTGGGTACGTACCAGTTCATCTGTCAAGGTATTAGCTAGTTCTACCGCTTCTTCTATGGTTTGTGGTCTAGCTCCTTTGACTACATGCCTAATTTCACTGATTAATCCCCAGATGTAACGGGAGATTAACAGTGGTTCAGGTGATGCTAGGGTTGGCACTATTCTAGCATATTCAAAGAATGTAGTAGTGTAACCCTTACTATCTACTCCAGTCATTCTTAAGTTTAATAATTTATTTGCTATCTATTCCTTTTCATTGGGAGGACAGAATTTCCTTCCTATCGTATCCTTAAACTCGTTCCATTCCATACCATAGACCCTGTCACTTCCTCTAGATTGGAGGATAGTGTTCCACCATTCTAACGCTGCATTTTTAAACAGATTGGAAGCAAACATTATTTTATCTTCTTCTGCACACTTTCTTATTTTTAAGACTGCCTCAGTCTTTTCTATCCAACGTAGAGCTGCAATGGGCCCTTCATTGCCAGAGAATTCTATTGGTTTACAGGACCAAAATTCTTTGTTAGAACAGCCATAAGACATGGTTCTTCTTCTTTTTTGGAATTGGCATTTGAAAAATGGGTCCATTGTGCACGCCGTGACTAAGCTCCATATGGGTTCGCTTACTTCCATTACCACTTTTATTATTGTTTTCCGCATCCCTAACATTTTGGATAATAGTTGGCATGGCATCCCTAATTCTTTGGCTTACAATATGTCGAATTTCACTGTTATTTATTTGATTTTCATTATTCTGGTTTTCTTGATTTGCTGCGTCGGCCATCTGGATTTTAAAAAATTACCAAATATTAATATTTATATCAAAATATTCAATGTAATAATTACATAACAAGCATGTTGATCCAAAATCGTCGAACATTGCGACTTACTCTATTTTATATTAGGCATCTATATTTATTACAAATACAACTGGAATTAAAATACAATACTAGTAAGCATCACTAACCACAAGATGATCTATACTACAATAAATTATTATTATTATAAGATATATATATATATATGTATATATATATATATTTATATATTTTCTCTCTTTTTTTTCATACACGCACACACACACACACACACACATATATATATATATATATATATATATATTTATTATTATTATTACTAATGGTATGGGTTCATCCAAAATTCCATATTACGCTCGTCATATTTCCAGACGAGCCTTTCACCTATCTGCCTCTTCCTCCCACTTCCTTCTAAAATCTCCTCACCAAAGGTTCGGAGTTCTTGCACATTCTCAGTGCTCATAGGTGGTGCAGGGGCTGGTATTGGATTTAGGAACTGGGGCATCTATTCTTCCTGAGGGTATGGATTCTCTAGAATCTCCCTAATGTATTGGTCATTATCATAATATGGGTCTAGGGGATCCAAGTCGGGATAGGGTCCTACTAGGTCTTGCATGGGCTCCTCTATGGGGATTGGATAACGTTGCTGGTAATCCCTATGGTCGTCAAACCATGGGTCATAGTCTAGAGGAGGGGGTGTAGGTACCCTAGGAATTTCAGCTGGGTTTAGTTCAATATCCATGGGTTGTGTGGGAAATAGTGGCAAAGGCTGGGGTGCTATGAGTTGCTCTAGATTAGGGTCTGCAGCTGTAGTTGTTAAGATATGAAAATTTGCTAGACTCCTATTGAGCATATCTTGTGTGTGAGCATCTGTTTCTCTCTTAGCGGCTGCTAAAACTCGCAGTTGTTGTAACTTTTTCATCCTTTTCCTACGTCCATGTGCTCCTCTGCTGAACCATCCTCTCTTCTTGGGTGGGAATGACTCTTTAGATTGGGCCTTGAACACGAATATCCCATCTTCGTTGTCAGTCGAATACCCTGAGAGGGTAGGCTGTGAAGAGGTGCCTTCGTCCCTAGGTGAACCGGACAGTTGACGGTAAGCGTCTGAAGGTCCTTGGTCACTCATGCTGTAAACTAAAAAATGTCAAATAACACAAAATAATAATCTACACGTATGCACATAGTTTTATTGATTATTTCCTAACAAAATTGATAATTTAATTGTCAGCAGATCACTTCTTTGGCTGAAATTAGTGGCTGTAGCTCTGATACCACCTTCTGTCACAACCCCCGGCCCCTATCTTCTGGGATCGGGCGGACGCGAACTTATATTTGGTGGTATCATGGTTTATCATTATTTGGCAGCGGAAATTTCATCAGGACCGTAGTTAGGAAATATTTTATCAGACTAAAATACCACATTTTTATATTAATAAACACATGGGTAAAACTCAAGTTTCTATTACAAACATTTTTATAGGGATAAACCCTAATTTATTGAATTTAAAACACCGTCTTTATTAGGTAACTTTTATAGCCACATTTTTCCAATCCTTCCGTGCTCTCCAGCTGGCTTCTAATTTGCTTTCACATTTTGTTACCTGAAATGCGTTTTAAAAACATTTGTCAGTGGGAAATACTAGTGAGTGAATCCCAGTTTAATCAAGAAACATTTATCCTTTAACAGTATTGAGAGCAATCACAATGTTTATATCTACACAATTACTCATTCAGTGTTGTCAATCCTGACTGGTGGGTCATATTACACATTGGCTATCTCGTTGTCCAATGGTAACGTGTTCCACATTTTGTATACAGATCCCAACATACCGGCAGTAATTGAGGAATTACAAAGACTCAATCACTGCTAATCACATTGTAAAATATTTAAGGTTTTGTAAAAAACAGTTTGCAAAAAAAGGGATTACTCACATTGCTACTTTAGACTTTTCTTGGTGGATTCCTGGTTATAATCTATTAATTAAACAATGCACGTGTGTTAGTATAATAACCCAATATTTACATTAGTAATACCCTCCCCGAGACAGAATTCCAACGACTACGTCGGGCAGAACCACGACAGCCGTTACGGAACACTAGATCAATCGGGTTGCATATCTAATACGTAACCGGGGGTTATAATACTTACAACAGGACAGAACTTCGTTATTTTAGGGAGGTATTATGCCCGAAAATTACTTTAGCTATATAGAAATTAAGAGAGAAAGAAAGTTGTGAGCGATCGGAATTGAAAGCTGATGGCCTCTATTTATAGGGCCTGATTCGGGCTTCCTCGCGGCCCGCGAAAGAGAAAGGGAGGGCCGTCGAGGCCCGCGACGTAGGGTGTGTAGGCCCTAGCTATGCTGAGTTGGTTCATAGCTCTGACACACGTGACGACACGTGGCAGCACCGGGTAGGGGCGGGTGGCCAACCGCTTGCGGCCCGCGAAGACTCAAGAGTAGTCTGTCGCGCCCCGCGACAGACCATTAAATTTTGTTTTTATTTTTATTTTAATTATATAAAGGTATTCGGGACCGATCTTCGTATACGGGGTGTATTTTTAAGACATATAGGGACATCTAAAATATATTAAGGGTGTTAGAAATATTTTAGGAGGGTTGTTATAGTCTACTGGTATTTGTGTAGTTTGTAGCTCCAAAGTAAAAGCGTGTCCAGGCACCATCGAGTGACGATCCTGGAATCTGGTCCCTGACTCAGCTTCGCCCAAGGTTGTTTTTCTGTTATTGTGTTTCTTGTGATCTGTTATTCTGTTGTGGTTGTTTGTGCTATTTTTTGTCTGCGCTACTATGGGTGATGCTAGTACTTCTGCTAATCTTATTAGTAAATTGGATATAGGTGATCCATTATATTTGCATAGTATAGTTAACTATAGTTAATTTTGGATTCAACTAACATGTATCGTGTAAACTTTTCAACTATGTATTTAATATTTTAGAACGTAATTGTGCATATAATTAGTTTTATATTAATATATATTTTTTATCTCAGTGATCAATATAATAAATATAGAAACTGTATAAATTCTAAAATAGTAAAATATAAATGAACAAACAAAATACTGGTGTGACTAGTAAATTTTATGTCAAATAAGAAATTTAATAAAAAGATGAAAATAAAAAAAATAAATAGATTTTATGTCACCATACAAAACGATTGGGATCACTTAGATGCTGAATCATCGCGTTTTAGTGTTGTTTCAGATAGGTTGACCAAAAGAAAAGAGATGGTACGTGGCGTGTAGTTCTTCACGAGGAAGGAGTTGCGCTTGCTTTTCCGTTTTCATTTAAGAAGCTACTTGAGGGTTATTTCACAAACCACCGTAGTGGTGTAGCGGTTCGTGGTATGTTTGTTAAGTTTCAAAAGGTTGGATGTCACACCCCAAACGATGGCGGAATCATCGGGATGAGACGAAATAGATTGCAAGAGACTTCATAACACTATTGTGACAATATTTAAATCAACCATTTTTCATTTCATAATAAACTTGTCAACTTTACATAGAAATTCAAATAACATGTTCATAACATAACGAAACAAAATTTGATACAACAATTTAAACCTAAGACGTCTAAATGTGTATCTAGGCATCATCGCTACTTCGTTTCATAGCATCATCATCATCAACCTGTAACATGTTTAAAATAAAGTTCAATGCAAAAGCAAAGACGAGTACACAAGGTTTGAATAAATAGCATAAGTATAAAAGCATTATCTCGAATCCACATGGCAATTTGTAAACAAGGTAACTAGCATGCATAGCAATACGTCAAACTCAAGTGTCCACTAGTATTTAACATCCCTCGTCACAAAAGTAACGAGACCGTTTAGAATAAAGACTTAACAAGACCCCGTCGAGTGGTATGCTACTCCTATAGCGCTATATATGTTAAGTTGAGGGCTTTAGCAAAGCTAATGACATATAGCATATATAATCTAGCATGAACCTAAGTAAACAAGTAGCATGTATAATAGATTGAGAGCATAAGAATGTTTAAGTGTGTGAATGTGTATTTTTGTATAATAACATGTTACAACCCAAAGTGTCTTTTAAAAGTAAATGGGTCAAGTGTACTCACTATTTTGCAAGTCTGGAACTTGAGAATCCGTGAGTGGGTTGTTTGTTGATTAGGGGGGTTGGAACACCAAGTCCTTCTACACGAAGTAAACAAGACGTATGAGTATCGGAGAGTAACGGTAGATTAAAGATTTAGGAATTTAAAACACAAGAACATATGTATACGAAAGTAATCATCTTTTAACACTAAGTACTTGTTTTGACACTATGAAACCTCAAGGGTTAATGTTTTCATGAGTAGTATACTCATTAGAATCATAACAAGTCTTATGTCTTAGATGATGTTATTCTAGCACTTTGATGAATGAACACAAGTTCACCATCAAGGTTCGAATGTTGAATAGTACATATTTATAAGTATTATTTAGGTTATTATTATGTCCAATAGTCAAGCATGAGGTAGAAGACTAAATCTTCATTTAGGTACCTCTAAGTTTGATGGAAATCATGTAGGATGTAAGAAGAGAAGTCTTCCATTTAGGTACCTCTAAGTGTTCACCACTACACTTGATGTAAAAACATGAGGGTCATGAACTACAAGTAATACAAGAATATAAATAACTAATCTATAAGAAATCATCAAGCAAATGTGGGGATTTTATGTAGGACAACCCAAGTCAGTCCTTAATCACACCTACATCAAGTCTTGGACTTAAACATTGCTTGTGGGTTAGAAACCCTAAACAAAACAGAATGTATGTGAGGTTTAACCTCTGATTTTGAATGTCTCAACCTTTTTTTTAAGCCTAACTAACCATAGAAGTGGTTATAAGCATAAGGACATAGGTTTGAGATGAGTTAGACTCAAGTTTGAACACGTTTAGTAAAGTTTGAATCAAAACAAACACGAACAGTGAACTTTGGAGCCTTTTTGCCGGAGTTCCAGGGACTTATTTACTGTGAAACACCCATGGAATCGAAGCTAAGGTTAATCCAAGTGCATATGAAAAAGAATGGACTAAATCGGACAAGTATTGAGTGAGTTATGCTCACTTTTGTGAAGAAGTAACAATCTGCTCGAACTTCTGATGTTGTTGCGATAATCACCTGATTAAGAGTGAATTGGTGGTGTTTACAAAGTGATTTGAGCTTGGACAAGGTCTTGGATTTATAGGGGAAGGTTGGTAGTTAGTGGTTGTGAACAATTAATGCAAGAAACACAATAAACCATCCAACAAACACAAAAATAAGCCAATCCCGTAAGCCAAAACAACAAATCTGCGGATTCTGCTCTCTTGCGGGGCGCGAGAGAGGACCAGGGGAGGTCGCAGGGCGCCAGAGACCATTAGGTCTTCAATTCAAGTTTCAGAAATGACACTTTGGTCCCTTGAGTTTATATTTTTGGGTTTTATGGTGTTTTAAGGGTTGTTTTTGATATTTAAGCAAAGTATAAAGGTAAATTAAGTATGATGAACATAATCTAAGTATAATTAAGTGAATGAATGTCGTATTTAAGTTTCGTATATGTTCAAAAGACGTTTTATGCATAAATTTCACATATTTGCAAGTTTAGCACATAGTTTCCAAGAATTTCGAATAAGTATCAATTGTTTCACGAAATTGAATGTATGAGCATGTATAAAGTATGTACAACATGAATTTTACAAAATACGAGTTTTATTTATGATCCAAGTCTCGGATTTTACAACGAATATAGAGAAAGAACGATTAGAAGAACACAAGACTTCAAAAATAGAAATACAAGCAAGACTTTCTATTTATGGAAAGTATGAAGAAGCAGGGCGTAACAGTCTCCCCTCGTTTAGGGAATTTTGTCCCGAAATTTAGGAAGAAGTAGCGAAAAGATATGGATACTTCGTCTTCATTTCACTCTTGAGTTCCCAAGTAAATTCAGCGCCATGTTCTCCTTCCCATCGAACCTTAACGATAGGAATTTTACTACGCCTCAATAACTTGACTCCTTGATCCATGATTTTGACGGGTTTTTCCATAAAGTGCAAGGTCTCGTTGACTTGGAGGTCCTCGAGTGGGACTTGAAGTCCTTCGTCAGCTAGACACTTCTTTAAGTTGGAAGCGTGGAAGACAGGGTGTACATTGTTGAGTTCTTCAGGCAGGTCCAGTCTATATGCAACCTTGCCAATCCTTTCGAGAATCTTGAAAGGACCAACATAGCGAGGTGCGAGTTTCCCTTTCTTGCAAAATCAAACCACGCCCTTCCAGGGGGATACCTTGAGAAGTACGAAGTCACCTGTCTCGAATTCCAAGGGCTTGCGACGCTAGTCGGCGTAACTCTTTTGTCGGCTCCTGGCTTTCAGCAAATTGTCTCAAACCTGTAAAATCTTGTCCGTTGCTTCTTGTATAAGCTCGGGACTAGTGAATTGAAATTCACCAATCTCGTGCCAACAAATAGGCGAACGGCACTTGCGACCATACAATGCTTCGAAAGGTGCCATTTGAATACTCGCATGATAACTGTTATTATACGAGAATTTGACCAAAGGCAAGTGTGAATCCCAGTTGCCACCAAAATCTATTACGTAGGAACGAAGCATATCTTCTAATGTTTGGATAGTGCGCTCGGTTTGATCGTCAGTCTGAGGATGGAAAGCAATGCTAAGGTTAAGAACAGTACCCATAGCAGATTGAAAGGTTTGCCAAAGACGAGACGTAAAACGAGCATCACGATCAGAAATGATGTCGATGGGAATACCATGACGACAGATGATCTCATCCGTGTAGATTCTAGCCAATTTCTCGTCTTTGAAATCTTCACGAATGGGAAGGAAATGAGCTGATTTGGTCAATCGATCAATGATCACCCAAATACTGTCATGACCAAAAGATGTACGTGGGAGCTTAGTGATAAAATCCATGGCAATGCTCTCCCATTTCCAGACAGGAATTTCTGGCTGTTCGAGCAAACCAGAGAGACGTTGATGTTCAGCTTTTACCTTCGAACAAGTGAGACACTTCGCAACGTAAGAGGCGATATCCCTCTTCATTCTAGGCGACCAGTAAGACGTACGCATATCTTTGTACATCTTGTCAGCGCCAGGATGAACATAATACTTCGATTTGTGTGCCTCATTCATGAGAAAGTCTCGGAGGTTTTCACGATTTAGGATCCAGATACAATTCAGATAGTATAGAATACCATCGGATTTAGACACGAGTTCATGTTCTCTAGCGCCTCGTATCTTAACAGAGAAACTACCTTCGTTAATGGAGGCATATTGAGCTTTACGAATACGGCGTTGAAGATCGTTAACGAGTTGGACAAAACGAACACTCTTCACATGAGTTTTACGACTAAGAGCGTCGGCCACTACGTTCGCCTTACCAGGATGGTAGCGAATGTCGCAGTCGTAGTCGTTTAATAGTTCCACCCAACGACGTTGCCGCATGTTCAGTTCCTTTTGGTCAAAGATATGTTGAAGGCTCTTATGGTCGGTGAAGACCACACACTTAGTACCATAAAGGTAGTGTCTCCAAATCTTCAACGCAAAAACAATTGCGCCGAGTTCAAGGTCGTGAGTAGTATAATTCTTCTCATGTATTTTGAGTTATCTTGACACGTAAGCGATAACCTTGTCGCGTAGCATGACGACACAACCAAGGCCAAGGTTTGAAGCATCGCAATACACAACGAAGTCATCGTTTCCATCAGGAAGTGCGCGAATAGGAGCATTACAAAGCATGTCCTTGAGCGTTTGAAAGGATTCCTCTTGTTCGGGACCCCAAACAAAAGGTTTCTCCTTTTGAGTCAAGGAGATCAAAGGAACGGCGATTTTAGAGAAGTTGGAGATAAAACGACGATAGTAACCAACAAGACCAAGAAACGAACGAATTTCGGACGGAGATTTCGGTGCAATCCAATTCTTCACAGCTTCGATTTTAGCGGGGTCAACGTGAATACCAAGTTCGTTGACAGTATGACAAAGGAATTGAACCTCTTTTAGCCAAAATTCGCACTTAGAGAATTTGGCGTATAGACGTTCAGTACGAAGGAGTTGAAGGATAAGACGCAAGTGTCGCTCATGCTCCCCTCGCATCTTGGAGTAGATAAGGATATCGTCGATGAAGATGATCATGAAACGGTCCAAGTATGCTTTGCACACGCGGTTCATTAAATCCATGAAAACAGTAGGTGCATTCGTCAAACCAAAGGGCATGACCACGAACTCATAGTGACCATATCATGTACGAAAAGCAGTTTTAGGTATATCTTCTTCGAGAACTCGAAGTTGACCATACCCAGAACGAAGATCGATCTTTGAGAAATAGGTCGCGCCTTGCAATTGATCAAAGAGGTCATCAATGTGAGGAAGTGGGTATCGGTTCTTAACAGTAAGCTTGTTGAGCCACGATAGTCAATACACATTCGGAATGACCCATCTTTCTTCTTAACGAATAGAACGGGAGCGCCCCAAGGAGAAGTACTAGGGCGTATAAATCCTTTATCAAGAAGTTCTTGTAGTTGACTTGAGAGCTCTTGCATCTCAGATGGTGCTAGACGATAGGGAGACTTAGCGACAAGCGTTGCGCCGGGCACTAAATCGATGCGAAAGTCGACAGAACGAGCAGGAGGCGGACCAGGAAGATCTTCGGGAAACACATCGGGGAAGTCACGTACAACGGGAACGTCGCTTATGCTTGGGCCTTTGTCCTTCTTTTCCACAATATGGGCAAGAAAGGCGAAGGTACCCTTACGTAAGAATTTTTTCGCTTGGATGCATGACATAAGCTTGAGACCTTGAGAAGGTTTCTCGCCATACACGTGTAGAGAATCACCGTTTGGAAGAGGAAGGTGGATAAACTTTTCAAAACAAACGACTTCAGCACGAACTCGCCTAAGCCAGTCCATGCCTACTATGATGTCAAAGCTACCCATTTGCATAGGTATAAGATTGATTGAGAATGTATGATCGTTAAGGATCAAAGAACAATTGGAAAGAACGGAATCGACAGCGACAGTTTTACCATCAGCGACTTCGACATCGAAAGATCTTGGCAACTTAGAGCGTTTACACATAAGCAAAGGTTCGAATTCTAACGACACAAAACTCTTAATCGCACCAGTATCAAATAGACAAGAAGCATAAACATGGTTCGCAAGAAACGTACCAGTAATGACGTCGTTCGCATTTTGGGCTTGAGCAATAGTGAGGAGAAAAGCTCAGCCTCTAGCGGGTTGTTGAGCTTGTTGCTGTTGTTGTTGTTGCTGCTGCTGAGGTTGATTACACTGAGGACATACGTTGGCTAAATGATTGAGATCACCACACTTAAAGCATGCTCTCACAGGAGCAGCTTGAGGTTGAGCCTGATTAGGAACAGGGTTTGCAACGATAGCCTGATCTTGGGCAGGCTTTGGGTTGTAGTGACAGCGATCGGTGAAATGCCCCAGCCTATGACAGGTGGTGCATTTACAACATGGGGTGCCAATAGGGTGATGGTAAGAACATTGGTTACACTTGGGCCATGTCCCAGTGTAGTTTCTTCTTGGTGGTTCTAGGGTTGTGGGATTAACGGCAGCTACTGCTTGGATGGGTTGAGGGTTTAGCAGAGTGACGATCGCACAATTCTGGCTTGAAGCCTTCCACTTCTTGCCTTGGTTTTTCTTGGTGGACGAGGAGGGTTCAACAGCGTGTAACGCCCTGTTTATTTGTACTTTCCATTTATAGCAAGTCTTGTTTGTATTCCTATTTTTGGAAACCTGGTAGTCTTGTAATCGTTCTTTCTTTGTAACCATTGTAAAATCTGAGACTTGGATCATGAATAAAACTCGTATTTCGTTAATTACATGTTATACATACTTCATATATGCTCATACATTCAAATTCGTGAAACAATCGATGCTTATTCGTAATACTTGAAAACTATGTGCTATACTTGTAAATATGTGAAACTTATGCATAAAATGTGCTTCGATCGTAAACAATACTTAAATATGACATACATACGCTTAAATATACTTTGATTATGATCATCATGCTTTATTTTACCTTAATCTATGCTTTCATAGCGAAACAAGTCCCTAAAACACCTAAAATCACAAAGATGACAAAGTCTAGGGGCCATAGTATAATAAACTCAAACTTCAGGCCACCCCTCCATACGGGCCGTGTAAACTTATGTGTGGGTTTACGCGGGCCCCCTGGCAATCCCCAGATCAGAAACTTGAATCAGCTCATGAATTTGAGCGGGATTAGCTTGTTTTTGAGTTTCTAAGCGGGATTTGGGCATTAATTACTCCTCCAATCCAACCCTAAACGCATCCCCTATAAATACACACCTTCTCCAAGCCCTTAGACACTTTCACAACTCTCTAATCTCTCAAGAATCACTCTCAAAGTTCTTGCAAATAAGAAATTCGGACAGATTCATACTCCCTTACAAAAGTAAGCATAACTTGCTCAAAACTCAACCAAATCACTTGATTCTTCTTTCTAAATGCTTGGATAATCTTTGGGCATGATTCCATGATCTCTCCTTGGAGAAATCAGAACTAGAAATGCACCTAAAGTGTCCATAAACTTTCTGTTGTGTTTTGAAACTTTCTTAAACTCTTGTATACTTCAAACAAACTTGTGTTCTTATGATTCTAATCAAGTGTATGATTAGTAAAGCCAAACCAAGGTTGTTTTACACTTAATATGAGTGTCTAAACACTCTAAAGTTTCTGTTTTAATCGAGTTCTTAACTCACAAGTGGTGTCAAGTCTTGAACTTGAAGATAGTGTGACTACTTGATAGCCTAGGCTAACCTACATACAAGTCCACACATCACTTGATGTTTTGCTTAGTATAGTTGTATCGTTTTTCTTGTACATATCTAAGAGGTTCCTAAATGGAAGATTCGTCTTCCTACCTCCTACATGACCTATAAGTTAATATATCATACGAGGTACCAAAGTGGAGGGTTTCACCTCCCACCTCCTACATGACTTATATGACACCAAGAGGTACAAAAGTGGAAGGTTCAACCTCCCACCTCCTACATGACTAAATATATTATCATGTATATATTATGACTATAATAATCCTTAAAACCGAACCCTTGATAGTGATTATATAATCCTCTACCAAGTTAATAAGTTTCTCACTATGTGTGTAGTTCCTTGTCACGATTCTAATAGGTCTTGAACCTATGAAATCACATACAATCCTTAAGGATTACTATAGTGTCAAGACAAGTGCTAATACCATAGTGATTATTTTCATAATACATACTTTGTTATTCTTTGAATCTTAAGTCCGAATATCCCATCATCCTTCCAAGTTACTCATACACCCTTGATTTCCTCTTGTAGGATAATTTGGTGTTCACCCCATCAACCAACTCTTCACAGATTCAAGTAGGAAAGCTTGCAAAACCGTGAGTACACTCGACCCATTTACATTTTAAACCACTCTTGGGTTGTAACATGTTACCATACAAAATTACACTTACACACACTCAAACATACTTTATGAACTCAATCCGATATACATGCTACTTGTTTACTTAGATAATACATGCTTTATGCCATTACTATGCTACGCCCTCACTTAACAATTATAGCGCTATAGGAGTAGCACACCACCCGTCGGGGTCTTGTTAAGTCAATATACTAAAACGGTCTCGTCACTTTTTTGGTGAGGGATGCTAAATAGTAGTGGACACTTTGGGTTAGACGTAATGTTATGCATGCTAGTTACCTTGTATACAAATTGCCATGTGGATTCAAGTAAATGCTTTATACTTATGCTATATTATTTAAACCTTGTGTACTCGCCTTTGCTTTTGCATTGAACTTTATTTTAACATGTTACAGGTTGATGATGATGATGCTAAGAAATGAAGTAGCGTTGATGCCTAGATACACATATAGACGTTTAGGTTTAAATGTTGTATCAATTTTGCTTATGTTGTTATGTATTTCTTTTGAACTTGTTGTTATTTGAATTCCTTGTAATGTTCACAATTTACTTTATGAAACAAAATCGGTTTATTAAATATTGACACAAATAGTGTTATGAAGTCTCTAGCAATCTTCACACTTCGTCCCATCCCGATGTTTCCGCCATTGGTTGGGGTGTGACAGATTGGTATCAGAGCCATAACTATAGGGAATTAGGTAGAATTGCCATGCTCGACCTAGTCTATAGTAGGAACCATATTTTTGACCATTCTTGTTATATGCTTAAAATGTTATTCTTCCTACTTTGTTTCTTCCTCTTCTTTTTGGTCTTAATCTTTACATAATGTCTTTCCTAAGACATTTTTACACAATACACTTGAAGACTTGAAGACACTCTTTATACAAAAGAGATGAGTTTACCAAAATAGGCGTGAAACCCACAATTTGGTGGACGACTCTCATTCCGCTTATTCTTATTTTGCATGAAATTTCTCCATTAAGTTAGGAGTGAAATCCACATCTTAATGGCAAGTTTCCAATTCAAACTCTAGTGGACCCTTGTCAAAGTGTTGAAATTATATTTTGACCCGACGAGTACTAACCACATTAGGGTACGAAATTGCCAAGTTAGGGGTGAAACCCGCACCTTGTCAATTAAGTCCCATTCCTTGATTTTTGATCTCGCCAAAGTTTCGATTGTTCTAATCGATTAGAGACGTGTAGTAACTGGAAGGGTAAGATACCGTTAATCGCTTCTCGACGAGAGTATCTTACCTATAGGCCAAAGCACGTTTCTCTAATTTGAAAGGACTTTCGATTCACTTTGGAATAGTTGACGTTTCTCTACCCGAAACAATCCTACGTTTTATGAGCCTCTCTTTTATGTGATTCAATTTATATGTGATTTTATACTTGTTACTTCGTTCATTTCAAAACCGTTACACATTTCGCACGTGTTGCGCAATCAAAAACAATAATAATCCTTGTGAACAAACTAAATTTATACTCCTTTTACGCATTCATACGTGCTATACTTGTTGAATACATGTTGGAAACTTATGCTTTATATGAATTATACATGATACATGAACACTTACATGCTTTTATATGCAAAAACCCTGTTTTAAAATTTATGATCAAGTCTCATCCTTTCCTTTTCTTTCGAACTTCTAGATGGCATCTCCAAGCTCATCAAAGAAGACCAAGTCAAAGAAAGGTACCAACAGCGAATCCATCTCCAAACAAGAGCTAGTTGGGCTCATTGCTGAACAAATGGCCGACCAAATGGCTCGAGTTATACCCGACATTGTTAGCCGCATTCAAACCAACCCCGATTCGCCTCATGGCTCTGTGGACTCCAAGGTAGAGAAACCTAAGGCACCTTTTCTCTTCAAACAATTCATGGCTTGCAAACCATTGGAATTTACTGGAAAAGATGGTGCTACCGCACTACTCTCTTGGTTTGATGCCATGGAAATCACCTTTCGTCAGAGTGGTTGTCCTGACGACATACGCACCCAAAATGCCACAGGGGTGTTCTGATCAAGGGCTCTTGATTGGTGGACCTCTGAACGGGGTACAAGAGGTGAGGACGCCACCCACGCGTTGCCATGGGTTGAGTTGAAAAGGATTATGAAGGAGGAGTTTTGTCCGCCGCATGAGATAAGGAAGTTAGAGAGTGAGTTTTGGCACCTCAAGCAGGTAGATGATGACAACGATGGTTTAACCCTCCGTTTCAAACAACTTAGCATCATGTGTCCTAGCCAAGTTGATACACCTGAAAAATCCATCAACAAATACATCCACTGCTGCCCTGATTCCTTCATGAACCTCAGGGAAGCTGCTTGCCCAGTCACTATTGAGGATACCTTTCGTTTAGCTGCCCGTTTGAACAGTACCCATGTCATGCGTAGAAATACCTCGAAAACCCCACTGAAAACCACCCATCAAGCCACTGTTGAACCCTCCTCATCCACCAAGAAAAACAAAGGCAAGAAGCGGAAGGCTTCAAGCCAAAACTGTGCGGTCGTCACTCCGCCAAACCCACAACCTTTACAATCTATAATTGCTGTTACCCCTACAACCTTTGGTCCTCAAGAAAGAAACTACATTGGATCATGGCCCAAGGGCAACCAATGCTCGTACCATCATCCTACTGGCACCCCATGTCGCAAATGTGCCACCTGTAACAAACTGGGGCATTTTTCCAATCGTTGTCGCTACAATCAGAAACCCGATCAAAACCAAGCTATTGTGACTCAAAACCCTGCCCCCAATCAAGCTCAGAACCAAGTTACTCCTGTGCGAGCGTGTTTTAAGTGTGGTGATGTCAACCATATGGCTAATGTCTGTCCCCAACGAAACCAGCCTCAACAGCAGCAACAGCAACAGCCACCGCAACAGCAACAGTGACAACAGGCTCAACAACCTGCTAGGGGTCGAGCTTTTGTCATCACCGCTGCTCAGGCTCAAAACGTGAAAGACGTCATTACTGGTACGTTCCTTGTGAACCATGTTTATGCTTCACGCTTATTTGATACTGGCACCGATAAAAGTTTTGTGTCGTTAGAATTCGAATCTTTGCTCAAGTGTAAACGTTCTAAGTTGCCGAGATCTTTCGCTGTCGAAGTCACTGATGGTAAAACCGTCACTGTCGACTCTGTTCTCTCCAATTATTCTTTGATACTTAACGACCATACGTTCTCAATCAATCTCATACCCATGCAAATGGGTAGTTTTAATGTCATAGTAGGTATGGACTGGCTTAGGCGAGTTCATGCTGAAGTCGTTTGTTCTGAGAAATTTATTCGTCTACCTCTTCCGAATGGTGATTTCTTACACGTCTATGGCGAGAAACCTTCTCAAGGTCTTAAGCTTATGTCGTGTATCCAAGCAAACAAATGCTTGCGCAAGGGTACCCTCACCTTTCTCGCCCACATTGTGGAAAAGAAGGATAAGGGCCGAAGCATAAGTGACGTTCCCGTCGTACGTGATTTCCCTGATGTATTTCCTGATGATCTTCCTGGTCTACCTCCTGCACGTTCTGTTGACTTTCGTATCGATTTAGTGCCTGGCGCAACGCCTGTCGCTAAATCTCCTTACCGTTTAGCACCCTCTGAGATGCAAGAGCTCTTGAGTCAACTCCAAGAGCTTCTTAATAAGGGCTTTATACGCCATAGTACTTCTCCTTGGGGCGCTCCCATTTTGTTCGTCAAAAAGAAAGATGGGTCATTCCGAATGTGTATTGACTATCGTGAGCTCAATAAGCTTACTGTCAAGAACCGATACCCTCTTCCTCGCATCGATGACCTCTTCGATCAATTACAAGGCGCGACCTGCTTTTCAAAGATCGATCTTTGTTCTGGGTATCATCAACTTTGAGTCCTCGAAGAAGATATACCTAAGACCACCTTTCGTACACGATATGGTCACTACGAGTTCGTGGTCATGCCCTTTGGGTTGACCAACGCACCTGCTGTCTTCATGGATTTGATGAACCGCGTGTGCAAGGCATTCTTGGACCGTTTCGTGATCGTCTTCATCGATGATATTCTTATTTATTCCAAGACACGAGGAGAGCATGAGCAATACTTGTGTCTTATCCTTGAACTTCTTCGCACTGAACGTCTATACGCCAAATTCTCCAAGTGTGAGTTTTGGTTAAAAGAGGTTCAATTCCTTGGTCATACTGTCAACGAACTTGGTATTCATGTTGACCCCGCTAAAATCGAAGTTGTGAAGAATTGGATCGCACCTAAGTCTCCGTCTGAAATTCGTTCGTTTCTTGGTCTTGCTGGTTACTATCGTCGTTTTATCTCCAATTTTTCAAAAATCGCTGTCCCTTTGACCTCCTTGACTCAGAAAGAGAAACCTTTTGTTTGGGGTCCCGAGCAAGAGAAATCTTTTCAAACGCTCAAGGAGATGCTTTGTAATGCTCCTATTCTCGCACTTCCTGATGGTAGCAACGACTTCGTCGTATATTGCGATGCTTCAAACCTTGGGCTCGGTTGTGTGCTTATGCAACGAGACAAGGTCATCGCTTATGCATCGAGGCAACTCAAAATACATGAGAAAAACTATACTACTCATGACCTTGAACTTGGCGCAGTTGTATTTGCGTTGAAGATTTGGCGACACTACCTGTATGGTACTAAGTGTGTGGTCTTCACCGACCATAAGAGCCTTCAACACATCTTCGACCAAAAGGAACTGAACATGCATCAATGTCGCTGGGTGGAACTGTTAAACGACTACGACTGCGAAATCAAATACCATCCAGGTAAAGAGAATGTAGTAGCCGACGCTCTTAGTCGTAAAACTCATGTCAAGAGTATCCGTTGTTTCCAACTCATCCACGATCTTCAGAACCACATACGTGATGCTCAATATTCATCTGTTAACGAGGGCAACCTCTACAACGAGATGCAATGTGGTGCTGAATAGAGTCTCGTGTCCAAATCTGATGGTATTTTATACTATCTCAATCGTGTCTGGATTCCCGATCGTGATAACCTTCGAAAGTTCTTGATGAAGGAGGCACATCACACGAAATATTATATTCACCCTACTGCCGACAAGATGTACCATGATATGCGTGCATCCTATTGGTGGCCTGGAATGAAGAAGGATATAGCCACTTTCGTCTCGAAATGTCTCACATGTTCAAAGGTGAAAGCCGAACATCAACGTCCCTCTGGCTTACTCGAACAACCAAGAATTCCTATCTAGAAATGGGAGAGCATTGCCATCGATTTTATCACTAAGCTCCCTCGTACTTCTTCTGGTCATTATTTGGGTGATCGTTTATCGATTGACCAAATCAGCTCACTTTCTTCCCATTCGTTAAGATTTCAAAGTCGAGAAATTGGCTAAAATCTACACTGATGAGATCATCTGTCGTCATGGTATCCCCATGGACATCATTTCCGATCGTGATGCTCGTTTTACGTCTCGCCTTTGGCAAACATTTCAATCTGCTATGGGTACTGAACTTAACCTTAGCACTGCCTTCCATCCTCAGACAGACGATCAAACCGAGCGTACTATCCAAACCTTAGAAGATATGCTTTGTTCATGCGTAATAGATTTTGGTGGCAACTGGGATTCACACTTGCCTTTGGTCGAATTCTCGTACAATAACAGTTATCACGCGAGTATTGAAATGGCACCTTTCGAAGCATTGTATGGTCGCAAGTGCCGTTCGCCTATTTGTTGGCACGCGATTGGTGAAGCTCAAATCAGTGGTCCCGAGCTCATACAACAGACGACGGACAAGATATTATAGGTTCGAGACAACTTATTGAAAGCCAGGAGCCGACAAAAGAGTTACACTGACAAGCGTCGCAAGCCTTTAGAATTCGAGACAGGTGACTTCGTACTTCTCAAGGTATCCCCTTGGAAAGGCGTGGTTCAATTTGGCAAGAAAGGGAAACTCTCACCTAACTACGTTGGACCTTTCAGGATTCTCGAAAGGATTGGCAAGGTTGCGTATAGACTGGATCTACCTGAAGAACTCAACAATGTACACCCTGTCTTCCACGTATCCAACTTGAAGAAGTGTCTAGCTGACGAAGGACTACAAGTTCCTCTCGAAGACTTGCAAGTCAACGAAACGCTTCACTTTATGGAAAAACCGATCGAAATCACGGACCAAGGAGCCAAGCAACTGAGGCGCAGTCGAATTCCTATTGTCAAGGTTCGATGGGAAGGAAAACGTGGCGCTGAATTCACTTGGGAACTCGAGAGTGAAATGAAGACGAAGTATCCACATCTTTTCCCTACTTCTTCCTAAATTTCGGGACGAAATTCCCTAAAGGAGGGGAGACTGTAACGCCCTGCTTATTTGTACTTTCCATTTATAACAAGTCTTGTTTGTATTCTTATTTTTGGAAACCTGGTAGTCTTGTAATCGTTCTTTCTTTGTAACCATTGTAAAATCCGAGACTTGGATCATGAATAAAACTCGTATTTCGTTAATTACATGTTATACATACTTCATATATGCTCATACATTCAAATTCGTGAAACAATCGATGCTTATTCGTAATACTTGAAAACTATGTGCTAAACTTGTAAATAGGTGAAACTTGTGGATAAAACGTGCTTCGATCATAAACAATACTTAAATACGACATACATACGCTTAAATATACTTTGATTATGATCATCATGCTTTATTTTACCTTAAACTATGCTTTCATAGCGAAACAAGTCCCTAAAACACCTAAAATCACAAAGATGACAAAGTCTAGGGGCCATAGTGTAATAAACTCAAACTTCAGGCCACCCCTCCATACGGGCTGCGTAAACTTATGTGTGGGTTTACGCGGGCCGCCTGGCAATCCCTTGGTCAGAAACTTGAATCAGCTCGCGAATTTGAGCGGGATTAGCTTGTTTTTGAGTTTCTAAGCGGGATTTGGGCATTAATTACTCCTCCAATCCAACCCTAAACTCATCCCCTATAAATACACACCTTCTTCAAGCCCTTAGACACTTTCACAACTCTCTAATCTCTCCAGAATCACTCTCAAAGTTCTTGCAAATCAGAAATTCGGACAGATTCATACTCCCTTACAAAAGTAAGCATAACTTGCTCAAAAACTCGACCAAATCACTTGATTCTTCTTTCTAAATGCTTGGATAATCTTTGGGCATGATTCCATGATCTCTCCTTGGAGAAATCAGAATTGGAAATGCACCTAAAGTGTCCATAAACTTTCTGTTGTGTTTTGAAACTTTCTTAGTCTCTTGTATACTTCAAACAAACTTGTGTTCTTATGCTTCTAATCAAGTGTATGATTAGTAAAGCCAAACCAAGGTTGTTTTACACTTAATATGAGTGTCTAAACACTCTAAACTTTCTGTTTTAATCGAGTTCTTAACTCATACGTGGTGTCAAGTCTTGAACTTGAAGATAGTGTGATTACTTGTTAGCCTAGGCTAACCTACATACAAGTCCACACATCACTTGATGTTTTGCTTAGTATAGTTGTATCATTTTTCTTGTACATATCTAAGAGGTTCCTAAATGGAAGATTCGTCTTCCTACCTCCTACATGACCTAGAAGTTAATATATCATACGAGGTACCAAAGTGGAGGGTTTCACCTCCCACCTCCTACATGACTTATATGACACCAAGAGGTACAAAAGTGGAAGGTTCAACCTCCCGCCTCCTACATGACTAAATATATTATCATGTATATATTATGACTATAATAATCCTTAAAACCGCACCCTTGATAGTGATTATATAATCCTCTACCAAGTTAATAAGTTTCTCACTATGTGTGTAGTTCCTTGTCACGATTCTAATAGGTCTTGAACCTATGAAATCACATACAATCCTTAAGGATTACTATAGTGTCAAGACAAGTGCTAATACCATAGTGATTATTTTCATAATACATACTTTGTTATTCTTTGAATCTTAAGTCCGAATATCCTGATCGGAGTGTCGCGCTCCGGTCAAAGATAATATTTATAAGCCCAAATTACCCTTAACAATGTGTTAGTGGTAGTAAGGGGTCGAACCACGAAGAGTATGTGGTTTGTGTGTGGATTCGAATGAATTAAAACAATTGTCACAATTTATGAAGCTTGCTAAAGTATTTTTGTATTTTCGTTTAATGGAGAGATATGATTTTTAACTAAATGAATTGATGCGAATGGTTAACAACTACTAATTAACGATTGCAAGAAAAATGGTTACTAGAACAATAATAATAAAAAGGAATCACGCCCGGTTTCAGTAATTGCTAACCTAGGATTTCTACAAGTTTTAGTTTCAACTCAAATGCATTCGATTAACGGATTTAGTGTACCGTGACTTAGGTGCTACTAACTATCAACGCCCCGAAGAACGGACAAAAAGACACTTTGTAATCAACACAAGTAAATCCTAACAACGACAACGTACAATTACATATCACCGTTTCGCAAAGTCATAACTTTTAACATCGTTCGAGAATTCACGAATTCGTAACAAATGTAATACTATTGTCAAAAGTTTCAAAAACCAAATACAAATTGTCACTAAGATGAAACGAGAACAAATAGAAACCCTAAAATTAGCAACTACCTACACCGGGGTGAAACCGAGATGATTAGCCGCTCATGGTTGATGCAACTTGATCACCGGATGCTTGGAATGCGGATGGAGTCATCTTGAAGCTTGTAGGATGAAGGAATGATGGAGAATTAGGGTTTATGGAATGGTGATGATGAGAAGGATGATGGATTGGTGAACTAGGGTTTGATGATTGGTCGTGTGTTTGATGATGATGATTCGGGTTGTAGCTATGAAGATGATGGAATGGTTGGTGATTGATGGATGGTTCTAAGAAAAAAGTTTTTTTACTCCTAAAACATGTAACTCCCGTATTCAATGCAAAAACCACCCATTAGAACCGTTCCCATCACCCAAATAAATGAAATTCGCGTTTCAGAGATACGCTGCCCGTCGGCGATGGCCTGGGGCCCGTCGGCGACGGCCTCCCTAAGGGCTGAAACCATCCGACGGCTTAACTGATTGTATACGCGTTTTTCTGGCCGACAGGTGTTTCTAGAGCCCGTCGGCGACAACCTCTAGTTTTTCCAGTTTTGTCCGAAACTGTTTTCTTCATAACTTCTTCGTTATAGCTCCGTTTTACTCACCGTTTTCGCCCACGTACTTGTAATTCAGCCCTCTATCATGCCATCTTCCAATATATTCATTTTAAATCCATTAACATCCCCCAAAAACTCATCTAATCTTCGTGGTTAACCCGGTTTTGTTCATTTCACATCCCCGGTTGATCCCGTTCGCTCCCGGTGCTCCGTTTAGCTCCCAATTAGCTCCTTAAACTCTTTTAGACCTGTAAAACACAAATCCCATTAAAAGTAGTCTATTCACGATTAAAAGCTACGTAAAACATCAACTTAAGCATAAACGATCACCGGTTTTTCAACAACGTATCACATCCCCACACTTGTCTTTTGCTTGCCCTCAAGCAAATCTGTTTTTCACTTTCACGTGGGTCGAACAACGAATACACATCCCATTCCCGAGACAAAGGTTAAGGTCTAGTGTCATACAAAAGTTCAAACCTTTTACAATTTTCACATATTTACCGGTTAAGTGAATAATCACATATAATAATGGTTATCCAAGATTAACCCGCCCTTAAAACTAACAACTCATGCATATCCCTCACAATGTGCTCTCCACTCGGCTTATAATTTGGCTAATGTGTATAATGTATTAGCATTTCAACAATTAATCGCTCAAAACCGATTAGAACACGTACCCGCATAGGCTTGCAACTCAATCGTTCTCCACTATTGATCACAAACACTAAGCACAAGTCATAAGGTCTTTATGAGGGTTGTAACGGGGCTAGGCTAAGGGTAGGAGTTAGGATATTTTAAAGTGGTTAAGGTGATGAAAATTCGATTTTTATTACAATTGACTATTCTAACCAAACTCACTAAAAACACCAAATATGAGGCAACAACATTCGCCTTTTATTCAACAACTATTAACACTTTTTTTGTGTTTTTCTTCAACGATTTTCAATTCTTTTTCACAATATTTTCTGATTTTTTTTTTCAATCAAGAATAACTATACAAATATGACTCCTATAATCGAATTTCCATCACACGGGTTTAAAAGAAAAAGATTTAAGGGTTATGGGCTAGAGGGTGATCAAACGAAAGGTTTAGGCTCAAAATGGGCGACTAGGGAATTTTTCGGGTAAGGATAGATAAATTGTAACACCTGTGTCATTTCAACCATCAAACAAATGTCAAACCAATGAAATATTGTATTTCATACTTGAGAGTTGTAAAAATATGTGTATCATTTACACATATCAACTCTTGTTCGATTTTAAGCTTTAAATCGCTTTCTGGAGGGTTATACGCGCTCTGATGCGTAAATATAACCAGTTTAATCCAACGAACACTCCGGAATAGTGAAATAGGCTTAACATACCTTAAATAACCTCTACATAACTTAGATATAAGTTTTGGAAAGTTTGGTGTGGTGAAATCAAAGTTTAATCGCTTACAGGGACTAAAGTTGACAAACTGCGAAAGTATGCCAATTTGAACTGTAACAGACATTCCGGAACATGACCATAAGTTAAACATACCATAAGTATCCTTTACATAGCTTAGAAATAGGCTTTGAGGTGTTCGGTATGCTAAAATAAACTTTTGTGTCATTCAGGGACTAAAAGTGTCAAAAAGTGCACAAGTTTGCATTTTCGCGCATAACTTACGTTCTGAATACATCCGGACATCCAAAAATTTATGGAAGCATGACTATATTTTATTTTAGTGTTCGCCTTAAGAAAAATCCATTCGTCGCGTCATTTGGATCGTTTTTCGCGCTTATGCGCATTCCGTCGTAATTAAGCGAACATCGCGTTCGTACGACCAAACGAACCGACATCTGAGATATTTTTGAGCATGTTTTGAGTTCCCTATACTTTAACTTCATTTTAGAGCCTTGAAATGAGGTTAACGGGGTTCAAACGCATCGAAAATCGCTTAAACAAGGTGCAGGGACCATTTCTGTAAAATCTGCCAAAACAGGGGCCTAGCGTGACGCGACGGGCCTTAGCGTCACGCGAGCCCCCTTCTGGACCAGATTAAGTGTATTTGACAGCTGGTTGCAGCTGTTTTGCACTCCCTAACCCCTTGCCAAGTGTTGATTCCTTATGGTGGTGAGCATTTTGAGGCACCACAACTTCCCGACAAGTGTACGCCTTGGATCGTGGCACGTTTTCCATGAAACGATCTTAACGGTTCTCCGAATACTATAAATACCCATCCACCCTCAACCCCAAAACCCACAAATCTGATTAAGAAAGCTCTAAGTTGGAACCTTCGTTTCATACCTGAGCTATTTTGATCTGGGTTAGCATTCGGGGACCCTTCGTAAGTATTCTTTCGTTCTTTTCCTTATTTTATTGCTTTTCGAGTCAGAAAGTCAAACTTTGTTTGACTTTCAGCGTTGACCAGTAATGGTCAATGCGAGGTTCGTTTGAACTTCGCAACGTGATTGTAATCACGATGGTCATAGTCCCTTGGGACTATGCCTACTGATTACCACGTTGTCTAGGGTCGTAGGGTAAGCGATCTAATAAATCGCTTATACCTCGAACCCGACCCAGTTTGGTCGATCATTAGGATCCGACCAAATCCATTAGGTGACCATAGTGTAGGGTATAACCTTCCGAGGTTATACCTTATGGTCACGGCGTTTAAGTAGTTGTATGATAGGTAGTTTATATGCCTTAGGTAAATTACCAGAATACCCTTTTCATACATAATTGGTAATTTAGCATATGTAACCTAAACTTTTGTCACGTAACTGATTATGTAACATGTTTAGGCATATAATACTTGTCATAGGACTAGTTAGGCGGTCCGAACGCGTTTCACACGAACGACGCGTTAAAGTAGCATAAGCTACCTAAACGGGTCGTAAAGGGTCGTAGACACTTAGGTTAAGTTTCAAATAGTATGTAGGCTTTGTTAAACCATATCACACGAGTCTCCACACTCGTTTGGTTTACAAACCCTAATACTACCCAGTCTTCCGATTTAGGTCCGGTTATTTAACATAGTTACCTATATTAGGTGCCGTTTGATTTCCGTGATCTCTAGCATTGCTTGGTGGTTATCCTAGGACTTCTGAGCAATCTCAAGTGAGTACATAGACCCCTCTTTTACTGTTTTCCAAACTGTTTTGGGGTGGAACACATGTGCCTACTTGTTACTTTCCTGCTTTCCTGTTTTCACATCATATACTGCTATGTTCGTTAGTACATTATAGTACATGATTTCATTACATTTCATGCTATGTATTGCCATTGTGTGCATTACTTAGTACATCGTTTTACATAACATTTTGACATAGACATTTGACATAGACATTTCGGCATAGATATTTTAACATGATTGACATTTGATCATGCATTTCCCACAAAACATAACTTTGATTTAAACCAAGTTTTACTTCAATACTTTGTTTTTGTGCATATGGTTTAGTTGAGACATTTCACTTGCCATACATGACATTTTGACATAGACATTTGACATGGATATTTGACATAGACATTTGACATGGATATTTGGCATAGACATTTTGATATGATTTACATCTTGACATGAACACTTTGACATATTACCCAATACATTTGACAATTGATTTAAACATAGACTTCTTACATTGGTTGGTTTGGTTTGATTAAGTGATTAAGTAACGATGCGTGTGTAATATGATACAAGCATGGTGGATACGCCGCTGGTACTTCCTATATATAAGTGTTTGTATGGTATTACATGTCGTAACGTTATTTGAATCATTTCAGTTTGATACATATAACATTTTATACAAATAACATACTTTTCACAATTCATTGTTTTACAAACAACTTAACTTATACAAACTCATTTTACATGGTTATTCATTTAACCATACATTAATTCTTATTTATACATATCATCTGAACTTATTATTTTTCAAATGATTTATAAAGACAAAGCAAACTAAAAGGTTCATGACTAAACATTTTCTTAAAACATAAGTCATGAATCTCATTTTCACAAAACCTATGTATCTCACAGGCATTTTTATGCTGACGTACCTATTTTCACATGTGTTTTTCAGGAGCTGTTGCATAAGATGATCAAGATACACATAGACAGACTTGGGCTTTAGTGACAATAAAAGATGCAAGACTAGTTAATTATGTTGTATTTCTTTGTTTGTTAAGACATTGTAACACTTTTAATCAATAAAACAAAACTTCAATTGCCATGGATTTGAGACAATTAATTCTGTTACAACACTCCCCGACATTTCCGCCACGTTTTGTATGTTCTACGTGGTCGGGGTGTGACAGAAAAGATGGTATCAGAGCCAATGGTTATAGGGAATTAGGTTATTAGTAATGCTTTGACCTAGTCTATAACCTTCTTAGGACCCTAACGCGAGTTTACTTGCGTTTAGTCATAAAACAATACCGTCACCTATCCTTAGGCGACTATCACAATAAGAACATAAATTTCAAAACCGCTTTGAAGACTAATCATCTGTTCTAGGATGATTTATTACAAGGTTTTGAACCCTCTGTTATAAGATTTTGAACCCCTTTGAGTTTTCAAAATCTCGTCAAGGTTCTGGGTTTTAAATAATGTGAACACGTGCAAACTGGAAGGGTGAATGCCTGTATTCTGGGTTTTCTGTCTAGGCAAGCACTTCGTATACATCTCATCAGACGCGAGACCAGTTGTGCTTACCTGGGAATTCTTGGGATGAGTGTTCACTTATAGGCGAGCATGTCTTCGCGATACATTATTTTTGACCCATTTACTTTGATTAATCACTGTGTGTCGTTTGTTGCTTTGTAGTAACAAACAAATGACCACTATCCTTGCTTTCATCAGATTTGTTTCATCTCATTCTTTTCGTCTAATTCTTTCACTCGTTTCCTTTCATGTTTCCTCTTTTAGAATGCCTCCACGACGCGAAAATCCAGTATCTGTTGACGAGCTGGCAGCTGTCATTACACAGCAAATGACTGCTGCAATCCCGATCATCGTTGCCCAATGTCACCAAGCTATCAACAACAATAATGCCCCATGCAACTTCAAGACGTTCAACTCGGCTAAGCCATCAAAGTTTTCTGGGTCTCAAGGAGCGACTGCACTTCTGCAATGGTTCGAGAGTCTAGAGAGCACCTTCAGGCATGTTCAATGTCCAAATGAGCGAAAGGTAGATTTTGCATCTAGTGTCTTCGAGAAACGAGCTTTGACATGGTGGAACGGTGTGGTGAGAGATAGGGGTGCCGAAGTGGCACTGGCCCAAACTTGGGAAGAACTTCGAGCACTGATGATGAAGGAATTCTGTCCTCGTCACGAGATCAGGGCATTGGAAAGGGAATTCGACGATCTTAAGCAAGACAGCGGCGAACATCGAGCATACACTGATCGATATGAGGAGCTGAGCCTGTTGTGTCCTACCATGGTCACGCCTTTGGATAAGGCAATCGAAAAATACATTGATGGTCTCCCTGACACAGTTCAAGACATTGTTACTGGTAGTAACCCCACTACGGTTAGGCAGGCCATTGAGCTATCTGCAACGTTGACTGAATCTCAGATCAGGAAACGTAAGCTTTTCCGAAAGGGTGACAAGAAACCGGTCGAGGAATCGAAACAAATCGAGGAATCAAAGACCATGGATGTACAGACTGGATCCCCTAAGGGGTCAAAGAAGCAAAAGGCTTCTCAGAACTTCGCCATGGTCGCTCAAAATGATCAAGCCGCCCCCAACCAACCAGCTAAACCTCATACTAGGAAGCCATACAATGGAACTTCACCTTTGTGCAACCGATGTAACCTTTATCATCATGTTAATGTGAAGTGCCGCGAATGCCAAATTTGTGGACGTAAAGGTCATACAGCAAAAGTTTGCGTAGCAGCAGTTGCACTAAATCAAGCTGACAACAAACCTGCTCGAGCTCGCTTTCCTCCAGGTTCTTGCTACAAGTGTGGCGAGATGGGACATTTCCGAAGAAATTGCCCAAAGCTTGCTAATGCTAATCCAGCACAGAGATGAGAATCTGATCAACTAGAAGACAACACTCTTTAGAAATAATCACATCTTATGTATTATTTTCTTTTGTTGTCAAGGTCCATGAAACAGTTGTTATCATTGTTTATAAATAAATCTTTTATTTACATTGCAATGTATTTATGTGATTGTATGTGTAAACAACATATCCCTTACAATACCGACAATCAAGGAATGGTATTCCTTGAAAAACAAACTATTCCCAAAATTCTTCCATTTTACAATCTCTTGCGTTTTCCACAAGGATCCTAAGTACCCGTCTCTTGCAAAGAAACGAAGTACAAGGTGCAAGTTATAATTCTGTACGAATACCCCAAGTACCACTATAAATTCTTAATAGGGTACCTAAGGGTATTTCCGTATGTCCTAAATTATTGTGTACCTTAATTCGAATATTGCGTTTTCCTGAAAACGAAAATCGAATTTTTGGTAGATCATCCCATCTTCATGGATGGATTCTTGAAATGATTAAAGTACCAAATGAAATCCACGAATTTGATTCCTGGTGTACTTTGAGTATCCGCGTCCAAAGATAACAATTTAATAACCAAGTTAAACAACTATGTGATTATGTGCTTATGTGTTTCCTTTTATGTTTTTGTGTAATCCAAGTTTTTGTTATCCAAATCCTCGAAGAATCTTCCATATCTTTGTATAAGGAATTCGTAGTAGGATATCCAAAGGTACTATATTAAATCCTCAATGGGCTTTTACGTGATAGTAAAGACCCTTGGATTATATTGTACTATTCCATAATTAGACCCCTGAGTGGTCTAGGTAAACAGATTGATCCAAAAATCTGGTTAGGAATATCATGTGATGATCTAATTAAAAGGATCATTTGTCGATCTAATTAAAAGGATCATTTGTCGATCTAATTAAAAGGACCCTATGGTAGTCTAGTCACACTCATCGCGGGTTTGATTTTTCCTCCCCTAAAACATTTCAAGACAAACTGTGCGGACTATGCAAGGAATTACGTAATTATGGATGCATACCTAATTATGGAATTCAGTGCACGGAAACCACAGCTAGTTTGGTCATGTGTCTGAAAAATGACTCTTTTCGTTCATTTTTGGTTTCTGAAGAAACGGTGAAAAATGACTCTTTTCGTTCATTTTTGGTTTCTGAAGAAATGGTGAAAAATGACTCTTTTCGTTCATTTTTGGTTTCTGAAGAAATGGTGAAAAATGACTCTTGTCGTTCATTTTTTGTTTCTGAAGAAATGGTGAAAAATGACTCTTGTCGTTCATTTTTGGTTTCTGAAGAAATGGTGAAAAATGACTCTTGTCGTTCATTTTTTGTTTCTGAAGAAATGGTGAAAAATGACTCTTGTCGTTCATTTTTGGTTTCTGAAGAAATGGTGAAAAATGACTCTTGTCGTTCATTTTTGGTTTCTGAAGAAACGGTGAAAAATGACTCTTTTCGTTCATTTTTGGTTTCTGAAGAAATGGTGAAAAATGACTCTTTTCGTTCATTTTTGGTTTCTGAAGAAATGGTGAAAAATGACTCTTGTCGTTCATTTTTGGTTTCTGAAGAAATGGTGAAAAATGACTCTTGTCGTTCATTTTTGGTTTCTGAAGAAATGGTGAAAAATGACTCTTTTCGTTCATTTTTGGTTTCTGAAGAAATGGTGAAAAATGACTCTTGTCGTTCATTTTTGGTTTCTGAAGAAATGGTGAAAAATGACTCTTGTCGTTCATTTTTGGTTTCTGAAGAAATGGTGAAAAATGACTCTTTTCGTTCATTTTTGGTTTCTGAAGAAATGGTGAAAAATGACTCTTGTCGTTCATTTTTGGTTTCTGAAGAAATGGTGAAAAATGACTCTTTTCGTTCATTTTTGGTTTCGGAAGAAATGGTGAAAAATGACTCTTGTCGTTCATTTTTGGTTTCGGAAGAAATGGTGAAAAATGACTCTTTTCGTTCATTTTTGGTTTCTGAAGAAATGGTGAAAAATGACTCCTTTCGTCCATTTTCGGTTCTGAAGAATGTCCGTTAAGGAAATGTCAGGATTATGCCTTTTATATCTTTGGTGGTTATTTGACACAAAGTCACAAATAGACTCCTGCGAATTAATTTCGGGACGAAATTTCCTAAAGTAGGGGAGACTGTAACACCTGTGTCATTTCAACCATCAAACAAATGTCAAACCAATGAAATATTGTATTTCATACTTGAGAGTTGTAAAAATATGTGTATCATTTACACATATCAACTCTTGTTCGATTTTAAGCTTTAAATCGCTTTCTGGAGGGTTATACGCGCTCTGATGCGTAAATATAACCAGTTTAATCCAACGAACACTCCGGAATAGTGAAATAGGCTTAACATACCTTAAATAACCTCTACATAACTTAGATATAAGTTTTGGAAAGTTTGGTGTGGTGAAATCAAAGTTTAATCGCTTACAGGGACTAAAGTTGACAAACTGCGAAAGTATGCCAATTTGAACTGTAACAGACATTCCGGAACATGACCATAAGTTAAACATACCATAAGTATCCTTTACATAGCTTAGAAATAGGCTTTGAGGTGTTCGGTATGCTAAAATAAACTTTTGTGTCATTCAGGGACTAAAAGTGTCAAAAAGTGCACAAGTTTGCATTTTCGCGCATAACTTACGTTCTGAATACATCCGGACATCCAAAAATTTATGGAAGCATGACTATATTTTATTTTAGTGTTCGCCTTAAGAAAAATCCATTCGTCGCGTCATTTGGATCGTTTTTCGCGCTTATGCGCATTCCGTCGTAATTAAGCGAACATCGCGTTCGTACGACCAAACGAACCGACATCTGAGATATTTTTGAGCATGTTTTGAGTTCCCTATACTTTAACTTCATTTTAGAGCCTTGAAATGAGGTTAACGGGGTTCAAACGCATCGAAAATCGCTTAAACAAGGTGCAGGGACCATTTCTGTAAAATCTGCCAAAACAGGGGCCTAGCGTGACGCGACGGGCCTTAGCGTCACGCGAGCCCCCTTCTGGACCAGATTAAGTGTATTTGACAGCTGGTTGCAGCTGTTTTGCACTCCCTAACCCCTTGCCAAGTGTTGATTCCTTATGGTGGTGAGCATTTTGAGGCACCACAACTTCCCGACAAGTGTACGCCTTGGATCGTGGCACGTTTTCCATGAAACGATCTTAACGGTTCTCCGAATACTATAAATACCCATCCACCCTCAACCCCAAAACCCACAAATCTGATTAAGAAAGCTCTAAGTTGGAACCTTCGTTTCATACCTGAGCTATTTTGATCTGGGTTAGCATTCGGGGACCCTTCGTAAGTATTCTTTCGTTCTTTTCCTTATTTTATTGCTTTTCGAGTCAGAAAGTCAAACTTTGTTTGACTTTCAGCGTTGACCAGTAATGGTCAATGCGAGGTTCGTTTGAACTTCGCAACGTGATTGTAATCACGATGGTCATAGTCCCTTGGGACTATGCCTACTGATTACCACGTTGTCTAGGGTCGTAGGGTAAGCGATCTAATAAATCGCTTATACCTCGAACCCGACCCAGTTTGGTCGATCATTAGGATCCGACCAAATCCATTAGGTGACCATAGTGTAGGGTATAACCTTCCGAGGTTATACCTTATGGTCACGGCGTTTAAGTAGTTGTATGATAGGTAGTTTATATGCCTTAGGTAAATTACCAGAATACCCTTTTCATACATAATTGGTAATTTAGCATATGTAACCTAAACTTTTGTCACGTAACTGATTATGTAACATGTTTAGGCATATAATACTTGTCATAGGACTAGTTAGGCGGTCCGAACGCGTTTCACACGAACGACGCGTTAAAGTAGCATAAGCTACCTAAACGGGTCGTAAAGGGTCGTAGACACTTAGGTTAAGTTTCAAATAGTATGTAGGCTTTGTTAAACCATATCACACGAGTCTCCACACTCGTTTGGTTTACAAACCCTAATACTACCCAGTCTTCCGATTTAGGTCCGGTTATTTAACATAGTTACCTATATTAGGTGCCGTTTGATTTCCGTGATCTCTAGCATTGCTTGGTGGTTATCCTAGGACTTCTGAGCAATCTCAAGTGAGTACATAGACCCCTCTTTTACTGTTTTCCAAACTGTTTTGGGGTGGAACACATGTGCCTACTTGTTACTTTCCTGCTTTCCTGTTTTCACATCATATACTGCTATGTTCGTTAGTACATTATAGTACATGATTTCATTACATTTCATGCTATGTATTGCCATTGTGTGCATTACTTAGTACATCGTTTTACATAACATTTTGACATAGACATTTGACATAGACATTTCGGCATAGATATTTTAACATGATTGACATTTGATCATGCATTTCCCACAAAACATAACTTTGATTTAAACCAAGTTTTACTTCAATACTTTGTTTTTGTGCATATGGTTTAGTTGAGACATTTCACTTGCCATACATGACATTTTGACATAGACATTTGACATGGATATTTGACATAGACATTTGACATGGATATTTGGCATAGACATTTTGATATGATTTACATCTTGACATGAACACTTTGACATATTACCCAATACATTTGACAATTGATTTAAACATAGACTTCTTACATTGGTTGGTTTGGTTTGATTAAGTGATTAAGTAACGATGCGTGTGTAATATGATACAAGCATGGTGGATACGCCGCTGGTACTTCCTATATATAAGTGTTTGTATGGTATTACATGTCGTAACGTTATTTGAATCATTTCAGTTTGATACATATAACATTTTATACAAATAACATACTTTTCACAATTCATTGTTTTACAAACAACTTAACTTATACAAACTCATTTTACATGGTTATTCATTTAACCATACATTAATTCTTATTTATACATATCATCTGAACTTATTATTTTTCAAATGATTTATAAAGACAAAGCAAACTAAAAGGTTCATGACTAAACATTTTCTTAAAACATAAGTCATGAATCTCATTTTCACAAAACCTATGTATCTCACAGGCATTTTTATGCTGACGTACCTATTTTCACATGTGTTTTTCAGGAGCTGTTGCATAAGATGATCAAGATACACATAGACAGACTTGGGCTTTAGTGACAATAAAAGATGCAAGACTAGTTAATTATGTTGTATTTCTTTGTTTGTTAAGACATTGTAACACTTTTAATCAATAAAACAAAACTTCAATTGCCATGGATTTGAGACAATTAATTCTGTTACAACACTCCCCGACATTTCCGCCACGTTTTGTATGTTCTACGTGGTCGGGGTGTGACATAAATGGTTTAAGAGAAAAGGTTTACCTAATGCCTTAATCATTCTCGTGCTTGTATTCGGTCTATAGTCTCAAACGTATCAAAAGTTGCAAGTTCTACAATACGCGACTAATGGTCCACTCAAACAAAGAAACATGTAAATGTACATCTATGATATAAAAGTGGCTCAAACCTCACGTATAAGGGTATGATATGTGATATGCATAAATTGCTAGTTCCTTAGGCGGATTATTCCCAAATAACCACCCGCTAAATACCCGTTATGCTTATTAATTTGAACTTGACCATGACAAAAGACCAAATGGGTTGTGACATCGCTCGTTGACTTGGTTACTTGTGCTTTTAAGATCGCTTTCTAAACAAGAAATTTTGAAAAATTTTTGAAATTTTCCTCCATCCCCACATTTGAGGTAAACATTGTCCTCAATGTATAGAATTTAAATGAACGGGTCAAAATCTAAAACTTTTACTACTCCCCCATCCCCACACTTGAGGTAAAAATTGTCCTCAATGTGCAAGAACTAGAGTTTTAAAACGCACAAGGGATGTGACACGTCTAACCTTCCCAAAATCTCACCCCGGAAAATAAAATACAATGTACAATCCACTTATTCCTAACTAAGAATCAAAGTAAAAGGAAACACATGCACCTGATTTGTGTCGCTTGATACTCATATCTCCTTCGCCTCTTCATAAAAACGGTTGTCCCGCGAACATGTTGTACCTACAAATTCTAATCCTTGTGTAGAAGCATGCTTCTCACAACCATCAAAATTTGTTAGTTACCTAGTTCTACCCTTTTTATGAAACATATTACCAAGCCATGTGTTATTTCACTTCGATTTATGTGGACAATAATTTACAACAACAATAAACCTAACTCACTTTCGTAGGAATCACGGCGGCATTTAGCATATGCACGCAAGCCCTTTAAACCTCCCGATAGCTCGGGAGGACGAGTAGGTCTCGTGAGGGTTATATAGGGAACACACCCACAACGTTCATTTAACTAGGCGAAAATAAATAACAACGAAATAGCAAAATTATACAGCAACAACAACAAAACTACGGAGAAAAACTAAAACTAACTAAAACTAACTATAAAAAAGTATACAACAACAATTAACTTACCACCTCATGGTGGTCGAATGGAGTGCTTGCCGCCCACAAACTCCTCGAAATCACCCACCGGTGATTCATACCATTTGTTGCCAAACGGTCCAAACTTCCTCACCTCCTCTTCCGTTTTCTTTTCTAGAGGTGACTTTTTTTCTTTCTTCTTCTTCTTGACCGTCTTCTTCTTTGTTTCTCCAAACCTTCCAACCATAGCACACACCTTTTTGTTTGGATTCATGTCCTTTTTAGGACACTTATCCTCACCGAGCGGGTTAGTAAATTTTGGGAAAACATTTAAATTTAACTCCCGGTCCCCAAACTTCATGCTTACCGTTCCCGTTGCACAATTTATTATGGCATTAGCAGTTGCCAGGAACGGTCTACCCAGTATAACTACCGGTTGGGTGTCCTCAACATAGTCTACTACCAAAAAGTCAACTGGGTAGTAGCAATCATCTACCTTCACAATCACATCTTCCACCATCCCCCTTGGATGCGTGGGAGTCTGATCAGCCAACACCACGGGAGTGTTAAACTTTTTCAATGGACCAAAATCATATTGGTCGTATAGACTCCCGGGCAAGATGCTCACACAAGCTCCAAGATCTAGGAGCGCCCTCTCAATTTTAAATGTTCCAATTTGAATTGGAATAAGAGGATCTCCCGGGTCTTGAGCTTTTTGGGGAAGGGCACTCGACAAAACGGCACTCACATGAGATATCAAATCAACCGGTTCGGGTAATTTGTTGTGCCGTTTTTCGATGCTTAATTCCTTTAAGCATTCCACATGAGCCGGAACCTTTTTAATGTCATCTAGTAACGGTAAATTAATTTTAGCTTGCTTAAAATTTTCCCACCCCTCGTCCTTCGGTGGGCACCGTTCTTCACTTTTCGATGCATTAAGCAGGTTAAATTGATTTAAACAATTTTCACAAAAAGAATTTTTAGTTATGTTTTCATTTTTACTTTGTGAAATCGTTTCGTGTTCATTTTCACTTTCCGGCCCTTCACCTATATTTTCCACTACACCATCAACAAATTGTGGTGGTGGAATGCTTTCAACACTACAAACTTCATCATTTAAAAGAATACTTACCGCGCTAACGCGTGCATTCCTCACATTGCTTGTGCTAAAACCTTGATGCTTCGGGTTAACTGTAGTGTCACTTGGAAGTTTTCCCATGCTTCCCCTCATTTGAGCCATCTCTTCCGCAAGTTGGCCCACTTGCTTTGCCAATGCGTCATGTGCTTTGTCCCGAATCTCGTTTGTCTTTTGAGATTCCTTTTGCATATTCAACAAAGCATCCATTTTGGCACCCAAATCATCGCCACCGGTTTGATTGTTCGACCCGCTTCCATTACCACCTTGATTATGGTAATTCCTTTGGTAACCCCCTTGATTACCTCCTTGGCGAGTTTGGTGCGAATACCCACCTTGATTTCCCGATTGGAAATTCGGGTTTATTTGATTGGAGGCATTACCATACCTAAAGTTAGGATGGTTCCTCAACCCGGGGTGGTAAGTGTTGGAGTTCATATCGTATTGGCTCCGGTCTCCATACACTTGATTCACATCCGCGGTGGCTTGGCAATTCTCGGTTCGGTGACCAATGTCACCACATTCTTCACATACGCTATATTGTACCGCACCCACTTCTTTCTTCTTCATGCGGGCCAATTCCCGCTCCAACGTATCAATCCGATCCTTAGAACTTGCATCACGATCGGGCCAAGACCTTGAGGTAGGGTGCTTTTTTGCTCGGTCGGCCGACTCTTTTTCTTTAGACCGCTTGCTCATTCTTTCCAAGAATTCCCAATCGTCGTCTTCGTGATTGCTCAAGAGTGTTCCATTGCTTGTTGACTCAAGACGATTCCAAGTTGTGTCATCCAAACCCCGTACAAAACATTTCACCAACTCCCACTTTTCTATTTGGTGATGTGGGCATCTCCTCATCAACTCCTTGAATCAGGTGAATGCTTCATGTAGTGGTTCACTCGAAAGTTGGCGAAACGACCGAATTTCATCTCTAGCATCGTCGGTCTTTGCCATAGAATAATATTCATCTAAAAATGCTTGTTGCATTTGTTCCCAAGTTCGAATACTGTTGGCCGGAAGTGTGAGGAACCACTGTTTTGCCTTGTCTTTCAAAGAGAATTGGAATAAGCGAAGTTTGACCTCCTCTAATGCGAAATTGTGTCCCCCAATCGTGTTGCATATCGATGAAAATTCCGCCAAGTGTGTATACGGTTCATCATTAGACCTCCCATTAAAGTGGGGAAGTATATTGATGTAATGCGGTTTACAATCGAACATTCTTCTTTCGCACACAATTGGTGAATCATTCTCGGTGACCACTGGTCGAAAACGGTCATTCACTCCCCGTGGAGGTTGTTGACGACGTTGTGGACCGTTAACCTCTTGATCGACCGGTCTTCGATTGTCTCTTCGGTCACCTCTTCTATCCCCACCTTGATTTCTACCTTGGTTACCTCTTTGGTTACCACCTCCCACGAAACGAGGAATCCGATTAGGGTTACCATTGTTGTTATTGTTGTTGTTGTAAAACCCATCATCTCGGTTCCGTTGGTTATTGTTTCGTGGTTGACGGTTGTTCCCGTAACCATCATTTCTCACGTTCCCGTTCCCGTACCCATAATCATCATCCCCCACAAAGTTGGCATTTTGATAACCAAACTCGTCATCTTCAAAGCCTCTCGCATTGTAGACATTTCCCCTATTCACGTATCCCCAATCTTCATCGTCGTTAACCCGATCATCATAATATCCCCCATCGTCCGAATTTTCCGTATGTATGCTCACATGTTCCGGTGATTGATAACCGGGAACACTATATGGTTCGTCATCGGGGATGGCGTTCCTCAAATCGTCTATGTTGAAGAAAGGGTCCTCGTTCGTAGGATTGCCACGATCTCGATTACCTCGACGATCGGAGTTAACATTCCGGTCATCAAGGTTGAGGGGTAAGGAAGCTTGTCGATGAAGGTTTTGTTGTTGGGGTGTTCTTTGATTGTTGTTCGGGTTTTGGGTTCGGAAAGGTGGTGTGGGTGGTCTATAATTGTTGCCACCCGGTTGTTCTTGAGGTATAGGTTGAACATTTGAAGTGGGGTTGAAGGTGCCTCGGTATTGGAATGGGTTTTGGTTTTGGAATTGATTTTGATTAAGGTTTTGGTTGAAATTTTGGTTTTGGTTTGCCATTGAATCGGTTTCAATGGTTGGTGTGGGTTGAGGTGTTTGATGGGTTTGATTAGAAGCAAGTGTTGCTTCCAATCGGCTTGCTAAATTTCTTCTTGCTACCCTTTCGATTTCCGGTTCGTAGACTAAAGGTGAAGTCCTCCAGGAGTTCCGCGTATGCATGCACTACCTGTAACCTGCACAAGTAACACACCCGCGTAACAAGGAAAAAGACAAAGTACAAAAAGAAACTACACAACTTAAACAGATAATCACGAAATTCAAACAATATCCAAACACAAAGCGCACGCACTCCCCGGCAACGGCGCCAAAATTTGATCGGAGTGTCGCGCTCCAGTCAAAGATAATATTTATAAGCCCAGATTACCCTTAACAATGTGTTAGTGGTAGTAAGGGGTCGAACCACGAAGAGTATGTGGTTTGTGTGTGGATTCGAATGAATTAAAACAATTGTCACAATTTATGAAGCTTGCTAAAGTATTTTTGTATTTTCGTTTAATGGAGAGATATGATTTTTAACTAAATGAATTGATGCGAATGGTTAACAACTACTAATTAACGATTGCAAGAAAAATGGTTACTAGAACAATAATAATAAAAAGGAATCACGCCCGGTTTCGGTAATTGCTAACCTAGGATTTCTACAAGTTTTAGTTTCAACTCAAATGCATTCGATTAACGGATTTAGTGTACCGTGACTTAGGTGCTACTAACTATCAACGCCCCGAAGAACGGACAAAAAGACACTTTGTAATCAACACAAGTAAATCCTAACAACGACAACGTACAATTACATATCACCGTTTCGCAAAGTCATAACTTTTAACATCGTTCAACAATTCATGAATTCGTAACAAATGTAATACTATTGTCAAAAGTTTCAAAAACCAAATACAAATTGTCACTAAGATGAAACGAGAACAAATAGAAACCCTAAAATTAGCAACTACCTACACCAGGGTGAAACCGAGATGATTAGCCGCTCATGGTTGATGCAACTTGATCACCGGATGCTTGGAATGCGGATGGAGTCATCTTGAAGCTTGTAGGATGAAGGAATGATGGAGAATTAGGGTTTATGGAATGGTGATGATGAGAAGGATGATGGATTGGTGAACTAGGGTTTGATGATTGGTCGTGTGTTTGATGATGATGATTCGGGTTGTAGCTATGAAGATGATGGAATGGTTGGTGATTGATGGATGGTTCTAAGAAAAAAGTTTTTTTACTCCTAAAACATGTAACTCCCGTATTCAATGCAAAAACCACCCATTAGAACCGTTCCCATCACCCAAATAAATGAAATTCGCGTTTCAGAGATACGCTGCCCGTCGGCGACGGCCTGGGGCCCGTCGGCGACGGCCTCCCTAAGTACTGAAACCATCCGACGGCTTAACTGACTGTATACGCGTTTTTCTGGCCGACGGGTGTTTCTAGAGCCCGTCGGCGACGACCTCTAGTTTTTCCAGTTTTGTCCGAAACTGTTTTCTTCATAACTTCTTCGTTATAGCTCCGTTTTACTCACCGTTTTCGCCCACGTACTCGTAATTCAGCCCTCTATCATGCCATCTTCCAATATATTCAATTTAAATCCATTAACATCCCCCAAAAACTCATCTAATCTTCGTGGTTAACCCGGTTTTGTTCATTTCACATCCCCGGTTGATCCCGTTCGCTCCCGGTGCTCCGTTTAGCTCCCAATTAGCTCCTTAAACTCTTTTAGACCTGTAAAACACAAATCCCATTAAAAGTAGTCTATTCACGATTAAAAGCTACGTAAAACATCAACTTAAGCATAAACGATCACCGATTTTCAACCACGTATCACATCCCCACACTTGTCTTTTGCTTGCCCTCAAGCAAATCTGTTTTTCACTTTCACGTGGGTCGAACACCGAATACACATCCCATTCCCGAGACAAAGGTTAAGGTCTAGTGTCATACAAAAGTTCAAACCTTTTACAATTTTCACATATTTACCGGTTAAGTGAATAATCACATATAATAATGGTTATCCAAGATTAACCCGCCCTTAAAACTAACAACTCATGCATATCCCTCACAATGTGCTCTCCACTCGGCTTATAATTTGGCTAATGTGTATAATGTATTAGCATTTCAACAATTAATCGCTCAAAACCGATTAGAACACGTACCCGCATAGGCTTGCAACTCAATCGTTCTCCACTATTGATCACAAACACTAAGCACAAGTCATAAGGTCTTTATGAGGGTTGTAACGGGGCTAGGCTAAGGGTAGGAGTTAGGATATTTTAAAGTGGTTAAGGTGATGAAAATTCGATTTTTATTACAATTGACTATTCTAACCAAACTCACTAAAAACACCAAATATGAGGCAACAACATTCGCCTTTTATTCAACAACTATTAACACTTCTTTTTGTGTTTTTCTTCAACGATTTTCAATTCTTTTTCACAATATTTTCTGATTTTTTTTTTCAATCAAGAATAACTATACAAATATGACTCCTATAATCGAATTTCCATCACACGGGTTTAAAAGAAAAAGATTTAAGGGTTATGGGCTAGAGGGTGATCAAACGAAAGGTTTAGGCTCAAAATGGGCGACTAGGGAATTTGTTCGGGTAAGGATAGATAAATGGTTTTAAGAGAAAAGGTTTACCTAATGCCTTAATCATTCTCGTGCTTGTATTCGGTCTATAGTCTCAAACGTATCAAAAGTTGCAAGTTCTACAATACGCGACTAATGGTCCACTCAAACAAAGAAACATGTAAATGTACATCTATGATATAAAAGTGGCTCAAACCTCACGTATAAGGGTATGATATGTGATATGCATAAATTGCTAGTTCCTTAGGCGGATTATTCCCAAATAACCACCCGCTAAATACCCGTTATGCTTATTAATTTGAACTTGACCATGACAAAAGATCAAATGGGTTGTGACATCCCTCGTTGACTTGTGCTTTTAAGATCGCTTTCTAAACAAGAAATTTTGAAAAATTTTTGAAATTTTCCCCCATCCCCACACTTGAGGTAAACATTGTCCTCAATGTATAGAATTTAAATAAACGGGTCAAAATCTAAAACTTTTACTACTCCCCCATCCCCACACTTGAGGTAAAAATTGTCCTCAATGTGCAAGAACTAGAGTTTTAAAACGCACAAGGGATGTGACACGTCTAACCTGTCACACCCCAACCGATGGCGGAATCATCGGGGCGCGGCACTAGGCGAATCAGATTGCTCAAGAGAATCCATAACAACTATATTGCGATAATATTTAATACATTCGTTATCCCATACTAACAAATAATACAATCACACAAGTTATCACAGATTTCTTGTCCTCTCGAACAATACAAATCCGACAACCTAGATTTTAGTTGAGTTTCTAGACTTCCTAGCCTGATTTGATATAGTCTGCGATCTAACCTGCAACATACGTTAAAATATTTGTCAATACAAAAGTATTGGCGAGTATACAGGTTTGATAAATATAGCATAATAGATTAAAAGTGCTGCGAATTTCCACATGCATAAACGTAATACACGACATATATACTCACAAAACTGATACTACCAACTTAGTCCTCGATGCTCGAATGTACGATGGCATAACTCGACCCCGTCGGGCGCAATAGTACTATACTAGTCGTGGTGGGACGTCACGAGTATAAGCCCTAGCACATATGCAACTAGCATCACGTATATCTATGCATAACAGTTATTCGCAAGTGATAATTCGATTGCTTGAATAATTCGTTTGATAAGTTCGATTTGTTAGAAACGTATGTTACACCCAAAATTCGATTAAAAGGGGTCAAGTATACTCACAGTGCGTATTTAGCGAGAATACAACTTGATTGAGTCGGTTGCGAGTACGTCTGTATTGATCCTTGAAGAATAGAGTTAACGATATACGATTAAGCGAGATTAGCCTTGAAATGTTACTCATTAGGTCGAATGGTTCTCATCCGTGCGGATTGACATGTTATCCGTCCGGATGACAAGTCACCCGTCCGGATGACATGTTATCCGTCCGGATAACAGGTGATCCGTGTGGATGGTGTGTCATCCGTGCGGTTAAGTGGTGGTACGTGCGGATGAGTGGTGCGTGCGGGTTGAGTGGTGCGTGCGGACTGACATGTCATCCGTGCGGACTGACATGTCATCCGTGCGGACATGTGTCATCCGTGCGGACATGTGTCATCCGTGCGGACTGACATGTCATCCGTGCGGACATGTGCCATCCGTGCGGACTGGCATGTCATCCGTGCGGACTGGCATGTCTGTTTCGCACTCTGAACACTGTTTCCGAGTGTTTTTACGGAAGGAATACGTTCGTTTTTACTAGGGTAGTGTAATTTCGCACTAACACTTGAAGTTCCGTCAATTCCGACTCGTTCTAACGGCCGGGACTCACCCCGTTCCATCAGATCTGGCCGTTCGTGATGGTTCTTCATGGTTAACTCGATATCGTACGGATTTAGGTGAGATTTGTCATTAAAACATGTGGAAATCACCCGGATCTGAGTCGTTTATAGTGAAGTGAGACCCCAACTTGAAGTTCACAAGAACTCTTGGTGACATCACCTCAAAACGCCTCAAATCCGTAGATTTCACGGTTAGAATCTGAGTTTTAAAAGATAGAATGATGTAGAATCGAGTGTGGATTGTAGAAGTACAAGTTTTAGGTTGAAATCTTACCGGAATCGCGAGGAAATCGAGAGAGAAGGGTCTTGGAGCGTGTTTGGTCGTGTAGGAGCTGTCACATCACTGTTCAAGTGATGTGACATGGTATTTATAGGCCACAGAGGAGAAGGAAAGAGTTCTGGCCCGGATAGCCCATCCGTGCGGATGGCCCATCCGTACGGATGGCCCATGCGTGCGGATGGCCCATGCGTGCGGATGGCCCATCCGTGCGTATGCCCATCCGTCCGGATGGCCTATCCGTCCGGATAGCTATCCTGACGCGTTGGACTTCTCCGTTTTGATCGTTTTGATAGTTTTCGAAGCGCGTACTTCCCATAATTAATTTATATTATCATTATATTGTTATTATTATCTATATATATCACTAGGGGTCGTATTTACGTATCCATAATCCAAAGTTTCGACAATTAACAATCGGTTTCCGATTCGAGTATGCGATTATTAGCGACGTTTCACGGCCATCAATGAGGGTAGTATAGGTCCTTCCTTGATGTCATCGCGAACGTTATTTCGTGTAGTGCCACAAAGACTGTCGGGGTACCGTTTACTCGTATTGTCATCATCGTCATGATGACTGGAGCTACAACACTCACCCTAGGGTCCTTGTTAGCGTTAATTGTTTACGTTCGACACATCACGGCCACTGAGGAGGGTAGAATAGGTCCTCACTCAATGCCTCCGTGAGCGTTAGTGTTCGTGATAATTGTGTATAGTATAGCAGTATTGTGTTTCGAAAATATGCGATTATTTTTCGAATAGCGATATATACGATATAGTTACATTATGATCCGAATCTCTGGTGCTAGGCGTAACGAGTATATCGAGTAGTAACAACGCACAAAAGTGCGGGTTGTTACAGTCTCCCCTACTTTAGGAAATTTCGTCCCGAAATTAATCCCATAGGTAGACTTCTGAGAGTTGATCTTGCATGAGTAGCGATACAGCGAGCGATTTGATCGCAAGTTGACAGCGAGAACGTTTCGAATAAGAGAGATCGATTGCGATAGCGAGAAGGCGACGTAGAAGACAAAAGTAATACCCCACGAGTTGGCGTTCCAAAGTACTTCGTGTTGCGAGGAATTCGTTAGTTCGATGCGATTGTAATTTGAAAGGTTTCTCATGACGTAGAGTTAACTGAGTCGATCGTTAACCAACGTTACAAGAAGCGTTTGTTTTAGATATCAAAAAGGGATTTAGGATGAAAATCTTTGAAAATTTTCCTTTTAACGTGCGGTCAACAGAGTCGATGTTAACCGATGTTGCAAGGAAATTTAAGTTTTTAACGTTTTAAGGAATTTGAAAATGAAAGCAAGGGTCACGAAAACTCTCCTATGACATGGGTTCCAGCTGAACTCGATGTTGAACCGACATCTCAAGAAAGTCTTGTTTTTGATCTTGAAAAAGGTTCTAAGGAAAAATTGGACTCATGAAGCTCCCTTTGAACATGGAGTTAAGCTGATTCGATGTTACCTCCACATTGTGAGGAATTTCACTTGTTCCATGGTTTTAATAAAAGTTTTATAAAAATCAGTTTTAACCTTTTGAAAAGGATGATTTAGCATCAAGCCCCACTTGGCACCTTCCCACGGAAGTTCGTTAATATGTTTAAAACACTTATATATATAGGAAGTACCAGCGGCGTATCCACCATGCTTTGCCCATATTACTTCTGTTTCGTGAGGCAGTGTCAGGTGTGCCGATATGACTCGGATAGAATTGCGTTTACTTGGCCCAATCGATAGAAAGTCGGACCGAGCATAAGATAGGATCGAATAGATTAATCCAGTGAGTTGATAAGCGAGAAGCGAATAGCGCGTTTTCGATTAGATTCCACATTAAACCCACATGGCACGTTTCCACGAGAGTTTGCTAACATGGCGAAACACCATGTTTAACCAGGTTAGCTTTGCCTCGTGAAGCGGTGTCATGTGTACTAACACCACATAGACTGTAATGAACACCAAGCGAGCGATAAGCGGTAGACTATTCACGATATGCGATAAGCGATTAGGTGATTAAGCAGATCACATAACACCATACTAGTAACGACGGCGACGATAAACGAATTACGATAAGTAGCAGTTGTTGCGTGCAAGCGATGAAGGTATGCGGTTCGATTTTGATTGATTAACACCACAGAGTTTGACTAACATTAGACCCCACATGGCCTTTTTCCACGAAAGGTCGCTGATATGACTAAAACACCTTGCTTTAGCCATATGAGCTTCATCTCGTGAAGCGAGGTCATGCGTGCTAACTTAACACAAATATCACGGATAATGGTAGGCGATAGCGATAGATTGATACACAGCAAGCGATATAGATTCACATAACAAGCGATAGAGATAGCGAGATACACATGATAAGCGATTATGATTAGTCGAGTTCGATTCTTGTTTCGAATAAGCTTAACGTTACGTTACGACGCATCACGGTTATCGAGGAGGGTAGAATAGGTCCTCACCCGACAACATTGTGAGCGTTAATGTTCTTGATGAGATTGATTGTTATAGACTTACGACCAGTCTTGCGTTGATGCAATTGTCCTGTGAGGTAGACTCTCCAGAGTCCATCGATGAGGCGATTGCATTGCGTTTGCAGACTTACGACAAGTCTTGCGATGATGCAATTTCAGTTGTTACGCCTTGCGATTGAGTGTAGTGTGTCGAAAATAATCACAATAATATAATAAGTCTAATAACGTTCAACTCCACGTGGCACTTTCTTCACGGAACTTTGGTAGTATGATAAAGCACACCTTGCTTGACCCCTACTACTTTCATCCCGTGATTTGGTGTCACCTTTTGTCAAAACGCTATGGCACCTTAGAATTCACTACGATCTCCGTGCACTGACCCAAGTAATCCCGTGTGCACCCGCGATTAATCGTTCCTTGCACGTTTATCGTACCTCGTTCTAAAAGTGTAGTGAGGGTAAAACACATTATTTCGTGATATAGTATATAGTATGTGCGTGAATCTAGTCTAAGTGTGACGATTAGAGAGTGAAAGAGAATACGAGAGCGAGAGTTAACGTTACACATAGTGGCAACATTGAGTAATAGAGTAGGTTCAAAACTTAGAAATAAACGTCGAGAATCGTATCATTACAACTTTATCCTATGCTTGCTAGGTGCTTGATGTTGAAGACTTTTGCTGGGGTTGTTGTTGTACTTAAGTTCACGGTTCAATGCGGCAGTTGCGGGTGAAGTGACCGTAACGGTTGCAGTTATTGCAATAGCGACAGTCAGCCCCAACTGGATGATGATAGGTACACGAGTAACACTGAGGATGAGCTCCAGTGTAAGCTCGTTTTGGGAACACCGGAACTGTTCGAAGAGGGTTCGGTTGCAACAGTTCGGTGGTTGATGAGCTCGGGCTTGAAGTCTTTCGCTTGCGGCTGGTTTTGTTGGTGTCTTGCGAAGAGATGTCGTCGTTGGAGGATTCGTCTGAAGACTCACTTGCAGAATCTTTGGCTGATTTGTCGGAAGATCCGTCGGTAGATTTGTCAGATGAATCGGCAGCAGATTCGTCAGATGAATCGTCAGCAGATTCATCAGAAGAATCGTTGGCAGATCCGTCAGATGAATCGTCAGTAGATTCATCAGGAGAATCGTTAGCAGATTCGTCAGGTGAATCGTTGACAGGATCGTCTGAGGGGTTAACGTCGATCGCTTGATAAGCTTGCTTGACAGGATTCTTTGAGAAGAACCCTTCCATGAGTCGCTTGTTGTTGATTTCTGCGGCTAAGCGGTAGGCTTCTTTGATAGTAGCAGGTCTTGCAGCTTCGACAAAATCACCCACACACTCAGGCAAGCCACGAATGTACTTCGCGATGGCTTTCTCTGGAGTGTTGACTTGACTTGGGCAGATTACGCTAGGCTGCTTGAACCTTGCGGTGTAGCCAGTATTGTCACCTTCGGTTTGCTTGATTTCCCAAAATTCGTTTTCCAGCTTCTGAGTTTCGTAAGGGGGACAGTACTCTTTCTTCATGAGCTCTTTCAGCTCATCCCAAGAGAGAGCATAAGCTGCGGAGATCCCACGTTTGTTACGTTCGGCGGTCCACCATTCGAGTGCTTGCGATTGGAATACCCCAGTAGCGCAAGTAGTACGGAAACTATCGGGACACCCACTTTGACGAAGGGTAACTTCGATAGAGTCGAACCACTGGAGTAGTTGAGAAACACCTCCTTCACCCGTGAAGACCATCGGATCACAGGCTTTGAAGTGTTTGTAAAGAAAAGTAGATTGCGGCTCTTCTGTCTTAACGTCTTCCGAAGTTCGAGAGTTGATAAGAGAGTGAACTCGTGTGGCAATCTGAGGAATGACTTTGACCACTTCCCGGGTTACAAGTGACGCAATCCTCTTTTCGCTCCTTCGTTTGGCTCGTCTCTTTGCTAACATTCTCGAAGTAGAGTTGTTGGAAGGCATCTAGACAGAAAGAGGCTTGGAGTGAGATTCGATCATAATGATTTTTGAGTTTTGCGATGCGATTGAGCGCGTTCAAAACTTGATGCGATAGTATAATAGTAATGCGATCACATAGGAGCCACATAGGAAACACGAAATTCCTAAGTTCTCACGCAATGATTTGTTTGTTTATACGTATATATGTAAATATATATATATATATATATATATATAGATGTAACTTGTAATCATACACATACAGGTCGATTTAGAATAAGTGAGGACGCGTTGAAGCAAGAAAGCGAGAGCGAATGCGATAGATTATGCATTTGTTTTTTTGTGCGAACATTCGGGTTTTGTTTTAGATTACGATGGTTGTGCGAATTGTGCGTTTATAAAGTAAGGAGTAAAAATCGTTAAATCGAGAAATCGATAACGCGTAAAGTTTCAAAACGTAAATAAGTTCCAGCCAGTTGTAAAATTGGTTGTTCGTACGATAGAATGCCTTGGGTGTTTAGGCGTCGACTACCCAAGGTAACCCAACTACATCTAACAAGTTCGTGCACGCGCGTTGACTTAGAAGACTCCATGCTTCCACTGGGATGCAGCTCCTGGCATTCGTCTTCCTAGTCATCGCGTGGCTCGAGTTATCGTGATAGTCGAGTCCTTGGTGAGAGCTTTTGAAAACCAGTTTATAGAGAGTGGAACGACTTATTAAGGTACGGGTTTCACCCCTGTCTTAACAGTTTCGTTCCTAATTGTGGTTATGCTCTCGAATAAATTCGTGAGTTCCACTAGATTTCGAAATGGAGACTTTCGTCGAGATTTGGATGTCACTCCTAGCTCGATGAAAGGTTCTCGTTCTTAGAAAAATGCGCTGAGTGAACAATCTATCAAGAGTTCTTGGTTTTCACGCCTGATCTCGACTGGATCGCTCAGTTTCGTTATGCGAGTATTTTCGAAAACATGTGTATTGTGTCGGCCTTAGGAAAGGCTAAGTAGTATATTCAGCCTTAGGAAAGGCTTCTTCGTGTGAAGTTGTAGTACGCGGTGTTCACACAAAGTTGTAGCTTTTAGCAATTTCGATCGAGAGTATCAAGTAAGCCCAATACAAACCCCACTCGGTTCGTACGAGTCGGCCTGTTGGTACTTAGACTATAGACTAGGTCAATTTCTAAGACGTCGACCCGGACTAGGTCGAGTCTGGCCTAATTCCCTATAGTTATGGCTCTGATACCAATCTGTCACACCCCAACCGATGGCGGAATCATCGGGGCGCGGCACTAGGCGAATCAGATTGCTCAAGAGAATCCATAACAACTACATTGCGATAATATTTAATACATTCGTTATCCCATACTAACAAATAATACAATCACACAAGTTATCATAGATTTCTTGTCCTCTCGAACAATACAAATCCGACAACCTAGATTTTAGTTGAGTTTCTAGACTTCCTAGCCTGATTTGATATAGTCTGCGATCTAACCTGCAACATACGTTAAAATATTTGTCAATACAAAAGTATTGGCGAGTATACAGGTTTGATAAATATAGCATAATAGATTAAAAGTGCTGCGAATTTCCACATGCATAAACGTAATACACGACATATATACTCACAAAACTGATACTACCAACTAAGTCCTCGATGCTCGAATGTACGATGGCATAACTAGACCCCGTCGGGCGCAATAGTACTATACTAGTCGTGGTGGGACGTCACGAGTATAAGCCCTAGCACATATGCAACTAGCATCACGTATATCTATGCATAATAGTTATTCGCAAGTGATAATTCGATTGCTTGAATAATTCGTTTGATAAGTTCGATTTGTTAGAAACGTATGTTACACCCAAAATTCGATTAAAAGGGGTCAAGTATACTCACAGTGCGTATTTAGCGAGAATACAACTTGATTGAGTCGGTTGCGAGTACGTCTGTATTGATCCTTGAAGAATAGAGTAAACGATATACGGTTAAGCGAGATTAGCCTCGAAATGTTACTCATTAGGTCGAATGGTTCTCATCCGTGCGGATTGACATGTTATCCGTCCGGATGACAAGTCACCCGTCCGGATGACATGTATTCCGTCCGGATAACAGGTGATCCGTGCGGATGGTGTGTCATCCGTGCGGTTAAGTGGTGGTACGTGCAGATGAGTGGTGCGTGCGGGTTGAGTGGTGCGTGCGGACTGACATGTCATCCGTGCGGACTGACATGTCATCCGTGCGGACATGTGTCATCCGTGCGGACTGACATGTCATCCGTGCGGACATGTGCCATCCGTGCGGACTGACATGTCATCCGTGCGGACATGTGCCATCCGTGCGGACTGGCATGTCATCCGTGCGGACTGGCATGTCTGTTTCGCACTCTGAACACTGTTTCCGAGTGTTTAACGGAAGGAATACGTTCGTTTTTACTAGGGTAGTGTAATTTCGCACTAACACTTGAAGTTCCGTCAATTCCAACTCGTTCTAACGGCCGGGACTCACCCCGTTCCATTAGATCTGGCCGTTCGTGATGGTTCTTCATGGTTAACTCAAAATCGTACGGATTTAGGTGAGATTTGTCATTAAAACATGTGGAAATCACCCGGATCTGAGTCGTTTATAGTGAAGTGAGACCCCAACTTGAAGTTCACAAGAACTCTTGGTGACATCACCTCAAAACGCCTCAAATCCGTAGATTTCACGGTTAGAATCTGAGTTTTAAAAGATAGAATGATGTAGAATCGAGTGTGGATTGTAGAAGTACAAGTTTTAGGTTGAAATCTTACCGGAATCGCGAGGAAATCGAGAGAGAAGGGTCTTGGAGCGTGTTTGGTCGTGTAGGAGCTGTCACATCACTGTTCAAGTGATGTGACATGGTATTTATAGGCCACAGAGGAGAAGGAAAGAGTTCTAGCCCGGATAGCCCATCCGTGCGGATGGCCCATCCGTGCGGATGGCCCATGCGTGCGGATGGCCCATCCGTGCGTATGCCCATCCGTCCGGATGGCCTATCCGTCCAGATAGCTATCCTGACGCGTTGGACTTCTCCGTTTTGATCGTTTTGATAGTTTTCGAAGCGCGTACTTCCCATAATTAATTTATATTATCATTATATTGTTATTATTATCTATATATATCACTAGGGGTCGTATTTACGTATCCATAATCCAAAGTTTCGACAATTAACAATCGGTTTCCGATTCGAGTATGCGATTATTAGCGACGTTTCACGGCCATCAATGAGGGTAGTATAGGTCCTTCCTTGATGTTATCGCGAACGTTATTTCGTGTAGTGCCACAAAGACTGTCGGGGTACCGTTTACTCGTATTGTCATCATCGTCATGATGACTGGAGCTACAGCACTCACCCTAGGGTCCTTGTTAGCGTTAATTGTTTACGTTCGACACATCACGGCCACTGAGGAGGGTAGAATAGGTCCTCACTCAATGCCTCCGTGAGCGTTAGTGTTCGTGATAATTGTGTATAGTATAGCAGTATTGTGTTTCGAAAATATGCGATTATTCTTCGAATAGCGATATATACGATATAGTTACATTATGATCCGAATCTCTGGTGCTAGGCGTAACGAGTATATCGAGTAGTAACAACGCACAAAAGTGCGGGTTGTTACATAACCTTCCCAAAATCTCACCCCGGAAAATAAAATACAATGTACAATCCACTTATTCCTAACTAAGAATAAAAGTAAAAGGAAACACATGCACCTGATTTGTGTCGCTTGATACTCATATCTCCTTCGCCTCTTCATAAAAACGGTTGTCCCGCGTGTTGGTGCACTATATCTGTCGACTTCGTCTTGTATCGAGTCTTAGTTTTAGATTGTTAGATCATGTCACACCCCCAAAATCCACACGCGGAGTATCACCGCTTGGAGGCGTGACTGACCAGGATCAAGCCACCAATCATATTGAACATTGTAAGTAATAAATAAAAATCATTCATCAATACAAAAGGTGTTCAAAACCATAACATAGTTAAGCGTTTAGCGGAAGCATAAATAAGTAAACCCAACATAAGTTTAAATGTTTCAAATGTTTAGCATAACACACAACTGTCCATATCCCACAACGACTCCTCTCCACTCCCATGCAAGCTCCGTAGATACCTAGTGATCTGCAAGGCATGTAACAGAGAGTCAACAACAAAGTTGAGCGAGTTCACAGTTGGTTGTTCAGTAATAAGTTCGTTTAACCAAACGTAAGTTCGTTTATAACCATGCCGTGTATTACTAGGCCATTTGTATGTTCATCTAGTGGGGGCTTCCCATGTTGTATATTCAATTAGTGGGGGCTTCCCATACTGTAAGTTACTAGACTAGTTGTATCCGTAAGTATCCTTCCCAATCCGAGGATAGTAATAAGTATGAGTATAAGTATAAGTGTCCTTCCCAACCGAGGACAGTACGTATCGAGTACGTAGGTTTAGCGCTGGTGTCCTTCCCCATCCGAGGACATTAGTACCTAGGATTTTTGTGTGTGTTAACACTAGTATCCTTCCCAAACCGAGGATAGTACGTATGTTATACGTAGATTTTTGGCACAGGCATCCTTCCCAATCCGAGGACCGTGGTAAATAGTCTAGTAGTGATGTGAGTACAAGTAATCATTCAATCCCATTCCCGACCCACCTGGGGAATCCCATGCCTTGGTAAGAGTGTGAACTCACCTTGGTTTGCTCGGTAGATAAAGTGTTTGTCCTAAGTTGGTTAACCTCGTCCTATTAAGGTTACCAACTATTAGGATTGTATAAAAGTAAATCACGTAGGTCACACGTATTTATGCCAAGTAATGTACACGTAACAGTTTATAACAAATATGCATGTATAGTAATAAGGGTGCGGCCCTTGGACTTAATAAGTGTGCGGCCCACACTGGAGTGTGCGGCCTGTTGACAGGTGTGCGGTCATGCATGAATAGGTTGTACATGGTGTGACGTGTTGTACACTCAGAGTGTGCTACCAATTAAAAATGGTTCAAACAGTTTTCTTATCAAATTAAAACATATTGCAAGTAAACTTTTCTTTAAAATAGTATATGACTTCGTTCATGGCCATGTTACATAAATGGACCCTATTCTATTTATTATATTTTATAAGTCTCCCACTAAACAATATTCAAAGCTTGCATATTAATTAATCAATGTCACGATATCTTAGAAACACTTTAAGCTCATCTTTTATTAAGGCTTTATCACAAATAGTAGGTTTTAGATCAACAACTATAATATTCAATTTAAAACACATTTAACACACAATGACTACTGACATCACATGCAAATATAAGTATAATGGCCAACAATTGTTAATGTTCTCATGATGTGATTGGACCAAAATATGTAGTGGGCTGCCACTATTGAAATTTGTGTTGAATTGCTCAAGACACTTTATAAACAAACAACCTTGGAAAACTCACTTATTTCACGTGAACTGACCTTGGACCTTCTTTAAAAGTAGTCAGACAAAAAAATAATCATGTGAACTGCCATCTCTTCGATATATAAGCACATGGGTCTTTAAAAACAACCGAACACTTTTAGACAAAATGATAGTATCGAGATTTTAATGTTTATCAGCAATCACATGCAACTGTCATCTATCTACACATATACAATCCTAATCCGTTTATTCATCACTTATAAGTAATCACGTATACTCCTTATCAATACAGTTTATACTTTTTCTATACATGATCAAAGAAGTTAATAAGAATCACATAATCCATATCGACAAGATCTTTCATAAGTAACAATTCAAACAAAACAAAATCAACTAGCATAAAATATTATAAACACAACAGATTGAAGGCACAAGAACTAACCGAAGTTAACAGAACACAAATGATAGGCTTTGAGTGTGAAGGGGATCTCCTGTTGCCGTCGACTTGAGAGTGAGAGAGTGAGGATTAGGATTTTTGTCAATTAAACTTAACTTAGTGATTATAACTGCTCCATTATAATTATAACTGCTCCATTATAATAACTCCACTTCTCTAACTACTCCAGTAGTCTAAAGCCCATACTTGTTGACCACAAAGTGGACGAAAACACTCTTGTGTTTTCATAGGACAGGGTGTTTTCAGCTATGCTAGGGTGTTTTCAGCTATGCTTCTATTTTATTAATTATAATTATAATTTCACAAAGCATAGTATTTACACAAAGCATAATATTAACACATAATATATAAACACACTTAGCAAATAAGTACAAAGTTAAATCGAGTAAAGATCTTGAAACTTGAGTTGTCACAGATCAGGGCATGTTTTACGAGAAAACTGGAGAGAATTTGTGATTTAGAGAGCAGGTCCGCTTTTACGGACATAGGAGGTCCGCTTATGTGTCATGTCCATATATGGGAACCTATTTGGTTAGGTCCGCTTATTCGTACATGTCCGTATATGGGAACCTACCTGTTCAGGTCCGCTTATACGAACATGTCCATATATGCGAACCTACCTGTACTATATATACCTCATAAGCGGATCACATTTGTAACCTTCTGATTTCCATACCGAGGTGCTGCCGGTGTGAGAATTGAATGTAAACGTTGTTATATCCATCAACAAAGTGATTTAAGTGAAGATCTAGCTATTTCTACGTCAGGTACTTGTTTTCCGCACCTGTATCTGATCAAAACTCCTCTGATAGACTCGTTCGGGTCAAAACACGATCCTACAAGTGGTATCAGAGCCTCAGGAGGAGGAGTTCTATAGAGATTAGCTGGATTTCATTGAGATTTCTTTCTTCTACACCTTCTTTCATCAGTTCAGAAAGTTCCACTGGTCAAAATCGGCTCAAAATCTCACAGATTGTGCGTAACAGTATATAGACAAACCCTGGAAAGTTTGGTGTTAAAATTCATATTAAAAATGGGTCAAAACGTGTTCCGAATTAGGTCCGCTTTTGCGGCATCACATAGGTTCGCTTCATTGGTCCGCTTTTAGATACACTTTATCGAAAGGTTCGCTTCAAGGGACAGTTTTGTAGCTCCGCTTTTGTGGTCCGCTCATTGTGACATTATAGTTCCGCTTTTAGTGACAAAGCACCTTAGGTCCGCTCATAGGTGTATCATTAGGTCCGCTTATCAGTCATCATCTGATTCTGTTCGTTATGCATGTGAAGTTGTCGGCTTAGTGATTATCTTGATATAACAAATCATCTAATACTTTCAAATGTCAGACTAGTGGATTGTGCATATCTTGTCGGTTTAGTGGGTTTATAGGTCAAATAAAATTGAAGTGTGTAAATTGAACCCACATATTAATATCGGCCCAATCAGTGAACATTTATTGTTTGTTGTTTAGTGGATTTGAAGGTTCAATAAGTTTGTGTTGAACAATTAAAGTTGCCGGACACGTGAATTGTTTGATTTGTGTTTGTCGGTTAGGTGGAGTTTACGGCCCAATCATACATAAAAGTTGTTGTCAGCTTGCATGTGAACCGTTATTCTTGAAAGTTGTTGCCAATTCACTACGTATTTGTGGTCCAATGAACGGCCCAAGTTCATCCACTATGTTTTGAGGTCCAATTAGAATTGTGATAGTCTTTAAAGATTGTCAGCTAGTTGTTTTAAATTGTTCATGTGCATGTGATCAGAATTAAAAAATGCAGCCCATGTGAGTGATCCATATTATCGGCCCAATCGTTGTTTTCAGTTTTGTTCGTAACAATTAGTTTGCCCATATGATTGGTTCATAATTGCGGCACATGTGATTGGTTCATGTTAACGGTCCAATGTTTCAATAAGCAACATTCAAAAGGCTGCTCAATCAAGTATCAAGTTGTCAGTTAATTGAAATAGAAAGGCCCAATCCTTAATCAACAACATTTGAAGTTTGTTAGCTCATTAATTGTTCAAAAAGTTCAGTCCGTTTGATTTCAAACTTGTTCAAGGTCGTGTGGTTTAGCCAACTCATTGGAAAAGGTCATTTTATTTTGATCCAGGTCATAGCAGTCCGCACAGTGTGTCAATTTTCAGTCAGCACAGAGTATTCATCAGTTCGAGTGATTCAGTTCGCACAGAGTATCAGTTTGATTCAATTGTTTTGATAAGCGTTTAAACTGATTGTGTTTTGTTTGTTTGGTTACGTCAGGTGATTTACGAGGTGAACCAGTTCATTTGAAAGCTTGTTTAAGAAATTCTTCGTTACCGAAACATGGATTCTGAATTCTACAACGCTTTTGCTTCAACTCCAACTAATCCATCCGACATTGCTAAGAACATGAACATGGAGAATGAAACCGGAACAATGCAAAAACCCTCGAAACTTATGGGAATTGAAGATTATCATGGATGGAAGAAACGATTTGAGAATTGGGTTCAGGCGAATCATCTAAAAGCTTGGGAGAGCATCGAAACTGAATATGAGAGGCCAAAGAATTCAGCGGGAGTCGATAAAATAATTTCAGAGTTCACGGAGCAAGAAAGAGAGAGTTACAAAGGAGAAAAGATGATGATCAATTTGTTACAACAAGCTGTTAAAGAAGATATATTTGTGTTGCTTCAACATGATGAAAACGCTTATTCTATTTGGGAAGCTCTTAAAACAAAATTCGAAGGAAGTACTGAGATGCTTCAAAGTAAAACAGCATTGTTAAAAAAGGAGTTTGAATTATTTGCGTGCATGCCTGGTGAAACAACAAAGAGTCTTATTGAAAGATATTGTCATCTTGTACGCACCATGTCACAATTGAAGATTACAAAAACTCCAGCAGAATGGGTTGAAAAGCTTGCTGACGCGTTACCGCAAAAGGAATGGAGTACATATCTGATGATATTAAAGAATTCCGGACAATTTAAAAGGTTATCGATTGCACAGTTTATCGAGAAGTTGGAGGCACAGGATCTGGAGCAGCAGAAAATTGCTAGAATGAACAGTTCTACTCATCAACAAGATATTAAATTGTACTATAAAGGAAATGTTCAAACTGCTGAAGCAAGTCCAAAGATACAAACTGCATTTAGTGCTGGAAATCAATCTACACCAAGCAGTCAAGGATCAGTCAACACTAGTGGGTTCTCAACTGTGAATCCTCCAAGTATTCAAAGTGCATCTGCTGGAAATGGTCATCTAATTCAGTGCAATGTGGCTCTACATATTCAAAATGGTCAAAATTATTCTGAAGAAGTTGTAAAGCATCATATGGGATTATTGGTCACTGCATTAGAATCTTATGAAGGGTTGATTGCCGGAAAAATTGGCAATCCGATGCTCACAAAGGAAGATTATGACCAAATCGATGCAGAGGAGCTGGAACTAATGGATATTAAATGGGCCTTAGCGAGCGTTTTGAGGAGAGCAGAAAAATTTAGATTGGTTACAGGAAGAACTGATTTCTTGGATGCAAATCTTTCTAATCTTGGATTTGATAAATCTAAAGTTGTTTGTTTTCGTTGCAGGGAGAAAGGCCACTTTAAAAGAGAGTGCAAGAATCAGGAGCCGAGAGGAGCAAAGGAGTCGTCTGAGAAAGATGATTATTATCGGAAGACCATTTATCAGCAAATTACTCACCAACCGCATCAACAAAAGGAACCTCAAACGGCACATGGAAGAATGATCGAGGATGCAAACAGGAAAGCTTACTATGGCATCATGGATCAAGACGACGAGAAAGTAGCTGATGGTTTTAGCTGGGACAAGTACATTCCAGCTGATCCTAATGTTAAAGCTTTTATTGCTCAGATTGTTCAAAAGCCAGAGTTGATAAAGGAATGGATGGCTGTGATGTCAGATGATGAGGAGAGTCAAGATGGAAAATCTGTTTCTTCTGAAAGCAGTGATAGTGATGAAGAGATGGAACAGATACATTTGGGAAAAACTCATTTATCTTCTAACACTTTTGAATTTTATTTTGTAGAAAAATTAAAGAAACTGAAAGAAAGGAAAGCTGCAAAAGATTTAAAAGAAGTCAAAGTGATTGAAAAGATTGTGGAAGTTGAAAAGATAGTTGAAGTTGAGAAGATCGTTGAAGTCACAAAACCTTGTCTTACATGTTTAGAGTCTTGTAAACAATGTATAGAGAAAGATGAGAGGTTTAGTGAGTTAGAAAAGTTGAAAGAAAAGTTGTTGTTTGATGTAAAAAATTTGAAACAGTCATATGATGTATTGAATAGAACTGTGAATAGTCTGGAAAAGACTAACTCTGAAAGAGAGAAAGCTTTGAAGATGTTGAATGCTACTATGATGACAAAGCAGAAAGAAATCAACTTGTACATAGAAGAATGTGCAAAGTGGAAGAAAGAGTTGGATAGTGAAGCAACTGAGAACGAAAGAATCAGAAGATTGCTGCAAAGTTACAAAGGTTGTGACTACATAATTGATAGAATTTATCCAACAGTTGAAGGATTTGAAGCGTTTAAAGGTGAAGAAACAAAGCCAAAGAAGAAAAAGGATACTGGTAAGAAATAGGGTGTCTGTTATAATAAGTGTCCGCCTCCGATTTGGGAAGGGTACTCGTCTAGAAAACCTAACGAGGAAGAACTAAAACAGGCAGTCAATATTAAGCTAGAATCCGAGATAACCGATGTTTTACCAGACAATGTTGATGTCACGTTCACAGCGTCCGACACAGATCATGAGTCAGAATTGATAAAAAGAGTGGTTGATCAGGTGTTGGATAAGGATGAGGAGTCAGAGTCAAAATCAGAATCCGATAGTTCGTGTCAGTCAGTCGGGAGTTCGAGTTCGTCCGAAAAGAGTTCAAAGTCGTCGGGAAAACGGGTTTACAATAAAGAGTTTTTGTTGTCAAAATCTAATTTGAATGATGAAACATTTGAAGTTGTGTATACTTTGAATGATTCTGACAAATTATATTTTGATAAAAAGTTTCCAATAAGAGGTGTCAAAACTGATTTGATAAAAAAGGTTTTCAAACTAACACAAATTAATATTTCTGAAATAAAAGATGAAAATCTTAATGTAAAACCTAAACTTTACACCTCAAGAGTACAACAACGTTTGAACAAGAAAAAGGGTTACAATTCTGGTTCTGGTTTTCAAAAGAAACCAAACCACAATCGTAGCTACAAAAAGAAAGGACTTGGTTTTATTCCACCTGAAAATTATAAAAATGAGAAATATGTTCGAGATGTTAAATCAAAAATGACATATGTTGCAGGAACTAGCCATGAAGAAGAATCAAAGAGCTCATTCTGGAAACAGTCAAACCAGGAATTTCTTGCTGAAAAGATGAAGAATGGAGTTTATCAAAGGAAAGAAACAAGAACCTGTTACAGATGCAATGAAGTTGGTCATATTGCATGGAACTGTCCGAAAGCGACAAACATAAAACAGGGAGTTTCTGGAAAACGGAAAGAAGTTGTTGTTGATAAAACCGAACCACCAACTGAAAAATTTAAAGTTTTCAAAAATTCAATATTTGAAGTTGGTGAATGTTCGAAGAGATTTTACAGGCGAAGTGTGAAACTTGACAACCAAAAATGGGTTGTTAAGAAATCAGAAGTAAAATCGGGTGATGAATCTGATTCCACAAAATCAGAGGAGCCACAGTTTGATGAGAGTGATGAAAACTCAGTTCCTTCAATGGATGATGAGAATTTTCCACCATTGAGGACTGAGAATTTTAAAAGGAAAACTGGAAAGTCTGAAATCTCAAATCAGGGTTATTCTAAAAAGGATAACTTTGATGTTGAGAAAGCGTTTAATGGAAAAATTAAGAAGATTTTCGGAAAGATGGTCGATGGGAAGGTTAAAGGGGTTAAGGAGTTTTATGCTAAAAAGAAAGCAACTTACACTCCAACTGCTTCTGAATTGAAAACACCCAAGGCTGGTCAGGCTTGGGTGGACATTTTCTTTGCTTGAAAAACCTGACTTGCCGGAGATCCCAAGTTTATATCGTGGATCAGGAATCGGCATCATTCATATTTTAAAGTGTTTGTATGAAAGTTGTTAAAATTGTTAAAATTTTACAGGATAAGTGTGACTTGCCGGAGCTTCCAGGTTGGTAAGTGTGAAGCAGGAATCGGCATCTTGATTGGTAAAATGGTTTGTGTAGATGTTTTATTCCTACATGTGGTTATATGTTTTGGATATTCTTACAAAGTGGCGAGAGGTTGATTCTGACAAAGTGATTACTCAAGGTCATTAGTTTGAACTTGATGTAATCCTGATACAAGAGATTGAATGGACAAAATGATGAACCATACCCCTAATTTTACAAGTGGTAAACTCAACAAAGCTTATTTTCCGGAAAAATCATTTCGGTTAAAATAAACTTAAGTGTTTTGAAATCTTAATGAGAAAATAGTTTTGTGTAAGGGGGAGTTCTGATTGTTTATGCCAAGTGAATGGCGAATTGACGCAATTCGATATCGGTTGTCATTTTTCTGTATAGTTTGTTTTCAAATTTTCTAAAATGTGTTTGCATTTTAGGGGGAGTAGAAAATTTCAGAAAATCCAAAAACATTTGAAAATTTAAAAAAGCCAAAAACATGATAAAATCCAAAAATGAGTTTCGTTGTGAATAGAGGAAATGATAGTACATCAGTAGACTGTCACAACATGCTAAAGAAATGGACAGTTAAAATGTGATAAACAATCTCACTGCGGATATGCCAGTAGGTTTTTGCACATTTAGTAGATTGTGACGAGATATAAACCTAAAATCAAACTTGCTTATATCGTGGGGAAACATCTCTCGGATATATGGGTAACCCCCGAAATCTTGTTTGAAAGATTCCTTTTCTGATATACTAGGTCTTTATACTTAGTGATATCTGGGGTATTATTTCTGGACTTCTGCTGAACGGTAGTTCTGACCTAGTCCTCGAATAATACTTTCCGCAATGCTTGAAATATAGCATCACCCTCAGCATATATGATAAGACAATAAAATTGCTTAGCAATGCTGTTGTAAAAAAGATCCTCTAAAGGGGACACACCCAAAAGTTGAGTCATGATCTCTCTGCTGAACGGTAGTTCTGACCTGAGCTCTCATGATTCTTCATAATTTATTAACCCCTACAGATATCATTTGTGTCATAATTACCTGTAAGACTGAATATTGGGATCTGGATACAGGAGTATATTCTGAGGTGGGACACGCGATTGAGTTTAAGTGCTTAAGACATTAATATCGTATCTCGAAACAGTTGAACTTTGTGTGAAAATTTAAGTGGACAAATATACTGACAATCTAGGTGAATTGTTTAGAACTTAAAATGAAATGAAGCTTAACGGTGTTGGTGACTTGTCTTAAAAAACTGATATGATCCTCTTACACGAACTCACAAAAATATTGTCTGTAAATATTTCTTTACTGCATTTCATTTAAATTTCAAAATCCAAAAAGATTTTCAGTGTGTTTTAGTAAAAAGTTTAAAAAATTCAAAAAGATTTTTCGACAACTGATGTTGGAAAGCTGATTGTCAAAATTCCGAGTGCTAAACATGATGACATTTGTTGTGAGGGGGAGTGTGTCTTAAAATGTCAAAATGTGTTTTTGGAAATCAACAAGTGGTTCATCAGATAAGTATGATCTGAGAGAGAGTGATTGTTGGTTCATATGATTATGAGAGAGAGTTGTCTGATTATTTCAGAATGTTGGTGCATTTAAATTGTTAAATTTAGAAATTCATTTCTGGGTTAAGAATGTGCAGGAATAGCCAAGTTTCGATTCTGGAAATTGAAGATTCTATAGAGTGCCAGGTTTAAGATTCTGAAGACAAAGAAAGCCAGACAAAGATCCTGAAGTAGATGTTGCTGAAGAACAAAGAAATGCCAGCAAATCGTTAGGGGAAGTCTGAAGATTTTCAAGTTAAAGAGAGTCTGTTGAAGAAGATAGAGAGAGAAAACCCAGAGACTGATCAAGACTGAAGATGTGAAGATACAGCATTGTCGTGACTCGATAGTCGACTCGTCAACATCTGAGGGGGAGTCTGTTGGTGCACTACATCTGTCGACTTCGACTTGTATCGAGTCTTAGTTTTAGATTGTTAGATCAGGGCATGTTTTACGAGAAAACTGGAGAGAATTTGTGATTTAGAGAGCAGGTCCGCTTTTACGGACATAGGAGGTCCGCTTATGTGTCATGTCCATATATGGGAACCTATTTGGTTAGGTCCGCTTATTCGTACATGTCCGTATATGGGAACCTACCTGTTCAGGTCCGCTTATACGAACATGTCCATATATGCGAACCTACCTGTACTATATATACCTCATAAGCGGATCACATTTGTAACCTTCTGATTTCCATACCGAGGTGCTGCCGGTGTGAGAATTGAATGTAAACGCTGTTATATCCATCAACAAAGTGATTTAAGTGAAGATCTAGCTATTTCTACGTCAGGTACTTGTTTTCCGCACCTGTATCTGATCAAAACTCCTCTGATAGACTCGTTCGGGTCAAAACACGATCCTACACCGCGAACATGTTGTACCTACAAATTCTAATCCTTGTGTAGAAGCATGCTTCTCACAACCATCAAAATTTGTTAGTTACCTAGTTCTACCCTTTTTATGAAACATATTACGAAGCCATGTGTTATTTCACTTCGATTTATGTGGACAATAATTTACAACAACAATAAACCTAACTCACTTTCGTAGGAATCACGGCTGCATTTAGCATATGCACGCAAGCCCTTTAAACCTCCCGATAGCTCGGGAGGACGAGTAGGTCTCGTGAGGGTTATATAGGGAACACACCCACAACGTTCATTTAACTAGGCGAAAATAAATAACAACGAAATAGCAAAATTATACAGCAACAACAACAAAACTACGGAGAAAAACTAAAACTAACTAAAACTAACTATAAAAAAGTATACAACAACAATTAACTTACCACCTCATGGTGGTCGAATGGAGTGCTTGCCGCCCACAAACTCCTCGAAATCACCCACCGGTGATTCATACCATTTGTTGCCAAACGGTCCAAACTTCCTCACCTCCTCTTCCGTTTTCTTTTCTAGAGGTGACTTTTTTTCTTTCTTCTTCTTCTTGACCGTCTTCTTCTTTGTTTCTCAAAACCTACCAACCATAGCACACACCTTTTTGTTTGGATTCATGTCCTTTTTAGGACACTTATCCTCACCGAGCGGGTTAGTAAATTTTGGGAAAACATTTAAATTTAACTCCCGGTCCCCAAACTTCATGCTTACCGTTCCCGTTGCACAATTTATTATGGCATTAGCAGTTGCCAGGAACGGTCTACCCAGTATAACTACCGGTTGGGTGTCCTCAACACATCCAACATAGTCTACTACCAAAAAGTCAACTGGGTAGTAGTAATCATCTACCTTCACAATCACATCTTCCACCATCCCCCTTGGATGCGTGGGAGTCTGATCAGCCAACACCACGGGAGTGTTAAACTTTTTCAATGGACCAAAATCATATTGGTCGTATAGACTCCCGGGCAAGATGCTCACACAAGCTCCAAGATCTAGGAGCGCCCTCTCAATTTTAAATGTTCCAATTTGAATTGGAATAAGAGGATCTCCCGGGTCTTGAGCTTTTTGGGGAAGGGCACTCGACAAAACGGCACTCACATTAGATATCAAATCAACCGGTTCAGGTAATTTGTTGTGCCGTTTTTCGATGCTTAATTCCTTTAAGCATTCCACATGAGCCGGAACCTTTTTAATGTCATCTAGTAACGGTAAATTAATTTTAGCTTGCTTAAAATTTTCCCACCCCTCGTCCTTCGGTGGGCACCGTTCTTCACTTTTCGATGCATTAAGCAGGTTAAATTGATTTAAACAATTTTCACAAAAAGAATTTTTAGTTATGTTTTCATTTTTACTTTGTGAAATCGTTTCGTGTTCATTTTCACTTTCCGGCCCTTCACCTATATTTTCCACTACACCATCAACAAATTGTGGTGGTGGAATGCTTTCAACACTACAAACTTCATCATTTAAAAGAATACTTACCGCGCTAACGCGTGCATTCCTCACATTGCTTGTGCTAAAACCTTGATGCTTCGGGTTAACTGTAGTGTCACTTGGAAGTTTTCCCATGCTTCCCCTCATTTGAGCCATCTCTTCCGCGAGTTGGCCCACTTGCTTTGCCAATGCGTCATGTGCTTTGTCCCGAATCTCGTTTGTCTTTTGAGATTCCTTTTGCATATTCAACAAAGCATCCATTTTGGCACCCAAATCATCGCCACCGGTTTGATTGTTCGACCCGCTTCCATTACCACCTTGATTATGGTAATTCCTTTGGTAACCCCCTTGGTTACCTCCTTGGCGAGTTTGGTGCGAATACCCACCTTGATTTCCCGATTGGAAATTCGGGTTTATTTGATTGGAGGCATTACCATACCTAAAGTTAGGATGGTTCCTCAACCCGGGGTGGTAAGTGTTGGAGTTCATATGGTATTGGCTCCGGTCTCCATACACTTGATTCACATCCGCGGTGGCTTGGCAATTCTCGGTTCGGTGACCAATGTCACCACATTCTTCACATACGCTATATTGTACCGCACCCACTTCTTTCTTCTTCATGCGGGCCAATTCCCGCTCCAACGTATCAATCCGATCCTTAGAACTTGCATCACGATCGGGCCAAGACCTTGAGGTAGGGTGCTTTTTTGCTCGGTCGGCCGACTCTTTTTCTTTAGACCGCTTGCTCATTCGTTCCAAGAATTCCCAATCGTCGTCTTCGTGATTGCTCAAGAGTGTTCCATTGCTTGTTGACTCAAGACGATTCCAAGTTGTGTCATCCAAACCCCGTACAAAACATTTCACCAACTCCCACTTTTCTATTTGGTGATGTGGGCATCTCCTCATCAACTCCTTGAATCGGGTGAATGCTTCATGTAGTGGTTCACTCGAAAGTTGGCGAAACGACCGAATTTCATCTCTAGCATCGTCGGTCTTTGCCATAGAATAATATTCATCCAAAAATGCTTGTTGCATTTGTTCCCAAGTTCGAATACTGTTGGCCGGAAGTGTGAGGAACCACTGTTTTGCCTTGTCTTTCAAAGAGAATTGGAATAAGCGAAGTTTGACCTCCTCTAATGCGAAATTGTGTCCCCCAATCGTGTTGCATATCGATGAAAATTCCGCCAAGTGTGTATACGGTTCATCATTAGACCACCCATTGAAGTGGGGAAGTATATTGATGTAATGCGGTTTACAATCGAACATTCTTCTTTCGCACACAATTGGTGAATCATTCTCGGTGACCACCGGTCGAAAACGGTCATTCACTCCCCGTGGAGGTTGTTGACGACGTTGTGGACCGTTAACCTCTTGATCGACCGGTCTTCGATTGTCTCTTCGGTCACCTCTTCTATCCCCACCTTGATTTCTACCTTGGTTACCTCTTTGGTTACCACCTCCCATGAAACGAGGAATCCGATTAGGGTTACCATTGTTGTTATTGTTGTTGTTGTAAAACCCATCATCTCGGTTCCGTTGGTTATTGTTTCGTGGTTGACGGTTGTTCCCGTAACCATCATTTCTCACGTTCCCGTACCCATAATCATCATCCCCCACAAAGTTGGCATTTTGATAACCAAACTCGTCATCTTCAAAGCCTCTCGCATTGTAGACATTTCCCCTATTCACGTATCCCCAATCTTCATCGTCGTTAACCCGATCATCATAATATCCCCCATCGTCCGAATTTTCCGTATGTATGCTCACATGTTCCGGTGATTGATAACCGGGAACACTATATGGTTCGTCATCGGGGATGGCGTTCCTCAAATCGTCTATGTTGAAGAAAGGGTCTTCGTTCGTAGGATTGCCACGATCTCGATTACCTCGACGATCGGAGTTAACATTCCGGTCATCAAGGTTGAGGGGTAAGGAAGCTTGTCGATGAAGGTTTTGTTGTTGGAGTGTTCTTTGATTGTTGTTCGGGTTTTGGGTTCGGAAAGGTGGTGTGGGTGGTCTAGAATTGTTGCCACCCGGTTGTTCTTGAGGTATAGGTTGAACATTTGAAGTGGGGTTGAAGGTGCCTCGGTATTGGAATGGGTTTTGGTTTTGGAATTGATTTTGATTAAGGTTTTGGTTGAAATTTTGGTTTTGGTTTGCCATTGAATCGGTTTCAATGGTTGGTGTGGGTTGAGGTGTTTGATGGGTTTGATTAGAAGCAAGTGTTGCTTCCAATCGCCTTGCTAAATTTCTTCTTGCTACCCTTTCGATTTCCGGTTCGTAGACTAAAGGTGAAGTCCTCCCGGAGTTCCGCGTATGCATGCACTACCTGTAACCTGCACAAGTAACACACCCGTGTAACAAGGAAAAAGACAAAGTACAAAAAGAAACTACACAACTTAAACAGATAATCTCGAAATTCAAACAATATCCAAACACAAAGCGCATGCACTCCCCGGCAACGGCGCCAAAATTTGATCGGAGTGTCGCGCTCCGGTCAAAGATAATATTTATAAGGCCAGATTACCCTTAACAATGTGTTAGTGGTAGTAAGGGGTCGAACCACGAAGAGTATGTGGTTTGTGTGTGGATTCGAATGAATTAAAACAATTGTCACAATTTATGAAGCTTGCTAAAGTATTTTTGTATTTTCGTTTAATGGAGAGATATGATTTTTAACTAAATGAATTGATGCGAATGGTTAACAACTACTAATTAACGATTGCAAGAAAAATGGTTACTAGAACAATAATAATAAAAAGGAATCACGCCCGGTTTCGGTAATTGCTAACCTAGGATTTCTACAAGTTTTAGTTTCAACTCAAATGCATTCGATTAACGGATTTAGTGTACCGTGACTTAGGTGCTACTAACTATCAACGCCCCGAAGAACGGACAAAAAGACACTTTGTAATCAACACAAGTAAATCCTAACAACGACAACGTACAATTACATATCACCGTTTCGCAAAGTCATAACTTTTAACATCGTTCGACAATTCACGAATTCATAACAAATGTAATACTATTGTCAAAAGTTTCAAAAACCAAATACAAATTGTCACTAAGATGAAACGAGAACAAATAGAAACCCTAAAATTAGCAACTACCTACACCGGGGTGAAACCGAGATGATTAGCCGCTCATGGTTGATGCAACTTGATCACCGGATGCTTGGAATGCGGATGGAGTCATCTTGAAGCTTGTAGGATGAAGGAATGATGGAGAATTAGGGTTTATGGAATGGTGATGATGAGAAGGATGATGGATTGGTGAACTAGGGTTTGATGATTGGTCGTGTGTTTGATGATGATGATTCGGGTTGTAGCTATGAAGATGATGGAATGGTTGGTGATTGATGGATGGTTCTAAGAACAAAGTTTTTTTACTCCTAAAACATGTAACTCCCGTATTCAATGCAAAAACCACCCATTAGAACAGTTCCCATCACCCAAATAAATGAAATTCACGTTTCAGAGATACGCTGCCCGTCGCCGACCTCCCTAAGTGCTGAAACCATCCGACGGCTTAACTGACTGTATACGCGTTTTTCTGGCCGACGGGTGTTTCTAGAGCCCGTCGGCGACGACCTCTAGTTTTTCCAGTTTTGTCCGAAACTGTTTTCTTCATAACTTCTTCGTTATAGCTCCGTTTTACTCACCGTTTTCGCCCACGTACTCGTAATTCAGCCCTCTATCATGCCATCTTCCAATATATTCATTTTAAATCCATTAACATCCCCCAAAAACTCATCTAATCTTCGTGGTTAACCCGGTTTTGTTCATTTCACATCCCCGGTTGATCCCGTTCGCTCCTGGTGCTCCGTTTAGCTCCCAATTAGCTCTTTAAACTCTTTTAGACCTGTAAAACACAAATCCCATTAAAAGTAGGCTATTCACGATTAAAAGCTACGTAAAACATCAACTTAAGCATAAACGATCACCGGTTTTTCAACCACGTATCATATCCCATCATCCTTCCAAGTTACTCATACACCCTTGATTTCCTCTTGTAGGATAATTTGGTGTTCACCCCATCAACCAAATCTTCACGGATTCAAGTAGGAAAGCTTGCAAAACCGTGAGTACACTCGACTCATTTGCATTTTAAACCACTCTTGGGTTGTAACATGTTACCATACAAAATTACACTTACACACACTCAAACATACTTTATGAACTCAATCCGATATACATGCTACTTGTTTACTTAGATAATACATGCTTTATGCCATTACTATGCTACGCCCTCACTTAACAATTATAGCACTATAGGAGTAGCACACCACCCGTCGGGGTCTTGTTAAGTCAATATACTAAAACGGTCTTGTCACTTTTGTGACGAGGGATGCTAAATACTAGTGGACACTTTGCGTTAGACGTAATGTTATGCATGCTAGTTACCTTGTATACAAATTGCCATGTGGATTCGAGTAAATGCTTTATACTTATGCTATATTATTTAAACCTTGTGTACTCGCCTTTGCTTTTGCATTGAACTTTATTTTAACAAGTTACAGGTTGATGATGATGATGCTAAGAAATGAAGTAGCGTTGATGCCTAGATACACATATAGACGTTTAGGTTTAAATGTTGTATCAATTTTGCTTATGTTGTTATGTATTTCTTTTGAAGTTGTTGTTATTTGAATTCCTTGTAATGTTGACAATTTACTTTATGAAATGAAATCGGTTTATTAAATATTGACACAAATAGTGTTATGAAGTCTCTAGCAATCTTCACACTTCGTCTCATCCCGATGTTTCCGCCATTGGTTGGGGTGTGACATAGCGGTTTCAACGGTGGTTTTGACGGTGGCTTGGTGTGCGTTTTTCAATGACGATTTCACGGCATTTCTATGCATGACATGGTTACTGTTTAAACGGGCGGCCAAACGAAAGGTTTCCTTAATAGTAGCTGGGCTAGCAGCCTCTACGAGGTTCATGAACGAGTCGGGTAAGCAATGGATGTACTTGTTGATGGTTTTCTCAGGGTATCGACCTGGCCGGGATAAAGAATGCGAAGCTGCTTAAAACGAAGGGTTAAACCATCGTTGTCGTCATCTACTTGCTTAAGGTGCCAAAATTCACTTTCCAATTTCCTCAGCTCGTGCGGCGGACAAAACTCTTCCTTCATAATCCTTTTTAATTCAGCCTAGGGTAGTGCGTGGGTGGCGTCCTCACCTCTTGTGCTGCGTTCAGAGGTCCACCAATTAAGAGCTCTTGATCGAAACACCCCTGTAGCATTTTGGGTGCGTAAGTCGTCAGGACAACCACTCTGATGAAAAGTGATCTCCATGGTGTCAAACCAAGTGAGTAGTGCGGTAGCACCATCTTTCCCAGTAAATTCCAATGGTTTGCAAACCATGAATTGCTTGAAGAGGAAGGGTGTCCTTGGTTTCTCCACATTGGAGTCTACCGAACCATGAGGGGAATCGGTGTTGGTTTGAATGCGGCTAACGATGTCGGGTATAACTTGAGCCATTTGGTCGGCCATTTGTTTAGCAATGAGCCCAACTAGCTCTTGTTTGGAGATGGATTCGTTGTTGGAACCTTTCTTTAACTTGGTCTTCTTTGACGAGCTGGGAGATGCCATCTAGAAGTTCGAAAGAAAAGGAAAGGATGAGACTTGATCATAAATTTTAAAACAAAGTTTTTACATGTATAAGCATGTAAGTGTTCACGTATCATGTATAATTCACACAAACATAAGTTTTCAACATGTAGTCACAAGTATAATCACGTAAGAATGCGTAAAAAGGAGTATAAATTTAGTTTATTCACGAGAATTATTATCGTTTTTTATTGCGCGAGACGTGCGAATTGTGTAACGGTTTGAAACGAACGAGGTAGCAAGTATAAAATCACATATAAATTGAATCACATAAAAGAGAGGCTCATAAAACATAGGATTGTTTCGGGTTTAGAAACGTCGACTATTCCAAAGTGAATCGAAACTCCTTTCAAATTAGAGAAACGTGCTTTGGCCTATAGGTAAGATACTCTCGTCGAGAAGCGATTAACAGTATCATACCCTTCCCGTTACTACACGTCTCTAATCGATTGAAACAATCGAAACTTTGGCGAGATCGAAAATCGAGGAATGGGACTTAATCAACATGGTGCGGGTTTCACCCTTAACTTGACGATTTCGTACCCTAATGTGGTTGGTACTCGTCGGGTCAATAGATAATTTTAACACTTTGACGAGGGTCCACGAGAGTTTGAATTGGAAATTTACCATTAAGATGTGGATTTCACTCCTAGCTTAATGGTGAAATTTCGTGCAAAAGAAAGAATAAGCGGGATGAGAGTCGTTCACCAAATTGTGGGTTTCACGCCTATTTTGGTAAACTCGTCTCTTTTGTATAAAGAGTATCTTCAATTCTTCAAGTGTATTGTGTAAAATGTCTTAGGAAAGACATTATGTATATTTTAAGACAAAAAGAAGAGAAGGTGTAGGACCGGTTTTGACTCCGAAATGATTGCGAAACGAACGTGAAACGTGCGGAATCCATACACGAACGCGACCTAACACACGTGACGTAATATAAACGTTATTCTATTATAAATCTGATATTGTACAGCACCTTGAATCACTTTCTCTCTCTAGATTCTCTCTCTAGATCTAGAAAGCTCCAAATGACAAATGTAGCAAAAGTTCCTAATTTATGACATAATCTCCTATTTATAGTCCAAGGCATTTAATGAGATTTCTCATTATTACAATTATGCCATCTTGCCTTTTTGTCTAGCTATCACTAAGATAACGACTCGTTTTCTTCTGTTTCTCGCTACTGCTCGGATTGACGAAGGCTATAGACATAAATGCACTAACAGACTCCCCCTTGGATATTACCGCAGTCAATCTCGATCATTGAGTCAAACTCGTAGCGTCTTCTTTTTCTCTCTCTCTTTGAATCTTCTTAAACAGAATCCCGGTGGATCTGTCTTCAGCTTCAGCTTCTTCTCCTTTCTGTAGACTCTTTTCTTTATCAGGCTCCCCCTTTCGTCAAGCTTCCGTGATCTGGGATCAACACCTTGCTTTTCGGTTACAAGCTCCCCCTTGCTTTGAGCTCGTCTTCAGACTCCCCCTTAGACTCAGCTTCCGGGATCGTAGTCTGGTATCACATCTGCAATCACTCAAACATTTATAAGTAACAGCATTTCAAATTTCAGCTATCCAGGAATTGTAACCTGGCTCACTCAAACATTCTAAACAAACAATTTTCATGAATTTGGCAGTTTCATCGAATCGAATCGGAAACTAGCTCTATAACAGTACAAGCATCCAAATCCCTCACAGTTAATCAACCAAGTCCAAACTAATGACCTTGGAGATATCACAAACTGTTTTTGATTTTTTTTATTTTTAATTCAAGTTTCAAATTAATGAACTTGTTTTATTTTCAGAAACACAATCAGCTTACTTAGATTTTGAAACTCAGCACTCAGACATCGATTGTCGAAAATAAAGCAGAAATCAAAATCTTTTTGTATTTTCTGAAAATATAAAACAGTAAAGAAATATGTACAAAACATACTTACAGACAATATTTTTGTTTGAGTATGCGACAGAGGATCATATCAGATTTTGACAAGTCACAAGTACCATTGAGCTTAGTTACACATTAAGAATTAAACAATTCACTTAGATTGTCGATATACTGATCCACTTTAAATTTTCACACAATTTTCAATCTGTCCAGGATACGGATTAAGTGTTTTAGAGACTTAAACTTATACGTGTGTCCCACCTCTTGAATATACTCCCGTATCCAGATCCCAATATTCAGTCTTACAGGTGATTATAACACAAATGATATCTGTAAAGGGTTAATAAATTATGAAGAATCATGAGAGCTCAGGTCAGAACTACCGTTCAGCAGAGAGATCATGACTCAACTTGGGTGTCTCCCCTTTAGAGGATTTTTTTTACAACAGCATTGCTAAGCAATTTTATTGTCTTATCATATATGCTGAGGGTGATGCTATGTTTCAAGCATTTGCGGAAAGTATTATTCAAGGACTAGGTCAGAACTTCCATTCAGCAGAAGTCCCGGAATAATACCCCAGATATCACTGAGTATAAAGACCTAGTATATCAGAAAAAGGAATCTTTCAAACGAGATTTCAGGGGTTACCTATATATCCAAGTAGTGTTCCCCACGAAATAAGTAAGTAAAGATTTAGGTTTATATCCCGAACAAACCTACTAAATGTGCAAAAACCTACCGACAATCCACAGTGAGATCGTTTAACACATTTAAACTTTCCATTTCTTTAGCATACTGTAACTGTCTACTGGTGTACTATCATTTCCTCTTTTTACGCAAAAACTCAATTTTTGAATTTTATCATGTTTTTGACTTTTTCAAATTTTCAAATGTTTTTGTATTTTCTAACAATATTACTCCCCCTAAAATGCAAAATCATATAAAGAAAATTTAACAACCAACACTGATAGCTCTGTCTCGCCATCCATTTTCTGCTTAAAGTGCTCTGATTTGCAGAAAATATACATACCCCCATGATTTACAACACATTGATATTTTACAGTTTGAAAACCGTTTTTCAACCTGATGAAAGTAATCATGTTTGTTCAGCCGTGAGGGTTTTGGCGTATTCAATCAACACATATTTTTATATTTTTGAATATTTGACAAAAATTAAAAACAAACATATTTTTGGTTTTTTTTAAATTTTCAATTTTTAGGGTTTTTGAAATATTGTTTATTTATTTACAGAAAACATATAAACTTCCTGTTTCAACCAACACAGGATCCAGCAGCCTCCTCTCCTTGTTGTGCCAGGCTGCTCCAACCTCCATTCTCACAATCTTTGAATTCCATGAGCACCTGCACAAACAAACTACTCAATTACTTGAACAATTTAGCCCAGGTCTGTTGAACCTTAGGCATTTCAACACAATAATTTTCATTCAATGCTGGAAATTCTTTGTCATTTTTCACAAAAACTTTCTCAATTTTAACTTCAACTTTCTCATCTTTTACCAAATCAACATGTTTCTTAACACTCCATGTTTGACCTTTTGGTGTTCCTCGTTTGTAAAAATGTGAAATTTTTTGAACATTTTGATTTTGAACAACAACTCTTGGTTTCCAAAACTCTTGAGGTTTTGTCATATCAATAGTTGTTTTCCAACTTTGTGTTGTTCTAAATCTGGGTGTGTGAGAATTCCAGATCTGTCTAGAATCGAACCTATTCGGGTCTGATTTCCAGTTTTGATTCGAAGCAAACTTGTTTGTGTTGTACCTCCAAGTTTGTTTTGAGTCAAATCTGGTTGACTTTTGTCTCACATTCTCAGATTTTTGTTTCTCAGCATCAATCTTCTTTTGATCAACATCCACAGGTTTTAGATTAGAACACTTGCGTGCAAGATGTCCTTTTTTATCACATTTGAAACATGTTCTCATGGACACATCTTTGACTTGTGGTTGTTGCTTTTTCTTTTGAGCAAAGAACTCATCATTAGACTGTCTCATTTTGAGTTCTTTTTCTTTTTCTAAACTGTCTCCTTGAACAAAACTCATTTTTTCTTCAAAATTCGGCGTCTCATTTTTGTTCCGATGTTGTTTCTTCTTATAACCCAACCCAGCCTTCATGTTCTTCTTTTTGAAACCAGGTTTGTTATACGAACCTTTATGACTCTTACCAACAAACTTTGAAATCTCAGACTTCTCAATCTCAACCATTTTGAAAACTTTATCAACCTTTTCTGAAATCACATTCTGAATCGGGAAAACAGCATCTAAGAACAATTTGTACGATCCAATCATGGTATAAACCAATCCCTTTGAATCATCATTCAAATTTTTCTCGGATTTTGTGTTTTTCAGATATCCATCATGAAGATTTCCTTCATCTTCATCCTGTGATTCAGATTTACCTGTATCAACTGACTCTTCTTTCAACACACTTTCAACGACTTTACCTACCACCTCTGAATCATGAGACTCATCAGATTTGGAATAGGTTATGTCAATGTTGTCTGGCAATTGGTCTACCATGTTGAAAGCTTTTTCGACCTTTTCCTCATCATAAAATGCAAATTTTCCCGGTGGTGGAACTTGATGAAACTCTGAGCCAATGCCTTTCTTATTCTGCTCAGACTCACCATCTCCTGGTTTTATATTGAAAATTCTTTCAAGCACATATGACGACACGTGGTAACTTTTTAACTTGTTGTTATCCTATTCTAAATCAGCAATATGTCGCTTCAACTTAGCAACATCCTCAATATAAGAATTAACAACATCTTGTTTTATAGCATACATTCGTTTAAGTTCTTTGGTTGTTTCAGAAAGATAATTCATTCTTGATTCAGCATATTTCATTTCATCTTTTACTTTATCATATGACTCTTTTGTAATGTGATATGATAATTTCATTGAGTCATATTCCTTTTTCATTTCTTGACAAGCAATTTCTTTTTGTTCACATTCATTTGTCATTTTCAAAACATTTTCTTTCAAAACTTCATTTTCTTTCTCTAATTTGTTATATTTTTCTGAAAGTTTTTCATCATTTTCTTTAAAAACTTTTTCTTTTTCTAGCATTTCTTTGCATTTTTCTTTGAAAATCTTTTCAATTTTTGTGAACTCAAGATCTCTTGTTCTAAATTGCTCATCTTTTTCAGTACAAGTTCTGCACGGTTCCATGCATTTCTTGCACTGATTAATCAGTTTCAAGTTTTCAGGATCAGAATTTACCTCAGTGATTAGCACTTCGGTGGTTTTAGCAACCTCTGTCTCCTCATCAACATTCTGCTTTTCTTCAACACCGACTTCATCACCAACATTATCAGCTTCCTCATTCTCATTCTTTTCTTCTTTTTCTTCTTTCTTCACCTCTTCTTCAATCTGCTGTTCTTCAGTAACAGCTTTCTCAACCTCTTCATTCACAACAACGTCTTCACTTTTGATTTCCTTCACAGCTTCAACTTCAACAGTTTCTGCTTTAACCTCTTCAGCAGCTTTCTTCAGATTGTTCATCATTTCTTCAACATTCTTCTTCATTCTCTCCTCATCCCTTTTTCTCAGACACGATAACATAGCATATCTGATCTCCTTTTCATATCTCTTAGCGTATGTGTCATCTTTCAATACATTTCTATAGTATTCAGCTCTCAACGGGACTTTGAGAAGAACATCATCGAAAATTATGTCTTTCTTGGGAACAACCGGTTCTCCTTCTCTGTTATAGTAGCATTCTCTCTTTTTATCCCATCTTTTGCTACCGACAGCCATCTCATACTCCTCCTGCATGTCATCCATTCTGTTATAGACCACGTTTCTTTCTCTGTATGTCTTCTCACTCAAGATCTCTTCTCGAGTTTTCTCTTTAACCTCAGCAACAATATTTTCTTCTTTGTTTTCAGCCATGATGTAATCTCCTTGATATTCACACCTCGTAAATCACAACACAAGAAACAATCAAATAACAATGATTATTTTCAACAAGAATATCAACCAACTGAAACAGACGAGTATCCGATCAAGTGAGTCAACACAAGTCAACAGTAACAATAATCGCGTGACAACGCTGTCCGTTTGGGTGGGATTGGAACTGTCTGAACGGATAACTTCTCAATGTATGGTACTAAACGACAAATATGATGTCCGTTTTGGGTGAAGGCTGATTCTTTGACTTTAATGCAAAATCACATGCAAACTTGAATCAAACCACGTGCAATAACAATCTTCAATTAATGTAGCCTTCAATTAACAAATCAACTTTAATCCAATTTGACCTACCAAATCAAAGTCACATGGGCCGACACCTGTTCTGTTCACGTGATTTTTGGGCTTGCAATTCTGATTATGATTGGGCCGATAATATGATAAGACTCACAACATACGGGCCAATAACAAATCTATAAATCCGACAAACTGATGTAATCTTTAAATCTGATTGGGCCAATAGACTTCTTGGGCTGACATCAACAGATTATAATATGATTCTATTGAGCCTTGAATTTCACCAAACCAAACATCGACAGTAAACAAGATCACATGGGCTGATGACTTATGCAATAAATGGATTCAGGAACCGACAACTTTAATGTTTACCCTATTCTCATTGGACCTCAAAGTTCACTTAGTCGACAACAGCAATTGTTCAAAACGATCTGATTGGACCCTTTATAAATGTGTCCGACAACTTTTAATATGCAATCGTTAAGTGGTGGCTGACAATTAAAATACAATTTAGTTTCACATGCTCTCTTTTCTCAATACATGACAGCCTCGTAAAATGTTAAGTCAGATATATCTCAAACAATTGTTCAATCGGTACACGTATTTTCAAGCAAACTCAAATATATCAAGCGAAAGGGTGTGTCTCGCTTCAAATTGCCATGTGTTTCAAGCGATATGATAAATGTTCAAGCGAGAGACTCGATTTTCAAGCGATAGGGTACAGTTCGGTCAAGCGAAACCCATTTTTAAAGTACTTTTCAAGCGAAACCAACATATATTTTCAAGCGAAATACTGGAATATGACTGGTTCAAGCGAAACCAACAGATATTCAAGCGAAAGCCTTTGTTTCCAAGCGAAAGCCAGCTGTTAATCACGAAATCGGACCTAAAACTTTCGATTTCTCCTAAACGGCTAGGAATGAAGATCTGAAACTTGGTAGGGTTGTAAATCAAGTGTTTTCGCACAACATATCAAAAAATCAACTGATTCGGACCGTAAAAACCTGTTCAGTTTGACGAAAATCAGTGAAAAAAATGTGAAAATATGAAAAAGATGAAGAATTAGATGAAATTTGGATCTGAATCTGATGATTTTCTGCGCGGAAATGTGTGATAGATCAGTGCAATCGAGCTCCAGCTCTGATACCACTTGTAGGACCGGTTTTGACTCCGAAACGATTGCGAAACAAACGTGAAACGTGCGGAATCCGTACACGAAAACGACCTAACACACGTGACGTAATATAAACGTGATTCTATTATAAATCTGATATTGTACAGCACCTTGAATCACTTTCTCTCTCTAGATTCTCTCTCTAGATCTAGAAAGCTCCAAATGACAAATGTAGCAAAAGTTCCTAATCTATGACATAATCTCCTATTTATAGTCCAAGGCATTTAATGAGATTTCTCATTATTACAATTATGCCATCTTGCCTTTTTGTCTAGCTATCACTAATATAACGACTCGTTTTCTTCTGTTTCTCGCTACTGCTCGGATTGACGAAGGCTATAGACATAAATGCACTAACAGAAGGAAACAAAGTAGGAAGAATAAACATTTTAAGCAAGAATCAAGAATGGTCAAACATGCCAATTCTACCTAATTCCCTATAGTTATGGCTCTGATACCAATCTGTCACACTCCAACAAATGGCGGAATCATCAGGATGAGACAAAATAGATTGCAAGAGACTTCATAACACTATTGTGACAATATTTAAATCAACCATTTGTCATTTCATAATAAACTTGACAACATTACATAGAAATTCAAATAACATGTTCATAACATAACGAAACAAAATTTGATACAACAATTTAAACCTAAGACATCTAAATGTGTATCTAGGCATCATCGCTACTTCGTTTCATAGCATCATCATCATCATCAACCTGTAACATGTTTAAAATAATGTTCAATGCAAAAGCAAATGCGAGTACACAAGGTTTGAATAAATAGCATAAGTATAAAAGCATTATCTCGAATCCACATGGCAATTTGTAAACAAGGTAACTAGCATGCATAGCAATACGTCAAACCCAAGTGTCCACTAGTATTTAGCATTCCTCATCACAAAAGTAACGAGACCGTTTAGAATAAAGACTTAACAAGACCCCGTCGAGTGGTGTGCTACTCCTATAGCTCTATATATGTTAAGTTGAGGGCTTTAGCAAAGTTAATGATATATAGCATGTATAATCTAGAATGAACCTAAGTAAACAAGTAGCATGTATAACGGATTGAGAGCATAAGAATGTTTAAGTGTGTGAATGGGGATTTTTGTATAATAACATGTTACAACCCAAAGTGTCTTTTAAAAGTAAATGGGTCAAGTGTACTCACGGTTTTTCAAGTCTTGAACTTGAGAATCCACGAGTGGGTTGTTTGTTGATTAGGTGGGTTGGAACACCAAGTCCTTCTACACGAAGTAAACAAGGCGTATGAGTATCGGAGAGTAACGGTAAATTAAAGATTTAGGAATTTAAGACACAAGAACATATGTATATGAAAGTAATCATCTTTTAACACTAAGTACTTGTTTTGACACTATGAAACCTCAAGGGTTAATGTTTTCATGAGTAGTATACTCATTAGAATCATAACAAGTCTTATGTCTTAGATGATGTTATTCTAGCACTTTGAGGAATGAACACAAGTTCACCATCAAGGTTCGAATGTTGAATAGTACATATTTATAAGTATTATTTAGGTTATTATTATGTCCAATAGTCAAGCATGAGTTAGAAGATTAAATCTTCATTTAGGTACCTCTAAGTTTCATGGAAATCATGTAGGAGGTAGGAAGAAAAGTCTTCCATTTAGGTACATCTAAGAGTTCACCACTACACCTGATTTAAAAACATACAAGGAGGGTCATGAACTACAAGTAATACAAGAATATAAACAACTAATCTATAAGAAATCATCAAGCAAATGTGGGGATTTTATGTAGGACAACCCAAGTTAGTCCTTAATCACACCTACATCAAGTCTTGGACTTAAACATTGCTTGCGGGTTAGAAACCCTAAACAAAATAGAATGTGTGTGAGGTTTAACCTCTGATTTTGAATGTCTCAACCTTGTTTTTAAGCCTAACTAACCATAGAAGTGGTTATAAGCATAAGGACATAGGTTTGAGATGAGTTAGACTCAAGTTTGAACAAGTTTAGTAAAGTTTGAATAAAAACAAACATGAACAGTGAACTTTGGAGCCTTTTTGCCGGAGTTCCAGGGACTTATTTACTGTGAAACACCCATGGAATCGAAGCTAAGGTTAATCCAAGTGCATAGGAAAAAGAATGGACTAAATCTGACAAGTATTGAGTGAGTTATGCTCACTTTTGTGAAGAAGTAACAATCTGCTCGAACTTCTGATGTTGTTGTGATAATCAGCTGATTTAGAGTGACTTGGTGGTGTTTGCAAAGTGATTTGAGCTTGGACAAGGTCTTGGATTTATAGGGGAAGGTTGGTAGTTAGTGGTTGTGAACAATTAATGCAAGAAACACAATAAACCATCCAACAAACACAAAAACAAGCCAATCCCGTAAGCCAAAACAACAAATCTGTGGATTCTGCTCTCTGGCGGGGCGTAAGAGAGGACCAGGGGAGGTTGCGGGGCGCCAAAGACCATCAGGTCTTCAATTCAAGTTTCAGAAATGACACTTTGGTCCCTTGGGTTTATATTTTTGGGTTTTAAGGTGTTTTAAGGGTTGTTTTCGACATTTAAGCAAAGTATAAAGGTAAATTAAGTATGATGAACATAATCCAAGTATAATTAAGTGTATAAATGTTGTATTTAAGTTTCGTATATGTTCAAAAGACGTTTTATGCATAAGTTTCACATATTTGCAAGTTTAGCACATAGTTTCCAAGAATTTCGAATAAGTATCAATTGTTTAACGAAATTGAATGTATGGGCATGTATAAAGTATGTACAACATGAATTTAACAAAATACGAGTTTTATTTATGATCCAAGTCTCGGATTTTACAACGAATATAGAGAAAGAACGATTACAAGAACACAAGACTTCAAAGATAGAAATACAAGCAAGACTTTCTATTTATGGAAAGTATGAAGAAGCAGGGCGTTACATTGGAGGTCGGGGATTCAAAACCCGACTTTCACTTTTTTAATTCCCCTTAATTCTAACTTTTAAACTTTTGACCACAAGGCCCCTGTACTTAAGTCTTGAATTATAACCATCAGGCCCCTCCACTTATAACACTCGCATAGTTCAAACTAACCTACTTAAGTTAATAGCTTCTAAAATCTATCTTAATAAAATTGATTTCTTTATAAAGTCTAACTTTGTTACTTTGATTTCTTTTATATATTTTAAGGAAACTACTCATATATTTATTTTAACCTTGTAACTAATTATTTTAATTTAGTTAATAACCTAATATTTAAAATAAACAAAAAAAATTCCATTCGAATACTTCGGATCTGGTTTACTGATGTGTGTAAAATGCAATATATAAATTACATCAAATGAGGCACAAAACTAACCCTTTTTAGTACTAATGTTGGAAAAAGTGTGCTTTTATTTTCCTTTTGTATTTTCAGGATCAAATGAGCTTAAATGAATGAAAGGAACAAATATGCAGCAAAATCTAACATAAATACAAAGAAAAGGAATAAATGTGGTATGCTCGACCCCTCGACAGCATATTCCCAAACAAAAACAAGCGATCAGAAGGCTGACCACGGCCCAGTGCCCAGCGGACACTGTGGCGAGGCCAGGTGCCCGCAGAAAAGACAAACTGATAGAAGCTTCTATTCCCAGCACGGGGGCGTGCCCAGCTCAACACAGGCCGTGGTCAACACTAAGTTTCGCAGAATCTTGGAAATCTTGATAGTACAGATACGCTTCTGCACATGGGGCCGTGCTCAGCGGACATGGGGGCGTGTGGAGCCTAATGCAGAAAAATGTAATTAATGAAGAAAGAGAAAGTTGATGGCCATGGGGCCGTGTCTGGGCTTCTGTACATGCTATAAATAGGGGTGCTTGGCTCACTTCAAAGGCATCCCTTGGCAAACCACCTCTCTCCCACTTCACCACCACTCCACCACCATCACAACACCCACATCCACCACCATCATCCATCATCCACCTTAGAGTGTGTGTAGTAGTCTCGGGATCCAAGATTGATAGTAAGAGTTCTTGCCAATCAAAGGCCATGTTTGCCTAAGTCTCTTACATCACTTGGTGAAGACAAGCATTTAATGTAATACTTTTGATTTTTAATCTGTTCGCACTTTTTATTTAGTTTTGTATTAATTACTTTAATAACTAGTTTTTTATGTTGAAGGTGAAACTTCCTTATCATTTGTCCGTGGTGTCTTGGCATTATTTTACTGTCTATATAAAATAAAAGATTTTCACCATTCATATCTCTACGGTCTATATGGAGATATGTTGGCTACCTAATCTGGGGTTAAAGGAATGGTTTGGTAAGATTCTTGCGTTGTTCAGTGTATAGATCCTGCAACCTGGGTCAAGTTTACTAGGACCTCCTTCAATACCCACTGGTATTGGATGGCGGGGGTGCGAATGGATTAATCCCCTCATATGTAAACTACTATTAATACATTAACCCGGCTACTTGGGATTGTATCCCTGCTGACTCAAACCACTTAGCCGAGGGTAACGTCGCCTTCAAAAGAGGGGCCTACCACATTACGCATTAATAACTTAATTAATTATCTTCCAATATTCCGACCCTTTGGGATTGTATCCTTGCTGACTCAACCACTGGGTTGAGGGTAACATCACATTCAAAAGAGGGGCCTACTACTATAACTAAGATAATCTCTTAAAAAGTGCAAAAGTGCGGAAATCATCAAAGGTTACATTAAAGGCGAGTCGGATCCAAGTGATTCATCTTGTCTATCTGTTTTTATTTTATTTTTATTTTTCAGCATTTTAGTTTTTATTTTTCATATTAAAAACCTTTTCTAAAAATTTTGATTTGATTAGATGTTGAGGATAAACCGGTACTAAAAGCTCTTGTGTCCTTGGACGACCTCGGTATCTTACCAACGCTATACTACGCTCACGATGGGTGCACTTGCCCATATGTGTGTTTAGTGTTAGAAGAATATCGTGTTTTATAAATTTAAAACTTGACTAATGTGTTAAAAAGGGCTTAAAATATCAATAAAAATATATAACGCTACACACACATCATTTACAATACAATACAAGTCTAGTTCCGGGGATCCGTTTTTTACGGATGTTACAGAACCGGGTTGAAGTGTGCCGAAAACTGTACGAGGTTTGACCATCTGGTCGGAGAAAACAAACCTTATACACCACGTATAGACCTATACTTGACGTACATAACCTTAGTGTTTGATGTACAAATAGGCAAATGAGAGTACAAATATCTGTTTTACACTCTATAAAAAATAGTAATTTACATGTATGAATAATCAAATATATTTAAGAGTTAATTACACAGATGGACCCTATGATTTATAGCTAGTTTCACCTTTGGGTACTAAATTTTTTTTAATAGGTTTAGGTTTTATGGTTTCAATTTGTTAGGATCTGAGTTTGGATTGATTGTGTTTTACGTTTGAATAAAGATGAAAAATGAACAAGTAATGCAGCGGAATTGAAATGGAATTAAACTTTGCACACAATCAAACAGGAGAAATGCTTTTAACACACAAGTTTAACATTGAATCGAATGCTTGAATTTATTACAAGATTCAATTACAATATGCATGCATGTAACAAACTCCCCCTCAGCCTGAGCTCACAGTGTTTGTTCGTACAGGAAGAAAAGTGGTGAAGAGCTAATAGAACAGTACAGGGTACTGTTCTATTTATAGGCACGGACAAACCACTGTGGCATCTTTGCTGACGTCACCATGAAAGTGACATCTAACCTCCTAACAAACTCTAACAACTGATCTAATACAAACACTGCTATGCTAACTATTGATTACAATACATTACATAAGAAAGACTAAACTACTGCTTTATCCTTCCACTGTTCTGACTCCAGCAGTACTTGATACCTTGAGCAATGCTTGACCCATAGCAGTAGATTGATCAACAGAGCTTTAGTCTTCATCAGTCTTTAACTTGATCAGTAGTTGTAAGTCAGCAGTTGTTGTAAAGGATCAGTGGATGGAGGTCAACAATTGGTTAGAATCATTTTCAAGGGGAGAGACTTGTATACATCCACTGCTTATTCTGGATCCACTGCTCTGATCCAGTTTTGGCTTTAATCAACTGTTCCTCTGGTAGAGTTCAATCCCAACAATCTCCCCCTAGAACAGATGATGCCAAAACCCTTCATTATTGTGGAACTTTATTGCCTCATCAACAGTTCCCTTATTTTCCCTTTGAGTTGTAATTCAAAGTCTAAGGCATCTGTATCATCTTTATCCCTGCACAGTGGAAGATCAAGGAGATCCTGCAGATCTTCAACACTTAGGCCTAGTGCTTGTTCCCTTGATATTTTCTTCACTTCTCCACTGGACTTGATCACAGTCAGTACATGGGTCTGTTTGTCAGTTTTCCACTTTAGTACTTTTGAGTCCATTGGGTTTCTTGGGAGATTTTTATTAGATGAGGAATTGGGAGAAGGTGGCCTGGTGATGACTGACTGAGCAGTGCTTTGAGCTTTAGCAAGTTCAGGAATATCAGCCATCATTTGTTTGAGAACCATTTTTAACACTTCATCACCTGCTACTTGATCCTCTGGTGTTTCTGCATCCATCTGCTTTTGTCTTCTTCTTTGATAAAGAATGGCAGCATGTGGAGCAGTGGATTTCCTGATTTGCAGCTTTGGTGGTCTTGTTGAAACCTCTGCTTCAGGATAGTCAGGTTTTTGTGGAATTTTTGGATTTTTCTTTCTAAGTTCTGCCAACTTTTTGTAAGTTGTCCTGACCTTGTCTTCTCTCCACCTTGACACTTGGTTTCTTGACCCAAAATCAGCAGTGATTAGTTCCTCTTTCATCCTCTTCAGCTCTAGCACCTTATCAGGTGCATTCTTCTTATATTTTGCCCAATCAAGAGGAGTATGTTTAACCTTGTTTTTGATCATATCTTGAATCCTGGCTGCTTCACTTTCATGCTCTTGAATGGTCCATTCTTTGTACATGTATTTTTCTCCTTTGTATTTCTTGTAAGCTATGATGTTATCAAGATAGTCTTTTCTCAAGGATTCATCTGCTCTTTCTGAAAGTTGCTGACATACATTTTTTGCAAACTGCTCCAAAGATCTGACTTGTGTGAGCAGGAATTGATAATACCTTTGAATTTCTTTGTCAAATTTTCCTTTTGAGTTTCTTTTAGAGATATCCTCTGCTTGTTGAGCCTTAACTTTCAAGTATTCTTCAATATTGTTAGGCCTAGGATATCCTTCAACAGATGGTAAACTCCTTTTAGTAGGGTCATCTTCAAAGTAGAAAGATTTGATCTCTTCTCTGACTGCTATCAGCTCTAAAGGATATTGGACACCTGCAGGAGCAATGGCAGTGATTGGTTTCTGAACTTGAGCTGAAGAAAGAGGGACAGGGTTTGGAATAGAAACAAGTGCCAAAGGTTGTGAAGATGTTGATGGTGGTGGAGAATAATCATCTTTCAAAATTATCCTTCTCCTTTTTGGTTTAGGAGAGGCTTGTGGTGTGTTAGTTGGTTGGTTCAGTGGTGGTGATTTGAGAGGTGGTTATTGTAGTGGAAGGTGGCTGACTAACAGCTGTTGAAACAACTGGTGTTTCAACCACTGTTGTCATTACAACAGATGTTGTAACATCTGATGTCTTCTGCCTTTTAGAAGGTGGTGATGGTGGTGATGATGATGTTTTTGGTGGTGAGGTGATTTTTGGTGGTGGTGGTAAGGCAGTGGATGTTGTGTGTGTTGAAGTGGTGTGTGTTGAAATGGTGGCAGTTGTTTGGCTAGCAGTTGTTGAAACCACTGAAGTATCAACAGTTGTTGATACAGCAGGAGTCTTAACAACTGCTAGTTTGGGAGATGGATTCTTGGAGCTTTTGGAAGATTTGGGAGTGTGCTTTGTGGGTCTGGATGGTGTGTGTTTGGGTTGCCTCACTTTTCTAGTGGGCTGCTTCTTTTTGGGCTCAGGGCTTTCAGATTTTGGATTTTCCTGATCAGCCTTAGGCTCAAAAGTACCCTGCTCATTCAGCTCCATAAAAGCTCTCTTCTCCTGTGCAAATCTTGCTTTATCCTTAGCCTCCTTATCCTTTTTCACATCAGCTTTTGCCTTAGCAATTTCATCAGTGGTGACATCAATTTTCTTAGAACCATCTAGCAAGGGTATGTCTGCAAGCATGCAAGAATTGTCTGGTGCAATGTAGAGACCATCATCATAACCCTTTTTCTTTCACTGCTTTATTTTCTCCCCCTTTTTGGCATCAGCTGGTGGTGGTTCATCCACCAAAATAATAGAGGGAGGAGCAGTGCCAGTGGTTTTCAACAGGTGAGCCTTGGTAGCTTTAATGTCTGCTTGAGTATCCACAAACCTTGCATCCATGGCATTTCTAATCTTTTGAATCTGAATCTCATGTTGCTGATCAGCTAACTGCCTTTGATGGATAAGTAATGGTTGAAATAAACTCCAGAGCTCATTTGCAGCAGGTGCAGGTGGTGGTGCTGGTGCTTGAGCTGGAGCAGCAGTGGTTGGTACCTTTTGAACTTTCAACAACTGTTGCAGCATATCTTTAATTTCTGCAACAGAGGTATCCAGTTTGTCAACTCTGGCCGTCAATTCTTGGTACATTAAACCATCACCCAACTTAATGGGATCATCTGATTTCCCACTAGCAGTGGTTGTAACAGTGGTTGACCCAGGAAATGTATTCCAGAAATCATCCTCTGATGCCCATTTGTCTTGGTACTGGGGACCTCTTCCTTCAAAAGGAGAAACACTTTTTAGTGAACCAGTATAAACCGGATACACAAATGTTCCCAGAGATGGAATTGCCTTCAAGGAAGTCTGATTGATGAAACCACTGTCCAAATGCAAACCAGTGGGTTCAGCACTTGTAGTAGCTGCTTTACTTGAACTACCACCAAGAGTTACGTGTAACTCAAGGGGTGTAACCTCCTCAGGTCTTATTGGGGGTTTAGCAATGATTGATACATCAGACCTAGTCACATGTTGAGGCATATTCTCATGAACAGGTGATTGAGAAGGACTGGTTTGTGTCTGGTTCAAATCAAGAGCATCCAACAATAATGTTGTTTGTGGGGGAATTATGGAGGTGTGGTTGGGTGTAGAAAGCAAATTTACCCCGGGCATTGGGCTGTGGATGATGGATTCGAGTGATTCCAGAGCATCATATTGTGGTGTCCCTATATGTATAACCTGTTCTTTTTGAGAAGAAGCAGGAGGAGTTTGAGGCATGGGTTGAGATATTTCGACCATCTGCTGTGAGGAAGTAGCAGCAGTGGTTTCTTGTGACTTTTGTGCTGTCACTGGCAGTTGCTCTGGTATCTCATCCTCCAGAGTTGCCTTTGATTTGGGTTTGGGGGGTTTTTGAGTTTTCTTTTGTCGTGGCTTTCTGGTGGTTTTAGGTGTGGGTTTCACAGCAGTTGTTTTGCTGCTATGATCACCTAGAGCAGTGGGCTCAGCATCAAATACCTGAGGAGCAGTGGTAGCTGCTAAAATCTGCTCAGGGACCCCTGCTTTTGTTTTGGAAGGTGTTGATAATCTTGTAAAGGTTTCAGCTGTTAAACTGTTTATTTGAAAAGATTCACCTTGTTGAAGCAAATGAGCATCCTCCTTTCCAAATCTCTTTTGAAAGTAAAAACTTAGAAATCTTGGAAATAGTAGGAATGGTTTTTTATCAACATTTTTAACCAAATCATTAAAGATCCCCTGGGAGTAGTTGAAATTTTGTTTTTGTAGAATAGCATAACCCATGTATTGGATCTTTAATGGGATTTCATTAAAAGCAGCAGATTTATTTGAAACACACATCAAAATGGTATGAAATAAAAATCTTGTCGCAGGAGGAAAACTACCTTTTTGTAAGGTATCCTTTTTCATTTCCTCCGCATACCCCCTTTCAATAAAATCAGTTTGATAATCGATTTTGGGAAAAGAAGTTTTACCTTGCTGATCATCGAGTTCAAACACTTCGGAAATGGATTGTGGTGTGATTTTGACTGGTTTACCCTTTATTGAGGAATTGATGGCTATGGCAGTTTTACCTTGAAGTTCAAGGGAGACATTCTTCCAAAATTCTCTCTGGGTTGCCAGGAAGATCGGAGCATCAGCAGTCAACAAAGTTTTGTACTTTGAAGATGCCATAGTATCAATAATGGAATCGTAGATATCGATGGTACCGGGTTTTGTGAGTAGACCCAGATAGTTGTGAGGAGATTTGTACGGAATTTCAATGGGTTTTGGAGCCATTTGAGTGTCTTTTTGAGAAGACGATGATGGTGATTTTGGAGAAGAAGACATGAGTGGTTTGTGAGATGAAGAAGACGAAGATGGATTTGAGAGAAGAAGATGGAAACTGCTTTGAGAAAGGAATTTTAGAATTCAATTCGACAGTGCAAAAACCCTGTTTGGGGTTTGGAAGGGGGTTTTATAGAGGAAAAAGTGAATGCTGACGTGGCAGCGGTTACAAAAGATCTGACTGCTATGTACTGTCGACGTGCCAACCCCTGATGAATAATGGAGGACAGTGGTTGTAACGGTAACAACGAGAACAGTGGGTGATTTTTACTATCAGTGGATAGCATATCAGTGGTTAAAAACACTGATTTTGAACAACAGTGATTACCAAGAAAATGAGAGAACAGGGGATGACTTTCAGCAGTGGACAGATTTTAGTGGAACAGATGCTTGAACAAAACAGTGGTTATGGCAGACTTTTAAGGATTTAATGAAAAATTCATTTTTAGCTATTTTTAAGGATGGATTTTTAATTTTCTGAAAACATTTTAATGCTTTTATTCATAGAAAAACAAGATTTTGCTTGTTATTCCATGTTTAGCATGCCAATCCTAGAGATCAAGCTTTCAAAAGTGGATGTGTCTAATGCTTTGGTTAGCACATCTGCCAGCTGATCCTTAGTTGGTACATGGTGCAGAGAAATCAAACATTTTTCATAGCAATCCCTCACAAAGTGATGTCTGATATCTATGTGCTTGGTGGTTGAATAGGAGACTGGATTTTTGATGATATTTTCTACTGCCTGACTGTCCAACATGAGGGGTGTCTTTAGAGCAGTGATACCAAAATCCAGCAATTGATTTTGAAGCCAGAGCAGTTGGGTTGTACAGCTTGCAGCAGCTATCTACTCTGCCTCAGCAGTGGATGTGGAAACAGCTGCTTGCTTTTTGCTATGCCAAGACACTAAGCAATTGCCTATGAATTGGCACCCTCCTAAAGTGGACTTCCTTGTCTTATCACATCCAGCAAAGTCACTATCTGAGAATCCTGAAAGCTTGATATTTCCATTAGCTGGATACCAGATACCAAGTGTGGGAGCACCTTTTAGGTATCTGAATATCCTTTTTACAGCAATAAGGTTAGACTTTCTAGGGGCTGATTGGGATCTTACATAAACACATGTTGCAAAAATGATGTCTGGTCTAGATGCAGTTAGGTACAATAAAGACCCAATCATGCTTCTATATAGAGTTTGATCAACCAAATCAACCTTTTCATCAGACATGACAATTTTATTGGTTGCAATAGGTGTACTACATGGCTTACAATCATCCATCTCAAATTTCTTCAAAAGTTCTTTGGCATATTTGCCTTGATGGATAAAAGTGCCATTTTGCAGTTGCCTTACTTGGAGACCAAGAAAGCACTGGAGTTCACTCATTTCAAACTCAGCTGTCACGAGTTGCCTAAACTCTTCACATATCTTATTGCATGTGCTTCCAAAAATGATGTCATCCACATAAATCTGGACAATCATCAAATCCTTTCCTCTCCATTTTAAAAACAATGTTTTGTCTATTTTACCTCTTGTGAATCCAATGGACAGTAGGAAAGTGGAAAGAGTTTCATACCAGGCTCTTGGTGCTTGTTTTAGGCCATACAAAGCTTTATTTAGCTTGTAGACATGATTTGGATTAAATGGATCCTCAAAGCCTGGAGGTTGACAAACATAAACCTCTTCTTGAATCTTACCATAGAGGAATGCATATTTGATATCCATTTGATACACCTTGATGTTGTGGTTGATAGCAAAGGACAGAAATAGTCTGATAGCTTCAAGTCTAGCTACAGGGGAAAATGTTTCATCATAGTCAATGCCCTCTTCCTATCTGAACCCTTGAACCACAAGCCTGGCTTTATTCTTGACAACAATGCCCCTTTCATCAGTTTTGTTTTTGAAGACCCACTTTGTGCCAATAGGACTTACACCCTCAGGCAGTGGTACAAGTTCCCATACTTGTTATCTTTTGAACTGTTGGAGCTCCTCTTGCATGGCTTCTACCCAGCTGTTGTCTTTCAGTGCCTCTTGGTACTTGACTGGCTGATGGAGAGATAGGAAACCAGCAAAAAGACAGATGTTTTGGGATTGGCTTCTTGTGAGCACCCATTCACTGATGTTGGCAATGATTTGGTCAGGTGGATGAGACTTCAAGAAGAGTAGATCTCCTTTGTATGGAACAATGGCATTTGTTGGTGAAGGCTGCAGATGTGAATCATCTGAGCTAACCACTGCTGGTGACTTTGATGATCTAGCAGTGGCTTCAAATGGAGGTGGATGAATAGGTGGAACTGGTGTGAAAACATGCTGACTTTTATCCTCTGATGGAGGACTATCAACAGTGTTTGATGATGTGGAAGCAGGGGTTAATGGGCTACTTTGGTCAACAACTGTTGAGGTAGCAGTGGTTGAGCTTTGACAGCTGTTTTGAACATCTGCTGCTCTTCCCATTGAGGCAAACTTTTGTTGAGGGATGATGACTTCATACCCATAGTCTGATGATGAATCCTCTGATGGACCTGCACTGTTAGTCTTGACAGCAGTATTTTCAAAAGTAAATTTTTCAAGATCAAACAACTCTGCAGGATTTGCTGGGATTTTCATCGATGAAAGTTCATTGAACTTTACATTCAAAGTCTCTTCCACTCTTTTGGTCCTTGTGTTAAACACTTTGTAGACCTTAGCAGTGGTTGAGTATCCCAGATGATAACCACAATCTATTTTGGCTGCAAACTTTGAAATAGAATCTTTTAAGTTTAAAATGAAACATGGGCAGCCAAAAACTTTGAAATATGAAATCAATGGCTTAATTTTATACAGCTGTTCATAGGCAGTCTTTTGATGCCTGGGGTTGATTAAAACTCTGTTTTGGACATAGCAAGCAATGTTTACTGCCTCTGCCCAAAAGGTTAATGGCAAACCTGAATGAGCAAGCATGGTTCTGGCAGCCTCAATCAAAGTTATGTTCTTTCTTTCAACAACCCCATTTTGTTCTAGTGTCCTTGGAATGCTGTACTGCCTCACAATTCCTTTTGACACATAGAAATCATCTAACTCCTTGTTCCTGAACTCTGTGCCATTATCACTTCTAAAGATTTTTACTGGCAGGTCAAACTGCTTTTCAACCTGTTTCACAAAGTCTTGCAGAATGCCTGCAGTCTCATCTTTTGAGTGTAAAAAGTAAGTCCATGTAAACCTAGAAAAGTCATCAACAATAACCAAACAATATCTTTTCTTCCTAAGACTCATGACTTTAACTGGGCCAAACAAATCCATGTGAAGCATTTGCAAGCACTTGGTTGTTTTGGACTCTTCAATTGATTTGAATGAGCTTTTATGTTGTTTTCCTTTTAAGCAGGAGACACAATGCTCAGAACAGGTGAACAGTTTTTGAGGTAAACCTCTTACTAACCCCTGTTTTGAAATGGCAGTGATTGTCTTGAGATTTGTGTGCCCCAATCTCCTGTGCCATAATTCTGTCTCTTTGTTTGAGGTAGCTGAGAACAGACAGGCATCAGTCCTGGGGCTCTCTTTTGACATATCCACCACATAAACTGTGACACCCCAGGAAAATCGGGAAAACCATACAACTTAACTAGCTTCCTCAGTGAGTGCCTACCAAATTTCGGGATGAAATTTCTTTCAACTTGGGGATGATGTGACAACTCGAAATTTAGAACCTTTCGTTATGTCTCGATGTTACTTGCTTGAACGTTATGTGATTTGTTAACTTGTTGGTTTAATGATATAAGTGAACATTCTATGCGATTATGTGTTATGTTATGTGTCGTGCTTGTATGTATGTGTGTATTATTATGACCCGAGACACAAGGACCCAACTCGAGACCACGCGGTCTCGAGTGAACAGTGCAGCTTATGGGCCGGTTGGGCCATGCACCTTATCCGAGACCCATTAGGGTGCACCATTGTGGAACAAGTATATAACACTTAGTGATAGCCACACTTGTCATTTTTGGGCAAACAACACACATACTCCTCTACACACACACTCTCCATTCTCCCTCACTAAAACCCTAAGCCACAACATCCTTCTCCTTCTTCTCGGATTCGACCGGCAACACAAGAGCTCTCGGATTCAAGCTTAAGTTCTCCCTTGAAAACTTAACCGGTTAGTGATTCATGCCATGTGTTGTATTCGGTTGATGATAGTGTGTAACATTTCGGTTGATGATGATGTGTGATGAAGATACTTGATAATGTGTTTGCTTGCTAAAGATTTATGCATAATTAAAGTGTTTGTTTGTTTGATGAGTTCTTGTTTGATTAAACGATACATGCTTAGGAGAACATGACTTTTATAGAATAACATTTGAACAAGATAGTTGAATAACAAAAGAATGATAAGCTTAGGGCTATTCATGAGCATCCGATTTTTAGGTATGAGATTATAGAACAAACGTTTGTTTGCAAGTTGAGCTTGATATCTAGTTTAGGTATCATAACCCTTGTCCGTAAAATGCAAAATGTGTTTGAATAAGGGTTGTTTGCATTATGATCTTGATGAACTACTTGAATGTATGAAGAACAACATGAATGTGTTATGAAGATGTCTTGAATATTTGAAATCTGATTGTTTGATCCATTTTAGTAAGTTGCTAGACAAGAAAACATGTTTAGTGGATAGTACACAATTGTTACATGAAATCAAAACTCTATTGGATAGTACACTGTGCCGAATCAGCTATGTCCCCAGCCGAGAACTTCAGTTGCGACTTGAGACCGGGAGCATGATAACTCGAGACTGCAGTTGCGACTCGGGTTGCGAGTCGAGAACCCATAGTCTCGACTCGAGACCATGAAGCTACAACTCGAAACCACCTCGTGACGACTCGAGACCCACGGTTGCGAGTCCAGTTGCGACTCGAGACCACACTTGATTAGCATATAAACATCATGACTCGAGACCATACTTGCGAGTCCGGTTGCGACTCGAGATCAACATATGCATAACCCGAAACCTCCCCAGTTGCTACTCGAGATCTTGTAAGATACAACTCGAAACCGCACAGTCTCGAGTAGAGACCGCACAGTCTCGACTCGAGACCACGCACATGTGTACGCTGTATGGACCTTCACACTGTTTCGGGCCTTAGTGATTGGGCCGAGCTTATGGGCCGTATGTGCTATTGTGAATTAAGTATGTTGTACACTGCTGTTGAACTGCCATGATTAAATCGTGTATGCCATGAATAGTACCCGTGTGCAACTTGCTAGTATACGTGTAGAACATACGTGCACTACGTAGTTTGAACCTGACTTGTATGATACCACTGTGTTAGGACGTGAATGATCACTAGCATCTAGACTTGACTTTTCTGTGTATCTGCCGAGCAAACCAAGGTGAGTTCACACCCTCTACAAAGCATGGGATTCCCAGGGGTCGGGAATTGGGGTTAAGGAACATGGGTTCCTCGTCCTCCTTGGGTAGGACAGCAATGGTTCAGGAATGCAATTTCCTCGTCCTCACGGACAGATAACTCGTACTAGACCAAAACTCTATCACGAAGTCCCTCCTTTTTATATCGACTTAATCGCCGGGCCAATGGCGAGCGGGTCATTAGTTAGATAGCGCTATTTAGGTCTGACAAACCTCACACCGTGCCGCAGAGGACGGGCGTGAACTAATGGACCTGGGGCACGTCAATGATGATAGACATTGACAGTTTCAGGGCACATAAACATGACTACAGTCGGCAGTCGATATGGTAACGAGTCTAGTGTATACATGGGGTAGCCCCCACGGCCGAAATGCCAGATAACTAACACGGGGTAGCCCCCACGGCTGGATTGCCAGGATAACCGGGAATAAACAAGTCACGTTTTTAACTATGGGGTAACCCCCACGGCAGGATGCCATTTAAAGGAAACTGTTTTCGAAACAACTTAAAACGAACACCCAACCGTGAACTCACTCAACTAGTTGTTGACTCGTTACTACATGCTTTGCAGGTCAATATGTACTTAGTTGGAGCTTGCATGGAAGAGAGTCGTTGTGGGGCATGGACGACGGTGTGCCATGTTAAACTTTGAAACAATTAAACTTATGTTTTGGTTTTAAGACTTATGCTTCCGCTTGCAACTTAAACTATGTTTTGTTTAAACACCAGTTGTATTGGTTGGATTTTATAACTACCTATATACTTGTTCAATATGATTGGTGGCTGGATCCTGGTCAGTCACGCCTCCAAGCGGTAGTATTCCGCAGGTGGATTTTGGGGGTGTGACAGATTGGTATCAGAGCCATTGTGTAACACCTCGAAAATTTACGTCCTATAAGGTGTTGACACGTGTCATAAGCTTGAATGTGTGAAAGGATACCCTAGAGGGACTAAAGTTGACAAACTTGAAAAGTATATGAAAATACGAGTTCTAAATGTCAACAGTGAATAAATATGTTGTACATTAACCCTACATGATGCTCATACCTTCAAAAGAATGAATCATGGATCATACGAAGCTAAAAGGGAGAGATTACAAACTACAGGGGTTAAATGTGTCAACATGTTAAAGATATACCTCTGAGTGACCTTTTGACAAACCCGAAGCTTTGTAAATGTAAATTATGCTCACTAGAATGCACGATTAAAATTTCATAAAGTTTCGTTAACGTATGAGAAAGTTATGATCAAATTCGTGTGCGAGGGGTTAAAAGCGTCAACGTTGAAATTTATGACTTTTCGGGTAACCATAAAGTTACCCAAGGACTTAACAAAGTATGTTTATGTCTTAAGGCCCATAAAAGTCAAGTTAGAGGGCTCGAAGTGCAAGAAAGCATGTTAAGACCAAGTGTAGAAGGATCAGGGACTAAAAGCGTCAAAAAGTGCATAAGTTTGCATTTTCGCGCATAACCTACATTCTGAATACATCTGGTCATCCAAAAATTTATGTAAGCATGACTACATTATATTTTAGTGTTCGCCTTAAGAAAAATCCATTCGTCGCGTCATTTGGTTCGTTTTTCGCGCTTATGCGCATTCCGTCGTAATTAAACGAACATCGCGTTCGTACGACCAAACGAACCAACCTCCGGCATATTTTTGAGCATGTTTCATGTCCACAATGTTTAGGCAACATTTTAGGGCCTTAAAGTTGGCTTTACGGGCCTTAGAAGTGTCGGAAATGGCCTTAAACACTTGCAGGGACTGAAACTGTCATTTTTCAAACATATGTGCAGATCAGAAGGGCCATGCGGCCCGCATTGTCTTTGGCTGATCCTGAAGCGGGCCGCTTCCCACTATCAGACCAGATTAAATGTATTAAACAGCTGGTTGCAGCTGTTTTGCACTCCTAATCCCACTTCCACATGTCAAAACCTTATGGTAGGTGGCAAATTGAGCCACCACAACTTTGTGACAAGTGTACGGCTCGGATCGTGGCACGATATTCAAGAAACGATCCTAACGGCTCTACTTTTCCTATAAATACCCACCCCCCATTTGTTCAAAACCCACAAATCTGATCAAGAAAGCTCTAAGTTGGAACCTTCGTTTCATACCTGAGCTATTTCGATCTGGGTTAGCATTCGGGGACCCTTCGTAAGTATTCTTTCGTTCTTTTACCGCTTTTCGAGTCCGAAAGTCAAACTTTGTTTGACTTTCTGCATTGACCAGTTTATGGTCGATGCGAAGTTCCTTTGAACTTCATAACGTGAGCGTGATCACGAAGGTTATAGTCCCTAGTGACTATACCTACTGATTACCACGTTATCTAGGCTCAGTGACGAGCCGTAGTTTCGGCCAGAATACGTATTCTTGCGTATTTTGTAACCAAACTACTTATGGGTATCAAAACCGTTTGTTTTGATACCAAACTTGTTTTCTAACTTAGTTAAGCATGTTTCAACATGCTTAGCTCGTCACTTTTAGTTTAGTGCTTATATAGGGTCGTAAAGGTAAGCGATCTAAACAATCGCTTATACTTTCGAACCCGACCCGTTTGGTCGATCATTAGGATCCGACCAAACACATTAAGTGACCTTATGGTCACATCGTTCGAGTAGTTGTATGACAGGTAGTATATATGCCTTAGGTAAATGACCAAAATACCCCTACGGGGCTTAAATTGAGATTAAACTCGTTTTGGGCATAATGGAAGGTATCCTACTGATATCACAACATATTTAAGGCATATTAACTTAGGAAACCTGTTCGTGACCTATTCGGTTACCCGTTACGCGTTATTCGCGTTCGGATCGGTTTATATAACTAGTTTATATAAGTTAGCCGAAACGGGTCAAACCTTATCGGTTTTATCTCAAAAATCCAGAATGTGAATAATAAACCCATATTAAACAAGTCTTCAAACTTGTCGGGTCTAAATCACATTCTATCCGGTCTTCGCTTAATCATGCGTCTGAACCGTATCTTCCTGTAAGACTAACCGGTCTAAGCTTAGACTTAATTAAAGACCCGTTAGCATTCTAATTAATTATTTATACCATCATTCCAGACTAGAGCATTTCGGTAAATGGTACCTACGCTTACTTAAGTGAATACGACTGAGTTACTAATTTCTGATATTTAAGACAGGAGCTAGCTCAGGTAAATACTCTTAACTTATTTTCCCTATACGGGTTTGGGATACGGTACTATAAAAGTACCGCTTGGTCGGGTGTATGTAGTCATTTAAATCGGATTGTGATTGATGTACTTACATAACCTGTTTAATATGTATTATTTTATTATTTGGTGTATGGCCTTTGGGGGTTAATGACCATGTCCCGGATATCCTTGGCATCATTCGAAGTAATGGCCACGACCTAAGCACGGGGTGTAGGCATACACCTGACAGTTGCATTATGTAAAAACTGGTAATCCACTCCGAGGTATCATCCTTGTGGGCATTATACCGGAACTGGTAATCCACTTAGAGGATGATAGCCCGTGGGCACTATACCTGTGGCGTGTCTGTTAATCTAGTCCGGCCCTACAAACCGGCCCTAACGGACGACAAGTAAGTAAAACTGTATACAAGATTATATACAAATAATTTTCCCAAGTTATAAAAGATTAATTTTGCCTCTGTGCATTTTAATCAAAGTGTCAAAAGGTTTTGTGCCTGGTGCATCTAAATCAATTTTCTTAAACTCTTTTCAAATGAGTCGGTTGAGTGTATTTACCAGTGAAAACTGACGTATTTTCCAAAAAGGTTAAGTGACAGGTACTAAACGAAATTGGCTGGAAGCTCAGGGCGCTAATAAGGAATCTTGCAAGTTCTAGGCGTCTAAAGTCTGTTGAACAAATGATATGTTTTAAAGATCCGCCTGTGGATCCTTTACTTCCGTTGTAATACTGGATATTACTTTATATTCGGAATGTAATACTATTTATCGTTTGCTTCCGCTGTGCATTTATATATATTGTGTTGTTTGACTATTATGTTGCCAACCATGACGTCACGATACTCCCTACCGGGCCCACCGGTGACACGTGGAAATTCGGGGTGTGACAGGTTGGTATCAGAGCCAACACTGAGTGAATTAAACACTAGTCTTCTGTGTTTAATCTCAGTTACACAATTGCACATTCTTGAGTCTAGACAAGAACATAGGACAAATTCTAATTTGTTTTTTTGGAGTCCTTTGTCATTTTCTGATTAAGCTCCTGCATGGGCAAATCAAATTTTTATTAGAAGTCCCGTTTAGGACAACCATATACTTGTTAAATTTTTAAAGGAATGATTATGTTTAAATTATCATTCCTATATTATAAGATCTACCATTATAATAAAATGGCAAAAACCTAAAAAGGACAAGACCTAGCCATGTGTCATTTTGAGACCGGGCCAAGATGGTAGTTCCATAATTAGATTCAGATCCATATTTAACACCTAAATTAGGATTGTTCTGCGTTAAATATTAATAAGAATCTTAAGAGTGAAACCTAGCCTTCGGGTCATTTGAAGACCTGGCCAAGATGGTAAGACCTGTTTAAAAAGATTCAAATCCCTGTTAACATCTGTAAACATGTTAACACTCCTGGCAGATGTGACTCATTAAGATCACACACGTCAATTATAAAAGGATTCTTTAGAAGATTCCTAACCCAGTCTAATGATCTCTGAATCCTGGGTTTACATCATCAATTAAGATGATCATATGTTAACCATACGTGGTAATATAGTGCCTACGGGCTATAGTTAATGTCCTCCGAGACTAAAGACAGTGGTAGCCTACAACTCCCTGTCAAGAAAAGGTAATGAACTTTGATTCAAACCTTAATGCCTCTATTCTCTGAAATCATGGCCTATAAATTAAACTTGTCTACGTGACTATGCCTTGTGAGCTATTATTAACTTAAAATTTGGGATTCTGATAAAGATCCTGAATAATTATATATTTATCAAATTAACTAATTTGTGTATTAAAAACATGGTTAATAAACCGTTAGAACGATAAAACTGTATAAGCTTCCGTATAAACCTTGCCCTATTTACTTTTGCTCAGCAATTAAAGCTACATGGCTAGGTCGGAGGAAGAAAACAGTCATCCTTTGGAAAATCGCGATGATGAGAGGATTAATATAACCAGAGGAGAGCTACGTACACTGATTGATTCAGCTGTAACTAAAGCTGTGAAGGAGCAATTCCAGGAGTATAGTGAGACAAATAGTAAAGCCTCATCCGTACCCCACCCTAAATCCATCCCTAAAACTCATTCGGAGCCTAATAACAAGCCGCCCTCTAAGGAGGAACTAAAGAAGAATGATGATCGACATTCATCTAATGAACACAGTGTTCCATCCAAAAAGGAAGTGTTCGATAATGAACCGCGTACCAAGTCCTGCACCTATAAATACTTTGTTTCATGTAAACCCCGGGATTTCACTGGGGAGAAAGGGGCAATTGATAGTATGACCTGGTTGGATGAAATGGACACAGTTGTCGACATCAGCGGTTGTGCTGAAAGGGATGTGGTAAAGTATGTATCTCAATCATTCAAGGGAGAGGCACTAGCGTGGTGGAAGTCTCTCATTCAAGCTACTGGGAAGATCCCACTCTACAACATGTCTTGGGAACAGTTTGATGCTCTAATTAGGGAGAATTATTGCCCGCAACATGAGGTGGAAAGGATTGAATCAGATTTCTTATCATTGGTGATGAAGGATCTAGATTGTCAAGCTTATCTCACCACTTTCAATACATTGTCCAGACTGGTTCCATATCTGATAACACCGGAACCCAAGCGAATTGCACGCTTCATTGGGGGTTTAGCCCCAGAAATCAAAGCCAGTGTTAAGGCTTCAAGACCTGCTACATTTAGGTCAGCAGCTGATCTCTCTCTGTCCCTTACTTTAGATGCGGTCAGGCTAAGGTCGCTAAAGAAATCTGAAGAAAGTAAGAAGAAGCGTGAGGATGATAACTCACGAGGATCAGAGAAGAAACACAAGGGAAACACTGACTCTGAGAGGTCAGGGTCTGGAAAGAATGGTCAGCGGACAGAGGAAAAGCCAAGGTGCTCGACTTGCCAAAAACGCCATTATGGAAAATGCAGAATGGAGTCCAATTCTAAATCAGGACCACCTGCATGTGGGATATGCAAGTCTAGGGAGCACAAGACTGTTGATTGCGGGAAGATTAAAGATGCTACATGCTACAACTGCAACGAGAAGGGGCACATAAAGACCAACTGCCCTAAGTACGCGAGGAAGCCCGAGTGGGCCAAGAGGACAAACACACGAGTTAGCAGGAGGAACGCCCAAGAGATGATGCAGAATAATAATAGTATAATATGTACCTTTTCTTATCAAACAGTTTATGAAGAAACTTATTTGATACTGGCAAACATTTTTATGAATGATAAATATGGAGCGTGGTTGTCTCCGCTGTCCTTGTTTCGTTAATAAGAGGACCGATATAGTAATAGGAAAGGATTGGTCGTCTTGTGACCAAACCCATATTGTGGGTGATAAAGAAGCAAATAACTATCAAGACTCCTTATAAGACAACCCTCATAATTATGAGTATCCGTGTGATTAATTAATATTAATCAATATATAAATTATGCCTTAAAAAGAAAAAAAAATGGTGGAATCGGCCGTCCCCGGAATCGAACCTGGGTCTAGGCCGCACCCTTTCGCGCGCCTAACCAACCGAGCTAGGTGCCTAGTTTGTGAAAATCTCCATTCTAATTTAATATAAGCACTTGTACAATAAACTTCCTTATCATTTATCAATGATAATCTCTACTAAGTGTCCTGTTTTTAATACAGGCAATAATAAATATTCATGAACCATGAACTTAGCAAATTTTTTTTATCATCCACAAGGTATAAATTACCAAGGAAACCTTGGTAACCGATCCTTCTCGTATCGGCAAGGAATCCTTCCGAAAATCTGAGAGCACTCTTTCTTTGCATAGAGTACGATAACATTTGTTATTTTAATTATTTTTTTCTTTTCTCATCGTTTTCTATCGCCTGCGAATGCCAAACTATGTTTGATGAAAGTGTCATATGAGGATTGGCGTATCCTAGTGTGTCCCATAGATTGCTTCCATGCCTGATCAGTATGGAGGTTTAATGCATGGAACTCCTGAGATATCCCAATGGTCATATTGTACTAATATCGACTAGTAGTATTCAAAGAAGATATCCATAATATAATTGTCCAAGTAAATATTCCCGATTAAGGAATTCGTGGACTAGTAACATAAATATGTCATTTTTTCGACACAAGCAGCGATGAGTGAACTGGAGCTTGAGATATGGAAATCTCTGCAACCTCCTTGTACTTAGATTATCTTCTCCTAAGTTTACCCTGTTTACCTCCCTAGAGGCAGGTGGAGTTAAGATTTACATCCCACTTTGGGTTAGAGTGTTGTAAAAACTCCATGTTGATTATGGAATAACTGAAAACCTGATTAAGTAAATTTTAAGATAGGAGATTCGTAGCCTAACTCAATATCCTGGAAATCCGGTATAGTTAATTAAGAAAGACGGTTCATCTTGCTTATGCATTGATAACCGAAACCCTATTTACGCAACAATTAAGAATTGCTATTACCTACCCAGGATCGTCGATTGGTTCGACTAGCTGTAAGAATTAGCTATTCTTGGAGAGTAATTAAGCAGTAGTTGGAATAACCATCTCATCATAGAATAAGTTTTCTATAACAATTATTATGTAAGTGATAAGGTTACTCCTTTGGAGACTTAGTATAGATGGAATGTTAAACATCTATTGTTAAATAGAGAATTGGTAAGTCCAATTATCAAGATCTGAAAGTTGCCTGGGGGACAACAAATAAGATTATACAAATCCATAATCGATTGTAGGTTGCCAGTATATGGCAAGAAATCGAGGAGTTATGAAAATAGCAAACTTCCTAAGTTCTTGTTAAGGAATATGGTTTAACAAAAGATATCACCCAGGAAGGGTGTATCAAATTTGTGAAATTATCAGGCTAGTTAAGCTCTGAATAAAGGTAAATCATTCGAAGGAAATCGAATGTATCAAGATCAAGTAGCTTGTAAGCTAAAACCTACTTAAGGAGTTTGACGGAGCTCGCAATACATTGCACAATAGTGACTGGAGGATGTGTTCCGCCAATAAGTCAAGGAGCACTATCACAAATTGGTATGCGGATTTACGATGTGATAAACATCCTATATTGATTAAGGATCGACAGGTAAGAACGCTTCGAAGGAAGAATATACCTTTTGTAAAGGTCAAATGGGATGCCCGAAGAGGTCCCGAATTCACGTGGGAAGTTGAATCCACGATGAAAGAAAAGTACCCTTACTTATTTCAGTAAATCTCGGGTCGAGATTTCTTTTAAGGGGGTGAGGATGTAACACCTCGAAAATTTACGTCCTATAAGGTGTTGACACGTGTCATAAGCTTGAATGTGTGAAAGAATACCCTAGAGGGACTAAAGTTGACAAACTTGAAAAGTATATGAAAATACGAGTTCTAAATGTCAACAGTGAATAAATATGTTGTACATTAACCCTACATGATGCTCATACCTTCAAAAGAATGAATCATGGATCATACGAAGCTAAAAGGGAGAGATTACAAACTACAGGGGTTAAATGTGTCAACATGTTAAAGATATACCTCTGAGTGACCTTTTGACAAACCCGAAGCTTTGTAAATGTAAATTATGCTCACTAGAATGCACGATTAAAATTTCATAAAGTTTCGTTAACGTATGAGAAAGTTATGATCAAATTCGTGTGCGAGGGGTTAAAAGCGTCAACGTTGAAATTTATGACTTTTCGGGTAACCATAAAGTTACCCAAGGACTTAACAAAGTATGTTTATGTCTTAAGGCCCATAAAAGTCAAGTTAGAGGGCTCGAAGTGCAAGAAAGCATGTTAAGACCAAGTGTAGAAGGATCAGGGACTAAAAGCGTCAAAAAGTGCATAAGTTTGCATTTTCGCGCATAACCTACATTCTGAATACATCTGGTCATCCAAAAATTTATGTAAGCATGACTACATTATATTTTAGTGTTCGCCTTAAGAAAAATCCATTCGTCGCGTCATTTGGTTCGTTTTTCGCGCTTATGCGCATTCCGTCGTAATTAAACGAACATCGCGTTCGTACGACCAAACGAACCAACCTCCGGCATATTTTTGAGCATGTTTCATGTCCACAATGTTTAGGCAACATTTTAGGGCCTTAAAGTTGGCTTTACGGGCCTTAGAAGTGTCGGAAATGGCCTTAAACACTTGCAGGGACTGAAACTGTCATTTTTCAAACATATGTGCAGATCAGAAGGGCCATGCGGCCCGCATTGTCTTTGGCTGATCCTGAAGCGGGCCGCTTCCCACTATCAGACCAGATTAAATGTATTAAACAGCTGGTTGCAGCTGTTTTGCACTCCTAATCCCACTTCCACATGTCAAAACCTTATGGTAGGTGGCAAATTGAGCCACCACAACTTTGTGACAAGTGTACGGCTCGGATCGTGGCACGATATTCAAGAAACGATCCTAACGGCTCTACTTTTCCTATAAATACCCACCCCCCCATTTGTTCAAAACCCACAAATCTGATCAAGAAAGCTCTAAGTTGGAACCTTCGTTTCATACCTGAGCTATTTCGATCTGGGTTAGCATTCGGGGACCCTTCGTAAGTATTCTTTCGTTCTTTTACCGCTTTTCGAGTCCGAAAGTCAAACTTTGTTTGACTTTCTGCATTGACCAGTTTATGGTCGATGCGAAGTTCCTTTGAACTTCATAACGTGAGCGTGATCACGAAGGTTATAGTCCCTAGTGACTATACCTACTGATTACCACGTTATCTAGGCTCAGTGACGAGCCGTAGTTTCGGCCAGAATACGTATTCTTGCGTATTTTGTAACCAAACTACTTATGGGTATCAAAACCGTTTGTTTTGATACCAAACTTGTTTTCTAACTTAGTTAAGCATGTTTCAACATGCTTAGCTCGTCACTTTTAGTTTAGTGCTTATATAGGGTCGTAAAGGTAAGCGATCTAAACAATCGCTTATACTTTCGAACCCGACCCGTTTGGTCGATCATTAGGATCCGACCAAACACATTAAGTGACCTTATGGTCACATCGTTCGAGTAGTTGTATGACAGGTAGTATATATGCCTTAGGTAAATGACCAAAATACCCCTACGGGGCTTAAATTGAGATTAAACTCGTTTTGGGCATAATGGAAGGTATCCTACTGATATCACAACATATTTAAGGCATATTAACTTAGGAAACCTGTTCGTGACCTATTCGGTTACCCGTTACGCGTTATTCGCGTTCGGATCGGTTTATATAACTAGTTTATATAAGTTAGCCGAAACGGGTCAAACCTTATCGGTTTTATCTCAAAAATCCAGAATGTGAATAATAAACCCATATTAAACAAGTCTTCAAACTTGTCGGGTCTAAATCACATTCTATCCGGTCTTCGCTTAATCATGCGTCTGAACCGTATCTTCCTGTAAGACTAACCGGTCTAAGCTTAGACTTAATTAAAGACCCGTTAGCATTCTAATTAATTATTTATACCATCATTCCAGACTAGAGCATTTCGGTAAATGGTACCTACGCTTACTTAAGTGAATACGACTGAGTTACTAATTTCTGATATTTAAGACAGGAGCTAGCTCAGGTAAATACTCTTAACTTATTTTCCCTATACGGGTTTGGGATACGGTACTATAAAAGTACCGCTTGGTCGGGTGTATGTAGTCATTTAAATCGGATTGTGATTGATGTACTTACATAACCTGTTTAATATGTATTATTTTATTATTTGGTGTATGGCCTTTGGGGGTTAATGACCATGTCCCGGATATCCTTGGCATCATTCGAAGTAATGGCCACGACCTAAGCACGGGGTGTAGGCATACACCTGACAGTTGCATTATGTAAAAACTGGTAATCCACTCCGAGGTATCATCCTTGTGGGCATTATACCGGAACTGGTAATCCACTTAGAGGATGATAGCCCGTGGGCACTATACCTGTGGCGTGTCTGTTAATCTAGTCCGGCCCTACAAACCGGCCCTAACGGACGACAAGTAAGTAAAACTGTATACAAGATTATATACAAATAATTTTCCCAAGTTATAAAAGATTAATTTTGCCTCTGTGCATTTTAATCAAAGTGTCAAAAGGTTTTGTGCCTGGTGCATCTAAATCAATTTTCTTAAACTCTTTTCAAATGAGTCGGTTGAGTGTATTTACCAGTGAAAACTGACGTATTTTCCAAAAAGGTTAAGTGACAGGTACTAAACGAAATTGGCTGGAAGCTCAGGGCGCTAATAAGGAATCTTGCAAGTTCTAGGCGTCTAAAGTCTGTTGAACAAATTATATGTTTTAAAGATCCGCCTGTGGATCCTTTACTTCCGTTGTAATACTGGATATTACTTTATATTCGGAATGTAATACTATTTATCGTTTGCTTCCGCTGTGCATTTATATATATTGTGTTGTTTGACTATTATGTTGCCAACCATGACGTCACGATACTCCCCACCGGGCCCACCGGTGACACGTGGAAATTCGGGGTGTGACACATTGGTTATAGTGAACTTGGTTTTAATAAAGGAGAAACGTTTTTGTTAAAACCAGACTATAACCTGTACAGTGCTCTATGGTCCACAACGACGCTTCACTCCACATGCAAGGCTCGACATTCTAGGTGATATGATCTATGTGTATTGCCTACTTGATAGTTATATAGTACATTGCTCATGGTATGCTTGGTTAGTATAACTACTGTTGCCTGAACACGTGCGTGCTTACTCTATCCTATCATCGTACTTTCGCGAACCTCTCTCACTCGTGTTACTCTTGATATGAAGATCATGTCTGGACGCGTTAACCTGACACAAGCCCAGTTGACGGCTCTAATCAACGAACGAGTTGCCGCAGCACTTGCAGCTGCACACGCAGGAAGTATATCCTGCAGTCCGAACTCATTCTAGGATCTTTAGAATCCTACTTTCGTGAACCAACCTTTGTGTTAAACTCTGTCTTTTCTTTCACCCACGATAGGTCCGCATGCTCAGCCACCCGTGTGCACTTTCAAAACCTTATGGACTGCCGACCCACTACTTTTAGCGGCACTGAAGGAGCAGTAGGTCTCCTCCACTGGTTTGAGAAACTAGAATCTGTCTTCGAAATGTGTGAATGCCCTGAGGCGCGCAGGGTGAAGTATGCTACCGGTACTCTTGAGGGTTTAGCCCTCACATGGTGGAACGCTCAGGTCCAAATGCTGGGGTTGGTTGCTGCCAACGCCACCCCATGGGAGAATTTTAAGGAGATGATCAAGGAAGAATACTGCAGTCGGGATGAAATTCACAAACTGGAGGTAGAATTCTTCAACCTCAAGATGACGGGGTCGGAAATTGAAGCTTATGTGAAAAGGTCGAACGAACTGGCAATTCTGTGTCCTACTATGGTGGATCCTCCCATCAAACGCATCGAACTATTTCTTCAGGGCTTAGTGCTAGAAATCCAAAGTCATGTGACCTCAGCGAACCTCGCCACCTACCAGCAAGCTGTTCAGTTGGCTCACCGTCTCACGGATCAGGCGGTGGACCAGAACAAGTTACCAAAGCGCATAGGTGCTGCAACTACTTCAGGTACTCTTAGTGACAACAAACGGAAGTGGGATGGAACTTCAAGTAAGGGTTCGACTTCTGTTCAATCTCAGTCTCAGCAGAGAAAGACTGATGATTACAAGAGCCCTAGTCAGCAATCATCTGGTGGTCAAAGCCATGGTGAGTACAAAGGGAATCACCCCAAATGCAATCGCTGCAGCCTGCACCACAGCGGGCCATGCACCAGGGGCAACTGTCATCGGTGCAACAAGCCAGGTCACGCTGCAAAGGATTGCAGAAGCTTATACCCCGCCAATCAGAATCGTCAGCAAGCTCAACAGAACCAGCGCCAGCAACAGCAGGGTGATAACAAAGGGTGCTTCCAGTGTGGAGCTGAAGGCCACTTCAAGAGAGATTGTCCCCAACTGAACAAGAACCAGAACAACAACAACAACAATAACAACAATCAGGGGAATGGTAACAATGGGAACAACAACAACAACAATGGTGCCAGGGGGCGGGCGTTCGTGATCGGCCAAGGTGAAGCAAGGAATGACCCCAATGTTGTGGCGGGTAAGTTCCTTCTCGACGACTTTTATGTTTCAGTATTATTTGATTCGGGTGCCGATACTAGCTACGTGTCACTAAAAGTTAGTCAAATGCTTAAGCGTATTCCAACACCTTTGAACAACAAGCACACTGTAGAGCTAGCAAATGGCAAGGGTTTAGAGGCCACACACGTAGTCAAGGGTTGTAAACTTATTCTCGCTGACCAGACCTTCTCTATCGACCTTATTCCTATCGTTTTGGGTAGTTTCGACGTTGTCATTGGGATGGATTGGTTATCCCAACACCGAGCAGAGATTCTTTGCAACGAAAAGATTGTTCGTATTCCGGGTTCCGGTAGTGACCCTCTCATGATTCGTGGCGACAAAAGGAGTGCTGTTGAGAATGTCATCTCTCTCCTTAAGGCCCAGAAGTGCTTGCGAAAGGGCCACACTGCCATTTTGGCTCTTGTTACTGACACCTCGGAGAAAGAGAGGAAAATAGAAGATTTTCCAATTGTACGCGACTATCCCGAAGTATTTCCTGAGGAATTACCTGGTCTTCCGCCCCACCGCCAGGTCGAGTTTCAGATTGAACTAGCTCCTGGAGCTGCGCCCATAGCTCGTGCACCTTATCGATTAGCTCCATCAGAGTTGGAGGAACTCTCTACACAACTACAAGAACTCTTGGATAAGGGTTTCATTCGTCCTAGCTCATCGCCCTGGGGAGCTCCAGTACTATTTGTGAAGAAGAAGGACGGTACCTTCAGAATGTGCATCGACTACCGGGAACTCAACAAGGTGACGGTGAAGAATCGTTATCCTCTACCGCGTATTGACGACTTGTTCGACCAGCTGCAAGGGTCGAGCTACTATTCGAAGATCGATTTGAGATCAGGTTATCACCAGCTGAGAGTCCGAGAAGAGGATGTCTCTAAAACAGCCTTTAGGACTCGCTACGGGCACTATGAGTTCTTGGTCATGCCTTTTGGGCTGACGAACGCACCTGCGGTTTTCATGGACTTGATGAACCGAGTGTGCAAGCCTTACCTGGAAAAGTTCGTTATAGTCTTCATCGACGATATCCTGATCTATTCTAAGAGTCGGGAAGAGCATGAGCAGCATCTACGGCTTATTCTGGAACTCCTTCGGACCGAATAGCTTTATGCAAAGTTCTCGAAATGCGACTTCTGGCTTCGAGAAGTCCATTTTCTAGGCCACGTGGTAAACAAGGATGGGATTCACGTTGATCCATCCAAGGTAGACTCGATTAAGAACTGGCCTGCACCTCGTACACCAAAGGAAATTCGCCAATTCTTGGGATTGGCAGGTTACTACAGGAGATTCATTAAGGATTTTTCCAAGATGGCACAGCCCCTCACCTCACTAACGCAGAAAGGCGTTGTTTATCGATGGGGAAATGCACAGGAATCAGCATTTCAGCACTTAAAGGATAGACTTTGCAGCGCCCCTATCCTTTCATTGCCAGAAGGCACAGACGACTTTGTGGTTTACTGCGACGCATCAATTCAGGGTCTCGGTTGTGTATTGATGCAACGAGATAAAGTCATATCCTACGCCTCACGCCAACTTAAAGTTCATGAGAAGAACTACACTACACACGACTTAGAGCTGGGAGCTGTTGTTTTTGCACTTAAGTTATGGCGGCATTACCTGTACGGTACCAAGTGCGCCATCTACACCGACCACAGGAGCCTCGAACATATCTTCAAGCAGAAGGAACTGAACATGCGACAACGACGATGGGTCGAGCTGCTGAATGACTACGAGTGCTCAATCAGGTATCACCCGGGCAAGGCCAACGTTGTGGCTGATGCCCTCAGTCGAAAGGACACTGCGCCTAAGCGCGTGCGAGCTTTGCAACTCACGATCCATTCTAGCCTTCCTTCCCAAATACGAGCTGCACAGATAGAAGCACTGAAACCAGAAAACGTCAGGGCTGAAGCCCTACGCGGATCAAGGCAACGCTTAGAACAGAAGGAAGACGGCGCTTACTACGTAACGGGACGCGTTTGGGTCCCACTCTATGGCAACCTACGAGAGCTTGTGATGGATGAAGCACACAAGTCTCGCTACTCGGTACATCCTGGTTCGGATAAAATGTACCACGATATCAAAACCACGTATTGGTGGCCTAGCATGAAAGCCCACATCGCAACTTACGTCAGCAAGTGTTTGACTTGTGCGAGAGTCAAGTCTGAATACCAAAAACCCTCAGGCCTACTCCAACAACCAGAGATACCACAATGGAAATGGGAGCAAATTTCCATGGATTTTGTTACTGGCCTACCTAGATTCCAGCGCGGAAACGATACTATTTGGGTGATCGTGGATCGACTTACAAAATCTGCACACTTCCTGGCTATCAAGGAGACTGATAAGTTCTCCACTCTTGCGGAAATATACCTCAAGGAAGTCGTTTCGAGGCACGGGGTGCCCACCTCCATTATCTCGGATCGAGATGCACGTTTCACTTCAGAGCTGTGGCAAGCAATGCACAAATCCTTTGGCTCACGATTAGATATGAGCACAGCGTATCACCCTCAGACGGACGGGCAGTCCGAGTGCACTATTCAAACCTTAGAAGACATGATTCGTGCATGTGTAATCGACTTTGGCAACCGCTGGGAAAAGCATCTGCCACTTGTGGAATTCTCATATAATAACAGCTACCACACCAGCATTAAAGCCGCTCCGTTTGAGGCATTGTACGGACGTAAATGTCGGTCACCTCTTTGTTGGGCAGAGGTGGGGGATAGTCAGATCACTGGTCCAGAACATGTGGTAGACACGACCGAACAAATTGCTCAAATACGAAAACGCATGGCGGCAGCTCGTGACCGTCAGAAGGTTTACGCCGATAAGGGCAGGAAACCACTAGAGCTCCAGGTTGGGGAGCGGGTACTACTCAAAGTTTCACCTTGGAAGGGTGTGGTTCGTTTTGGTAAACGCGGCAAACTTAACCCACGATACGTTGGACCTTTCGAAATCATCGAGAAAACAGGCAGGGTGGCCTACAGACTGAACTTACCAGCAGAACTCGGTGCAGTTCACAACGTTTTTCACGTGTCGAATCTGAAGAAGTGTCTGTCAGATGAGACCCACGTAGTTCCTCTAAAGGAACTCACTATCGACGAGCAGTTACGATTCGTCGAGGAACCAGTCGAGATCACGGACCGGGATGTTAAGGTCCTCAAGAGCACTAGAATACCTCTCGTTCGAGTTCGTTGGAACTCACGTCGCGGCCCAGAGTTCACCTGGGAGCGCGAAGATCAGATGAAACAAAAGTATCCCCAACTGTTCGCAAACAGTACAACCACTACTGAGGCTGAAGCTACGGAATTTCGGGACGAAATTCCAGATCAACGGGGGGTGGATGTGACACCCCAGGAAAATCGGGAAAACCATACAACTTAACTAGCTTCCTCAGTGAGTGCCTACCAAATTTCGGGACGAAATTTCTTTCAACTTGGGGATGATGTGACAACTCGAAATTTAGAACCTTTCGTTATGTCTCGATGTTACTTGCTTGAACGTTATGTGATTTGTTAACTTGTTGGTTTAATGATATAAGTGAACATTCTATGGGATTATGTGTTATGTTATGTGTCGTGCTTGTATGTATGTGTGTATTATTATGACCCGAGACACAAGGACCCAACTCGAGACCACGCGGTCTCGAGTGAACAGTGCAGCTTATGGGCCGGTTGGGACATGCACCTTATCCGAGACCCATTAGGGTGCACCATTGTGGAACAAGTATATAACACTTAGTGATAGCCACACTTGTCATTTTTGGGCAAACAACACACATACTCCTCTACACACACACTCTCCATTCTCCCTCACTAAAACCCTAAGCCACAACATCCTTCTCCTTCTTCTCGGATTCGACCGGCAACACAAGAGCTCTCGGATTCAAGCTTAAGTTCTCCCTTGAAAACTTAACCGGTTAGTGATTCATGCCATGTGTTGTATTCGGTTGATGATAGTGTGTAACATTTCGGTTGATGATGATGTGTGATGAAGATACTTGATAATGTGTTTGCTTGCTAAAGATTTATGCATGATTAAAGTGTTTGTTTGTTTGATGAGTTCTTGTTTGATTAAACGATACATGCTTAGGAGAACATGACTTTTATAGAATAACATTTGAACAAGATAGTTGAATAACAAAAGAATGATAAGCTTAGGGCTATTCATGAGCATCCGATTTTTAGGTATGAGATTATAGAACAAATGTTTGTTTGCAAGTTGAGCTTGATATCTAGTTTAGGTATCATAACCCTTGTCCGTAAAATGCAAAATGTGTTTGAATAAGGGTTGTTTGCATTATGATCTTGATGAACTACTTGAATGTATGAAGAACAACATGAATGTGTTATGAAGATGTCTTGAATATTTGAAATCTGATTGTTTGATCCATTTTAGTAAGTTGCTAGACAAGAAAACATGTTTAGTGGATAGTACACAATTGTTACATGAATTCAAAACTCTATTGGATAGTACACTGTGCCGAATCAGCTATGTCCCCAGCCGAGAACTTCAGTTGCGACTCGAGACCGGGAGCATGATAACTCGAGACTGCAGTTGCGACTCGGGTTGCGAGTCGAGAACCCATAGTCTCGACTCGAGACCATGAAGCTACAACTCGAAACCACCTCGTGACGACTCGAGACCACACTTGATCAGCATATAAACATCATGACTCGAGACCATACTTGCGAGTCCGGTTGCGACTCGAGATCAACATATGCATAACCCTAAACCTCCCCAGTTGCTACTCGAGATCTTGTAAGATACAACTCGAAACCGCACAGTCTCGAGTATAGACCGCACAGTCTCGACTCGAGACCACGCACATGTGTGCGCTGTATGGACCTTCACACTGTTTCGGGCCTTAGTGATTGGGCCGAGCTTATGGGCCGTATGTGCTATTGTGAATTAAGTATGTTGTGCACTGCTGTTGAACTGCCATGATTAAATCGTGTATGCCATGAATAGTACCCGTGTGCAACTTGCTAGTATACGTGTAGAACATACGTGCACTACGTAGTTTGAACCTGACTTGTATGATACCACTGTGTTAGGACGTGATTGATCACTAGCATCTAGACTTGACTTTTCTGTGTATCTGCCGAGCAAACCAAGGTGAGTTCACACCCTCTACAAAGCATGGGATTCCCAGGGGTCGGGAATTGGGGTTAAGGAACATGGGTTCCTCGTCCTCCTTGGGTAGGACAGCAATGGTTCAGGAATGCAATTTCCTCGTCCTCACAGACAGATAACTCGTACTAGACCAAAACTCTATCACGAAGTCCCTCCTTTTTATATCGACTTAATCGCCGGGCCAATGGCGAGCGGGTCATTAGTTAGATAGCGCTATTTAGGTCTGACAAACCTCACACCGTGCCGCAGAGGACGGGCGTGAACTAATGGACCTGGGGCACGTCAATGATGATAGACATTGACAGTTTCAGGGCACATAAACATGACTACAGTCAGCAGTCGATATGGTAACGAGTCTAGTGTATACATGGGGTAGCCCCCACGGCCGAAATGCCAAATAACTAACACGGGGTAGCCCCCACGGCTGGATTGCCAGGATAACCGGGAATAAACAAGTCACGTTTTTAACTATGGGGTAACCCCCACGGCAGGATGCCAGATAAAGGAAACTGTTTTCGAAACAACTTAAAACGAACACCCAACCGTGAACTCACTCAACTAGTTGTTGACTCGTTACTACATGCTTTGCAGGTCAATAGGTACTTAGCTGGAGCTTGCATGGAAGAGAGTCGTTGTGGGGCATGGACGACGGTGTGCCATGTTAAACTTTGAAACAATTAAACTTATGTTTTGGTTTTAAGACTTATGCTTCTGCTTGCAACTTAAACTATGTTTTGTTTAAACACCAGTTGTATTGGTTGGATTTTATAACTACCTATATACTTGTTCAATATGATTGGTGGCTGGATCCTGGTCAGTCACGCCTCCAAGCGGTAGTATTCCGCAGGTGGATTTTGGGGGTGTGACATAAACATTGCCACTTCTTTGAGCAACAAGTTGGGTTTTTACAGTTTTAATTATTGCTTCAATCTTTTCAACCATTTCTGGTCCAACAATCCTACAACACTCTTTTGTAAAGAATGAGCCATAGCCCTTATCACTCATTTGAGAGACACTTAAGAGGTTGAATTTTAGATTGTCTATTAGATTGACATTTTCAAACTTAACTTTACCAGACTGCACAGTACCAGACCCTAGAACCTTCCCCTTACTATGAGTTTTGAAATCTTTGAGAAGGGCTTTACATCCTGTCATGTGCCTGGAGCATCCACTATCTACATACCAAAGATTATCTAAGCATGCAGAAGCTCCCTGCACATGTAGTAAAGAATTAGTTCATTAGGGTCTCCAAAGCCAATATGGCTTTGGATGGGGTCTCAACAGTGTTTAGGTTAAGTACAGATGGATGGGCAGTGGTTAGGTCAGGGGTTTGGACAGTTTTGGGACTGTTTTTCTCTAACCACTGTTGGGGGTCTTGCCCAATGATCTGCTGATAACCAAAAGGATGCCTGTTCACACATAGGTCAGGGGTTTGTAACACCTTTGGGTAATAATACCAAAATTATTTAATTTTATCAATATAATGACTAAAATACCCTTTCATTTTTTTTTAATTTTATCAATGTAACACCTTTAGATACTAACACCTAATTTTATTTAAGTTTAAATCAATTTTACAAAATCTATTTTTTTTCATCTTTTTATCATATCTCTCTTAATTAACAAAAATCTATTTATTTTTTATTTTCATCTTTTTATTAAATTTCTTATTTAACATAAAATCTACTAGATACACCGGTATTTTTTTTTAAATAAAATCTACTAGCTATATAGTTTTTTGTAAATTAAATATCTTACTCGTTTTAAATAATGTAAACCTTACTCGTTTTCAGTTTTGAATAGATATGATAGATATTAATAAATATCTTTCATTTAATTAAAAATAGACATGTATAAAGCTGTTAGTTTAAAAAAAAAATTAAATACATAGTTGAAAAGTTTACACGATACATGTTAGTTTTCAATTTGGATTCAACTAGCATGTAACGTGTAAACTTTTCAACTATGTATTTAATTTTTTAGAACGGAATTGTGCATATAATTAGTTTTATATTAATATGTATTTTATATCTCAAGGATCAATATAATAAATATAGAAACTGTATAAGTTCTAAAATAGTAAAATGTAAATGAACAAAAAAAATACTAGTGTAACAAGTAAATTTTATGTTAAATAAGAAATTTAATATAAAGATGAAAACAAAAAAAAAATAAATAGATTTTATTTTAATTAAGAGATATAATAAAAAATGAAAGTAAAAAAAAAAATTTGTAAAATTGATTTAAACTTAAATAAAATTAGGTGTTAGTACCCAAAAGTGTTACATTGATAAAATTAAAAAAATTTGAAGGGTGTTTTAGTAATTATATTGATAAAATTCATTAATTTTGGTGTTAGTACGCAAAGATGTTAATAAATTGAAAACATAAAACCTAAACCTGTTAAAATAAAAAAGTTAGTACCCAAAGGTGAAACTAGCTATAATCCATAGGGTCAGTCTGTGTAATTAACTCTATATTTAAAATACAATGAAATATAATAATTTTTTAACCACAATCTTTGGAAGAAAATACTACAATCGAGTCCGCACTTAATTCGTCACGAAGATCATTTATATGATGTATACATACTACGGGGTTGGTTCCGGTACAAACCTTATTATTCCTACAAAACGTAAGAACATATCCTAGCACTTAAAATAAGTTAAATTAACACATACTAAAATAATACATTCATAAAAGTAGCATTTTTGAATTATATTAGCACATGAAAATTAATCAAGATAATTGATTTTAGCACATATGGGAAATGATATTAGCATTTTTTTATGAGCACATTATCTATCTAATACAAAAAGCAACTAAAGGTTGCGTTCAAAAGAAACCGTAACATGATACGACACACCCTTTCGTTTCACCCTTTCATTTAACGCTGCAAATCCTTTCAGTTTTTTTCATCACCATTTTTCATTCTTCCATTTAAAGTTTTGTTTCCGGTTTTGTCTCCAACTTTTCGTTTCAATTTCATATATATGCTCATCAAAAGCAAAATCGGATTCCGATAGTTCGATATCTGAATCGGCACCAGACTCACGGTGGAAAGATTCTCTCATCCCTACCTACGGCCGCCTCAAGTACACCGCGGTGATACGTTATCTATGTTCACGATCAAGTTACGTTTAACCGTATTGTTTTTGTTTACTTTGAACCCTAATTTTATGCAAAAGGATTATATTATTATCAAATTAGGGTTTAGATTTCGTTTATGAAATAAGTTGTTTGCAGATGTAATTATGATGGATTGGAGTTACTTGAATCATAACTTGATCAATAAGTAGATTAAGTTAGAGTTTCAGGTTTCATCTGTGGAATAATTTGTTTGAAGGTGTAATTCTGGTAGTTCACGAATGTATTTGACTTACTGGAATCATGAAAGGTATAATAAATTAGGGTCTCAAATTTTCTCTGTAGATGTTTTGGGGAATAATTTGTTTCAGGATGTAAGTTCTGTAGTTATTAGTATTTTAATAACTTTGTGTTTCACTTGATTCATGGATTATCTTGGATTCATGAACAAGTAGATCGGAGAACAATGAATTTGAATCAAATATACATTTTGAGTTATAGTTTAATTTTTTATTTTTTATTAACGTGCTAACTTTGGATCCGAATTATAGAACTTATGAAGAAGTTTACATTCATGTTCGATGGGGAAACAATCCTTAACTAATAGTTAATGCTAGAGGATCTTAAGATGTTGGTGAAATGAAATCAATGAAGATGTTCACCACATGATTGACGAAGTCAATGGGCATAGACATGTAGGTTGAGACAAGGTGCGTTCATTTCTCGGCGAACCCGATTGGTACAGTTAACAATTCAGGATCATGGATTTTGTGTTTTTAGATAAAATATGCTAATTTTGTTTAATGGGTTTGTGATTTTCACTATTTTGTTGCTTTGAGTTAGTTTTATATTATTAATTAAAAAACAACCCTTGTGTTCCTTACTATTTATCACCTGTTTTCTTTTCTTTTTGATGGATAACATTCTAATGCCATGAGGGGTTTAGTGATGCTACTTATTGTGTTAAAATAACTGCAACATTGTTGCCAGTTGTGTTTTTGAAGACAAATACGGTGATCATTGGAATCAATTTGACAATGGGAGGCATCGGTGGGATGTTCTCAACCACAGTGTGAGGGTCTCAACCATATTACATTCTTCAACATCATCGTAACATGTGCTTCTGTTTTGTAGATCAACAACTTCTTTACCCCATTCCAAATAACCAAACTTTTTAATGTCCCCAAATCTTGTTCTCACTCCTTCAACCTCCATTCATGAATCGAAATCAAATGACGTGTAACGTTCGCCAACAAAGGTATACGCTAACTTATTAACCGACGCAACTTTTGATCAGAGCTTTTGATGGTTGGCATTTATGATTTACCAGTGCATTAATTAATACAAGGAAATTGTAAATGAAAAATGTGTTTGAGAGTATCCCACCATTTCCGTCAACATGATAACAAGCGTCATTTGAAAAGAAATTACCAAACCGACACCTGTTTTTTGACCACCGTTTCCGCCATCGCTTGCCAACGTTTCACACCGTATATAACCCGTACCTTCACAAAAATTATCTTATAACCCGTCTGCATTCCTATAAAATGGCGCCATTTTATATAAAAACATATCGAGCGGTACCGTATGCTCTTTTCATTTGTGAACCGAAGTAACTTTTCATGCTCAGATTGATACCATCTGAATAACGAACCGTTGCATCACTTCAAAATATTACAAAGGGTTCTGTTATGTCCTATAAAAAGAAATCATAATCCAAATAGATGTTTAAGAAGATCATCAACATCCGGAACAACATCGTCTCCATTGTCGGTGATGGTGACACCACCATAACTGAAGTTTCCGTCATCGGCATCACACGGATCGATAACATGCCATGAATCAAAGTCAGAGAAGTCAACGTCGACTGATTCGAAGGCCTCTCCGGTTAACGTTAAAGCCGTAACCACCGATTTGATCGTCATTTTAGAATTTCGATTTTTTGTTTTTGTTGATTTTGTTTTAATATCTTTTTGTCTCGCAATGGAAGTTGATGGTGGGTACTACTGGCCGGAAAAGAGAGTTGTTTCGTGTATACGATAGTTACTGCCACGTGTGGGTTTTTTTAATCTGTTCTATGTGGATGTTTGCTGAAATTCTTTTGTATTAGGATGATAATGCACCGAACATTTTTAATGGGTTGATATGAAAAGTTAAATTTCTATCCGACTTTTAAAAACAATAAACCCGTTAAAATATTTACTCTCCCTCTCTTAGAAATTGGTCTGATGATTTTGAAAAAATATTTGGTCTTATTTTTTATATGGATCAAAATTCTATCCGACTTTTAAAAACAAAAAGCCGTTAAAATATTTACTCTCCCTCTCTTAGAAATTGGTCTGATGAATTTGAAAAAATATTTGGTCTTATTTTTTATATGGATCATAAAATATTTGGTCTTATTTTTTATATGGATCATAAAAACATCATAACTTGGATAGTTATTATTATTTTCGTAATTCGAAATCAAAGCTAATACGTCACTCACGTTCTACCTCAAAACTAAGAATTTCAAAGCTTCTTCGATTCGATTGATTCAACAATACACATATCGATTAGAGCGTATAATTTTCTATGATTTTTTTATTCCTTCCTTGAATCTCTATAGGGGTATCGATTCAATACACATACCAAATCAAACATAAGGGTGGTTGATTCAGTTTTTCTTCTCACCGGGTGGCTTTATGGAGATCAAGAATAATAATAAATTAGTCATTTTATTTATTATATTTGATTTATGTATATCGTTTAAGTTATTTAGTTTGCTTACAATTCAAAGTCACATATATACACCTTGAAATATGATTTGGTTAAGGGTGATAAAACAACAAGAAAAGAATGTTTTCAATAAACGTTTTCACATATAATATAACTACTAAAACATGGGTCTCACTATTCCCACAACCATAAAATCTTATTTTCACACCCCTACATGTATACGGCCTGTATAGAGTTATACGGGCCGTATAACTGATTGTTGCACAAAAAAAAATCAGAGAATGTTTGTTTGTCTATGTGTACGGGCCGTATAACGTTACACGACCTGTATAATGTTATACGACCCGTATAGAATGTTATACGGCCTAATATTTTCTCTATGTTTAGAAGCCGTATATCATTATACGAGCCATATAACATTATACAGCTAAATATTTGTCATGTTAAATTATTCTATACGGGCCGTATAATGTTATACGGCCCGTATACAAGGTGTGAAATTAAGTTTTTGGGGTGTGTGATTATTAAGACCCCTAAAACATTTATAATTATTATCCCGCCGCAACGCGCGAGCTAAAGTCAACTCGTTGAAAACAAAAGAAAGATTCAAATAAAAAATTAATTGTTTGTTAGCATAATTATAAGAAATTCAAGATAATTGATATTATTTAGGTTATCATTTATCATTTCTCTATAATTGTTTGGATGCCAAATGACACTTTTTAAATGGTTCTTATAGTTTGTATACGAAATATGATTTGTATTTGATTCTACTCCTACATCCTACATACTACATACGGTGTGGTTAGCGGGATTGACCCTCCAAATCTAAACCAAACTTCACGTATGAAACCCCAGATTTCCAAACATAACGACAAACTATATATCGAAAGGTCACAAGTCAACGACAGCAACCCGTATGTATAGATCCCGACTCAGTCTTAAGGGTGAGAGGGGCACTCCCCTCTTAGGGGAGTCCCCTCTCTTACGCACGCCCAATCAGCACGCGCCACGTCAACTCCCCTCTTAAGTCCCCATTTTGCACTCAAACGTTGGCATCACTCCACTCACACAATTATTTTTTTATAAAAAAAAGGAAAAAATATGATTGGTGGAGTTTGGATGGTGGCAGCACTCAAACCAATCACCCCCTCCTCTCTCTCAATCGGTGAACACACACCGATTGTTTAAGTCCCCGCGCGGTAAACATTGGATGGCGCCGGTGTACCCGCTTGGCAAAAGCATTCACCGCATGGGGTCACCGAGAGTGCCCCGGACACCCTAACCATTCCAACGGTTCTTATTCCCCTCTCATCTCTATTTTAGAAATCAGTTATCTCGGTATCTCCCCAGTTACCTCCTTTTCCACTCTTTTGAACAACCACCTCCCACCGGAAAAATTAAAAATGGGAGTTTTAGGTAAATCTGTCACCGCTTTTCTCATCTTCTTCTTCCTTTCCGCTGCTCCGTCCACCGCGGAGATTAAATCGATCAAAATCCAATCCGATAACCAACCTGTGATCCTCTTCCAGAAGTTCGGATTCACAAATACCGGCAATATCACCGTTGCGGTCTCCTCCGTGTCTGTTACCTCGACGTTATCGCAACCCGATGCCTCACTTCTAGGATTCTTCTTATTATCGGAACAGTCACTGATCGACGCCCTGAGTGAACTTCAACAAAACCCTTATTTATGCCTCTTGAATTCCAAGTTCATCTCACTCCTTTTCACCTTCAAAGATCTCTCTCCTCCGCCTCAGTCTTCGTTCAACAGATCGTACCCAGTGACCTATGCGGGTGAATATTCACTCTTCTTCGCCAACTGCAACCCCGAGTCACTCGTAAACATGGACATCCGCACAGAGCTGTTTAATACTGATGACAAAGCTACCAACAACTATCTATCAGTCGGGCTAACACAGCTCCCGTCTCTATATTTCATTTTCTCTTTATTTTATCTATGCTTCTTAGGGTTTTGGATCTCTGTGTGCTTTAATAATCAGTGGTCCGTTCACAAAGTTCATATATTAATGGGTGTGTTGCTTACTATGAAGGCGCTTAGCTTGTTTTGTGCCGCAGAGGATAAACAATATGTGAAGGTTACAGGCATGTCTCATGGATGGAATGTTTTGTTTTACGTACTTCATTTCATCAGTAGTGTACTTTTTTTGGCTGTGGTCGTCTTGATTGGTGCTGGATGGCTGTATCTGAAACCGAACTTAGTTGGAAAGGAAAAGAAGGTTTTGATGATTGTGATCACACTTCAGGTTTTGGCTAATGTAGCTTCCATAGTGATTGGGGAAACAGGTCCTTTTATTGAAGACTGGGTGACTTGGAATCAAGTGTTTTTGTTGGCTGAATTTGTTTGTGGTTGCGCTGCTATCTTCCCGGTTGTGTGGTCGATCAGGTCGTTTTCGAGAACTGATGTGAAGGCTGCTAGAAATTTGGCTCTATTTAGGCTGTTTTGTGTGGTGGTTGTTGGTTATATGTTGGTCACAAATTGGCGTTTTTGCACTGAAGACGATGACAGTTTATAAGCAGCAGTGGGTGGATAGTGCAGCAGAGGAAATAGCCAGCCTTGTGTTCTGTTTGGTGATGTTTTACATGTTCAGTCCAGTGCGGGAAAGTGAGTATCTTGTTCTTGACGATGAAGGTGTATATGAAGAAGCACCAAAGATGGTTAAGGGATGAGTTGAAGAATAAAGATCCTATCTTGTGTTCTATTTGGTGATGCTACTTTACTTTAATATGTGGTCTCTCTCTCTCTCTCTCTCTCTCTCTCTCTCTCTCTCTCTCTCTCATATGTATATGAAATGAGGTAACGAGAGTGGTGTTGTAATTATAGGCTTTGATGGTTATCTTTAAGGAAGACATATTTATGATATCCCTATCTTTACAGAGAGATTTTGTTGGATTAAATTGCACAAAGTTATCGACATAATTTAATAGAATTAGAGAAAAGTATTGTGAATCCGATAATTTTATTCATTATCATGCAACTTTTAAATAGATTTTAAAACAAAGGAACAAAAGGACAACTGATGTTGGGTCAAAACATGTTGTATTTTGAACTAGTTTGCGTTGATTTTTAGTGTTTTAACACGTTTATTCATATGGGTTTATATATTTATCGTGTGTTTGGTGTTTTGGCTTAATAGGTGTTAAAAAGGGTGAAAAAGAGAAACCGAGCTGAAAAACAGGTATCACGGGTTAACACGGGAGCTGTAGCGGAAAAAGTCAACCTGGGTAGCCTAGGCGACACGTAGGAGAGGTCAACTACGGGAAAGTGTATAAATTTGACCTAATTCGCGTTTTAGGTCATGATTCTCCTTTCAGCCGTTTGATACGAATTAAAAGGCGATTCCCAACAATTTTGACCAGAATTTTCATCTGTTTAAGCCGATTTTCATGTCCAATCCATCACCGATCATGATTGAAGCTATAATGACAACCATGAGCGGCTAAACGCGCTGTGACTTCCACTAGGATGAACAATTGCTTGTTTTTAATACGAATACTTGTTTCTGATTCTTTTAAACTGGTAAAGCTTGACTACTTGTGTTGATTTTGTGCGATGGTTATTATATTTGAATTATTTGTCGTTTATTAAGCGTATTGGCGATATACTTGCATCGTTATCGGGTTAATAAATTGGTGGATAATTGATATAATCAAACGGGTTGTTAGGTTGTATGGTGAATCTTAAAAACTATCCTTAACAGTTAATCAAAATCAGTAATCCAAGGTCATGTCTATGTGGTGTTTTGAATCAGTAAACAGGTATTTGTATTAAAAACTGGTAATTGGGATTCTAGGTGGAGATTACTTTTTTCTCTAATTGATAACAACTTTCTTAACAATTTTCATGTTCTTTTAAACAATCATTAAAACCCCCGATTTTAGAATAGATTAGATTATAGTTTAAACCGAATATTAACCACAAATTCCCCTTGGATACGATACCCTACTTACGTTATTTACATAGTTCATTTAGGTTTTTGATTGACCCTAACGATAGTCATCAATAAACTAACCAACATACTTATTTTCTATATGTGAATAATAAAAACAACACTCTGAACAAGGAAGGAAGGGGTACCAAAAGGTACTACGCTTGCCCCAATCAATAAACCGGTGCCATGTCAAATTCTTTACAAGCTATCCTTGCAGGCGCTCTACCCTTACACTACAAAGTACCCTTAAACCACGGACTCACTATTTTACCTAGGGATGAGCATAAAACCGAATTAACCGAAATCGAAACCGAATAACCGAATTAACCGAAAAAACCGAACCGAAGTAATAACCGATGGTTCAGTTATTGGTTTTCGAATAACCGAACTTTCGGTTTCGGTTTTGGTTAATCATATATCTAAAACCGAAAATAACCGAACCTAATAGCCAACCATATATATATATATATATATATATATAGAGAGAGAGAGAGAGAATTATGAGAAAACTACATATAAATGAGAAAACTAACTAAAAAAGCCTAAAAAACATTACAATTTTTTTTACAAATTTTTTTTCTAAAAAATCGTTATTTTTATATATAAAAAAATTTCAAAAAAAAAAAAAACTTGTACTGCACATGTAAATTATATGTGTACTACACATGTGCATTACATGCTTAAAATTAGCGTTTGAGTTTAGTTTAGCTTTTAGGGTTAGGTTTTTTGGAGGTTTAGGTTTTTGGGTGTGGGGGGAGGGGGTTTAGGTTTTTGGGGGGTGGGGTGGGGGGTTTAGTTTATTTTTTTTCGGGTTTATGTTTAGGGTTTATTTTTAGGTTTTCTGGAGAGGGGTGGGGGGTTTATGTGACATCTGAGAAAAATCCACAGTCATCTCCGGTCACCTTGATCTATCATTTCACTCCTTTGAGACTGCTCATCAAATTTCGGGACGAAATTTCTTTCAAGTTGGGGATGATTTGACAACCCGTATTCCCAAGGTTAGCATTGTCTAATCTCATGACACTTAACCCGTATCACTACTCTTCATGTTCCACTATACATCGTCATTGTGTTTACGATTTTGTAACTTGTTAAACTTGGTTAATTACATTGGATAATTATGATTGGGTTCGTTGTGTATTAAATGGTAAATGCCTAGATTATATGAACATACATTCTAGCCGCACACTAGTGCTTGGAGTCGCACACCCCGTTTAAACCGCACACCTCATTCTGTTTTACATCCTCGGCCCAGTTTCCCCTAAGCCCAACCGACCCCAGCCCATCTCCTTCTTATTTTGTATGCGTGAATGCATGTAAAGGGGCACACAATCTCTTTACAAAACTATTACAAACCCTAGACTCTCACCAAACAAGTAACGACAGTAATCCCTTTGAAGCATCCTCTCCTTCGATTGAGCTCCCCTAGGCATCCTCGGGCACCATTCTAGCACACGACACCATAATCTCGAGGTTGGTGGATCCGTCTTGTTTAACTTTCGATTGACCGTCCTTGATTATGTGTAAACTTGTTATTGATTTGTACGAGTGAACACGGATTTCGTATGATTTAGGATTGTGTTAGAAGAATCTTGTGATAATGAGAATTATGATAATAAAGTTAAGATAAATTCTTATGCTAGCAATTTAATTGATCTGATTTAGGAATATTTATGATGTTTGTGTTGATTGATTGGGCCGTATGACATACATAAAGATTTGAGGGTTGTATGATGAATTCTGTTATGGAATTTAAGTTAGTGTGATAATGAATGATAAACTGTTGTTGCGATCCAGATGTGCCAATGATATTTAACCTATAGCCTAGAATTACATAAGGATCAATGATTGTTAGAATAATGGTTTTATTTGACTAAATTGAAATATTGATCCTCATGATAAATGTCGTTGGTCACGGCTGAATCCATGATGGTGTGTTTGCAAAAATTACGGGGCAGTGGATTAATTGGGTGGCTAATAAATCGGGTAGATCATGGAGGTTACGGTTACGGAAAACATTGAAAGGGAGTGGGTTTGATCAACCGCACAAGTGCATCTCGCACATTTCTAGTCGCACACCGTAATATAGTACTCAATATACATTGTGCGATTTCTGGTCGCACACTTGCATGACTGGGCCGTAGACTATTGGACTGGGTAAACACAACTGGTCGCACATTAAGACCCAGTCGCACACTCAGGAATCCGGTCGCACACTTCGTTGGACTGAACCACATTCATGGGCCGCATGATTAACACTTGGTCACACATTACATTGGGCCACATACTGAATATGGGCCGAAGTGTCACAGTGGACCGAACAAACTGAAATGGGCCACACACCGGCGAGAGTTTGAACTCGGTTGGTTTGGGTACTAGATAATGGGCCACAAGCTGATATGAACAGTATACTGGATTCTTGGATCGCACACTCTTGAGCGAGCCATTAACTTGATTAAATCACACATTTTGTGAATAACGAATGAACAATTAATGTGTTATATGTAATATGAGTTGGTGATGTGAACTTGTGTATAACTTGGAATACATGCTATTAGATGACAATGAACTGTTATGTATGTGGGAAACTGTTACATGTTATGTGTATTTCTGGTACGCTACTGGCTTGATGATGTGTGTGTTACTTGTACGCTATGTGTGTAATGTGTATGAAAAATAAGTGATTAATGTGCATACGATACTGACTATCTTTGGTAACCACGGTAGGGTTCGGTTGACCAACTTGGAATGGGTAACATAACATACCGAGCAACCTAAGGTGAGTTCACTTCTCTTGAGCATGCGTCCCGGTGGGTGGGACAGTCAAATGGGTATTCCTGAGAGGAATAAGTCTTTGGGTAAATCATTGGGTATTCCTGAGAGAAATAAGTCTTTTGGGTAAAAACTGGGATGTTGGATAATACACTCATTTCTATCACTTTAAGTTCCATCTTCTACTGAATAGTTACCTGAGAGGTAACGGGGTAATTAGTTGATAGCGCTACTAGGCTTGGCAACCTCACACCGTACCTGAGAGGACGGGCGTGAACTAATGACCTTAATCATGACCAATGCTTAGATAGGGGGCATTGGGGACGGGCAAAACAATCTGGAAGCCATCTTGTACGGTACTCGAGTTATTATCAACATTACTTTCGAAATTGTTATTAAACTGGACTAATCACTTGGTAACTAAGCGTTTGGTAAAAATTGTGAACTCACCAGCGTTGTCTGATACACTTGTGTGCATGCTCGCAGGTTATTGACAAGTGAGAGCGTGGAACTTGCTGTCTGGGAAGCTGGAGTGGTCATGGGTCGAGACACATGGAATCACGAGACAAGTCTAATAACTTTCATTCGCTTGGTTTACGAAATAGATAACTAATGATTTATGCTTCCGCTGAAAACGTTGAGTTATACTTTATGTAATGTAACACTTTATCTTAATGAACGAAAGTTTTTATTTAAAATCTTGTATGAGTTCAATGTGATTGGTGGCTAGATCCTGGTACGTCACACGCCTCGCGGGGGTTTCCGCTTGGGGTATTTTTGGGGGTGTGACAGTTTAGGTTTTTGGGGGGTGTCGGTGGGAGGTGGGTTAAGTGGTTTAGGCTTTCCGTATTAGTGCACATGTGCAGTATAAAAAAAATTTGTTGCCTCTCCTTGAAGAATATACTTAAGTTGAGAAGTAAAAAAATATACAGTACCAACACTTAAAGATTTTGTTGCCTCTCCTTGAAGAATATCTTTATAAGGAATGAAGTTGAAACCGTCTTCAACACCTTTCCAACCATTAACACGTCTAACCGTTGTACATTGATAAAAGTTGATTTTGTAATCATGTGCTACAACTTTGTATAGATCATTATTTTCACCAACACCAAATTTGGAGAGAATAACATCATCCTTTTGAAGTTGGCCGTTAAAATCAGGGTTCAAATGACTCTTAATACCAGCCTGAATCTGAACACCCTGAAGAACATTTGAACAAAGTATTTTTTAGGATACAAAGCTACAAACTCTCATTAAAACCAAAAAATCAGACATATACATCCTCAAAAGCCTAGGGTACAAACCTAAAGAACATTTGAACAATATGGGTTTTATGTTACAAACCTAGAAACCCTAGAAATATGAAATCAGACATATACATCCTCAACATCATGTTATACACTAACGGAAAACACACATACACATTACCTTCTCACCGATCAAGATCATGTCCATCTTAAAACTTTGATTCCATTTTCGGATGATTCGCGCCTTCATGTTCCACATGTCTTTTGCAAGGTTCAAATCATCAACAAAACTCAGATTGTTGTTCTCATGTTGGATTGACATGGTTCTGATTCGGATAAGGATTTTAGGATTTTAGAAGAGAAGAGTTGTAGAGATTAGTGTGAGAGAAGATGAAAAGAGTTTAGGGTTGTATATGGTGGTGAGAACGTATAGGCATGGATAAATGAAATGATGAAGACTGCGAGCATTAAATGAACAATACACTTCCCCATAATCTTTTAAAATTTGAAATACCCGGATTTTTCAACACTACAACAAAAATGGCTTTTTAGGACCTTTTATAGTGGGACGCTTGTAAAAGATGGTCCTAAAAAACTATTTAATAGGACTAATGAACTTTTGAGGTCCTTTTATAATATACTCTACTAAACCGGTGTCCTAAAAAACTATTTAATAGGATGGATGATTTTTTGGGGTCCTATTATCATATAATTTAATAGGACACTTAAAATGTAGATCCTAATAAAGTACTTTATAAGACATTTAATTGTTAGTGTCCCATTATGTGGTACTGTATTAGGACACTTGATCATCTGGGGTCCTATTTTAACATAACTTAATAGGACACGTTGTAGTTAAGTCATAAATATTCAGTGTTATAGGACCCTTTCTAGTCGAAGTCATATTAGAACTTAACTTAATAGGATACTTGACACTTGGGTCTTATAACTTTAAACTTTGTAGGACGCTTAATCATTGTGGAATTATTATAATACACCGTAATAGGACACTTGATATTTGAGTCATAAAACATTAGTTTTATAGGACACTTATTCGCTAGAGTTTTATTATAATACAACTTAAAAAGACACTTGACACTTGGGTCTTATAAATTTAACCTTTATAGGACGCTTAATCATTGTGGTGTTATTATAATACACTGTAATAGGACACCTGATATTTGAGTCATAAAACATCAGTTTTATAGGACGCTTATTCGCTAGAGTTCTATTATAACATAACTTAATAGGACACTTGACACTAGGGTCATATAACTTTAACCTTTATAGGACGCTTAATCATTATGGTGTTATTACAATACACCGTAATAGGACACTTGATATTTGAGTCGTAAAACATAAGTTTTATAGGACGTTTATTCGCTAGAGTTTTATAATAACACTAGGTTTTTGACCCAAAAATTATCATGGCCGGTGAATGGTGGTGGTGAGTGGTGAGTGGTGGTGGTGGTGAGAGGTGGTGGTGAGTGGTGGTGGTGGCCGGTGAGTGGTGGTGGTGGTGGTGAGTAGTGGTGGTGGCCGGTGAGTGGTGGTGGCCGGTGAGTGGTGGTGGTGGTGAGTAGTGGTGGTGGCCGGTGGTGGTGAGTAGTGGCGGTGTCCAGTGAATGGTGGTGGTGCTGGTGAGAGGTGGTGGTGAGAGGTGGTGGTGGCCGGTGAGTGGTAGTGGTGGTGGTGGTGAGTAGTGGTGGTGGCAGGTGGTGGTGGCCGGTGAGTGGTGGTGGTGACTGGTGGTGAGTAGTGGTGAGTAGTGGTGGTGGCCGGTGAGTGGTGGCCGGTGGTGGTGATGGTGAGTAGCGGTGGTGGCCGGTGGTGGTGGTGGTGAGGAGTGGTGGTGGCCGGTGGTAGTGGTCGGCGGTGGTGGTGGTGGTGAGAGGTGATGGTGAGTGGTGGTTGTGGTGATGGCCGGCGGTGGTGGTGGCCGGTGTTGGTGGCCGACAGTGGTTGTGGCCGGTGAGTGGTGGTGGTGAGAGGTGGTGGTGGCCGGTGAGTGGTGGTGGTGGTGGCCGATGAGTGGTGGTGGTGGTGGTGGTGGCCGGTGAATGGTGGTGGTGAGTGGTGGTGAGTGGTGGTGAGTAGTGGTGAGTAGTGGTGGTGGCCGGTGAGTGGTGGCCGGTGGTTGTGGTGGTGAGTAGTGGTGGTGGCCGGCGCTGGTGGTGGTGGTGAGAGGTGGTGGTGGTGGTGGTGGCCGGTGGTGATGGTGACCGGTGAGTGGTGATGGCCGGTTTCGATTAATAAATAATAAAAGAATTTCACTCCTTGAAATACTTGAAATTTTTTAATTTCCCTCTAATACCTCCTAATTATTTTCACCTCTAAATTTTTTTCCCTCCTTGATTCTAAACTCTAACCGTTCCCTCCCTCCCCTCATATCCTCTTCCTCCTCCAAATCTGATGGTGTTCTCTACTCATGCTCTCTCCATCAATCTTAATCGATTTCCATATCTTTGAACCATCCCCACATCACATATTGAGAAGGTCGCTACATCCTTGTTCAGTAGCCCCTTCATTCTAGTTTAATGGTCGTATGGATGTTAGGTTAAAGAGGATATATTGCTAAGATTTTATATCTTATTGATGCCCTAATTCTTAAAATTTCATTTTCTATGTAGGCTAAAAGGCATCTGAAATGACCATCAGCAGAAGCGATATCTTTTGACATACTCAATCGAACTCCCTTCTGTTATTGGCTTCCATCGTCGAATCAATTTGGTTGGTATGGTCATCTCTCTATTATGTTTTTATATGATGTTCAACTATGTTTTTTTCTTGTTTGTTTTCTCTATTATTGGTCAAATCCATAATTTTTTGTACTGATTTTACCATGTATGAACGACTGTTGTAGGATTTAAATTTCTTAATTAATATTTTTTTTTTTCTAAATAGAGAGTCTAGTTGAATCGAGCTACAGTTCAAATTTAGCTTGCTTATATGAATTCGACTTAAATCTGCCCCAACCGTATTTGCGGAATCGCGGCCTCAGCGTTACTATAAACGTAAGCATCTCTTAGTTTATGTATGAAAGAAAATGTGTAAATTGTACAAGTAATTATCATACATTTTGATACTTTGATTCATGATCAACGGGTTAACTAGTGAGTAGGTTTAAAGGGGGTGTGAGTTAGCCATTCTAAAAAAATAAGATAGTTATGGTAATATCCCTTTTTTAATAATCTTGATCAACACACATAATATCGTATTTTTTATACTCATTTTGTTAAGTATGCGTAGTTCAAAGTTATATAAATTTTACAAGGTTGCTTTAGACCAAAACTAGTTTCATTAGTATTACAATAAGTAGAACTATTGTATTTACTTTGGAGACCAGGTGTATGGTGTTACCAAGGGTTATGGAATAGTATATGCCTTGTAGCTGGTTAATTTCTTGTTTATGGTTTATTTAGTTCAAAGAATATTTTTACATACTTTCATTGTGCATGACATTAAAGTTGACAAATTTTGAGCCATTTACTAATTTCTAGGCAGTTTGGGTCATGGTGAAAATTTGTATGTTTTCCCACCAATGTGTATATTTCTGTTTTATCGAGTTGTTAATATCTGATATTTGTGTTGACACAGGTGGTCATACATTTTTTGTATTCTACAATATGAAGCTTAAGCGTCTCATTACTTTCTGGTTTGAGTTTCTTAAGTTGATTAGATAAAAATGCTTTTATGAAATGTTGTAAATAATTTCAAGTGCTGGTATGTTAGAATGTTAGAGGTGGCTTGATGGGTGGATTGGTTAACAGCTCAAAACGGGTCCTATTTGACACTGTTTATTTTCTAGTACAGGCTGAAAAGGGCCAGCTTGGCTTGACACATGAGCACTTGTTTCTTCATTTTGTAAATATTAACTAGAAAACGTTATTATTACAACATAATCAATTTTTAAAGTAATGACTTGTCATTTGACCCAAATGAGATTCTACATCAAATGACTTCAAATTGGGACTTCTTTACTAAGAGTGGCAGTTATGGACATGACATTAAAATAAAAGGGTTCTTTATAAGTTGGTTGAGAGTCTAACATGTTTAATAAACAAAATGTGTTTGGTTGGGTTGTCATTAAACAGGTTAGCTTGCAACCTGTTCATTAAAGGTTTAAAGGTGGGATTATTCTGTACAAGATTGTAAACGTGAGATTATTATGTACCATTAAACAGGTTAGCTTGCAACATGTTCATTAAAGGTTTAAAGGTAGGATTATTGTGTACAAGATCGCAAACCTGGGATTATTATGTACCAAGAGTAAAGGTGGGATTATTGTGTACAAATTTGTAAACGTGGGATTATTAAAAACCAATTTTCCTTAGTTTTTCTATAAAAATGTTAGCCTGTTAGTGTAAAACTTTATTAATTTTTTTGTAAAATGATTTTTTTACACTATTATGACTAGAGTTTAATAAATATTTGTTGAAAACTAAAATCTATGTCGGATATGAAGCTTTCGTCAAAAGCATTCTAAACTCTACCGAGACTGTAGCAAGAGGAAGGGTCCAGAGCTTGGACCCAAATGATCTAGTTGGTGGTACAGAGATTGGACCAGAATGGTGTGAGGTAAACGTTCAAGTACGAATAAAAAAAATGAAAACTTGGTAAGACCATATGGTTTATTTTCTACAATTCAAGATTTTATTGGTGCATCCATCGCATAGCCCTATCCATTCATCTCGGTATGTATTTGTTAAACTTGTGATACAAATAATTTTAATATCATGGAACTTAATGCTTATACATGGATGATTTATTTGTAGGTAGTCCATGAGGATTGAGGACGCATGATGACTCAAGATTTTATGCTTCTTATTTCTTTAATTGCTTTTAATTTCTTGAGTTAAATGCTTGGTTGGTCCCTGTCGTTTGCGAAAATTGCAGACTTGGTCCCAGTGGTCCACTAATTACAAAGTTGGTCCTAATAGTTGTAATTTTTGCACTCAGGTGGTCCTTATCACTAACCCATGTTAGATTTCCAAGTTAAGTATATGATAAATGTCTATTTTACCCCTCATCTTCTTCCTTTTCTCTCTCTCTCTCTCTAAACAAATCTACAATACCAGACACCTGCGCCTCCCATCTACCACTGTTCATCGGCAAATAGCTAAAAGTCATTAATCTATACATAACACAAGCAGATCTATGAGACTATCACTAACGAATTGAAATACATTCAGATCTGATACCTTCAATCTGATGATATACTCATCCTCTTTCTCAACAAAAAACGAATTAAACTTCTCAACCTCCCCTTCCAACACCTGCTCACCTCGTCACCACCGGAAATCAACCACCACCCACCGCCGTCAGCCTTTGACCACCAATATCATCACACCGGCGTCAACCTCCGGCGTCCATCACAATCGACGTCAACCTGCTCATCTCATCACAAACGACGTCAACCTCCACTACAAGAAAAATGACCATTTGGGACTAAATTATGAGGGACTGATCTATCAGTCTCGGATACATAGTATCTTGGACTAATTTATTAGTTACTAATTGTATTAGAGACTGAATTTTTTGTGACTGATTTCCGTGACTAATAATCAGTCCTTAATACTTGGATCACTTATCTGAGACTGAATTTTAGTCACAAATATGTTTGTCTAAAAATAATTTTTGGAGGGAAACTTATTGGTTACTGAAATTCAGTCATAAATAACTGCCCCCATTAATAAAAATGGCACCATTTTATTGGTCACTAATATTCAGTCACTAATATACTGACACCTAGGGACTAAATTATGAGGGACTGATCTATCAGTCTCAGATACATAGTATCTGGGACTATGTATCTGAGACTAATTTATTAGTTACTAATTGTATTAGAGGTTGATTTTTTTGTGACTGATGTCCGTGACTAATAATCAGTCCTTAATACTTGGACCATTTATCTGAGACTGAATTTTAGTCACAAATATGTTTGTCTAAAAATAAATTTTGGAGGGGAACTTATTGCCAGTAGGGCTGGCAATTGGGTACCTGTTAAGACACGATTAGACCTGTTTGACTGAAAAATACACCCTTTGACTTTTTTAATTTTTAAAATAATTAAAATTACAATGTTAGGATCTATGATTTATTTGTCTTTGTACATAAAACATAAAACTGTTTTATAAACATGAGGTAGAAAGTGGTTAAACGAGTCGTAATCATGTTTGAAACTTATGTTGTGCGCGCCGTCAGAAACCTGTTAAACCTGTTAAGACACGATTTGCCAGCCTTACTTATTGGTTACTGAAATTCAGTCCTAAATAAATGCTCCCATTAATAAAAATGGCGCCATTTTATTGGTCACTAATATTCAGTTACTAATATATTTACACCTAGGGACTAAATTATGAAGGACTGATCTATGAGTCTCGGATGCATGGTATCCAGACTAATTTCTCAGTTACTGATTGAGTTACTGATTGTATTAGAGACTGATTTTTTTGGATGATCTTTGTGACAGATAATCAGTCCCTAATATTTTGACCACTTGTTTGAAACTAAATTTTAGTTACAAACATGTTTGCCAAAAAAAATGGATGGAAACTTATTGGTTAATGAAATTCAGTCCCAAATAAGTGCCCAATTAATAAAAAAAGGCACCATTTTATTGGTCACTAAATCTCAATTATGTTTCCTTAAAAATGGCACAAATGTGTTGGAGACTAATGTTCTATCTCTAATATAAATGGAACATATTAGGGACCGAACATTAGTTCTTTATATTTTCAAGACAAACAGAATTAGGGACTCATATTGAGTTTCAAATGCCTCTTCAGATTCTTTATATTTTCAAGACAAACAGAATTAGGGACTGATATTGAATTTCGAATACCTCTTTAGCGTCTAATTATGTTACGCATATTCTACCCTTCTATTAGGCCAACCCTTATCAATACATAATATAATCATTCGAAAGTCTATAAATTATTTGCACAAAATATATGATTTTTGGTTTTGAAAACTAGTCGTATTCCATGCCACTTTCCGAAAGTTCTAACCGTTGGATCATCCATAATTTTTAATAGAAGCTACCTAGCACATCAAAATTAATACCGACTATTCGGATATGCAAAATCAGCTACAGAGGTATGAATTTTCTATCCCTATATGCAACTAATCTTATTTCGGGATTAGAAAACTGATGTGTACAAAATGCAACATATAAATTACATCCATTGTGGCATAAAACAAACCCTTTTTTAGTACTAATGTTGGGAAAAGTGTGCTTTTGTCTTCCTTTTGTATTTTCAGGATTAAATGAGCTCAAACGAACAAAAGAAGCAAAAAGGCAGCTAAATCTAACATAAATACAAGAAAAGGAACCAACGTGGCATGCCCGACCCCCCCCCCCCTCGACAGCATCTTCCCAAGCAAAAACAAGAGAACAGAAGGCTGAACACGCCCCGTGCTCAATGAGCATGGGGGCGTGCCCAAGTGTCAGCAGAAAAGACAAAGTTGGAGAATCTTCTATCACCCACCACGGGGGCGTGCCCAGCGGACACGGTGCCGTGGTCAACTCTAAGATTCGCAGAATCTGAGGAAATCTTGATAGTACAGATACACTTCTGCACACGGGGTCGTGCTCAGCGGACACGGGGGCATGGTCAACTAATGCAGACAAACTGCATTTAATGAAGAAAGAGAAGAGGGTGGACACGGGGCCATGACCGAGCTTCTGTTCAGGCTATAAATAGGGGTGCTTAGCTCACTTGCAAATCATCCCTTGGCACACCACCTCTCTCACACTTCACCCACCCACCACCACCACCACCATCACAACACCATCATCCACCACCATCACCCATCATAGAATGTGTGAGTCGTCCCGGGATCCAAGATTGATCGTAAGAGTTCTTGACAATCAAAGGCCATGTTTACCTAAGTCTCTTACATCACTTGGTGAAGACAAGTGTTTAGTGTAATACTTTTTATTTTTAATCTTTTCGCACTTTTTATTTTGTTATGTATTAATGACTTTAATAACTAGTTTCTTATGTTGAAGGTGATTCTTCCATATCGTTTGTCCGTGGTGTCTTGGCATTATTTTACTGTCTATATAAAATAAAAGATTTTCACCATTCATATCTTCACGGTCTATATGGAGATATGTTGGCTACCTGGTCGGGGGTTAAGGGAATGGTTTGGTAAGAGACTTGCCTTGTTCAGTGTATAGATCCTGCAATGACCTGGGTCAAATTTAGTAGGACCTCCTTTAATACCCACCGATATTGGATGGCGGGGGTCCAAACTCTTTGATCCCCTCATATGTAAGCTACTATTAAAACTTTAACCCGACTACTTAGGACTGTATCCCTGCTGACTCAGACTACTTAGCCGAGGGTAACGTCACCTTCAAAAGAGGGGCCTACCACATTATGCATTAATAACTTAATTAATTATCTTTCAATAATCCGACCCTTTAGGATTGTATCCTTGCTGACTCAAACTACTGGGTTGAGGGTAACGTCACCTTCAAAAGAGGGGCCTACTACAATAACTAAGATAATCTCTTAAAAAGTGCAAAAGTGCGGAAATAATCAAAGGTTACACTACACACGAGTCGGATCCAAGTGATTCATCTTGTCTATCTGTTTTTATTTTTATTTTATTTTTCAGCATTTTAGTTAGTTTTATTTTTCTAGTTTAAAACCTTTTTTCTAACTTTTGATTTGATTAGACGTTGAGGATAAACCGGTACTAAAAGCTCTTGTGTCCTTGGACGACCTCGGTATCTTACCAACACTATACTACACTCACGATGGGTGCACTTGCCCATATGTGTGTTTAGTGTTAGTAAATATCGTGTTTTATAAATTTAAAACTTGGCTAAAAAGTGTAAAAAGGCTTAAAATATACACCAAAAATATATTACACTTCACGCGCATCAAAAACGTAGGGTCAAAGATTAGGCTATAACTGGAGATCCGACCGTCGGATTGACTTGACGTTTTAAGTGTAGCGTTCTTATACATAAATGTTTAATTATACCAAAGGAATTTACGATCTGATTTCGATATACATATTTTTTTTTACTTAGATTAGATTATAACAGAAGATGATTCAAATACATAATACATAATTGGTTGCATGGCTGCTCAAACGACCTTATACACTCATTTCAATTATGAAAAATCATTCTCGTCACAAAAATGAACCTAATGGTAACGTTGGATCATTTTGCATATCAAGTCCCGTGTAGAATCCTACGGATGAAGGTAAGTAGTTTTTACACCACACTTGTATAAAAGAGGATATACATTTTATGAAATGTGTGTGTGTGTATATATATATATATAGAAAAAGTGTAATGTACAATATGGCTTAACAATGGCAGCATCCTTTCAGCGGCTTCAAACCTTCGTTACACGCACTTGTCTCCCAATCAACTCAACATTTTCTCGATTGCCTTTCTCCACATCTTCCACTCCACCGTTAAAACGAGTCGGCACTCATAACAACACCTTCCACTACGATGATATGTGACTTTTCTCGATTGCCTTTCTTGATATGTGACTTTTGTTGGAAACAATGCATCTTTTACTTGAATAATTGTTGTGATTGTTTGATGTTAATTGTTGTGATTGTTTGATGTTAATTTTTCTGATGATTTAGCACATGTATAACTATTATTGTGCTTTTATGAATGTTGGAAAACTCTTTTAAGTTTAATAGATTAGTTTATTTATATTTCAGTTTAATTCAGCAGCTTACAGAAGTTAAAAAACAAACAGTCTTCTTCTTGCAGACTATAAAGGTTTGGTCCACCTCTTCTGCTACAGAAGTCTGCAGATGTGGTCCGCAGACCACATCCATTTTACCTCTGAAAAACAAACAACACCTAAGACTCCCGTTATGACCTATCACGACACTTATTATTATTTTTGAACGACGAATGTCATAATAACCCTACTCTTAAATTACACCAAATTAATCCTAATTCACACCATGTCAGGATTCGAATCGTGTTCTTCTCCCCAAGAGACAAGAGTTTCTACCACCTAGCTAAAGTTGAAATGTCACTTATCATTTGATATGGTCAATCTTGGGAAACAATAAACTATCATATTCAAACTTAGTTTGATAGTAACACTCATTGTGATACTGGCCCATTAAGACTCGTTAGCAACCATTGTGACTACTGAGTAGGGGTGTTCAAGATCGGATAATCCGGTTTTCGGATATCCGAAAATCGGATATCCGAAATTTCGGATAGTGAAATATTGACATCCGAACCCGAATCCGAAATTTCGGATATCCGATTTTCGGATATCCGAAATTTCGGATTCGGGTTCGGATATCTAAACGGGTATCCGAACTTGAAAAAAAACAGAAAAACATAACTCACAATCTGAATTAGTTTCATTAAGATTATCCATTGGAAAAAAAAAACATAATGAAAACTAATACATTAATGAAAACTAATACAAATATCTAATACATTAATGAAAACTAATCTGAATTGGTAACTGTACAAGAAAAACATAACAACAATTCAACAATCAAATCTGGAAAAAAAATCAGTAGATCCAAATATCTAATACATTAATGAAAACTAATATCTATTACATTTTGAAGATCTGATGAAGATGTGAACTCAAAAAGCAAACAATATCCAGGTATCTACAAATCGATTATCAGTTAGATACATCTCAAAACATCCGAAAATTATCAGTTAGATACAGGATTTAAAGAGGAGAAAGTCGAACCGAACCCGCAGATGACGAGACAGATGCGGCGCTGAAGTTTAAGAAATCGATTGTCACCGAAGACACCGAGATAGATGACGAGGGAGAGGATGCTTGCCGGATCGGAGAGGGTCGATGTCGCAGCCCGCAGGGAAGAGGATGCGGCGCTGAAGTTTGAGATCCAAAGAGAAACCCTAGTTTCTCTAAGTGGGAAATGTGAATGACTGAACTGAACGCGCGTGGAATGTGTTTTAATTGTTTTGTTATTGAGTTTTGAATTAGAAAATCATGATATATATGATATATTAAAATATATCTATTTTTATTATTTTTTAAGATTTCGGATTCGGATAATCCGAATATCCGAAAATCTGTAAAACTAACATCCGAATCCGAACCCGAATTTTCGGATTATCCGATTTTCGGATATCCGAAATTTCGGATATCCGAAATTTCGGATATTTCGGATACGGGTTTTCGGATATTTCGGATTCGGTTTCGGATTCGGATTTTTTTGAACACCCCTACTACTGAGTAGGGGTGTAAACAAGGTGAATTAAATATGATAAAATAACTATTAAATATGTCTTTATATAAATATTAATTATTTATAAATTTATGATAAAATAACTAAATTAATTATATATATATATTATGTTATATATACATTTATAAGAAATAATAATTATAATTAAAATTAATAATTATAATTAATAAATAATGAATAAGTTGGGCTTGAGCTTGAGAAACTACTCAGGAGCCAAGCTCAAGTTTTAGAAACAAAGCTCGAATCGAGCAAAGCTCAAGTACTCATAAGTTAACCAACATCAAACTCGAGCCTAGTTGAGCTCGAGCTTGACTTGGCTTGTTTGAACCTTTAATTATGACTAATTATGATACATTAGGTAAATATATTATTTTATATTTTATAAAAAATAGTTTTCTTTTTTATTTAAATGAATGTTTATATATTTAAACTATTAAAAATTGATTAATTATATTAAATAAAAAGTATTAACCTCAAAACTAATTTTCATCTCCCTCCCAAATTAGATTCCCCCACCGACACACAAAATCAAATTCAAATTCTCCTTGAATTTTATTTCATCTCCCTCCCAAATCATATTTCCCCCCACGAATTGAAATTCCCCCTTGAATTTTGTCCTCAGTTTACCCTTAAAACCATCCCCACCCTAATCCTAATGAAAGTTTCTTCACTACTATTGAACGATTGGATCTCTGGTCTCTAATTGCAACTTGTTTTACCGCTAATTGAGTGAATGGTTCTTGCACTCTGGCAATTGTCGTCCAGTTTTTCGTCTTTGGACATTTCGCAATGATATTGGGTTTAAATTGATACCACCAAATGTATTTGTCTTCATCGATTTCTATTCTGCCTAACAATCAATTTGAGGTTTCCTCGATATCCTGGTCCAGCACTCAGATCTCAGATATGAAAGGATCTTCCACCAAGGTATGAGTCTCGCTTCTATCTGGTGAACCATCCCTTACATTCGTTTCATGTTATTCAGAAGTTGGTATCTTTTTTTTTTCTTACTTCCACTTATTTTCAATACACAATATTTTGTAACTGTTAATTATGTACATATACTGCTTCTAGATATCAAAATCCTTACTTTTGGGTTAGCTTATTTTGGAGCAACTTATAAGTTATTGACTTATAAAAGTTAATAAGTTGTTTTTATAGTGTTTGGTTTAACTTATTTAAGTTGTTTTTGTGTGTGAAAAAGTTGTTTTTGAGAAGTTAGAAATTCTAACTTATAACTTATGACTTATATAAGTTAATAAGTTGTTTTTGAGAAGGAATCCCAAACACCCTAGTGAGTTGCTGCTATTTGATGAAAAGTAAACTATTAACATGAATGGAGTTGCTTCTTGATTCTGATAATAGAAGTTAAAACAATATACATGACAGATTGGGTCAAATTAAGTTTAGCTTTTTTTTGTTAAATGATGGAGTATAATCCTTCTTTTGAGCTATGAAAATAATGTAATGTCTTTGGTTAGCTGTTAGTGTTTAATTAATATAATTTACACATATTTAACACTTTTTGTTAGACAACTTAGTATTGTTTAGCTTTTATATACTGGTGATAACTTTGATATTTATTCATGTAAGAACTAAGAATAGAACGTTTAAGCCTTTGCTCTTTACCATTATCTAGTTTCTCAATAATGTAGAGTTAGCATTTTACTCTACAGTACTACTTGTAATTTATAAGCTATTTACAGGAGTTAAAATATTTTCCATCAAATGCTAAAGTGTAACAACTAAACATGGAGTATGATCAGTGATTTAACTTGTTTTTTATTCATATGGTAAATTACATGTAAAGGTAACATATTTTGTTCATTAATGACTAAAGTTAAAATCTTTTACAGAGGGGAGTGAGAAGAAGGTCTGATTATTTGCTGAAATGAAGCAACTGTTTGACCTGGATGCAACTCTTTTATCAGAGTGAGTGCTTTCGTAAGTTTTATTTATTCATTTTAAATTTTGCTTCACGCCACTTTTTAGTAGTTTGCTATACAAAGATGGGTTTGTATGTATTTTTTCACAACTTTGATTGAAATATTGATAATAACTTATAGTTAAACATGTACAAGGATTTCCGTCATGTTCAAGGCATTTTACATTTGCTGAATCTACAAAGCTTAGGAGAATGGGAGCAGCAAAGGGGAACGTATGTAAAAGTATGATATATATTGTTTCATAATTTTGGTTATATTATGTATTCCCTAAAAATCCTGAACTATTTATTATCTTTTGGCATTTGGAACTAGGTTACATTTGATTTAAATGAAGCAGGGTGTGGCTGCTGACCTGGGAAGTGAACCTGTTTGAATTTTATTCTCAAGCGTGTTGTTTTCCCTTGGATTATATATGTGGAAATAGTGACTTGTATTTGGATAATTTGTATGAGATAGTTAATATATAAAGATTTTTTTTTTACTTCAGGAATTTAGATTTAGTAAATTGGATTACTCATGTATATTGTGGTGTCGCGTCAATACCTAGTTTCCTCTAATGATTGTATACTATTTTCAGTCACCGAAAGAAGTATATTAGTGACTGAAGAAGTATAGTAATGAAAATTAATTTTCAGTCGTTAAAAGAATCATATGGGAACTTCAGTTTTAAATTTGTTATTAAGGACTGATTTCAGTCTTTAAAAAGCATATATATGGGCTTAAAACGTCATGGTATTTGAGATTATTATTCAGTCCCTAAAATCATATGAGGGATTGAACTAGCGTGGCATCGTGAACGAATTCCCAATCTTTGAAACATTTTATTAAGGACTGAATAGACATGAAATTGCGAACTTAATGAAATGTATTAGGGACAAAACAACATGGTTCAAAGAACTGATTTTTAGTCCTTAAAAAGGGTTTTTGAAACTGAAATATCATAGTATTAGAGACTGATTATTAGTCATAGAAAAATGTATTAGGGACTGAAATGATGTGGTATTGGCAAACACATTAAGGAGTGAATTTATATGTATTAGAGACTGAGTGTCAGTTCTAGTTGGTTCTATGCATTGGGGACTGATGTTCAGTTGCTAAAACTAGTATCTAGCACTAGGTATCTGTAACTGGCTAGAGACTGGCAAAACCAGTCCCAAAAAACCATTAGTGACTGATTTGGATGTATCAGGGACTGAATTTTTAGTCCTAGATGATCATTTCCGACCATCAATATCATCACCCCACCTTCGAAACCACCACCCTCCTCCGATATAGCTACCATAAACAACCACCAATAACCTGTTGCTTGTGTTTTTCAAAGAAATGTAGAAAGCTTGTTATTTTTGAATTCCCGAAGGAAAAAGAGGGTGAAGGTGGAGTTTTGATGGTAGCGGAGGTGGAGATTTTGATGGTGGCGGTGGTGGATATTGATGGTGGTGGTGGTGGAATTCTGGATAATGTTATAGGAGATCTTAAAAACAAGTTATTGTTCATTTGGTGAGATAAAACTTTAAAATTTACAATAAAAGCTGTATATTTTAGTTCTAATATTGTTAGGATCAAGAGTACCGCACAGATTCAGGTTTCATGTGATTAACAAGATAAGCAGAGAGAGGAGATTGAGTGTGGGTCATTTCTTTTAATTTTTTTTATTGTTTATGGGCAATTTGGTCATTTCACACGCACTTAACTGAAAACTTAACATAGGTTAGTGATAAGGACCAACCGAGTGCAAAAATTACAACTATTAGGACCAACTTTGTAATTAGTGAACCACTGGGACCAAGTCTTCAATTTTCGCAAACCACAGGGACCAACCAAGCATTTAACTCTAATTTCTTTGTTAAATGTTAAGACTTTATGTTAGATAATGTTATAACTTGTTTATGGTTAGTGTTTTTGTTATGAACATGCTTATTTGAAATATAATGAAGTTTTATTTCTTTCATTAGTTGAAGTTATACAATAACCATTACGATGTTATATGTTGAGGGTCTGTTTATAAAATTGGTTTTATAATCTTATTTGGGATATTAAGACCATTTTCTTGATATTAAAGTAGCTATAACGTAACATCATAAGGGTCCTATAAATTAATTTTTAAGGACACTTTTATGTGTATCAAAAGATTAAAAGTAGGTAATCACATATTAGAACATTGTAAAAGTGTCCTAATATGTTCTTTTTAGGACACTATTTAAGTTGTCTATAGACATATTATGCGACCATAAAATTGGTTTCATAATCTTATTTGGTATATTAGGACTCTTTTCTTGGTACTAAATTAGCTATAATGTTACAACATAAGGGTCCTATCAATTAATTTCTAAGGACGCTTGTAAGTGTATCAAAAGATTAAAAGTATGTAAGCACATGTTAGAACATCGTGAAAGTGTCCTAATATGTTTTTATTAGGACACTATTTTGGTTGTTCAAAGACATATTACGCGACCATAAAATTGGTTTCATAATCTTATTTGAGTTGTTAGGACGCTTTTTTAGTTCCGAGACTTATTACAACCCCTTTACATGAAACGCTTTTACCGTTGGTCCTATTAAACGAAAGGTCCTATAAAATAGCACTTTAGGACGCTTTTGCGCGTACTAAAAACCCAGTTTTCTTGTAGTGCAAACATACATTTTTTATTATTTTGTTATTAATTATTAATATTAATATTAAGTATTACTTGAAGTTATAAATTTGATGATGCAAAAATGACATAAGATTGGCATTGTCGGATAACCTATATGGCTTCCATGTTAGCATTGTGATGTCATGCTCATCTTTCCTTTTATACATAGGGGAGATTGTTCTTTGGTAAGGCTGTAAACGAACCGAACGAACAGGAACAAGGCCATGTTCGTGTTCGTTCGTTAAGGAAATTAACATGCTCGCGAACTGTTCATGAACGCATAACGAACATAAGTTTATGTAACAATCCTCAATAAACCGACACTCTCGATAACTTTTACGACACCCTAATATATTTTAGAATGTCCCAATATGTCCCAAAATACACCCCATACGCGAAAACGGGCCTTAAATATATTAAATAATATTAAAAACAATTAAAAATCTAAAAGTTAAGTTGAGGCGGGCCGTGTAGGACCTCACCTCAACCTTACGCGGGTCGCGAGTGTCCCAAATTATGGCGCAGCCCTGGGCCACCACGTGGCCCAACACCCGGCTAAGCTAGTTGTCGAATCAGCCCAGCTACGCGTTGACCCAGCTTTGACGCGCGGGCTGCGTGAGACCCAAGTTCAGCACCTATATAAGAAAGCAACGGGTTTTCGTTTTCCGTCGTTCACTCCTTTCATTCTCAATCTCAATTTCTGATAGTAGAGATAATACGCGGGTATTATACCCCCTAATTAGCGAGGTTCTGCTCCGTTGTAAGTATTATAAACCCAGTTTCGTAGTAGATACTATGCCCGATTGATTAAGGGTTCTGTAACAACTGTCGTGGTTCTGCCCGACGTAGTTGTTGGAATGCCGTCTCGGGGAGGGTATCATTAATATTTTCAAAGGGTTATGATACTAACCTATGTACATTTGTGTAAATTATAGATTATTCCCAGGAAACCCTTACTCGAAGTCTAAGATAGCAATATGAGTTTATCCAATTTTTGTTAACATTTTTGTAACGTTTTACAAAGCCTTAATTATTTTACAATGTGATTAAGCGGTGATTGAGTCTTTGTAGTTCTTCAATTACTGCCGGTATGTTGGGGTTTTGTATACAAAATTTACTACTGCGTGTAGTAAGTCGGGATGGCAGTACGTTACCATTGGACAACGAGTTAGCCAATGTGTAATATGACCCGCAAGTCAGGATTGACAGTACCGAATGAGTAATTGTGTAGAAATAAACAATGTGATCGCTCTCAATACTGTTTTAATTGATAAAATGTTTCTTGATTAAACTGGAATTCACTCACTAGTATTCACTCACAATGTGACAGCCAATTAGTAAAAAGCCAGCTGGAGAGCACTGAAGGCTTGCGAAAAATGTGGCTATAAAAGTTACCTAAAAGACGATGTTTTAAATTCAATAAAATAACGTTTATCCCTATAAATGTATTGTAATAAGAAACTTGGGTTTTACCCATGTGATTATTAATATCAAAAATGGTGGTTTTACTCTGATAAACATTTCCTAACTACGGTCCTGATGTAATTTCCGCTGCCAAATTAACCAACTGATACCACCGAAATCTGAGTTCGCGTCCGCCCGTTCCCGGGACAGATAAGGGATCGGGGGTTGCGACAGAAGGTGGTATCAGAGCCTAGCCACTGGTCTGAGCCAAAGAAGTGTTCTGCTGACACTTAAATTCTAAATTTTGTGTTAGGAAATAAATTACAGAAATACGTGCATAACTGTATTTATTTGTTATGTGTTATTTGACTATTTGTTAGTTTACAGTATGAGTGATCAAGGACCCTCAGACATGAGTCGTCAGTTGTCTGATTCACCTAGGAGTGAAGGTACCTCTTCACAGCCTGCCCTTTCTGGGTATTCTGCTGATCAGGAAGAAGGGACGTTTGCCTTTAAAGCTCAGTCTGAAGAGCCATTCCCTCATAAGAAACGAGGATGGTTCAGTAAGGAAGCTTTTGCGCGTAGGAAAAGAATGCGAAAGTTGCAACAGCAAAGAGCCTTAGCAGCCGTTAAGCGAAAGACATATGTCCATACACAGGATATGCTTAATAGAATCCTAGCTAATTTTCATATCCTAGCTACAACTGCTGCTGACCCAAGTCTGGAACAACTAGTAGCCCCACAACCACCAATCCCATACCAACCTATGGAGATAGAAAACCCTGAAAACCAAGTGGAGATGCATGACTTCAACCCAGAGGAAATCCCTAGGGTACCTGCACCAAACCCCATAGACCCAAATTACGACCCCTGGTGGGACGATAATAGGGACTTTGTGCAACGTTACCCGATACATGAAGACATACCCATACAGAACATAGGAGCCTATCCAGGTATGGACCCTTTAGATCCCTATTACCACGATGAATATATTAGGGAGATCTTAGAAGATCCTTACCGATTTCAGGCACTTTCACCCCCATATCAGGAACCCGCACCCCAGATTCCGAACCCAGTCCTAGAACCTGCACCCCCAATGAGTGCAGAAAACGTACAAGAACTTAGGACTTTTGGGGAGGAAATTTTAGAAAGCAGTGAGAGAATGAGACAGGTGGGAGAGCGTCTCGTATGGAAATACGATGAACGCAATATGGATTTTTAGATAAATCCATATCCGTGATGTGATAGAGGAGACGGTAATAATAATAATAATATAATATAATAAAATAAAAATAAAATAAAATATGTGTGTACGGATGCATATTACTATTAGTGTGATTCTATTTCTGTTGGTATTGTAATTTTTATTTTAGTACTAGTATGTAATAGATGCATAATAGTATATGGAAATAGAGTAAAAGTAGCAATGATCTACGTTTTTGGCTAGATTGCGTATCATGTGATTAACTATATTAATATTATCTTGTGATATTAATATAGGGTAAATGTTTAAAATTCAGATGGTCGATGAAGGAAATCAAGGAAATCTGAATAATGATAACCAGAGTAACATTAACGTGGTTAATGAAAATCCAAGCATCAATAACAATGGAAACTGAATGGATAATAGTGCCGTTCAACATATAGTGGCACAAGGATCCATAGATGCAATGCCATTTATTATTCAAACGATTCAAGAAGCGAATAATAAAAGTAAGCATAGCAGTAAGCGACTAATTGAACCAGAACACAGCGTAAACAATGGACCTATACTTCAAATACCCATTCCCAAAAGGAGAAGAACCGTGTCTTACGGTTGTTCTTATAAAGAATTCTGGTCTTGTAAACCAATGGAATTCTCGGGTAACGAAGGGGCCATTGCAACCCTACGCTGGATAGAGAAAACTGAGGCAGTCTTAAGAATAAGCAAGTGTGCTGAAGAAGATAAGATATTGTTTGCTTCTAATATGTTTAAGAATTCAGCACTAGAATGGTGGAACACTATCCTCCAATCAAGAGGAAGTGATAGAACCTATAATATGGAATGGGGAGAATTTAAGGATAAGGTAGAAAGGAAATTCTGCCCACCCAATGAGAAGGAACAGATAGCAAACAAATTCCTAAACCTTAGAATGACTGGTGTGGATAGTAAGGGATACACTAAAATATTCTTTGAATATGCTAGAATAGTGCCAACTCTTGCTTCACCTGAACCAGTGTTAATATCCCGTTATATCTGGGGATTAATTGGAGAGATAAGACACGTAGTCAAGGCAGCTAGACCTCAAACCATAGAAGAAGCTGTAGAACTAGCAAATACCTTGACAGATGAATTAGTTCATACCCGGGAGGAGGATCAAAGGAGGAACCTAACCCAGAAACTCACACAAGAATTTCGTTCTGGAAATTTTAATCGTGGGAAAAATATAGGTTCTACCTCTACACCCTACTGTAAGAATTGCAAAAGAAAGCATTCAGGAAGATGCTCCATATACTGTAACTTTTGCAAAATATCGGGACACAAGGAAGAAAACTGCAGGAAGAAAGCTAATAACAGGATATGTTACAACTGCGGAGAACAAGGTCATATCAAGCCTAATTGCCCAAAATTAGCTCCAGCTACAAACAACAAGAATACTTAAAATGCTAGAGCATTTGTTATGACTGCAGATGAAGCTAAAATGATTCCAGATGTCATAGCTGGTACGTTTTTAGTTAATGATGTTTTTGCTAAAGTATTATTTGACTCTGGTGCAAACCAAAGTTTTATTAATACATCATTTTGCAAATTTCTAAATCAGTCATTAACTAAACTACCACAAGAATGCTTAGTAGAAACAGCTAATAGAGAAACTGTTAGGATTTCTGAAATCTTGTAGGGAGCAAGCATAGAAATTTTAAATCAGAAATTTAGTGCAAACCTTTATCCCATGAATCTGGCAGGATTCGATGTTGTTTTAGGAATGGATTGGTTAATAGCCAATAAAGCCAGTATTTTATGTGATCAAAAGTCAATTCAAGTAAATTCACCAAAAGGTAAAACGATCACAATTAAAGGAGATAAACCACCTAGAACTACAAAATTCATCTCGGTGATGAAAACTGCAAGTTATATAAGAAAATGATCATTAGTGTATTTGATTTCTATAATCACTAACACTAAAGGAAATGATTTAAAAGATATTACAGTAATATCTCAGTTTTCAGATGTATTTCCAGAAGAATTGCCAGGGCAACCTCCAGATAGGGAAGTTGAATTTAGAATCCATTTAATACCAGGAACAGCACCGATTGCCAAAGCACCTTATCGTTTGGCACCTGCAGAAATGCAAGAATTGAAGAAACAATTGGATGAATTATTAGAGAAAAGATTTATACAGCCAAGTTCATCACCATGGGGAGCGCCGATACTGTTTGTTAAAAAGAAGGACGGATCGATGCGTATGTGCATTGACTACCGTGAATTAAACAAGGTTACGATTAAGAATCGGTACCCATTACCGAGAATCGATGATCTGTTTGATCAACTACAAGGAGCTCGATTTTTCTCTAAAATTGATTTAAGGTCAGGATATCATCAATTAAAGGTACAGGAAGAGGACATTCCTAAGACCGCATTCAGAACAAGGTATGGTCATTATGAATTTACTGTCATGCCATTTGGTTTAACCAATGCCCCAGCTGCATTTATGGACATGATGAACCGAATATGTAAGCCATATTTGGATAAATTCATAATCGTCTTCATAGATGATATTCTCATTTACTCTAAGAATAAAGAGGATCATGCAAAGCATTTGCACGCACTTTTAAGTTTATTAAGAAAGGAAAAACTTTATGCTAAATTTTCTAAGTGCGAATTTTGGTTTGAACAGGTACAATTTCTTGGACATTTAGTTAACCATGAAGGAATTCATGTGGATCCCACAAAGATCGAGGCGATTACTAAATGGAAAACCCCTGAGTCACCAACTGAGGTTAGAAGTTTCTTAGGATTGGCCGGTTATTATAGAAGATTTATTCAAAATTTTTCTAGAATAGCCATCCCTTTAACTAAGCTAACCTGTAAATCTGTTAAGTTTGAATGGGGAATAAAACAAGAAGAAGCCTTTAGAATCCTTAAGCATAAATTAACTCATACACCCATATTAGCATTACCAGAAGGAGCTGAAGACTTTGTAGTCTATTGTGACGCTTCTAAATTAGGTTATGGATGTGTATTGATGCAACGATAAAAGGTTATAGCCTATGCATCTAGACAACTTAAGAATCATGAAGAGAATTATTCAACCCATGATTTAGAGTTAGGAGCTATAATTTTTGTTTTTAAGATTTGGAGACATTACCTTTATGGTAGTAAGTTTACCATATTCACTGATCATAAGAGTTTAAGGTATATTTTCAAGCAAAAAGAATTGAATATGAGACAAAGACGCTGGATGGAGATGCTTAGTGATTATGATTGTGATATCCAGTATCATGAAGGAAAAGCAAATGTAGTAGCAGATGCTTTAAGCCGAAAATATCATGAAAAGTCAAAAAGGGTACGTTCTCTTAAATTAAATCTACAAGTAGATTTAAATAATCAAATAAGAGAAGCACAAGAATCAGTAATCAAGGATGATGCTGAAAAATTAAAAGGTATGCTAAAAGAATTAGAACAAGGAACAGATGGAATTTGGAGATTCCATGATAAGAGAATGTGGATACCTAAATTAGGAAACCTACGTCATCGTATATTAGAAGAAGTCCATAAGTCCAAATATACGATGCATCCAGGAAATGATAAGATGTACCAGGATTTAAAGAAAAATTTCTGGTGGATAGGAATGAAAAAGGATATAGCAGCCAATGTTTCTAAATGTTTAACCTGTTCACAAGTCAAAGCTGAACACCAGAAGCCCTCAGGTCTATTACAACAGTTAGAAATGCCATTATGGAAATGGGAATTAATAACAATGGATTTTGTTACTAAATTACCCAAAACAAAGAAAGGAAATGATACAATTTGGGTGATTGTAGATAGGCTAACCAAGTCAGCTCATTTTCTACCAATGAAGGAAACTTTCAGTATGGAACAGTTAGCTAAATTATATGTAAATGAAATTGTTTCTTTATATGGAATTCCTTTATCAATTGTTTCTGATAGGGATAGCCGATTTACCTCTCATTTTTGGTCAAGTTTCCAAAAGGCAATGGGAACCAAGTTAAATTTGAGCACGGCTTATCATCCTCAAACGGATGGACAAAGTGAAAGGACAATTCAGACAATGGAGGACATGCTTAGAGCTTGTGTAATTGATTTCAGAGGTAATTGGGACGATCACTTACCTTTAATAGAATTTTCTTATAATAATAGTTATCACACAAGTATCAATGCTGCACCATTCGAAGCACTTTATGGACGAAAGTGACGAACCCCAGTCTGTTGGGTAGAAATTGGGGAAAAGCAACTATCTGGACCTGAGATAGTACAAGAAACAACCGACAAGATCATTCAAGTCAAGGAACGACTGAAAGTAGCACGTGATCGACAAAAGAGCTATGCAGATAACTGACGCAAACCCTTGGAATTTCAAGTAGGAAATAAAGTATTATTGAAGGTCTCTCCTTGGAAAGGAATAGTAAGATTCATAAAAAGGGGAAAGCTAAGTCCCAGGTATGTTGGACCTTTTGAGATTATTAGAAGAATAGGACCTGTAGCCTATCAGCTACAACTGTCAGAGGAAATGGCAGGAATACATGATGTATTTCATGTATCTAATCTCAAAAAGTGTTTAGCTGACGAATCACTGATAGTACCTCTTAAGGATATAGAGGTAAATGAACAACTCAAATTTGTAGAAAAGCCTCTACAGATTGAGACAGGAAAGTCAAGAACCTCAAGCATAAGAGACTAGTCTGGTCAAAGTGAAGTGGGACGCCAAAAGAGGACCTGAATATACATGGGAGCTTGAATCTGAAATGCAACGGAAATATCCGCATTTGTTCCAGTAGATCTCGAGGACGAGCTCTAAAACAAGGTGGGGAGGATGTAACAATCCTCAATAAACCGACACTCTCGATAACTTTTACGACACCCTAATATATTTTAGAACGTCCCAATATGTCCCAAAATACACCCCATATGCGAAAGCGGGCTTTAAATATATTAAATAATATTAAAAATAATTAAAAATCTGAAAGTTAAGTTGAGGCGGGTCGCGTAGGACCTCACTGTAGGATCGTTTGCACGACCAAACGAGCCGTTCAGAAGAGATCTCGTCCAATACGAGAGGCGGAATCAAACGTATCGGATTTATTTCAGCTACAAACACACGAGAAACACTTTAACTATCTCTTGTATTGATTTAATGACGATTACAGACCTGGAGATACTTCGGCAGAGCTTCGCTACCGGAATCGAACAAGTTACAAATGAAAATAACAAGTCCACTATTTATACTAACTACACTTCGTTTGAACAAGCATCTCCAGTTCATACGAACTGGCCACTTCGTTTGAACTGGCCACTTCGTTTGAACTGGCCACTTCGTTTGAACTGGCTTGTTCACCTTTGTATCCTGTTAATCTTGAACTGTGTGACTTGTTTCATCTATTCTATTACATGACTCGATACAAGACGAAGTCGACAGACGTATGCACCAACAGACTCCCCCTCGGATGTTGACGAGTCTTCGGTATGCCTTCAGAACATCTTCAGTCTTGATCAGTCTTCAAGCTCTCTCCAAAGTATCTGACAATGTAAGCATCCTAAATCTCTATCTTCTTTTCTTCTCTTTCTTATCAGCAATAACAGCATCTGGCTTTAACCAATCAGAAACCTTGCTTTTTCATCTTCAGACTCCCCCTTTCAATCAACTAGGGATCATAGACTGGCTAACCTGCACATTCTCTACCTCAAAGTAAATTTCACAAATTTAAAATTTAACGAATTTAATCTCACTTGCAGGTATTAAACACTCAATAAATGATTTTTACAATATTAATCTTTGATAAACCACTTGAAGAAATATCATTTTTCAACACCACACACACTCCCAACCTGTTCGTCATGTTCAGCACTCGGAATTTTGAAAATCAGCTTTTCAACATTAGTTGTCTAAAATCTTTTTGAATTTTCAAAAAAATTATGCTAAAACACACCGAAAATCTTTTTGAATTTTGAAATAAAAAAAAAATGCAGTAAAGAAATATTTACACACACTATTTTTGTGAGTTTGTGTAAAAGGATCATATCAGTTTTTTAGACAAATCACCAACACCGTTAAGCTTTATACATTTTAAGTTTTAAACGATTCACTTTGATTGTCGATATACTGATCCATTTTAAATCCTCACACAAATTTCAATTTACTCAAGATACGATTTAGATGTCTTATGAACTTAGCTCATTCATGTGTCCCACCTCTTGAATATACTCCCGTATCCAGAATCCCAATATTCAGTCTTACAGGTGAGTATACTACAATGATATCTGTACATAAATTAGGTAAGGCGAGGGCCGAGAGATCTCAGGTCGATACTTCCGTATACGCAGAGAGATATCAGCTTCGACTTTACGGTATCTCCCCTTTAGAGGATCTTTTAGCTACAACAGCAGCGACTATCAATTTTATTGTTTCATCTGCATGCTGAGGGTTTATGCTATGTTTCAAGCATTTGCGAAAAGTATTATCCAAGGACTAGGTCAGAACTTCCATTCAGCAGAAGTCCCGGAATAATACCCCAGACATCATTGAGTATAAAAACCTAGTATATCAGAATACGAGACCTTTCAAACGAGATTTCAGGGGTTACCTATATATCCAAGTAGTGTTCCCCACGAATTTCAAAAATTTGAAATTTTAGGTTTATATCCCGAATAAATCTACTAAATGTGCGAAAACCTATCGACACATCATCAGTGAGACCGTTTATCACAATTTGACTTTCCAATTCTTTAGCATGTTGTGACAGTCCACTGATGTACTATCATTTCCTCTTTTGTACAACAAAACTCATTTTTGATTTTATCATGTTTTTGTCTTTTTCAAATTTTCTAATGTTTTTGGATTTTCTGAAAATTTTACTCCCCCTAAATGCAAACACATTTTAGGAAATTTGAAAACAAACTATACAATAAAGTGACAACTGATATCGAATCGCTTCAATTCGCCATCCACTTGGCATAAACAATCAGAACTCCCCCTTACAACAAACTATTTTCCCATTTTGATTTCAAAACACTTAAGTTTGTATTAATCAAATGGTTTTTCCGGAAAATTAGTTTTGTTGATTTTACAACTTGTAAAGTTAGGGGTTCATCATGTTGTTTTTCCAAACAATCATTTGAAAGTATGGTCCAATCAAGTTCAACTTAATGACCTTGATTAACCACTTGTCAAAGAAAACCTTCAACAATCACTAGCAGGTTCACTTATCCATCATAACCACTTTCACATCAAAATATAACAATTTAAATATACCACCTGTACTTTACCAACTTTACCACATGTAGGATAAATTGCTAAGAAAGATGCCGATTCCTGCTCCACTCTTACCAACCTGGGAGCTCCGGCAAGTCAGAGTTTTAGTTTGGAAATAATTTCCCCCAAGGCTGACCATCCTTGGGAGATTCTGGAACACATCTGTCCCACCAGCACTTTGATTTGTAGAATTCTTTAGCACCTTTCACTTTTCCTGCAACCATCTTACCAAAAATATGTTTAACATTTCCATTAAACACCTTTTCAGCATCAAATTCTTTCTTATCAGCAAAGAATTGATCTGAAATCTCAACCCTTCCTTTTGATTTCAGATAATCTTTTGTTAATGACGGAAAGTTTTCCTCGTTCATCTCAGGAACGGAATTATCAACCTTTTTCTCAACCAAAGACTCCTCTGATTTTATGGAATCAGATTCATTGTCAGAATTACCCTCAGATTTAACCACCCACTTTTGTTTACTCAAATCACCTCTTCTTTTGTAAAACCTTTTTGAACTTTCTCCTTCCTCAGAAGTAGAATTTTCAAACTGTTTAACATTTTTCACAGGTTGTTCTTTCTTATCAACACAAGTCTTTCTCAAAACAGAGTTAGAAGAAACTTTCTGTTTTTGGTAGTTGGTCTTGGGGCAATTCCAAGCTATATGTCCAACTTCTTGGCATTTGAAACAGGTTCTTCTGTCAACTCTTTCAACAAACTTTCTCACATTCTTCTTCACTTCAGCAAGAAACTCTTGATTCGACTGCTTCCAGAATGGTTTCTTCTGTTCATCCTCTGAACTTCCTCCTGAAACAAATTTTGTTTTTGGTTTATAAGTTTTCTGATTTTTATAGTTTTCTGAAGAATTGAAACCAAGACCTTTCTTTTTGAGATTACCATTATGGTTTGATTTCTTTTGAAAACCTGAACCATAACCGTAACCCTTTTTCTTGTTCAATCTCTGTTGAACTCTTGAGGTGTACTTTTTATGTTTTTCAGCAAGATTTAAATCTTTTATTTCAGAAATATTAATTTCTATCAATTTGAAAACCTGTTTGATCATTTCAGTTTTAACACTTCTTATTGGAAATTCCTCATCAGAATATAATTTGTCTGAATCATACAAAGTATAAGCCACTTTGATTGACCCGTCATTCAAATTAGATTTTGATAACATAAATTCTCTATTGTAAACCCTGTTAACCGGTGAACTCGGACTCCTCTCAGACGAACTCTGACTTTCAGACTTAGACTCCGACTTTGACTCTTCATCCGTATCTAACACCTGATCGACAACTTTCTTTACTAACTCAGACTCATGATCAGTGTCAGACGCTGTGAATGTAACATCAATGTTGTCTGGTAATTCATCAATGATTTCAGACTTTAACTTGATGTTGACTGCCTTTTTTAGACGCTCCTCGTTAGGATTCCTTGGAGAATAAGTTTCATGGATCGGGGGCGGACATCTGTTATACTTGACACTTGGTTTCTTACCAGTATCAGTATCTTCAATCTTTTTATCCATGAATGCGTCCAGACCTGCAACAGTAGGATAAACACGATCAATCAGATAATCACATGTAGTATAACTCAACAGTAATCGTTTAATCCTTTCACTTTCGATTTTTTCAAGCTCCACTTCTTTCTTCAGCTTAGCACAATCTTCAATATATTCATTGATAACACTCTGCTTTGTCATTAATGTTGCGCTCATTTTGTCATTTGCTTTTTCGATTTCTGTATTTGTCTTTTTCAGACGATCAACTGTGTTGTTGAGCACATCATATGACTCTTTCACATACTTCACATCGCACAGCAAATCTTCTTTAATCTTCTCTAAATCAGCAATCTTCTTATCTTTCTCCTCACAAACTTTGCAAGATTCTGAACACTTCAAACATGGTTTTTCAACTTCAACCATTTTTTCAACTATCTTTTCAACCTCAACGATTTTCTCGACTTCAACAAGTTTTTCAACTTCAACTACCTTTTCTATCTCGACAATCTTTTCAACAACTTTCTCTACTTCAACAATTTTCTCCACAACTTTCTCAATTACTTGATCAACATTTGCTTCTCCAGCTTCTGTCTTTGTCTTTTCCTCAGCTTGCATTTTTTCTGCTTCCAGCTCTTTCCTCAATCTTGCAATCTTCTTTTGATACACCATTTCCATTTTATCTGCAAAAAACAAATTAAAACTAGTAGGATCAATGCCTTTTCTAGCTTTGTTGAGATGTTCTTCCTCATCATCGGTATCCACATCGCTTCCAAGATCTGGAAAAATTGGAATTCTTTTCTGATTAGTCTCATTTTCACCCTGAATTCTTGCAACACAAGCTGAACCAGGTATGTATTTGTCCCAACTAAATCCTTCAGCAACAAATTCATCATCTTGATGGATAAGTAAAGCTTTCTTCTTTCCATCTTCAATAGCATGAGCATGTGTAGTTTGTGGTTGTTGAGCAATCTGATGAAAAATTGATTTCTGATAATAGTTGTTCTTTTCTTGATTCCCGGTTGCTTCTTTGCTTTTGCACTCTCTTTTAAAGTGTCCTTTTCCTTTGCAACGGAAACAGGTAACTTTTGATTTGTCAAAACCCAGTTGAGAAGTAGCCATTCCTCGAAATTCATCTCTACCAGTAATTTCTTGAAACTTTTCAGCTCTTCTCCAAGCACTCGCTAAACACCATTTTATATCCATCAGCTCAAGTTCTTCAGCATCAATTTGGTCGTAATCCTCTTTGGTAAGCATCGGATTACCAATCTTCCCACCTATCAAACTTTCGTAAGATTCTAACATAGCAACCAGTGATGCCATGTGTTGCTTGGCAACTTCCGGAGACAAATTCTGACCATTTTGAATGTTTAAGGTAACATTGCACTGAAGATTTGTTGAGTTTTGTCGTTGAGAACTTGATGTTGTGCTGTTTGGATCAATACTAGAGAATGATGAAGAATATCCACCACTTTGAGTCACATTACTACTCTTTGTTCCAGACGAACTTTCAGCACTAAAACCAGTTTGAATCTTCGGGCTAGAACTGGGAGTAGTCTCAAACTTGTTTCCTCGATAATACAAACTGACATCTTGTTTTGCATTTGGATTCGTCATTATAGCAGTCTTTTGAATATCCAGCTCTTGTTCCTCAATCTTCTGGATAAACTATGCCAAGTTCATACTCTCAGTCTTCCTTATGAGTTTCACAATCATCAGATAAGTTCCCCACTTCTGTTGGGGTAATGCCTCTGCTAACTTATCAACCCACTCATCGTCATCTTTCTGAATATCCAATCTTTTCATTTCTAGAACCAGATGACAGTATCTATCTATTGTTTCCTTTGTGGTTTCATGATCAAATGCAGTAAATATGTCAAACGACTTCTTCAATAAGGCCTTTTTGTTTTTGATCATATCAGCACTCCCTCGGAATTTCTGAAGTAAAGCTTCCCATATTGATCTAGCAGTTCCATTATGTTGAAGTAAGATAAAGATATCTTCTTTAACAGCTTGCTGTAAAATGCTGATCATCATCTTCTCACTAGTGTATTTCAACTTATCAGCTTCAGTAAAATCATTGAAACCCTTTTCCAACCCACGTTCATTCTTTGGTTTCTCGTAATCTTTCAGTAAAGAACACCAAGCATCGAATCTGTAAGCCTGAACCCAATTCTCAAAACGGTTTTTCCAACCTTGAAAATCTTCGATATACATCAACTTTGGTGGCTTTTGATGAGTTCCCGTTTCATTTTCACTGTATAAATTCTCTGCAGCTGTAACAGGAGCAACAGGCGTAGCAAACGCGTTGTAGAATTCTTCGTCCATGTTTCGAAAAATTTGAGATACTTCGGGAAACACCTGGCAAGTACCTGGAGACACACAAACACAACACAATCAGTTTAAATGCTTATCAATTAACTGAATAAGACTGGTACTTTAACTGGTGAATTTTCTGTGCGGACTGAACGTTGACCAACTGTGCAGGCTTCTAGGACTCAGATCAAAATCAAACGACCTTTGAAACTTTTGAACTCTAAACTGTACGAACTGACAGACACCACGACTCAAAACACTCGACCTGAGTAAACACTGTGCGAAGTGAACATATTTGTTATCAACACATACAAACCCACAACAATATTTTTTAAAGTTTCACACACTTTTATGCACTATCACGTGAAAAGCAATTCAATCGTACATTGTTATCAAGCTGTCATCATTCACAATCAAGATCAATCATATTTCAAGCAAGTTGATGATTTAATGAACCGATATGTGGTTAACTATGATTGGACCTCTAATTATATGGTCACATGCAATGTTGACAATCTAGGTTCAATTTTGATTATCTTTTTTTTTTTTAAAAATGCGACTGACATTTATAAGAAACAATTCAATATCACATGCACTGATGACCGATCAACATTTAATACCAAACTTAACTTCACGTGACCTGAACCAGTTTCACACTACACAATGCATTATCAAGCGGTTCACATAATTCAATGCATTTTCAAGCGGTGAGAATGTTTCAAACGGTCAACCACTCTCAAACTGTTACCCCAATATTTCAAACTGTCATGTGCAATTTCAAACGGACACATGCAAACAACAACAATGAACTTCTCAATGGCCGACACTCTCACATGCAACCTGTTTCGATGAACAGTTGTATGATATTAAAGATGCTGATTGGACCAATAGACTTTGTAGACAACTGAAATTCACGTGATGTCAGTACTTTCGATCTGAAATCAACATTAAAAGGACTGAACAACTTTCATGCGACCTTTCAAATGAACTGTCTTTCAAACAAAACTGAAATCTTCATACGAACTAAGATTCAGACGAACTAGACTCTTATGCGAACTGGATTATGTTTAAACGGACAGAAGTTTAGACGAACTGTGATTCAAACAACCTGATTACTTTCAAACGGACTGTCAACCTTAAACGAACTGACAACCTTCGTATGAACTGAGATTCTGCTTATTTCAAACGAACTAACACATTACAAACGACCTGGAAGCACTTCGTATGACATGGTTAAACAATTCATGCGAACTGAAGTTATTTTCAAACGAACTGATGCATTATTTGTTCAAACGATCTGATGTTTTTGTCCAATTTTATCAAGTTTTCGGTTGGATTAGAGTCTGATATGTTCAAGGATTGTTCTACTATGAATTCCGAACACAATGATATGTTTATCATTCAAAATCGTCCACTGAAACGTTCTAGATCTGAGATCGAAGTTCCGGTTAGTGTAATATGGATCTGAAATGAACTGAATATTCTTTCAAACGATCTGATGAGATTTTTATAAAATTGATCACTTTTTAGTTTGTTATAAGATCTGAAACTTTCACAGATTGTCTAAACCACAGTTTCGCACAAAATACTTGAAAATTAAGTCATTTTATCCAGAAAATCTAGGTTAATTTTAAAAAACGTGACAGTATGGAGTAGAAATCAGAATTTAATGACGAATATTGGCTGAAATAGCAAGAGCTCCTCCTCCTGAGCTCTGATACCACTTGTAGGATCGTTTGCACGACCAAACGAGCCGTTCAGAAGAGATCTCGTCCAATACGAGAGGCGGAATCAAACGTATCGGATTTATTTCAGCTGCAAACACACGAGAAACACTTTAACTATCTCTTGTATTGACTTGATGACGATTACAGACCTGGAGATACTTCGGCAGAGCTTCGCTACCGGAATCGAACAAGTTACAAATGAAAATAACAAGTCCACTATTTATACTAACTACACTTCGTTTGAACAAGCATCTCCAGTTCATACGAACTGGCCACTTCGTTTGAACTGGCTTGTTCACCTCTGTATCCTGTTAATCTTGAACTGTGCGACTTGTTTCATCTATTCTATTACATGACTCGATACAAGACGAAGTCGACAGACGTATGCACCAACACTCACCTCAACCATACGCAGGCCGCGAGTGTCCCAAATTGTGGCGCAGCCCTGGGCCGCCACGTAGCCCAACACCCGGCTAAGCTAGTTGTCGAATCAGCCCAGCTACGCGTTGACCCAGCTTTGACGCGGGCCGCGTAAGCCCCCCTTATGTTTCACGCGGGCCACATGAGACCCAAGTTCAGCACCTATGTAAGAAAGCAACGGGTTTTCGTTTTCCGTCGTTCATTCCTTTCATTCTCAATCTCAATTTCTGATAGTAGAGATAATACGCGGGTATTATACCCCCCTAATTAGCGAGGTTCTGCTCCGTTGTAAGTATTATAAACCCAGTTTCGTAGTAGATACGATGCCCGATTAATTTAGGGTTCCGTAACAACTGTCGTGGTTCTGCCCGACGTAGTTGTTGGAATGTCGTCTCGGGGAGGGTATCATTAATATTTTCAAAGGGTTATGATACTAACCTATGTACATTTGTGTAAATTATAGATTATTCCTAGGAAACCCTTACTCGAAGTCTAAGATAGCAATGTGAGTTTATCCAATTTTTGTTAACATTTTTGTAACGTTTTACAAAACCTTAATTATTTTTACAATGTGATTAAGCGGTGATTGAGTCTTTGTAGTTCTTCAATTACTGCCGGTATGTTGGGGTTTTGTATACAAAATTTACTACTGCGTGTAGTAAGTCGGGATGACAGTACGTTACCATTGGACAACGAGTTAGCCAATGTGTAATATGACCCGCAAGTCAGGATTGACAGTACTGAATGAGTAATTGTGTAGAAATAAACAATGTGATCGCTCTCAATACTGTTTTAATTGATAAAATGTTTTTTGATTAAACTGGAATTCACTCACCAGTATTTCCCACTGACAAATGTTTTTAAAACGCGTTTTAGGTAACACAATGTGACAGCCAATTAGTAAAAACCAGCTGGAGAGCACTGAAGGCTTGGAAAAAATGTGGCTATAAAAATTACATAAAAGACGATGTTTTAAATTCAATAAAATAGGGTTTATCCCTATAAATGTATTGTAATAAGAAACTTGGGTTTTACCCATGTGATTATTAATATAAAAAATGGTGGTTTTACTCTGATAAACATTTCCTAACTACGGTCCTGATGTAATTTCCGCTGCCAAATTAACCAACTGATACCACCGAAATCTGAGTTCGCGTCCGCCCGTTCCCGGGACAGATAAGGGATCGGGGGTTGCGACAGTTTATGTTCATTTTCGTTCGTTAAGGAAATTCAGTTGTTCACGAACAGTTCGTGAACACCGATCTCGAACACAAACGAGCGCAAGTGAACACAAACGAACGCAAGCAAATAAAAAAGAACGCAAACGAAATTTAACTTGAACATAAAAAAATAAAAATATTGTTATCCTTAAACATTGGATATAAGTAGTTAAATACAACCATCAAATAATAAATCAAAACACAAGAAATCTAATACACCACCAAACGATGAATCAACTTTAACTAACTTAGACAAAATTATCCCCAAAAATGTCTTAGCATGTCCAAATTTTAGCTAACTTAGAAAAAAAATAGGGTTTCAAGTTTTCAATATGTTTAGATATAAGGTTTATTATTTATTATTTCTTAATACGAACACAGACGAATGTAACCGAACATATTACCGAATGTTCACGAACGTAGTCGAACGAACGAGACCTATGTTCATGTTTGTTCGCTAAGCTAACCAGCTACCCGAACGAAATTTTTTGTTCGTGTTCGTTCGTTAAGCTAATCGAACGAACATAAACGAACTTCCCGCCGAACGGTTCACGAACTGTTCGCTGAACATTCGGTTCGTTTACAACCCAATTCTTTGGTGATAGTGGATACTATTAATCTAACCCATTTGTAGTTCTTACATTTTTAATTTCCTTGGATAGTAATATTATATAAAAAATAAAATAGTAAGAAATGTAATAAAAAATATCAATGGAAAGTATTTACAAACTAAGGGGCATAGCGGATAACTGTCGGGTACTGACCTGGAGACTTTTGGACCAGATATGTAAATACCAAGGGAGTTTTGGATCAGATATGTGAGTATGTGACACTGTTACAAAAAAAATATGGAAGATGCATAGTAGCTTTTCATATATGAAAACTACTATTGTAATTTTTCAAAATATAGTAGTGGGGTAGAGAAATGATGAATGAGATGTAGTGAAGTTTTAGTAATTTTTTTTTTTTTTTTAAATTTTAAAGATAAGTGAGGGGCTGATGGATGAAATGTGAATGCTCTAAGTCTTCAAAAGCAAAAAGGTGAAAATGATCGCTAATAGAGGCATTAACTAGGCTAGTGGTATTGTGGTGTGGGTTTGAACATCTGAATAATGTTAGGTAATATGTAGGAGTACAAAGTTGCTGCAAACACTAATATAAATGGTACAAATATCTTTTAGATTAAAAATTAATTCATATACCCCTATTAATCTTAGCTACATAAATTTATTAGGTTTGTACGCAAGGGGAGGCCATGTCATTTGACGGAAATGGAAGGCTGTGGACAAACATATAAACATAAAAAATATTCAAACCATTAAGGTTTAGTCGCCACAACACCATCCAAATTAGGCCTGTAAACGAACCGAACGTTCATGAACTGTTCATGAACTTGTTCGGCGGGAAGTTCGTTTATGTTCGTTTATTTAATAAATGAACGAACACGAACAAAAAAATTTGTTCGTTTAATTAAATGAACGAACATGAACACACCTTGTGTTCGTTCATTTATGTTCGTGAACGTTCGTTTATGTTCGTAAATGTTCGTTTATATTTTAGTGAATACATAAATAGTTATGTTTATATAAATATTAGGTTTTCTAACTACTTATATAAATATAACTAATTAGTAATTAAGTTTTCTAATAATAAAAAAAGAAATTTTAAATTTTTTCTTAGATCGTAACTGATCACTTACCTAATATTTATATATAAAAAACTACTTAAATTTAGTATCATGAACCCTAATTTAGATGTGTTTTCGGATGAACTATAATATATTAGACTTGACTGTTTGTGCTCACTAAGGTTAAATCGTGTTTGTTTATATTTATTCAATTACGTCATTTGTGTTTGTTTATGTTTGTTTAATCATGTCAATTTATGTTTGTTTATGTTTATTCAAATATATTCAGTTAATCTTTTTTTGTTTATGTTCGTGAACTGTTCGTTTAGGTCATTAAACGAACGAACATAAACGAACACGAACATGCCCGTTTTCTTAATGAACGAACACGAACAAAAAAATGTGTTCGATTATATGTTCGAGTTTGTGTTCGTGTTCGGTCAAAATTAAATGAACGAACACGAACATGCCTATGTTCGTGTTCGTTCGGTTCATTTAAAGGCCTAATCCAAATAACCCCATGGTCCATTTGAGCTATGGTTTGTGCGCGCCATTCGGTATTTTCTACACTTCCTTCTCCAGATAACCATTAAGGAAACAGGTTATGTATTGATACGATTGTTACATGATATGATGATATTGTTTTTTTTTTCATGACAACTAAGTTGAATATTATAGCCGACCTAGCTTAATATCTGTTTATTTTCGTGTATCTCATTCAAATTGTGACCATTAAAACCACAAGTCACGATTATCGTTTTCATCCTAAAATAAGTGAGTATCTCACATCATATACGTCAAAACAGATGATAAATGGTATACTCACTAGTAAGATGGACTCTCATGCATACCTTGATACGAGAATGTGTTGTGAGTGGATGAACACAGGTCGGTAAGTATAAATCATACCTAATCATATCCCCAAGTCATATGATTACATCTTATTGTTGAGTTTAAGAGGAAAATAATATCGATAATCGTCATAGGATGCTTATCTAAATGCTAACTGGTTGAACAACAAGTGTGTTTTGCATGACCGTACACTGATATGATTCTCTTACCCTCGAAACTCGCAAAAAGAATGTCTGTAAATATTTATTTATTGCTTTCCATCTTTACATTTGAAAAACGAAAAATACCAAAAAGTTTTTAGGTGTGTTTTAATATAAACTTTATAAAAACCAAAAAGATTTTGCTTCTGGCTTATTTTTGATTGACCGATGTTGGAACTCAGATCTATTCCACATAAAACCGTGACTGAAAGCCAGAAAACAATCGCATCTTCATAATGGTCGAAGTAGACAAGTTTTGAAAGTTAAATATCTAAAATTGAACAATTTTGAAACTTTCAAAGTGTTGTCGGTTGGTAGTTGAATAAGAGTTGGTCTCATGTGTGTCGTCTGTTAATTTTGTTTAAAATCAATCTTTAGTGAGGTTTTCAATTGAAAATTTTCTAAGATTGGTTAAATCCCTAGCGGTTGTTCTCATTAGGCGTTTAGCTCTGATGTGGGTGCAGATGTGGCATTCGAACCAGCTAAAGGCAAAGAGAATGTGTCAGATGACAAGCTGTGGAGTGACGACACGATATGGATGCAATAAGAGGATCAAGATGATCAAGTTGCAGTTGACCACTCATCAACATCACTCTGAAGCCTTGAAGATCAAAGATTCATGAGCAACATTCAAGGGGGAGTCTGTTGATAAACCTCTTGACTGTGACACGTGAAGATTTATGAAGATCTGCTAGTGTGAAGAACGAACCATCACCAGCAACATCCAAGGGGGAGTTTGTTGGTGCATTTTTATGTGGATGTGGCTCGGTTCGGTTCAAGACCGAAGTCGACGACATTCCTCCGTCGTGCAACCCGAAAGAACGACATGCTACGAATGACGAAGACACGAGAATGAGACGATTGGATGATGATGAAATCATCATCATCATCATCATGATGTCATCATCTCACATGTAATAATTGAAAACTTCTATATCGATATGTACATCAAAGTTTGTATATGGATATATATTCTTATATATATATATATGTAACTGTATGTATCGATATGTATGCATGTATATCGATAGGTATATGCATATATCGACAGGAATCATAGGATTATCATGTTATATCGATGTGTGTCTTATATTTCGATGTATATCGATGAGAGTCCAGTGTGTCAATGTAATACATCTCCTGGTTTGTGTATAAATACCAGCAGATGTCTTTGTTTAAAGGAGAGAGCTTGCAAGAGCTAGAGAGAGTGTAGTGAGAGAGAGTTCTGGTGAGTTCTTTATATTTGTCAAATATTGTACCGAAACTCCGTCGAAATCAATATATAGAACCATTAATCATTGATATCTTTGCGTATTGTTCATTCTCTCGCTCGGTTTGTGTCGTAGCTTGGATTCCGCACTCGCTACGGCATCCAAAACAAGAAATCATCATAGTTCGACGATCCACATCGGGACCTACATTAATCTTGGACAATTGCCCAGATCAGATTTGGCACCAATAACTAAACGGTATTATATATTCCGGTCACAACTAACCTTAATTATATATAATTATAATTTGCAACATATTTGGGCATTATGGGTTGTACCATGGTGCTTAGTGGGTTGTACCCACTAAAGACCATTTTATTATATGTGATGCATTGATGTTTGTATAGTGTGCATCGAGGTGTATAGTAGTTTGTATCAAAACATTGGGTTGATTTTCTCCACCTTTGTCACATGTGTCCCAAAACTTTTAAGAACAAGAGGGTTTTTATTTAACCCTATCCTTCCAGAGATATTACTTTCTTTATCTCATTCTCAACCATTTCTCTCTAGACATCAAGCTCTCTACTCTCTACTCTTTTTTCCAACAACGGGTGTGCTCCGCCGTTGCAGGCGGCTCCGGCCTTGTTGGTTATTGATGTGTGATGGTTGTTGATCCGTCATTACCGGTGGCTCCGGCCGTCTTTGGTGGTGGCCGAAGGCTATGATGATGAGGTAGGATGGGTGATGGTTATTGATGTGTGATGGTTGGTTATTGTTTTGTGCTTTTGTGGCTGTACGGTTTGTTGATTCTACCGACGATAACGGTGTCCTGCCTCTTGGTATGCCAACTCCGGTTGCAGCCGTGACGACACTAAGCCATTGTTTCTTGGCGATGAAGAATTCGACAAATCTGAGCCTATCTTTACGTTTTTATTTAGGTTTTACTTTCTTTTTTTGACCTTTTGTTTTAGTATTGGGTTTTTATTTTGAGTGATATGTGATGAGTAGACCATTTGGTGTGGTGTTTTAGTGATGCTGGTGGACACAAAAATTCTTCGGTGACTGCAAATTTGGAAAGATTAATTTGTTGCAAATCTATCTTAGAGTTTTCGGTGAATGAGAATTAATTGTTCATAAAATGAATTGATAAGATATTCAGAACATGATCCAGAGTATATATACATACATATATGGCGGATAACCGTCATGCCCTATATCTAATAATAATAACATAAATAATGAAACTTATAATACCTAGCTTATAAACCTAAATAATTCTGTCTAACACCCTCCCTTAAGCTAGACTATTTCAGCATCATGTGCAGTAGATGTTTGAGCCGCAGAAAGTCTTTCGGCTGCAAGGCTTTCGTCATAATATCAACCACCTGATCCTTTGTTGCACAAAAGATTACGGTTACTTCTTCTTTCTTAATTAAATCTATGATGTAGTGATATTTGACTCTTATGTGTTTGCTCTTTCCTTGGTATACTGGATCTCTTGCTAGGCAGATAGTGGACTTGTTATCGCAGAAAATAGGTACAGGATATTCTTCTTTTCCTTGTAACTCATCTAGTATGCCTCTTATCCAAACAGCTTGGCAACCGGCTAGGGTTAAAGCCATATATTCTGCTTCTGTTGACGATAGTGCCACCACTTTTTGCTTCTTTGATTGCCAGGATATGGGTCCAGATCCCAAATGAAAGATGTATCCCGATGTGCTCTTGCTGTCATGTATGTTTCCTGCATAATCACTATCGCTGTAACCTATAAGCTTCCCTTTTCCTCCTTTAGAATAGGTAACACCTTGATCTAGAGTGCCTTTAATGTATTTTAGTATACGTTTGGCAGCTTCCCAGTGACTTTTCTTTGGACATTCCATGAATCTACTAATTTTACTTACTGCAAACATGATGTCTGGTCTAGTATTTGTCAAATACATTAGACTTCCCACAAGACTTCGATAGACACTTTCATCTACAAACTCTTCAGGATCATCCTTGGACAATTTAAGACCATATTCCATTGGTGTAGAAACTGTATTGCAATTATTCATTCTATATTTTTCTAATAGATTTCTCATATACTTCCTTTGTGACAGGATTATATTACCATTTTCATATTGAACCTCCATACCGAGAAAATAATGCAATCTGCCCATATCTGTTATTTCAAATTCCTTTTTCATTGTGTCTTTGAAATCAGATATCAACCTCATAGAGTTGCTAGCAATAATCAGATCATCTACATATAGATATATCACTAATTTTCCTCCGTTGGTGTCTTTAACATAGAGAGTGTGCTCGTAATTGCATTTTTTGAACTTGTGTTGTAGAAAATACATATCTATTCTGCTATACTAAGCTCTTGGTGCTTGTTTTAGACCATATAGAGCACGTTTAAGATGACATACCTTCTTCTCTTCTCCTTGTTTGATGTAACCTTGAGGTTGATCTATGTAACCTTGTTCCTCTAATTTCCCATTTAAAAATTTTGTTTTTACATCCATTTGATGTAGATGCCATTCATATTGTGCTGCGAGAGCCAATACTATTCGAACTGTTTCAAATCGGATCACCGGTTCAAACACTTCTTGATAATCTATTCCATACTTTTGCTTGTATCCTTTAACTACTAACCTGGCCTTGTATTTATCTACATTCCCTTTTTCATCATATTTTGTTTTGTAGATCCATTTCACACCAATAGGCTTTTGATGCTTTGGAGGATCCACAAGTTCCCAAGTTTGGTTTTTGTGAATAGATTCTATTTCTTTGTTCATTGCTTCTATCCATTTAGTATCCTTGCTGGCCTCCTCATACGTTGTTGGATCCGCACTATTGGTGTAGAGAACAAAGTTGACTACTTGACTTTCATTGTATTTTTGCAGAACTTCGGCTTCGGTGAGAGCCCTCGTGTCTCTATATACGCTATTAATGCTTCTTGTATTGATAACTTCATTCTCCGAATCGGTTGAGGATGACTCATTTGCATTTGACTGTGAATGATCAGCTCCTGACTCTGTTTCTTGGTTTTCCTCTCCATGTTCAACCGGTCCTGTGTTCTCCCCTATGTGTTCATGATCAGGTTGTGGTTCTACATCTTGTGGTTCTGCAGGAGTTTCTCTTTGAGTTTGACTTGTATCATCACTATCCGAAATAACAAACGGTACTTCTGACTCTTCCGAATCCATGACTCATCGCTTGTTTTCGTCAAACACAACATCACGGCTTATGATGGTTCTATTGGTTAGCGGATTATATAGTTTGTAGCCTTTACTATTTTCACTATAACCAATAAAGACCATCTTTTCCGTCTTCTTGTTTAGCTTATCTCTATGCTGTTTAGGAATATGAGCATAGGCTAGACATTCGAACACCTTGAGATGCTCTACATTAGGCTTCCTCCCATTCCATGCTTCATAAGGAGTTATATTTGGTCTAGTTTTTGTAACTGTTCGATTTAAGATATATGTTGTACATGCCACTGCTTCAGCCCAATAACAATTTGGTAATTGTTTAATATTCATCATGTTTCTACTTAGCTCCATTAACGTTCTATTTTTCCTTTCGGCAACCCCATTCTGTTGGGGAGTGTAACTGCTGGTTAGTTGATGACGTATTCCATTTAGTTTCAAGAAGTCTTGAAAAACTTTACTACAATACTCTCCTCCTCGGTCAGTTCTTATTGTTTTAACCGAATGATTGGATTGTTTTTTCAATCAAAGCTTTGAATATCTTAAAGTAATTCAGCGCTTCTGATTTAAATTTGAGGAAATATACCCAAGTTTTTCTCGAATAATCATCAATAAAGGTGATGAAATTGTTGGGATTTTAACATGTTTATCAAAGTATTTCATCCATATGAAATTAAAACGCAGCGGAAAATTATTATTTAAAACATGTTATTTTAAGATATAAATTTCATTTATAAACAAATCCCAAAACCCGGATCCATATACGAACATGCATGCTACCAAAAATTAAAACACAACCATAGGGTGTTTAGAATACTACCTTCCAAGGAGTAATGGATATGAAGAAGATGATGCTTCTTGAACGGTTGCCTTCAAGTGTAGAAGACCTCAAGCTTGTATACCCCAAGCTTTCCAACAAACACCTTATGTTTAGCTAGGATTTCTACACTTATGAACTCACTAAAATTCCTCATGAACAACCATGCTTGGCCGAAAATATGAGAGGAGGTTGTGGAGTTCTTGCACTTGATTTATGAACTTGAAAAAGCCTACTTGATCAACCATACATGGCCCGATTTTGGAGAGTTCTCACACTAGATTTTTCAACTTGAAAAACCCTCTTGATCAAGCATGTTATGGCCGAAAATTTAGAGAGTGTTTCTCTAATCTTACAAGTTCTTACTTCTCTCATTTGTCATACAAAATTAGATTTAAATCAAGAGAGAGAAAGTTGCCACCCACATCATCCAATGAGAGGGCATCTAACACATGCAAGTGCATGTAATATGATTGGCCAAATCCTTTAGGGAAGACCACCCAATGAAAACACATGCAAGTGCATGTATCAATATTGGACCAACATTTCTTTGGGAAGAACATGGAGGGGGGTGGCGGCCTAGCTTTTATTTTATAAAAAAAAATTCAAATTCTTTTATAAAATATAAGTCTTGTATATATTTTATACCTTTTATAAAATATAACATCATATGTTCACAAGACTTTATACAACTTTTATTAAGTTATTTAACCCATTAAATAACAAAATAAAATATTCTCTCAAAATAAATTATCCACATAATTTATTAGTTTGTCAAGTGCAATTATTTAGAAAACCAATTTCTAAATATTGTAAGTGTTAATATTTATTTGTTTGATCATATCACAAATAAATAATATAAGTGTTTGTCTAGCTTGTTATTGGGTATGACTCGACTTGGATCATAACGTACTAGCCACATCAATTTAATATGTGTCTTGGGCATACAGAGTCCAACAATCTCCCACTTGCACAAGATACATAGAAGATTGATGCAAGTAGTAAATGACGCCTAACTACGGTTTACTACCTCCAATACGTATGACTATATTTGCCATTCAATAACATCATCCCTTTCAAGTCCCTTACTTGAACATGATATAGGTGAATCTATCATTTATCCTTTCGTTACAGATGTCATGTCAAATCCAGAGACATAGAGTGATCACTCTCTGTTGATTTAACTTTAGCAGGCCTTAGACATCTTACTCTCAACGAATAAGAGGAACAAATCCCTTCATGACTACATACGTCTCTCACAATCACCTTGTATCACACCTGAGCTTAGCCTTATGTACTGTCATTTTACTAACAGCGAAGAAATAAGTCAAGGTACAATATTTGATGAATATCAAGACCCAATATGTATCTCAGGTCTGAGGATACTATGATATTCTCCTTTACTCAAATTTACTTATGATCAATCACAGAGGATTCCATGCAGTAATATTTGAGAGCGAGTCAGTCCAATATTTGTATCCCACAAATATCTATGAACTTTGGTAGCAACACTTTGCTCTATATTCATTCTAAATGAATATCCACCAATCCAAATTCATAATAGTCTTACATTCATATTTGTTCCCACAAGTATGATCGACTACGGACATTTAGAATAAGAAACTTATTCACGGATTTAAACATGCTAAAATGGAACACAACTCAAACTACCATGTAGAGTCATAATAACAATTGTTCCAATATCCAAATACAAAATAGATCAAATCTAATCACTAGAATATCAAAGTCCCAAGGCATAAGTATGACCCTTCATGCTTTGCCCGTTTAAGGAGCTTCGTGAGTGGATCCGCGGTATTTTGATCAGTGTGAACTTTGCGAATACATATCTTTCCCTTTTTCAACTTCATCCCTTATGTAGTTGAAACTCCGCTCAATGTGCCTAGTCTTTTGATGTACACGAGGTTCCGTGATTTAAGCAATCACACCATCGTTATCACAAAGATCACTAGGGGTCCTGAATGGTAGGGACTACCCCTAGATCGGTAATAATTCAAGTGGCAGATCCATATGAATTATCTCGATCAATGAAGCGGCGATGTATTCTGATTATGTAGTGGACAATGCTACCCTAATTGTGATCGAGGACCATTTCGATCAGTTTGGAAACTCGTATCCATGTAACCCTTTACAACAAATTCCGAAACTCGCATCCCTGTAACCCTTTACAACGAGTTCCTAAATACCAGATCCATATATTAGAAATATATCCTTAGTCCTTCTAAGGTATTTCAGTATATATTTTTAATAGTCACCCAATGACCGTTACTTGCTGGTATCTTCTCGTCATGCTTTATGCGCATGACATGTCCGGTCTAGTGCATATCATTTAAATACATAATGAATCCTATAGCAGACGCATATGGGATTCCTTTCATTCTTTCTTGCTCATCCTTTGAGCTTGGACATTGAAACGCATTCAATTATTGTCCCCTCTTGAATAGGTACCAAACCTTTCTCAGAGTTCTCCATCTTGAACCTTTTCAAGACTTTGTCAATGTATGCATTTTAGTTTAAACCTATCAAGCACCTTGATCTATCCCTATAGATCTTTATTCCCAAAATATAGGCGACTTCATCAAGATCCTTAATGGAAAAACAACTTCCAAGCTAGGTTTTTACACCTTCCATGGTTGGAATGTCATTTTCAAATAGTAGAATGCCATCGACATACAATACTAAGAAAGTGATAATGCTCCCACTAGCTTTCTTATACACACAAGCTTTATCAACGTTCTTGATGAATCAAAAATTCCTAATTTCTTCATCAAAACGGTGATTCCAACTTCTCGATGCTTGTTTCAATCCCTAGATTGATTTCTTTAACTTGCATACTTTGTTAGGATGTTTTGGATAGACAAAACCTTCAGGCTGAACCATATATAGACATCTTCCTCAAGATATCTATTAAGGAAAGCCGTTTTGACATCCATTTGCCAAATCTCATAATCACATTATGCAGGTATGGCAAATAATATCCTTATTGACTTTAGCATCGCCACAGGCCAAAAGGTCTCGTCCTAATCAACCACTTGAGTTTGAGTGAAACCTTTTGCTATAAGTCTCGCTTTACAAGTATCCAAGTTACCATGTATATCCATTTTCTTCCTGAAAACCCACATAGTTCCAACTACTTTGGAGTTAAGGGGTGGCACAACCAATTCCCATACTTGGTTATCATACATGGATTGCATCTCTACGTTCATGGCTTCAAGCCATTTGTCGCAATCGAATTTTGACATTGCATCATGGTATGTGGTTGGTTCATCTGAATCTACCATATAGCATCCATCCATGAAGAATCCATTTCTTTCAGGTGGATTACTAATTCTACCAGATATGCGAACGTTTTGTATATGTTGATCAACCATTTGATCATCTTCAATAACCTTTTGTTGAGTGCTAGTATCAACCAAATGTGTATCGGCTTGTGGTTGTTGATCCTCATCAAGTTCCACTGTTCTACTAGTTCCTTCCACAAGGAACTTAGCTTCCAAGAACTCAGCCTTTCGAGCAAAAAATACCTTTTGCTCTGTTGGATCATAGAAGTAATATCATATATCATCTTTAGGATATCCTACAAAGATACACTTAGTGGATCGTACCTCCAATTTATTTGGGGTGTATTGCTTCACAACCCATACCTTTAAATATGATTAATGATGGAGCCCTTCCATTCCATATTTCGAAAGGTGTCATATCCACTTTCTTGGTTGGGGCCATACGGGCCGCGGAGAGCAAAACGTAACCCCAAATGATAGAGATGATGCGCTCCTATCCATCATAGATCGAACTATATCCAAATAGAGTTCGATTCCTCCTCTATCGAAAAGAAGAACTTTGATTGAGTTGATTTTGTAGCTCACCTTTTGAAGATTTTGAACGTTTCAAAACTTCATCTTTGTGTCAAGTACACATAACCACAACTACTATAGTTGTCGGTAAAATTAATGAAGTATCTTTCACCATTCCTAGTCATTGGCTTAAAAGGATCACATACATCCAAATGTATGATACCTAATAAATCTGTTGCCCTTTAGTTGGTACCACCAAAGGGTTTCTTGGTCATTTTACCTTGTAAACGAGATTCACATATATCAAATGAACCAATTTCATTTGTTTCCAAAAGACCATTCTTTTGAAATGTTTGTATCCGATTCTGTTTATATGACCAAGGCGATAATGCCAAAGATAGGTCTTACTCAAATCCATTTTGAGTTTCTTGGTGATTTCTTGGTACATTTAACTATCAAATGGTATATTATCATGAACCAATTCATAAATTCCTTTTGAAGGCATAGCTTTAAAGTAAAACATGTCATTCATCGATATAAATGTCATTGTTTACAAAAACTTTAAATCAAAACCATATTGTCTTATAAAGGAAACTTGAATAATGTTCCTAGTCAAACTAGGAGCATATATAACATGTTTAAAACAATTTCCAAACCATTTGGAAGTTTCAAAAAACATAGTCTCCTTGGGCTTCAACTTGAACTTTCGCTCCATTGCCCAAGAGCATGTCTCCCTTCTTGTAATGTCTATTTCTTTTGAACCCTTTTGCAACAAATTGCAAACATGAGTTCCACATCCGGTATCTAATACCCGTGTGTTTGAAGAAATAACATTAAGGTCAATATGTTTCATAAAGAATGTACCTGAGGTTTGCCTAGCATCCCTCTTGTTTTTCAACTCTTCGAGATAGGCTGGACTATTCCTTTTCAAATACCCTATCTCACCATACTCAAAGTATGGATCGTTCGTGGCAACCTTTGCCTTCTTTTGGTTTCAGTGGTTTCGCTTTAGTCTTTCTTTTCTTTTTCCCTTTGAATTTCCCGTTTCCATTTGCAACATTTGCTTTGGTGTCGGGGTGATGCCCTTTCTTGTTGCCACCCTCATTGATCGTTAGAATGGATAAAAGCCCTTTTACCCATATTGAGCCTTTCGAAGCGATCAATGTGGCTTTTCATCTTAAAGATATAAGATGAGATCGATTGGGTTTCCTCCATTCGACATGCATGAAGCGCTCGAACCGTTTCGAAGCATTCTACCCTTAGGAACATTTCCTACAATTGTGTAATCATGTCGTATGCTCATGATGTTCAAAATCCTTTTGAATCTCGGGAATCATAATTCCTAACATGAGGCAAGAGGCTTACAAAGTATCCTCGGTATACTTAATCCAATCGTTATAGGCATCCTTATCTTCCATAAGATGTTCATCGGGATTAGGATCGTTCAACACATAGGATATCTTTTCTTACTTGAGAACGATTCTTAAGTTTCGATATTAATCCATGAAGTGTTATGATTGGGACGATCCTTTTCAAGGATTGTTTTTAGTGATAGGTTTCGGACGGTTTGGGTAATATTGTTAGCGGCCATCTACAAAATTTAACAAGGTTCAATTTTAGTATTTTTGATATTATTATATTTTAATCATTAATACCCTTTTATGTCTCATAGACAATTAATAATTAAAATCTAGAATCCACTGTTACATTTAAATATTGGTTAGGTGACCTTTATCCATCTATTTAAATTAACAAGGTAGTCAACGTTTGACAATTGCAACCCTTTGCAACTTCTAGCCATATGGGATCGGTTAAACATCTTTATGTTTAGTTGGCATGTTTAATCCCATCAACACCTTTTGTTCGCCATGCTTTGGTGACCCTAAGTTCATGGTTTTCAAATCAAGTCGTCCAACTTACACACACGTGTGAGTTTATACACATAAGTGGTTAGGTGACCTTTATCCCATAAACATGTTAAACCCACCTCGAATATACAAGTTCCCTCAAATGTGGTTAGGTGACCTTTATCCCACAATAAGAGTTCCCAAGTGATTCGAGTGTTGTATAAAAGGATGGTGTTTGACTTGTTTTATAAAAGGGATTTTGTGTTTTCAAAATTCTAGTTTTAGAAAACTTTATGTACCATACATTTGCATGCATTCAAATCAATGGTACTTTAGTGAAAACTAATTTTCAAGGTTCTTTTTAATAAAACCCATTTTATTATAAAATCATTAATTTTTAATAAAACCTTTTATTAACCATTCTAATGATTTTGTTAAGAACCAATTTTACGCTTGTTGTTGATTATTAGTTTGTTAAGTCATGCATATCGACATATCATCTAAACAACAAAATAAACAACCACACAAGCATAACATACATAACAATAGATGCATAACCATAGCCAACTATTTTGACAACACTTGTTAGCCGAAACAAGTGTGCCAAAAGGTCCTTCCTAAAGGGTGAAAAATTGACACAAATAATGTGTCGTTGAACTCCCACTTGATCCCGCATCCAAATGCTTCAAGTCTTCTTCTTGTGTTGTGATTTCTTCACTTCCTTTGAGCTTCCAAAATGCCTTTTAAATTCAGCTCCAAACTCCTTTGGACCTCAAAAATGTGTTTTGGTTATCGGGTTAAAATCCCGTTAAGAACTATGAAGTCCTTTAGGCCCGAAATTAGCCAAAACCAAAAACGCATTTTTGTGTGCATCTTCTTTTACAAAAAAAAATTATCCTAATACATTTTTCTAGTAAAATAAAATGCACCTAATCTATTTACTTACATACCAAATGAAAATAAATAAATTACATATTTCACAAATGGAAGAACAAAGATAATTAATTATTACAACCCATTGAAATAATCAAATATAAATCACAACACAACCATTCAACAAATTCACACAAGGTCATGGCTAGGTTATGAACACCAAAATATATATCCAAATATATAAAATTCAAGAAGCAAAATGGTTCCCTTTTTACAACCTACTTTTCGGTCAAGAATGAGAAAACCGAAAAAGTGGGTTTTTGTCCAAACAAACAAATCATCCAAATGAAATAATTTTTCAAGATATTTTTATGCATGTAAGAAAATAATCTTGAAAAACAAAAGGAGAACCATTATGAAAAATTTCGGCCATAGGGTTTTATCCAAACCCAAAACCCGAAAATTTCATATCCTATGAAGCATGCACTCATATAAGCGGCTCTAGATGCCATTGTTGGGATTTTAACATGTTTATCAAAGTATTTCATCCATATGAAATTAAAACGCAGCGGAAAATTATTATTTAAAACATGTTATTTTAAGATATAAATTTCATTTATAAACAAATCCCAAAACCCGGATCCATATACGAACATGCATGCTACCAAAAATTAAAACACAACCATAGGGTGTTTAGAATACTACCTTCCAAGGAGTAATGGATATGAAGAAGATGATGCTTCTTGAACGGTTGCCTTCAAGTGTAGAAGACCTCAAGCTTGTATACCCCAAGCCTTCCAACAAACACCTTATGTTTAGCTAGGATTTCTACACTTATGAACTCACTAAAATTCCTCATGAACAACCATGCTTGGCCGAAAATATGAGAGGAGGTTGTGGAGTTCTTGCACTTGATTTATGAACTTGAAAAAGCCTACTTGATCAACCATACATGGCCCGATTTTGGAGAGTTCTCACACTAGATTTTTCAACTTGAAAAACGCTCTTGATCAAGCATGTTATGGCCGAAAATTTAGAGAGTGTTTCTCTAATCTTACAAGTTCTTACTTCTCTCATTTGTCATACAAAATTAGATTTAAATCAAGAGAGAGAAAGTTGCCACCCACATCATCCAATGAGAGGGCATCTAACACATGCAAGTGCATGTAATATGATTGGCCAAATCCTTTAGGGAAGACCACCCAATGAAAACACATGCAAGTGCATGTATCATTATTGGACCAACATTTCTTTGGGAAGAACATGGAGGGGGGTGGCGGCCTAGCTTTTATTTTATAAAAAAAAATTCCAATTCTTTTATAAAATATATGTCTTGTATATATTTTATACCTTTTATAAAATATAACATCATATGTTCACAAGACTTTATACAACTTTTATTAAGTTATTTAACCCATTAAATAACAAAATAAAATATTCTCTCAAAATAAATTATCCACATAATTTATTAGTTTGTCAAGTGCAATTATTTAGAAAACCAATTTCTAAATATTGTAAGTGTTAATATTTATTTGTTTGATCATATCACAAATAAATAATATAAGTGTTTGTCTAGCTTGTTATTGGGTATGACTCGACTTGGATCATAACGTACTAGCCACATCAATTTAATATGTGTCTTGGGCATACAAAGTCCAACAGAAATACCTGCATCCTCCAATTGATTCTGTTCTCATAGGTCCACATATGTCAGAGTGAAGCAACTGTAAAGGTTCAACAGCCTGCCACGTTGCTTTCTTTGAGAATGACTTCCTCGTTTGCTTTCCGGAGATGCAACCCTCATATATGTCCTCGTTTCTCATTAACTTCGGTAATCCATGAACCAGTTCCTTGTTTCCCATATTGATTAGCATATCCATGTTTACATGACCATATCGCTTATGCCATAGGATCGATATGTCTTTAGTTGTCATGGTCATTGAAAAATTTAAGTCACTTCCGGGACGTAACGGAAACATTTTGTTACTTGTCATCTTGATATTACCTATCGTATCATTCACGACATCTTTAATAACACACTGATTCCCTTGAAACATGACTGTATACCCTTTTTGTATGAGTTTCCCCACACTCAACAGATTATGTTTCAAGCCTTGTACATAAAAGACATTCGGTATCTTCCTCACTTGTCCCCTGACTGAGATTGATACATCTCTGCTGCCCTACACCTCCAGTTTCTTGTCATCTCCTGTCCTCACTTCCCGTTTTGATGATTCATCCAGTTGTGTAAACAAGTTCCTGTTTCCAGTCATGTGGTTGCTGCAGCCGCTATCAAGATACCAGTAGTCTTCTTTGACTGCTTCCTCCATATTAAAAATCATGAACATTGTTTCATCATGTTCATCGCTCTCGTCTTCCTTGTGAATTAACAAGTTGTCTGTTTTATCGCTCTCATCCTTTTGCCGACAGAACTTGGCTATGTGTCCAAGTTTCTGACAATGATAACACCGGATCATATTCAAGTTTCTTCCTTTGAATTTATTGCGTCCCTTTCCTCCAACATCAGTCCGAGAGGTCTTAGATCTATCTTGATTGATGTTTTGCATTTGGAACGCATGTTCTACCGGTGTATCATCATAACGTTTCAATCTCAATTCATGAGATTGAAGGATTCCCATTAATTCTTCGGTTGAAATTTCTTCTAAGTTTTTCGTTTCCTCTACAGCGATTACTACTGACCCAAAATTTCGAGTCAGACTTCGTAAAATTTTTTCTACAATTCGCTGTTCACTTATTTTCTCTTCGTTCATACGTAATTGATTAACGATAAGAATTGCTCTATTGAAATAATCTTCAATAGATTCCCCCTCTTTCATTTTTAGCGAATCGAATTCACAACGTAAAGTTTGAAGTTTTATTATTTTTACCCGATGTTCTCCTCTGTATGATTTGTGTAGGATGCTCCATGCCTCTTTTGATGACGTTGCAAGGGCGATTCTTTCGAATATTGTTTCATTCACAGATTGAAAAAGAATATGTAATGCTCGTCTATCTTTCTTGATCGATTCCCTGTAATTTGCAGTCGCTTCTTCTGTGGGATTTGTTCCCAGTTCTTGAATCCCTTCGTCAACAACATTCCATAAATCCTGTGATTCGAATAAAACCTTGATTTGGATATGCCAGTGATAATAATTTTGCCCAGTGAGTTTCGGAATTTGAGTTTGAATTCCTTGTGCCTGATTCATGTTCTGATCGATTTCTGTGATTGCAGGGATTTGATCGATGTGGCTCTGATACCACTTTGTTGCAAATCTATCTTAGAGTTTTCGGTGAATGAGAATTAATTGTTCATAAAATGAATTGATAAGATATTGAGAACATGATCCAGAGTATATATACATACATATATGGCGGATAACCGTCATGCCCTATATCTAATAATAATAACATAAATAATGAAACTTATAATATCTAGCTTATAAACCTAAATAATTCTGTCTAACATAATTAAGTTTAAGAAGGTACCAAAGATATCAAATAACATCATATAGACATATATTAAAGAAAAGATGGCAGGGGTTCACTACAGTAACGTTTTTTAAGCTTTGTAAAACTTGCATTATTTTGGTGGACAAAACTTTATAATAAAATATTCATATCATAAATGTGTCACTTTTGGCCAAGATTAATTGAGATATGAGATATGAAAGTGAAATACTGAACGACTACTTGAGGTTTTCGACTACGAAACAATGGGCAATTAATATTAAGGAGTTATAATACGAATAAGCATTGGATTAACCATCAAATCTTTGTGCTAAATTAATCCAAATAGTCATTTGAGTTAACCAATCATTTGCTTACGCCCCTGCCGCACTGCGCCAGATGCTTCTACTAGTTAATAATAATAATAATTAAGATAACCTATGTTACCAGAATCCTAGTAATACAATAATACAAATAAAGTATATGAATTTAGCTTACATTCTAATGAAGTTCACTTTTCAAAAAAAAAAAAAAAAAGAATTTAGGTTACATTCCAATAAGTTTGCGCTAAAAGAAATACATTGGCGGCTAAACTGTATAATAATAATAACAAGCTGAAGCCTAGCGCCTAATTTTTAAGGGCCTAAATATGATTAATTCACATTCGATTTTTGAAAGGGATGTATTTCACTACATCTCACTCTAAGTGTAATATGTGTGATTGTGTGCATTTTAGAAATCATATAGAAAAATGTGTCATATTCTCATGTGTTTGGATTCTAACTTAAGGAAGAAGTATAAACCATACTTTAGCAAGAGAATACAAGAAAAATCGTGCACATTACAGCTCAGGAATTATAAAAACATGGAAGTACATATAATTAACCAAATGGGTTTATTATGTTACATCTCAAAGAAACTCATGCTTGTGGCTGCCCCAGGATTGGATTAACAAACAACGATAGCATATAGGGCTTGAACATGTCAGGCTTACCATGCTTGTCTCCACCAGTATACATGAAATGTCCCATCCTGGCAAGGTTTGTTACGCATTCAATGAAGTCATGTGGCAATTCTGAACCAATCGCTTGGCGTTCTTTGTTCAGTTTTTTCCATGTCTCCAGAGTTAACTCTTTTATGTATTCTCTTGCTTCAACTTCAGTAGCACCACTCTCATGCATGTAACACTGGATAGATTTAGGAACATCACCTCTTTCTAGCTCGTCCTGATACCAACAAAAACCTAAGTTTATATGTGATCACTCTAAGTTAAAGTATGAATAGGTATAATGTCAAAAGGTAGGTTAAGAAGTTTACAGATGATGTGCCCATGTCATTAGTAAGTCGCACAATGGTGCATGCATAGCGAATCATATTTTCAGCTCTTTTAATTTGTTCCAATGCATCTTCAGACACACTGGGTAAAGTTAACATATATGCATGCTTGATGACAGGGACAGCTCCTATTGACATCCATCCGTTGTCGAGGAACTCGTTTAAGGTTGGTGTGTATCCACTATTGAACCATCTAGCTTCTATTATGTAAGAGTTGCATAAATCCTGCCACTACTGGAGTGTCAAAGTTAAAGTTACAATTAAGAAGTATGTAGGTTTTGGATTTTGTATCACTTGAATAGCTTTCTAAATCATTTAATTTCACTTTCGGATTAAAATATTTTCTAGGTACACAGAGTTATAGTGTATTCCAAATAACGCAATGTTCTTCTATGTGAAAAACGAAGTACAATATACGTTAATTTAATCAGACCGGTTGACTCCTTTGTGTACGATTTGAACCATTACAATGGTTGGGGGAAACACCGCAACTCTTAGTGAAAGAGTATGAGAGTTGTGGTGTAACTGCGATGGTTACATGAGTGGTACTTTAGTAGGAACTCTATCATAGAGTTTGTACTAATTTTGATGCACAATTGCTTCTAATACTCATAATCAGTTGTTACTAATATGATTAATTAGTCGCCACTCAAGAACTTTGACCTTTAAGCGCCCCATTGGATCCCTCAATGGCCTAGGGGCTTCATCCCTTACAACCTTAGAGGTTCCTTAATACCTAAAATCAAAATAGTTTTGATTGAAGGTGCACTCGACACCTCCTAAGTCGTATCAATGTTTATTATAATTTCGCATTTGGTCTTCAAGTAAATCCTAATTACCCAAAATCATTTGATGACACTAAAATTACCAACAAGATATAAGACAATATGAATTACATAGTACTACTCAAAGGAAATGCATATTGGTTTCCTTAGCTAAGATTGGACACTTACAGCCTTCTTTAGGTAAGGAATGACGTAGACTCCTTCATTTACCAGTACGTTATATGACATCTCACTAATCGCATTGTAGAGTGCATGGAAGCAAATTTTCATATAATCTGGAAGTTCTGCGATCGCGTTGAGATCCCATCTACAAAAGGAATTGTTTGCACAAAACATATTATATACCAGAAATTGCTAGCAAAATTAAAATTAAGCATATAGTTCTAAGAGTTATGAGTGACACGAAACCAGAATAAAAACAATACCACCAACCTGTTCACAACGTCAGTGAATTTTTGGAGTTCCGGAAGAGTACCATAGACATCATAGACATCATCAATAGTAGTAATCATCGCGTTAACCTTTGTGAGATCTCTCCTTCCTTTAAAATGAGGTAGGTAATTTTCAGTAACACTCCACATAAAGTTCTCCACCACACGGTCACGAGCAAAGCCGAATTTTCCCCAACGTATTTCTTTCCACCATCTGTATTACATTTTTTTTACGGTGGACTAAGTTACATCATTAATTCATAAATTATGAAATATGTTATCAATGTGTTTTGAAACTTTTGATTTACCGTGTTGCGTATTTCAGATCCTCTTGGTAAACTGCTTGCACCATGTTGAAGTCTAATTTGGCAAGCTCAAGCACTATGGGATTCATGCCAAGTTTGTTCTCATACACTTCAATAAACCACTTTGTTTCCACCCTTGGAAGCATCCAATGAAGCGGAAAATCTAAGGCGCGGCTTATTACCGAGGCAATATTTTTATCAGCTATGTTCTGTATGCTTTCTCTAAGATATTTTTCTGAGGAAATTCTAGCATGATCTAAAATACTTTCATCCTCTACTGAATGATAAGAAGCCTCATACAAGTTTAGCACGCCAATGGTATCTTCACTTCCCTTGAGGGTTCCATTCTCATCTATGTTGTCCTTGAAGATTTCTACACAATACAACCAAATATTCAGGATTGTGAATCCAATTGAAGGGTTGTATAAAGACATCTATAATTATTACTTTATACCTTGAGGGATATGATATCCATGTTGTCGCAAGAGTCGAAAACCGAGGGATTTAAGATTTAAATCCATCTTAGTCCATTCTTCGTGACTTTTGTAGTAGTTGCAGTATATATTCTCCAAGACATTGCTGATCTCATTCACAAAATTATACGAAATACCGAGTCTTTGCAAATCATCAATCAAATTAAGTATACTTAATGGATTTTCTTGTATTTCATTTCCTTTGCAAATCATAGTCCTCACTGCTTCCTTGAGAGTTCGTGATCTTTCCATGTACAACTCTCCCTACATATATCCACAAGCACATGCGATACCATTGTAAGTGAAACTACATTAGAAACACGTGTATATTAAAAACACGGCTTGAATAAAAGAAACACTAAATAGTTAGCAATGAGGATTTAGGAATTATAAAACAATAAATTGAGATAAGATATGACTTAAATTACGTATAAGTAACTATTTTAAGTTATAATATTTTGAGATAAGATATGATTATCTTTTAAGAGTAAATTGTTGTTTTAGTCTATAAGGTTTAGCTAGAAATGCCGCTTTAATCCAAATAATTTTTTTTTCTCATCCACGTATCCGTGTCCCTGACATTTTCATTTTCTTATCATATTCGTCCAACCCCCTAACTCCATTCAAAAAAGTTAGTTAACTTAGGAGTATTTTAGTCTATATACATATTTCGTTTTTCTTTTTTTTCCATTTTCATTCAAAACCCTTTTACATATTCCTTTTTGTAATTATAATATATATAGAGAGAGGGGGAAGATCATTTCAGAAAAAACTTAAGGCATAATGGTAAAACAATAAAAGTTTATAACTTCTCTGGTTAATTATTTTTCCCTCACACTAATTAGTTAAAAACATTTATCCTACACATATCGAAATTTATCTTACATATATCTTACATAAATCAAAATTTATACTACACATATCGATATTTACCATACACTTTCTCCTACATATATCAAAAAATTATCAATCACCGTAAAGTATGTTATCTTTAATGAATATATTTTAAAAATCTGTTTAACTTTAATTAGTTTAGCTAATTAAGAGGAATACAATAAATTAATTATAGTTAGAAAATTTATCTATATGCCCTTACAATAACATTAAATATACATATTAAATGAAACATTTCTATTGGTATAAAACTTATTATTTCTATTCTTACAAAAAAAATTATTCTCATTTGAACTCTAAACTATATAAATAAATACATATAGGGAAAGTTTAAAATATGAACGGCTCTTAACGTACGACCGGTACGCGACCACGAAATAATTATGGATATAACATGCGTAATTAGGGTTGAAACAACCTGTGCATGATTTTGTGTATTGACCATGTGTGATATCTTCTCCATGCGTAATTAAGTTACGTACTGGCCACACGTTAAGAGACTATTGTACGACATCTCATCCCTATATATGTGTGTGTGTGTGTAGGGTTAGGGTAAAATGAAAACTCCTACGAGTTGTGAGAACTTCGAGAACTCGGTTTACAAAAGGTTTTTTCAAAAACAAATTTAAAAAAATCCGAAAAAAATCAGTTTCTTCCAAAAAAAAAAAAGGTTTCTGTTGATTTACACAATCGTAAAAAACCCTTAACAAAGGTGTAAATGCTGATGTCAACAGCTTTTTACAGCTGTGTTTGTAACATTTTAATCTACGCATGTACAAAAATGATGGCAATATATATATATATAGAGAGAGAGAGAAAGTATATCGTACAATATTCTTTAACGTACGCTGCGTACGCGATGGTAAAATCGCACATTATGTTACCAAAAAGGAAAATCGTATGTGTCAAAAACCCTGAAAATCGCGTTTACTTAAAACATAATGGAAATTGCATGCTCAATAAAAACCTCAAATCACATGTACAGAAGAAAACTGAAATCGCAAGTGAAAAAAATGAAAGTCGCATGTTATAAACCAAATTTTGCATGTTGATACTGAATCTGGTACGCAGCGTACGTTAATACATTTTGTACAATAACTGGCCTATATATATATATATATATAGTGGAGAGTTCAAATGAGAAGAAATTCTTTATAAGAAGAAAAAAGAAGAAATTTCAACCAATAGAAATGCTTCATTAGACTTCATTTAATATTTGTACTTAATGTAAGTATAAGGGTATATTGGTAAACTTACATACATCATTAATTGGTAGTTTCATCTTTAATAACTAATTATATTAAATTTGTAACTTATTTTTAAGATATATATTTTTCTCAAAAAATAAAAATAAAAATTCATTTATAGTGTAGGATAAATACGAGGCGTGTAGGATAAATTACGAGTTGTGTAGGATAAATTTCAATATGTGTAGGATAAATTTCTAAATGTGTAGGATAACTTTTGATGTGTGTAGGCAAATTTTTTTAGTGTGGAGGATGATAGTCTTAATGACTAATTAATTAGTCAAACATAATAATAAATGAGATGAGAAAAAACTATTTAGTGTTTTACCATTGTACCATTTTGTTCTTTTTATTCTTAATAAATTTTTCTTCTCAAATGAACCTTCCCCTATATATATATATATATATATATATATATATATATATATGGTAAAGAAGAAAAATGTATAATGGTAAAGTATTAATGTAAAGTTTTATTTATATTTATATTTTTATATTTTTCTGTTTTATTTATATTTTTTATAAAATTAAATGGATTTGAGGTTTATTATTTATAAACTTTGAGTTTATATATAATAATATGCTAGTAAAATAAACTTTTTAACTTAATCTAAACAATATGATATATAAACTCAAGGTTTATATATAATAAACTTCAAATCCATATAATTTTATAAATAAAACAGAAAAAAAAGTATAAATATAAATACAAATATAAAGATAAATACAAATATAAATATAAATATAAATAAAACTTTAAATTATTTTAGTCAAATATAATTAATTAAAAATAGACTCTCTATTCATTAAATGGCATTTTAGTCTTTTTATTAAGACTTAACAAAAAAATTAACAAGTTATGGCCTTAGTACTCAACATTATGACAAATTAGAAAGTTAATACCTGATTTTGCAACAAAAAACTATTAGTACCCTACATTGAAATTTGATAGAAACCATAAGGACCCATGATGTAATTTTTTCTAGTTTATAACTCCTTACATTATATATTTTCTCTCTGATTAATTATTTAATTTTATTTTATCCGATCCTAAACACATAAAATTTTATGATACATATATCTTATACATTATCGAATTTTATAATATATATGTCGAAATTTATCTTATACCTTGTCCTACACAACTCGAAATTTATCCTATGCTCTAATTTTTTTTTTGAAAAAAAAATATATATATATTTTGAAAATAAGTTACAAATTTAACATAATTAACTATTAAAGAGGAATATTACAAGTTATGATCTATGTAGTTTTACCAATATACCCTTTTAATAACATTAAATATAAAATATAAAATATTAAATGAAACATTCAATGTAAGTTAGGGTGTTGAACGAAAACGACAATATACCCTTTTAATAACATTAAATATAAAATATTAAATATTAAATGAAACATTCAATGTAGTTTTACCAATATACCCTTCAGGAACAAAGATGAGAAACATAACTATTTGGACTATAGTGAGATTTCTGATCAAACCACAAGGGTTAAAATAACAATTTACTTCTTTTTAATTAACTTTTTTAAAATTAAGAAATATAATACGAACGGATGATATAAGAGAAGAGAGAAAAAGTATTATTTATTAGGTATTGGTATAGTGGATGACAAGAAGCTATAATTACAAGATTATATACCATACGCTTCTATATTAGGTATAGGTGTAGTGGATGACAAGAAGCTATAATTACAAGATGAGTTAACTGTTATTTTCGTCCATTTGGTTTGTTCATTTTTTCCATTTGAGTCCAATTTTCAAAAATACATCATTTTCTCACTGATATACTTGAAACGTGTCATTTCAGTCCAAAAATTCAAATCCAGTTAAGTGACACAGGTTTAATGAATGGTATTTTTGTCCTTTTGTATTTCTTTTATTTTCTCATTATTTTATGTCCTAATATAAAAAGGACAAAAATACCTTTCATTAAACCTGTGTCACTTAACTGGGTTTGAATTTTTGGACTGAAATGACACGTTTTCAGTATGTTAGGGAGAAACTAATGCATTTTTGAAAATTGGACTGAAATGCCAAAAATGAACAAACCACAAGGACGAAAATCACAGTTAACTCTTACAAGATTATGCTATACACTTCTATATATTTTTATGTATACGTCCATGATAATGGGATGAGTGTTGCATTATATCAAGCAAATGCAATACCAACTAGAAGTTTGATTATTAAGGCAAAAGACTAACAAGTTCAAATACAACATATAAGATCAACCAATGAAACATGAGTATGTTAAGATTAGATCAACCAATGAAACATGAGTATGTTAAGATTAAGTAATAAAGCTTAATAATGAATTTTCATATAGTTAACCTTTTTATATAGTTGAGCTTATATATGTTTCCATTTCTATAAACATTGAATATCAACTACGCTACCACTTTTTATGCAAGCACAATTTTTGCTCCAAGAAAGAATACGTACTGTATATTCGCTAGCAAGTGACTGAATAAAATCATTGGACCATAATGAAGGGGGGTAGTTTGCTGATCTTCTCATATTGATTTCCATGGTCGTCTCATCCTTAAGAACGGAGCGTGGTAAAGATAATCTCTTTTTACATGTAACCATATTTCTGTGAGTTATGGGGTTATTGGAAAAGAGAAATGGAGAAGCTACTGCCCATATTGATGCCATCACAACAAAATATAGTTTGCTTGTTTGTGATGGTTTTTTTTTTTTTTTTTTTATATATCTTGGTAGCTGGGAATATATATACACACACTAACACTGCCACACATCCACTAACACTATTCCACACATCTTAAACGTTTTAGAAAAGTCAAATATGGCATACATAAGGAATATATACACACTATGCCAGTTGCGGATCTAGACTGAAACTATAGGGGTAACGTTCAAATTTTTTTTACCATACTTTATACGATGTAAATGAAACAAAAGAAAATACGATAATAAATTAAGTTAAAGATATACCTAATATATTTCTCCTCTTTGGTCTTTGAATTATTGAAATCGAGTCATTACATCATCTCTTTTTTTTTTTACTTTATCAAAAGTTTCTCTACACAAACGTAATAATTTTATCAAAAGTTTCTCTACGCAAACGTAATAATCTTATTTCTCCTCATTTTTCTAAATATAGCCTTTACAATTGCTCTCTACGCAAATGTAATAATTTTATTTATGTGTACTTCAAGGTTATCAAATAAAATAGGCTTATCTTATTTAAAATAAATGAACATTTTACAACAAAATGCGAATAGATTGAAAGCAAACAAACATCCTTATTAAATAAACAATAGTATAAATGTATTCATTAGATTGGTTGGGTTGGCTTGTTTACAATGTTTTGTAATCTTTTCTTTATAGTCTAACTTCTCGCTAGTGTTGTTTTATAATAACTAGCGGAATACCCCGCGCTACACGGCGCCAACCGTATTCGCTCTTCACTGGATGCCGCAGAAAATAATGATGAGAGTGGGAATCGAACCTGAGTCGCAAGGAACCCCAATTTTTTTCTCAACCACTCCACCACTACCTCATTGACCACCCATATTGACATATGTTATGAATATAACTAGTTATAAAAACCGCCGCGTTGCGGCGAACTTCTTGTGTTATTTAGTCTGTGTTTATATGTGTTTGAAATCACTACGAGCTCATTGCACACGGAATCGCTGACAAGAATAAAAAGAAAATGTAGAAAAAAACACTAAAAAATAACCGAAAGAAAATCAACTAAAAAAGTTGTATGGTAATGATGTTGTTCGGTAGAAGCCCGTAGTCAGAGATGAGCAAATAGTAATGGGTACCGGTACCGAATTTCCTGAACCGAAAGATCCTAAGTACCAGTTCGGTACTGACGTTTGGCGATCCTAGTACCGGTTCGCTACCGGTTTTTACCTTCATATACCGATACCGTAACCGGTATTTTCGGTACCAATACCGATTCGGTATCAGTTGGCACCGAGCTCATACCGACCCCTGAAACTAAAAAAAAAGTTGTACGATACCGTTGGTGTCCATACAGTACCTGTGATCAGGGATGAGCAAATGGTACTGGGTAGCAGTACCAAATTTCTCGAACTAAAATGTGACAACCCGAGTTTTCAAGGTTCCTACTCGACTTAACCTAGTACTTGTTTGCAAAGTAATGTGATTATATTTATATTTGGTGTGCATCATAAGTGTGAATGTATATAATTATGTTGTTGAATGTGTTTTTAAAATAAATACATATGAGCAATCTGTCATACGAAACATGGTGTTGAAGTGGAGTTTTAGAGTTTATGTGATTAAACAATTAATATGGAAATATATGAATGTGATCAACATATGATCTACTGACAAGATTATTTAATATGGGAAAAGAATAAAGGGACAGCAAACTGTTACTAGTAATGATTATAAGCATATGTTGGAATTTAGTTTAATGAAAAGGGATCCTTTACAACTTACACCCACGAGACCCACACTAGTCAACAAAAACAAGCTGCATGTTAGGCTGTAGGAGTAGTTGAGTGGAGTACTTACATGATTACATGGATTAGTTATATTATTCTCAAACCTTTCCGTGTAAATATAATCGACAAATCTTAATTCTCACTTCACACATTCTCTCTCCCTCTCTATCATTTGGAACCGACAGCAAACTTTGCATCTCTCGGATTCTCTAGAGCAATCAGATCATTCTCTTGTCCATTACGGTTAGTGTTAACTTTTATCTGATTGTTCGATTTAAACCAACTGTAAGAACGACTTGGTTATCAATTAACTGTGATTGTTTTATGAAAGTAAGATTGAATGATCGATATATATGTATACGTATGTATTGTCTATAACTACTGTGATGATATAATATGATGTATATTGTCTGTAAACTGCCAAGTATATGATGATGCTGTATACATAACACCTAAATATTGATTTGGGTCTTGATCGATTTTATGTTAAAGTTAACGTAAACTGCTAAACGAGATTTAGAGATGCTGGGTTTATGTAATTGATATATTGGTGACAATATGGATGCATGTTTTCGAGATACATACATAGATAATAGATGATATTTCCTATGCTGATTGATTCCTGACATTTGCACATGATCTATTAATTGTCCATAATTAAAATACAAGGTTTGCATGTGATGGCCATTGTATTCATGTGGTAGCCATTGTTTCTTTAGAGTAGGTATAACATACTAGATATTTATGTGATGTCAGATCCACTATCTTGGTTCCATATATATATCAGATTATTTTTATGATGATAATGATTTGGTGTCATGAATATGTGTGACTTGCTAGACTAAGGGATCACGTGAGTAAATTTTGCAGACATCACATGAATCGGTCCACTAATAGCATGTACATGTTAGTTAGTTGTTGGCCATGATTGATGATTTGAATGAATAGATATGATTGAATACATATTGCACAATTGTATTTTGATAACTGGGATGATGATGATGATGATGACTGAAAGAAACCAACGAAAACACCCCACCTTTTTTAAGAGCTGGACGAAATCACTAGAGGTGATTTCGACCCATATAGTGTTTTCGGCCCAGATGACTTTGTTCAAAAGGGTTTTCGGCCCATGTGTTATGGATTGTTATTAATCTGTTAGTTATTAACTCAGTTTATTTTATTAGTTCTGTTAGTTGTTAATTAAGTTAAGTGGGTTAACTCAATTGAAATATGTATTTTAGATAAGTGGGTAACCTTAATAATTGTTAACTCTGTTAGTTATTGTTCCCTGTTATTTATGCTAACTCAATTAAGTGAATTAACTCTGTTACCTGTTAACTCTATTATGTGTACAACTCTGTAAAGTGGTTAACTCAGTTAAGTTTATTAACCCTGATAAGATTAACTCGGTTAGTTTATCAATCCTGTTAGTTTTTAAACTCTGTCAAGATGTTAATTCTGTTAAGTGAATTATTGGATATTTATAATAGAATAAACTACAAAAGACTTTTATGTGTAACATGAATGGTTTGAACATGATTAACTGTTTACGTAATGCATGAAGTTAATTTCCAAACACACTAGGTGACATAGATTGTGTGTGAAACATTTCAAACATGTACTGATTTAAGTATACGTGCACTATAGGACTTGACTGATTTCTTGTGAACACATAGTTTAGCATACCGAGCAAACCAAGGTGAGTTCACACTCTTACCAAGGCATGGGATTCCCGGGGTTGGGAATGGGATTTAATAACTACTTGTACTGTCATTACTATTAGACTACTTTTCACTGTCCTCGGATTGAAGGGCACGTACGTAAAACCTACGTACACTCACACTCGCTACGGTCCTTGGATTAAGAAGGGCACGTACAAATACAACTAGTCTATACATGGTAAGCACCACTAATCATCGCACACATGTTTGGGAAACCGCGATCCGGCCACTAATCATTCGCAAACATGTCAGGGTGACCGCGATACGAAATAATACGATATATGGTTTACAAAACGAAACAACTGATTTACGAAACGAATGCTATAACTAAACAACCAAACCGTGAACTCGCTCAACTTTTTTGTTGACTCTCTGTTACATGCCTTGCAGATCATTAGGTATCTATGGAGCTTGCATGGGAGTGAAGAGGAGTCGTTGTGGAAATATGGAAAGCTGTGTGCTATGTTAAACATTTGAAATATTCAAACTTATGTTGGGTTTATTTATTTATGCTTCCGCTAAACGCTTAACTATGTTATGGTTTTGAACACCTTTCGTATTGATGAATGATTTTTATTTATTACTTACAATGTTCAATATGATTGGTGGCTTGATCCTGGTCATGTCACGCCTCCAAGCGGTGATACTCCGCGTGTGGATTTTGGGGGTGTGGCAGATTGGTATCAGAGCCATTGGTTATAGTGAACTTGGTTTTAACAAGGGGAAAAAGTTTTTGTTAAAACCAGACTATAACCTGAACAGTGCTCAACGATCCACAACGACGCTTCGCTCCACGTGCAAGACTCGACATTCTAGGTGATATGGTTTATGTTTTATTACCTACTTGTTAGTTGCATAGAAATTTGCTTATGGTATGCTTAGATAAACATAGCAACTGCTAATTGAAAACCCTTGTGTGCTTACTCTCTTCGGTCATCGCACTTTCGCGACACTTTTCTCACTTACGTTGCTTCATTATGAAGATCATGAGCGGACGTAGAGGATGTATCAACCTCACTCAAGACCAGTTGACGGCTTTGATCAACGAACGAGTTGCTGAGGCACTCGCAGCTAACCCTGCAGGAGGTATAACCTGCCATACCAACTCACCTTAGGACGTTTAGATCCTACCTTCGCAAACCAACCCTCATGTTTATTTTTGTCTTTTATTCTCGCGCAACAGGTCAACATGCTCAAACTCATGTGTGCACATTCAAAATGTTCATGGACTGCCGACCTACTACTTTCAGTGGCACCGAAGGAGCAGTGGGCCTTCTTCACTGGTTTGAAAAGCTTGAGTCCGTCTTCGAGATGTGTGAATGCCCTGAAGACCGTAGGGTGAAATATGCTACCGGAACACTTGAAGGGGCAGCGTTAACCTGGTGGAAAGCTCAGGTTCAACTATTAGGACTGGCAGTTGCTAATGCCACACACTGGAATGGTTTCAAAGAACTGATCAAAGAAGAATACTGCAGTCGGGATGACATCCACAAGCTAGAGGTGGAATTTTACAATTTAAAAATGACGGGATCTGAGATTGAGGCGTATACTAAGAGGTCAAACGAGCTGGCCATCTTGTGTCCAACTATGGTGAACCCTCCCGTCAAACGTATTGAGCTGTACCTCAAGGGCCTTGTACCAGAAATTCAAAGTCACGTGACTTCAGCCAACTTGGGTACCATCCAGCAAATCGTCAAGGTAGCTCATCGCCTCACCGATCAAGCAGTTGAACAGAACAGGCTGCCTAAGCGTATTGGTGCTACTGTTACTACTACTTCTGCTACTCCCAGTGATAACAAACGAAAGTGGGATGGAACCTCTAGCAAGGGTCCGACTACGGCTCAGTCTCAGGCACAGCAGCGAAAGATCGATGACTACCAGAGTCCTGGTCAGCAATCTTCTGGTAGTCAAGGTCAGGGTGGATACAAGGGAAATCACCCAAAGTGCAACAAATGCAACAGGCACCACAGTGGTCAGTGCAACAGGGGTCGTTGCCAAAGGTGTCTCAAGATGGGTCATGAAGCTAAGGATTGCAGGAGCTCACGACCTGCGAATCAGAACCAACCACAACAACCACCAGCTCCACAGAACCAGCAGCGACAGCGAGGTAACCGGGGATGCTTTCAGTGTGGTGCTGAAGGCCACTTTAAACGCGACTGCCCCCAGTTAAATCAAAATCCGAATAACAACAACAACAACAACAATAATCAGGGCAATGGGAGCAACAGCGGGGGGAACAATGATTGAAACAATGGTGCCAGGGGTCGAGCGTTCGTGCTAGGTCAGGGTGATGCAAGGAATAATCCTAATGTGGTGATGGGTAAGTTCCTTCTCGATGACTTTTATGTTACTGTCTTATTTGATTCGGGTGCCGATACCAGTTATGTGTCTCTAAAAGTTAGTCAAATGCTTAAACGCACACCAACTCCCTTAAACACCAAACATGTTGTAGAGTTAGCAAATGGTAAAAGTTTAGAGGCCACTCACATAGTCAAGGGTTGTAACCTCGTCTTAGCTGGTCAGACATTCTCCATCAACCTCATTCCTATAGTTCTAGGTAGTTTCGACATTGTCATTGGTATGGATTGGTTATCCCAACAACAAGCAGAGATCCTTTGCAAAGAGAAGATTGTTCGTATTCCCCGTTCTGGTAAAGAACATCTCGAAATTCAAGGCGACAAAAGTGGTGCTGTTGTGGGCATCATCTCCTTTCTTAAGGCCCAGAAGTGTTTGCGAAAGGGCCACACTGCTATTTTAGCACTCGTTAATGATGCATCAACGAAAGAAAAGAAGATTGAGGATATTCCAGTTGTACGCGATTTTCCTCAAGTGTTTCCTGAAGATTTACCTGGGCTACCGCCTCATCGCCAGGTTGAATTCCAAATTGAGCTAGCTCCTGGAGCAGCGCCCATAGCTCGAGCACCTTATCGCTTAGCTCCAACCAAACTGGAAGAACTGTCCAAACAATTGCAAGAACTCTTGAATAAGAGTTTCATTCGTCCTAGCTCTTCGCCCTGGGGAGCTCCCGTGTTGTTTGTAAAGAAGAAAGACGGTACTTTCCGTATGTGCATAGATTACCGCGAACTAAACAAGGTGACCATAAAGAATCGCTATCCTCTTCCACGAATCGATGACTTGTTCGATCAGCTACAAGGGTCGAGCTACTATTCAAAGATTGATCTGAGATCAGGCTACCATCAACTGAGAGTCCGAGATGAGGACGTCTCCAAAACAGCATTCAGAACTCGCTACGGCCATTACGAGTTTCTGGTCATGCCATTCGGGTTAACAAACGCGCCTGCAGTCTTCATGGATCTTATGAACAGAGTGTGCAAGCCTTACTTGGATAAGTTTGTGATTGTATTCATCGACGACATTCTGATCTACTCTAGGAGTCGGGAGGAACACGAGCAGCATCTACGACTTATTTTGGAATTACTTCGAGCAGAACAGCTGTACGCCAAGTTTTCAAAATGCGACTTCTGGCTTCATGAAGTCCACTTTCTAGGCCATGTGGTAAACAAGGATGGGATTCATGTTGATCCATCTAAGATAGACTCTATTAAGAACTGGCCTGCACCTCGCACACCAACGGAAATCCGCCAATTCTTGGGTTTGGCAGGTTACTACAGAAGGTTCATCAAGGATTTTTCCAAGATTGCGCAACCTCTCACATTACTAACGCAGAAAGGCGTCACCTATCGTTGGAGTAATGCTCAGGAATCAGCATTTCAGCACTTAAAGGATAGGCTCTGCAGCGCACCTATTCTATCATTGCCAGAGGGCACATACGATTTTGTAGTTTATTGTGACGCATCAATTCAGGGTCTTGGTTGTGTATTGATGCAACGGGATAAAGTCATTGCATACGCCTCGCGCCAACTTAAGATTCACGAGAGAAATTACACTACACACGATTTGGAGTTGGGAGCTGTTGTCTTCGCACTCAAGATATGGAGACATTTCCTGTACGGTACCAAGTGCACCATCTACACTGATCACAGGAGTCTCGAGCATATTTTCAAGCAGAAAGAGCTAAACATGCGTCAACATCGATGGGTCGAGTTACTAAAAGATTATGAATGTGCCATCAAGTACCATCCAGGCAAAGCCAATGTTGTGGCCGATGCCCTCAGTCGAAAGGATACTATACCTAGGCGTGTACGAGCGTTGCAACTCACTATTCAGTCTAGTCTTCCTTCTCAGATACGAGATGCTCAGGTAGAAGCATTGAAACCAGAAAATGTCAGGGCTGAAGCCCTACGCGGTTCCAGACAACGGATGGAACAAAAGGCAGACGGCGCTTACTATGTAACAGGACGCATCTGGGTCCCACTTTATGGCAACTTACGCGGACTTGTAATGGATGAAGCTCATAGGTCTCGATACTCAGTACATCCTGGTTCGGATAAGATGTACCACGACTTGAAAACTACATATTGGTGGCCTAGCATGAAAGCTCATATAGCAACTTACGTTAGTAAGTGTTTGACTTGTGCGAGAGTCAAAGCGGAATATCAGAAACCATCGGGTCTACTTCAACAACCAGAGATACCACAATGGAAATGGGAGCAAATTTCCATGGATTTTGTTACTGGCTTACCTAGATCTCAACGTGGTAACGATACTATTTGGGTGATCGTAGATCGACTCACAAAGTCTGCACACTTTTTGGCTATCAAAGAAACAGACAAGTTCTCTACTCTAGCAGACGTTTACTTGAAGGAAGTGGTTTCGAGGCACGGAGTGCCCACCTCTATTATTTCTGATCGTGATGCACGTTTCACTTCAGAACTTTGGCGAGCGATGCACAAATCTTTCGGTTCACGGTTAGACATGAGCACAGCTTATCACCCTCAGACGGATGGTCAGTCTGAACGTACTATCCAGACTCTTGAAGACATGCTTAGGGCATGTGTGATTGACTTTGGCAATGGTTGGGAAAAACATCTGCCACTAGTAGAATTCTCGTATAATAACAGTTACCACACCAGCATTCAAGCAGCTCCATTTGAGGCATTGTACGGGCGTAAATGCCGATCACCTCTTTGTTGGGCAGAGGTGGGTGATAGTCAGATCACTGGCCCAGAGTTTGTGATAGACACAACGGAAAAGATTGCTCAAATACGACAACGCATGGCGGCAGCTCGCGACCGTCAGAAAGTCTACGCTGATAAGGGTAGGAAATCACTCGAGTTACAAGTTGGTGATCGAGTGCTACTCAAAGTTTCACCCTGGAAGGGTGTGGTACGTTTTGGCAAACGGGGCAAACTTAATCCGCGATATGTCGGACCATTTGAAGTCATAGAGAAAATAGGCAAAGTGGCCTACAAATTAAATCTGCCTGCAGAACTCAGTGCAGTTCACAATGTTTTTCACGTATCGAATCTGAAGAAGTGTCTGTCAGATGAGACATTCATAGTTCCTTTGAAGGAGCTCACTATCGACGAGCAGTTGCGATTCGTCGAGAAACCAGTTGAAATCACGGACCGGGATGTTAAGGTCCTCAAACACACTAGAATACCTCTAGTTCGAGTTCGTTGGAACTCCCGTCGTGGCCCAGAGTTTACCTGGGAACGAGAAGATCAAATGAAACTCAAATATCCCCAGTTATTCGAAAACAGTACAACCACTACTGAGGCTGAAGCTACTACAGAATTTCGGGACGAAATTCCAAATCAACGGGGGGATGATGTGACACCCCAGGAAAACCAGTAAACTACACTAGCTTCCTCAGTAACCACGTGCTAAATTTCGGGACGAAATTTCTTTCAAGTTGGGGATAATGTGACAACCCGAGTTTTCAAGGTTCCTACTCGACTTAACCTAGTACTTGTTTGCAAAGTAATGTGATTATATTTATATTTGGTGTGCATCATAAGTGTGAATGTATATAATTATGTTGTTGAATGTGTTTTTAAAATAAATACATATGAGCAATCTGTCATACGAAACATGGTGTTGATGTGGAGTTTTAGAGTTTATGTGATTAAACAATTAATATGGAAATATATGAATGTGATCAACATATGATCTACTGACAAGATTATTTAATATGGGAAAAGAATAAAGGGACAGCAAACTGTTACTAGTAATGATTATAAGCATATGTTGGAATTTAGTTTAATGAAAAGGGATCCTTTACAACTTACACCCACGAGACCCACACTAGTCAACAAAAACAAGCTGCATGTTAGGCTGTAGGAGTAGTTGAGTGGAGTACTTACATGATTACATGGATTAGTTATATTATTCTCAAACCTTTCCGTGTAAATATAATCGACAAATCTTAATTCTCACTTCACACATTCTCTCTCCCTCTCTATCATTTGGAACCGACAGCAAACTTTGCATCTCTCGGATTCTCTAGAGCAATCAGATCATTCTCTTGTCCATTACGGTTAGTGTTAACTTTTATCTGATTGTTCGATTTAAACCAACTGTAAGAACGACTTGGTTATCAATTAACTGTGATTGTTTTATGAAAGTAAGATTGAATGATCGATATATATGTATACGTATGTATTGTCTATAACTACTGTGATGATATAATATGATGTATATTGTCTGTAAACTGCCAAGTATATGATGATGCTGTATACATAACACCTAAATATTGATTTGGGTCTTGATCGATTTTATGTTAAAGTTAACGTAAACTGCTAAACGAGATTTAGAGATGCTGGGTTTATGTAATTGATATATTGGTGACAATATGGATGCATGTTTTCGAGATACATACATAGATAATAGATGATATTTCCTATGCTGATTGATTCCTGACATTTGCACATGATCTATTAATTGTCCATAATTAAAATACAAGGTTTGCATGTGATGGCCATTGTATTCATGTGGTAGCCATTGTTTCTTTAGAGTAGGTATAACATACTAGATATTTATGTGATGTCAGATCCACTATCTTGGTTCCATATATATATCAGATTATTTTTATGATGATAATGATTTGGTGTCATGAATATGTGTGACTTGCTAGACTAAGGGATCACGTGAGTAAATTTTGCAGACATCACATGAATCGGTCCACTAATAGCATGTACATGTTAGTTAGTTGTTGGCCATGATTGATGATTTGAATGAATAGATATGATTGAATACATATTGCACAATTGTATTTTGATAACTGGGATGATGATGATGATGATGACTGAAAGAAACCAACGAAAACACCCCACATTTTTTAAGAGCTGGACGAAATCACTAGAGGTGATTTCGACCCATATAGTGTTTTCGGCCCAGATGACTTTGTTCAAAAGGGTTTTCGGCCCATGTGTTATGGATTGTTATTAATCTGTTAGTTATTAACTCAGTTTATTTTATTAGTTCTGTTAGTTGTTAATTAAGTTAAGTGGGTTAACTCAATTGAAATATGTATTTTAGATAAGTGGGTAACCTTAATAATTGTTAACTCTGTTAGTTATTGTTCCCTGTTATTTATGCTAACTCAATTAAGTGAATTAACTCTGTTACCTGTTAACTCTATTATGTGTACAACTCTGTAAAGTGGTTAACTCAGTTAAGTTTATTAACCCTGATAAGATTAACTCGGTTAGTTTATCAATCCTGTTAGTTTTTAAACTCTGTCAAGATGTTAATTCTGTTAAGTGAATTATTGGATATTTATAATAGAATAAACTACAAAAGACTTTTATGTGTAACATGAATGGTTTGAACATGATTAACTGTTTACGTGATGCATGAAGTTAATTTCCAAACACACTAGGTGACATAGATTGTGTGTGAAACATTTCAAACATGTACTGATTTAAGTATACGTGCACTATAGGACTTGACTGATTTCTTGTGAACACATAGTTTAGCATACCGAGCAAACCAAGGTGAGTTCACACTCTTACCAAGGCATGGGATTCCCGGGGTTGGGAATGGGATTTAATAACTACTTGTACTGTCATTACTATTAGACTACTTTTCACTGTCCTCGGATTGAAGGGCACGTACGTAAAACCTACGTACACTCACACTCGCTACGGTCCTTGGATTAAGAAGGGCACGTACAAATACAACTAGTCTATACATGGTAAGCACCACTAATCATCGCACACATGTTTGGGAAACCGCGATCCGGCCACTAATCATTCGCAAACATGTCAGGGTGACCGCGATACGAAATAATACGATATATGGTTTACAAAACGAAACAACTGATTTACGAAACGAATGCTATAACTAAACAACCAAACCGTGAACTCGCTCAACTTTGTTGTTGACTCTCTGTTACATGCCTTGCAGATCATTAGGTATCTATGGAGCTTGCATGGGAGTGAAGAGGAGTCGTTGTGGAAATATGGAAAGCTGTGTGCTATGTTAAACATTTGAAATATTCAAACTTATGTTGGGTTTATTTATTTATGCTTCCGCTAAACGCTTAACTATGTTATGGTTTTGAACACCTTTCGTATTGATGAATGATTTTTATTTATTACTTACAATGTTCAATATGATTGGTGGCTTGATCCTGGTCATGTCACGCCTCCAAGCGGTGATACTCCGCGTGTGGATTTTGGGGGTGTGACATAAAAGATTATCAAACTCAATCTGGTACCGACTTTTAGCATTTTATGTACCAGGCTGGTGCTGGTTTTTACCTTCATGTACCGATAACGAACCGGTATTTTCGATACAACTACTAGTTAACACCAAACTTATCAGACTTAAAAAGTAAAGGAGATAACAATTATTATAATATTAAGATAACAAAACTATAAAAAAAAACTGAATATAATATTTTATTGTATTTACTGTTCATTTGGTTTTGTTTTCAATATATAGGAGAATATCAGCCGTCCGGTGTTTTTTGCTTGGACGTCCGGTGTTTTTATAAAAAATTACTTTTAAAAAAAACTATATAATATTTGCCTTTCAAAAAAAGAAAATAAATAAATAGACCACACAAATCCAAAAATAAAAGTAATATAAAACAAAAACCTTAAACTAAATTTAGTGATTATAGTTGACACAATAACTCTCTCTGCCTCGATATCTTCATGTTTATTAACATACTTTATTACCCTTTTTCATGTATTTTTCTTTTCCTTATTCAATATTCATTGGGAATAGATATATGATTAATAATAGGTCTTCTTCTCCTTCATACAACACTTAACTTCAAAACAAAAGTTGCAAGTATTCATCTCTTCACAAAAACACTAGGTAAGAGTTCATCACCAACAAAAAAATTGTGAAGGGGTAGCATAATATTATTTTAGGGATAGCGGAATACAAAAAATGTCAAAAAAACATATAATTTTTACACTTCGGCCGAAAAGTTAAGGGGTAGCGGGGGTTACCCCTACCAAAGAGGTAGGTCCGCCCCTGGACTTTGCCCTTATTTAGACAACTAGTGGTGCGACCCATGCGTTACGGCAGAGATGTGATGAAAACTCGGTCCATGTCCGTTTGATTCGTTATGATACGTGTAAGAAAGCGAAAAAGAAAATCAAAGAAATTAAAAAAAAAACACATCGTCATTTCCATACCAATTCTTTCAATTTACAAATAATGTAAAACTATATATTATATATATTTATATACTACAAATTAGTAAGTTTTGTATGCATAAGGTGTTGTACCATATGCTTTGGATGATTTAAAAAAAATCAAATTTTACTTTTAATACAAATCTTTGAATTCCTTGCAATTTTAACTTCATAAAATTGAAATTTTTTACTCTAAAGCCAAAAGTTTCCTTATTTTACAATTTAACCTCAACTTTTTTATATTTAACTTTGGTCCCCTTCACTTTTCAATCTTTCGCAAATTTTCATTTTACGTTTCGTACTAAATTTTGCGAGTTACCACGGAGCAACGTGTATGTGTGGTTCAACGTTTTTACGTCCGTTCATAATTTTGCGAGGCAATATTGCGCAACGTCCATGTGTAGTTCAATGTTTTACGTCTATTGTTTTTTATTTCATAGGTCTGTCGCAACGCGTGAGTCATTGATCAACTTTGTTATTTTTTATATGTTCTTCTTTTGGTTTCTTGCAATTTTAATCTCATAAAAATGATTTTTTTTGTACTTTTAACACAAAACTTTTTATCTTTTGTAATATAACCTCACAACTTTTTTTACTTTCAACTTTGGTCCCCTATACTTTTCATCCTTCCCAAATTTTCGTTTTATGTTTCGTACTAAATTTTGAGAGTTAACACAACGCAAAGTGTGTGTGTGTGATTCAACGTTTTTACGTTTCGTTCATAATTTTGCGAGTTAACACGACGCAACGTCCATGTGTTGTTCAATGTTTTTACGGCTAATTTTTCTCATTTGACAGGTTCATCGCAATGCATGAGTTCTAGATCGACTTAGTTATTTTTTTAAATGTTCTACATTTCGGTCTATTTCTTCGCTTTATCACGCCACAACTTCAACATTGGTGGTCGCTGACGGTTGTGTTGGATTGGTCCTATTTGACATGCTTTTACGCCCCCATCGCAACGTGAGGGTGCTTATTTCTAGTTTCTCTTAAAAAGTACTTATAGCAAAATGTTTTTAAAATAACTAATAATGTTTGATGATAATTAATTTATCTGTTGTTTAATTTTCTATGTTTAAGTAAAAACATATACATCATGAATATAGCATGTACTTTTCTTTCAAAACTTATCAAATGAATAGTGGAGAACTTAATTGACTATGCTCATTAGGTCAGGGGTGTGGTATACTGGCTCTGGTCATCTCAGTGTCGTTAGCGCCTCTTAGTGCCCCTACCCAATAACGAGCGCTAAAGGAAAGGGCTGGTGAGACCCATTGTTTTCTGCCAATCAATCTTTTTCTCTTTTTTCACTTTTTGTCCTTTATGTATTATCTGAATTTTGAAACGTACCCTTTAAAAGTTTTAATTTCATTTTATGTCCAAAAAACACATGTTTTATATCACTTTAAGTCCTTTACACCAAACTCAGTTAAATTACTCAGTTAGGTTTATTTAAGGCAAGAGTATTATTGGTATTTCACCTTTGTTTTTTTGTTTCTACTTTTTCTGTCATAAATAACAAAGATCAAGAACACACTCTCTCTCCATCAATCATCACATCTCCCCTATTTCTCTCTCTTAAAACCATATCTAAAATAAAAAAAACATATCTCTCTTCAAAATTAACAGAGATGACTTTCTCAATTGTTTATGTTCATGGTCAATTGCTTCAAAATTCTCAGATGATCTGTTAGATAGATGGTGGTGGGTCGACGCAGGTGGGTGGTGGTTTCAACTCCATTTTCACTTCCACTAAATTTCCATTCAATCATTAGCAGTTTTGCATTCGATCTCAATTCTCTCTGCGCACACGACCTAGGTAATTATTATGTACTCAATCGCTACTAGTTGTTTCATTTGTTCTTTCAATTTCTGTTTTGAATGTTGTTTCGATTACTTGATTTTTGTAACGGAAGTAGTTGTTAATCATGTTAATTCACTAGTAATTTGTTTGATTAGATCTATGAGTTCTGTAACGGAAGTAACTGTTCGTTGATTTTGAATTTAACTGTATTTGATGTACTCAATTACTAGCAGTTTGATTTTATTTCAGTTTTTGTTTGAATGTAGTTTCGATTTTGATGATAACTGAAGTAACTGATACTTGATTTTGAATTCAACTGCAATTTTATTTAATTTTAAGTTGCTTATTGATGTTTGGATTCACTACTAGTAGTTTGATTTCTGTTTTGAGTGTAGTTCCAATTTTCATGCTTGAGATTTCTGTAACAGAAGTAATTGTTCATTGAGTTTGAATTTAACTGCATTTGATTTCATTTCAGGTTGCTTAATGATGTTTGGATCCACCGATTAGTTGTTTTGTCATGATGTAGTCAATCACTAGTAGTTTGATTTGAATTTCAGTTTCTGTTTTGAATGTAGTTAGACCGTGGGGTATGGGGCGGGGGTTTGGGCGTGGGTTGGGGGAAAACGCCCAAGCCACCACCCCGGGGGCTTGGGTTGGGGCGTGGGTTTGGGCGTGGCCCCATTAGCGTGGGTTTGAAGCCGGGCGTGGGGTGGGCTAGTAAGTGACATGGCAGGCTCTCAATGGCCAAACCAAATTCATGCCCCCCAACCCAAGCCCCACCATACCCCATGGGCGTTGGTTTTGGTGGTGGGTTTTTTCCCATTCCACGTGTCAACAAATGCCCCAACCCAAGCCCCAACCCAAGCCCCCCATACCCCACAGTCTTAGATCTGGGGTTTTTTAAGAGAGAGAAACATGGGAGAGATGTGATAATTGATGGAGAGAGAGTGTGTTCTTGATCTTTGTTATTTATGGTAGAAAATGTAGAAATAAAATAACTAAGGTGAAATACCAATAATACTCTTGTCTTAAATAAACCTAACTGAGTAATTTAACTCAGTTTGGTGTAAAGGACTTAAAGTGATATAAAACATATGTTTTGGACATAAAATGAAATTAAAACTTTTAAAGGACACGTTTCAAAATTCAGATAATATATAAAGGACAAAAAGTGAAATTTACTCTTTTTGTTTTTTATTTTGTTTAATAGAAGGGCTTTGAAGGACTTTAAATTATTGGATGCAAGTTAAAAGAGGGGCCTTAAAGTTCCTTATATGACATGGCACTGATGTGACTTTAACGTGACACTATAAAACTGCCAGGGGCTTTAAACCATAATGACTACTTAGTGAAATGTGTATTAAAATTATGAGTTTAAATTTTAATGTATGTAACCTTGGGATAAATAAATGAAGAGCTAATAAAGTGACGTGAAAGTGTCAAACATTAGATCTTAACAGATGCTAAAGTTTTTTTCTCTCCCTAGGCTAAGGTATCGCGAAGACGGCTCGACGATGAAAGCTCTTTCCAATTAGATTGCGAGGTTTATTCGTCTTGTACTCAGCTGCAAGTCTTGAACTAACCTTTCAAACTAATTAGTTTTTGCTTAATCCATTCGCTTTTTCGGTTTCCTTACTTTCATCAAGCTATGGGTGAGAATGAAGAAGAGAGGAACTAGAACGACGTTTTGAACAAAAGGAAGAAAGTGACTGATGCCAGGAAGAAAGAAGGCAATAGCGGAGGGGGTATTACCAAGTACTTCATCACAAATCTCCCGTCGGGTTGTAGACCTTGGGATGTGGCGGAGGTTTTTAGAGATTCTGGAGAGATATCAGGTATGTATATTGCAAGGAAGACTGATAAGAAAGGCAATAGATTCAGGTTCATTAGCTTCAAGAACGTCAAGGATGCAAAGCTGTTAGAATCGTCCCTCGATGGGACAAAGATGGGTGGGTGCAAACTCAAGGTTAACATTGCTAGATTCGCCAATGAAAATACTAGTTTTTGGGAGTTTGAAGTTAAGAACCATGTGAAGGCTGATCGTCCGCTTGAGAAGAAATCATCTAATGAGGTTAGGGGAGGTAGTAGCAAGTTCCGATCGGAAGGGGTCTCTTACAGGGACATGTTAGCCTCTAATAATAATAATCATCCGAGAGCGAGTGACCAGCAGCCGGTCGGTAAGATTGAAAGAGTTCTTGAAGTTCATGAAGAGACCAGTGCATTCTTTGCTTTTCAGGAGAAAGCGATGGTGGGGAGAACTAAGGACATCAAGTCGCTTTCAGCCTTGAATGTTTTGTTAAGTTCTTCAGGTTTTCCTTCTGCCAAGGTGTATTATGTTGGAGGTTTGTATGTTCTAGTTGTCTTCCTGGAGGATTATGAAGCGGTGGAGTTCATCAACAACCATAATGTGTGGAAGGATTGGTTCTCGTCCTTAGACATGTGGGAAGGTCAATCCTTATCGTATGAGAGAATTGCGTGGATAAAGTTTGACGGGGTCCCAGTGCATTTGGCTGAAAACAAAGTTTTCAATGATCTGGCCGAAGCTTACGGGAAAGTTGTTCATGCTTCTCAGTTGTCTCCTGATGTCAGAGATCTCTCGGTAAATCGGTTAGGTGTCCTGCTGGAGCATGGTGAACTCATTAAGGACACTACTATTCTCAGCTGGAAAGGTAGGAAATACAAGGTTTGGCTATCGGAGGAACAAAGTCACTGGGTCCCGGAGTGCTTGGTGGAGGTAACCAGGCCGGTGCCGGTGGTCGGAGAAGATGAAGAGTCCCAGAGTCCGTTGGTGGTGCATGGTGAGTTGAAGAGTCAGGAAGGTGTAGGAGTGTTCCCATGTACGCGTAGAGAGAAGGAGCCGGAAGTTGTTTCCAAGGGTAATGATGGTGGGGGACCAACTGCTGTAAACCGTATGTTCTATTCCCAAGGTCAAGTCGGTGGTAAGGATAAGGTGGGGCCCGAGGTTATTTCACAGGTGGTGAAAAAAAAACCTTTTAACATTTTAAAAGATAAGCATAAGAAGCCCAATCCTAGTTCAAGCCCAACAAGTATTGATAGGCCCAATAAGCGTTCTAGACTGGAAATGGACAGGCCATTTGAGAACTATGTGTTTCCGGCCCAGATTGAGATACATTCTAACAACACTAAGTCTGGTAACAGGTACGTTAGGTCACATGAAGGCGATATTGGCATTGATCTTAATTCGGAGACAGAGCCTATGAACGATGGAAGTGTTAGCTCGGAAGGGGATATTCTTGTGGACAATACACAGGAGAGAAGGCATTCCGGCGATGTAATCCCAGATGAGTTCGAGGAGACGTTTCATATTGGGAATATGGTCAGAGTTAATCTTGCTGGTCACAATAAATTGGTGCAGGAGATTATGGCGGATGAAGGCATTAATGTGGTGAGTAAATGATTTTTTTTTCTATCAATGTTAGAGGTATTGGGGGTCTTGTGAAGGAAATTTGGATTAAGGATTTGAAAATTAAAAATAAGGTTGACTTTATGTTGTTTCAAGAGACTAAACAAGTGGATCAGTCGAAGTTTAATTTTTCAAAGATTTGGGGAAATAAAGATTATTGTGTTGTGTAGGATCGTTTTGACCGATCTAGTGAGTCAATCAGAACCAAAATACCACTGTTTATATGGCGGAAACACACAAACAGTTCGAATCAAAGAGAATGGAGTAGAAAATAGAAGAAAATCACTTTAAACACAGTTTCTCATTAATTGGTCACAGAAAAATCCGGCAGCAGTTCGGTTACAACTTGAAGGATCGGTGACAAATGAGAAACAACTACCACTATATATAGGGAGTCTGATTCCGCTCCAAATGACATGTTGTCATTTCGGGCGGAATCACCACTTCTGATTTCGCTCCTAATGACAACATGTCATTTGGAGCGGAATCACCATATTAACGCATAACTTTTACATTTTGACCCCTACACTATACATAATTGACATATAAGACCCTTAAACCCTATACAAGCTTGACTAAGACTAAGACGCAGGCTTTAGACATTCGTGCATCAACAAACTCCCCCTTGGATACAGCCGGAGTCTTCAGTCTTGGTCTTTAGGTCTTCACATGGACTTGAATGTTTCTTCTCTATGCTTCGGCTTCCTCTGCAATGCTCTTCTTATCTTTTCATTCTCGTCAACTTTCTTCTTTTCCTCAGCAGCCATTCTCTGATTTAACGTGTACCTCAAGATCTTATCTTTCTCTTCTTGCTCCTTCCGAGCTTTCTCAGCTTTCAATCTTTCCTCTTCCTCAATCTTACGCCATTTTGAATTCCATTTATTTTCAGAATTAATTCCTTTCTGAAAACAAACAGATACTACACGTTGAAACTGCATGGCTTGCTCTCTATCTTCAGACTTAAACCAGATCTTGTTAATGAATAGACATTCAATATCCTTTGCAGAGCAATTCATCAGCCAAAGAGGATCATATACACAAATTTTCCTGATCTCATTTCTAGCACGATATGTGATGATAGCCTCAGTAGTCAAACAACTGTATACCCATCCCATAAAACCTTTGTAAAACTCTTGTTCCATCTTCGGAACTAGAACATTCTTCATCACTTTCTGCTTCTTTACATGTAAGATCGTTTCTTCAATCCCAGTAAGTAACTGGATCTACCCTTTTCTCCTTCTTAGGATAGTGCGGCTTCCAAAGCCTAAAGTTTTTCAAAGATTCAAACTTCATCAAACCCCACATTCGTATATCATTCTTTCTCACTGGATAGGTCAACGTTCTGACTTGAGCAAGTTCTTCTACATCCCACCAGGGTAATGACATAATATCATATAAAAGTTCAAAGTACTGAACCCCATACTCTCTTCGAATTGCATATGCATTCACTTGGGGTAAGAATCCCCAGCTAATGATATCTCCAAGTGAAACTTTACTATCTCTCTTATAATACTTTAATGGCCTCTTGAACTTTCTTTCGTTGCTCTGTCTAAACCATTTCTTATGATCTTCTTTTAGAGGATCTTTTGTTACGCCATCAAAGTTTTTGTGTTTGAGAATTTCCTCAACTTTACGTCTCAAATCATCTCTATTCTCTTCAGTAAATAACTCCGTCAAAGTTGGAAATTCTGAAGTATCAACATTAACATTATCTTCATCTTTGCAATCTTCTACTTCAACACGATCATAGAGATCTGCATCTTCCACATACTTATACTGATATTCAACCTCTTGATTTACGTCAAACGCATTCAACTCCTCTTCAAAATCAAATTTGAAATTAGGATCATCAGTACGCGTCAACTCTTTAATATCATCCAACGTATATGTATGTCTAATCTCCCCCTCTTCAACTTCAGGTTCGATATGCAAGATCAGCTTTTCAACATCTTCAACATTTTGATCACCAACAGTCTCCCCCTCTCCAGTTACATCCTCTGTCTCTTCATTCACTGCATCATTCATCAGATCATCTGCAGTTTGTTCTTTAGACCTTTCAGAAATTATAAAACCAGATGCACCTTGATCATCATCATCGTCATCATCACTTGAACTATTTGCAGAAAACACTTTCTCATCATCATCCTCTTCATCATCATCTTCTACATCATCTTTTTCAACGTTATGAACACCTTCTAGCAAGACATCTTCTTCAACTACAGCAGCAACAGACGATAGAGGAACAGGCTGTTCATAATATTGTTCAAGAGCAATTGATAACACAATTGCCCTTTCGTCTGAAGAACCTTCAGGCTCTTTACCTTTCTTTTTCATTTCAGCATCAAAAGCAGCTTGTTTTTCAGCTCTGACCTCCTCCCGTGCAAGCTCATCAAATTTCTGTTCAACTGACTTACCAAGCATACTTTCCAACACTTTGTTAAACATATACATCTCATGTTCTTTTTGTGCCTTTGCATCTTCAAGCTCTTTATTCTTTAACTCATAATACTTGAGCTGATCATCTCTGCGTTTCTTTTCTTCCAACAATTCAGAAATATGAACTTTCATCACATCTATTTCTGCTTCATCAGCTTCTACTTTCTTCAGTAGTATCTTGTTGTCAGATTCTAATCTTTTTACACGCAATTCAAGAATTTTTTCACGATCAGCAACTTTCTTGCTTTCAGCTGCAACTATTTTGCTTTCATTCAAAACATCATCCATTTTCTTCTCTAACTTATTCACTTGTTCATCATTTGCAAAACCAAAAACTCCAATATCTTCAAGATTATCTGGAGGAGTAAGAAGACCCTTGTGACCAGAAGAACCAGGAGTTAGTTGAATTTGAGAACGTGGAGGTGTTTTGAAGATTTCTTGAGATGTAAGAAACTGTTGTTCATGAGGTGGTGAAAGATGTAATGGTGATGGTTGTCTAGGTGGTGTTGATTGATGTGGAGGTGATTGATGTGGTGGTGATGTTTGATGTGGTGGTGATTGTATTGGTGAATGATGTGGTGTAGGTTCAGGTGGTGGTGTTGATGGTTTACTTGGTTCTTTGGTCGATTTCTTCTTCAGAACAATCTTTGGCTTTGTAATCTTTGGAGTAACTTTCTTTATCTTTTGAGACACAATCTTTTTCTTTGCTCCTGCTTTCTTTTTACTTCCCGAAGAAGGCGATTGAGATTCAGAAACATGTTGTGGTGATGGAACATATGGAGCATCCTCCTTTTCCTGTCTCTTTCTCTTCCTCAACAGTTTCTCCTTAGCAGTCTCTTCTTGAATTCTTTTCACACGTTCTGTTTCATCTATCTCATCTTCAGAAGATCTTGAAGAACTTGTAGAACTCTTATCAGCGTCATCACCTTCTTCATCAACAATTACTTTCTCTTTCTCAACTTCTAAGTTAACTGCTTGATCTGACTCTAACTCATCAATTTTTATCATCACATCATCAATATCAACATTCTGATTTTCTTCAGCAGTTACAATCGGCTCTTCAACCTCAGGCTCATCAATCAATAACGTTCTTGCCACTTTCTTTTGTTTCTTCTTTGGCTGCGATGATGACCCTTCACCCTCTTGTACTTTAGGAGTAACCTTTTTGCTTCTCTTCCTTGGTACTTTGACATACCAGTCATTTCGGGTGGTTTTAAAATCAGCAAGAGCCTGTAGCTCATCAGTATACGCTGCTTCCTTCATCTCTTCTTCATTTCTCCAGTTTTGATGATTTACTGGATCAGGATGAACGTAGTTTGCATCCTTTATGAATCCAAAAAATTCAGCTACTTTCGTTGGTTCAGGATGATTTGCATGATATCTTGCAAGCTGCTTGAGAGAATCGTTGCTCATATGTGACTGAACTAACAAATCATTCTCCAAATCACGTTCTATCTTTGGATATGCATGATCGATCAACATCTGCACAAATCTTGGATACAACCAAGTCTTACTCTTTGTTGTAATATTCTCGACCATGTAGTGAAAAACAATATGCGAGAAGTTATATTTCTTGTTCAACACCAATGCAGTGACCATGTTCATCTGATAATCACGCATGGTATCGTACCCTCCTTTGGTATGACTAAGTGACATTAATACACAATGAATAATAAACTTGTAAGGTTTCTGAAACTTTGATTTCAAGTAATTTCCAACATTTACTGCACCAACATATCCCATCCTGAGCATACACCCCTTTACCATTTTTTTTCCGGAAACCTTGTTGGCGAGTTTTCTTCATCAGGAAAGTTCAAAACTTCACGAACCAGAGCCTCAGTAAAAACAATCTTTTTCTCTTCATTTTGTAGCTTCACAACTGATTGAATCACTTTGTTCTTTTCATCGTAAGTAGCATGCTCCCAAAATCGTTTAATGTGTGACTTGTATACTGGACGTTGATCTATAAGAGCTTTCTGAATAGGAACTCGACTCATGAACTCTAGAATACTGCAAATCATTCTCCAAATCACGTTCTATCTTTGGATATGCATGATCGATCAACATCTGCACAAATCTTGGATACAACCAAGTCTTACTCTTTGTTGTAATATTCTCGACCATGTAGTGAAAAACAATATGCGAGAAGTTATATTTCTTGTTCAACACCAATGCAGTGACCATGTTCATCTGATAATCACGCATGGTATCGTACCCTCCTTTGGTATGACTAAGTGACATTAATACACAATGAATAATAAACTTGTAAGGTTTCTGAAACTTTGATTTCAAGTAATTTCCAACATTTACTGCACCAACATATCCCATCCTGAGCATACACCCCTTTACCATTTTTTTTCCGGAAACCTTGTTGGCGAGTTTTCTTCATCAGGAAAGTTCAAAACTTCACGAACCAGAGCCTCAGTAAAAACAATCTTTTTCTCTTCATTTTGTAGCTTCACAACTGATTGAATCACTTTGTTCTTTTCATCGTAAGTAGCATGCTCCCAAAATCGTTTAATGTGTGACTTGTATACTGGACGTTGATCTATAAGAGCTTTCTGAATAGGAACTCGACTCATGAACTCTAGAATACTGCTGAATTTTACCAACTCTGAATTCCTTTGTACATCAAAATCACAACAGCTGTTGTGAAGTGGATCAAAGATGACATTCGAACCATGTAACACAATACACATCATAAACTGAATCAATACTTAGAAACATTTTAGCATCAAACAATTTATGAGCGAAATCACATTCTGAGTGAAATCAACAAGATTCTGATTTCGCTCCCAATGACATAGTGTCATATAGAGCGGAATCACACTCAGAAGCGGAATCAAATAATTGTGCATTTAGGAGCGAAATCAAGCAGTTAAGGACGAAATCAGATCTATATACCATTAGGAGCGGAATCAAAATCAACCCTTCTAAACACATCAGATGATGAAATTTATCATGTAGGTTTGTTTATCAGTGGATTCCGAGTATGTGGGTGTAATTTTTACCTGTTAAAACCATCACAAACAACCTAGATCTAAACTCAAACTAACTGCTACTGTTCAAACATGAATAAACCCTAGATCTGGTTCAATCAAACTTACATACATGACCTGTACAACATTACGACAACACACACATGATCTATTATTCAGTTATGTCTGTTCTAAACCCTAAATCTATGTTTCAAACCAAGAACAGTACCGACAATCAAAAATCAGAAAGATATGAATCAAATTCGACCAATTTCTTACCTTTCCCATGTTAATAGTTGAGCCAACCAACTAATAACAACAATCAAACAAAAAATCGGGCAGAGTTTCGACTTGAAAAACGATGATTTGGAGGTTTCGCTCTTAATCGCCGGTGACCGAGACTTGGGGCGAAATCAGAAAAATGGTTAGGAGCGGAATCAGACGGCTATTTATATCCAGTCTGATTTCGCTCTAAACGACTTTCGAAGCATTACGAGCGGAATCACATATGAAGTGATTACGAGCGAAATCAGCCATGTAAGTGATTATGAGCGAAATCAGTTTCAATTTTTCAAAATTTTCAACTTTTTAATCTTTTCTGATTTGTTACCGACACACCCAGTTAACCAAGTCCAAGTTAATGACCTTGGTCAACTGTTTAGCCTACCAAGTCCAATTTAATGACCTTGGTTGACCAGATTATGAAGTATGCTGACTTTTTGAACCTGAGAACAATTCAAATTAATGAACTGTTAAACTTTTTGATATTTCAAACACTTTTTCAATCTTAAAAACATGTACCAGTCACTATCTAGAATCTCTTGCTTACCCAAACCTCATGAATCAAACATGTTCTGCACAAGACTTTGATCATCAGTTCTCTAACGTCCGTTGTCGAAAAATAAGATGAAAGATAAAATCTTTTTGGTTTTAGAAACAGATAAGCAGAAATATGTACACACAATCTTTTTGTGAGCATGTTACGGGATCATATCCGCTGCCGACGAGATACAAGTACCGTTAAGCTGGATTACATTTTCAATATTAAACCAGACGAAATCACTTTTCTTCCTCATCAAATTTCCTTTTCACAACCTGTAACTCCGATTTCACAAAACTCAGATTCACAACCTGTAAGTCCGATTTTACAACCTGTAACTCCGATTTCACAAAACTCATTCGCTCAATCTGTCCCACACCCACTTCAAGATTTCACAAAACTCAAAACCCCTTTTCATGATTTGACTATAAGTCCGATTTTGTGTTTTCGGTAGCTTTTTCTCACATTCACAACCTGTAAGTCCGATTCAGATCTGGGAGAATACAGATCTGAACTTATAACAAAAACACAAACAAATTTTACAATCCAACCCTTTTCAAAACTCAGATTCGTCACAACAACTCCAGATCTAGAATTCTTGAAGAAAGTACAGATCTAAAATATACTATCGAACACGGATTCAGATCTGAACTGTATACCGGCACCGTACGTCCGTCTTCCTCCCCTATCCTTCACCTTTGTGCGAACCGACACTGTTCCTTCGTGCGAACCGGCACCGGACCTCAGTCCGCGCGAACCGGCACCGGACCTCAGTCCGTGCGAACCGGCGGTGATAATGTCTTCACAAAGCCTGGGGATTTGAATTTTGTTGTGGTGAATTTTGCACATCGGGTTAAATTTAAAAAAAAACACTTCTTTAAAGTTTTTAATACTTCTACCATGAGCTAACGGGTTACGTGGGGTTCCACTTAGAGGGTGGACAACTCGCGGTTGCTGCCCTCCTTTGGTTTTTCACTCCCACAACTCATCTCGAGTTCGGCTTACCACTTGTGTGTTTTCTCTAAAAAAAAAAACGGCAGCTTAAATACGCGTATGGCTCCTACGAGAAAGGGGAAGGGATGTTAAGTCAGGGGGCCTTGTGCAGGGTTCTACTAGTGGTCTAAGGACTTGTCCTTTCAAATTTTTTCACGAATGTAAAGATGGAAAGCCGGGGTCTGGGGGTTTTTTTCGCCTGCTTGAACACATGCAAAGCACCCACTTCAAGACTGAAAACCGAAAGCTAACTTTGAAGGAGGCTATCTCCAGGGACTTGGACCTCTTTTTGGACGTTGGGGAAGTTCTTAGGGCAGGGGATTAATGGTTGTGTGGTCGTTGCATGGTAATGCATGCACTCAGTAGAGGGTGCAAGCATGATGATGAGGTCGTGTCGTTTGCCATAGTCTCAGGGGACGTGGAACATTTCATCGTTGGGATCCGGAAACCATGTCAAGTGGTGGTTGACACAAACCCATGTCACCCAGCAAGGGTCGGGGGTGGTGTTAACCTCCTCGAGCGAGTTTTTTCCCTCCCTATTCAGACTGTTAAAAGCATTCCTCCCAGTTGTCGGCTGATGTTTGCTCAGGTTTTAACAGGTGCTTTGCGCAAAGTGGTTATGTCACCAGGATCAGTCGACAATTGGGTCCAATTACTTTTGCTGCCGCGGCGCACCTTACGGGTGGTCAGACCATCCTCCCGACAAGAACGACGATCAGGGAACATGAAATCTTTGCAGTGTAATAACATCCTGCATGCGCTTACAGTTTGGAAAGATGGGTCTGGTTTTGTTGAATTGGTCTCGTCCCTAATGGATAGCGCGGGGGAGGCGGGGCCTCTTAGGGGAGAATGCAGGATGGAGGGAGACAAAGATAAGGACCCTAATATTAAGCAATGTCTCCGAAAAGTTAGGGATGGACATTTTACGGCTGCGGTTAAGGTCCTAAGCTCCAGTGGAGTCGCCCCTCTAGGTGATTCGACCTTGAAAGCTCTTATTGATAAACACCCTGTGGTGCCGCCCCCTTCCTTGCCTCCCAACCCTCACGCCCAACCCACTCTTGTTGTTGATGAGGAGTGTGTGCTCAAATGTATCCGATCATTTCCTAAAGGGACATCTTGTGGTAGGGACGGGATGCGGGCCCAACACTTGTTAGATGCTATCGGGGGCGAGGGCTCAATGACTTCCTCGGGTTTGCTAACGACCATTACTGAAGTTATCAACTTATGGCTTGGAGGATCCTGCCCTAAGGTGCTAGCAGAGTTTGTTGCCTCAGCCCCCCTTACCCCTTTATTGAAACCTGATAAAGGAATTCGACCTATTGCTGTGGGGGGTATTTGGCGAAGGTTGGTTTCCAAGGTGGCAATGAAGAAGGTCGGGAAAAACATGGCCCAGTACTTGGGAGACTTTCAGTTTGGGGTGGGGACGTCAAACGGTACAGAGGCGGTGCTTCACAGTGCGAACAGGTTTCTCAACTCCTTTCATGCAGATGGTTCCTTAGCCTTGCTTACTGTGGACTTCTCCAATGCGTTCAACACGGTTGACCGCAGAACCTTCCTGAAAGAGGTTCATCAACATTGCCCGTCAATCTATCGATGGGTTCAATTCCTTTACGCCCAGCCTGCTCGGTTGTATGTTGGTAATGAGTGTATTGGGGCTACTACCGGAGTGCAACAGGGGGATCCCTTGGGGCCCCTTCTCTTTTCCCTTGCCTTACACCCACTCATTCTCCGGGTGCAGGACCGATGTAACCTCCCGTTTCATGCTTGGTACTTGGATGATGGGACGATTATCGGCAATGCGACTGAGGTTGCTAGGGCCTTAGACATTATTAACGAGGAAGGGCCATCTCTAGGACTTTACCTCAACATTAAGAAAACAGAGGTTTTTTGGCCGACATGTGATGGGCAGAAAGTTCAGGACGGGCTTTTCCCGAAAGAGATTGGCAGACCAGAGAGGGGGGTTAAGCTACTTGGTGGAGCTGTTAGCCGTGACCCTAGCTTTGTTGGCGAGTTGGCAGGGCGGCGGGCGGCGGGGGCGGTTGAACTCATGAAACTCTTGCCCTGCCTTAGGGACCCTCAATGTGAACTCCTTCTGCTAAGGTCTTGCATGGGGGTTGCTAAGTTACTTTTCGGACTGCGAACTTGTCAACCTTATTTGATGGAGGATGCAGCATCCCGGTTCGATGATGGCCTCCGGGAGGCTATAGAAGACATAGTCGTGGGTGGTGGCCCATTCTTTGGGGACCTCCAATGGCGTTTGGCATCTCTGCCAATGCGCCTAGGTGGTTTGGGCCTCCTCTCAGCTCGAGATGTTGGGGTTTATGCTTTTGTGGCGTCCAGAGCTCAGTCTTGGGAACTACAGGATCATATCCTTCGAAACAGTGGGGTTGTCGGGCTCGACGGGGACTATCTGCAGGCGCTTGAACGCTTAAATGTCTCTCTCCAGACTTTGATATCGGCGGTTTCTCTAAAAAGGACACCGCCCCCTCGAAACCACAAACAACTTTGGCGAATGCTCTGTTTAGCAAAATCGCTCAAAGACTGGGAGAAAATTTTGATTTGTCATCCCGCCAGAAGGCGGTGTGGGAGTGCCTGAAGGGTCCCCATGCCCAGGATTTTTTGACCGTTATCCCAATTGAGGGGCTGGGACAATGTATGTCAGCAGTAGAATACAGAGCAATCCTTAAATACCGGCTGATGATCCCTATGTACCCAGAAGATGAAACGTGCCCGATATGTCATAAAGCTTGTATGGATAAATACGGAGAGCACGCAGTGCATTGTAAAGAGCTCCCTGGGTTTAAATATCGGCATGACTGGGTGCGAGATGTTTTGTGGGACATCCTGAGAAGAGCTGGGATTTCGGCTAAGAAAGAGGCTCCTGTGAATTTCCTTACGGACCCTATGGAAGGGAGATCTACTCTGCGACCAGCGGATCTGCTCGTCTTTGGTTGGGTTAGGGGGAAACATGCTTGTGTTGACCTCACGGGGGTTTCCCCTCTGGTTGGTTTAAGGGAAAACGGGTTTGTAGCTGGACAAGCAGCAAGAAAGGCAGAATCGAAGAAAGTTGATAAGCACGCTAAAGCTTGTGCAGAGAACCAGCATGTTTTTGTCCCTTTTGCCTTTGACACATTTGGCTCCCTAGCGCCAGAAGCTATCCAATTCCTGACTAGGGTCCAACGGGTTATCCACAACAATTGCTCAGCATCAGGGGGACGAGGTTTTGTGTTTGGTAGATTAGGGTTTGCAATTCAGAAAGGGGTGGCGGTGCAGCTTGTTGCCCGTCTACCCTTTGTTTTGATGTAACTTGGCAAGTATGAATGAAATTTCGTTTGAATATTAAACAGTTTGCATTGATTGCCGATATAAAGGTCCACTTTAAATTTTCACACAAAGTTCAATCTGTTCAGGATACGGATTTAATGTTCTAAAGCTTAACTTTTATATGTGTCCCACCTCAGAATATACTCCCGTATCCAGATCCCAATATTCAGTCTTACAGGTGGGTATGACACAAATGATATCTGTAAGGGATTAATAAATTATGAAGAATCATGAGAGCTCAGGTCAGAACTACCGTTCAGCAGAGAGATCATGACTCGACTTTTGAGTGTGTCCCCTTTAGAGGATCTTTTTTACAACAGCATTACTAAGCAATTTTATTGTCTTATCATATATGCTGAGGGTGATGCTATGTTTCAAGCATTTGCGAAAAGTATTATTCGAGGACTAGGTCAGAACTACCGTTCAGCAGAAGTCCCGGAATAATACCCCAGATATCACTGAGTAAACAAACCTAGTATATCAGAAAAAGGAATCTTTCAAACAAGATTTCGGGGGTTACCCATATATCCGAGAGATGTTCCCCACATAAAAGCAAGTAAATTTTATGTTTATATCCCGAACATATCTACTAGATGTGTAAAAACCTATCGGCATATCATCTACAAGACTGCTTAACACATTTTTACATTACATTTCTTTAGCGTACTGCACCTGTCTAGCTGATGTACTATCATTTCCCCTTTTTACACAAACTCATTTTTACTTTTTCAAATGTTTTTGGTTTTTGTAATTTTATCATGTTTTTGTATTTTTCTGCAAACTTTCTCCCCCTAAAAAGAAAAACATATTTTTGTGTTTTTGTTTTTATCGAAAAGCAGAAAAACAAACTGTACAAACAAAGTTGACAACACGACGTAGTTCACATCAGATCCCCGCCCTCCTCGGCTTCACATTCTTCAACCCTCCCAGAACGCAAATTTTTCATCCCATTTAATTTTAAAAGATAATAAAATCTCTTTTTATCAAACGGTTTTGTATAGAAATCAGCCTTCTGATCATCGGTGTGTATATGTTCAAAACGTATCAACTTCTTCTCGTGACAATCACGAATGAAGTGATGACGGATCTCTATATGTTTGGTTTTAGAATGGTGAACCGGGTTTTTAGTTATGTTTATGGCTGCTTCATTGTCCACGAAAATCGGTGTATCCAAAAATTGCAAACCAAAATCGCGCATTTGCTGCTGGATCCAAAGGATCTGAGAACAGCAGCTGGAGGCTGAAACGTATTCAGCCTCACAAGTAGAAAGCGCCACAGAGGTTTGTTTCTTGCACTGCCAGGTAACAAGTCGAGTTCCAAAGAACTGACACCCAGCAGTGGTGGACTTAGCGTTCTGCTTGCAGCTTCCAAAGTCAGAATCAACGAAACCTGTTAGAGAAAAGTCACCCATGCGAGGATACCACAAGCCGATGCTTGGGCAGCCTTTCAAATACCGTAATATCCTTTTGACAATTGTCAGGTGTGACTGCTTCGGGCTCGACTGATATCTGGCGCAAAGACATGTCGGGTACATAATGTCCGGTCGGGAAGCAGTGAGATACATTAAGGATTCGATGATTGACCGGTACAATGTCTCCTCCACCTTGACGCCACTCTCGTCAGGACAAATACCATGATTCTGTGCAAGGGGGGTTGATGCTGGACTTCATTGATCCCTATCAAACTTTTCAAGCACGTCCTTCACATATTTTGTTTGGTGAATGAAGATTCCATCAGGCATCTGTTCTACCTGCAACCCGAGGAAGAACTTCATCTTCCCCATCGAACTCATTTCGAATTTCTTCTTCATAACATTCTCGAACTCTTTGCACAACTCGTCATTGGTCAAACCAAAAATGATATCGTCAACGTAAATCTGCACAATTAGGAGATGGCCTGCAACTTCCTTTGTGAACAATGTGCTATCAACTGTCCCTCTAATGAACCCGTTGGCCAAAAGATGTTGGGAAAGCATCTTGTACCAGGCTCTCGGGGCCTGGTGTAAACCGTAGAGCGCCTTATCCAGTAGATAGACCTTGTTCTTGTGTTGTGGATCAGTGAACCCCGGTGGTTGTCCCACATACACCTCTTCTTTAATCTTTCCGTACAGGAAGGCAGATTTAACATCCAGCTGGTACACTTTGAAGTTTTTCCATGACGCAAACGCTAGGAAGATCCGAATAGCTTCAAGTCGAGCAACAGGCGCGTAAACTTCATCATAATCGATGCCCTCTTGTTGACTAAAGCCTTGTACCACTAATCGTGCTTTGTTCCGAACCACGACACCTCTATCGTCTCTCTTACATTTAAAAACCCACTTCGTTTTAATCAACTTTTGATTCTCAGGGAGGTCTACTAGTCTCCACACTCCCAACTTTTCGAATTGTTGCAGCTCCTCCTGCATTGCATTCACCCAGCTATCTTCAGTCAACGCTTCTTTATACGTTCTGGGCTCGATCTGTGAAATAAAACATTTCAGTGAGAATTCCTCTTGTAAAGGAGCAATAGATGAATAAAAACATGTAAGTGCTCGATTGATTTGATCTCTTGTTTTAACACCACTTTGAAGATCTCCTATAATTTGATCTGAAGGATGGTAAGATAATGTTCATGGCATGATGGTGTCAGGCACAACAACTTCCGATTGCTGAATCGAGATATCAAGATCACCGGTGTGATCCTCAGCTTCAGTTGATGCAACATTTGGATCCTCATCAAATATCGGAGCGTTCTCCGAATCTGAGTCATCGGACTGATCAAATGATGGAGCTGGTTCTACTGGGTCGTCATGAGCTGTTCCACTCGGACCTGCCTCGTGGTCGTTTGCACTAGTTGTAGGAGCGTTTGTATCCACATCTGGTTGAGAAACCACCAACGGTCTAGGCACCTGATCTTGAAAAGATGATTGCTGTTGTTGGTACAAGTAAGCAAGTTCCTCTTCATTCGGCTCCATAGGTAGTTGGAATGACTCCCAGAGTTTATCATAATCGAACAACAATCTTTTTCCGGGAAGTTGAGGTGACGCCGTGTGTTTCTGACAATCCACATGATGAACTTCAATTACCTTCTTCAAGCATGGAACGAACACTCTTTTTAAGGGACTCGCGTATCCCACAAAGAAACCTTCATTACTTTTTGCACCGAATTTGCCATCAGGATCAATGAAAGTACATGGTGAACCGAACGGCTCAAGAAACTTCAGATTTGGCTTGTATCTATGAAGAAGTTCAAAGCAAGTCTTCTTGTATTTCTTTACAGTCAGCACTCGATTCAAAGTATAGCATGCCGCTGCCACAGCTTCACTCCAGAAATGGATTGGTAGTTTGGAATCGGCCAACATGGTTCGAGCAGTTTCAATTAGTGTCCGGTTCTTTCTTTCAGCTACACCATTTTGCTGTGGAGTGTATGGTGCACTGAATTCATGAAGAATTCCCTTCTCGTTACAGAACTCTAGCATGCGGTTATTCTTGAACTCTGTCCCATTATCACTTCGGATCCTTCTGATTGGCACCTTATACAATGTTTCCATCTTCTTGAATAGGATCATCAATGACTCAAATGTTTGATCCGTTCTTTCCAAGCACACCACCCAAGAAAATCTCGTAAAATCATCAGTTACCACCAGGCAATATAAATCTCCACTAATGCTCTGCACATTCACTGGCCCGAAGAGATCCATGTGGAGTCTCTCAAGTGGTACTCTGATCGAATTCAGCAACTTTTGTGGGTGTGATTTCCTGGTCTACTTTACTTTCTTGCAAGCTACACAGTCATCATTCAAGTGAAAATTTCTCAAATTTACACCTTCAACTAAATCATTTGATACAAGAAAATTCATTTTTCTAATATGAATGTGGCCCATCTTTGGATGCCACATTATCGAATCCTTTTCAGTAGCTTTGGTTTTTGACACAAAACATTGTTTTTGATAATCTGTTGTTGTTGCGACACTCATATCAAGAATGTACAAATCATTTACTCGTGGAGCTCGCAACAACACCATTTCTTCCGGAATTTTGAAACCAGGTTTTAAGACAAGACATTCATTTTTAGTGAAATGTACGGTAAAAGAATTATCACAAATTTGTGAAATACTGAGTAAATTGTTTTCCAATTCAATTATGTAGTTAACTTTCTCGAACGAAATTACTCCATTTGTTAATGTTCCTTGACCGACAATCCTTCCTCCTTGGTTTCCTGCAAAACCCACATAACCTCCGTTGATTGATTTAACGTCGTAAAGCAATGCTAGCATCCCCGTCATATGTCTTGAGGCCCCGCTGTCCATTATCCATTTTGAAATTATAGACTTGGGCAGCCCCTGCAAACATTAGAGCAACTCATTCAAACAATGATGCCCATGGCTTCTTAACTGTTGAGACACTTCCAAACACTATATCACATTTCTCATCAATCTTTGGAAAGTTAAACGTGACATTAGGAACATCAGTTTTTACTTTTGGTTTTACTTCATTTGTGATCGGGGGAAACTCTGCAAGAAACTTATCAAGCTCAAATTCAAATTCATGATTATCATTAGCAACCACTTTTGATTCATAAAATTCCTTTACCCCTTTGACTTTTCTGTCAACCATTTTTCCAAAAATATTTAGAACATTGGGATTAAAGACTTTTGATTCAAACTTTAACTCATTCTCCATTTTCTTCACCTCAACTGATTGTTTTGGTTTAACCACCCATGATTGAGTTTCAAAAATTTTTGTTTTCGGATAAATCTTTGAAGTCTTTTGTGACTTTGAAGATTCGCCAATCTCGAATGTCGATTTCGGATTATCTTCCGACTTCAAAGATTCACCTCTTTTCAAGATGCGGATTGGTGAAACCATTTATTTTTTACCCTTTTTGTCAACTGGTGACTTAGGTCGAGGTTTTTGAACAACATATTTTACGACAGGTTTTTCGAAAACTTTCTTGCATTGTTTTGCCATGTGCCCGATTTCATTGCAGCGATAACAAACTCTTTTGTCATACTCGACAAAAGTTGACTTGAACGACTCTTCTTTCAGTTTCTTAGCCGCATTGAAATCGTCAACGGCTTTTTGGCTAAAAATGTATTCCTTCTCATCATCCACACTTGGTCCAACAACAAAGATATCATTCATTTTATCCTTTGGCTTGACAACCTTTTTAGCCATCTTTTTCTTGAAACCAATTCCTTTGTTTAAAGTTGTTACCATTTTTCTTGTTACCATTCCCTTCCCACTCCTTTTTGCCTGACTTGTTAGAATGTGACGTAATAAATGACTTTTTCGGTTTCGAAAAGAATTCTTTGTTGTTTACTTCAACAATATCAATTTCAACCAATTTGAAAACCTTTTCAACATTTTCAATCTTTGCATTCTGAAGCGGATACTCGAAATCATTCGTACTCTTGTCTGATTTCGGTATGAAACAATCTAAAAAATTACTCTCGTCTTCAGAATCAGTAACAGACTTCTCAGAATGAGATTTCATAACTTCAACCTCAGAGTTATCACTCTCTTCATCTAACACCTGATCGACAACAGTCTTGATGACCTGTGACTCGTTGTCCGTGTCGGATGCAGAGAATGAAACATCAATGCTCTCTGGCAATTCATCCTCAATTGTTTTCAACTTGAGATTCAATGCAGATTCCACCTCATCTGGATATTTTTGAGTATAATGATTCCACATTGGGGGTGGAACACTGTTAAAGACCAGTGCAGCATTAGGCTGTTGTGGAACAATTTGTTCAAGAACATAGGACGATGCAACATAGCTCATTAATTTCTTATCAATTCGTTCATTTTCAATTTTAGTCAATTCCAATTCTTTCTTTAATGATGCGATTGTGTCAATATGAAAATTGACTTCCACTTGTTTATCAAAAAGTGTTGCTTTTGCCAGTTTTGTTGCCTTATCATTTTCGACACTTTCCTTTTTAATCATTTTAACTGATCTGGCTAGAGCATCATATGCCTCTTTGACTTGTTCTAGATCAAATTTTAACATATCAGTATGTTGTTTCAATTCCTGAAACTTAGTATCTTTTTCAAGACACTCCATGCAAGGTTCTAAACACTTTTGGCATGGGGTTTCAGACTTTGAAATCTCTTTCTCAACAATTTCTGCTTCATGAGCAGTTTTCACTTCCTGTTTACCGACATCTTTGGACTCTGACTCGGACACTTTCTTAGTTTTGGTCTCCTCAATTCCCGACTCCTTATCCGACTCCTTTTGAACTGACTCGGTACCGATAGACTCGGGTTTCACAAGTTCTGTGTCTACCTCTCTCAGTTTCGCCATGAGAGCCTTGTCAGCAATTTCTTTCAAAGTGTCTTCGGTCATTTCCTTTTTGACATCAATCATCTCCTCGACAAACTCTTTCTTCTCCTCATATCTTGGACACAATCCAGTCGTCGGTTCTTCAAAGAAACCTGCAAAAGATTCAAAAATTTTAGGAGGCATGATAGATCTCAAAGAACTGGCTAATACCTCCTGCTCAGATTGATAGTAATGAACTTCTGCATCTAACTCCTCAATGTCAGCCACATTATCCACAGAAACATCTTCAACAACCACCTCAGGTTCAACAACACTTTCGATCACTTCTACTATCTCAGCCATCATGGCCTGTCCATCACTTCCAGGGATGTATTTATCCTAGCTGAACCCCTCAGCAACTTTCTCGTCATCCTGGTTCACAATGAGAGCTTTCTCTGGTTTGTTCTCGATTTGTGGTCTTTGAACTCCAGGTTGCTGATTTGATCGGTGATAGATTGCCTGTCTGTAATAATCATTCGTGAATGGATTTTGATGATTATTCACTTCTCGATTCGGACACTCTCTTTTGAAATGACCTCTCTCTTTGCACTTGAAACAGGTTACTTTAGACTTGTCGAAACCTAGCTTCTGATCAGGTCCAGAAAGGCTGTTTCTGCCAGTGATTTCCATAAAGCGCTGTGCTCTCCTCACAAGACTAGCCATACCCCATTTAATATCTATTAACTCAAGCTCCTCCGGTTCAATCTGATCATAATCTTCTTTGGTCATGTCCGGATTCCCTATCTTACCCGCTACCAGAGACTCATACGACTCTAACACGGAAGCCAACAATGCAATATGCTGTTTCGCAGCTGATTCAGTGAATTCATTCCCATTCTTGATATTTATTGCGATGTTGCATTGAATCCCAGAAACATAAGCCTGGTTGTTTGAACTGGTTGAGCTTTGAGGTGATGTCTGTTCAGAAACTTTGACATTTGGCTCGTAGCTGACAAATGGTGAAGACTTGTTTGTTTGTGAAGTATTTGATGAAGAATTTGATGTTGTATCAGCAATGAAACCAGATTGTATTTTCGGACTCAGATTTGTAGTTGCTGGTGTGCTACCTTTATAATAAAGAGATACATCCTGTTGAACATTCACTGAGTTCATCTTTTTGATCTTCAACAATTCTAACTCATGCGCTTCAATCTTTTCTATGAACAAATGAAGATTGTAATTGGAAAAATCTGAATTGTTCTTCAGCATCATCAGGTATGTACCCCACTCGTCATAAGGTAACGCATCAGACAATTTGTCAATCCATTCTTCATCGGTCTTTTCAGTATTTAATCTCTTCATCTCAAGAACCAAATGGCAATATCTTTCGATTAGTTGCCTTGTAGTTTCACCCTTCGTGCCGGTAAAAATGTCAAACTCCTTCTTGAGCAAAGCCTTCTTGTTCTTGATCATGGACTCACTACCTTTAAACTTCACTTTCAATGCATTCCACATAGATTGAGCATTATCCTCATGTTGCAATAATACTAAAATATCTTCTTTGATAGCCTGCTGGAGAATACTAATCATCTTTTTCTCGGCTTTGAACTCAACTTGTTCTGTCTCTGTCAGGCTTACAATATTCTTCTTATTATTTAAACCATCAACTGGTGGAACATACTTTCTCTCTATCTTCATCCAGCATTCAAAATGGTTAGCCTGAACCCAGTTCTTAAATCTGCTTGACCATCCCGCATATTCATCTATGTTCATCAACTTGGGAGGCTTTTGCATTGTTCCCAATTCGTTCTCCATGTTGACGTTTTGCACAAGACTACCCGAGGTTTGTCCTGCTGCCATACCACTACCGGCGAAGAAATTGTAAAAATCTTGGTTCTCCATTTTTAGAAGTTTAATTACCGAAAACTGTTTAACTTTTGAAAACAGGTGACTTTACTGAAAACACTTTCTACACAAACTGAACTTCAGACGAAATATCACGAACGAAATGGACTTTAACCCCCAAACATGATTTTTATTGCTGAAAAATGTTTTCGAGCGAAATCAGATTTTAAGTATGAGCGAAATCACTTTTTTACACTAAGAGCGAAATCAATGACTTTGGAGCGGAATCACAACCTTAGTGATTCTTAGGAGCGGAATCAGCAAGTTATCGATCTCAGGAGCGGAATCAGAAGATTCTCTCGAGCGGAATCACAGATACAAGCAAAACCTTTGATTTCGCTCCAAATGCTCGAGCGGAATTAACTTTTTCAGATGATGAACCTGATTTCGCTTGGAATAGGAGCGGAATCAACCAAATGCTGTTACGAGCGGAATCAGGTTTCGAGCCATTTTTTACCACTTTTAAGTCGAATTTTAAGCTAATACTTTCAAGGGTTTGTTAATTGTCACTTTTACACAATATGTCAAAAATTCAGTTCATTTTATCCGTGGCAATGTCCAGAAATCCAAAAAATGTTGTGAAAAGGCTTTGATTCAGGTATTTTAGCTCATAACTGGCTCTGATACCAATTGTAGGATCGTTTTGACCGATCTAGTGAGTCAATCAGAACCAAAATACCACTGTTTATATGGCGGAAACACACAAACAGTTCGAATCAAAGAGAATGGAGTAGAAAATAGAAGAAAATCACTTTAAACACAGTTTCTCATTAATTGGTCATAGAAAAATCCGGCAGCAGTTCGGTTACAACTTGAAGGATCGGTGACAAATGAGAAACAACTACCACTATATATAAGGAGTCTGATTCCGCTCCAAATGACATGTTGTCATTTCGGGCGGAATCACCACTTCTGATTTCGCTCCTAATGACAACATGTCATTTGGAGCGGAATCACCATATTAATGCATAACTTTTACATTTTGACCCCTACACTATACATAATTGACATATAAGACCCTTAAACCCTATACAAGCTTGACTAAGACTAAGACGCAGGCTTTAGACATTCGTGCATCAACATGTTGAATGTGTGGACGCGTTTGGGTTGTCTGGGGTCTTCTCTGCATTTGGGACAGTGGGATTTTTAAGGCTTCTAGTATTGTGAAAGATAGGAACTTCCTGTTGATCAGTGGAGTTATTAGAGGATCCCAGGGAAAGTTGAACATTGTTAACGTCTATGCCCCCCAAAAAACTCCGGATAAGTTGAATCTTTGGAATAAAATCAGAGAGGTCATGATTGGGGTCGATGGGAAGTGGGTGATTGCTGGTGATTTTAACGCAGTGCGAAGTCAAGATGAACGCAAAAACTCTAGTTTCAAGAATACGTGTGCTTGGAACTTCAAAGAATTCATTTATGACTGTAATCTGTTGGAGTACGAGCTAAGAGGTAGAAAATTCACTTGTGTTCGTGATAACGGAAGGAAGCTTAGCAAGATTGACCGGTTCCTAGTCTGCCCAAATTTCTTCAATTCCTGGCCAGAAGCTTGTTTAAGAGGTCTGTCCTTCTCCCATTCGGACCATTGCCCGCTGTTACTCACAATCAACAAAAAGAATTTTGGGGCCAAGCCGTTTAGAATTTATAACTCTTGGTTTGGAAAAAATGGGTTCAAGGAAAAGGTTTTGAAAGCTGTGGAGCTGTACGAGGCTAGAAGTGAAAGTGCCGACATCAGATTAATGAAAAAATTCGCTGCTATTAGAAATGCTCTAAAGGAGTGGAGATCGTTTTGTGTGGAAAAAGAAGAAGATCTCGCTTGTAAGGCAGAAGAAGAGCTGGAGGTTTTAGAGAAAATTATGGAGGAACGGGAGCTAAATGAAGTGGAGGAATGGGAGTTTGTGGAGAATAAAAAAGTGATTCTGAACCATGAATTGAATAAGTGTGAAGATATGAGGCAAAAGTCGAGAACGAAATGGGCTCTTGATGGCGACGAGAACACTAAGTTTTTTCACTCTCATGTTAACATAAGGCGGCCTGCTAATCAGATTCCAGGGTTAAATATTAATGGTAGTTGGGTTTCGAATTCGAATAAGATCAAATGTGAGGTTATGAGGTTTTTTAGAAACCGGTTCACTGAAGGGCACCAACACAGGCCTACTATCACGTGTGATAACATTAAGAAATTAAATCAGGAGGAAAAGGACTCTCTAATTAGCTCTTTCACCATGGCGGAAATTAAGGAAACGGTAAACGATTGTGGTGATGATAAGGCCCCCGGGCCAGACGGCCTCAATATGAAATTTATTAAGAATTTCTGAGAGTTGTTCGAAAAGGATTTTAAAGACATCATGGACGAATTCTTCGATAATGGTTCGATTAGCATTGGCTGTAGTAGTTCCTTTATTACTCTTGTTCCAAAATCTAAGGAACCTATGGAGCTTAATGGATATCGCCCAATAAATCTCATTGGTGTTATCAGGAAAGTTATCTCAAAAGGTGCTCACCAACCGCCTCAGGAAGGTTATCGGTTCTGTTATCTCGGAGTCTCAGTCGGCTTTCATCAAAGGTAACTTTATCCTAGACGGTCCGCTTTTATTAAACGAGATTATGAACTGGGGGAAAAAGAATAAGTTAAAGGCTTTCTTCCTGAAGATTGACTTCGAGAAAGCTTATGATAATGTAAACTAGAACTTCTTAATTTCTACAATGTGTCAACCCTGAGGTTTCCGGGCAGGTGGTGTTCGTGGATTAAAGGCATTCTGGAGTCGGCTAGATCGTCGGTGCTGGTCAACGGATCGCCTACTTTCGAATTTCAATGTCATAAGGGCCTTTGCCAAGGTGATCCGATCTCCCCTTTCCTATTCCTTATGGTCATGGAAATGTTGTCCTGCATGATTGTTAAAGCCGGAAGTTTAAATGTTTTTTCTGGTATTCAAGTCCCGAATGGTCCGTGTGTCTCTCATTTGCTTTATGCCGACGATGCCATTATTCTCGGGAATTGGTCGCCTGATAATATTAAGAATATAGTGCGTATTCTCCGGGTTTTCTTCATTTGTTCGGGGCTGAAGATAAACATTAATAAATCCAATCTTTTTGCCATTGGAGTTCATCAAAATACTGTTTCTAGTATGACTGATATTGTGGGTTGTCAGGAAGGAACTTTCCCGTTTAAATATCTGGGGCTTAGGGTCGGGGCTAACATGAACAGAATTATAAATTGGAAACCAGTGTACGATATTTTTGACTCGAGGTTGGCTAAGTGGAAGGCGGGTTTGCTGTCCATTGGAGGAAGAATTACGTTAATTAAGGCGGTTCTTGAGTGTCTTCCGAACTACTATTTTTCCTTGTATAGAGCGCCGGTGAAAGTTATAAAAGATTTAGAAGCGAAGATGAGGAACTTTCTTTGGAATGGTGACAGTTCCATTAAGAAATTAAATTGGGTGGCTTGGGATAGGGTGACGCTCCCGGTGAAGAATGGCGGGTTAGGATTAAGCAAATTAAAAAAATGCCAAATCTGCTCTTTTATCCAAGTGGGGTTGGAGGTTCCTCACCAAAAAGAGTAAGTTGTGGTGTAAAGTTATTGAAGCCTTGCATTGTAACAGAGTTAATGGAAACTTCATACCGGCTAAAAGGTCGCTCGATGGTGTGTGGTTTAACATCGTTCAGGTGATCAACAAACCGGTTGGCAACAATACTGTTCTAAGGTACAGGTTCAAAGTTTCGGTGGGTAATGGCGAAAATACCGCCTTTTGGACGGATAATTGGCTGGGGAATAAACCTTTATGTGAGGTTTTTCCCAATCTTTTCAAGCTGGAGGAGGTGAAAGACTGCAAGGTAAGTAATGTGTTGGGTAACCGGCTCAATGGTGGCAATTTAATTTGGAGATGGAAAAGGCCAATTGCTTCGGAAATTGAAGTTAACGATCTGGTCGTTTTGTGCTCGATGTTGCTGCATGTCAATCTAAACCTTGACCGAGACAAATGGTATTGGTTGGGGCATGAAGGTGAGAAAGAGGAGGAATATACGGTTAAGTCGGGCAGGTTTATTCTTGACAAATGCAGAAGTCAGGCGAATGTTTTCGTTCCGGATAGATGCAAGTGGATCCCGAAGAAATGTAATGTGTTCATATGGCGGGCGGAGATGAATAGGATTACCACCGCCGATGCCTTGTTCAAACGTAATATTGAGGTCGGTAGCTTGGTGTGTGGGCTGTGCGGCGAAGGAGATGAGACTGTGGAGCATTTGTTGACGACGTGCTATTTTGCTTCTATGCTTTGGTCTTGGATAGGGAATTGGTGCAAGTGCCAACCTTTGCTGGTGTTTACCTTCAGGGATCTTCTAGAAATTCACAAGCATGTGGGTCTTGTCGGAATGAAGATGGAAGCTATTAAAGGTCTTATTAGAATCGGGTGTTGGTCAATCTAGAGAATGAGGAATGAAGCGAGATTCAAGAATAAAGAGGTAAAGTTCGAGTACATTTGTGGCGAAGTGAAGAAACTGGGTTTTTTATGGTTCAAAACTAGGAACAAAGGTATTGAAACGACTTGGAATGACTAATATAAATTTGTAAATATTTAACGTTTGTAGTGGTTTGAGGTAGCTGGTGTGTTAATAAAATTTACCTTTCAAAAAAAAAACATCAGATCTTAAGATTTTGTTTTCTTTCTGTAGCCCATGGATATCAAACTAAATCTTCAAGGTGAGAGGCATAGTAGTAGATCTAAGAGTGACAACATTCCACGTGTCAGGATGTGATTGGGTTGTCACATACCTACAAGTTCATTTAGTGTTTTCTGTAGTTAACCCCTTGTCAAATCAAATTATATGTATAATAATTGGAACGAGAAAAGGAGTGAATAAAAGACAAGTTCTACTCCTTTAGATTTAAATTTGAATTTGAACTAGGTTCATCATTATTTCTACGTTGCGGCGAACTTCCTTTTTTATTTAGTTTGTTTTTACATGTGTTTTGAAATTACTACGAGCATCTTGCGTACGGAACCGCTAACAAAAATAAAAAAAATATAGAAAAAAACACTAAAATATAACCGAAAGAAAATTAACAAAAAAAGTTGTATGACAATTATGTTGTTTATATGAAACCCGTGATCAGTTATGAGCAAATAGTACTAGGTACCGGTACCGAATTTCCCGAACCGAAAGATCTTAAGTGCCAATTCGGTACCGACTTTTGGCGTTCCTAGTACTGGTTCGCTACCAGTCTTTACCTTCATATACCGGTACCGTAACCAGTATTTTCGGTGCAAGTACCGATTCAGCATTGGTTGGCACCGAGTTCATCCCTACCCCTGAAACTAAAAAAATCATTAAAAGTAAAATAAAATCAACAAAAAATGTTGTACGATACCGTTGTTGTTCGTACGGTACCTGTAATCAGGGATGAGCAAATGGTACCGGGTAGAAGTACCGAATTTCACGAACTAAAAGATTTTCAAAATCAATTCGGTACCGACTTTTGGTGTTTCCTGTACCAGGCTAGTACCGGTTTTACCTTCATGTGCCGATAACAAACCGAACCATACCGGTATTTTCAATACCAGTACCGGTTGACAACAAGCTTATCCAACTTAAAAAGTAAAGAAAATAATAATTAATTATTATTATAATATGAAAATAATAAAAGTATTAAAGAACAATATATTATTATTATTATTATTATTATAGTTAAAACAGTATTCATTGGCTTCCTTTACTAATATAAAAAATAAATAAATAAAAAGTAAAATAAAATAAATATGATATAATATAATATAAGATTATAATAATAATAATAATAAAACAATAATAATAATATATAATATAATAAATAGTGTTATACCCGTGCGCATTGCGTGGCGTTAAATCGAATATTTCTTAGTTTCATAATATGTACGTATGTATTTAGGTTAGTTGTACATAAAACTTATAACACGATCTCAATAAAAAATACATCGAGATAACCAATTAAACCAAAACACCACCATAGTTTTGGTAAAAAAAAGCAAAACAATGACAAGTCTGTAATTTTGAGCTGGGGTAAAATACTAATTTGTCGGGACTAATGAGCGAGTACTAGACAACTGCTTGACACAATAAAAGTTACATTGAGTCAACCAAGTAAAATAAAAGAGTACTATAGTTTTGCAAAAAAAAAAAAAAAAACCCCTAAAACGATGGCAAGATCACAATTTTAACCGGGAAAAAAGCATAATTTTTGAAATTGCGTCAAAAGCGTAATTTTAAGCTGGGGTAAAATAATAATTTTGAACTGAGGGCAAAATCGTAATTTTGAGCTAGGGAAAAAACATAATTTTATTTTAAATTGGGGACAAAAACGTAATTTTGAGCTCGGGCCGGGGGCAAAATCAAAATTTTGAACTAAGGGTAAAATCATAATTTTGAGCTAGGGGCAAAAACATAGTTTTATTTTGAACTGGGGGGCAATAACGTAATTTTTAACTGAGGATAAAATCGTAAATTGGTTGGACCAATAGGGAAGTGCCAGGTACTATTCCCCCAACTTGTAAATGTATATGTAGTATATATAGTATAATAGGGAAGGATCTACTAAAAAGTGGGTTTTGCCTAAGTACCCTGAGAAGGATCGTGATGATGACATGTGACACTCTTTATAAGTATGAAGGAATTGCATTTTGGTACTATAACATTTTGTTCCTTTATAAGTAGGAGTGTGAAGATGACATGTGACACCTTTTTTTGTTTTCTTAAAAGTACAACAAAAAAATGTAGTACAAAAAATCTAGTACAAAAAATCTAGTACAAAAAATATAGCACAAAAAAATCTAGTATATAAAATAAAGCACAAAAAATTCCAGTACAAAAAAATTAACAAAAAATAAATTTAAGACAAAAAAAATTCAGCACAAAAAATAGCATAAAGATGTAGTACAAAAATCAAGCACAAAATGCTATACAACATAGAAATACAACACATTTTTTGGATTTTTTTAGTTGTCATATTTTATATAGCAATATGGTACTTAAATTAAAGATAAAAAGAAGCTCGATTTTATGGTGGAATTTTTATGAAAAAAAAGTCGTATAAAAAGTTATGAACGCTTAAAAAATGGGGTGAAATATGCATGTGGAAAGAGAAAGTCAATTAATATGATTTTCCAAACATACCTTACATCCCTCTTTTTTTCTACACCTATGAAAAGGTCAAGATTTTTTCTCATCCTACTTAGCTAAAATAAACTTTTTATTTGATTTTACCCCTAATATAATATTATAATAATTAATATATATATATATATATATATATATATATATATATATATATGAGAAGATTCCACTAAAAAGTGGATTTTGCCTAAGTAGCATAAGAAGGATTACCATGATGACGTGGCACTTGTTATAAATAGGAATCAAGGGCATTTTGGTACTAAACCATTTTTCTCCTTATAAATAAGAGTGTGAAAATGATATATGACACCCTTTTTTGTTTTCTAAAAATTACATCAAAAAAATCCAGTACAAAAAAATATAGCATAAAAATCTAGTACAAAAAAATATAGCACACAAAATCCAATACAAAAAAAATGTAGTACAAAAAATATAGCAAGAAAAAATTTAGCACAAAAAATATAGTACAAAAAATCCAGCAGAAGAGATTGAGGAAAAAAATTTAAAGATAAAAAAATTCCACACAAAAAATTTAGTACAAAAATATAGTACAGAAATCTAGCACAAAAAAATGTTATACAACAAAGAAATACAACACATTTTGTGGGTCTTTTTAATCTTCATATTTTATATAGCAAAATGGTACTCAAATTAAAGAGAAAATGACACTCGATTTTATGGTGAAATTTTTATGTAAAAATAATGTCGTATAAAAAAATTATGAACATTTAAAAAATGAGGGTGAAATATGCATGTGTCTTGCATGTGGAGTGAGAAAAATCTATAAATAGGATTTTCTCAAAATACCCTTACACTACTCTTTTTTCCTACATTTTTATTTTAACCATTGATTTGAAAAATGAATGGTTAAGATTTTTTTTCATCTCACTTGGGCAAAATGAACTTTTTATTTGATCAAACCCCTATACATATAGTGTGTGAGTTTTATTGGGGAACACTAAAAAAATTTGGAACCGAGGAACACTTTTAAAGATTTAACTGAACATGTTAAAAATCATTTTTTAAAATTTTTTTCGGCGTTTTTCGTTATAAATACTTGTAAAAGAAATTTTAATAAAAAAATCGAAAACTAAAAATATAAAAAAACAGTTAAAAAAGGCTTTTTTTTTTTACAAAAATGATTTTTATTGGAATAGTTTCTACTCATTTTAATAAGCAACAGCGCTTAAAAAAATTTAAAAAAATTGATTTTTAACATGTAAAGTTAAATTTTATGAGATATATTTTTTAATTGTTTTTTAAACTTTTTTTATATTTTTTAGTTTTTTAATTTTTTTTTATTAAAAATGTTTCTACATGTATTAATAAGGAAAAGCGCCGAAAAAAATTTAGAAAAAAGTTGATTTTTAACACATTAAGTTGAAAGTTCAATTAAAAACCACTGGTTTGAGTGAAAACCCGAAAACTAACTAAAACAGCCTAAAAACATAGCAAAATTTTTTTACCAATTTTCACTACTTTTTATATGTAAAAAAAAAAAATTTTAAAAAAAGAACTTGTACTACACATCTGCATTATATATGCACTACAAAAAAAAGTTTTTTTATATATAAAAAATAGCGAGTTTTAATAAAAAATTTGGTATGTTTTTTAGGTTTTTTAGTTAGTTTTCGAGTTTTCGCGATAAAAGGAGTTTTAACTTGAATATTCCCCTATATTATATATAGAAACGGGTTCAGGAGAAAACGCTCAAAAGTGTGAGAACGGTGAGAACGCATCATGGCCCAACATGTGTCCCGCGGCATAGAGAAGGGCGGAGGGGCTTTTTTGTCTTTTCATTCTTCTTTTATTTTCACAATGCGGTATAATATTTTGTGGCGTTTAGGTTTTTTTGGCGTTAATTATATTTATTAAACTTTTTGGCGTTGAATTAATTGTTTTTGTGTCACATATATAATTTTTTGGCATTATATCGTTTTCTGGTTATTTTTTTTTTGGCGTTTGTGGCGTTTTGTATAATAATTCACTATGAGTCATTAATATTTGCATAAGATAAAAAATAAGACCAATTTTTTTTGGCGTTTAGTGAATTTTTTGGCGTTTTAATACCCTTTACAAGGTGCTTTTGCCAGCAGCTGTTCTCCCAGTTTTCATTCTACTAGCGTTTTGGTGTTTGTAGTTTTTGGCATTTTATATAATAATCTATTTTGTTTTAGAGGATTAGATAACAAAATAATATATAACTTGATATCAAAACAATATAAAATGAAAACAAAAATAATAAAAAATGGTAATCTACTTTTTCTTCCGAATCTTCACTGTCATCAGCCTCTTCCTTCGTGAATTTTTTTGGCGTTTTGAACCTTTTTTGAATTCTTTAGCTAGATGCAAACTTTCCTACATAAACCCCGTCTTTTTCAGAAGAATCTCCTTAGTGGCATTCTGTGTTTTGGTGTGATATTCTTGTTTGGTGGCAAGTCATTGAAGATAAACTCTTGCTTGATGCTATTTGTAATAATGGAGTCTAAAATAGCATTTTACACTTTTGTTGATTCCTTTATTCCATGCCTATAGTCATCAAGAACAAAGTTCACATGATGGCATATCACTGTCATCAGTCTATTTTTCTTGAATATTTGTCCATCTCATTCAGCAAAATATTATTCAGTTAACCCTCTCAGAAGAAGGATCCATTTCAGTGAAAGCTTTGCCATCTGTGGCGTTTTAAAGTGAGTGGTTTCTAGAGTATATGGCGATTTGTGTTTTTTGGGTGTGATTAATTTCATTGTGTATAGACCCCTCTCTTATAGGAGTTTTTTGGCGCGCAGTTTAGGCGGGGCTTTTTATTGTAATAAATGATAGTAATAAAGTAACTGTCTCTTCAGTTACTGTCTTTGTATTTACTGTGTTATAGACGTCCCATCCTCTAAGTTTGGCGTTTTTTAAATGGCGTTATGCAGACCCAGATGACAAAATACAATAACGGAGTAAATAAAATATTAAGCAGGAAAAATATTTTTTGTTACTTTTGGCGTTTTGTAAGGAATAAGCATTTTTAGTATTTTTTTGGCGTTTTCCTAATAAAGGGAGAAATATATCATTTGTTGGGATCGAACCCTATCAGAGGAACAGATAATAAGAGCCAAAACCGGATCACAACAGTGGATTCATAATAAGCAGCTGTTTACATTAGACTTTCCCCTTGAAAGTGATTATAACATCTGATGGTCCTCTATCCACTGTCCGTATACAACAGCTGTTGTCCTTCAAACTACTGATGAAGCCCTGAAGACAGCTAAGAAGTTAACACTGCTGGTTTAATCTACTGATGCTAAAGGACTGCCCACTCAAGGACTGATCAACCTTGAGGAAAACATTGATGAAAGGAGAAAGCAGTAGTTTAGTGTGTCACTTGTTTTGTATAAAGTCAGTGGTTAAGATTAGCAGTGTTTGTATAGGAACAATGGTTATAGGTTGTTAGGTTGTTAGATGTCGCTTTCATGGTGACGTCAGCTGAGATGCTTCAGTGGTTTGGTTTGCCTATAAATGGAGCAGTACCCTGTACTGTTACATTCGATTGACTGAGTGAGTTCTTCTCCTCTAGTCCAATCCTTTCATCTTGTGCGATCAACCATGGAGTATCAGGCTGAGGGGGAGTTTAGTTTGTAAGCATGCTTTGTAATCTTATGATTTTTATTGTAATCATTCGACTCAATGAAAAGCATGTATTAATCAAAACTATTTTTCACTTTGATTGTGTTTACAAAGTTTGTTGTTCATTTCCGCTGCATTTAAACTCTTTTCATTTCTATTGATTTGTTTAAATTATACAAACAAACACAATCATAAGGAGCCTCCGATCCTAACAATTGGTATCAGAGCTTGGACAGTCAAATTCGATTTAACAGTCAATTTGACATAACAGTTCAGCTCAAAATTCATTGATACTAAGGTTGATTGTATTTAGTTGAAAAACAGAGTAACGAGAAATCATGCTCAAAGTGACTATTTAAAAGCTCTGTAAAACAACCAAGATGTCATAAGACACACAAAATTCACACAACAAGTGATATCATACATAAATTACCTATAGGTTTCAGATCTGAAAATATATCTGTTAACTATGGTATAATTATCCTCTTTACAAAATTGATTTCAATTGTTGTTATGAAGTTTTGTGCTGTATCCATCATGTTTGCAGCTAAAGTATGTACCTCAGGTCGACAAAAACCTATGTTCCTAAAAACATTAGTGTTTTTGTTTAAATAAAAAGAGGGAAATTAAAACTTTAGTCATTTAGATCTTATGTATTGGAAGACAGATTGAGAATCCTTCAAAATGATCAAAATCAATTGTGTTAAGAATACATTAAGAAAATCAGATGTCAAAAATGACCAGATCATGGGTAATGTGAAATTTGGCATAAGCATGTGCAGAAATGACCAAATCTCTCAAAACATTGCTGCAAAATGATTCTGGAATAAGTATTCCTTCAATAAATACCTCCCAGTGAGTATTTCAGTACTTATGTATGGGGAGGGTAAAAAGGGAAGAAGAAAATTACAAAAACTCAAAAGTGTGTTTATCTCAAAACTTTTGAAGTAAAGAGTATAAACATAAAACACTTAAGAGTACAAAAATAGGGTGGACAATGGTCATCAAGCAACTGTGTGCATTCATTGGTACAGAAAAGTTCAGGTAAAAATAGTATCACCAGTGATTAAACTTAAAAGAGGACTAGACAAGTTTCACAGAATCATCACATGGTAACAAACGTATGTGAACATGTCTCCTCATTTTTGCAATCAGTTGACAAGGAAATGGTCCCAAACAGTGGTCATTACAATGTATTTCAAATCATTGACCATATTCCTAAAACTTGAGAATGATGTGACTATTTTTCTTTAATTATTTTTTCAGAATAACCTTTAATTATTTTTCCTTGAAAAGGTTTTTCTCAATAAAACAGGATATATTATTCTTTATTTTTCTTTAGAATGATATATTTTGTACTTTTACTTGTTTTTTATAGTAAAAGTTTCAAGCTCCTGTCAGGATATAAAACCTTTATTTTTGTTGGTAATATTATCCTTAAAAACAGATCAAAAGGAAATGGTACAATTGTTAAGGTTATGTCAAACTCAAGTTTGATTTAAAATAGATCAAAGATTGATTGCTAAAAGACCTTAAAATACTTGGGTACTCATGTTCTAATTAAAATATTATGACACAAAATGAGTAGCCTTAGTAAAAAGGGTTTTCATCATCTGGAGTACTGAACCACTATCAGGAATCTATAAAAGCTTCAAAATGTGTAACTGACATGTGGCAAAACCTTGAATGCAAATTCTCATAAAAGCTGCTGACATATTGAACTTGACAATTTGCATCTAAAATGTATTTTGTTGAGGATAGCAATCTTGCAGGCATTTCAGAATCAACATCAATAGATGTTAGAGATGATATTGTGATTTCACAAGATAAAATCATTCCTTTCATCAGAACAGCAGATGCTCAAAATTTTTGTCAAAAGCTTATCCACTGGTGCACTAACAGTTGCTGATATACTAGTCTTTCAAATCTTTACCACTGTTTTGTTCAAACATCTGTTTCCTAAATACTGTCCAATGCTGAAAGTCAACCCCTGACCTTTCATTTCCTTGGCAAGCACTGATGCTCAAAATCAGTGTCTTATCCACTGATATGCTATCCACTGATAGTAAAAATCACCCACTGCTCTCATATTGTTACCGTTGTAACCACTGACACTTACTTCATCAGTGGTTTTCCAAAATAACTGTCCTCCATTATTCATCTTCTCATCAGAGGTTGGCATGTGGTCAGTTATTAGCCATCAGATCGTTGTAACCGCTGCCACATCATCATTCACTTTTTCCCCAAATAAAACCCTGACCAAAACCCAAACAGGGTTTTACACTGTCGAATTGAATTCCAAAATTCTTTTCTCAAAACAGTTTTCCACAAAAATTCTCCCACAATCTTCATCATCCTCACTTCATTTCTCTCATTCTCTGTTTCAATCATGGTGAAAAAGGCAAGCAAATCCAAAACAAAGGAGCCTACCGAGGTTGAAATTCCATACAAATGGTCTCACAATTACTTGGGTATTCTTAAAAAACCCAGTGACACAAAGACCTTCGATTCCATCATAGACACATTATCCTCCACAAAGTACAAAACTTTGCTCACTTACAATGCAACCGTCTACCTTGCTACTCAACGAGAATTTTGGAAAAATGCTACTCTTGAGAAGATGGACAAAAAGGTTGTTGCCATCAATTCCACAATAATAGGTGTAAAAATCTCAATCACACCTCAAGCCATATCTGAAGTATTTGAGCTCAATGATCTGGAAGGTAAAAATTCTTTTCCGAAAACAGAGTACCAAGGAGATTTCATTAAAAGAGGGTATGGAGAAGAAATGAAAGTAGATACTTTACAAAAGGGCAGTTTTTCATCTGCTACAAGGTTCTTATTTCATACCCTCCTTATGTATGTTTCTAACAAAACCACTGCTTTCAATGAAATCCCATTGAAGATACAATACCTGGGTTATGCTATACTTAAAGGTGAAAATTTTAATTATTCCCAGGTAATCTTCGATAATTTGGTCAAAAATGTTGAGAAAAAGGCTTTTCTATTATTTCCAAGATTTTTGAGTTACTATTTTGATAAAAAAATTCAGAAAATAATGCTCATGTACTTGTACAGGGTCCTCCTCTTAAAATAAACAGTTTAACACCTGAAACATTCACAAGAATGTTAAAACCTACAAAAACACAAGCAGAGGTGCCTGAGCAGAATTCAGCAGCTACCACTGCTCCTCAGGTATATGCTGCTGAGCCCACTGCTCCAGGTGATCAAGGCAGCATAACCACTGTTTTGAAACCCACACCTGCCCTTACCAAAAAGACCAAAAAGAAACCATCCAGAAAACCCCCCAAACCCATCAAAAAGGCAACTCTGGAAGATGAGATCCCAGAGCAACTGCCAGTGACAACACAAAAGTCACCAATAACCACTGCTGCTACTTCCTCACAACAGTTGGTAGAAAGATCTCCACCTTTGCCTAAAACTCCTCCTGCATCCTCACAAAAGGATCAGGTTGTAAGCACAGGGACCCCACATTATGAAGCTCTGGGTCCAATTGGATCCATCTTCCTCAGTCCTGATCCCAAGGACATGTCTCTTTCTACACCAATACCTTCACCCCTCATCTTACCACAATCCATGCTACCTTTGTTGCATGCAGTTGATATAGCTCAGACACAAACCAGTTCCTCTCAACCACCTATCAATGAGAGTACACTCCCACAAGTGACTGGGTCTGATGTCTATACCTCTGCAATCCCAGCAACAATTGAGGAGGTTACACTGCAGGAGTTACAAGTAACTCCTGTCAGTAGTTCAAGTGGAGCAGCAACTACTAGTGTTGGACCCACTGGTCTACATTGGGTGAGTTGTTCAAAGTGTCCACAAATGAGGAAAGAAGTCCCCAGTACCAAGAACAAGGGGCATCAGTGGATGACTTTTGGGATACATTCCCTAAGTCTACCATTGATACAACCACTGCTGGTGGGAAATCAGATGATCCCATTCATTTGGGTGATGGTTTAAAATATAAAGAATTGACGAAGAGAGTGGACAGAATTGAATCATCTGTTGCAGACATCAAAACAATGCCGCATCAGGTGTTAAATTCTCAAAAGTCTACATCCACTGCTGCACCACCCCCAACAGCTGCTCCATTATCTAATGAGCTGTGGAGTTTATTTCAACCATTGCTCCGACATCAAAGAGAACTAGTTGATCAGCAACATGAGATCCAAATTCAAAAGACCAGAACTCTCACGAAAGCAAGGTTTAAAGATACTCAAGCTGACATCAAGGCTTTAAAAGCCCACATTCTGAAAACCACTGGCACTGCTCCTCCCACTGTTCTCTTCATTGATAACCCTCCTCCAGATAATGCCAAAAAGGGGGAGAAAATCAAACAGTGGATAAAGAAGGGAATTGAAGATGGTATTTATATTGAACCAGAAAAGGAAAACATGACTCAAAACATTCCCTTCCCAGATGGTAGTAAAAAGATTGATGTTACTGAAAATGTACTAGCTGAAGCAAAAGCAAGTGTAAAAAGGGATAGAGAGGCTAAGGATAAAGCCAGGTGGGAACAGGAGAAGAGAGCTTTCATGAAGCTATTTGCACAAGGTCCTTCTGAACCTATGGATGATAAAAATCCCAAGGAAGAAAAGAAGAAGCCCACTAGACAAGTGAGGCAACCTAAAAAGCATGCTTCCAAACCACCTACTAAAGGCTCCAAACCTCAAACTACCACTTCAACACACACCACTTCAACACACACCACAACCACTGCCTTACTATCACTACCAAAAATCACTCCACCAATAAAACCACCAAAAACAACCTCAACACCATCACCTCCTGCCAAAAAGCAGAAGACACCAGATGTTACAACATCTGTTGTAATGGCAACAGTGGTTGAAACACCAGTTGTTTCAACAACTGTTAGTCAGCCACCATCCACCACTCAAAATACCACTACTGATCCACCCAAGACATCATCAGCCTCTCCTACAATAAAAAGGAGAAGGATTTTCATACCTGATGATGATTCTCCATCACCACCACCACCACCAACATCTTCACAATCACTTGCGCTTTATTCCAAACCATGTTCCTCTCTCATCAGCTCCAGTACTACAACCAATCCCTATCATCACTCCTGCAGGTGTCCAATTTCCTCTAGAACTTGAAGCAGTTAGAGAAGAGATCAAATCCTTCTACTATGAGGATGACCCTGCTAAAAGGAAGTTGCCATCAGTTGAAGGATATCCAAGGCCTAACAACATTGAAGAATATTTGAAAGTTAAGGCTAAACAGGCAGAGGATATTTCCAAAAGAAACTCTCAAGGAAAAACTGATAGAGAAATTCAAAGGCATTATCAGTTTCTATTTACTCAAGTCAGATCCTTAGAGCAATTTGCAAAAAATGTTTGTCAACAAATCTCAGAGAAAGCAGATGAAACTTTGAGAAAAGACTACATTGAAAGAATCATGGCAACCAAGAAGTACAAGGGTGAAAAGCATATGTACAAGGAGTGGACCATTCCTGAGCTTGAACAAGAAGCAGCCAGGATTCAAGAAATGATAAAGAATAAGGTCAAATTGGTCAAAGTACAAAAAGAATGTGCCTGAGAAGACATTAGAGCTGAAGAGAATGAAAGAGGAATTAGTTGCTGTTGACTATGGGTCTAAAAATCAAGTGGCAAGATGGAAAGAAGACATAGTCAGGACCACCTACAAAAGGTTGGAGGAATTAAGGAAAAAAGATCCCACAATTCCACAAAAACCTGACTACCCTGAAGCAGAGGTTTCAACAAGACCACCAAAGCTGCAAATCAGGATAACCACTGCTCCAGCTGGTGCTGCCATCTACAAAAGAAGGCAACAACAGTCGGGTACTGAAACAGTGGCAGAATTAATGGCAGGAGATGAACTTGTAAAAGAAGGCATTAAGCAAATGATAGTTGAAACTCTTGGCCTGAACCAACCTGCAAGCACTGCTCAAACAGTCATCACAAGGCCTGCATCACCAAACTCCTCATCCAATAAAAATCTCCCAAGAAACCCACCAGGCTCAAAAGTACTAAAGTGGAAAACTGACAAACAGACCCATGTACTGACTATGTTCAAGTCTAGTGGAGAAGTGAAGAAAATAACAAGGGAACAAGCACTTGGCCTAAGTCTTGAAGATATGCAGGATCTCCTTGATCTTCCACTTTGTAGGGATGAAGATGACACAGATACCCTAGACTTTGAGTTGCAACTTAAAGGTCAGATAAGGGAACTATTGATGAGGCAATAAAGATCCAGAATAATGAAGGGTTTTGGCATTATCTTTTCCAGGGGGAGATTGTTGGGATCGAACCCTATCAGAGGAACAAATAATAAGAGCCAAAACCGGATCACAACAGTGGATTCATAATAAGCAGCTGTTTACATTAGACTTTCCCCTTGAAAGTGATTATAACATCTGATGGTCCTCTATCCACTGTCCGTATACAACAGCTGTTGTCCTTCAAACTACTGATGAAGCCCTGAAGACTGCTAAGAAGTAAACACTGCTGGTTTAATCTACTGATGCTAAAGGACTGCCCACTCAAGGACTGATCAACCTTGAGGAAAGCACTGATGAAAGGAGAAAGCAGTAGTTTAGTGTGTCACTTGTTTTGTATAAAGTCAGTGGTTAAGATTAGCAGTGTTTGTATAGGAACAGTGGTTACAGGTTGTTAGGTTGTTAGATGTCGCTTTCATGGTGACGTCAGCTGAGATGCTTCAGTGGTTTGGTTTGCCTATAAATGGAGCAGTACCCTGTACTGTTACATTCGAATGACTGAGTGAGTTCTTCTCCTCTAGTCCAATCCTTTCATCTTGTGTGATCAACCATGGAGTATCAGGCTGAGGGGGAGTTTAGTTTGTAAGCACGCTTTGTAATCTTTTGATTTGTATTGTAATCATTCGACTCAATGAAGAGCATGTATTAATCAAAACTATTTTTCACTTTGATTGTGTTTACAAAGTTTGTTGTTCATTTCCGCTGCACTTAAACTCTGTTCATCTCTATTGATTTGTTCAAATTATACAAACAAACACAATCATAAGGAGCCTCCGATCCTAACATCATTTAATTATCTTAAAAAAATAAAAAGAAGATTACACAGAAGAAAAAAAAAAGAGGAAAAAAATTAAAAGCCTTCGTCAGAAGGTACTTTATCTGACTAGTATCCATCACTTCCGTCATCTTCTTCCTCCTCGGAGTCTTCATCTGGATGTTAATCCATGTCATCACTTTCACCTTCACCTTCATCAGCTTCTTGTTCCTGAAGATTCTGAAGCCTCCACCTGAACATATCTTGCATTAACTCCAATTTTGAGTCAATTTCTGTGTTGGTGCAAGTGGCGTTATGCAATTCTTCCATGAAACCCAGACGCTGCTTTGTCATGATGTTCTCAAGCCAGTACACTTCCTACTCTCCGCTGTTGTATGTAACCGTCACCATGTCTGTTTCATCATCAAAACGCCATGATGTCATGACAGGGTCTGGCTTCACATCTGCTTTGATTGGTCCAAATTTGCTGGTTAATGCTTTCATAAGCATATACGTTTCATGGCATTCGTTGTCTATAGCGATGCCAATTGATAAGAATCGCCTCTGTATCTCTTCTTCCATTTTCAGAATTGCCATGACCGTCTTAACATACACCCTTCTTCTGTTGTCAAAAAGCAGGACGTATCGCCTGATTCCCAGAGTGTATCTCCATGAAACGATTGTTGCCATTTTTGGCGTTTTGGTTAAGTTGGTGTTTTTGGTTAATGATGTTTTTTTGCAGAAAATGGTAGATTGAAGTGATTATGGAAGCTATGTTTTTACCTTTTTTATATAATGATGTTTTTGGCGCGTAATTTAGGAGGGAATTTCTTCTAATAAATGTTAATAACTGAAATTCAGTTACTGTGTTGTTTCATCTTCCTGTAATATTTAGCGCATTTTATTACTAGTTTTTGGCGTTTTGTTTTTTAATGGCGTTTTATTTTTTTTGTATGGCGTTTTATCATTTGATGGCGTTTTGAATATGAGCGGTAAAAGACCCTTTTACCCTTAATGAAGCGTGTCCCACATAATAAAATTGTTGTTATTTACGAAAACGCCACCGCGCAATCTAGTCCATGGATTGTTTGATTGGACGATTCATAAGCGTTCTCACCGTTCACACACTTTTCACCGTTTTCTCTAAATCCTGACCATATATATATATATAAACATACATACATACATAGGGTGGGGTTTGGCTACAAAGTTCATTTTTCCTACAAAGTGTACAAATCCTTAAAACACCACAATTTCAGCCATAAAACATACTCAAAACCCACAAATAACTGAGTGAAAATCACTAAAACACAATATCTAAACCCTAACATTCCATTAAAACTTCAAACACACCATCGTAGAACTACGAATATAAAAACAACATTATAATCAACATAAAACACACTAATGTTAGTCATTCGATAATCAAAACCTTATCATCCAAACACTATACAAAACTCACAAATATGGCATTTAAGTAATATTCACTTTGTTATTTGTGTGTTTTGGGTGTGTTTTATGATTGATATTATGGTGTTTTATGACTTTTTACACTTTGTAGGAAAAATGGACTTTGTAGCCAACTCCCACCCTACATACACACACACATACACATATGTATATATATATATATATATATATATATATATATAGAATTGCGCTAAAATAAGAACCACCTCGAGTTATAAGAACCGTGAGAACTTTTTGATCCGGGGCGAGGTGGACCAATTTTTTTTTTCACAAACGTAGATGCGTGTATTATAAACACATTTGTAAAAAAAATTCAAAAAAAAAAAATGTCGTGTGTGTAGTTTTGAGCACCACAAGTTTGTGTTTACGGGTACCGTAAATTTTCCGGTTAGATTTACGGTACCCGTAAACACAAACTTGTGGTGCTCAAAACTACACACACGACATTTTTTTTTGAATTTTTTTTTTTACAAATGTGTTTATAATACACGCAACTACGTTTATGAAAAAAAATTTTGGTCCACCTCGCCCCGTACGGTGTAGTTCTCACGGTTCTTACAACTCGAGGTGGTTCTCATTTTAGCGGTCCCCTATATATATATGTATATATATATATATGTGTGTGTATATATATATATAGAAGAATGATCTATTAGGAACCACCTTTTATTGCGAGAACCAATGTGAACATAACAAAAAATACATAAAAATAGCTAAAAAACACACAATTTTTTTTAATATTTTTTAGCAAAAAATCGCTAATTTTCGTTACAAAAAAAAAAACATTTTAAATTTTTTTCTACTAAAAGTAGCGATTTTTAGCTAAAAAATATTTTAAAAAAATTGTGTATTTTTTAGATTTTTTTAGGTTTTTTGGGGGTTTAGTTTTTAGCATTTTAGCTTGGGTGGGGGGTTTAGGTTTTTGGGGGGTGGGGGGTTAGGGTTTTTTTTTTTTTTTTTTTTTTTTTTGGTGGTGGGGGGGGGGGGGGGTTAGGTTTTTTTGGTGTGTTCACATTGGTTTTCATGGTTCTCACAATAAAGGTGGTTCTCAATTGAAACTTGCCCTATATATATATATATATATATATATATATATATATATATAGGGGACCGCTAAAATGAAAACCACCTCTAGTTGTAAGAACCATGAGAACTTTTTGATCCGGGGCGAGTTGGACCAAATTTTTTTTTTCATAAACGTAGATGCTTGTATTATAAACATATTTGTAAAAAAAAAAATTCAAAAAAAATGTCTTGTGTGTAGTTTTGAGCACCACAAGTTTGTGTTTACGGGTATCGTAAATTTTAAACAAAATTTACGGTACCCGTAAACACAAACTTGTGGTGCTCAAAACTACACACACGATATTTTTTTTTTCGAATTTTTTTTACAAATGTGTTTATAATACACGCATCTACGTTTATGAAAAAAATTTTTGGTCCAACTCGCCCCGTACGGTGTAGTTCTCATGGTTCTTACAACTAGATGTGGTTTTCATTTTAGCGGACCCCTATATATATATATATATATAGGTAGAGGATCCTGTACATTAATCTTAAAAGTGTGAGAAGGGTGAGAAATATTGTGGTGATGTGACGATAACAAGTGTCCTAAATCTAAATTAATTCAAAAAGGTAAACAAGTAATTTTCTTATTCATTTAATTAATTGATAACCTTCCATAACTGCCACCCTTAATTATAGGAATACAAATTAAGAATTAATCTACGAATTTGTGTTATCTCGTTCAGAACTGTATAGTGTTATATTTTTTTATATAGTGTTATATGGTGTTATATAATGTTTTTTGGTGTTATATAGTGTTATATGATGGATGTATAGTGTTATATAGTGTTATATGGTGTTATATGATATTATATGGTGTTATATAGTGTTATTTTAGAGTTATATAGTGTTATATTTTTCTGATAGCATGTCTATGATAGATGTATAGTGTTATATAGTGTTATATGGTGTTATATGATGGATGTATAGTGTTATATATTTATTGTAGCAGTTACATATTCTCTGGATTTTTTAAAATGTCCGAATTTTAGAAAACTTTAAATTTGAATCGCTATAATTTAGGAGTGAATCGCTAGAATTTAGGAGAGGTTTAATAATTTGAAACATATACAAAGACACTATTACCCCTACAATTTTCAAATCAGTCCAAATAATTAAAACACAATTTATAATTTGGTCTCTATTGATCTCAGGCATTAGATCTTTGATCTAATGGTTTAAAACACTTCTCACACTTTTAAATTAATATACACTATTCCTACCATATATATATATATATATATAATTGAAAGCTTTCCTAGACTTTTTCATAAATAAAAAACTACGAGTTTTGACCAACTCATACTATCAATTCGTTAGTTTATGATTTGTTTTCTTAATTGTCATATTTGATTTTTTAGATGATACATTTTTTTTTACAAATTGCTAGATATTTCACTTTTTGAAGAATATTTCTCTTTAGTTTTCAATTTTTGCTTCTGCCTAACGTGATAAAGTTGGTTTGCAATTTGGTCCTCAGATAGTTGGTATCAGAAAATGATAGTTGTACCAGGTATCAAAAGTTCTCATCAATAAGTTAAAGGTTTATAATTTGGTCCTCGGCAGTTGGTATCAGAAAATGATAGTTGTACCAGGTATTAAAAGCTCTCATCAACAAGTTAAAGCTTCTAATGGTGTGGCACCAAAAAAAATATTAAATTGGTTGGAGCAAGGAACCTACCATCGATTCGTATTTATATTGGGACAACCCATTTCTTAGACTTAGAAGTAGTCTCTCTATTTCTACGGATAATGATATGGTTTGCTTATAATCCATCATACCCAAACCCTATCAATAATTCAATACATTAGCTATATGTGGTATTTAATGAGCATGGTTGTTATTATTGTTATTGGAAGGGAAATATCAAGTTATCATGCCAGTCAAAACAAAACAACCAATGTGGTAGTCCCTCAAATTTATTGCATGCAAAAGCTCATCTTGTCTCATGAAACTCTCCCAGATTTTATTAAATCATTTTAACTGACAATATTATACATGTAACAAACAACAATTAATAAATGTAGATAGAAAATAAAAAAAACAAATATAGTATTTATAAATAGATTACAAACTGTAGTATATTATAAATAGATTATAAACCTTTTTTGTTTCGAAAAGCCCTTCTTCTTTAGTTATATTCAATTATTATTCAGATCCACCAATCAACTTTATAATTATTTTGGAGTTATTGAATAGATTTGTTCAGGTAGCCACTACAAAATAAGAACAAATTGTTAGTAATATTATAATGTAAATTGTTAAAAAATTAATAAAAACAGTACAAAAAATATTAATGCAATAGAGTCATTTATCTAGGTATCGACCATACAACTTTCAAAACATGATACTTTAAATCATTAGAAAGCTCAATGAAGTTGTATGGATCATATGTATCTTCATGATCAATGATATTTGAGATTGATTTCCTCAATAATATATCACAATCATCTTTATTAAAAAATTAGGGTTATTGGATTTTATCACCCCTAAATATTGGCTATTGGGCGCTGTCACCCCCGACTATCACTTTGACGCCCGTCACCCCTAACTTAACACTTAGTGTGTTCTGTCACTACATCGTTAACTGATTACTAACTTTTGATCCTGTTACTATATATTTGGGGTGTCCTACGATCCCTAAAACCTTCGTAAGATCCCTATGACACCCCAAAAGTATAGTAACAAGATCAAAAGTTAGTGATCAGTTAACGATGTGGTGATAGAAAACACTAAGTGCCAACTTGGGGGTGACGTACGTCAAAGTGATCGTTGGGGTGGCAACGGCCAATAGCCAATAGTTGGGGGTGATAAAATCCAATAACCCAAAAAATTATAGTGTTTAAAAATGTCTTATTTTGCATTTGGAAACAGAGAGTATCACCAAATGCCAACTTAAGTTCATACACAAAATTACTACAGCCATTTGTGAAACAAAAGTAATTGCCACACTTATTTTTTTAATTGCAACACTTAAGTATCACCATAGGCCAACTTAAGTTCATACACAAAATTTCTCTAGCCATTTGTGAAACAAAAGTAGTTGCCACACTTATTTTTTTTAATTTGGTAATTTGGTATGATATAAATCTTTATTAATGTTTACACACTTATTTTTTTTAACTTTATTTAATTACTTATGAGATTAAATATATGGAATCATTTATACAATAATTTATTATTTAATATTTCATTAAAATCGGTTACGAAATTCGTAAAATATTTGTACTGCACAATAATTAGTGACAGTGAAAATGACCATCTGAAAAAAAGTATTTAAAAACATGTTATATAAAAAAAACAATTTATATAATTAAAATAAAGTTATTCATAGATACTAAAGATAATAAATATCAAGAAATCATGTCAAAATATAGAAATGAAGAAATTAAATGGTTGTCTTGATTATGAATTTTGAATACTTTCATTTCAAGTTAATGATTTGAAATTCAAATTGCCGAAAATTATTGTACCTTTCAAATTATATTTATTTTTGGAATGTGATTATTTCTTTATTATTTGAATAATTTTTTTAGAGTTGGTTATTGCTATATATATATATATATATACACACACCAAAACAATTACATATATCATTTTAAATTTATAATTATTAGAATTTTAAAATAATTTAAAATTTTTTTATGTAAACATATAATGAATATTGATTGAAGATAGTGTTTAATTAAATATTCAAATAATAAAGGAAGAACAATTTGATAATTATGTTAGAATACAATGCCATGGAATGCATGACAAAATTTTAAAAGCAATAATGTGTGCTTTAGGGATATTATGGTGGTATACGATGCTAGTCAAATCTATTGACCTTAAAATGTTTCGAACATAACTTAAAATTAAATTATGTAAGATCATCATCATCATCATCATCATCATCATCATCATCATCATTATCATACTCCGTAAATCCCACCAATAGAAATCAAAGGTAGGGTCTGGGGAGGGTAAGATGTAGACAGCCTTACCTAGATCCTGTAGGAATAGAGAGGCTGCTTCCAGTGAGATCCCCGGCTCGATAGTAGTTTTGCATCAAGCCTTGGACATAGGTTACATAACATTCAGCAATCAGGACAAAGACTGATTAGTGCATGTACCATTTTTGTCTCTCAGCTATTAACGCCACCACATGATGCATGATTAACCGTCCTCAGCTTTTAACATTATTTTCACGAAATTAGTAAAATAACGTTAAAATTAGTGCATTTTCACTTTTGCCCCCGATGACCCACACATATATACATTATATGCGCATACCGCAAACGAAGAGTATAAATTATGTAAGATACAAGATATAATTGTTAGAAAAGTAAAGGATGATTTATGTAAACCGGTATGCTAACAATAACTTACTTGAGTTCTAATTAATCAACTTTACACGTGTCGTACATACAACCGGCTTCTTTTCAATATTCAAGCGAGTAGATATGTAGTCATATTTTTTTCATGTCATACAACTCCAATTCTATCAGATATCAATTACAAATTAAAGTTTAAGTGATACTATACGTAATAATTTAATACGATGAAAATGTAATAAAAATATGTGGAAATACTTGTTGTTTATGTTAATGAAATGTTGACTAACGTAAAATCCTGTAGAAATAATCTAAATAAATGTTTTTCATCTATTCTTTCGCCCCATATTATTCTTCTTCTAACTACATCTACAAGAAAACTATATATTTTTATTAACAATTTTGGTTATAATTTTGAATCTATTATATAGACATATTGCTTAATTAGTATGTAATCGATTGTATAAGAATAAAAGAAAGCATAATTGTGAAATTGATTAAAAAAATTCAGACACAATCTAAATTTTAAAGATATAAATGAATTATACCATAAATAAAAAAGAGTAAATTACTATTTTGGCCCCTGTGGTTTAGCCGGTTTAACAATTTCAGCCCAAAAATGAATCTTTTAACATGTTAGACCCCGATGTTGCATTTTATAATGGTTTTGGCCCCTGACACTAACTTTGTTACTTTTTTTGCAGTTAAGTGTAAGGGTAATTAAGTAATTATATACCTTATGGAGTGTTTTTTTGATAATTACAGAGTTCTTTTAATATTTAAGAGATTATTAATGCAATTACTCAAGTTTTTTTTTATTATTTCGTTATTTTAACAATTATTATTTAACAAAATATGTTTTATATATACAAATAATATGTATTTTCGTTAAGCGTTTGCTTTTTTATAAACGTCGTTTTTAAAATCATTTGTTTTTCAACTTTTTTTAAAACCGTGTATCGTTTTTTAAAATATTCATTTTTAAACCATTTGTTTACTAAAATCGTTCTTTTTAAAGTTGTTTGTCTTTTAAAGTTTTTTTTAACGATTCATTTTATACTGTTTTTTTTTAATCATTTTTTAACCTTTTTTAAACAACTCGTTATTTTAAGTCGTTAATTTTTAAAAGCGTTTCTTTTTATAACGTTCCTTTTAGAACCGTTTTTGTAATCGTTCAATTTTTAAACTTTGTATTCAGTTTACTTATAGTCGTTAGGGAAAAAGAACTTCAGAAAATGAAGGATTTAAAAAATCGAAGGATTTTAAAAGCGATCTATTTTAAATGAACTAGTGGTTTAAAAAATGAAGATTAGAAAAATGACGTTTATAAAAAAACAAAACCTTAAAAAGTAAGTTAACAAGTGTAAGGAACTAAAAACGCATGAAAGGCCTAAAAAATTGAGTAGTTTAGAATGTTTAAAAATAAATGATTTTAAAAAGAATGATAAAATATAAAGTGTTTAAAAAAACTTTAAAAGACAAACGACTTTAAAACGAATGATTTTAAAAAACAAATGGCTTAAAAATGAACAATTTTTAAAAACGATAGAGGATTTATACAAAATGTAAAATAACAAATTTTTTTAGAACGACCTATATAAAAATAAACGGTTAATAAAAATACATATTTATTTGTATATATTAAAAACGTATTTTGTTAAATAATAATCGTGAAAATAACGAAATAATAAAAAACATGAGTAATTGCATTAATAATCTCTTGAATATTAAAAAAACTTTTTAATTAAAAAAACAGCCCCTAAGGCATATAATCACCTAATTACCATTACACTTAACTGCAAAAAAGTAACAAAGTTAGTGTCAGAGGCCAAAACCATTAAAAAATGCAACCTCGGGGTCAGATATTTTAAAATATTCATTTTTGTTTGAGCTGAAATAGTTAAATTGGCTAAACCACAGAGGCCAAAACAGTAATTTACTCTAAAAAAATTATATAGGGAAAAGTTGTAAACGAAAATTGAAAAAGAAAATTATTATACCTGTAAACGAAAATTAAAAAAGAATTATTGTAAAAATTTGCGACTTTTAAATTTGAAACAATTAAGTAAGCAATCACTTTCTTAAAATATTGTCTCATTATTTTCCCGCCAAAAACCAAATCTAGATGCCCTAAAAACATGACATGTATCCCACACTTATTTTCATATATATATATATATATATATATATATATATATATATAAGTGACCGCTAAAATGAGAACCACATCGAGTTGTAAGAACCGTGAGAACTTTTTGATCCGGGGCGAGGTGGACCAAATTTTTGTTTTCACAAATGTAGATGCGTGTATTATAAACAAATTTGTAAAAAAATTCAAAAAAAATGTCGTGTATGTAGTTTTGAGCACCACAAGTTTGTGTTTACGGGTACCGTAAATTTTCCGATAGAATTTACGGTACCCGTAAACACAAACTTGTGGTGCTCAAAACTACACACACGACATTTTTTTTTTTAATTTTTTTTACAAATGTGTTTATAATACACGAATCTACGTTTATGAAAAAAAAATTTGGTCCACCTCGCCCCGTACGGTGTAGTTTTCACGGTTCTTACAACTCGAGGTGGTTCTCATTTTAGCGGTCTTCTATATATATATATAAGTGACCGCTAAAATGAGAACCACCTCGAGTTGTAAGAACCGTGAGAACTTTTTGATCCGAGGCGAGGTGGACCAAATTTTTTTTTCACAAACGTAGATGCGTGTATTATAAACACATTTGTAAAAAAAATTCAAAAATAAAAATGTCGTGTGTGCAGTTTTGAGCACCACAAGTTTGTGTTTACGGGTACCGTAACCCGTAAACACAAACTTGTGGTGCTCAAAACTACACACACGACATTTTTTTTTTGAATTTTTTTTACAAATGTGTTTATAATACACACATCTACGTTTATGAAAAAAAAAATTTGGTCCACCTCGCCCCGTACGGTGTAGTTCTCACGGTTCTTACAACTCGAGGTGGTTCTCATTTTAGCGGTCCCCTATATATGTATATATAGGGGTGGGATTTAGGGAAAACACCTAAAAGTATGAAAACAGTGAGAACGATTTTGGTGTTGACATGTGGCGTTGGTGCTAACTTACACTAAGGGTAATATTGTCAAAAAGCCCATGCACATGCCACTCACATGTCAAAGACCATGCGCATGCCACTCACATGCATATTCCACCATCTTTTTTAAACTCTCGTAACTTTTCTATACATGATTATTTAAAAAAATACACCATAAAATCGAGTGTTTTATTATCTTTCTAACGAGTATACTATTGCTATACTTTTGAAATTAAAAAAAATAACATGAACTGGGTGTTCAAATAAAAACGCCATAAAAACATCCAGTTTAGAAAACGCTATGAAAAATACCCAGTTGAAAACGTCATAAAACACTCAGTTTATCAAAACACCATAAAAACACAGTTGAAAAAGCCATAAAAACACCCAGTTCAGAAAAACGCTATGAAAATACCCGGTTGAAAACGGCATAAAGCACCTAGTTCAGAAAAACACCATGAAAAAACTCTGTTGAAAACGCCATAAAAACACTTAGTTCAGAAAACGCCATAAAACTGGTTGAGAAACGCCAAAAAACACCTACTTCAGAAAAACGCCATAAAAACCCAGTTGAAAACACCGTAAAAAACAAAGTTTAAAACGCCATAAAACACCCACTTCATTTTTTTCGAAAAATATATCAATAGTATACTCGTTGGAAAGATAAAAAAAAAACGCTTAATTTTATGGTGTGATTTCTTTGAAAAAATAATCGCGCATAAAAAAGTTATTGGAGTTTAAATATGATCGGGGGAAATGGTATGTGATTATCATGTGCACCCTTGTTTGGATCTTCATATTTTACCCCTCCTGGTAGTTCCAAGGCCACTAGTATTTACAAAAATGCCACCGCATCAATCTCAGCCACAAACCACTAGGATCTTGTGACTGAGAATCGTTCTCACCGTTTTCACACTTTGAGGCGTTTTCTCCTAATCCATTTCTATATATATATATATATATATATATATGTATATATATATATATATATAATAGATATTAGATTGAGAAATTGTCTTCAACATCGGCATCCAGTAACTAAGTTGGGTCGTATGTATTTCAAGCGTTGAGGATGAATTCCTTAATAACTCTGATTTTACTCTCATAGCTTTTCTCGGTACCATAGTAGTGGTATACATTTTTTTTTGCATATACTGTTTGATCTATAATGCCTTTTATTTGGTATTTGGTGTGGCTTATGCTTCTACAAATTCTCCTAAATTTATTCATTTGTGTTATAATCCGACAAGTGAAACCATTAAAAGATGTTTGTTTTGGTAGGGGAAGGGACTCAACAGAAATCTTATACTTGTTTGAGTGATAAATAATAATGCTCTCTTTTGTGAGTAATAAGTAATAATTATCTATTTTGCTCACAGTGGTTGCTACAATTTAAAACAGAACCTGGTTGTTCAATTCAATGAGCTTATGAAATTTGATATGGGAGGCCCGACTGAGGATTTGGGCGATGCAAAATGTTTTTGTCAAATTAGACCGCCTGGTGTAGAGGTAAAAAAAATTAGTTCTTTTTTTTTCTATAAATATGATTTGGAACATTGTACTATTATGTACCATGAGAGCAATTTTCGTTTGGCCTCTTTCATATTTTTCAAACTTATATCGGATGGCTTGTAATGAAGATGTTGGTATTAAACAACAGGTAAGTGACTTAAAAGTATATGTCAAACTTCTTAAAATTTATTGTAATAATAAAGTTGGTCTTTTTACAAATGTAAACTTCACGCTTCAAGGTTTTACGATACAAGGAAGAAACAAAACCAACACTCATACTCTAATTCACTTTTGTAGGTACTTCCAACAAGTTTTGTTAGAATGTTTTATGAATGAAGACTTGAATGAAAAAAGTTCTCAAGAACAAGAATTTTAGATGGTGAATTGTTGTCATTGATTGTTGGAAAAGAATTGAGAAGGACATGGGTTTGAAATTGAAGACCATCATGGTGTATAGGGTTATTGATCGTTCAACAATTCTAATGTCCCTCGACTATTTATTGTAAATGTTTGCTTATTCGAATATATCAAATTCTAGTGTTTTTAATTTGACCAATTTTCAACTAAGTTCTACTAATTTGGTGGATACATGGTAAAAATTGTTGTTTTTGTATTACGTTTAGGTAGCTATATTTGTTTTTATTTTTTTATTTTACAGTTATTGTATATATCATTTAAATGGTCTAAGGGTGTCCGGGGTGGGTTAGGCAAACCCATCACCAACCCCATTGTGCCGATTGAGAAACCACCGCCACCCCCTTGTGCCGATCGTGTTGATGATGAAGAGGGTGATTTCGTCATGCACCTGCCACAAGCGACAACGAGAAGGAAAGGGAGAAGTGGTGGGGCCCATACCAATCACATTTTTTTGTTTTTTTAAATGGTTTGCCTAATCTCAATTTAGGCATGCACCCCTTGTGTTTTTTGGGTAATAGGCAAAAGTTATAGTCAAATTTCATGGCACAATTCAATTAGGTGAGGAGAAACTTTTCCTAAAGGGATTAGACATGCACCCCCTTACACCCTAACCCCATAAGTATTTAGGTTGGATAACTTAGTACATATCTATAACTTCTAATAATGCAAAACCAACTTATGCCACGTGGCATCTTCTTACGCCATACTTCATTGTTTTAGGCGCTAAACCTTTTGTTTCTTACACACGCTTCTTTTTGCAATTCTTTGTAACCCTAATAAGCATCTCAGTCTTCCCATTCTCTCTTCTTCCTCTTCATCTTCTTTCATCTTCTTCCATTAATCCATGTTTGTTCCTTACCAACACCTTTCATACAATGGCGTTCAAATCGTCGACGAGGAGAGCTCCGATTACCCTTGAATCCACCGCCTTTGACCCGATTCAATGACACCCGACTCTCAAAACCCTAAATTGCAACTGGAATCTTGAGATAGGTAAGAACAATGGCTATCGGGAGCCTCCTTAAGGCGTTTGCAAAGTTTCAAACGGATTGATCGCCGGATCTTCCACTCTAGGGTTTCAGGTATATTTTTATTCTTTTCATATTTTATAATACAATTAAATTTACTTTTGTTTGATACAAATCTTTTGGTATGAGAGTTTGGTGATTGATTCGTTCAGTGTGTTAACTTTGAGGCTAAATTCTGCTTTCTTTCTTTGATTTTGATCAATGTAGTTAGGGTTAGTTAAGTATTTAAGATTTTTTTTGTGATATGTTTCATCATTACTTGAAATTGTTAGGGATTTTGAGTAAAGGAGTTGAGTTCACAACGTTTAGGGTTTCAAACTAACCAGGTAACCTTTTCATTTAACTCATTTTTTCAAATAATCTTCGGTATATGCCATATTTTCTGTTTTACTTACTACACATAAGTAAATTTTGGGCTTTTGTTAATGTAGCAAATTTGTTTATTCAAAACAGGTAAGTTTTACTTTTTTTTCTGATATGTAATTGATATTGTGTTGAACAAGTTTGCACACCTTCTCAAATTAGAGTTTTTTATCAAGGGTTGAACACTTTGTTGATGAATTGGGATGTTGACCGAAAGTTATTCTCACTGACTCTCAATGATTGCTTCAGGTATGACATTTATCGATACGATGCAATTAACAAATTTCAAATTATAGTTTTATATGTTTATTTGAGAAAATTTCAAATTTGTTAATAATCGTAACCAATATGGATATTTGAATGTTAAATATGTTTATACAGATTATAGTTTTATATTTTCCTTTGTTATAATGTTACTTTTGATGTAGAAAGTGGTAATATGTTATACATTTTCTGTCACGGGTTAAGGAAAAAAGGGCATCTCTTAACATAACAAAGTTCGAATGGCTTATATTATTTTTGAGATTATGTGTGAATTACATCCCTCGCACCTTCACCTCTTTCTAGCAATTTATCTGGTACAACTGATGTATAGAAAAGAGAAGCAGGTTTTGTTTGACACCAGCATGGTTTGTGTGGTCTTATGGGGGAAGAAGTGTGTGTATTTCAGTGGGTCTTTTACAAGGTAAGAGTTTGATGTGTAGTTGTGTTTGTTTTTAAGTTCGTATGCCAGGTGTTTGGGATAATGTTTGAGTGAGTATTGGACTGGGATTGATTGAGGGTGTGTATGTTTTTGTGTAGGTGGTCTGAGTATTGGCCGATGACACCGGTTGAGGGATGCCTGACTCTGTTTCAGACTATATGCAGCTCGCCACCTGGTTACCATTAGGTTAAGTTTTACTTTAAGATGTTTTTCTTAATCTATTAATTTATGGGGAAAGGGATAACCGTGAGGTGTCATCGTAGACTACAGTTGTAGTAATTCATGGGGATGGGCTACTTGAGTTGATTTTAGGGCTGGTGATGGTGGATATGTTGCTTGCTATACATATAGTTGCAGTAAAGGTAACGTAATGACATGGACAGTGACATGGCAGTAGGCAGTTCGATGTCAGCAATAGTAAATTTATATTTAAAAGATTAGATGAACATTTACTTAATGTTTCGGTTGTTTTGCAGGTGCTTTAGTCGGTTGTTCAATTGAAGGAAGCATGGTGACAATACGCGTACACGAAAATTGAAGATTGTATTTGCTTTCTCATATTGCCAATTTAAAGACCGCTTTTGCTTGATTGTACTATTGCAGTTGTTCAGTCGACTTTGTTCTAGCGTTATAGCTTTTGACTTTCTTTGACTTTTGTTTATTAAATCTTAGGATCAAAACATTACTTTGAAGCAGGCTGAATGGGCTCGAATTGCTGTTAACATGATTCCAGGTATATATGTTCTTCATTGCTATCTGACTGATGGTTCCATTCAGGTAGGACATTCTACATTTCCAGGTGGATAGGTGATGAGTCGTTCGTATGGGTTGGGTAATGATGGATCAAAATGGATAGAGTTTTGAAAGATGTATGGGTTAAAACAAGTAATATTTGGTAATGGGTCAAAAGGGATCAAGTTTTGAAAGATGTTTGGTAACGAGTCAAAACATATTTGGGTTAAAACAAGTAATATATTAGCACGCGTACTGTAACAACTCTTGACAAAATTATTATTTCCTACTTTAATGATGCCCATTAGGGAAACCTTAATTGACCCCCAAGTAATATGGCATGACCCTTAATTTTTTTAAACAATCGAAACTAGGATTAGGGCCCCCTAAAACTTAAGGGGGGATCCCCTAATTGATAATTATCCGTCGAAAACGAAATTTAAACACGTATTTTGAAAGATTGTCGACTCAGCAGGACTAAGCAAGAGACGAAACAGGCCTAGCCTACTTGGGCTTGCCCCGCGATACGCGACAAGGTTAATGGAACCTGTCGCGACGCGCGGGCGGGTTCCATTTGGGCTATAAAGCCCCTAGTCTGGGACTTGAACTGTTTGCTTGTTTCGACGTTTAAATGCATAATGTTATTACCCTGATAAAAAAAATTTAAAACATGTTTCAGGTGACTTACTGTGAACCAGGGAAAAGTGCCGCGTAGCACCACAGCTTGAAGAATGTGGCTCAGTAAATAAAATAAATAAACATGTTTTTGTAAATCAGGGAATTTCCCCGAGAAATTCCTTTATTGTAAAATATGGGATTGTCCCAAAATGTGAAATAAAATAATTGGGCATTTTCAGTTTAAAGATCCTGTTAAAATTTCTGCTGCCAAAATAAACACCAATACCACAGGTTTCTGTCCCACGACTTCGGACCCGGGTAAAACCGGGTCAGGGGCCGTGACAGAAAAAGGTGGTATCAGAGCCACTGATTTAAGCTAATTAAGTATTTAGAAATACTTAATTTTTCAGATTGCCATTTTGTGATTCTATGAGAATTTAATTTAATAAATAAAATTTTAACTTAAATTTGTGTGTGTTTCTTCATGTGTGCTAACAACATGAATGAACTGTCGGAGGCACTCCGAAACTTTACTATACATACCACCGACATGGATACCATCGGGACCGTAAATGGCTATCAGGCTGATACTGAAGAGTCAATAGTATTCCAGGCCCAGCCGCAGGAGAAACCAAAGCCGGAAAAGAGGAGGAGAATCCTGGATTGGAAACGTGGACGTAGGAAGAAGCCAGCTGCCCAGAAGGTGAAAAAGACTGAGGATCCGAAGGACAAGGGGAAAGGCAAGGAGATCGTGGAAAGTTCCGGGCAAGCCCAGGAAATGCCACCATGGGAGGAGCTTGATCGAAAACTGGCAAATTGTGACCTTATCGGACCTGCAGATGAAAACATGTTCAATTTCCCAGCCCAATCACAACTCCCAATTAATTTGGAACCGGCTATCCCAGACCCTATTGTCAACCCCCAACCTGTTATAGGCCAGCTGGAAGAGTGGTGGACAAGTGACTTGCACTTTCAGAATTTTATGAATAACCCCAATGTTTATTTTCCCCAGTTTGACCTTGAGCCTGCACCATACCCACCTATGAGCATAGAAAACTTAGCTGAACTCCGTCACTATGGCAAGGAACTGGTGGATGCAGGAAATAGAATTCGGGATGTGGGGGAGAAGATCTCATGGAAATACGACAAACGGGAGCGTCGTTTCTGAAAGGCCAGCTGACGGTGGGGGTGGTGTTTGTGTAATAATAATAATATAAAAATAATATAATAATAATAGTAATAATATAATATTGTATAATAATAATTAAAATAAAACTTTTGTAAAATAAATGGGGTGTATTGATGCATACTAATATATATAAAAATATGAAAGTCGCAAAGTCGACAATTTTGGCTATATAGGTTGACGTGATTATGTGTGATTGCATTATTGTGTTTGGTTGTTATTTATTTTGTGGTAATAATTTGCATATATTGTTAATTATTCAGATGGAAAACGCGGAAAACCAACCAGTCAATGAAGTTAATCAATCTGAACAAAACAATGAGGATCATTTTCTTAATAGGCAAGATATAGAAAATATCGTTGCTCAGGGCATAGTCAATGCTATCCCGGCAATCGTCGCCGCTGTTAAGAACCCCGGTGACACTTCGCAAGCCAACCACAGCAAACGCACTCGGGATGATAATTTCAGTAATAGCGTAAATGGAGGCGGCAACAATGATAATAATGTGGTTCAAGCCTCAATACTTAAGAAAATGAAAGTTGCAACACCTGGTTGCACTTATAAAGAATTTCTTGCCTGTAAACCCATTGAATTTGCAGGCAATGAAGGGGCGACTGCCGCGCTGCGTTGGTTGGAAAAGACCGAAGCAATAATTAAAATAAGTAAATGCGCCGAAGAAGACAAGGTTATGTATGCATCCCACCTTTTCAAAGAAGAGGCATTGGAATGGTGGAATACAGTATTACAAGCCAAAGGAAGTGACATGGCTTATGCCATAAGTTGGAAAGAATTTAAGCAATTGGTGGAAAGGAAGTTTTGTCCCGAATATGAAAAGGAACACATGGCAAATAAGTTCCTGAGCCACCGAATGGTGGATGTCGACTGTCGAGAGTATGACAGAATTGTACCAACTCTGGCTTCGCCAGAACCGGTACTTATATCTCGTTATATTTGGGGTTTAATTAGCGAGATTCGTGATATCGTCAAAGCTGCGAGACCCCGCACAATTGAAGATGCGGTGGAATTAGCCAACACCTTGACCGATGGGCTGGTACGTACGCGAGAAGAAAACAGGAAGAAGGAATTGGCTCAGAAAATTACCCAAGGATTCTGTGGGGGTAATACTAGTAGCAACTTCAAGAAAAAGGGAACTGGACAATCCTCCACCCCGCCATTTTGCAGTACCTGTAAAAGAAAGCATTTTGGAAAATGTAAAGGGTATTGCAATTTCTGCAATAGACCAGAGCACCCAGAAGAAGAATGCAGGAGGAAGAAATCAACGATTTGCTACAACTGCGGCAAAGCGGGGCATTTTAGACCAGAATGCCCAAAATTAGTCAAGCCGGCTAATAACAAGGCCAAACCTGCTGAAGGAACTAATAAGAAGAATGAAAGAGCCTTCCAGCTGACTACACAGGAAGCAGATCTGATCCCTGATGTGATAGCTGGTACGTTTCTTGTACAAAATGTTTAAGCGAAAGTATTATTTGACTCTGGTGCAAACCAAAGTTTTATAAATACTTCATTCTGCCAAGCTCTTAAACAACCTTTAACCAAACTTAGGCAGATTTATACGGTAGAAACAGCAGATGGTAATTTTGTTAACATAGATAAGGTTCTTCAAGGAGGGAAGATAACACTTTCAGGCCACAAATTTTCTGCAAACCTGCTACCCATGAATTTAGATGGATTCGATGTCGTGGTAGGAATGGATTGGTTAGTAGCCAACCATGCCCGAATCCTATGTGATAAGAACTCCATAGAAATTCATACACTCGTAGGGGAAATAATCATGATTACAAGAGATAAGCCACGTAAACCAATGAAGTTCATTTCAGTAATGAAAGTTGCTAGTTATGAACGAAAGCAAGGAATAGTGTATATGATTTCGGTAATCATTAATACTAAAAGTAAGGAACTTAAGGAAATCCCAGTAATGTCAGAATACCCGGATGTATTCCCGGAAGAGCTACCAGGATTACCACCAGATAGGGAAGTAGAGTTTAGAATTCTTTTAATTCCTGGAACTACACCAATAGCCAAGGCACCCAATCGGTTAGCACCCACTGAAATGCTAGAACTGAAAAAGCAATTAGATGAATTGCTAAGCAAAGGATCATACAACCTAGTTCATCCCCTTGGGGAGCACCGGCTTTATTCGTGAAAAAGAAGGATGGGTCGATGCGAATGTGTATCGATTATAGGGAATTGAATAAGGTTACAATTAAAAATCGATACACATTACCTAGGATTGATGATCTTTTTTATCAACTTCAAGGTGCTAGATATTTTTCTAAGATAGATTTACACTCCGGATACCATCAGTTGAAGGTACAAGAAGAAGACATACCTAAGACTGCTTTCAGGACTAGGTATGGTCACTACGAGTTTACAATCATGCCATTTGGACTAACAAATGCTCCTGCAGCATTTATGGACATGATGAATAGGATCTGTAAACCGTATTTGGATAAATCCGTGATTGTCTTCATCGACGATATACTTATTTATTCTAAAATCCAGGACGAGCACTGTGAGCACCTACATACACTCTTAACCCTATTAAGAAAGGAAAAGCTTTACGCCAAATTCTCGAAGTGTGAATCTTGGCTACAGGAGGTGCAATTTTTAGGACACATGGTGAATCACGAAGGTATTCACATAGATCCCTCCAAAATAGAAGCGATCACCGATTGGAAGGCCCCACAATCAGCTACCGAAGTTAGAAGTTTTCTAGGATTAGCTGGATATTACAGGCGCTTCATAAGAGACTTCTCTAAGATAGCTGTTCCATTAACTAAGTTAACCTGTAAAACAGTTAAGTTTGAATGGGGACCCAAGCAAGAATAGGCCTTTAGGACTTTAAAGCTAAGATTAACTAACGCCCCAATTCTTGCCTTACCCGAAGGGACAGAAGATTTTAAAGTTTACTGTGACGCTTCTAAGTTAGGATTATGATGTGTGCTGATGCAACGTAAAAAGGTAATTGCGTATGCCTCAAGGCAATTGAAAAAGCACGAGGAAAATTATACGACTCATGACTTAGAGTTAGGAGCGATAATTTTTGCCCTTAAAATTTGGAGACATTATCTGTATGGAAGTAAGTTTACAGTCTATACAGATCATAAAAGTTTAAGGTACATATTTGGGCAAAAAGAATTAAACATGAGGCAAAGAAGATGGATGGAAATTCTAGGTGACTACGACTGTGATATTCAATATCATGAAGGGAAGGCGAATATAGTAGCAGACGCCTTAAGTCGTAAGTGTCATGAAAAGCAACGGCGAGTTCGTGCTCTTAGATTAAATCTCCAATTAGACTTAATGGAACAACTGAAGAACGTTCAGGAAACAACAATCAAGGATGATGCGGAAGGAATGATAGGATGGATAAAGGAATTAGAACAAGGGACTGATGGAATTTGGAGATTCCATAAGAAAAGGATTTGGGTACCTAAGCAAGGAAATTTAAGAGATAAAATTTTAGAAGAAGCCCATAAATCTAGATATACCATGCACCCTGGTAATAATAAGATGTATCAAGATTTAAGAGGTAACTTCTGGTGGATAGGAATGAAAAAGGACATAGCTAGATATGTTTCTAAGTGTCTAACTTGTTCACAAGTTAAGGCAGAACACCAGAAACCTTCAGGTTTACTTCAACAATAAGAAATACCTGTATGGAAATGGGAACTAATAACCATGGACTTTGTTACTAAGTTACCCAAGACCAGGAAAGGTAACGATGCAATCTGGGTGATTGTAGATCGATTAACCAAATCAGCTCATTTTCTGCCAATAAAGGAAACCTTTAGCATGGAAAGACTGGCAAGGTTATATGTAGACGAGGTGGTATCCTTACATGGAGTCCCAATCTCTATAGTATCGGATAGGGATAGTCGTTTCAATTCGCATTTCTGGACAAGCTTCCAAGAAGCTATGGGGACCCGATTGAATTTAAGCACTGCATACCATCCCCAAACAGACAGACAGACTGAAAGGATGATCCAAACCCTGGAAGACATGCTCAGGGCATGTGTAATAGATTTTGGTGGAAACTGAGATGACCACCTACCCTTAATCGAATTCTCTTATAACAATAGTTATCATGCAAGTATTGAAGCTGCCCCATTCGAAGCACTGTATGGACGAAAGTGCCGAACTCCAGTTTGCTGGGCAGAAATAGGAGAAAGTCAATTATCAGGTCCTGGGATTGTACAAGAAACCACCGACAAGATAACTCAAATCAAGGAAAGGCTGAAGACGGCTTGAGACCGCCAGAAGAGTTATGCAGACAATCGACGTAAGCCACTAGAATTCCAAGTTGGAGACAAGGTACTCTTGAAAGTTTCTCCTTGGAAAGGAGTAGTCCGATTCGGTAAGAAAGGAAAGCTAAGTCCAAGGTACATAGGACCGTTCCCAGTAATCCAGCTAATAGGACCAGTTGCCTATCGCTTACAGCTACCAGAAGAATTATCTGGGGTACACGACGTGTTTCATATATCTAATCTTAAGAAATGTTTAGCTGATGAATCACTGGTAGTACCTCTTCAAGACGTAGAGGTGAATGAAGCTGAAATTTGTGGAGAAACCTCTTCAAATAAAAGACAGAAAGGTCAAGTTCCTCAAGCATAAGAGACTAGTGCTGGTCAAAGTAAAGTGGGATTCGAAGAGAGGACCTGAGTACACTTGGGAACTGGAATCTGAGATGAAACGAAAGTACCCTTACTTGTTCCAGTAAATCTCGATGACGAGATTTTAAACAAGGTGGGGAGGATGTAACAACTCTTGCCAAAATTATTATTTCCTACTTTAATGATGCCCATTAGGGAAACCTTAATTGAGACCCCCAAGTAATATGGCATGACCCTTAATTTTTTTTTAAACAACCGAAACTAGGATCAGGGCCCCTTAAAACTTAAGGGGGGGGGTCCCCTAATTAATAATTATCCGTCGAAAACGAAATTTAAACACGTATTTTGAAAGATTGTCGACTCAGCAGGGCTAAGCAGGAGACGAAGCAGGCCTAGCCTACTTGGGCTTGCCCTGCGATACGCGACAGGGTTAATGGAACCTGTCGTGACACGCGGGCGGGTTCCATTTGGGCTATAAAGCCCCTAGTCTGGGACTTGAACTGTTTGCTTGTTTCGACGTTAAATTTCACAACGTACGCACAAATATACACTGTATCGTTCAAAATAGTTATAGTACCGAGTCTCTGCTGCGATAACAGGGTAATAACTCGATCACTGTTACAATACAATGTCCGATTGATTGAAACCGATCCGATGGATGTTTAAGTGCTGCCTGAACTCAGGCTATACTTTGTCATTCGTCATGATGGTTTTGATTTCGTGAGTTTATCATAAATGTTGTATTAAGTTACTGACCTAGTTTCGTGTGCATTATTGTTTAACTAGGTTACGAGGCTAAAACAGTAGGCAAAGTTCTGTCTAACTAAACTTGCATTGTGAGTCATTCCCTTTTTATCAAAAGTGTTTTTCAATACCTAAATGTTTTCCAGTTATATTTTACAGGGGGTAAGTCTTTGTTATCTTAAATTACTGGCAGTAAGTGGGGTATTGTGCATATTACTATTGTTTTCTCACTTTTAGGTGGACGAACCTAAACAGTGATAATCATCACTATTGGGTGAAAGGACCCAATGGTGGTATGACCATCGTCACCAGGGGGTGACACTGGACCAGATAATTATAAGATAGTGGCAATTGTAATCGCTCTTAGTCCTGTAATTTATAACAATGTGTCGTTTGGTGCAAAATGAATGACTCGCCAGTATTTCTCCACTGATAATTTTTTTTTAAAACATGTTTCAGGTGACTTACTGTGAACCAGGGAAAAGTGCCGCGTAGCACCACAGCTTGAAGCATGTGGCTCAGTAAATAAAATAAATAAACATGTTTTTGTAAATCAGGGAATTTCCCCAAGAAATTCCTTTATTGTAAAATATGGGATTGTCCCAAAATGTGAAATAAAATAATTGGGCATTTTCAGTTTAAAGATCCTGTTAAAATTTCTGCTGCCAAAATAAACACCAATACCACGGGTTTCTGTCCCACGGCTTCGAAACCGGGTAAAACCGGGTCAGGGACCGTGACACGTACACACTAGGTTGGGTTTGGTTGAACCACATGTTCCAAGGAATAAGGGTGTTTTAATTTCTAGGGTTCATGACTATCGTAGCATGTATATGTAATATGTTGGTGTCTAGATAAGCCTTAAAGTTCTCCAAGGTTTTGGCTATATGTTACATTCTGTGTCACCAAACTAATATTTTAAAATGATGCATCATTTCTCAAAGCAGTAAGCCCAGTATTAATCAAGTCTAATATAAAAAAAACTAAATGCATAATGTTATTTGTTTTAAAAAATGGGTATGCTATTTAGAATAATATCCATAGTATTCAGAGTATATAAGATGGATACAGTTAGGATGAGCAAATGGTACTGCTACCGAATTTCCCGAATCGACTAGATTTTCGGTACCAACATTTGGCGTTTTCAGTACCGGTTTTTATCTTAGATCCCGGTCTGTACCAGTACCGAACCGTACTGGTACCCATTTTTGATATTTTAGGTATGGGTATTTTTTTGGTACCGGATGGTACCAAGCTCATCCTTAGGGTACAGAGGCTCAGGATATATAATATTCAGGAAATCATTTTGTTAGGGTTTGTTTAAGACAGTTAATTTTTTATCTTTAAATGAAAAGTGTTAAGGTTAAAGTATATAAGATGGATGCGGAGGCTTAGGATATACAGATAATTTAATCTATCATTTTATTAGGGTTTGTTTTATACGTTGTTAATTTTTTAACGGCTAAATAAAAAGTTTTAAGCTAAAGCGTTAAATGTATATGAAAATAAAATGCACTGTTGCAGGTTTTTTGGCATGGATTCAACTGCACAAAACCGCTTGCTATCGATTAAGTTGTGATACTTTTGTCTGAATGAATTGAAGGATGAAGGTATTATAGTCATTGCTAAGGCCCTTGAAGAAGACTTTCCATGGTTGACCGAAGTTGATGTGAGCACCATTATGATTAGAAAGGTAAGATTAGGGTTTTGGCTCAGGTTGTTGTACGCAAAGTAGGGTTCAAGGTGCTGGACACGAATCATAATTACTACTCTTATGAAGGTGTTGAAGACGTGAAATAGATCTTCAAGAATTCACGATTTGCTGGGGACTTAAACAAGGCGGCATACTCGAGTGGTTCGGGGTCAGTTTCAGGGCCGATTCATGGTGTACAAACTGTGAGTTCATAAAGTATTCTTAGGGAACGTTAAAGGTGAGTTTCATACGCCACCGTTTTGATATTTTTAATGGGTTTCGGGGCTGAATGGCTGATCACGTACTCTTTTGATGAATGGTTTTACAAAAGTGATCTTTATTAAGGTTTTGATGATTATCTTAAACTAAAACATGACTCTTAATGAAGTTTGGGGCTGCTGTGATTATTAATTTTAGAAACAAGTTTAGATGTATAGCTAAATGTGATATTGGTTAGAAGATCGTTACAACATCTAATCAAATTGATTCTTTCCCTTTAAGATATACAAGTTTTCATGTCATGTACTAGATAATACAAACATTATAAATTGGATATTAAGTTACTAATTTCAGAATATAGGTTATTTAAATATTGTAAACATTAATTGATCATTCGGAACACATCTTGATTAACTTTGTACTTCATTCTTTTGCAGCTTTCTGTGGTGTGTATGTTTTTGTACGAGATTGTTGCGGTTATGGGTTTTCTCATGTTGCATTGCACTCTTTGCACTAAAATGATGATGACAACCAGGTTTCAGTGCACGTTTTACACACAGGTATGGCTGGCCTTGAGGGTGGGCGGGGAGGACCACCGGCCAAGGCCCGATATTTCGAAGGGCACGGTATTCTAAAAAATCTGATATGTATATGTAAAAAAATTAAATTAATAGGGTATACCCATACAAACACCAACATAGGCCCACTTACAAAACTATTTTTATGGTTTATATTAGTTGTTAGCCCATTGGCATTAGCTTTAGACCTTTAGTGAGCCAAATACTCAATTTCGTTAAGGACTAAGGACACGTTTTTTCGAGCTCGAACAGGGTACACGAATTTTGAGGACATGATTTGGAGATGAAGGGTGGGCTTACATTATCGTGACCTGTATTTGATTTACATTGTACTACGAGAACTTGCAATTCGTTTAAACCTTTCAACAACTAGAATAAAAAGACAAATTTCAAATTTACCAATACCAATAAAAAGTTAACTTTTTATGTTAAATTTTTGTGCAATACTTAATTTTAGTTATAAGAATGATTTAGAGATTTTTGACTTATAGTTGTTTATAACTTATTGTAAGGTACTTTAACTATTTTGGTTGTATATATAAAAAATTCGTTGTGTAATTGTGTTTGACACCCTTAGGCATAAGACTAGGTTCTCCCCTAACCTAAATTACTAATTATGTTATTTGCTCATAAACTTTTGTGTTTTTTATTTACTAATTATGTTATTTGCTCATAAAAGTATACCTTTAGTTTGATAGTTGTGCTATAGATTTTCTCTCCAAACCTAAATTACTAGCCAGACACTCAAATTGTTGTCATATTTCAAATTGGTTGATCTATATGTTGCGTCATATGTATTATGCATTTTGCTATTGAAATGGTCATTTTATTCTTTATATTATCTTTATAACTAATTGTGTTGGCTAATGGCGGGATCTTGATTAATGTTGTAGAGAACAGAGCAACAAATGCGTGGCATTCTTAATTTTATTGATCTTGCGGGTAGCGAACGTGTTTCCAAAAACAGGCCAAGCGGGGATCCTTTGAAAGAAACTCAAGCAATCAATTAAGGTTTGCAATCATTAAGCGATGTTATATTCGCTTAAAAATGATATAGCACTGGTTATCACCAATGCAACTGGCCGAACTCTATTAAACGGTGTCACTATATATGTGGTGTATAAAAAAATCTTTAATGGCTTGTGATTTTTTTTTGTATTTATTTTTTTTAGTTCATTGTAATTTAATATTTACATAAGTAATGGAATGTTTTTTTTTTTTAGTTTACTATTTTTAACTAACCAACTTCATGGGCTTATACTCTTTTTTATATATATTTCACTTTAATGAAGTGTTTAGTTGGAAACCTTAGATGCTAAAATTCATAATCTTACCATTTTGGTGGTAAAGGTTTGGTACGCAATGAAACCATGGCTGCTCCAAATGAAGTTATGAATTATTTATCTATTGTAACATGTATTTTATATTGCACTAAAAAGGAGCAAGCGTGCCCTTTCTTAGGTTGTTTCCAGATACATTTTATAATTACTCGTGGATGGTGAAAAGATACAAGGTTGCAACTTTAAGCCTGGAAAATTGGAGCAAGTTTGAGAAAATCACTTTCTGACCAGCCATATCTATAATCCTTCTTTGTTTGCTTTCTGTTGGTTTTGGCCCTCTTTGGGTTTTGTACTATGTAGGCATTAGCTCCTTGCTAAGTCTGTATGTTTGTTTTCTTCTTTAAGTGAATAAGCATGCTTAGGCAGGTAAAAAAACTAACTGCGTTGGTTTTGTAACTTCGTTTGATACATTACGTACCTGCGGGTAGAGGGATGTATTTCGTTACTTGAACTTTTATTTCTTTCAAATGATTATTTCAACAATTTTAAGTTATAAAATCACTGATTTGGTTGAACTGGACCACATAATTAGTTTTATTCATGTAAAAAAGAAAAATTACAAGAATAGTGCTTAATATGTTGGAACAAAAAGAAAGTTGGTGATACAATCTTGGCTAAACTCACTCCTTTATTTCTTTTTTTTTTAAGCTGTAGGTGGTAGGCTGAGCAATTGGAGTGCATTAAAGATGAATTTTGGTAATGGTTCAATTTGTGCATTTAGATACAACAACAACAACCGTACCCAGTAAATCCCACAAATAGCAATGCTACTCATAGTAATGGTTCAATTTGTGCATTTAGATACTAATCCAAATTTACCTATTTAATCTTCAAGTAAAAATTATATTTTTAATTTATAAGAGTTAAAAAGGAATTAGCTGAGAACACATGCACTACTATTCTTAGTAAGGTACATCATCGATTAATATCATATTCTTGGTGATAACAAGAGGGCTCAAGTTCGAATCTAATCCAAACGGGTTTTGTCGTAGTGTGCCTTCGAGCGTCCTTTTGATAGTGGGTTTGGGCTACTCATTTATCTATATTTTTTTTTAATTTCAGTATCATTTTTGTATGTATATATTGAAAAGTTCTTTTATTACAAATTCATCTCAAGGGTGAGAATCAAATAGGAAGTTTATTTTGGCTAGGAATGATAGGAAGCAATAGGATTAGGACATGTGGAAAAATTTAAAATAAAGAGAAAGGGTATTTTAGTCAATCTTATCATTTTCTTCTTCCTTCTTCTTCCCGGTAACATCAAAACCCACCATTTTCAAAACCCACCATCTTCAACAATTTCTTCACTTTCTATCTCAATAACCATTACATTATGGTGCGATTTTCGTCACTAATCAATGATTCAAACACCGATCAACGTGTTCTTCAGCTTTTTTTGAAGAAATCCAGTTTAATTTCATTCAAAATCTTGTGTTTTTCCCATGATTTTGAAGATAATCACTCGAACCGTTCGATTCGATCGCTGATAAGTGTTTCTATCATTCAAATTTCGTCAATCGTTGAAGAAATCGGCTTCGATCTATGTAAGAAATTCTTTAATTTCATTTTTACGACCTGGTTTTTTTATTTAGTCATTACGTTTTACGATCTTGGCGGGGGTCCGGGGGCAGCGCCCCTGGTAGTAGGGTCCAAGGGGCGGCAGCCCCTGGCTGGGGTCGATTAAAAATGCATCAGAAAATTTAATTTTCTAGAAATTGGCTCATTTCTAAGACAGTAACTCGTAGACAATTCAGACAATTTTTTATTTGCTACTCTCTGGTTCAGACAATTCACAGACAGTTCACAGACAGTTTTATTTAAAAAAAATTAAAAAAAATTAAAAATAAAAATAATAATAATAAAAAAATAAAAAAAAATAAAAAAATAATAATCTAGAAATTGGCTCATTTCTAAGACAGTAACTCGTAGACAATTCAGACAATTTTTGATTTGCTACTCTCTGGTTCAGACAATTCACAGACAGTTCACATACAGTTTTATTTAAAAAAAAATATATTGTGGAGTGAGGGCACAGTTTCCTCCAGGCTTTCGCTTCCGGTTGGGTAGTAACCGCCAGGCAGCTATGGGGCTAAGCTAGCTTGTGGAGTGAGATCACTCCAGCGGTTGGGAGGACCGTGCAATATCCCCCCCCCCCCCCCCCCAGACAGTTCACAGACAGTTTTATGTGTCCATTGCGTTTTAGAAATAAGAGAGTTTTATGTGTTTTCTGGCCATTGCGTTTTAGAAAAAAACACATTTTTAAGTGTTTTTAGTCATTGCGTTTTAGGTAACAACACATTTTTGAAGTGTTTTTAGTCATTGCGATTTAGGTAAAACACAATTTTAGGTGTTTTCAGTCCATTGCGTTTTAGAGATAAGACTTTCTTTTGTTTTTTTAGGCCATTGCGTTTTAGAAATGAGACATTTTTAAGTGTTTTCTGGCCATTGCGTTTTATAAATAAGAGATTTCTTTGTGTTTTTGGTACATTGCATTTTAGGTAAAAACACATTTTTATGTGTTTCCAGTCCCATTATGTTTTAGAAAACAGACATTTTAAGTGTTTTCTGGTCATTGCGTTTTAGAAATAAGACATTTGTTTGTGTTTTTGGTGCACTGCGTTTTATGTAAAACACATTTTTATGTGTTTTCAGTCCATTGCGTTTTAGAAAGTACCATTTCTTTTTGTATTTTTAGGCTATTGCGTTTTAGAAATAATACATTTCTTTGTGTTTTCTGGCCATTCCGTTTTACAAATAAGACATTTCTTTGTGTTTTTGGTGCATTGCGTTTTACAAAAATGTCATTTTTTAGGTTTTTTTTTCATTGCGTTTTACGCAACTGGGTTTTTTCTATTGCGTTTTGCGCAACAGGGTTTTCGAAAAAAAATTTCGAAAATATAGCAATAGTATACTCGTTTTAAAGATAAAAAAACACTCGTTTTTTTGGTGCAATTTTTATAAAAAAATAATGTCGTATGAAAGAGTTATTAACGTTGAAAAATTGGGGGGAAATTCAAGGAGAGAGAAACTATTGCCTTGGATTGACTAGAATACCACTGAACAAACCCACGCGCCTATTTTTTTTCCTTCATTTTCACTCATTTAATCTTATCCCTTGATTAAATAAATGGATGATCAAGATTACTTCCTAGGCTTCCTACCCAAATAAACTTCCTATTATATCCTAACCCTTCATCTCAATGCCAATAAATATTATATGTTTGTGTTAAGCCACCTGTGAAACTCGCGGGTTGTTAGACAAGTAATATATTAATTTAGATATATGTAAACGTTTACGTAGCACGTACATGATTGCATATTTGTAATCTACTAATTTACACAGATGCAAATCACATTGACTATCAGTTTTGCTATTCTTCTCATTTCCTTTTTCTTCAATTTCTTTGGGATTCTACTAAAAAAAGATTCCAATCAGTGGTTATTTATTAAAACTTATAATGGTACTGTTACTTGTGTAAATGATTACATAATCGACTTAATAACATAGTGGAGTGTTCAAATGAGAAGAAATTCTTTATAAGAAGAAAAAAGAAGAAATTTCAACCAATAGAAATGCTTCATTAGACTTCATTTAATATTTGTACTTAATGTAACTATAAGGGTATATTGGTAAACTTACATACATCATCAATTGGTAGTTTCATCTTTAATAACTAATTATATTAAATTTGTAACTTACTTTTAAGATATATATTTTTCTCAAAAAATAAAAATAAAAATTCATTTATAGTGTAGGATAAATACGAGGCGTGTAGGATAAATTACGAGTTGTGTAGGATAAATTTCAATATTTGTAGGATAAATTTCGAAATGTGTATGATAACTTTTGATGTGTGTAGGCAAATTTTTTTAGTGTGGAGGATGATAGTCTTAATGACTAATTAATTAGTCAAACATAATAATAAATGAGATGAGAAAAAACTATTTAGTGTTTTACCATTGTACCCTTTTGTTCTTTTTATTCTTAATAAAATTTTCTTCTCAAATGAACCTTCCCCTAATAACATATATGTATATATGTATAGGGGATTGATGGATTATCAGAAAACTATTTTAAATGATAAAATTACAAAATTAATTAAAAAAGCGTAAAAAAACATACCAATTTTTTTTAATAAAATTTGCTATATTTTATGTATAAAAAATCTTTTTAAAAAAAAAAAGTTGTACTGTGTACATGTGCATATAAAATACAGCTATAAAATCCAAGGATAATTAAGCGAATTCTTCATGAACCATAACATATAAAGTATACCTATAAAATCCAAGAAATGGCTCAATGAAGAAGAATACTGAATCATTCACTGGATAGGTGATGTGCCGATTTCAAAATATCATAAATATCCAAAAGCTAAACGCTAAAACATAATCATAGTAATGTGACCCGCGTATTGCGGCAGGTGGGAATGTAATTGATGGTACTCAAAGTAAAATATATTATTTAACAGTGTTGACATAAACACATAAATTTTGAAATGAAAGAAAACGTTCCATTACTTATGTAAATTATATTACTACTAACAATTGAAACATGAGATAAGAATTTATACGATATCTCAACGAATTTACCTTGAATTTGAAAATAAAAAGAATTCATCATACTAATAGCTGAACTAATGGTATAATCTAATAAAAAAGCAGGTTACCCAAATTCTACAAATTGATTGTTAAACGCGCATTCAAACACACTCAAATTATGTACCTTCCAGAGTGGATATGATCTTGCACAAGACAATGTAACATGCATAATAAAGCCGATTTCTTTTTCTTTTTTGGCTTTCTTGAGTATGCAAACCCGCCTCACCCACCCCCAGCTCACGGCGTCTAAAAACTAATAATATCATTCATCAAACTATACTCTAGTTTCAGCCCATTAACCAACCCGCTCATCTCACCACATTTAAAAACCCGTCATCTTACTAATAAGACCATTCATCACTCTCGTTTTGACCCATTAACCAACCAGCCTAACCTATCATCCATCATACTACTAATAATACCATTCATGGAGCATACTCATGTTTCGACCTATCAACCAAAATCACATGTTTCTTTCAAAATCTTTCAAAAAAAATTATGATCTTTTTTAAATTTAGAATATACCTCAACATTTAGTCCATATTTTAGTTATATGCAATATATAATACTTCAAAGATTAAATCTAAAATGCAATATATATATATATATATGTGTGTGTGTGTGTGTGTGTGTGGCGAAAATCAAATACCACTTAAATTTTAAAGGATTAATCCACACAACTTCAAATAGAACCAAGCAAACATATACCGACAAATGTATTAAATCATTTAGTCCACATTTTAGTTGTATGCTTAATCCGATCACCCAAGTCACAGTCGCTAAAAAATTACGGTTCTATGGGTGGATGTAACTCGATCTGGATTCAAGTATTTAGTGTCTTGGTGAACAAACAAATCTTCAATCCGTTAATCCTATAACTACCTTCATATATCTATACCTCTTGAATCCGTTAATCCTATAACTACCTTCATATATCTATATCTCTTCAATCCGTTAATCCTATAACTACCTTCATATATCTATATCTAATTTTGCACTTGATCTGGATCCAACTCTTAGATCTTCACTTAATTATTCAACTTTATTTGTTAATTAACTTTGTGATCAAGTTGTATATTGTTAAATCCCCAATTTTAACTGTACATTCATAAAGCCGATTTCTTTTTCTTTTTTTGGCTTTCTTGAGTATGCAAACCTGCCTCACCCACCCCCATCTCACGACGTCTAAAAATTAATAATATCATTCATCAAACTATGCTCTAGTTTCAGCCCATTAACCAACCCGCTTATCTCACTACATTAAAAACCCCTCATCTTACTAATAAGACCATTCATCACTCTCGTTTTGACCCATTAACCAACCAGCCTAACCTATAATCCATCATACTACTAATATTACCATTCATGGAGCATACTCCCGTTTCGACCTATCAACCAAAATCGCATATTTCTTTAAAAATCTTTCGAAATAAATATGATTTTTTTTTTAATTTAGAATACACCTCAGCATTTAGTCCACATTTTAGTTGTATGCAATATATAATACTTCAAAGATTAAATCTAATATGCAATAAATATATATATATATAGGACAAAGATCCGTTAGGAACCACCCTTTATTGCGAGAACCACGAGAACCAGTGTGAACACAAACAGTAATTCCTAAAAAAATCTAAAAAACACCCAAAAAATATTTTTTTGTATTTTTTTACTATTTTTTTTTTGGAAAATCGCTATATTTTGTTAATAAAAAAATAAAAAAAATAAATAAAATTTCGAGTAACAGTTATCCATGCACATGTGCATATGTGTCATTTCTTTGTCAAATTCCGTAATTCATTACAAATAATAGTCAATTGCACTTTCATTTACACTACCACGTGTAATACACTACTTTTTACGATAACAATATTAGAAATGCACATGTGCATCTATATGTATCAACATGAAATAAGGTGTTTTGGTATACTACTTTATCTTTCATCTATCATTCCATCCATAATACACAAGCATGCACATGTGCATTTTTGCCATTTCTTTGACAAATTCCGTAATTCATTACACATATTAGACAATTGCACTTTCATTTACACTACCACATGTAATACACTACTTTTTACATTACCAATATTAGAAATGCACATGTGCATTTCTCTGTATCAACATAAAATAAGGTGTTTTGGTACACTACTTTGAATACACTTTCCCTTTCATCTATCATACCATCCATAATACACTACCATTAACTCCTACCATCCATAATACAATACCATTACCTCCTACCATCCATAATACAATACCATCAACAATATTTTCACTTTATTACATGTATGTAAACACCATTTATATCATCCAATCAACATATTACATCATAAATTGACAACTATAACCAAACCATCAACCACTAGATATAACTAATCAAAAAACATGTATATGGGCCTACTTCTCCATTCAAAATCACAAACTTTTTGAACCAAAACACGTTATATCGTGGTTATACCTAATGATGCACATGTGCATTTTGAATATTGGTAATGTAAAAAATAGTGTATTACTAATGGTATTGTAAATTAAAGTGCAATTGTCTATTCCTGATAACGTATTACCGAATTTGTCTTGTCGAAGTAATGATACATATGCACATGTGCATGGATAACTATTACGCGAAAAAAAAAAAGTTTTTTTTTTATGGTAACGAAATATAGCGATTTTTTAAAAAAAATAGTAAAAAAAAAATTGAGTGCTTTTTTGATTTTTTTAGATTTTATTTTGTGTTCACATTGGTTCTCGCAATAAGGGTGGTTCTCGCATGAACCTTACCCTATATATATATATATATATAGGGAAATGCTCCATGGAAAACCTTGGATTTTGAGAAAACCTTGCAAACTCAACATGTGGCCTACATCCTTCCACGTATCCATAGTCAACCTGATTATCCTTTTTGCTTCTAAGGGTATATATGTAATTAAACATCTATCCACCCAACCCAAGATCTCTTCCCCATTTGATTTGACACTATCATTAATGCCCATCACATAATTGTACAAATCACCAAACCCCCATTTCTTTTATATTATTTCAATTTTAAAAGGAAAATTTTCAATTTCGAATTCATCTTCCTCAACAAGAACTTTAATTCGCCATTCTCCATTAACGTACAACGGAGCGTCCACCAACTTTAATTCATCTGATCCAAAGCAAGAACTTTACTACGTGTTCCTCCATTAACGAGATTGACATCCAAAATGAAGAAAATGTTCCAGGTTTGTTTTTAATGTTTATTAATGGTTATGTTTTTCTCTTGCTTGTATCTTCAGCCGTTTATAGAATATGGTTTGTGTAACACAAACAACAAATATAATAGTTATGTTCGAATTTACACCGTTAATGTGTCCAACATGTGTTTTTTTTTATGCAGAAACAACGCCACCATCCTCTGTTATTAAGACGCATCAGGGTACCCGGTACTGGATTATTTTTGCATATGAACTGATTTCTGGCTATGTTGTGATGTTATTTGAGAAAAAGATTGTATTTAGGTAAAAAGTTTCGATTTTTTTAAAATCTTGTTAATCTTTGAGTCATATGCATGTTTAGGGGGGAGAAGTTTAGAATGTACAGGGTGCAAATTTGTGTTTTTGGCATATGTTTTAAGTGTGATTTTGGGGATTTAATTTGGAAATTATTTTGCATATAAACTGATTTTTGGCTGTGTTGTGATGTTATTTGAGGAAAAGATTGCAATTTAGCTAAAAAGTTGTGATCTTGTTTGAGAAAAAGATTTTCTGGCTATGAATGTGTTAATAGTTATGTCTGGTTAACAACTTAACGGTTATCTTATCTTTTTGTTATTAGGATGGTGATGGATACAAGGGAAACAAGATCCAATTCTCGGGACCGTTGGTTTCGTCAAACGCGGATCAGATGCTCATGGATCATGACCATGTTTATGTTACAGCACAACACAACGTAACACGTGTTATAGTTTGAACTTCTGGACATGCATGTGTTACATGTGACATGAAAACACATTTTTATAACTTCCCTGGCATACGCACACCCACATGTTTACAAACTGTTTCAAGACCGACCCAAACAATAAAGCAACGGTAGCCGCTGAAAAGCTAAGGCAGCAAAGGTAGCCACTGAAAAGCTAAGGCAGACTGTCAAAGGAAGCTCCACCATTTTCTTAGTGCTATGTATTTTCGTTTACTAGTAATATGTAATGTGAGACTCTTATTGTTTTGTCTAGTACATGATGTTAAAACGGTATGGACTTAACACATTTTGTGTTGAAGTCGCCCGTGTTTGTACTTCTGTTGTTACTAAGTTACTATTGGAGTTTATGCATCCATTCTGAAGTCTTAACACACGTTATAATAGAGGCTTAACACACGTTATATCAGGTTTACTATGTTGTTATTAAGTTACTATTGGAGTTTATTCATCCATTATGGACGTCTTTACACACGTTAGAATAGATGCTTAACACACGTTATACATTTCAGTCGCTTAACACATGTTACAGTATGTATATACACATCATGGTGTTTTGGAAACCACTAGCTTATACATGACACCATGTTAGGTTAAACCAAGATTATAACAGAGGCTTAACACATTTTATCCCAGGTATACGGTGTTACGATATTAACTTGTATGTTCCATATTAACTTGTACACGTGTTACGATCAGTATATGCACATCATAGTGTTTTGCAAACCACTTTCATATACATGAATACAAGTCGGGTTACAACAAGATTATAATGGTGGAGGCGCCCGTATTTGTACCTCTACTGTTACAGATACTATTGAAGTTTATGCATCCATTCTGAAAGTCTTAACACATGTTATAATAGATGCTTAACACACGTTATATCAGGTTTACTCTGTTGTTATTAAGTTACTATTGGAGTTTATGCATCCATTATGGAAGTCTTAACACACGTTATAATAGATGCTTAACACACGTTATACATTTCAGTCGCTTAACACATGTTACAGTATGTGTATACACATCATGGTGTTTTGGAAACCACTAGCTTATACATGACACCATGTTAGGTTAAACCAAGATTATAACAGAGGCTTAACACATTTTATCCCATGTATACGGTGTTACGATATTAACTTGTATGTTCCATATTAACTTGTTCACGTGTTACGATCAGTATATGCACATCATAGTGTTTTGCAAACCACTTTCATATACATGAATACAAGTCGGGTTACAACAAGATTATAATGGATGCTTAACACATGTTATCATATGTATACAAGTGGGGCTACAACAACATTACAATATTACTAAACTCACCATTAAACCCATCGCCTCCGTCAACTATTTTCACCCTTATCACATGTTAAGCAACTACATTTTCCAAACAGACAGATTGTAACACATGTTAGATCAGTATATACACATCATGGTATTTTGTAAACCACTAGCTTATACATGAATACATGTCAGGTTACAAAAAGATTATAACAGAGGCTTAACACATGTTATAAATTCCAAAATGTGCACAACAAATGACCCGTTTCATATTATATATTCCAAAATTACCGGTACATGAGTTGCCATAAATGGCTCGTTTCATATTACACGTTACATACTAACTTGTACATTTATTACTTGTACAAGTGTTATGCTCAGTATCCACATTATCGGATATTTTAAACATCAAAAAAAATAAATAGATATTACTTGTTTTTTTTTAAATTAACAAAGGTTAACACATGTTATAAGTCATTCTAACGGGGGCTTAACACATGTTATACATGAACACATGTCAGGTTACATCATGGTGTTCTGTTACAGCACGAACCACTAACACATGTTATAAATGAATGAGAGTTCTTTCCAAAAAAATGTTACTTATTCAAGGTCCCCGCATTAACGTCGCCTACATCCATCCAGCGTGTCAATTGAATATCTTTATGGGGACCGTTTCTGTAAATCAAGCAACCCATTCGGTGATATAGACATTCTTTCGATGTCTCCAACAAAGCAACTTTCTTTTGCCTGAAACACATCCCAAATAATTACAAACCCAAAAAAAATGATAAACATATAATGATTTTAACAATTAAATTTTCAAGATCCCAAAAGAAAACATACAATAAAAGCGGTGACAACTCCGGCAGAATCACCTCCGACCAACTTAAGCTTCATACTAAACCACCCGAAACTGTACTTTTGTTTTGTCTTAAACCCACAACCTATTCAGTTTCATAAGTCAAACTTTGACCACTCCACCCAGTGCCGGCTGAAACGGTGGCGTTTCATCCATGTAAATCTCTGGTCGGTGTGTGTAGAATTAGACCAAGAGGAGAGAGAGGGTCGGAAAAGAAGTCCGGTGAGTTTCGCTGGAAAAGGTGTTTGGATGATTATAAATATAAGAATTCAACGGGGAATTAAACAAAGATGAAAAGGACAAGAAAGTATACCGATCACGTAACGACTCGAGACCTACGTAAACTTTAAACACTTCCGGCGATTTCTCTTGCTCCGGCGAGTTTACGTGATTTCGATGATGTCTCCGGTGAGTTGTTGAACAGAGAGAGTGAGGTTCTGATTAAGGTTAAATGAAGATTTTGGTTCAGCGGAATAGCTGGTTGTAGCCATTGCCAAATACACAAGCATGCACCAGATCACCATTGAAGGATCACCATTGAAGACCATGAAGCTTTTCTCTTTCACATGATGAACAAAGAGGAGAGAGATAATAGTATTTTGAAAGATCTGACTAGAAGAAAGAGGAGAGAGATGATGATACTAGTACTACACAAGTGGGGTTTTTCATTTCCAATGCCAAAAAGTCTTTTTGTTCTACCAGAAATGCCCTTCTTTGATTATATTTAAATCTAATATACACACAAAATAGGAGAGCCATAATCTTCTTGGATGAAAGACAATCAATGGATGAGAATGGGTTTTCAGGGTTTTCTCAAAAAGATGGGGTTTTTCATATAACCTAGCCCTATATATATATATATATATATATATATATATATATTTATATATGTGTGTGTGGCAAAAATCAACTACCACTTAAATTTTAAAGTATTAATCCACACTACTTCAAATAAAACCAAGCAAACATATACCAATAAATGTTATAAATCATTTAGTCCACAGTTTAGTTGTATCCTTTATCAGATCACCCAAGTCACAGCCGCTAAAAAATTACGGTTCTACGGGTGGATGTAACTCGATCTGGATTCAACTATTTAGTGTTTTCGGTACAAGTACCGATTCAGCATCGGTTGGTACCGTAACCAGTATTTTCGGTACAAGTACCGATTCAGCATCGGTTGGCACCGAGTTCATCCCTATCCCTGAAACTAAAAAAATCATTAAAAGTAAAATAAAATCAACAAAAAATGTTGTACGATACCGTTGTTGTTCGTACGGTACCTGTAATCAGGGATGAGCAAATGGTACCGGGTAGAAGTACCGAATTTCACGAACTAAAAGATTTTCAAAATCAATTCGGTACCGACTTTTGGGGTTTCCTGTACCAGGCTAGTACCGGCTTTACCTTCATGTGCCGATAACGAACCGAACCATACCGGTATTTTCAATACTAGTACCGGTTGACAACAAGCTTATCCAACTTAAAAAGTAAAGAAAATAATAATTAATTATTATTATAATATGAAAATAATAAAAGTATTAAAGAACAATATATTATTATTATTCTAGTTAAAACAATATTCATTGGCTTCCTTTACTAATATAAAAAATAAATAAATAAATAATAAGTAAAATAAAATAAATATGATATAATATAATATAAGATTATAATAATAATAATAATAAAACAATAATAATATATAATATGATAACTAGTGTTATACCCGTGCGCATTGCGGGGCGTTAAATCGAATATTTCTTAGTTTCATAATATGTACGTATGTATTTAGGTTAGTTGTACATAAAACTTACAACACGATCTCAATAAAAAATACATCGAGATAACCAATTTAACCAAAACACCACCATAGTTTTGGTAAAAAAAATAAGCAAAACAACGACAAGTCTGTAATTTTGAGCTGGGGTAAAATACTAATTTGTCGGGACCAATGAGCGAGTGCTAGACAACTGCTTGACACAATAAAAGTTACATTGAGTCAACCAAGTAAAATAAAAGAGTACTATAGTTTTGCAAAAAAAAAAAAAAAAAAAAAACCTAAAACGATGGCAAGATCACAATTTTAACCGGGAAAAAAGCATAATTTTTGAAATTGCGTCAAAAGCGTAATTTTAAGCTGGGGTAAAATAATAATTTTGAACTGAGGACAAAATCGTAATTTTGAGCTAGGGAAAAAACATAATTTTATTTTAAATTGGGGACAAAATCGTAATTTTGAGCTGGGGCCGGGGGCATAATCAAAATTTTGAATTAAGGGTAAAATCATAATTTTGAGCTAGGGGCAAAAACATAGTTTTATTTTGAACTGGGGGGCAATAACGTAATTTTGAACTGAGTGCAAAACCGTAATTTTTAACTAAGGATAAAATCGTAAATTGGTTGGACCAATAGGGAAGTGCCAAGCACTATTCCCCCAACTTGTAATGTATATGTAGTATATATAGTATAATAGGGTAGGATCCACTAAAAAGTAGCTTTTGCCTAAGTACCCTGAGAAGGATCGTGATGATGACATGTGACACTCTTTATAAGTATGAAGGAATTGCATTTTGGTACTATAACATTTTGTTCATTTATAAGTAGGAGTGTGAAGATGACATGTGACGCATTTTTTTGTTTTCTTAAAAGTACAACAAAAAAATATAGTACAAAAAATCTAGCATAAAAAATCTAGTACAAAAAAATATAGCACAAAAAAATCTAGTACATAAAATATAGCACAAAAAATTCCAGTACAAAAAATTTAACAAAAAATAAATTTAAGACAAAAAAAATTCAGCACAAAAAATAGCATAAAGATGTAGTACAAAAATCAAGCACAAAATGCTATACAACATAGAAATACAACACATTTTTTGGATTTTTTTAGTTGTCATATTTTATATAGCAATATGGTACTTAAATTAAAGATAAAAAGAAACTCGATTTTATGGTGAAATTTTTATGAAAAAAAAAAGTCGTATAAAAAGTTATGAACGCTTAAAATAATATAATAATAATTAATATATATATATGAGAAGAATCTACTAAAAAGTGGATTTTGCCTAAGTAGTATAAGAAGGATTACGATGATAACATGTGACACTTGTTATATGTAGGAATCAAGGGCATTTTAGTACTAAACCATTTTTCTCCTTATAAATAAGAGTGTGAAAATGATATATGACACCCTTTTTTGTTTTCTAAAAATTACATCAAAAAAATCCAGTACAAAAAAATATAGCATAAAAATCTAGTACAAAAAAATATAGCACACAAAATCCAATACAAAAAAAATATAGTGCAAAAAATATAGCATGAAAAAATTTAGCACAAAAAAATATAGTACAAAAAATCCAGCAGAAGAAATTGAGGAAAAAAAATTAATTATAAAAAAATTCAACACAAAAAATTTAGTACAAAAATATAGTACAGAAATCTAGCACAAAAAAATGTTATACAACATAGAAATACAACACATTTTGTGGGTCTTTTTAGTCTTCATATTTTATATAGCAAAATGGTACTCAAATTAAAGAGGAAATGACACTCGATTTTATGGTGAAATTTTTATGTAAAAATAATGTCGTATAAAAAAATTATGAACATTTAAAAAATGAGGGTGGAATATGCATGTGTCTTGCATGTGGAGTGAGAAAAATCAATAAATATGATTTTCTCAAAATACCCTTACACTACTTTTTTTTCCTACATTTTTATTTTAACCATTGATTTGAAAAATGAATGGTTAAGATTTCTTTTCATCTCACTTGGGCAAAATGAACTTTTTATTTGATCAAACCCCTATACATATAGTGTGTGAGTTTTATTGGGGAACACTAAAAAAATTTGGAACCGAGGAACACTTTTAAAGATTTAACTTAACATGTTAAAAATCAATTTTTAAAATTTTTTTCGGCGTTTTTCCTTATAAATACTTGTAAAATCAATTTTAATAAAAAAAGCGAAAACTAAAAATATAAAAAACAGTTAAAAAAGGCTTTTTTTTTTACAAAAAATGATTTTTATTGGAATAGTTTCTACTCATTTTAATAAGCAACAGCGCTGAAAAAAATTAAAAAAATTGATTTTTAACATGTAAAGTTAAATTTTATAAGATATATTTTTTAAGTGTTTTTTAAACTTTTTTTTATATTTTTTAGTTTTTTAATTTTTTTATTAAAAATGTTTCTACATGTATTAATAAGGAAAAGCGCCGAAAAAAATTTAGAAAAAGTTGATTTTTAACACATTAAGTGGAAAGTTCAATTAAAAACCACTAGTTTGAGTGAAAACCGGAAAACTAACTTGTCACACCCCCAAATTCCACATGCGGAGTACCACCGCTTGGAGGCGTGACTGACCAGGATCCAACCACTAATTATTTTGAACCGTTTAGTTATTCATATAAATAATGGTGTAATTAGCGACTAATTTAAATTTTTCAAAACATAGTTTAAGTTGCACCGGAAAAGAAAAGAATACATATCGTAATTTAAAACCACAAGTTTATTAGTTTTGAACTTACAAACCACGCACTCCAGCTGATTGCAATGTCCGTCCTAAACTGTATCGAGCAACCTGCAAAGCATGCAGTAGGGTGTCAACACAAAGTTAGCGAGTTCACGAGTTGACCAGTTTTAGTTTTTGAAAATGTAAGTTGTTTAGATAAAGCATTTATAATCATGTCATGGGGAGCTACCCCATATGAAAGTTACTAAACTGGCGTTACCGAAACTGTTGATTAAAAGTTGTTGTGCCCCAAGTCAATGTCTATCATCATTGACCAAGATGCAAGGTATATTAGTTCACGCCCGATCTCCCCCGGTCACGGTGTGAGGTTGTCAAACCTAATAGCGCTATCAACTAATAACCCGTTCGCCCCCGGCGATTAATCGGTACTATAAGCAGGGACTTTACATGATAGAGATTCGTTTAGTTTTGCTAGTTGTGATTTATAAATAATATCCAAACGTATCTCCCCCGGAGATAGTAAAAAGTACCCATTTGCATTTTTCCCCCGGAAATATTAATTGAAAGTAATCTTTAGAGATGGCGGTTTGTTCGTGTCCCTCCCTGGGACGCATGCTTTTAGTGTGTGAACTCACCTTGGTTTGCTTGGCAGACAATTTACTTGTGTAAGGTTGGTCAACCATACCCTATTATGGTTTATAAATATTTATTAGGTTCGCGTGCAAGTAATGTCTCATATAAATTACACGTATCTAACACGTAGCACGTAAATCCACATTTCATTTAATACACACACTTTGTATGATGCACAGTCATGGCAACAGTAATACGTGTCATAACACATATATGTTTTTGGGCCTCTCTTAACATGTGAACAGTCAATTAGTAGCAGTTAAGCAACAACAGTAGCACATAGTCCATAACATAAGTTGGTGCGGCCCAATAACAAGGCAAGGCAGTCCAATCGAAACTAGGTAGTCTCGACTCGAGACTAGGAGGTCTCGAGTCACAACCACCGGGTTCTGAGTCGTAAACGGAAGGTCTCGAGTAGTGCGGTTATGAGTCGCAACCACTGAGATCTCGAGTCTGGTATCGAGTCAAGATTAGGACATCTCGAGTCGCAACCTGTCCAGTCTCGAGTCGGGCTTGAGTCGAGATCACAAGATCTCGAGTCGCAACCAGGCTGGTCTCGACTCCTGGAGCATGATGTCTGGTTTCGAGTTGCCAATCAAAGGTCTCGAATCGCAACCATAAGGTCTCGACTCGCAGCTGTGCAGATGCTTCCAGAATTCCTCAGAATAGTACTAGCCAATCAAATTTCATAAGTATGTGCTAGCCAATCAGGTTTCACAAACATGTTCCCCATTTCGTACACTTACCAACTCAGATCAAATGCATACATTTCAAATATTTTCATATCATTCAATAAGTTCATCATTAGGGTCTTCATCATTTAACAAATAGATTCATCCTAAATATTATATACTTTTAGTGTTTCATCAAATCACATTATCACCTTGCTAGCAGTCATATTCACTAAGCAAGTCTTAAACTTAACGGTTTGTTGCAATCAATAAACAGATGCACACTTTTTAATAGCAAATTTAAACTATCATCTTAATATCTTCAACAAACTACACCAAACATATATAGGTTGACCCCTTTCATTCCACCAAATCAAAATGCAAGACAAAAGGAGATAATTATTAGGTACTGTCCATTTATATTTTCATTTTACAATCCTAATGTTCATAAAGAATTCAAAACAACAGTTTATACCACAAGGTTTCATGTCACCATAAACATCATCAATAAATTTCAAATTCCCAATTTTTAACTTTGGCCATGCTATATATATAATCCCCCACTTCAATAAATCAATCATATATGTGCAGGTTCTAAAACAACAGTTTGTCATATCATCTTTAACAAACATCATTCATCATTCTATAAAACAACTTTCAAATCATGCTTATCTAAACAAATAGACACTTAACAATATTTAAGCAAAATCAGACATCACGAATCTGCACACAATACAAAACAACTTACCACACTTATTTCAACACTCCATCAAATAAAACAGCGTCTTGAATCTTAAACCATCAATTGGTCACATGATCGTTATTAAAACTCTATCATCAACATAACAATATGTGATCTTATATCACTTAATCCAAGAACCACAAAAATGGAAGCAGTAAATACTAACCGATAAGCTATGGTTCGAAAAGAATGTAGGCTGCCACTGTTCCCTTTTTGGACCGAGACTCGAACCCGTCGAGAACCACTGCCGCTATTACCCGAGTCACCCATCACCACAGGTGCCGCCACTGAAGACGAAAAACGGGTCTGCCGCTGATGTTGTCTGCCTCCCGACTGACGGCTAACTTAACCACGCCGTCGCCGTCATCATCATCATTCACAGCAGCAGACGCTGGCGAAACCACCCCGAACCGCCGCTGTCGCTGCTTCTGATCTGCGAGGGTGTGTGTGTATTTAACGGAGAAACCGGCACCTGATTGCCGGCTTAAATCATGACCGGAGGTCACTCCTGTGACCTGTTGTGACGAGAGAGAGACGGAAATCAGGGGATGTTGTGGTTATCGGAGGTGGGAGAGTCGAAGGGGTGCGGCTGGGTGGTGTTTGGGGTGTCGGATAACGGCAACAAGCAGGTGGCCGGAGCTCTTCCGATGGTTGGTTCGCAGAAGAGAAGGAGCAGGGATGAAGGGAGGTGTCTGATGGATTGTGTGCGCAGATGTTGAGCATATGAGGGTGGTCACTAGGGTTTTAAAATTTTATAACTGGTTATATATAGTTAGGTTTTAAGTTGTGGGTTGGGCCCTAGGCCCATTACCTCGTTTCGATTCACTAGCGCGGCCCAATAGCACTCCCGAGGCCCGATTATATTAGCTAAATACATAAATAATTAAACCTCTCGCCGCGGGTTATTATTTTAGTAATTAATAATAACAATCATAATAGTAATAACAATGGATTTGAGTATTAACCGAATATCCTTCTCTCGATGATTGGGATCGAGAGCACGGGGTGTTACATAACTAATAAAGCCTAAAAACATAGCAAATTTTTTTTACCAATTTTCACTACTTTTTATATGTAAAAAAAACTTAAAAAAAAAAAAAAAACTTGTATTACACATCTGCATTATATATGCACTACAAAAAAATAAGTTTTTTTTATATAAAAAATAGCGATTTTTAATAAAAAAAATTGGTATGTTTTTTAGGTTTTTTAGTTAGTTTTCGAGTTTTCGCGATAAAAGGAGTTTTAACTTGAATCTTCCCCTGTATTATATATAGAAACGGGTTCAGGAGAAAACGCTCAAAAGTGTGAGAACGGTGAGAACGCATCATGGCCCAACACGTGTCCCGCGGCATAGAGAAGGGCGGAGGGGTTTTTTTGTCTTTTCATTCTTCTTTTATTTTCACAGCGCGGTATAATATTTTGTGGCGTCTAGGTTTTTTTTTGGCGTTAATTATATTTATTAAACTTTTTGGCATTGAATTAATTGTTTTTGAGTCACATATATAATTTTTTGGCGTTATATTGTTTTCTGGTTAATTTTTTGGTGTTTGTGGCGTTTTGTATAATAATTCACTATGAGTCATTAATATTTGCATAATATTAAAATAAGACCATTTTTTTTGGCGTTTAGTGATTTTTTTGGCGTTTTAATACCCTTTACAAGGTGCTTTTGCCGGCAGCTGTTCTCCCAATTTTCATTCTACTAGCGTTTTGGTGTTTGTAGTTTTTGGCGTTTTATATAATAATCTATTTTATTTTAGAGGATTAGATAACAAAACAATATATAACTTGATATCAAAACAATATAAAATGAAAACAAAAATAATAAAAAATGGTAATCTACTTTTTCTTCCGAATCTTCACTGTCATCAGCCTCTTCCTTCTTGAATTTTTTTTGGCGTTTTGAACCTTTTTTGAATTCTTTAGCTAGATGCAAACTTTCCTACATAAACCCCGTCTTTTTCAGAAGAATCTCCTTAGTGGCATTCTGTGTTTTGGTGTGATATTCTTGTTTGGTGGCATGTCATTGAAGATCAACTCTTGCTTGATGCTATTTGTAATAATGGAGTCTAAAATAGCATTTTACACTTTTGTTGATTCCTTTATTCCATGCCTATAGTCATCAAGAACAAAGTTCACATGATGGCATATCACTGTCATCAGTCTCTTTTTCTTTAATATTTGTCCATCTCATTCAGCAAAATATTATTCAGTTAACCCTCTCAGAAGAAGGATCCATTTCAGTGAAAGTTTTGCCATCTGTGGCGTTTTAAAGTGAGTGGTTTCTAGAGTATATGGCGTTTTGTGTTTTTTGGATGTGATTAATTTCATTGTGTATAGACCCCTCTCTTATAGGAGTTTTTTGGCGCGCAGTTTAGGCGGGGCTTTTTATTGTAATAAATGATAGTAATAAAGTAACTGTCTTTTCAGTTACTGTCTTTGTATTTACTGTGTTATAGACGTCCCATCCTCTAAGTTTGGCGTATTTTAAATGGCGTTAAGCAGACCCAGATGACAAAATACAATAACGGAGTAAATAAAATATTAAGCAGGAATTTTTTTTTTGTTATTTTTGGTGTTTTGTAAGGAATAAGTATTTTTAGTATTTTTATGGCGTTTTGCTAATAAAGGGAGAAATATATCAATTAATTATCTTAAAAAAACAAAAAGAATATTACACAGAAGAAAAAAAAAGAGGAAAAAAATTAAAAGCCCTTCGTCAGAAGGTACTTTATCTAACTAGTATCCATCACTTCCGTCATCTTCTTCCTCCTCGGAGTCTTCATCTGGATCTTCATCCATGTCATCACCTTCACCTTCATCAGCTTCTTATTCCTGAAGATTCTGAAGCCTCCACCTGAACATATCTTGCATTAACTCCAATTTTGAGTCAATTTCTGTGTTGGTGCAAGTGGCGTTATGCAATTCTTCCATGAAACCCAGACGCTGCTTTGTGATGATGTTCTCAAGCCAGTACACTTCCTACTCTCCGCTGTTGTATGTAACCGTCACCATGTCTGTTTCATCATCAAAACGCCATGATGTTATGACAGGGTCTGGCTTCACATCTGCTTTGATTGGTCCAAATTTGCTGGTTAATGCTTTCATAAGCATATACGTTTCATGGCATTCGTTGTCTATAGCGATGCCAATTGATAAGATTCGCCTCTGTATCTCTTCTTCCATTTTCAGAATTGCCATGACCGTCTTAACATACACCCTTCTTCTGTTGTCAAAAAGCAGGACGTATCGCCTGATTCCCAGAGTGTATCTCCACGAAATGATTGTTGCCATTTTTGGCGTTTTGGTTAAGTTGGTGTTTTTGGTTAATGATGTTTTTTTGCAGAAAATGGTAGATTGAAGTGATTATGGAAGCTATGTTTTTACCTTGTTTATATAATGATGTTTTTGGCGCGTAATTTAGGAGGGAATTTCTTCTAATAAATGTTAATAACTGAAATTCAGTTACTGTGTTGTTTCATCTTCCTGTAATATTTAACGCATTTTATTACTAGTTTTTGGCGTTTTGTTTTTTAATGGCGTTTTTTTTTGTATGGCGTTTCATCATTTGATGGCGTTTTGAATATGAGCGGTAAAAGACCCTTTTACCCTTATTGAAGCGCGTCCCACATAATAAAATTGTTGTTATTTACGAAAACGCCACGGCGCAATCTAGTCCATGGATTGTTTGATCGGACGATTCATAAGCGTTCTCACACTTTTCACCGTTTTCTCTAAATCCTGACCATATATATATATATATATATATATAAACGTACATACATACATAGGGTGGGGTTTGGCTACAAAGTTCATTTTTCCTACAAAGTGTACAAATCCTTAAAACACCACAATTTCAGCCATAAAACATACTCAAAACCCACAAATAACTGAGTGAAAATCACTAAAACACAATATCTAAACCCTAACATTCCATTAAAACTTCAAACACACCATCGTAGAACTACGAATATAAAACACAACATTATAATCAACATAAAACACACTAATGTTAGTCATTCGATAATCAAAACCTTATCATCCAAACACTATACAAAACTCACAAATATGGCATTTAAGTAATATTCACTTTGTTATTTGTGTGTTTTGGGTGTGTTTTATGATTGATATTATGGTGTTTTATGACTTTTTACACTTTGTAGGAAAAATGGACTTTGTAGCCAACTCCCACCCTACATACACACACATACACATATGTATATATATATATATAGAAGAAGGATCCATTAGGAACCACCTTTTATTGTGAGAACCAATGTGAACACAACAAAAATTACATAAAAATAGCTAAAAAAACACACAATTTTTTTTAAATATTTTTTAGCAAAAAATCGCTAATTTTCGTTACCAAAAAAAACATTTTAAATTTTTTTCTACTAAAAGTAGCGATTTTTAGCTAAAAAATATTTAAAAAAAAAATTGTGTATGTTTTGGATTTTTTTAGGTTTTTTGGGGGTTTAGTTTTTAGCATTTTAGCTTGGGTGGGGGGTTAGGTTTTTTTTTGGGGGGGGGGGGGGGGGTGGGGGTGGGGTTTAGGTTTTTTTGGTGTGTTCACATTGGTTCTCATGGTTCTCACAATAAAGGTGGTTCTCAAATGAAACTTACCATATATATATATATATATATATATATATATATATATATATATATAAGTGACCGCTAAAATGAGAACCAACTCGAGTTGTAAGAACCATGAGAACTTTTTGATCCGGGGCGAGTTGGACCAATTTTTTTTTTCACAAACGTAGATGCTTGTATTATAAACACATTTGTAAAAAAAATTAAAAAAAAAAAAATCGTGTGTGTAGTTTTGAGCACCGCAAGTTTGTGTTTACGGGTACCGTAAATTTTCCGATAGAATTTACGGTACCCATAAAAACAAACTTGTGGTGCTCAAAACTACACACACGACATTTTTTTTTTTTGAATTTTTTTTACAAATGTGTTTATAATACACGCATCTACGTTTATGAAAAAAAAATTGGTCCACCTCGCCCCGTACGGTGTAGTTCTCACGGTTCTTACAACTCGAGGTGGTTCTCATTTTAGCGGTCCCCTATATATATATAGGGAGGAGTTCATGCGAGAACCACCCTTATTGCGAGAACCGCGAGAACCAATGTGAACACAACCTAAAATAGCTAAAAAAAAAACTAATCAATCAATCAATCAATCATACCCAGTAAAATCCCACAAATAGCAGAGCTATTGGTAGGGTCTGGGGAGGGTGGGATGTAGGCACACCTTACCCCTATCCCTAGGGATAGAGAGGCTGCTTCCAGTGAGACCCTCGGCTCCAAAACACCCAGGGAAGAAAGAGAAAAAAAAATATAGAACATGAGGTGTATGTGTGTGTGTGTGTGTATGGAGCTACCAATATAACATGAGTGGTAATAGAGTGCATGGTAAACAAGGCAAATATAACAACACAAACAGCCTATACAAATAGATACATATCTACCGCTATACACTACCTCTAAAAACACAATTGAACCCTCTCCTAGAAATCTTTAACCTTAATCCTCCGTCTCCACGAGCTCCTATCATGGACCATGTTCTCAGAGAGTGCAATTTTTGCAAATCCGGCCTAATCCGCTCATCCCAAGTGATTTTTGGGTCTGCCTCTATTCCTCCTCCCCTCCACCGCGAGAGTTTCCACTACTCTAACTGGCTCTACTGTCTGCCTCCTCTTCACATGCCCAAACCATCTCAATCTTCCTTCCTTTAATCTTATCTGATATACTAGCTACTTCTAACCTCTCCCTAAAAACATCATTTCTTATCCGGTCTAATCTTGTGTGGCCCACACATCCATCTTAGCATTCTCATCTCTGCCACCTCCATCTTGCGTGCTTGTACTTCCTTAATGGCCCAACAGTCGGTTCCGTATAACATAGCAGGTCTAATTGAAACTCTATAAAATTTCCATTTCAATTTTGTTGGGAACCCTCTATCGCACAATACCCCAGTGGCAGCTCTCCACCTACACCATCCAACTTGGATGCGATGGGCAACGTCACTATCTATCTCCCCAATCCCTCTGAACAAACGATCCTAGATACTTGAACTTATTAACCTGCGGAACCACTTGACCGTCAATGGTGATCTGGATGTCCTCGACGTTGTCTACTCACTAAAGTCACAATATAGGTACTCAGACTTAGAACGACTAATCCTTAAACCTCTACTCTCTAAAGTTGCTCGCCACTGTTCTAACCTCGCATTCAGGGCTATGTTTACTATCAGCAACTAACACAATATCATCTGCGAAAAGCAGGCACCACGGAAGAGTCTCCTGAATTGACTTTGTCAACTCATCTAGGATAACTGCAAATAGAAAAGGGCTCAAAGCAGACCCTTGGTGTAGTCCTACCTCCACCGGGAAAGACTCGGTATCCCCTACAGGCGCTCGGACAGTAGTCTCGGTCCTAACATACATATCCCTAATTAAGTCTATATACTTCCCAGAAAACCCCTCTACTCTCCAGACTATCCCAAATCAGTCTACGTGGCACACTGTCATAGGCCTTTTCAAGATCAATGAACACCATGTGTAGGTCCCGTTTCTTCTCCCTATACTTCTCCATCAATCTCCTTAGAATATGTATTGCTTCCGTAGTCGATCGCCCTGGCAAGAAACCAAATTGGTTTACTGTGACTTGAGTTTCTCTTCTGATTCTCGTCTCAATTATTCTCTCCCATAATTTCATAGTGTGTCCTAGCAGCTTAATCCCCCTGTAATTCCCACAACATTGGGCGTCCCCTTTGTTCTTATACACAGGCACTACTACACTATTCCTCCATTGGTCTGGCATTTTCCCCGATTTGAAATAAAATTGAATAAAGTAGTTAGCCAATGTACTCCTTCTTCTCCCAAGCATTTCCATACCTCAATCGGTATGTTATCTGGCCCAACTGCCTTAGCCCTTCCCATCTTTTTAAGAGCTGTTTTCACCTCCTCCCGTGTGATACGTCTTACAGTAGCCGTTATTCCGTAGTTGCCTTTGACTAGGTGACTCATCATTATCCTGTTGGTAGTCCCTCCCGCCATTAAAGAGATTGTAGAAGTACGTTTGCCATCTCATCTTAATGTCATGTTCTTTGACCAAAACACATCCATCCTCTCCCTTTAAAAGCTTCACTGCTCCTAGGTCCTGCCTTCTACGTTCTCTAGCTTTTGCAATCTTGAACATGTCATTCTCCCCCTCCTTTGTTTCCAGACGATCATACATCTGCTTGTAAGCTGCGTTCTTCGCCTCTGACACTACCTTCTTCGCTTCTCTCTTGGCCTCTTTATACCTCACCCTTAAAACCACTTGCTCCTCCTCGACTGTACACCTTAAAAGATCCCTAAAGCACCCTTGTTTAATCCTTATTTTAGTTTGCACTTCCTCATTCCACCACCATGACTCCTTTTGGTCACACCTCTTTCCTTTTGTGACCCCTAGCGTTTCCTTCGCCACATTGGTAATGATGTTTGCCATGTCCTCCCACATTTGGTTTGCATCCCCATCTACTCTAGGAGAAGTCCTTGAGAGGACCTTATCTCTAAACACTTCGATTTTGTCGTCCTTTAACATACCCCATCTAAACCCTAGGTCGCATTACCCTCTCTCCCTTGGCCAGCTTTCCTCTCATGCTTATATCCGCCACCAATAAACGGTGTTGAGCCACTGCTGTCTCTCCTGGTATAACCTTGCAGTCCCTCCACCACCTTCGATCCTCCTAGCCTCATCAAAATATAGTCGATCTGAGTGTTACGTCCACCACTACTAAAAGTAATCAACTGTGATTCTTTCTTCTAAAAGAAAGAATTCAAAATACCGAGGTTGTGAGCCACCGCAAACTCTAACAAATCCCTACCAGGGTTGTTCCTATCACCAAAACCAAAACCCCCATGAACTTCACTAAAACCATCACTATGTCTACCAATATGGCCATTAAAATCGCCTCCTATGAAAATTCTTTCATCCCTAGGTAAAAAACCTAACCCCCACCCCCCCTCCCCCAAAAAAACCTAACCCCCCCCCCCCCCCCCCCCCAAAAGCTAAATGCTAAAAACTAAAACCCCAAAAAAACCTAACCCCCCCCCCCAAAAGCTAAATGCTAAAACTAAAACCCCCAAAAAACCTACCCCCCCCCCCCCACCCAAGCTAAAATGCTAAAAACTAAACCCCCCAAATAACCATAAAAAATCTAAATAACCTTAAAAAATCTAAAAAATCAAAAAAAATTCTAAATTTTTTTTTTTATTTTTTATGCTCAAATCGCTACTTTTAGTGGCAAAAAAAAATTAAAAAAAAAAAAACTTCAAATTTTTTTTTTTGGCTTCGAAAAGTAGCGATTTTTATATAAAAAATATAAAAAAAAATTGTGTGATTTTTAGCTATTTTTAGGCATTTTTGGTTGTGTTCACATTGGTTCTCGCGGTTCTCGCAATAAGAGGTGGTTCTCGCATGATCTTCTCCCTATATATATATATATATATGTATGTATATATAGGGGTGGGATTTAGGGAAAACGCCTAAAAGTATGAAAACAGTGAGAACGATTTTGGTGTTGATATGTGGCGTTGGTGCTAACTTACACTAAGGGTAATATTGTCAAAAAGCCCTTGCACATGCCACTCACATGTCAAAGACCATGCGCATGCCACTCACATGCATATTCCACCATCTTTTTTAAACTCTCGTAACTTTTCTATACATGATTATTTAAAAAAATACACCATAAAATCGAGTGTTTTATTATCTTTCTAACGAGTATACTATTACTATACTTTTGAAATTAAAAAAAATAACATGAACTGGGTGTTCAAATAAAAACGCCATAAAAACATCCAGTTCAGAAAACGCTATGAAAAATACCCAGTTGAAAACGCCATAAAACACCCAGTTTAGCAAAACACCATAAAAACTCAGTTGAAAAAGCCATAAAAACACCCAGTTCAGAAAAACGCTATGAAAATACCCGGTTGAAAACGGCATAAAGGACCCAGTTCAGAAAAACACCATGAAAAACTCTAAACTCTGTTGAAAACGCCATAAAAACGCTTAGTTCAGAAAACGCCATAAAAACTGGTTGAGAAACGCCATAAAAACACCTACTTCAGAAAAACGCCATAAAAACCCAGTTGAAAACACCGTAAAAAACAAAATTTAAAACGCCATAAAAAAACCCACTTCATTTTTTTCGAAAAATATATCAATAGTATACTCGTTGGAAAGATAAAAAACGCTTAATTTTATGGTGTGATTTCTTTGAAAAAATAATCGTGCATAAAAGAGTTATTGGCGTTTAAATATGATCGGGGGAAATGGTATGTGATTATCATGTGCACCCTTGTTTGGATCTTCATATTTTACCCCTCCTGGTTGTTCCAAGGCCACTAGTATTTACAAAAATGCCACCGCATCAATCTCAGCCACAAACCACTACGATCTTGTGACTGAGAATCGTTCTCACCGTTTTCACACTTTGAGGCGTTTTCTCCTGATCCATTTCTATATATATATATATATATAATAGATATTAGATTGAGAAATTGTCTTCAACATCAGCATCCAGTAACTAAGTAACTAAGTTGGGTCGTATGTATTTCAAGCGTTGAGGATGAATTCCTTAATAAATCTGATTTTACTCTCATAGCTTTTCTCGGTACCATAGTAGTGGTATACATTTTTTTTTGCATATACTGTTTGATCTATAATGCCTTTTATTTGGTATTTGGTGTGGCTTATGCTTTTGCAAATTCTCCTAAATTTATTCATTTGTGTTATAATCCGACAAGTGAAACCGTTAAAAGATGTTTGTTTTGGTAGGGGAAGGGACTCAACAGAAATCTTATACTTGTTTGAGTGATAAATAATAATGCTCTCTTTTGTGAGTAATAAATAATAATTATCTATTTTGCTCACAGTGGTTGCTACAATTTAAAACAGAACCTGGTTGTTCAATTCAATGAGCTTATGAAATTTGATATGGGAGGCCCGACTGAGGATTTGGGCGATGCAAAATGTTTTTATCAAATTAGACCGCCTGGTGTAGAGGTAAAAAAAATTAGTTCTTTTTTTTTCTATAAATATGATTTGGAACATTGTACTATTATGTACCATGAGAGCAATTTTCGTTTGGCCACTTTCATATTTTTCAAACTTATATCGGATGGCTTGTAATGAAGATGTTGGTATTAAACAACAGGTAAGTGACTTAAAAGTATATATCAAACTTCTTAAAATTTATTGTAATAATAAAGTTGGTCTTTTTACAAATGTAAACTTCACGCTTCAAGGTTTTACGATACAAGGAAGAAACAAAACCAACACTCATACTCTAATTCACTTTTGTAGGTACTTCCAACAAGTTTTGTTAGGATATTTCATAATACAATTAAATTTACTTTTGTTTGATACAAATCTTTTGGTATGAGAGTTTGGTGATTGATTCGTTCAGTGTGTTAACTTTGAGGCTAAATTCTTCTTTCTTTCTTTGATTTTGATCAATGTAGTTAGGGTTAGTTAAGTATTTAAGATTTTTTTGTGATATGTTTCATCATTACTTGAAATTGTTAGGGATTTTGAGTGAAGGACTTGAGTTCACAACGTTTAGGGTTTCAAACTAACCAGGTAACCTTTTCATTTAACTCATTTTTTCAAATAATCTTCGGTATATGCCATATTTTCTGTTTTACTTACTACACATAAGTAAATTTTGGGCTTTTGTTGATGTAGCAAATTTGTTTATTCAAAACAGGTAAGTTTTACTTTTTTCTGATTTGTAATTGATATTGTGTTGAACAAGTTTGCACACCTCCTGAAATTAGAGTTTTTATCAAGGGTTGAACACTTTGTTGATGAATTGGGATGTTGACCGAAAGTTATTCTCACTGACTCTCAATGATTGCTTCAGGTATGACATTTATCGATACGATGCAATTAACAAATTTCAAATTATAGTTTTATATGTTTATTTGAGAAAATTTCAAATTTGTTAATAATCGTAACCAATATGGATATTTGAATGTTAAATATGTTTATACAGATTATAGTTTTATATTTTCCTTTGTTATAATGTTACTTTTGATGTAGAAAGTGGTAATATGTTATACAGTTTCTGTCACGGGTTAAGGAAAAAAGGGCATCTCTTAACATAACAAAGTTCGAATGGCTTATATTATTTTTGAGATTATGTGTGAATTACATCCCTCGCACCTTCACCTCTTTCTAGCAATTTATCTGGTACAACTGATGTATAGAAAAGAGAAGCAGGTTTTGTTTGACACCAGCATGGTTTGTGTGGTCTTATGGGGGAAGAAGTGTGTGTATTTCAGTGGGTCTTTTACAAGGTAAGAGTTTGATGTGTAGTTGTGTTTGTTTTTAAGTTCGTATGCCAGGTGTTTGGGATAATGTTTGAGTGAGTATTGGACTGGGATTGATTGAGGGTGTGTATGTTTTTGTGTAGGTGGTCTGAGTATTGGCCGATGACACCGGTTGAGGGATGCCTGACTCTGTTTCAGACTATATGCAGCTCGCCACCTGGTTACCATTAGGTTAAGTTTTACTTTAAGATGTTTTTCTTAATCTATTAATTTATGGGGAAAGGGATAACCGTGAGGTGTCATCGTAGACTACAGTTGTAGTAATTCATGGGGATGGGCTACTGGTGGATATGTTGCTTGCTATACATACAGTTGCAGTAAAGGTAACGTAATGACATGGACAGTGACATGGCAGTAGGCAGTTCGATGTCAGCAATAGTAAATTTATATTTAAAAGATTAGATGAACATTTACTTAATGTTTCGGTTGTTTTGTAGTTGCTTTAGTCGGTTGTTCAATTTAAGGAAGCATGGTGACAATACGCGTACACGAAAATTGCAGATTGTATTTGCTTTCTCATATTGCCAATTTAAAGACCGCTTTTGCTTGATTGTACTATTGCAGTTGTTCAGTCGACTTTGTTCTAGCGTTATAGCTTTTGACTTTCTTTGACTTTTGTTTATTAAATCTTAGGATCAAAACATTACTTTGAAGCGGGCTGAACGGGCTTGAATTGCTGTTAACATGATTCCAGGTATATATGTTCTTCATTGCTATCTGACTGATGGTTCCATTCAGGTAGGACATTCTACATTTCCAGGTGGATAGGTGATGAGTCGTTCGTATGGGTTGGGTAATGATGGATCAAAATGGATAGAGTTTTGAAAGATGTATGGGTTAAAACAAGTAATATTTGGTAATGGGTCAAAAGGGATCAAGTTTTGAAAGATGTTTGGTAACGAGTCAAAACATATTTAGGTTAAAACAAGTAATATATTAGCACGCGTACTGTAACAACTCTTGACAAAATTATTATTTCCTACTTTAATGATGCCCATTAGGGAAACCTTAATTGAGACTCCCAAGTAATATGGCATGACCCTTAATTTTTTTAAACAATCGAAACTAGGATTAGGGCCCCCTAAAACTTAAGGGGGGATCCCCTAATTGATAATTATCCGTCGAAAACGAAATTTAAACACGTATTTTGAAAGATTGTCGACTCAGCAGGACTAAGCAGGAGACGAAACAGGCCTAGCCTACTTGGGCTTGCCCCGCGATACGTGACAAGGTTAATGGAACCTGTCGCGACACGCGGGCGGGTTCCATTTGGGCTATAAAGCCCCTAGTCTGGGACTTGAACTGTTTGCTTGTTTCGACGTTTAAATGCATAATGTTATTACCCTGATAAAAAAATTTTAAAACATGTTTCAGGTGACTTACTGTGAACCAGGGAAAAGTGCCGCGTAGCACCCCAGCTTGAAGAATGTGGCTCTGTAAATAAAATAAATAAACATGTTTTTGTAAATCAGGGAATTTCCCCGAGAAATTCCTTTATTGTAAAATATGGGATTGTCCCAAAATGTGAAATAAAATAATTGGGCATTTTCAGTTTAAAGATCCTGTTAAAATTTCTGCTGCCAAAATAAACACCAATACCACGGATTTCTGTCCCAAGGCTTCGGACCCGGGTAAAACCGGGTCAGGGGCCGTGACAGAAAAAGGTGGTATCAGAGCCACTGATTTAAGCTAATTAAGTATTTTGAAATACTTAATTTTTCAGATTGCCATTTTGTGATTCTATGAGAATTTAATTTAATAAATAAAATTTTAACTTAAATTTGTGTGTGTTTCTTCATGTGTGCTAACAACATGAATGAACTGTCGGAGGCACTCCGAAACTTTACTATACATACCACCGACATGGATATCACCGGGACCTTAAATGGCTATCAGGCTGATACTGAAGAGCCAATAGTATTCCAGGCCCAGCCGTAGGAGAAACCAAAGCCGGAAAAGAGGAGGAGAATCCTGGATTGGAAACGTGGACGTAGGAAGAAGCCAGCTGCCCAGAAGGTGAAAAGACTGAGGATCCGAAGGACAAAGGGAAAGGCAAGGAGATAAAGTTCCGGGCAAGCCCAGGAAATGCCACCATGGGAGGAGCTTGATCGAAAACTGGCAAATTATGACCTTATCGGACCTGCCGATGAAAACATGTTCAATTTCCCAGCCCAATCACAGCTCCCAATTAATTTGGAACCGGCCATCCCAGACCCTATTGTCAACCCCCAACCTGTTATAGGCCAGCTGGAAGAGTGGTGGACAAGTGACTTGCACTTTCAGAATTTTATGAATAACCCCAATGCTTATTTTCCCCAGTTTGACCCTGAGCCTGCACCATACCCACCTATGAGCACAGAAAACTTAGCTGAACTTCGTCACTATGGCGAGGAACTGGTGGATGCAGGAAATAGAATTCGGGATGTGGGGGAGAAGATCTCATGGAAATACGACAAACGGGAGCGTCGTTTCTGAAAGGCCAGCTGACGGTGGTGGTGGTGTTTGTGTAATAATAATAATATAAAAACAATATAATAATAATAGTAATAATATAATATTGTATAATAATAATTAAAATAAAACTTTTGTAAAATAAATGGGGTGTATTGATGCATACTAATATATATAAAAATATGAAAGTCGCAAAGTCGACAATTTTGGCTATATAGGTTGACGTGATTATGTGTGATTGCTTTATTGTGTTTGGTTGTTATTTATTTTGTGGTAATAATTTGCATATATTGTTAATTATTCAGATGGAAAACGCGGAAAACCAACCAGTCAATGAAGTTAATCAATCTGAACAAAACAATGAGGATCATTTTCTTAATAGGCAAGATATAGAAAATATCGTTGCTCAGGGCATAGTCAATGCTATCCCGGCAATCGTCGTCGCTGTTAAGAACCCCGGTGAACCTTCGTAAGCCAACCACAGCAAACGCACTCGGGATGATAATTTCAGTAATAGCGTAAATGGAGGCGGCAACAATGATAATAATGTGGTTCAAGCCCCAATACTTAAGAAAATGTAAGTTGCAACACCTGGTTGCACTTATAAAGAATTTCTTGCCTGTAAACCCATTGAATTTGCAGGCAACGAAGGGGCGACTGTCGCGCTGCATTGGTTGGAAAAGACCGAAGCAATAATTAAAATAAGTAAATACGCCGAAGAAGACAAGGTTATGTATGCATCCCACCTTTTCAAAGAAGAGGCATTGGAATGGTGGAATACAGTATTACAAGCCAAAGGAAGTGACATGGCTTATGCCATAAGTTGGGAAGAATTTAAGAAATTGGTGGAAAGGAAGTTTTGTCCCGAATATGAAAAGGAACAAATGGCAAATAAGTTCCTAAGCCACCGAATGGTGGATGTCGACTGTCTAGGGTATACTTCGAAATTTTTCGAGTATGCCAGAATTGTACCAACTCTGGCTTCGCCAGAACCGATACTTATATCTCGCTATATTTGGGGTTTAATTAGCGAGATTCATGATATCGTCAAAGCTGCGAGACCCTGCACAATTGAAGATGCGGTGGAATTAGCCAACACCTTGACCGATTGGGCTGGTACGTACGCGAGAAGAAAACAGGAAGAAGGAATTGGCTCAGAAAATTACCCAAGGATTCAGTGGGGGTAATACTAGTAGCAACTTCAAGAAAAAGGGAACTGGGCAATCCTCCACCTCGCCATTTTGCAGTACCTGTAAAAGAAAGCATTTTGGAAAATGTAAAGGGTACTGCAATTTCTGCAATAGACCGGAGCACCGAGAAGAAGAATGCAGGAGGAAGAAATCAACGATTTGCTACAACTGCGGCGAAGCGGGGCATTTTAGACCAGAATGCCCAAAATTAGTCGAGCCGGCTAATAACAAGGCCAAACCTGCTGAAGGAACTAATAAGAAGAATGCAAGAGCCTTCCAGCTGACTACACAGGAAGCAGATCTGATCCCTGATGTGATAGCTGGTACGTTTCTTGTACAAAACGTTTAAGCGAAAGTATTATTTGACTCTGGTGCAAACCAAAGTTTTATAAATACTTCATTCTGCCAATCTCTTAAACAACCTTTAACCAAACTTAGGCAGATTTATACAGTAGAAACAACAGATGGTAATTTTGTTAACATAGATAAGGTTCTTCAAGAAGGGAAGATAACACTTTCAGGACACAAATTTTCTGCAAACCTGCTTCCCATGAATTTAGATGGATTCGATGTCATGCTAGGAATGGATTGGTTAGTATCCAACCATGCCCGAATCCTCTGTGATAAGAACTCCATAGAAATTCATACACTCGTAGGGGAAATAATCATGATTATAGGAGATAAGCCACGTAAACCAATGAAGTTCATTTCAGTAATGAAAGTTGCTAGTTATGAACGAAAGCAAGGAATAGTGTATATGATTTCGGTAATCATTAATACTAAAAGTAAGGAACTTAAGGAAATCTCAGTAGTGTCAGAATACCCGGATGTATTCCCGGAAGAGCTACCAGGATTACCACCAGATAGGGAAGTAGAGTTTAGAATTCTTTTAATTCCTGGAACTACACCAATAGCCAAGGCACCCAATCGGTTAGCACCCACTGAAATGCTAGAACTGAAAAAGAAATTAGATGAATTGCTAAGCAAAGGATTCATACAACCTAGTTCATCCCCTTGGGGAGCACCGGTGTTATTCGTGAAAAAGAAGGATGGGTCGATGCGAATGTGTATCGATTATAGGGAATTGAATAAGGTTACAATTAAAAATCGATACCCATTACCTAGGATTGATGATCTTTTCGATCAACTTCAAGGAGCTAGATATTTTTCTAAGATAGATTTACGCTCTGGATACCATCAGTTGAAGGTACAAGAAGAAGACATACCTAAGACTGCTTTCAGGACTAGGTATGGTCACTACGAGTTTACAGTCATGCCATTTGGACTAACAAATGCTCCTGCAGCATTTATGGACATAATGAATAGGATCTGTAAACCGTATTTGGATAAATTCGTGATTGTCTTCATCGACGATATACTTATTTATTCTAAAAGCCAGGACGAGCACTGTGAGCACCTACATACACTCTTAACCCTGTTAAGAGAGGAAAAGCTTTACGCCAAATTCTCGAAGTGTGAATTTTGGCTACAGGAGGTGCAATTTTTTAGGACACATGGTGAATCACGAAGTTATTCACATAGACCCCTCCAAAATAGAAGCGATCACCAATTGGAAGGCCCCACAATCAACTACCGAAGTTAGAAGTTTTCTAGGATTAGCTGGATATTACAGGCACTTCATAAGAGACTTCTCTAAGATAGCTGTTCCATTAACTAAGTTAACCTGTAAAACAGTTAAGTTTGAATGGGGACCTAAGCAAGAAGAGGCCTTTAGGACTTTAAAGCTAAGATTAACTAACGCCCCAATTCTTGCCTTACCCGAAGGGACAGAAGATTTTGAAGTTTACTGTGACGCTTCTAAGTTAGGATTAGGATGTGTGCTGATGCAACGCAAAAAGGTAATTGCGTATGCCTCAAGGCAATTGAAAAAGCACGAGGAAAATTATACGACTCATGACTTAGAGTTAGGAGCGATAATTTTTGCCCTTAAAATTTGGAGACATTATCTGTATGGAAGTAAGTTTACAGTCTGTACAGATCATAAAAGTTTAAGGTACATATTTGGGCAAAAAGAATTAAACATGAGGCAAAGAAGATGGATGGAAATTTTAAGTGACTACGACTGTGATATTCAATATCACGAAGGGAAGGCGAATATAGTAGCAGACGCCTTAAGTCGTAAGTGTCATGAAAAGCAACGGCGAGTTCGTGCTCTTAGATTAAATCTCCAATTATACTTAATGGAACAACTAAAGAACGTTCAGGAAACATCAATCAAGGATGATGCGGAAGGAATGAAAGGATCGATAAAGGAATTAGAACAAGGGACTGATGGAATTTGGAGATTCCATAAGAAAAGGATTTGGGTACCTAAGCAAGGAAATTTAAGAGATAAAATTTTAGAAGAAGCCCATAAATCTAGATATACCATGCACCCTGGTAATAATAAGATGTATTAAGATTTAAGAGGTAACTTCTGGTGGATAGGAATGAAAAAGGACATAGCTAGATATGTTTCTAAGTGTCTAACTTGTTCACAAGTTAAGGCAGAACACCAGAAACCTTCAGGTTTACTTCAACAATTAGAAATGCCTGTATGGAAATGGGAACTAATAACCATGGAGTTTGTTACTAAGTTACCCAAGACCAGGAAAGGTAACGATCCAATCTGGGTGATTGTAGATCGATTAACCAAATCAGCTCATTTTCTGCCAATAAAGGAAACCTTTAGCATGGAAAGACTGGCATGGTTATACGTAGACGAGGTGGTATCCTTACATGGAGTCCCAATCTCTATAGTATCGAATAGGGATAGTCGTTTCAATTCGCATTTCTAGACAAGCTTCCAAGAAGCTATGGGGACCCGATTGAATTTAAGCACTGCATACCATCCCCAAACAGACGGACAGAGTGAAAGGACGATCCAAACCTTGGAAGACATGCTCAGGGCATGTGTAATAGATTTTGGTGGAAACTGGGATGACCACCTACCATTTATCGAATTCTCCTATAACAATAGTTATCATGCAAGTATTGAAGCTGCCCCATTCGAAGCACTGTATGGACAAAAGTGTCGAACTCCAGTTTGCTGGGCAGAAATAGGAGAAAGTCAATTATCAGGTCCTGAGATTGTACAAGAAACCACCGACAAGATAACTCAAATCAAGGAAAGGCTGAAGACGGCTCGAGACCGCCAGAAGAGTTATGCAGACAATCGATGTAAGACACTAGAATTCCAAGTTGGAGACAAGGTACTCTTGAAAGTTTCTCCTTGGAAAGGAGTAGTCCGATTCGGTAAGAAAGGAAAGCTAAGTCCAAGGTACATAGGACCGTTCCCAGTAATCCAGCGAATAGGACCAGTTGCCTATCGCTTACAGCTACCAGAAGAATTATCTGGGGTATATGACGTGTTTCATATATCTAATCTTAAGAAATGTTTAGCTGATGAATCACTGGTAGTACCTCTTCAAGACGTAGAGGTGAATGAAAAGCTGAAATTTGTGGAGAAACCTTTTCAAATAGAAGACAGAAAGGTCAAGTTCCTCAAGCATAAGAGACTAGTGCTGGTCAAAGTAAAGTGGGATTCGAAGAGAGGACCTGAGTACACTTGGAAACTGGAATCCGAGATGAAACAAAAGTAGCCTTACTTGTTCCAGTAAATCTCGAGGACGAGATTTTAAACAAGGTGGGGAGGATGTAACAACTCTTGCCAAAATTATTATTTCCTACTTTAATGATTCCCATTAGGGAAACCTTAAAGAGAGACCCCCAAGTAATATGGCATGACCCTTAATTTTTTTTAAATAACTGAAACTAGGATCAGGGCCCCCTAAAACTTAAGGGGGGATCCCCTAATTGATAATTATCCGTCGAAAACGAAACTTAAACACGTATTTTGAAAGATTGTCGACTCAGCAGGGCTAAGCAGGAGACGAAGCCGGCCTAGCCTACTTGGGCTTGCCCCGCGATACGCGACAGGGTTAATGGAACCTGTCGCGACACGCGGGCGGGTTCCATTTTGTCGCAACCCCCGTTCCCACTTCCCCAGGAACTGGCTGTCGCGAGCCAGTTTCGGTGGTATCTTGTATTGTCTAATTTGGCAGCGGAATTTTTCATCAGGACCGTAGTTAAGAAATATTTGATCAGAGTAAAATACCACATTTTCATAGTATTAAACAAATGGGTTAAAACCCAAGTTCAAAGTACACACGTTTTCATAGGAATAAATCCTATTTATTTAATAAAAACATCTATTTTATTTTTAGGTAACTTTATTGCCACTTTTCCAAGCCTTCAGTGCTGTCCAGCTGGCTTCTATTTGGCTTTCACATTTTGTTACCTGAAACGCGTTTTAAAAACATTTGTCAGTGGGAAATACTGGTGAGTGAATCCCAGTTTAATCAAGTTTAAGTAAAAATCATTTCACAGTGTACAGTATTGAGGGCAATCCCGCAATTACATCTGTTTCCAAGACATAACAATTAACATCCATGGTACTGTCAAACCCGACTTGTGGAAATGTTACTCCTTGACCAGGTGGTAACAAATTTTGTATACAAAACCCCAACATACTCATCATAATTGTATTCTTACAAATACTCAATAACTGTTATTCGTATGGAAAAGTATTTAAGGTTTTGTAAAAACAGTTAACAAAAAGGTTTACAAAAAGTGGATCAACTCACATTGCTGTCTTAGATTTTCCGTAAGGATTTCCTGGTGATAATCTAAAATTTACACAAATGCACACGTGTTAGTATAATAACCCATTTTAACATTAGTAATACCTTCCCCGAGACGACATTCCAATGACTACGTCGGGCAAAACCACGACAGCCGTTACGGAACCCTAGATCAATCGGGTAGCGTATCTAATACGTATCCAGGGGTTATAATACTTACAACGGAGCAGAACTTCGCTAATTAGTGGGTATAATACCCGTATAATAAACCTACTATTCAGAAATTGTGATTGAGAAATGAAAATGGGACGAACAGACTGAAGATCCGAGGCCATCTATTTATAGTTGCTGAATCTGGGTCTCTCGCGGCCCGCGTAACATAATCCTAGGGCTTACGCGGCCCGCGTTGACCTCCGGTCAATGCGTAGCTTAGCTGGGTCATCAGGTAGCCTCGCCAGATGTTGGGCCACGTGGCGGCCCAGGGCCGTGCCAGGCCTTAAGTTGACGCGGCCCGCGTCACGCTTGGGGTGGGGCTTACGCGGCCCGCCTCAGCCAAAAAATTTAGTTTTTAATATTTTTAATACTATTTAATATATTTGAGGCTCTTTTTCGTGTATGGGGTGTATTTTGGGACATAATGGGATATTTTTAAAATATACTAGGGTGTCGGAAAAATTATGAGGGTGTCGGTTTTATTGAGGATTGTTACATCCTCCCCACCTTGTTTTAGAGCTCGTCCTCGAGATCTACTGGAACAAGTGTGGATATTTTCTTTGCATTTCAGATTCAAGCTCCCATGTGTACTCAGGTCCTCGTTTGAAGTCCCACTTCACTTTGACCAGAACTAATCTCTTATGTTTGAGATTCTTGACTTTTCTGTCTTCAATCTGTAGAGGCCTTTCTACAAACTTGAGTTGTTCATTTACCTCTATATCCTTAAGAGGTACTATTAACGATTCATCTGCTAAGCATATCTTGAGATTTGGTACATGAAATACATCATGTATTCCTGCCATTTCCTCTGGCAGTTGTAGCTGATAGGCTACAGGTCCTATTCTTCTAATAATCTCAAAAGGTCCAATATACCTGGGACTTAGCTTTCCCCGTTTGATGAATCTTACTACTCCTTTCCAAGGAGAGACTTTTAACAATACTTTATCTCCTACTTGAAATTCCAATGGCTTACGTCTGTTATCAGCATAGCTCTTTTGTCGATCACGTGCTGCTTTCAGTCGTTCTTTGACTTGAATAATCTTGTCAGTTGTCTCTTGTACTATCTCAGGTCCAGATAGTTGCTTTTCCCCAATTTCTGCCCAACAGACTGGGGTTCGGCACTTTCGTCCATAAAGTGCTTCGAATGGTGCAGCATTGATACTAGTGTGATAACTATTATTATAAGAAAATTCTATTAAAGGTATGTGATCATCCCAATTACCTCCGAAATCAATTACACAAGCTCTAAGCATGTCTTCCATTGTCTGAATTGTTCTTTCACTTTGTCCGTCTGTTTGAGGATGATAAGCTGTGCTCAGATTTAACTTGGTTCCCATTGCCTTTTGGAAACTTGACCAAAAATGAGAGGTAAATCGGCTATCCCTATCAGAAATGATTGATAAAGGTATTCCATGTAAAGAAACTATTTCATTTACATATAATTTAGCTAGCTGTTCCATACTGAAAGTTTCTTTCATTGGTAGGAAATGAGCTGACTTGGTTAGCCTGTCTACAATCACCCAGATTGTATCATTACCTTTCTTTGTTTTGGGTAATTTAGTAACAAAATCCATTGTTATTAATTCCCATTTCCACACTGGCATTTCTAACTGTTGCAATAGCCCTGAGGGTTTCTGGTGTTCAGCTTTAACTTGTGAACAAGTTAAACATTTAGAAACATAGGCTGCTATGTCCTTTTTCATTCCTATCCACCAGAAAATTTTCCTTAAATCCTGGTACATTTTATCACTTCCTGGATGCATCGTATACTTAGACTTATGGGCTTCTTCTAATATACGATGACGTAGGTTTCCTAATTTAGGTATCCACATTCTCTTGTTATGGAACCTCCAAATTCCATCTGTTCCTTGTTCTAATTCTTTTAGCATACCTTTTAATTTTTCAGCATCATCCTTGATTACTGATTCTTGTGCTTCTCTTATCTGATCATTTAAATCTACTTGCAGATTTAATTTAAGAGAACGTACCCTTTTTGGCTTTTCATGATACTTTCGGCTTAAAGCATCAGCCACTGCATTTGCTTTTCCTTCATGATACTGGATATCACAATCACAATCATAATCACTAAGCATCTCCATCCAGCGTCTTTGTCTCATATTCAACTACTTTTGCCCAAAAACATACCTTAAACTCTTATGATCAGTGAATATGGTAAACTTACTACCATAAAGGTAATGTCTCCAAATCTTAAGGGCAAAAATTATAGCTCCTAATTCCAAATCATGTGTTGAATAATTCTCTTCATGATTCTTAAGTTGCCTAGATGCATAAGTTATAACCTTTTTGCGTTGCATCAATACACATCCATAACCTAATTTAGAAGCGTCACAATAGACTACAAAGTCTTCAGTTCCTTCTGGTAACGCTAATATGGGTGTATGGGTTAATTTATGCTTAAAAATTCTAAATGCTTCTTCTTGTTTTGGTCCCCATTCAAACTTAATGGATTTACAGGTTAACTTAGTTAAAGGAATGGCTATTCTAGAGAAATCTCGAATAAATCTTCTATAATAACCGGCCAATCCTAAGAAACTTCTAACCTCAGTTGGTGATTCAGGGGTTTTCCATTTGATAATCGCCTCGATCTTTGTTGGATCCACATGAATTCCTTCATGGTTCACTAAGTGTCCAAGAAATTGTACCTGCTCTAACCAAAATTTGCACTTTGAAAATTTAGCATAAAGCTTTTCCTTTCTTAATAGACTTAGAAGTGCGTGCAAGTGCTTTGCATGATCTTCCCTATTTTTAGAATAAATGAGAATATCATCTATGAAGACGATTATGAATTTATCCAAATATGACTTACATATTCGGTTCATCATGTCCATAAATGCGGCTGGGGCATTGGTTAAACCAAATGATATGACAGTAAATTCATAATGGCCATACCTTGTTCTGAATGCGGTCTTAGAAATGTCCTCTTCCTGTACCTTTAATTGATGATATCCTGACCTTAAATCGATTTTAGAGAAAAATCGAGCTCCTTGCAGTTGATCAAACAGATCATCGATTCTTGGTAATGGGTACCGATTCTTGATCGTGACTTTGTTCAATTCACGGTAGTCAATGCACATACGCATTGATCCGTCCTTCTTTTTAACGAACAGTATCGGCACTCCCCATGGCGACGAACTTGGCTGTATAAATCCTTTTTCCAACAATTCGTCTAATTGTTTCTTTAATTCCTGCATTTCTGCGGGTGCCAAACGGTAGGGTGCTTTGGCAATCGGTGCTGTTCCTGGTAGTAGATGGATTCTGAATTCAACTTCTCTGTCTGGCGGTAGTCCTGGTAATTCTTCCGGAAATATATATGAAAACTGAGACACTACTGGAATGTCTTTTAGTTCTTTTCCTTTAGTGTTAGTGATTATAGAAATCAAATACACTATAGAACATTTTCTTATATAGCTTGCAGTTTTCATCACAGAGATGAATTTAGTGGACCTAGAGGGTTTATCTCCTTTTATTGTGATCTTTTTACCTTTTGGTGAATTTACTTGAATTGACTTTTGATCACATAAAATACTAGCTTTATTGGCTATTAACCAATCCATTCCTAAAACAATATCAAATCCTGCCAGATTCATTGGGTAAAGGTTTGCCCTAAACTTCTGATTTAAAATTTATACTCTTACTCCATGCAAGATTTCCGAAATCCTAACTGTTTTTCCATTAGCTGTCTCTACTAGACATTCTTGTGGTAGTTTAGTTAATGACTGATTTAGAAGTTTGCAAAACGAAGTATTAATAAAACTTTGGTTCGCACCAGAGTCAAATAATACTTTAGCAAATACATCATTAACTAAAAACGTACCAGCTATGACATCCGGAATCATCTTGGCTTCATCTGCAGTCAGAACAAATGCTCTAGCATTTTTAGTGTTCCTGTTGTTCACAGCTAGAGCCAATTTCGGACAATTCAGCTTGATGTGACCTTTTTCTCCACAGTTGTAGCATAGTCCGTTACTGGATTTCCTCCTGCAATCTTCTTCCTTGTGTCCTGGCATATTGCAGAAATTGCAAAGAATGGAGCATTTTCCAGAATGCTTTTTCTTGCAAACCTTGCAGAATGGTGCAGAGGTAGAACCTATATTCCTACGGTTGTAATTCCCAGAACAGAATTCTTGAGTAAGCCTTTGGGTTAGGTTTCTCCTCTGATCTTCTTCCCTAGTACGGGGATTAACTCATCTGTCAAGGTATTTGCTAGTTCTACAGCTTCTTCTATAGTTTGAGGTCTAGCTGCCTTGACTACATGTCTAATCTCTCCGATTAATCCCCAGATATAACGGGAGATTAACACTGGTTCAGGTGACGCAAGGGTTGGTACTATTCTAGCATATTCAAAGAATGTAGTAGTATAACCCTTACTATCTACTCTGGTCATTCTTAAGTTTAGGAACTTATTAGCTATCTGTTCCTTTTCATTAGGAGGGCAGAATTTCCTTTCTACCGTATTTTTAAATTCCTCCCATTCCATATTATAAACCTTATCACTTCCTCTAGACTGGAGGATAGTGTTCCACCATTCTAAGGCTGAGTTCTTAAAAAGATTAGAAGCAAACATTATCTTATCTTCTTCCGCACATTTACTTATTTTTAAAACAGCCTCAGTTTTCTCTATCCAGCGTAGGGCTGCAATGGGTCCTTCATTGCCCGAGAATTCTATTGGTTTACACGACCAGAATTCCTTGTAAGAACAACCATAAGGCATGATTCTTCTTCTTTTGGGAATGGGTGCTTGAAGTACGGGTCCATTGTTCACGCTATTTTCTGGTTCGATTGGTCGATTACTGCTATGCTTACTTTTATTATTCGCTTCTTGAATCGTCTGAATAATAAATGGCATTGCATCTATAATTCCTTGTGCCACTATATGTTGAACGACACTATTATCCATTTGGTTTCCATTGTTATTGATGCTCGGATTCTCATTAACCACGTTAATGTTACTCTGGTTATCATTATTCAGATTTCCTTGATTTCCTTCGTCGGCCATCTGAATTTTAAACATTTACCCCGTATTAATATCATAAAATAATAGCTAATATAGTCAATCACATGACACGCATTTTTGCCAAAAGCGTCGATCATTGCGACTTTACTCTATTCATCTACTATATATCTATTACACACCAGTACTGAAATAAAATTACAATACCAACTTAAATAAATAATAGTAGGCATCCGTACACACATATTTTATTATTATTATTATTATTATTATTACCGTCTCTACTATCACATTCACGGATATGGATTCATCCAGAAATCCATATTGCGCTCGTCGTACTTCCAGACGAGTCGCTCTCCCACCTGTTTCATTCTCTCACTGCTCTCTAAAATTTCCTCACCAAATGTCCTAAGTTCTTGTACGTTCTCTGCACTCATTGGGGGGTGCAGGTTCTAGGACTGGGTTCAGAATCTGGGGTGCGGGTTCCTGATATGGGGGTGTAGGTGCCTGAAATCGGTAAGGATCTTCTAAGATCTCCCTAACATATTCATCGTGGTAATAGGGATCTAAAGGGTCCATACCTGGATAGGCTCCTATATTTTGCATGGGTGTGTCTTCATGTATCGGGTAGCGTTGCACATAGTCCCTAACTTCATCCCACCAGGGATCGTAATTTGGGTCTAGGGGGTTTGGTGCTGGTACCCTAGGTATTTCCTCCGGGTTGAAGTCATGCATCTCTACTTGGTTTTCAGGGTTTTCTATCTCCATCGGTTGGTCAGGGATTGGTAGCTGTGGTTGGGGTGCTATTATTTGCTCCAAATTAGGGTCAGCTGCAGTGGTTGCTAGGATGTGAATATTGGCTATACCCCTATTTATCATATCCTGGGCATAGGCATCTGTCTCTCTCTTGGCTGTTGCTAGTACCCTCTGTTCTTGTAACTTTTTCATACGTTTTCTACGCTCGTGTGCCCCTCGACTGAACCATCCCCTCTTTTTCTGAAGAAATGCCTCTTCTGACTGAGCCTTAAACACAAAGATTCCTTCTTCTGTATCAGCAGAATACCCTAAGAGGGCAGGCTGAGAAGAGGAGGTGCCTTCGCTTCTAGGCGAACCAGACAATTGACGGTGCGCGTCAGATGGTCCTTGGTCGCTCATACTGTAAACTAACAAATAGTCAAATAACACATAACAAATAATTACAGTTATGCACGTATCCCCGTAATTTATTTCCTAACACTTTACATTTTGATGTCAGCAGAACACCTCTGTGGCTGAATCAGTGGCTTAGCTCTGATACCACCTCCTGTCGCAACCCCCGTTCCCACTTCCCTGGGAACGGGCTGCCGCGAGCCAGTTTCGGTCATGGTTGTAAAAGTCCCGCCTAGGCTCCGAGTACTCCCCGAGTACTCGCTACAAGGTAGGCTGCCGAGTCCCGAGTAGTGTTCTCCCAGGCCAATTACTCCCCGAGTAATCTCCGCCTAGGCCGAGTACTTCCCGAGTACTCCCGAATCCGACTAGGGAGCGCCTAGCGACTTTTGCAACCATGGTTTCGGTGGTATCTTGTATTGTCTAATTTGGCAGCGGAATTTTTCATCATGACCGTAGTTAGGAAATATTTGATCAGAGTAAAATACCACATTTTCATAGTATTAAACAAATGGGTTAAAACCCAACTTCATAGTACACACGTTTTCATAGGAATAAATCCTATTTATTTAATAAAAACATCTATTTTATTTTTAGGTAACTTTATTGCCACTTTTCCAAGCCTTCAGTGCTGTCCAGCTGGCTTCTATTTGGCTTTCACATTTTGTTACCAGAAACGCGTTTTAAAAACATTTGTCAGTGGGAAATACTGGTGAGTGAATCCCAGTTGAATCAAGTTTAAGTAAAAATCATTTCACAGTGTACAGTATTGAGGGCGATCCCGCAATTACATTTGTTTCCAAGACATAACAATTAACATCCATGGTACTGTCGAACCCGACTTGTGGAAATGTTACTCCTTGACCAGGTGGTAACAAATTTTGTATACAAAACCCCAACATACTCATCATAATTGTATTCTTACAAATACTCAATAACTGTTATTCGCATGGAAAAGTATTTAAGGTTTTGTAAAAACTGTTAACAAAAAGGTTTACAAAAAGTGGATCAACTCACATTGCTGTCTTAGATTTTCCGTAAGGATTTCCTGGTGATAATCTAAAATTTACACAAATGCACACGCGTTAGTATAATAACCCATTTTAACATTAGTAATACCTTCCCCGAGACGGTATTCCAACGACTACGTCGGGCAGAACCACGACAGCCGTTATGGAACCCTAGATCAATCGGGTAGCGTATCTAATACGTATCCAGGGGTTATAATACTTACAACGGAGCAGAAATTCGCTAATTAGGGGGTATAATACCCGTATAATAAACCTACTATTCAGAAATTGTGATTGAGAAATGAAAATGGGACGAACAGACTGAAGATCCGAGGCCATCTATTTATAGTTGCAGAATCTGGGTCTCTCGCGGCCCGCGTAACATAAGCCCAGGGCTTACGCTGCCCGCGTTGACCTCCGGTCAATGCGTAGCTTAGCTGGGTCATCAGGTAGCCTCGCCAGATGTTGGGCCACGTGGCGGCCCAGGGCCGTGTCAGGCCTTAAGTTGACGCGGCCCGCGTCACGCTTGGGGTGGGGCTTACGCGGCCCGCCTCAGCCCAAAAATTCAATTTTTAATGATTTTTAATACTATTTAATATATTTGAGGCCCGTTTTCGCATATGGGGTGTATTTTGGGACATAATGGGATATTTTTAAAATATACTAGGGTGTCGGAAAAATTATGAGGGTGTCGGTTTTATTGAGGATTGTTACACATTTGGGCTATAAAGCCCCTAGTCTGGGACTTGAACTGTTTGCTTGTTTCGACGTTAAATTTCACAACGTACGCACAAATATACACTGTATCGTTCAAAATAGTTATAGTACCGAGTCTCTGCTGCGATAACAGGGTAATAACTCGATCACTGTTACGATACAATGTCCGATTGATTGAAACCGATCCGATGGATGTTTAAGTGTTGCCTGTACTCAGGCTGTACTTTGTCATTCATCGTGAGGGTTTTGATTTCGTGAGTTTATCGTAAATGTTGTATTAAGTTACTGACCTAGTTTCGTGTGCATTATTGTTTAACTAGGTTACGAGGCTAAAACAGTAGGCAAAGTTCTGTCCAACTAAACTTGCAATGTGAGTCATTCCCTTTTTATCAAAAGTGTTTTTCAATACCTAAATGTTTTCCAGTTATATTTTACAGGGGGTAAGTCTTTGTTATCTTAAATTACTGGCAGTAAGTGGGGTATTGTGCATATTACTATTGTTTTCTCACTTTTAGGTAAAAGTGGACGAACCTAAATAGTGATAATCATCACTATTGGGTGAAAGGACCCAATGGTGGTATGACCATCGTCACCAGGGGTGACACTGGACCAGATAATTATAAGATAGTGGCAATTGTAATCGCTCTTAGTCCTGTAATTTATAACAATGTGTCGTTTGGTGCAAAATGAATGACTCGCCATTATTTCTCCGCTGATAAAAATTTTTTAAAACATGTTTCAGGTGACTTACTGTGAACCAGGGAAAAGTGTCACGTAGCACCACAGCTTGAAGCATGTGGCTCAGTAAATAAAATAAATAAACATGTTTTTGTAAATCAGGGAATTTCCCCAAGAAATTCCTTTATTGTAAAATATGGGATTGTCCCAAAATGTGAAATAAAATAATTGGGCATTTTCAGTTTAAAGATCCTGTTAAAATTTCCGCTGTCAAAATAAACACCAATACCACGGGTTTCTGTCCCACGGCTTCGGAACCGGGTAAAACCAGGTCAGGGGCCGTGACACGTACACACTAGGTTGGGTTTGGTTGAACCACATGTTCCAAGGAATAAGGGTGTTTTAATTTCTAGGGTTAATGACTATGAATCTGGGTTTTTTTAATCTATTCTAATTTTGAGGGTGTTAAACTTGCTTATCTTGTAGGTTGAATTGTGTATAATGGAAAAAAATGTTGTTGTAAAATGGAGATTTCATTGCTTTATAATTTCGGTTATATTGTTGTAAAATGGTGGATAAATTGCTGAAAAGTGTGCTGTAAAATGGTGATTATATCGTGTTGGTTGATCAAAGAACAAGTGTGTTTGATTAAACCTTTTAAGTATACATATGCTATGCTACTGTTTTTTGGTGGTGAATACTGTTATGGTCATAAGGGTTTTCTTTTGTTTTTTTAACTTATCATGCTCATAAGCTTATAATTATTGTTATTGTATTTTATACAGAGGTCTGCAGCCCCACTTGTAAGCACTGCTAATTTGTACGCCCACATGATTCTTTGATTTTTGAAGATGAGAGTGGATGACAAAACCTTAAAGGCAATGCACTATCGTAGCATGTATATGGTGTCTAGATAAGCCTTAAAGTTTTCCAAGGTTTTGGCTATATGTTACATTCTGTGTCACCAAACCAATATTTTAAAATGATGCATCATTTCTCCAAGCAGTAAGCCCAGTATTAATCAAGTCTAATATAAAAAAAAAACTAAATGCATAATGTTATTTGTTTTAAAAAATGGGTATGCTATTTAGAATAATATCCATAGTATTCAGAGCATATAAGATGGATACAGTTAGGATGAGCAAATGGTACTGCTATCGAATTTCCCGAATCGACTAGATTTTCGGTACCGACATTTGGCGTTTTCAGTACCGGTTTTTATCTTAGATCCCGGTCTGTACCAGTACCGAACCGTACTGGTACCCATTTTTGATATTTTAGGTATGGGTATTTTTTTGGTACCGGATGGTACCAAGCTCATCCTTAGGGTACAGAGGTTCAGGATATATAATATTCAGGAAATCATTTTGTTAGGGTTTGTTTAAGACAGTTAATTTTTTATCTTTAAATGAAAAGTGTTAAGGTTAAAGTATATAAGATGGACGCGGAGGATTAGGATATACAGATAATTTAATCTATCATTTTATTAGGGTTTGTTTTATACGTTGTTAATTTTTTAACGGCTAAATAAAAAGTTTTAAGCTAAAGCGTTAAATGTATATGAAAATAAAATGCACTGTTGCAGGTTTTTTTGGCATGGATTCAACTGCACAAAACCGCTTGCTATCGATTAAGTTGTGATACTTTTGTCTGAGAATGAATTGAAGGATGAAGGTGTTATAGTCATTGCTAAGGCCCTTGAAGAAGACTTTCCACGGTTGACCGAAGTTGATGTGAGCACCATTATGATTAGAAAGGTAAGATTAGGGTTTTGGCTCAGGTTGTTGTTGTACGCAAAGTAGGGTTCAAGGTGCTGGGCACGAATCATAATTACTACTCTTATGAAGGTGTTGAAGACGTGAAAGAGATCTTCAAGAATTCACGATTTGCTGGGGACTTAAACAAGGCGGCATACTCGACTGTTTCGGGGTCAATTTCAGGGCCGATTCATGGTGTACAAACTGTGAGTTCATAAAGTATTCTTAGGGAACGTTAAAGGTGAGTTTCATACGCCACCGTTTTGATATTTTTAATGGGTTTTGGGGCTGAATGGCTGATCACGTACTCTTTTGATGAATGGTTTTACAAAAGTGATCTTTATTAAGGTTTTGATGATTATCTTAAACTAAAACATGACTCTTAATGAAGTTTGGGGCTGCTGTGATTAAAAATTTTAGAAACAAGTTTAGATGTATAGCTAAATGTGATATTGGTTAGAAGATCGTTACAACATCTAATCAAATTGATTCTTTCCCTTTAAGATATACAAGTTTTCATGTCATGTACTAGATAATACAAACATTATAAATTGGATATTAAGTTACTAATTTCAGAATATAGGTTATTTAAATATTGTAAACATTAATTGATCATTCGGAACACATCTTGATTAACTTTGTACTTCATTCTTTTGCAGCTTTCTGTGGTGTGTATGTTTTTGTACGAGATTGTTGCGGTTATGGGTTTTCTCATGTTGCATTGCACTCTTTGCACTAAAATGATGATGACAACCAGGTTTCAGTGCACGTTTTACACACAGGTATGGCTGGCCTTGAGGGTGGGCGGGGAGGACCACCGGGCAAGGCCCGATATTTCGAAGGGCACGGTATTCTAAAAAAATCTGATATGTATATGTAAAAAAAAATAAATTAATAGGATATACCCATACAAACACCAACATAGGCCCACTTACAAAACTATTTTTATGGTTTATATTAGTTATTAGCCCATTGGCATTAGCTTTAGACCTTTAGTGAGCCAAATACTCAATTTCGTTAAGGACTAAGGACACGTTTTTTCGAGCTCGAACAGGGTACACGAATTTTGAGGACATGATTTGGAGATGAAGGGTGGGCTTACATTATCGTGACCTGTATTTGATTTACATTGTACTACGAGAACTTGCAATTCGTTTAAACCTTTCAACAACTAGAATAAAAAAGACAAATTTCAAATTTACCGATACCAATAAAAAGTTAACTTTTTATGTTAAATTTTTGTGCAATACTTAATTTTAGTTATAAGAATGATTTAGAGATTTATGACTTATAGTTGTTTATAACTTATTGTAAGGTACTTTAACTATTTTGGTTGTATATATAAAAAATTCTTTGTGTAATTGTGTTTGACACCCTTAGGCGTAAGACTAGGTTCTCCCCTAACCTAAATTACTAATTATGTTATTTGCTCATAAACTTTTGTGTTTTTTATTTACTAATTATGTTATTTGCTCATAAAAGTATAACTTTAGTTTGATAGTTGTGCTATATATTTTCTCTCCAAACCTAAATTACTAGCCAGACACTCAAATTGTTGTCATATTTCAAATTGGTTGATCTATATGTTGCGTCATATGTATTATGCATATTGCTATTGAAATGGTCATTTTATTCTTTATATTTTCTTTATAACTAATTGTGTTGGCTAATGGCGGGATCTTGATTAATGTTGTAGAGCACAGAGCAACAAATGCGTGGCAATCTTAATTTTATTGATCTTGCGGGTAGCGAACGTGTTTCCAAAAGCAGGCCAAGCGGGGATCCTTTGAAAGAAACACGAGCAATCAATTAAGGTTTGCAATCATTAAGCGATGTTATATTCGCTTAAAAATGATATAGCACTGGTTATCACCAATGCAACCGGCCGAACTCTATTAAACGGTGTCACTATATATGTGGTGTATAAAAAAATCTTTAATGGCTTGTGATTTTTTTTCGTATTTATTTTTTTTTGTTTCATTGTAATTTAATATTTACGTAAGTAATGGAATGTTTTTTTTTAGTTTACTATTTTTAACTAACCAACTTCTTGGGCTTATACTCTTTTATATATATATTTCACTTTAATGAAGTGTTTAGTTGGAAACCTTAGATGCTAAAATTCATAATCTTACCATTTTGGTGGCAAAGGTTTGGTACGCAATGAAACCATGGCTGCTCCAAATGAAGTTATGCATTATTTATCTATTGTAACATGTATTTTATATTGCACTAAAAAGGAGCAAGCGTGCCCATTCTTAGGTTGTTTCCAGAGACATTTTATAATTACTCGTGGGTGGTGAAAAGATACAAGGTTGCAACTTTAAGCCTGGAAGATTGGAGCAAGTTTGAGAAAATAACTTTCTGACCAGTCATGTCTATAATCCTTCTTTGTTTGCTTTCTGTTGGTTTTGGCCCCCTTTGGGTTTTGTACTATGTAGGCATTAGCTCCTTGCTAAGTCTGTATGTTTGTTTTCTTCTTTAAGTGAATAAGCATGCTTAGGCAGGTAAAAAAACTAACTGCATTGGTTTTGTAACTTCGTTTGATACATTACGTACCTGCGGGTAGAGGGATGTATTTCGTTACTTGAACTTTTATTTCTTTCAAATGATTATTTCAATAATTTTAAGTTATAAAGTCACTGATTTGGTTGAACTGGACCACATAATTAGTTTTATTCATGTAAAAAAGTAAAATTACAAGAATAGTGCTTAATATGTTGGAACAAAAAGAAAGTTGGTGATACAATCTTGGCTAAACTCACTCCTTTATTTCTTTTTTTTAAGCTGTAGGTGGTAGGCTGAGCAATTGGAGTGCATTAAAGATGAATTTTGGTAATGGTTCAATTTGTGCATTTAGATACTAATCCAAATTTACCTATTTAATCTTCATGTAAAAATTATATTTTTAATTTACAAGAGTTAAAAAGGAATTAGCTGAGAACACATGCACTACTATTCTTAGTAAGGTACATCATCGATTAATATCATATTCTTGGTGATAACAAGAGGGCTCAAGTTCGAATCTAATCCAAACGGGTTTTGTCGTAGTGGGCCTCCGAGCGCCTTTTGATAGTGGGCTTGGGCTACTCATTTATCTATATTTTTTTTAATTTCAGTATCATTTTTATACGTATATATTGAAAAGTTCTTTTATTACAAATTCATCTCAAGGGTGAGAATCAAATATGAAGTTTATTTTGGCTAGGAATGATAGGAAGCAATAGGATTAGGACATGTGGAAAAATTTAAAATAAAGAGAAAGGGTATTTTAGTCAATCTTATCATTTCCTTCTTCCTTCTTCTTCCCAGTAACATCAAAACCCACCATTTTCAAAACCCACCATCTTCAACAATTTCTTCACTTTCTATCTCAATAATCATTACATTATAGTGCGATTTTCGTCACCAATCAATGATTCAAACACCGATCAATGTGTTCTTCGGCTTTTTTTTTTGAAGAAACCCAGTTTAATTTCATTCAAAATCTTGTGTTTTCCCCATGATTTTGAAGATAATCACTCGAACCGTTCGATTCGATCGCTGATAAGTGTTTCTATCATTCAAATTTCGTCAATCGTTGAAGAAATCGGCTTCGATCTATGTAAGAAATTCTTTAATTTCATTTTTATGATCTGGATTTTTGATTTAGTCATTACATTTTACGATCTTGGCGGGGGTCCGGGGGCAGCGCCCCTTGTAGCAGGGTCCAAGGGGCGGCAGCCCCTGGATGGGGTCGATTAAAAATGCATCAGAAAATTTAATTTTCTAGAAATTGGCTCATTTCTAAGACAGTAACACGTAGACAATTCAGACAATTTATGATTTGCTACTCTCTGGTTCAGACAATTACAGACAGTTCACAGACAGTTTTATTTAAAAAAAATAAAAAATAAAAAAATAATAATAATAAAAATAAAATAAAAAAATAAAAATAAAATAAAAAAATAAAAAAATATAAAAAATAATCTAGAAATTTGCTCATTTCTAAGACAGTAACTCGTAGACAATTCAGACAATTTTTTATTTGCTACTCTCTGGTTCAGACAATTCACAGACAGTTCACAGACAGTTTTATTTAAAAAAAAATATTGTGGAGTGAGGGCACAGTTTCCTCCAGGCTTTCGCTTCCGGTTGGGTAGTAACCGCCAGGCAGCTATGGGGCTAAGCTAGCTTGTGGAGTGAGATCACTCCAGCGGTTGGGAGGACCGTGAAATATCCCCCCCCCCCAGACAGTTCACAGACAGCTTTATGTTCATTGCGTTTTAGAAATAAGAGAGTTTTATGTGTTTTCTGGCCATTGCGTTTTAAAAAAAAACACATTTTTAAGTGTTTTTAGTCATTGCGTTTTAGGTAAGAACACTTTTTTGAAGTGTTTTTAGTCATTGCGTTTTAGGTAAAACACAATTTTAGGTGTTTTCAGTCCATTGCGTTTTAGAGATAACACTTTCTTTTGTTTTTTTAGGCCATTGCGTTTTAGAAATGAGACGTTTTTAAGTGTTTTCTGGCCATTGCGTTTTATAAATAAGAGATTTCTTTGTGTTTTTGGTGCATTGCGTTTTAGGTAAAACACATTTTTATGTGTTTTCAGTCCATTACGTTTTAGAAAACAGACATTTTAAGTGTTTTCTGGCCATTGCGTTTTAGAAATAAGACATTTGTTTGTGTTTTTGGTGCACTGCGTTTTATGTAAAACACATTTTTATGTGTTTTCAGTCCATTGCGTTTTAGAAAGTACCATTTCTTTTGTGTTTTTAGGCTATTGCGTTTTAGAAATAAGACATTTCTTTGTGTTTTCTGGCCATTCCGTTTTACAAATAAGACATTTCTTTGTGTTTTTTGTGCATTGCGTTTTACAAAAATGTCATTTTTTAGGTTTTTTTTTTTCATTGCGTTTTACGCAACTGGGTTTTTTCTATTGCGTTTTACGCAACTGGGTTTTCGAAAAAAAAAATCGAAAATATAGCAATAGTATACTCGTTTTAAAGAAAAAAAATGCTCGGTTTTTTGGTGCAATTTTTATAAAAAAATAATGTCGTATGAAAGAGTTATTAACGTTGAAAAATTGGGGGGAAATTGGAGGAGAGAGAAACTATTGCATTGGATTGACTAGAATGCCCCTGAACAAGCCCACGCGCCTATTTTTTTTCCTTCATTTTCACTCATTTAATCTTATCACTTGATTAAATAAATGGATGATCAAGATTACTTTCTAGGCTTCCTACCCAAATAAACTTTCTATTATATCCTAACCCTTAATCTCAATGCCAATAAATATTATATGTTTGTGTTAAGCCACCCGCGAAACTCGCAGGTTGTTAGACAAGTAATATATTAATTTAGATATATGTAAACGGTTACGTAGCACGTACATGATTGCATATTTGTAATCTACTAATTTACACAGATGCAAATCACATTGACTATCAGTTTTGCTATTCTTCTCATTTCCTTTTTCTTCAATTTCTTTGGGATTCTACTAAAAAAAGATTCCAATCAGTGGTTATTTATTAAAACTTATAATGGTACTGTTACTTGTGTAAATGATTACATAATCGACTTAATAACATATATGTATATATGTATAGGGGATTGATGGATTATCAGAAAACTATTTTAAATGATAAAATTAAAAAATTAATTAAAAAAGCGTAAAAAACATACCAATTTTTTTTAATAAAAATTGCTATATTTTATGTATAAAAAATATTTTTCAAAAAAAAAAAAGTTGTACTGTTTACATGTGCATCAATACAAAAAAGTTTAAACCACCTAACTCACCCCACCGACACCACCCCAAAACCTAAATCTCCCATCCTCACCCCCAAAAACCTAAAACTAAACCCTAAACGTAAACCCCTACAAACCTAAACGCTTACCCACACAGTGTGTTTCGCTTAAACGTTAACATCTTTAAAATTAAAAATACTTTATCAAATATAAGAGAAAGAAAACAAACTTGATCATATTCTCGTTTATAAGATCATTAAAAGAATCTTAAATTACTTGAACTCCAACTTTTTGCTTAACATATGCAATTCTAGAGGACGAACAAAAAACTATTAGTGAAGTATTACATCACATGTTAACTTCATCGGCATGGCTATTTGAATTTTGTAAACAAACAAATGTAAATTTTTATTCAAAATATATGATACCTGGCAAAATAAGTATATTAATTTATTAAAAAAATACTAATTATTGAAAGTTTAATATTACATTTTTATTGTTATTATTATGGACAATTAAGCGAATTCTTCATGAACCATAGCATATAAAATACAGCTATAAAATCCAAGGATAATTAAGCGAATTCTTCATGAACCATAACATATAAAGTATACCTATAAAATCCAAGAAATGGCTCAATGAAGAAGAATACCGAATCATTCACTGGATAGGTGATGTGCCGATTTCAAAATATCATAAATATCCAAAAGCTAAACGCTAAAACATAATCATAGTAATGTGACCCGCGTATTGCGGCAGGTGGGAATGTAATTGATGGTACTCAAAGTAAAATATATTATTTAACAGTGTTGACATAAACACATAAATTTTGAAATGAAAGAAAACGTTCCATTACTTATGTAAATTATATTACTACTAACAATTGAAACATGAGATAAGAATTTATACGATATCTCAATGAATTTACCTTGAATTTGAAAATAAAAAGAATTCATCATACTAATAGCTGAACTAATGGTATAATCTAATACAAAAGCAGGTTACCCAAATTCTACAAATTGATTCTTAAACGCACATTCAAACACACTCAAATTATGTACCTTCCAGAGTGGATATGATCTTGCACAAGACAATGAAACATGCATATTAAAGCCGATTTCTTTTTCTTTTTTGGCTTTCTTGAGTATGCAAACCCGCCTCACCCACCCCCAGCTCACGGCGTCTAAAAACTAATAATATGATTCATCAAACTATACTCTAGTTTCAGCCCATTAACCAACCCGCTCATCTCACCACATTTAAAAACCCGTCATCTTACTAATAAGACCATTCATCACTCTCGTTTTGACCCATTAACCAACCAGCCTAACCTATCATCCATCATACTACTAATAATACCATTCATGGAGCCTACTCCTGTTTCGACCTATCAACCAAAATCACATGTTTCTTTCAAAATCTTTCAAAAAAAATTATGATCTTTTTTAAATTTAGAATATACCTCAACATTTAGTCCACATTTTAGTTCTATGCAATATATAATACTTCAAAGATTAAATCTAAAATGCAATATATATATGTGTGTGTGTGTGGCAAAAATCAAATATCACTTAAATTTTAAAGTATTAATCCACACAACTTCAAATAGAACCAAGCAAACATATACCAACAAATGTATTAAATCATTTAGTCCACATTTTAGTTGTATGCTTAATCCGATCACCCAAGTCACAGTCGCTAAAAAATTACGTTTCTACGGGTGGATGTAACTCGATCTCCATTCAAGTATTTAGTGTCTTCATGAATAAACAAATCTTCAATCCGTTAATCCTATAACTACCTTCATATATCTATATCTCTTGAATCCGTTAATCCTATAACTACCTTCATATATCTATATCTCTTCAATCCGTTAATCCTATAACTACCTTCATATATCTATATCTAATTTTGCACTTGATCTGGATCCAACTCTTAGATCTTCACTTAATTATTCAACTTTATTTGTTAATTAACTTTGTGATCAAGTTGTATATTGTTAAATCCCCAATTATAACTTTACATTAATAAAGCCGATTTCTTTTTCCTTTTTTGGCTTTCTTGAGTATGCAAACCCGCCTCACCCACCCCCATCTCACGACGTCTAAAAAGTAATAATATCATTCATCAAACTATGCTCTAGTTTCAGCCCATTAACCAACCCGCTTATCTCACTACATTAAAAACCCCTCATCTCACTAATAAGACCATTCATCACTCTCGTTTTGACCCATTAACCAACCAGCCTAACCTATCATCCATCATACTACTAATATTACCATTCATGGAGCATATTCCCGTTTCAACCTATCAACCAAAATCGCATATTTCTTTAAAAATCTTTCGAAATAAATATGATTTTTTTTTTAATTTAGAATACACCTCAACATTTAGTCCACATTTTAGTTGTATGCAATATATAATACTTCAAAGATTAAATCTAATATGCAATATATATATATATATATATATATATATATATATAGGACAAAAATTCATTAGGAACCACCCTTTATTGCGAGAACCGCGAGAACCAGTGTGAACACAAACAGTAATTCCTAAAAAAATCTAAAAAACACCCAAAAAAATTTTTTTGTATTTTTTTACTATTTTTTTTTTGGAAAAATCGCTATATTTTGTTAATAAAAAAATTCAAAAAACAAAAAATAAATAAAATTTCGAGTAACAGTTATCCATGCACATGTGCATATGTATCATTTATTTGTCAAATTCCGTAATTCATTACAAATAATAGTCAATTGCACTTTCATTTACACTACCACGTGTAATACACTACTTTTTACGTTAACAATATTAGAAATGCACATGTGCATCTATATGTATCAACATAAAATAAGGTGTTTTGGTATACTACTTTCTCTTTCATCTATCATTCCATCCATAATACACAAGCATGCACATGTGCATTTTTGTCATTTCTTTGACAAATTCGGTAATTCATTACACATATTAGACAATTGCACTTTCATTTACACTACCATATGTAATACACTACTTTTTACATTACCAATATTAGAAATGCACATGTGCATTTCTATGTATCAACATGAAATAAGGTGTTTTGGTACACTACTTTGAATACACTTTCCCTTTCATCTATCATACCATCCATAATACACTACAATTACCTCCTACCATCCATAATACAATACCATTAACAATATTTTCACTTTATTACATGTATGTAAACACCATTTATACCATCCAATCAACATATTACATCATAAATTGACAACTATAACTAAACCATCAACCACTAGATATAACTAATCAAAAAACATGTATAAGGGCCTACTTCTGCATTCAAAATCACAAACTTTTTGTACCAAAACACGTTATATCATGGTTATACCTAATGATGCACATGTGCATTTTGAATATTGGTAATGTAAAAAATAGTGTATTACTAAAGGTATTGTAAATTAAAGTGCAATTGTCTATTCCTGATAACGTATTACCGAATTTGTCGAAGTAATGATACATATGCACATGTGCATGGATAACTGTTACTCGAAAAAAAAAGTTTTTTTTTATGGTAACGAAATATAGCGATTTTTTTTTAAAAAAAATATTAAAAAAAATTTAGTGTTTTTTTTTTAATTTTTTTTAGATTTTGTTTTGTGTTCACATTGGTTCTCGCGGTTCTCGCAATAAGGTTGGTTCTCGCATGAACCTTACCCTATATATATATATATATATATATATATATATATATATATATATATATATAAATCCTCCATAGAAAACCTTGGATTTTGAGAAAACCTCGTAAACTCAAAATGTGGCCTACATCCTTCCACGTATCCATAGTCAACCTGATTATCCTTTTTGCTTCTAAGGGTATATATGTAATTATACATCTATCCACCCAACCGAAGATCTCTTCCCCATTTGATTTGACACTATCATTAATGCCCATCACATCATTGTACAAACCACCAAACCCCCATTTCTTTTAGATTATTTCAATTTTAAAAGGAAAATTTTCAATTTCGAATTCATCTTCCTCAACAAGAACTTTAATTCGCCATCCTCCATTAACGTACAACGGAGCGTCCACCAACTTTAATTCGTCTGATCCAAAGCAAGAACCTTACTACGTGTTCCTCCATTAACGAGATTGACATCCAAAATGAAGAAAATGTTCCAGGTTTGTTTTTAATGTTTATTAATGGTTATGTTTTTCTCTTGCTTGTATCTTCAGCCGTTTATAGAATATGGTTTGTGTAACACAAACAGCAAATATAATAGTTATGTTCGAATTTACACCGTTAATGTGTCCAACATGTGTTTTTTTATGCAGAAACAACGCCACCATCCTCTGTTATTAAGACGCATCAGGGTACCCGGTACTGGATTATTTTTGCATATGAACTGATTTCTAGCTATGTTGTGATGTTATTTGAGAAAAAGATTGTATTTAGGTAAAAAGTTTTGATTTTTTTAAAATCTTGTTAATCTTTGAGTCATATGCATGTTTAGGGGGGGAGAAGTTTAGAATGTACAGGGTGCAAATTTGTGTTTTTGGCATATGTTTTAAGTGTGATTTTGGGGATTTAATTTGGAAAATTATTTTGCATATGAACTGATTTTTGGCTGTGTTGTGATGTTATTTGAGGAAAAGATTGCAATTTAGCTAAAAAGTTGTGATGTTGTTTGAGAAAAAGATTTTCTGACTATGAATGTGTTAATAGTTATGTCTGGTTAACAACTTAACGGTTATCTTATCTTTTTGTTATTAGGATGGTGATGGATACAAGGGAAACAAGATCCAATTCTCGGGACCGTTGGTTTCGTCAAACGCGGATCAGATGCTCAAGGATCATGACTATGTTTATGTTACAGCACAACACAACATAACACGTGTTATAGTTTGAACTTCTGGACATGCATGTGTTACATGTGACATGAAACCCATGTACAACGTAACACGTGCTACGTGTGACATGAAAACACATTTTTATAACTTCCCTGGCATACGCACACCCACATGTTTACAAACTGTTTCAAGACCGACCCAAATAATAAAGCAAGGGTAGCCGCTGAAAAGCTAAGGCAGACTGTCAAAGGAAGCTCCACCATTTTCTTAGTGGTATGTATTTTCGTTTACTAGTAATATGTAATGTGAGACTCTTATTGTTTTGTCTAGTACATGATGTTAAAACGGTATGGGCTTAACACATTTTGTGTTGAAGTCGCCCGTGTTTGTACTTCTGTTGTTACTAAGCTACTATTGAAGTTTATGCATCCATTCTGAAGTCTTAACACACGTTATAATAGAGGCTTAACACACGTTATATCAGGTTTACTCTGTTGTTATTAAGTTACTATTGGAGTTTATTCATCCATTATGGACGTCTTTACACACGTTATAATAGATGATTAACACACGTTATACATTTCAGTCGCTTAACACATGTTACAGTATGTATATACACATCATGGTGTTTTGGAAACCACTAGCTTATACATGACACCATGTTAGGTTAAACCAAGATTATAACAGAGGCTTAACACATTTTATCCCAGGTATACGGTGTTACGATATTAACTTGTATGTTCCATATTAACTTGTACACGTGTTACGATCAGTATATGCACATCATAGTGTTTTGCAAACCACTTTCATATGCATGAATACAAATCGGGTTTCAACAAGATTATAATGGTGGAGGCGCCCGTATTTGTACCTCTACTGTTATAGTTACTATTGAAGTTTATGCATCCATTCTGGAAGTCTTAACACATGTTATAATAGATGCTTAACACACGTTATATCAGGTTTAATCCGTTGTTATTAAGTTACTATTGGAGTTTATGCATCCATTATGGAAGTCTTAACACACGTTATAATAGATGCTTAACACATGTTATACATTTCAGTCGCTTAACACATGTTACAGTATGTATATACACATCATGGTGTTTTGGAAACCACTAGCTTATACATGACACCATGTTAGGTTAAACCAAGATTATAACAGAGGCTTAACACATTTTATCCCATGTATACGGTGTTATGATATTAACTTGTTCACGTGTTACGATCAGTATATGCACATCATAGTGTTTTGCAAACCACTTTCATATACATGAATACAAGTCGGGTTACAACAAGATTATAATGGATGCTTAACACATGTTATCATATGTATACAAGTGGGGTTACAAGAACATTACAATATTACTAAACTCACCATTAAACCCATCGCCTCCGTCAACTGTTTTCACCCTTATCACATGTTAAGCAACTACATGTTCCAAACAGACAGATTGTAACACATGTTAGATCAGTATATACACATCATGGTGTTTTGTAAACCACTAGCTTATACATGAATACATGTCAGGTTACAAAAAGATTATAACGGAGGCTTAACACATGTTATAAATTCCAAAATGTGCACAACAAATGACCCGTTTCATATTATATATTCCAAAATTACCGGTACATGAGTTGCCATAAATGGCTCGTTTCATATTACACGTTACATACTAACTTGTACATTTATTACTTGTACAAGTGTTATGCTCAGTATCCACATTATCGAATATTTTAAACATCAACAAAAATAAATAGATATTACTTGTTTTTTTTAATTAACAAAGGTTAACACACGTTATATGTCATTCTAACGGGGGCCTAACACATGTTATACATGAACACATGTCAGGTTACATCATGGTGTTCTGTTACAGCACGAACCACTAACACATGATATAAATGAATGAGAGTTCTTTTCAAAAAAATGTGTCTTATTCAAGGTCCCCGCATTAACGTCGCCTACATCCATCCAGCTTGTCAATTGAATATCTTTATGGGGACCGTTTCTGTAAATCAAGCAACCCATTCGGTGATATAGACTTTCTTTCGATGTCTCCAACAAAGCAACTTTCTTTTGCTTGAAACACATCCCAAATAATTACAAACCCAAAAAAAACGATAAACATATAATGATTTTAACAATTAAATTTTCAAGATTCCAAACGAAAACATACAATAAAAGCGCTGACAACTCCGGCAGAATCACCTCCGACCAACTTAAGCTTCATACTAAACCACCCGAATCTGTACTTTTGTTTTGTCTTAAACCCGCAACCTATTCAGTTTCATAAGTCAAACTTTGACCACTCCACCCGGTGCCGGCTGAAACGGCGGCGTTTCATCCATGTAAATCTCTGGTCGGTGTGTGTAGAATTAGACCGAGAGGAGAGAGAGGCCCGGAGAAGAAGTCCGGTGAGTTTCGCTGGAAAAGGTGGTTGGATGATTATAAATATAAGAATTCAACGGGGAATTAAACGAAGATGAAAAGGACAAGAAAGTATACCTATCACGTAACGACTCGAGACCTACGTAAACTTTAAACACTTCCGGCGATTTCTCTTGCTCCGGCGAGTTTACGTGATTTCGATGATGTCTCCGGTGAGTTGTTGAACAGAGAGAGTGAGGTTCTGATTAAGGTTAAATGAAGATTTTGGTTCAGCGGAATAGCTGGTTGTAGCCATTGCCAAATACACAAGCATGCACCAGATCACCATTGAAGGATCACCATTGAAGACCATGAATCTTTTCTCTTTCACATGATGAAGAAAGAGGAGAGAGATAATAGTGTTTTGAAAGATCTGACTAAAAGAAAGAGGAGAGAGATGATGATACTAGTACTACACAAGTGGGGTTTGTCATTTCCAATGCCAAAAAGTCTTTTTGTTCTACCAGAAATGCCCTTCTTTGATTATATTTAAATCTAATATACACACAAAATAGGAGAGCCATAATCTTCTTGGATGAAAGACAATCAATGGATGAGAATGGGTTTTCAGGGTTTTCTAAAAAAGATGGGGTTTTCCATATAACCCAACCCTATATATATGTACATATATATATACATATATATACATATATATATACATATATATATATATATATTTATATTTATATATGTGTGTGTGGCAAAAATCAACTACCACTTAAATTTTAAAGTATTAATCCACACTACTTCAAATAGAACCAAGCAAACATATACCAATAAATGTTATAAATCATTTAGTCCACATTTTAGTTGTATGCTTTATCCGATCACCCAAGTCACATCCGCTAAAAAATTACGGTTCTGCGGGTGGATGTAACTCGATCTGGATTCAACTATTTAGAGTTTTCGGTACAAGTACCGATTCAGCATCGGTTGGTACCGTAACCAGTATTTTCGGTACAAATACCGATCAGCATCGGTTGGCACCGAGTTCATCCCTACCCCTGAAACTAAAAAAATCATTAAAAGTAAAATAAAATCAACAAAAAATGTTGTACAATACCGTTGTTGTTCGTACGGTACCTGTAATCAGGGATGAGCAAATATGGTACCGGGTAGAAGTACCGAATTTCACGAACTAAAAGATTTTCAAAATCAATTCGGTACCGACTTTTGGTGTTTCCTGTACCAGGCTAGTACCAGTTTTACCTTCATGTGCTGATAACGAACCAAACCATACCGGTATTTTCAATACCAGTACCGGTTGACAACAAGCTTATCCAACTTAAATAGTAAAGAAAATAATAATTAATTATTATTATAATATGAAAATAATAAAAGTATTAAAGAACAATATATTATTATTATTATTATTATTATTATAGTTAAAACAGTATTCATTGGCTTCCTTTACTAATATAAAAAATAAATAAATAATAAGTAAAATAAAATAAATATAATATAATATAATATAAGATTATAATAATAATAATAAAACAATAATAATAATAATAATAATATATAATATAATAACTAGTGTTATACCCGCGCGCATTGCGGGGCGTTAAATCGAATATTTCTTAGTTTCATAATATGTACGTATGTATTTAGGTTAGTTGTACATAAAACTTATAACACGATCTCAATAAAAAATACATCGAGATAACCAATTAAACCAAAACACCACCATAGTTTTGGTAAAAAAAAAAGCAAAACAATGACAAGTCTGTAATTTTGAGCTGGGGTCAAATACTAATTTGCCGGGACCAATGAGCGAGTGCTAGACAACTGCTTGAAACAATAAAAGTTACATTGAGTCAACCAAGTAAAATCAAAGAGAACTATAGTTTTGCAAAAAAAAAAAAAAAAAAAAAAAAAAAAAAACCTAAAACGATGGCAAGATCACAATTTTAACCGGGAAAAAAGCATAATTTTTGAAATTGCGTCAAAAGCGTAATTTTAAGCTGGGGTAAAATAATAATTTTGAACTGAGGGCAAAATCGTAATTTTGAGCTAGGGAAAAAACATAATTTTATTTTAAATTGGGGACAAAAACGTAATCTTGAGCTGGGGCCGGGGGCAAAATCAAAATTTTGAACTAAGGGTAAAATCATAATTTTGAGCTAGGGGTAAAAACATAGTTTTATTTTGAACTGTGGGGTAATAACGTAATTTTGAACTGAGTGCAAAACCGTAATTTTTAACTGAGGATAAAATCGTAAATTGGTTGGACCAATAGGGAAGTGCCAGGCACTATTCCCCCAACTTGTAAATCTACATGTAGTATATATAGTATAATAGGGAATGATCTACTAAAAAGTGGGTTTTGCCTAAGTACCCTGAGAAGGATCGTGATGATGACATGTGACACTCTTTATAAGTATGAAGGAATTGCATTTTGGTACTATAACATTTTGTTCCTTTATAAGTAGGAGTGTGAAGATGACATGTGACACCTTTTTTTGTTTTCTTAAAAGTACAACAAAAAAATCTAGTACAAAAAATCTAGCATAAAAAATCTACTACAAAAAATATAGCACAAAAAAATCTAGTACATAAAATATAGCACAAAAAATTTAACAAAAAATAAATTTAAGACAAAAAAAAATTAGCACAAAAAATAGCATAAAGATGTAGTACAAAAATCAAGCACAAAATGCTATACAACATAGAAATACAACACATTTTTTGGATTTTTTAGTTGTCATATTTTATATAGCAATATAGTACTTAAATTAAAGATAAAAAGAAGCTCGATTTTATGGTGAAATTTTTATGAAAAAAAAAGTCGTATAAAAAGTTATGAACACTTAAAAAAATGGGGTGAAATATGCATGTGGAAAGAGAAAGTCAATTAATATGATTTTCCAAACATACCTTACATCCCTCTTTTTTTCTACACTTATGAAAAGGTCAAGATTTTTTCTCATCCTACTTAGTCAAAATAAACATTTTATTTGATTTTACCCCTAATATATATATATATATATAGGGGAGGGTTATCTTGAGAACGCTAAATATTGCGAGAACCGTGAGAACGAACGAAAAAAACCAATCAAAACCATTTTTTTAATACAAACCTCATTGTAATTAAGATACAACATCAAAAAAAAAGAATTTACAACATCAAATAATTCATTTCTCCTTTCAAAATTACTCTTTTTAGATTTTTTACACATGTGTAAATATAACAGATTTACACATGTGCAAATGGCAAACTTACACATGTGTAAATTTTCTTTATTTACGAATTCACGTAAATTTAAACGTGTAAATTAAATTTCTAACATTGTATTCGAATAATAATGATAAGTGTAGAAAAAAATTTTGAATTTGAATTGTTTTTGACCAAGTTCTCGTGATTTTTTCATTTGTTCTCAAGGTTCTCACAATATTTAGCGTTCTCATTTAAACCCTCCCCTATATATATATATATATATATATAGGGTAAGGTTCATGCGAGAACCACCTTTATTGCGAGAACCGCGAGAACCAATGTGAACACAACCTAAAATAGCTAAAAAAACCTAACCCCCACCCCCCCCCCCCCCCAAAAAAAAAACCTAAACCCCCCACCCTCCCCCCCCCCCCCAAAAAAAAAAACCTAACCCCCCCACCCCCCCCCCCCCAAAAAAAACCTAAACCCCCCTCCCCCTCCCCCACCCCCCAAAAACCTAAACCCCCCCCCCCCCACACACCCCCCCCCCCCAAGCTAAAATGCTAAAAACTAAACCCCCAAAAAACCTAAAAAAATCTAAAAAAAATCTAAAAATATTTTTTTTTTAATATTTTTTATGTTAAAATCGCTACTTTTAGTAGAAAAAAAAAAATTTAAAATTTTTTTTTTAAAAGTTTTTTTTTTTGGCTACTAAAAGTAGCGATTTTAACATAAAAATATTAAAAAAAAATTTATGTGTTTTTTAGCTATTTTTAGGCATTTTTGGTTGTGTTCACATTGGTTCTCGCGGTTCTCGCAATAAGGGGTGGTTCCTAACGGATCTTTGTCCTATATATATATATATATATATATATATGAGAAGAATCCACTAAAAATTTGATTTTGCCTAAGTAGCATAAGAAGGATTACGATGATGACATGTGGCACTTGTTATAAGTAGGAATCAAGGGCATTTTGGTACTAAACCATTTTTCTCCTTATAAATAAGAGTGTGAAAATGATATATGACACCCTTTTTTGTTTTCTAAAAATTACATCAAAAAAATCCAGTACAAAAAAATATAGCATAAAAATCTAGTACAAAAAAATATAGCACACAAAATCCAATACAAAAAAAAAATATAGTACAAAAAATATAGCACGAAAAAATTTAGCACAAAAAATATAGTACAAAAAATCCAGCAAAAGAAATTGAGGAAAAAAAATTTAAAGATAAAAAAATTCAACAAAAAAAATTTAGTACAAAAATATAGTACAGAAATCGAGCACAAAAAAATTTATACAACATAGAAATACAACACATTTTGTGGGTCTTTTTAGTTTTCATATTTTATATAGCAAAATGGTACACAAATTAAAGAGAAAATGACACTCGATTTTATGGTGAAATTTTTATGTAAAAATAATGTCGTATAAAAAAATTATGAACATTTAAAAAATGAGGGTGGAATATGCATGTGTCTTGCATGTGGAGTGAGAAAAATCAATAAATATGATTTTCTCAAAATACCCTTACACTACTCTTTTTCCTACATTTTTATTTTAACCATTGATTTGAAAAATGAATGGTTAAGATTTCTTTTCATCTCACTTGGGTAAAATGAACATTTTATTTGATCAAACCCCTATACATATAGTGTGTGAGTTTTATTGGGGAACACTAAATAAATTTGGAACCGAAGAACACTTTTAAAGATTTAACTTAACATGTTAAAAATCATTTTTAAAATTTTTTTTCGGCGTTTTTCCTTATAAATACTTGTAAAAGCAATTTTAATAAAAAAATCGAAAACTAAAAATATAAAAAAACAGTTAAAAAAGGCTTTTTTTTTTACAAAATTGATTTTTATTGGAATAGTTTCTACTCATTTTAATAAGCAACAGCGCTGAAAAAAATTAAAAAAAATTGATTTTTAACATGTAAAGTTAAATTTTATAAGATATATTTTTTAAGTGTTTTTTAAACTTTTTTTTTATATTTTTTAGTTTTTTAATTTTTTTTATTAAAAATGTTTCTACATGTATTAATAAGGAAAAGCGCCGAAATTTTTTTAGAAAAAGTTGATTTTTAACAAATTAAGTTGAAAGTTCAATTAAAAACACCAGTTTGAGTGAAAACCCGAAAACTAACTAAAAAAGCCTAAAAACATAGCAAATTTTTTTTTTTACCAATTTTCACTACTTTTTATATGTAAAAAAAACTTTAAAAAAAAAGAACTTGTACTACACATCTGCATTATATATGCACTACAAAAAAAAAGTTTTTTAATAAAAAAAATTGGTATGTTTTTTAGGTTTTTTAGTTAGTTTTCGAGTTTTCACGATAAAAGGAGTTTTAACTTGAATCTTCCCCTATATTATATATAGAAACGGGTTCAGGAGAAAACGCTCAAAAGTGTGAGAACGGTGAGAACGCATCATGGCCCAACACGTGTCCCGCGGCATAGAGAAGGGCGGAGGGGCTTTTTTGTCTTTTCATTCTTCTTTTATTTTCACAACGCGGTATAATATTTTGTGGCGTCTAGGTTTTTTTTTGGCGTTAATTATATTTATTAAACTTTTTGGCGTTGAATTAATTGTTTTTGTGTCACATATATAATTTTTTGGCGTTATATCGTTTTCTGGTTAAGTTTTTTGGCGTTTGTGGCGTTTTGTATAATAATTCACTATGAGTCATTAATATTTGCATAAGATTAAAATAAGACCAATTTTTTTGGCGTTTAGTGAATTTTTTGGCGTTTTAATACCCTTTACAAGGTGCTTTTGCCAGCAGCTGTTCTCCCAGTTTTCATTCTACTAGCGTTTTGGTGTTTGTAGTTTTTGGCGTTTTTGGCGTTTTATATAATAATATATTTTATTTTAGAGGATTAGATAACAAAACAATATATAACTTGATATCAAAACAATATAAAATGAAAACAAAAATAATAAAAAATGGTAATCTACTTTTTCTTCCGAATCTTCACTGTCATCAGCCTCTTCCTTCTTGAATTTTTTTTTGCCGTTTTGAACCTTTTTTGAATTCTTTTAGCTAGATGCAAACTTTCCTACATAAACCCCGTCTTTTTCAGAAGAATCTCCTTAGTGGCATTTTGTGTTTTGGTGTGATATTCTTGTTTGGTGGCATGTCATTGAAGATCAACTCTTGCTTGATGCTATTTGTAATAATGGAGTCTAAAATAACATTTTACACTTTTGTTGATTCCTTTATTCCATGCCTATAGTCATCAAGAACAAAGTTCACATGATGGCATATCACTGTCATCAGTCTTTTTTTCTTGAATATTTGTCCATCTCATTCAGCAAAATATTATTCAGTTAACCCTCTCAGAAGATGGATCCATTTCAGTGAAAGCTTTGCCATCTGTGGCGTTTTAAAGTGAGTGGTTTCTAGAGTATATGGCGTTTTGTGTTTTTTGGGTGTGATTAATTTCATTGTGTATAGACCCCTCTCTTATAGGAGTTTTTTGGCTCGCAGTTTAGGCGGGGCTTTTTATTGTAATAAATGATAGTAATAAAGTAACTGTCTTTTCAGTTACTGTCTTTGTATTTACTGTGTTATAGACGTCCCATCCTCTAAGTTTGGCGTTTTTTAAATGGCGTTATGCAGACCCAGATGACAAAATACAATAACGGAGTAAATAAAATATTAAGCAGGAAAAATATTTTTTGTTATTTTTGGCGTTTTGTAAGGAATAAGCATTTTTAGTATTTTTTTGGCGTTTTGCTAATAAAGGGAGAAATATATCATTTAATTATCTTAAAAAAAAAAGAAGATTACACAGAAGCAGAAAAAAAAAAGAGGAAAAAAATTAAAAGCCTTCGTCAGAAGGTACGTTATCTGACTAGTATCCATCACTTCCGTCATCTTCTTCCTCCTCGGAGTCTTCATCTGGATCTTCATCCATGTCATCACCTTCACCTTCATCAGCTTCTTGTTCCTGAAGATTCTGAAGCCTCCACCTGAACATATCTTGCATTAACTCCAATTTTGAGTCAATTTCTGTGTTGGTGCAAGTGGCGTTATGCAATTCTTCCATGAAACCCACACGCTGCTTTGTCATGATGTTCTCAAGCCAGTACACTTCCTACTCTCCGCTGTTGTATGTAACCGTCACCATGTCTGTTTCATCATCAAAACGCCATGATGTCATGACAGGGTCTGGCTTCACATCTACTTTGATTGGTCCAAATTTGCTGGTTAATGCTTTCATAAGCATATACGTTTCATGGCATTCATTGTCTATAGCAATGCCAATTAATAAGATTCGCCTCTGTATCTCTTCTTCCAATTTCAGAATTGCCATGACCGTCTTAACATACACCCTTCTTCTGTTGTCAAAAAGCAGGACGTATCGCCTGATTCCCATAGTGTATCTCCACGAAACGATTGTTGCCATTTTTGGCGTTTTGGTTACGTTGGTGTTTTTGGTTAATGATGTTTTTTGCAGAAAATGGTAGATTGAAGTGATTATGGAAGCTATGTTTTTACCTTGTTTATATAATGATGTTTTTGGCGCGTAATTTAGGAGGGAATTTCTTTTAATAAATGTTAATAACTGAAATTCAGTTACTGTGTTGTTTCATCTTCCTGTAATATTTAACGCATTTTATTACTAGTTTTTGGCGTTTTGTTTTTTAATGGCGTTTTTTTTTGTATGGCGTTTCATCATTTGATGGCTTTTTGAATATGAGCGGTAAAAGACCATTTTACCCTTAATTAAGCGCGTCCCACATAATAAAATTGTTGTTATTTACGAAAACGCCACGGCGCAATCTAGTCCATGGATTGTTTGATCGGACGATTCATAAGCGTTCTCACCGTTCTCACACTTTTCACCGTTTTCTCTAAATCCTGACCATATATATATATATATAAACATACATAGGGTGGGGTTTGGCTACAAAGTTCATTTTTCCTACAAAGTGTACAAATCCTTAAAACACCACAATTTCAGCCATAAAACATACTCAAAACCCACAAATAACTGAGTGAAAATCACTAAAACACAATATCTAAACCCTAACATTCCATTAAAACTTCAAACACACCATCATAGAACTACGAATATAAAACAGAACATTATAATCAACATAAAACACACTAATGTTAGTCATTCGATAATCAAAACCTTATCATCCAAACACTATACAAAACTCACAAATATGGCATTTAAGTAATATTCACTTTGTTATTTGTGTGTTTTGGGTGTGTTTTATGATTGATATTATTGTGTTTTATGACTTTTTACACTTTGTAGGAAAAATGGATTTTGTAGCCAACTCCCACCCTACATACACACACACATACATATATGTATATATATATATATAGAAGAAGGATCCATTAGGAACCACCTTTTATTGCGAGAACCAATGTGAACACGACAAAAAATACATAAAAATAGCTAAAAAAACACACATTTTTTTTTAATATTTTTAGCAAAAAATCGCTAATTTTCGTTACCAAAAAAAACATTTTAAATTTTTTTCTACTAAAAGTAGCGATTTTTAGCTAAAAAAGATTTAAAAAAAATTGTGTATTTTTTAGATTTTTTTAGGTTTTTGTGGGTTTAGTTTTTAGCATTTTAGCTTGGGTGGGGGGTTTAGGTTTTTGAGGGGTGGGGGTTAGGGTCTTTTTTTTTTTTTGGGGGGGGGGGGGGGGGTGGTGGGGTTTAGGTTTTTTTGGTGTGTTCACATTGGTTCTCATGGTTCTCACAATAAAGGTGGTTCTCAAATGAAACTTACCATATATATATATATAGGGGACCGCTAAAATGAAAACCACCTCTAGTTGTAAGAACCATGAGAACTTTTTGATTCGGGGCGAGTTGGATCAAATTTTTTTTTTCATAAACGTAGATGCTTGTATTATAAACGCATTTGTAAAAAAAATTCAAAAAAAAAAATGTCGTGTGTGTAGTTTTGAACACCACAAGTTTGTGTTTACGGGTACCGTAATTTTTTTACAAATGTGTTTATAATACACGCATCTACGTTTATGAAATTTTTTTTTGTCCAACTCGCCTCGTACGGTGTAGTTCTCATGGTTCTTACAACTAGATGTGGTTTTTCATTTTAGCGGACCCCTATATATATATATATATATATATAGGTAGAGGATCCTGTACATTAATCATAAAAATGTGAGAAGGGTGAGAAATATTGTGGTGATGTGACGATGACAAGTGTCCTAAATCTAAATTAATTCAAAAGAGTAAACAAATAATTTTCTTATTCATTTAATTAATTGATACCTTCCATAACTGCCACCCTTAATTATAGGAATACAAATTAAGAATTAATCTACGAATTTGTGTTATCTCGTTCAGAACTGTATAGTGTTATATTTTTTTATATAGTGTTATATGGTGTTATATAGTGTTTTTTGGTGTTATATAGTGTTATATGATGGATGTATAGTGTTATGTAGTGTTATATGGTGTTATATGATATTATATGGTGTTATATAGTGTTATTTTAGAGTTATATAGTGTTATATTTTTCTGATAGCATGTCTATGATAGATGTATAGTGTTATACATTGTTATATAGTGTTATATGGTGTTACATAGTGTTATATGGTGTTATATAGTGTTATATGATGGATGTATAGTGTTATATATTTATTGTAGCAGTTATATATTCTCTGGATTTTTTAAAATGTCCGAATTTTAGGAGAGGTTTCCTAATTTGAAACATAATTTAGGAGTGAATCGCTAGAATTTAGGAGAGGTTTCCTAATTTGAAACATATACAAAGACACTATTACCCCTACAATTTTCAAATCAATCCAAATAATTAAAACACAATTTATAATTTGGTATTTATTGATCTCAACCATTAGATCTTTGATCTAATGGTTTAAAACACTTCTCACACTTTTAAATTAATATACACTATCCCTACCCTATATATATATATATATATATATATATATATATATATATATATATATATATATAGGGGTAGGTTAACATACAAAAGGGCTTATCATACAAAACGTACGCGACGCGCTGAACCCTTGGATCAGGCCAAAAATCACGCATGGACCAGTTAATCACGCATGGGATCAATTTTTTTGACCTAATCACGCATGGGAACTTAATTACGCAAGTTATGTTGATCAAAAAATGTGATAATCACGCATGGGATACTAATTACGCACGTTGTAACTCTGTTTTGTACGATAATGTAGGATAAGCCTTTTTGTACATTATACTTTCTCTCTCTCTCTCTCTATATATATATATATATATAATTGAAAGCTTTCCTAGACTTTTTCATAAATAAAAAACTACGAGTTTTGACCAACTCATACAATCAATTCGTTAGTTTATGATTAGTTTTCTTAATTGTCATATTTGATTTTTTAGTTGATACATTTTTTTTTACAAATTGCTAGATATTTCACTTTTTGAAGAATATTTCTCTTTAGTTTTCAATTTTTGCTTCTGCCTAACGTGATAAAGTTGGTTTGCAATTTGGTCCTCAGACAGTTGGTATCAGAAAATGATAGTTGTACCAGGTATCAAAAGTTCTCATCAATAAGTTAAAGGTTTATAATTTGGTCCTCGGCAGTTGGTATCAGAAAATGATAGTTGTACCAGGTATTAAAAGCTCTCATCAACAAGTTAAAGCTTCTAATGGTGTCGCACCAAAAAAATTATTAAATTGGTTGGAGCAAGGAACCTACCATCAATTCGTATTTATATTGGGACAACCCATTTCTTAGACCCGTGGTTTTTTTAGAAGTAGTCTCTCTATTTCTACGGATAATGATATGGTTTGCTTATAATCTATCATACCCAAACCCTATCAATAATTCAATACATTAGCTATATGTGGTATTTAATGAGCATGGTTGTTATTATTGTTATTGGAAGGGAAATATCAAGTTATCATGCCAGTCAAAACAAAACAACCAATGTGGTAGTCCCTCAAATTTATTGCATGCAAAAGCTCATCTTGTCTCATGAAACTCTCCCAGATTTTATTAAGATTTTATTAAATCATTTTAACTGACAATATTATACATGTAACAAACAACAATTAATAAATGTAGATAGAAAATAAAAAAAAAACAAATATAGTATATTATAAATAGATTATAAACCTTTTTTGTTTCGAAAAGCCCTTCTTCTTTAGTTATATTCAATTATACCAATCAACTTTATAATTATTTTGGAGTTATTGAATAGATTTGTTCAGGTAGCCACTACAAAATAAGAACAAATTGTTAGTAATATTATAATGTAAATTGTTAAAAAATTAATAAAAACAGTATAAAAAATATTAATGCAATAGAGTCATTTATCTAGGTATCGACCATACAACTTTCAAAACATGATACTTTAAATCATTAGAAAGCTCAATGAAGTTGTATGGATCATATGTATCTTCATGATCAATGATATTTGAGATTGATTTCCTCAATAATATATCACAATCATCTTTATTAAAAAAATAGGGTTATTGGATTTTATCACCCGTAAATATTGGCTATTGGGCGCTGTCACCCCCGACTATCACTTTGACGCCCGTCACCCCTAACTTAACACTTAGTGTGTTCTGTCACTACATCGTTAACTGATTACTAACTTTTGATCATGTTACTATATATTTGGGGTGTTCTATGATCCCTAAAACCTTCGTAAGATCCCTATGACACCCCAAAAGTATAGTAACAGGATCAAAAGTTAGTGATCAGTTAACGATGTGGTGATAGAACACACTAAGTGCCAACTTGGGGGTGACGTACGTCAAAGTGATAGTTGGGGTGGCAGCAGCCAATAGCCAATAGTTGGGGGTGATAAAATCCAATAACCCAAAAAATTATAGTTTTTAAAAATGTCTTATTTTGCATTTGGAAACAGAGAGTATCACCAAATGCCAACTTAAGTTCATACACAAAATTACTCCAGGCATTTGTGAAACAAAAGTAATTGCCACACTTATTTTTTTAATTGCAACACTTAAGTATCACCATAGGCCAACTTAAGTTCATACACAAAATTTCTCTAGCCATTTGTGAAACAAAAGTAGTTGCCACACTTATTTTTTTTTAATTTGGTATGACATAAATCTTTATTAATGTTTACACACTTATTTTTTTAAATTTATTTAATTACTTATGAGATTAAATATATGGAATCATTTATACAATAATTTATTATTTAATATTTCATGAAAATCGGTTACGAAATTCGTAAAATATTTGTACTGCACGATAATTAGTGACATTGAAAATGACCATCTGAAAAAAAGTATTTAAAAACATGTTATATAAAAAAACAATTTATATAATTAAAATAAAGTTATTCATAGATACTAAAGATAATAAATATCAAGAAATCATGTCAAAATATAGAAATGAAGAAATTAAATGGTTGTCTTGATTATGAATTTTGAATACTTTCATTTCAAGTTAATGATTTGAAATTCAAATTGCCGAAAATTATTGTACCTTTCAAATTATATTTATTTTTGGAATGTGATTATTGCTTTATTATTTGAATAATTTTTTTAGAGTTGGTTATTGCTATATATATATATATATATATACACACACACACCAAAACAATTACGTATATCATTTTAAATTTATAATTATTAGAATTTTAAAATAATTTAAATTTTTTTATGTAAACATATAATGAATATTGATTGAAGATAGTGTTTAATTAAATATTCAAATAATAAAGGAAGAACAATTTGATAATTATGTTAGAATACAATGCCATGGAATGCATGACCAAATTTTAAAAGCAATAATGTGTGCTTTAGGGATATTATGGTGGTATACGATGCTAGTCAAATCTATTGACCTTAAAATGTTTCGAACATAACTTAAAATTAAATTATGTAAGATCATCATCATCATCATCATCATCATCATCATACTCAATAAATCCCAAATCCCACCAATAGAAAGCAAAGGTAGGGTCTGAGGAGGGTAAGATGTAGACAGCCTTACCTAGATCCTGTAGGAATAGAGAGGCTGCTTCCAGTGAGATCCCCGGCTCGATAGTAGTTTTGCATCAAGCCTTGGACATAAGTTAAATAACATTCAGCAATCAGGACAAAGACTGATTAGTGCATGTACCATTTTTGTCTCTCAGCTATCAACGCCACCACATGATGCATGATTAACCGTCCTCAGCTTTTAACATTATTTTCACGAAATTAGTAAAATAACGTTAAAATTAGTGCATTTTCACTTTTGCCCCCGATGACCCACACATATATACATTATATGCGCATACCGCAAACGAGGAGTATAAATTATGTAAGATACAAGATATAATTGTTAGAAAAGTAAAGGATGATTTATGTTAACCGGTATGCTAACAATAACTTACTTGAGTTCTAATTAATCAACTTTACACGTGTCGTACATACAACCGGCTTCTTTTCAATATTCAAGTGAGTAGATATGTAGCCATATTTTTTTCATGTCATACAACTCCAATTCTATCAGATATCAATTACAAATTAAAGTTTAAGTGATACTATACGTAATAATTTAATACCATGAAAATGTAATAAAAATTATGTGGAAATACTTGTTGTTTATGTTAATGAAATGTTGACTAACGTAAAATCCTGTAGAAATAATCTAAATAAATGTTTTTCATCTATTCTTTCGCCCCATATTATTCTTCTTCTAACTACATCTACAAGAAAACTATATATTTTTATTAACAATTTTGGTTATAATTTTGAATCTATTATATAGACATATTGCTTAATTAGTGTGTAATCGATTGTATAAGAATAAAAGAAAGCATAATTGTGAAATTGATTAAAAAAATTCAGACACAATCTAAATTTTAAAGATATAAATGAATTATACCATAAATAAAAAAAGAGTAAATTACTATTTTGGCCCTTGTGGTTTAGCCGGTTTAACAATTTCAGCCCAAAAATGAATCTTTTAACATGTTAGACCTTGAGGTTGCATTTTATAATGGTTTTGGCCCCTGACACTAACTTTGTTACTTTTTTTGCAGTTAAGTGTAAGGGTACTTAAGTAATTATATTATGGAGTGTTTTTTTGATAATTACAGAGTTCTTTTAATATTTAAGAGATTATTAATGCAATTACTCAAGTTTTTTTTATTATTTCGTTATTTAAACAATTATTATTTAACAAAATATGTTTTATGTATACAATTAATATGTATTTTCGTTAAGCGTTTGTTTTTTTATAAACGTCGTTTTTAAAATCATTTGTTTTTCAACTTTTTTTAAAACCGTGTATCGTTTTTAAAAATATTCATTTTTAAACCATTTGTTTACTAAAATCGTTCTTTTTAAAGTTGTTTGTCTTTTAAAGTTTTTTTTAACGATTCATTTTATACTATTTTTTTAAATCATTTTTAACCTTTTTTAAACAACTCGTTATTTTAAGTCGTTAATTTTTAAAAGCGTTTCTTTTTAAACCGTTCCTTTTAGAACCGTTTTTGTAATCGTTCAATTTTTAAACTTTGTATTCAGTTTACTTATAGTCGTTAGGGACAAAGAACTTTAGAAAATGAAGGATTTCAAAAATCGAAGGATTTTAAAAGCGATCTATTTTAAATGAACTAGTGGTTTAAAAAATGAAGATTAGAAAAATGACGTTTATAAAAAAATAAAACCTTAAAAAGTAAGTTAACAAGTGTAAGGAACTAAAAACGCATGAAAGGCCTAAAAAAGTGAGTAGTTTAGAATGTTTAAAAATAAATGATTTTAAAAAGAATGATAAAATATAAAGTGTTTAAAAAAACTTTAAAAGACAAACGACTTTAAAACGAATGATTTTAAAAAACAAATGGCTTAAAAATGAACAATTTTTAAAAACGATAGAGGATTTAAACAAAACGTAAAATAACAAATTTTTTTAGAACGACTTATATAAAAATAAACGGTTAATGAAAATACATATTTATTTGTATATATTAAAAATGTATTTTGTTAAATAATAATCGTGAAAATAACGAAATAATAAAAAACATGAGTAATTGCATTAATAATCTCTTGAATATTAAAAAAAACTTTTTAATTATAAAAAACAGCCCCTAAGGCATGTAATCACCTAATTACCATTACACTTAACTGCAAAAAAGTAACAAAGTTAGTGTCAGGGGCCAAAACCATTAAAAAATGCAACCTCGGGGTCAGATATTTTAAAAGATTCATTTTTGGGCTGAAATAGTTAAATTGGCTAAACCACATAGGCCAAAACAGTAATTTACTCTAAAAAATTATATAGGGAAAAGTTATAAACGAAAATTGAAAAAGAAAATTATTATACCTGTAAACGAATATTAAAAAAGAATTATTGTAAAAATTTGCGACTTTTAAATTTGAAACAATTAAGTAAGCAATCACTTTCTTAAAATATTGTCTCATTATTTTCCCGCCGAAAACCAAATCTAGATGCCCTAAAAACATGACATGTATCCCACACTTACTTTCATATATATATATACATATATATATATATATATATATATACATAAGTGACCGCTAAAATGAGAACCACCTCGAGTTGTAAGAACCGTGAGAACTTTTTGATCCGGGGCGAGGTGGACCAAATTTTTGTTTTCACAAACGTAGATGCGTGTATTATAAACAAATTTGTAAAAAAAATTCAAAAAAAATGTCGTGTGTGTAGTTTTGAGCACCACAAGTTTGTGTTTACGGGTACCGTAAATTTTCCGATAGAATTTACGGTACCCGTAAACACAAACTTGTGGTGCTCAAAACTACACACACGACATTTTTTTTTTGAATTTTTTTTTTACAAATGTGTTTATAATACACACATCTACGTTTATGAAAAAAAAATTGGTCCACCTCGCTCCGTACGGTGTAGTTCTCATGGTTCTTACAACTCGAGGTGGTTCTCATTTTAGCGGTCCCCTATATATATATATATATATGTATATATATATATATGTATATATATATATATGTATATATATATATATATGTATATATAGGGGTGAGATTTAGGGAAAACGCCTAAAAGTATGAAAACAGTGAGAACGATTTTGGTGTTGACATGTGGCGTTGGTGCTAACTTACACTAAGGGTAATATTGTCAAAAAGCCCATGCACATGCCACTCACATGTCAAAAACCATGCGCATGCCACTCACATGCATATTCCACCATCTTTTTTAAACTCTCGTAACTTTTCTATACATGATTATTTAAAAAAACACACCATAAAATCGAGTGTTTTATTATCTTTCTAACGAGTATACTATTGCTATACTTTTGAAATTAAAAAAAAATAACATGAACAGGGTGTTCAAATAAAAACGCCATAAAAACATCCGGTTCAGAAAACGCTATGAAAAATACCCAGTTGAAAACGCCATAAAACACCCAGTTTAGCAAAACACCATAAAAACTCAGTTGAAAAAGCCATAAAAACACCCAGTTCAGAAAAACGCTATGAAAATACCGGTTGAAAATGTCACACCCCCAAAATACCACCTAGGGAATGTCCCTGCTAGGCGTGTGACGTACCAACAACGAGCCACTAATTACATTGAACCAACCATAATATGTTTAATAAAAATTCCATTCATGAAATAAAAACGTTCGTAGAATATAATCCAAGTTAACTAATGACAGCGGAAGCAAATAACAATTCATTGTTTAAATGTTTCAAAACCCAATGTAAATGAATTCCGTGAATGAGACACGCGTAGCCAAACACTGCGACCCATGACCACTCCAGCCATCCAGATAGCAAGTTCCCATCCAAAGTACCTAACGACCTACGAGCATGCAACAAGTGTATCAGACAAAGCTGGCGAGTTCACAGTTTAAGAAAACGTTTTGTTACCAGTTGTATGTAAAACAGTTCACTGACGAATGCAAGTAATATTGTTAATATCTCAATTCCGAACAAGACGGCTCCTGAAATCATGTGCTGGTAGTCACACATTCCACACTATCCTCTGTTGCTATCGCTTATGTCCCGATTGGTTCGTTGCCACGTCCTAACACGTCACGTCCTAACGCGCCACGTCCTAAGAGTTCGATTGTAGTCAATTTGCTAGTATTTGTTGTCAGTAACCAAGGTCGTGCTAATACTGAAGTTGGTGAGGCTTTCCGCTCATCCTTTTGTCCATCGTTCTTGCAAGTTAACTGGGTAATACACGATATGTTTCCAGAGTGTTGCGGAGTGGTCGCACTCCGGCGTCTAAGACGTCGGTACATTGAGTTCCAACCGATGAAAATGAGTGAAGAGGTATCGTCCAATCATTCGACGCTGCAACATCCAACTCAGGGACGTTCGTACAAGCACCTAACATTCTACATAGTTCGCTAGGCGTTCAGATGGTGTTCAGGTGATACTCGATAGCATCGAGATTCGTAAGAATTCAGAGAGGAGTGATAAGATCACGTTTAAGTAGGAGACAACCACTGCTACGACTCCCATAGATTTGTTACGTTCCTCATGATCGAATAACAGAACAGAACCCCTTCTCCACTTGTTAGGGCTCACTGGGACTCGCATGCATCCCACTTTATTATTATGTGTGCACCCACAATAATATTGTGATTTGCATGCCCATCTCAGTTCCTCCTAACTCATGTCGAATGGTTCCCCAAACTCGAGTGCCAAACAGAGGTTATCAAAACGATAAGATCACAGATATTCCAAGACTATGACATACTAACAATGCATCGTAATGTAAACAGGCAATTCATGTAATCATACTATAGTGACAAGTGTGTGTCCGTATGCTATGTGATAAACAAATGTGTACTAGCCATGTAATGTACACAACAAGTGAGAAAGACGAACCTTGCAATCTGGAGCTGAGTGTCATGGTCGATTTCGGATCAGTTCGGTTATAGTCTGGTTTTATAAAAAAAACGTTTTAAAACCAAGTTCACTATAACCAGTGGCTCTGATACCAAACTGTCACACCCCCAAAATACCACCTACGGAATGTCCCTGCTAGGCGTGTGACGTACCAACAACGAGCCACTAATTACATTGAACCAACCATAATATGTTTAATAAAAATTCCATTCATGAAATAAAAACGTTCGTAGAATATAATCCAAGTTAACTAATGACAGCGGAAGCAAATAACAATTCATTGTTTAAATGTTTCAAAACCCAATGTAAATGAATTCCGTGAATGAGACACGCGTAGCCAAACACTGCGACCCATGACCACTCCAGCCATCCAGATAGCAAGTTCCCATCCAAAGTACCTAACGACCTGCGAGCATGCAACAAGTGTATCAGACAAAGCTGGCGAGTTCACAGTTTAAGAAAACGTTTTGTTACCAGTTGTATGTAAAACAGTTCACTGACGAATGCAAGTAATATTGTTAATATCTCAATTCCAAACAAGACGGCTCCTGAAATACATGACTGCCCTTCCCACGTACTCCTATCGAGTACTGGGCCCCGACTGGGTCATTAGTTCACATCCGTCCTATCTAGGAGCGGTGTGAGGGTGCCAAACCTAAGTAGCGCTACCAACTAATACCCGTTACCCTCCAGGTAACATAATAAGGGACTTACAAAAATGATAGGTGAGAATATTAACCAATATACCCGTTATTACCCAGACCACTGACTGTCCCCAACCACTGGGACGCATGCTCGAATGTAGTGAACTCACCTTTGGTTTGCTCGGTAAGGTTAAAGTATATGCTCACAGTTTGATCAACCACGCCCTAAAAAGGGTTATCGATGCAGTTAGTTTTACCTGTACATATACCACACCTTTCGCGACTAATTCATGTATTCATGGTTCACATCAAACATATTTATTGCTCACGTAACGCACACATGTATTTCGAATCATAACAGTTTATTCATCCATCTAGAGCAACAAACAATCGCTTAATATGTAACAGTTTAAACTTGTCATATAAATACACACATAATCTACTAGCACACACTTCAAGTCAGGTTGTCAAACGTCTATGGCCCAGTTATAAAACATGTGTGTGTATCGAAATTACTATTCAAAGTCCAACCAAGTTATGTATCCTTAACTCAATGTTTACCAAGTAAATGTGTAACGAAATACCCGACTCAAAACTGATTATATACTAACCGTCCAATTCAGCATATATTTAAGGAGTTGGCTAGCCCAACTTTAATCCACAGCCCACGATTTAATCTCCTAGCCCAACCGGTTACTCAACTAAATCAGCTTTACATGATAATTTTTACAAAATTAAACCCCCTTTGTCGGCCCATTATAGTTGTTTTATCCCCAACCCAATATTGTTTACAATTAAAACAAACAGTATGTTTGAAACTTTGTTGGTTTTAATCGAGGACCTTATACCATAAACAAATCACATGTTCGAATCCCTTTTTGATCAGCAACATGTGCCGACCACTTCTACCAGACAGGTTCTGACACTATGATTACTTCATGTTATACCATTATTCTCATACATACATCATAACAACACATATTCAAAGCAAACATGTGCCGACCACTTCCTAGACAAGTTCTGACACTATGATTAATTCATGTTATATCATTATTCACATACATACATCAATTTAATCGATAATAACAACCTTAAGTCAATTCCATCGATGATTCATGCATGACTAATCAATACCCTTTTAGATCTACCCTAACAGTTTGTTTCCACAAATATTCATAAAGGTTTCCACTATCAAATAACCCTAAACCATTGCCAGTTCTCATCTATTCTAACCGTACCACTACATCACATAAAACACAGAATGTAAATCAAATCGGAGATGAGTATACTAACCGAACAAGTGTAAAGTAATTGCCAAATTAAATGAGGAAGCCGTCGACATCAAGAGGAGAGGAAAGGGTGTTAGGGTTCTTGTTCTCTCATCCTTTTAAAACCATAAAACCGTTCCCAACCTCATGTATGTGTTTGGGCTCAACTGATGTAAGCCAGGCCTTTCAAGTGATGCGATCCGGGCCTGTTTGGGCTTCATTTTGACTCAAGGAAGCTGGGCCGAGGACCACTCACTAGGAAGAGAAGGGTGTGCGACTCGATGGGGGTGTACGACAAAGTTTATAGGACCATTATTTATCATATAATAACCTACGTTATACAAGTAAATAAAATTCTTATATGATTAACCCATGATTAGCGTAATCAGGATTGTCCGGATTATACAAGTAAAAAAAATGAGACGTAATTGTACGAGCTAAAGGTCAAGGAATCGAGTAATGCAAATCTTGAAAGTCCAGATTGTCACATCATCCCCAACTTGAAAGAAATTTCGTCCCGAAATTTGATAAGCAAACCAAAATAGCAAGGTGCTAAATCAGGATGACTGTGGATTTTCCGTGGTGCCACATCATCCCCAACTTGAAAGGGAATTTCTTCCCGAAATTCGCCAGTGATATCAGAAGTTGATACAACCGTTTGAAAAAACTGAGGATACTAGAGCTTACTCCGGTCATTGCGTTCCCACGTGAACTCCGGTCCACGCCTTGTGTCCCACCGAGCTCTCACGACTGAAATTCGACTGTGATAATGAACCTTGACTTCCTGGTCCATGTTTTCAATGGGTTCTTGAACCAACTGCAACTTGTCGTTAATCTTAGGGTATCACAAGTGTTACTTTGAATAATCGCTTCTTTTCGATTCGAGACACCAAAGACACCGAGAACGTTACCTAATTCGTAAGTTAACTCGGGTTTGTGAGCCATGCCACCGATTCGTTCTAGAAATCCGAATGCCCCACGCATCGTAAACTAAGCTTCCCACGTTTTCTATAGCGTACCGCACCCTCCCAGGGTGAGGTTTTCGATTATGACACGTTCGCTTATAGCGAACTCCCAGTGTTTCCTAAGCTTATTAGCTTCCCTGACGGTCATGCGTTGCTACCAAATGATTTTCGACCTAAACAATCTTCCCAAGTGGTTCGGGTACAAATCCTGGATCTGTGATTAGGTTGTCACCTACCCTAATCCAATAGGGAGTTTAACGTTACTGCTCATGCAATGCCTCAATCAAAACTGTCTGAATACTAGAATGGTAACTGCTGCAGTAGGACCCACCCAAAGATAAGTGTCCTCCCAGTTTTACTAAATTTAATCATACACATGCTCTCAGCATGCCTTCGAGTGTCAGGATGGTTCATTTACTCATACCGTTTGTCCTACGGTGATAAGCAATGCTCGTGTCTAGACGTGATCCAAGGGTGTGGCATTGCCTGACATGAATCAGGCATAGATCAAAATCGGAGATAATAGGAGTTGGCACCTCGTGCCTAAAAGCCGCCTCTCTCAGAGGAACACTCACAAGCTGTGAAGACTCGTTAGTTTCCTTGATTGTAAGAAGTTGTGCTAGTTACGTGAGGCAAACAACGATCACCTAGGTGATATTGTTTCCGTTTGAGGTTTCACGTAATCCAACGAAAAATTCCATGGTAGTCTGTTCCCATTTCCATATGGGTGTACTTGGTTGCTGACACGACCCAGGAGATTTCTGGTAGTCCACCTTGACTTTCGCACAAGTCAAACGTCGTTCCCATGCTTCGCTGTGTAGGCCTTCAAGCCCATTTGCCAATACAAGATCCTTCGATCCTAACGTATTCCATCAAATCCAGTTGGCCAGCATATCGAGGTTGGTGTGCTTCGCTCAACACAAGCTCCCTACAGTTGCTGTATAATAAGATCCACGTTCGTTCCATGAAGTAGCGCATATCGTCCGATTTGCCAAGAGTTGCTCCTCCATGCGGAGCATGGACCCCAAATTGACAATTCTCTTCCTTCAGTTCTTCAGTTTGCACAAGACGAGTCTGATCAGGTAGGTTAGAGTCGATAGCAAGCCGCAGAGCTCGTGCACGTCCAGGTTTCAAGGTTGCATTCATTCCAAAGTTCCATCCAACGATGTCATCACGTGTTTAGCTCTCATGAAACAAGGGTACACCGGAGGCCCTTGTGATCGGTCTAAGCAACGCTTTCGGTACCGTCCAAGTAATGCCTCCGAGTAAGTCCAAAGGCCATGATTTTTCACCGCCGGTTGTGTGTCGTGCAGTTCCTTTTGGTAACACCATTACGTAAGTCATCACTCTCTCGTTTTGCATCGGCGTGTAACTGGGACTTTGATTCGAACCTTCGTGGTATACCGCCGGATCATCGGTACCCTCAGATAGAAGTGATGCTCCGTGCGTTGCAGGGTTGGGATTCGAAAGCTGAAAAGACGTCCTCATGTTCTGTCTTCCACGGACACAACACCATGTTGTGCTAAAGAGGTTACACCGATGCAATTTTGAAAATCCCACGATGAATCTGCGATAGTATCTAGCGAAACCAAGGAATTGCTGTATCCCCGCAGGAATCTTTGGTGTCGATCGGTTTCTAACCAAAATGGGTCTTAGCGAGATCCATGTGTATTCCCACTTCGTTGATTACATGACCAAAATGTACCTCTCGAACCCAGCAGTTACCTTTTAACAAGACTTCACGCGGTGTGACTCCTCCCTCAGGAGCTCTAGAATAGGATACATATGCCGCCCATGTTGTTCCTTCCTCCTGGTAATGATTCAAAACATCATCAACAAACACGGTCGATTCTTGTGGTCCATAAAGCTGCTGGTGCGTTGATCAACTCAATGATCTTGGTGTACAAAGTCGAAATGGCCGCTTTGCGTTTGATATGCCGTTCTAAGAGCATTCTCCCCTTGGACTTCCATCTGATGGTAGTTTGTTCGTTAGTCAATCCTCAAATGGAAGCTTGTCCCTCGCAACTAGTCGACAGATTTTCAAGACATGGTCGAAGCAAGCGGTTCTTAACTGTTACCTTGTTAGGTTCTCAATAATCAGTACACACATCCAATGATACAACCTATCTTCCTGGATATAACTGGGGCTCCCCAAAGCAAAAACTAGGTCCGACAAAGCTCCTGTCCAACAGTCCCTGTTGTTGATTTGACAACTCTCGCCACCCTCCTGATAATTCCTCCCGTAGCATGCTGAGTGGAATCACGGACAATTGGTGGATCCTCGATCCTCTTTTCTTAGCCCAAACATTAGTAACGGTTACTACCATAGTGGGGTAATCCCTTCATGGACACTTCTGGACCTCCATTGCTGAAATGATGCTAACCTTTACTCCATTCTGACACTTTAGGTCAGACGATGATTCTCCGCTAGGGGAAGGAATACGAAAAATTTTCTCCCCCACCGGGTATACCTGTGCGATATCTGGATAACCAATCCATGCTAACTACTGCATCGAAACCATCAAGGTTAGTAGGAAGAAGGTCGGTGTCGAACACTTGTCCCACAAGGTCGAGTCTACACCCCAACGTACATACGAGGCTTCAATTGACTTGCCATCAGTCGGTTCCACAACAGGTTCGGTTTCGAGAAGCATCAGGGTTAAACAGAACCGTGACGAAGCGATTTGCTACCCTTACACGCTACCATATTGCTACTATCCTGGCGTCGCCCACGCCAATCCTAAATTCCCTTCCATAAGTTTCATTTCCGGTGTTGCTGTTTCCGTTACAGGAATTTCCAGTACTACCGTCGTTCCTTTGGTTGTTGTCGTATTATCTTAACCACGACCAATCCATGTTGTAGGCACCTTCCTTTCCATACTGTAGGCTACGATTATAAGTGCCTTGATGTTGCCATAACTGTTGCCCCTAATGTCGTTGCTTGAAACGAAGCCCTACGATCTTTCACCAACCAAGTCCATCCTTTCACATTCTGTGCCACGTCCTAAAGCGCTAATCATGTGCTGGTACTCACACATTCCACACTATCCTCTGTTGCTATCGCTTATGTCCCGATTGGTTCGTTGCCACGTCCTAACGCGCCACGTCCTAACGCGCCACGTCCTAAGAGTTCGATTGTAGTCAATTTGCTAGTATTTGTTGTCAGTAACCAAGGTCGTGCTAATACTGAAGTTGGCGAGGCTTTCCGCTCATCCTTTTGTCCATCGTTCTTGCAAGTTAACTCGGTAATACACGATATGTTTCCAGAGTGTTGCGGAGTGGTCGCACTCCGGCGTCTAAGACGTCGGTACATTGAGTTCCAACCAATGAAAATGAGTGAAGAGGTATCGTCCAATCATTCGAAGCTGCAACATCCAACTCAGGGACGTTCGTACAAGCACCTAACATTCTACATAGTTCGCTAGGCGTTCAGATGAGTGTTCAGGTGATACTCGATAGCATCGAGATTCGTAAGAATTCAGAGAGGTGTGATAAGATCACGTTTAAGTAGGAGACAACCACTGCTACGACTCCCATAGATTTGTTACGTTCCTCATGATCGAATAACAGAACAGAACCCCTTCTCCACTTGTTAGGGCTCACTGGGACTCGCATGCATCCCACTTTATTATTATGTGTGCACCCACAATAATATTGTGATTTGCATGCCCATCTCAGTTCCAGCTAACTCATGTCGAATGGTTCCCCAAACTCGAGTGCCAAACAGAGGTTATCAAAACGATAAGATCACAGAAATTCCAAGACTATGACATACAAACAATGCATCGTAATGTAAACAGGCAATTCATGTAATCATACTATAGTGACAAGTGTGTGTCCGTATGCTATGTGATAAACAAATGTGTACTAGCCATGTAATGTACACAACAAGTGAGAAAGACGAACCTAGCAATCTGGAGCTGAGTGTCATGGTCGATTTCGGATCAGTTCGGTTATAGTCTGGTTTTATAAAAAAAAACGTTTTAAAACCAAGTTCACTATAACCAGTGGCTCTGATACCAAACTGTCACACCCCCAAAATACCACCTACGGAATGTCCCTGCTAGGCGTGTGACGTACCAACAACGAGCCACTAATTACATTGAACCAACCATAATATGTTTAATAAAAATTCCATTCATGAAATAAAAACGTTCGTAGAATATAATCCAAGTTAACTAATGACAGCGGAAGCAAATAACAATTCATTGTTTAAATGTTTCAAAACCCAATGTAAATGAATTCCGTGAATGAGACACGCGTAGCCAAACACTGCGACCCATGACCACTCCAGCCATCCAGATAGCAAGTTCCCATCCAAAGTACCTAACGACCTACGAGCATGCAACAAGTGTATCAGACAAAGCTGGCGAGTTCACAGTTTAAGAAAACGTTTTGTTACCAGTTGTATGTAAAACAGTTCACTGACGAATGCAAGTAATATTGTTAATATCTCAATTCCGAACAAGACGGCTCCTGAAATACATGACTGCCCTTCCCACGTACTCCTATCTAGTACTGGGCCCCGACTGGGTCATTAGTTCACATCCGTCCTATCTAGGAGCGGTGTGAGGGTGCCAAACCTAAGTAGCGCTACCAACTAATACCCGTTACCCTCCAGGTAACATAATAAGGGACTTACAAAAATGATAGGTGAGAATATTAACCAATATACCCGTTATTACCCAGACCACTGACTGTCCCCAACCACTGGGACGCATGCTCGAATGTAGTGAACTCACCTTTGGTTTGCTCGGTAAGGTTAAAGTATATGCTCACAGTTTGATCAACCACGCCCTAAAAAGGGTTATCGATGCAGTTAGTTTTACCTGTACATATACCACACCTTTCGCGACTAATTCATGTATTCATGGTTCACATCAAACATATTTATTGCTCACGTAACGCACACATGTATTTCGAATCATAACAGTTTATTCATCCATCTAGAGCAACAAACAATCGTTTAATATGTAACAGTTTAAACTTGTCATATAAATACACACATAATCTACTAGCACACACTTCAAGTCAGTTTGTCAAACGTCTATGGCCCAGTTATAAAACATGTGTGTGTATCGAAATTACTATTCAAAGTCCAACCAAGTTATGTATCCTTAACTCAATGTTTACCAAGTAAATGTGTAACGAAATACCCGACTCAAAACTGATTATATACTAACCGTCCAATTCAGCATATATTTAAGGAGTTGGCTAGCCCAACTTTAATCCACAGCCCACGATTTAATCTCCTAGCCCAACCGGTTACTCAACTAAATCAGCTTTACATGATAATTTTTACAAAATTAAACCCCCTTTGTCGGCCCATTATAGTTGTTTTATCCCCAACCCAATATTGTTTACAATTAAAACAAACAGTATGTTTGAAACTTTGTTGGTTTTAATCGAGGACCTTATACCATAAACAAATCACATGTTCGAATCCCTTTTTGATCAGCAACATGTGCCGACCACTTCTACCAGACAGGTTCTGACACTATGATTACTTCATGTTATACCATTATTCTCATACATACATCATAACAACACATATTCAAAGCAAACATGTGCCGACCACTTCCTAGACAAGTTCTGACACTATGATTAATTCATGTTATATCATTATTCACATACATACATCAATTTAATCGATAATAACAACCTTAAGTCAATTCCATCGATGATTCATGCATGACTAATCAATACCCTTTTAGATCTACCCTAACAGTTTGTTTCCACAAATATTCATAAAGGTTTCCACTATCAAATAACCCTAAACCATTGCCAGTTCTCATCTATTCTAACCGTACCACTACATCACATAAAACACAGAATGTAAATCAAATCGGAGATGAGTATACTAACCGAACAAGTGTAAAGTAATTGCCAAATTAAATGAGGAAGCCGTCGACATCAAGAGGAGAGGAAAGGGTGTTAGGGTTCTTGTTCTCTCATCCTTTTAAAACCATAAAACCGTTCCCAACCTCATGTATGTGTTTGGGCTCAACTGATGTAAGCCAGGCCTTTCAAGTGATGCGATCCGGGCCTGTTTGGGCTTCATTTTGACTCAAGGAAGCTGGGCCGAGGACCACTCACTAGGAAGAGAAGGGTGTGCGACTCGATGGGGGTGTACGACAAAGTTTATAGGACCATTATTTATCATATAATAACCTACGTTATACAAGTAAACAAAATTCGTATATGATTAACCCATGATTAGCGTAATCAGGATTGTCCGGATTATACAAGTAAAAAAAATGAGACGTAATTGTACGAGCTAAAGGTCAAGGAATCGAGTAATGCAAATCTTGAAAGTCCGGATTGTCACAGAAAACGGCATAAAGCACCCAGTTCAGAAAAACACCATGAAAAACTCTGTTGAAAACGCCATAAAAAATACCTACTTCAGAAAAACGCCATAAAAATCCAGTTGAAAACACCGTAAAAAACAAAGTTTAAAACGCCATAAAAAACCCACTTCATTTTTTTCGAAAAATATATCAATAGTATACTCGTTGGAAAGATAAAAAAAAACGCTTAATTTTATGGTGTGATTTCTTTGAAAAAATAATCGCACATAAAAAAGTTATTGGCGTTTAAATATGATCGGGGAAATGGTATGTGATTATCATGTGCACCCTTGTTTGGATCTTCATATTTTACCCTTCCTGGTAGTTCCAAGGCCACTAGTATTTACAAAAATGTCACCGCATCAATCTCAGCCACAAACCACTACGATCTTGTGACTGAGAAGCGTTCTCACCGTTTTCACACTTTGAGGCGTTTTCTCCTGATCCATTTATATATATATATATATATATATATATAATAGATATTAGATTGAGAAATTGTCTTCAACATCAGCATCCAGTAACTAAGTTGGGTCGTATGTATTTCAAGCGTTGAGGATGAATTCCTTAATAACTCTGATTTTACTCTCATAGCTTTTCTCGGTACCATAGTAGTGGTATACATTTTTTTTGCATATACTGTTTGATCTATAATGCCTTTTATTTGGTATTTGGTGTGGCTTATACTTCTGCAAATTCTCCTAAATTTATTCATTTGTGTTATAATCTGACAAGTGAAACCGTTAAAAGATATTTGTTTTGGTAGGGGACGGGACTCAACAGAAATCTTATACTTGTTTGAGTGATAAATAATAATGCTCTGTTTTGTGAGTAATAAATAATAATTATCTATTTTGCTCACAGTGGTTGCTACAATTTAAAACAGAACCTGGTTGTTCAATTCAATGAGCTTATGAAATTTGATATGGGAGGCCCGACTGAGGATTTGGGCGATGCAAAATGTTTTTGTCAAATTAGACCGCCTGGTGTAGAGGTAAAAAAAATTAGTTCTTTTTTTTCTATAAATATGATTTGGAACATTGTACTATTATGTACCATGAGAGAAATTTTCGTTTGGCCTCTTTCATATTTTTCAAACTTATATCGGATGGCTTGTAATGAAGATGTTGGTATTAAACAACAGGTAAGTGACTTAAAAGTATATGTCAAACTTCTTAAAATTTATTGTAATAATAAAGTTGGTCTTTTTTCAAATGTAAACTTCACGCTTCAAGGTTTTACGATACAAGGAAGAAACAAAACCAACACTCATACTCTAATTCACTTTTGTAGGTACTTCCAACAAGTTTTGTTAGGATGTTTTATGAATGAAGATTTGAATGAAAAAAGTTCACAAGAACAAGAATTTTAGATGGTGAATTGTTATCATTGATTGTTGGAAAAGAATTGAGAAGGACATGGGTTTGAAATTGAAGACCGTCATGGTGTATAGGGTTATTGATCGTTCAACAATTCTAATGTCCCTCGACTATTTATTGTAAATGTTTGCTTATTCGAATATATCAAATTCTAGTGTTTTTAATTTGACCAATTTTCAACTAAGTTCTACTAATTTGGTGGATACATGGTAAAAATTGTTGTTTTTGTATTATGTTTAGGTAGCTATATTTGAATCCACCGCCTTTGACCCGATTTCAATGACACCCGACTCTCAAAACCCTAAATTGCAACTGGAATCTTGAGATAGGTTAGAACAATGGCTATCGGGAGCCTCCTTAAGGCATTTGCAAAGTTTCAAACGGATTGATCGCCGGATCTTCCACTCTAGGGTTTCAGCTTTTTATTCTTTTCATATTTCATAATACAATTAAATTTACTTTTATTTGATACAAATCTTTTGGTATGAGAGTTTGGTGATTGATTCGTTCAGTGTGTTAACTTTGAGGCTAAATTCTGCTTTCTTTCTTTGATTTTGATCAATGTAGTTAGGGTTAGTTAAGTATTTAAGATTTTTTTGTGATATGTTTCATCATTACTTGAAATTGTTAGGGATTTTGAGTGAAGGAGTTGAGTTCTCAACGTTTAGGGTTTCAAACTAACCAGGTAACCTTTTCATTTAACTCATTTTTTCAAATAATCTTCGGTATATGCCATATTTTCTGTTTTACTTACTACACATAAGTAAATTTTGGGCTTTTGTTGATGTAGCAAATTTCTTTTTTCAAAACAGGTAAGTTTTACTTTTTTTCTGATTTGTAGTTGATATTGTGTTGAACAAGTTTGCACACCTTCTGAATAGAGTTTTTATCAAGGGTTGAACACTTTGTTGATGAATTGGGATGTTGACCGAAAGTTATTCTCACTGACTCTCAATGATTGCTTCAGGTATGACATTTATCGATACGATGCAATTAACAAATTTCAAATTATAGTTTTATATGTTTATTTGAGAAAATTTCAAATTTGTTAATAATCGTAACCAATATGGATATTTGAATGTTAAATATGTTTATACAGATTATAGTTTTATATTTTCCTTTGTTATAATGTTACTTTTGATGTAGAAAGTGGTAATATGTTATACATTTTCTGTCACGGGTTAAGGAAAAAAGGGCATCTCTTAACATAACAAAGTTCGAATGGCTTATATTATTTTTGAGATTATGTGTGAATTACATCCCTCGCACCTTCACCTCTTTCTAGCAATTTATCTGGTACAACTGATGTATAGAAAAGAGAAGCAGGTTTTGTTTGACACCAGCATGGTTTGTGTGGTCTTATGGGGGAAGAAGTGTGTGTATTTCAGTGGGTCTTTTACAAGGTAAGAGTTTGATGTGTAGTTGTGTTTGTTTTTAAGTTCGTATGCCAGGTGTTTGGGATAATGTTTGAGTGAGTATTGGACTGGGATTGATTGAGGGTGTGTATGTTTTTGTGTAGGTGGTCTGAGTATTGGCCGATGACACCAGTTGAGGGATGCCTGACTCTGTTTCAGACTATATGCAGCTCGCCACCTGGTTACCATTAGGTTAAGTTTTACTTTAAGATGTTTTTCTTAATCTATTAATTTATGGGGAAAGGGATAACCGTGAGGTGTCATCGTAGACTATAGTTGTAGTAATTCATGGGGATGGGCTACTTGAGTTGATTTTAGGGCTGGTGATGGTGGATATGATGCTTTTGCTATACATACAGTTGCAGTAAAGGTAACGTAATGACATGGACAGTGACATGGCAGTAGGCAGTTCGATGTCAGCAATAGTAAATTTATATTTAAAAGATTAGATGAACATTTACTTAAAGTTTCGGTTGTTTTGCAGGTGCTTTAGTCAGTTGTTCAATTGAAGGAAGCATGGTGACAATACGCGTACACGAAAATTGCAGATTGTATTTGCTTTCTCATATTGCCAATTTAAAGACCGCTTTTGCTTGATTGTACTATTGCAGTTGTTCAGTCGACTTTGTTCTAGCGTTATAGCTTTTGACTTTCTTTGACTTTTGTTTATTAAATCTTAGGATCAAAACATTACTTTGAAGCGGGCTGAACGGGCTCGAATTGCTGTTAACATGATTCCAGGTATATATGTTCTTCATTGCTATCTGACTGATGGTTCCATTCAGGTAGGACATTCTACATTTCCAGGTGGATAGGTGATGAGTCGTTCGTATGGGTTGGGTAATGATGGATCAAAATGGATAGAGTTTTGAAAGATGTCTGGGTTAAAACAAGTAATATTTGGTAATGGGTCAAAAGGGATCAAGTTTTGAAAGATGTTTGGTAACGAGTCAAAACATATTTGGGTTAAAACAAGTAATATATTAGCACGCGTACTGTAACAACTCTTGCTAAAATTATTATTTCCTACTTTAATGATGCCCATTAGGGAAACCTTAATTGAGACCCCCAAGTAATATGGCATGACCCTTAATTTTTTAAACAATCGAAACTAGGATCAGGGCCCCCTAAAACTTAAGGGGGATCCCCTAATTGATAATTATCCGTCGAAAATGAAATTTAAACACGTATTTTGAAAGATTGTCGACTCAGTAGGACTAAGCAGGAGATGAAGCAGGCCTAGCCTACTTGGGCTTGCCCCGCGATACGCGACAAGGTTAATGGAACCTGTCGCGACACGCGGGCGGGTTCCATTTGGGCTATAAAGCCCCTAGTCTGGGACTTGAACTGTTTGCTTGTTTCGACGTTTAAATGCATAATGTTATTACCCTGATAAAATTTTTTTAAAACATGTTTCAGGTGACTTACTGTGAACCAGGGAAAAGTGTCGCGTAGCACCACAGCTTGAAGAATGTGGCTAGGTAAATAAAATAAATAAACATGTTTTTGTAAATCAGGGAATTTCCCCGAGAAATTCCTTTATTGTAAAATATGGGATTGTCCCAAAATGTGAAATAAAATAATTGGGCATTTTCAGTTTAAAGATCCTGTTAAAATTTCTGCTGCCAAAATAAACACCAATACCACGGGTTTCTGTCCCACGGCTTCGGACCCAGGTAAAACCGGGTCAGGGGCCGTGACAGAAAAAGGTTGTATCAGAGCCACTGATTTAAGCTAATTAAGTATTTAGAAATACTTAATTTTTCAGATTGCCATTTTGTGATTCTCTGAGAATTTAATTTAATAAATAAAATTTTAACTTAAATTTGTGTGTGTTTCTTCATGTGTGCTAACAACTTGAATGAACTGTCAGAGGCACTCCGAAACTTTACTATACATACCACCGACATGGATACCACCGGGACCTTAAATGGCTATCAGGCTGATACTGAAGAGCCAATAGTATTCCAGGCCCAGCCGCAGGAGAAACCAAAGCCGGAAAAGAGGAGGAGAATCCTGGATTGGAAACGTGGACGTAAGAAGAAGCCAGCTGCCCAGAAGGTGAAAAAAGACTGAGGATCCGAAGGACAAAGGGAAAGGCAAGGAGATCGGGAAAAGTTCCGGGCAAGCCCAGGAAATGCCACCATGGGAGGAGCTTGATCGAAAACTGGCAAATTGTGACCTTATCGGACCTGCCGATGAAAACATGTTCAATTTCCAAGCCCAATCACAACTCCCAATTAATTTGGATACGGCCATCCCAGACCCTATTGTCAACCCCCAACCTGTTATAGGCCAGCGGGAAGAGTGGTGGACAAGTGACTTGCACTTTCAGAGTTTTATGAATAACCCCAATGTTTATTTTCCCCAGTTTGACCCTGAGCCTGCACCATACCCACCTATGAGCACAGAAAACTTAGCTGAACTCCGTCACTATGGCGAGGACCTGGTGGATGCAGGAAATAGAATTCGGGATGTGGGGGAGAAGATCTCATGGAAATACGACAAACGGGAGCGTCGTTTCTGAAAGGCCAGCTGACGGTGAGGGTGGTGTTTATGTAATAATAATAATATAAAAACAATATAATAATAATAGTAATAATATAATATTGTATAATAATAATTAAAATAAAACTTTTGTAAAATAAATGGGGTGTATTGATGCATACTAATATATATAAAAATATGAAAGTCGCAAAGTCGACAATTTTGGCTATATAGGTTGACGTGATTATGTTTGATTGCTTTATTGTGTTTGGTTGTTATTTATTTTGTGGTAATAATTTGCATATATTGTTAATTATTCAGATGGAAAACGCGGAAAACCAACCTGTCAATGAAGTTAATCAATCTGAACAAAACAATGAGGATCATTTCTTAATAGGCAAGATACAGAAAATATCGTTGCTCAGGGCATAGTCAATGCTATCCCGGCAATCGTCGCCGATGTTAAGAACCCCGGTGAACCTTCGCAAGCTAACCATAGCAAACGCACTCGGGATGATAATTTCAGTAATAGCGTAAATGGAGGCGGCAACAATGATAATAATGTGGTTCAAGCCCCAATACTTAAGAAAATGAAAGTTGCAACACCTGGTTGCACTTATAAAGAATTTCTTGCCTGTAAACCCATTGAATTTGCAGGTAATGAAGGGGCGACTGTCGCGCTGCGTTGGTTGGAAAATACCAAAGCAATAATTAAAATAAGTAAATGCGCCGAAGAAGACAAGGTTATGTATGCATCCCACCTTTTCAAAGAAGAGGCATTGGAATGGTGGAATACAGTATTACAAGCCAAAGGAAGTGACATGGCTTATGCCATAAGTTGGGAAGAATTTAAGCAATTGGTGGAAAGGAAGTTTTGTCCCGAATATGAAAAGGAACAAATGGCAAATAAGTTCCTGAGCCACCGAATGGTGGATGTCGACTGTCGAGGGTATACTTCGAAATTTTTTGAGTATGCCAGAATTGTACCAACTCTGGCTTCGCCAGAACCGGTACTTATATCTCGCTATATTTGGGGTTTAATTAGCGAGATTCATGATATCGTCAAAGCTGCGAGACCCCGCACAATTGAAGATGCGGTGGAATTAGCCAACACCTTGACCAATGGGCTGGTACGTACGCGAGAAGAAAACAGGAAAAAGGAATTGGCTTAGAAAATTACTCAAGGATTCCGTGGGGGTAATACTAGTAGCAACTTCAAGAAAAAGGGAACTGGGCAATCCTCCACCCCGCCATTTTGCAGTACCTGTAAAAGAAAGCATTTTGGAAAATGTAAAGGGTATTGCAATTTCTGCAATAGACCGGAGCACCCAGAAGAAGAATGCAGGAGGACGAAATCAACGATTTGCTCTAACTGCGGTGAAGCGGGGCATTTTAGACCAGAATGCCCAAAATTAGTCAAGCCGGCTAATAACAAGGCCAAACCTGCTGAAGGAACTAATAAGAAGAATGCAAGAGCCTTCTATCTGACTACACAGGAAGCAGATCTGATCCCTGATGTGATAGCTGGTACGTTTCTTGTACAAAACGTTTAAGCGAAAGTATTATTTGACTCTGGTGCATACCAAAGTTTTATAAATACTTCATTCTGCCAAGCTCTTAAACAACCTTTAACCAAACTTAGGCAGATTTATACGGTAGAAACAGCAGATGGTAATTTTGTTAACATAGATAAGGTTCTTGTTGGTGCATGTTATGTGACAACAGCGTTGGATTGGTCTTTAGATATTAAACGTGTTTGGGCCGCGAAGACTTATGAAGACATAATGGAATTCGAGTTTGTTGAAGCCCAATCTAGTCCAAGTTTGTATCAAGTTAAAGTCCATTTAGTTTAGCCCGAATTGTAAACATAATTCGTATGGGCTTGGCCCAGTTCGAATTGTATGGTTGTGTGTATATAAACAACCTTTTCCTAGAGTTTTAGGGTTAGACTTTTGGAGACTTTTAGGCAATTGAGAGAGAGTTCGAATACACAGATTATTGGCTGTGAGTTCGTGAAGATCTTGAGTGATTGTAAACGTTTTCGTTGGATAATCATAGAAGATCGGTTGGTAAATTGTCTGGTGTTCTTGTTTCTGTTTATTTGGTTTATCAAGGGGATTCCGCACCCTTGGTAGATTGTCAGTTTTGTTACGATCCATACAGGATAGGGACTTACAATTGGTATCAGAGCGTTTGCTCTTGTGTACGGTTCAAAACTGATCGGAAAGAAACAAGTTTTTGGGTTGCTGTTTGAATTCACGAAGAACATTGAAGAACAGTCAAAATTTTCACGATTTTGATCTGTTTTGGTGTTATTTGGAAGTTGTTTGCTGATTTTTTGGAGTTTCAGTTGGAAAGTTATCAATCAGAAGATTCTACGGTTTAAAAGGTGCTGATTTTTCGAGATTTTGGTTGAAAAATAGTTGGTCTCGACTCAAGGTTGCTGGTTTCGACTCGTAACAAGTGATCTCGACTGGTACTGTTCACTCGCAACCAGAGGTCTCTACTTGTGCTGGTTGACTCGCAACCGTGATTGCGACTTGTGCTGGTTGACTCGCAACCGTGGTTCAACTCGCAACCGTGGTTACGGTTTGTGTTGATTTGACTCGCAACAGTGGTTGCGACTCGCAACAGTGACTCGCAACAAAGGTTTTAGAATTATCCTTCCATGTCAAGTAAGACTCTGGAAAATCCCGAAATAGGTTTTAGACATTATATATCATTGGAATCGTAATCTCGAGACGAATCTAACGGTATAATTTAGTAAAAACAGGTTTCGGACTAAAATTGTACGGTTTAACCAGTCTGCTTAAGTTAAAATGTCGAACATGTCTAAATTGAACGAGCTTTTAAGGATGGAACACGAGGTAGGCACAACGAACAAACCACCTAAGATGATGAAGGTGGAGAATTACTTGACATGGAAGGATAGGTTTCAATCCTTTATTGAATATCAGGACACACGCATGTGGATTTGTATTGAAGATGGGTACACAAACCCTACACATGACTTTGAAGGCAGACCGCGTGTCACAGCCTATGTGAACATGCAAGAAAATGATAAAAGGATGTATGAGGCTGAAAAGAAAGCCTTGGCAGCTATCAAGATGTCCCTACCTGATAGCATCAAACACACCTTTAAGAAGTACACTACTTCAAAAGAAATGTGGGATGCGTTAGAGAAGAGATATGAAGGGAATTCTGATGTCAAGAAGAACAAAATTGATCTACTGAAGAAGCAGTTTGCTGTGTTTAAGTACATGAAGAATGAGTCACTTGAGGACGTCATTACTCGATACTACCATCTGATGTCAGAATTGGACAATTATGATATAGATTGCTATTCTGACATAGAGAAAAATGACAAGCTGCTTGATGCTCTGCCTGCTAAATGGGATATTTACACTCTCATGATAAAGGGAGAAGCTGATTATGAAACAAAGGAACTGGAAGAAGTAGTTGGAAAGCTAAGAGCTTATGAGCTCAGCATGAAGAAGAAGGACACTGGATATGATCAGGTTCAAGATCCAGGGATTTACAATGGGCTTACATCTTCTTCATCTCACGATGCTTCTAGCGACTCTGCCACTGCTTTTCTCTCGCGTGAAACTGAGCAGGTCACAGTAAATGAGGATGGTGATGTATGTTTTGTAGCTGCTTCAGGAGGATCAACTGGAGCTAAGAGAACATCAACTGCTAAGCCAAGTAGTAGTTCAAAGTCAATGCCAATGAGTGTGAAGTCTGCTGAAGAGCATCTTGCTCTACTTGCTTCTTTTGTTGCTTCTTATGAAAACTACATTCAGGGGAAGATATCTGATCCTGCTACTTTAGATGAAGATTACGATCAGATTGACCCTGATGATCTAGAAGAGATGGATTTGCAATGGCAGATGGCCATGATTTCAAGACGTGTGAAGAGGTTCATGAACAGAACTGGAAGAAAGTTCGTAGGAAAGAGTGTTGGTTTTGATAAGGCCAAAGTCAGGTGTTTTAACTGTCAAAGTTATGGTCATTTTGCTAGGGAATGTCAGAAACAAAAGCATGAAACTTCAAGTCAGAGTTCAAACAATAGAAATTCATCAAACAACTCTAACTCAAGAGCGCTGATCTCTACTGCACGAGAAGGTTCTTATGACTGGAGTATTCACTTGGAAAATGATGAGAATGTCACTCAAGCATTTATGGCAGAGATTGTTCCCGTTGATGAAGCTGAAGCTAACATGAATGCTGAAGTTGAGAAGAAAAGTGAAGCTGAGGTAGATAAGGCTGATCAGACAACAGATGCTAAAAAAGGAAAGCCAAAGTCTGAGCATGAAATGGATGATGAAAAGGAAGCAGATGAGAAAGATGAAATCATCAAAAGAATGGAAGCTCAACTTGCTGCTCTTATGGCCAACTCAGACAAATCGACAGGAGAGGTAAGTAACTCTGCTACTTCTGTTTGCTTAAAGTGTCGTGAATTACAGGGTGAAGTTGACAGGTTGTCAACTCAAAACAAAAGTCTGGTGAGCGAAATATCTAACGTAAAAGAATCAAATTTCTTTGCAAAAAGAAATGAGTCATCATATTTGAAAAAGATAAAAGGCTATGAAGCTGAAATTGAAGTTTTAACCTGTAAACTAAACGAAAAACTTCAAGTCATAGACTTAGCTCATGACATGATGGCTGAGAAAACAAAAGAAATTTCTGAAAAATGCAAAGAGTTGTCAGATGCACAACTCAAAATTGTTGAACTCGAAAAGAAATTAGGTCAATTCAGGGATTCTACTTTTGTTATGAAACACATGATGGGTGGGTTAAAGAAGAGTAATGACAAGACAAGTGTGGGATTCAAGGGTTTCAATGAAGTTCCACCTCCTCTTAGTCATGACTATTCTTTCTTACCTGATGAAGATGAGTTCACAGACTTTCTGTCAACATCACCAAGTAGTTTCACATCTAGTCAAGGTGAGGTGTTTGAAGATAATGATGCTAAGAAGGTCAATAACAACAAACCTGTTTTGAAAAAGAAAAATTCAAATCCTACGAATAAAAAACCAACTTTTGTTAAAAAGGTTAATTTTGTTCAAGGAAGTGATATGAAAAACGAAACAGCTGTTATAGAAAATGAATCAAATGTAGAGTTTGCTAAAAACAAAAACATAGAAAATCTTGAAACTAAGCAACCTGAACCAAGTCCTTCTAAGGCATCATCATCTAAACCAGAATCTAGTTCAAAGGCTTCAGCTAAGAAGTCTTCGAATAAGAGATCGTGCTTCAAATGTCACACCAAGGGACATGTAGCTAGCTGCTGTCCTAACAAAAAGGTTGAAGCACAAGTTAGTGAGAAACAAAGAGGGAAATCACCTGAGAAGCAAGGTGATAATGAGGAGAAAGTCTCAAGTTCTCCAAAGCAATCTGCTCCAAAGCAACAATCGGGTGTTGCTGGTGGTGTAGATAAGGCTGAAAAAGGAACTCCACAAGTTCCTCGTTTTCAAAGAAATCAACCAAGATTTCAGCCTGAATCTACATCAGGCAGATATGAAAGACCAAGAAGTAGTTCACCAAGAATGAACAACCAAAATTCAAATAATTTTAGAAGTCAAGGTCAATATCAAAATCGATACCAAAATAATGGTTGTCGAAATTTTTATAACAATGGCTTTCGAAATTACAACAATCAAGGTTCTTGGAAACAAAGTCAAAGTTTTCAAAGGTCACATAGTCCAAACACAAACAGGTACCCTCAGGACCAGAGACCTTATGGAAATCATGCCCCATTTCCATCAACAGGCCCAAGATCCAAGACTCCACCTAGGAGTGATGGATACTGGATGGATGTTCCTGTAGTTGATGAATCTGGAAGACCCAAGACCATTAAGGCTTGGGTCCCCCAATCTAATTAATCTTTTGACTGGTGTGTGCAGGAGCTGCTAAGGAGGATTATCAACTTATGGTATGTTGATAGTGGCTGCTCCAGGCACATGACGGGGGATGCGAGGTTGTTTTCTGAATTTGAAGAATATGATGGTGGACATGTAAATTTTGCTGGTGCTAAAGGTGGTAGGATAACTGGACGAGGAAAAGTGACGAATGGGAAGATCACTTTGGACAAAGTGAACTATGTTGAGCAGCTTAAACACAATCTGATGAGCATGTCACAAGTCTGCGACAAGGGTCACTCGGTCCATTTTACAAATACTGAGGCATTGGTGTTGAAACCGGGTTTGGTTATTCCGGACGATTGGATAGTTATGCGTGCACCGAGGAAAAATGATACTTATGTCATGGACATGGGTGCCAAGGATCCAACTGCTGCGGTGGCGTGTTTACTGTCAAAAGCATCTGAAGCTGAATCTATGTTGTGGCACAGACGCATGGCCCACATTCACTATCGCAAAATGAATTATATCATAAAAAATGAGCTAGTGAAAGGGGTTCCATTGCTGAGGTTTCAAGTGGAAGATAAATGTCTTCCATGTCAAAAGGGAAAACAACACAAGAAACCTCATAAGTCTAAAACAGTAAATTCCATTAATGCCCCTTATGAATTACTTCACATGGATTTATTCGGTCCAGTGAACGTGAGGAGCATAGGTGGAAAGTACTACTGTCTGGTTGTCACTGATGATTACTCACATTATTCATGGGTTTTCTTTTTAGGTACAAAAGATGAAACAGCAGAGATGTTGATAGATCTTTTTACAAAATTGGAAAACGTCCATGATGCAAGGATCAAGAGGATAAGGAGTGATAATGGCACAGAGTTCAAGAATCGGATTCTGGATCTCTACTGTCTTCGAAAAGGAATTGAACATCAATATTCTGCTCCTTATACACCTCAACAAAATGGAGTCGCTGAGAGGAAAAACAGGACGTTGATTGAAGCCGCTAGGACAATGCTTTCAGATTCAAAGCTACCAGTTCTTTTCTGGGGAGAAGCTGTGAATACAGCTTGCTATGTCCTAAACAAAGTTTTAACCGTTAAACGTTTTAACAAAACTTGTCATGAGTTGATGTTTAACGAAAAACCAAACTTAACAGGCTTTGAACCATTTGGATTACCCTGCACCATTGTGCGAAACAAAGATAAACAAAAATTCAGTGAGGTGGCTGACGAAGGCTACTTTCTAGGTTACGTGCCTGGCACACCGAATAAAAGGGTTTTTAATCTCAAAACTGGTAAAATTGAGGTTGTTTTTAATGTGGAAATTACTTCCTACAAACCTCAACAATCAACGAGTGGTCCTGCTATACTGTATGATTATGAAAGTGTGTTTAAATCATTTAATATTCCTGAGGTTTCTGATGCAGATGATTCTCAGCTGATTCAAACAGTGGTATGTGAAGACGATGAAGGCGAATTCATGCCTAGATCGAATGTTGATATTTCAGATGTTCCGGAAATTTCCCAAGGTGCTGCTGATCCTGATTCAAGTGATAGTGACTCTGAACCTATTCAGGGGGAGGAGTTCATTAATCCGTTTGCAAATCAGAATATTCAGGGGGAGATTGGATCAAATCTGGGTGATAATCTTGAAGTTGATGCAGTTGCTTCTACACGAGCAAATAAAGATCATCCGGTTGACATGATACTTGGAGATCCTACTGCAGGTGTTCAGACGAGAAGAAGCATAGCAGCGAATTCTGGGTTATTTGTGTCGATTGAGAAGACTGGGATAGTGAATGAATGCTTGTATAGTTGCTTTATTTCCCAAGAGGAGCCGAAGAACATTCACATGGCTCTTAAAGACAATTCATGGGTTGAAGCTATGCAAGAAGAATTGGCCCAGTTTGCGAAGTTGAAGGTATGGGAGTTAGTAGACCTTCCTAAAGGTGAAAGAGAGATTGGCACTAAGTGGGTGTTTAAGTGCAAGAAGGATGATAGAGGTATTGTCACACGCAACAAGGCTCGATTAGTGGTGAAAGGGTTCAATCAGCAAGAAGGGATAGATTATAATGAAGTGTTTGCACCAGTGGCAAGGTTGGAGGCAATTCGTTTGTTTCTAGCTTTCGCTTCATTCAAGGGCTTTAAAGTTTTCCAACTAGACGTGAAAAGTGCATTTCTTTACGGGAAAGTCCAAGAGGTGGTGTATGTCTCACAACCAGATGGGTTCGTTGATCCAGACTATCCAGATCGAGTTTACAAACTTGATAAGGCTTTATATGGGTTACATCAAGCTCCTAGGGCATGGTACGAGACACTGTCTACACATCTGATCAAGAATGGTTTTGAGAGAGGTCAGATTGACAGTACACTGTTCATCAAGAGAAAGAAGGAAGATTTTCTGCTGGTACAGGTATATGTGGATGACATCATCTTTGGGTCATCAGATGAGAACATGTGTAAGGAGTTTGAACAGGTGATGAAGAGTAAGTTTGAAATGAGTGCTATGGGTGAGCTGTCTTACTTTCTGGGATTACAAGTTGAACAGAAGGAGGATGGGATGTTTATTCATCAAACGAAGTATGTGTATGACATTTTGGATCGGTTCAAAATGAATGATTGCTCTACTTTCAACACACCCATTTGCGAAAATCACAATCTTGGCCCAGATCATGAAAGTACTGAAGATGTTGATCCTACTCAATACAGGGCGATGATTGGTTCTCTAATGTACTTGACTGCTTCAAGACCTGACATCATGTTTGCCGTATGCTTGTGTGCCAGATATCAGGCGAATCCGAAAGAGTCACACATGAAAGCAGTGAAGCGTATTCTTCGTTACTTGAAGGGGAAACCTAAACTTGGGTTATGGTATCCAGCTGATAGTGATTTGAGATTCGTTGCTTACACTGATTCAGACTTTGGAGGATGCAAATCAAACAGAAAGTCTACAACAGGTGGTTGTCAGTTCTTAGGAGGCAGGATCGTGTCTTGGCAATGCAAGAAGCAATCCTGTGTGTCTACATCTACGTGTGAAGCTGAATATATTGCTGCGGGTAGCTGTTGCTCTCAGGTTCTCTGGATACAACAGCAGATGCGCGATTACGGTTTGGATTTCACTCGTACTCCTATTATGATAGATAATAATGCCACTATATCAATCACAAACAATCCCGTAAAGCACAGTAGAACTAAACATATTGACATACGTCATCATTTTATACGGGATTGTGCTGAAAAACGACTAATTGAATTACATCGAGTCGACACAGAAGATAACCTTGCTGATCTTTACACAAAAGCTTTTGATCGAGCTCGCTTTGAACACTTAGTCGAACTCAACGGGATGAGGAATCCTGAATAACTGGTTTTTCATAAGAATTTTGTAAATAATTTACTGCTCTTTCAAAAAATCAAAAATACAAAAACATTGAAAAATCAAAAACATAAAAAAATAGAAAATCAAAAATGAGTTTTCACTGTGTGAAAAAGAAGAAATGATAGTACATCAGCAAGTTAGACTGTCACACTCGAACTGATTTAAAATGCTCAAGGGTGATAGTAGCTTCATCATATGATATACCAGTAGGCAAAAGCATGAAATAATCAACTTACCAATGTGATATAAACATAAATAAACTGAGTATGAGTGGGGAACATATCAGTGGTGTATGGTTTAATGACCTTAAATCTTGTGTTGATAGATTGCCAAAATCTGAAGTTTTGGGTCTTTATACTGTTATTTTATCTGGGGATATCTTGGCTGTCATTCTGTTTACAACTAAAATTGTACATGACCCCAGGAAAGAAAGTCACTTGGAATTAGCTCATTTCTATTTGAATGTCTGTATGTTGTCCCGATACACACAATTTTGATCTGATTCTGAAATCTTCTCTGAAAAAGTCGTGTACCTCCTCTGCTGCATCCAGATATATGCTGACCTGGAGGTGCTAGGCAACGACAGCTTCTGCTGCATCCAGATACATGCTGACCTAGCTGTACGTTGTCGCACTATAGATCTAATACACCCGAAAGAGGCCCTCAAGTGCCCAAATGAAACCCAATAAACCTATATCAAACTGAGAAAACTCATTTGATCTGTATATTATACCATCTCTCCTAAAGATCTATTCTGTTCTCTTCTCAACCTATTCCCAGTTAAGATTTCAGAAATCTGGATTGGACTTGTGAAATATGTGGTAGGGAAGATACTTGCATGATAGAGTGTGTTGTTTATATTTCCAGGATTTGATTAGTATTTATTTGGGTGTTCATTGTTAAGCAATCAAAACATGATAAAACAGATTATATGCAGACCTAGGCACTGTCAGGATATCTTAAAAGATGACATAAGTATACTCACCTACTACGATGAATCTTTGTGCATACCTTGATCGTGGGGGTATATCCTGAAGTGGGACACACTAATATATCAGTAATTAAAATTACCTTAACGTATCATATGGTAATGGTACTTGAAATGTTCATGTATTTTGTTTAAGTGGACAAACATACTGGTAATCGTCTTGGACTGCTTTTCACGAAAAATTAAATAAAGAATTATTTAATAGTGTGAAACAGTTTGATTGTGCTGATATGATCTTCTTACCGGTGATTCTCACAAAAAACAGAGTGTTTATTGCTTTTCGTATTTATTTGCTTTCAGAAAATACAAAAATACAAAAATAGTGTCTTTTTCTGTTAAAATTCTTAATGTACGGAAAACTGTTATTCGTGGAGGAGTTGTTACTGATAGGGGGAGACGGTGTTAGTAAGTGGGTTCAAAATTTTTGAAATGATGCAGGTTATAAGGTGTTTGATTAAAAATTGTTGCGTGTTGGTGCTTAATTTGAAAATGCTTAATCTGTTATATACAGTTTAACTATCTCTTGAATAATAATAATTCCTTAACTATGTTGAAAAATTCTTATGGTTTCTCGAGATGTTTGTTTTATAGTATACAGATTGAAGCAGTTTGTTGATGAGAAGTTGCTTTGAAGAGATGAGGAGTTTGTTGCTGCTTGGTAGAATCCTCCTTCTACAATGCAGAATGGATGCTGTGAAGACTTATTGCGAATGCTGAATACAACTTGGAAGATTTGGTGATTGGATACATCAGCTTAGGGGGAGTCTGTTGCTGACAGAATTCATGTTGAAGCTGACGCTATCCAAAGACCAAAAGACTGTGAGATTCTGAAGACTAAAGTTTCCTTTGCAAGCTATTGTCAAGGGGGAGTTTGTTGGTGCATGTTATGTGACAACAGCGTTGGATTGGTCTTTGGATATTAAACGTGTTTGGGCCGCGAAGACTTATGAAGACATAATGGAATTCGAGTTTGTTGAAGCCCAATCTAGTCCAAGTTTGTATCAAGTTAAAGTCCATTTAGTTTAGCCCGAATTGTAAACAGAATTCGTATGGGCTTGGCCCAGTTCGAATTGTATGGTTGTGTGTATATAAACAACCTTTTCCTAGAGTTTTAGGGTTAGACTTTTGGAGACTTTTAGGCAATTGAGAGAGAGTTCGAATACACAGATTATTGGCTGTGAGTTCGTGAAGATCTTGAGTGATTGTAAACGTTTTCGTTGGATAATCATAGAAGATCGGTTGGTAAATTGTCTGGTGTTCTTGTTTCTGTTTATTTGGTTTATCAAGGGGATTCCGCACCCTTGGTAGATTGTCAGTTTTGTTACGATCCATACAGGATAGGGACTTACAGTTCTTCAATAAGGGAAGATAACACTTTCAGGCCACAAATTTTCTGCAAACCTGCTACCCATGAATTTAGATGGATTCGATGTCATGCTAGGAATGGATTGGTTAGTAGCCAACCATGCCTGAATCCTCTGTGATAAGAACTCCATAGAACTTCATACACTCGTAGGGGAAATAATCATGATTATAGGAGATAAGCCACGTAAACCAATGAAGTTCATTTCAGTAATGAAAGTTGCTAGTTATGAACGAAAGCAAGGAATAGTGTATATGATTTCGGTAATCATTAATACTAAAAGTAAGGAACTTAAGGAAATCCCAGTAGTGTCAGAATACCCGGATGTATTCCCGGAAGAGCTACCAAGATTACCACCAGATAGGGAAGTAGAGTTTAGAATTCTTTTAATTCCTGGAACTACACCAATAGCCAAGGCACCCAATCGGTTAGCACCCACCGAAATGCTAGAACTGAAAAAGCAATTAGATGAATTGCTAAGCAAAGGATTCATACAACCTAGTTCATCCCCTTGGGGAGCACCGGTGTTATTCGTGAAAAAGAAGGATGGGTCGATGCGAATGTGTATCAATTATAGGGAATTGAATAAGGTTACAATTAAAAATCGATACCCATTACCTAGGATTGATGATCTTTTCGATCAACTTCAAGGAGCTAGATATTTTTCTAAGATAGATTTACGCTCCGGATACCATCAGTTGAAGGTACAAGAAGAAGACATACCTAAGACTGCTTTCAGGACTAGGTATGGTCACTACGAGTTTACAGTCATGCCATTTGGACTAATAAATGCTCCTGCAACATTTATGGACATGATGAATAGGATCTGTAAACCGTATTTGGATAAATTCGTGATTGTCTTCATCGACGATATACTTATTTATTCTAAAATCCAGGACGAGCACTGTGAGCACCTACATACACTCTTAACCCTGTTAAGAAAGGAAAAGCTTTACGCCAAATTCTCGAAGTGTGAATTTTGGTTACCGGAGGTGCAATTTTTAGGACACATGGTGAATCACGAAGGTATTCACATAGATCCCTCCAAAATAGAAGCGATCACCAATTGGAAGGCCCCACAATCAGCTACCGAAGTTAGAAGTTTTCTAGGATTAGCTGGATATTACATGCACTTCATAAGAGACTTCTCTAAGATAGCTATTCCATTAACTAAGTTAACCTGTAAAACAGTTTAGTTTGAATGGGGACCCAAGCAAGAAGAGGCCTTTAGGACTTTAAAGCTAAGATTAACTAACACCCCAATTCTTGCCTTACCCGAAGGGACAGAAGATTTTGAAGTTTACTGTGACGCTTCTAAGTTAGGATTAGGATGTGTGCTGATGCAACGTAAAAAGGTAATTGCGTATGCCTCAAGGCAATTGAAAAAGCACGAGGAAAATTATACGACTCATGACTTAGAGTTAGGAGCGATAATTTTTGCCCTTAAAATTTGGAGACATTATCTGTATGGAAGTAAGTTTACAGTCTATACAGATCATAAAAGTTTAAGGTACATATTTGGGCAAAAAGAATTAAACATGAGGCAAAGAAGATGGATGGAAATTTTAAGTGACTACGACTGTGATATTCAATATCACGAAGGGAAGGCGAATATAGTAGCAGACGCCTTAAGTCGTAAGTGTCATGAAAAGCAATGGCGAGTTCTTGCTCTTAGATTAAATCTCCAATTAGACTTAATGGAACAACTGAAGAACGTTCAGGAAACAGCAATCAAGGATGATGCGGAAGGAATGAAAGGATGGATAAAGGAATTAGAACAAGAGACTGATGGAATTTGGAGATTCCATAAGAAAAGGATTTGGGTACCTAAGCAAGGAAATTTAAGAGATAAAATTTTAGAAGAAGCCCATAAATCTAGATATACCATGCACCCTGGTAATAATAAGATGTATCAAGATTTAAGAGGTAACTTCTGGTGGATAGGAATGTAAAAGGACATAGCTAGATATGTTTCTAAGTGTCTAACTTGTTCACAAGTTAAGGCAGAACACCAGAAACCTTCAGGTTTACTTCAACAATTAGAAATGCCTGTATGGAAATGGGAACTAATAACCATGGACTTTGTTACTAAGTTACCCAAGACCAGGAAAGGTAACGATGCAATCTGGGTGATTGTAGATCGATTAACCAAATCAGCTCATTTTCTGCCAATAAAGGAAACCTTTAGCATGGAAAGACTGGCAAGGTTATACGTAGACGAGGTGGTATCCTTACATGGAGTCCCAATCTCTATAGTATCGGATAGGGATAGTCGTTTTAATTCGCATTTCTGGACAAGCTTCCAAGAAGCTATGGGGACCCGATTGAATTTAAGCACTGCATATCATCCCCAAACAGACGGACAGAGTGAAAGGACGATCCAAACCCTGGAAGACATGCTCAGGGCATGTGTAATAGATTTTGGTGGAAACTGGGATGACCACCTACCCTTAATCGAATTCTCCTATAACAATAGTTATCATGCAAGTATTGAAGCTGCCCCATTCGAAGCACTGTATGGACGAAAGTGCCGAACTCCAGTTTGCTGGGCAGAAATAGGAGAAAGAAGAAACCACCGACAAGATAACTCAAATCAAGGAAAGGCTGAAGACGGCTCGAGACCGCCAGAAGAGTTATGCAGACAATCGACGTAAGCCACTAGAATTCCAAGTTGGAGATAAGGTACTCTTGAAAGTTTCTCCTTGGAAAGGAGTAGTCCGATTCGGTAAGAAAGGAAAGCTAAGTCCAAGTTACATAGGACCGTTCCTAGTAATCCAGCTAATAGGACCATTTGCCTATCACTTACAGCTACCAGAAGAATTATCTGGGGTACACGACGTGTTTCATATATCTAATCTTAAGAAATGTTTAGCTGATGAACCACTGGTAGTACCTCTTCAAGACGTAGAGGTGAATGAAAAGATGAAATTTGTGGAGAAACCTCTTCAAATAGAAGACAGAAAGGTCAAGTTCCTCAAGCATAAGAGACTAGTGCTGGTCAAAGTAAAGTGGGATTCGAAGAGAGGACCTGAGTACACTTTGGAACTGGAATCCGAGATGAAACGAAAGTACCCTTACTTGTTCCAGTAAATCTCGAGAACGAGATTTTAAACAAGGTGGGGAGGATGTAACAACTCTTGCCAAAATTATTATTTCCTACTTTAATGATGCCCATTAGGGAAACCTTAATTGAGACCGCCAAGTAATATGGCATGACCCTTAATTTTTTTTAGACAACCGAAACTAGGATCAGGGCCCCCTAAAACTTAAGGGGGGATCCCCTTATTGATAATTATCCGTCGAAAACGAAATTTAAACACGTATTTTGAAAGATTGTCGACTCAGCAGGGCTAAGCAGGAGACGAAGCAGGCCTAGCCTACTTGGGCCTACTTGTTATTGTATTTTATACAGAGGTCTGCAACCCCACTTGTAAGCACTGCTAATTTGTACGCCCACATGATTCTTTGATTTTTGAAGATGAGAGTGGATGACAAAACCTTAAAGGCAATGCACTATCGTAGCATGTATATGTAATATGTTGGTGTCTAGATAGGCCTTAAAGTTCTCCAAGGTTTTGGCTATATGTTACATTCTGTGTCACCAAACCAATATTTTAAAATGATGCATCATTTCTCCAAGCAGTAAGCCCAGTATTAATCAAGTGTAATATAAAAAAAACTAAATGCATAATGTTATTTGTTTTAAAAAATGGGTATGCTATTTAGAATAATATCCATAGTATTCAGAGTATATAAGATGGATATAGTTAGGATGAGCAAATGGTACTGCTACCGAATTTCCCGAATCGACTAGATTTTCGGTACCGACATTTGGCTTTTTCAGTACCGGTTTTTATCTTAGATCCCGGTCTGTACCAGTACCGAACCGTACTGGTACCCATTTTTGATATTTTAGGTATGGGTATTTTTTTGGTACCGGATGGTACCAAGCTCATCCTTAGGGTACAGAGGCTCAGGATATATAATATTCAGGAAATCATTTTGTTAGGGTTTGTTTAAGACAGTTAATTTTTTATCTTTAAATGAAAAGTGTTAAGGTTAAAGTATATAAGATGGATGCGGAGGCTTAGGATATACAGATAATTTAATCTATCATTTTATTAGGGTTTGTTTTATACGTTGTTAATTTTTTAACGGCTAAATAAAAAGTTTTAAGCTAAAGCGTTAAATGTATATGAAAATAAAATGCACTGTTGCAGGTTTTTTTGGCATGGATTCAACTGCACAAAACCGCTTGCTATCGATTAAGTTGTGATACTTTTGTCTGAGAATGAATTGAAGGATGAAGGTGTTATAGTCATTGCTAAGGCCCTTGAAGAAGACTTTCCACGGTTGACCGAAGTTGATGTGAGCACCATTATGATTAGAAAGGTAAGATTAGGGTTTTGGCTCAGGTTGTTGTTGTACGCAAAGTAGGGTTCAAGGTGCTGGGCACGAATCATAATTACTACTCTTATGAAGGTGTTGAAGACGTGAAAGAGATCTTCAAGAATTCACGATTCGCTGGGGACTAAAACAAGGCGGCATACTCGAGTGGTTCGGGGTCAGTTTCAGGGCCGATTCATGGTGTACAAACTGTGAGTTCATAAAGTATTCTTAGGGAACGTTAAAGGTGAGTTTCATACGCCACCGTTTTGATATTTTTAATAGGTTTTGGGGCTGAATGGCTGATCACGTACTCTTTTGATGAATGGTTTTACAAAAGTGATCTTTATTAAGGTTTTGATGATTATCTTAAACTAAAACATGTCTCTTAATGAAGTTTGGGGCTGCCGTGATTAAAAATTTTAGAAACAAGTTTAGATGTATAGCTAAATGTGATATTGGTTAGAAGATCGTTACAACATCTAATCAAATTGATTCTTTCCCTTTAAGATATACAAGTTTTCATGTCATGTACTAGATAATACAAACATTATAAATTGGATATTAAGTTACTAATTTCAGAATATAGGTTATTTAAATATTGTAAACATTAATTGATCATTCGGAACACATCTTGATTAACTTTGTACTTCATTCTTTTGCAGCTTTCTGTGGTGTGTATGTTTTTGTACGAGATTTTTGCGGTTATGGGTTTTCTCATGTTGCATTGCACTCTTTGCACTAAAATGATGATGACAACCAGGTTTCAGTGCATGTTTTACACACAGGTATGGCCGGCCTTGAGGGTGGGCGGGGAGGACCACCGGCCAAGGCCCGATATTTCGAAGGGCACGGTATTCTAAAAAAATCTGATATGTATATGTAAAAAATATAAATTAATAGGGTATACCCATACAAACACCAACATAGGCCCACTTACAAAACTATTTTTATGGTTTATATTAGTTATTAGCCCATTGGCATTAGCTTTAGAGCTTTAGTGAGCCAAATACTCAATTTCGTTAAGTACTAAGGACACGTTTTTTCGAGCTCGAACATGGTACACGAATTTTGAGGACATGATTTGGAGATGAAGGGTGGGCTTACATTATTGTGACCTGTATTTGATTTACATTGTACTACGAGAACTTGCAATTCGTTTAAACCTTTCAACAACTAGAATAAAAAGACAAATTTCAAATTTACCGATACCAATAAAAAGTTAACTTTTTATGTTAAATTTTTGTGCAATACTTAATTTTAGTTATAAGAATGATTTAGAGATTTATGACTTATAGTTGTTTATAACTTATTGTAAGGTACTTTAACTATTTTGGTTGTATATATAAAAAATTCTTTGTGTAATTGTGTTTGACACCCTTAGGCGTAAGACTAGGTTCTCCCCTAACCTAAATTACTAATTATGTTATTTGCTCATAAACTTTTGTGTTTTTTATTTACTAATTATGTTATTTGCTCATAAAAGTATAACTTTAGTTTGATAGTTGTGCTATAGATTTTCTCTCCAAACCTAAATTACTAGCCAGACACTCAAATTGTTGTCATATTTCAAATTGGTTGATCTATATGTTGCGTCATATGTATTATGCATATTGCTATTGAAATGGTCATTTTATTCTTTATATTATCTTTATAACTAATTGTGTTGGCTAATGGCGGGATCTTGATTAATGTTGTAGAGCACAGAGCAACAAATGCGTGGCATTCTTAATTTTATTGACCTTGCGGGTAGCGAACGTGTTTCCAAAAGCAGGCCAAGCGGGGATCCTTTGAAAGAAACTCAAGCAATCAATTAAGGTTTGCAATCATTAAGCGATGCTATATTCGCTTAAAAATGATATAGCACTGGTTATCACCGATGCAACCGGCCGAACTCTATTAAACGGTGTCACTATATACGTGGTGTATAAAAAAATCTTTAATGGCTTGTGATTTTTTTTCGTATTTATTTTTTTTAGTTCATTGTAATTTAATATTTACATAAGTAATGGAATTTTTTTTTTAGTTTACTATTTTTAACTAACCAACTTCATGGGCTTATACTCTTTTTTATATATATTTCACTTTAATGAAGTGTTTAGTTGGAAACCTAAGATGCTAAAATTCATAATCTTACCATTTTGGTGGTAAAGGTTTGGTACGCAATGAAACCATGGCTGCTCCAAATGAAGTTATGCATTATTTATCTATTGTAACATGTATTTTATATTGCACTAAAAAGGAGCAAGCGTGCCCTTTCTTAGGTTGTTTCCAGAGACATTTTATAATTACTCGTGGATGGTGAAAAGATACAAGGTTGCAACTTTAAGCCTGGAAGATTGGAGCAAGTTTGAGAAAATCACTTTCTGACCAGCCATGTCTATAATCCTTCTTTGTTTGCTTTCTATTGGTTTTGGCCCCCTTTGGGTTTTGTACTATGTAGGCATTAGCTCCTTGCTAAGTCTGTATGTTTGTTTTCTTCTTTAAGTGAATAAGCATGCTTAGGCAGGTAAAAAAACTAACTGCGTTGGTTTTGTAACTTCGTTTGATACATTACGTACCTGCGGGTAGAGGGATGTATTTCGTTACTTGAACTTTTATTTCTTTCAAATGATTATTTCAACAATTTTAAGTTATAAAATCACTGATTTGGTTGAACTGGACCACATAATTAGTTTTATTCATGTAAAAAAGAAAAATTACAAGAATAGTGCTTAATATGTTGGAACAAAAAGAAAGTTGGTGATACAATCTTGGCTAAACTCACTCCTTTATTTCTTTTTTTTTAAGCTGTAGGTGGTAGGCTGAGCAATTGGAGTGCATTAAAGATGAATTTTGGTTATGGTTCAATTTGTGCATTTAGATACTAATCCAAATTTACCTATTTAATCTTCATGTAAAAATTATATTTTTAATTTACAAGAGTTAAAAAGGAATTAGCTGAGAACACATGCACTACTATTCTTAGTAAGGTACATCATCGATTAATATCATATTCTTGGTGATAACAAGAGGGCTCAAGTTCGAATCTAATCCAAACGGGTTTTGTCGTAGTGGGCCTTCGAGCGTCCTTTTGATAGTGGGCTTGGGCTACTCATTTATCTATATTTTTTTTTTAATTTCAGTATCATTTTTATACGTATATACTGAAAAGTTCTTTTATTACAAATTCATCTCAAGGGTGAGAATCAAATAGGAAGTTTATTTTGGCTAGGAATGATAGGAAGCAATAGGATTAGGACATGTGGAAAAATTTAAAATAAAGAGAAAGGGTATTTTAGTCAATCTTATCATTTTCTTCTTCCTTCTTCTTCCCAGTAACATCAAAACCCACCATTTTCAAAACCCACCATCTTCAACAATTTCTTCACTTTCTATCTCAATAATCATTACATTATAGTGCGATTTTCGTCACCAATCAATGATTCAAACACCGATCAACGTGTTCTTCAGCTTTTTTTTTTTTGAAGAAACCCAGTTTAATTTCATTCAAAATCTTGTGTTTTTCCCATGATTTTGAAGATAATCACTCGAACCGTTCGATTCGATCGCTGATAAGTGTTTCTATCATTCAAATTTCGTCAATCGTTGAAGAAATCGGCTTCGATCTATGTAAGAAATTCTTTAATTTCATTTTTACGATCTGGATTTTTGATTTAGTCATTACGTTTTACGATCTTGGCGGGGTCCGGGGGCAGCGCCCCTGGTAGCAGGGTCCAAGGGGCGGCTGGGGTCGCTTAAAAATTCATCAGAAAATTTAATTTTCTAGAAATTGGCTCATTTCTAAGACAGTAACTCGTAGACAATTCAGACAATTTTTGATTTGCTACTCTCGGGTTCAGACAATTCACAGACAGTTCACAGACAGTTTTATTTAAAAAATAAATAAAAAAAATAAAAAATAAAAAAATAATAATAAAAAAAATAAAATAAAAAAAATAAAAAAATAATCTAGAAATTGGCTCATTTCTAAGACAGTAAGTCGTAGACAATTCAGACAATTTTTTATTTACTCTCTGGTTCACACAATTCACAGACAGTTCACAGACAGTTTTGTTTAAAAAAAAATATTGTGGAGTGAGGGCACAGTTTCCTCCAGGCTTTCGCTTCCGGTTGGGTAGTAACCGCCAGGCAGCTATGGGGCTAAGCTAGCTTGTGGAGTGAGATCACTCCAGCGGTTGGGAGGACCGTGCAATATCCCCCCCCCCCCCCCCCCCCCCCCAGACAGTTCACAGACAGTTTTATGTGTCCATTGTGTTTTAGAAATAAGAGAGTTTTATGTGTTTTCTGGCCATTGCGTTTTAGAAAAAACACATTTTTAAGTGTTTTTAGTCATTGCGTTTTAGGTAAGAACACATTTTTAAAGTGTTTTTAGTCATTGCGTTTTAGGTAAAACACAATTTTAGGTGTTTTCAGTCCATTGCGTTTTAGAGATAACACTTTCTTTTGTTTTTTTAGGCCATTGCGTTTTAGAAATGAGACATTTTAAGTGTTTTCTGGCCATTGCGTTTTATAAATAAGAGATTTCTTTGTGTTTTTTGTGGATTGCGTTTTAGGTAAAACACATTTTTATGTGTTTTCAGTCCATTACGTTTTAGAAAACAGACATTTTAAGTGTTTCCTGGCCATTGCGTTTTAGAAATAAGACATTTGTTTGTGTTTTTGGTGCACTGCGTTTTATGTAAAACACATTTTTATGTGTTTTCAGTCCATTGCGTTTTAGAAAGTACCATTTCTTTTGTGTTTTTAGGCTATTGCGTTTTAGAAATAAGACATTTCTTTGTGTTTTTTGTGCATTACGTTTTACAAAAATGTCATTTTTTAGTTTTTTTTTCATTGCGTTTTACGCAACTGGGTTTTTGAAAAAAAATTTCGAAAACATAGCAATAGTATACTCGTTTTAAAGATAAAAAAAAAACGCTCGTTTTTTTGGTGCAATTTTTATAAAAAAATAATGTCGTATGAAGAGTTATTAACGTTGAAAAATTGGGGGGAAATTGAAGGAGAGAGAAACTATTGCCTTGGATTGACTAGAATGCCCCTGAACAAACCCACGCGCCTATTTTTTTTCCTTCATTTTCACTCATTTAATCTTATCTCTTGATTAAATAAATGGATGATCAAGATTACTTCCTAGGCTTCCTACCCAAATAAACTTCCTATTATATCCTAACCCTTCATCTCAATGCCAATAAATATTATATGTTTGTGTTAAGCCACCCGCGAAACTCGTGGGTTGTTAGACAAGTAATATATTAATTTAGATATATGTAAACGGTTACGTAGCACGTACATGATTGCATATTTGTAATCTACTAATTTACACAGATGCAAATCACATTGACTATCAGTTTTGCTATTCTTCTCATTTCCTTTTTCTTCAATTTCTTTGGGATTCTACTAAAAAAAGATTCCAATCAGTGGTTATTTATTAAAACTTATAATGGTACTGTTACTTGTGTAAATGATTACATAATCGACTTAATAACATATAGAGTTAAATGCCATTTTAGTCCCTGTGGTTTGGGTCATTTTGCCAGTTTAGCCCAAATGTTTCATTTTTAACCTGTGGGTCCAAAAAGGTTTCACAGTTGCCATTTTAGTCCACTGGGTTAACTTTATCCATTTTTTCTGTTAACCAGAAGGCCAATTCGGTAATTTTGTATGTAATTCTGTTAACTAAAAGAGCAATTCAGCCATATAAAATGACTGAATTGGTCTTCTCGTTAACAAAAAAATGGATGGAGTTAACCCAGTGGACTAAAATGGCAATGGTGAAACCTTTTTGGACCCACAGGTTAAAAATGAAACCTTTGGACTAAATTGGCAAAATGGCCCAAACCACAGGGACTAAAATGGCATTTAACTCTAACATATATGTATATATGTATAGGGGATTGATGGATTATCAGAAAACTATTTTAAATGATAAAATTAAAAAATTAATTAAAAAAGCGTAAAAAACATACCAATTTTTTAAAAAAAAAATTGCTATATTTTATGTATAAAAAATCTTTTTCAAAAAAAAAAAAGTTGTACTGTGTACATGTGCATCAATACAAAAAAGTTAAACCACCTAACTCACCTCCACCGACACCACCCTAAAACCTAAATCTCTCATCCCTACCCTCAAAAACCTAAAACTAAACCCTAAACATAAACCCCTACAAACCTAAACACTTACCCACACGGCCACACCCCCCAAAACCTAACCCACCTCCCATTTTATCATTAATTAAATCCACTCATAAGCCCACACGTGCTTTTTTATTATTAAAAAATGTCATTAAATGAGTCTAGATAAATGGTTATGATTGATCTTGTTGGTTTTCTTTTAAATAACAAACACACACCCTAAAATAAAAATAGCACACGAGGTTTGAAGTTTGGTGAATGTACCTTAAAAGGATAGCCTTCATGGTATATAAATTATATATATAATTTACTAGGTCACCAAAGTTTATTGTGTGAATGTGAAATACAGCGGGATGAATAAAAAAACTGAAAAAAGAAATTGTGAGTTGGAGCTAATTGATTGGTTGGTATATAAATTATATATATAAATTACTAGGTTATCACACGTGAATATTCACGGGTCGGACATTTAAATTTTATTAAACACAATTGTGTGTGTGTATATATATATATATATATATATTATAAAAAATGAAAATTGTGTGACGAATAAGGTATATTAATTAAACGTTAACGTCTTTAAAATTAAAAATACTTTATCAAATATAAGAGAAAGAAAACAAACTTGATCATATTCACGTTTATAAGATCATTAAAAGAATCTTAAATTACTTGAACTCCAACTTTTTGCTTAACATATGCAATTCTGGAGGACGAACAAAAAACTATTAGTGAAGTATTACATCACATGTGAACTTCATCGGCATGGCTATTTGAATTTTGTAAACAAACAAATGTAAATTTTTATTTAAAATATATGATACCTGGCAAAATAAGTATATTAATTTATTAAAAAAATACCAATTATTGAAAGTTTAATATTACATTTTTATTGTTATTATTATGGACAATTAAGCGAATTCTTCATGAACCATAGCATATAAAATATAGCTATAAAATCCAAGGATAATTAAGCGAATTCTTCATGAACCATAACATATAAAGTATACCTATAAAATCCAAGAAATGGCTCAATGAAGAAGAATACCGAATCATTCACTGGATAGGTGATGTGCCGATTTCAAAATATCATAAATATCCAAAAGCTAAACGCTAAAACATAATCATAGTAATGTGACCCGCGTATTGCGGCAGGTGGGAATGTAATTGATGGTACTCAAAGTAAAATATATTATTTAACAGTGTTGACATAAACACATAAATTTTGAAATGAAAGAAAACGTTCCATTACTTATGTAAATTATATTACTACTAACAATTGAAACCCGAGATAAGAATTTATACGATATCTCAATGAATTTACCTTGAATTTGAAAATAAAAAGAATTCATCATACTTATAGCTGAACTAATGGTATAATCTAATACAAAAGCAGGTTACCCAAATTCTATAAATTGATTCTTAAACGCACATTCAAACACACTCAAATTATGCACCTTCCAGAGTGGATATGATCTTGCACAAGACAATGAAACATGCATATTAAAGCCGATTTCTTTTTTCTTTTTTGGCTTTCTTGAGTATGCAAACCCGCCTCACCCACCCCCAACTCACGGCGTCTAAAAACTAACAATATTATTCATCAAACTATACTCTAGTTTCAGCCCATTAACCAACCCGCTCATCTCACCACATTTAAAAACCCGTCATCTTACTAATAAGACCAATCATCACTATCGTTTTGACCCATTAACCAACTAGCCTAACCTATCATCCATCATACTACTAATAATACCATTCATGGAGCATACTCCTGTTTCGACCTATCAACCAAAATCACATATTTCTTTCAAAATCTTTCAAAAAAATTATGATCTTTTTTAAATTTAGAATATACCTCAACATTTAGTCCACATTTTAGTTATATGCAATATATAATACTTCAAAGATTAAATCTAAAATGCAATATATATATATATATATATAGGGCTTGGCTATACAAGAAACCCCATCTTTTTTAAGAAACCTTGGAAACCCAATGTGAGCCATTGATTGTCTCTCATCACACTTGATCAATGGCTCTCATAATTTTGGTAACAATTAGATTTAAAAGAAATGTAATAATACACATTAGTCAACTGAAAAGGGCATTTTGGGTAGAACATTTCCTTCTCTCTCCAATGTCTAGTCCTATCATCTCTATTTAATGCAATGATCTTTCTCTCTCTTCATATCCAATTCAAAATCACAATCCCTCTGTCTAAAATCACAGATTTCATCTTCTCCTCCCCGAATCAAAACCCTAGCCCCCATGACTTTCCCTTCTCTCTACACAACACTTACAACCTGCAAGCCTAGAGAGAGAGTGAGAGCCGTGAGAGAGAGTACCAGAGAAATCGAAAGAGAAAGAGAGGTCCAGAGAAATCGAAAGAGAGAGAGAAAACAGGTGGGTTTCCAGCCACCCACGGCAGCAGCAGCGCTGTGGCGGTGGTGTTGTTGACCGTTATGGTTGGGGCAGGGGAATGAGTGAGGCATGATGGTGGTTGCAGATCTGGTGGTTGGTGGAAGGTGGTGACTGGTTCATTCTAGGGTGTTGGTGGTTGATAGCGGCGACAGTGGGTGGTTGTAGAAGGTGGTGGAGGGTGGGTGGTTGGTGGTGCTGGATGGTGACGAGATTGTTCGAAATTGAAAAGGGGGGTTTTCGTGTGTTGGATGGTGGCAGGTGGGGTTGTGGTTTAATTTGGTGTGTTCTGTTGGATGGTGGCTGGGGCAGTAGTGGGCAGTGATGGTTGATGGGGCGGTGTTCGGCGGTGATGATTTTGTTTTGACCTAACCCTTGCTACAACCGCCATCGTCTTCTGCAACTGAATCATGGTTTGGTGTTTTTTCACAATTAAATCGGTCTTAAGTTATAGCATATGTTTTTCCCCAATTAAATTTGAATCGAGAGTGTTAGGCTTTGGTGGATGAGGTGTCCCACTTATGATTCTTGTTTCTTTAATTAAGATGAAGTTGTTCAAGATTCCGTTAATTTGTTTTTTTTATGAACCTGTTTTGTTGAGATTTGTGGATGTTTAGGCAATATAACAAATGTGTATATACATACTGACACAGGTGTTAAGTGACTGAAAATGTATAACGTGTGTTAAGCATCTATTATAACGTGTGTTAAGACTTCCATAATGGATGAATAAACTCCAATAGTAACTTAATAACAACAGAGTAAAAACCTGATATAACGTGTGTTAAGCCTCTATTATAACATGTGTTAAGACTTCCAGAATGGACGCATAAACTTCAATAGTAATTGTAACAGTAGTGGTACAAATACGGGCGCCTCCACTATTATAATCTTGTTGTAACCCGACTTGTATTCATGTGTATGAAAGTGGTTTGCAAAACACCATGATGTGCATATACTGATCGTAACACGTGTACAAGTTAATATGGAACATACAAGTTAAAATCGTAACACCGTAACATGGTGTCATGTATAAGCTATTGGTTTCCAAAACACCATGATGTGTGTATACATACTGTAACATGTGTTAAACTCCAATAGTAACTTAATAACAACAGAGTAAACCTGATATAACGTGTGTTAAGCATCTATTATAACATGTGTTAAGACTTCCAGAATGGATGCATAAACTTCAATAGTAACTGTAACAGTAGAGGTACAAATACGGGCGCCTACAACAGAAAATGCGTTATTAAGATACGCAAACGGGTTCTTGTTCATGTCCTGGGTGGACGGGCTCGGAAACGACGAGGATGACGGGCTGCATTGATATGATGGGATCGGGGTAGGGAATGATGAAGACGATGGGCTCGGTTTTTGGGAAGAACATGGAGTTGTAGCATTGGAAAATATAATATGAAACGGGTCATTTGTTTTGCACATTCTGGAATGTATAACATGTGTTAAGCCTCTGTTATAATCTTTTTGTAACCTGACATGTATTCATGTATAAGCTAGTGGTTTACAAAACACCATGATGTGTATATACTGATCTAACATGTGTTACAAAACACTATTATAACGTGTGTTAAGACTTCCATAATGGATGAATAAACTCCAATAGTAAGTTAATAACAACAGAGTAAACCTGATATAACGTGTTTTAAGCCTCTATTATAACATGTCTTAATACTTCCAGAATGGATGCATAAACTTCAATAGTAATTGTAACATTAGAGGTACAAATATGGGCGCCTCCAACAGAAAATGTGTTAAGTCTAGACCATTTTAACATCGTGTACTAGAGAAAACAAGAAGAGTATCACATTACATATTACTAGTAAACAAAAATACATAGCACTAACACGTGTTACGTTGTATGGGTTTCATGTCACATGTAACACATGCATGTCCTGAAGTAAACTAAAATACATAGCACTAACACGTGTTAGTTGTGTTGTGCTGTAACATAAACATGGTCATGATCCTTAAGCATCTGATCCACGTTTGACGAAACCAACGGTACCGAGAATTGGATCTTGTTTCCCTTGTATCCATCACCATCCTAATAACAAAAAGATAAGATAACCGTTAAGTCGTTAACCAGACATAAATATTAACACATTCATAGCCAGAAAATCTTTTTTCTCAGATAACATCACAAAAACAGTTACTATTCAGATCAAAAGCCCCAAACAAAGCAACCAAACCAAGCACAACTTTTTAACACAAAAATAAAAAACCTGCAAATTAATCTTACACAACTGAAACAACAACTAACAAAGGACACAGAACTAAAAACCTGCAATTAATTCGTCATACCCTAATACATGTCTCTAATACTTCGTCATACCCTAATACATGTCTCTATAACATGTTACTATGGTTTAGCTGTGAAACAGGAGTTCAGACTATAACACGTGTTACGTTGGTTGTGCTGTAAGACAAACTTGGCTTAGCTGTGAAACAGGAGTTCAGACTATAACACGTGTTACGTTGGTTGTGCTGTAAGACAAACTTGGCTTTTCGTTTCTAAAAACAGATGTGCCGATTATTAACACACGTTATATATCATTCTATCAGGGGCTTAACACATGTTATACATGAACACAGCAACCTAACCAACAGTTACTATTCAGATCAAAAGCCCAAAACAAAGCAAAAACAGTTACTATTCAGATCAAAAGCCCAAAACAAAGCAACCTAACCAACAAAAAACAGTTACTATTCAGATCAAAAAGCACCAAACAAGGCAACCATACCAACAAAAAAACAGTTACTATTCAGATCAAAATCCCCAAACCAACAAACACATTTTTTTAACACAAAAAAAACTAATCCATGGATCAAAATCAAACGAGTTTGAAACCAAAACAAGTAATCCATGAATCAAAATCAAAATTTATAAACACCAGGAGAATGAAAACCAAACTAAAATCAATTTATTTATTTATTTTACTCATTGAAGATCGTCTTGTTGTTGTTGAAGATCGGTGACCTTTGAGCAGTAGTTGATGATGGCAACATTCAGATCTGGTGCAATTTTGAGTTAAATATATTCAGTTCCACATCTGAATATAGGAACTGAATATATGGGTTGGGGTTGGGGGATGGCGGTGGTGGAGGGGCAGTGGTGGCAGTGGTGGGGGTGTGCAGCGGTGTTCTTGGTGTCCATATGAACAAGATGAATATTGTTGTTTCTCTCTCCAAAACATCAATTTTCTCTCTCTAAAAACAGAATTAAATATGTGATGAAAGCAACACCTTACTTTCTTTTCTTCAAGAGCTTCGATAATTGCTTCGATCCTTAGATTTGGTGGCTTCAATAGAAAGGAATGAGTATAATTGCTTCGATCCTTAGATTTATCTCCATGGACTTTAATGGAGAAAATGATGATATGCAGTTGAAGATGAAGGAGATATGAGGGACGATATTTATAATTTGTTGCTTTTAAAAATGAAATAATAATCTATAAATGGGATGTTTGGTGAATTGTGAGGTTATGGGCATTAATGATCATGTCAAATCAATGGGGGAAGAGTTCTTGGGTTGGGTGATAGATGTATAATGACTAATATACCCTTAGAGGCATAAAACAAAATAAGATGACTTTGGACACGTGGATAAATATAGGCCACATATTGAGTTTGCTAAGTTTTTTACCAAAATGGGGTTTTTTACATAGCATTTCCCTATATATATATATATATATGTGTGTGTGTGTGTGTGTGTGTGTGTCAAAAATCAAATACCACTTAAATTTTAAAGTATTAATGCACACAACTTCAAATAGAACCAAGCAAACATATACCGACAAATGTATTAAATCATTTAGTCCACATTTTAGTTGTATGCTTAATCCGAGCACCCAAGTCACAGTCGCTAAAAAATTACGGTTCTACGGGTGGATGTAACTCGATCTGGATTCAAGTATTTAGTGTCTTCATGAACAAACAAATCTTCAATCCGTTAATCCTATAACTACCTTCATATATCTATATCTCTTGAATCCGTTAATCCTATAACTACCTTCATATATCTATATCTCTTCAATCCGTTAATCCTATAACTACCTTGATATATCTATATCTAATTTTGCACTTGATCTGGACCCAACTCTTAGATCTTCACTTAATTATTCAACTTTATTTGTTAATTAACTTTGTGATCAAGTTGTATATTGTTAAATTCCCAATTTTAACTGTACATTAATAAAGCCGATTTCTTTTTCTTTTTTGGCTTTCTTGAGTATGGAAACCCGCCTCACCCACCCCCATCTCACGACGTCTAAAAATTAATAATATCATTCATCAAACTATGCTCTAGTTTCAGCCCATTAACCAACCCGCTTATCTCACTACATTAAAAACCCCTCATCTTACTAATAAGACCATTCATCACTCTCGTTTTGACCCATTAACCAACCAGCCTAACCTATCATCCATCATACTACTAATATTACCATTCATGGAGCATACTCCCGTTTCGACCTATCAACCAAAATCGCATATTTCTTTAAAAATCTTTCAAAATAAATATGATTTTTTTTTTAATTTAGAATACACCTCAACATTTAGTCCACATTTTAGTTGTATGCAATATATAATACTTCAAAGATTAAATCTAATACGCAATATATATATATATATATATAGGACAAAGATCCGTTAGGAACCACCCTTTATTGCGAGAACCGCGAGAACCACTGTGAACACAAACAGTAATTCCTAAAAAATCTAAAAAACACCCAAAATTTTTTTTTTTGTATTTTTTACTATTTTTTTTTTTGGAAAAATCGCTATATTTTGTTAATAAAAAAAAATTCAAAAAAAAATTCAAAAAAAAAATAAATAAATAAAATTTCGAGTAACAGTTATCCATGCACATGTGCATATGTATCATTTCTTTGTCAAATTCCGTAATTCATTACAAATAATAGGCAATTGCACTTTCATTTACACTACCACGTGTAATACACTACTTTTTACGTTAACAATATTAGAAATGCACATGTGCATCTATAAGTATCAACACGAAATAAGGTGTTTTGGTATACTACTTTCTTTTTCATCTATCATTCCATCCATAATACACAAGCATGCACATGTGCATTTTTGTCATTTCTTTGACAAATTCCGTAATTAATTACACATATTAGACAATTGCACTTTCATTTACACTACCATATGTAATACACTACTTTTTACATTACCAATATTAGAAATGCACATGTGCATTTCTATGTATCAACATGAAATAAGGTGTTTTGGTACACTACTTTGAATACACTTTCCCTTTCATCTATCATAACATCCATAATACACTACCATTACCTCCTACCATCCATAATACAATACCATTACCTCCTGACGTGATGTCGTGGTCACAATCAAATTTAATCCAATTACTACTAAGTAGATAGCGGTAAGTGGGTATCGAACACAGGGAGTTTGTAGAAAATGTGCTATTTCTAAATTAACTAAATTTAACTAATTGCAATAAAAGTAAATTCAAGAATTAGATTGTTTGATTTTAAAACTTAGGAATGCTAAGCTAATTGCAAAAATGAAAATTTAGTTATGAACAATTGCGAGACAAATGACTATCTTGAGTTTCCGGTTTGCTTCGACTTTTGTGCTAACATTCAACTAGAAAGAACTACATAGACATAGTTCGTGTATGACCAATTGCAGTGATGAAAGGGAACTAAGTACTCAGATTCCTAGAACGTGAGGTTGTTACCCGATGATCAATTAACCCTTACCCAAGCCTAACTATACCCATGATATCTCGATTGCCAACGGCACCAAGAACGTATGGTTTCTAATTAGTTAACATAAAAATCAATACTTTACTAACAATCAATCATGCACCATAACAAACAATTCAAAGAGAAATGAGTTGTTATTCTAGAAATATAAAATAAAAGCACAAGTCTTACACAACCTTCAACCCAAGATAATCATAGAATGTTTAGCCACACATGGCTTGAAGTGACATCATAATGCAAAAATAGAAGGTAATGTTGTTCAACAAGATCACCAACAAAACTAGATGAAAGATAGATGATAAGATATGTTTTTCACTTCCAAATGCCTCAAATATACTCCCCCAACTCGTCCCCCATCTTCCGTAACCGAATACCCATGATAAGATTCCATAAATCCTCATGAAATGGCCAATAAATGTGTAAGTTACATTTTGAGATCAGTCGGAGGCGTAACCTACGGCTCCCAGCCGTAGGTTACGGCTGTCAGCAGCTCCAAGGTCAACATAGGGTGCCGTAACCTACGGCTGAGGGCCGTAGGTTACGGCTCTGAATGTTCTTTACGGTATGAACCTTCTGTTTTACGGCAGTGCACTTGTGGATCATTGATGGCCGTAACCTACAGCCCCTAGCCGTAGGTTACGGCGCTGAGTGGGCTTTTTCCTTCGTTTCTCCCTCAAAACTTGTTTTCTTCATCTCTTAATGATGCCATCTTCCCACATCCATCCAAGCTTCCTAAATCCTGCACTTTGAGCGCCTTAACACCTGCAACATCAAATCTCTCGTAGTTACTAAGTTCAAACAATAAACCGAATAAAGTATGAGATGTATGTATTTTTAGCTTGTTTAAGGGTTGTCCTACGGACCACCCGTCACATCCCCACACTTACCCGTTGCTTGTCCCAAGCAACTCATTCAAAAACTATTTTCAACACATACGCGATCAACATAAACTAAACAAAAACATGTCATCCTTTTACTAACCCGTTCTTAACATCCAAAACAATACACCCCTCTCTAAATCTCTCATCTCGGCTACAAGTAAGTACTAGCAAAGATAAGCTAGACACACAATAGGCAAACGGGTGATTGCACAACTATAGGCTTGTACCTAAATCGGTCCTCCTCCTACAAGTGCCAAACATGAATGCAAATCAAAGGGGCTTTTAAGGTTGTAACGAGGCTAGGCGAATAGGTAGGAAATGGAATATATATGAAGTAGCGAAAACTTAACCCGGTCTTTTATTACACAATGAAACAAACTAACAAATACCAAACTTAAACTACTATGTACAAGACAACTAAACATCATTTCTTTTTTTTTTCTTTTTTTTTTTTCTGATTTTTTTTTTAGACTTGCAAACATTCAACATAACATCAAACAAGATTACATACCACTAAACAACCACTAACACTATAAGACCGGGTCAATTCGGGTAAATTTTTAGGTGACTAGCTAAGGGGTAACAAACGATAGGCTTTTAGGCACAAAATTGGGCAACTAAATGTCCAAACCCCCGCCCCTCTCGCAACCATGCTCATATATATAATTAATGAGGTCCAAACCCCCAAATCCCACACTTGCACTCAACAAGACGAGGCTACCTAATTGCCCTTATCCTTTTTACATTCACATTCAACTAAGGACTCAAACCGTATTAAGGCACAAGTTCTAATGCACCCCCACCCGTTGCCACTCTCATCAAAGACAAGTATTATTTATTTACATGTGTGTGGCTTCAACTCTCACCAAGAACAAAAAGGTATTAAGGGTTGCCGGTGCATCATTTGGGGTTAGTCCAAGGTGTTCAAATTCTCACAATGTTTTGCTTAATTTAAAAATTTTCAAAAACTTCAAAATTTCCCCCATCCCCACACTTGGGATACATTGACCCCAATGTATGGCTTTAAGAGGATTTGATCGCTTAAACTCTTAAACACCAACTAAAAGCTTATACACTTAAACCCCAATTTTTTTTAACAACTAATACCAATATTTTAATACTAAAGAACATAACAAGACTAAGGAAAGAGTACATTGACCTGATGAAGTTTGACACAACAGATGTTGTAGATAATCCGACTTCCTATCATCACCTTCACACAACTCTCCGCCCATCTTCCCCACACTTATCTAAAAACACCTTGGGTTGCCTCCCAAGCAGCGCTAAAGTTTAGGTCTTCAGCCCGACCGTACCTGATATGTCTCAAGGTGGTCTCAATGCACATTTACCTTTTTCGTTGCTGATGTAAGCACGATGTTTGATTCTTCTATTGTGTGTGTGCTTTGTCACGTCCCATCTTTCTTTGCAAAATTCTTTAAATCCACATTTTCCTACCGAAATTCCAACAAATGCTCGGTAGTTTACTCTCCACTTCACTACTTCGTTTTCTGTGCCCAACAAATCCAAACTCTCCCATAAACATAACTTATGAATGAAATCTCCCACATCATGAAGTGCCACCTTCCTAGTTTCTAAACATGCATCCTTAACACTCTTGGTTTCCATAACCACCACAGCCGGAGAGTTGTAATCAACTTTGATTGGTTCATCAAGTAAAAGGCCCTCAACTTTGCTCTCCATAGGTGGTTCCTCCACAATAATTTCAATTGTATATTCCTCATTTGGCCCTAATAATTCAGTTTCAAGTTGGGGAGGAGTCACAACCTTTTCTTCTACATCACCCATAGGTGTCATTTGTTCAATCTGCACATATATCCAGTGTTGTTTTGCTTGACGTTTTTCCACTATCGACGTCTCTGGCCTCATCTCTTTCACCTCTTTTGGTAACAAATCATATTTCCATTCCAAAAGTTCTACTCGTTCTTCCATTGACAAATGAGGTTTTGTTAATTCTTTTTCAACATGAACCATGTGTCTCTTTCTCATTATCTCGTCAAGACTTTCAGATTTATGTGACTGATAGTGCAAAGTAGGTTGTTGAGTTACACATTCATAACCATACTGATCAAATGTATACTGAGCATGATAATAGTCTTGATCGTACATCTGAGGGCCTTCATATGAAAGTTGGGAATAGTCATCATAATAATCACCGTAATCGTACTCCTCTTGGTAACTCATTTCCGGATCAAATGCCAAAGGTGATAGCTTGTGAGAGCTCCTAGTACGCATGCACCTGTCAATACCTGCACACTAACACACCCAGCGTAAACCAGAAAAATAACAAACTTAAAAAGAAAGAAAATAACACACGTTGCGCACTACTCCCCGGAAACGGCGCCAAAATTTGACGTGATGTCGTGGTCACAATCAAATTTAATCCAATTACTACTAAGTAGATAGCGGTAAGTGGGTATCGAACACAGGGAGTTTGTGGAAAATGTGCTATTTCTAAATTAACTAAATTTAACTAATTGCAATAAAAGTAAATTCAAGAATTAGATTGTTTGATTTTAAAACTTAGGAATGCTAAGCTAATTGCAAAAATGAAAATTTAGTTGTGAACAATTGCAAGACAAATGACTATCTTGAGTTTCCGGTTTGCTTCGACTTTTGTGCTAACATTCAACTAGAAAGAACTACATAGACATAGTTCGTGTATGACCAATTGCAGTGATGAAAGGGAACTAAGTACTCAGATTCCTAGAACGTGAGGTTGTTACCCGATGATCAATTAACCCTTACCCAAGCCTAACTATACCCATGATATCTCGATTGCCAACGGCACCACGAACGTATGGTTTCTAATTAGTTTAGCATAAAAATCAATACTTTACTAACAATCAATCATGCACCATAACAAACAATTCAAAGAGAAAGGAGTTGTTATTCTAGAAATATAAAATAAAAGGACAAGTCTTACACAACCTTCAACCCAAGATAATCATAGAATGTTTAGCCACACATGGCTTGAAGTGACATCATAATGCAAAAATAGAAGGTAATGTTGTTCAACAAGATCACCAACAAAACTAGATGAAAGATAGATGATAAGATATGTTTTTCACTTCCAAATGCCTCAAATATACTCCCCTAACTTGTCCCCCATCATCCGTAACCGAATACCCATGATAAGATTCCATAAATCCTCATGAAATGGACAATAAATGTGTAAGTTACATTTTGAGATCAGTCGGAGGCGTAACCTACGGCTCCCAGCCGTAGGTTACGGCTGTCAGCAGCTCCAAGGTCAACATAGGGTGCCGTAACCTACGGCTGAGGGCCGTAGGTTACGGCTCTGAATGTTCTTTACGGCATGAACCTTCTGTTTTACGGCAGTGCACTTGTGGATCATTGATGGCCGTAACCTACAGCCCCTAGCCGTAGGTTACGGCGCTGAGTGGGCTTTTTCCTTCGTTTCTCCCTCAAAACTTGTTTTCTTCATCTCTTAATGATGCCATCTTCCCACATCCATCCAAGCTTCCTAAATCCTGCACTTTGAGCGCCTTAACACCTGCAACATCAAATCTCTCGTAGTTACTAAGTTCAAACAATAAACTGAATAAAGTATGAGATGTATGTATTTTTAGCTTGTTTAAGGGTTGTCCTACGGACCACCCGTCACCTCCTACCATCCATAATACAATACCATTAACAATATTTTCACTTTATTACATGTATGTAAACACCATTTATACCATTCAATCAACATATTAAATCATAAATTGACAACTATAACCAAACCATCAACCACTAGATATAACTAATCAAAAAACATGTATATGGGCCTACTTCTCCATTCAAAATCACAAACTTTTTGTACCAAAACACGTTATATCATGGTTATACCTAATGATGCACATGTGCATTTTGAATATTGGTAATGTAAAAAATAGTGTATTACTAATGGTATTGTAAATTAAAGTGCAATTGTCTATTCCTGATAACGTATTACCGAATTTGTCGAAGTAATGATACATATGCACATGTGCATGGATAACTGTTACTCGAAAAAAAAAAGTTTTTTTTTATGGTAACGAAATATAGCGATTTTTTTTAACAAAATATTAAAAAAAAATTTAGTGTTTTTTTATTTTTTTTAGATTTTATTTTGTGTTTACATTGGTTCTCGCAATAAGGGTGGTTCTCGCAATAAGGGTGGTTCTCGCATGAACCTTACCCTTATATATATATATATATATATATATATATAGGGAAATGCTCTATAGAAAACCTTTGATTTTGAGAAAACCTTGCAAACTCAACATGTGGCCTACATCCTTCCACGTATCCATAGTCAACCTGATTATCTTTTTTGCTTCTAGGGGTATATATGTAATTATACATCTATCCACCCAACCCAAGATCTCTTCCCCATTTGATTTGACACTATCATTAATGCCCATCACATCATTGTACAAATCACCAAACCCCCATTTCTTTTAGATTATTTCAATTTTAAAAGGAAAATTTTCAATTTCGAATTCATCTTCCTCAACAAGAACTTTAATTCGCCATCCTCCATTAACGTACAACGGAGTGTCCACCAACTTTAATTCGTCTGATCCAAAGCAAGAACTTTACTACGTGTTCCTCCATTAACGAGATTGACATCCAAAATGAAGAAAATGTTCCAGGTTTGTTTTTAATGTTTATTAATGGTTATGTTTTTCTCTTGCTTGTATCTTCAGCCGTTTATAGAATATGGTTTGTGTAACATAAACAGCAAATATAATAGTTATGTTCGAATTTACACCGTTAATGTGTCCAACATGTGTTTTTTTATGCAGAAACAACGCCACCATCCTCTGTTATTAAGACGCATCAGGGTACCCGGTACTGGATTATTTTTGCATATGAACTGATTTCTGGCTATGTTGTGATGTTATTTGAGAAAAAGATTGTATTTAGGTAAAAAGTTTCGATTTTTTAAAAATCTTGTTAATCTTTGAGTCACATGCATGATTAGGGGGCAGAAGTTTAGAATGTACAGGGTGCAAATTTGTGTTTTTGGCATATGTTTTAAGTGTGATTTTGGGGATTTAATTTGGAAAATTATTTTGCATATGAACTAATTTTTGGCTGTGTTGTGATGTTATTTGAGGAAAAGATTGCAATTTAGCTAAAAAGTTGTGATGTTGTTTGAGAAAAAGATTTTCTGGCTATGAATGTGTTAATAGTTATGTCTGGTTAACAACTTAACGGTTATCTTATCTTTTTGTTATTAGGATGGTGATGGATACACGGGAAACAAGATCCAATTCTCGGGACCGTTGGTTTCGTCAAACGCGGATCAGATGCTCAAGGATCATGACCATGTTTATGTTACAGCACAACACAACGTAACACGTGTTATAGTTTGAACTTCTGGACATGCATGTGTTACATGTGACATGAAACCCATGTACAACGTAACACGTGTTACGTGTGACATGAAAACACATTTTTATAACTTCCCTGGCATACGCACACCCACATGTTTACAAACTGTTTCAAGACCGACCCAAACAATAAAGCAAGGGTAGCCGCTGAAAAGCTAAGGCAGCAAAGGTAGCCACTGAAAAGCTAAGGCAGACTGTCAAAGGAAGCTCCACCATTTTCTTAGTGCTATGTATTTTCGTTTACTAGTAATATGTAATGTGAGACTCTTATTGTTTTGTCTAGTACATGATGTTAAAACGGTATGGACTTAACACATTTTGTGTTGAAGTCGCCCATGTTTGTACTTCTGTTGTTACTAAGTTACTATTGGAGTTTATGCATCAATTCTGAAGTCTTAACACACGTTATAATAGAGGCTTAACACACGTTATATCAGGCTTACTCTGTTGTTATTAAGTTACTATTGGAGTTTATTCATCCATTATGGACGTCTTTACACACGTTATAATAGATGCTTAACACACGTTATACATTTCAGTCGCTTAACACATGTTACAGTATGTATATACACATCATGGTGTTTTGGAAACCACTAGCTTATACATGACACCATGTTAGGTTAAACCAAGATTATAACAGAGGCTTAATACATTTTATCCCAGGTATACGGTGTTACGATATTAACTTGTATGTTCCATATTAACTTGTACACGTGTTACGATCAGTATATGCACAACATAGTGTTTTGCAAACCACTTTCATATACATGAATACAAGTCGGGTTACAACAAGATTATAATGGTGGAGGCGCTCATATTTGTACCTCTACTGTTACAGTTACGATTGAAGTTTATACATCCATTCTGGAAGTCTTAACACACGTTATAATAGAGGCTTAACACACGTTATATCAGGTTTACTCTGTTGTTATTAAGTTACTATTGGAGTTTATGCATCCATTATGGAAGTCTTAACACACGTTATAATAGATGCTTAACACACGTTATACATTTCAGTCGCTTAACACATGTTACAGTATGTATATACACATCATGGTGTTTTGGAAACTACTAGCTTATACATGACACCATGTTAGGTTAAACCAAGATTATAACAGAGGCTTAACACATTTTATCCCATGTATACGGTGTTACGATATTAACTTGTATGTTCCATATTAACTTGTTCACGTGTTACGATCAGTATATGCACATCATAGTGTTTTACAAACCACTTTCATATACATGAATACAAGTCGGGTTACAACAAGATTATAATGGATGCTTAACACATGTTATCATATGTATACAAGTGGGGTTACAACAACATTACAATATTACTAAACTCACCATTAAACCCATCGCCTCCGTCAACTGTTTTCACCCTTATCACATGTTAAGCAACTACATGTTCCAAACAGACAGATTGTAACACATGTTAGATCAGTATATACACATCATGGTGTTTTGTAAACCACTAGCTTATACATGAATACATGTCAGGTTACAAAAAGATTATAACAGAGGCTTAACACATGTTATAAATTCCAAAATGTGCACAACAAATGACCCGTTTCATATTATATATTCCAAAATTACCGGTACATGAGTTGCCATAAATGGCTAATTTCATATTACACGTTACATACTAACTTGTACATTTATTACTTGTACAAGTGTTATGCTCAGTATCCACATTATCGGATATTTTAAACATCAACAAAAATAAATAGATATTACTTGTTTTTTTTTAAATTAACAAAGGTTAACACACATTATATGTCATTCTAACGGGGGCTTAACATATGTTATACATGAACATATGTCAGGTTATATCATGGTGTTCTGTTACAGCACGAACCACTAACACATGTTATAAATGAACGAGAGTTCTTTCCAAAAAAAATGTGACTTATTCAAGGTCCCCGCATTAACGTCGCCTACATCCATCCAGCTTGTCAATTGAATATCTTGATGGGGACCGTTTCTGTAAATCAAGCAACCCATTCGGTGATATAGACATTCTTTTGATGTCTCCAACAAAGCAACTTTCTTTTGCCTGAAACACATCCCAAATAATTACAAACCTAAAAAAAATGATAAACATATAATGATTTTAACAATTAAATTTTCAAGATCCCAAAAGAAAACATACAATAAAAGCGGTGACAACTCCGGCAGAATCACCTCCGACCAACTTAAGCTTCATACTAAACCACCCGAATCTGTACTTTTGTTTTGTCTTAAACCCACAACCTATTCAGTTTCATAAGTCAAACTTTGACCACTCCACCAGGTGCCGGCTGAAACGGCAGCGTTTCATCCATGTAAATCTATGGTCGGTGTGTGTAGAATTAGACCGAGGGGAGAGAGAGGGCCGGAGAAGAAGTCCGGTGAGTTTCGCTGGAAAAGGTGGTTGGATGATTATAAATATAAGAATTCAAAGGGGAATTATACGAAGATGAAAAGGACAAGAAAGTATACCGATCACGTAATGACTCGAGACCTACGTAAACTTTAAACACTTCCGGCGATTTCTCTTGCTCCGGCGAGTTTACGTGATTTCGATGATGTCTCCGGTGAGTTGTTGAACAGAGAGAGTGAGGTTCTGATTAAGGTTAAATGAAGATTTTGGTTCAGCGGAATAGCTGGTTGTAGCCATTGCCAAATACACAAGCATGCACCAGATCACCATTGAAGGATCACCATTGAAGACCATGAAGCTTTTCTCTTTCACATGATGAAGAAAGAGGAGAGAGATAATAGTGTTTTGAAAGATCTGACTAGAAGAAAGAGGAGAGAGATGATGATACTAGTACTACACAAGTGGGGTTTGTCATTTCCAATGCCAAAAAGTCTTTTTGTTCCTACCAGAAATGCGCTTCTTTGATTATATTTAAATCTAATATACACACAAAATAGGAGAGCCATAATCTTCTTGGATGAAAGACAATCAATGGATGAGAATGGGTTTTCAGGGTTTTCTCAAAAAGATGGGGTTTTCCATATAACCCAACCCTATATATATATATATATATATCTATACTACTTTATAATACATATAGGAAGGACTTCTTAAAGTCCATAAAAATTCCCTTCAAACACCTCTAAAGCATGGTTTACAACCCTCTAAAGCACAAAATAATTTACACTTCCAATTATGCCCCTCCAAAACTTTTAGCTTTTACCCGGATCCATCATCAGCCGTCCATTTCCTTTATGTCTTCACACGGATCGCGATCTGACGGCTGATGTATTTTTCACTCGGATCCACCTTTCCCCTTCATTCTCTCTCATCTCTCTCACAACTCACATCTCACCAGTCTCTCTCTCTCTCTGGCGATTCCAGATCCTCTGGATCTAGGGTTTCTCTGCTATCTCTCTCGCGATCCAAGCTATTCAGATCCGCCTTTCCATCTGCTCTCTCTCTCGCACGATCCAAGCGATTCAGATCCAAGGAGATTCAGATCCAAGAGATTCAGATCTAGGTGCTTGTGAAGGTGTTATATCAACCGGACTTTATCTTTTTGTTAATGTTACATATCGTAAGAGCTTGTGAAGGTGTTGACTGAATTATGGATTGTTTTTGCCCTAAGTTTTCAAAGTTACGTTTCTGACACTATTTTTTGCATTGTTTGAAGTTTTTTCAGGTTTGAATAGATAGGGTTTTGATCGATTGGTAGATCCTTTGTGATAATCTATTTACCAAGGTTAGATTTCTAGCATTTTTTTTTCTGTTACGGTTGGTTTATTTTTAGTTTCAGTGTTATTTTTTGTGATTAGGTTATATTCATCTTTGGTTTTATATGTTTGGCTTTATGCAGCCCAATATTGGTCCGCAAATTAATGCATCAACAGTAGGCTCAGCTGGTAATGGGTTGGGTCAGATTGTTTTTTGTAAGAAGTTAGCAGTTTTATATACGAGTTATACTCATTCAGTAACAATATACTTTAAGGGATGGCCAATCAAATGAGCTTTGGTGGACCTCCCGTGAAAACTGAGACAACTGAAGAAGCTGATGAACTTATGAGAGTAGATGAAAAGGCATCTGAAGTTGGTAATTTAACTGATACACTTCACATTACCTGTTTTTTATTACTTCGATGACAAGTTTGATTTTGTTATTTCAGAGGTAGAAGTTCTTTCAGCCCCTCCAAAGTTAGTTTACAGTAAATTAATCTTGCGGTGAGGAATTTGATTCTAGCTCTAAAAGTTCGCTGACCTAATAGTAATGATTTTGTTTTTTTGTTTATCTAAATGCAGCTTCACTAGAAAGCTAATGGTGGCTGTAGCAGACAAGTGGGATAGTCATGTTCTGGTCATGGACAAAGGTGCTCCACAAAACTGGAAGGTTTAAACAACATGCTTGGTTATTATGTTATCTTTATAGCAAACTCGGTTTTTAGCAAAATCAGCTGATCTGTTGTAAAGTGGTTTAGTCATATAGAAGAAACAAGTGACATAGTCGGTTTTGAGCAAGACCAGTTAATCTGTCTTTTAACTATGATATTTATCAGTTTTTTATGTGGGTTTTTGTTATTGACATACAGAATGGAGTCAGCTTACAGGACATGGGTCAGACAGAAGAAAGAAGGGGTTAAATCTGTTGATTTGGATGAACTTTGTAGGGAGCTTCAAACTGCTTTAGGCACAGTAAAGTGGCAGGTTGGTTTATCTTAAAGATCAGCTAATCCGAATTAATTTGTGATTAATATATGTTTAAACCATAATTGTTGAATTCAGTTGGATGAGTTTCAAAGTGCCGTTAGACTGAGCTACAAAAACAGCGTCAACGACGTTAGAACAACCCGACACGAACAATTCGTTTCCGCAATATCATCCCAGATTTCCGCAGTCGAATCGACGTTAAAAGAATATTTCAGTAGGGTTTTGCAACTGATTATACGCAGAGAATATCTCTCAAGCTGCTGGGCATTGAGAACAGATGTGCAAATCCTATGCTCAATTCTCTACAGTCCAATTCGCAGTCCCCGCTCATCCCCACTTCCCCATACATCCTTTCTGGTCATCTGGCCCCCAGAACGATCAATAAAGAAGGCAGCAGCATCTTTTCTTCCCTTACTTCTGCTGCCGATTCCGTCTTCTCCAACAAAGTACGAAGGTGTTGGTACATCTTGCCAAAGAATTCAAACAACGCGGAGTTTACACATCAAATGTTGTCTACCAGGAAGTGTTGCGTGATTAATTAATCGCATCCGTATAAAAAAGAAGGTAAGTTAGTAGATTTTGTGCCTTATTTGCTTCCAGAAATTACCTTTTAATAACTATTTTAAATCACCTGTAAGCCTCTAACATTTTTTTTATGTGTCAAAATCTGGTACAGTAGAGGAGAAGATACAAGGAAGTCATAAGCGAACAGATGTATTGGTAAAACAGGAAGAGATACAAGAGACTCCCCACACTTTTGTTTTTATTGTTTTGTCCAGCTACTTGACTGTTTTGAACTCTTCTTGTATTTAATTACATCTACTTCCTTGTTTTGTACTCTTCTTGTAGAAGATCACCAAAGAATCGATAAACTAACAGAAAAACCAGTGCCATCATATCACGAATAAGAAAACTAACTTAAGTACTATACAATATATCACGAGACGACGGATAAACTAACGGTAAACAATTATACTATTGTAAATTGCCACTCCCGCCGCATCGCGCGGGTAAGTGACTAGTATATATATATATATATATATATATATATATAGGGTGGGGATCAAGAGTGAACATTGTTAATTTTGTGAACAAAAAGGAACAGATCCTAGCCGTTGGATGAGGAGATCATGATCTTTGCAATTAAAGGATTTTTTAATTAAAAAAAACCAAAAAACTGATTTACACCAACTGCACAAGGGCAGAGTCGTAATTATAGGTTCCCCAAATCCTATCAATTTACCAGTTATAGCTTCAAAGCTTCAAGAAAACCACCTGCGTATCAAGTATCAAGAGTCTCTCTCCTCATAACCACAACCAATTCCTGCATCTTCTTCGTAGTTTCTCTACAGACGAGTTTCATCTACTAGAATCATAATCAAGGTATCGTTATATTGTGTATTATTCATGAAAAGGTTGTGAACAGTGCTTCTTTATACACACGAATCCTCTCGCTTCAAAATCTAGGGTTTAGATTGGATTGTGTAATCAGTCAACTGGTAGTCCGATTTGGTAGTGTATTATTCTTATTCTTATTTGTTTTTTATTTTTCCTGTAGTAATGGCTGGGCCAATGTTTATGTATTGTTCTGCCCTAATGTCTAAATCAGTTCACTGTAAAGATTCGGTTAAATTTGTTGTGTATAACGAACCGATTACATGTGTATTTGTTCAAACTTCAACATGTAACCGGTAAATGTGAAATCCGATCATTATAAAGTTTGGGTTTAGTTGTTGTGTATGAAGATAGTAGAATATGTGTATAAGGCCTGCTTACATAGTGTGGCAACCTGATTTGTTTTGTAGTTGTGCCAGTATCTTCAAATCATGTAGTTTGCCCTGTTTTTGTGCTCAATTGATTTCATTGTGTATTAAAAATGTGTTGTAATGAGGTTTTAAAAAAAATGGTGTAATCAGTTAACTTAACAGTTTTACTAATACACATGTGTAAGTGACAAAAACATACACATGTGTATTACAGTTGGACAAACTGATGTCTACATATATATGATGCAATATATATTTTTTTTTGGCATACTACTGTTTATTAGTTTCTCATATAATTAATGATGAAACCTCTTTGTTTCTAATACACTACCGATTTGGTAGGGTATTAATCTTATTTGTTTCGAATTTTTTTCCTATAGTAAGATCTGGGCCAATGTTTATGTATTGTTCTGCCATAATGTCGCTAAATCATTTCACTATAAAGATACGGTGAAGTTTTGTTATGAGGCTTTTAAAAAAAATGGTGTAATATGTTAAGTTAACAGTTGTAATAATACACATGTGTAACTGATAACATACACATGTGTATTAAACTTTTGTAATGAGGCTTTTAGAAAATGGTGTAATAAGTTACACATGTGTATCAAAGTTGGACAAAATGATATGTACATATATGTATGTGATGCAATATATTGTTTATTTTTTGGCATACTAATGTTTATTGGTCTCTCATATAATTAATGGTGAAACCTCTTTGTTTCTAATACATTCTGAGTTGCCTTGTTGTTGGTTTTATTTAGGTGATTTTTAAGGATAAAAAATGAGAACTAGTAAGTGCTATTTGATAAACATTAAATTGCACATGGTTAAATGGCCTTAAATATCGTTAAATGAGGCTGTTAATTTAAAAATGTAGGGCGAAAAAGCGAACAAATAGATTAAAAGGAAAGCGAAAGTTAAAAACAACGCAGCAGACCCGATAATATGTTCTGATGATGACGAATGTAAATATTTTGGAGACCTTGATGTGGTGATATGTATTTTAAAGGGTTTATTAGGGATAAAGAGGTTTACTATGCCATGAGCATTATCTAACTGAGTTACGTTATGTGCAGCTGACAGAATGAGGAAGGGAGTCATCAAGAACCTTGATGATGCCCGGGTGACGAATTCGCTCCCTGACGATGACTTTGAATAAAGTGCTGGTAAGAGACTGTAGATTAAAAGTTTTATTGTTGTTATAATATTTTATTTGGTAGACTGTTAAAGTTTATTTTAAACGTCATATATTTGGTTTCGTAGGTGAGAAGATGGACACAAACCAGCAGGTTTCTTCACAGAGATCTGAATACTTCCGCAAATTACAAACAGTTGGCGTGCATACACTAAGCCAATCCACTTAAGGAAAAATCCAAATATTTAACTCTCATGCATCAGAAAACGTTTAAATTACAACCCACCTCTAACAAATTTAGAAAGCAATAAAAAAATCAAGAAGATACCTCTTGCAATCTATTTCGTCCCATGGATGCGCATCATTTGGCCAAGATTAACCACTCCGACCTTTCGTCCTTAGAGGGCACACTCATTGTGGCAAGATGACCCAAATGAACCCGAAAGAAGCTATTGAAGTCTTTTTAGTGCCTTGGGTGCTTCAAAGCATTTCTCCCCTCGATCAGGTTCCAACTTACAGAAAGTTACTGAAAGAAGATAGTATATATGGTTATGATATAAGGATAGAAATATAAAATCTAAACATAAAAATAATATGTAGACCTTGAAATACGGTCGAATAGAAACTACATCTTACAAAATTCAATTACATGTATCACCTTCAGCCAACTTCATTGATCGAACATAAGGCTCAAAACTTTCCAGGAAGTACATCTTGCTGGTATTATTTGGCCGGATTCTAAGATTGAAAGCCAATCTTTCTCGTCCGAATCTTGAACTACAATGCATTTTCCTTCAGCATCATCAATAGTAGGAAAGAACTTCTACATGATACCAGTATAAACAGTTAAACACCCATGAAATAGATCATTATGATATAGGAATAAATATTTGTAAATATATAAAAAAGTTTGATCAGAAGGTTAGTTACATGCACCATCCTATGGACAACCAACATGTGATCAACTGACATAGTGGCAACAATTACAACAGTTTTAAACTAAAATGTCTATATGGTTCGCAATAAGTGGCATTGGACCATCTATATAAACATGGGAGGGAGAACAACAAACTCTATATGAGGAACCAAAGACTTATAGAGAACATATTCAAAGAAACAGTATCATACATATATTGAGGTGTGGCAAGGTAAGATCGATCGGCTTCAACCCATGACCTTTGGGAGCCATCTCTCGATTTCATCTTCTACCAGTGGACCAGTGGCATTATTTGATGAATGAGTCCAAATGAGAACACGATCTGAAAAAAAAAAGTATATTAGTGAAGCATTTTACAATTCCCCTTTACTTGCTACTTCTGAAATACAATGCGTCACTGTGTACTAATATCATGCTAGTTATAATAAATTAGGAAAAAAATAAAAGTAAAAAAACAGAACTGAACGATCAAGCTAAAATATGGTGAATCAGACACTGGCATATCTACTAACACCCAGTTAAACCCTCGAACACCCTGAAAAACAATAATTTCAACACTTGTTTACCCATTAGCAGCAGCTGTAGAGAAATTCTCAGGCTTCAAAGTTGGTAGAGCTGTGTTTCTTGGAATGATCTTTGTCATCACACCGCCGAGGGTTTCTAGACCAATTGATAATGGTGTCACGTCTAGAAGAACAATGTCACTCACATCTCCAGCTAAAACACCAGCCTAAACAAACAAAATAATTAAATCTGACGCCACCAGATTACTTATGTTGTAACATAAAATCGTATTGCTAATGATTGTTTTACCTGAACTGCTGCTCCGAAAGCAATAACTTCATATGGATTGACTGTAGAGTTTGTCTCTTTTCAGGTTAAGCTATTGAAAACTTCATTTATGAAAGATAACTTTGCATCCCTCAGAGAATTCTCAACGGAGCGTTTAATCCTGAATGAAGAATTAAAACACAATGATTCCGACATCTTTACTTTTTATGATGTTTTAAGCATTTGATAGCTATCATTTTCCAGTTTTTTACTCATAAAGTCCGTTATCAATTGATGGAACCCAAATTGACCCGTTTTACATGTCTACACAAATGAAAATGAACATACTGTATCATCACTTCGTCCACTGGGAAGAACCACATTGTTGCACCATACTCAAGCGACATGTTGGCAATAGTAGCCCTGTCAGCAAGTGGTATTTTACCCACACCATCACCTAACTAAATAAAACAAAAGGACACATCAGTAACTAAATGTTTTTTTTTACCTTGCACTTGCAAATAACTACAAAGTTTACCTACCATGGAATTCAACAAAATTACCTACAATACCATGTTTTCTTAACATTTGGGTAACAGTCAAAACCAAATCAGTAGTTGTTACACCATCACGCAGTATTCCTGATAACTTGAACCCAGCAACACCAGGCAACACTATGCTCATTGGCTGTCATTTTCAAAATATACTTTTAGAAAATCTTCCAAAAAAGACAGGTGAGTAAAGTCTCAAAAAGTCAAAATTAAAATATAACATAAAATTTGTTTTATCACATTACCATAGAACAACTTTCTATCAACCAATTTAGTATTGCAGCTTTTAAAAACTTTAATACACTAACTTCTTCATAAAAATACACAAAAAAAAAAAAAAAAAAAACGTTGGTGGTTAAACCTAACCTGGACTAAAAATGTTTGAGCGTGAACGTGCAAAGTCTTCGAATCCATCCCAAACATCAGGTGCAGCATCTTTGGTGAGGTGCCTTTTGTGCTTGCTTATCTAAATAATGGAAGTTACAACATCAAAATATAAACCGTAATTATAATCCAACAACAGATTTTCCCAAAACAAAGAAAAAACACAAAACTTAAAAAGGTTATAAACAATGGTTTCTGTTTTTTTTAACTAATTTCTAATCAACCAAAACAAACAATCTTCATTAAAGAAATGCCTACAACTTTAAAAGAAAACCAAAATAGGAAAAACAAACCGGTGATATGCGATCGAGAAGCCGAGTAGTAATCAATAGTATCTGATTTCAAAACACACGTCCCAATATCACCCCATTGTGTTAATTTCATATAAACCATAGCCAGATCATGCCATGTCTCCATCTCTATTTCGATCAACCAATTGAGGGATCTGTGAAAACTTGCTTTGAAGCTGGGTAGAAACATAACAAAAACAACATTGTTTAATTAGTAGTTAGTACAAATCGAAATCGAAGATCCAACTATAAAAATGGATACTTGTATCACTACTGAAGTTGTTTGGACAGTATTGGTTTGGTTCATCATGCTAAAGAACAATTAAAAGTTTAAAAATTAAAAAAATGAATAAAAAGTTCTTAACTTACTCTACAACTGTTGTTTTTTTATATATACATAGGTTGATAGACCAAGGCCCATTAAGCCAAAAGAGTTTATGATTCTGGTTTCATTGTAAACTAAGTTGACAAAGAAAAAATTAAAATCAAAAATCAAAACAACGCATCAACAACAAAATATCACACGTGAACATGTATTGACAAATTAATCAAACCAAATGATGAAAGCATCTTCCATTTTGAGTAAATGTCCAACTGTTAAAGGTTTTATCTATTTTTTATTTTGTTTTGATGATATAAGGATCATCATCCCAATCTTAATCAAATATTTAATAGGTAGAAATAAAAAAAAACTTATATAAAACCGAAATGTAAAATGCATACCTTTTTGGCAGCCGGGTCATGGATCAAATTTGGAATGTCATCAAAACCCTAGAATTAAAAAGAAAAAAACAGTCAATTTTAGATTCCCATTTGGATCCAATCCAATCATGGTAGATTTAGCTAAATAATAATGATTATCAAAACAATAACTAAAATAGATTTACCAACAAAATAATAACATCAAAGTTTTTCAGATCTAAGAAAAGATCAAATTCCATTACGAAAAGACATAAAAGCATCAAATTTACCTCTTTTTTGCGCTCACGCTTCCTCTTCACTAAACACTATTTGAGAAATTGCATCCACGTCTACGCAATAGATGTGCTCTTTCTTCTCAGGCAAGCTTGGTCTGTTTGTCCGTCTGATGCAATACGATAGGAACAACAATAGCCTTATATACTTATATACAAACTGCATCAATGAAAAAAAAAAAAAAACAAAGCAACAGGAGATCTAAAAATCATTGATTAGTAATAGGGGAACCATAATATGCTTTCTCTAAAAAGTTTTGCATCATTTGTAAGAAATAATGTTAAAAATCTGAATAACCAATCGTAATCTGAAAAAATATGAACCAAAACAAACCCTAATCTAAATTGATAATTGAATTACATGTTGTCACTTGCATCAAGATGAAACCTTATTCTAATTTTAACAATTTTGAACCAAAACAAACCCTAATCTGAACAAAATGATAGAACTGTAATACTAACATCAAATCGTTGTGTGAGAAAGGAAGTTTAATGAATTAAAATAACCAGAACTCACTAAATCCTCCACGCATATCTGAAATCAGTGGGTGGATAATTAGGCGGCAGAAAGCAATCTGGAAATTAGGGTTTTCGAATATGAATCAAAATTTGAATAAAATCAATTGTGTACAATTAAAAAATCGAAACTGATCAAACCTGATTAAGGATTTGTTGAGGAAAACTATCAAATTGAATCCTGAATAAGTGTTCTTTGGAGAATACAGAGGGGAAGAAACCTGGAAATTAGGGTTCCAAGTTCTAATGGTACACAGGTTATAATAGTTATATAGGATCCAACATTGTATTGACGGAGCGGGTTTCGGTCGAGAATTTCAATCGAATGCTTTAAAGAATCAAGAACACCATTAGGTTAAAGTGATAGAAGATGATTGTCGGTAGGTGAGATTTTGTGGAACTGATGAGGGATCTTGGGTGTGGCGATAGGAGGGAGAGAGAGCTGCAACTATATTTTTTTAGGGTTTGTGGATGAGTAGTGTGAAAGAAGAATGAGAAAAAATAAATATAAAGGATCCATTAATCCAACCGGACAACATCCGGATCCCGCGTCCAATCTTATATTTTGGTTTGTGTATTATGGTTTGTGTATTGAGAATTAGACAAATTCCCTCCCAAAATCAACCTTTACTAAACCAATGGATACCACATAAGCAAAATGGCTCCATCATTCAAAGACAAATGACCCAAATCATCTCATTTATAAATATATATAGATATATATAGGGGAAGGTTCAAATGAAAACCACTAGTTATCACGAAAACTCGAAAACTAACTAAAACAAAGCCTAAAAAATACCAATTTTTTTTTTTACCAATTTTCGCTATTTAACTATATAAAAAAAATTTCAAAATCAACTTTTACTAAACCAATGGATGCCACATAAGCAAAATGGCTCCACCATTCAAAGACAAAGCCCAAATCATCTCATTTATTAATATATATAGATATATATATATAGGGGAAGGTTCAAATGAAAACCACTAGTTATCACGAAAACTCGAAAACTAACTAAAAAAAGTCTAAAAAATACCAGTTTTTTTTACCAATTTTCGCTATTTAAACTATATAAAAAAATTTCAATTTTTTTTAGTGCACATGTGTAATAGTACACATGTGTACTACAAATTTTTTTCTTTTTTTTTGATTTTTTTTTATATAAAAAACTAGCGATTTTTAATAAAAAAATTAAAAAAAATATTTTTGTTGTGCTTTTTAAGCTTTTTAGTTAGTTTTCGAGTTTTCGCGTTAAAAGTGGTTTTCATTTGAACCATCCCCTATATATATGTGTGTGTGTGTGTGCGCGCGTATATAGAGGCCAGTTAACGTACAATACAGCTTAACATACATCATGTACGACAGATAATTACGCACGTTAATTTGAAAATCACGCACGTTATAAACTAAAAAACTCAAATCACGCATGTTGGAAAACATTAATAACACATGATGAAAACATTAATCACGCACGTTATACACATAATCTCGCACGTTGTCGTACGTGATGTACGTTAAGCCGTATTGTATTTTACACTTTTCCTATATATATATATATATATATATATATATAGGCCGGTTATTGTACAATAGCCCTAATCGTACATTATGTTCGCTGTAACCACAACCGTCAGATCATCTCATTTAAACCCCGTGCTTAAGTAATTTACGTCATTAAATTAATCAAATTAAAATACATATATGAAACCGCCAAGGTTAAAATCGTCCATTGCGAAATCACAATCCCTGATAATCAGCAAAGAATACTCACAATCATACCGTAAACCAAAAAATTCAAAACATTGCATTCTTCTTCCACCAAGTTCCGTTCTATTTATCGGTGCGATTCAACGAGGATTGATGAGTTTTGAGAAAAGGAGCAAGGCCAACAACGATAGACCACAATCAAAGAAGATGAATCCAGGTATTGAATGACATATGCGATTTTATAATGGGGTTTAAGTGGTTTTGAATGACATATGTGATTTTGTATAGTTAGCTTTGTTTAGTAAGGTTTTCGTCTGAAACATATGATTTTATAAGATTAGGTATTGTTGTTAACTACGATTTTGTTAGGGTTTTTGTCTGGCATGGTTTTTTATGAGGTTTTGTATGATTACGTAGTTTTGGTAGTGGTTAGCTGATATATGTGCGATATTATAGAGGGTTTTGTATGACATATGAGATTTTATATGATTAGCTTTGTTTGATAAGGTTTTTGTCTGAGGCATGCGATTTTATAACGTTTTTTTTCTAAGGCAAGCGATTTTATATGTTTATGTAGTTTTGGTAGTGGTTAGCTGGTACATGTGAATTTATAAATCATTCATGCGATTTTATAAGATTAGTTAGTTTTGTAATATGATTAAATGATACATGCGATTTTATAAATGTTTTTTGTCTGAAGCATGCGATTTATAAGATTAGGTAGTTTTGGTAATGGTTAACCGATACATGCGAATTCATAACTCATTCATGCGATTTTATCAGATTAGTGAGTTTTGGTAAATGGTTAACTGATAGAATGCGATTTTATAAGGTTTTTGTCTGATAGCATGCGATTTTGTAGAAATAGAGACTGATGATGACTTTGAAGAGCCCATAACAACATTGAAAAACGTGAACAAAAACAGAAAAAGAAGGGTTGTGGAAGAAAGTTCTGAGGATGATGACTTTGTTGAGCCACTGCCAAAAAAGAAGAAAGATGACAAGAGATCTAAAATACAAACAAAAAAACCTTCAAAAAAAGTGGAACAGGGAAGAAAACCAAGCCAGCCAGAACCACCTAGAACAGAACCTAGGGATTACATAGAATACAGCAACGAAGCAATACTGTTGAGATGTCAACCTACATCATATATGGATACTGTGAAATTTTTTTCAAAAGAACAGGTTGATTATGGGCTTTGGGGCTATTCTAGATATGAATATCAACCATATTTCGACACGTTTGGAATATTGGCTAGCCAGAAACTTTGATGAGATGTTCAATAGTCTAAACGTAGGTAAACACCAAATAAAATTTACATCGGACACAGTTTATGAGGCATTTGGAATACCAAAAGGACCTAAGCCAGTTGTCATAATAGTCGATAAAAGAAAAGTTAAAAAGGTTGAGAAGATTGAAAAGTGTAAAGAACCCAAAAGTGGAGATAGTGTTATGGATAAATTCATCAGTCAATGGGGGGAAATGCGAGAATTACCCATGGCTTAATTGCAACAGCAATGGATAATCAAAGAGATGGGGGGAGCTTTGTTTAGAATAAATTTCCTGGTGTACTGGATGTCGTTTTTTGCGGAGATTACAAAAGCCACAACTGCAAATGATAGATTTTTGCTTGGGGTAGAGGCTGTTGAGGATATACCGCATTTAGATTGGTGCTCATATATACTGGACACTTTGCATCGTACAAGAGCAGGCTGGAAGAACACAAAAATACAGTTCGTGGGACCTGTTACCTTTCTTACGGTATGCTTTACTACATTTGATAACATATTTACAAGAAGATAAAATAAATACATATTTTAAGTAAAAATCAACTCCTTTTTATATTTATACAGCTTCTATACACGCATGAGTACAACAAGAGGCTTCAACTGTTCGAGAAAGTCGTGGAGATACAGTTATTCATTATATCACATCTACGGAGATTGATAAAGTCGAGGAACATATTTCGGGTAACGGACCTCTGTGGACAAATGAAAGTGAAAATGAAAATGAATAGGGTTGTTCAACGGAGGAGTATACAATACGATTGGTTGACACCACAAAATGCTACAGAAGAAGGACTGCACGTGCAGTAGAAAACATAGAAACCGAGGAGGACCTTGATGAGAACATTGATGATATGATGGATTTCAGTTTGGACATCCAAGAAACTTCTCAGTTGAACCTTGTGATGAGAGTTGAGACACAGACACAAAAAATGCTGGACTATTGCAACATTCATGTTCCACTTTCACCAACGGTAGTGTACGATTCAGCCCAGCAACGAAACCGAGAGGCTTCGAACATCAACAAAAAGGTAAGCCCATAAAATATACGTTTCATTTAATCCATTTATTTTAACATCTAGATTGATAGTATTTTAACTCAAAAATATTACAGAACTTGTTGAAAAAAATGAGGATCAATGTCAAAAAATACATTGAAATGGTTCAAATTGCTCAAGAGATGAACAACTTAGTTTCAGATGCAAAAACCAAGTGTTTTTGGGATCGGGAGATTATGGAGGCCTGTAAGCAGTGGGATGAGAGACTTCGGAATAATCCCATTTGTGTGCCGCCTGATTCGGTTCAAGAGCCTGGAACTGCACCGTCTGATGTTCATCAAGAGCCTGAAACTGCACCTTCTGATGTTCATCAACAGCCTGAAAATGCACCTTCTGATGTTCATAAAAAAGATAAAACAAACGAAGAATGTAGACAAAATGAAGAAGCTCAACAAGTAATATCCAATGTTTTGGACAGTGTCAGACAAATGGAATCAGAAGGTAAACATGCGATTTCAAATTAACACGTGCGAATTTGTATAAACATTGTATTTCCTATACACATGCGATTCCTTAAAATACATATGCGATTTCATGCATATAATTGATATTTGATTTCGCATGCCATGTCATGTATAGAATGCGATTTTGATTCTGAGGTATTAAAATTCAATAATTTGTGTCTATAGGGGTACTACAGCCAGATGATGAAGGATTGACAAATACAGATAATGGAGGAGTAACAGACACCCTTATTGCAAATATTCAAACTGTGGAAACAGGTGTATACGCTTACAAACCACTTGTCCAAGGTAAAAAACACTTTATATTAGAAAAAAAATAAAAGAACAAAATATTATATTTTTTAACTTCATCTGGCCTGCAGAAAGTTGTGAAACTGAAACTGGGATGGAAGGAACAGTGAACTTAGCCAAATCTACACAAAAACTTCCAGAAAAAGTTCAAGAAAAGGAGCCAGAAGTGGAATCAGTTTCTTTAGGAGAAACTACACAGAAGGACCCACAACAAACTGATTCAGGTATCGAAGTTGAAAAGGAGCCAGAAGTGGTATGCCCTCAGGTGACGGCTGAAGAATTGCAATCGTTTGAGTCGCTTTTGAGCCTGGCACCCAGCCTGGTAGTAAATAAGGGAAAGAACCCAGGTAGGGGGAGAAAAACTCAAAACCAACTCAAGCTGCAAAACAAAAAGCCGATACAGAAGTTGTACCAAAGGGGTTTAATGAAATCTTTTATAAGACAATAGAAGCCGACATGCTTCGAAATGAGAAAAGATGTGCAGACCTTGGAGAAGCATTTTGTTCCCCTTTCTACAATAGAGTGGTAAACATGCACGAAGCACTCTTAAATCAAGAATTGAGTGTGATCCGATACACATTTTCTACATTTGCAAATATAGAGTAAGTAAGACAATTATATCAACTAAAAAACATCTATATATATATATATATGTATACTCAAAATATTTAATTATTTAATTTTTGCCTGGCAGGGATATATTTTACCGATAAAAAACTAGGGTGTTCACCGTAAAAGGTATCTTCGAAAGCTTCTTCAGGGGTCAGTACGTCGCATCAAACAAAATCGATACATTTGTGGATGTTCTCAATCTTGAAGAGAAGAAGAGGGATAGAAAATCATCACCATACAGACTCTTCTTGTTTAGCATAATGATGGTATGTTTGTATAAACATTTTGGCACTTGACATCAAAACAAAAGGTGCATATTCAATGATTTCGCATACTAAGTATAGGCAAATCGCATGTAAAACAGTTGAGACATTTCCTGTGAACAAAAAAATAACATTTCACATACTATAGAGATTTCACATACAGTATATAAGCAATTCGCATGTGAAATTTTTTCTCACATTATTTTGCATGTACTAATTTCGCATGTATAAATACCTTGTAATACATTACTTAACATTGATTCTAATTACATAACATACAGCCGGATGTCATGTACAAGGAGACTTACACAGACAACCGACGGCTAAACGTATTTTCCTCAAATTTTGAAGACATATTACTGAAATATGAGGTAAAAGAACTTGAGTCGGTTGACCTCGTGTTTTGTCCGGTACTTCAAGGTGACCACTTCTATGTGTTGTGCTTCCACTTGAAAACCGGCAAAATTGAGCTGCTTGACAATTCAGCAGCTAAACAAGAGTTTAAGGATAGATACAAGGGGCTTCCAGACACACTAGTAATACAAAAACTTCTTCATATACATGTTATATTTATGTAAAGCTACTGACACAGTGTTGCTATATTACAGAAAAGGGTACTGGTTTTATACCTACAAAAGGCCTTAAAACCAACACCAGCTATAAAAGCACTTGAAACATCGGTGATAGAAAGAAAAGAGATGGAATGGAGGACGCTTACTAATGGTATAGACTGTGGGGTGTTTACGATGCGTCATTTGGAAACATACAAGGGGGAAAACACCATGGTTGTCTGGGTTTGTGAAAGAAATGAAGTAAACAATAGACAGAATTCACAACTTCATCTACTGAGACACATATATATGAGTAAGATCATTCTATCCGAGTACAATTTGGAGCGTCAACGAATAATTAAAGAGACAAATGCTTTCGATAAAAGGCCGAACAAAGATAGGTATATCAAAGATTTGGACAAAAAAACCCAGAGAGGTTGAAAGCATTTATTGGAAAGGACAAATAGAATTGTTTGATGTTGATTTTTTGTTGCATTGTTAGACTTGTTAGATTACATTAATGTTTTTAAAATCGCATCTTTTAAGTATAAAATCGCATATCTGACATTGAATTGCTTATAACAATGCAAATATTGAAATTACGCTTGCAAAAAATAAATCCCATGCAAGTCTCACAGCGTGCGAATTCTATGGAACATAAGAAACTTGCATGTTTTATTAAATAAAACACTAAAACAGAAAACTACAAAGATACAAAATAAACAAGTTCATTCAAAAGATGAAAGGAACTTCATTTTCATCTCCATCGAGCATCTTAAGATAGTTATTGCATCCGCCAACTCTTTCAGCTGCTTCTCATCCCTCTCACCCAGATCAACCATGAACAAAACAACAATTTCTCGAAGACTACTCACTTGCATCTGAGATAACAAGTTCACAATTTCTTGTCTTCTCTTCATGTTTTCTGTTACACGAGAAATGTTGGTTTCTGTAGGATCGATGAATCATCCAATACGATTCAATCAGAGTCAGATCTAGTTTCTAGAAAGGCGAAATCAGACTAGAAACCATCAATCAGTGTTAGAATAGGAGTAGAAGAGTAGAAAGTGTAGGATCATTTTCAGACCCGAACGAGTCGATCAGAAGAGTTTTTCTCAATACGAAAGGCGGAAACAGACGTATCGAGTTCAATTCAGCAAGAATATCACTTTAAATGTCGATTTGATTGATTTGACAAACGATTTATAGCGAGATGACACTTCGGCAGTACTTCGTGGCTCAACCGGAATCACACATGAATGACTCAAACGAAATCAGGCACCTCCTATATATAGGCTTCTAATTCCGCTTGAAGATGTCTCAAACAGAATTACATTTCAAGCGAGATTAGCTTCAAACGAAATTAACATGATAATTTCGTTTGAAACTGTCATGTCCATTTCAAGCGGAATTACATAACTAATTCCGTTTGAACTTGCCTCTCATCCTATTTTTGACATATTTCTCGTATAACGTGCCCTGATCTATCTAAAACAAACAAGACTCGATACAAGACGAAGTCGACAGACGCATGCACCAACATAAAGTCACTTTAAACATGTTCTTCATTCATATAAAACGTTTTCGTACAGAGAGAATTTTGACAGCACTTCATGACAGAAATCTCCAGAAGTTACAAATGAAGAACTCCACTAGCCTATTTATAGGCTCTCCAGTCCGCACGAGATAAACTACCCAATCCGTACGAACTGGACAAGTCCACTTCGTACGAACTGACTCATCAGATCGTGCGACCTGGACTTTACACATAAACTTACATTTTCAAACACATTACATATACAACTGACACGACATAGACTGATGACGTAGGCGATAGACATTATGCATCAACAAACTCCCCCTTCGATATTGCCGCAGTCTTTAGTCAGCCTGTCTCCAAAACCTTCTATCACAAAGACTTGAAAAATTCTTCCCTTTGCTTCGGCTTTTTCAACAACGCTTTCCTTAGCTTTTCATTTTCCTTAGCAACTCTCTGTTCTTCCTCAGCTAGTCTTTGCACACATGTAGCTCTCAAGATTGTGTCTTTTTCTTCACGCTCTTTTCTCTCCTTCTCAGCTTTCAGAAACTCTTCCCTTTCAATCTCTCTCCATCTTGATAACCACATAGTTTCAGAGTTTATACCCCTCTGAAAACATACAGTTGCTACCTTGTGAAATTGCAGAGCTTGATCTCTATCTTCTGCTTTATACCCAATCTTGTTCACAAACAAACATTCAATATCCTTCGCAGAGCAATTCACTATCCACATCGGATCATACAAATGGATATATCTGGTTTCATTCTCGACTTTGTACACTATGACTGCTTCAGTCGTCATGCAACTGTATACCCAGCAAACAAACCCTTCATGAAAATTTTGTTCCATCTTTGGCAATGGAATATTCTTCATAACTCTGGGCTTCTTGATTTTCAAAATTGTTGATTTTTTTTTAACTTTTTTAACTATTTACCACCACACTCAGTTAACCAAGTCCAAGTTAATGACCCTGGTCAACTGTTTAGTCTGCCAAGTCCAAGTTAATGACCTTGGCTGACCAAATTCTGATCTCGCTGACATTTTGAAACAATTTTAAGTTCAAATTAATGAAATTTGAAACATTTTGAGCAATTACCAACATTTTTCTCAAACATTTTATCAACCAACCCAAATGATCCAACATGTTTAGCACTGTGGAACTTTGATCATCAAATCCCCAACGTCTGTTGTCGAAAATAAGATGAAATAACAAATCTTTTTGGATTTTTCAACATTTTAGCTAAACAAATAGAAATCTTTTGGAATTGAAGAAACTGGAAACTGTACAAACATATTTACAGACAATTTTTTGTGAGATTGTGTAAGAGGATCATATCAATTTTTGAGACATATCACAAACACCATTGATCTTGATTTAACGTTAAGTTTTAAACAAATTCACTTCTAATTGTCAGTATTGTTGTCCACTTAAACCTCTACACAAGTTTCAATTGATTCAAGATTCAAATTAGTGTTTTAAGGACTGAACTTATACGCGTGTCCCACCTCAGAATATACTCCCGTATCCAGACTACTATATTCAGTCTTACAGGTGAGTGCACACTAATGATATCTGTAAGGGGTGAATGCGAGGCCATGAGAGTTCAGTCTAGAACTTCCGTTCAATCAGAGAGATGATGGCTCGACTTTAGGTGGGTCCCCCTTGGGGATCTTCTTTTCAACATCACATGATTAGCATTTTTCAATGTTTCATCATTTTTTATGCTGAGGGTGAGCTTTAAGAATAAAGCAGTGCAGAGTATTATACGAGGACTAGGCTATTGCTCCCTCAAAATCAGAAGTCCTGGTATAATACCCCAGATATCATCACGTACAAAGACCTAGTATGTCAGAAATAGAGTCTTTCAAACAAGATTTCGGGTGTTACCCATATATCCGAGAGATGTTCCCCACGAAGATAAGCAGTTATTCGTTATGTTTATATCTCGAACTCAATCTACTAATTGTGTGAAGCCTACTGGCACATCATTAGTGAGACTCGTTTAAAAATATTTTGACTTTCCATTTCTTAAGCATGTTGTGATAGTCCACTGATGTACTATCATTTCCTCTTTTTACAACAAAACTCATTTTTGATTTTTTAATGTTTTTGGATTTTATGAAATTTTATCATGTTTTTGTATTTTTGAAATTTTATCATGTTTTTGTATTTTCTATAAACTTTCTCCCCCTAAAATCAAAAACACATTTTTGTGTTTTTGGTTTTATCAAAAGCAGTAAAGAAATTGTACAGAAAACATGACAACAAGACGTCGATCACTTCTGATCGCCCTCCTCCTCGGCCACACACTCTACCACCCTCCCAGAAAACAAATTCTTTAACCCGTTCAATTTTAAGAGTTAATTATATCTTGTTTTATCAAAGGGTTTAGTGTAAAAATCAGCTCTCTGATCATCGGTGTGAATATAATCAATTCGAATCAATTTTTTCTCGTAGCAATCATGAATAAAATGATGTCGAATCTCAATATGTTTCGTTTTAGAGTGTTGAACCAGATTTTTAGTGATATTAATGGCGGCCTCATTGTCCACAAAAATTGGTGTGTCATGTGAGATGCTTTGGGACTTGACTGGTACCGGGCACAGAGGCAGGTTAGATACATGATGTCCGGTCGTGATGCTGTCAGATACATTAGCGATCCTATGATTGACCGATACTGCGTTTCGTCCACTTTCTCACCACTTTCATCCGGACATATGCCATTATTCAAAGCCAGGGGGTCGATATGGGAGATGATTCGGACATATTGAATTTGTCCAACACATCATTCACATATTTGGTCTGGTGTATGAAGATTCCATCGGGCAGTTGCTCAACTTGAAGCCCGAGAAAGAACTTTATCTCCCCAATTGAACTCATTTCAAACTTCTTCTTCATGACCTTCTCAAACTCTTTGTACAACTCATCGTTCGTCGATCCGAAAATTATATCGTCAACATAGATTTGCATGATAAGTAGATGTCCTGCAACCTCTTTAGTGAATAGGGTACTATCGACAGTCCCTCTGGTGAACCCGTTGTTCAGCAAGTGCTAGGAAAGCGTCTCGTACCAGGCTCTCGGAGCCTGGTGTAATCCGTATAACACCTTGTCGAGTAGATACACCTTGTCTTTGTGTACAGGATCGGTAAAACCCAGTGGTTGACCGACATACACTTCTTCTTTAATCTTTCCATAGAGGAATGCAGATTTGACATCCAGTTGGTAGACCTTGAATCCCTTCCATGACGCGAATGCCAAGAAGATTCTGATTGCCTCAAGTCGAGCAACGGGAGCATATACTTCAGTAAAGTCAATCCCTTCTTGCTGACTAAATCCTTGGACTACCAACCGTGCTTTGTTCCTTACTATAACCCCTCTATCATCTCTCTTACATTTGAAGACCCACTTGGTCTTGATCAACTTCTGATCTTCCGGGAGATCAACCAACCTCCACACTCCAAGCTTTTCAAATTGTTGTAGCTCTTCTTGCATTGCATTTACCCAACTCTTTTCGGTTAATGTTTCTTTATATGTTTTCGGCTCTACCTACGAGATAAAACATTTTATTGAGACGTCTACTTGTAAAGGTGCTACAGATGAGTAAAAACATGTAAGCCCTTTGTTTATTTGTTCGCGGGTTTTCACGCCGCTTAGAAGGTCACCAATGATTTGCTCCGACGGATGGTAAGATAACGTTCTTGGCATGACTGTATCCAGTACGCTCACTTCCGATTGCAAATTTGTTATATTCTGATCACCCGTGTGATCAACAGCATTTGAAGTTGCAATATTTGGTTCCTCGTCATAAATCAGATCGGTTTCCAATTCTGAGTCGTCAGATTGATCAAATATTGGAGTTGTTTCTTCTGGGGGTATACGTGCAGTTCCACTAGGACCAGCCTCATGATCATTTGAACCCTTGGTGGGCGAAGAAACTACCAACGATCTCGGCACTTGTTCTTGTGAAAGAGACTGCTGTTGTTGGTATAAGAACGCCAGTTCCTCCTCATTTGGCTCTGTTGGTAAATGGAATGACTCCCAGAGATTGTCGTAATCAAATAGCAACCTGTTTCTGGGAAGTTGATTTGGAGCAGTAAACCGTTGACAGTCAACGTGTTGAACTTGTATGAACTTCCCCAAACTCGGAACAAAAACTCTCTTCAACGGACTAGCATATCCTACAAAAAAACCTTCATTAGCTTTCGCACCAAATTTACCGTCTGGATCAATAATGTGCATGGTGATCCAAATGGTTCTAAAACTTTCAGATTCGGTTTGTAAAGATGAAGCAACTCAAAACAAGTTTTCTTGTACTTCTTCACCGTAAGAACCCGATTGAGCGTGTAACATGCCGTGGCAACCGCTTCATTCCAAAAATATACCTGTAATTTCGAATCTGCTAACATGGTACGAGCTGTTTCGATCAACGTACGATTTTTCCGTTCTGCGACACCGTTTTGTTGAGGAGTATACGGTACGCTAAACTCATATCGTTGCAGAATTCGAGCATACGGTTGTTCTTGAAATCCGTGCCATTGTCACTTCGAATACGTCTAATCGGCAGTTTGTAAACATTCTCCATCTTTTTGAATAACTTCATCAAAGAATCAAACGTTTCATCTTTTCTCTCTAGAAACAACACCCAGGAAAATCTTGTAAAGTCGTCAGTGACAACTAAACAATATAGATCTCCACTTATGCTTTTCACATTTACCGGTTCGAAAAGATCCATATGGAGTCTTTCGAGCGGTAGTCTGATAGAGTTCAAGAGCTTTTTAGGGTGCGATTTCTTCGTCTGCTTCCCTTTCTTGCATTCAACACAGTCATCGTTAAGATGTAAGCTTTTCACATTAACACCTTCTACAAGATCATTATGAACTAAGAAGTTCATCTTTCTCAAGTGAATATGCCCTATTTTACGATGCCACATGATGGATTCTTTTTCAGTCGCCTTCGTCTTACTCACAAAGCATTGTGCCTTTTTCTCTATTGTTGTTGCCACGCTCATGTCTAGTACATAAAGATCGTTTTCACGAGGAGCGTTGAGGTGTGCAAAATGCAACATATAAATTACATCAATTGTGGCATCAAACTAACCCTTTTTTAGTACTAATGTTGGAAAAAGTGTGCTTTTGTCTTCCTTTTGTATTTTCAGGATTAAATGAGCTCAAATTAACAAAAGAAGCAAAAAGACAGCTAAATCTAACATAAATACAAGAAAAGGAACAAACGTGACATGCCCGACCCCACGACAACATCTTCCCAAGCAAAACAAGAAAACAGAAGGCTGAACACGCCCCGTGCTCAATGAATACGGGGGCGTGCCCAAGTCCCAGCAGAAAAGACAAAGCTGTAGAAGCTTCTATCGCCCACCACGGGGCCGTGCTCAGCGGACACGGGGCCGTGGTCAACTATAAGATTCGCAGAATCCAGGCAAATCTTGATAGTACAGATATGCTTCTGCACACGGGGGCGTGCCCAGCGGACACGGGGGCGTGGTCAACTAATGCAGACAAACTGCAATTAATGAAGACAGAGAAGAGGATGGACACGGGGCCGTGCCCGAGCTTCTGTTCAGCCTATAAATAGGAGTGCTTGGCTCAAGTGCAAATCATCCCTTGGCACACCACCTCTATCACACTTCACCCACCACCCACCACCACCATAACACCATCATCCACCACCATCACCCATTGTCCATCATAGAGTGTGTGAGTCGTCTCGGGATCCAAGATTGATCGTAAGAGTTCTTGACAATCAAGGCCATGTTTGCCTAAGTCTCTTACATCACTTGGTGAAGACAAAGTGTCTAGTGTAATACTTTTTATTTTTAATCTTTTCGCACTTTTTACTTGGTTTTGTATTAATGACTTTAATAACTAGTTTCTTATGTTGAAGGTGTGTCGCAACCCCCGATCCCTGTTTCCCGGAAACGGGCGGACGCGATCTCAGAGTTTCGGTGGTATCAGTTATTTAATCTTGCAGCGGAATTTACATCAGGACCGTAGTTAGGAAATGTTTATCAGAGTAAAACCACCTCATTTAATATTAATAATCACATGGGTAAAACCCAAGTTTCTTAGTACAATACATTTATAGGGATAAACCCTATTTTATTGAATTTTAAAACATCGTTTATTTGGTAACTTTTATAGCCACATTTTCCCAAGCCTTCAGTGCTCTCCAGCTGGCTTTTTACTAATTGGCTGTCACATTGGGTTACCTGAAACGTGTTTTAAAAACATTTGTCAGTCGGAAATACTGGTGAGTGAATCCCAGTTTAATCAAGTTTAAATAAAAGTCACAGTGAACAGTATTGAGAGCGATCACATTGTTTATGTCTACAAAATTACTCCATTAGTACTGTCAACCCAGACTTGTGGGTCATATTACCCATTGGCTAACTCATTGTCCAATGGTAACGTATTGTCATCCTCGACTTACTACTCATAGTGTAGTAAATTTTGTATACAAAACCCTAACATACCGGCAGTAATTGAAGAACTACAAAGACTCAATCACTGCTAAATTTCATAGTAAAACATTTAAGGTTTGGTAAAACATTACCAAAAAGATTAACAAAAAGAGGATAAACTCACATTGCTATCTTAGACTTCTTGTAAGGGTTTCCTAGATATAATCTATAATTTATACAAATGTACATTGGTTAGTATCATAACCCTTTGAAAATATTAATGATACCCTCCCCGAGACGGCATTCCAACAACTACGTCGGGCAGAACCACGACAGTTGTTACGGAACCCTAAATCAATCGGGCAGCATAACTATTATGAAACTAGGGTTATAATACTTACAACAGAGCAGAACCTTGCTAATTAGGGGTATAATACCCGAATATAATGCTTATAACTTCAGAAATTCATTTAGAAAGAAAGATGTGAGTGACGGAAAGTGAAACCCGATGGCCTGCTTATATAGTTGCTGAATTCGACTCTCACGCGGCCCGCGTAAGCGTAGCCATAGGGCTACGCGGCCCGCATCAACATATGGTCAACGCATAGCTTGTCCGGCTCACCAAGTAGACCCGCCACGATTTTGACACGTGTCAGCTCAGGATGTTTCCACGTTTGATGATCTCTCGCGGCCTGCGTCAATGTAAGCTTAAGCTTACGCGGCCCACTTGAACTAAAGAAATCAACGATTTCTGATTCTAGCTTTCATACCGCCCGCGTAAGGGTTTGAGGTGGGTTCACGCGGCTCGCCTCAGCCCTAAATTTAAACTTTTATATTTTATTTAAATACTATAACGTATTCCGGGCTTGGTTTTCACATACGGGGTGTATTTACAGACATATAAGGATATTTTAAGATATAATAGGGTGTCGGAAATATTATGAGAGTGTTGGTTTTACCGAGGGTTGTTACATTCTCCCCACCTTGTTTTAGAACTCGTCCTCGAGATCTATTGGAACAAGTGCGGATATTTCCTTTGCATTTCAGATTCAAGCTCCCATGTATACTCAGGTCCTCTTTTGGAATCCCACTTTACTTTGACTAGAACTAGTCTCTTATACTTGAGATTCTTGATTTTCCTGTCTTCAATCTGTAGAGGCCTTTCTACAAACTTGAGTTGTTCATTTACCTCTATATCTTTAAGAGGTACTATTAGTGATTCATCAGCTAAACACTTTTTGAGATTAGATACATTATATATTCCTTCCATCTCCTCTGGCAGTTGTAGCTGATAGGCTACAGGTCCTATTCTTCTAATAATCTCAAAAGGTCCAACATACCTGGGACTTAGCTTTCCCCGTTTGATGAATCTTACTATTCCTTTCCAAGGAGAGACTTTCAATAATACTTTATCTCCTACTTGAAACTCCAATGGTGTTCGCCTGTTATTAGCCTAATTTTTCTGTGTATCACGTGCTGCTTTCAGTCGTTCCTTGACTTGAATAATTTTATCAGTTGTTTCTTGCACTATTTATGGTCCAGATAGTTGCTTTTCCCCAATTTCTGCCCAACATACTAGGGTTCGGCACTTTCGTCCATAAAGTGCTTCGAATGGTGCAGCATTGATACTTGTGTGATAACTATTATTATAAGAAAATTCTATTAAAGGTAAGTGATCATCCCAATTACCTCCGAAATCAATTACACAAGCTCTAAGCATGTCTTCCATTGTCTGAATTGTCCTTTCGCTTTGTCCGTCTGTTTGTGGATGATAAGCCGTACTTAAGTTTAACTTGGTTCCCATTGCCTTTTGGAAACTTGACCAAAAATGAGAGGTAAATCGACTATCTCTATCAGAAACAATTGATAAAGGAATACCATGTAAAGAAACAATTTCATTTACATATAGTTTAGCTAATTGTTCCATACTGAAAGTTTCCTTCATTGGTAGTAAATGAGCTGACTTGGTTAGTCTATCTACAATCACCCAGATTGTATCATTTCCTTTCTTGGTTTTAGGTAATTTAGTAACAAAATCCATTGTTATCAATTCCCATTTCCACACCGGCATTTCTAATTGCTGTAACAAACCTGAGTGTTTCTGATGTTCAGCCTTAACTTGTAAACAAGTTAAACATTTAGAAACATAGGCTGCTATGTCCTTTTTCATTCCTATCCACCAGAAATTTTTCCTTAAATCCTGGTACATTTTATCACTTCCTGGATGCATCATATATTTAGACTTATGGCTTCTTCTAATATACGATGACGTAGGTTTCCTAATTTAGGTATCCACATTCTCTTTTCATGGAATCTCCAAATTCCATCCGTTCCTTGTTTTAATTCTTTGAGCATACCTTTTAATTTTTCAGAATCATCCTTGATTACTGATTCTTGTGCTTCTCTTATCTGATCATTTAAATCTACTTGCAGATTTAATTTAAGAGAACGTACCCTTCTTGACTTTTCATGATACTTTCGGCTTAAAGCATCTGCCACTAAATTTGCTTTTCCTTCATGATACTGGATATCACAATCATAATCACTAAGCATTTCCATCCAACGTCTTTGTCTCATATTCAACTCCTTTTGTTTGAAAATATACCTTAAACTCTTATGATCAGTGAATATGGTAAACTTACTACCATAAAGGTAATGTCTCCAAATCTTAAGAGCAAAGATTATAGCTCCTAACTCTAAATCATGGGTTGAATAATTCTCTTCATGATTCTTAAGTTGTCTAGATGCATAGGCTATAACCTTTTGGCGTTGCATCAATACACATCCATAACCTAATTTAGATGCATCACAGTAGACTACAAAATCTTCAGTTCCTTCTGGTAACGCTAATATGGGTGTATGGGTTAATCTATGCTTAAGAATTTTAAAAGCTTCTTCTTGTTTTACTCCCCATTCAAACTTAACAGATTTACATGTTAACTTAGTTAAAGGAATGGCTATTCTAGAAAAATCTTGAATAAATCTTCTATAATACCTGGCCAATCCTAAGAAACTTCTAACTTCGGTTGGTGACTCAGGGTTTTTCCATTTAGTAATTGCCTTAATCTTTGTTGGATCTACATGAATTCATTCATGATTAACTAAATGTCCAAGGAATTGTACCTGTTCTAACCAAAATTCGCACTTTGAAAACTTAGCATAAAGCTTTTCCTTTCTTAACAAACTTAAAAGTGCGTGCAAATGTTTTGCATGATCCTCTTTATTCTTAGAGTAAATTAGAATATCATCTATGAAGACAATTATGAATTTATCCAAATATGGCTTACATATTCGGTTCATCATGTCCATAAATGCAGCTGGGGCATTGGTTAAACCAAATGGCATGACAGTAAATTCATAATGACCATACCTTGTTCTAAATGCGGTTTTAGGAATGTCCTCTTCCTGTACCTTTAATTGATGATATCCTGACCTTAAATCGATTTTAGAGAAAAATCAAGCTCCTTGCAGTTGATCAAACAGATCATCGATTCTCGGTAATGGGTACCGATTCTTAATCGTGATTTTGTTTAATTCACGGTAGTCAATGCACATACGCATTGATCCGTCCTTCTTTTTAACAAACAATATCGGCGCTCCCCATGGCGATGAACTTGGTTGTATGAATCCTTTCTCTAACAATTCATCTAATTGTTTCTTCAATTCTTGCATTTCTGCAGGTGCCAACCGATAAGGTGCTTTGGCAATCGGTGATGTTCCTGGTATTAAATGAATCCTGAATTCAACTTCTCTGTCTGGAGGTAGTCCTGGTAATTCTTCTAGAAAGACATCTGAAAACTGAGATACTACTGGAATATCTTTTAGTTCTTTTCCTTTAGTGTTAGTGATTATAGAAATCAAATACACTATAGAACCTTTTCTTATAGAACTTGCAGTTTTCATCACAGAGATGAATTTTGTGGACCTAGAGGGTTTATCTCCTTTAATTGTGATCATTTTACCTTTTGTTGAATTTATTTGAATTGACTTTTGATCACATAAAATACTGGCTTTATTGGCTATTAACCAATCCATTCCTAAAACAACATCAAATCCTGCCAGATTCATAGGATATAGGTTTGCTATAAATTTCTGATTAAAAATTTCTATTCTTGCTCCCTGCAAGATTTCAGAAATCCTAATAGTTTCTCCATTAGAGGTCTCTACTAGACATTCTTGTGGTATTTTAGTTAAAGACTGATTTAGAATTTTGCAAAACGAAGTATTGATAAAACTTTGGTTCGCACCAGAGTCAAATAATACTTTAGCAAATATATCATTAACTAAAAACGTACCAGCTATAACGTCTGGGATTATCTTGGCTTCCTCTGCAGTCAGAACAAATGCTCTAGCATTTTTGGTATTCTTGTTGATTGCAGCTGGGGTCAATTTTGGACAGTTTGGCCTGATATGACCTTTTCCCCGCAGTTGTAGCACAATCCATTACTGGATTTCTTCCTGCAATTTTCTTCCTTGTGTCCTGGCATCTTGCAATAATTGCAGAGAATGGAGCATTTTCCCGAATGTTTTTTCTTGCAGACCTTGCAGTATGGTGCAGAGGTAGAACCCATATTCCTACGATTGTAATTTCCAGAACGGAATTCTTGTGTAAGCCTTTGGGTTAAGTTCCTCCTCTGATCCTCTTCTCTAGTACGAACTAATTCATCTGTCAAGGTATTTGCTAGTTCTACAGCTTCTTCTACGGTTTGAGGTCTAGCTGCCTTGACTACGTGTCTTATCTCCCCAATTAATCCCCAAATATAACGGGAGATTAACACTGGTTCTGGTGAAGCAAGAGTTGACACTATTCTAGCATATTCGAAGAATATTTTAGTATATCCCTTACTATCCACACCAGTCATCCTAAGGTTTAGGAATTTGTTTGCTATCTGTTCCTTTTCATTAGGAGGGCAGAATTTCCTTTCTACATTGTCCTTAAATTCTTCCCATTCCATATTATAGGTTCTATCACTTCCTTTTGTTTGGAGGATAGTGTTCCACCATTCTAGCGCTGAATTCTTAAACAGATTAGAAGCAAACAGTATTTTATCTTCTTCAGCACACTTGCTTATCCTTAAGACTGCCTCAGTTTTCTCTATCCAGCGTAGGGTTGCAATGGCCCCTTCATTGCCTGAGAATTCCATTGGTTTACAAGACCAGAATTCTTTATAAGAACAACCATAAGGCATGGTTCTTCTTCTTTTGGGAATAGGCAATTGGAGTATTGGTCCATTGTTCACGCTATGCTCTAGTTCACTTGGTCGCTTACTGCTATGCTTACTTTTATTATCAGCATCCGTACACACATATTTTATATTTTATTATTATTATTATTACTACTGTTTCCTCCATTCTCACATTCACGGATATGGATTTATCCAAAAATCCATATTGCGCTCATCGTATTTCCATACGAGACGCTCTCCCACCTGACGCATTCTCTCACTGCTTTCTAAAATTTCCTCCCCAAAAGTCCTAAGTTCTTGAACATTTTCTGCACTCATTGGGGGTGCAGGTTCTCGGACTGGGTTTGGAATCTGGGGTGCGGGTTCATGATACGGGGGTGACAATGCCTGAAATCGGTAAGGATCTTCTAAGATTTCCCTAATATAATCATCTTGGTAATAGGGATCTAAAGGGTCCATACCTGGGTAGGCTTCTATGTTCTGTATGGGTGGGTATTCCTGGATAGGGTAACGTTGCACAAAGTCCCTATTATCGTCCCACCAAGGGTCGTAATTTGGATCTAGGGGATTTGGTGCAGGTATCCTAGAGATTTCTTCTGGGTTGAAGTCATGCATTTCCACTTGGTTTTCCGGGTTTTCTATCTCTATAGGTTGATCTGGGTTTTGTGGTTGTGGGGCTACTAATTGTTCCAGACTTGGGTCAGCAGCAGTTGTAGCTAAGATATGAAAATTAGCTAGGCTTCTATTAAGCATATCTTGTGTATGGGCATCGGTTTTTCGCTTAGCGGCTGCTAAAACTCTTTGCTGTTGCAACTTTCGCATTCTCTTCCTACGAGCAAAAGCTTCCTTACTGAACCATCCTCGTTTCTTATGAGGGAATGGCTCTTCTGACTAAGCTCTAAAAGCAAACACTCCTTCTTCCTGATCAGCAGAATACCCAGAAAGGGCAGGCTGTGAAGAAGTATCTTCACTCTTAGGTGAATCAGACAACTGACGACTCATGTCTGAGGGTCCTTGATCACTCATACTGTAAACTAACAGATATTCAAATAACACATAACAAATAAATACAGTTATGTACGTATTTCTGAAATTTTATTTCCTAACACAAAATATAGGATTTAAGTGTCAGCAGAACACTTCTTTGGCTTAGACCAGTGGCTAGGCTCTGATACCACCTTCTGTCGCAACCCCCGATCCCTATTTCCCGGAAACGGGCAGACGCGATCTCAGAGTTTCGGTGGTATCAATTATTTAATCTTGCAGCGGAATTTACATCAGGACCGTAGTTAGGAAATGTTTATCAGAGTAAAACCACCTCATTTAATATTAATAATGACATGAGTAAAACCCAAGTTTCTTAGTACAATACATTTATAGGGATAAACCATATTTTATTGAATTTTAAAACATCGTTTATTTGGTAACTTTTATAGCCACATTTTCCCAAGCCTTCAATGCTCTCCAGCTGGCTTTTTACTAATTGGCTGTCACATTGGATTACCTGAAACGTGTTTTAAAAACATTTGTCAGTCGGAAATACTGGTGAGTGAATCCCATTTTAATCAAGTTTAAATAAAAGTCACAGTGAACAGTATTGAGAGTGATCACATTGTTTATGTCTACAAAATTACTCCATTAGTACTGTCAACCCTGACTTGTGGGTCATATTACCCATTGGCTAACTCATTGTCCAATGGTAACGTATTGTCATCCTCGACTTACTACTCACAGTGTAGTACATTTTGTATACAAAACCCCAACATACCGGCAGTAATTGAAGAACTACAAAGACTCAATCACTGCTAAATTTCATAGTAAAACATTTAAGGTTTGGTAAAACATTACCAAAAAGATTAACAAAAAGAGGATAAACTCACATTGCTATCTTAGACTTCTTGTAAGGGTTTCCTGGATATAATCTATAATTTATACAAATGTACATTGGTTAGTATCATAACCCTTTGAAAATATTAATGATACCCTCCCCGAGACGGCATTCCAACAACTACGTCGGGCAGAACCACGGCAGTTGTTACGGAACCCTAAATCAATCGGGCAACTTAACTATTACAAAACTAGGGTTATAATACTTACAACGGAGCAGAACCTCGCTAATTAGGGGTATAATACCCGACTATAATGCTTATAACTTCAGAAATTCGTTTAGAAAGAAAGATGTGAGCGACGGAAAGTGAAACCCGATGGCCTGCTTATATAGTTGCTGAATTCGACTCTCACGCGGCCCGCGTAAGCGTAGCCATAGGGCTACGCGGCCCACGTCAACATATGGTCAACGCATAGCTTGTCCGGCTCACCAAGTAGACCCGCCACGATGTCGACACGTGTCAGCTCAGGATGTTTCCGCGTTTGATGATCTCTCGCGGCCCGCGTCAATGTAAGCTTAAGCTTACGCGGCCCGCTTGAACTAAAGAAATCAACGATTTCTGATTCTAGCCTTCATACCGCCCGCGTAAGGGTTTGAGGTGGGTTCACGCGGCCCGCCTCAGCCCTAAATTTAAACTTTTATATTTTATTTAAATACTATAACGTATTATGGGCTTGGTTTTCACATACGGGGTGTATTTACAGACATATAAGGATATTTTAAGATGTAATAGGGTGTCGGAAATATTATGAGAGTGTTGGTTTTACCGAGCGTTGTTACAAGGTGATTTTTCCTTATCGTTTGTCCGTGGTGTCTTGGCATTATTTTACTGTCTATATAAAATAAAAGATTTTCACCATTCATATCTCCACGGTCTATATGGAGGTATGTTGGCTACCTGGTCGGGGGTTAAGGGAACGGTTTGGTAAGAGTCTTGCCTTGTTCAGTGTATAGATCCTGCAAGGACCTAGGTCAAATTTAGTAGGACCTCCTTGAATACTTAACGGTATTGGATGGCGGGGGTCCAAACTCTTTGACCCACTCATATGTAAGCTACTATTAATACTTTAACCCGGCTACTTAGGACTGTATCCCTGCTGACTCAGACTACTTAGCCGAGGGTAACGTCACCTTCAAAAGAGGGGCCTACCATAATATGCATTAATAACTTAATTAATTATCTTTCAATAATCCGACCCTTTAGGATTGTATCCTTGCTGACTCAAACTACTGGGTTGAGGGTAACGTCACCTTCAAAAGAGGGGCCTACTACAATAACTAAGATAATCTCTTAAAAAGTGCAAGAGTGCGGAAATAATCAAAGGTTACACTATACACGAGTCGGAGCCAAGTGATTCATCTTGTCTATCTGTTTTTATTTTTATTTTATTTTCAGCATTTTAGTTAGTTTTTATTTTTCTAGTTTAAAAACCTTTTTTTCTAATTTTTGATTTGATTAGACGTTGAGGATAAACCGGTACTAAAAGCTCTTGTGTCCTTGGACGACCTCGGTATCTTACCAACACTATACTACGCTCACGATGGGTGCACTTGCCCATATGTGTGTTTAGTGTTAGTAAATATCGTGTTTTATAAATTTAAAACTTGGCTAAAAAAGTGTAAAAAGGGCTTAAAATATACTTAAACTTATATACACACTTCACTCGCATTAAGTTTTTGGCGCCGTTGCCGGGGACACAAGGATTTTAAGAAAACTTAAAATCAACGGCCTAATCAGTTTTTCAAAACCTTTTTAAAACGCGCGCACATTTTTCTGCTTTTTAGTTTAGTTTTGCATTTACAGTAGGTTGAACACGGGCCGTGCTCACTGAACACGGGGCCGTGCTGCATATTTTTCATAAAACACCCAGATACAGTAGCTTGAACACGGGTCGTGCTCACTGAACACGCCCCCGTGTTCAACGAAATTAGTAACTTTAATTAAAACGCCCAGATACAGATTCTGTACACGGGGCCGTGTCCACTGAACACTGGGCCGTGTCCAGCCTCTGTTTCCGTTTTTATTTTTGTTTTCTGGTCTCGAGACTTAGTTGTGGTCTACTGAGTGATTCTTATGGATCAATACTCAGGAGGTTACAACTACACCTATGAGGAGGATGATTGTAGGAATAATTATTGCACTAATTGTGGTGACCCGCACTCGGTTCAATATTGTAACTTATATCAACCATCCACTTCATACACCTACTATGAGGAGCCCAGGTACGAGCCATCAACTTCATACGCATCCTATGAAGACCAAAGGTATGAACCTCCTCCCTCGTACTCATATTTTGATGAACCAAGGTATGAGCCTTCTTACTCATACTTTGAGGAACCAAAATATGAGCCTCCACCTTCATATGCTTACTATGAGGAACCTTGGCGTGAACAACCCACCTCATATGAGTATTATGAAGAACAAAACTATGACCCTTATCCATCATATGCTTACAATGAAGAACAATGGTGTGAACCATCTACTTCATATGGGTAATATGAGGAACAAAGGATCGAACAACCGGATTCAAGCTTTGAAAATCCCGATCCTTTTTCTATAACCGAAGTGACCGATAGGATATTAGAACACCTTAGAGTTATCGATCGCTATATAAAAGAATCTCGCGCAAGGGAAGAGGAGTCCCGTGCAAGAGAAGAATTAAATAAAGAAGAGATAACTGAAAGTGTAAAAATGGAAGAACAAAAAAGTGAAAAACATACACATGAGTTAAACAACGAAAAAGGTGAGTCCGACAACGCTAAAATTCAAGAAGAGTCTAATTTTGAAGAAATTAATCTCTTGTCACCTTCTTTTGAAAATCATTGTTTAGTTCCAACTCATGCTAAGTTTTTAAAAGAATTAAACACTAACACTAAAATTGACGAAACGGTAAGTGTTAAGTTAACTAATGATCAAACCTCGCTAATAAAAAAAGACCCATTTGAAATCAACATTACACCGGTTCCATGTTTTTTTCAAAATTCATTTATTAGTAATGTCACAATTGATAAAGATCTTTGCGTTAACATAATTCCCAACTACATTTTCGAAAAATTAAGTATTAGTGATTTTTCTCCACTTCAAATACCCATTTTTCTATCTAATCGGAAAGTAATAAAATCAATCGGTGTAGTTGAGGATGTCTTGGTTCAAACAAATCAAATGGTAATCCCAACCGACTTTGTCATCCTCGATGACGCTCCTCTAGTGTTGGGACGACCTTTTGTAAATACCCACGAAGCTTTGAAAAATCGGAAGCACAATAATCTACCCATTCAATTAGGGGCTTTCAAAAAAAGTGTCGACCTTGAGCGATCAATGAAATATCCATTCGGCAATGACGACCCCCTAATTGAAGATGAGCCAGAACCACCCGATAAGGTGGGTCTAGCCAATGACCCTTATAAACGTGGCGCACCACGGAGGCATTCCGCGGAACTATTCGTAGTTTAGTTTAGATTAACCTTTATGTTTTCTAGTTTAGTTTTTAATTTTCAGGAATAAAACATACTCGGGATGGTGAAGGATGATAAGGGAAGCTTGAACCAACACCCCATACACAAAAACAGAGCCTCCCGACGATTTTTCTTCATTACAGCAAGTTCAGCACGGGGTCGTGCTCACCCCAACACGCCCCGTGCCCGAGGTTCTGCAGAAAATGCCCAGTTCAGGTAACTGGACACGGGGCTGTGCTCACTGAACACGCCCCCATGCCCAGCCTGATATTTAAATTTGATACTGGCAGTCTGAACACGGGGCCGTGCTCAGCCAACACCACCCCGTGTTCAGCTACCCAGTACCATAAAATCTTGTTTTTAACCCACTTTTACACATTTTAATCAACCGAAAAACTTATTTTTGGGACACATTGAGGACAATGTGTAATTTAAGTGTGGGGGATGCTAAAACCTTGAATCTTGCAAGTCCTAAAAACAAGCCTTACACAAAACTCTATTGGAACCGCTAATCACCCCAATTTTTTTCAAAAATTTTCATTTTTTTTACTTGTCTTGGTTTAATTTGGGAATAACAAGTTCTAAAAAGGTTATATTTTTACAAATTTACAACCGACAGCGTCGTGATAAAAAGAACCAACATAAGAAAATTATGAAACGGCATGACAAATCTAGTTAAAATTTAATTATATATACTTGATCACATTAAAAACCCATTCCCACAAAAAGTGAGTTTTGAGCCTTTATTGAGCATACAAATACACATCTTTAGATTAAATGCTCATCTTTCGTTTCTTGTGTGAATAGCCGCTTGGTTCTTACGACTCTAGAACTTGCCACGACGATACATTCCCGGTCCTTACCAACTTAAACCCGAGTAAGTAAATGATGGAGGCATTAGGACTAACCCTTTTTATTCCTACGCCATTATTTTTCTGTTTTTTTTATCACCTACCCAAAATCCCCCTAGTTAGCCCCTTTTAGCCTAAACCTTTTCATTTCATAACCCAAACCAAACACCCTTTTACCCACCAAAACCCTTTTTATTTTTAACCTTTTGTTTTAGTAACAAGCTCGGTTTTTCGTATGATTTTCCTAAAAAAAAAATGTTGACGATGAAGCAAAAGAGAAATAACTTTGTTTGAATAAAAGCTTCATCAAAAATAACTTTGTTTGAATAAAAGCTTCATCAAAAATAACTTTGTTTGAATAAAAGCTTCATCAAAATAAAAGTTGCAAAAATCAAAAGTCTTACGAAAACCGACGCTTGTTACACTTTTCGCCCTTTCACTAACCACTAACCCAACCACCTACCTTTAACCCAAGCCTAACCCTTCACCCCAAAAGTCCTCTTGATATTTACAAAGGTATATAGTTAAAAAGGAGGAGGATTGATTGCTTGGCAAGCCTATGGTAGGAGTAAGTTCCATGCCGCTCTCGAGTGATTCACTAAAATACATTTTCGGCCGAGTGTTGAGTGATCTCCGTGAGGTATGTGAACTTGTATATAAATAGAATTTTAAAGAGGCATGTTATGCCCTAATAAGTAATTTATCTTATGAAAAGTTTTAAATAAATCATGACGAATAGGATTGTAAATAAATAAAAATATAAAACTTAATAAAGAATCTTGGAAATCCCGACACTCTATGACAAGCCCAAAAACCTTCTCTTCTACCCATTCCATTTGGGAGTGTAAAGCCACATTATAAAGAGTTTTGCTTGAGGACAAGCAAAGATTCAAGTGTGGGGGTATTTGATGTGTGCAAAATGCAATATATAAATTACATCAATTGTGGCATAAAACTAACCCTTTTTTAGTACTAATGTTGGAAAAAGTGTGCTTTTGTCTTCCTTTTGTATTTTCAGGATTAAATGAGCTCAAATTAACAAAGAATCAAAAAGACAGCTAAATCTAACATAAATACAAGAAAAGGAACAAACGTGACATGCCCGACCCCACGACAGCATCTTCCCAAGCAAAACAAGAAAACAGAAGGCTGAACACGCCCCGTGCTCAGTGAACACGGGGGCGTACCCATGTCCCAGCAGAAAAGACAAAGCTGTAGAAGCTTCTATCGCCCACCACGGGGCCGTGCTCAGCGGACACAGGGCCGTGGTCAACTATAAGATTCGCAGAATCCAGGCAAATCTTGATAGTACAGATATACTTCTGCACACGGGGGCGTGCCCAGCGGACACGGGGGCGTGGTCAACTAATGCAGACAAACTGCAATTAATGAAGACAGAGAAGAGGATGGACACGGGGCCGTGCCCGAGCTTCTGTTCAGCCTATAAATAGGAGTGCTTGGCTCAAGTGCAAATCATCCCTTGGCACACCACCTCTCTCACACTTCACCCACCATCCACCACCACCATAACACCATCATCCACCACCATCACCCATTGTCCATCATAGAGTGTGTGAGTCATCTCGGGATCCAAGATTGATCGTAAGAGTTCTTGACAATCAAGGCCTTGTTTTCCTAAGTCTCTTACATCACTTGGTGAAGACAAAGTGTCTAGTGTAATACTTTTTATTTTTAATCTTTTCGTACTTTTTACTTGGTTTTGTATTAATGACTTTAATAACTAGTTTCTTATGTTGAAGGTGTTTTTTCCTTATCGTTTGTCCGTGGTGTCTTGGCATTATTTTACTGTCTATATAAAATAAAAGATTTTCACCATTCATATCTCCACGGTCTATATGGAGGTATGTTGGCTACCTGGTCGGGGGTTAAGGGAACAGTTTGGTAAGAGTCTTGCCTTGTTCAGTGTATAGATCCTGCAAGGACCTGGGTCAAATTTAGTAGGACCTCCTTGAATACTTAACGGTATTGGATGGCAGGGGTCCAAACTCTTTGACCCCCTCATATGTAAGCTACTATTAATACTTTAACCCGGCTACTTAGGACTGTATCCCTGCTGACTCAAACTACTTAGCCGAGGGTAACGTCACCTTCAAAAGAGGGGCCTACCATAATATGCATTAATAACTTAAGTAATTATCTTTCAATAATCCGACCCTTTAGGATTGTATCCTTGCTGACTCAAACTATTGGGTTGAGGGTAACGTCACCTTCAAAAGAGGGGCCTACTACAATAACTAAGATAATCTCTTAAAAAGTGCAAAAGTGCGGAAATAATCAAAGGTTACACTATACACGAGTCGGAGCCAAGTGATTCATCTTGTCTATCTGTTTTTATTTTTATTTTATTTTCAGCATTTTAGTTAGTTTTTATTTTTCTAGTTTAAAAACCTTTTTTTCTAATTTCTGATTTGATTAGACGTTGAGGATAAACCGGTACTAAAAGCTCTTGTGTCCTTGGACGACCTCGGTATCTTACCAACACTATACTACGCTCACGATGGGTGCACTTGCCCATATGTGTGTTTAGTGTTAGTAAATATCGTGTTTTATAAATTTAAAACTTGGCTAAAAAAGTGTAAAAAGGGCTTAAAATATACTTAAACTTATATACACACTTCACACGCATCAAACGTGCATCAACACCATGTCTTCTGGTATTTTAAACCCTGGTTTAAGAATCAGACATTCATCTTTTGTAAAATGAACCGTGAACGACTTATCACAAATCTGAGAAATGCTCAACAGATTGTTTTCCAACTCAGCAATGTAATTCACTTTATCGAATGTTACGACTCCGTTAGTAAGTATTCCTTCTCCAACAATTCTTCCACCTTGAGTTCCTGCAAACCCGACATAACCTCCATTGATTGATTTGACGTCGTATAGCAGTGCTAACATCCCTGTCATGTGCCGTGAGGCGCCTCTATCCATTATCCATTTAGAAATGATAGACCTTGGAATCCCCTACACACATCAAAAGACGTTTACTTAAACAATGATACCCAAGATTTTTCAACATTTGGTATACTACCAAAGACAATATCATGAGCAACTGTGTCAACTTTTGGAATGCTAAAAACAACATTAGGAACATCAGTTTCTAGTTTTGATTTAAGAGCTCCTTCTTTGATAGGTGGGAATTCTTCAATCAACTTATCTAACTCAAAATCAATTTTCTCAACAGTGGTTGCAAAGATTTTTGGTTCAGATTTTAAAACTTCTTCCATTTTCTTTTCCTCAAAAGAATGTTTTGGTTTCTCCACCCATGATTGACTTTGGGAAGTCTTTGTTTTAGAATAAACCTTTGAAGTCTTTTTTGATTTTGAAGATTCACCAATTTCAAAAGTTGATTTTGGTTTGTCCTCAGACTTCAATGATTCACCGCGTTTAAGAATACGCACGGGGGATACCATAGGTGATTTTCCCTTAACATCATTTGAAATTTTTGGTTTTGGTTTATGAAAAACTGGTTTTATGATCTTTTGACACATTGTTTGGCCATGTGACCAATTTCAGTGCATCGATAACAGATTCTTTTGTCATATTCAACAAAAGTGGATCTGTTGGCCTCGTCTCTTATCTTTTTGGCCGCAATAAAATCGTCAATTGCTTGCTTACTAAAGATATAATCCTTTTCGGCTTCTGTATTTTTACCAGCCACAAACACTTCACTCAATTTTTCTTTTGGCTTAACCTCTTTCTTAGCCATTTTCTTCTCAAAACCAACACCTTTCTTTTTATAATTATTACCATGTCTCTTTTTATTACCATTGTTACCCACCCATTCATTTTTCTTTCCCGGGTTGTTTGACGGTTGTTGTTTAACAAAAGATTTTTTTCGGTTTTGATAGAAACGAATTATTGTTAACTTCTGAGAGATCAATTTCCATGAGTTTAAAAACTTTTTCAACCTTTTCCAGGTTCGCATTCTGAATCGGGTACTCAAAATCAGTATACAGTTTGTCAGTTCCGGTCATCGTGTAAACCACAATGATCGAATCGTCATCCAAAACTTTATCTGACTTTGGGATAAAATTATCAAGAAAGTTTCCGTCATCCTCAGAATCTGAACTGGAATTCTCCAAATGAGTTTTAACCGTTCCGAAATCAGTGTTAACACTCTCTTCATCCAACACTTGGTCTACAACTGTTTTAACCAGTTGTGACTCGTTTTCGGTGTCAGACGGAGAGAATGTAACATCTATGTTTTCCGGTAACTCATTCTCTTCTGTTCTCAGTTTGAGATTCAATGCCTCCTCCACCCCGTCTGGATATTTCTGAGAATAATGATTCCACATTGGGGGTGGAACATTTTTGAAAGCTGGTTTAACTTCAGTTTGTTGAGGAACGATTTGATCAATCACATATGAAGATGAAAGATAACTGATCAACTTTTTGTCGACTCTTTCTGTCTCAATACGCATCAGTTCAAGCTCCTTCTTTAGAGATGCGATTGTGTCCAGATGCATGTTAATCGATATTTGCTTATCCATGACCGTAGCTTTGAGCAAATTAGCAATTTTATCATTTTCTTTACTCTCAGTGTGAATCATTTTAATTGATCATGACAGAGTGTCATAAGCTTCTTTAACATCATTAAAATCAAATTTTAATTTTAATTTTTCGTTAAACTTTTTCAACTCTTGAAACTGTTTGTCTTTTTCAAGACAATCCATGCATGGTTTTAAACAGTTTTCGCATGGCTTTTCAAGAATTGGATCAACTTTTTCAAAACTATTTTCTTGTTTATCATTTTTACTTTCCGATTTACCAAACTCTCCGGACTCGGACTCAGATTTCTCTTCGGATTTGGACTCCACATTTTCTGATTTGTCATCGGACTCGGACTTCTCTCCAGACTCATACGTATCACAAGTCTCGATAATTGATTCCTTTTCAACTGACACTGACTCTTAAGTTGCATCTTTGGTCTCATTGTTATCAGAAGGTGTTTTAGTTTGTTCTACCTCTTGCAGCTTGACCATAAGAGCTTTGTCTGCTATTTCTTTCAAAGTCTCTTCGTTCATTTCCTTTGAGACATCAATGATCTCTTGAACCAGAGTTTGTTCAACTTCGTACTGTGGGCAGAAACCCATAGTTGGTTCACTGAAGAAACCTGCAAAAAGAATCAAACACATTAGCTGGCATTATGGATTTAAATGCATGAGTAATAACCTCCTGTTCAGACTGATAATAGTAGACCGCTGCTGCCTCCTCTTCTAGATCTGCAAAACTTTCTTCATTCACCATTTCACTGACTTCTTCAACTTCAGGAACACATTCCTCGATTTCCGGTTCCGGCTCTTCAACAATTTCAGCCATCATTGCAAGACCACCTCCTGGAACGTACTTATCCCAACTGAAACCTTCTGGAATCTTTTCGTCATCTTGATTCACCAAAAGAGCTTTTTCTATTTGTTTGGATTGACCGTTCTCAATTTGAGGTCGTGGATTGAATGGTTGTTGACTGTTTTTTTATAGATGGCCTGTCGGTAATAATCGTTGGCGAATGGATTCTGGTGGTTATTAACTTCTCTGTTCGGACATTCGCGCTTGAAGTGTCCCTTCTCTTTACACTTGAAGCAAGTCACCTTTGATTTGTCGAATCCAAGTTTAGGATCAGGACCTGCGAGACTACTTCTTTTGGTAATTTCCATGAACCTCTGAGCTCTTATCACAATGCTCGCCATACCCCATTTTATGTCGATGAGTTCCATTTCCTCGGGATCAATTTGATCGTAATCTTCTTTTGTCATGTCTGGATTACCAATTCGTCTGGCTACTAGACTCTCGTAAGACTCAAGTACAAAAGCTAGAAGTGCTATATGCTGCTTTACGGCTGTCTCGGTAAAATCTTGACCGTTCTTGATATTAACAGCAATATTGCACAGTATCCCATGACTATAACTCTGATTGTTCGAACCTGAAGAACTTTGAGAAGAAACCTCTTCTTGAGAACTCTGAACCTTAGGATTCGGTTCGTAATTTGGAAACGGTGAAAAGTTGGTGTTAGGCGTGCTTTGAGGTACTCCCGATGAAGATTCTACACTGAATGCCGTTTGAATCTTTGGACTTGGAGTAGATGTGGCAGATGAGTTTCCTTTGTAATAAAGCTGAACATCTTGCTGTACGTTTGCAGATTGCATTTTCCTCATCTTCCTAAGTTCAAGCTCATGAGCTTCAATTCTCTCGATAAACGTACTCAGATTGAAACCCACGTATTCCAAATTGTTCTTTAAAATCAATATGAACGTACCCCACCCTTCTTGTGGTAGTGCGTCAGCCAACTTATCAACCAACTCTTCGTCTGATTTATTTATACTCAAACGTTTCATCTCCACTACCAAGTGACAGTACCTCTCAATCAACTCTTTTGTTGATTCTCCTCTGATAGCAGTAAATATGTCGAATTCTTTTTTTAGTAGTGCCTTTTTGCTTTTGATCATTGCAACACTCCCAAGAAATTTGATTTTAAGAGAGTTCCAAATAGATTGCGCGTCACCCTGATGCTGTAACAGTACCAAAATGTCTTCCTTAATTGCCTGTTGCAATATACTGACCATCTTCTTCTCGGCTTTAAAACTGTCTTGTTCAGCCGCAGTTAACGTGTTAAGTGTTTTCGAAAGACCAGCATCATTCGTAGGAACTACATATTTCGTTTCAACTTTCAGCCAACATTCGAGGTGATTCGCCTGAACCCACGTGCGAAATCTATCCTGCCACTCCAAATAATCTTCAATGTTGAGCAGTTTCGGTGGTTTTTGTATGGTTCCTAGCTCATTCTCCATATTCACATTCTGGGCTATACGTGCTGGAGATTCAACAGTCATACCTCCTCCGAAAAACGCATTGTAAAACTCTTGATTATCCATTTTATACTTTTGAAAAATGTTTCGAAAAATTTCTAAGTTTTGAAAAATTAGACTTTCAAGCCAACTGGACTTTCACACTATCTGGATTTTCAAACGAACTGAATTTTAAATGATCTGAATTTTCAAACGAACTGTATTTCAAACGATCTGGACTATCCAAACGACTTGGATAGTTCTCTTCGTGCGAGGTGACAAACACTTAGTTAAAAAATTTCAGTTCGTGCGAAGTGACGCGACCTGATCACCCAAGTCGTACGGTCTAGTCCAATTCGTGCGATCTGGACAAGATTTTCAAACGGTCTGGTAAAAACTCAAACGATCTGGTTCATTTCACACGATCTGGACATCATTTTCACACGATTTGAACATTTTTGACATTTTGGATTAGTTTTAGTTCGATTTATGGTCTGTAACTTTGTATGATTGATCAAAATGATGTTTTACACCTAATATCCAAAATTCAGTCCATTTTGTCCGTGAATTCGTCTAGAAATCCAAGAAAGAGTAGAAGAATGTGATTCTAAACCGTTCAAAACACTGATATCAACAGATCTGGCTCATCCTGAGCTCTGATACCACTTGTAGGATCGATAAATCGTCCAATACGAGTCAATCAGAGTCAGATCTAGTTTCTAGAAAGGCGGAATCAGACTAGAAACCGTCAATCAGTGTTAGAATAGGAGTAGAAGAGTAGAAAGTCACTTTAAACATGTTCTTCATTCATATAAAACGTTTTCGTACAGAGAGAATTTTGACAGCACTTCGTGACCGAAATCTCCAGAAGTTACAAATGAAGAACTCCACTAGCCTATTTATAGGCTCTCCAGTCCGCACGAGATAAACTACCCAGTCCGTACGAACTGGACAAGTCCACTTCGTACGAACTGACTCATCAGATCATGCGACCTGGAATTTACACATAAACTTACATTTTCAAACACATTACATATACAACTAACACGACATAGACTGATGACGTAGGCGATAGACATTATGCATCAACAGTTTCCAGCATCTCTTGACATGATCGATCCTCTTGAATTTGTTCCTGAAACCTTTTTCTCAAAGACTGTTTGATACTTGAGTCAGAAGAGGATGTTGGGAGGTCTGCCATTTTTTTTATAAGATAAGATATAAGTGGTTTGAAATTGTGATAAAAAGATAAACTTTATAATAAAAGAAAAAGAACTGTAAAATTATTGATATGAATTATTGATATCAATTATTGAACTGAATTATTTGATATGAATTATTGAACTGAATTATAAAACACACTGTGCGAAATTACATATCATTACTTTTATAGCGTGCGAAATATTTAGCTCAACATGTTAAAGACTTTATAGTGTGCGAAATGTCCAACTCAAACATGCGAAATTACATCTTAAGACTTTATTGTGTGCGAAATGTCCAACTTAAACATGCGAAATTATTCTTATGATCCAATCTTTAATACCTGCGATATGTTAAAAACACATGTGATATGTTAAAATCACCATATAAAACCTGAAACATCTTACCTTCAATCTCGTTACAATCTAATAACATGAAAACACCTTCAAATCAAATAAAAATCCATCCTTCAACCGTAACCATCTGATGAAAAACCCAAAATAAACATCCTAAATGACGAATTCAGCATTTTCGGTATCGCCATATGTGTTAGGTATACCAATCAATCAAAAAACCACAAATCGAATCGATACGAACCATAATTAGATAGATGGTTTTGTAATGAACTCGTAATCTGCTTCATTGTTGACGGAATTCCCTAATTAGCCCTCGGATTATTGAACATAATGTCTGATATCCCCTTATCTAATACAAATGAATCAGGGACACGTGTATGGCTGTGGGAATCGCGTACGTAATGTAGGATTAGGGGATTTGTATTCTACACTTCCTCTCTCTATATATAGGGTAAGGTTCTAGAGTGAACACTAGGTTGAGAGTAAACTGTGTGAACTAATCTGGGCCATTGGATTACATCATCTAGAGATTTTTAAACAATGACAAGATTGTAATTATAATTTTGTAACTTCCCTTTAAAATAAATGACATAAGGGCATTTGCGTCTTTTGTAACTTGCATTTATTAAACAATATAATCAAAATCCCTAAAATCTCGCTAGTTTCCATATATACAAGATACATAGTTGTTAGTGTATACATATGTGTACAGTCTCGCTAGTATCAGTTTATACAAGATACACAAATGTTGGTTTATACACATGTGTACAGTCTCGCAAACTATCAGTTTATACGAGATACATATCTGTTAGTTTATAAACATGTGTATAGTCTCGCTGACTATCAGTTTATACAAGATACACAATTTTAGTTTATACACATGTGTACAAACTTTTATACATTTGTGTATTATATTCAGAAATGGTTACATATGTGTATATTAACAAGATATAGTATATTATGCATGCAAAAGAGTAGATTCATATAAAAATTATGAAATTAATGAAATCGAAACACGTCACATGTATGCAAAAATAAATAATTTCATCACATGTCCAAAAAATAGTTAATGCCCAAAAATAATAACAATTTCAATCTCAAAGAAAATTTTCAAAATTTATTGAGAATTATAATAGTTAAAAACAATATTTAAGTTAAAATTAAAAACAAAATCCATGGATAAAGAAATTAGTGCTACGAATATTTGGAAATTAAATAATTTAAAAACAGAATATTTCCAAAAAAACATTTGAAAAAAATAATAGTTTTGTCTTTATCATCTTCTTGAGTGATAAGAATACCTGCAATATTCATTAATTAACTTCAACATATGAGTTGAAGATATAGAATGATAATGTCGTAATCTATGATGGTCTACCAAAATTTAAAACACTTAAATTTTTTTATAACTAAAATAATGGAGAAATAATTAAAAATGAGAGAGAGAGAGAGAGAGAGAGAGAGAGAGAGAGAGAGAGAGAGTTAAGGGATGAGAAAATTAAGAGATTTTAATTAAACATACTTGGCTAATGTCAATCTTACTATTTTAATCTAAAAAATGATCAAAGGCCAATATTAGTTCACTCAGTTCACTCTTAAGAAGTTGTTCACTCTTGAACCTAATCCTACATATATATATATATATATATATATATATATATATATATATATATAGGGTGGGGTTCTAGAGTGAACACTAATCTATTTGCGAACTGAGTGAACAAATCTTGGCCATTGATTTACACACGTGGATGGCTAGGATTTCATCATCAAATCGCAATATACACTAGTGTATTTCATCATCAAATCCTGGCCATTGATCTACACACATGTATGGCCAGGATTAGTTCGCTCAGTTCGCAAACTACACTAGTGTTAACTCTTGAACCTAATCCTATATTTATATAGGGTGGAGTTAGTGTAAAAAGGAGTGGTTTGTGAGAAGTGTAAAAAGTGTTTTAAGCCCTTAAATCTTGTAGTTAATAGTTAAGATCAAGAAGGGCTTCAAATGTAAATTATGTTTTATTTTTTTTTACTAATTTGGCTAGATTAGGGGTAATAGTGTCTTTTTTATATTGTATTTTTTAATAAAGAAAATGCCATCAACTTTAATGCACATGCAAGTCCCACCCATCTTTTTTGAACGTCAATAAGTTTTTATACGTAACGTTTTTTAAAATAAATTATACCATAATAACGAGCTTTTTTTTATCTTTAATACGAGTCCCATATTGTTATATTTATATAGATAAAAAAAAGTAAGTATAGCATTACATGAAGCCTACTAGAATGAAGGTTTAAAACATCATATGAAGAACATATACTGGGATGCAGGTGTAGAACACCATGAATGCAGGTGTAAATGCATGTTTAAAACACCATGCGAAGAACATACGAAGAACACATACTGGGTTGCAGGTTTAAAACACCATGAATGCAGGATTAAAACACCATACGAAGAACAATTACTGGACTGCAGGTTAAAAACACCACACAATAGATTTTTGCATAGAACAGAAAAAACCCGTATTACAATGATAATGATAACTTCTTACGATCTTGAAGATTTATACGAGATGACAAATAAATCACAAATTCTTAAAAGATCTTAAAAAACAAATCAGAATCCTAAAATAACTCGCAGACGGTTATGGGAATATTTATCATTTAATTGAATTATTGAGTAAATTACTTTTTATCCTTTTGAATTACTATAACTCAAGGACACATGTTAGCCCCACAATATTTCTCACACTTCTCACACTCAAGCCGCTTTTTACAAGATCCTAAATCTATATATATAGGGGAAGGTTCAAATGAAAACCACTAGTTATCGCAAAAACTCGAATACTAACTAAAAAAGCCTAAAAAACATACCAAATTTTTTTTGCATACCAATTTTCGCTATTTTAGGTATATAAAAAAAAATTTTCAATTTTTTTTTGTAGTGCACATGTGTATGCGTATGTGTACTACACATGTGAATTATTACACATGTGCACTACAATTTTTTTTAAATTTTTTTATATACAAAAACTTGCGATTTTAATAAAAAATTGAAAAAAAAATTTGTGTGTTTTTTAGGCTTTTTTAGTTAGTTTTCGAGTTTTCGCGTTAAAAGTGGTTTTCATTTGAACCACCCCTATATATATATATATGTGTGTGTGTGTGTGTGTGTGTATAAATGTATATATATACCATTAGCAACTTAAGGTTGCTTTTAACGCTTTTATAAACGTCGTTTCAAATATCCCGCTTCTGGCCCACTATCGTGTCCCTTCGTCGACATAAAAGTGGATGATTCACTCAATAACCGCCATACGCAGACATCACCAAATAACAACACTTAACATTGGGTACGGTTGGAGAGTTGGCTTGGTGGTAGCGATGCTTGATGTTTCTGTCACCTGGAATGAGACCAATGGCACCGCCGTCGATTCCAATGATTTGACGTAGATCGGACTGAGAAATGAAGAGATAGCCGGCTGTGAGTCGCTGATTAACGGAAGTTCGTCGATTTGAAGGTCAACGTACTTGCATCATATAAAACTCGTCATTCCGGACTTGAAGGTTGGTCGACAGTCCGCTGAGTTGGACGGTCGGATCTTTCCGCAATCTCTAATATCACTCTCTCTGTATTTCTATCAATCCAATATGATTTTCATTTGATTTTATTTTTTTCTAGGTCCCTGTGGTTTTAATTTTGTGTAACACCTCGTAAAATCATACCCAATAAAAATAAAGACATGTGTCATGTAATGCAAACGTGTTATGAAAACGGATCCAGATAAAGATGTACGGTAGAAATTAAAAGTGTCGACATGTTAATTTATACCTCTGAGCGACCTATTAATAAATCCCTAACCATGATATATTTAATCAACATCTCTAATTATGCAAATAAATCTGGTTATCCTAAATAATAAATTGATTATAACCTAAGATATGAATCCAATGTGCATTCTTGGTATTTCCGACATTTAAAACCTCCCACAAAGATCCAAAGTTGTGTAAGTACATGCAAGGCATGCAAGGGCTGAAAACTTGGTCCCTTTACTGAAAAGAAACACAAGATTCGGACTTATAAGAAAAGTGTGGACAAGGCCTAAAAGTTGAAAAAAAATTTGTCGCTGGTCATCGGTTACGGACCGTAAGAGCTAAGTCTTACGGTCCGCAAGGAGATGCTTACGGACCGCAAAGGAATCTCTTACGGTCCGTAAGGCTGTCGCTGGCAGCAGAAATGGACAGCTGCCTGTTAAGCCAGTTCCACCGCCTTAGTTGAGTGGTTTTCGAAAATCAGGGGCCCTATAACTGGTTTTTAGCATCATAGGGGCACCTGGTAACATCTTGCAACATTTATAGACCTATGTGTGATGATCTTATGGAATTTAGCTCACTATATAAGAAGAACAAGTTGTAACATTTTGTCACTCATTTACAACTCACTTCAAGGGACTTCTCTGGAGTTTCTCTGATCAGCAACCAACTTCTCTTAGGTCCCTAATCATACTTAGGACTCTTGTAAGTGTCCTTAATCCTTTTTAATTCAGTTTAGCTTAGTTAATTAACTAAAAGTCAAACCGTCGTAATTAAGGTTTGACTTCGAGATTAATTAAAATTTGTTCAGTCAAATATCGAATTAAAAGTACCTATAAGTAGGTAATTATGTGGGTAATAAACCCTTAAAAGGATACTCTCTGATTCCCACTTTAAGTAGGTCAATTGTCGGGTCAAACATGATATTAAAAAGTCAACAGAAAGCTTAAATTCAAATTAATGCATAATTAGCAATGTAGAAGCTATGCAACCTGTTTTATCATTAATATAACTTGGTAATTAATGTAAGGACATGTCTAAACATGTTCAACCCGACAATTTTCAGTTTAGGCTCGGTTCGGGACCGAAAGTCGCATAGTTTGACTTCTGCTTTGACTTTCAGTTCTGACCCGTTTATGCATGGTTTAGAAATGCCTTAGAGTTTCATTTGCACCAGGATGTATGTTAGTATAACCCTCTGTGATTATAAGCCTTGGTTCAATAGTTATCCGATTCGTATGCATGTTCCCGTTAATTGCCTATATGTTGACTATTATGTCCATATAACCTTAAAACGTGATTTTTGAAATTGTAAAAGTGTAGGAACCTTAGTTACTGATTTATAAACGTGCACCAAAAATTTGACATCAGTTTGAGGTCTAGATTAAGAGTTATGCTCAATAGCGTAATTAGAAAGCTTTTGTTAATTAAACGGCATAATTAGCATATAGCCTAGTTTAACCCACTTTTTGATATCAAAATTTTTACCCAATGATGTAATATAATATTTTGGGATTTTTGAAGATTTTTAGTTAATTTTAGGCTGAGCATAACATAGGGTTGTAGCTTTAATTCGGTTAATGCCGGATCTGCCCTTTTGGGCTATAAAATAAATTTTACAAATCTTTTTGACCCCAAACCTTTTGCTACTGATTTTATATGATAAATAAATTATGTTAAACCTTCTGGAATAATGAAAATACCAGCTTTCTATATAAAACCCGGAAATGGCTCCAAATCGCCTTTTTAAGCATTTTTAACGCATAGTATTCATCAAAACTATTTTACACATATAAGGTTGATACCTACTGATATTTTAAGTATATTTTCATACTTTAACAGTAAGCTAAATTTTTAAAATCAAATTTCCAGATTTGACCTTTTTAGCCTAAGTGAAATTACCAAAATACCCCTAAGGTGCATAGTTTGGTTATAATGGATAAATTTCACATATAGTATCCTACTGTTATGATTTATAAAATAAGTATTTTTACTGATTACATCAGACCTATAACTCAGATTAATATTTAAACTCTTTTATAACCTTTTAAATGACCAAAATGCCCTTACGGGGCCTAGCTTGAGTCTAAATTCGTTTCGGGCATAATAGAAGATATCTTACTGATGTCACAACATATTTAAGGCATGTTAACTTAGGAAACCTGTATATGGCTCTTATGGTTACCTGTTACGCATCCTTCGCGCTCGATTCGGTTTATGTAACTAGTTTACATAAATTGACCGAAACGGGTCAAACCTTATCATTTTACTCTCAAAATCCAGAATGTGTTTAGTTTACCCATATTATACAAGTCTTCAAACTTGTCGGGTCTAAATCACATTCTATTCCGGTCTTCGCTTACTCATGCTTTTGAACCGAATCTTCCTTTAAAACTAACTGGTCTAAGTTAAGCTTAATTAAAGACCCGTTAGAAATCTAATGTGTTATTAAAAACCTTTGTTCCAGAATAGGAGACCCGGTAAAAGCTACACGCGCTTGCCATTGTGATTAATACTTGCAAAGGTAAATACTTTTAACTTATTTTCCCTATACGGGCTTGGGGTACGGTATATAAAATACCGCTTGGTCGGACATTGCATCTTTAATTGTATGAAGGTTAAATCATTGAAATGTCCTGTTTGAAAATGTTTTGTTGCTTAAAGCCTTTGGGGGGTTAATAACCATGTCCCGGATATCCTTGGCATCATTTTACGAAATGGCCACGACCTAAGCACGGGGTGTAGGCGTACACCCGTCAGTGCCTAAATAAATAATGTGGTGTGTCTATTGATCTTTAACCCGGCACAAACCGGGCTACTGAACGCATAAGAAACATGTAATTCTTTTACAAGTATTATATTCAAATAATTATCCCAAGTTATAAAAAGTTTTGTGCCACGTGCATTCAAATCAATTTTATTAAACCTTTTCAAAATGAGTCAGTTAATTGTATTTACCAGTGTAAACTGACGTATTTTCCCAAAAAGGTTAAGTGCAGGTACTACTCGAACTAGGCTGGCTTTCTCCTAGCGTCCACAATAAGTCTCGCAAGCTTGGATGTCATAAAACTGTTGAACAATGTTTCCTTTTTATTTTTGATCCGCCTGTGGATCTGTTTCAACTATTTGTGATACTTAATATTACAATTTATTAAAGTTGAAATGAATCTATCTTTTGCTTCCGCTGTGCATTTAAATATTGTGTTGTTTGACTATGATGATATCAACTACGTCACGATACTCCCCACCGGGCCCACCGGTAATACGTGGAAATATCGGGGTGTGATAGGTTGGTATCAGAGCCAACACTGAGTGAATTAAACACTAGCCTTTTGTGTTTAATCTCAGTTACGCAATTGCACATTCCTCAAAATTTTCGAGTCTAGACAAAGAACATAGGACAAATCCTGTTTTTGTTTTATTTCTGTCTTTTATATTTTCTTTGTTGTTATCTGTGTTTATGTTGACAGGTTTAAATATGCCGCCAAGATTCTTTAGGAGAAAAGGAAAGGCACCTATAGCAGGCCACGACCAGGAGGCTGCGCCTTCTCAAAGACGAACCTCACCTATTCCTATTAGCACCAGTCCACAGGGAGACTGGAGGGCGCATCTGTAGCCAGCGAGACGGTCTGTCTCGTTAGCTTCGTCACCTTCTTACCTTCACTCATTTGGACCCCATTCAGAAAATGAGCCCGAAAACCCACAGCCTTCATTTATCCCTCTCCAGCGGTCCAACTCACGCCATTCCTTTGATAACCCATCCCATATCTTCCGAAGCCGGTTCAACCCGGCAAACTACCTTGAAGAACCAGTGGGTGTTATCCCATTGGGACCGGAAGATCACTTTTCTGAAGATCACGCCATGGATATGGATGAGGATACTGACCCTACCGAACCACCGACCGGTACCCCCATGCATCCTATTGAAATCTCAGATGGATCATCCTTCCAGGGATCACCCTACCGTGGTACTGATAGTTACCAAGCAAGGTTCAACCAGTACGAATGGTACTTTACACCCTCTTACCATTCGTCGCCCACCAGCATCAGCAGCAACATGATCCTTTAGGGGATTCACGCTTTGTGGCAGTTACTCCGCCACCACCACCGCCAGTTCAGCAGCCTCCTAAGCCACCGAGGTGAAGGAGAACGAACGCACGGATGTCCGTGCAAGGAAGAGGAGTGCATATCAGCACCCCACAACCATCGAGTGGCAGCCACTACCCGCCGCTCCGAGAAGATCAGTTCATGGGGTGACCTTCAAACCCCAACCCGGAAGTGAACTCTGCACCTATCATGCCACCACCGTTGGGTTTTGACAACCCAATTCCTACGTACGCTGGCCCAGCAACGTATAATCCTTTTGAGCAACCTGCTCACACCAGCTTCAATTATGCTGAGATCGACCCATACCTGGCGGCGTGGAACTACAATGCTCTTAACCCCGAAGGGCCCTACGGAGCTCCTTGGGGAGTTGGATACCCAGCTTACGGATACCAACAACAGCCATCTCTTTGACCTCCTCATCAGCCGCAGCCGCAGGTACCACAGTTTTCCCTGCCAGAACGGGAGGAAATTCTCCAAAGACTGGACCAGGTTGAACAGGAAGTTCATAGAGATCGCAGGGAACGACAAGGTTTCTTCAAGGGATTAGCAAGTTTAATAAAAGGAAAGAGCAAGAAGGACCATTGAAACCTTCAGATTGTTGGTTGTATTTCCTTGTTTTCAGTTAAGCCCCTGCGTGGGCCTGTCTTCCTGTTTTAACCCCTGCGTGGGTATGTTTTGTTTGTTAAGACCCTGCGTGGGCAAGTCTTTTATTTGACCCCTGCGTGGGTATGTTTGTTTGTTTAAGCCCCTGCGTGGGCATGTTATTTCGGTAGAAGTCCTGTTAGGGCAGACTCGTATTTTTAAATTATGTGATGGAATGGTTAGTTTAAATTTTCATTTTATTAATTATATGCATAAATATAAAAAGGTGAAATAAATAGAATAACATTCCTACTAAAAGATCTACCATTATAATAAAATGGCAAAATCTAAAAAGGACAGACCTGGCCATGTGTCACCTTAAGACAGGGCCAAGATGGTAGTTCCACAAGTAGATTCAGATCCATATTAACATCTCAATTTAAAAATTGTTCTGCGTTAAATGTTAAAAAGAATCTTAAAAGGTAAAACCTAGCTTGTATGTCATTATAAGACCTGGCCAATATGGTAAAACCTGTTTTAAAAGATTCAAATCCCTGTTAACATCTGCAAACATGTTAACATTCTGGGCTAATGTGATCCGCAAAATCACACATGTCACCCTTGTGTTAAATTATCCCAATTCTTTATTATTAACTAAACATCCGATTGTGATGTAATGCCTACGGGCTATAATTATTGTTACATAAGACAAAAGACAGTCGTAGATTATAAACTCCCTGTCAAGAAAGGTGATTGGATTCAAACCTTAATGCCTCGATTCCATAAAATCTGGGCTTATGAACCAAACTTGTCCACGTGACTAGGCCTTTTGTGCCATTACTAACCTTTAATTTAGGATTATGATAAAGATCCTGAATAATTATATATTTAACAAATTAACTAAAATGGCTATTAAAACCATGGTTAATAAATCGTCAAGAACGATAGTACTGTTTAGGCTTCTAAATAAACCTTGTCCTTACTTTCTTTATGTAGCAATTAAAGCTACATGACTAGGTCAGAAGAGGGAAATAGTCATCCGGTGGAAAACCATGAATATACTAAGATACATGTGACTGGTGCGGAGCTGCAAGCATTAGTAGATAATGCTGTTACAAAAGCTATAGAGCGGCAGTATAACGAATCAAGCGGGACCCGAAGTAGGACCCTATCCGCACCGCATTCCAAGCCTAAGACTCAATCAGAGGCTCACAGCAAGCCACCCTCTAAGAAAGATGAGCCAAAGAGGGATGATGATCGACATTCCTCAAACCAAAACAGTGTTCCATCCAAGAGGATAGTATTTGATGATAAACCACGTAACAAGTCCTGTACTTATAAATACTTTGTTTCTTGTAAACCCCGGGATTTTACTGGTGAAAAAGGGGCAGTTGATTGCATGACATGATTGGACGAAATGGATACCGTGGTTGATATCAGCGGGTGCGCCGATAAGGATGTAGTAAAGTTTGTATCTCAGTCATTCAAAGGCGAGGCACTAGCTTGGTGGAGATCTTTGATCCAAGCTACAGGGAAAATCCCCTTATACAATCTGACCTGGGAGCAGTTTATGATGTTGATCAAGGAGAACTACTGCCCTCAGCATGAGGTTGAGAAGATTGAATCTGATTTCTTGTCTTTGGTTATGAAGAACCTGGATTGCCAAGCCTACCTTACCAGCTTCAATACAATGTCAAGGTTGGTTCCTTATCTTGTGACACCTGAACCCAAGAGGATAGCTCGTTTCATCAGGGGTTTAGCCCCAGAAATCAAGGCCAGTGTGAAGGCCTCTAGACCAGCTACTTTTTGGTCTGCAGCTGATATATCATTGTCCCTTACTTTGGACGCGGTCAGGCAGAGATCGCTAAGGAACACCGATGCCGAAAAGAGGAAGCGTGAGGATGACAACTCACGACATTCAGACAAGAGACATAAGGGAAACCATGATCACAAAAAGAGTTCGGGATCCAAGAAAGATAGTCATCAGTCAGGTGATAAACCCAAGTGTAAGGTTTGTAAGAAGCACCATTTTGGGAGGTGCAGACTCGAGTCGAAATCCCAGTCACAGCCAAGGGCATGTGGGATTTGCAAGTCTTCTGAGCACAAGACCTTAGACTGTAAGAAAATCAAGGATGCTACGTGCTATAGCTGCAATGCAAAAGGGCACATCAGGTCTAACTGCCCAAAACTTGCAAAGAAGACTGAGGATGGAAAAAAGACCAATGCTAGGGTCTTCAGGATGGATGCAAAGGAAGCTGTTCAGGACGACAATGTGATCACAGGTACCTTCCTCATAAATGATGTTTATGCGAGAGTGCTATTTGATTCAGGAGCTGATAAATCTTTTGTAGATAATAAGTTTTGTAAGTTACTGAATTTACCTGTTAAAACCCTAAGTGTGAAATATGAGGTGGAATTAGCTGATGGCACCTTAGAAACCGCCTCAACCGTATTAGATGGATGTTTCATATTCATTAGGAACCACTCCTTTCCACTATCCTTACTTCCTTTAAAGTTAGCCGGTTTTGACATCGTTTTAGGCATGGACTGGTTATCTCATAACCAGGCCCAGATCGTATGCAACAAGAAGCTAGTGGTGATCAAGACTCCATCTGGTGAGCCACTCACCATTCAGGGAGTTACACAGTATGGACTGCCTGAGCAGGTGTCTATGCTCAAGGCCTCTAGGTGTTTGAAGAAGGGTTGTGTCATCTATATGGCACAAGTGACCATTGATGAGCCGAAACCTAAGATTGAGGATATCCCTGTCATTTCTGAATACCCCAAAGTTTTCCCTGAAGAACTACCTGGTTTACCACCAGATAGACAAGTAGAATTCAGAATTGACATCATCCCTGGATCTGCGCCTGTCGCAAGAGCGCCTTATAGGTTAGCACCAACGGAAATGAAGGAATTAAGGACTCAACTAGATGATTTGCTAGCTAAAGGTTTTATTAGACCAAGCTCGTCTCCTTGGGGAGCGCCAATTCTATTTGTCAAGAAGAAGGATGGATCGATGCGTCTGTGCATCGATTACCGTGAGCTTAATAAGGTTACTATCAAGAATAGGTATCCTTTGCCCAGGATCGAGGATCTGTTCGATCAATTACAAGGGGCAAGTTACTTCTCCAAGATTGACTTAAGGTCAGGCTATCATCAACTGAAGGTTAAAGATGAAGATGTACACAAGACTGCATTTAGGACTCGTTATGGTCATTACGAGTTCCTAGTGATGCCTTTTGGGCTCACTAATGCACCTGCCGCATTCATGGACCTCATGAATCGCGTCTGCAAGCCCTACTTGGATAAATTTGTCATCGTCTTCATTGAAGACATCCTCATTTACTCAAAGAACCAAGCTGACCATGAAAAACATCTTCGCTGTATACTTAAACTTCTACATCATGAGAAACTCTACGCCAAATTTTCGAAGTGTGAATTTTGGCTTCGAGAAGTCCAATTCCTTGGACATGTGGTTAGTGAGCGTGGTATCCAAGTGGATCCCGCTAAGGTGGAAGCGGTTATGAACTGGCAAGAGCCGAAGACGCCCACTGAGATTCGCAGCTTTCTAGGGCTAGCAGGATACTACAGACGATTTATTGAAAACTTCTCAAGAATTGCAGCACCCCTGACTTTACTCACCCGCAAGAATAACAAGTTTGACTGGGGGCCTAAGCAGCAAGAATCTTTCGATATTTTGAAGCAGAAGTTGAGCAATGCTCCTGTATTAACGTTGCCTGATGGAATTGATGAGTTTGTAGTATATTGTGATGCATCGCACACCGGAATGGGTTGTGTGCTTATGCAGAAAGGCAAAGTCATTGCCTATGCTTCACGACAGTTAAAGGTGCACGGAAAGAATTATACCACCCATGACTTGGAGTTGGGTGCCATTGTATTTGCACTAAAACTTTGGAGACATTACTTGTATGGAACCAAGTGTGTGATCTATTCAGATCACAAGAGCCTTCAACACTTGTTTAATCAGAAGGATTTAAACATGAGGCAGCGACGTTGGATGGAAACTTTGAATGATTATGACTGTGAAATAAGATACCATCCAGGCAAGGCAAATGTGGTAGCCGATGCCTTAAGCCGGAAGGAAAGAGTGAAGCCTATAAGGATCAATGCCAAGAGCATTGAGATAAAGAATAGTTTGAACGAAAGGTTGTTAGCTGCACAGAAGAAAGTTGTGCTAGAAGCTAACTATCCTGATGAAAAGCTAGGAGTAACTGAAGAGCAGTTATCCTATGACAAGGACGGAATCCTAAGGTTAAATGGACGAATATGGGTTCCAGTATATGGAGGACTTCGGGATGTTATCCTCCAGGAATACCACAGTTCCAAATATTCTGTTCATCCTGGAGCTGGTAAGATGTACCAGGATCTAAAGGCAAACTATTGGTGGATAGGCTTGAAAAAGTCTATAGCTGCCTATGTAGCTAAATGTTTGACGTGCGCGTAAGTCAAAGCTGAACACCAAAAGCCGTCAGGTTTGCTACAACAACCTGAACTTCCCACATGGAAGTGGGAGATGGTGACAATGGATTTCATCACCAAGTTGCCAAAGACCAGGAAAGGAAATGATACTATATGGGTAATAGTAGATAGACTGACTAAGTCAGCACATTTCCTACCCATTAAGGAGACTTATAGCTCCGACATGTTAGCCCAATTGTACGTAGATAAGATCGTATCTCTGCATGGCGTACCAGTGTCAATTATCTCTGATAGAGATACCAGATACACATCACATTTTTGGAAAATTTTCCAATAATCTTTGGGCACACGCTTAAATTTTAGTACGGCTTACCATCCACAGACGGATGGGCAGAGTGAGCGAACCATCCAAACTTTGGAAGACATGCTTCGTGCATGTGTGATTGATTTAGGTGGTAGTTGGGATAACCACCTGCCATTGATCGAGTTCTCCTATAACAATAGCTACCATACGAGTATTAAGGCTGCGCCTTTTGAGGCATTATATGGTAGAAAATGCAGAACGCCTATTTGTTGGGCGGAGGTAGGAGAAGTTCAGTTATCAGGACCTGATTTAGTCTTTGAAACGACGGACAAGATTGTTCAGATTCGTGATCGCCTGAAAGCTGCCAGGGATAGGCAGAAGAGTTATGCTAATAAAAGGCGAAAACCTCTAAAGTTTGAGGTTGGTGATAAAGTTTTGCTTAAAGTATCACCCTGGAAGGGAGTGATGCGATTTGGTAAGAAAGGTAAGTTAAGCCCAAGGTATATAGGACCATTCGAGGTTATCGAATGTGTTGGGTCAGTGGCTTATAAGTTGAACTTGCCTGAAGAGCTCAGTGGTATTCACAATGTATTCCACATCTGCAATCTGAAGAAATGTCTAGCAGATGAATCGCTAGTTATAACACATACAGACGTACACATTGATGAGAGCTTGAAATTTGTGGAAAACCCTTTGTCGATTGAGGATCGACGGGTTAAGAAGCTTCGGAGGAAGCATGTACCTATTGTAAAGGTCAAATGGGATGCCCGAAGAGGTCCCGAGTACACGTGGGAGGTGGAGTCCACCATGAAAGAAAAGTACCCTCAATTGTTTCAGTAAATCTCGAGGTCGAGATTTCTTTTAAGGGGGTGAGGATGTAACACCTCGTAAAATCATACCCAATAAAAATAAAGACACGTGTCATGTAATGCAAACGTGTTATGAAAACGGATCCAGATAAAGATGTACGGTAGAAATTAAAAGTGTCGACATGTTAATTTATACCTCTGAGCGACCTATTAATAAATCCCTAACCATGATATATTTAATCAACATCTCTAATTATGAAAATAAATCTGGTTATCCTAAATAATAAATTGATTATAACCTAAGATATGAATCCAATGTGCATTCTTGGTATTTCCGACATTTAAAACCTCCCACAAAGATCCAAAGTTGTGTAAGTACATGCAAGGCATGCAAGGGCTGAAAACTTGGTCCCTTTACTGAAAAGAAACACAAGATTCGGACTTATAAGAAAAGTGTGGACAAGGCCTAAAAGTTGCAAAAATTTTTGTCTCTGGTCATCGGTTACGGACCGTAAGAGCTAAGTCTTACGGTCCGCAAGGAGATGCTTACGGACCGCAAAGGAATCGCTTACGGTCCGTAAGGCTGTCACTGGCAGCAGAAATGGACAACTGCCTGTTAAGCCAGTTCCACCGCCTTAGTTGAGTGGTTTTCGAAAATCAGGGGCCCTATAACTGGTTTTTAGCATCATAGGGGCACCTGGGAACATCTTGTAACAAATATAGACCTATGTGTGATGATCTTATGGAATTTAGCTCACTATATAAGAAGAACAAGTTGCAACATTTTGTCACTCATTTACAACTCACTTCAAGGGACTTCTCTGGAGTTTCTCTGATCAGCAACCAACTTCTCTTAGGTCCCTAATCATACTTAGGACTCTTGTAAGTGTCCTTAATCCTTTTTAATTCAGTTTAGCTTAGTTAATTAGCTAAAAGTCAAACCGTCGTAATTAAGGTTTGACTTCGAGATTAATTAAAATTTGTTCAGTCAAATCTCGAATTAAAAGTACCTATAAGTAGGTAATTATGTGGGTAATAAACCCTTAAAAGGATACTCTCTGATTCCCACTTTAAGTAGGTCAATTGTCGGGTCAAACTTGATATTAAAAAGTCAACAGAAAGCTTAAATTCAAATTAATGCATAATTAGCAATGTAGAAGCTATGCAACCTGTTTTATCATTAATATAACTTGGTAATTAATGTAAGGACATGTCTAAACATGTTCAACCCGACAATTTTCAGTTTAGGCTCGGTTCAGGACCGAAAGTCGCATAGTTTGACTTCTGCTTTGACTTTCAGTTCTGACCCGTTTATGCATGGTTTAGAAATGCCTTAGAGTTTCATTTGGACCAGGATGTATGTTAGTATAACCCTCTGTGATTATACGCCTTGGTTCAATAGTTATCCGATTCGTATGCATGTTCCCGTTAATTGCCTATATGTTGACTATTAAGCCCATATAACCTTAAAACGTGATTTTTGAAATTGTAAAAGAGTAGGAACCTTAGTTACTGATTTATAAACTTGCACCAAAAATTTGACATCAGTTTGAGGTCTAGATTAAGAGTTATGCTCAATAGCGTAATTAAAAAGCTTTTATTAATTAAACGGCATAATTAGTATATAGCCTAGTTTAACCCACTTTTTGATATCAAAATTTTTACCCACTGATGTAATATAATATTTTGGGATTTTTGAAGATTTTTAATTAATTTTAGGCTGAGCATAACATAGGGTTGTAGCTTTAATTCGTTTAATGCCGGTTTTGCCCTTTTGGGCTATAAAATAAATTTTACAAATCTTTTTGACCCCAAACCTTTTGCTACTGATTTTATATGATAAATAAATTATGTTAAACCTTCTGGAATAATGAAAATACCATCTTTCTATATAAAACCCGGAAATGGCTCCAAATCGCCTTTTTAAGCATTTTTAACGCATAGTATTCATCAAAACTATTTTACACATATAAGGTTGATACCTATTGATATTTTAAGTATATTTTAATACTTTAACAGTAAGCTAAAGTTTTAAATTCAAATTTCCAGATTTGACCTTTTTAGCCTAAGTGAAATTACCAAAATACCCCTAAGGTGCATAGTTTGGTTATAATGGATAAATTTCACATATATTTAGTATCCTACTGTTATGATTTATAAAATAAGTATTTTTACTGATTACATCAGACCTATAACTCAGATTAATATTTAAACTCTTTTATAACCTTTTAAATGACCAAAATGCCCTTACGGGGCCTAGCTTGAGTCTAAATTCGTTTCGGGCATAATAGAAGATATCTTACTGATGTCACAACATATTTAAGACATGTTAACTTAGGAAACCTGTATATGGCTCTTATGGTTACCCGTTACGCATCCTTCACGCTCGGTTCGGTTTATGTAACTAGTTTACATAAATTGACCGAAACGGGTCAAACCTTATCATTTTAATCTCAAAATCCAGAATGTGTTTAGTTTACCCATATTATACAAGTCTTCAAACTTGTCGGGTCTAAATCACATTTTATTCCGGTCTTCGCTTACTCATGCGTTTGAACCGAATCTTCCTTTAAAACTAACCGGTCTAAGTTAAGCTTAATTAAAGACCCGTTAGAAATCTAATAGGTTATTAAAAACCTTTGTTCCAGAATAGGAGACCCGGTAAAAGCTACACGCGCTTGCCATTGTGATTAATACTTGCAAAGGTAAATACTTTTAACTTATTTTCCCTATACGGGCTTGGGGTACGGTATATAAAATACCGCTTGGTCGGACATTGCATCTTTAATCGTATGAAGGTTAAATCATTGAAATGTCCTGTTTGAAAATGTTTTGTTGCTTAAAGCCTTTGGGGGGTTAATGACCATGTCCCGGATATCCTTGGCATCATTTTACGAAATGGCCACGACCTAAGCACGGGGTGTAGGCGTACACCCGTCAGTGCCTAAATAAATAATGTGGTGTGTCTATTGATCTTTAACCCGGCACAAACCGGGCTACTGAACGAATAAGAAACATGTAATTCTTTTACAAGTATTATATTCAAATAATTATCCCAAGTTATAAAAAGTTTTGTGCCACGTGCATTCAAATCAATTTTATTAAACCTTTTCAAAATGAGTCAGTTAATTGTATTTACCAGTGTAAACTGACGTATTTTCCCAAAAAGGTTAAGTGCAGGTACTACTCGAACTAGGCTGGCTTTCTCCTAGCGTCCACAATAAGTCTCGCAAGCTTGGATGACATAAAACTGTTGAACAATGTTTCCTTTTTATTTTTGATCCGCCTGTGGATCTGTTTCAACTATTTGTGATACTTAATATTACAATTTATTAAAGTTGAAATGAATCTATCTTTTGCTTCCGCTGTGCATTTAAATATTGTGTTGTTTGACTATGATGATATCAACTATGTCACGATACTCCCCACCGGGCCCACCGGTAATACGTGGAAATATCGGGGTGTGACATTTTGTTGTCATTTTCATCCAAAATCAAAATCTGGTCAGATTTTTCTGTTAACATCCAACTTTTTTTTTGTCTTTTTCCTCCCCTTTAATGAATGACAAAATAGTGTTTTAACGTTTTATTATAACAAATTAAAAAAAATCTGACCATTTTGCCCATCATTAAAAGAGAGGAAAAAGACAAAAAAAAACTGGATGTTAATTGAAAAATCTGACCTGATTTTGATTTTAGATGAAAATAGCAACAAAATTGAAACCACAGGGACCGAGATTTAAAAGGTTTGAGTTTTGGACTAAAGTGACAAAAGTGATCAAACCTTAGGGACCATTTTGGCAGTTTACTCTTTTTTATAAAACCAGTTGATGGTTGTGGTTTTCTTTTTATGTTTTTTAATAAAACCAGTCGAAGTTTTTTAATAAAACCAGTCGAAGGTTTTTAATAAAACCAGTTGATGGTTTTTAAAATGATAATGATTAAATATAGTTATTAGTTATGTTAGCAGCAAAAGTGATGCAGCTATTAGGTTTATGAGGAAATAACATGTTTTGTCATTTATGTTTACACCACTTTGCAGGCGATGTCATTTAGCGCAAAAGTTTGCAAGTTTTGTGCTTTAGGCTAAACCAAGTTAGATTTTTATGTTAAATCATATTAGACAAGGTTAATATGGTCTTTTTGCTCTTTATTTAATATTATTTTAAAAAATAAAAAAAACTATTTAAATTTCTCTCTCTACCACTCTCTCTGACTCAACTTCACCCACCACGACCACCACCAACCGATCTCCACCACCGCAATCTTCACCGACACCAACCACCCCACCCCAGCCTTCACCGCCACCATTCCCATCTACCAACCACCACCAATTCCACCGCACCACCCCAACCCCACTGCACCCACCGTCACCACCACACCAATTCCATCAAACCCTTACATTTTCTCTCTACCGATCGGACATGCTTGTGCTTGTTTCCAATAGAATCGAGCCCAACAAAATTTTTTTAACGACTTATCACACCCATATTCTTATTATTCCTTCCTTCACACACTTCCCTTGTGTTCTACCTCCGGAGACCTTTTTCACTCGCCAGAAACTTCTGGTTATCGGTGTTTGCATGATACTCTGACAATCCTAAATAACAACTGCAACTTTCTCTATTTATTCATCGAAATTTCATACAATATTCAACAGAGCTCGAGGTGATTTTGTAGTTACATTCATTTGTTGAAATTCGGTGTAATTTTTAATGATTTACCAGTGGTAGAAGGCAAGGGAAGTGTGTGAAGGTTGGTGGTGGGAGGTTGTGGTGGCAGCTGGAGGGTAATGGTGGGAGGTTGTGGCAGTGGGTCTTGGTGGTGGGAGGTGGAGGTGGTGGTGGTAATGGGTGAAGAAAGAGAGAGAGAGAGAGAAAGCGAGAGAGAGGAGGGAGAGGAGAATGTGTGATAGAAAGACAGAGAGAAAACGAAGTCAATAAGGGCATTAAGGTTTTTAGGAAAACGTGGGATCAAAACGTTGACACACAACATGCACCTTTGATCAATAAACCAATGGTCAAGGTCAAAATAAACACTATTCATAACTTTGTAATTTTAATAGATACTATAATATAATATAGTTTTTCCACCTTTATATTGTAACGTCTCGCTTTTCGCAGCTTTCCATTTTTAGAAAGATTGTATCGTATTTCTATTTTTGGAAACTCGTTTCCTTTGTAATCGTATTTCGTTTCAAACCATTATAAGTCCGAGACTTCAATCGTAATGAAATTCATCTTTGGTGTGAAATATTCGTTGTTTATACATTGATACGTGCATTCGTTTGATACGTGATTCGTAATTCGCATAAACGTAAGTTTAACTCGTAAACAATGATCGTGTATTCGTAATTCTTAAACCTTCCATACATTCAAACACTTGGTTATTCGATTATAAGATTAAGTTATATGATTTTCATTTGATTAATACAAAATACAAATCATACGTACTTGTTACATTTGATATACTACACACACTTATACATCACACTTTTTGTCTAATTAAATCATGTTTTTATTCATGTTAGGCCTTGTTACAAGTTAGGTAAACATTGTTACATCATAAATACATAATGTACCTCACAAATATGTAACATATGTCGACAAAAAAAATTAAAAATAATAAACCTGCCAACAGTTCCGATCGCAGGTTTGGGGCTGGTTTAATTGTTTTTTTAATGATCAACACCCACCTAATTTCATTCAATGCTCACCTAACTTAAACCGTAATTACTACCCTATAAATACCCCCTTGTTCCAGCCATTTTACCACTTTTGTAACACTCAAAACACTCTCAAATCTCCCCTAAACTCAGCTGAGTTTCAACAAGTTCAACAGAAAGTGAGTTTCAACTCACTTCTTCTTCTATTTCTACCTTGTTCTTTCTTCTAAAACACTTGGATAACCTCTAGGCAGGTTTTCACAAGTTTGCTTAGGCAAACTAAGATGAAACCTCACCATTGTTGAGGCCCAAAGTGCACTAAACTTTCTGCTTGTTTTTATCTTTTTATATGTTCATGTTTTGATAGAAAACTTGGTGGAATCTTGTTCCCACCAAGCTCACAACTTAGTCTATGGTTGTGGGTTTGTGTTTAGGGGATTTCCATCAAAGTTTTGGGTTCAAAAACCCATTTAAATCATGTTTATACATGGTTAATCAATGATGAAAACAAGCACAGGTTATCATCATCCATATGATGAACTTGTGACTTGTGAAGTGTGAACAAATGGAAGCCTTGGCTTCCTAAACTAAGTTCCACTCCTTCATTTGAGCCTTGTGAACACTCTTGTGACTTGCTAGAATAGATTTACTTTCTTGTTATTCATGACCCTCCGAATCATCATTTTGATGGTTTGTGTAGTGGCGAATCCTTATTATTCATGAGCCTCCGAATCATCCTTGTGATGATTTATGTAGTGGTGAATCCTTGATATTCATAACCCTCTGAATCGTCCTTGTGATGATTTGTGTAGTGGTGAATCCTATAAAGAGGTTAATCTTCCATACTTGACATACATGATTATTCTTGATTGGACTTAGTCTAGGTTATTATATTTATAACTATATAAGTATATAAACTATATAAACATGGATGAATTTGTGATGATAAGCAAGTCATGTTTATTCATCATAAACTGAGGCTATAACAACCCTCCTAAAACCCCTTAACACATCCCTAACATTCCTATTATACCTCATATATTCGTTAACGGACCTATATAACATTAATATTTATAAAATTCAAATAAATAAACAATTAAGGAGCCTTGTGGACCGCGACGGGTGAGACACAAGCGTCTCGCGGGGCGCGACAGCCTATATTTGTCGGACACATAATGGTGCCATGTGTCCTAGCTCGTGGCAGGTCTACATAAGTGGCTCGCGGCCCGCGATAGGCTTGGCCTGTGGCGTCGCGGGGCTCGACGGGGTCGGTTTTCAGCCTATAAAAGGGGTCGAGAGCTCAGTTGTTCGATATTCAAAACTTTCTTTCTCTCTCAGACACTATAATAGCCATTATACTGGGGAAATAATACCCCTAAAAACGAAGCTCTGCCTCGTTGTAAGTATTATAACCGCCGATCACGTATTTGTTACCCTACCCGATTGATCTAGGGCTCCGTAACGCATGTCAAGGCTCTGCCTGACTTAGTTTGTTGGAGTTCTGTCTCGTGTTGTACGGCTAATGTGATTTGGGTTATCTTCCTAACACGTGTGCATTGTTTAATTTTTAATAGATAATAACCAGGAGCTTCACCAGGAAGATTAAGTTTTACCTAAGTATACAATGTGAGCACATCTTGCTTTTTGTCACCTTTTTGTAAATCTTTTTGTGAGTCAAAATATTTTACCAGATCTCAAATATAATTAACAGTGATTGAGTCTATTTATTCTGCAATTGCTGCCGGTATGTTGGGGTTTTGTATACATTGCTTTAATCCGTTACTATTGGACAAAGAGGTAGCCAATGAGTAACATGACCCACAAGTCAGGTATTAACAGTACTGAATGAGTAACTGTGTAGATATAAACATTGTAATCGCTCTTAATACTGTGAAATTATAAAACTGTTTTGATTAAACTGGGATGCACTCGCCAGTATTTCTTGCTGATAAAACCTTTTTAAAACGTGTTTCAGGTAACTTAATGTGAAGCTAATAGAAGCCAGCTGGAAAGCACTGAAGGCTTAGAAAAGTGGCTATAAAAGTTAACTAAATATAAAAGGAGATTTTGTTTTCAATAAATTAGGGTTTATCTCTGCGAATGTATTATAATGGAAAACTTGGGTTTTATCCCATTTACTTAATATATATATAAAAAGTTTGGTGTTTTAACTCTCATAAACATATTTCCTAACTACGGTCCTGATGTCTCATTTCTGTTGCCAAATTAATTAACACCAATACCACCTGCTCTGAGTAATCCCGCGGCCGCCCGTTCCAGGGGCAGGGGTCGGGGGCTCCGACAGAAGGTGGTATTAGACATACAGCCACTGGTTTAAGCTAATGAAGTGTTCTACTGACACTTAAATTTCAAATAAACTGTGTTAGGAAATAATTTATGTGATTATGTGTAATTATGTATATTATTGTTTTGTGTTATTTGACAATTTGTTAGTTTACAGTATGAGTGAGCAAGGTACATCCGACGCTTATCATCAATTAGCTAGTTCCCCAAAAGATGAAGGAACCACATCTCAGCCAAATCCCTTAAGATACTCACCTGATACTGAGGAAGGAATATTTATTTTTAAGGAACAGTTAGAGGAGCCGTTCCCTTCTAAAAAGAGAGGATGATTTAGTAGAGGATTGCATGAGAGGAGGAAAAGAATGAAGAAATTACAACAACAGAGGGCGTTAGTGAAAGCAAATGGGGAAGTAAATGCACAAACTCAGGAAGCAGTCAATAGACCACTGTGGGAAGAGGAACTTGATATGTAGTTAGCAGACTTCCATATGCTAGCCACTACAACAGTAGACTCTAATCTAAACCAAATAGCTGAACCACCACTGTTACCCTTATTCCCAGACCAACAAATGCTAGAACCAAACCAGGAAGACCGGTTCCCGATCCCAGCATTCGACACTGATGAATTTCCTAGGATCCCAACCCCAAACCCTTTAGAATATGACCCATGGTTTGTTGACAATAGGTCATATTCGGCATTATATACTCCCGAATAACCAGTGCCAGCCCCACCAATAGACCCACCCATGAGCCAAAAATGTGTGCAGGAACTCCGTCAGTACGGCGAAAATTTAGTGGATGAAGGGAATAGAATTCGACAGATAGGGGAAAAGCTCGTTTGGAAATACGACGAGCATGAGATGCAATATTGGATGAACGACACCTAGAATAATACATAGATATGTGTTTAATTTTGTATTTAGAAATATATATATATATATATATATATATAGGCTGAGGATCATTTCAGAACTCTAAATAGTTACAGAACTTTCAAAACTCCTAATAAACAATTATTTTATATATAAATTTCTATATTTAGGGTACTTTTATCATTTATCATATGTATTTTTATGATTACATACATGTTAAGAGTAGTTTACATATGTATAATAATCAAATTGTATATATGTGTAACAACTAATTACATATATGTAAAAAAAAACCAGTTTACATAGGTGTAATCATAAAATTACATACCAAAAAATGATAAACTACTTTTAATATGTATGCAATCATAAAAATATATGGAAAAAATGATAGAAGTGCTCTAAAAATTAAAAAAGCTAAATAAAAATGTTGTTTATTAAGAGTTCTGGAAGTTCTGCAATTATTTAGAGTTCTGAAATGAACCCAACCCTATATATATATAACCAACTAAAATAGATATCAATGCATAACTACTATTGTGTTTAATTTCCAGTTGTAATATGTAATCGATGCATAGATATATAAAAAAGAGTAAAGTCGCAATGTTCGACGATTTTGATCAATCTGTCTATGTTTCCAATTCAGATGGACAATAAAGTAAATTAGGAAAACCAATAACGGAAACCAAGTAGATAACAGTGCCATCCAACATATAGTTGCACAAGGAATTATAGATGCTATGCCATATATTATCAAGACCGTTAAAGAAGCAGAAAATAATAAATCTGTAATTGGAAGTAAACGTCCACCCACTGAACCAAGTCACAGTATGAACGAAAGTTGAGCGAGTTCGTGTGTTTGTTTGTGTGTATGAATAAACCTTTGAAATCATTGTAAGTATGTATATGAATTTGTAAATCCCGGTATGAAAGCAACAAGGAAAAACAGATCATTAATGGTTTGCAAGGCCATTAATATGTGTGACGTGATGCAAGAAAGCTCAAACCTAGCAGACTTTGCACCGGGCTTCCGGCTGTAAGACATAGTCAACCCATGGGCCAAACCCTGGTCCAACATGGGTGGGGCTCGCTACACCCAAATAGATCTATCACTCATGTCCCTCGGTCCTACAAGAGGATTGATGTCCTTAAGCGTCATACCCACCACTCACATGATCTAGAAGTACCCTTCCTTAGCTAACCATACCAAATAATAATGTTTGTAAACAGTTGTAACATGTACTTCACCCCCGAAGTTATAAAACTAAAAACAGTAAAAAGAAAAAGGGGGTCACGAACTCACTGTCTTGCGTTTTCAGTCACCGTAACTCAAGCTCCTTCGGGTAAACATGACTACCTACAACGTACTATGATCTATTAGACGAGCGGGTCGTGCCTTGACTTAGTATTAATGTCTTTGAGTTACGATTCTTTTGTGTTTTCGATATTATTCCAAGTTATATAATTATTTGTTAAAATAATTAATATTTTAACTTAAATTATATTTATAAATTTTGGAATAATTGGTAAGACAATTATTTTAACTTAATACTTCCCAAATATTCAGACTTGTACATCCTTCCCAAGGATGGGGGTATTCGTATTCTTACACGTGTACATTTTTGCCATGTATTAGGGTCGTATTCCGGTGTGTATTTATACGTATGAGAATACGTATTTTTATTGTATTCAATAAGTATTCTTTTACTTAATTTCGTATTAATTTTCTGGAATATTATCTTTAATAAAAGTCCACCAATATATACTTCTAAAATATATATTGTAATAAATATTATTTAGAAAAATTATTTATATATAGGGTAATTGAATGAGGTGGAACATTTAGAAGCCATTTCAAGGCTGATCCTGTTAGGGTAGAACCGAAACCCTTGCACAAGCATGCTTCTTTAAGATCTGTCGGGATAGGGTTAATCTCCATCCTTTCCCTATAATGGGCAATATGCTCCTCAGGATCCGTCGTCCCATCATACAGTTTCATGTTGGGAGTCTGGAATCTCTTCGGGATTTCTGCATCACAAATGGGGTGAGTAAAGCGGGATATGTTGTGACTATCCCGGGATACTTTCGGTATAGGCTGCACTATCCAAGGCACACTTGATATCATATCCTTCAACTTTTAAAGCTCTCTAGTTATTGCTGATGTCACACCTGTATCCATATCCTAGAGCGTATCCTGGAGCATATCCTAGATCCCTCACAGTCGACATCCTAGCCGTTAGGGGTTTCTCCAGAATATTACTCTGAGAACGGCTCGGTATGATATTTTGCTGATTATCCTCAGTATATACTGCTGAACAAAATTTCAGCGTCCTGGGCTGCAAAGGAGTGACAATATCCTCAGCAGACCTACTTGGACCAGACTTCAAGAGTTGTATCTCCCTCATCAACATTTGGTTGGTCACCTGCTGTTGCCTCATCTGTTCCTGTACACTACCAAATAAAGTTAGAATTTCTTCATTAGAGGCCAAAACAGGAGCAGATCCCTGAATGTTGCGAGCGGGGATAACATCCTGCGGCAGTGAAGAGGCTTGCGTTCTCGGAGGAGGTGGTGGAAGCACCGAACCAATTGTTGCAGAGGTTGTAGCAGACACGGTAGAAGATCCCATGTTTGATCTCGAGGCCATCGAAAATAGTGTAGCAAAAAGTTTTGAAAATAGAAAACCAAGTAATGATTTTGCAAAAGCTTTTAGTAGAAATAGCACCACTTGCCCCACGGTGGGCGCCAAATTGTTTTGGTCAAAAATTACTGAAGCAATTAAGTGATCAAATTAGTTTTGTGAGGTTGTGCTAGTAATACTTTGTGAAAAATATGTTGGTTTGTTAGTTTGTAAAAACAGTTTCAGGATATAGTCCGAGGATATCAGACTATATCAATAATCAAACAATGAGCAAAAATGTAAAGGTTGACACAAGATGTACGAGGAAAGCCCTTGATCAATTTAGATCTCCGGCATAAAACCTGGGGAGCTGACAATCGTCGGCTGCCTTGTTCTTCTTATTGCTTGAATAACCAGGATACAATGCAGGATGATGCTCGGATCGAATCTAAGTGTTACAATGATTGTGAATTGTGAGTGTTAGAGTGTAATTGCAGCTAAAAATGAGAGTGTACGAGTATGAGAGCTCGAAAGTGTGTCTCCTGTCCTATGATCCGGCACTCCTATTTATAGTTACAAGAAATAACAAACTATGCTAAAAATCCGGGATACTGAGAATATTCCCCTATTATTCCGGGATACTGAGATTACGCTCCTTTCCATGTATAAATCCTGGTCTTCAGCTCACATAACCATTACAGCATCAATTAGCATCAATCAACATTAATTAGCATCCGAAACTCTCGCAGAATATGCCTTTCCTTAATTATGACCGTTACAAGACCCATTCCAAATGTGTCTCCGGTAAATTAGCATGCATTAATCACATGTAGCCAAAGTCTACAAGCAAACCGTTAGTCATGACCAAGATATTTCCGCATGATGTTACCAATATCCTGGTTCGTTATCCTGATCACAGATAAGCAACATAAAAATCAAGATATATCGTCAGGATATGGGCTCAGAATTTCACCCATGACCAAGATATTTCCGCAGGATGTTACCAATATCCTGGTTCGGTATCCTGATCACAGAGGCATCTTCTAAAAGAAGATTGTATAGGTCAGGTCTTATGTATATAATAAGTAGTACGTATATAATAGCGTCTGTTATAACAAGTAAGCATGCAATCATAGCATAAACAAGTAAATTAACATCGTATTTAATGAGAATATTACGATTGAGCTTTCATTAACCATCGACCACGGATATACTTACATGTTTTACAAATGTATAGTATCAAAAGGGAACACAGGGTCATACTACCCTTGTCCAAATGTCTATCAATCTATCATAAGTCATACAGTCAAAAGGTGGTCTCCAAAAGGCTTCACTAGCTAGGCTCAATAGCGGTGCTCTCATCAAAAGTAAGCTACCTACATAAAACCAAAAACCGTCTATGCTGATGGTGGTGGAGGAGGAGGTGGAGGAAAGAAAAGCAAGCTGCGCACACATGCTAGCTCCTCCGCAAGATCATAAACATGACGCAACAGATAACTGATCTGCTACTCAACGGTAAGAAAGCGAGTGTCAAACTCAGGAAATGGAGTAAGCGGTGCAGGAGGATGTGAAAATGGGGATGGTGATGAACGAGGAACATATGCACGCTCACACGGACATGGCAAAGGTCGCGGTGTCATCTCAAGCTCTAAAATCCTGCGCCTCATAATCTCATACTAGAGCTACAATGATAAAAGTAACTCATCCCGTGTATAACCCATAAAATGTGAGGGATGGTAGGGATCAGAAATCGACATGGTGTAAGGTGGGAACCATCTAAGTGGCTCGTCAAGTGGTGAAGAAGTAAAATAAGCAGAAGGTGCAGACTGAGGAATGTGAGGGAAAGCTGCAGATACATGTGGGTCATGGCTAGGCTGCTGGCTAGAAGTGCCTTCCCCTGGACGGGGTGCAGGTATATCCTGCAAGAAAACAATGGGTAGGTCGACACGGTGTACATCAGACTCTACTGGGTGAACAGGAGCAATGTCAACTGGTGCAGGTGCAAGAGGGGGAGTAACCGGCTCAATGACAGGAGGGTCAGCGGGTGCAGGAGCTAGATTAGGTATGAGTGGTGCAATGTCAGGTAAGCCAAATGGAATAGGATCATGATCAGGCAAAGGCTCAGGAGCAGGCATCGGCTCAGGATCAGCGGGTGCATCAACAGGCTGATCGACAGGAATAAAATCAAGCTCAACTCCAGGCTCAATGTCACGTGGAGGGGATGGTGCAGCTGGCATAGCTGTATCGTCGTCTGTATCAGTGGCGTATCGTCGCAAACCAACTGCCTGTAAGGCGAAAGATGACATAGACTCGAAGGAATCGGGGACAGAATGTAAACTGTAATCAGAAGAAATCTCAATAACAGGAATCCCCAGAAGTGGAATAGCAACAACGTCCTCATCGAGCTCTCCATCACCATGAGTATCATCGGGAGGACCATCGACAAACAGGTCAACATCATCATCAAAAAGATCGTCAAAAGGCCAATCCTCAGGAGGAAAGACCTTGAGCGGAACAGGAGTGAGGATCGGTGCCACGACATGCTCACCATCGGGGTGACCGATGATAAGATGATCGTGAACTGGAATGGGAATAACAAAAGGATCCTCGTCTGGGATACCATCAGCAATCGGTAAATCATCTCTGAAATCGGGCAGCGCAAAGGGCCGAAAGTCGTCGTCATCGTCGGACATCATCTCTGGGTCACTCTCGGTATCAGAAGTAAAGATCTCTGGCTCGGGTGCAATCTCATCATCTGAGACTACAGCCATAGGGTCATCGGTATCGGACAATCCACTCTCGGATAATGACATATTGTCTGTAATAAAACAATTACAACATATGCGCATATATCAACTACTAACATTAAACATGCAATCAATGACAATGTAATCACGTATCCTTCCTAGACTAAACCACCTAGTCTCTCAGACTAAACCTCCCAGTTTCTCAAACTGAACCACCCAGTCTCTCAGACTGAACCACCCAGTCTCTCAGACTGAACTACCTGGTCTCTCAGACTGAACCACCCAGTCTCTCAGACTGAACCATAAACATAAACCTTGAAAAGTGTTTTGTGTCTTTTGTTTGTAAAAATTTTGTTTCCCTGGATCTGGGCGTTTTGTGTATGCAACGAAAACATGTTGTAAGAGTATTTTCGTGAGAGCCCTAATGATTGTAGTCTAGACTCGAGAAGGAATCCTAGTTCGCTACAATCGAAGCTCTGATACCAAGCTGTCACACCGTGACTTTTGCGGAAGCGTGATTATGGTGTGACTTTCTTAATACCATTGCATTCAATCATAACAAAAACTATATGATATAAACCATAGATGGTCATCCATTAATTAAGTTTAAAAACATAACATCATTGTCTTAAAACATAGAAATTCAAATTCGAGTACAAACCATGCAACTTGTTTAAGAGTTCACAAGGACTCGACAGATGACATTAAATAAAACCTGGATTTGGAAGACGTGTCTCGTCCAGGAATAAGACACCCTGACCAAACCCGAAGACCATGGATGACATCTTTTATTCTTAAACCACACTTGGAACTTCCGAACGCCCGCCAGATCCATAACTAATTCCCTGAAATACATGTATTTTGAAAACATCAACAAAAGTTGAGCGAGTTCGTGTGTTTGTTTGTGTGTATGAATAAACCTTTGAAATCATTGTAAGTATGTATATAAATTTGCAAATCCCGGTATGAAAGCAACAAGGAAAAACAGATCATTAATGGTTTGCAAGGCCATTAATATGTGTGACGTGATGCAGGAAAGCTCAAAACTAGCAGACTTTGCACCGGGTTTCCGGCTGTAAGACATAGTCAACCCATGGGCCAAACCCTGGTCCAACATGGGCGGGGCTCGCTACACCCAAATAGATCTATCACTCATGTCCCTCGGTCCTACAAGAGGATTGATGGCCTTAAGTGTCATACCCACCACTCACATGATCTAGAAGTACCCTTCCTTAGCTAACCATACCAAATAATAACATTTGTAAACAGTTGTAACATGTACTTCACCCCCGAAGTTATAAAACTAAAAACAGTAAAAAGAAAAAGGGGGTCACGAACTCACTGTCTTGCGTCTTCAGTCACCGTAACTCAAGCTCCTTCGGGTAAACACGACTACCTACAACGTACTATGATCTATTAGACGAGCGGGTCGTGCCTTGACTTAGTATTAATGTCTTTGAGTTACGATTCTTTTGTGTTTTCGATATTATTCCAAGTTATATAATTATTTGTTAAAATAATTAATATTTTAACTTAAATTATATTTATAAATTTTGGAATAATTGGTAAGACAATTATTTTAACTTAATACTTCCCAAATATTTAGACTTGTACATCCTTCCCAAGGATGGGGGTATTCGTATTCGTATTCGTATTCTTACACTTGTACATTTTTTCCATGTATTAGGGTCGTATTCCGGTGTGTTTTTATACGTATGAGAATACGCATTTTTATTGTATTCATTAAGTATTCTTTTACTTAATTTCGTATTAATTTTCCGGTATATTATCTTTAATAAAAGTCCACCAATATATACTTCTAAAATATATATTGTAATAAATATTATTTAGAAAAATTATTTATAAGTGTTTAGATTTTTAGAAAATTTTGCCATAGTTTCCCCTAAAAATGGAGGTTTCCATGCTTTCAAGCATATCATTTTCTTTTGTAAAAATCATCACAATCAATCCACAATCAACAATAAACAACCTTTACTTACCAATTTGCCAAAAACAAGTAATAATCAACCACTTCATGAACTTGAATATTTGTAAAAATTTGTAGGAACTTACTAGTGTTATTAGTAAGCCTTGTTATCCTTTAAAGTGTGATTAGTTTTTTAAAAACTTCATTTTTAAAGATTATAGATGTTTACAACTTCAAATCATGTTTTCTAAAAATATTTCTTTATGCATTCTTCTTGTTACACAAGTGTTTCTACAGTTTTTTAATCACTAAAAATAAGATTTGTTTATGTAAGAACCAAGATTAAATGAAACTTATATTTTTAACTTGGTTTCTTTATAAATCACCCATGAAATCTTTAGATCTACATGGTTAACAACTTACTTTGATCATTATTTTCCAAGAAAACATTACGTTCTTTCAAGTTCATGCGTGGATGATCTATCATCCTACAATATTTCTACTTTCTCATCTTGCTAGGTTATGTTTTTAATCATGATCTACATCATATACATGAACAAACAACAATCAACAAGCAAATCATCACATAAACAACTTAGTTTCATCATTAAACATGCTTATGTTCAAGTTTACATATTGTGATCTTTAGAGTTCTTCAAGTTTATGGTTATGTTTCTCCTTTTAACCACTTAAAATAGAAGTAAACTAGCAAGATCAAGACTCTTACCACTAGCACAAGGCTAAGGATGATCAAGAGAAGTTATGAGATGGATAAAAGCAAATAAGAGAGGTCCTTCCACTTCCACAAGCTCCTAGCTTCTTTGTATGGTCTCTAACACCTTTGTATATACTTGGATTGTATGAAGAAGATTGAATGATGGTGGATGTGGGTGTGCTTGAGTTCGGCCGAGAGCACCAAGGGGGCAGGGAGTAGTGTGTGAAATGAAGTTAGAACTTGCATGTCATACTTATAACCATTTTAACATTCTAACTCTTGGTTTTTATGTCACAAAAAACATCAACAAGATATATTTAAAAGTGAAAACAAATCCCCTTGTGGGACCCTTGTTGGAGCCGTGAATAGGTTGGGGGGGGGGGGGTTCTAGCATTGGTTTAAAACTAGATTAGTTACTTACTAGTTGAAATCTAAGTATTAGTTACGTGTTTTAGTTATTAGATATTTGTATGGGGTGTTATGATGTTCGGGGACCATAACTAGCTTGGTAATGTTAAAACAGTGCTTCTAGTGAAATTTTGGTGTTTCGGGTAGTGTCCGGTTGTTCGGTTGGTTACTGGTTTGTTAAAGTGCTAAACTATGCAGTTTAGTGTGCTTTATGTACCCTTTTTGTGACACTTTTGATTCCCAACACTTAGGAAAGCATTCAGGACCATTTAACCATGTTTCTGCATAAAATTAGATTGTTGAAATGCTGAATTTTGCTGAATTCAGCACTTTGGGTGAGTTTTAGGCACCTTCCGGCACTTAAACTATCACTAGAAAGGCAGTTTTGTGATCCTTACTTACCTACACACTATACTAGTGCAATACTTGGTTTCTGGCTCATTCAGTGTCTCAATGAACTGTCTGTCTATGTGCTGAGTTCTGTCAGCATTTTCCTGATTTATCAGATAACTGTGCTAACTGTACTTAATGCATCATTTGAGGCAATAAAGCTTTCATGCAATATTGGTATGACATTAAACAATGTATGATGCACATGTATGTATATGGCAGTAATCAGAAAGCAGTTAATTGTAATTCAGCACAGTCATTAAGCACTAATCATGGTTAATTAATTGTACGGATACCTGAATTTTTGACAGTTGTCACATGCTGTGCTATTCTGTGTGTATGTTTGACTATGACGATATCAATCTTACGTCACGATACTCCCCACCGGGCCCACCGGGCTGAGCTGTAAATATCGGGGTGTGACAGGTTGGTATCAGAGCCAATGTTTGAGTGAATTAAACACTAGCCTTAGTGTTTAATCTCAAATGACACAATAGCATACTCCTTAGACCTTTTGAGTCTAGACTTAACATAGGAATGCTCTGATCCCTAGTAAGTAAACGTTGTTTTTGATTCTATGCATTTTGAATATGTCGCCAGGCAAAGTAGCCGTTGATGGAAATTCTCCACATCCGAAGCCTGGAAATGCCAAGCTTCGTGCCACGGCTAGGATAAGCGTGCAACCAGTTGGAGGAAAGACCTTTATGGACCTATTCCCAAAAATCAAACCTATTTAAACTCTTAACCAGACTTCGGAGTCCATACCAGAAGGTCCCTGAGGCTCCCATATTGAAGATGATACATGTGGATGCTATTAATCCCTATTTCCTATCTCCGAGTTTTGGAATTCCAGACTTCGACTAGACCAGGACAAAACCCTATCCGTGATCCATGTCATTTCTTTAACTATTGAGTCTTTGGGTTCTACTTCTGCAACGGATCCTGATTTGAAATGTTTTCTCTATCCATTAAGATCTTCAGTGTCTCTACCGCGTACGATAAATAAAGAAGAGAAACAATCGGAATAAAGCAAGGAAGACATTAGAGAACTCTTCTTCTATGATATTTCACTTTCCTTTAAGTCCCTGTATGGGCATTTGATTATTGTAGTCCTTTGTGGACGTACTATTTCATCATAGTCCTTGCAGACTTACCTCTTTTGATAAGACTCCATATATGCGCCTGTCTATCGTAGTTCCTTCGAGGAAATTATATTTCAAAATAGTCCCCTCATGGACATTATATTACAACATAGTCCCTCCGTGGATGTTATGTTACAATATAGTCTTTTCCTGGATGTTATATTTCAATATAGTCCTTCCGTGGGCATTACCTTTCAAAATAGTCCTTTCATTGACCTCATACTCCCTTATAGTCCTTTTATGGACATGTCATTTCATTAAAATCTTTTTGGTCGACATGATTTTTCACTAAAATTCTTTTATAGACAAGATTTCATTAAAGTCCCTATAAGGACCTATCTCTTCTGTATAGTCCCTGTGTGGACATTTGTTATTCATAATCCTTAATGGACATAATTTTTTGACTTAAGACCCTGAGAGGACATCTGTTCAGCAAGGTCCCATTTGTGGACTTGACATTTTAACACAGTCCTTTCATGGACGCGTTATTTCATTAAAATCCCTTTATGGATAAGCTATTTTGAAATAGTCCCTTCATAGACACAAGATTTCATTATAGTCCCTTGGTGGACATGTTACTTCATTATAGACCCTTCATAGATATGTCATTTTCTTAGTCCCTTTGTGGGCAAATTGTTTCAATATAATCCCTCTATGAACTTATAATATCTGATAGTCCTTATACGGACTTATAATTTCCTTTTAAGTCCTCTGTGGACAAATAAGATACTAAAAAACCTGATTAAGGCACTGTTGTAAACTTCCTAATGATTTATGGGAAGCTTTGAAAATTTATATAGGTATTCATTTCGTCCTTTATCAAACAATAGTATCAATTTTATTCAAACTTTATCGATCTGCTAAATAATTCCAAAAGATCTTCTTAATGGTATAACCTAGCCAATATGTCAATACAGACATGCTATGACGGTAAAACCCTATTAAGATAATTAATCCTTGTTAACATCTAAGAACATATTAACACTCCTAGCAGTGTGACTTGAGAAACCACACCAGCCTTCAAGGTATTTGGACTATGTCCAAGCCTTAAAGTCTATATGATCGAGTTAGATCATGGCAAGTATCATCAATGCGATGATCATAATATAAACATCAGTTAAATGATGGAGTGCCTACGGGCTAAACTTGTTGTCCAATAAGACAATGACAGTAGTGGTCTACAACCCCCTGTCTAAAAATGTTGGACTATGTCCAAGCCTCATAGTTTAAAAGATTAATATGATCATGACTAATATAATCTAATACGATAATCACATTATTTAACATCCTTTAGTGATGTTTTGCCTACGGGCTATATACTATATTGTCCATTAGTGACATTGACGAATGTGACCATTATGGTTTACCGTCCAAGGTGATGGGCAATGCCCAAGCCTTATAGTCTATAAGATCAATAAGATCATGACTAATATCCTAAATTACGATAATTATATATATATATATATAGGGGAAGGTTCAAATGAAAACCACTAGTTATTGTGAAAACTCGAAAACTAATTAAAAAAGCAAAAAAAACATACCAATCTTTTATTTTTGCATACCAATTATCACCATTTTTTATATATAAAAAAAATTTCAAAAAAAAAAAAAATTTGTAGTGCACATGTGTATTATTACAAATGTGTACTACAATTTTTTTTTGAAAAAAAGTATTTTTTATAAAAAAAAACCTGCGATTTTTATAAAAAAAAAAAATTGAAATTTTTTTTTTGTGTTTTTTAGCCTTTTTTTTAGTTAGTTTTTGAATTTTCACAATAAAAGTGGTTTTCATTTGAACCATCCCCTATATATATATATATAAACATCCATTAGTGATGTTCATTTATTTGCCTATGTGGCAAAATAAATCGTCTTTCAAAACAATGACAGATGTAATCTATGACTCTCTCCCCAAAGGTGAGGAACTATGTTAAAACCTTATAGCCTCTGATCAAATAAGATTGCGACTTATATATTAAAATGTCCTCCGCGACAGGCCTCTTGTGCCATATCCTGTATGTCCTTTGCGACAAGGCCTTCGTGCCATATGGCTATTAATGTCCTTCGTGACAAGCCTATGTACTACATTTATATGTCCATGACGGAATTATGTTCCATATTTAGAAGTGCTTGTGGCAAGCCTTCGAACTATCTAGAATCGTCAATATGACAAAGACAGTTGAGACATTTTTCCTGTTAAAAAGGTAATGGACTCGGTCCAAACCCTAAACGTCATTGATGGTCCTTTTGCGACCTAGGCTAAATATAATTGATATACATTCAAATAACATTCATTACGAATGTTCATACCCTATTAGCTGTATGGTTTAATGTTACCATGGCTAATGTATGTTAGGTCGTCAGGATGATGACTAGCTATTGTAATGCAACTAAGCAACTGTTTAATTTGGCGTTTAGTACCAAGCTTCGAGTATGGCAAACTAGGATGAGGCAAATAATAGTCGCAATACTAATGAAGCGACAAATGCTAATAATGCAATAAATGTGAACCTCAATGTTAAATGGATTTAATCTCCCAGCTGTGATTGACGCAGCTGTTAGAAAGGCTATGAGAAAGGTCATGAAAAAAAGTCCAAAGAGCCGAATGCTACTTGCTCTAAATCACATTCCTCTGCTCATGAGAAGAGCTTTGTTCATACTTCGAATGTGAAGAATAAACCAAATAAGATGATATATATATATAGCGAGGAGCCCCGTTCCTCTAAAGGATGTACTTAAAAGTACCTTGTCTCTAGCAAGTCAAGAGACTTCAATGGCGAAAAAGGGGCCATGATTGCATGAAATAAATGGATGAAATGGAAACCATTGTGTAAATCAGCATTTATGCTGAGAAAGACATTGTGAGGTAAGTATCACAGTCATTCAAGGGCGATGCCCTTAGTTGGTGGAAGACATTAATAAAGTCACAGGAAAGATACTCTTATACAATATGGGATGGTCCAGGCTTATGGACCTTATCAGAAAAACCTATTATCCGCGACACGAAATGGAAAAGGTGGGATCAGAATTTTCTGACTGTCACCATAAAAGCTCTAAACTGTCGACAGTATGTTACAGACTTTAATTCATTATCTGGGATAGTGCCTTATTCGGTTAACCCAGAATCTAAGCATAATGCACTATATATTGGTGGTTTAGCATCGGAAATAAGAGGGCATATTAAGGCTTCAAAGCCTGCTTCTGATAAATCCATTATGGATCTATCTTAGCCACTCACATTAGATGGGTTAGGAAGTAAATCAGTCAAAGCTGAGACTGCCAGAAAAAGGAAAAGGGAGAAGGATAACTCCCAGAAATCTAAGAAGAAGGACAAGTCCGGATTCAATAGGAACCAACAAAAATCCAATAAGAAGACTGTATGCAAAACCTGCAGCAAAAGGCACTGGGGACAGTGTCAAATGTATCAAAGGCCAAAACAATGTGGCATCTGCAAAAGGACTGGTCATCGGTCCCATGAATGTAGAAACATAAATAATGCAGTCTGTTTTGGCTGTGGCGTTAAGGGCCACATCAGAACTAACTGCCCTAAAACTTTTAAGGGAGGTATAGCTAAATATAGAAAGTCTAAGGATGGAAGCGCCTAAACTCTCCTGATGAATGCCAGAGGCAGTTCATATCAATAATATCATCAGATACATTCCTTATCATTTATCAATGATTTTGTTGCTAAGAATTTCTGTTTTGGTTCAAGTACTACTAAGTCTTCCATATATCATAAGCTTAGCAAACTTTTAGAATTTTTCCCATAACAACTCCGGATATTAAGTATAAGGTAAAACTTACCAACGAAAATCATAGGAACCATTTCCTCTATTCTTGTCGGAAATCTTCATTCATAAAATCTGGAGTACTCTATCTCCAGATGGAGTACGACAATATATGTTATTTTATTTTATTGTCTCATTGATCTCTATCAACTGCGAATGCCAAACTGTATTGATAAAAGCGCCATATGGGGATTGGCGTATCCTAGTGTGTCCCATAGATTGCTTCCATGCCTGATCAGTATGGAGGTTTAATGCATGGAACCACTGAGATATCCCAATGGTCATATTGTACTAAGGTCAGCTAATGGTATTCAAAGAAGATATCCAGTATAGAAATATCCAATTAAGTGTCACTATTTTTAAGCATCCATGCATTCTTAAAGAAAATGTGTCATTTATATGGCACGGATAACGATAGATGAACTGAAGCTTAAGATTCAGAATATCTCTGTCATCTCTGTTTACCTCCTGAGAGGCATGTAGAGTTAAGATTAACATCCCGTTTAGGGCTGCATTATTGTAAAAGATCCATATCTGTTAAAGCCAACGGTAATGAAAGCATTGAAACCCGGATCAAATGAGCTTTAAGAGAAAGGTTCGTAAAGCCTAACTCATCATCTCGAGAGCTCCGATATTATTATTTAAGAAAGACGGTTCAATGTGCTTATGCATTGATTACCGCAACCCTATCTAGGTAACGATTGAGAATCACTACTAGTTGCCCAGGATCGTCAACTTGTCCGACTAACCACGAGGTTAGCTATTCTTTAAGGTTGATTTAAGTAATAGTTGGAATGACTATCTTACCCTAATTAAGTTCTCCTGTAACTAATAGTTAGTCTATAAGCATCAAGGCTGCTCCTTGAGAGGCCTTGTATGGGATAGAATGTCAAACGCCCATTGATTGGACAAGAAGTTTGGTAAGTCCAAATATCAGAACCTGAAATTTCCCTAGAAACAACAGAAAAGATCATACGAATCCGTAATCATCTTAAGGCTGCTAGGGATCAGTAGAAAATCAATGTTGATGAGAGCCGTAAACCTCTTAAGTTCTTAATAAGGAATAAGATTCAACAGAAAGTATCACCCTAGAAAGGTGTGCTGCATTTTGATATAACGGGCAAGTTAAGCTCTGGATATATAGGACCATTCGAGAAAAATAGAATATGTCAAAATCAGTAGTCTGTAAACTAAAACTTACCCAAGGAGCTTGGTAGAATTTAAAAGGTGTTCCACACTTGTGTTTTAAGGATATGTCTAGCCGATAAAGTCGATAGCATTATCACATAATAATGTGCAGATCAATGAAAACTTATGGTTTGTTTAAGAAACTAGTATCGATTAAGAATCGACAGATTTAGAAGCTCCGAAAAGAAAGCATGTACCTATTGTATAGGTCAATTGGGATGACCGTAGAGGCCCCTAATATACTGTGGACGTTAAGTCCATTATATGACAGAAAGAACTACCATCTCTTTGAGCAAATCTCGAGGTAGAGATTTCTTTTAAGGGGGTGAGGATGTAACACCTCGTAAAATCATGACCAATGATGTGTTGACATGTGTACTAAACCCTAATGAAGTCAAACGTTGACTATAAAGGACTAATTTTGTGAAAAATAAAAAACTTTGAATGCGAAAGGACTGAAAGTGTCAACATGCTTAAACTAAGCCCCTGAATGACGTTACACGGTATTCATATTCACAAATGAGCCTGTTAGGATCGGAGGCCCTCACGATAGTGTTTGTTTGTAATACTTTAACAATAAATGAATGTAAAGCAGAGATCTAATGCAGCGGAATTGAAAACAAACTTTGTAAACATAATCAAAAGGAATATAGTATTTAGTAAACACATGCTGTTCATTAAGTCGAATGATTACAATACAGAAATGATTACAGATATGCCTACATACTAAAACTCCCCCTCAGCATGATGCTCACTGGTTCATTGCACAAGATGAAAGGATTGGAGGAGATAAACTCACTCAGTCAACCAAATGAAACAGTACAGAGTATTGTTCCATTTATAGGCAAACCAAACCACTGAAGCATCTAAGCTGACGTCACCATGAAAGTGACATCTAACAACCTAACAACCTTTAACCACTATTCTTATACAAACACTGTTAATCCTAACCACTGATTCTATATAATACAAGTGACAAACTAAACTACTGCTTTTTCCTTCCATTGTTGCATGCTAAGCACTGATGTTGACTATCAGTACTTTCCTCAAAATTGATCAGTCTTTGAGTGGTCAGTTCTTTAATTATCAGCAGTCCTTAGATAGCATCAGTAGATTGAACCAGCAGTGTTTAATCTTTAACAGTCTTTAGGGCTTCATCAGTAGTTTGAAGGACAGCAGCTGTTGTATACAGACAGTGGATAGAGGACATCAGATGTTATAACCACTTTCAAGGGGAAATCCTAGTGTAAACTACTGCTTATGATGAATCCACTGTTGTGAACCAGTTTTGGCTTTAATTATCTGTTCCTCTGATAGGGTTCAATCCCAACAGAGCCACCTGTTGGTCAACAAGAGCCGTTTGCATTATTATTTGAAAGTTTGCGCGTCGAAGGGTTAAAAGCGTCAACATGTTAATTCTTACCTCTGGGTGACCTTTTAATAAATCGAGACCTTTATGATGTTTGATTATACTCTCGGGAATGCCTAATATTGGCCATCTAAGGCTTTTATGCCAATAAGTGATGTTGCGTGCAAGTTTGTAAGTTAAAGGGGTTAAAAGAATCAACATGTTTCATTATATCTCTGAATGACCTTTTAACGAACCCGATGCTATTAAACAATAATACGCGCAAGTTTGCGCGTTAAAGGGACCAAAAGCGTCAATATGTGAAACTATGCCTTTGAGAGGCCTTTTGAACAAACCAGAAACTCCGCAATGTTCGATCATTCCCCCGGGAGTGTCTAATACTGGCCATGTGAGACTTTTTTGCCGTTTTCGAGATAATGCGCGCGAGTTCGTAAATTAAAGGGTTAAAAGCGGCAACGCGTGAAACTACACTTTAGGGTGATCTTTTTAAACAAACCAGGAACTCCACAATGCTCGGCCACACCCCTAAGTATGCCTAAGATTGGTCGTTAAAGGTTTTTGTACTTTATATTAATATTACACATAAAGAGTAGGGTTCGCACGGAAAGTGTGTTTTTCCTAGAAAGTCTAGGAAGCGATCTGGTCCATCCGATTGGTGTGTTTAAGGGTTGAGATTAAATCAATGGCAATCTTGTAATATTTGAGTTATATAATTAGAGACTTTTAATATAGTGAGGGTATTTTGGTAATTGGAAGTGTTTTAAATAAGTCAAGAAACTGCCATATCAATAACCAATCCCTAAATTCATGCAATTTCCCCTCTTTCTCTCTCTCTTTCTCTCTCTCCCTCTCTAAGCCGATCTCTTTCCCCTTGCTGCTGGCGACGCAAAACAGGACCCCAAGAGCATTCAGATTTCGGTTCCAAGGCTTGTTCATACCCCTTTTCTTCACTAGGTATTCATATCTTGTGTTGTGATTAAAGTTCTTGAAGTGCATATACGTTTTCGGTCTTAATCTGCTTGTAACTTGGCTGCGTTTTTTCTGTTTTAATTGATGATTGTAGAGAGGCTTGTACCGCTGTTTCTGAGTCGTTCTTGATAAATGGAAGGATTACCAGCATGGATGGTAAAACACGGCGTCAAGAAATCTGCTTGCTGTTAAAACACAGCGTCAAGAAATCTGCTTGCTTTTAAAACACAACGTCAAGAATCCTCCAGCAATCTACTTGCTGTTAAAACACAGCGTCAATAAATCTGCTTGCTGTTAAAACACAATGTCCAGAATCCTCCAGCAATCTGCTTGCTGTTAAAACACAGCGTCAAGAATCTGCTTGCTGTTAAAACACAGCGTCAAGAAATCTGCTTGCTGTTAAAACACAGCGTCAAGAATCTGCTTGCTGTTAAAACACAATGGCCTGCTTGCTATTAAAACACAATGTCAAGAAATCTGCTTGCTGTTAAAACACAATATCAAGAATCCTCCAGCAAATCTGCTGACTTAAAACACAATCAGATTTGTTAAACTCAAGTATAAAAACAAACTGTTGTAAAACACATTATGATGTAATGTAATCATCAAAAAACACAGTGTGATGTAATGTGACATAGACAACAACATAAAACACATTCAGAGTGTTAAAATGTAAAAGAACTGTTAAGACACAACCTGATTATATATTGACTTCAGAGTGTTAAAACACACTGACTTCAACCTCTCTGACTGGTAAAACACATCACCAAGACATGCTGATAGTTTTTCCAGATAAACACATTGACTTCCAGATTTGAATTCGAAAACAACAAAAATTCCGAATATCATGGAATGTTAGTTAATGAAAAATACATTCCAAAAATAAAATTAAAATGTGAAATTACATAGTTGCCCTTTTAGTTAAAATAACTCAATGCCACATGTCCAATTCTCATTGCTTCCTAGACTTTCTAGGAAAATTACACTTTCTACCCAACTCCTACTCTACACACAAATATATAAAGTATGTGCCATTTATATCAAAATTTGGAAGTTTAAAAGTGCCTATAAAAGATACAGGGACTATAACTGCCAAACCACAGATTTGTTGACTGGGCTGACCCTTGTCACGGCCACGACCCAGGCCTGGGCTTGCTCTCGTGGGCTGCCATGCCACAAACAGCAGCAACAAAAGTATGGTTGTTGTTGGTTTATGTTTTCCTTATATTACAAACATGATTAAAAGAATACAGGGACCAAATCTGCAGAACTACCAAACTTTGAGCTGGGCCGGACTAGCACGCGGGCCGCGACTGCTGGACCTGCTGCCTTCGCGGGCCGCCAGCGAAACAAACAGCAGCGACAGCAGTTTTGTTATTTTAGTTGTTGATGGTTTTGTTCATACTTGCTCCCCACACAAATTCTACACCATGTATTTCAATCTAGGGGCTGTATACTGATTGTTAACAGCTGTCAAGACACTTGTTATGATCCTAAAGACTCCCTAAACACATGGCATCATCCAAACAAATCACAAAAAAACTATAAATAGGCATTGAATTTCACTTGAATCACTTGCACCATTTCTTCTTCCTTCTACAACTTCTCATATTGGGAGTTCCTGAGATTATGGGAAGCACCCTTTGAGTATTTTTCAGTCCCTAGGACCACGGTAAGTGTTCCTTTCATGACTAGTTCTTTTATTTGGCATTTAAAGCCAAAAGGTCAAGCGTTTACGACAAACGCTTTGACTTTTAGTTAGACCGTAAACGGTCAAGCCATTGTTCGCAACAAACATGGTTACATGATCATAATTAGGTAGGTGTTAAACCCTCAAAAGGGCACCTCCTAAGAATCACGTTTGCTTGATCAATTGATGAGTCAACGTAATATTGTTTTAAAAAGTCAAAGGGGCAGTTTTTGAATTAATTGCGATATACGATTAAGAGCATTCTAAAATATGTTTTATCATTTAAACAACTTGGTAATACATATTAGAACATGTGTAAACATGTTCGGGTCGTCAATTCCAGTTTTAGGGTCGGTTCGCAACCAAAAGTCGCGAAGTTTGATTTCTGTGTTGACTTTCGATTATGAACCGAATTAGATTAGTTTGTTACTGATTTTAGGTTCTGTTATGATCGTAATATAATGTAACATAACCCTATAAGGTTATATTACATGATCATACTAGAAATCTGAGTTTTACGCATGTTTCCGTTATTATGCTTAATTTTGACTATTATGCCCTTATAGTCTAAAATTGAGATTTTTGAGTATATGGTCATACAAATAACTTAGTTACTGATATATAAACATGTCTAAATTATTTTGACATTATTTTCTGGTCTCAAATTGATGTTATGCAAGATATCGTAACTTTAACTTTTATAAAATTTTATTTACGCTTTTATACATAAATCATGTTTAAACCTAAATTTTGACACCAAACTCATTACCTACTATTATGATATCATTTTTAGGGATTTTTGGAATGTTGGGTCAGATTAGATACGGACCATAACATAGAGTTCTCGTATAATTACATAATTGACGATAATGCCCCTTTTTCTAATAAAATGTGATTTGCATATAATTAACATACCAAACCTTTTTCTACTGATCTAATGTGAAAAATAAAATATTTTAAACATTCAAGACTGATCAAAATCTCATAATCACATAAACATCGCAAATATCGTCAATTATCGATTTTTACGCTAATTAGGTGCATAGTATGGTTTAAAACCATATTTAGCACCCAAGACTTGTTACCTACTGAAATTAGAAATAATTTTTAATATTTTTATAGTAGGTATAAGTTATGAACTCAGACTTCCAATTTTGTCCTTAAAAACATATGTGAAATGACCAAAATGCCCCTACGGTGCATAGTTTGGCCATAAATGGTAAACCACACATATATATGATATCCTACTGTTATAACATCATAAAATAAATATATTATTACAGAATGTTTTAGACCAGAACATCAGTTTATTTTAAAAACCCCTTTTATAAATCTTAAAATGACCAAAATGCCCTTACGGGACTTAATTTGGTTTTAAAATCTTTTTGGGCATATTTGTTGATATTCTACTGATATCATAACATATTTTAAGCATAATAAACTATGGAACTTTAATGTGACTCATCCGGTTACCCGTTTATGCTTATACGCGTACGGTACGGGTTATGTGACTAGTTTACATAAATTAGCCGAAACGGGTCAAAACCTTATCATTTTAACTTCAAATTCCAGAATGTGTTTAGTTTACCCATATTATACAAGTATCCATACTTGTCGGGTCTAAATTATATTCCTTTCCGGTCGTCGCTTAATCTAGCGTTTCGTACCGTAATTCCTCCTTTAAACTAACCGGTCTAGGTTTACAACTTAAATAAGACCCGTTTGTAATCTAATAGGTTAATAAAACCTCCGTTCCAGATTAGGAGCCCCGGTAAAAGCTACTTGCACTAGTTTGATTAGATTATACGGCTGAGTAGACAAATCTCGCATTTTAAGGCTCAGGTAAATACTTTTAACTTATTTTCCCTTATACGGGCTTGGGATACGGTAAAATATTACCGCTTGGTCGGGTGTAAAAATCATTTAATCGAATATGGTTAAATGGCATAATCCCGTTTTAATCAGTGTTGCTTGATAACAATAAACATTGGGGGTTAACGACCGTGTCCTGGATATCCTAGGCTCGTTTAAAAATTGTAAATGGACACGACTTAAGCACGGGGTATAGGCATACACCTGACAGTTGCGTATGTAAAAAGATATACCCACTTGTTGAGGATAACTCGCCGTGGGATTATATTAGTGGTGTGTCGATTAATCTTGTTCGACTTTTATCCCGGCCCTAAATGTATGAAAAACATGTGGATCTGATACAAGATTATCGTTATATAATTATCCCAAGTTATAAAAATTTTATGCCTTGTGCATCCAAACCAATTTTATAAACACTTTTCAAATGAGTCGGTTAATTGTATTTACCAGTGTAAACTGACGTATTTTCAAAAGACTAAGTGACAGGTACTACTCGTAGTTGGTTGGAAGCTTCTGGGCGTTAAGTAGAGGATCTTACAAGTCCGTAATGCCTTATGTCTGTTGAACATGTTGTGTATTTGAATTAGATCCGCCTATGGATTTAATATAACAAGCTCGTATGTAATTATCATTTCAGTATTTTCTGACATTTGAGTTTGTAATAATATTTTATATTCCAAGATTTCTGCTGTGCTATTCTGTGTATGTTTGACTATGACGATATCAATCTTACGTCACGATACTCCCCACCGGGCCCACCAGGCTGAGCTGTAAATATCGGGGTGTGACATCATGCCATTTGGTTTAACCAATGCCTCAGCCGCATTTATAGACATGATGAACAAGATATGTAAGCCATACCTGGATAAATTCATAATTATCTTTATAGATGATATTCTAATTTACTCTATGAGTAAAGAGGATCATGCAGAGCATCTGCATACACTTATGACATTATTGAGAAAAGAGAAGCTTTATGCTAAATTCTCAAAATGTGAATTCTGGCTACAAGAAGTGCAATTCCTTGGACATCTGGTTAATCATGAAGGAATTCATGTGGATCCCACAAAAATCAAGGCAATTACCAAATGGAAAGTCCCTGACTTGCCAACGGAAGTAAGAAGTTTTCTTAGACTGGCAGGATATTATAGACGGTTTATTCAAGATTTCTCTAGAATAGCCATTCCATTAACTAAACTGACCTGAAAATCAGTTAAGTTTGAATGGGGACCAAAACAGGAAGAAACCTTTAGGATTCTTAAGCAAAGATTAACCAACGCACCCATACTCGGATTACCAGAAGGAACTGAAGACTTTATAGTCTATTGTGATGCGTCTAAGTTAGGATATGGATGTGTGTTGATGCAACGTCAAAAGGTTATAGCTTACGCCTCTAGACAACTTAAGAAACATGAAGAGAATTATACAACCCATGATCTAGAGTTAGGAGCCATAGTTTTTGCCCTTAAGATATGGAGACACTATCTTTATGGAAATAAGTTTGTTGTCTTCACAGATCATAAGAGTTTAAGGTATATTTTTGGGCAAAAGGAATTAAATATGAGACAGAGATGCTGGATAGAAATCCTTAGTGATAATGATTGTGATATCCAATATCATACAGGAAAAGCTAATGTAGTAGCTGATGCTTTAAGTAAAAAATATCATGAAAAGCCAAAACGAGTACGCTCTCTTAGATTAAATCTGCAAATAGATTTAAATGAGAAAATTAGAGAGGTACAGAAAACAACATTCAACGACGATGCTGAACATTTAAAAGGAATGATTAAGGAATTAGAACAAGGATCAAATGGAATTTGGAAGTTCCATAAGAAAAAGATGTGGATACCTAAACAAGGAAACCTACGCCACAGAATTCTAGAAGAAGCCCATAAGTCTAAGTATACGATACATCCCGGAAGTGATAAGATGTATCAAGACTTAAGAAAGAATTTCTGGTGGATAGGAATGAAAAAGGATATAGCCAACTATGTTGCTAAATGTCTAACCTGTTCACAGGTTAAAGCTAAACATTAGAAACCCTCATGATTATTACAGCAACTAGAAATGCCAATATGGAAATGGGAATTGATAACAATGGACTTTGTTACCAAATTACCCAAAACACGAAAAGCTAATGATACAATCTGGGTGATTGTTGACAGATTAACTAAATCTGCTCATTTCTTACCAATGAAGGTAACTTTCAGTATGGAACAGTTAGCCAAGTCATATGTAAACGAAATAGTTTCATTACATGGAATACCTTTATCTATTGTATCTGATAGAGATAGTCGTTTTACTTCTCATTTTTGGACAAGTTTCCAAAAAAAGCAAGGGGAACCAGGTTAAATCTAAGCACATCTTATCATCCTCAAACGGACAGACAAAGCGAAAGGACAATACAAACCATGGAAGATATGCTTAGAGCCTGTGTAATTGATTTCGGATGAAATTGGGACGATTATTTACCATTAATAGAATTTTCCTACAATAAAACCTATCATACTAGCATTAATGTTGCACCATTTGAAGCACTTTATGGACGAAAGTGCCGAACTCCAGTCTGTTGGGCAGAAATTGGAGTAAAGAAACTATCTTGACCAGAGATAGTACATGAAACAACGAACAAGATTATTCAAGTTAAGGAAAGACTAAAAGGAGCACGAGATCGTCAAAAGAGTTATGCAGATAACAGACGAAAACCATTGGAATTTCAAGTTAGAGATAAGGTATTGTTAAAAGTTTCTCCATGGAAAGGAGTAGTCAGATTCATTAAAAGAGGAAAGCTAAGCCCCAGGTATGTTGGACCTTTTGAGATTATTAGAAGAATAGAACTAGTAGCATATCAGCTACAACTGCCAGAGGAAATGGCAGGAATACATGATATGTTTCATGTATGTAATCTCAAAAAGTGCTTAGCAGACGAATCATTAGTGATACCTCTTCAGGACACAGAGGTAAATGAGAAACTTAAGTTTATAGAGAAACCCATTTTGATTGAAGATAGAAAAATCAAGAATCTCAAACACAAGAGATTAGTCTGGTTAAAGTGAAATGGGATTCCAAGAGAGGACCAGAATACACTTGGGAGCTCGATCAGAGATGCAAAGGAAATATCCACACCTGTTCCGGTAGACCTCGAGGATGAGATCTAAAACAAGGTGGGGACGATATAACAACCCCCCTAAAACCCCGTAACACATCCCTAACGTTCCTATTATACCTCGTATATTCGTTAACGGACCTATATAACATTAATATTTATAAAATTCAAATAAACAAACAATTAAGGAGCCTCGCGACCCGCGACGAGTGAGACAAAAGCGTCTTGCGGGGCGCGACGGCCTATACTTGCCGGAAACACAATGGTGCCACGTGTGCTAGCTCGTGGCAGGTCTACTCCTTGGCTCGACCAACCTATACCCTAGCCATAAGCGGCTCGTGGCCCGCGACAGGCTTAGCCTGCGGCGTTGCGAGGCGTGACGGGGTCGGTTTTCAGCCTATAAAAGGGGTGAGAGCGCAGTTGTTCGATGTTCAAAACTTTCTTTCTCTCTCAGACACTATAATAGCCATTATACTCGGGAAATAATACCCTTAAAAAGCGAAGCTCTGCCTCGTTGTAAGTATTATAATCCCCTATCACGTATTTGTTACCCTACCCGATTGATCTAGGGCTCCGTAACGCATGTCAAGGCTCTGCCTGACTCAGTTCGTTGGAGTTCTGTCTCGTGATGTACGGCTAATGTGATTTGGGTTATCTTACTAACACGTGTGCATTGTTTAATTTTTAATAGATAATAACCAGGAGATTCACCAGGAAGCTTTAGTTTTACCTAAGTATACAATCTGAGTACATCTTGCTTTTTGTCACCTTTTTGTAAATCTTTTTGTGAGTCAAAATATTTTACCAGACCTCAAATATAATTAATAGTGATTGAGTCTATGTATTCTGCAATTACTGCCGGTATGTTAGGGTTTTGTATACATTATTTTAATCCGTTACTATTGGACAAAAAGTTAGCCAATGAGTAACATCACCCACAAGTCAGGTGTTGACAGTACTGAATGAGTAACTATGTAGATATAAACATTGTAATCGCTCTCAATACTGTGAAATTATAAAACTGTTTTGATTAAACTGGGATGCACTCGCAAGTATTTCTTGCTGATAAAACCTTTTTAAAACGCGTTTTAGGTAAGTTAATGTGAAGCTAATAGAAGCCAGCTGGAGAGCACTGAAGGCTTGGAAAAGTGGCTATAAAAGTTACCTAAATATAAAAGGAGATTTTGTTTTCAATAAATTATGGTTTTTCCCTACAAATGTATTATAATGGAAAACTTGGGTTTTATCCCATTTACTTATTATATATATAAAAAGTTTGGTGTTTTAACTCTGATAAACATATTTCCTAACTACGGTCCTGATGTCTCATTTCCGCTGCCAAATTAATAAACACCGATACCACCTGCTCTGAGTAATCCCGCGGCTGCCCGCTCCCGGGGCAGGGATCGGGGGCTGCGACATAGGCTAACATATCTAAGATTTCTAAGCTACTTGTTATGATTCCAATGGGCAATTTGGGACCCATGAAACCATTTATTATGGTGTCATAAAGAGTTCTTAGAACTAGATAATATTTTCGTATTCATACTTTTGATACTTTAAATTCCAAGTCTGAATATTCCATTCAAATTCCATGAACTTACACACCTTTGTTTACCCTTGTAGGGTGACTCGGTGTTCCATCCTCAACAAACAACTCTTCACGGGATTACTAAGTTTGAAGCTTGCATAACCGTGAGTACACTTGACCCATTTTTGTTTTACGCACCTTTGGGTTGTAACATGTTAACTTACAAAAATACACAAATTCACACATACATACTTTATTCGCTCAATCCGCTATACATGCTACTTGTTATACTTAGGTACATGCTAGAATACATACATGCTACTTGTCATTAACTTAGCTAGCCCAACTTAACATATATAGCGCTATAGAAGTAGCACGCCGCCCGTCGGGGTATTGTTAAGCTTATTATTCATAAACGGTCTCGTTCACTTTTGTGGCGAGGGATGCACATTATTCTCGTGGACACTCGGGTTTGACTTTTAGTTATGCATGCTAGTTAACCTTGTATACAAATTTGCAATGTTGGATTCGAGTAAATTCTTTTATACTTATGCTATGAATTTTAAAAAACTTGTGTACTAGCCAATGCTTTGCGTTGAACCACATTTTTAACATGTTACAGGTTGATGATGATGCTCACGACGAATCTAGTAGGGATGACTTAGATACACACTTGAAATACTAGATTTGATTACTTTGTTATGTTTAACTTGTTGTATTTTGTCTTTGCAATGTTGTATTTGAATTTCTTTTGTTGTATTTGACAATTTATTATCATGAATGAAATCGGTTTTGAATTAATTTATTGTCACATAATGTTATGAAGTCTTAGAGCAATCTCTTTCGTCTCACTTCGATGTTTCCGCTATCGGTTGGGGTGTGACACATTATTAACCATTGATTTATTAAAAAGACAAACTTTTTTTATTTATATTTTATTTTATTTGTAACAAGGGATTACAATCCTAAATCATAAAATCTATAGAATTCCTTGGTCTTGAGCTCTCATAAAAATCAGGAGTAAATGAACATTTATGGTATTTAGTTAAGTTGTTTTTATATTTTAGGCCATTTTCCTTATTATATATATTGATTAAAATTCCATAGTAATTCCAGTTGAAATCTAAAAATCCCCAGAAATTCAGCAAACTAATTTAATATGATGAGGAACAAAACCATACTTTTGATTTAATCAAAACACAAGCCTATGATCAAAAGCTCCCCATTTTTAATCAACTAAGAACCCTAGAATTAAAGAAATAAAATTCATATAGATTATGCTCTCTATCATAGAAATTGATAAAGGGTTTTGTAAAGATAGAAAATCTAAGGTGAATGGGATTTTGAATCACCTAAATTGAATTGATGCCTGATTGAACGAGATATGAAGAAGCAAAGTTTCAAGCCCTAGAATCAAGTTTGCACGAATTCTCGAATTGTATGATGATTTGCAAGTTCTTGAATGTTGGTTTTGAGAGAAAATAATGCTAGGTGTCGTTTGAAACAAGTCTTGTAAGCTATAAGTGACGAATTTGACAATGTAACACCTCGTAAAAACATGTCCAATTATGTGCAGACACGTGTCCTAATCCCTAAACATGTAAAATTTTGGATTAGAAGGACTAAAGTTGTCAAACAAAAGATGTATGCGAAGGGACTAAAAGTGTCAACATGTTAAACTTATGCCTCTGAATGACCTTACACAATGTTCGTATTCTTTAATGAGTAAATTATCAAACGTAAGAAGCCGTTTATGAAAGAAATCGAAAGATTATGAAACATAGGTGTTTTGGTCAAAAATTACCTAAGTAATTAAGTGATCAAATTAGTTAAGTGAGGTAGTGTGCTAGAAGTATTTGATAAAAAGTATGCTAATTAAGTTGTTAACAAAAACAGTTTTCAGGATACGGCTCAGGATATCGAGTTGTATCTACAATCAAAAAATGAGCAAAAAGATAAAGGGTGACACAGGATGTACGAGGAAAGCCCTTGATCAATCTAGATCGCCGGAACAAAACCTCGGGAGCTGACAATTTCAGCTGCCTTGTTATCCTTATATCTTCAAATATCAGGATACAGTGCAGGATATGATACGGATCGACTAGGTGTTACAATGCGATTTGAATACAAGTGTAAGTGTATTGTGAGTGATTGCAGCTAGAGAGCAAAAGTGTTCGAAGAATTGTGTGTGTTCTTATCTGATCCGATCAATCCTATTTATAGTAAAACAAAGCTAACTAACTAGCCTACAAATCCGGGATAAAACGAATATTCCCTTTATGAACGTTGTAGTCCACGTCTTCCGGCTTCAACGTTCCTATTCCAACAGATTGGCCCGAGTCTTTGGGAGAAGAAGTCCACTTGAACGTTATAAACTTGCTTCATTAATATGCACGTGAATTAACTAGTCACTACCAGGATACTGCATCAGGATGTTACCAATATCCTGATCCGGTATCCTGATCACAACAAAAGGAACATAGTCAGAATATTATTCAGGATATGTAAGCGGAAAATCACCCATAACAATTGTCCCCAAAATATATCTGTTGGTATACCAATTCCAACGGATATATTATAAAACTTATCCCGTGAATTGAGGCATTTAAATTGAAGTGACAATTGAGGTGACATTGTGTAACTTCCAACGCGTTTTATACTCAATGGCTATCTACCAAGCTCCTATATCTTCTCTCTTTTTGCTTGATAACCCATCATCTTCACCAGAATTCCCAGGTAATTTCTCTCTTCCCTTTCTTCTCCGCTTTTCTTTACTAAAATCCTCCATGGCCAGTAGAACGAGATCACACACAGCCGATTCGATCCCGTCTTTCGAAGCCCAAAACCTTCTCAAAGAACCTGAAAAAGAGGTCTGTTCGTTCGATAATGCTGACATTGCCGCCCTTCGAGCCTCCGGTGCTTTCCCTGTTAACGCGATTATCCGTCCCTTTGACCGAGAGATTCGATCAGATGTTTCTTCCAACGAATGGGTGTGCTTCTTAGCTTATCCCTTTTCCATAGGACTTCGATACCCCTTTCCGGCTTTCATATCTCGTTTCTTTGAACTTACCGGTCTTAGTTATGCCCAAACCATGCCTATGGTTTGGCGTGTGCTAGTGACCTTAGACCAAATCAAATCCCGTTTCATTCCCGACCTTTGCATCGAGGATCTCCCGGTTGCCTATCGCCTTCGTTCTCACGGTAACAACTGTTTTCTCCTCTTTTCAACCTCCAAAAATCCCCTCATCCTCAAGGCCACAAAAAATGAGGATAAGTGGCAATGAAAGTTCTTCTTTGTAAAAAGGGATTCTATTACTAAAGGTTTTGACCTTCCGGTGAAGTGGTTAACTTCTGGTAGGATTTAGGGTTTTAGGAAGATCCCCAAACGTATCCTGAAGTTATATCCTAAACTGATATCTTTATTTCTTGTGCAGCAAACTTCAAAGAACTAGCCCCACCAAGCGCTGAATCAGAGCAGAGGATCAAAAACATATACCAACTCCCGGAGAGTGAGAGAACTTTTTCTCTATCCTTTGCAAGTTCGAGCCAAAGATCTAGCTCCGATATGTCTGGTAAGTACATTAGTATATATGAAACAAATTTTAGTTTATAAATATTCAAGAGTTAAGTGTTTCTCCCTTTTATGCAGCACCAGTCAAAGTTCCAGAGGTATTCGATCTCGACGAGCTGGACAACTATTCTGCTCCTATCTCGGTGAAGAAAGAACCAAGTCCTAAAGCCAACATGTCTTCCAAGCCCACCGGTTCGAAAGCTGCTACCACCCCCAAGCCTCCTCCAGCCACCAAGACTCGTGCCTCCAGTGCCCTGAAGAGGAAGGAAATGGACTCTCCGGCTACCTCTAAGACCTTCCCTTACGAGAACCATGGATTTAATGAAGCCAGCGGGTGCATGACTTCATTCCTCAATCAGGTAAAAACTCTCATCTAGTATCCTGCACATATATGTTGAACCACTATCCTGGACAGCCTATATATGTTGATACCTGTACTTTTGTTTGCAGGGCCTCGAGTGTCTCATGCACTTATATGAAGAAGCTTGTGGGCTCAACAAAATGCTAGAGGTCAAGCTCAAGAAAGCCGAAGTCACCATTGCTGATCAAGGGATGATTGTCGTCGCCAAGTCTCAGCATTACGAAGACAAATTCAAGACGATGACCCAGGAGCATCAAGCTGCCATTCACAAGGCCAACGAAGACGCCCAAGCCAAGCTGGATGCTGCCCATCTTCAATACCAGGAGGATATGAATTCTTACCGGGATTGCCTCAAAGGATCCGTTGTAATTTCCCTTCTCCAAGCCAGGTTAAGGATGGCCTATGAGGCCAAAGCCTTGGGCTTTGAATGCCCCTCATGGAATGTCAACGCTTGGGAAGCAAAATTAAAAGATATCGGAGGTAGTCCCGTGGAACATTCTGCGAAGCCTACTGGTGAGGAGCCTTCCAAGGCGACAAAAGAGGCGGCTGATACTGGTGGTGATGCCGAGAAGAATCCTGAGGGTGATGCTGATGCGGGTGCTGGAGGGAATGCTGCTGGTGAAGAAGGTGCTGCTCCTTGAAAGCAGCGAAGTGGGCTATGATGGATGTTCGTGCCTAGGCCGGAGCCCACTTTTTTAAGTCTGTTGGTTGTGGTTGTTGAACAATTTCTATTTCCTGTATTTCAAACAATTTATATTTCTTGCATTTAGACAATATGGAGACCAAATGCAAGAAATATAAATTGTTTCAGTTTGAACAAGGGATTGCCTCAAAGGATCCGTTGTAATTTCCCTTCTCCAAGCCAGGTTAAGGATGGCCTATGAGGCCAAAGCCTTGGGCTTTGAATGCCCCTCATGGAATGTCAACGCTTGGGAAGCGAAATTAAAAGATCTCGGAGGCAGTCCCGTGGAACATTCTGCGAAGTCTACTGGTGAGGAGCCTTCCAAGGCGGCAAAAGAGGCGGCTGATACTGGTGGTGATGCCGAGAAGAATCCTGAGGGTGATGCTGATGCGGGTGCTGGAGGGAATGCTGCTGGTGAAGAAGGTGCTGCTCCTTGAAAGCAGCGAAGTGGGCGATGATGGATGTTCGTGCCTAGGCCGGAGCCCACTTTTTTAAGTCTGTTGGTTGTGGTTGTTGAACAATTTCTATTTCCTGTATTTCAAACAATTTATATTTCTTGCATTTAGACAATATGGTGACCAAATGCAAAAAATTTCCTAAAGTGTGTGGAGGGATCCTGAGTTTCAGGATGAAGCCCTTGGTCATCAGTTAGTATCGTTCATTTTGAACAATATAACAATTGGAGGCGGATGGGTCTCGGTTTGATATGAAACCTTCAACTGTTAAGTAAATATGGTAGAAAACTAATTGTGCTTTTGGTGGATGGGTCTCAGTTTGAGATGAAACCAAAAGCACAATCTTTTGATATGTTAATAATATAACTTTTTATGACCTTATCTGTTGTTATCCATCTTTATTTTTACAAAGCTTGTTTTGATAACAGATGTTTGACTCAAGTATAGTTTAAATTTTTCAATCTAATTATCATATCTTAAACATTCTGGGCAAATTCCCTGAAATATATCCTGAAAATATATCCTGAAATATATCCTAAGAATATATCCTGATAATATATCCTGAGAATATATCCTGAAATATATCCTAAGAATATATCCAGATAATATATCCCGAGAATATATCCTGATCAGAATATCTTCTCATAAATGTTTTAATCAAACTTTTGTCAAATACAGTTCCAGAAATTTAAACAATTTAGATAAGGCTTTTGAAGGAACAAAAAGGAAAGATCATACCAGATGCAGAGTATAACCCTATACTCAGACTTCAATCTTTTTGCAACTTTTCCACCGGAGATGTCCCCTGTCTGGGACACGTAATGAACTAAGCCCAAGCTTGATCCCCTGAGTCCTTCATAATGCCTTAGTAGGAATGTCTCCTGTGCATTATGTTTTCGACTACTAAGAAATTTTCTAGACTTCAATTGCAACTGTTTGTATAATTTTTGTGTTACAGGGGATAAACCCTAAAATAGCCTAGAGATAAATCCTTAGTGTTCTGGGGATAAACCCATAGGTATTCTGGGGAAATCCCAAGTTTTCATGCGCTACAGGCGGGAGTGTATAAACTCCAAGACTTAAAAAGGTGAAAACCTTTAAACCTTAGAGAGTATGAAAATACCCTTTCGCGAGAGAGGGTGATCAATCCTCATATACCTTAAGGATCCAGGATATAGCCAATGATAACGAAATTGTCAGCCACTTTTACATGAACTAGTCCCGCCATCTTGAACTATTCCTGGATAACTTGACCTCCAGACGGGGTGTTTAAACCCAATTTGAGAGAAAGGTGAATACCTTTAAACCTGTGAAGGGATCAGGATCCCTTAATTGTGAGAGAGGGGGCCAATCCTCTAATCTTCCGAATTATCCTGAGTGTATATCCTGGAGTCATATCCTGAAGCATATTCTGCAAAACAACCTTAAACTAAGGTGGGTGTTAGCCTGGCTAACACCCCTCCGATGCTTAAGTCAGTACTGGGTTCAAATAAAATGTAATCATATTTAAAAGATACAAAATTAATACCATCTTGAGTTAGAAATTAAATTCTAAACTCACTTGAAATAGGCTTTGAGATGTATAGCATTCCAGGATCTTGGTAGTATATCCCCCTCCATATCCTTAAGCCGGTATGCTCCTTTCCCAGATTCCGATTCAATCTCATAGGGTCCTTCCCACTTCGGAGCTAATTTTCCATCAGCAGGATTGGTAGTGTTCTGAAAAGCCTTCCTTAATACCCAATCTCCAACTTGAAACCTTCTAGTCCTTATATTCTTGTTATATGCTCTGGATATCCTCTGTTGATATGCTGCCATCCTTAGCTTTGTCGCATCTCTTGTCTTATCTTATCAATAGTATCCAATTCTTGGCACAAAGCTTCAGGATTCTTCTCAGGATCCCGAAGATTGGATCTTGCCGTAGGTATTACCATCTCTGTCGGGATTACTGCCTCTGCTCCAAATACTAAGGAAAATGGAGTCTGCCCAGTTGCACTTTTCACTGTTGTCCTATCGACCCATAAAACAAAGGGTAATTCTTCTGCCCATCTTCCTTTTTTATCTCCTAGCCTTTTCTTTAAATTGTTGACAATTATGTTGTTCGAGGATTCTGCTTGTCCGTTTGCTTGAGGATGTACTGGAGTAGATGTGATCATTTTAATTCCCCAACTCTTACAAAAATCGGTTGTCCTCTTACTGATAAACTGAGAGCCATTGTCACAAATTATCTCAGCTGGTACTCCAAATCTGGTCAGGATATTCCTTTTTTATGAAGGATACTACTTCTTAGTCTCTGACTTGAACAAATGCTTCAGCTTCAACCCATTTAGAGAAATAACCAGTCATCGTCAGCATAAAGACTTTTCCTCCTAGAGCCTTTGGCAATTTTCCTACTATATCCATTCCCCACTTAATGAATGGCCAAGGGGAAGCAATAGGATACCGTGGTTCAGCAGGCTGATGTAATATATTACTGTGCCTTTGATATGCATCACATCTTCGAGCATATTCTGCTGCATCTTTCTTCATCGTCGGCCAATAGTATCTTGTTCTTAATACCTTTGAGAATAACCATCTGCCCCTAGTATGGTTACCACAATCCCCTTCGTGTATATCCTGAAGCACTTCTTTGGTTTCGGGATCCTCCAAGCACCTCAGTTATGGTCCTGCAAGAGATTTCTTATACAAAACATCATTTATAATAGTGAATCGTGATACCTTCATCCTAAAGGCCTTAGGATTCTCATCCTGTGGGATGTGTCCTTCCTTGAGATATCTCATGATTGGAGCCGTCCAGGACTTAGGATCCTCCTCGGGATACTCATCATCAGGATCCTGGATACTTACTACTTCCTTATCCTGAGATTTGAGAAGATCCATCACAGGATACAGGATATGTAGTATTGGTATTTGGGTTCCCTCCGGTATCCTGATTGATGATCCTAGATTTGCCAAGGCATTTGCTTCAGCATTATCCTCTCTTGGTACCTGTTCAAGTGTAAAAACATCAAAATATCCTGCTAACTTTTTGAGAATTTTGAGATACTCGATTAACTTCTCACCTTTAACTGCATAGGATCCATTAAAATGATTAGTAATTAACAAGGAATCGACAAACACTTGTAAACTTTTAACATTCATATTCCTGGCTAACTCTAATCCTGTAATCAAAGCTTCATATTCTGCTTCATTATTAGTTGCAGGAAATTCACACCTAATAGCCTGGGGTATTATGTCCCCCTGTGGCGATTTTAGTAGTATACCCAATCCTACACCTCTCACATTAGATGCACCATCAGTATATAATGTCCAGGATTCTAAGTTTTCTCCTAGCTGTTGTACTTCTAGGTCTACTTCATTTTGGATATCACTACTGAAATCAGCCACAAAGTCAGCTAGAGCCTGAGACTTTATGGCATTTCTAGGTTCATATACTAGATCAAAGGCACTTAATTTTACTGACCACTTAGCCATCCTACCTGACATCTCGGGTTTCCTAAGCACATTTTTAACAGGATAATTAGTCTTAACATGAATCCTATGTGTCTCAAAATAGTGTCTAAGTTTTGTCGATGCCATAACTAAGGCCAATATCAATTTTTCTAAATGAGAATATCTAGTTTCAACATCTAATAAACTTTTACTAACATAATAGACAGGATATTGCTGACCTTCGTGATCCTTTACCCGGACAGCACTTACTGCATTCCCTGATACTGCGAGATACAGGGATAATGGTTCACCATCCTCGGGCTTCATCAACAGAGGTGCAGTTGAGAGATACTGTTTTAATTCCCGCAAGGCTGCTTCATGCTTCTCTTCCCATTCAAATTTCCTATTCTTCTTCAGGATATCGTAAAATTCCTTGCATCTTTCCGAGGATCTTGATATAAACCTGTTTAATGCTGCTACTCGCCCTGTTAATCTTTGTACATCTTTCATGTTTGAAGGTGACTTGATATCCAGGATAGCTTTAATCTGTTCCGGGCTTGCTTCGATCCCCCTTTTAGTCACCATGTATCCTAGAAACTTTCCTGCCCCCACTCCGAAATGGCATTTGGCAGGATTTAGTTTCATGTTATACTGGTCCAGGATATCGAATGTTCCTTCAATATCCCGGAGATGATCCTCAGCTTTCTTGGACTTTACCACCATATCATCAATGTATACCTCCATGGTGTCCCCCAGTTTGTCTTTAAACATCATGTTCATCAATCTCTGGTATGTTGCACCTGTATTTTTCAAACCGAAAGGTATAGCAGTATAACAATAAATACCTGTTGGTGTCATGAAAGCGGTATCCTCCTTGTCCGAAGGTTCCATTTGTATTTGCTGGAATCCTGAGGATGCATCCATTAAGGTTAACATTTCATGACCGGCAGTAGCATCCACCATTGAGTCGATATGAGGCAGAGGGAATGGATCTTTAGGACATGCTTTGTTCAAGTCCGTGTAATCTACACAAACTCTCCATTTGCCATTTTTATTTTGCACCACAACTACATTTGCTAGCCATTTGGGAAATTTAACTTCCCTAATCATCTTGCTCTTTAATAATCTTTCAACCTCTTCCTGAATGATCGCGTTCCGTTCAGGAGCAAACTTCCTTCGTTTCTGTTGGACAGGCTTGAAAGACCTATCAATTCCGAGCTTGTGAGTTATAATATCCTTGGAAATACCTGTCATATCCTCATGTTTCCATGCGAATGTTGACATCCTGCACTTCAAAAAGTTAGTTAATTGATTTTCAATATCCTGAGGGATATTGGTTCTTACGAGCACCGAGATATCTAGATTATCCTGATCTAAGACAATTTTCTTAACATCTTGCTCTGAAGCCTCCACGATATCCTGGGCTCGCATCTTTAATTGCTATGCTGCGTTGGGCTTTGTTGAGGATTTCATCGAAGAAGAATAACACTCCTTCGCTTCTTGTTGATTGTTATGGCTCATTTTCTAAGCATACATATCTTGAACTATATCCTGCTTTTTATTGTTTATCTATGATCAGGATACTGGACGGGGACATTGCTAACATCCTGGGTGATATCCTGAGGTATATCGAATTAATCACGTGCAGGTTAAAGACTGGGACTTACCAACGGTCAAGTGGACTCCATCTCCTCAAGACTCGGGCGTATTTGTTAAAGGAGAGACGTTGAGCCCGAAAGACCAGGTCTCCAACGTTCAACTAAGGAATATTCGTTGGATCCCGGTTATGTAGGATAGTTAGTTACATATGTTTTACTATAAATAGATGGGGGCGGATCAGATTAAGGCACTCAACTTACACATTTTCAAACACTTTCTCTCTAGCTCATCGCAAACACTACACACAACACTTGTATTCGAATCACATTGTAACACATAGTCGATCCGCACCACATCCTGCACTGTATCCTGATATTTGAAGTAATAGAAGAACAAGGCAGCTGCGATTGTCAGCTCCCGAGGTTTTATGCCGGTGATCTAGATTGATCAAGGGCTTTCCTCGTACATCACGTGTCAACCTTTACATTTTCGCTCATTGTTTGATCATAGATACAGCTTTATATCCTGAGCCGTATCCTGAAACTGTTTTCACAACTAATTTGGTTAACACATTTTTCACATATAAATTTTAGCACACTACCTCACTTAACTAATTTGATCACTAAATTGCTTAGGTAATTTTTGACCAAAACAATTTGGCGCCCACCATGGGGCAAGTGGTGCTACTTTTACTAAAAATCTTTGTGAAATCGTTAATCGGTTTTCTATTTTCAAAACTTTTCGCCACGTTGTTTACAATGGCCTCAAGATCAAACATGAGCTCCTCTACTATGTCTGCTGCAACGTCTGCTACTACCGGTTCGGTGCTTCCACCACCTCCTCTAAGGATGCCATTTTCTTCACAATCTCAAGATGTTATCCCTACTCGGAGTGTTCAGGGATCTGCTCCCGTTTTAGCCTCTAATGATGAAATTCTGACTTTATTTGGAAGTGTGCAGGAACAAATGAGGCAGCAACAGGAGACTAACCAAATGTTGTTAAGAGAAATACAACTCTTAAAAGCTAGCTTGAGCAGACCTGCTGAAGAAACTGTCACTCCTATACAGCCCAGGGCTTTGAACTTCAGTTCCGCAGTTTACACTGAGGATAATAGGGGGAATATCGTCCCAACCCATTCTCAGAATCATACCCCTGAGATACCCTCTTCGGTCTGGATGTCGACTGTGAGGAGTTCAGGATATGCTTCAGGATATGGCCAAAATCCTCAGACCGGTAATGTGTCGAATAATAACATTCTTGCTACTAACAATAATGGCTCTTTGCAGGATGCAGGTATGACGTCAACATTTACCCGGGAGCTCCAAAAAATGAAGGACATGATATCCAGTGTACCTGGAGTGGTCCAGCCAATTCTGGAAGTATCCCAAGACAGCCACAGGATATCTCGCTTTGCATATCCTATCTGTGATGCTGAAATACCAAAAAGATTCCCGACTCCCAACATGAAACTGTATGACGGGACTACGGATCCTGAGGAGCATATTGCCCAGTATAGGGAACGGATGGAAATCAATCCTATCCCTCCAGATCTCAAGGAAGCATGCTTATGCAAGGGATTTGGTTCTACCCTGACAGGATCAGCCTTAAAATGGCTGTTAAACGTCCCTCCTCACTCAATTACTTCGTTTGCTCATTTGGTTAATTTATTTAACAGTCAATTTTCTTGTAGTCGGAGTTTTGAGAAACTAACCAGTGATCTTTACAGGATAACTCAAGGGCCTCAGGAATCCTTGAGGGATTATGTGAACAAATTCAGTCGAGAATCCTTGGATATCCCACATCTTGATGTTGCAACAGCTGTGCAAGCTTTTAAGATGGGGTTACAAAAGGATTCTCAGTTTTATCAGGATCTTGTAATGAATCCCTGTAGGAATCTCGACGAAGCTCGTAACAGGGCTTTAAGATATATCCGTTTGGAAGATGACAAGAAGATGCAGGAGAGGATGAATTCTACCTCAACCTATGAATCAACTAACAGGAAATCAGAAACCTCATATAAGCCATATCGCTCCAAGCCATATGGCAGAAATGATAACAAGAAAGTGAATGCTGTTGAAGACGAGGATCCTGAAGAATATCCTGACTTATCTGAATACTGCTTTTCTGTTAATATACCTGAGTTAATGTATGCTATGCAGGGTTTAGGGGACAAAGCTAGGTGGCCCCGAAAGAACCAGCAGAAAGCTGATTGGAAGGATAAATCCAAATGGTGTGCCTTCCACGAAGACTTCGGACATATGACCGAGGATTGCATTGCTTTAAGGAAAGAAATAAGTTACCTGTTAAGCAAAGGGTATTTGAAGGACTTGCTGGGAAAAAAGAAGAATAAAGGTCAGGATCCCGAGAAGGATCCTGAACGAGCAGCATCACCCCCAGCAGATGCCAAGATAATTAACTTTATTTCAGGAGGATCCGATATTTGTGGAGGATAATCCTGATATCTCGGTGCTCGTAGGAACCAATATCCCTCAGGATATTGAAGAGCAGTTAACTAACTTTTTGAAATGCAGGATGTCAACGTTTGCATGGAAGCATGAGGATATGACAGGCATATCCAAAGACATTATCACTCACAAGCTTGGAATTGACAAATCATTCAAGCCTGTTCAGCAAAAAAGAAGAAAATTTGCTCCTGAACGGAATGCGATTATCCAAGAGGAAGTTGAAAGATTGTTGAAGTCCAGGATGAACAGAGAAGTCAAGTTTCCAAGATGGCTGGCAAACATAGTTGTGGTACAGAAGAAAAACGGGAAATGGAGAGTCTGTGTAGACTACACGGACTTGAACAAGGCTTGTCCTAAAGACCCATTTCCTCTCCTTCACATCGATGCAATGGTGGATGCTACTGCTGGACATGAAATGTTAACGTTCATGGACGCATCCTCAGGATTTCAGCAGATTCAAATGGAGCCTTCGGACCAGGAGGATACTGCTTTCATGACACCAACAGGTATATATTGCTATACTGCTATGCCTTTCGGCTTGAAAAATGCAGGTGCAACATACCAGAGATTAGTAAACATTATGTTCAAAGATAAGCTGGGGGACACCATGGAGGTATATATTGACGATATGGTGGTGAAATCTAAAAAGGCTGAGGATCACCTCCAGGATATCAAGGGAGCATTTGATATCCTGGATCAGTATAACATGAAGCTGAATCCTGCTAAGTGCCATTTCGGAGTGGGGGCAGGAAAGTTTCTTGGATATATGGTGACGAAAAGGGGGATAGAGGCAAGCCCGGAGCAGATTAAAGCTATCCTGGATATAAAATCACCCTCAAATATGAAGGACGTACAACGGTTAACAGGCCGAGTAGCAGCTTTGAATAGATTTATTTCAAGATCCTCGGAAAAATGCAAGGAATTCTATGATATCCTCAAGAAGAATAAGAAATTTGAATAGGGAGCTAAGCATGAAGCAGCCTTGCAGGATTTGAAGCGATATCTCTTAACTGCACCTTTATTGATGAAGCCTGAAAATGGTGAACCACTATCCCTATACCTCGCTGTATCAGGGAATGCTGTAAGTGCCGTTCTTATAAAAGACCATGAAGGTCAGCAATATCCTGTTTATTATGTTAGTAAAAGTTTGTTAGATGCTGAAACTAGGTATTCTCATTTAGAAAAACTGATATTAGCTCTAGTCATGGCATCGACAAAGCTTAGACATTATTTTGAGACACATAGGATCCATGTTAAAACGAATTTGTTAGGGGAGGATTTTCTAACAATTAGTGATCCTTACTCGTTATCCTAATTAATGATCCTTTCTTCTGTGACAGATAGTGATCCTCAGAAGAGCTTCAGGATCAGGGTCATGGATCACTTTAAGGATCCTCGTACTGATGATTGTTTGTTTGTGTTTTGTATTACCTCGCAGGAGTTACGAGCTTGACTTGGTCTTGGCAACGGTACTAAGGAATATTCCACGGGCATTTCGCACACGATTGACCAAAAATGGACGTTGTGGAGAACGTGGGAGCTTGGCACAAAAGTCGGATAGTTAGTTATTGTAGTTAACTTCTATTTTAAAAGGGGTATCGAGCTAGAATGAGAACACTTAGTCATTTTTTCAGCTACACACACATTCTCATATACTCGCACACTTGAAGCTCTCGACGAACATTTATTTTCACTCACTTTTACACGTTACACGATAGTGATCCTTGTACCTAGCTCGTTACTATCCGAAGTTGTAAACATTTATTGATTTATTTGAGCTTGGTGATCGGTAGTTTCCATCACCCGGGGTTTTTTATGCCGGAGATCAACTCTTGATCAAGGGCTTTTTCCCCGTATAAATCCTTGTGTCATTTGTGCAATTTACATTGAAGTGATCCTTGTCATTGTTCTACATTTCAAGCATCATACCCCGTAACAGTGAGTTTGGTTGCAATATCCTCATCAGATTTTTTTGACCAAAACAGTTTGGCGCCCACCGTGGGGAAATTGGTGCTTCATTCTTAGAAAAATTCGTATTGCCGTGCTCATTGCAGTTCACTACAACCAAGCAAATGGCTTCCTCGGCGAAGAATGCTTCAAACTTGATGCCCTCATTCACTTCTTCACAAGGCGTTCCTCCTTTGCCTCCACCACCTTCTGGATCCCAGAAAAATACTGAGAATGCTGCGAAGAAACCAACTCCCATTTTCTCAAAACCACCTACTTCTTCTGTTTCAACTAATCCTACTACTAATGATCTCTATGCCTTGATTTTGCAGATGAGGAATCATGCACAAGAGCAGGATAAGACCAACGAAAGGATCCTCCGGGAGATTGACGAAATTAAGAAATAGAAGAAAACGGCAGAGGATCGTTCCCCACTGATACCCAGATCTTTGAATTTTGATACTCCGGTGATTACTTCTCAGCCATCAGTGGTTCCAGACGTTCAATATGTGGGTGGACCAAAAGGAGTGCACTACGGAACAACAACAGTGACCCAGGCATTAGGTCCATACTTCCAGCCAGCAGGATCCTATCCTCAGCATATGGGATCCTTCATGACTTCAGGAGGATATTCAGGAACATCCCAGGTTCAAGGATCCTCCTTTGTTCCAGGATCATCCCAGGTTCAAGGATCCTCCTTTGTTCCAGGATCATCCCAGGTTCAAGGATCCTCCTTTGTTCCAGGATCATCCCAGGTTCAAGGATCCTACTTTGTTCCAGGATCATCCCAGGTTCAAGGATCCTCCTTTATTCCAGGATCGTCCCAGTTTCAGGGATCCTTCCAAATGCCAGGATCCTTGAGGAGTTTGCAAACAGGAAGTTCAGATGTCCATCAGGGAGATTTTATTCCAATGCAGACCAATGCTTCTACTGGTCCCTCGATCATTCCAGAGCCCCAACAATATGGATTAACATCCATTCTTCCTAACTTGAATCCAATGGGAGGTAACACTTTCAATAATTCTTATACTACTAACCATGGTCTTATGCAGGATCCAGGTATCAATCATGCCATGGCCAGAGAATTGCAAAAGCTAAAGGATATGATATCAAGTGTTCCGGGAGTGGTCAAACCTATCCCAGAGATTGCAGATGGGAGCCACAGGATATCTCGTTTTGCACCACCAATCTGTGATGCTGAGATACCCAAGAGGTTCCATGTGCCAACAATGAAGCTGTATGATGGTTCGACAGATCCTGAAGAACACATAGCACAATACAGGGAGAGGATGGAGATCAATCCAATCCCAGAAAGGTTAAAGGAAGCATGCCTGTGCAAGGGATTCGGATCCACTCTTACTGGATCAGCTCTCAAATGGCTGCTAAGTCTTCCCCCTACTCTATTACCTCATTTGCTAATCTAGTTAACTTGTTTAATAATCAGTTTTCTTGTAGTAGAAAATTTGAACGATTAACTAGTGATCTATATAGGATAACCCAGGGTCATAATGAATCATTAAGGGACTACATTACCAAATTCAGTAAAGAATCCTTAGACATTCCCAACTTAGATATAGCCACGGCTGTTCAGGCCTTTAAAATGGGATTGCTTAGGGATTCGTTGTTCTATGATGATCTTGTTATGACACCATGCAGGAACTTAGATGAGGTAAGAACCCGGGCACTTAGGTTCATTCGGCTAGAGGATGACAAGAGGATCCAGGAGAGGTTAGCAGGATCCTCAAAGCAGGAAAAGCAAGGATCCTCATTCAGGAACAACAAGTTCAGATCCTACAACAAATCTGATAACCAGAACGTGCATGCTATTGATCAAGAAGAGGATGATGAGGATTATCCTCCAATTTCTGAATATTGTTTTTCTGTTGATAACAATGAACTAATCCTTGCGATGCAGAATCTAGGTGATAAAGCTAGATGGCCCAGAAAGAATGACAGGCCAGCTGCAACTAAGGATAAGTCGAAGTGGTGTGCATACCATGAAGATTTCGGGCATCTCACAGAAGAATGCATTGCACTAAGGAAGGAAATTGGATACTTGTTGAGCAAGGGGCATCTGAAGGAGTTGTTGGGTAGGAAAAAGTCAAGGACGCAGGATCCAGAAAGGATCCCTGAGAAAGCTCCGGCCCCTCCATCAGATGCACAAGTAATAAACTTTATTTCTGGAGGATCAGACATTTGTGGCACATCCTTCTCAGCAACAAAAAGGCATGCAAAGGAAACTAAGATGGATAATGGAGAAAGACCAGTTCGAACATCAAGTGTCTCCGAAGGAAAAATCATAACCTTTGATTAGGATGATCGTGTTGATATCCAGGATCCTCATCACGATGGTTTAGTTATTACTCTTTTCATTTCTAACCATTTTGTCCGCAGGATCCTTATAGACGGAGGAAGCTCAGTGAACACTATCTAGCTTGATGTTCTAAAGAAGATGGGAATTCCTGAATCAGATATCATACCAAGATCCTCCGTGCTTGTGGGATTTAGTGGTGAAACTAAGAATACCCTGGGGGACATTAAACTCCCAATATATATCGAAGGCTTACACTCTTATAAAAAATTTTGTGTTATTGACTGTTTATCTTGTTGCAATGTTATCCTTGGCAGGCCCTGGATACACGATATGAAAGCAGTCCCATCTACCTACCATCAATGTGTGAAGCTCCCTAGTCCTTGGGGAATAGTGAAGATTGATAGTGATCAGCAGGAGGCTAAGAATTGCTACACTTCATCGATGAAACCAGCCTCGAAGTCAAGGGAGCAATAGCAATCAAGGTATCCGCCAAGGGATGTCTTGGAGGCAAGAGAGCAGGATGTGGTAGAAATCCTCATGGATCCCGATGATCCTGAATCCAAAATCTATATCGGATCAGGGATCCTTGGCGAAATGAAAGAAGACCTCGTATCCTTCCTCAAAAGGAGAAAGACTACCTTTGCATGGAAACACGAAGACATGACTGGTATATCCAAAGATGTAATCACTCACAAACTCGGCATTGACAGGTCCTTCAAACCAATCCATCAAAGGAGAAGAAAGTTTGCACCGGAAATGAATGCCATTATCCAGGAAGAGGTAGAGAAATTGCTCCGGGCAGGTATGATTAGAGAGGTCAAGTATCCAAGATGGTTGGCCAATGTGGTTGTTGTTCAAAAGAAAAACGGAAAGTGGAGGGTATGTGTCGATTTTACCGATTTAAATAAGGCATGTCCCAAGGATCCTTTCCCATTACCCCACATTGACTCCATGGTGGATGCAACTGCGGGTCATGAACTGTTAACTTTTATGGATGCTTCATCTGGATTTCAACAAATCCAAATGGAACCATCCGACCAAGAGGATACAGCCTTCATGACTCCAACTGGTATATACTGCTATATTGCTATGCCGTTCGGATTAAGAAATGCAGGTGCAACATATCAAAGGCTGGTGAATATGATGTTCAAGGATCAGATTGGACAAACCATGGAGGTTTACATAGATGATATGGTGGTAAAATCCTTAAAAGCTGAGGATCACCTAAGAGACTTGGAGGAAGCATTCAATATCCTTGATAAATATAATATGAAGCTTAATCCTTCAAAATGTCACTTTGGTGTTAAAGCAGGTAAATTCTTAGGATATATGGTAACAAAGAGAGGCATTGAAGCTAGCCCGGAACAAATCAAGGCAATAGTGAACATCAAATCTCCGGCCAATGCTAAGGATGTTCAAAGGCTAACAGGCAGGATAGCAGCTTTGAACAGATTTATATCCAAATCCTCAGAGAAGTGCAAAGAATTCTATGATATCCTAAGGAAGAACAAGAAATTTGAGTGGACTGAGAAGCATGAAGATGCTTTAAGAGCCCTCAAAGATTACCTATCCTCAGCCCCAGCCTTGATGAAACCAGAAAAAGGCGATGTGCTATCCTTGTATCTTGCAATATCCTCAAAAGCAGTAAGTGCGGTCCTTGTTAAGGATCATGAAGGTACACAACATCCTGTCTATTATGTAAGTAAAAGTTTACTTGATGCCGAATCCAGGTATTCACACCTTGAAAAGCTTATTCTTGCATTAATTATGGCATCTACTAAGTTAAGACATTATTTTGAAACTCATGTTATCATTATTAAAACTAATTTCCCAATTAAGAATGTCCTCAGGAAACCAGAGATGTCAGGAAGGATGGCTAAGTGGGCAGTGAAGCTAAGTGCATATGATATAAGATATGAGCCTAGGACAGCCATCAAATCCCAAGCATTAGCTGACTTTGTGGCTGATTTCAGTAGTGATTTACAAAAAGAAGCTGAGTTAGAAGTCCAGCAGCTAGAAGAGACCAAGGATCCTTGGATACTCTATACTGATGGATCCTCAAATGTCAAAGGCACAGGGCTTGGAATACTACAAAAGTCGCCACAGGGGGACATAATACCCCACTCTATAGCTTGTGAGTTCCAAACCACAAACAATGAGGCTGAATATGAAGCCTTAATTGCTGGTTTCTAAATTGCAAAGCATATGAGGATCAGGTATCTTGAGGTACATGTAGATTCATTGTTAATTACAAACCACTTTAATGGATCCTATGCTGTTAAAGGTGAAAAGCTAACCAAATATTTAGAGAAAGTCAAAAGTTTGGCACTCTCTTTTGTTTCCTTTAGTTTAACGCAGGTACCAAGGGAAGAAAATACAGAGGCTGATGCATTGGCTAACTTAGGATCATCCTTGAAGATCCCGGAGGATATCAAGATCCCTATTATCCATATCCTGACCCCGGCCATCGAGGATCATGTGGCTATGGAGATAGGAAATGATTCTGCAATTATCCCTAGTGAGGATACTCAATCCCATTCAGGATCATGGATCTCACCAATTATGAGATACCTACAACATGGAGAGATTCCTACAGGAGAAAACCCTAGGGCTTTCAAATCTAAGGTATCTCAATTCACAATTTTAAATAATATATTGTATAGACGATCTCTTGCAGGACCATACTTGAGATGCATTGAGGATCCTGAAATCCAAGAAGTTTTAAAAGACTTCCATGAAGGAGATTGTGGAAACCACACTGGGGGCAGGGCATTATTCTCAAGGATCCTGAGGACAGGATACTACTGGCCAACCATGAAGAGAGATGCTGTGGAGTACGCTAAGAGATGTGATCCTTGTCAGAGACACAGCAATATCCTTCATCAACCAGCTGAATTATTGCATCCTATATCCTCCTCTTGGCCATTTATGAGATGGGGTATGGATATAGTTGGTAAGCTCCCTAAGGCACCTGGTGGAAAAGTATTCATGCTAGCTATGACTGATTACTTCTCCAAGTGGATAGAGGCTGAAACTTTTGCCCAAGTCAGAGAAAAGGAAGTTATATCCTTCATTAAAAGAAATATTATAACTAGATTTGGAATTCCTTCTGAGATTATATGTGATAATGGCTCCCAATTTATTGGGGGCAGAACCACTAACTTTTGTGACAGCTGGGGGATTAAGATGATAACATCAACACCAGTCCACCCACAAGCTAATGGTCAAGCAGAATCATCCAACAAGATCATCATCAACAATTTGAAGAAGAAGCTTGGATCCAAGAAAGGGAAATGGGCAGAAGAACTACCCTATGTGCTTTGGGCCGATAGGACAACCCCTAAGAATGCTACTGGTCAAACACCATTCTCCTTGGTATTTGGGGCAGAATCAGTGATCCCAACAGAAATGGTGGTTCCAACTGCTAGAACAAGTACCCGTGATTCTGAGGAAAATGATGAAAACTTGGCTCAAGACCTGGATACTATTGAAGAAATCAGGGATATGGCTAGGATAAGGATGGCCAGTTATCAACAAAGAATGGCTGGTGCTTACAACAAAAATGTCAGGATCAGGAAGTTTCAAGTTGGAGATATGGTATTAAGGAAAGCATTTCAAAATACCACCAATCCTGCTGATGGAAAATTGGCTCCAAAATGGGAAGGCCCTTATTTGATTGAAGCTGAAGCAGGAAATGGGGCATATAGATTGCTAACCATGGAAGGTGATTTACTACCAAGAGCTTGGAATTCTATCCACTTGAAGAAATATTTCATGTGATTAGGATCCTCATGGCACAGATGATCCTTAAGTCAGGGATATCCTAGAAGGATCCTTAAAGTATCGGTGATCCTCACTTTGGTAATGTCCTAATCTTGAACTATTTCATTTCCTTATTTTCTTATATAAGGATAAGGATCATGTATCTTTTATCCACCTCTCACGTGATTTTAAGTTTTGAAAGTTCAGGTATCCTTAGCAAATATTGGTTATCTGCAGAAGCGATCCGATCCTTCGGTTTAACCTCAGTTATTTGGGCTTGACCCCAGTTCCGCCTGTAGCGTATGATGATCCTGGTATAGTTCAAGGCAGTGGGACCAGTACTCGCTTTAGGGGCTGATAATTCCATTGTACTGGCTATACCTAGGATCCTACGTATAATGGTAGACGTACCATACATCCGTTCCTAAGGTTTCTAACGTTTTCACGTTAGCTAAGGTTTCTAACGTTTTCACGTTAGCTAAGGTTTTGGCATTTTCATGTCACTAAGTTTGGATAGTCGCCAGTTAGGGCCATACTCCAGTTTACATACGATCCTTGGGCTTGTCCCCAGTTATCCTTGGGCTTGTCCCCAGTTATCCTTGGGCTTGTCCCCAGTTATCCTTGGGCTTGTCCCCAGTTGTCCTTGGGCTTGTCCCCAGTTATCCTTGGGCTTGTCCCCAGTTATCCTTGGGCTTGTCCCCAGTTATCTTCGGGCTTGTCCCCAATTGCTAATTCTTATCTTATATTGGCTTAGTCCCAAGTTATGCTCTATTTCAGGTCTTTGAAGATAAGCAACTAGGGATCCTTGATCCTTACTCCTTTCTAAGGTTTATTTTGTAGTTATCCTGATTATGGTTAGGATCCTAACTTGGATCCTCAGGTATGATCCTTAACTATTTTTAAATTTTATTCATTATTTATTTGAATAACCCTTAAAATTTGACAACTAGACTTATGATCCTTAGAATATATTATTTTCGGGATTCTTTAACTATAGGATATTTGATTATAGATCATATCCTAAAATATTTTTAATCTGACTTGTTCAAAATTGTTTATTCAATAAATGTGCATCAAAACAAAGGATAACAACAAAAAATAAGCGACAAAAGGTTAAGATTTTATTTATTAACAAAAGACTAACCCTTGAAAGGTTGTCAAAATTACCTACCCGAGCTTCTACCAGCAAAACGTGGCCCGTCCGCTGGGGTAGGTAAAGGGTATCCATGATAATAAGTTCAAAAGTAGTGCAGGAATATAAAGGCGGCAGGATCACAATGGCTTCATCCCCCAAACAGAGGATCCCTCCACCAACTGCAATCCTGCCTATTGTCCAAAGGATCATACATGATCCTTAATCCTAAAAACTATTGTTCAAGTACAAACCATCAAATTGTTCGACATCACAACCACAAAAGACCTACTACCAAATTTAAAAATTGGGCTCCGGCTGCGTCTAAGAATGTCCATCATCGCCCAATCATGCAGCCTAAACCTTCGCTGCATTACCACCTCCAGCTCCACTTGTTTCACCACCTGCATCCTTGCCTCCAGCTTCAATCGTCAGGATCTCTTCAACCTCCTCAGCCTCTTCATCGTCCAGTTCGGCTAGCCTTGCCTTCCAGCCTTCAACATCCCAGGTGCTCTTGTCAAAAGCAGGATCCTGAGCTTCCAAGGCCATTTGCAGCTTGGTCTTGTACATTGTTATGGCGGCAGAGACTTTGGCGTCTTCGGTGATCTCTCGCTTCTCATAGTCAACATTGATCAGCACCTTGGCCGTCTCTTGTTTGGCAGCCCGGACTTCCTTCTGAAGATCAGCAATTGCAAGGTCCTTAAGCACTGCAACCTGCTGGAGGTCGGCAATCTTCCTATCCTGATCCTCAACGTGGCCAACATAATCCTCAATCTCAGAGAATTTCTGCAAAAAGGATAAAAGATAAGGTCAGGATTAAGTGATCTTCAAATCAGCAGGATATGTCAACAGGATATACGAGCAGAGACAGTGATCCTTACCTCATTGAAGTACTCGAGGAATTGGTGGCGGATCAGAGACAGACCCTGCAGATCCTCAGCTTCAGAGGCTTTCCTCTTCTTGATTGCCTTCCTTTTGAGGGGTGCCTTGGGGACCGAAGCTGTCGGACTGGTAGGAGCTTTTCTCTTGGAGGATCTGACAGTAGTGAGATCAGTGACATTGAACTTAGAAGCAGACTTGGTGGATTTTCCAGCACCTACACAACCAAAACAAGATAAGTATCTTCTGTTAATTTATATTTTACTAGTTATTTAAATTCTAAACAAGGATACTTACTTGACATCGTGACAGAGCCTGAGGATACTTCCTGTGAATCTTGGGTTGTTGTCTTGAAAGATCTTGTCTCAGGATCAAGTTTCTTGAAAGCAAGGAGCCTCTCCTTGGCAGCAGGGGACAATCTGAGGTGTGAGACGGTGATAGCTGCATAAACAAGAAAGCAAAAATATAAGTGATCCTTACATCAAAAGAAAGTTTTTGGTGACCCTTCTCAGGATCCACCACCCTACCATGGGTAGCCCATTTCTTGGGTAGATCCTTTCCATCCTCAATAGAATCTCTCTTGATAAAAAAGAAACGCCGCTTCCAATTAGCATCGTTCTTGGTGGCTTTGAAGATCGGATGTTCCTCACCGGGTTTACGTTTAAACAAATAGCGATGGGAACCAAAGGTAGTAAGATCGTACAGCTCTCCCAGCTCTGACATTCCTAGGTCTATCCCTTCCTGCTCGATGATCCTTTCAAGGGTGTACAAAACCCTCCAAATCATCGACATGGCTTGAATATAAGAGATGCCGGTTAGGGAAAAGAAAGATTGGGTGAAGGCTGGAAAAGGATATGTATAGCCTATGGTGAATGGAGTGACGGGGAAAGCAACCCACTTTTCGGAGATATGATCACTCAGGGCATTGGGGTCAAAAGGCCTAAACTCGGTGTTCGCCGGGAAGCAGTGGCGGATCCTATCGATCTGAGCATCATTGAAACAGCAGCGTTCATTTATGGGGTCTTCAATGATCCCCTGGCTTTTCGGAGGGCTGTTCTTCGGGTGATCCTTGGCTGGGGAATTTCGGAGCAACATCTTTGACGGAATAACGGAGAGAGACGAAAACAGAGCAAGATAGGGAAGAAGATGAAGAGAGAGAGTACCTGATTGTCTTCGGAATGCAGTTATAAAGGGAGTCTCTCTGAAATTTTAAATGCATTTGATCCTATCTCTATCTCCTATTTATAATCATGATCGTGCAGGATTGTCACTTCTGTGACGTCATGGTTGCAACGGCTAGTTCAACAATAACGGCTATATTTACGATAGTTAGTTGCAGATAAGATCAAGAAAACATAACTCGCTCATTTTACATATCACTCCTTATATTTTGGGGGCAATTGTTAGGGGAGGATTTTCTAACAATTAGTGATCCTTACTCGTTATCCTAATTAATGATCCTTTCTTCTGTGACAGATAGTGATCCTCAGAAGAGCTTCAGGATCAGGGTCATGGATCACTTTAAGGATCCTCGTACTGATGATTGTTTGTTTGTGTTTTGTATTACCTCGCAGGAGTTACGAGCTTGACTTGGTCTTGGCAACGGTACTAAGGAATATTCCACGGGCATTTCGCACACGATTGACCAAAAATGGACGTTGTGGAGAACGTGGGAGCTTGGCACAAAAGTCGGATAGTTAGTTATTGTAGTTAACTTCTATTTTAAAAGGGGTAACGAGCTAGAATGAGAACACTTAGTCATTTTTTCAGCTACACACACATTCTCATATACTCGCACACTTGAAGCTCTCGACGAACATTTATTTTCACTCACTTTTACACGTTACACGATAGTGATCCTTGTACCTAGCTCGTTACTATCCGAAGTTGTAAACATTTATTGATTTATTTGAGCTTGGTGATCGGTAGTTTCCACCACCCGGGGTTTTTTATGCCGGAGATCAACTCTTGATCAAGGGCTTTTTCCCCGTATAAATCCTTGTGTCATTTGTGCAATTTACATTGAAGTGATCCTTGTCATTGTTCTACATTTCAAGCATCATACCCCGTAACAGAGAGTTTGGTTGCAATATCCTTATCAGATTTTTTTGACCAAAACAGAATTATCCTGTCAAAAATGTGCTTAGGAAACCAGAGATGTCAGGCAGGATGGCCAAGTGGTCAGTAAAGTTAAGTGCTTATGATTTAGTATATGAACCTAGAAATGCCATAAAGTCTCAGGCTTTAGCTGACTTTGTGGCTGATTTCAGTATTGACATTCAGGACGAGGTAGACCTAGAAGTTCAACAGTTAGGAGAATCTTCAGGATCCTGGACATTATATACTGATGGTGCATCCAATGTAAGAGGTGTAGGTTTAGGTATACTACTAAAATCGCCACAGGGGGACATATTACCTCAGGCTATTAGGTGTGAATTTCCTGCTACTAATAATGAGGCAGAATATGATGCTTTAATTGCAGGATTAGAATTGGCTAAGGATATGAGTATCAAGAATTTGCAAGTATATGTTGACTCCTTGTTAATTACTAACCATTTTAATGGATCCTATGCAGTTAAGGGTGAGAAATTAATCGGATACCTCGATATTCTCAAAAAATTAGCCGGATATTTCGATGTTTTTACACTTGAACAGGTACCAAGGGAGGATAATGCTGAAGCAGATGCCTTAGCAAATCTGGGATCATCGATCAGGATACCAGAAGGAACCCAAATACCAATATTACATGTCTTGTATCCTGCAACGAATCCTCAGGATAAAGAAGTAGCGGGTATTCAGGATCCTGGAGCAGCATATCCTGAAGGGGATCCTAAGTCCTGGACGGCTCCAATCATGAGATATCTCCAAGAAGGACGCATCCCCGGAAATGAAAATCCTAAGGCATTTAGGATGAAGGTATCACGATTTACTATTATAAATAATGTTTTATACAAGAAATCTCTTGCAGGACCGTATTTGAGGTGCTTGGAGGATCCTGAAGCCAAAGAAGTACTTCAGGATATACATGAAGGGGATTGTGGTAACCATACTGGGGGCAGGTCGTTATTCTCAAAAGTATTAAGGACAGGATATTATTGGCCAACAATGAGAAGAGATGCCGCAGAATATGCTTGAAGATGTGACGCATGTCAAAGACATAGTAACATACTGCATCAGCCTGCTGAACCATTATATCCTATTGTTTCCCCTTGGCCATTTATGAAGTGGGGTATGGATATAGTGGGAAAGCTTCCAAAGTCTCCAGGAGGGAAGGTTTTTATGTTGGCAATGATGGATTATTTCTCCAAGTGGGTTGAAGCAGAATCATTTGTTCAAGTTAGAGATCAAGAAGTAGTATCCTTCATAAAGAGAAATATCCTGACCAGATTCGGAGTACCAGCCGAGATAATCTGTGACAATGGTTCTCAGTTTATAAGCAAGAGAACTACTGACTTTTGCAAGAGTTGGGGAATCAAGATGATAACATCTACTCCAGTACATCCTCAAGCGAATGGACAAGCAGAATCCTCAAACAAGATAATTGTCAATAACTTAAAGAAGAGGCTTGGAACCAAAAAAGGAAGATGGGCAGAAGAATTACCCTTTGTTTTGTGGGCTGATAGGACAACGGTAAAGAATGCAACAGGCCAAACCCCATTTTCCTTGGTATTTGGAGCAGAAGCAATGATTCCAACGGAAATGGCAATACCTACTGCAAGATCTACCCTAAGTGATCCTGAACAGAATCCTGAAGCCTTGAGTCAGGATTTGGATACTATAGATGAAAAGAGAGATGCAGCAAGGCTAAGGATGGCAGCATATCAACAAAGAATATCCAGAGCATATAACAAGAATATTAGGACCAGAAGATTTAAGGTTGGAGATTGGGTGTTAAGAAAGGCTTTTCAGAATACCACTAATCCTGCCGATGGCAAGCTAGCTCCAAAATGGGAAGGACCATATGAAGTTGAATCAGAAGCAGGGAAAGGAGCATATAGACTCAAGAATATGAAATGGCATATGCTACCGAGATCTTGGAATGCTATACACCTTAAGCTTTATTTCAAGTGAGTTTAGAATTTAATTTCTAACTCAGGATGGTATGAATTCTATCTTTTTAAAATATGTTTGGTTTAATTTATTCTTTGAAACCCAATACTAACTTAAGCATCGGAGGGGTGTTAGCCAAGCTAACACCCACCTTAGTTAAGGATGTTTTGCAGTATATGCTTCGGGATATAGCTCCAGGATGCTCACTCAGGATACTTCAGAAGATTAGAGGATTGGCCCCCTCTCTCACGTACAAGGGATCCTGATCCCTTCACAGGTTTAAAGGTATTCACCTTTCTTCCGAATTGGGTTTAAACACCCCGCCTGGAGCGCAAGTTATTCGGGGATAGTTCAAGGTGGCGGGACCAGTCCATGTAAAAGTGGCTGACAATTTCGTTACTGTTGGCTATATCCTGAATCCTAAAGGTATATGAGGATTGATCACCCTCTCTCACGAAAGGGTATTTTCATACTCTCTAAGGTTTAAAGGTTTTCACCTTTCTATGTCTTGGAGTTTATACACTCCCGCCTGTAGCGCACGAAAATTTGGGATTTTCCCCAGGATACGAGGAATTTATTCCCAAGACATTTTTGGGTTTTACCCCTGTGACATGAAAGATTGCCTATACAATGGAAACTGATATCCAGAAGATTTCTAAGTATTTGAAGACATTGTACACAGGGGACATTCCTACCAAGGCAATGATGTAAAGCTCAAAGGATAAGGTTCAGAACTAATGCACTAAGTGTCTCAGACAGGGGACATCTTCATTGGAAGAGTTGCAAAGGGATTGAAGTTTGGTAATAGGTTTATACCCTATTCCTGGTATGATCTTTCCTTTGTAAACGTTGTTTAAGTTTTTGACAATACTATGTTTGGTAAAAGGTTAAATATCCTGATATATTCTCAAAATATATTTTCAAAATACTTCACAGAATATTTGATTAAAATATTTGAAATTAATACTGGTTTGGAACTTTGATCATTTAGGTATTATCAAAACAGGTTTTGGAAATGTGGACTGTTTTTCACTCTTTAAAAAGCTTTCTACAAAGTTGAAGGAATGTTTAGAAGTTCTATCTAATAAAAAGTTTTTATTATATATCATTGAGCATATTGCTCAGGATATTTTTGAAAGATAATTGTACGAAAGATCTGTACTAAGAAAGACGGAAGATAATAGCAAGAAATATGAAAGATGAAATTATTTGAAAACAATCAGTACTAGTTGATAACCGAAGGTTTCATCCTGAAGCCCAGGACCCATCCACCTTCGGCTATCACATTGTTTCGATACAGAAATGAAAATTGTTCATAAAAAAATAAAATTGTTCAAACAATTTAAAGGAAATAAGCTTTAGGGGGCAGTGTCTTCTTCGTCCATAATGATTTCAGCAGCATCCGTCTTGGGATCCGCCTCAGCATCCTTCTCAGTATGGGTTGCTTTTTCAACTGCTTTGGAAGATTCATCGACAGCTGGTTTGGAAGAAGTGCCGCCGAGGTTCTTTAGCTTGGTCTCCCAGGCACCAACGTCCCAAGAAGGGCATTCAAAACCTAATGTTTTGGCTTCATGGGCCATCTTCAACCTGGCTTGGAGGAGAGAAATGACGACGGAACTCTTAAGGCTTTCCCGGTAGCTGACCATATTCCGTTCATGTTGCACATGGGCAGCTTCAAGATCGGCCTGGGCTTGAAGGGTAACTTTGTTGAGAGCAGTCTGGTGTTCTTGAATCATAGCTTTGAATTTCTCCTCGTAATGATGAGATTTGGCGGCTGCAATCATGCCTTGATCGGAGATTGTGATTTCTGCTTCCTTTAGCTTGGATTCAAGCGTCTTGTTAAGCCTGCAGGATTCTTGATATAGGTGAACCAGACGCGCAAGACCCTACGAAGGTAAGAGGACAGGTATTAATATTGATAAATCTTTGTAAATGATGTAAGCCGCAGGATGTAATATGAGAATACTAACCTGGTTAAGAAAGGAAGTCATAAACCCGCTAGCTTCAATGAACCCGTGCTTCTCATAAGGAAATGTGTCAGAAATGACCGGGGAATCAGGCTCTTTCCTTTTGTGGGAACTTGAACTCCGGGGCTTGGTAGCCGGTGAAGGTTTGGGAATAATGATGGCTTTGGAACTGCTGGGTTTGGATGAGGCTGTGGCCTTGGGACTAGGTTCCTTCTTGACCTGAACCTGATCAGAATAACTGTCCAACTCGTCAAGGTCAAAGACTTTAGGGATCTTGGCCGGTGCTGCATAAAGGGAAAAGTTTCACATCATTATTGTTAGGGGTCATTTTCTTTGCATACATATCCTGAGTGATATACTGCCTTTGTTTGTTTATTTGTGACCAGGATGCTGGAAGAGGATATTGCTAACATCTTGGGCGATATCCTGAGGTTTATTGAATTAACCACGTGCAGGTTAGAGGCTGAGACTTGCTAACGGTCAAGTGGACTTCTTCTCCTCAAGACTCGGACGAGTTTGTTGAAAGAGAGACGTTGAGCCCGAAAGACCAGGTCTACAACGTTCGATGAAGGAATATTCGGTGGATCCCGGAAGTTTAGGATAGTTTGTTACATTATCTTTACTATAAATAGATGGGGGCGGATCAGTTTAAGGCACACAATTTACACTTACACTCTCGAACACTTTTACTCTCGAGCTCACTGCAAACATCACACTTGTATTCAAATTTCATTGTAACACATAGTCGATCCGCACCACATTCTGCACTGTATCCGGATATTTGAAGCAATAGAAGAACAAGGCAGCTGCGATTCTCAGCTCCCGAGGTTTTATGCCGGCGATCTAGATTGATCAAGGGCTTTCCTCGTACATCTCGTGTCCACCTTTACATTTTCGCTCATTGTTTGATCATAGATACAGCTCATTATCCTGAGCCGTATCCTGATAACTGTTTTTGCAAACTAATAAATCAATACATTTTTTACACATATTTTTAGCACACTACCTCACAAAACTAATTTGATCACTTAATTGCTTAGGTAATTTTTGACGAAAACAATTTGGCGCCCACCGTGGGGCAAGTGGTGCTCTCTTTACTAAAAAATTTTGTGAAATCGCTAATCGGCTTTTTATTTTCAAAACTTTTTGCCACATTGTCCATAATGGCCTCAAGATCAAACATGAGTTCCTCTACTATGTCTGCTATGACTTCTGCTACTACTGGTTCGGTGCTTCCACCACCTCCTCCAAGGATGCCAGCCTCTTCACGACCTCAGGATATTATCCCTACTCGCAGTGTTCAGGAATCTGCTCCCGTTCTAGGTTCTAATGATGAAATTCTTACTTTATTTGGAAGTGTGCAGGAACAAATGAGGAAGCAACAGGAAACAAACCAAATGCTTTTAAGGGAAATACAACTCCTGAAATCTGGCTCGAGCAGATCTGCTGAGGATAATGTCACTCCATTACATCCCAGAACGTTGAACTTTAGTTCAGCTGTGTATACTGAGGATAACAGGGGGAATATTGTGCCCAGCCTTCCCCAGAATCAGACTCCTGAAATACCCTCCTCGGTCAGGATGTCAACCATGAGGAGCTCAGGATATGCTTCAGGATATGGGCAAAATCCTCCAACGGGTAACGTGTCAAACAATAATAATACTCATGCTACTAACAATAGTGGATCTTTGCAGGATACAGGTGTAACATCAGCACTCACTAGGGAACTTCAGAAGTTAAAGGACATGATATCTAGTGTACCTGGGGTGGTCCAGCCGATCCCGGAAGTGTCCCAAGACAGCCACAAGATATCTCGCTTTGCATATCCTATCTGTGATGCTGAGATCCCAAAGAGATTCCAAACCCCCAACATGAAGCTTTATGATGGGACTACGGATCCTGAGGAGCATATTGCTCAGTATAGGGAAAGAATGGAGATTAACCCTATCCCTCCGGAGCTCAAGGAAGCGTGCTTGTGCAAAGGATTTGGTTCTACTCTAACAGGATCAGCCTTAAAATGGCTGTTAAACGTTCCTCCTCACTCAATTACTTCGTTTGCTCATTTGGTTAATTTATTTAACAGTCAATTTTCTTGTAGTCGGAGTTTTGAGAAACTAACCAGTGATCTTTACAGGATAACTCAAGGGCCTCAGGAATCCTTGAGGGATTATGTGAACAAATTCAGTCGAGAATCCTTGGATATCCCACATCTTGATGTTGCAACAGCTGTGCAAGCTTTTAAGATGGGATTACAAAAGGATTCTCAGTTTTATCAGGATCTTGTAATGAATCCCTGCAGGAATCTCGACGAAGCTCGTAACAGGGCTTTGAGATATATCCATCTGGAAGATGACAGGAAGATGCAAGAAAGGATGAACTCATCTAACACTTATGAGTCAACTAACAGGAAGTCAGAATCCTCATTCAAGTCATATAGGCCTAAGCCATATGGTAGAAATGAGAACAAGAGAGTGAATGCTGTCGAAGATGAGGATCCTGAAGAGTATCCTGAGTTGTTTGAATATTGCTTTTCTGTTAACATTCCTGAATTGATGTATGCCATGCAGGGTCTAGGAGACAAGGCTAGATGGCCTCGAAAGAATCAACAAAAGGCTGACTGGAAAGATAAGTCAAAATGGTGTGCTTTCCACGAGGATTTCGGACATGTAACTGAGGATTGCATTGCTCTAAGGAAAGAAATAAGCTATCTTCTAAGCAAGGGATATCTGAAAGATCTCTTAGGAAGAAAGAAGAATAAGGGTCAGGATACTGAGAAGGATCCTGAACAAGCAGCACCACCTCCTGCGGATGCCAAGATAATCAACTTCATTTCGGGAGGATCCGACATTTGTGGAACTTCGTATTCGGCAGCAAAGAGACATGCAAAAGAAGCTAAGGCCGAAAGGGGAGACAAACCTGTCAGGATGACTACCCTCACAACTGACAAAGTGATCACTTTTGATGCTGATGACAGGGATACTGTCCAGGATCCTCACCATGATGCTCTGGTAATAACGTTATATGTGGCTAACCATTTTGTACGCAGGATATTAGTTGATAATGGCAGCTCCGTCAACATAATCCAACTAGAAACTCTGAAGAGAATGAATGTATCCCCAATGGATATCACTTCAAAGTCTACCGTGCTTGTTGGGTTCAGTGGAGAGGCTAGAAACACAGTGGGAGAGATAAAGTTGCCAGTATATGTTGAAGGAGTCAACTCGATACAACGTTTCTGTGTGATGGATTCTCTCTCCTGCTACAACATCATACTGAGAAGACCGTGGATTCACGATATGAAGGTTGTGCCATCAACATATCACCAATGCATCAAGATACCTACCCCTTGGGGAGTTGTCAAAGTTGATAGTGATCAGCAGGAGGCGAAAGAATGCTACTCATCCTCGATGAAATCCTCAACCAAACCTAGTGCAGCATAGCAATTAAAGACGCGGGCCCAGGATATCATGGAGGATCCGGAGCAGGATGTGAAGAAAATTATCCTGGATCAGGATAATCCCGATATTTCGGTGCTCATAGGGACCAATATCCCTCAGGATATTGAAGAACAATTAATTAACTTTTTGAAATGCAGGATGTCAACGTTTGCATGGAAGCATGAGGATATGACAGGCATATCCAAAGATATTATCACTCACAAGCTTGGAATTGATAAATCATTCAAGCCTGTGCAGCAAAAAAGAAGGAAGTTTGCTCCTGAGCGGAACACGATTATCCAGGAGGAAGTTGAGAGATTATTAAAGTCCAGGATGATCAGAGAGGTTAAGTTCCCAAGGTGGCTAGCAAACGTGGTTGTAGTACAGAAGAAAAATGGGAAATGGAGAGTTTGTGTGGACTACATAGACTTGAACAAAGCTTGTCCTAAAGACCCATTTCCTCTTCCCCACATTGATGCAATGGTAGATGCCACTGTCGGGCATGAAATGCTGACCTTCATGGACGCATCCTCAGGATTTCAACAGATCAAAATGGAGCCTTCTGACCAGGAGGATACTGCCTTCATGACACCAACAGGTATTTATTGTTATACAGGTATGCCTTTTGGTTTGAAAAATGCAGGTGCAACATACCAAAGATTGGTAAACATGATGTTCAAAGACAAACTGGGGGACACCATGGAGGTATATATCGATGATATGGTGGTGAAATCTAAAAAGGCTGAGGATCACCTCCAGGATATCAAGGGAGCATTTGATATCCTGGATCGATACAACATGAAGCTGAATCCTACTAAATGCCATTTCGGAGTGGGGGCAGGAAAGTTTCTTGGATATATGGTGACAAAAAGGGGGATAGAAGCAAGCCCAGAGCAGATCAAAGCTATCCTGGATATAAAATCACCCTCAAATATGAAGGACGTACAAAGATTGACAGGCCGAGTAGCAGCTTTAAACAGGTTTATCTCGAGATCCTCAGAGAAGTGCAAAGATTTTTATGATATCCTGAAGAAGAACAAAAGATTTGAATGGGGGGAGAAGCATGAAGCAGCTTTGCAGGATTTGAAACGATATCTCTCAACCACACCTTTATTGATGAAGCCTGAAAATGGTGAACCACTATCCCTATACCTTGCTGTATCAGGGAATGCTGTAAGTGTCGTTCTTATAAAAGACCATGAAGGTCAGCAATATCCTGTTTATTATGTTAGTAAAAGTTTGTTAGATGCTGAAACTAGGTACTCTCATTTAGAAAAATTAATATTAGCTCTAGTCATGGCATCAACGAAACTTAGACATTACTTTGAGACACATAGGATTCATGTTAAAACAAATTATCCTGTCAAAAATGTGCTTAAGAAACCAGAGATGTCAGGCAGGATGGCCAAGTGGTCAGTAAAGTTAAGTGCTTATGATTTAGTATATAAACCTAGAAATGCCATAAAGTCTCAAGCTTTAGCTGACTTTGTGGCTGATTTCAGTAGTGATATTCAGGATGAAGTAGACCTAGAAGTTCAACAGTTAGGAGAATCCTCAGGATCCTGGACATTATATACTGATGGTGCATCTAATGTAAGAGGAGTAGGATTAGGAATACTACTAAAATCGCCACAGGGGGACATATTACCCCAGGCTATTAGGTGTGAATTTCCTGCTACTAACAATGAAGCAGAGTATGAGGCTTTAATTGTAGGATTAGAGTTGGCTAAGAGCACGAGTATAAAAAATTTGCAAGTATATGTTGACTCTTTGTTAATTACTAACCATTTTAATGGATCCTATGCAGTTAACGGTGAGAAATTAATCGAATATCTCGATATGCTCAAAAAATTAGCAGGATATTTCGATGTTTTTATACTTAAACAGGTACCAAGGGAGGATAATGCTGAAGCGGATGCCTCAGCAAATTTGGGATCATCGATCAGGATACCTGAAGGGACCCAAATACCAATATTACATGTCTTATATCCTGCAACGAATCCTCAGGATAAAGAAGTAGCGGGTATTCAGGATCCTGGACCAGAGCATCCTGAAGAGGATCCTAAATCCTGGACGGCTCCAATCATGAGATATCTCAAAGAAGGACACATCCCTGGAAATGAAAATCCTAAGGCATTTAGGATGAAGGTATCACGATTCACTATTATAAATAATATTTTATACAAGAAATCTCTTCCAGGACCGTATTTGAGGTGCTTGGAGGATCCTGAAGCCAAAGAAGTACTTCAGGATATACATGAAGGGGATTGTGGTAACCATACTGGGGGCAGGTCGTTATTCTCGAAAGTGTTAAGGACAGGATATTATTGGCCAACAATGAGAAAAGTTGCCGCAGAATATGCTCGAAGATGTGACGCATGTCAAAGACATAGTAACATACTGCATCAACCTGCTGAACCACTATATCCTATTGTTTCCCCTTGGCCGTTTATGAAGTGGGGTATGGATATAGTGGGAAAGCTACCAAAAGCTCCGGGAGGAAAAGTCTTTATGCTAGCAATGGCGGATTATTTCTCTAAGTGGGTTGAAGCAGAAGCATTTGTTCAAGTGAGAGATCAAGAAGTAGTATCCTTCATAAAGAGGAATATCCTGACCAGATTCAGAGTACCAGCCGAGATAATCTGTGACAATGGTTCTCAGTTTATAAGCAAGAGAACTACTGACTTTTGCAAGAGTTGGGGAATCAAAATGATAACATCTACTCCAGTACATCCTCAAGCGAATGGACAAGCAGAATCCTCAAACAAGATAATTGTCAATAACTTAAAGAAAAGGCTTGGGGCCAAAAAAGGAAGATGGGCAGAAGAATTACCCTTTGTTTTGTGGGCTGATAGGACAACGGTAAAGAATGCAACAGGCCAAACCCCATTTTCCTTGGTATTTGGAGCAGAAGCAATGATTCCAACGGAAATGACAATACCTACTGCAAGATCTACCCTAAGTGATCCTGAGCAGAATCCTGAAGCCTTGAGTCAAGATTTAGACACTATAGATGAGAAGAGAGATGCGGCAAGGCTAAGGATGGCAGCATATCAACAGAAAATATCCAGGGCATATAACAAGAACATTAGGACCAAAAGATTTAAGGTTGGAGATTGGGTGTTAAGAAAGGCTTTTCAGAATACTACTAATCCTGCCGATGGCAAGTTGGCTCCAAAATGGGAAGGACCATACGAAGTTGAATCAGAAGCAGGGAAAGGAGCATACAGACTCAAGAATATGGAGGGGGATATGCTACCGAGATCTTGGAATGCTATACACCTTAAGCTCTATTTCAAGTGAGTTTAGAATTTAATTTCTAACTCAGGATGGTATGAATTCTACCTTTTTTAAATATGTTTGGTTTAATTTATTCTTTGTAATCCAATACTGACTTAAGTATCGGAGGGGTGTTAGCCAAACTAACACCCACCTTAGTTTACAATTGTTTTGCAGAATATGTTTCAGGATATAGCTCCAGGATATGTACTCAGGATAACTCGAAAGATTAAAGGATTGGCCCCCTCTCTCACGTACAAGGGATCCTGATCCCTTCACAGGTTTAAAGGTATTCACCTTTCTTCCGAATTGGGTTTAAACACCCCGCCTGGAGCGCAAGTTATTCAGGGATAGTTCAAGGTGGCGGGACCAGTCCATGTAAAAGTGGCTGACAATTTCGTTACTATTGGCTATATCCTGAATCCTAAAGGTATATGAGGATTGATCACCCTCTCTCACGAAAGAGTATTTTCATACTCTCTAAGGTTTAAAGGTTTTCACCTTTCTAAGTCTTGGAGTTTATACACTCCCGCCTGTAGCGTATGAAAATTTGGGATTTTCCCCAGGATACAAGGGATTTATCTCCAGTACATCCTTGGGTTTTACCCCTGTGACATGAAAAATTGCCTATACAATGGAAACTAACATTCGGAAGATTTCTAAGTATTTGAAGACATTGTACACAGGGGACATTCCTATCGAGGCAATGGTGTAAAGCTAAAAGGATAAGGCCCGGAACTAATGCACTAAATGTCTCAGACAGGGGACATCTTCATTGAAAAAGTTGCAAAAGGATTGAGGTTTGATAATGGGGTTGTACCCTATCCCTGGTATGATATTTCCTTTGTAAACATCGTCTAAATTTTTAGTAACACTATGTAAAATATCCTGATATATTCTCAAAATCCTTTTCAGGATATTTGATTAGGGTGTTTGAAACTAGTATTAGTTTTGAACTTTGATCATTTAAGTATTATCAAAACTTGGTTTTGGAAAGATAGATTGTTTTTCACTCTCTAAAGAACTTTCTACAAAGTTGAAGGAATGTTTGGAAGTTCTATCTAATAAAAAGTTTTCACAATATATCGCTGAGCATATTAATCAGGATATTTTCATAAGATGACAATACAAAATTTTTGCAAAGCTAAGAGTTACACTAAGTAATGCAAGGCAATAACAAATAAGTCAAAAGATAGTTATATTATTAAGAAGTCAAAACATGTGCTTTTGGTTTCACCTTAAACCAAGGCCCATCCGCCAAAAGCACAATTAGTTTTTACTATACTTGTGTAACGGTTGCAGGATCTATCTCAAAACAGGACCTGTCCACCTACAACCGTTACTACATTCAAAACAAGTTATACTAATCGATGACCAAGGGCTTCATCCTAAAACCTAGGACCCATCCACCTTTGGTCATCGTATTGTTCTAATGCAGGAAATATAAAATTGTTCGAAGACAGGAAAAGTAAATTGTTTACACAACCACAACCACGAAATTTAAAAATGGGCTCCGGCCTTGGCACGTATATCCATCATCGCCCATTTCGCCGCCTAAGAAGCGGCACCTTCTTGATCAGCAACCTCCTTGCCAGCATTCGCCCCAGCATCAGCCTCAGGATTCTTCTCGGTATCATCATCAGCATTGGCCACTTCCTCTGCCACCTTCGAAGGCTCTTCACCAGCATGCTTTGCAGGATGAGCAACGGGATGACCTCCAAGATCCTTTAGTTTCGCCTCCCAAGTCTTTACATTCCAGGAGGGACATTCAAAACCCAAATCCATGGCCTCATAAGCCATCCTTATCCTGGCTTGGAGAAGAAAGACGACCACGGATGCTTTGAGGCTATCCCGATATGAACTCATATTCTGCTGATATTGAAGAAGGGCGGCATCTAGCTTGGCTTGAGCATCCTCATTAGCTTTGTGGAGGGCAGCTTGATGTTCCTCAGTCATTGCCTTGTATTTGTCTTCATAATGCTGGGATTTGGCAGCCGCAATGGTTCCTTGGTCAGCTATGGTGGCCTGAGCTTTCTCCAGCTGGAACTTCAACATCTTGTTAAGCCCGCAAGCGTCTTCATACAAGTGCATAAGACGATCCAGACCCTATCGATAAAGACACAGGTATTGATGTGAAAAATAAGCAGGATAAGGACTAACATACTTGTGCAGGATATCGAAAAGAAAATTCTGCCTGTTTGAGGAATGAGGTGGCTTCGTTGAACCCATGATTCTCGAGAGAGAATGTTTCAGAAACAGCTGGGGAGTCCGTCTCCTTTCTCTTCCGAGAGCTGGATGCCCGGGTCCTGGATGCCGGAGGGCCTTTGGGAGCAGAAACAGTCTTGGAGGAGGTAGGCTTTGGTGTAGCAGACGGCTTTGGCTTGGATTCTTGTTTGGTGGGTTCGAGGCTGGAGTAGCAATCCAACTCGTCAAGTTCGAAACCTTCAAGGTTGACGACTGGTACTACACAAGGGAAGATATTCTTAAACTCATCATACTTTTGAAAAGTAATTAATATATGTTGAGAATGTGCTTACCAGACATTTCTGAGCTTGATTTCTGGCTTGAATCTGTAAGAGACAGGGAAAAAGTTCTTTCACTGGCAGGAAGACGGTAGATTTCCTTGATCTTGGATTCGGATTCTGCACTGGGAGGCACTAAATCTCTGAAATTCTCTGCATAAAAACATCAGGATATAAGTCCGGGATATAGTTTGAAGATATAATTGGGGATATTCCTAAAACCCTAAATCCTACCCTTGGTTAACCATTTAACCGGTACATTGAAACCCTTATCAATAGAATCTCTTTTTATGAAAAAGAATTTTCGTCGCCATCGATCCTCGTTCTTGGAGGCCATAAGAACCAAAGGGTTCTTGGAGGTAGAAAACAGAAGAAAACGATGATCGCCATGGGATCTCAACCGGTATGCTACAGGGAGGTCTTCAATAAACAGGTTGGGAAAATGACGAGACTTGATTTGATTCAGCACTATCAAGACTCGCCAGACCATTGGCATAACCTGGGCGTAACTAAGGCCGGTGAGGTCGAAAAAGCTAGAGATAAAGGGTGGAAACGGGTACTGGAGTCCAAGAGAGAAGGGGTAAGCGAAAAAGCAAACCCACTCTTCGGATGACGCGTCTGATCGGGCTTCCCGGTCGAAAGGGCGAAAGACTGTTCCGGCGGGGAAGGCACCGGAATCTTTAAGAGTAGCGATGTCGGCATTGTTGAAACAGCAGACTTCTTTTGATGGGTTGCGAATGAGGTTTTGACTTACGAGGGCTGAGGCCGGTCGGTCCGATCGGGATTTCGTTCGTGGTGCCATGAAAAGTATTGAGCAAACTAAAAGAGATTCAAGAAAGAAGGATAGAAAGGAAAATACCTGATGTCCGCTTGAAGATAAGGATAATCGTAATAAGGAGTCCCTCGGTTAATATAGGATGAATATAGGGGGGTAAAGAGTAAATAATGCTTTGGAAGTTGCACCGCTGTCATTTCAAGGGTCTAGTCGTATTAATTGCCTTAAGTTATGAGGTGAAACTTTTGAAATATATCCGTTGGATTGGTATCCCAACCGATATATTTGGGGACAATTGTTAGGGGTCATTTTCTTTGCATACATATCCTTAGTGATATCTTTCCTTTGTTTGTTTATTTGTGACCAGGATGCTGGAAGAGGATATTGCTAACATCTTGGGCGATATCCTGAGGTTTATTGAATTAACCACGTGCAGGTTAGAGGCTGAGACTTGCTAACGGTCAAGTGGACTTCTTCTCCTCAAGACTCGGACGAGTTTGTTGAAAGAGAGACGTTGAGCCCGAAAGACCAGGTCTACAACGTTCGATGAAGGAATATTCGGTGGATCCCGGAAGTTTAGGATAGTTTGTTACATTATCTTTACTATAAATAGATGGGGGCGGATCAGTTTAAGGCACACAATTTACACTTACACTCTCGAACACTTTTACTCTCGAGCTCAGTGCAAACATCACACTTGTATTCAAATTTCATTGTAACACATAGTCGATCCGCACCACATTCTGCACTGTATCCGGATATTTGAAGCAATAGAAGAACAAGGCAGCTGCGATTCTCAGCTCCCGAGGTTTTATGCCGGCGATCTAGATTGATCAAGGGCTTTCCTCGTACATCTCGTGTCCACCTTTACATTTTCGCTCATTGTTTGATCATAGATACAGCTCATTATCCTGAGCCGTACCCTGATAACTGTTTTTGCAAACTAATAAATCAATACATTTTTTACACATATTTTTAGCACACTACCTCACAAAACTAATTTGATCACTTAATTGCTTAGGTAATTTTTGACCAAAACAATTATTACTCTTTATTTTATTATTATACTGTGTTAGCTAATTATTTTAAAAAGTAATCCTTACCAGACATTTCAGATGACGAGTATTGACTGGAACTCGGGACGTGTGTGGTGAAAGTCCTGTCTATTGCAGGTAATTGGTAAACAGTGTTGATTCTTTCTTCTGATTCAGCGCTAGGGGGAGCTACTTCCTTGAAATTCACTGCATAAGGATCAAAAAGAAGGATGTTAGTAGAAGATAAAAACCAAACGGTCCATGAGAATATTTATGACCCTACCGGTGGTTAACCACTCCACCGGAAGGTTGGCACCCTCAGCAATGGAGTCTTGTTTCACAAAGAAAAACTTACGTTGCCATCCGTCTTTGTTTTTGGTGGCTTTAAGAATAAGGGGTTTGCTAGAGGTCGAGAAAAGCAAGAACCGGCTAGAGCCATGGGATCGGAGGCGATAAGCAATAGGCAAATCCTCGATGCAGAGATCGGGGCAATGAAGGTTTTTGATTTGGTTAAGTACAATTAATACTCTCCAAACCATGGGCATGGTTTGAGCAAAAGAGATGCCGGTGGTTCGGAAGAATTGCATCATTAATTCGGGAAAAGGGTATCGAAGACCTAGCGAAAAAGGATATGCCGGAAAGCAAACCCAATCAGTGGAAGAAACATCCGATCGAATTGACCGATCGAACGGTCTAAAGACCGTGTTATCAGGGAAAGCGCTGGAAGCTCTCAAAGCCGCAATGTCTGCGTTGTCAAAAGCCCAGACCTCCTTTTCGGGATTTTTGAGGAGATTCTGCTGGGCGAAGGTCTCGGCATCCATTACGAATTAGACAAGGAAAATTGATAGAAAGTAAATGAGAAATGGAGAATTACCTGAAGGCTCTGTGGAAGATATCTGCTTTTCAAACAAGAAGAGAGAAGATATAGGGGCATTATGGATCTCCATTGAGCAAAAAGCGTGTTGGAGGTTACGATGTGATCTCGACCGTCGCTTCGTTTTAAATGCCTTGAATTATGGGATAAGACTTTTGAAATATATTCGTTGGATTGGTATACCAACTGATATATTTGGGGACAATTGTTATGGCTCATTTTCTAAGCATACATATCTTGAACTATATCCTGCTTTTTATTGTTTATCTATGATCAAGATACTGGACGGGGACATTGCTAACATCCTGGGTGATATCCTGAGGTATATCGAATTAATCACGTGCAGGTTAAAGACTGGGACTTGCCAACGGTCAAGTGGACTCCATCTCCTCAAGACTCGGGCGTATTTGTTAAAGGAGAGACGTTGAGCCCGAAAGACCAGGTCTCCAACGTTCAACTAAGGAATATTCATTGGATCCCGGTTATGTAGGATAGTTAGTTACATTTGTTTTACTATAAATAGATGGGGGCGGATCAGATTAAGGCACTCAACTTACACATTTTCAAACACTTTCTCTCTAGCTCATCGCAAACACTACACACAACACTTGTATTCGAATCACATTGTAACACATAGTCGATCCGCACCACATCCTGCACTGTATCCTGATATTTGAAGCAATAGAAGAACAAGGCAGCTGCGATTGTCAGCTCCCGAGGTTTTATGCCGGCGATCTAGATTGATCAAGGGCTTTCCTCGTACATCACGTGTCAACCTTTACATTTTCGCTCATTGTTTGATCATAGATACAGCTTTATATCCTGAGCCGTATCCTGAAACTGTTTTCACAACTAATTTGGTTAACACATTTTTCACATATAAATTTTAGCACACTACCTCACTTAACTAATTTGATCACTAAATTGCTTAGGTAATTTTTGACCAAAACATTGATCACTTTCTACTTTGACAACCCCCCAAGGGGTAGGTATCTTGATGCACTGGTGATAGGTAGATGGCACAGCTTTCATATCATGGATCCATGGCCTACCCAATATAATATTGTAGCAGGATAAGGAGTCCATGACACAGAAGCGTTGCATTGAATTGACTCCTTCAATATACACAGGCAACTTTATTTCTCCCACGGTATTCCTGGCTTCTCCACTGAACCCAACAAGCACAGTGGATTTCGAAGTAATATCCATCGAGGATACATTCATCCTCTTCAGTGTTTCCAGCTGAATTATATTGACGGAGCTGCCATTATCCACCAGTATCCTGCGCACAAAATGATTAGCTACATATAAAGTTATTACCAAAGCATCATGGTGAGGATCCTGGACAATATCCCTGTCATCACTGTTGAACGTGATCACTTTATCAGTTGTGAGGGTTGACATCCTGGTTGGCTTATCTCCCCTTTCTGCCTTAGCCTCCTTTGCATGTCTTTTTGCTGCAGAATAAGAGGTCCCACAGATATTGGCTCCTCCTTAAATAAAGTTAATTATCTTGGCATCCGCAGGAGGTGATGCTGCTCGTTCAGGATCCTTCTCAGTATCCTGACCCTTATTCTTCTTTCTTCCCAGAATATCCTTCAGGTATCCTTTGCTCAGCAGATAGCTTATTTCTTTCCTCAGGGCAATGCAATCTTCTGTAACATGTCCAAAATCCTCATGGAAGGCACACTACTTGGATTTATCCTTCTAATCAGCTTTCTGTTGGTTCTTCCTATGCCACCTTGCTTTGTCTCCCAAACCCTGCATGGCATACATTAGCTCAGGTATATTAACTGTTAGGGCATGAATTTTATGCTAAGGATCATCTATCCTGAGACTGAGCATGGATCACGGATCCTTAATGGATGATGCAGAGAGTCTGAGGATCCAGAGTCTGAGGATCCAGGATCCTTAACAGAACTTGTGATTTCTAACAATTGTCACGTTTTTAATGTTTATATGCAGGTAATGGACGTTGTGGACTAAATCTCAGCTAGAATCTCGGGAATATTCCTTCAAGATGCCCCACATGTGCTATTTTCATGATGGTCATGGGGAGAAAACGTGGTCTTCCTTAATTTTCGGACTTGTTGGTTATTTCTAATTTAAGGGGTTGATCAAGTTTAGAGAACACATGATGCAATCAGCAGAAAACACACACTTTAGGAAATATTGTACAACACTTGATTAACTTCCGAAGTTGTAAACCTTTACTCGTTTAATGCACTTGGTGATCGGTAGTTTCCATCACCCGAGGTTTTTTTATGCCGGAGATCTTCTAAAGATCAAGGGCTTTTTCCTCGTATAAATCTCGGTGTTCATCGTTGATTTCATATACTTGTCGTTCATACAATTAACCAAGCATCATACCTCATAAAATCAGATTTGGTTGCATTATCCTTGTGTGATTTTTGACCAAAACAGTTTGGCGCCCACCGTGGGGCAATTGGTGCTTCATTCCTAAGAAATTCTTGTTTTTGTGATCATTTCGGTTCGTTACAAACAAGCAAATGGCTTCCTCAACGAAGAACACTTCAAGTTCAATGCCGGCGATGTGTTCATCACAGGGCGTTCCTCCTTTGCCTCCACCACCTTCTGGATCCCAGAAGAATGCTGAAAATGTTGCAAAGAGACAAAGCCCCATTTTTCCAAAACCACCAACTTCTTCTGTTTCTTCTAACCCTACTACTAGTGATCTTTTTACTTTGATTTTGCAGATGAGGGATCACATACAAGAACAGGACAAAACCAACGAAAGGATCCTCCGGGAGATCGGTAACATCAAGAAACAGAAGAGATCAGGGGAGGATCACTCTCCTCTGGTACCAAGGTCACTGGATTTTGACACTCCAGCCGTAACTGCCCAGCAATCTGCAGCCTTAGGCATTCAGTACCAAACTGAACCATTGGGAAGACGTTATGGAACAACAACTATGAGTTAGGCTTTTGGGTCTCACTTCCAGCCTCAAGGATCCAGTTTTCAGCCTTCGGGATCCTCTTTCCAGCATCAGGGATCCTTCGTCAGCTCAGGAGGATATTTGGGAATGCACACTGTCCAAGGATCCTCTCAGGTTCAAGGATCCTCTGGGGTTCTAGGATCCTTTGGGGTCCAAGGATCCTCCATGGTTCAAGGATCCTCTCAGGTTCAAGGATCCTCTCAGGTTCAAGGATCCTCATTTCAGGTTCAAGGATCCTCTCAGCTTCAGGGATCCTCTCAGGTTCAAGGATCCAACATCTTTCAGGATCAAGGATTCTTGAGAAGTGTACAACCCCCAAGCACAGATGTCCATCAAGGAGACTTCATTCCAATGCAGACAATTGCCTCTTCTGGTCCTTCAATCATACCAGAATCCCTTCAATATGGATTCACATCTGCAATTCCTAACCTGAATCCTTCGGGAGGTAACACTTTCAATAATTCTTATAACACTAACCATGGCTCTATGCAGGATACAGGTATTAATCAAGCTATGGCTAGGGAGTTACAGAAGCTTAAGGATATGATATCCAGCGTTCCAGGAGTGGTTAAGCCCATTCCTGAAATTGCAGATGGGAGCCATAGGATATCTCATTTTGCACCACCTATTTGTGACGCTGAGATACCCAAAAGGTTCCAGATTCCAACTATGAAGCTGTATGATGGCTCAACGGATCCAAAGGAACATGTAGTTCAGTATAGAGAGAGGATGGAGATCAACCCCGTCCCGGAGAGGTTAAAAGAAGCATGTCTATGCAAGGGTTTCGGATCCACACTCACAGGATCAGCTCTTAAATGGCTGCTAAGTCTTCCCCCTTACTCTATTACTTCATTTGCTAATCTAGTTAATCTGTTTAATAGTCAATTCTCATGTAGTAGAAAATTTGAACGTTTAACTAATGATCTTTATAGGGTAACACAAGGTCAAAATGAATCACTTAGAGATTACATCACTAAGTTTAGTAAAGAATCCTTAGATATCCCCAATCTGGATATAGCCACGGCTGTGGAAGCGTTTAAAATGGGTTTGCTTAGGGATTCATTATTCTATGATGATCTTGTTATGACTCCATGCCGGAATCTTGATGAAGTGAGAACCAGGGCCCTTAGATTCATCCGATTAGAGGATGATAAAAGGATCCAGGAAAGATTGACAGGATCCTCAAAACAGGAAAAGCAAGGATCCTACTTCAAGAATAACAAGTTTAAGCCCTACAACAAGTCTGATAACCAGAATGTGCATGCAGTAGAACAAGCAGAGGATGATGAGGATTATCCTCGAATTTCTGAATACTGTTTTTCTGTTGATAACAACGAACTAATTCTTGCAATGCAGAATCTAGGTGAGAAAGCAAGATGGCCAAGGAAAAGTGATAAACCAGCTGCAACAAAGGATAAGTCCAAGTGGTGTGCATATCATGAGGATTTCAGACATCTCACCGAAGAGTGTATTGCACTTAGAAAAGAAATTGGTTACTTGTTAAGCAAGGGGCATTTGAAGGAGCTTTTGGGATGAAAGAAATCAAGGATCCAGGATCCTGAAAGGATCCCGGAAAAGGCTCCTGCTCCTCCAGCAGATGCACAAGTTATAAACTTCATATCCGGTGGATCAGACATTTGTGGTACTTCCTTTTCAGCAGCCAAAAGACATGCCAAGGAAAGCAAGATGGATAATGGAGATAGACCCATCCGAACCTCCACTGTTACCAAGGATAAAATTATAACTTTTGATGAGGGTGGTCGTGTTGATATTCAGGATCCTCATCATGATGGTCTTGTTATTACTCTGTTTATTTCTAACCACTTTGTTCGCAGGATCCTGATAGATGGAGGAAGCTCAGTGAATATCATTCAGCTTGATGCCCTCAAGAAGATGAACATTCCTGAATCAGATATTGTCCCAAGATCCTCAGTACTTTTGGGATTCAGCGGAGAGACCAAAAATACATTGGGGGACATCAAACTCCCTATCTATATTGAAGGACTTCATTCTTATAAAAAATTTTGTGTTATAGATTGCTTATCTTGTTGTAATGTTATCCTTGGCAGACCATGGATACATGACATGAAGGCAGTCCCATCTACCTATCATCAATGTGTAAAGCTTCCTAGTCCGTGGGGAGTGGTGAAAATTGAGAGTGATCAACAAGAAGCTAAGAATTGTTACACATCATCAATGAAGCCGGCCTCAAGAGCAAGGGAGCAATAGCAACTAAAGTATCCTCCAAGAGATGTCTTGGAGGCAAGAGAACAGGATGTGAAAGAAATCCTTATGGATCCCCATGATCCTGAATCCATCGTCTTCATAGGATCAGGGATCCTCAGCAACATTGAACAAAATCTAGTATCCTTCCTTAAGAGGAGGAAAACCACCTTTGCTTGGAAGCATGAGGATATGACAGGTATATCTAAGGATATAATTACTCATAAGCTTGGCATTGACAGGTCATTCAAGCCTATACATCAGAAGAGGAGGAAGTTTGCACCTGAAAGGAATGCTATTATCCAGGAATGAGGTAGATAAACTACTTCGGGCAGGTATGATAAGAGAGGTCAAGTATCCAAGGTGGTTAGCCAATGTGGTTGTTGTTCAAAAGAAAAATGGAAAGTGGAGGGTATGTGTCGATTTTACTGATTTAAACAAGGCATGTCCCAAGGATCCTTTCCCATTACCCCACATTGACTCCATGGTGGATGCTACCGCGGGTCATGAGTTGTTGACTTTTATGGATGCTTCATCTGGATTTCAACAAATTCAGATGGAACCATCTGATCAAGAGGATACAGCCTTTATGACCCCAACTAGTATATATTGTTATATTGCTATGCCATTTGGACTAAGGAATGCAGGTGCAACTTATCAAAGGCATGTCAATATGATGTTCAAGGAACAAATTGGACACACTATGGAAGTTTACATAGACGACATGGTTGTTAAATCCAAGAAAGCTAAGGATCACCTTAGAGACTTGGAGGAAGCATTCAATATCCTTGATAAATTTAATATGAAACTAAATCCTTCCAAGTGTCACTTTGGTGTTAAAGCAGGTAAATTCCTAGGCTATATGGTGACAAAAAGAGGCATTGAAGCAAGTCCAGAGCAAATCAAGGCTATTGTGAATATCAAATCTCCTGCCAATGCTAAGGATGTGCAAAGATTGACAGGCAGGATCGCAGCCTTGAACAGGTTCATATCCAAATCCTCAGAAAAATGCAAAGAATTCTATGACATTTTGAGGAAGAACAAGAAATTTAAGTGGACTGAAAAGCATGAAAATGCTCTCAAAGCTCTTAAGGATTACCTATCCTCAGCTCCTGCCTTGATGAAACCAGAGAAAGGGGATATATTATCCTTGTATTTAGCGGTATCCTCTAAAGAAGTAAGTGCGGTCCTTGTTAAGGATCACGAAGGTACACAACATCCTGTCTATTATGTAAGTAAGAGTTTTCTTGATGCTGAATCCAGGTATTCACATTTAGAAAAACTTATCCTTGCATTGATTATGGCATCTACTAAATTAAGACATTATTTTGAAACTCATGCCATTATTGTTAAAACTAATTTTCCAATTAAGAATGTTCTCAGGAAACCTGAAATATCAGGAAGGATGGCTAAGTGGGCAGTGAAGCTTAGTGTATATGATATAAGATATGAACCAAGGACTGCCATCAAATCCCAAGCCTTAGCTGACTTTGTGGCAGATTTTAGTAGTGACTTGCAAAAGGAAGCTGAGTTAGAAGTCCAACAGCTTGAAGAAACTAAGGATCCTTGGATACTCTTCACTGATGGTGCTTCTAATGTCAAAGGAACAGGACTTGGAATACTACTAAAATCGCCACAGGGGGACATAATACCCCACTCCATAGCTTGTGAATTTCAAACTACCAACAATGAGGCTGAATATGAAGCCTTGATAGCTCGTTTCCAAATCGCTAAGCATATGAGGATCATGTATCTTGAGGTACATGTGGATTCATTGTTAATTACTAATCACTTTAATGGATCCTATGCTGTTAAAGGTGAAAAGCTAATCAAATATTTAGAGATAGTCAAAGAATTGGCACTCTCTTTTGTTTCCTTTTGTTTGACACAGGTACCAAGGGAAGAGAATGCAGAGGCTGATGCATTAGCCAACCTAGGATCATCCTTGAAGATCCCGGAGGATATCAGGATCCCTATTATCCATATCTTAACCCCTGCTATCGAGGATCATGTAGCCATGGAGATAGGAGAGGATTCTGCAATCATCCCTAGTGATGATACTCAATCTCATTCAGGATCATGGACCCTTCCAATCATGAGATACATACAACATGGAGAAATCCCTACAGGAGAAAACCCCAGAGCTTTCAAAATTAAGGTATCTCAATTTACAATATTGAATAATATGTTGTATAAACGATCTCTTGCAGGACCATATCTAAGATGCATTGAGGATCCTGAAATCCAAGAAGTCCTAAAGGATTGTCATGAAGGAGATTGTGGAAACCACACTCGGGGCAGGGCATTATTCTCAAGGATCCTGAGGACAGGATACTATTGGCCTACTATGAAGAAGGATGTTGTGGAATATGCCAAGAAGTGTGATCCTTGTCAGAGACACAGTAATATCCTTCACCAACCAGCAGAGCTTTTGCATCCTATATCCTCTTCGTGGCCATTTATGAGATGGGGAATGGATATAGTTGGTAAGCTTCCTAAGGCACCTGGTGGAAAAGTATTCATGCTTGCTATGACTGACTACTTCTCCAAGTGGATAGAGGCTGAAGCCTTTGCTCAAGTCAGAGAAAAGGAAGTGATATCCTTTATTAAGAGAAACATTATTACTAGATTTGGTATTCCTTGTGACAACCCGCACTAAACCAGGTATCCGTACGACTTAATTAATGATTAATTACTGCTTAATTACTGTGCTTGTTTGAACTAGCTGATGAACTGCTACTTGATATCTGATACATGTACTTACTTGCATCAAACTTTACTTATCGTCACTACATTATTTACATACGGAACCTTAGTGACAAACATGATGCACAAAAAGCACAGTAGCACAATACACGGATAACCTATTGAACATGCTGATAAAGCCAGCATCAGGCAAACACTGCCTCCAAGGCCTGTAAGAGCCTGAGATATTTTGCTACACTAGTGGTGAGTGTAGGGATACTAGGGTTGTGGAGCTGCGTCTCTAGGGATAAGTCACTATGACTGGATGTGCCTAAAACGTACTCTAAGTACAAAACTCAGCACTTTACAAAATAATTCAGCTTTTAGCTAACTAATAAAGTGCCAAAACATGAGAAAAATAACACTAGACACTTTCCAAAGTGTCAGGAATAAGCTGTGTCACTAAAGAGAGTAATAACGACACTTTAAGCTTTGTTAAGCACTTTAACGGATTACTATCCAACCAAACAACCGGACTATACCCGGAACATGAAAATATTGTTATTTTCACTATTTATCTTTTTCTGAGCCAGTTAGGGTCCCTGAATACCCTAGCACCCGCATTAATGCATAACACACTACTAACCAAGTTAACTACTTAACTAACTTGGTTTAACCTAACTAATAAGTAACTAACACTTGGAATTGAACTAGTACCCCCCCCCCCCATCCTAACCGTCCTCAACCATGGGGGAACACATCTTGTACTTACCTGATTATTTAATTCCCTAATTCTTAATATCTAGGGGGCACATTAACCCTTGGATAATTGTCATTAACTTTGCCTATAAGTTTAAGGTTTAACACATGAGATCATTCACACTCCAAAACTCTCTCTTTCTCTCTCAAAGCTTACGGCCAAGCATCCCCTATTCCATCCATCATATTTTCGATCTTGATCTTCGTATTTCAAGCATCTACAAGTGTTAAGGGTCTCGTATTAGGAAGCTTGGAGCAAACGGAGCGCGAAGGACCTCTTTCCTTAGCTTTTATCCACCTCTTTTGCGCGTAGATTCTTCCCTAGCCTCGAGCTAGAGGTATAATGCTTAAAACTAGTTCTTGAACTAATCTAAAGTGGTTAAAAGGATTCGTATCGGTTAAAACTCATTAACATGCAAGTTGATGCTTTAAAGTTTACTTAAAACACTAAAAATGGTGGTTAATAGCTCACTAGTTGTGTAAATGTTGTAGTATTCGAAATTTGTGATTATTGAGACCCTATCTATGATGTGGTAGCTCGGATCATCGTTTAACCCGGTTTGGTAAGATCATGGATCTTAACATAAGCTTGCTTTGAATAATACAAGGGTTAAAAGGTGAAACTCTACCACACATGAAACATGAACTTGTGTAAAAGTATTTTTACTTGCAAATAGTGTTTAAAACTAGCAGATCTACGTATCTGCAAGTGGTATTTTCAAAGGACCAAGTGTTAAGGAAATCATATTTTAAAAGACGGATCTTACAATAACAAGAATGGTTTTTAGAACACACAAGTGTGTAAACACTTGTGTAACACAAGTTTCGACAAAATAACTATTTTTGGGAAAAATGACGAGAAGTTGTAAAGACGGAACTTCTCTAAAAACAAGACTTTTACGAAACCGGATTTATTTATATAAAGATCCACTAAAGGTAATGAGATTTACCTCATATTTTCGGAAAAACTACAAGTTCATGTAATATATGCAATTTGTAAATTTTGACTAGTTAAAATGTTGAAATATTGTTTGATGACGTTGAGAAGGTTGTTGATTTGATTTGTAAAAGAAAATGATACGCTTGAAAGCGTGGCCACCTCCAGTTACAGAGGAAACTCTGGCGAAATTTTTCTAAAAACCTAACACTTAGAACTATTTACACAACAAGTGTTAGAATTATTTCTGACATGTTTTCGAAACATAAATTTCGCCATGACTTATTTACTAAATATTCGGAGGTGGGATTTTCACAAAATTTAACGTGATAAATATATATATTTTTTTTCACACATTGTTTATGATTATTTTGTGAAAATACATAAGTATTATTTTTAGAGTAAAAATAATATCTACGGACGTTAACGAATCCAAAATAATACGAACGCTTTCACCATAAATATATAAGTTACACCGGTAAGTATATTACCACTCGATACTTGAAACGTAACTTACGCACTTACAGAAATATTTATGAACGCGTATTTTAACAACGTATTATTGGAGAAAAATTATGTGAAATTGGAAATATGTATATATATTAAGTGAGACTTAATGATATAATTTGAACGCACATGTATTGAATCCCCCATCCTTGGGAAGGAGATTATCTACCAAGTATATACAGAATGTAAACATGAAATAGTTGTCTAACTATTTCTCAAAGACTTAAACTATAAAGCTAAGGCACGACCGTCCGTCTAATAGAATTAGCACTTGTAGGTCGTCGCACAGCTGTCTGATTTGGAGTACTTGGTAGAGACGCAGCGACTGTGAGTTCATGTCCCCCTTTTCTCTAACTGTTTTCAGTTTTCTTAACTGCGAGGGTGAAATACATGTTACTTTGATTACAAGTACTTTATACACGGTATGGTTAGCGTAAGGAGGTTTACTATTCAGATCATGTGAGTGGGTAGGAGCAATATGAGGCCATTAGTCCTCATGTCGGGACCGAGGGACAGGAGCGGTAGATCTATCTGGGTGTAGCGAGCCCAGCCCCAGGCCAAACTAGAAACGGACCTTGGGGTGACTTTGTCCACATACTAATGCCGTGGCGAAATCTGCTAGGTTTGAGTCTCCCTATTTGCACTTCACATATATCAGTGGCCTTGCAAACCATTGGTGATCTCAATTCCCTTATTTGCTACATACCAACACTATTTTTATACTCATAAAGGTTTACTTACTCACTTACACATGAACTCGCTCAACATTATTGTTGATTTTTCAACTTACATGTATTTCAGGAAATTAACAGGATCTGGCACGGTATGACGTGTTTTCCCGCTGCACATTGGGTTCCAAGGTCATCCCAGTTTAGGAAATGTGACTCTTTCCTGGACAAGTCACATATCTTAAACTGCGTTTATCACATGTTGATGTTTATGTTTATCAAGACAATGTTTTGTGTTATGGTGTTGTAAGTCTCTAAGACAACGTTATGTACTCTGGTTTTTAAAACTTAATCTACAGATGATCTTGCATGATTTTATTTCATATAGCTTTGTTATGGTTAAGCTATGGTATTAAGAAGTCACACCAAATTAACCACGCTTCCGCAAAGCCAGGGTGTGACAGCTTGGTATCAGAGCTCTGATCATAGCGAACTAGGATTCATTCTCGAGTCTAGACTATGATCACTAGGGCTCTCACGAAAACATTTTTCTGCATACCACTTAAGTCCAGATCCAAAACTTTTTTTACAAACAAATGTTGAGCACATTTTATTATTTATAGGCTCAGCCTGGAGGGCTGAGGCTCGGTCTGGAGGATCGAGGCTCGGTCTAGGTGACCGAGGTAGTTGAGCACGTTGATTTATTATAGGCTCAGCCTGGAGGGCTGAGGCTCGGTCTGGAGGATCGAGGCTCGGTCTAGGTGACCGAGGTAGTTGGCTAGTGAGGCTAGGAAGAGTAGGCTCAGTCATGAAGGCTGAGGCTCGGTCAAGGGGACCGAGGCTCGATCTAAGAGGTCGAGGTGGAGGATAGAGCAGTCTTAAAGACTGGGAGAAATTGGCTAGTGAGACTAGGAAAATTATTTGATTGACTAACATGTTTATATGATTGATTATTATACGTATATGTGTTTGTGTTACAAACGTCATGCTTTCATCAAGTACTAGAAAGATGGACACTACGAATCCCATGGCCATAGTATCAGACGACATAGTTTCATCGAAGCACGAGGTGTACATTTCCGATACTACCGGCACAGACAATGACGACTTTCAGCCCTTTGTGCGCTGCCTGAAGTCGTAGCAGAGCCTACTGACGGCCATCTTGTTGGGAAATTGCCACTCGCGGTGATCCCTGCTCCTGTGCCCTTGCCGCTTATCCTGTTGATGATATGCCCCCCCGACGTGGCCTCTGACGACGATAACGATCTACTGGAGGAGGACCCATTCGAGGGCAGGACCCTATTGCTGCTGGTATTAGGCTACTGCATGCGGACGCTCCTGCAGGGGAAACTCATGCCCATTCCCCTATCCCAGACTCATTTGAGTTTCTGACATCCGCATCTTCGCATATACGGGGAGTGCAGCACCGCTCACACGACGCCGACCCTGATATGGCATCATCAGCTGCACCGGTTCCCGCACACAGCTTTGAGTTGATCACGATATTGAGGTTGATCCTGTTTTTCCATCTGGTTTTGATCCAGACCATGACATTGAGTTCATACACTTAGACCAGCCCTTGGAGGATCCTGTAGCCCCTGTCGACCCTATGTTTGTGGGTACAACTGATTTTGAAATGAAGTTTGTTGATCCGGAGCCAGTCATGGCCCCTGAGCCAGGCGCTGCTCCTGACCCCGCATTGGAGCATGACCCTGTTCATGCCAATGCACCTACTGTTGCTCCTTGATTGATCATCTGCTTGGACGAGAGAAAATTTGGGGTAACTGTGCAAGACAATTTATTATTACGGGGGCCCACGTAATAACGATTTGTAGTGCACAGGAATCCTGGTGGACTCTGCGGGTCAAGCTAATGATAACCAATGCAGCAGGAAATAACTTAAACACGAATGACCAAGGCGATGTAGCCTCGAGTTCATTCTATTACGAGCAACAAGCCAAATTGGCAAGCCTATGTGAAGGCTCAGAAATTTACTTCCCCACTCATACAGTGAGTATATTTGCGTGTGAAATTGGGTGATTACATGATGGCTTATGTTGCTATATACACCTCATAGACAATTGAAACGTTGTCTAACCCGCTTCACACCACTTCGACAAAAGGGAATGTCACCCAGGCGTGACACAAACACCAGTACGTTGCCAAGGACAGAAGCCGAGCTGCAAGAACGCATCTCACAGATAAATGCACGACATGAAGCCCTCCGCTCTAAGTACAACGATGGTATTACTGGAAATAACCCTCCAACTGGCTGCACCTATAAACAGTTCCTGAACTGCAAGCCTTTGAACTTTGACGGAACAGGAGGCGCCGTTGCATTTGTTCGTTGGTCCGAAAAGACCGACTCCATTCTAAGAATGAGTAACTGTTCGCCCCAACAGAGGGTTACCTATATCTCGGGGATATTTCTAGATGGCACACTCTCTTAATGGAACCTCCAGGTTCAGACCCTTGGCACAGACGCTACTTATGCACTGAGCTGGGACGAGCTCAAGGAAACGATTGAGAAGAAATGTTGTTTTAGGACTGGAATTTAGAAGCTTGAGGTGGAGTTCAGGAATTTGAAAACGGACGAACCAGAAATTCCTGAACTTGTCCAGCGATCGCACGACTCATCTAGGGTCGCCCCCCTACTTAGTCAAACCGGAGTTCAAAAGGATTGAACGATTCATTTGGACACTTGCACCCCAGATCAGGGGTATGGTTACTACCTCAAAGCCCTCAACCATTGCAGAAGCTATCAATATGGATGATCTATTGATAACATGAGATGTTATGTGTTGATATTGTTGTATACTTACGTACACTCTACTTATTATGACCTGACCAACTTAAACCATCTTTTAGAAGATGCCGCCGAGATGTGAGACACGCATGCCTACTAATGAGGCAGAACTACAACAAGTCATTGCTGCTGCCATAGCACAGTATGCAGCATCTCAGCCAGGAACGAGCGGAAGTATTAACCAAGGCAATAACAATCCACCTCACGGTAATACCAAGTCATTAAGACATACCGTGACCTAATTGGATATCTTTAGCAATGATGCTAATGCCAATCGTATGTTATAACGTATGTGAAGGATGCACCTACAAGCAGTTCTTAGACTGCAAGCCCGTAAACTTTGATGGCACTGGAGGTGCTGTCGCCTTTGTTCGTTGGGCTGAGAAAACCGAATCTGTTCTTCGCATGAGCAAGTGCGCGCTGGATCAGCAAGTCACCTATATCTCAGGGCTATTCTTGGATGGAGCCCTCTCTTGGTGGAATCTACAAGTACAGACACTAGGCGAAGCTGCTGCCTACGCGCTGACCTGGACCGAACTAAAGGAACTTATGCGCAAAAAGTACTGTTCCCGCGCAGAAATCCAGAGATTGGAGACCGAGTTTTGGCACTTGAAAATGGAAGGTCCAAAGATCGCAGAATACGTTCAAAGGTTCCATGACTTATCGCATGTGGTACCCTACATGGTCACTCCTGAGTTCAAGAGAATTGAACGCTTCATTTGGGGACTAGCTCCTCAAATCATAAGCATGGTAACCTCATCCAAGCCTGTGACCATTACTTAAGCGATCGATTTGAGCGTGGCTCTCACAGAGGAGGCCATTCGCCTGAACAAGTTTGATGATGCTGAGCATAAGAAGAAAGAGACTCACGTCGAGTCATCAGGAGGTAGCAAACGGAAGTTCTCAAACTTCAAGCAAGGCGCCAGTGTGGCGGTTAAGAAAGGAGGATCAGGCACGCCAGCTCAGGTTACAGCTGGTAGTGGAAAGAAAGGAAAAGGATATCAGGGCACCCAGCCCAAGTGTAATACCTGTCAACGCCATCATACTGGCCATTGTAGTGTGAAAGTATGCGAAGCATGTGGAAAGCCGGGCCACTTGAAGGACACTTGTTGGGCCACTGCTGGCCGGGGAGGCCAAGGAGGATTTGGGAATAGGAATAATAATCGTGGTGGTAATCGCTCACAATGAAACAATGGAGGAGACGGAAATTGAGGCAACAATGCTAACCAAGTGGGCGCTGTGAATCGTAATCAGAGGAATGATCAAGCTGGTGGAAACGGGCAAAGACTTGGGTGCTTTAACTGCGGTGATATCGGGCATTTTAAGAAGAACTGCCCAGAATTAAACCAAGCCCGTGGAAGAGTGTTCCAACTCGAAGCAAGGGAAGCGCGCCAGGACCCCAATGTTGTTACTGGTACGTTCCCTGTAAATCAACGCTATGCATCCGTTTTATTTGATACTGGTGCCGATTATAGCTTTGTGTCGCTAGAATTTAAGAATATACTGGGGTTAGCCGCTAATAAGTTAGATATTCCGTACTTAATCAAATTGGCTAACGGGAAGTTAGTAGAAGCCAACGAAGTGATCAGAGGCTGTGTGATTGAATTGGGAGAGCGTGAGTTTGCTTTAGATCTACTACCAGTCCAGTTGGGAAGCTTTGACGTGGTAGTAGGAATGGATTGGTTATCAGGCAACAAGGCTGAGATAGTTTGTCACGAAAAGATCGTTCGTATCCCAACCGATGATGGTGAGACCATTGTTGTTCATGGAGAGAAGCGTGAGACGCCGTTGAGGATTATCAGCTGCTTGAAAGCAAGGAAGTGTTTGCAGAAAGGATGTGTTGCTTTTCTGGCACACATTGTGGATAAAAAGGCTGCTGAGCCAAAGATCGAAGATATCCCTGTCGTGAGGGAGTATCCAGAAGTCTTCCCAGAGGACTTACCTGGACTGCCACCTCAGAGGCAAGTAGAGTTTCACATCGACTTAGTTCCAGGCGCCGCGCCTGTGGCTAAGGCACCTTACAGACTTGCTCCGTCTGAGATGCAGGAACTGTCGACACAACTTCAAGAGTTGTTAGACAAGGGTTTTATCCGACCAAGCTTCTCGCCTTGGGGAGCTCCGGTTCTGTTTGTCAAGAAGAAGGACGGTAGTTTTCGTATGTGCATCGACTACCGGGAGCTGAATAAGCTGACGATCAAGAATAGGTATCCTCTGCCAAGAATTGATGATCTATTTGACCAACTGCAAGGGTCAAGCTTTTATTCAAAGATCGATCTTCAATCTGGATACCATCAGTAAAGGATACAAGAGGAAAGTATCCCGAAGACAGCCTTCAGAACTCGATATGGACACTACGAGTTCCTGGTTATGCCGTTTGGTTTGACAAACGCACCTGCAGTTTTTATGGATTTGATGAATAGAGTTTGCAAGCCGTACCTGGACAAGTTCGTGATTGTGTTCATCGACGACATCTTGATTTATTCAAGAACAAAGGCCGAGCACGAACAGCATCTAAGAGCTATTTTGGAGTTGCTGAAGAAGGAACAGTTGTATGCTAAGTTCTCTAAGTGCGAGTTTTGGCTACGTGAAGTCCAATTCCTTGGGCACGTGGTAAATGGAGATGGAATCCACGTGGATCCAACAAAGATCGAAGCGATCAAGAATTGGGAAACGCCAAAGACGCCAACCGAGATTCGACAATTCTTGGGTTTGGCTGGCTACTATCGAAGGTTCATTGAGAATTTTTCAAAGATCGCTCAACCGTTGACGCTCCTCACACAGAAAGATAAGAAGTTTGATTGGGGAATCAAACAGGAAGAAGCGTTCCAGATACTGAAGGATAAGCTCTGCAATGCGCCAATCTTAGCACTACCGGAAGGTACGGATGATTTTGTGGTATACTGTGACGCTTCGCGTCAAGGATTAGGTTGTGTGTTGATGCAACGCCAAAAGGTTATTGCTTACGCATCGCGTCAATTGAAAGTGCACGAAAAGAACTATACCACACACGATTTAGAGCTCGGCGCAGTGGTATTTGCACTAAAGATCTGGAGACACTACCTTTATGGTACGAAGTGTACAATCTTCACAGATCACAAGAGCCTACAGCATATATTCAACCAGAAGGAGTTGAATATGAGGCAAAGACGATGGGTTGAGTTGTTGAACGATTACGACTGCGAGATAAATTATCATCCAGGGAAGGCGAACGTGGTCGCCGATGCCCTAAGTCGTAAAGAGAGAATCAAGCCCATAAGGGTTAGAGCTTTAGAAATGATTATACGAACCGATCTTTCCTTGCGCATTCGTGCCGCGTAGAAGGAAGCTCTCAAGGAAGGAAACCTTGAAGATGAATACCTCCGTGGGATGGAGAAGCTTTTGGTACCAAACGAGGAAGGAACGTTATATTTTGAGAAAAGGATTTGGGTTCCTCTGTTTGGTGACTTAAGGAAAGTTATTTTCGACGAAGCGCACAAGTCGCGGTACTCTATCCACCCTGGATCGGATAAGATGTACCAAGATCTCAAAGATTATTATTGGTGGCCTAGGATGAAAGGCGATGTTGCTGTTTATGTGAGCAACTGTTTAACATGCGCTAAGGTTAAAGCGGAATACCAGAAGCCTTCAGGACTTCTGCAACAACCTGAGATTCCCAAATGGAAATGGGAACAAATCTCCATGGATTTTATTACGAAATTGCCAAGAACGCCAAAAGGCCATGACACTATCTGGGTGATAGTGGATCGATTAACGAAGTCAGCACACTTCTTACCTATCAGAGAGAAAGATAATACGAGCAAATTGGCCGAAATATACATGAGAGAGATCGTCGCACGTCATGGAGTGTCTCTCTCATTCATTTCTGATAGAGACGGAAGGTTTGTGTCAAGAATATGGCAATCCTTCCAAGAAGCCTTTGGCTCACAATTGAATCTGAGCACTGCGTTTCATCCGCAAACTGACGGCCAGAGCGAGCGGACGATACAGACTTTGGAAGACATGCTGAGAGCGTGTGTTATGGACTTGGGCGGTAGCTGGGATAAACATTTGCCTTTGGTCGAATTTTCATACAACAACAGCTACCACACCAGTATTGGTGTCGCGCCATTTGAAGCCCTTTACGGACGCAAGTGCCGATCACCCTTATGTTGGGCTGACGCAGGTGATAGGCAGCTTGCTGGTCCCGAAATCGTCCAAGAGACGACAGACAAGATCGCGCAGATTCTTAAACGCATCAAAGCAGCTCGCCACAGACAAAAGGCCTATGCGGATCCAAACCGGAAACATGTGGAATTCCAAGTTGGAGAAATGGTGTTATTGAAAGTTTCACCCTGGAAGGGGGTGGCACGCTTTGGAAAGCGTGGGAAGTTAAATCCGCGCTACATTGGTCCCTTCAGAATTCTGGAAATAATAGGACTAGTAGCATACAAGTTGGACCTACCTGCTGAACTGAATGGTGTTCACGATACATTTCATGTATCCAATCTAAAGAAAAGTCCAACTCAAGTCACCGTTGCCATTCCCACCGACGAGATTCATGCTGACAACACGCTCCACTTCGTTGAAGGACCTGTTGAGGTCACAGATTGGAAAGTTAACAAGACCCGCCGGAGCAGTGTCAAGCTCGTCAAAGTTCGTTGGAATGCCAGACACGGTCCTGAATACACCTGGGAACGTGAGGAACGGATGAAAGAGAAATACCCCCACCTTTTTCCTAAGAACCCTGCATCTACAAGCAGAACTTAAATTTCGGTACGAAATTTATTTAACGGGGGGAGAATGTGACAACCCGCACTAAACCAGGTATCCGTACGACTTAATTAATGATTAATTACTGCTTAATTACTGTGCTTGTTTGAACTAGCTGATGAACTGCTACTTGATATCTGATACATGTACTTACTTGCATCATACTTTACTTATCGTCACTACATTATTTACATATGGAACCTTAGTGACAAACATGATGCACAAAAAGCACTGTAGCACAATACACGGATAACCTATTGAACATGCTGATAAAGCCAGCATCAGGCAAACACTGCCTCCAAGGCCTGTAAGAGCCTGAGATATTTTGCTACACTAGTGGTGAGTGTAGGGATACTAGGGTTGTGGAACTGCGTCTCTAGGGATAAGTCACTATGACTGGATGTGCCTAAAACGTACTCTAAGTACAAAACTCAGCACTTTACAAAAGAATTCAGCTTTTAGCTAACTAATAAAGTGCCAAAACATGAGAAAAATAACACTAGACACTTTCCAAAGTGTCAGGAATAAGCTGTGTCACTAAAGAGAGTAATAACGACACTTTAAGCTTTGTTAAGCACTTTAACGGATTACTATCCAACCAAACAACCGGACTATACCCGGAACATGAAAATATTGTTATTTTCACTATTTATCTTTTTCTGAGCCAGTTAGGGTCCCTGAATACCCTAGCACCCGCATTAATGCATAACACACTACTAACCAAGTTAACTACTTAACTAACTTGGTTTAACCTAACTAATAAGTAACTAACACTTGGAATTGAACTAGTACCCCCCCCCCATCCTAACCGTCCTCAACCATGGGGGAACACATCTTGTACTTACCTGATTATTTAATTCCCTAATGCTTAATATCTAGGGGGCACATTAACCCTTGGATAATTGTCATTAACTTTTCCTATAAGTTTAAGGTTTAACACATGAGATCATTCACACTCCAAAACTCTCTCTTTCTCTCTCAAAGCTTACGGCCAAGCATCCCCTATTCCATCCATCATATTTTCGATCTTGATCTTCATATTTCAAGCATCTACAAGTGTTAAGGGTCTCGTATTAGGAAGCTTGGAGCAAACGGAGCGCGAAGGACCTCTTTCCTTAGCTTTTATCCACCTCTTTTGCGCGTAGATTCTTCCCTAGCCTCGAGCTAGAGGTATAATGCTTAAAACTCGTTCTTGAACTAATCTAAAGTGGTTAAAAGGATTCGTATCGGTTAAAACTCGTTAACATGCAAGTTGATGCTTTAAAGTTTACTTAAAACACTAAAAATGGTGGTTAATAGCTCACTAGTTGTGTAAATGTTGTAGTATTCGAAATTTGTGATTATTGAGACCCGATCTATGATGTGGTAGCTCGGATCATCGTTTAACCCGGTTTGGTAAGATCATGGATCTTAACATAAGCTTGCTTTGAATAATACAAGGGTTAAAAGGTGAAACTCTACCACACATGAAACATGAACTTGTGTAAAAGTAGTTTTACTTGCAAATAGTGTTTAAAACTAGCAGATCTACGTATCTGCAAGTGGTATTTTCAAAGGACCAAGTGTTAAGGAAATCATATTTTAAAAGACGGATCTTACAATAACAAGAATGGTTTTTAGAACACACAAGTGTGTAAACACTTGTGTAACACAAGTTTCGACAAAATAACTATTTTTGGGAAAAATGACGAGAAGTTGTAAAGATGGAACTTCTCTAAAAACAAGACTTTTACGAAACCGGATTTATTTATATAAAGATCCACTAAAGGTAATGAGAATTACCTCATATTTTCGGAAAAACTACAAGTTCATGTAATATATGCAATTTGTAAATTTTGACTAGTTAAAATGTTGAAATATTGTTTGATGACGTTGAGAAGGTTGTTGATTTGATTTGTAAAAGAAAATGATACGCTTGAAAGCGTGGCCACCTCCAGTTACAGAGGAAACTCTGGCGAAATTTTTCTAAAAACCTAACACTTAGAACTATTTACACAACAAGTGTTAGAATTATTTCTGACATGTTTTCGAAACATAAATTTCGCCATGACTTATTTACTAAATATTCGGAGGTGGGATTTTCACAAAATTTAACGTGATAAATATATATATTTTTTTTCACACACTGTTTATGATTATTTTGTGAAAATACATAAGTATTATTTTTAGAGTAAAAATAATATCTACGGACGTTAACGAATCCAAAATAATACGAACGCTTTCACCATAAATATATAAGTTACACCGGTAAGTATATTACCACTCGATACTTGAAACGTAACTTACGCACTTACAGAAATATTTATGAACGCGTATTTTAACAACGTATTATTGGAGAAAAATTATGTGAAATTGGAAATATGTATATATATTAAGTGAGACTTAATGATATAATTTGAACGCACATGTATTGAATCCCCCATCCTTGGGAAGGAGATTATCTACCAAGTATATACAGAATGTAAACACGAAATAGTTGTCTAACTATTTCTCAAAGACTTAAACTATAAAGCTAAGGCACGGCCGTCCGTCTAATAGAATTAGCACTTGTAGGTCGTCGCACAGCAGTCTGATTTGGAGTACTTGGTAGAGACGCACCGACTGTGAGTTCATGTCCCCCTTTTCTCTAACTGTTTTCAGTTTTCTTAACTGTGGGGGTGAAATACATGTTACTTTGATTACAAGTACTTTATACACGGTATGGTTAGCGTAAGGAGGTTTACTATTCAGATCATGTGAGTGGGTAGGAGCAATATGAGGCCATTAGTCCTCATGTCGGGACCGAGGGACAGGAGCGGTAGATCTATCTGGGTGTGGCGAGCCCAGCCCCAGGCCAAACTAGAAACGGACCTTGGGGTGACTTTGTCCACATACTAATGCCGTGGCGAAATCTGCTAGGTTTGAGTCTCCCTATTTGCACTTCACATATATCAGTGGCCTTGCAAACCATTAGTGATCTCAATTCCCTTATTTTCTACATACCAACACTATTTTTATACTCATAAAGGTTTACTTACTCACTTACACATGAACTCGCTCAACATTATTGTTGATTATTCAACTTACATGTATTTCAGGAAATTAACAGGATCTGGCACGGTATGACGTGTTTTCCCGCTGCACATTGGGTTCCAAGGTCATCCCAGTTTAGGAAATGTGACTCTTTCCTGGACAAGTCACATATCTTAAACTGCGTTTATCACATGTTGATGTTTATGTTTATCAAGACAATGTTTTGTGTTATGGTGTTGTAAGTCTCTAAGACAACGTTATGTACTCTGGTTTTTAAAACTTAATCTACGGATGATCTTGCATGATTTTATTTCATATAGCTTTGTTATGGTTAAGCTATGGTATTAAGAAGTCACACCAAATTAACCACGCTTCCGCAAAGCCAGGGTGTGACATTCCTTCTGAAATTATTTGTGATAATGGATCCCAATTTATTGGGAGTAGAACTACTAACTTTTGTGACAGCTGGGGGATTAAGATGATAACATCAACACCAGTCCACCCACAAGCTAATGGTCAGGCAGAATCATCCAACAAGATCATCATCAACAATTTGAAGAAGAAGCTTGGATCCAAGAAAGGAAAATGGGCAGAAGAACTACCTTATGTACTTTCGGCTGATAGGACAACTCCCAAGAATGCTACTGGCCAAACTCCATTCTCTATGGTATTTGGAGCAGAATCAGTGATCCCTACAGAGATGGTGGTTCCTACTGCAAGAACAAGCATTCGTGATCCTAAAGAAAATGCTGAAAACTTGGTTCAAGACTTGGATACTATAGAAGAACTCAGGGATTTGGCAAGGATAAGGATGGCCAGTTATCAACAAAGGATGGCTGGAGCATACAACAAGAATGTCAGGTCCCTACTTAATTAAAGCTGAAGCAGGAAAGGGGGCATATCGTTTGTTGACAATGGATGGTGACCTCTTACCAAGAGCTTGGAATGTTGTTCATCTCAAAAAAGTACTTTATGTGAGAAGGATCAGGGATCCTCAGCGATGCCAGTATTCTGATTAAGGATCCGGGATCTTCAAAGGACATATGATTATACATTTGGTAACACATTACTTTCATTTTCATTCATTTTATACTTATCACTTATCATAAGTTAAAGATGGTAATCATTTAACATCTATTTTCTTAAAGTTTAAGCTTTTGCAGAGTTATTATCATTTTACAGAAGATCAAAGTGGTTGGCCAACTCTCCAAAGTTATTTGGGCTTGTCCCTAGTTTCGGCCTGTCCCCAGTTTCGCCAGTAGCGCACGATGATCCTGGTGCAGTTCAAGGCAATGCGACCAGTGCCTGCTTTAGGGGCTGACAATTTCATTGTACTGGCTGTATTAAGGATCCTACGTATAATGGTAGACGTACCATACATCCATTCCTAAGGTTTCTAACGTTTTCACGTTAGCTAAGGTTTCAGCATTTTCATGTCGCTCAAGTTTGGATAGTCGCCAGTGAGGGCCATACTCCAGTTTACACAAGTTATTTGGGCTTGTCCCCAGTTTGTTGGGCTTGTCCCCAGTTTATTTGGGCTTGTCCCCAGTTGTTTGGGCTTGTCCCCAGTTTATTTGGGCTTGTCCCCAGTTTGTTGGGCTTGTCCCCAGTTTATTTGGGCTTGTCCGCAGTTATTATGGGTTCATTCCCAATTATTTGGCTTTGTCCCAAGTTTGTTTTTCTTACAGGATCTTGGAGCTCTAAAGTTATACAAGTTCTGACAATAAGGATCCTGGGTCCTGGAAACTTTACTTTTCACACATTTTATTCAGTATTAGTTTACAAGGATATAGAATCCTAACTTGGATTCTCTGGTATGTTATATTCTAACTTTTTCTAAGCTGCAAGTTGTCTCTTATCCTTTTTGGTTAAGGATCATTGATCCACATTTGTCCCAACACTTCAAGTTTTTTTTAAAAGTTTAGCATTATCATCGGATTTCCAATAACTTTCCAGTTGTTTGGCGATGATATCTTTGGAAATAGAAAGCATACATGGAAAATAAAAAGGGAAGAAACAATTACAGATGTAGCTAAAAAAGTTTAATGTTATTACCTGTTTTGGTCAGAAAATCTGATGATGATATTGCAACCAAACTCTTTGTTTAGGGGAATGATGCTTAAAATGTGTAACAACAATGAGGATCACTTCAATGTAGAATGCACAAACAACACAAGGATTTATACGGGGAAAAAGCCCTTGATCAAGAGTTGATCTCCGGCACAAAAAACCCCGGGTGATGGAAACTACCGATCACCAAGCTCAAATAAATGAATAAACGTTTACAACTTCGGATAGTAACGAGCTAGGTACAAGGATCACTACGGTGAAATGTATAAAAAGTGTAAGTAATTGCTAAGTGTTTGAACGAGAGCTTGTATGAGCGTGTTTGTGAGTGTGTGTAACTGCCAAAAATGACTAAGTGTCACTAACTAGCTCGTTACCCCTTTAAAATAAGAAAAATATCTAGCTAACAAACTCTCCGACTTTCGGGCCAAGCCTCCACGTTCTCCATAACGTCTAGTTTTGATCTAGCACGTGCAGAATACTTCGGGAATATTCTCCAAGAATGCCGCTAAGACTTGGTCAAGCTTGTTATACCTGCGAGATGTTATAAAACATATGTAAACAATCGTCAGTATGAGGATCCTTGAAGTGATCCATGATCCTGATCCTAAAGCCCTTCTGAGGATCACCACCTGTCACAGAAGTAAGGATCACCAGTTAGGATAATGAATAAGGATCACTAATTGTTAGAAAATCCTCCCCTAACAATTGCCCCCAAAATATAAGGAGTGAAATTGTAAAATTAGCGAGTTATGTTTTCTCGAACTTATCCGTAACAAACTAACAGATATATAGCCGTTAATTTTGAACTAGCCGTTGCGATGATGATGTCACGGAAGTGACAACCTGCAAGATCATGATTATAAATAGAGATATAGATAGGATCAAATGCATTTAAATTTTCAGAGAAACTCCCTTTATAATCCACATTCCGAAGACGTTCAGGTATTCTCTTTCTCTATCCTTTTCCCTCTCTTGCTCTGTTTTTATCTTTCCATCAAAGATGTTGCTCCGAAGTTCTCCGGGCAAAGATCACAAGAAGGATAGCCCTTTGGAAAGTCAGAAAATCATCAAGGACTCAGCGAATGAAAAGTGTTGTTTTAACGACACACAGATAGACAGAATCCGTTGCTGTTTTCCGGCGAATGCCTTTATCAGACCCTTTGATCCTACTACCCTTAGCGACTATGTTTCAGAAACATGGGTTGCATTTCCAGCCACTCCATTCACCATAGGATACACCTATCCTTTCCCAGAGTTTACACAATCCTTCTTTTCCCTTACCGGCATCTCTTATATCCAAGCCATGCCGATGATTTGGAGGGTCTTGTATACCCTGGAGAGGATCATCAAACAAGAAGGCATTGCTTTGGGCATGTCAGAATTGGCGGAGCTGTATGATCTCACTACTTTTGGTTCCCATCGTTATTTGTTCAAGCGAAAACCCGGTGCAGATCATCCTCTTCTGAAAGTCACCAAGAATGACAAAGACTGGAAACGTCGCTTTTTCTTTGTCAAGAGAGATTCTATCCAGGATGGAAAGGATCTTCCTAAAAATTGGGCTACCCATGGTAGGATGGAGGATCCTGATAAGGATCACCAGGAACTTTCTTTGATTGCAAGGATAACTTATATTTTTGCTTTCTTGTTTTGCAGCTATCACCGTTTCACGTATCCGCACATCACCTGAAACCAAGGATAGGCTCGCTGCTTTTTGGAAGCTTGATCCTGAAACAAGGACATTCAAGATAGACACCCAAGACTCACAAGAAGTATCCTCAGGTTCCATTACCATGTCGAGTAAGTATCCTGTCTTTTGCATAGTTTAAATATTAAAATAAATAGATAAATTGAAATAGGATAAGGATACTCATCTTGCTTTGAATGTGTAGGCACTGGAAAACCTGTCAAGCCTGTTTCCCAATTCAACACAGCTGATCTTGATCTCGTACGACCCAGGAAGAAGAGGTCCACTACCAGTCCTAGCATCTCCATTCCAAGGGCACCCACTAAAGGAAAGGGTGTCAAGAAAAGGAAAACTTCTGATGCTGAAGATCTTCAAGGGCTGCCACTGATCCGCCACCAATTCCTTGAATACTTCAATGATGTAAGGATCCTTAACTTTGCCTAGGTATCCTACTCTTATGAGGATCACTTGACCTTGAACTGCCTTATCTTCTTTCTGCAGAAATTTGCTGAGATAGAGGATTACGTGGGCAATGTTGAGGAGCTGGACAAGAAAATAGCTGATCTCCAACAAGTTGCCGTGCTCAAAGATCTTGCACTTGCCGATGCTCGGAAGGAACTCCAGGATACCAAGCAGGAAATGGCCAAGGTGCTGGTCAACTTTGATTATGAAAAGCATGACCTCATCGAAAATACCAAGCTCTCTGCTGCCATCACAATGTATCAGACTAAGTTGAAGATGGCCCAGGAAGCTCAAGATCCTAGTTTTGACAAAAGCAGCTGGGATGTTGAAGGCTGGAAGGCAAGGTTGGCAGATCTTGAGGATGATGAGGAGGAGGCAGCTGATGTCCTGGCAATTGAGGCAAGTGGCAGTGGGAAGGATCAGGCTGGTGGTGATGATGCTGGTGGTGATGCAGCCAAGGTGTGAGCTGCACAATTGGGCGATGATGGATATATGTGCCAAGGCCGGAGCCCAGTTTTTTAGTTTGATGGTTGTTTTTTGTGGTTGTGATGTTTAAGACAATTTCATGGGTTGTACTTTGAACAATAGGTTTTAGGATTAAGGATCATGTATGATCCTTTGGACAATAGGCAGGATTGCAATCGGTGGAGGGATCCTCTGTTTGGGGGATGAAGCCATTGTGATCCTGCCGCCTTTATATTCCTGCACTATCTTTGAACTCATTATCATGGACACCCTTTACCTACCCCAGCGGACGGGCCACGTTTTGCTGGTAGAAGCTCGGGTAGGTAATTTTGACAACCTTTAAAGGGTTAGTCTTATGTTAATAAATAAAAATTTAACCTTTTGTCGCTTATCTTGTATTTGTTATCCTTTTTAGTATGTTATTTTCCAACTGTTATAATGTTCAATTTGTTTATACTTATCAAGCCTTGAAAAACTAGAAAAGATATCCAAAAAGTTTAGGATATGAACAAGGATCACATATCCCCTAACAGATAAGTTTTAAAAAATGACATGATTTAAAATTTATAAGTTCAGCTGTCAAGTATAAGGGTTATTTAAAAGAATAATGAATAGAATCAAAAGAGTTAAGGATCATACCTGAGAATCCAAGTTAGAATCCTAACCATAATAAGGATAACTATAAGATAAACCTTAGAGTGAAATAAGGATCAAGGATCCCTAACTGCCTATCTTCAATGACCTGAAATAGAGCATAACTTAGGACTAAGCCAATATAAGAAAAGAGTTAGCAACTGGGGACAAGCCCAAGGATAACTGGGGACAAGCCCAAGGATAACTGGGGACAAGCCCAAGGATAACTGGGGACAAGCCCAAGGATAACTGGGGACAAGCCCAAGGATAACTGGGGACAAGCCCAAGGATAACTGGGGACAAGCCCAAGGATCGTGTGTAAACTGGAGTATGGCCCTAACTGGCGACTATCCAAACTTAGTGACATGAAGATGCCAAAACCTTAGCTAACGTGAAAACGTTAGAAACCTTAGCTAACGTGAAAACGTTAGAAACCTTATGACCGGATGTATGGTACGTCTACCATTATACGTAGGATCCTAAGCATAGCCAGAACAATGGAATTATCAGCCCCTATAATGAGTACTGGTCCCAAAGCCTTGAACTATACCAGGATCATCGTGCGCTGCAGGCGGAATCTGGGGACAAGCCCAAATAACTGGGGTTAAACCCAAAGGACGGATTGCTTCTGTGGATAACCAATGTCGTGCTGAAGATACCTGAGCTTTCAAAACTTGACCTCACGTGAGAGATGGATAAAGGATACATGATCCTTATCCTTAGATGAGAAAATTAAGAAATGAAATAGTTCAAGATTAGGATATTACCTGAATAAGGATCACCGATACTTTGAGGATCCTTTAAGGATATCCCTATCGTGAGGATCACCAATGTCATAAGGATCCTACTTACATGAAATATTTCTTCAAGTGGACAGCATTCCAAGCTCTTGGTAGCAAATCACCTTCCATGGTTAGCAATCTATATGCCCCCTTTCCTGCTTCAGCTTCAATCAAATAAGGGCCTTCCCATTTTGGAGCCAATTTTCCATCAGCAGGATTGGTGGTATTCTGAAATGCTTTCCTTAACACCATATCTCCAACTTGAAACCTCCTGATCCTGACATTTTTGTTGTAAGCACCAGCCATTCTTTGTTGATAACTGGCCATCCTGATCCTAGCCATATCCCTGATTTCTTCAATAGTATCCAGGTCTTGAGCCAAGTTTTCATCATTTTCCTCAGGATCACGGGTACTTGTTCTGGCAGTAGGAACCACCATTTCTGTTGGGATCACTGATTCTGCTCCAAACACCAAGGAGAATGGTGTTTGACCAGTAGCATTTTTGGGGGTTGTCCTGTCAGCCCAGAGCACATAGGGTAGCTCTTCTGCCCATTTTCCTTTCTTGGATCCAAGCTTCTTCTTCAAGTTGTTGATGATGATCTTGTTGGATGATTCTGCTTGACCATTAGCTTGTGGGTGGACTGGTGTTGATGTTATCATCCTAATCCCCCAGCTGTCACAAAAGTTAGTGGTTCTGCCCCCAATAAATTGGGAACCATTATCACATATAATCTCAGAAGGAATTCCAAATCTAGTTATAATATTTCTTTTGATGAAGGATATAACTTCCTTTTCTCTAACTTGAGCAAAAGCTTCAGCCTCTATCCACTTGGAGAAGTAATCAGTCATAGCTAGCATGAATACTTTTCCACCAGGTGCCTTAGGGAGCTTGCCAACTATATCCATACCCTATCTCATAAATGGCCAAGAGGAGGATATAGGATGCAATAGTTCGGCTGGTTGATGAAGGATATTGCTGTGTCTCTGGCAAGGATCACATCTTCTGGCATACTCCACAGCATCTTTCTTCATGGTTGGCCAGTAGTATCCTGTCCTCAGGATCCTTGAGAATAAAGCCCTGCCCCCAGTGTGATTTCCACAATCTCCTTCATGGAAGTCTTTTAAAACCTCCTGAACTTCAGGATCCTCAATGCATCTCAAGTATGGTCCTGCAAGAGATCGTCTATACAACATATTATTCATAATTGTGAATTGAGATACCTTAGATTTGAAAGCCCTAGGGTTTTCTCCTGTAGGAATCTCTCCATGTTGTAAGTATCTCATAATTGGTGAGATCCACGATCCGGATCCTGAATGGGATTGAGTATCCTCACTAGGGATCATTGTAGAATTATTCCCTATCTCCATAGCCACATGATCCTCAATAGCTGGGGTCAGGATATGGATAATAGGGATCTTGATATCCTCTGGGATCTTCAAAGATGATCCTAAGTTAGCCAATGCATCAGCTTCTGTATTTTCTTCCCTTGGTACCTATGACAAACTAAAAGAGACAAAAGAGAGTGCCAAACTTTTGACTATCTCCAAATATTTGGTTAGTTTTTCACCTTTAACAGCATATGATCCATTAAAGTGATTTGTAATTAACAAAGAATCTACATGTACCTCAAGATACCTGATCCCCATATGCTTTGCAATTTGCAAACCAGCAATTAAGGCTTCATATTCAGCCTCATTATTAGTGGTTTGGAACTCACAAGCTATAGAATGGGGTATTATGTCCCCCTGTGGCGATTTTAGTAGTATTCCGAGCCCTGTGCCTTTGACATTTGAGGATCCATCAGTATGGAGTATCCAAGGATCCTTGGTCTCCTCTAGCTGCTGGACTTCTAACTCAGCTTCTTCTTGTAAATCACTACTGAAATCAGCCACAAAGTCAGCTAATGCTTGGGATTTGATAGCTGTCCTAGGCTCATATCTTATATCATATGCACTCAGCTTTACTGCCCACTTAGCCATCCTTCCTGACATCTCTGGTTTCCTGAGGACATTCTTAATTGGAAAATTAGTTTTAACAATGATAACATGAGTTTCAAAATAATGTCTTAACTTAGTAGATGCCATTATTAATGCAAGAATAAGTTTTTCAAGGTGTGAGTACCTGAATTCGGCATCAAGTAAACTTTTACTTACATAATAGACAGGATGTTGTGTACCTTCATGATCCTTAACAAGGACCGCACTTACCGCTTTTGAGGATACTGCGAGATACAAGGATAACACTTCACCTTTTTCTGGTTTCATTAAAGCCAGGGCCGAGGATAGGTAATCTTTGAGGGCTTTTAAAGCATTTTCATGCTTCTCCGTCCACTCAAATTTCTTGTTCTTCCTTAGGATATCATAGAATTCTTTACACTTCTCGGAGGATTTAGATATGAATCTGTTCAAGGCTGCTATCCTTCCTGTTAACCTTTGAACATCCTTAGCATTGACCGGAGATTTGATATTCACTATTGCTTTGATTTGTTCCGGGCTAGCTTCGATGCCTCTCTTAGTCACCATGTATCCTAAGAATTTACCTGCTTTAACACCAAAATGACATTTTGAAGGATTAAGCTTCATGTTATATTTGTCAAGGATATCGAATGCTTCCTCCAAGTCTCTTAGGTGATCCTCAGCTTTTAAGGATTTCACCACCATATCGTCTATGTAAACCTCCATAGTTTGTCCAATCTGATCCTTGAACATCATATTCACCAGCCTTTGGTACGTTGCACCTGCATTTCTCAATCCGAACGGCATAGCAATATAGCAATATATACCAGTTGGAGTCATGAAGGCCGTATCCTCTTGATCGGATGGTTCCATTTGGATTTGTTGAAATCCAGATGAAGCATCCATAAAAGTTAACAGTTCATGACCCGCAGTTGCATCCACCATGGAGTCAATGTGGGGTAAAGGGAAAGGATCCTTGGGACATGCCTTATTTAAATCGGTAAAATCGACACATACCCTCCACTTTCCGTTTTTCTTTTGAACAACAACCACATTGGCCAACCATCTTGGATATTTGACCTCTCTAATCATACCTGCTCGGAGCAATTTCTCTACCTCTTCTTGGATAATGGCATTCCTTTCTGGTGCAAACTTCCTTCTCCTTTGATGGATGGGTTTGAAAGATCTGTCGATGCCGAGCTTATGAGTGATAACATCCTTGGATATGCCAGTCATGTCTTCGTGTTTCCATGCAAAGGTAGTCTTTCTCCTTTTGAGGAAGGATATGAGGTCTTCTTTCATTTCGCCAAGGATCCCTGACCCGATATAGATTTTGGATTCAGGATCATCAGGATCCATGAGGATTTCTACCACATCCTGCTCTCTGGCCTCCAAGACACTCCTTGGAGGATACCTTGATTGCTATTGCTCCCTTGACTTCGAAGCTGGTTTCATCGATGAAGTGTAGCAATCCTTAGCTTCCTGCTGATCGCTATCAATCTTTACTATTCCCCAAGGACTAGGGAGCTTCACACATTGATGGTAAGTAGATGGGACTGCTTTCATATCGTGTATCCAGGGCCTGCCAAGGATAACATTACAACAAGATAAACAGTCAATAACACAAAACTTTTGATAAGAGTGTAAGCCTTCAATATATATTGGGAGTTTAATGTCCCCCAGGGTGTTCTTGGTCTCGCCACTAAATCCCATGAGCACGAAGGATCTTGGTATGATCTCTGATTCAGGAATACCCATCTTCTTTAGAACATCAAGCTGGATAATGTTCACTGAACTTCCTCCGTCTATTAGGATCCTGCGGACAAAATAGTTAGATATAAAAAGAGTAATAACTAAACCATCGTGATGAGGATCCTGGATATCAATACGATCCTCTTCATCAAAGGTTATGACTTTTCCTTCGGAGACACTCGATGTTCGAACTGGCCTTTCTCCGTTATCCATTTTAGTTTCCTTCGCATGCCTCTTAGCTGCTGAGAAGGATGTGCCACAAATGTCGGATCCCCCAGAGATAAAGTTTATCACTTGTGCGTCTGCTGGAGGGGCTGGAGCCTTCTCAGGGATCCTTTCAGGATCCTGAGTCCTTGACTTTTTTCTTCCCAACAACTCTTTTAGATGCCCTTTGCTCAGCAAGTATCCAATTTCCTTTCTCAACGCAATGCATTCTTCTGTTAGGTGCCCAAAATCTTCATGATATGCACACCACTTTGATTTATCCTTAGTTGCAGATGGCCTGTCATTCTTTCTTGGCCATCTAGCTTTATCACCTAGGTTCTGCATGGCAAGGATTAGTTCATTATTATCAACACTAAAGCAATATTCAGAAATTGGAGGATAATCCTCATCATCCTCTTCTTGATCAACAGAATGCACGTTCTGATTATCAGATTTGTTGTAGGATCTGAACTTGTTGTTTCTGAATGAGGATCCTTGCTTATCCTGCTTTGAGGATCCTGTTATCCTCTCCTGAATCCTCTTGTCATCCTCTAGCCGAATGAACCTGAGGGCCCGGGTTCTTACCTCATCTAGGTTCCTGCATGGTGTCATAACAAGATCATCATAAAATAACGAATCCCTGAGCAATCCCATCTTGAAGGCTTCAACAGCCGTGGCTATATCTAAGTTGGGAATGTCTAAGGATTCTTTACTAAATTTGGTAATGTAATCCCTTAATGATTCATTATGACCCTGGGTTATCCTATATAAATCACTAGTTAGTCGTTCAAATTTTCTACTACAAGAAAACTGAGTATTAAACAAGTTAACTAGGTTTGCAAATGAGGTAATAGAATAGGGAGGAAGACTTAGCAGCCATTTGAGAGCTGATCCAGTAAGAGTGGATCCGAATCCTTTGCATAGGCATGCTTCCTTTAACTTTTCTGGGATTGGATTGATCTCCATCCTCTCCCTGTATTGTGCTATGTGTTCTTCAGGATCCGTCGAACCATCATACAGTTTCATTGTAGGCACATGGAACCTCTTGGGTATCTCAGCATCACAGATTGGTGGTGCAAAGCGAGATATCTTGTGGCTCCCATCTGCAATCTCTGGAATAGGTTTGACTACTCCCGGAACACTCGAGATCATATCCTTTAGCTTTTGCAATTCTCTGGCCATGGCATGATTGATACCTGGATCCTGCATAAAACCATGGTTAATAGTATGAGAATTATTAAAAGTGTTACCTGCCATTGGATTCAAGTTAGGAAATATGGAGGTTAATCCATATTGTTGAGACTCTGGAATGATCGAGGGGCCAGCAGAGGCATTGGTCTGCATTGGAATAAAATCTCCTTGATGGACATCTGAACTTCCTGTTTGCAAACTCCTCAAGGATCCTGGCATCTGGAAGGATCCCTGAAACTGGGATGATCCTGGAACAAAGGAGGATCCTTGAACCTGGGATGATCCTGGAACGAAGGAGGATCCTTGAACCTGGGATGATCCTGGAACGAAGGAGGATCCTTGAACCTGGGATGATCCTGGAACGAAGGAGGATCCTTGAACCTGGGATGATCCTAGAACGAAGGAGGATCCTTGAACCTGCTGCATTCCTGAATATCCTCCTGTACTCGTGAGGGATCCCATATGCTGGGGATAGGATCCTGCTGGCTGGAAATATGAACCTAGTGCCTGGGTCATAGCTGTTGTTCCGTATTGCACTCCTTTTGGTCCACCCGCATATTGAATGTTTGGAACCACTGACGGCCTGAAGTAACCACCGGAGTGTCAAAATTCAAAGATCTGGGCATCAGTGGAGAATGATCCTCTGCCGTTTTCTTCTGTTTCTTAATTTCATCAATCTCCCGGAGGATCCTTTCGTTGGTCTTATCCTGCTCTTGTGCATGATTCCTCATCTGCAAAATCAAGGCATAGAGATCATTAGTAGTAGGATTAGTTGAAACAGAAGAAGTAGGTGGTTTTGAGAAAATGGGAGTCGGTTTCTTCGCAGCATTTTCTGTATTCTTCTGGGATCCAGAAGGTGGTGGAGGCAAAGGAGGAACGCCTTGTGAGGAAGTGAATGAGGGCATCAAGTTTGAAGCATTCTTCGATGAGGAAGCCATCTGCTTGGTTGTAGCGAGCCGAATTAAGCACAGAAATGCGTATTTTCTTAAGGACGAAGCACCAATTGCCCCACGGTGGGCGCCAAACTGTTTTGGTCAGAAAATCTGATGATGATATTGCAACCAAACTCTTTGTTTAGGGGAATGATGCTTAAAATGTGTAACAACAATGAGGATCACTTCAATGTAGAATGCACAAACAACACAAGGATTTATACGGGGAAAAAGCCCTTGATCAAGAGTTGATCTCCGGCACAAAAAACCCCGGGTGATGGAAACTACCGATCACCAAGCTCAAATAAATGAATAAACGTTTACAACTTCGGATAGTAACGAGCTAGGTACAAGGATCACTACGGTGAAATGTATAAAAAGTGTAAGTAATTGCTAAGTGTTTGAACGAGAGCTTGTATGAGCGTGTTTGCGAGTGTGTGTAACTGCCAAAAATGACTAAGTGTCACTAACTAGCTCGTTACCCCTTTAAAATAAGAAAAATATCTAGCTAACAAACTCTCCGACTTTCGGGCCAAGCCTCCACGTTCTCCATAACGTCTAGTTTTGATCTAGCACGTGCAGAATACTTCGGGAATATTCTCCAAGAATGCCGCTAAGACTTGGTCAAGCTTGTTATACCTGCGAGATGTTATAAAACATATGTAAACAATCGTCAGTATGAGGATCCTTGAAGTGATCCATGATCCTGATCCTAAAGCCCTTCTGAGGATCACCACCTGTCACAGAAGTAAGGATCACCAGTTAGGATAATGAATAAGGATCACTAATTGTTAGAAAATCCTCCCCTAACATTACCCATTCATTATGTATCAAAATCATCTGGCCTGGATTTCACAAGCAAAACCGTGGACCATCCACCCAGGCCGGACATGGCTATCTAACAGTTAAAGTGTCTATGCAGATATTAAAGTGCAGGAAGGTTAATAGCGAACGGTGTAGAAGGATCCATTCTCCACAAACAGAAGGATCTTCTGATCTTTAAAGGCGTTTGAGGAGTTAACTCTAACTCTATATTTTGCAATGATGATTATAGCAGGTCTTATCAGTGACGACAGGCAGTGTAATGACTAGTTACCAGCAGCAACGGCTAGAACGCTTCTAACGGAAATATGACAGCTGTGAATCCTTATCACAACTGCCATATTGGGGGCAATTGTTAGGGCATGAATTTTATGCTAAGGATCATCTATCCCGAGACTGAGCATGGATCACGGATCCTTAATGGATGATGCAGAGAGTCTGAGGATCCAGAGTCTAAGGATCCAGAGTCTGAGGATCCAGGATCCTTAACAGAACCTGTGATTTCTAACAATTGTCACGTTTTTAATGTTTATATGCAGGTAATGGACGTTGTGGACTAAATCTCAGCTAGAATCTCGGGAATATTCCTTCAAGATGCCCCACATGTGCTATTTTCATGATGGTCATGGGGAGAAAACGTGGTCTTCCTTAATTTTCGGACTTGTTGGTTATTTCTAATTTAAGGGGTTGATCAAGTTTAGAGAACACATGATGCAATCAGCAGAAAACACACACTTTAGGAAATATTGTACAACACATGATCAACTTCCGAAGTTGTAAACCTTTACTCGTTTAATGCACTTGGTGATCGGTAGTTTCCATCACCCGAGGTTTTTTATGCCGGAGATCTTCTAAAGATCAAGGGCTTTTTCCTCGTATAAATCTCGGTGTTCATCGTTGATTTCATATACTTGTCGTTCATACAATTAACCAAGCCTCATACCTCACAAAATTAGATTTGGTTGCATTATCCTTGTGTGATTTTTGACCAAAACATTAACAGAAAAACAATACTCTGACAATTCAAGATATTCCTCAGGATCCTCGTCTTCAACAGCATTCACTTTCTTGCTGCCATTTCTGCCATATGGCTTAGAGCGGTATGGCTTGTACGAGGATTCTGACTTCCTGTTGGTTGATTCGTAGGATGAAGATGAATTCATCCTCTCTTGCATCTTCTTGTCATCTTCCAGCTGAATATATCTTAAAGCCCTGTTCCGAGCTTCATCCAGGTTCCTGCAGGGATTCATTACAAGATCCTTGTAAAATTGGGAATCCTTTTGCAAAACCATTTTGAATGCTTGCACAGCTGTTGCAACATCAAGGTGTGGGATGTCTAGAGATTCCCTGCTAAACTTGTTCACATAATCTCTCAAGGATTCCTGAGGTCCTTGAGTTATCCTGTAGAGATCACTGGTTTGTTTTTCGAAACTTCGACTGCAAGAAAATTGACTATTAAATAAATTGACCAAATGAGCAAACGATGTAATTGAATGAGGAGGAAAGTTTAAGAGTCATTTTAAGGCTGATCCTGTTAAGGTAGTGTTTTGGTCAAAAATCAGACTAGGATAATGTAACCAAATCTTCTTTTGTGAGGTATGATGCTGGAATCAATGAACAAATGTATGAACAACTTGTAATTGAAATGAACAAGTGACACAAGGATTTATACGAGGAAAAAGCCCTTGATCAATGTATGATCTCCGACATAAAAAACCTCGGGTGATGGAAACTACCGATCACCAACTATAATTAAACAAATGATCGTTACAACTCGGGATGATAACAAGCTTGTTACAAGGATCACAAGTGTGCAAAATGTATGAAATCGCCAATGAATTACAGAGAGCTTGCGAGAGTGTGTGTGTTTGCTAAAACGTTCTAACTATCAAGCTTGTTATCCCCTTTAAAAATAGAAATAATCTAAATAACAAACTATCCGCCAAATGTGCAAGCTACCCACGACTTCTATAACGGTCATTCCAGCCATGCACGTGCAGAATATTAGAGCATATTCCCCAGGAATATCGGCAAGACCAACCCCCACTCGTTCATTCCTGCAAAACAAGCTTAAATATAATGGAAACAACCGTTAGTGTTAGGATAACAATGAGGATCCTGGATCCTTAATCCTGCAACGTCTTCTGAGGATCCTTAATTCAAATAGAATTGAGGATCCGTGATCCTGGCTGCACTTGTGGATCCGTGATTCTTAGGTATGAAAAATCTATCCCTAACAATTGCCCCCAAAATATGAGGAGTAAAATATAACTTAATGATTCATATTTTTTGATCTTATCTCCAACGAACTGACTAACGGATATATAGCCGTTAAAATTGAACTAGCCGTTACACATCATACGTCAGCGACGTGACAACCTGCAAAATCATCATTATAAATTTGAGATTAGAGATAAGGATCGATAGGCATTTAAATTCGTGCGTTACTTCCCTTTAAATCCTCATTCAAAGACCGATCAGGTATCTCTCTTTCTCCTTCCCTCTTCATTTGCTTATTCTGATCTTTGTTTTTCTGAACACCCATGACGAAGATGGTTCTTAGATCCTCACCGGCCAAGGATCCAAAGAAGGATAGTCCCCTGAAAAGCCAAGGCATTATCCAAAATCCTTCAAAGGAACTTTGCCGCATCACCGACCCAGAGATTGACCGGATTCGCCATTGTTTCCCGGCGGATACCGTCTTTAAACCTTTCGACCCTTCTGCCAAAAGTTATTCTGTCTCCGACACTTGGGTTGCTTTTCCGGCTACCCCATTCTTGATAGGATTCTCCTATCCTTTCCCTGCCTTGACTCAATCTTTCTTTGCACTCACCGACATGTGCTATATTCAGGCCATGCCGATGATGTGGAGGGTTCTATACACCATAGAGAATATCATCGAGCAAGAGGGCATAGAGATAGGAATGTCTGAGCTGGCTGAGTTGTACAATCTTGTGAGCCACGGTTCACACCGTTTCTTATTCAAACACAAACCTTGTGATCCTCACCCAATCCTCAAGACCATAAAAAACGATACCCACTGGAAAAACCGATTCTTCTTTGTTAGGAGGGATTCTATCCCAAACGGGAAAGATCTCCCCAAAAAGTGGGCCACCCATGGTAGGATATATGATCCTTATAGAAGGATCATAGGATGACTCTGTTTTTGTTGAGAATAACTGATCCTTTTCTGTTTTTATTGTGCAGCTATTTCAGTTTCTCATCTCATTGAGTCACCTGCAACAAAAGAAAGGAATGCTGCCTTTTGGAACCTTGATCCTGCTGTTAGAACATTCCAGGGCAAAACAAAGGATTCACAAGAAGTATCCTCTGGTTCAGTCACCATGTCAAGTAAGTATTCTCATTTATGGATAATTAAACATTTAAATAGATATAGAATAAGGATACTTATCTGTTATTTGTCCTTTGTAGGTGCCGGAAAGTCTTCAAAATCAGCCTCTCGCTTCAGCGTCAGTGATCTTGACGCATTTGCTTCCTCCAGGTCTGGCAAAAAACGACTTGATGCTAGTCCCAGCGTCCCAGTTCCTAAGGCTGTCAGCACCAAAGGCAAGGGTGGAAAGAAGAGGAAAACCGCTGACACTCTTGAAGGCCTGCCTCTCCTCCAACATCAGTTTGAGGAATACGTCTCTGAGGTAAGGATCCTTGATCCTTAAATCTGTCCTACCCATATTGAGGATAAAGGATGCTGATGCGTGTCATTCTTTTACAGAATTTTTGCTGAGATCTGAATGCTCATGGATTCCTATGCTGAAGAGGCTGAGCAAAAGGAGCTGGACTTCCAAAAGCTGTACCCGGCTAAGGATCAGACCATCTCTTCCCTCGAGAAGGAGCTCAACTTGGTGAAAAAGCAGCTGGTCATGGCCCACATTACTGCTGACCAGGAGAAGGCTGAAGTGATGGAGGGTGCTAAGCTTTCCGCCACAATTGCTATGCTCAAGATTAAACTACAGATGGAAAAGGAAGCTGAGGATTCTGGCTTTGACAGGACCACCTGGGACCAGGAAGGTTGGAAGGCCAAGCTGGCTGAGCTAGACGATGAAGAGGAGGCTGGAGAGGTCCTGATGATTGAAGCCAGTGGCAGTGGGGTGAAGGATCAGGCTGAGGATGCAGAGGCTGGGGGTGATGGTGATGCGGCGAAGGTGTGAGCTGCAAAAATGGGCGATGATGGAAATTTCTAGACGTGGCCGGAGCCCATTTTTTATCGTTTGGTAGTTTTTTTTTTTTGGTTGTTGATGTTTTGATGATAAACAATGCTGGTCTGTAATAACTCTAAACAATAGTTCTTAGGTTTTAGGATCACTGATCCTTCAGACAATAGGTAGGATAACAAATGGTGGAGGGATCCTCTGTTTGGGGGATGAAGCCATTGTGATCATGCCGTCTTTCTATTCCTACACTTATTTAGAACTTATTATCATGGACACCCTTTACCTACCCCAGCGGACGGGCCACGGATTGCTGGTAGTTGCTTGGGGTAGGTAATTTTGACAACCTTTAGAGGGTTAACCTTTTGCTATATAAATAAAAGTTTAATCTTTTGGCTTATCATGTGTTTTTATTTTTGTGAATACTTTACCTTTCAATTGTTATGATACACTTTGTTTGAATTCATAAGTTAAGAACAAAACTTTAGTAGATTACATCAAAAAGATTATGATATGATCAAGGATCAAATATCCTATAATCGATAAATTCAGAAAAGGTGATGTAATTTAAGGATCAGGTATTCCTGTTGTCAAACAATAAGGGTCACTTAAATAGATAAAGAATAAAATTAAGGTGATTAAGGATCATACCTGAGAATCCAAGTTAGGATCCTAAACCTTCAATACTTACAATCAGGATAACCAAAAGACAAACCTTATTAAAAGGTTAGGATCAAGGATCCTTAGTTGTTTAGCTTCAAAAACCTGAAATGGAATATAACTTGGGACTAAGCGAATATAAGAGAAGAGTTAGCAACTGGGGACAAGCCCAACAATCTGGGGACAAGCCCAAAAAACTAGGGACAAGCCCAAAAAACTGGGGACAAGCCCAAAGGATCTTGTGTAAACTGGAGTATGGCCCTCACTGGTGACTATCCAAACTTAGTGACATGAAAATGCCAAAACCTTAGCTAACGTGAAAACGTTAGAAACCTTAGGAACGGATGTATGGTACGTCTACCATTATACGTAGGATCCTGGATACAGCCAGTACAATGAAATTGTTAGCCCCTAAAGCGGGTACTGGTCCCATTGCCTTGAATTGCACCATGATCATCGTGCGCTACTGGCGAAACTGGGGACAGGCCCAAAGGACTTGGGACAAGCCCAAATACTGGGGTCAAGCCCATAAAACTTAGGAGACTTCTGTGGATACGTGATCCTTTGCTAAGGATACATCAATCTTCTGCAAAACTCAGAACTAAATGAAAGAAGGATAAAGGATCCAGGATCCTTCTCCTTGTAAATAGGTTAATTGAAGAAGTGGATAACTTGAGGTTAGATCCTTACCAGAGTGAGGATCATTTATCCTCTAACGATCCTTCATGAACATCGGACATGAAAATTGTTATGGGTGAAATTCTGAGCCCATATCCTGGAAAATATCTTGATCTATATCTTATTTATGTAGTATCTGTTTACATCCGGGATGCTGGTTCAGGATATTGGTAACATCCTGAACAGTATCCTCGGGATCACTAATGGATTATGTGCAGGTACGTGGGTTAGAAGCTATCAACGTTCACGAAGACTTATTCCGCGGAAGACTCGGTCCAAGTCGTTCAGATGAAGACGTTGAGGCCGTATTATTCGGTCCATAACGTTCATAATGGAATATTCGGAGTAGCCCTTATTTGTAGGGATTATTGTTTGTAATTCATTGCTATAAATAGGTGGGTATATCAGATCAACTAGGACATCACAATTACACTCGCTACACTCTAACACTTGCTCTCTAGCAATTTTCACAAAATCATTGTAACACTTAGCGATCTGGTCTATATCCTGCACTGTATCCTGAAGTTTAAAGCAATAAGAAGAACAAGGCAGCTGCGATTGTCAGCTCCTGAGGTTTTATGCCGGCGATCTAGATTGATCAAGGGCTTTCCTCGTACATCTCGTGTCATTTCCTTTACTTTTTGCTCATTGTTTGCTCATTGTTTGATCGTTGATACAGCTCAATATCCTGAGCCGTATCCTGAATACTAATTTTCTAAATAACTCAACAAGCATATTTTCTATACACTTTCTAGCACACTACCTCACATTACTAATTTGATCACTAAATTGCTTCGGTAATTTTTGACCAAAACAATTTGGCGCCCACCGTGGGGCAAGTGGTGCTCTCTTTACTAAAAATTTTTGTTAAATCGCTAATCGGTTTTTTATTTTCAAAACTTTTTGCCACATTATCCATAATGGCCTCAAGATCAAACATGAGTTCCTCTACTGTGTCTGTTATGACTTCTGCCACTACCGGTTCGGTGCTTCCACCACCTCCTCCAAGGATGCCAGCTTCTACGCAATCTCAAGATGTTATCCCTACTCGGAGTGTCCAGGGATCTGCTCCCGTTTTAGCTTCTAACGATGAAATTTTAACCTTATTTGGAAGTGTGCAGGAACAAATGAGGCAGCAACAGGAAACAAACCAAATGCTTTTGAGGGAAATACAACTCCTGAAGTCTGGCTCGAGCAGATCTGCTGAGGATATCGTCACTCCATTACATCCCAGAACGTTGAACTTCAGCTCGGCTGTGTATACTGAGGATAACAGGGGGAATATTGTGCCCAGCCTTCCTCAAAATCATACTCCTGAAATACCCTCCTCGGTCAGGATGTCGACCATAAGGAGCTCAGGATATGCTTCAGGATATAGGCAACATCCTCCAACGGGTAACGTGTCAAATAATAATAATACTCATGCTACTAACAATAGTGGATCTTTGCAGGATACAGGTGTGACATCGGCACTTACTAGGGAACTTCAGAAGTTGAAGGACATGATATCAAGTGTACCTGGGGTGGTCCAGCCAATCCCGGAAGTGTCTCAAGACAGCCACAAGATATCTCGTTTTGCATATCCTATCTGTGATGCTGAGATCCCAAAGAGGTTCCAAACCCCCAACATGAAGCTTTACGACGGAACAACGGATCCTGAAGAGCATATTGCTCAGTATAGGGAAAGGATGGAGATTAACCCTATCCCTCCGGATCTCAAGGAAGCATGCTTGTGCAAGGGTTTTGGTTCAACCTTGACAGGATCAGCTTTGAAATGGCTCTTGAATGTTCCTCCACATTCAATTACATCTTTTGCTCACTTAGTAAATTTATTTAATAGTCAGTTTTCTTGTAGTAGAAGCTTCGAAAAACTAACAAGTGATCTCTACAGGATAACACAAGGGCCTCAGGAATCCCTTAGGGATTATGTGAACAAGTTCAGCCGGGAATCACTAGACATTCCTCATCTTGATGTTGCAACAGCTGTGCAAGCTTTCAAGATGGGGTTGCAAAAGGATTCTCAATTTTACCAAGACCTTGTAATGAACCCATGCAGGAACCTGGATGAAGCTCGGAACAGAGCCCTAAGATACATTCGGTTGGAAGATGACAGAAAGATGCAAGAAAGGATGAACTCATCCAACACTTATGAGTCAACTAACAGGAAGTCGGAATCCTCATTCAAGTCGTATCGGCCTAAGCCATATGGCAGAAATGAGAACAAGAGAGTGAATGCTGTCGAAGATGAGGATCCTGAAGAGTATCCTGAATTATCTGAATATTGCTTTTCTGTTAACATTCCTGAATTGATGTATGCCATGCAGGGTCTAGGGGACAAGGCAAGATGGCCTCGAAAGAATCAACAAAAAGCGGATTGGAAAGACAAATCAAAATGGTGTGCTTTCCACGAAGATTTCGGACATATGACTGAGGATTGCATCGCTTTGAGGAAAGAAATAAGCTATCTTCTAAGCAAGGGATATTTGAAAGATCTCTTAGGAAGAAAGAAGAATAAGGGTCAGGATACTGAGAAGGATCTTGAGCGAGCAGCATCACCTCCCGCGGATGCCAAGATAATCAACTTCATTTCGGGAGGATCCGACATTTGTGGGACTTCGTATTCGGCAGCAAAGAGACATGCAAAAGAAGCTAAGGCCAAAAGGGGAGACAAACCTGTCAGGATGACTACACTCACAACTGACAAAGTGATCACATTTGATGCTGATGACAGGGATACTGTCCAGGATCCTCACCATGATGCTCTGGTAATAACGTTATATGTGGCTAACCATTTTGTACGCAGGATATTGGTTGATAATGGCAGCTCCGTCAACATAATCCAACTAGAGACACTTAAAAGAATGAATGTATCTCCAATGGATATCACTTCGAAGTCTACCGTGCTTGTTGGGTTCAGTGGAGAGGCCAGAAACACAGTGGGAGAGATAAAGTTGCCGGTGTACGTTGAAGGAGTCAACTCGATACAACGTTTCTGTGTGATGGATTCTCTATCCTGCTATAACATTATACTGGGAAGACCGTGGATTCACGATATGAAGGCCGTGCCATCAACATATCACCAATGCATCAAGATACCTACCCCTTGGGGAGTTGTTAAAGTTGATAGCGATCAGCAGGAGGCGAAAGAATGCTACTCGTCCTCAATGAAATCCTCAACCAAACCTAGTGCAGCATAGCAATTAAAGACGCGGGCCCAGGATATCGTGGAGGATCCGGAGCAGGATGTGAAGAAAATTATCCTAGACCAGGATAATCCCGATATTTCGGTGCTCGTGGGAACCAATATCCCTCAGGATATTGAAGAGCAATTAATTAACTTTTTAAAATGCAGGATGTCGACGTTTGCATGGAAGCATGAGGATATGACAGGCATATCCAAAGATATTATCACTCACAAGCTTGGAATTGATAAATCATTCAAGCCCGTACAACAAAAAAGAAGGAAGTTTGCTCCTGAACGGAATACAATTATTCAAGAGGAAGTTAAAAGATTGTTGAAGTCCAAAATGATTAGAGAAGTCAAGTTCCCAAGGTGGCTAGCAAACGTGGTGGTGGTACAGAAGAAAAACGGGAAATGGAGAGTCTGTGTAGATTACACAGACTTGAACAAAGCTTGTCCTAAAGACCCATTTCCTCTCCCCCACATTGATGCAATGGTAGATGCCACTGCTGGGCATGAAATGCTGACTTTCATGGATGCATCCTCAGGATTTCAACAGATCCAAATGGAGCCTTCTGATACTGCCTTCATGACACCAACAGGTATTTATTGTTATACAGCTATGCCTTTTGGTTTGAAAAATGCAGGTGCAACATACCAAAGATTGGTAAACATGATGTTCAAAGACAAACTGGGGGACACCATGGAGGTGTACATTGACGATATGGTGGTAAAGTCAAAGAAAGCTCAGGATCACCTCCAGGATATTAAAGGAGCGTTTGATATCCTGGATCAGTATAATATGAAGCTGAATCCTGCTAAGTGCCATTTTGGAGTAGGAGCAGGAAAATTCCTAGGATATATGGTGACCAAAAGAGGAATAGAAGCAAGCCCGGAACAGATTAAAGCCATCTTGGATATTAAATCACCCTCAAATATGAAGGATGTTCAACGATTAACAGGGCGAGTGGCAGCATTGAATAGATTTATCTCAAGGTCTTCAGAAAAATGCAAGGATTTTTATGATAATCCTGAAGAAGAACAAAAAATTCGAGTGGGGTGAGAAGCATGAAGAAGCCCTACAGGATTTGAATCGATATCTCTCAACCGCACCTCTACTGATGAAACCTGAAAATGGTGAACCACTATCCCTGTACCTTGCTGTATCAGGGAATGCTGTAAGTGCCGTTCTTATAAAAGACCATGAAGGTCAGCAATATCCTGTTTATTATGTTAGTAAAAGTTTGTTAGATGCTGAAACTAAGTATTCTCATTTAGAGAAATTAATACTAGCATTAGTTATGGCGTCAACCAAACTTAGACACTACTTTGAGACACATAGGATACACGTTAAAACAAATTATCCTGTCAAAAATGTGCTTAGGAAACCAGAGATGTCAGGCAGGATGGCTAAGTGGTCAGTAAAATTAAGTGCCTATGATTTAGTATATGAACCTGGGAATGCCATAAAGTCTCAGGCTTTAGCTGACTTTGTGGCTGATTTTAGTAGTGACATTCAGGATGAGGTAGACCTAGAAGTTCAACAGCTAGGAGAATCCTCAGGATCCTGGACATTATATACTGATGGTGCATCTAATATAAGAGGAGTAGGATTAGGAATACTACTAAAATCGCCACAGGGGGACATATTACCCCAAGCTATTAGGTGTGAATTTCCTGCTACCAATAATGAAGCAGAATATGAGGCTTTAATTGCAGGATTAGAATTGGCTAAAAGCATGAATATAAAAAATTTACAAGTATATGTTGATTCTTTGTTAATTACTAACCATTTTAATGGATCCTATGCAGTTAAGGGTGAGAAGTTAATAGAATATCTTGATATTCTCAAAAAATTAGCAGGATATTTCGATGTTTTTGCACTTGAACAGGTACCAAGGGAGGATAATGCTGAAGCAGATGCCTTAGCAAATTTGGGATCATCAATCAGGATACCTGAAGGGACCCAAATACCAATATTACATGTCTTGTATCCTGCGACGAATCCTCGGGATAAAGAAGTAGCGGGTATTCAGGATCCTGGAGCAGAGTATCCTGAAGAGGATCCTAAATCTTGGACGGCTCCAATTATGAGATATCTCAAAGAAGGACATATCCCCGAAAATGAAAATCCTAAGGCATTTAGGATGAAGGTATCACGGTTCACTATTATAAATAATGTTTTATACAAGAAATCTCTTGCAGGACCGTATTTGAGGTGCTTGGAGGATCCTGAAGCCAAAGAAGTACTTCAGGATATACATGAAGGGGATTGTGGTAATCACACCGGGGGCAGATCATTGTTCTCGAAAGTATTAAGGACAGGATATTATTGGCCAACGATGAGGAAAGATGCTGCAGAATATGCTCGAAGATGTGATGCATGTCAAAGACATAGTAACGTACTACATCAACCAGCTGAACCATTATATCCTGTAGTTTCCCCTTGGCCATTCATGAAGTGGGGGATGGATATAGTAGGGAAGTTACCAAAAGCTCCGGGAGGAAAAGTTTTTATGTTAGCTATGACAGATTATTTCTCCAAGGGGGTTGAGGCTGAAGCATTTGTCCAAGTAAGAGACCAAGAAGTAGTATCCTTTATAAAAAGGAATATCCTGACTAGGTTTGGAGTACCAGCTGAGATCATTTGTGATAATGGGTCCCAGTTTATAAGCAAAAGAACTACTGACTTTTGCAAAAGTTGGGGAATCAAAATGATCACAACTACCCCAGTACATCCTCAAGCGAATGGACAAGCTGAATCTTCAAACAAGATAATAGTCAATAACTTAAAGAAGAGACTTGGGGCCAAAAAAGGAAGATGGGCAGATGAGTTACCCTTTGTTTTGTGGGCTGATAGGACGACGGTAAAGAATGCAACCGGCCAAACCCCGTTTTCCTTGGTCTTTGGAGCGGAGGCGATGATTCCAACAGAAATGACGATACCTACTGCAAGATCTATGCTGCGGAATCCTGAACAGAATCCTGAAGTCTTATGTCAGGATTTGGATACTATAGACGAAAAAAGAGATGCAGCAAGGCTAAGGATAGCAGCATATCAACAAAGAATATCCAGAGCATATAATAAAAACATAAGGACTAGAAGATTTCGAGTTGGTGATTGGGTTCTAAGAAAGGCTTTTCAAAATACCACTAATCCCGCCGATGGCAAGCTAGCTCCGAAATGGGAAGGACCTTATGAAGTCGAGTCAGAAGCAGGGAAAGGAGCATATCGACTCAGAAATATGGAAGGGGATATGCTACCGAGATCTTGGAATGCTATACACCTCAAGCTTTACTTCAAGTGAGTTTAAAATTCAATTTCTGACTCAGAATGGTATGAATTCTATCTTTTTTAAATATGTTTTGGTTTAATTTACCCTTTGAAACTCAATACTGACTTAAGCATCGGAGGGGTGTTAGCCAAGCTAACACCCACCTTAGTTTACAATTGTTTTGCAGAATATCTTTCAGGATATAGCTCCAGGATATATACTCAGGATAAGTCGAAAGATTAGAGGATTGGCCCCCTCTCTCACGTTTAAGGGATCCTGGTCCCTTCAAAGGTTTAAAGGTATTCACCTTTCTTTCGAATTGGGTTTAAACACCTCGCCTGGAGCGCAAGTTATCTAGGTATAGTTCAAGGTAGCGGGACCAGTTCATGTAAAAGTGGCTGACAATTTCGTTACTATTGGCTATATCCTGGATCCTAAAGGTATATGAGGATTGATCACCCTCTCTCACGAAAGAGTATTTTCATACTCTCAAAGGTTTAAAGGTTTTAACCTTTCTAAGAATTGGAGTTTATACACTCTCGCCTGTAGCGCATGAAATTTAGGGTTTATCCCCAGATATCAGGGTTTATCCCCAGGGTATTAAGGGTTTATCCCAAGTATGCTGAAGATTCATTTCAGGATATCAGGGGTTTTGCCCCATGGTATGCGGAATTTACTTAAAGACAAGGTATGAATACATTTGTGTTTCTATGTTAAACACAGGGGACATACATTATACTGTTCAAAGAATGGATCTAAATTCACAAGTATGCACTGGGGACAAAACTTATAATGAAGGATAAGAATTGGTTCTATAAGAATCTCTGGTATGATCTCTCCTTTTTATTTGGATAATTTGTAGGTTATATTTTAATATCCTTATCAAGATATCTTTCAGGATACCTTTCAGGATACATCTATAATATATATTCCTAAAAGTGTACAAACCAAACAATTTTTACAACTACGATTTTCATAACGTTGACAGCAGTAACAAGGTCAAAAGAGAAGTTATATTATTAACATACCAAAAGTTGTGCTCTTAGTTTCACCTCAAAACAAGGCCCATCCACTAAGAGCACTATAGTTCATTACCATATTTACCCAACAGTTGAAGGATTCATCTCAAACCGAGACCCATCCACCTTCAACTGTTGTATTGTTCAAAAAGCATGCAGGAAATGTAAATTGTTCAGGTGCAGGAAAGTAAAGTGCGGAAAAGTAAATTGTTTTTTGGGACTACAAACCAACATTCAAATTCAAAAAGGTGGGCTCTGGCCATGGCACGTATATCCGTCATCGCCTACCTAAATGCCCTCACACAGCGGCATCACCTCCAACCTTCTCAGGCTTCTCAGCACCAGCATCCTGACCAGCATCCTGCGCAGCATCCTGACCTATGTCCATCCCAGCATCAGCTCCAGCATCCTTCTTCTCTCCAGCTTGGACCACCACCTCTGCTGACTTAGAAGACTCACCGGCTTCAGCAGGAAGTGGCACAGCTTTGCCTCCGAGCTCCTTTAACTTAGCCACCCAGGATTCAACTGGCCAAGATGGACAAACAAGGCCCGTCTCCTTGGCCTCGTAGGCCATCTTGATGCGTGCTTGTAGCAGGGAGACGATAGCAGAAGCCTTGACTCCCTCTCGAAAGTTGATCAAAGCCTGATCATGATCCATTTAAACGCTGGCAAGTTTGACCTCAGCGTCTTGGGTGACTTTCTTTAGCAAGCTTTCATAGTGCCGGCTCTTCGCTTCAGCAATAGCACCTTGGTCAGCAACGGTGCTCTCGAGCTGCTTGATCCTAGCTTCATGAAGTGCCACAGTACCACAAGCGTCATTGTACAAGTGGAGCAAATGCTGGAGGCCCTGCACATTAATTACAGGTATGAAGTTAGAATGTATGCTGACTAAGACATCCTACCAGGATATCCTGTTAGGATATACGTGCAGGATATACATGAAGGATATGCGTCAGGATATTACCTTGTTGAGGAAGGATGTCATTGGCTCTAAGGAGTCAGAGAAGCTGAGTTCGTCATAGGAGAACCCTTCTGAGCCCGGAGCACTGACTTCAAGACCCTTCCTCTTTTTCGCTGTGGAAGCACGGGTTCTTGGATTGGCCTTGGGAGCCGGGAGTGGTTTGGAGCTAGTAGCAGCAGGAGTCTCCTTCTTGACTGTGGCTGGAGTTGGATAGCTGTCAAGCTCATCAAGGTCTAGATAGACTGGGACTTTGCTGGAATCTGCACACAGGGAGTAAATTCTAAATCCCTCCTATGAATAACAGATAAAAAACATATGTGTGCAGGATATCTTGCAGGATCCTTACCAGACATGTTGGCACTAGAAAGAGGGCTTGGAGTCGGTGGAGATGGATTGAAACTTCTCTCTGCCTCTAGAAGGAGTCTGATGGCGTCTATTCTTTCTTGAGAATTAGCGAGAGGAGGTGCAATCTTCCTGAAATCAGCTGCACAAAAATGAAAATTTGTTAGTTCAGAATATGAGACAGGATAAGAGACAAGATCATTCTTAAACCCTAAGTCCTACCCTTTCTTAACCATCTCATCGGATAATCCGTTCCACCAGGGATTGAATCCCTTTTTACGAAGAAAAACTTGGATTGCCAACCATCCTCGTTCCTGGTGGCACGAAGTATCAATGGGGGACCGGAACTAGAGTAAAACAGAAACCTAGATGAGCCATGGCATCTAAGCTTGTAGGCTAAAGGGAGGTCATGGACGGAAAGGTCAGGTATGTGGTTTCTCTTGATTTGGTCAAGAACAGACAAAACACGCCAAAGCATTGGCATGGTTTGGCTAAAAGAAATTTTAGTGATGTTAAAAAACTCGGTAATAAAGTCCGGAAAGGGGAATCGTAGCCCTAAGGTAAAGGGGAAAGCATTGAAACAAATCCACTCGGTGGAAACCATATCTGACTGGATTTCTCTGTCAAAGGGTCGGAATATGGTTCCATCCGGAAAGATACCGGAGGATTTCAAAGCCGACAGATGAGCACTATCAAAGGTGCATGTTTCATTCTCCGGTTCTTGGAGAAGATTCTGTTGGATGAATGTGGGAGCCGAGTCGCCTGAACTGGACCTCGTTTGCCTAGGCATTTGGTCGCCTGAATTCTTGCCGGAGTAAGATGAAAGATGGTTATGAAGATGAGAGAGAGAATATTACCTTTTTCTTGTCAATGGTGGGTAAAAAAGGAGATGAGGATGAGAAGATATAGGGTATGATGAGTAAATATAGGCCGGGTGGTTGAAAGCTGTCACATCAGAAGTCTTATCTCTTAATTGCCTCGGCCACTGTGAAAAAATGTAACCGTTAGGATATCAAACGGTAACTTTTTTTGGGGACAATTGTTATGGGTGAAATTCTGAGCCCATATCCTGGAAAATATCTTAATCTATATCTTATTTATGTAGTATATGTTTACATCCGGGATGCTGGTTCAGGATATTGGTAACATCCTGAACGGTATCCTCGGGATTACTAATGGATTATGTGCAGGTACGTGGGTTAGAAGCTATCAACGTTCACGAAGACTTATTCCACGGAAGACTCGGTCCAAGTCGTTCAGATGAAGACGTTGAGGCCGTATTATTCGTTCCATAACGTTCATAATGGAATATTCGGAGTAGCCCATATTTGTAGGGATTATTGTTTGTAATTCATTACTATAAATAGGTGGGTATATCAGATCAACTAGGACATCACAATTACACTCGCTACACTCTAACACTTGCTCTCTAGCAATTTTCACAAAATCATTATAACACTTAGCGATCTGGTCTATATCCTACACTGTATCCTGAAGTTTAAAGCAATAAGAAGAACAAGGCAGCTGCGATTGTCAGCTCCCGAGGTTTTATGCCGGCGATCTAGATTGATCAAGGGCTTTCCTCGTACATCTCGTGTCATTTCCTTTACTTTTTGCTCATTGTTTGCTCATTGTTTGATCGTTGATACAACTCAATATCCTGAGCCGTATCCTGAATACTAATTTTCTAAATAACTCAACAAGCATATTTTCTATACACTTTCTAGCACACTACCTCACATTACTAATTTGATCACTAAATTGTTTCGGTAATTTTTGACCAAAACAAAAATAGCTAAGGATCCTGGATCCTTATTACATGAAGTATCTCTTCAGGTGGATAGCATTCCAAGCTCTAGGTAGCAAATCACCTTCCATTGTTAATAACCGATATGCCCCCTTTCCTGCCTCAGCTTCAATAAGATAAGGGCCTTCCCACTTTGGTGCCAACTTTCCATCAGCAGGATTTGTGGTATTCTGAAATGCTTTCCTCAATACCATATCACCAAGTTGGAATTTCCTGATCATGACATTCTTATTGTAGGCTCCAGCCATCCTTTGCTGATAACTGGCCATCCATATCCTTGCCAAATACCTGAGTTCTTCTATGGTATCCAAATCTTGAACCAAGTTTTCAGCATTTCCTTCAGGATCACGGATGTTTGTTCTTGCAGTAGGGACCACCATCTCTGTAGGGATCACTGATTCTAAAGAAAATGGAGTTTGACCAGTAGCATTCTTGGGAGTTGTTCTATCAGCCCATAGTACATAAGGTAACTCTTCTGCCCATTTTCCTTTCTTGGATCCAAGTTTCTTCTTCAAATTGTTGATGATGATCTTGTTGGATGATTCTGCTTTACCATTAGCTTGTGGGTGGACTGCTGTTGATGTTATAATCTTAATCCCCCAACTGTCACTAAAGTTAGTAGTTCTACTCCCAATAAATTGGGATCCATTATCACAAACAATCTCAGAAGGAATACCAAATCTGGTAATAATATTTCTTTTGATAAAGGATATCACTTCTTTTTCTCTGACTTGAGCAAGGGCTTCAGCTTCTATCCACTTGGAGAAGTAGTCAGTCATAGCAAGTGTTTTGGTCAAAAAATCTGATGAGGATATTGCAACCAAACTCTCTGTTACGGGGTATGATGCTTGAAATGTATAACAATGACAAGGATCACTTCAATGTAAATTGCACAAATGACACAAGGATTTATACGGGGAAAAAGCCCTTGATCAAGAGTTGATCTCCAGCACAAAAAACCCCGGGTGATGGAAACTACCGATCACCAAGCTCAAATAAATCAATAAATGTTTACAACTTCGGATAGTAACGAGCTAGGTACAAGGATCACTATCGTGAAATGTGTAAAAGTGAGTGAAAATGAATGAATGTTCGTCGAGAGCTTCAAGTGTGCGAGTATATGAGAGTGTGTAGCTGAAAAATGACTAAGTGTTCTAATTCTAGCTCGTTACTCCTTTTAAAATAGAAGTTAACTACACTAACTAACTATCCGACTTTTGTGCCAAGCTCCCACGTTCTCCACAACGTCCATTTTTGGTCAATCGTGTGCGAAATGCCCGCGGAATATTCCTTAGTACCGTTGCCAAGACCAAGTCAAGCTCGTAACTCCTGCGAAGTAATACAAAATACAAACAAACAATCATCAGTACGAGGATCCTTAAAGTGATCCATGACCCTGATCCTGAAGCTCTTCTAAGGATCACTATCTGTCACAGAAGAAAGGAACATTAATTAGGATAATGAGTAAGGATCACTAATTGTTAGAAAATCCTCCCCTAACAATTGCCCCCAAAATATGAGTAATTTGTAAAATAAGCGAGTTATATTTTCTTGATCTTATCCGCAACTAACTAACGGATATATAGCCGTTGATATCGAACTAGCCGTTGCGACCATGACGTCACAGAAGTGACAACCCTGCACGATCATGATTATAAATAGGAGATAGAGATAGGATCAAATGCATTTAAATTTTCAGAGAGACTCCCTTTATAACTGCATTCCGAAGACGATCAGGTATTCCCTCTCTCTATCATCTTCCCTTTCTTGCTCTGTTTTCATCTCTTTCCATCAAAGATGTTGCTCCGAAATTCCCCAGCCAAGGATCACCCAAAGAACAGCCCTCCAAAAAGCCAGGGGATCATTGAAGACTCCATTAAAGAACGCTGTTGTTTCAATGATGCTCAGATCGATAGGATCCGCCACTGCTTCCCGGCGAACACCGAGTTCAGGCCTTTTGACCCCAATGCCCTGAGTGATCATATCTCCGACAAGTGGGTTGCTTTCCCCATCACTCCGTTCACCATAGGCTATACATATCCTTTTCCAGCCTTCACCCAATCTTTCTTTTCCCTAACCGGCATCTCTTATATTCAAGCCATGCCGATGATTTGGAGGGTTTTGTACACCCTTGAAAGGATCATCGAGCAGGAAGGGATAGACCTAGGAATGTCAGAGCTGGGAGAGCTGTACGATCTTACTACCTTTGGTTCCCATCGCTATTTGTTTAAACGCAAACCCGGTGAGGAACATCCGATCTTTAAAGCCACCAAGAATGATGCTAATTGGAAGCGGCGTTTCTTTTTTATCAAGAGAGATTCTATTGAGGATGGAAAGGATCTACCCAAGAAATGGGCTACCCATGGTAGGGTGGTGGATCCTGAGAAGGATCACCAAAAACTTTCCTTTGATGTAAGGATCACTTATATTTTTGCTTTCTTGTTATGCAGCTATCACCGTCTCACACCTCAGATTGTCTGCTGCTGCTAAAGAGAGACTCCTCGCTTTCAAGAAACTTGATCCTGAAACAAGATCTTTCAAGACAACAACCCAAGATTCACAGGAGGTATCCTCAGGCTCTGTCACAATGTCAAGTAAGTATCCTTGTTTAAAATTTAAATAAATAGTGAAATGTAAATTAAGAAAAGATACTTATCTTGTTTTGGTTGTGTAGGTGCTGGAAAATCCACCAAGTCTGCTTCGAAGTTCAATGTCACTGATCTCACTACTGTCAGATCCTCCAAGATAAAAGCTCCTACCAGTCCGACAGCTTCGGTCCCCAAGGCACCCCTCAAAGGAAAGGCAATCAAGAAGAGAAAAGCCTCTGAAGCTGAGGATCTGCAGGGTCTGCCTCTGATCCGCCATCAATTCCTCGAGTACTTTAATGAGGTAAGGATCATTGTCTCTGCTCATATATCCTGTTGACATATCCTGCTGATATATCCTGCTGATTTGAGGATCACTTAATCCTGACCTTATCCTTTATCCTTTTTGCAGAAATTCTCTGAGATCGAGGATTATGTTGGCCACGTTGAGGATCAAGATAAGAAGATTGCCGACCTCCAGCAGGTTGCAGTGCTTAAGGATCTTGCAATTGCTGATCTTCAGAAGGAAGTCCGGGATGCCAAACAGGAGACGGCCAAGGTGCTGATCAATGTTGACTATGAGAAACATGAGATCACTGAAGACGCCAAAGTCTCTGCCGCCATCACAATGTACAAGACCAAGCTGCAAATGGCCTTGGAAGCTCAGGATCCTGCTTTTGATAAGAGCACCTGGGATGTTGAAGGCTGGAAGGCAAGGCTGGCTGAACTGGACGATGAAGAGGCTGAGGAGGCTGAAGAGATCCTGACAATTGAAGCTGGAGGCAAAGGTGAAGGTGGTGAAACAAGTGGAGCTGGAGGTGATAATGCAGCGAAGGTTTAGGCTGCATGATTGGGCGATGATGGACATTCTTAGACGCAGCCGGAGCCCAATTTTTTAATTTGGTAGTAGCTTTTTGGGGTTGTGATGTTGAACAATTTAATGGTTTGTACTTGAACGATAGGTTTTAGGATTAAGGATCATGTATGATCTTTTGGACAATAGGCAGGATTGCAATTGGTGGAGGGATCCTCTGTTTGGGGGATGAAGCCATTGTGATCCTGCCGCCTTTATATTCCTGCACTACTTTTGAACTTATTATCATGGACACCCTTTACCTACCCCAGCGGACGGGCCACGTTTTGCTGGTAGAAGCTCGGGTAGGTAATTTTGACAACCTTTTAAGGGTTAGTCTTTTGTTAATAAATAAAATCTTAACTTTTTGTCGCTTATCTTGTGTTGTTATCCTTTTTAATATCTTACTTTCCAACTGTTGTAATGTTCATTCTGTTTATACTTATCAAGCCTTGAAAAATATCCAAAAAGTTTAGGATATGATCAAAGATCACATATCCCATAACCGATAAGTTCTAAAAAGTGGTATGGTTTAAGAATCACAAGTTTAGTTGTCAAGTATAAGGGTTATTCAAATAAATAATGAATAGAATTATTAATAGTTAAGGATCATACCTGAGGATCCAAGTTAGGATCTTAACTAAGGATAACTATAAGATAAACCTTAGAATGAAGTAAGGATCAAAGATCCCTAGTTGCCTATCTTCAAGAACCTGAAATAGAGCATAACTTGGGACTAAGCCAACATAAGAAAAGAGTTAGCAACTGGGGACAAGCCCAAGGATAACTGGGGACAAGCCCAAGGATAACTGGGGACAAGCCCAAGGAACGTATGTAAACTGGAGTATGGCCCTAACTGGCGACTATCCAAACTTAGTGACATGAAGATGCCAAAACCTTAGCTAACGTGAAAACGTTAGAAACCTTAGCTAACGTGAAAACGTTAGAAACCTTATGAACGGATGTATGGTACGTCTACCATTATACGTAGGATCCTAGGCATAGCCAGTACAATGGAATTATCAGCCCCTAAAACGAGTACTGGTCCCACTGCCTTGAACTATACCAGGATCATCATGCGCTACAGGCGGAACTGGGGTTAAGCCTAAATAACTGGGGTTAAACCCAAGGAACGGATTGCTTCAGCGGATAACCAATGTTATGCTAAGGATACCTGAACTTTCAAAACTTAAACTCACGTGAGAGATGGATAAAGGATACATGATCCTTATCCTTATATGAGTAAATAAAGAAATGAAATAGTTCAAGTTTAGGATATTACCTAAGTAAGGATCACCGATACTTTGAGGATCCTTTAAGGATATCCCTATCCTGAGGATCATCTATGCCACGAGGATCCTGCTCACATGAAATACTTCTTCAAGTGGACAGCATTCCAAGCTCTTGGTAACGAATCACCTTCCATGGTTAGCAATCTATATGCCCCCTTTCCTGCTTCAGCTTCAATCAAATAAGGGCCCTCCCATTTTGGAGCTAATTTTCCATCAGCAGGATTGGTGGTATTCTGAAATGCTTTCCTTAATACCATATCTCCAACTTGAAACCTCCTGATCCTGACATTTTTGTTGTAAGCACCAGCCATTCTTTGTTGATAACTGGCCATCCTTATCCTAGCCATATCCCTGATTTCTTCAATAGTATCCAGGTCTTGAGCCAAGTTCTGATCATTCTCCTCAGGATCACGGGTACTTGTTCTAGCAGTTGGAACCACCATTTCTGTTGGGATCACTGATTCTGCCCCAAACACCAAAGAGAATGGTGTTTGACCAGTTGCATTCTTAGGGGTTGTCCTATCAGCCCAAAGCACATAAGGTAGTTCTTCTGCCCATCTCCCTTTCTTGGATCCAAGCTTCTTCTTCAAATTGTTGATGATGATCTTGTTGGATGATTCTGCTTGACCATTAGCTTGTGGGTGGACTGGTGTTGATGTTATCATCTTAATCCCCCAGCTGTCACAAAAGTTAGTGGTTCTGCCCCCAATAAATTGGGAACCATTATCACATATAATCTCAGAAGGAATTCCAAATCTAGTTATAATATTTCTTTTAATGAAGGATATAACTTCCTTTTCTCTGACTTGGGCAAAAGCTTCAGCCTCTATCCACTTGGAGAAGTAATCAGTCATAGCTAATATGAATACTTTTCCACCAGGTGCCTTAGGGAGCTTACCAACTATATCCATACCCCATCTCATAAATGGCCAAGAGGAGGATATAGGATGCAATAATTCAGCTGGTTGATGAAGGATATTGCTGTGTCTCTGACAAGGATCACATCTCTTAGCATACTCCACAACATCTCTTTTCATGGTTGGCCAGTAGTATCCTGTCCTCAGGATCCTTGAGAATAATGCCCTGCCCCCAGTGTGGTTTCCACAATCTCCTTCATGGAAGTGTTTTAAAACTTCTTGGATTTCAGGATCCTCAACGCATCTCAAGTATAGTCCTGCAAGAGATCGTCTATACAACATATTATATAAAATTGTGAATTGAGATACCTTAGATTTGAAAGCCCTAGGGTTTTCTCCTGTAGGAATCTCTCCATGTTGTAAGTATCTCATAATTGGTGAGATCCATGATCCTGATCCTGAATGGGATTGAGTATCCTCACTAGGGATAATTGCAGAATCATTTCCTATCTCCATAGCCACATGATCCTCGATAGCCGGGGTCAGGATGTGGATAATTGGGATCTTGATATCCTCCGGGATCTTCAAGGATGATCCTAAGTTAGCCAATGCATCAGCTTCTGTATTCTCTTCCCTTGGTACCTGTGTCAAACTAAAGGAAACGAAGGAGAGTGCCAAACTTTTGACTATCTCTAAATATTTGGTTAGCTTTTCACCTTTAACAGCATAGGATCCATTAAAGTGGTTTGTAATTAACAATGAATCTACATCTACCTCAAGATACATGATCCCTATATGCTTTGCAATTTGCAAACCAGCAATTAAGGCTTCATATTCAGCCTCATTGTTAGTGGTTTGGAACTCACAAGCTATAGAGTGGGGTATTATGTCCCCCTGTGGCGATTTTAGTAGTATTCCAAGCCCTGTGCCTTTGACATTTGAGGATCCATCAGTATAGAGTATCCAAGGATCCTTGGTCTCTTCTAGTTGCTGGACTTCTAACTCAGCTTCTTCTTGTAAATCACTACTGAAATCAGCCACAAAGTCAGCTAATGCTTGGGATTTGATGGCTATCCTAGGCTCATATCTTATATCATATGCACTTAGCTTCACTGCCCACTTAGCCATCCTTCCTGACATCTCTGGTTTCCTGAGGACATTCTTAATTGGGAAATTAGTTTTAACAATGATAACATGAGTTTCAAAATAATGTCTTAGCTTAGTAGATGCCATAATTAATGCAAGAATAAGCTTTTCAAGGTGTGAATACCTGGATTCGGCATCAAGTAAACTTTTACTTACATAATAGACAGGATGTTGTGTACCTTGATGATCCTTAACAAGGACCGCACTTACTGCTTTTGAGGATACTGCAAGATACAAGGATAGCACATCGCCTTTTTCTGGTTTCATCAAAGCCGGGGCTGAGGATAGGTAATCTTTGAGGGCTCTTAAAGCATTTTCATGCTTCTCAGTCCACTCAAATTTCTTGTTCTTCCTTAGGATATCATAGAATTCTTTGCACTTCTCTGAGGATTTGGATATAAATCTGTTCAAAGCTGCTATCCTACCTGTTAGCCTTTGAACATCCTTAGCACTGGCCGGAGATTTGATGTTCACTATTGCTTTGATTTGTTCCGGGCTAGCTTCAATGCCTCTCTTTGTCACCATATATCCTAAGAATTTACCTGCTTTAACACCAAAGTGACATTTTGAAGGATTAAGCTTCATATTATATTTATCAAGGATATTGAATGCTTCCTCCAAGTCTCTTAGGTGATCCTCAGCTTTTAAGGATTTTACCACCATATCATCTATGTAAACCTCCATAGTTTGTCCAATCTGATCCTTGAACATCATATTCACCAGCCTTTGATATGTTGCACCTGCATTTCTTAGTCCGAACGGCATAGCAATATAGCAGTATATACCAGTTGGAGTCATGAAGGCTGTATCCTCTTGGTCGGATGGTTCCATTTGGATTTGTTGAAATCCAGATGAAGCATCCATAAAAGTTAACAGTTCATGACCCGCAGTTGCATCCACCATGGAGTCAATGTGGGGTAATGGGAAAGGATCCTTGGGACATGCCTTATTTAAATCGGTAAAATCGACACATACCCTCCACTTTCCGTTTTTCTTTTGAACAACAACCACATTGGCCAACCATCTTGGATACTTGACCTCTCTAATCATACCTGCCCGGAGCAATTTATCTACCTCTTCCTGGATAATGGCATTCCTTTCCGGTGCAAATTTTCTTCTTCTTTGATGGATTGGTTTGAAGGACCTGTCAATGCCGAGTTTGTGAGTGATTACATCTTTGGATATACCAGTCATGTCTTCGTGTTTCCATGCAAAGGTAGTCTTTCTCCTTTTGAGGAAGGATATGAGGTCTTCTTTCATTTTGCCAAGGATCCCTGATCCGATATAGATTTTGGATTCAGGATCATCGGGATCCATGAGGATTTCTACCACATCCTGCTCTCTTGCCTCCAAGACGTCCCTTGGAGGATACCTTGATTGCTATTGCTCCCTTAACTTCGAGGCTGGTTTCATCGATAAAGTGTAGCAATTCTTAGCCTCTTGCTAATCACTATCAATCTTCACTATTCCCCAAGGACTAGGGAGCTTGACACATTGATGGTAGGTAGATGGGACTGCTTTCATATCGTGTATCCAGGGCCTGCCAAGGATAACATTGCAACAAGATAAACAGTCAATAACACAAAATTTTTGATAAGAGTGTAGGCCTTCGATGTATATTGGGAGTTTAATGTCCCCCAGGGTGTTCTTAGTTTCGCTACTAAATCCCTCAAGCACGGAGGATCTTGGTATGATATCTGATTCAGGAATTCCCATCTTCTTCAGAACATCAAGCTGGATAATGTTCACTGAGCTTCCTCCGTCTATAAGGATCCTGCGGACAAAATGGTTAGAAATGAAAAGAGTAATAACTAAACCATCGTGATGAGGATCCTGGATATCAACACGATCATCCTCATCAAAGGTTATGACTTTCCCTTCGGAGACACTTGATGTTCGAACGGGTCTTTCTCCATTATCCATTTTAGTTTCCTTTGCATGCCTTTTAGCTGCTGAGAAGGATGTGCCACAAATGTCTGATCCTCCAGAAATAAAGTTTATCACTTGTGCATCTGCTGGAGGGGCTGGAGCCTTCTCAGGGATCCTTTCAGGATCCTGATTCCTTGACTTTTTTCTTCCCAACAATTCTTTTAGATGCCCCTTGCTCAACAAGTATCCAATTTCCTTTCTTAGTGCAATGCATTCTTCTGTGAGGTGCCCAAAATCTTCATGGTATGCACACCACTTTGATTTATCCTTAGTTGCAGCTGGCCTATCATTTTTTCTGGGCCATCTAGCTTTATCACCTAGACTCTGCATCGCAAGGATTAGTTCATTGTTATCAACAGAAAAACAATATTCAGAAATTGGAGGATAATCCTCATCATCCTCTTCTTGATCAACAGAATGCACGTTCTGGTTATCAGATCTGTTGTAGGATCTGAACTTGTTGTTTCTGAATGAGGATCCTTGCTTATCCTGCTTTGAGGATCCTGCTAACCTCTCCTAGATCCTCTTGTCATCCTCTAGCCGAATAAACCTAAGTGCTCGGGTTCTTACCTCATCTAAGTTCCTGCATGGTGTCATAACAAGATCATCATAGAACGACGAATCCCTAAGCAATCCCATTTTAAAGGCCTCAACAGCCGTGGCTATATCTAAGTTGGGAATGTCTAAGGATTCTTTACTTAATTTGGTAATATAATCCCTTAATGATTCATTATGACCCTGGGTTATCCTATATAGATCACTAGTTAATCGTTCGAATTTTCTACTACAAGAAAACTGATTATTAAACAAGTTAACTAGATTAGCAAATGAGGTAATAGAGTAGGGAGGAAGACTTAGCAGCCATTTGAGAGCTGATCCAGTAAGAGTGGATCCGAATCCCTTGCACAAGCATGCTTCCTTTAACCTTTCTGGGATTGGATTGATCTCCATCCTCTCCCTGTATTGTGCTATGTGTTCTTCAGGATCCGTCGAACCATCATACAGCTTCATTGTTGGCACATGGAACCTCTTGGGTATCTCAGGATCACAAATTGGTGGTGCAAAACGAGATATCTTGTGGCTCCCATCTTCAATCTCTGGGATAGGTTTGACCACTCCTGGAACACTTGATATCATATACTTTAGCTTTTGCAATTCTCTGGCCATGGCATGATTGATATCTGGATCCTGCATAAGACCATGGTTAGTAGTATGAGAATTATTAAAAGTGTTACCTCCCATTGGATTCAAGTTAGGAAGAATGGATGTTAATCCATATTGTTGGGGCTCTGGAATGATCGAGGGACCAGTAGAAGCATTGGTCTACATTGGAATAAAATCTCCCTGATGGACATCTGAACTTCCTGTTTGCAAACTCCTCAAGGATCCTGGCATCTGGAAGGATCCCTGAAATTGGGACGATCCTGAGACATAGGAGGATCCTTGAACTTGGAATGATCCTGGAGTAAAGGAGGATCCTTGAACCTGGGATGATCCTGGAACAAAGGAGGATCCTTGAACCTGGGATGATCCTGGAACAAAGGAGGATCCTTGAACCTGGGATGATCCTGGAACAAAGGAGGATCCTTGAACCTGGGATGATCCTGGAACAATGGAAGATCCTTGAATCTGCTGCGCTCCTGAGTACCCTCCTGCACTCATGAAGGATCCCATATGCTGAGGATAGGATCCTGCTGGCTGAAAGTATGGACCTAATCCTGGGTCACTGTTGTTGTTCCGTAGTGTACTCCTTTTGGTCCACCCACATATTGAACGTCTGGAACCACTGATGGCTGAGAAGTAATCACCGGAGTATCAAAATTCAAGGATTTCGGCACCAGTGGGGAATGATCCTCTGCCGTTGTCTTTTGTTTCTTGAGATCTCCGATTTCTTTGAGAATCCTCTCATTGGTCTTATCTTGTTGCCGTATCTGATCCTTCATTGCAAAATCAAAGTAAACATATCACTAGTAGTGGGAGTGTAAGAAGCAGAAGAAGTTGGAGGTTTTGAGAAAATGGGAGTTGGTTTCTTCGCAGCATTCTCAACATTCTTCTGGGATCCAGAAGGTGGTGGAGGCAAAGGGGGAACGCCTTGTGAAGAAGTGAATGCGGGCATCAAATTTTAAGCATTCTTCGCTGGGAAGCCATTTGCTTGGTTGTAGTGAACTGAAATGAGCACAGAAATGCGAATTTTTCTAAGGATGAAGCACCAATTGCCCCACGGTGGGCGCCAAACTGTTTTGGTCAAAAAATCTGATGAGGATATTGCAACCAAACTCTCTGTTACGGGGTATGATGCTTGAAATGTATAACAATGACAAGGATCACTTCAATGTAAATTGCACAAATGACACAAGGATTTATACGGGGAAAAAACCCTTGATCAAGAGTTGATCTCCGGCACAAAAAACCCCGGGTGATGGAAACTACCGATCACCAAGCACAAATAAATCAATAAATGTTTACAACTTCGGATAGTAACGAGCTAGGTACAAGGATCACTATCGTGAAATGTGTAAAAGTGAGTGAAAATCAATGAATGTTCGTCGAGAGCTTCAAGTGTGCGAGTATATGAGAGTGTGTAGCTGAAAAATGACTAAGTGTTCTAATTCTAGCTCGTTACTCCTTTTAAAATAGAAGTTAACTACACTAACTAACTATCCGACTTTTGTGCCAAGCTCCCACGTTCTCCACAACGTCCATTTTTGGTCAATCGTGTGCGAAATGCCCGCGGAATATTCCTTAGTACCGTTGCCAAGACCAAGTCAAGCTCGTAACTCCTGCGAAGTAATACAAAATACAAACAAACAATCATCAGTACGAGGATCCTTAAAGTGATCCATGACCCTGATCCTGAAGCTCTTCTAAGGATCACTATCTGTCACAGAAGAAAGGATCATTAATTAGGATAATGAGTAAGGATCACTAATTGTTAGAAAATCCTCCCCTAACAGCAAGCATGAACACTTTTCCTCCTGGTGCTTTGGGAAGTTTACCAACTATATCCCTTCCCCATCTCATGAATGGCCAAGAAGTGGATATAGGATGCAGGAGCTCTGCTGGCTGATGAAGGATATTACTATGTCTCTGACAAGCATCACATTTCTTGGCGTAATCCACAACATCCTTCTTCATAGTAGGCCAATAATATCCTGTCCCAAGGATCCTTGAGAACAATGCCCTGCCCCTAGTGTGGTTTCCACAATCTCCATCATGAAAATCCTTTAGGACTTCTTGAATTTCAGGATTCTCTATGCACCTTAAATATGGACCTCCAAGAGATCGTTTATATAACATGTCATTTAATATTGTCAATTGAGATACCTTGATTTTGAAAGCCCTGGGGTTTTCTCCTGTAGGAATCTCTCCATGTTGTATATATCTCATAATTGGAAGGATCCATGATCCTGAATGAGACTGTGCATTATCACTGGGAACGATTGTAGAATCCTCTTCTTTCTCCATAGCTATGTGATCCTCAATAGCAGGAGCCAAAATATGGATGATAGGAATTTTGATATCCTCTAGAATCTTCAATGATGATCCAAGATTGGCTAATGCATCAGCTTCTGCATTCTCTTCCCTAGGTACCTGTGTCAAACTAAAGGAAACAAAGTAGAGTGCCAATTCCTTGACTATCTCTAGGTATTTGATTAGTCGTTCACCTTTAACAGCGTAAGATCCATTAAAGTGATTAGTAATTAGCAATGAATCTACATGTACCTCAAGATACCTGATCCTCATATGCTTGGCAATTTGCAAACCAGCTATCAAGGCCTCATATTCAGCCTCATTATTAGTAGTTCGAAACTCACAAGCTATTGAGTGGGGTATTATGTCCCCCTGTGGCGATTTTAGTAGTATTCCAAGTCCTGTTCCTTTAACATTAGAGGCTCCATCAGTGAAGAGTATCCAAGGATCCTTGGTCTCTTCAAGCTGCTGAACTTCTAACTCAGCTTCTCTTTGTAAATCACTACTAAAATCTGCCACAAAGTCAGCTAAGGCTTGGGATTTGATGGCAGTCCTTGGTTCATATCTTATATCATAAGCACTAAGCTTCACCGCCCATTTAGCAATCCTTCCTGACATTTCAGGTTTCCTGAGAACATTCTTAATTGGAAAGTTAGTCTTAACAATAATGGCATAAGTTTCAAAATAATGTCTTAGTTTAGTAGATGCCATAATCAAAGCAAGGATAAGTTTTTCTAAATGTGAATACCTGGATTCAGCATCAAGCAAACTCTTACTTACATAACAGACATGATGTTGTGTACCTTCGTGATCCTTAACAAAGACTGCACTTACTGCTTTAGAGGATACCGCTAGATATAAGGATAATATATCCCCTTTTTCTGGTTTCATCAAGGCGGGAGCTGAGGATAGGTAATCCTTAAGGGCTTTGAGAGCATTCTCATGCTTTTCAGTCCACTCAAATTTCTTGTTCTTTCTCAAAATGTCATAGAATTCCCTGCACTTTTCTGATAACTTTGATATGAACCTGTTCAAGGCTGTGATCCTCCCTGTCAATCTTTGCACATCCTTAGCATTGGCAGGAGATTTGATATTCACAATTGCCTTGATTTGCTCTGGACTTGCTTCTATGCCTCTTTTTGTTACCATGTAGCCTAGGAACTTGCCTGCCTTAACACCAAAGTGACACTTTGAAGGATTCAATTTCATATAGAATTTGTCAAGGATATCAAATGCTTCCTCCAGGTCTCTAAGGTGATCCTCAGCTCTCTTGGACTTACCCACCATGTCATCTATATAGACTTCCATAGTGTGTCCTATTTGTTCCTTAAACATCATATTGACTAGCCTTTGATAAGCAGCACATGCATTCCTTAGTCCAAATGGCATAGCAATATAACAATAGATACCAGTTGGGGTCATAAAGGTTGTGTCCTCTTGGTCAGATGGTTCCATCTGAATTTGTTGGAATCCAGATGAAGCATCCATAAAAGTTAACAACTCATGACCCACGGTAGCATCCACCATGGAGTCAATGTGGGGTAATGGGAAAGGATCCTTGGGACATGCCTTATTTAAATCAGTGAAATCGACACATACCCTCCACTTTCTGTTTTTCTTTTGAACAACAACCACATTGGCTAACCATCTTGGATACTTAACCTCTCTAATCATACCTGCTCGGAGCAGCTTATCTACCTCCTCCTGGATAATGGCATTCCTCTCAGGTGCAAACTTTCTCCTCTTCTGATGTATGGGTTTGAATGACCTGTCAATGCCAAGCTTATGAGTAATTATATCTTTAGAGATACCTGTCATGTCTTCATGCTTCTAGGCAAAGGTAGTTTTTCTCCTCTTGAGGAAGGATACCAAATCCTGTTCGATGCTACTGAGGATCCCTGATCCTATGAAGACTTTGGATTCGGGATCATGAGGATCCATAAGGATATCTTTCACATCTTGTTCTCTTGCCTCCAGGACATCTCTTGGAGGATGCTTTAATTGCTATTGCTCCCTTGGTCTTGAGGCTGGCTTCATTAATGAGGTATAGCAATTCTTTGCTTTTTGTTGGTCACTCTCAATCTTTATCACCCCCCATGGACTAGGAAGCTTTACACACTGATGATATGTAGATGCAATTGCTTTCATGTCATGTATCCATGGCCTGCCAAGGATAACATTGCAATAGGATAAGCAATCTATAACACAAAATTTTTGAAAAGAATTAAGTCCCTCTCCACTGAACCCCACATGAACTGAGGATCTTGGGATGATTTCTGATTCAAGTATATTCATCTTTTTTAGGACATCAAGCTAAATGATGTTCACCAAGCTTCCTCCATCTATTAAGATCCTGCGAACAAAATGATTAGATATAAACAAGGTAATAACAAGACCATCATGATGAGGATCCTGAACATCCACTCGATCATCCTCATCAAATGTTATAACTTTTTCCTGTGTAACAGTAGAGGTTCGGATGGGTCTGTTCCCATTATCCATCTTGGTCTCCTTGGCTTGCCTTTTGGCTGCTGAAAAGGAAGTGTCACATATGTCTGACCCACTGGATATGAAGTTTATAATTTGTGCATCTGCCGGAGGAGCAGGAGCTCTTTCTGGAACCTTTTCAGGATCCTGGATCCTTGACTTTTTTTCTTCCCAAAAGCTCCTTCAAGTGCCCCTTGCTTAACAAATAACTGATTTCTTTTCTAAGTGCAATACATTCTTCAGTGAGATGTCCGAAATCCTCATGATATGCGCACCATTTGGACTTGTCTTTTGTCGCAGCTGGCTTATCACTTTTTCTAGGCCATCTTGCTTTCTCACCTAGATTCTGCATTGCAAGAATTAGTTCATTGTTATCAACAGAAAAACAGTATTCAGAAATGGGAGGATAATCCTCATCATCCTCTTCCTGTTCTATTTTATGCACATTCTGGTTGTCAGGCTTGTTATAAGATTTGGACTTGTTGTTCCTGAAGTAGGATCCTTGTTTTTCCTGCTTCGAGGATCCTACCAGTCTTTCTTGGATCCTTTTATCATCCTCTAATCGATGAATCTAAGGGCCCTGGTTCTTACCTCATCTAGATTCCTGCAAGGGGTCATGACAAGATCATCATAGAATAATGAATCCCTAAGTAAACCCATTTTAAAGGCTTCTACAGCCGTAGCAACATCCAAATTAGGAATATCTAAGGATTCTTTACTAAATTTAGTGATATAATCTCTAAGTGATTCATTTTGACCTTGTGTTACCCTATATAGGTCACTAGTTAAACGTTCAAATTTCCTACTGCATGAGAATTGGCTATTAAAAAGGTTAACTAGATTAGCAATGAAGTAATAGAGTAAGGGGGAAGACTTAGCAGCCATTTAAGAGCTGATCCTGTCAGTGTGGATCCGAAACCCTTGCATAGACATGCTTCTTTTAACCTCTCAGGAATCGGATTGATCTCCATCCTTTCTCTATACTGAGCTACATGTTCTTCTGGATCCGTCGAACCATCATATAGCTTCATGGTTGGTATTTGGAACCTCTTTGGAATTTCTGCATCACAAACGGGTGGTGCAAAACGAGATATCCTGTGGCTTCCATCTGCAATTTCAGGAATGGGCTTAACCACTCCTGGAATGCTGGATATCATATCCTTCAGTTTCTGTAATTCCCTAGCCATAGCTTGATTGATACCTGTATCCTGCACAAAGCCATGGTTAGTGTTATAACAATTATTCAAAGTGTTACCTCCTGAAGGATTCCAGTTTGGAATTCCAGATGTGAATCCATATTGACGGGATTCTGGTACAATTGAGGGACCAGATGATGCAATGGTCTGCATTGGAATGAAGTCTCCTAGGTGAACATCTGAACTTCCGGGTTGCACATTCCTTAAGAATCCTTGATCCTGAAAGATGTTGGATCCTTGATGTGCTGTGACTGGGGGTCTTGGAGGGTAGTCCATGGATCCGTAAACCTGAGATGAGGATCCTTGAACCTGAGAGGAGGATCCTTGAACCTGAGAGGAGTATCCTAACCTTTTAATAAGGTTTGTCTTTTGGTTATCCTGATTGTAAGTATTGAAGGTTTAGGATCCTAACTTGGATTCTCAGGTATGATCCTTAATCACCTTAATTTTATTCTTTATCTATTTAAGTGACCCTTATTGTTTGACAACAGGAATACCTGATCCTTAAATTACATCACCTTTTTTGAATTTATCGATTATAGGATATTTGAGCCTTGATCATATCCTAATCTTTTTGACGTAATCTACTAAAGTATTGTTCTTAACTTATGAATTCAAACAAAGTGTATCATAACAATTAAAAGGTAAAGTATTCACAAAAATAACAACACATGATAAGCCAAAAGATTAAACTTTTATTTATTTAGCAAAAGGTTAACCCTCTAAAGGTTGTCAAAATTACCTACCCCAAGCATCTACCAGCAATCCGTGGCCCGTCCGCTGGGGTAGGTAAAGGGTGTCCATGATAATAAGTTCTAAATAAGTGCAGGAATAGAAAGATGGCAGGATCACAATGGCTTCATCCCCCAAACAGAGGATCCCTCCATCATTAAAATTACTATTTCTTATTTTTATTTTGTCCAATAGGAAACCCTAAATGAGACCCCCAAGTGATACTGCATGATCCCTAAAATTTTCAGAACAATCAGAACTAGGATCAGGGCCCCTAAAACTCAAGGGGGGTATTCCCTAGTTAGTATTATCTACACAGTTTGCTGTGTAAATCGAATTTCGTCGAGATTTTGACTCAGCTAGGCTAGGAAGACACGGGGCTACCCTACCCTAGAAGGGTACCCGTCGCGCCACGCGACAGGCCCTCGCACCACGCGAGGGATCCTTTTTCCAGTATAAATTCAGGGCTTTGGCACTTGAAATTTGGCATTGTTTCGACGAAAAAACTCGTTTCCTACACTGAGATATCGCCTGTTTAGTCCAAAAACACACACAAGCACGAAGTTCTGCTGCGATAACAGGGTAATAACTCGATCACTGCTACGATACAATGTCCGATCAATTGAAACCAATCCGATGGATGTTTAAGTGCTGCCTAAACTCGGGCTATACTTTGTCATTCGTGGTGAATCCGATGGATGTTTAAGTACTGCACTTTGTCATTCGTCGTGAGGGTTTTGATTTCGTGAGCTTACGTAAATGTTGTATAAAGTTACTAACCTAGTTTCGTATGCATTGTCATTTAAATTAGGTTACAAGGGTAAATTAGTAGGCTAAACTCTGCCTGTCTAAACCTGTAATGTGAGTCATTCTCTTTTTATTAACAATGGTTTACAATACTCAATTTATTTTGAAAAGTTAAAATTACAGGGATTTAGTCGTGGTTATCTTGAATCACTGGTAAATGGGGTATTGTGCACATTATTAATTTCTCACGGTTAGGTTCATCAACCTAACAGTGATAATCATCACTACTTGGGTGAAAGGACCCAATAGTGGTATAACCATCGTCACCAGGGTGTGACACGGCGCCAGATAAAAATAAGATAGTAGCCATTATAATCGCTCTTATGCTGTAATCTATAACTGTGTGTCGTTTTATCAAAATTGAGTGACTCGTCAGTATTTCCCCGCTGATAAAATATTCTTAAAACATGTTTCAGGTGACCTACTGTGAATCAAGGCAAAGTGCAACAGAGCACTAATAAAGCTTGAAGTGGTGGCTCAGTAAAATAAATAAACATGTTTTGTAACCCAGGGAATTTCCTCGTGAAATTCCTCTATTGTAAATTACGGGGTTTGTCCCAATTGATATAATAAAATAATTGGGCATTTTCAAGTCTTAAAAGATCCTGTTAAACTTCCGCTGTCAACTCAATTAATAAATACTACGGGTTTCTGTCCCACGGCTCCTGGACCGGTTCATACCGGGACGGGGGCAGTGACAATGTGTGGGGACTCGACTTTATGGGACCTTTCCCACCGTCAAAAGGAAACAAATATATACTTTTGGCAGTAGATTACTTGTCTAAATGGGTCGAGGCCGAGGCACTTCCAACAAATGATGGAAGAGTCGTGGTAAGTGATGTGTGCTAAAGTGATTAATAAAAACTTGTAAAAAAATGGTTAAATAAATACTGACTCAAAGACTGAACTTTTAGACATGCTTTGGCCTAATAGGTATCGGCACTCTCATTGGGATTGTCCCCAGGTAGGCAACGGGTCCTTATAATTGGATTTGTACGAATACCAAGCCTAGACAGGAGTTCCCAACTTAACGATGCTTAACCCTTCCAGTTACTACATGTCCGACACAAAAAAAACACATTTTTTACAAATAATGTTCAAAAAGATAAACTTTAAAAACAACTTTAACTAGACACTCTAAGCTTTAAATTTATACTTAGACTCGATCTTAAAACTAAACCACACAACCGGCAGTGTACCGATCAGTATAGTATAGTAAAAGTAAGTCCGGATGTCGAACCCATAGGACACTATTGAATAACGTTAACTAATTTGTTTATATTAAAAATTACACAAGAGTAAATATTTTTGTATTTTTGATTAAAAGGGGGGTTTTTGCTTTGAAAAATAAAATTACTTGAAACTAATTAATAAAAGTGAATTAAAACAGTTTACAACGAAGATTCAATAATAATAAAGGACTATCTAGGTTAGAATCCCACTTGTTAATAATATGCTTTCTACCGGGTAATTGTGTGATATGAAACCGGGATATTTAGATATTAAACCTTTAAAGACGATGTAGGATTCCTAATCACTCGGGAAACCAACTATGTAATTTTGAAAGGTTTATTTTGATTACCGATTTACTAGACTTCTTTACAGTTATCTAGTGTTCTAGAAAAGTGCTTGGAAAGACTGACTTCCTCTCGGTTATAAGTCTAAAGCAATTTAAGAAAACTTGATTTGGTTTAATAGACAAGTAGCGATAATTTAACTTAAAACTGGTTTCTCACAAAACACAATCTTAGAAATACACTAAACTCGATCTATTAATATTTTTTTTATACCTTACAGTGTTAAAAATAGTAGAACATTAAAACCAGATTAATTCTTGACCATTAGTTCTATGGTTTATTTCACAATCCACCATAAGATTACCCAACCCGTTTAGGACTTGAATATCGACATAATTCTTTTTATGAAAATATATTCACCGGAATTTATGTGAAACAAATGATCAAAACATAAACCAAGTTAAAATATGCATAAACACCAAAACATATAACTTAAATTATTTACTTAACAAGAACAAACCATAATCACACAATACCCGGTAAAAATTACATATTAACAAGTGTTCATCATAACCTAGATAGTTTCAAAGTTTAGCTACACATAATATTAAACATTACAACTGAACAAAGTCTGAAAGTAATTAAAAACATGGTACAAGACGAGATAAAAACTGAAAAACGAAATATTACCGAACCCGGATTGTTTAGGACTCGAACCGAAAGCTTCCACGACTCCCGAGAGCTCCGAGGTGCTTCAACTTCACTCCAAGGTGCTTAGAACTGACTGATAACAGCCTTTAGAAGTGTGTTTCTGAGTTATTTGAGGTGTAATTTTCGAGTGAGAATGAGTGCCCTTTTATAGGTGAAATTTTGGCTTCTGGGACTAGCTTACGGACCTCAACGTTGACAATGTTGAGGTCCGTAAGCCCACTTATTGCGACAACTGCCACCTGCTCCATTTAGCGACGAAAAAGTGGTTGCCGACAGACCCTTACGGACCTCAACGTTGCCAATGTTGAGGTCCGTAAGCGTGCTTGAGGACCTCAACATTGACAATGTTGAGGTCCGTAAGGTTGATGTCAGAATTCTTCCAAAATTGTTTTCTTCATAACTTCTTCGTTTTAGCTCCGTTTTACGTACCGTTTTCGCCCACGTCTTCGTAATTCAACCCTCTATCATGCCATCTTCTAAAATCTTCATTTTCAATCCATTAACATTCCCCATGTATTGTTTCCTTCGTCGATCCTTTACCGTTTCCTCACGTAATCCACAGAATATTCACAGTTGCCTGTAAATATAACATATAATCAAATAAGTACCAATATCGCGAGAAAACCACATCCAAACAGATTAAATCGTAAGGAATTCGATGCGTGAAAATGTGTATAATTTTAGACACATTAAATATCCCCACACTTAACATTTTGCTTGTCCCTAAGCAAAATCCTAAACAACATGTCCAACATAAACGATTTACAAAAACGTAAGCCTTGAACAGATTAAAATGCGAACTACAAAAACATTAAACACAGATGTTTCCCAAGACTTACATCGTTCAAAAGTTTGATAACTCAAGAGAATGAAATGAAAAACCGAGCCTACCTAGTCAAACTTTTCTTACCTTCAAGTAATTCATTTATGCAATATCAAAACCCCTCACGAAATTCACTCATCTCTCGGTTAATATATATGAAATTTCAAGTGAACTCTCAAAAACCGAACTGTGAAACATAACTTTTATAAGCTTGTACGTCAATCAGATCTCCACCTAATTGTTAGAAAATGATACAAATAAAGAGGACTTTTATTGTGGGTAGGTAAGGGTAAAAGGTAGGTTGTTTATTTGAGTGAAAGTGGCTAATAGGAAACTTTATGATAAACCGGAAAAACACGAGATAAGAATTAACAACAATTTGGTCATTTAACCATACTTTATTCTATTTTTTTTCTTTTTCTTTAGTTTTTTTTCTTTTTCTCTAGGTTTTTTTTTTTTTTTTTTTTTTTTTTTAACATATAACAATAAAATCACAATATTATACGTTCCGGTTTAATTTGGGTAACAACAGAAGATTTCAGGTTCAAAGTGGTGTCTAAAGGAAAATGGTGAATTTTTACAGAAAAGGTGATCCTAATGCCTCTTATCATATTTGTATCAATGTTTAAACCAAAGGTCTCGAAATGTATCAAAACGTACAAGTTCTAAAGTAATGCAACACGTCGGTAAACACACATGAAACGAAAGTAGTGTTTATGTAAGAAACACTTATAGGCTCAAATCTTACCGTCATGTGGAACAAGGGTTATGGATATTTGACATTGCATAATCAATTTACTTTCCAGCTCGATCTATTATCTTAGGTATCTCGTAAAAAAATTTAATTTCACGAAAAACTTGAATTAATCAATCTACTATCCCGCAACTTAAAGAAACATGTGTTTTTGGTTTTGTAAGTTCAACATTTAAATTGCTTTTCGACAGACGTTTTTGAAAAATGTTCATGTTTTAAATGTGTTTAAAGGACTGGGACAAGTAAATTTTTTATTTTTTTTATTTTTTATAAAATATTCCCTCATCCCCACACTTGAAAGACACATTGTCCTCAATGTGTGAAAATAAGAAAATATGTTGCACACTGAAAATGTAATACAAAATGCACACTGAAATTTAGAATGTTACTTCCCTGATGTGTTGTGATATGTCGTGTTTAAATGTTGCAGCACCACTTTATGTCAATTCTGCCTTGATTCCTGTTTTGTGATACTTGCAACATTGTAAATAAACGCATCATAGGAAATAAACACAATAAACATCATTAGTCACACAAAAGTCAAAGCAAAATATAAATGTAACACTAAAAATAATTTACAAACCGAGGGATTTCTGTAGCGTTTGTTTATCATGACCAGTTTTTTCGAAAATGAGTGCGATGTCTTCCTCAACCCGATAGTGTACATAACTCCCAACTCTAATGGACCGTTCAACATCTAGCCTAATAGCGCCCACCCTCATTAGTTGTATGTATTCACTTTGGGATTCAGTAGGACTTCGTTTACATCTTCCTGTGTGCGCCCAATTTCCACATCCCATGCATCTCTCGTAGCGTTTTGCTCTTCTTTTCATTGCACTTTTGGATGTTCCACAAAATGGGGGCGTTTGGTCTTTTCGATGTCATTCTTTCCTTACCTCAGCGCTTAGGAGAAAGATTTTCTCCCTAAGATCTACAGGTAGCCCTGGTTTTGCAAATTCTAAACAACAAAGTAAATTAAAATCAAACGGATGCATTTTAAATCTAGATCACACGCTTGGAGATGTTGTTGAATTTGTCAGCAGTTCCGAAATCACCCGAATGGAGATTGAGTACGGGTGGTGCGATTCAAACCTGCATATACAAAAACACGCAAAAAATCCAAGTAATACCTAAAAAAATTGACTCAAAAAAAAATTAGACTCCTAAACAATAACTTATAACACACATAAACTATCTATCTACCCTAATCTTGAGTTTTCACTCAAGATTCTAAACGATGGCGATTGGTGGGGTACCGAGACGAGTTTCCTCCGTCTCGGTGGTGTTAATTGGTCCCCCTAGGTAATGTTTCAACCTATGTCCATTCACTTTCCAAGTTCTTCCGTTTGCTTCGTTCTTCAACTCAATTGTCCCGTATGGAAAAACTCCGTTCACAACATACGGTCCTGTCCACTTTGATTTAAGTTTTCCTGCAAACAATTTTAAACGTGAATTGTATAGAAGCACTTTATCACCTGTTTTGAATTCTTTCAACCCCTTTAACTTCCTGTCGTGCAACGCCTTTGTCTTTTCCTTGATTTTCCAAGATCTTTCATACGCGGCGTCCCTCAAGGCTTCCAATTCATGAATTTGGAAGTATCGTCTTTTGGCGGCCTCCGTTAAGTTAAGATTAACAGTTTTTAGAGCCCAAAGTGCTCGGTGCTCTAACTCAACGGGAAGATGGCAAGCCTTGCCATAGACAATCATGAATGGTGTAGTGCCCAGGGGTGTTTTGTAGGCGGTTCGAAATGCCCACAATGCATCGTCAAGCTTTTCTGACCAATCTTTCGTGTTTTTCCCTACGGTTTTCTCCAGGATTCGTTTCACTCCTCTATTCGCATTCTCGACTTGCCCACTAGTTTGGGGATGATAGGCAGTGGAGAAGCGATGAGTGACCCCGTAGCGAGCTAATGTCTTTTCCATGATTGCGTTTCAGAAATGAGTGCCACGGTCACTTATAAGAGCACGAGGAGTACCGAATCTAGTGAAAAGTTTCTTGAGGAATTTAACCACTACTCGGGCATCGTTTGTAGGAAGAGCTTGTGCCTCCACCCATTTTGAAACGTAGTCTATTGCCACAAGTATGTATCGATTTCCTCTAGATGAGGGAAATGGTCCTATGAAGTCAATGCCCCAAACGTCGAATATTTCAATAATTTGAATTGGGTTTTGGGGCATCTCATCCTTGGATGAGATATTGCCAGTACGTTGGCAACGATCACAGGTCTTCACAAACTCTATCGCATCTTTCACTATCGAAGGCCAATAAAAACCACAATCGAAGACTTTTTGTGCGGTAGTGTGTGGACCATGGTGGCCTCCTGTTAATCCTTCATGTACATGCCTCAGAATCCTTAAACCTTCCTCCTTAATCACACATCTTCTCAGAATCCTGTCTCCTCCTATCTTGAAAAGATAGGGGTCATCCCAAATGTACCGCCTCGCATCCCGAAAGAACTTCTTCTTTTGTTGGGTGGTCATACCTTTCAGCACCACCCCTCTTGCTAGGTAATTTTCCAGATCTGTGAACCATGGCATACCCTCTTTTTCAGCTGCAATGAAATCTATATGCTCGTGGGGAAATTTATCTCCAATTGCCTCCTCTCGAATCTCCTCTCTCTCAGGATCCTCCAATCGTGATAAATGATCTGCGGCCATGTTTTCTGCTCCCTTCTTGTCTTTGATTTCTATGTCGAACTCGGAAAGGAGTAGAATCCACCGTATGAGACGGGGTTTTGCGTCTTTCTTTTTGAAAAGATAACGCAAAGCTGCATGGTCAGTGAAAACGATGGTTTTGGATAAAACGAGATATGAACGAAACTTGTCGAATGCAAACACTACGGCGAGAAGCTCTTTCTTAGTGGTGGTATAATTCTCTTGTGCATCATTAAGAGTTTTGCTCGCGTAGTAGATCAGATGAAAGTGCTTTTCAATTCTTTGACCCAAAACTGCTCCTACAGCATAATCACTAGCATCGCACATGAGCTCAAAAGGTAAGCTCCAGTCAGGTGAGATAAGAATGGGTGCACTTACAAGTTTTGCTTTCAAAAAGTCGAATGCTTTCAGGCATTCCTCGTCAAAGACAAAGGATACGTCTTTTTCAAGGAGACGTGTTATGGGACGCGTGATTTTCGAAAAATCTTTGATGAAACGCCTGTAAAAACCTGCATGACCAAGGAAACTGCGAACGGACTTAACATTTGTCGGTGGAGGCAACCTACTGATGGTATCAATTTTTGCTCTATCAACCTCTATACCGGCTCGTGAAATTTTGTGTCCTAACACAATTCCTTCTGTCACCATGAAGTGACATTTTTCCCAATTCAGCATTAGCTTTGTTTCAATACATCTCTTCATCATTTCCTTAAGATTTGCCAAACACTGCTCAAAAGAGTCGCCATAAACCGAAAAATCATCCATGAACACCTCCATGGACCTCTCAATCATGTCTTGAAAGATGGCAACCATACACCGTTGAAAAGTCGCCGGTGCATTGCATAATCCAAAGGGCATGCGTCGGTACGCATATGTGCCGTATGGACAAGTGAAAGTGGTTTTCTCTTGGTCCTTTGGTGCGATTGGTATTTGAAAATAGCCGGAAAAACCATCTAGAAAACAGTAGAACTGCTGGCCTGCAAGGCGTTCGAGCATTTGATCGATGAACGGGAGTGGAAAGTGGTCTTTCCGAGTGGCATCGTTAAGCTTGCGGTAATCGATACACACTCGCCAACTGGTGACTGTACGGGAAGGTATAAGCTCATTTTTCTCATTCATGACAACAGTCATCCCTCCTTTCTTAGGAACGACTTAGGTTGGACTAACCCACGCGGAATCAGAAATAGGATAAATTAGCCCGGTTCCCATCAACTTAATTACCTCTTTCCTAACCACCTCTTTCATATTAGGATTTAAACGCCTTTGAGGTTGCACTACTGGTTTGAATTCATCCTCCATGAGAATCCTGTGTGTGCAGAAAGTGGGACTAATCCCCTTGATATCGGACAACTTCCATGCTATGGCATCTTTGTGCTCTCGTAGCACCTCAATCAACTTGCTTTTTTCTTCCTCCGTCATCTTAGATGATATGATGACGGGCAGACTGGATTCCTCTCCCAAGAAAACGTATTCTAGGTCGGAAGGAAGGACTTTGAGCTCTAAAGGTGGCTCTATGGGTTTGCTCTCATTTTCTTCCTTGATCTCACACAGCTCCAATGATTCCGGAATCGGCTCCGGATCATTTTCTTCTATCTCATCCTCTTCTTCATTCTCGTCTTCAACTAGATCGGCTCCACAAATGCACGAAATGAAGGAATCTAGAAAGTAAGCGGAATGATAAGTATCATCATTATCAAAATCCCTGGGATGTTGCATGGCTCTTTCTATCTCGAATGTGACAATCTCGTCACCTGCACGAAGTGAGATTTTACCGTCGAAGACATCAATGACTGCTTTAGCGGTTCGAAGGAACGGACGGCCTAAAATGATTCGAACTTTTTCATCAGCCTTCATGTCAAGGACAACGAAATCAACGGGGAATACAAATTTATCGACTTTGACTAACAGGTTTTCTATAATCCCCCTAGGATATTTAACTGAACGATCGGCTAATGATAGTGACATGCGTGTGGGTGTTAGCTCTCCTAGACCTAGCCTTTCGAAGAGTGAAAATGGCATCAAATTAATGCTTGCACCTAAATCGGCTAACGCATGAGCGGGAGCAATGGTACCTCCAAAGAAACATGGAATGGTGAATGTGCCTGGGTCGGTTAATTTCTCAGGTAGCTTATTCAAGACTACTGCAGAACGTCCTCCAGTCAATGGAATGTTTGAAAGTTCACCTAACCTGTCTTTTCTCTTAAGAAGGTCCTTGAGAAATTTGGCATATTTAGGCATGGTCTGAAGTGCTTCGATGAACAGAAGATTTATCTTTAATTGCTTAAAGATCTCTAGAAAGTGACCATATTCCTTAGCATATTTCTGTTGCTTAAGGCGAGCTGGATATGGGACACGTGAATGATCAACCAAAGGGGATGGCTTAACTCCTACTGGTTGATTTTCTGCCTTCTTTTCAACTTGAGGCTCTCCGGTTTGTGCGGTACTTGCTGGATCTAATTTCTCTTGCACCTTACCGGGAGTTTCCATTATAATCTCTTCACCTATCTCATCCTCTTTCTCTTCCTCAACTCTCTCTCTCACTACTTCTCCCAAACTCTTTCCACTGCGGGTCATAATAGCTTTAGCTGAATGATTCACGGGATTCGTGAAAGTATTTCCTGAAAACTGACCAGGTGGATGCTCCTGCAATTGTTTAGCAATTCCACCTACTGTTCTTTGAAGATCAAGAAGTGTGGATTGCTGACTTTTGAGCTGAAGTTCATGACTTTTATTAATCTGCTCCTGAGTTTTAGTGAAATAAGTGAGAGATTTCTGCGTCGCTTGATTTTGTGTCATCATCTGAGCGAACATCTCCTCTATCCTACTCATATTACCATCTGGAGCCTTGCCACTGCCCTGACTTTCTAGATTCGACCCTCCACTAGCAAACTGACCTCCTGAGCCACTACTCGTGTAAAGACCCGGCCCCCTATTTTGATACTGACCGGATGGGAAACCAGGGGGATTGCCAGAAGAACGAAAACTACTATTGTTGCCACTACCGCGCCAGTTGGAGTTGTAATTGGAATTGAAAGGATTCGTGGGACCCCTAGACTGACCGGCTATGTACTCTACCTGCTCAAGTGTAATAGTGGGACAATCGATCATGTCGTGACCTCCCCTACAAACCTCACACCTATCGACTTTCTTCTTAATCTCATTCAACTCTTGCCTCACTTCTTGCCTCAAACTCTCAACCATAGCAGCTACCGATGGATCCAAGCTAACTTGGTTTATCCCTCGACCGGCCGAGGTGGTGTGAGCAGGAATGGAAGTCCTACGGGTGGAGCTGTAGTCCATATCAGAATGTGCAAAACTCTCGAACAAATCATTGCACTCATTCACCGTCTTCTTTCCCATAAGATGCCCTCCTGCTGAAGTATCGAAACGAGCTCTAATCTCAGGAGTAAGACCATTGTAAAACTTTTCAACTAACGCCCAATCAGACAAACCATGCTGCGAACAACGAGAGAGAAGCGTCTGAAAACGCTCCCATGCTAAGTGGTACGGCTCGTCAGGCTCCATACGGAAGGAGTGAATCTGATCACGAAGGCGAGACGCCTTGGCTGGTGGGAAGTACTTGGCTAAGAAGGCATCTCGAAGATCTGCCCAGGTGGTGAAAGTTCCTGCTGGCTGCGAGTCAAACCAGATGGCTGCACGTCCAGTGAGAGAAAATGGAAAGACCTGGAGGTAACGGGCTTCAAGGTTCACACCCTCGATAGAATAAGTGGTACAGAGACGTGTGATACGGTTTATGTGAGCGGGTGCATCCTCATCGTCACGGCCATGGAATTGGCAAGAGTTAGTGATAGCAGTCATAATGTAGGATGGGATTTGCCAAGATCTTTCATTGGTGATTGCGGGAAGAGCGATGGGTGAAACTTCACCGGTGAAACCGGTTGTGGCTTGTTGGTAAACAGTGCGGTTAGCCATTTGAGCTCTGGTTTCTTGACTCGGAGAACGTGAAATTTCGAAAGAATCGGTTTCTGTGGTTGTTTCGGATTCAAAGTAAGGATTTCCAAAAACTTGGAATTCACTTGTTTCTCCTTCCTGATTAAATGTACGTTGGCTGAACAAAAGTTCAGGATCGTCTTGTGGTTCGTATTCAGGTGGTCCTCGTGAACGTGTATGTCGCATAAACTAATGAAAACTTAAACTCGGATTTGGAAATAAACAAGTAAACAAAATCTAACTAAGGATTAAATAAAAACTGAAAATAAAAATTTTGTAATAAAATTTACACTAATGAATTTTAGACTCAAATATAAAATATATAAACAAACTAATTTGACACAATTGCAAAGTAGTCCCCGGCAGCGGCGCCAAAAACTTTGATGTGTGCTAAAGTGATTAATAAAAACTTGTAAAAAATGGTTAAATAAATACTGACTCAAAAACTGAACTTTTAGACATGCTTTGGCCTAATAGGTATCGGCACTCTCATTGGGATTGTCCCCAGGTAGGCAACGGGTCCTTATAATTGGATTTGTACGAATACCAAGCCTAGACAGGAGTTCCCAACTTAACGATGCTTAACCCTTCCAGTTACTACATGTCCGACACAAAAAAACACATTTTTTACAAATAATGTTCAAAACGATAAACTTTAAAAACAACTTTAACTAGACACTCTAAGCTTTAAATTTATACTTAGACTCGATCTTAAAACTAAACCACACAACCGGCAGTGTACCGATCAGTATAGTATAGTAAAAGTAAGTCCGGATGTCGAACCCACAGGACACTATTGAATAACGTTAACTAATTTGTTTATATTAAAATTACACAAGAGTAAATATTTTTGTATTTTTTATTAAAAGGGGGGTTTTTGCTTTGAAAAATAAAATTACTTGAAACTAATTAATAAAAGTGAATTAAAACAGTTTACAACGAAGATTCAATAATAATAAAGGACTATCTAGGTTAGAATCCCACTTGTTAATAATATGCTTTCTACCAGGTAATTGTGTGATATGAAACCGGGATCTTTAGATATTAAACCTTTAAAGACGACGTAGGATTCCTAATCACTCGGGAAACCAACTATGTAGTTTTGAAAGGTTTATTTTGATTACCGATTTACTAGACTTCTTTACAGTTATCTAGTGTTCTAGAAAAGTGCTTGGAAAGACTGACTTCCTCTCGGTTATAAGTCTAAAGCAATTTAAGAAAACTTGATTTGGTTTAATAGACAAGTAGAGATAATTTAACTTAAAACTGGTTTCTCACAAAACACAATCTTAGAAATACACTAAACTCGATCTATTAATATTTTTTTTATACCTTACAGTGTTAAAAATAGTAGAACATTAAAACCAGATTAATTCTTGACCATTAGTTCTATGGTTTATTTCACAATCCACCATAAGATTACCCAACCCGTTTAGGACTTGAATATCGACATAATTCTTTTTATGAAAATATATTCACCGGAATTTATGTGAAACAAATGATCAAAACATAAACCAAGTTAAAATATGCATAAACACCAAAACATATAACTTAAATTATTTACTTAACAAGAACAAACTATAATCACACAATACCCGGTAAAAATTACATATTAACAAGTGTTCATCATAACCTAGATAGTTTCAAAGTTTAGCTACACATAATATTAAACATTACAACTGAACAAAGTCCGAAAGTAATTAAAAACATGGTACAAGACGAGATAAAAACTGAAAAACGAAAGATTACCGAACCCGGATTGTTTAGGACTCGAACCGAAAGCTTCCACGACTCCCGAGAGCTCCGAGGTGCTTCAACTTCACTCCAAGGTGCTTAGAACTGACTGATAACAGCCTTTAGAAGTGTGTTTCTGAGTTATTTGAGGTGTAATTTTTGAGTGAGAATGAGTGCCCTTTTATAGGTGAAATTTTGGCTTCTGGGACTAGCTTACGGACCTCAACGTTGACAATGTTGAGGTCCGTAAGCCCACTTATTGCGACAACTGCCACCTGCTCCATTTAGCGACGAAAAAGTGGTTGCCGACAGACCCTTACGGACCTCAACGTTGCCAATGTTGAGGTCCGTAAGCGTGCTTGAGGACCTCAACATTGACAATGTTGAGGTCCGTAAGGTTGATGTCAGAATTCTTCCAAAATTGTTTTCTTCATAACTTCTTCGTTTTAGCTCCGTTTTACGCACCGTTTTCGCCCACGTCTTCGTAATTCAACCCTCTATCATGCCATCTTCTAAAATCTTCATTTTCAATCCATTAACATTCCCCATGTATTGTTTCCTTCGTCGATCCTTTACCGTTTCCTCACGTAATCCACAGAATTTTCACAGTTGCCTGTAAATATAACATATAATCAAATAAGTACCAATATCGCGAGAAAACCACATCCAAACAGATTAAATTGTAAGGAATTCGATGCGTGAAAATGTGTATAATTTTAGACACATCAGTAAGATTTCTAAAAAAATTATTCTCTCGTTTTGGAACACCTAAAGCATTAATAAGTGATAGAGGTACCCATTTTTGTAACCATCAACTTGAAATTTTTTTAACAAGATATGGGGTCTATCATCGGGTCTCAACAGCATATGACCCTCAAACAAACAGACAATCCAAAGTGACTAATAGAGGTTTAAAACGAATACTTGAAAAAACCGTAGGGTTAAACAAAAAGGAATGGGCCGATAAATTAGATGATGCTTTATGGGCTTTTCGAACTGCTTATAAAACAACAATAGGTACAACCCCATATAAGCTCGTCTATGGAAAAAGTTGTCATTTGCTAGTAAAAATAGCTCACAAGGCCTACTGGGCAATTAGAAATGTAAACCTTGATCTAGAATTTGCAGGTAAAAATCGATTTTGTCCATTAAATGAATTAGACGAATTAAGGAATTATGGATACTCAAACTCTGAAATTTATAAGGAAAGAATGAAAAATTTGCACGACAAACACATAAAACCAAATGAATTTTGAGTAGGAGATCAAGTTCTGTTGTTTAATTCACGACTTCGATTGTTTCCTGGTAAATTAAAGTCTAGGTGGTCAGGACCTTTTTCCATCACCCATATTTTCCCACACGGTGCAGTAGAAATTAAATCTCGAAATGGCATTCCATTCAAAGTCAATGGCCAACGGCTGAAGCTCTATCAAGGATTCATTGAGGATGAGGAGGAAGAAATCTCGCTTCAAACGGTCGAAGAATAAAAGCATCAACATCATACCTGGTAAGTTACGAACAAACGGGTTGACTTCTAAATCGGTAAGTCTTCTGACCGAGTTTTTGGGAAACAAGGGCACTCACACGAGCACTATAAAATTTTTTTACTTTGCTCGGCACGAGGCCGTGTCCGCTGGACACGGGTCCGTGTCCGCGCAACTGTCGGGATAAAACCCCTTTTCAACACAGTTTCTTCATTTCCACACGCCCCGTTTCCCCAAAAACGCTCTGGTTCAGGCGATTTTTCTGCAAGATTTCGACGTCTCCTCTACTTCTAACAACATCAAGGTATGATTCTATCATCATTAGTAGTTAGATTAAGCATTTGCATGTAGTTAAAACATCAAAAATTTGGGGAAAAATCTAGGGTTCTTGAATTTCATCCGGATCGAACCTCAAATTTTTGCATAAAATTGTTAGCATTAGTTTAGATTCATGTTTTAGGAACTAAATCCACTTGTATTGTTCATAGATTTGCCCGATTTCTCACAAAAACCCCAAACCCTTGTTTTTGAACCGAAAAAGATAAAATTGAAGGGGTAAATGGTTTGTTTTGGGAAAACGGCACTTGGGGTTTCATTTTCGGGGAAAACCGCCCCTACTGGACCAGAAGTTTTCAACTTTTCGGGACCGGGTCGAAAAATGTGATTTTTGGGAAACAGACGTCTGGACACGGGGTCGTGCTCGCTGAGCACGGGGGCGTGTCCAACTATTTTCTGACCAACATGGGGCATGCCCGCTGAACACGGGGTCGTGTTCAGCCGACTGTTTTCAGTTTTCTCTAAAAATTTCAATTTTTCATGCTAATTGTTTGGTATTTCCTTTCAGATGTCGAAGAAATTCACACGGTTCAATGCAAACGAGTTAGATGCTAGAGCAAGATACGATGTGCTTCGAACCAGACCAGAGGAATACCCATGACAAGTGTGCATGGATCTTTTAGCTATGGTGAACCAGCTTGACCGGTTTAACAACCTAGTCACCGGCCCACTAAGAGCCGCCCTAACCACTCGACTTCGTTCAGTCCACGAGTATAATCTGGAATTCTCTAGCACATTCGTGTTAAATTCATGATCCGACCCATTCGATAATGATGGGATAGAATTCAGATGTGGAGGGACTACGTACTCTATCTCGATGGCACAGTTTGGGTCGATAGTTGGGTTGTATGCGGAGAAAGATGCGGGTAATGAAGAGAACACCGGAGGGTTACGTGAACTATCAGAAAACGAACGCCAAGCTGCTTGAGCTCAAATAGGAGATGGAATCTACAACCCAAGTAGCACTAAGAGCACTAAGTTGAGGGACCCTCTTTACCGCTACATCCATAGGGTCCTCACTTACTCTCTTAGCCAAAGGCACGATAGCAGTGGCGTTGTTGGGTTGAGAGATCTGGTGGTCCTTCATTGCATTCACAGCCACAGAAACCTTGATGTTCAGTACCCCCTGCTCCGAAACATGCATTGGAACCGGCTTGCTACTCCACCAACCCCTATCTTCTTCGGGGGGGGGGGTGGGTATACCGTCTCTTCAAGCACTTCGTGAACATGCCCAGGTCTTTCCAAAAGAGCCCATGGTAGGGAAGAGTGGACATACACATCTGCCGCTCCATGAACCTGATTTATGAAGCCGAAGACGAGACAATTAGCTTCCAAAGAGTCTAGGGGCATGCATGGAACCCGCAAGAGGCACTCGTCCTTCACGCTCCACAGTTCCAACAACCTCCTCAATTCCAGTACCAGCCCCACGGTGATCCGGGCCAATCCTCCTCACAAGGATGTGGTTTTCCTAATTTTCAAAGTTTACACGATTTGTTACAGGAAAACCTCATGTGCACCAGGAACACCTATAACATGGCAAGAAACACGTACACCCGGGTCAGAGCGATTGAGAGAAACATCTCTGACATTCAGGATGACATTGGGAACATCCGGGAGTACATGGCGGGGCACGGAGGTGGAACTGATGATGAAGACGAGGACATGGACTAGGCGGGAGGAGTAGAGGTAGGAGCAGCTGGTTGGTGATCCCACAGGTTAACCCTCTTTTCTTATGAACAATTTCCCGCATGCGTGCCGTGTGTTGAATAATTTACTTTCCTTTAACTCTTTTTATTTTCTGAATTTTTTTTCTTTTTAACTTTGTGATGTGGATGTTTCGAACTATGGTAATTTAGGATGCTTGTTATGGTTTGGTGTAGTGTTTATTGATAAAACAGGTACATACGAGGCTTAGAGTACTAAACATTAGTGCTACTAAAGCCGGGACAGGAAAACCAAAGCCAGAAACCTGTTTTTCACCCTTGCAGACTGTATACACGGGGTCGTGTCCAGCCGACACGCCCCCGTGCCCACTACCCCAGACCTGCTGTTTGTTTAATTCGGCAGATTATTGCCAGACACGGGGTCGTGTCCAGCCGACACGCCCCCGTGTCCACCTTCAGTAAGTTTTCGTTACTGGCACTCTGAACACGGGGTCATGCTCAACGAGCATGGGGCCGTGTCCAGACGTCAGTAACATAAATATTTGCTTTTTCACACCTTTTTACACATTCAATCAACCTAAAAACTTATTTTTGGGACACATTGAGGACAATGTGTAATTTAAGTGTGGGGGGGATGCTAAAACCTTGAATTTTGCAAGTCCTAATTACAAGCCTTACAAAAAACTCTATTGGAACCGCTAAACACCCCAAATTTTTTTCAAAAATCTTCCGTTTTTCTTACTTGTCTAGGTTTAACTTGGGAATTTCAAATTCTGAAAAGGTTATATTTTGACAAATTTACAACCGATAGCGTCGTGATAAAAAAGAACCAACATAAGAAAATTATGAAACGGCATGACAAGTTTAGTTAAAATTTGATGATATATACTTGATCACATAAAAACCCATTCCCACAAAAAGTGAGTTTTGAGCATTTATTGAGCACAAAATACATATCTTTAAACTAAATGCTCATTTTTCGTTTCTTGTGTGAATAGTCGCTTGGTTCTAACGACGCAAGAACTTGCCACGACGATACATTCCCGGTCCTTACCATCTTAAACCCGAGTAAGTAAATGACAGAGGCATTAGGACTAACCCTTTTTATTTCTACACCATTATTTTTTTTTACCACCTACCCAAAATCCCCCTAGTTAACCCCTTTGAGCCTAAACCTTTTCATTTCTTAACCCAAAAACAAACACCCTTTTACCCACCAAAACCCTTTTATTTTTAACCCTTTGTTTTAGTAACAAGCTCGGTTTTTCTCATGTCTTTGAAAAAAAAAACTTTGAATGATGAGAATAAAGCAAAAAGAAATAAACAAACAAGTTTATCAATTATCACTTTGTTTGAATAACGAGCTTCATCAAAATAAATTTTTTTTTACAAAAATAGCAAGTCTTACGAAAACCGATGCTTTTACGCCTTTCGCCCTTTTCTACTAACCACTAACCCAACCACCTACCTTTAACCCAAGCCTAACCCTTCACCCCAAAAGTCCTCTTGATATTACAAAGGTGTATAGTTAAAAAGGAGGAGGATTGATTGCTTGGCAAGCTTATGGTAGGAGTAAGTTCCATGCCGCTCTCGTGCGATTCACTAAAATACATCTTCGGCCGAGTGTTGAGTGATCCCCCGTGAGGTATGAGAACTTGTGTATAAGTGAAATTTTAAAAATGCATGTTATGCCCTAATAAGTAATTTATCTTATGTAATGTTTTAAATAAATCATGACGAATAGGATTGTAAATAAATAAAAATAAAACTTAATAAAGAATCTTGGAAATCCCGACACTCTATGACAAGCCCAAAAACCTTCTCTTACACTGTAAAGCCACATTATAAAGAGTTTTGCTTGAGGACAAGCAAAGATTCAAGTGTGGGGGTATTTGATGTGTGCAAAATGCAACATATAAATTACATCAAATGTGGCATAAAACTAACCATTTTTTAGTACTAATGTTGCAAAAAGTGTGTTTTTGTCTTCCTTTTGTATTTTCATGATTAAATGAGCTCAAATGAACAAAAGAAGCAAAAAGGCAGCTAAATCTAACATAAATACAAGAAAAGGATCAAACGTGGCATGCCCGACCCCCCGAAAACATCTTCCCAAGCAAAAAACAAGAGAACAGAAGGCTGAACACGCCCCGTGCTCAGTGAACACGGGGGCGTGTCCAAGTGTCTGCAGAAAAGACAAAGCTGTAGAAGCTTCTATCACCCACCACGGGGGCATGCCCACCGAACACGGGGCCGTGGTCAACTCTAAGATTCGCAGAATCTGGGGAAATCTTGATAGTACAGATACGCTTCTGCACACGGGGTCGTGCCCAGCGGACATGGGGGCGTGGTCAACTAATGCAGACAAGAAGCAATTAATGAAGAAAGAGAAGAAAGGTGGACACGGGGCCGTGCCCAATGGACACGGGGCCGTGCCCGAGCGTCTGTTCAGGCTATAAATAGGGGTGCTTGGCTCATTGGCAAACCATTCCTTGGCACACCACCTCTCTCACACTTCACCCACCACCCACCACCATCACAACACCATCATCCACCACCATCATCCATCATCCATCATAGAGTGTGTGAGTCGTCTCGAGATCCAAGATTGATCGTAAGAGTTCTTGACAATCAAAGGCCATGTTTGCCTAAGTCTCTTACGTCACTTGGTGAAGACAAGTGTCTAGTGTAATACTTTTTATTTTTAATCTTTTCGCACTTTTTATTTGGTTACGTATTAATGACTTTAATAACTAGTTTCTTATGTTGAAGGTGATTCTTCCTTATCGTTTGTCTGTGGTGTCTTGGCATTATTTTACTATCTAAATAAAATAAAAGATTTTCACCATTCATATCTCCACGGTCTATATGGAGATATGTTGGCTACCTGGTCAGGGGTTAAGGGAACGGTTTGGTAAGAGTCTTGCCTTGTTCAGTGTATAGATCCTGCAAGGACCTGGGTCAAATTTAGTAGGACCTCCTTCAATACCCACTGGTATTGGATGGCGGGGGTCCAAACTCTTTGATCCCCTCATATGTAAGCTACTATTAATACTTTAACCCGGCTACTTAGGGCTGTATCCCTGCTGACTTAGACTACTTAGCCGAGGGTAACGTCACCTTCAAAAGAGGGGCCTACCACATTATGCATTAATAACTTAATTAATTATCTTTCAATAATCCGACCCTTTAGGATTGTATCCTTGCTGACTCAAACTACTAGGTTGAGGGTAAAGTCACCTTCAAAAGAGGGGCCTACTACAATAATTAAGATAATCTCTTAAAAAGTGCAAAAGTGTGGAAATAATCAAAGGTTACACTAAACACGAGTCGGATCCAAGTGATTTATCTTGTCTATCTGTTTTTATTTTATTTTATTTTTCAGCATTTTAGTTAGTTTAATTTTTCTAGTTAAAAAAAAAAAAAAACCTTTTTCTAACTTTTGATTTGATTAGACGTTGAGGATAAACCGGTACTAAAAGCTCTTGTGTCCTTGGACGACCTCGATATCTTACCAACACTATACTACGCTCACGATGGGTGCACTTGCCCATATGTGTGTTTAGTGTTAGTAAATATCGTGTTTTATAAATTTAAAACTTGGCTAAAAAAGGTGTTAAAGGGCTTAAAATATACATTAAATATATACGACACTTCACACGCATCAATGTCATCAATCTCTCAAAGGATCTTGTCATTAGTTTTGTCCTGCTGCTGCATGTAATCCCTCATCTGCAAAATCAAAGAATAAAGATCACTGTTAGAAGGACTAGAAGAAACAACAGAAGTTGGTGGTTTTGAGAAAACGGGGCTTTGTTTCTTCGCAGCATTATCAGCATTCTTCTGGGATCCAAAAGGTGGTGGAGGCAAAGGTGGAATGCCCTGTGAAGAAGTGACTGCCGGCATAGAGCTTGAAGTGTTCTTTGCTGAAGAAGCCATATAGTTGAAGATAATGAACCAAAACGAACACAATAAACAAACTTTTTCAGAAATGAAGCACCAATTGCCCCACGGTGGGCGCCAAACTGTTTTGGTAAAAAATCAGACTAGGATAATGTAACCAAATCTTCTTTTGTGAGGTATGATGCTGGAATCAATGAACAAATGTATGAACAACTTGTAAATGAAATGAACAAGTGACACAAGGATTTATACGAGGAAAAAGCCCTTGATCAATGTATGATCTCCGGTATAAAAAACCTCGGGTGATGGAAACTACCGATCACCAACTATAACTAAACAAATGATCGTTACAACTCGGGATGATAACAAGCTTGTTACAAGGATCACTAGTGTGCAAAATGTATGAAATCGCCAATGAATTGCAGAGAGCTTGCGAGAGTGTGTGTGTGTTTGCTAAAATGTTCTAACTATCAAGCTTGTTATCCCCTTTAAAAATAGAAATAATCTAAATAACAAACTATCCGTAAAATGTGCAAGCTACCCACGACTTCTATAACGGTCATTCCAGCCATGCACGTGCAGAATATTAGAGCATATTCCCCAGGAATATCGGCAAGACCAACCCCCACTCGTTCATTCCTGCAAAACAAGCTTAAATATAATGAAAACAACCGTTAGTGTTAGGATAACAATGAGGATCCTGGATCCTTAATCCTGCAACATCTTCTGAGGATCCTTAATTCAAACAGAATTAAGGATCCATGATCCTGGCTGCACTTGTGGATCCGTGATCCTTAGGTATGGAAAATCTATCCCTAACAGGTAGAACCAAAACCCTTGCAGAGGCAAGCTTCCTTGAGATCCGGAGGGATAGGGTTAATTTCCATCCTTTCCTTATACTGAGCAATATGCTCTTCAGGATCTGTAGTTCCGTCATAGAGCTTCATGTTGGGGGTTTGAAATCTTTTTGAGATTTCAGCATCGCATATAGGATATGCAAACCGAGATATCTTATGGCTGTCTTGGGATACTTCTGGAATTGGATGGACCACCCCAGGCACACTGGATATCATGTCCTTCAATTTCTGAAGCTCCCTAGAAAATGCCGATGTTATACCTGCATCCTGCAAAGATCCAATACCATTGTAGCAAGAGTATTACTATTATTAGACACGTTACCATTATGAGGATTCTGGCCATATCCTGAATCATATCCTGAGCTTCTCACAGTTGACACCCTAACCGAAGAGGGTATCTCAGGAGTATGATTCTGAGTATGACTAGGCACAATATTGCCCCTGTTATCCTCGGTATATACTGCCTAACTGAAGTTCAAAGTCCTGGGCTCCAAGGGAGTGACAGTATCCTCAGCAGGCCTGCTTGAGCTGGATTTCAAGAGTTGTATCTCTCTCATCAGCATTTGGTTGGTCTCCTGCTGTTGCTTCATCTGATCCTGTATACTACCAAACAAAGTTAGAATTTCATCATTAGAGGCCAGAACAGGAGCAGATCCCTGAACATTCCGAGTGGGGATAATATCCTGAGGCTGTGAAGAGGCCTGCGTCCTTGGAGGGGGTGGTGGAAGCACCGAACCAATTGTTGCAGAGGTTGTAGCAGACACGGTGGAAGAGCTCATGTTTGATCTTGAGGCCATTGAAAATAGTATAGCAAAAATTTTAGAAAAGAGAAAACCAAGTAATGATTTTGCAAAAGCTTTTAGTAGAAATAGCACCACTTGCCCCACGGTGGGCGCCAAATTGTTTTGGTAAAAAATTTGCTAAGTAATTAAGTGATCAAATTAGTTAAGTGAGGTAGTGTGCTAGAAGTATTTGATAAAAAGTATGCTGCTTAAGTTGTTAACTGTTAGGGGAGGATTTTCCAATCCTAAGGATCATGGATCCTCAAGTACTGCCAGGATCATGAATTCTGTTTCAATTAAGGATCCTCAGTCGATGTTGCAGGCTCAGGATTCAGGATCCTTATTGTTATCCTTATACTAACGATTGTCTTCATTATGTGTGAGCTTGTTTTGCAGGAGTATGTGCATGAACTTGGTCTTGCCGATATTCGTGGAGCATATTCCCTCAATATTCCGCACGTGCTTGGCCCTTGTGAACGTTTTGGAGATCGTGGGAAGCCAGCGTGATTAGCGGATAGTTAGTTAGTTTAGTTATTTCTAATTTTAAATAGGGGATAACAAGCTTGAGTTAGAACACTTGGCTAATTTTAGCAAACACACACTCTCGAAACAGCTCTCGACAGTTTACTTGGCGATTTCATACATTTTTTGCACATTGCACACTAGTGATCCTTGTAACAAGCTTGTTATCATCTCGAGTTGTAACATTTTTCTGTTTAATCTTAGTTGGTGATCGGTAGTTTCCATCACCCGAGGTTTTTTATGCCGGAGATCAACTTTTGATCAAGGGCTTTTTCCTCGTATAAATCCTTGTGTCACTTGTTCATTACATTTTCCAAGTTGTTCATACAATTGTTCATTTGTTCAAGCATTATTCCTCACAACAAAGATTTGGTTGGATTATGCTTGCTTGATTTTTGACCAAAACAGTTTGGCGCCCACCGTGGGGCAATTGGTGCTTCATTTCTGAAAAAACTTGTTCATTGTGTTCATTTTGGTTCATCATCTTCAACCACATGGCTTCTTCAGCGAAGAACACGTCAAGTTCAATGCCGGCAATCACTTCTTCACAGGGCGTTCCACCTTTGCCTCCACCACCTTTTGGATCCCAGAAGAATGCTGAAAATGCTGCAAAGAGACAAAGTCCCATTTTTCCAAAACGACCAACTTCTGCTGTTTCTTCTAACCCTACTACTAGTGATCTTTTTTCTTTGATTTTGCAGATGAGGGATCACATACAAGAGCAGGACAAAACCAACGAAAGGATCCTTCGGGAAATTGGTGATATCAAGAAACAGAAGAAATCAGGAGAGGATCACTCTCCTCTGATACTAAGGTCACTGGATTTCGACACTCCGGCTATGACTGCCCAACAATCTGCAGCTCCGGATATCCAGTACCAGAGTGGACTATTAGGAAGGCGTTATGGAACAACAACTATGAGTCAGGCTTTTGGGTCTCACTTTCAGCCTTCGGGATCCTCTTTCCAGCATCAGGGATCCTTCGTCAGCTCAGGAGGATATACGGGGACGCACACAGTCCAAGGACCCTCTCAGGTTCAAGGATCCTCTCAGGTCCAAGGATCCTCTCAGGTCCAAGGATCCTCTCAGGTCCAAGGATCCTCTCAGGTCCAAGGATCCTCTCAGGTCCAAGGATCCTCTCAGGTTCTAGGATCCTCTCAGGTTCAAGGATCCTCCTTCCAGGTTCAAGGATCCAACATCTTTCAGGATCAAGGATTCTTAAGAAGTGTACAACCCTCAAGTTCAGATGTTCATCAAGGAGACTTCATTCCAATGCAGACCATTGCTACTTCTAGTCCTTCAATCATACCAGAATCTCGTCAATATGGATTCACATCTGGGATTCCAAACTTGAATCCTCCGGGAGGTAACACTTTGAATAATTCTTACAACACTAATCAAGGCTTTATGCAGGATACAAGTATTAATCAGGCTATGGCTAGAGAATTACAGAAGTTAAAGGATATGATATCCAGTGTTCCAGGAGTGGTTAAGCCCATTCCTGAGATCACAGATGGCAGCCATAGGATATCTCGTTTTGCACCACCTATTTGTGATGCTGAGATACCCAAAAGGTTCCAGATACCAACTATGAAGCTGTATGATGGTTCGACGGATCCAGAGAAAGGATGGAGATCAATCCAATTCCTAAGAGGTTAAAGGAAGCATGCCTATGCAAGGGTTTTGGATCCACACTTACAGGATCAGCTCTTAAATGGCTTCTAAGTCTTCCCCCTTACTCTATTACTTCATTTGCTAATCTAGTTAATCTGTTTAATAGTCAATTCTCATGTAGTAGAAAATTTGAACGTTTAACTAGTGATCTATATAGGGTAACACAAGGTTAAAATGATTCACTTAGAGATTACATCACTAAGTTTAGTAAAGAATCCTTAGACATTCCTAATCTGGATATAGCTACGGCTGTGGAAGCCTTTAAAATGGGTTTGCTTAGGGATTCATTATTCTATGACGATCTTGTTATGACCCCATGCAGGAATCTTGAAGAAGTGAGAACCAGGGCCCTTAGATTCATCTGATTAGAGAATGATAAAAGGATCCAGGAGAGATTGGCAAGATCCTAGAAACAGGAAAAGCAAGGATCCTACTTCAAGAATAACAAGTTCAAGTCCTACAACAAGTCTGATAACCAGAATGTGCATGCAGTAGAACAAGAAGAGGATGATGAGGATTATCCTCCAATTTCTGAATACTGTTTTTCTATTGATAAAAATGAACTAATTCTTACAATGCAGAATTTAGGTGAGAAAGCTAGGTGGCCAAGGAAAAGTGATAAACCAGCCGCAACAAAAGACAAATCCAAATGGTGTGCATATCATGATGATTTCGGACATCTCACTGAGGAGTGTATTGCACTTAGAAAAGAAATTGGTTACTTGTTAAGCAAGGGGCATTTAAAGGAACTTTTGGGAAGAAAGAAGTCAAGGATCCAGGATCCTGAGAAGATTCCTGAAAGAGCTCTTGCTCCTCCAGTAGATGCACAAGTTATAAACTTCATATCCGGTGGATCAGACATTTGTGGTACTTCCTTTTCAGCAGCCAAAAGACATGCCAAGGAGACCAAGATGGATAATGGAGATAGACCCATCCGGACCTCTACTGTTACACAGGAGAAAGTTATAACTTTTGATGAGGATGATCGTGTTGATGTTCAGGATCCTCATCATGATGGTCTGGTTATTACTTTGTTCATTTCTAACCATTTTGTTCGCAGGATCCTAATCGACGGAGGAAGCTCAGTGAACATCATTCAGCTTGATGTCCACAAGAAGATGAATATCCCTGAATCAGATATTATCCCAAGATCCTCAGTTCTTGTGGGATTCAGCGGAGAAACCAAAAATACATTGGGGGACATTAAACTTCCCATTTACATTGAAGGACTTCACTCTTATAAAAAATTTTGTGTTATAGATTGCTTATCCTGTTGCAATGTTATCCTTGGCAGGCCATGGATACACGACATGAAGGTAGTTGCATCTACATATCATCGTGAAGCTTCCTAGTCCATGGGGGGTGATAAAGATTAAGAGTGATCAACAAGAAGCAAAAAATTGCTAGACCTCATCAATGAAGCCACCCTCAAGACCAAGGGAGCAATAGCAACTAAAGTATCCTCCAAGAGATGTCTTGGAGGCAAGAGAACAGGATGTGAAAGAAATCCTTATGGATCCTCGTGATCCTGAATCCAAAGTCTTCATAGGATCAGGGATCCTCAGTAACATTAAACAGGATCTAGTATCCTTCCTCAAGAGGAGGAAAACTACCTTTGCCTGGAAACATGAAGACATGACAGGTATCTCTAAGGATATAATTACTCATAAACTTGGCATTGACAGGTCATTCAAACCTATACATCAGAAGAGGAGGGAGTTTGCACAAGAGAGGAATGCCATTATCCAGGAGGAGGTAGACAAATTACTCCGAGCAGGTATGATTAGAGAGGTTAAGTATCCAATATGGTTAGCCAATGTGGTTGTTGTTCAAAAGAAAAATGGAAAGTGGAGGGTATGTGTCAATTTCACTGATTTAAACAAGGCATGTCCCAAGGATCCTTTCCCATTACCCCACATTGACTCCATGGTGGATGCTACCGCGGGGCATGAGTTGTTGACTTTTATGGATGCTTCATCTGGATTTCAACAAATTCAGATGGAACCATCTGATCAAGAGGATACAGCCTTTATGACCCCAACTGGTATCTATTGTTATATTGCTATGCCATTTGGATTAAGGAATGCAGGTGCTACTTATCAAAGGCTAGTCAATATGATGTTCAAGGAAAAAATTGGACACACTATGGAAGTCTATATAGATGACATGGTGGTTAAGTCCAAGAAAGCTGAGGATCACCTTAGAGACTTGGAGGAAGCATTCGATATCCTTGATAAATTTAATATGAAACTAAATCCTTCCAAGTGTCACTTTGGTGTTAAAGCAGGTAAGTTCCTTGGTTATATGGTAACGAAAAGAGGCATTGAAACAAGTCCAGAGCAAATTAAGGCTATCGTGAATATCAAATCTCCTGCCAATGCCAAGGATGTGCAAAGGTTGATAGGGAGGATCACAGCCTTGAATAGGTTCATATCAAAATCATCAGAAAAGTGCAAGGAGTTCTATGACATTTTGAGAAAGAACAATAAGTTTGAGTGGACTGAAAAGCATGAAAATGCTCTCAAAGCCTTAAGGATTACCTATCCTCAGCTCCTGCCTTGATGAAACCAGAAAAAAGGGATATATTATCCTTATATCTAGCGGTATCCTCTAAAGCAGTAAGTGCGGTCCTTGTTAAGGATCACCAAGGTACACAACATCCTGTCTATTATGTAAGTAAGAGTTTGCTTGATGCTGAATCCAGGTATTCACATTTAGAGAAACTTATCCTTGCTTTGATTATGGCATCTACTAAATTAAGACATTATTTTGAAACTCATGCCATTATTGTTAAGACTAATTTTCCAATTAAGAATGTTCTCAGGAAGCCTGAAATGTTAGGAAGGATGTCTAAATGGGCAGTGAAGCTTAGTGCTTATGATATTAGATATGAGCCAAGGACTGCCATAAAATCCCAAGCCCTAGCTGACTTTGTGGCAGATTTTAGTAGTGACTTGCAAAAGGAAGCTGAGTTAGAAGTCCAACAGCTGGAAGAAACTAAGGACCCTTGGATACTCTTCATTGATGGAGCCTCTAATGTCAAAGGAAAAGGACTTGGAATACTACTAAAATCGCCACAGGGGGACATAATACCCCACTCCATAGCTTGTGAGTTACTACTAATAATGAGGCTGAATATGAAGCCTTGATAGCTGGTTTGCAAATTGCCAAGCATATGAGGATCAGGTATCTTGAGGTACATGTAGATTCATTGTTAATTACTAATCACTTTAATGGATCCTATGCTGTTAAAGGTGAAAAGCTAATCAAATACCTAGAGATAGTCAAGGAATTGGCACTCTCTTTTGTTTCTTTTAGTTTGACATAGGTACCCAGGGAAGAAAATGCAGAAGCTGATGTATTGGCCAACCTTGGATCATCCTTGAAAATCCCAGAGGATATCAAGATCCCTATCATCCATGTTTTGGCTCCTGCTATTGAGGATCACATAACTATGGAGATAGAAGATGATTCTGCAATGGTTCCTAGTGATGGTGCACAGTCTCGTTCAGGATCATGGATCCTTCCAATCATGAGATACATACAACACGGAGAGATTCCTACAGGAGAAAACCGCAGGGCTTTCAAAATCAAGATATCTCAATTCACAATATTGAATAACATGTTATATAAACGATCTCTTGCAGGTCCATATCTAAGATGCATAGAGGATCCTGAAATCCAAGAAGTCCTAAAGGATTTTCATGAAGGAGATTGTGGAAACCACACTGGGGGCAGGGCATTATTCTCAAGGATCCTTAGGACAGGATACTATTTGCCCACAGTGAAGAAGGATGCTATGGATTATGCCAAGAAGTGTGATCCTTGTTAGAGACATAGTAACATCCTTCACCAACCAGCAGAGCTCTTGCATCCTATATCCTCTTCTTGGCCATTCATGAGATGGGGAATGGATATAGTTGGTAAACTTCCCAAAGCACTAGGAGGAAAGGTATTCATGCTTGCCATGACTGATTATTTCTCCAAGTGGATAGAAGCTGAAGCCTTTGCTCAAGTCAGAGAAAAAGAAGTGATATCCTTTATCAAAAGAAACATTATTACTAGATTTGCTGGGGGATTAAGATGATAACATCAACACCAGTCCACCCATAAGCTAATGGTCAGGCAGAATCATCCAACAAGATCATCATCAACAATTTGAAGAAGAAGCTTGGATCCAAGAAAGGAAAGTAGGCAGAAGAACTACCTTATGTACTATTGGCTGATAGGACAACTCCCAAGAATGCTACTTGCCAAACTCCATTTTCTTTGGTATTTGGAGCAGAATCATTGATCCCTACAGAGATGGTGGTTCCTACTGCAAGAACAAGCATTCGTGATCCTGAAGGAAATGCTGAAAACTTGGTTCAAGACTTGGATACTATAGAAGAACTCAGGGATTTGGCAAGGATAAGGATGGCTAGTTATCAACAAAGGATGGCTGGAGCCTACAATAAGAATGTCAGGATCAGGAAGCTCCAAGTTGGTGATATGGTATTGAGGAAAGCATTTCAGAATACCACAAATCCTTCTGATGGAAAGTTGGCACCAAAGTGGGAAGGCCCCTACCTGATTGAAGCTGAGGCATGAAAGGGGGCATATCGATTGCTAACAATGGAAGGTGATTTGCTACCAAGAGCTTGGAATGCTGTCCACTTGAAGAAATACTTCATGTGATAAAGATTCATGATCCTTAGCAATATTCATGATCCACATCCTTGAAGGATCCTTAGAGGATGGATGATCCTCATTTTGGTAATGATCTAATCTCAAACTATTTCATTCTTTAATTATCCTATATACAAGGAAAAGGATCCTGGATCCTTTATCCTTCTTTCACTTAATTCTGAGTTTTGCAGAAGGTTCATATATCCTTGACAAAGGGTTCAATATCTACAGAAGTATCCAGTTATTTGGGCTTGACCCCAGTTTTTTGGGCCTGTCCCCAGTATCGCCAACAGCGCACGATGATCCTGGTATAGTTCATGGCAATGGGACCAGTACTCGCTTTAGGGGCTGACAATTTCATTCTACTGGCTGTATCCGGGACCCTACGTATAATGGTAGACGTACCATACATCCGTTCCTAAGGTTTCTAACGTTTTCACGTTAGCTAAGTGATGCGTGTGAAGTGTGTATATAAGTTTAAGTATATTTTAAGCCCTTTTACACTTTCTTTAGCCAAGTTTTAAATTTATAAAACACGATATTTACTAACACTAAACACACATATGGGCAAGTGCACCCATCGTGAGCGTAGTATAGTGTTGGTAAGATACCGAGGTCGTCCAAGGACACAAGAGCTTTTAGTACCGGTTTATCCTCAACGTCTAATCAAATCAAAAAGTTTAGAAAAATGTTTTAAACTAAGAAAATAAAAACTAACTAAAATGCTGAAAAATAAAAATAAAAGAAAAAACAGATAGACAAGATGAATCACTTGGCTCCGACTCGTGTTTAGTGTAACCTTTGATTATTTCCGCACTTTTGCACTATTTAAGAGATTATCTTAGTTATTATAGTAGGCCCCTCTTTTGAAGGTGACGTTACCCTCAACCCAGTAGTTTGAGTCAGCAAGGATACAATCCTAAAGGGTCGGATTATTGAAAGACAATTAATTAAGTTATTAATGCATATTGTGGTAGGCCCCTCTTTTGAAGGTGACGTTACCCTCGGCTAAGTAGTCTGAGTCAGCAGGGATACAATCCTAAGTAGCCGGGTTAAAGTATTAATAGAAGTTTAACTTATGATGGGATCAAAGAGTTTGGACTCCCGCCATCCAATACCGTTAAGTATTGAAGGAGGTCCTACTAAATTTGACCCAGGTCCTTTGCAGGATCTATACACTAAACAATGGTAAGACTCTTACCAAACCGTTCCCTTAACCCCCGACCAGGTAGCCAACATACCTCCATATAGACCGTGGAGATATGAATGGTGAAAATATTTTATTTTATATAGACAGTAAAATAATGCCAAGACACCACGGACAAACGATAAGGAAGAATCACCTTCAACATAAGAAACTAGTTATTAAAGTCATTAATACATAACCAATTAAAAAGTGTGAAAAGATTAAAAATAAAAAGTATTACACTAGACACTTTGTCTTCACCAAGTGATGTAAGAGACTTAGGCAAACATGGCCTTGATTGTCAAGAACTCTTACGATCAATCTTGGATCCCGAGACGACTCACACGCTCTATGATGAACAATGGATGATGGTGGTGGATGATGGTGTTATGGTGGTGGTGGGTGGTGGGTGAAGTGTGAGAGAGGTGGTGTGCCAAGGGATTGTTTGAGCTTGAGCCAAGCACTCCTATTTATAGGCAGAACAGAAGCTCGGGCACGGCCCCGTGTCCAGTGGGCACGGCCCCGTGTCCACATCCTTCTCTATCTTCATTAATTGCTCTTGTCTTTATTAGTTGGCCACGGCCCCGTGTCCGCTGGGCACGACCCCGTGTGCAGAAGCATATCTGTACTATCAAGATTTGCCTGGATTCTGCGAATCTTATAGTTGACCACGACCCCGTGTCCGCTGAGCACGGCCCCGTGGTGGGCGATGGAAGCTTCTACAACTTTGTCTTTTATGCTGAGACTTGGGCACGCCCCCGTGCTCACTGAGCACGGGGCGTGTTCAGCCTCCTGTTTTCTTGTTTTGCTTGGGAAGATGCTTTTGGGGAGGTCGGGCATGCAACGTTTATTCCTTTTCTTGTATTTATGTTAGATTTAGCTGCCTTTTTGCTTCTTTTGTTAATTTGAGCTCATTTAATCCTGAAAATACAAAAGGAAGACAAAAATACACTTTTTCCAACATTAGTACTAAAAAAAGGGTTAGTTTTATGTCACAATTGATGTAATTTATATGTTGCATTTTGCACACATCAAATACCCCCACACATGAATCTTTGCTTGTCCTCAAGCAAAACTCTTTATAATGTGGCTTTACACGCCCAAATGGAATTGGTAGAAAAGAAGGTTTTTGGGCTTGTCATAGAGTGTCGGGATTTCCAAGATTCTTTATTTAGTTTTATTTTTATTTATTTACAATCCTATTCATCATGATTTATTTAAAACTTTTCATAAGATAAATTACTTATTAGGGCATAACATGCCTCCTTAAAATTCTATTTATATACAAGTTCACATACCTCACGGGAGATCACTCAACACTCGGCCGAAGATGTATTTTAGTGAATCACTCGAGAGCGGCGTGGAACTTACTCCTACCATAGGCTTGCCAAGTAATCAATCCTCCTCCTTTTTAACTATATACCTTTGTAAATATCAAGAGGATTTTTGGGTGAAGAGTTAAGCTTGGGTTAAAGGTAGGTGGTTGGGTTAGTGGTTAGTAGAAAATGGCGAAAAAGCGTAAAAAGCGTCGGTTTTCGAAAGACTTTTTATTTTTGCAATTTTTAGTTTGATGAAGCTATTATTCAAACAAAGTTATTTTTGATAAACTTGTTTGTTTATTTCTTTTGCTTCATCAACAAAACAATTTTTTTTTTCAAAGTCAAACGAAAAACCGAGCTTTTTACTAAAACAAAGGGTTAAAAATAAAAAGGTTTTGGTGGGTGAAAGGGTGATTGGTTTGGGTTAAGAAATGAAAATGTTTAGGCTCAAAGGGGTTAACTAGGGGGATTTTGGGTAGGTGGTAAAAAAAAGAAAAATAATGGTGTAGAAATAAAAAGGGTTAGTCCTAATGCCTCCATCATTTACTTACTCGGGTTTAAGTTGATAAGGACCGGGAATGTATCGTCATGGCAAGTTCTAGAGTTATAAGAACCAAGCGGCTATTCACACAAGAAACGAAAAATGAGTATTTAATTTAAAGATATGTATTTGTATGCTCAATAAAGGCTCAAAACTCACTTTTGTGGGAATGGGTTTTTATTTGATCAAGTATATATAATTAAATTCTAACTAAGCTTGTCATGTCGTTTCATAATCTTCTTATGTTGGTTCTTTTTATCACGACGCTATCGGTTGTAAATTTGTAAAAATGTAACCTTTTTAGAATTTTGAAATTCCCAAATTAAACCTAGACAAGTAAAAAAAAATGAAAATTTTTGGAAAAAAATTTGGGGTGATTAGCGGTTCCAGTAGAGTTTTGTGTAAGGCTTGTAATTAGGACTTGCAAGATTCAAGGTTTTAGCATCCCCCCCCCCCACACTTAAATTACACATTGTCCTCAATGTGTCCCAAAAATAAGTTTTTAGGTTGATTGAATGTGTAAAAAGGTGTGGAAAAAAAACAAAAACTTGTGTTACTGGACGTCTGGACATGGCCCCGTGTTCGTTGGACACGGCCCCGTGTTCAGGTGCCAGTAACGAAACCTTACAGAAGCTGGACACGGGGGCGTGTCGGCTGGGCATGACCCCGTGTCTGGCAAAAGTCTGCATATTTAGACAAACAGCAGGTCTGGGGTAGTGGGCACGGGGGCGTGTCGGCTGGACACGACCCCGTGTAGACAATCTGCAGGGTTGAAAAACAGGTTTCTGGCTCTAGTTTTCCTGTCCCGGCTTTAGTAGCACTAAGGTTTAGTGCTCTAAGCCTCGTATATACCTATTTTAGCAATAAACACTACACCAAACCATAGCAAACATCCTAAGTTACCAAGTTTAACATCCATGTCACAAAGTTAAAAAGAAAAAGAAATGCAGAAAATAAAAGAGTTAAAGGAAAGTAAATTGTTCGACACACGGCACGCAGGCCGGAAATTGTTCAAGATAAAAGGGGGTTAACCTGTAAGATCACCAACCAACTGCTTCTTCCTCCGCTCCTCCCACCTAGTCCATGTCCTCGTCCTCATCATCATCATCTCCACCGTGCCCCGCAATGTACTCCCGGATATTTCCAATATCATCTTGGATATCGGATATGTTTCTCTCGATCGCTCCAACCCGGTTGTACGTGTTTCTTGCCATATTATAGTTGTTCCTGGTGCACATGAGGTTTTCCTGCAATAAATCATGTAAACTTTGGAAGTTAGGAAAACCGCCTCCTGAGGAGGACTGGCCTGGATCACCATGGGGCTGGTACTGGTACTGATGATGTTGTGGAGCGTGAAGGACAAGTGCCTCTTGCGGGTTCCATGCATGCCCTTGCATCCTTTGGAAGCTAACCGTCCCGTCTTCAGCCTCATAAATTAGGTTCATTGAGTGGCAAATGTGTATATCTACCCTTCCCGACCATGGGCTCCTTCCGAATGACCTAGGTATGTTGGTGAAGTGCTTGAAGAGACGGTATACCCATCCTCCAAAGAAGATAGGCGTTGGTGAAGTAGCAAGCCGGTTCAGATGCATGTTACGGAGCATGAGGAACGGAACATCGAGTTGTATGCGGTTATGGATGCAATGGAGGACAACCAAATCTCTTAACCCAACAACGCCACCGCTATCATGCCTTTGGCTAAGAGAGTAGCCGAGGATCCTATGGATGTATCGGTAGAGCGGATCCCTCAACTTAGTGCTCTTAGTGCTACTCGGATTGTAGTGCCCTTCACCAATCTGAGCCCACCCGGCTTGGCGATTGTTTTCATCGATCTCTCGCATCCCTCCGGTATTTTCCTCGTTACCCGCATCTTCCTCCGCATACAGCCCGACAATCGACCCAAATTGTGCCATAGAAATCGAATACCTAGTTCCACCACATCGGAATGCTACCCCATCATTGTGAAATGGGTCGCACCTTGAGTTGAACGTGAAGGTGCTATAGAATTCCAAAGTGCACTCGTGGACGAAACGAAGTCTAGTTGTTAAAGCGACTCTTAGTGGGCCTGTGACAAGGTTGTTGAAGCGGTCGAGTTGGTTCATTTATGCTAACAAATCCGTGCATGCTTGCCTTGGGTATTCCTCCGGTCTTGTTTGAAGTACTTCGTATCTAGCCCTAGCATCGAGCTCATTTGCGTTAAACCTTGTGAACTTCCTTGCCATCTGAAAGAATACACCAAAAGTTAGCACGAAACATTAGAATTTTCGGACAAAACTACAAACAGCGTGCTGGACACGACCCCGTGTTCAGCGGACACGGCCCCGTGTCCAGGCGTCTGTTACTCAAAAACATCATTTTTCGACCCGGTTTCGAAAACATGAAAATTTTTGGTCCAATAGGTGCGGTTTCCCCCGAAAATGAAACCCCAAGTGCCGTTTTTCCCAAAACAACCCGTTTACCCATTCAATTTTATCTTTTTCGGTTCAAAAACAAGGGTTTGGGGTTTTTGTGAGAAATCGGGCGAATATATGAACAATACAAGTGGATTTACTTCCTTTAACACTAATCTAACTAAATGCTAACAGATTAAAGCAAAAATTTGAGGTTCGATCCGGGTGCAGTTCAAGAACCCTAGATTTTTCCCCAAATTTTTGAAGTTTTAACTACATGCAAAGTTTAATCTAACTACTGATGGTGATAGAATCACACCTTGATGTTGTTAGAATGATAGGAGACGTCGAAAATCTACGGAAAATCGCCTGGAACCAGAGCGTTTTCGGGGAAACGGGGCGTGTGGAATGAAGTAACTGTTATGAAAAAGGGGTTTTATCCCGACAGTAGCGCGGACACGGCCCTGTGTCCAGCGGACACGGCCTCGTGCCGAGCAATGTTTTGAAATTTTTTTTGTTTTATAGTGCTCGTGTGAGTGCCCTTTGTTTCCCAAAAAGTTTGGTTAGAAGACTTACCGATTTAGATGACGTCCCAATCGTTCGTAACTTAGCAGGTATGATGTTGATGTTTTCATTCTTTGACCGTTTGAAGCGAGATATCCTCATCTTCATCCTCAATGAATCCTTGATAGAGTTTCAGCCGTTGGCCATTGACTTTGAATGGAGGTCCATTCCGAGATTTAATTTCTACTGCACCATGTGGGAAAATATGGGTGATGGAAAAAGGTCCTGACCACCTAGACATTAATTTACCAGGAAATAATCGAAGTCGTGAATTAAACAAAAGAACTAGATCTCCCACTCGAAATTCATTAGGTTTAATATGTTTGTCATGCAAGTTTTTCATTCTTTCCTTAGGAAATAATCGAAGTCGTGAATTAAACAAAATTTCTGAGTTTGAGTATGCATAATTCCTAAGCTCGTCTAATTCATTTAATTGACAAAATCGATTTTTACCAGCAAATTCTAAATCTAAGTTTACATTTTTAATTGCCCAGTAGGCTTTGTGTGCAATTTCTACTGGTAAGTGACAACTTTTTCCATAGACTAGCTTATATGGGGTTGTACCTATTGTTGTTTTATAAGCAGTTCGAAAAGCCCATAAAGCATCATCTAATTTATCTGCCCATTCCTTTTTATTTAACCCTACGGTTTTTTCGAGTATTCATTTTAAACCTCTATTAGTCACTTCGGCTTGTCCGTTTGTTTGAGGGTGATATGCTGTTGAGACCCGGTGATAGACCCCATATCTTGTTAATTTTTTTTCAAGTTGATGGTTGCAAAAATGGGTACCTCTATCACTTATTAATGCTTTAGGTGTGCCAAAATGAGAGAATAATTTTTTCAGAAATCTTACCACTACCCTTCCATCATTTGTTGGAAGTGCCTCGGCCTCGGCCCATTTAGACAAGTAGTCTACTGCCACAGGTATATATTTGTTTCCTTTTGACGGTGGGAAAGGTCCCATAAAGTCGAGTCGCCACACATCAAAAATTTCACAAACGAGAATGCCATTTTGTGGCATTTCGTTTTTGGAAGAAATATTACCGGTTCTTTGGCAAGCATCGCAAGTCTTGACAAGACTTTGGGCGTCTTTGTAAATGGTTGGCCAATAAAATCCTGAATCAAATACCTTTCGTGAGGTACTTGCGGTACCATGATGTCCTCCATATGGACCTTCGTGACAATGGCGGAGAATTCTTCGTGCTTCACTACCATGTACGCATCGTCGGATGAGTTGGTCGGCACACATTTTGAAAAGATATGGATCTTCCCAAAAATAGTGTTTCACATTGGCAAAGAATTTTTTTCTTTGATGATGTGGCCAACCCTTAGCGACTATACCGCTAGCTAGGTAGTTAGCATAGTCGGCGTACCATGGTTCTTCCTTGTATTCCACCATTTCTAGGGACTCCGTTGGAAATTTTTCGTTGATTTGCTCGTCCCTGGTTGCCTCCAAAGCTGGGTCTTCTAAGCGTGAAAGATGATCTGCTGCGGTGTTTTCTGCTCCTCTTTTATCTTTGATTTCAATATCAAATTCTTGGAGGAGTAGAATCCACCGAATCAAACGTGGTTTTGCGTCCTGCTTTTTGAAGAGATATCGAATGGCTGCATGATCTGTATAGACTATAGTTTTAGAAAGAACAAGATAAGAACGAAATTTATCAAAAGCAAATATCACATCTAGTAATTCTTTTCCAGTTGTTGTGTAATTTTCTTGTGCATCGTTAAGTGTTTTACTAGCATAATAAATTGGGTGAAAATGCTTTTCTTTTCTTTGTCCCAAGACAGCTCCAACTGCAAAGTCACTAGCATCACACATGATTTCGAAAGGAAATTTCCAATCAGGCGCTATCATAATAGGTGCATTGACTAGCATTTCCTTTAAGGTTAGAAATGCTTGATTGCAATCCTTGTCAAAGATGAAAGGGGCATCTTTTTCAAGTAATTTTGTTAGAGGCCTTGAAATTTTAGAAAAGTCTTTGATAAACCGCCTATAAAATCCGGCATGCCCTAGGAAACTTCTGATAGCTCTAACGGGGGATGGGGGCGGTAGTCGAGAAATGGTATCTATTTTGGCACGATCCACCTCCATTCCTTCGCTTGAGATTTTGTGACCGAGTACTATTCCCTCCGTTACCATGAAATGGCATTTTTCCCAGTTAAGGGCGAGGTTAGTTTCCTCACATCGGGATAGCATTCGTTCAAGGTTATCGAGGCATTGGTCGTATGAATCCCCAAAGATAGAAAAGTCGTCCATGAAGACTTCTATTGTTTTTCTATCATGTCGTGGAAGATGGCTACCATGCAACGTTGGAATGTTGCGGGGGCATTACATAGACCAAACGGCATGCGTCGATAAGCAAAAGTTCCATAGGGGCATGTGAAGGTTGTCTTTTCTTGGTCTTCGGGTGCTATCGGGATTTGAAAGTAACCTGAAAAACCATCCAATAAACAATAAAATTTATGACCGGATAATCTTTCTAACATTTGATCAATGAAGGGTAAAGGAAAGTGATCTTTTCTTGTCGCTTCATTTAATCGTCTATAATCTATACATACTCTCCATCCTGTGACGGTTCTCGTTGGTATTAGTTCATTCTTTTCATTTGTTATTACCGTCATACCTCTCTTTGGAACTACTTGGTCGGGACTTACCCAAGGACTATCGGAGATAGGATAAATAAGTCTTGCGTCAAGTAATTTGATGACTTCGTTTTTAACCACTTCTTGAACATTTGGATTTACTCGACGTTGTGGTTGTATTACCGATTTGTAGTCATCATTCATTAAAATTTTGTGCGTGCACATGGAAGGACTTATTCCTTTTATGTCTACAAGTTTCCAAGCGATCGCATTTTTATGTTTTTTCAAAAGACTAATTAATTTTTCTTTTTCTAAACTATCTAATTTAGATGAAATAATTACAGGTAATTTACCATCTTTGTCTAGAAAAGCATATTCCAAACCTTTTGGAAGTTCTTTGAGCTCAAGAGGTGGGTCTTTAGGAGACTCCTTATTTGGTTGCTCATTTTGATCAAGAACCTTAAAAGTTTGTTCTATGGCGACCTCTTCTTCAACAAAGTGGTCAAACTTTTCACTTGTATCGGGTGGTTCATCTTCATCTTCAATTAAGGGGTCATTATTGCCGAATGGATATTTCATTGACCGCTCAAGGTCGACACTCTTTTTAAATGCCCCTAATTGAAGAGGTAGATTGTTGTACTTCCGGTTTATCAAAGCTTTGTGAGTTTTTACAAATGGTCGTCCCAACACTAGAGGAGCGTCATCGAGGATGACAAAGTCGGTGGGGACTACCATTTGATTTGTTTGAACCAAGACATCCTCAACTACACCGATTGATTTTGTTACCTTCCGATTGGATAGAAAAATGGGTATTTGAAGTGGAGAAAAATCACTAATACTTAATTTTTCGAAAATGTAGTTAGGCATTATGTTAACACAAAGATCTTTATCGATTGTAACATTACTAATAAATGAATTTTGAAAGAAACATGGAACCGGTGTAATGTTAATTTCAAATGGGTCTTCTTTTATTAGTGAGGTTTGATCAATAGTTAACTTAACACTTACCATTTCGTCAATTTTAGTGTTAGTGTTTAACTCTTTTAAAAACTTAGCATGAGATGGAACTAAACAATGATTTTCAAAAGAAGGTGACAAGAGATTAATTTCTTCAAAATTAGACTCTTCTTGGATGTTAACGTTGTCGGACTCACCTTTTTCGTTGTTTAACTCATGTGTCGGTTTCTCACTTGTTTGTTCTTCCATTTTTACATTTTCAGTTATCTCTTCTTTATTTAATTCTTCTCTTGAGCGGGACTCCTCTTCCCTTGCGCGAGATTCTTTTATATAGCGATCGATAACTCTAAGGTGTTCTAATATCCTATCGGTCACTTCGGTTATAGAAAAAGGATCGGGATTTTCAAAGCTTGAATCCGGTTGTTCGATCCTTTGTTCCTCATACTACCCATATGAAGTAGATGGTTCACACCATTGTTCTTCATTGTAAGTATATGATGGATAAGGGTCGTAATTTTGTTCTTCATAATACTCATATGAGGTGGGTTGTTCACGCCATGGTTCCTCATAATAAGCATACGAAGGTGGTGGCTCATATCTTGGTTCCTCAAAGTATGAGTAAGAAGGCTCATACCTTGGTTCATCAAAATATGAGTATGAGGGAGGAGGTTCATACCTTTGGTATTCATAGGATGTGTATGAAGTTGATGGCTCGTACCTGGGCTCCTCATAGAAGGTATATGAATTGGATGGTTGATGTGAGTGACAATATTGAACCGAGTGTGGATTACTACAATTAGTGCAATAGTTACTCCTATAATCATCTTCCTCATAGGTGTAGTTGTAACCTCCTGAGTATTGATCCATAAGAATCACTCCGAGCAGGTATGATTAGAGAGGTTAAGTATCCAAGATGGTTAGCCAATGTGGTTGTTGTTCAAAAGAAAAATGGAAAGTGGAGGGTATGTGTCGATTTCACTGATTTAAACAAGGCATGTCCCAAGGATCCTTTCCCATTACCCCACATTGACTCCATGGTGGATTCTACCGCGGGGCATGAGTTGTTGACTTTTATGGACGCTTCATCTGGATTTCAACAAATTCAGATGGAACCATCTGATCAAGAGGATACAGCCTTTATGACCCCAACTGGTATCTATTGTTATATTGCTATGCCATTTGGATTAAGGAATGCAGGTACTACTTATCAAAGGCTAGTCAATATGATGTTCAAGGAACAAATTGGACACACTATGGAAGTCTATATAGATGACATGGTGGTTAAGTCCAAGAAAGCTGAGGATCACCTTAGAGACTTGGAGGAAGCATTCGATATCCTTGATAAATTTAATATGAAACTAAATCCTTCCAAGTGTCACTTTGGTGTTAAAGCAGGTAAGTTCCTAGGTTATATGGTAATGAAAAGAGGCATTGAAGCAAGTCCAGAGCAAATTAGGGCTATCGTGAATATCAAATCTCCTGCCAATGCCAAGGATGTGCAAAGGTTGATAGGGAGGATCGCAGCCTTGAATAGGTTCATATCAAAATCATCAGAAAAGTGCAAGGAGTTCTATGACATTTTGAGAAAGAACAAGAAGTTTGAGTGGACTGAAAAGCATGAAAATGCTCTCAAACCCTTAAGGATTACCTATCCTCAGCTCCTGCCTTGATGAAACCAGAAAAAAGGGGATATATTATCCTTATATCTAGCGGGATCCTCTAAAGCATTAAGTGCGGTCCTTGTTAAGGATCACCAAGGTACACAACATCCTGTCTATTATGTAAGTAAGAGTTTGCTTGATGCTGAATCCAGGTATTCACATTTAGAGAAACTTATCCTTGCTTTGATTAGGGCATCTACTAAATTAAGACATTATTTTGAAACTCATACCATTATTGTTAAGACTAATTTTTCAATTAAGAATGTTCTCAGGAAGCCTGAAATGTTAGGAAGGATGGCTAAATGGGCAGTGAAGTTTAGTGCTTATGATATTAGATATGATCCAAGGACTGCCATAAAATCCCAAGCCCTAGCTGACTTTGTGGCAGATTTTAGTAGTGACTTGCAAAAGGAAGCTGAGTTAGAAGTCCAACAGCTGGAAGAAACTAAGGATCCTTGGATACTCTTCATTGATAGAGCCTCTAATGTCAAAGGAACAGGACTTAGAATACTACTAAAATCGCCACAGGGGGACATAATACCCCACTCCATAGCTTGTGAGTTTCAAACTACTAATAATGAGGCTGAATATGAAGCCTTGATAGCTGGTTTGCAAATTGCCAAGCATATGAGGATCAGGTATCTTGAGGTACATGTAGATTCATTGTTAATTACTAATCACTTTAATGGATCCTATGCTGTTAAAGGTGAAAAGCTAATCAAATACCTAGAGATAGTCAAGGAATTGGCACTCTCTTTTGTTTCTTTTAGTTTGACACAGGTACCCAGGGAAGAAAATGCAGAAGCTGATGAATTGGCCAACCTTGGATCATCCTTGAAAATCCCAGAGGATATCAAGATCCCTATCATCCATGTTTTGGCTCCTGCTATTGAGGATCACATAACTATGGAGATAGAAGATGATTCTGCAATGGTTCCTAGTGATGGTGCACAGTCTCGTTCAGGATCATGGATCCTTCCAATCATGAGATACATACAACATGGAGAGATTCCTACAGGAGAAAACCGCAGGGCTTTCAAAATCAAGGTATCTCAATTCACAATATTGAATAACATGTTATATAAACGATCTCTTGCAGGTCCTAATCTAAGATGCATAGTGGATCCTGAAATCCAAGAAGTCCTAAAGGATTTTCATGAAGGAGATTGTGGAAACCACACTGGGGGCAGGGCATTATTCTCAAGGATCCTTAGGACAGGATACTATTGGCCCACAATGAAGAAGGATGTTGTGGATTATGCCAAGAAGTGTGATCCTTGTTAGAGACATAGTAACATCCTTCACCAACCAGCAGAGCTCTTGCATCCTATATCCTCTTCTTGGCCATTCATGAGATGGGGAATGGATATAGTTGGTAAACTTCCCAAAGCACCAGCAGGAAAGGTATTCATGCTTGCCATGACTGATTATTTCTCCAAGTGGATAGAAGCTGAAGCCTTTGCTCAAGTCAGAGAAAAAGAAGTGATATCCTTTATCAAAAGAAACATTATTACTAGATTTGCTGGGGGATTAAGTTGATAACATCAACACCAGTCCACCCATAAGCTAATGGTCAGGCAGAATCATCCAACAAGATCATCATCAATAATTTGAAGAAGAAGCTTGGATCCAAGAAAGGAAAGTGGGCAGAAGAACTACCTTATGTACTATTGGCTGATAGGACAACTCCCAAGAATGCTACTGGCCAAACTCCATCTTCTTTGGTATTTAGAGCAGAATCACTGATCCCTACAGAGATGGTGGTTCCTACTGCAAGAACAAGCATTCGTGATCCTGAAGGAAATGCTGAAAACTTGGTTCAAGACTTGGATACTATAGAAGAACTCAGGGATTTGGCAAGGATAAGGATGGCTAGTTATCAACAAAGGATGGCTGGAGCCTACAATAAGAATGTCAGGATCAGGAAGTTCCAAGTTGGTGATATGGTATTGAGGAAAGCATTTCAGAATACCACAAATCCTTCTGATGGAAAGTTGGCACCAAAGTGGGAAGGCCCCTACCTGATTGAAGCTGAGGCAGGAAAGGGGGCATATCGATTGCTAACAATGGAAGGTGATTTGCTACCAAGAGCTTGGAATGCTGTCCACTTGAAGAAATACTTCATGTGATAAAGATTCATGATCCTTAGCAATATTCATGATCCACATCCTTGAAAGATCCTTAGAGGATGGATGATCCTCATTTTGGTAATGATCTAATCTCAAACTATTTCATTCTTTAATTATCCTATATACAAGGAAAAGGATCCTGGATCCTTTATCCTTCTTTCACTTAATTCTGAGTTTTGCAGAAGGTTCATATATCCTTGACAAAGGGTTCAATATCTACAGAAGTATCCAGTTATTTGGGCTTGACCCCAGTTATTTGGGCTTGACCCCAGTTTTTTGGGCCTGTCCCCAGTATCGCCAGCAGCGCACGATGATCCAGGTACAGTTCATGGCAATGGGACCAGTACTCGCTTTAGAGGCTGACAATTTCATTGTACTGGCTGTATCTAGGATCCTACGTGTAATGGTAAACGTACCATACATCCGTTCCTAAGGTTTCTAACGTTTTCACGTTAGCTAAGTGATGCGTGTGAAGTGTGTATATAAGTTTAAGTATATTTTAAGCCCTTTTACACTTTCTTTAGCCAAGTTTTAAATTTATAAAACACGATATTTACTAACACTAAACACACATATGGGCAAGTGCATCCATCGTGAGTGTAGTAGAGTGTTGGTAAGATACCGAGGTCGTCCAAGGACACAAGAGCTTTTAGTACCGGTTTATCCTCAACGTCTAATCAAATCAAAAAGTTTAGAAAAATGTTTTAAACTAAGAAAATAAAAACTAACTAAAATGATGAAAAATAAAAATAAAAGAAAAAACAGATAGACAAGATGAATCACTTGGCTCCGACTAGTGTTTAGTGTAACCTTTGATTATTTCCGCACTTTTGCATTATTTAAGAGATTATCTTAGTTATTGTAGTAGGACCCTCTTTTGAAGGTGACGTTACCCTCAACCCAGTAGTTTGAGTCAGCAAGGATACAATCCTAAAGGGTCGGATTATTGAAAGATAATTAATTAAGTTATTAATGCATATTGTGGTAGGCCCCTCTTTTGAAGGTGACGTTACCCTCGGCTAAGTAGTCTGAGTCAGCAGGGATACAGTCCTAAGTAGCCGGGTTAAAGTATTAATAGTAGTTTAACTTATGAGGGGATCAAAGAGTTTGGACCCCCGCCATCCAATACCGTTAAGTATTGAAGGAGGTCCTACTAAATTTGACCCAGGTCCTTTGCAGGATCTATACACTGAACAATGGCAAGACTCTTACCAAACCGTTCCCTTAACCCCCGACCAGGTAGCCAACATACCTTCATATAGACCGTGGAGATATGAATGGTGAAAATCTTTTATTTTATATAGACAGTAAAATAATGCCAAGACACCACGGACAAACGATAAGGAAGAATCACCTTCAACATAAGAAACTAGTTATTAAAGTCATTAATACATAACCAATTAAAAAGTGCGAAAAGATTAAAAATAAAAAGTATTACACTAGACACTTTGTCTTCACCAAGTGATGTAAGAGACTTAGGCAAACATGGCCTTGATTGTCAACAGCTCTTACGATCAATCTTGGATCCCGAGACGACTCACACACTCTATGATGAACAATGGATGATGGTGGTGGATGATGGTTTTATGGTGGTGGTGGGTGGTGGGTGAAGTGTGAGAGAGGTGGTGTGCCAAGTGATGGTTTGAGCTTGAGCCAAGCACTCCTATTTATAGGCTGAACAGAAGCTCGGGCACGGCCCCGTGTCCAGTGGGCACGGCCCCGTGTCCACTTCCTTCTCTATCTTCATTAATTGCTCTTGTCTTTATTAGTTGACCACGGCCCCGTGTCCGCTGGGCACGACCCAGTGTGCAGAAGCATATCTGTACTATCAAGATTTGCCTAGATTCTGCGAATCTTATAGTTGACCACGACCCCGTGTTCGCTGAGCACGGCCCCGTGGTGGGCGATGGAAGCTTCTACAACTTTGTCTTTTATGCTGACACTTGGGCACGCCCCCGTTCTCACTGAGCACGGGGCGTGTTCAGCCTTCTGTTTTCTTGTTTTGCTTGGGAAGATGCTTTTGGGGAGGTCGGGCATGCCACGTTTATTCCTTTTCTTGTATTTATGTTAGATTTAGCTGCCTTTTTGCTTCTTTTGTTAATTTGAGCTCATTTAATCCTGAAAATACAAAAGGAAGACAAAAACACACTTTTTCCAACATTAGTACTAAAAAAGGGTTAGTTTTATGCCACAATTGATGTAATTTATATGTTGCATTTTGCACACATCACTAAGGTTTTGGCATCTTCATGTCACTAAGTTTGGATAGTCGCCAGTGAGGGCCATACTCCAGTTTACACAAGATCCTTTGGGCTTGTCCCCAGATTTTTTGAATTGTCCCCTGTTTTTTGGGCTTGTCCCCAATTTTTTGGGCTTGTCCCCAGTTTTTTGGGCTTGTCCCCAGTTGCTAACTCTTCTCTTATATTGGCTTAGTCCCAAGTTATGTTCCATTTCAGGTTTTTGAAGTCAAACAGCCAAGGATCCTTGATCCTTTCCTTTTACTAAGGTTTGTCTTTTGGTTATCCTGATTGTGAATGTTAAAGATTTAGGATCCTAACTTGGATTCTCAGGTATGATCCTTGATCATTTTAATTTTATTCATTATTTATATCAGTGACCCTTATCCTTTGACAACAGGACACATGATCCTTGAACTATACTGCTTTTTTGAATTGATCAATTATAGGGTATTTTATCCTTGATCATATCCTAAAACTTTTTAACATGATTTATTAAACCTTTATTCTTTACTTAAGAATTCAAACAAAGTATATCACAACTATTGAAGGATAAAATATATACAGAATAACAACACCAGAAATAGCCAAAAGATTAAAGTTTTATTTATTCACCAAAAGTTAAACCTTTGAAAGGTTATCAAAATTGCCAACCCAAGTTTCTACCAGCAAAACGTGGCCCGTCCACTTGGGTTGGCAAAGGGTGTCCATTGTTAACAGGTCTTAAAAGTGCAGGAAATGAAAGATGGCAGGATAACAAGTGGTTTCATCCCCCAAACAGAGGATCCCTCCACCACCTATTATCCTACCTATTGTTCAAAGGATCCATGATCCTCAACCCTAATAGCTATTGTTTAGTTATTACAGACCATCATTGTTTGAAATAAAAACATCATAACCAAAAAACCATTACCAAATCCTAAAAAATGGGCTCCGGCCGCGTCTAGAAATGTCCATCTTCGCCCATTTTTGCAGCTCACACCTTGGCTGCATCACCACCAGCATCAGCATCACCAGCTTGATCCTTCCCACTGCCACTTGCCTCAATTGCCAAGACCTCTGTAGCCTCCTCTTCGTCATCAAGCTCAGCCAGCCTAGCCTTCCAGCCCTCCTGATCCCAGTTGGTCCTGTCAAAGTCAGGATCCTCAGCCTCTTGAGCCATCTGTAGCTTGGTCTTGTACATAGCAATGGCAGCAGAGAGTTTGGCATCCTCCATCACCTCGTTCTTCTCATGGTCATCATTGATCTGGGCCATTACCAGCTGCTTCTTTGCCAAGTTCAGATCCTTCTCAAGGCGAGAGATAGTCTCATCCTTAGCCAAGAAGATTTTCTGGAAGTCTAACTCTTTCGCCTCAGCCTCTTCAACATAGGAATCAAAAAGCATCTGGATCTCAGTGAATTTCTGCAAAGAAAGAAGGATTCATTTCAGGATCACTTATCCTCGTATGTGCAGGATAGGATTAAGGATCAAGGATCCTTACCTCATTGAAGTATTCCTCAAATTGGTGACGGAGAAGGGGCAGGCCTTCAAGGTTGTCAGCTTCAGAGGACTTCCTCTTCTTTCCTCCTTTGCCCTTAGAGATGACAGGCTTAGGGATTGTAGCGCTTGGGCTAGCAGCAGTTTTCTTCTTTCCAGACCGAGGAGCCACAGTGCTAAGATCACTGACACTAAAGCTGGAGGCTGACTTCGAGGATTTTCCAGCGCCTATCAATACAAAACAACAGATAAGTATTCTTGTTTTATCTTCATTTAAACATTTAACCATATATAAACTTGGATACTTACTTGACATTGTAACTGAGCCTGAGGATACTTCTTGAGAATCCTTGGTATTTGCTTGAAATGATCTTATTGCAGGATCAAGATTCCAGAAAGAAGCGATCCTCTCTTTGGTTGCAGGTGATGAAATAATATGAGAAACAGAGATAGCTGCACAAAAGAAACAAAAAGATGTCAGTGATCCTCAACAGAAATAGGGTTATCCTATGATCCTTCTATAAGGATCCTCTATCCTACCATGGGTGGCCCACTCTCTTAGGAGATCCTTCCCATCCAGGATAGAATCCCTCCTAACGAAGAAGAAACGTTTCTTCCAGTTGGTGTCATTCTTGGTGGTCTTGAGGATTGGGTGTGCCTCGCCGGTTTTATGTTTGAATAAGAAGCGATGTGAACCTTGGCTCACAAGGTTGTATAGTTCAGCCAATTCCGACATTCCCAACTCTATATCTTCCTGCTTAATGATTCTCTCAAGGGTATATAAAACCCTCCACATCATTGGCATGGCCTGGACATAGGATATGCCGGTAAGGGAGAAGAAAGACTGGGTAAAAGCAGGGAAAGGATAGGAGTATCCTATCAGAAATGGGGTGGTCGGAAAAGCAACCCAAGTTGCAGAAACGAAGTCACTCAAGGCGGTAGGTTCAAAAGGTTTAAAGACAGTGTTCGCCGGAAAGCAATGACGAATCCTGTTGATCTCAGGATCAGTAAAGCAGCAACGTTCCTTTGGAGAATCTTTGATAATTCCTTGGCTCTTTAGGGGGCTATCTTTTTGGTGATCCTTAGCCGGTGAGGATCTTAGAACCATCTTGGCCATGGATGATGATAAAGAAAAGAGGAACAGAGTAAGAAGGTGAAAAGAGAAAGGAGAGAGAAGTACCTGCTTGATCTTCGAATGGGGATTTAAAGGGAGTATTGCTCGAATTTAAATGCACATTAGTCCTTATCTCTAACCTATATATAATGATGATTCTGCAGGGATGTCGCTTCAATGACGTATAATTTGCAACGGCTAGTTAGATTGTAATGGCTATATATCCGTTAGTTAGTTGCAGATAAGATCAAAAAATATAACTCGCTAATTTACACTTTACTCCTTATATTTTGGGAGCAATTGTTAGGGGAGGATTTTCCAATCCTAAGGATCATGGATCCTCAAGTACTGCCAGGATCATGAATTCTGTTTGAATTAAGGATCCTCAGTAGATGTTGCAGGATCAGGATTCAGGATCCTTATTGTTATCCTTATACTAACGATTGTCTTCATTATGCGTGAGCTTGTTTTGCAGGAGTATGTGCATGGACTTGGTCTTGCCGATATTCGTGGAGCATATTCCCTCAATATTCTGCACGTGCTTGGCCCTTGTGAACGTTATGGAGATCGTGGGAAGCTAGCGTGATTAGCGGATAGTTAGTTAGTTTAGTTATTTCTAATTTTAAATAGGGGATAACAAGCTTGAGTTAGAACACTTGGCTAATTTTAGCAAACACACACTCTCGAAACAGCTCTCGACAGTTTACTTGGCGATTTCATACATTTTTTGCACATTGCACACTAGTGATCCTTGTAACAAGCTTGTTATCATCCCGAGTTGTAACATTTTTCTGTTTAATCTTAGTTGGTGATCGGTAGTTTCCATCACCCGAGGTTTTTTATGCCGGAGATCAACTCTTGATCAAGGGCTTTTTCCTCGTATAAATCCTTGTGTCACTTGTTCATTACATTTTCCAAGTTGTTCATACAATTGTTCATTTGTTCAAGCATCATTCCTCACAACAAAGATTTGGTTGCATTATCCTTGCTTGATTTTTGACCAAAACATTAACAAAAACAGTTTTCAGGATACGGCTCAGGATATCGAGCTGTATCTACAATCAAACAATGAGCAAAAAGGTAAAGGGTGACACAGGATGTACGAGGAAAGCCCTTGATCAATCTAGATCGCCGGCACAAAACCTCGGGAGCTGACAATCGCAGCTGCCTTGTTCTCCTTATTACTTCAAATGTCAGGATACAGTGCAGGATATGATACGGATCGACTAGGTGTTACAATGCGATTTGAATACAAGTGTAAGTGTATTGTGATTGATTGCAGCTAGAGAGAAAGAGTGTTCGAAGAATTGTGTGTGTTCTTATCTGATCCGATCAATCCTATTTATAGTAAAACGAAGCTAACTAACTAGCCTACAAATCCGGGATAAAACGAATATTCCCTTTATGAACGTTGTAGTCCACGTCTTCCGGCTTCAACGTTCTTATTCCAACTGATTGGCCCGAGTCTTTGGGAGAAGAAGTCCACTTGAACGTTATAAACTTGCTTCATTAATCTGCACGTGAATTAATTAGTCACTACCAGGATACTGCATCAGGATGTTACCAATATCCTGATCTGGTATCCTAATCACAACAAAAGGAACATAGTTAGAATATTATTCAGGATATATAAGCGGAAAATCACCCATAACAATAGGGGTTAAACGTGTCAACATGTTAATTCTTACCTCTGAGTGACCTTTTAACGAACCCGAGGCTTCGAAATGTTTGATTATACTCTCAAGAATACCTAATGATGAATTCACGGGGTTTTATAATGCTATTTTGTGCTCTCGGGAATGATTAAAAATGAATATAATAGTTGAAGGACTAAAGGTGAAAAAGTTTCAAGATCCTATTTTTCCTGGTCAAAGCTTACGGATCGTAAAGATTCAAGCTTACAGTCCGTAAGGACTGTATCTGGGCGAAAAATTCAAAAGCGGTTACGGACCGTAAAGACTCGGTCTTACGGTCCGTAAAGCCTGCATCTGGACAGTAATTTTTCAACAGCTACAAGTTTCTGCCATAAACTGACTTATTTACTAAGAACTCGATACCAGGAGCTTGTTGATGGTTTCTAAAACCAGCTACGACACCTGTGATGATCCTAGACACTCCATAACACCTGTGATGATCTTGGATCATGCTCTTCAACTATAAATAGGAACTCTTGTGTTCTATTTTCTTTGCTCACTTCATTTAAATCATTCTTTCTCAATCTCCTGAGGTTCCTGATCACAAAGGAAGCTCTCTTCAGTTTAAAGTTCAAGCTAGGACCCTTTGTAAGTGCCCTTAGCCACTTTAGTTTAGTTTTTATAGGTTTAATGACCATGAGTCAAAGTTGTCGTAAAATTACTTTGACTTTCGGTTAAAGCCTAAATGGTCCAGCCATTGTAGGTCTGTTTTTCCCGGAGGATCTGATACGTAACCTATCCTTGTTTATCACAAACACAATCGCGGGTGCGGAATCCCCGAGACGGTGCAAACCAAACAATGTAACGCGAGTAACACAACAGATAATCAAAGATTCACTTGGATTAAAAGGACGAGAACAATATCAAACATATACACACAATGTTTGACGATAAACTCTCTGGTTTCACTATGCTCTCATAACCTAACTGATAAACAACTTTGTTATATATACTGCCCATTTAGACGAACCTTCATATGACGAAGGAATGAGTGGGGAAGGTTAAAGTTCCCCACACATTATCTTGACGAACCTTGAACTTCAAGGTTCCCCATGTATGTTCATGAGGAAGGTTAACCTTCCTCAATCACAAACAAGACAGAATATATTACAAGTGTTTATAGTGTAAGTATGATAACTAGTAAAAACACAACATCAATGCACTATTGCATTATGTTAACCATACAAATAAAGACAGACGTCATACCAAGTAGGATAGGAGGATATCCGACTAGGTAGACATGACGAAACATACAGACTCGATAACAAAAGACCGTTTAACATACAACGAAACAAGACAAGTTACAGACACAAAAATGCACTAACAAAATCCCCCTTGTCTGTTGCTTGGTCTTCGTTCATTGAGTCTTCAATCTTCAGTGTTTTGCGGACCAGGTGCTTCCAGCATGAATACCACGATAAAAGCAGAAACAAGCAACGCGTTGGAACATTAAAGCTTGTTGAGCGTACTCGTCTTCATAGAAGATATCATGCCGAAACAGTTTGTTGATGTCGGTCGCAGACATGTTGACAATCCACATCGGATCTAGCATGCGGAAGTTTCCCTTATCTTTAAAGACAGTCATTGCTTCATGCGTGTCCTAATCGTTGCACCATAACCGCATATTCTCCAAGAAATTCTGTTTCATCGGCATCAGCGGAATTTTATCCATGACTTTCGGAGGCTGATAGATAAGCTTGTATTGACCTGTGTTAGTCTCTGGATCTAACGTATACTTGATCTGCTGATAGATCGGAAACTGCGGTTTGTATAGTTCATCCTTCCACCCGTTTCGACGATTGAACCTCAATCTCTTTTCGAACAAAGTTACTCCATCATAGTTTGAGCGATTGATCAGTCTCAACTTCGTTAAAGCAGCAGCGTCATAGAATGGCAGAGATGTGATACTAAGCAACGAATTGAAATACTGGACGCCGTGTTCGCGCTTGATAGCCACACAGTGAATATCCTGCACGAACATCCAGCTGAGTATCTTTCCATGCGGCTTTTTCTTTTATGTACTGCATGTAATCAACTTGCGCTTCCGGAGGAGTTGGTTTCTCGATCTTCGACAAAAAACTTTTTCGCCATTCTTGAAATGCGTCTGTCGGATCGTCTGAAGAATCACGTTTATTAAATTGCTCATTGATGTCGTCAAGATTCTCTTTCAGCCATTCTTCATCGAACGGATCAAACTCCGTTCCGTCAGCACGAACGTAAGTTGATTTACTCGATTCGCCTTCAAAAACTATTTCATCCAGATTGTCGGTGTCATCTGTTTCTGGTTCAATTGGCATTTGATCAATCACAGCATCATCAACTGTTTAATCTATTCCAAAGCTAGTTTCTGTTCATATGATAAGTCTTCCACCAACTCCCCTTCTTCTAAAAGTTCTCCAGATACAGGATGTACAACCTGTAAGGCAATATCAGAAGAGCTAACAACATTAGAAGTACCAGCCATGTCACTTTCCACGTAGGAAGTGCTTTCGAACATTTGCATTTTAGCTTGTGCACTACTCGATGTTCCTTGAGAAGATTTGACTTGTGGAGACTGGTAAGCTACGATCTGTGTAGATGTAGAGGCTGGAGGTTGTTGAGCTGCAGCTGAGGGATCTGGATTCCCTTGATCTTCAGAATCATGATCATGTTTCTTCAACACTTCCTGTTGCTTGCAACGTTCATCCCACAGAGTAGCGACCCGATCTTTCAAGCTAGCATTTTCTGCTTTCAGTTGATCGATCTCGGCTTGTTGGCGTCCTATCACAGTTTGTTGTTGTTCAACAGTGGACTTCAACGTATTTATTTCCACAAGTTGATCAATTTGATCATTCTTTGTGATTCTAATGAAATCAGTTTGTCTTTGAATACTATCTGCAGCCGCTTCAAGTTGAGAGAATAAGAAGTTGTTCTTTTCATCTTGTGACATTTCTGAGAATATCCTTTGACGTTCAGAACTAGGCTGAGATGTAGTCGCCCTAATTGCAGTAGCCATTGATCTTTGTGAAGCAACTTGAGGAGTTACAGTTGGAATATCAGGAGCTGATGAAACCACAGGAGGTGGTTGAATAGTTGTAGTTGGTTGTTCTGTAGATCGCGGAGGAGACGGCACCATAGTAGAAGCTTCTTCAGCTGTGAATCCAAAGCTTGGATCCATTGCAGCTTCCTGTATAGGCTCAGAAGGAACAGATTGCTGAGCAGACAAGGAAGTACCAATGTTCTTTTTAGCTTTCTTCTTGCGAAGGACAGCCGTTTTCTTTTTCTGCAAACGTTCGATCTCAGTATCTTTTTCAGAACCTGCTTGTTCATCTCCACCAGCACTACTAGCGCCAGGTGCACTAGCAGCTGTCGCTCCAGCATTACCACCATCACCATCACCACCTTCTTCATCATCATCACTATCAGCCGAATCAGATGAATCACGCTTGCGCTTGAACTTTTCTTTCATCATCTTTTCTAACTCTGGTTCCTCATCATCTGACTGGCTGTCGTCATGACGCCATTTGTCATTAACAGGAGCCACGTATGCTTTGTTCAATAGGGCACCAAACATCTTTCGAGGAGGGTCTGATTCGTTGTATCTCTTAGCAGAGAAACCCTTGAATATCCATAACGAGTTTTCCAGCATAGCATCGATTTTAAGAATGTCGTTATCGGCCTTGGGAAGATCCTGATGTTGAACGTTCATTATCATTTGAATAAATCTCGGATACATCCAGAATTTGTTGCCGGACGTACGAGTTCCTGTTCTCCTCAGATTGTCTTTCTGTTGGTGCACACATCTGTCGTCTTCGTCTTGTATCGAGTCTCGGTTCGGTGTGGAGCTAATCAAGACATGATGTCATGATGACATCATCTAGATGACATCATTGATGACATCACATCACAAAAGGACAAAAGTGAAATGCTTAAAGATGAAATCAGATTATGTTTGCATGAGGTTCGATTCAAGACAAAAAGTTCATATTGAAAGTTTCGCTTGAAAGAAAATGCAAGGGATTTCGCTTGAAGCTTCAAGCGAAATCATGCTTCTTATATATAGGCTAGTTGAGGTTCAGTTGTAATAGTTCGAAAACTTTTCTGAGATTCTTCCGGTGAGCCACGAAGTGCTGCCGAAGTGTTGTTAGGTCTGTAATCGCATTCGTTATCAATACAACAACAGTTTAAAGTGAAATCTCGCTGAATTGAACTCGGTTTGTTCGTTTCCGCCGCTCAAACTGAGATAAACTCTTCTGAACGACTCGTTTGGGTCTGCAAACGATCCTACAATTGGTATCAGAGCTCAGGAGGAAGAGTTCTTGCCAATTAAGCCGCGTTTTCTGTTTCTACACCATTCTTTTTCAAAATTTAACACTTTTCACGGTTAAAATCAGTTCAAACTTTCACAATACGTGTGTAAACATGTTTTAACAAACCCTTGAGAGTTTCAGAACGTTTTTCGATCATTTACTCGTTCAATCAGACCTAAATCAGTTCGTTATTGCTGATGTCATAGATTTCGCTTAAGATTTGTGTTAGATTTCGCTTGAGAGTTCACATTTCATCATAGATTCCGCTTGAAAAACATGGTTTTTGTTTGAAATTAACGTAGATTTTGAAGCGAAATTGAGGATTTCGCTTGAAGTAAGAATTTGATTGATGATATCGCTTGAAAGTATGATTTGAAAAACGTGAAGATTCCGCTTCAATATATCCTGCTTGAATTGTTTAAAAGAAAGATCATCGATATGTGTGAAATATAAAATTGTCGGCATGCATGTGTTAGACATTTAAGTGTGTCAGATTGGTCATGTGATTGCTTTATCTAAGTGGTTTACATGTGAAAAGGTAAATCGGTTTTGTTCGGCATGTGATATAATCATTTCGAGGTCTTGAAAATTGTAGTTCAGGTTACGTGGATTGATAAGTCATTGTTGGTACATTAAACTTTGAAAAAGATTGTCAGGTTGGCATGTGAAGTAGTGATTTTTTAAAAAAAGTGTCAGCAATAGTTGAATATTATCATCGATTCTATACACTTGCATGTTTGTGTCAGGTTGAATTTGATTATCTTAAAGTGTCGGCTGCATGCATATTGTTGATATATGTGATCATGTGAATACATCGGTTACAATTAATTGAATATTGAGTTTTGCATGAATCATTAGTGTTGTCAGCCTATTGTTGTTGTTACCAATATTACATGTGATATTGTATGTGGTATGATCAGACATGTAAATGTGATCACGTGATTTTACAATCAAGTATTGATTGGCACAAGATTTGATAAACTAGTCCATGTGCTTAGTTGATAAGTGTGTATTTTTCGGTCCAATGGTTATGTTTTGGGAATAGTTACCGTCTCAATTTACTTAGTGTACTTGTGTGTATCAACCCACTAATCGTGATCTATGTTACATAGTGTGTGACCCAATATTAAACAAAGGTTCAAAAGAGTTGTATAGTTTGATCAAATTCAATCAGTTCATTTGATCAGTTTGTTTAAAGTTGTCGGTAATCAGATCACAAGGTTTGGAGTTTAGTCGGTTTGCACGGTGTGATCAGTACGTTTGTCAGTCAAGTCGTTTTACGTGGTCGAGTCGCGTGATAAAGTCCAGTTCATACGATTTGGAGTTCAAAGATTTCGAAGGGTCAGGTCAATTGAATTCGAACCGGGTCACATCAGTCCGTACAGTTGGTCAACAGTCAGTCTGCACAGTTGGTCAACATTCAGTCTGCACAGAAAATTCACAAGTTCGAGTACCAGTTTTATTCAGTTAATTGATAAACGGTTAAACTGATTGTGGTTTGTTTGTTTGTTTGTTTTGTTGTTAGGTAATCGACAGGTATTTTACAAGGTGATACAGCTCATTTGAAAATCCGAAACATGGAGAACGAGTTTTACAATGCTTTTGCTAGTCCAGTTACAGTCACTCAGAGTGCTTTGCATGAAAATGAAACCGGGACGTCTTAGAAACCACCCAAACTCATGGATATTGATGATTACAATGGATGGTCCGAACGGTTTGGAAATTGGGTTGAGGCGTATCATTTGGATGCGTGGGAACACACTGAAGAGCCGTATGTTAAACCCACAAAGAACGATGTTGTGAATGGTACTCCGTTAACACTTAGAGAAATGACTACTGTAGATAAAAAGAAATATCGAGATGAGAAATTGATGGTGAGTCTGCTTCAGCAAGCGATAAAAGAAGATATTTTGATACTGCTTCAACATGATGGAACTGCATACTCAATCTGGACAGAATTGGAAACAAACAGCAAAGTGTGTTTGGCAGAACAAGATGATGAAAAACTGGCTGAAGGTTTCAGTTGGGACAATTTTTGCTCAGATCAAGAATTTATGGCCAAAGAGATGTCCAAAGACACTTCAAATGCTAAAGCTTTCTTTGCAAATGCTTATGATTTGAAATGTGCAGAAAGGTGCAGAAAAGTCATGGAAGCAGCTGAAGAAAGACGAAGAAAGAACGAAGAAGAGGAAGAAGAAGAAAAAAGATTAAAAGCTGAAGCTAAAGCTGAGAAAAAGAGAAGAGCTGAATTTTTACAATCAAACAGAACAGTCAAAGAAGTTCCTGAATTTGAGATCAAAGTTGATGCAGAACCTATCAAAGATCCTGAAAAGTGCATGAATTGTGATTCTTTAATCAAGCAAAACAATGAATTGCTGCACAACATAAACAGATTGAAAGAATCATATGATACAATGAACAGAGAACTCAACAAGTATACTGATTCAAACGGTGAACAAGCTGAAGCTATGAATACTTTGAAGATAGCTTATCTGAGACAGCTTGATACGGCAAACTATAACATTAAGAAATGTGCAGATCTCGAGCTTGAGTTGGCAACACAAAAGATAGAGACTGAGAAAGTTAAAAAGTTATTAAACAGTTACTCATGTTCTTCTTTTGTTGTTGACAGGATTTATCCCGTAGTGGAGAATTTGAAGACATTTGAAGAAATGAAAATGTCTGAAGAAGAGAAAACTGTGACAAAAGATGAAGTGAAGATTTCTGGTAAGAAACCAAGTGTGGACTACACTAGATGTCCGCCCCCGGTCGAAAATGGATTTTTACCTCGAAATCCAAATTCCGAAAGAGTCGAAAAGGCAATAAACTTACAATGGGAGTCTGGGCCGTCGGATAACTTGCCAGAAAATATTGATGTTACGTACACGTCGTCCGATACTGATCATGAGTCAAAATTGATAAAAAGTGTGGTCGATCAGGTGTTAGACAAAGATGACATAGAGGAGTCAAAACCAGAGTCCAAATCCAAGTCAAAGTCTGAGTCCGATACATCAAAGTCAACAGTCACAAAGGACAAACGGGTTTATGATAAAGAGTTTTTGATATCAAAATCTAATTTGAATGATGAATCATTTAAAGTGGCATATACTTTGAAAGATTCTGACAAATTATATTCTGATGAAGATTTTCCAATAAGAAGTGTTAGATTTGAAATGATTCAAAAGGTTTTCAAAATCACAGAAATTAATATTTCTGAAATAAAAGATTTAAATCTTAATGGAAAACCTAAGCAATACACTTCAAGAGATCAACAAAGATTTAACAAGAAAATGGGTTACAATTATGGTTACAGTTTCCAAAAGAAACCAAACCATAATCGTAATTTCAAAAAGAAAGGATTAGGTTTTGTACCACCGAAAAACTATAAAAATGAAAAATTTTCTAAACCAAAAACTGTGTTTGTTTCAGGAAATTTTTTGAATGATGAGAAAGAGCAAGCATTCAGAAAGCAGACAAATCAAGAATTCCTTGCCAAGAAGCAAGAAGAGTTGAAGAAGAATGTTGTTTCAAAGAAGATAGAAACCAGAACCTGTTTTCAGTGCAAGATTGCTGGTCATGTTGCTAGGAATTGTTCGAAAACATTTAAACCAAAAACTGAAGTATCTGGTAAACTGAAAGGAAAAGTTGTCGAGAAAACTGAACTTTCAACCCGAAAGTTCACAGGCTTTGAAAATTCGACCTTTGAGATTGGTGAATGTTCAAAGAATGTGGTTAAAAGAAAAGAAAATCTGATAAATCAAAAATGGGTTGTTAAGGGTTCAAGAAACAGTTCTGGTGATGATTCTGATTCCACAAAATCAGAGGAGCCACATGTTGAGAAAAAGGTTGAGAAATCAGTTCCAACTATGAACAATGAAAATTTTCCATCTTTGAGTGCTGAAAATTTTAAAAAGAAAGTTGGGAAAGTTGAAATTTCAAATCAATTTTATTCTGACAAGAAGAAATTTGATGTTGATAAAGCTTTCAACGGAACAGTGAAACACATTTTTGGCAAAATGATCAATGGTAAGGCCAAAAGTGTTAAAGAATTTTATGCTGCCAAAAGAGGAGGTCACAGGTTCGCTGTAAGTAAAAATGAAGAAGAGGTTGTTACACCCAAGGAAGGTCAGGCTTGGGTGGACATATTTTTCAAAGAGTAAAAACCTGACTTGCCGGAGATCCCAAGTTGGTAATCGTGGATCATGAATCGGCATCATTCTTATGTTGTTTGTTTGAAAATTGAAAATTTTTGAGAATTTTTGCAGGAATTGCCGGAACTCCCAGGTTTTAAGCGAGGAGTAGGAATCGGCACCTTGAGAATTCAACTAACAGATGATGTTTGGTTGAAAATGCTAGATTGTAATTGATTTTACAAGTGGTAAATCAGGGACATTAAGTTGTATCTGATTTTCTACAAGTGGTTGAAAAACAATGTGATGAACCAAATCCCTTACCTACTTATGGTTTTACAAAATCAACAAAACTTATTTTCCGGAAAAACCATTTGATTAAAACAAACTTAAGTGTTTTGAAATCGATGGGAAAATAGTTTGTTGTGAGGGGGAGTTCTGATTGTTTATGCCAAGTGGATGGCGAATTGAGGCAATTCGATATCAGTTGTCATGTTTGTGTACAGTTTATTTTCAAATTTCCTAAAATGTGTTTGCATTTTAGGGGGAGTAAGTAAAATTTAGAAAATCCAAAAACATTTGAAAAATTTGAAAAAGTCAAAAACATGATAAAATGAAAAATGAGTTTTTGTTGCATAAAAGAGGAAATGATAGTACATCAGTGGACGATCACAACATGCTAAAGAATTGGTAAGATAAAATGTGATAAACGGTCTCACTGATGATGTGCCAGTAGGTTTTTGCACATTTAGTAGATTGTGACGAGATATAAACCTAAATTTCAAACTTGCTTATTCTGTGGGTTAACACAAACTTGGATATATAGGTAACCCCTGAAATCTTGTTTGAAAGGTCCCTTATTCTGAGATACTAGGTCTTTATACTCAGTGATATCTGGGGTATTATCCCGGGACTTCTGATTTTGCGGAAGCAATGGCCTAGTCCCCGGAGAATACTTTACATTTGCTTGAAAAATAGCACCACCCTCAGCTAAAAAATGATGAAACATTGAATAATGTTAATCATGGCTGTTGTAATTCAAAAGATCCTCTAAAGGGGACACACCTAAAAGTCAACTAGGCTCTCTGCTGAACGGAAGTTCTGACCTGAGCTATCACGGTTGCATAATTTATTCCCCTTACAGATATCATCTGTGGTATACTTACCTGTAAGACTGAATATTGGGATCTGGATACGAGAGTATATTCAAGTAGTGGGACACACGGATAAGTTCAAGTGCTTAAAACATTAATATCGTATCTCGGATCAATTGAACTTTGTGTGAAAATTTAAGTGGACAAATATACTGACAATCTAAGTGAATCGTTTAAAACTTAAAATGAAATGAAGCTTAACGGTGTTGGTGATTTGTATCAAAAACTGATATGATCCTCTTGCACGAACTCACAAAAATATTGTTTGTAAATATTTCATTTTCTGTATTTCTATTTCAGTCAAAAATCCAAAAAGATTTTAGTGTGTTTTAGCATAAAGTTTGAAAAATTTAAAAAGATTTTCGACAACTGGTGTTGAAGAGCTGATTTTCAAAATTCCAAGTGCTAAACATGATGAACAAATGGTTTGGGTGAAAGTGTTTGAAGAATGTTGAATTGAAATGAAAAAATGTTTTGAAATATAAATGTTATTCCTGCAAGTGGTAAATTAGATTTGAAAATCTTATCTACAAAATGGTTATCAGAAAATTTATTTTTGGGTAGAGTTTTTTTTGCAGGTTAGCCAGGTTCCGAAACCTGAGTTTGATAGAGTGCCAGATTACGATCTAAGAACCTGTGAAAAGTGAATTCCAGACTACGATCCCAGCAGATTGAGAGGGGGAGTCTGAAGACACCATGATATTCAACATTTGAGAGAGAGGAGTTTGTTGAAGATAAAGATAGAGAATGAGGATTCTTGCAATGACAAATACTTCAGAGGAAGATCAAAGACTGATAAAGACTGAAGATTGAGAAGACTCGACACTTAAGACTCGTCAACATCTGAGGGGGAGTCTGTTGGTGCACACATCTGTCGTCTTCGTCTTGTATCGAGTCTCGGTTCGGTGTGGAGCTAATCAAGACATGATGTCATGATGACATCATCTAGATGACATCATTGATGACATCACATCACAAAAGGACAAAAGTGAAATGCTTAAAGATGAAATCAGATTATGTTTGCATGAGGTTCGCTTCAAGACAAAAAGTTCATATTGAAAGTTTCGCTTGAAAGAAAATGCAAGGGATTTCGCTTGAAGCTTCAAGCGAAATCATGCTTCTTATATATAGGCTAGTTGAGGTTCAGTTGTAATAGTTCGAAAACTTTTCTGAGATTCTTCCGGTGAGCCACGAAGTGCTGCCGAAGTGTTGTTAGGTCTGTAATCGCATTCGTTATCAATACAACAACAGTTTAAAGTGAAATCTCGCTGAATTGAACTCGGTTTGTTCGTTTCCGCCGCTCAAACTGAGATAAACTCTTCTGAATGACTCGTTTGGGTCTGCAAACGATCCTACACTTTCATGTTGGCGAAGGTAAACTGTGAAATGCTAAAAGGTTTGTTCAATATCAATGCGACCATCAACCCCACAAGATCATTTCCTGCCTTATCATAACCTGCCCGGCTTTTGCTTAAACATTGAATTAGTACATACAGCAGGAACTTGTACTGTAGTGGCAAATTAGCTTTGTTTATTTGCCCAGAAAAGATATCGCCAGTGTACTTCATTCTCAGTAGGCATCCACGCGTGCACATGATCGGAATGGAGAATGGAGCATTTGCGTCATCTTGAAGCTCCAAGACAGTGTTTAAAATCTCTGGTGATACATCTACATTCAACTGATGAACCTGCCCTTGTATAACTTCCTTCCCGTCAACTTCTATGATTTTCGCAGTTTCCCAGAAAGCTTTAATAAGTGACTTATACACAGGTGTTGAAAATGTAACAGCCTTGTTAATATGAGATTCCCTGAGCCATTGCATAATCTCCTTGTAACCGTCAACTTTTCCTTCAGGATCTAAGAAAGCAACCATATTGTGTCGAGGTTCGGACATTATTTGTTCTTCTGTTTTGTCCATTTTCTTTGTGGCTTTGCGCTTTTGAGCTTTCGGAGCCATTCTGTGTATAAAACATACTCGTAATGAGACCAAAGCATATAACACTTAAATAATACATATATGTATACACATTTTATGTTCACTGTAAACATTAGTCATGTATAAATATACCCACTATATAAGAGTTACAATTTTTGACAAAAACAATGAAATTTTCTAAGTGTTGAGTAACAAAGAAAAGTTCACAGTGACGAAGGTTTATTCCTCATGACGAAATTTGATCCCCTTTGACGAAGGTTAAAACTTAAAAAATGATGAAGGTTTAATGGTCAAACAGTTAGCTAAAGTTCGCAGTGCACAATTATGGGGAACTTTAAACTTATGAGGAAGTTTAAATTATGAGGAAGTTTAAACTTCGTCAAAAATAGAAAAAAATAGGGTTTGTCATCTGGTTAAAACCCAGTTGATTCCTTGTCAAATTTTATCACCAAAAAGAGGATCTCAGAACCCATACATTTAACCAAAACTCCTATTGTTTAATGAAACAACTTTAAATCAAACAATAACCATACCCATTTCCAGTCTTAATCAAAAACACCTGAAACCCATTCACCCTTGTTTAAAAAGATTTTACATGTTCAATCAAAACAGAGATGTATACCAGCCATTTCCAATCGAAATCAAAAATCAAACACATGGCTTCAAACATCTACAATCCCCAAACCCTAAACCCCTGTTTGATGCTCGAATCAAAAACCCAGTTAAATCAGTCATCGAACCAAAACCTATGATGAAAATATCTACACACAACATATGATACATGCACAATCTAAACAAAAAAAATGACATAACAAGGTATACGCAGACATATATTCAGATATAACCATGGGCGGATCTTAGTGGAGCCGTGGCAGGGCCACGGCCCTGGCAAGTTTTTCGGCCGTAGTGCTAATTTTCCGCATTTCGATCGAAATTTTGTATATATACTATGTTCGGCCCTGGCAAGTTTTTCGGCCGTAGTGCTAATTTTAGTGTCCGTGTCTTTCGGCCCTGGCAGGTTCAACGGGCAAGATCCGCCACTGGATATAACATCAATACAGAAGTGAAAAAGGATTCCATATGTCAATCGGACAAAGAACAGAGGATTTATACAAGTTCCGATCAGTTTTTGATTCATTTTAATACCTCAAATCTTTACAATAGACAAGGTAAAGCAAGATGTGGTTCGTCGGTTGGGAGTTGCAGCGGAGAAGATGGATGAACAGTAAGGGGTTTCTGATGAACAGTAGGTCGGTTGGAGAGAGGTTTTGAAAAAGTGAGAACAAAATAAAGCACAGGGTCCCCTTTATATCTTCTGGACCCACGCGGAAGGTTAAAAAGGTCTCGAGGAAGGTTAAAAGGCAGCGGCAAAGGATAATTGTCTGGTGGGGAAGGTTAATGTGTGGGGAACTTTAAAGATGGACTTGAAGGCGGCGAAGGTTAAACATGTGCGGAAGGTTGATGTTTGGGGAAGATTAAAAGGGTGGGGAAGGTTGATGTTTGGGGAAGGTTAAAAGCAACGAAGGTTAAACATGGTCTGATGGTTTAAACATTGGGCTGGGCTCGACGATTTAAACAATCGCGAAGATTAAGTTGGGCTCGAGGTTGAAATGGGCCGACAAAGGTTAAATTGGTCCGATGAGGATCTTTTGGATCCTTGGTTTGGGCTTGTTACATTTGGCCCAAATCCAATTAAAAAAAAAACAATTTTGATTAATTTTCAACAGATTTTTCATTTTGTTAGATTTTTAAATTTGCAAAAAGGACATTTTATGAAGTGAAAACGCAATCAATTCGGTTTCAGGCTTTTCGGCATAAAACTTCGAGTTACCACTCCGGCTAATCAAAATGAGATCTACAACTTACACTACCACATAAATTTAAAATGCGAAAAATTAACGAAAGACAATAACATAAAGAAACTGTACAATGAACAATCTTTTTGCGAGTTTCAAGGTAAGAGAATCATTACCAGCTTACGGTCTTTGTCAAAATGGTTTCTGATTTATGTTTAAAGCTTTAGATAAGTATCCTACCACAATTATCGGTATTGTTATCCACATAAGCTCAACTTATCAGATGTAATCACAATTAGGAGATATGATTTACGGTAAGGGTTATACTTACTTGTCGGTGTTCATCCACTCACGACACATTCCCGTATCAAAGTATGCACGAGAGTTCATCTTACCGGTGAGTATACCGCTTATCATCCGTTTAACCGTATAAAAGATGTGAGAAACTCACTTATTTAGTTTGAAAACAAGCCCTATGTGATAGAATCATTTATTGATGAGGAACTTGATTTTCAGATGCATGAACGGCACTAGAGCAAGTCCGTGAACAGGTCAGTACTTTCGTACAGCAAAGAGACGAACTTGACTCCCGGATAAATGTGATATATTATCACTTGTTTTGTTGGACATGTGATTGTTGATCACTTATTGAGGTCGAATGCAATATGTACATGTATGTATAGTATCATGGAAGATCTAGACTTCGTCTCCGTTTGTTTCGGTAAAAGAAACAACCATGATACCCAGATGATAAGACAGCATAAAGACCGAATATCTTAGAACCTCGGGAATCAATCAAACGAAATTTCGGTACCAAGACCATATGCCAATGAATGGTTCCCACCTGACTTGAAGTCTGTTAGGTTTATATCATCCTGCACATTTTAGTCTGATTGTGAGCCTACCGATACATCGTTAGTAAAGCTACTTATCATTTTTCAATTTTTCTTTTTCTTTTGACCATATTGACAGACCACACCAGTGTATATCATCACTTTCCCTTCTTTTCTCCAAGAAACTCATTTTTGGTTTTCTATTGTTTTTGAATTTTTGAAATTTTTTTTAAAACTTAAAGACAGAAAGTAAACGACATATTTTTGGATTTTTGAATTTTTAACATGTTTTTGTATTTTCTGAAATTTCTCCTCCCAAAATGCGAAAAGATAAGTAAACTGAAAATCTTTTTGGATTTTTGACACTAGAAGGAAATATTTACAAAAACGATCAGCCGAACGAAGTTTACTCTTGTTTCACCTTAATACCATTGACCAACAAAAGATAGTCAAAACGAGATTTGTCAAAAGCTTTTGTAAAAAGGTCAGCACGCTGTTCATCAGTGTGGATTTTAACAACATCGATTAATCTTTTGTCAAAACAATCACGTATGAAGTGATATTTAATTTCGATGTGCTTGGTCTTGGAGTGTTGGACAGGATTTCTAGTGATGGATAAAGCAGCATTATTATCAACAAAAATAGAGGTAGAGAGGAATTCAAAACCTTAGTCGCGCATTTGTTGCTGAATCCACAGCACTTGAGAGCAACAACTTGAAGCAGCAATGTATTCAGCTTCACAAGTTGATGTAGTGACACAAGTTTGCTTCTTGCACTGCCACGTGACTAGGCGACTTCCCAAGAATTGACATCCAGCCGTTGTGGATTTTCCATCTATTTTGCATCCGCCGAAATCTGAATCACTAAAAGCAACCAAGTCAAAACTATCATCCTTAGGATACCAGAGATCGGTGTCCGGGCAACCCTTCAGATAGCGAAAAATCCTTTTAACAGCTCCAAGATGAGATGCTTTTGGGTTGGCTTGATATCTTGCAAACAGGCACGTTGGATACATGATGTCAGGCCTCGATGCTGTGAGATACATGAGAGATCCGATCATAGCCCGATAATAAGAAGAGTTGACACTTTCACCCTTCAAGTCCGGAGTAATCCCGTGATTAGTCGGAAGTGGGGTACCAGTGGGCGTTGCTTCAGACTTCTGGAATCGGCTCAAGATGTCACCAACATATTTAGTCTGATGGATGAATATCCCAGACTCAGTTTGTTGAACTTGTAGGCCCAAAAAGAAATTCATCTCTCCCATTGCGCTCATTTCGAACTTCTCCTGCATAACAAGTTCAAATTGCCTGCACAAAGCATCGTTAGTAGAACCAAATATGATATCATCAACGTATACCTGTACCAACAAAAGATCTCCATCCTTTTCCTTGATGAAAAGAGTAGAGTCGATAAGACCCCGTCGAAAACCGTTCTCCAGCAGATAAGTAGATAAAGTTGCATACCAAGCCCTCGGTGCTTGATGTAACCCGTAGAGAGCTTTGTTGAGCAACCAAACCCGATCGGGATGGATAGGATCTTCGAAACCTGGAGGTTGTTCGACATACACCTCTTCTTCAACAATACCATGTAAGAATGCGCTTTTGACGTCCATCTGATAGACTTTGAATCCTTTAAAAGAAGCATAAGCTAGAAAGATCCGAATAGCCTCCAGACGAGCAACTGGTGCATAAACCTCGTTGTAATCAATGCCTTCAATTTGACGAAAGCCCTGAACAACCAATCTCGCCTTGTTGCGAATGACCACTCCACGATCATCCTTTTTGAACTTGTAAACCCAACGGGTGCCAATTTTCTTGTAGTTGTCGGGTTTTTCAACAACTCTCCAAACACCCAGTTTCTGGAACTGTTGTACTTCCTCTTGCATTGCTTCAACCCAAGAATTATCCTTTAAGGATTCTTTCCAAGATTTCGGTTCTTCTTGTGAAACGTAACACGCGAAGGACCAATCATTTTGAAGACCAGATTCTCTGATGGCTGAATACAAACCAGCATTCTGGTTGTTTCTCAGCTGATTACGCGTCTGCACCCCGCGTTGGACATCTCCTCTGATATTCTGCTGTTGATGGGTATCGTGAATCCTCATTTCAGGATTTTCAGGAACACGAGCATTAACACCCAAGTTGTTAATATTAAGATCAACAACCAACTCCACACCAGGAATATGCGTGGAAGTGGATGCATTTCCTTCAGCAGTATCAACATTCTGCACATGAGGAGATTCAATAGAAGTACCCTGAACAGGAGCAACTGGAGCTGAAGTGCCTTCCGTCGCATCAAGATATTCATCATCTTCTGATGACTCATTGTACTCAGTAGCATCTTCAAATACCTCATTTTGAACTGTGTTGTTAACCGAATTAGAACCTTGGGGGTTAACAATAACAGGTCTAACCAATGGTGAGTCCGCAGCGTTGTCACTATCAAATATCATTCTAGCAGCTGCAGAATCTTCGTCAAAAGTTGGCAGATTAAAGGAGTCGAATAGCCCATCGTAGTCGAACATCCAAGGATCACCCGGAGCCCTAACAGGACTTGTATACCTTTGAACCCTTACTTCACTCCATAGCTCAATCTTTTTGGTAGCCAGATTCCATACGCGAAAATTCAGAGTAGCATATCCAAGGAAGAAACCCTCGATAGCTTTCGCGCCAAACTTTCCATCCGGCTCAATCATAGTGCATGGACCGCCAAAAGGTTCTAGAAATGAAAGATCCGGTTTCCTTTTCTGTAGAAGTTCGAAACAAGTCTTGCCATGTCTCTTAACTGTAAGAACTCGGTTTAATGTGTAGCAAGCAGTCGACACAGCCTCCCCCCAGAACTGAACAGGAAGCTCCGACTCTACCAACATCGTTCTTGCAGTTTCAATTATCGTCCGATTCTTCCTCTCCGCGACACCGTTTTGTTGTGGAGTGTATCGAGAATTGTATTCATGAAGAATACCCTTAGAAGTACAGAACTCATCCATCACATGGTTCTTGAACTCAGTTCCATTGTCGCTTCTGATCCTCTTAACTTTCAACGTGTAGAGATTTTCCAACATTGTAAGAAGATCCTTGAGGATGCCAGGAGTATCACTCTTGTGTGCCATAAAAGCTACCCAAGAAAATCTAGAATAATCATCAGTAACCACTAAACAATAAACATCCCTGAATGTTGTGTTGTGTCTCATAGGTCCAAAGAGGTCCATATGAAGACGTTCGAGAGGCATGCTAACAGTGTTGATCTTCTTCAGAGGGTGAGACTTCTTCGTTTGTTTCCCTTTCTGGCACGAAACACAGATATCTTGTAGATGAAAACTTCTCACAGGCACACCATTCACAAGATTGTTTTTCACCAAATGGTTCATTTTTCTTAAATGAATGTGCCCCATTCTTCTATGCCAAGATATAGACTCCTTCTCCGTGGCTTTTGAGACAAAACATGAGACTTGTGCAGAAGTCGTAATCGCTTGGCTCATATCAAGAATATAAAGATCATTAACTCTTGGAGCCGATAAAAGAATCCATTCTTCTGGAATTTTGAAACCAGGTTTCAGCACATAACAATCGGCATCATCAAAATGCACGGTGAACTTTTTATCGCAGATCTGCGACACACTGAGAAGATTATGATCAATTTGTCGAACATAATTGATCTTTTCGAAACACACAACACCATTGGAGATCATTCCCTCTCAAGTGATGTATCCGCCTTTGTCTCCAGCAAACGCGACATAGCCTCCTCTAATATTTCTCACATCATATAGAAGCCGTAAGTCGCCTGTCATGTGCCTAGATGCTCCACTATCAACAATCCAATGACTATTAATAGTTCCTCCTGGAACACCCTGCACATATCATCAATGATCAGTTGAGAATGGGGACCCAAGCCTTAGTGGTCTTGTGTCGTCCCTGAGCATCACAAAAGATGATCTCGATTTCTTGATGATTTTGTAACACAACATCTCCCCCTGAATTTTCACCCGTCTTAGGTTTCCAAGTTTGATTTGCTTTACCAGATACATTTTTATGAACAGATTCTAAAACTTCTGGTTTTAAAAATTGTGAAGAACTTGGTTCCCTGTTGACCGTTTTGACTTCAGATTTTAAAGCCTTTTCAACAGCTTTAACGTTTTGACGTCGTTGTTTCGTTTCTTGTTCCTTAACAGTTCTTTTATCATGTTTTGGTGAAACGGGACGACATTGAGGGTGAACCTTTTCAGGTGGTGCTTTCTCAACAAATTTATCTTTTGGAGTGTTTGAGCAGTTCTTAATGATATGCCCAAACTCCCCACATTTAAAACATGTTCTCCTTTCCACAAACTTAGGAGAATCCGATCGACCAACAGATGTCGAACCCATAGAACCCGAGGTACTTGCTTTTTCATCACACCCGTTTGAATGTTGAGTGTAATTGTTTTGGCTATCACGTTTTAAAATTTTGACTTGTTGTACAAAATCGGTGTTTAACTTGTTTTCAAAAGTCTCAATTTTATCCGTACCCTTCGATTCTACAAATTTGACATTACTGTTTTTCTTCTGATAACGAGCTCCTTTTGTTTCAAATTTAGATTGAGAAATATTAGGCTTTTGAGCTCGCTTTTCTGATTGTTTACCCTTAGCAGCAATAGGTTGTTGCTTTGTTGGTGAACATCAATTGTGTGATCAAGCACAAATCAGGAGTTAGAATAACTCTCCAACTTTTGCTTGATTGCATCATGCTCGCATTTGGCAATGGCTAATTCCTTTTTGGCTTCCTCAACAATGTTAATGTAATTGTTAATACTAACTTGTTTATGGTAAACAGTTTTGGTCACTTCGGAAACACTTTTCTTTAAGGTTTCAATTACAGATTTAAAATCCTTTTCGTTTCTAGCCAGAGCCATATTCGCCTCTTTGCACTTAGACATTTCAACAACCAAACTTTGATTATGACTATGAAGCTTTTCAGATTCAAGCTTCAAATCAGCACAATCATTACAAACACTAGGAGCAGGAGTTTCAGAATTTACCTGACTCGTGGAGGCTGAGATATTCGCCATAAAAGCAGTCTAATAAGAAAAAGATCCGTCTTCAGAAAAGAACTTCTCCATTTCTTCAGATGCTACAGCAGCCTTCTTAATCAGAATTGATTTCTGACACTTCAACTCCTCTGCTTCATTCAACAAGTCATCAAGATCAGAACTTGTTTCTTCCTTCACATCAGATTCAGACTGATAATCGCCTGAAGTAGAACTTTCTTCATCAGAACTCCCGGTATAACCCGAACTGTCGTCACTTTCAGAAAATTCTTCCTTATGAATGTACTTGATGTGATTGATGATCTTTGCATAACACGCTGTTCCTCCTTTATCTTGATCACCTTCCCCAAGTTGTAAAGACCAATTAAACCCTTCATCAGCTTGAACGGTCAATGCTCGATTGGTGTTTGATGGTCCAGATTGGTTCTGGTTCTGATTGTTCTTCACAGCTATCATCCTTCTTTCATGATTGTCTTGATTGTCATTGACATTTGAAGTACTCGTCTGATTTCTGAATGGGTTCTGATTGCCTTGTTTGCTTGGTCAGGTGCACTCACGTTTGAAGTGACCCTTTTCGCCACAATTGAAACATGTAACCGCTTCTTTATCAAATCCGTACTTCGTATCTTGTTTACTTTCCAAAGAACTTCTTCCTGTTCGAACCATAAAGTCCTTCGCCCTTCTAACAGCACTTGCGAAAGCCCACTTTATATCCATCAACTCCATTTCATCACGGTTGATTTGTAAGTAATCTTCGTTGGTCAAACTAATGTTTCCAATTTGACCTGCGACCAAACCGCAGTAAGCACTGACCATAGTATTAATGAGTTCCATATGTTCCTTTGCTACTTCAATGCTAACATTTGAGAGGTTTGATGTATCAACTTTGACTGTGTTAGGGTTTAGGGGTGGAGGATTGTTGGTATAATGAGCTTGCTGTTGTTGTGGTAGGACTTGTTGTTGTTGTGGTAGGGCTTGTTGTTGTTGTGGTTGGGCTTGAGGTTGGGGTATAGATTGTGACATGTAAGCCTTTTGATTCCACTGTTGTTGAGTACTGGTAACTTGAGGTGGAGGTTGAGATTGTGACATGTAAGCACTTTGATTCCACTGTGGAAACGGTGATGAGCTTGTATTGGACACAAACGCCGTTTGAAGCTTCGGTTGCTGAATGGAACTAGAACTAGCTGAAGGACCAAAACCAGGCAAATACATTTCTGTGTTTTGAGGAGGTGGAATCATTTTAGCTTTCCGAATTTCCTCTTCGTTCTTGTGCTCCAACTTCTAAATGAATTCATAAAGACTGACATTGGCTGCATCCAGAGCGCCCGTATGCTTTAGAAGCTCAATGAATGAGCTCCACTTTGGAGGTAGAGCATCAACAAATCGTGCAACCATTTCTGGATGAGTTGCAGCAACATTATAAGAACTCATTTCACTAATCAAATGATAAAAACGAGAAGTCATATCATTTAGATTTTCATTATCCAAGAATCGAAATGATTCAAACTCTTTTTTAATAAATCATGGCGTGTCTTTCTAGAAGCTGCATTTCCTTCTCCTCTCGCTACCAATGCATCCCATAACCCTTTCGTGTCGTCACAGTAAGAGAATTGATGATAGATTTCTTTGTGAAGCGCTTGTGTAAGAATAGCAAATGACTTTTTCTCTAAGTCATAGGCTTTCTTGTCATCTTCAAGCATATTAGTAAAACCCGTTGCAGTTGATGCTGCTTCTTCGAGGGCATTGTTGCGTGGAGTAATGAAGCACCTCCAAAGATCGGTGCTTTGCCCTTGAACGTATGTGGTGAAACGACCTTTCCATGTCGGAAATTCATTCATGTAATTCAATTTTGGCGGGCGATTGTTGCTACCCGTCTCACTCTCACTAAGCAAAAGATTTTGGATGCTCTGATTTTGATTCGACACCATTGCCCATTGACTTGCACTAATAGATTGTTGTTGTTGAGGTATGGTATTCCTTAAATATTCGGCCATCGAAGTCGGTTTTTGAACTGGTTGTGAGTCCGTACTCCAATCCCACGGATTCGTACAACTCATGTTTGATATATGAACAATTGTACCTGATAAACCACTTGAAAACACAAAGTTAGAACACTTTTGTAAAGCTACTGTGTAAAAAGGACAAGTTAATGCGACGAAGATTGAGGTGGCGAAGATTAAGAGAGTGGGACGAAGGTATAAAGTGTGACGAAGGATGTGTATGACGAAGGTTTTTTTTTTTAAATAAATTGTTTGACGAAGGTTGAAGGTTGTTGTGTAGAAGGTTATAATGACGAGGAAGGTTGAATAACGAGGAAGGTTTAAATGTGAGGAAGGTTGAGTAACGAGGAAGGTTGAAATGTGAGGAAGGTTGAAATGTGAGGAAGGTTAAGTAACGAGGAAGGTTGAAATGTGAGGAAGGTTGAAATGTGAGGAAGGTTAAATTGTGAGGAAATGTGAGGAAGGTTAAATTGTGAGGAAGGTTAAATTGTGAGGAAGGTTGAGATGATGTGTCTGACGAAGGTTACCAGTAGAGATATTTTCACACACACTTAAATCTTATCCCTGACAAAGTTGGTGACACAATTTCAACAACCCATGCTTTTCTGATTTTCGAAGACTCTTTTTCTCAGAAACTAATCATCACACAAATACACCTTTTTCAACTTAATATATTATAATCAATTAACACTTTAATTCAACTCAAAATTCAGATCAAACACACAGATATATTCAAGAACAGTTTGAACAAATGAAGAACACTTAGCAGATCAGACGAACTCGATGAATATTCCGGCCAACTTTCACCGGAAAATTTTCCGAGCACTATTTTGCTTACACTTTCAACCAAAAACCAAAAGCTAACATGCACACATGTAATATATCAAGGTTTTCAATAAAAAACTATAGCAAAATAACAAGATTTTTACAGATTTTTGAACCTTTTTCAGAAAATATATAAACTTTTAAAGAACAAAATCTGAAAAATCACAAGAAACAACTTGATTAAAATCACAACAATGTTTGGTTTTAAACAAGGAAAAGAGCCGAGGCTCTGATACCACTTGTAGGTCCGTTTTTCCCGGAGGATCCGATACGTAACCTATCCTTGTTTATCACAAACACAATCGCGGGTGCGGAATCCCCGAGACGGTGCAAACCAAACAATGTGACGCGAGTAACACAACAGATAATCAAAGATTCACTTGGATTAAAAGGACGAGAACAATATCAAACATATACACACAATGTTTGACGATGAACTCTCTGGTTTCACTATGCTCTCATAACCTAACTGATAAACAACTTTGTTATATATACTGCCCATTTAGACGAACCTTCGTATGACGAAGGAATGAGTGGGGAAGGTTAAAGTTCCCCACACATTATCTTGACGAACCTTGAACTTCAAGGTTCCCCATGTATGTTCATGAGGAAGGTTAACCTTCCTCAATCACAAACAAGACAGAATATATTACAAGTGTTTATAGTGTAAGTATGATAACTAGTAAAAACACAACATCAATGCACTATTGCATTATGTTAACCATACAAATAAAGATAGACGTCATACCAAGTAGGATAGGAGGATATCCGACTAGGTAGACATGACGGAACATACAGACTCGATAACAAAAGACCGTTTAACATACAACGAAACAAGACAAGTTACAGACACAAAAATGCACTAACAGCCATTATTCGAGGTGAATGTGGCTATGTGACCATAACTAGGTAGGTGTTAATTCCTCAAAAGGGCACCTCCTAATTCTCTCGTTTGCTTAGTTAATTGTTGGGTCAAACTAATTAATTAAAAAGTCAAACGGGTCAGATTTGTAAATAATAATCAAAACTGATAATGTAGGTGTTATGAATCATATTTTGTCACTTAAATAACTTGGTAAATATTAATAGAACATGTCTAAGCATGTTTAACCCGATAATTCTGAGTTTAAGCCCGGTTCGCAACCGAAAGTCACAAAAGCTTGACTTTTGCTTTGACTTTCAGTTCTGACCCGATTAAGCTTAGTTCCTTTGTATTTTAAGCTTTCATTGTGACCATTTAATATTGTAGTATAATCCTCTGAGGTTATATTACCTGGTCACTAATTACTTTGAATCATATGTATGTTTATGTTATTATGCCCATAGTTGACAATTATGCCCTTATGATCAAAAATTTAGATTTTTGTGTAAATGGTCATGCAAATAACTTAAGTACTGATATATGAACATGTCTAAATTATTTTGACATTATATTCTGGTCTCAAATTGATGTTATGCATAATATCGTAAAATTTAGCTTTTATAAGTCTAAACTACCCTTTTATGCATAAATCATGTTTAAACATAAATTTTGACACAAAACTCTTAGTCTACTGTTATGATATCATTTTTAGGAATTTTTGGAATGATGGGTCTGATTAGATACTGGCCTTAACATTGAGTTCTCGTATAAATTCTATAATTGACGATAATACCCTTTTTGCAAATAAAATGTGTTTTATATATGATTATCATGCAACACCTTTTCCTACTGATCTAATATGATAAATAAAATATTTTGACCATCCAAGGCTGGTCAAAATATCAGATTTACATAAACATTTCAATTATCGTCAATTATCGATTTTTACGCTAATTAAGTGCATAATATGGTTTAAAACCATAATTAGCCCCCAAGACTTGTTACCTACTGAATTTATAAATAATTTTTAATATTTTTGCAGTAGGTAAAAGTTATGAACTCGGACTTCCAATTATGTCCTTAAAAGCATATGTGAAATAACCAAAATACCCTTTCGGGGTATAGTTTAGACATAAATGGTATAACACACATATGTATGATATTCTACTGTTATAACACCATAAAATAAATATGTTTACAAAATGTTTTTGACCAGAACCTTAGTTTATTTTTAAACCTCTTTTATAAATCTTAAAATAACCAAAATACCCTTACGGGACTTAATTCGGTTTTAAATACTTTTTGGGCATATATGTTGACATCCTACTGATGTCTTAACATATTTTAGGAATAATAATATTTGGAACGTGTATATGACTCATTAGGCTACTCGTTATGCATTTATGCATTCGTTTCGGTTTATGTAACTAGTTTACATAAATTAGCCGAAACGGGTCAAACCTTATCATTTAAACTTCAAATTCCAGAATGTGTTTAGTTTACCCATATTATACAAGTATTCAAACTTGTCAGGTCTAAATCACATTCCATTCCGGTCTCCGCTTAGTCTAGCGCTTCGAACCGTAAAACATCTTTGTAACTTACCGGTCTAAGTCTTTGACTTAAATAAGACCCGTTAGTATCCTAATAGGTTAATAAACCTTCCATACAGATTAAGTAGATTCGGTAGAAGATATTTGCATAAGGTCTTAGGAAATATATGACTGAGTAGCATCTTTGCACAACTAGCTCAGGTAAATACTTTTAACTTATTTTCCCTTATACGGGTTGGGATATGGTAAAATATTACCGCTTGGTCAGGTATGGAATCATTTAATCGGATTGTGATTAATAAATTACATAACCCGTTTTAATCTGTTTTGTTTGATAACATAAACATTGGGGGTTAATACGACCGTTTCCTGGATATCCTCAGCTCATTTCATTTGTAAATGGACACGACCTATGCACGGGGTGTAGGCATACACCTGACACATGCAAATGCTAAATAACCCACATGTTGGGGATAACTCCTTTGTGGGTTTTATAGTGGTGAGTCGGTTAATCATGACTGTCTTCCAAACCGGCCCCATATGTATGACAAACATGTAAATCTGTATACAAGATTTTAATAAAAATTGTCCCAAGTTATAAATGGTTTTGTGCCTTGTGCGCCTAAATCAATTTTCATAAACTCTTTTCAAATGAGTCGGTTAATTGTATTTACCAGTGAAAACTGATGTATTTTCCAAAGACTAAGTGACAGGTACCTCTCGAAATTAGGCTGGAGCTACTTGGTGTCAAATAAGAGGATCTTCCAAATCCTTAGATGCCTGAAGTCTGTTATTTCAGTTTCTTGTATTTATTTTTATGATCCACCTCTGGATCTTTATTACAACCAATCTGTATATTCTTTTATTTTGAACACTCGGACATTATGGTTTGTAATAGTAATTATCTACCAAGCCTTCCGCTGTGCTATAATATTGTGTTAATTGTCTATGATGATATCAACTACGTCACGATACTCCCCAATGGGCCCACCGGTAATATGTGGAAATATCGGGGTGTGACAGGTTGGTATCAGAGCCAACAATGAGTGAATTAAACACTAGCCTTTTGTGTTTAATCTTAATGACACAATAGCACATTCCTTAGACTTCCGAGTCTAGGCAAATGACCTAGGACTATTCTTAATTTTCCTTTGGTCGTTTATATGTTGTTTTCTTGATTTTTGGCAGGTTTTACTAATTAAAATGCCGCCAAGACTAAGAGGTCGTGGAAACGGTCCTATGCGAGGAGGACCGTCAAGTCAAGCTGGACCATCACATAGACGCACTCCATCCGCGTCATTTAGCACCTCCGATTCAAATGATGATTGGAGGCAATCTTTACAACCCGCGAGGCGATATGTCTCGCTTAGTACATCACCCTCATATCACCCTTCCTTTGGGCCACCTCAACAAGACGAGCCCCATCATTCTCAACATTCTCACCACTCTCACTACTCTCACCATTCTCACCACTCATATCACTCACTGCACTCACATTCATTTCACCATTCTGATTCCCACCATTCTTATTCATCAGGTCAATTTAACCCTAATGATTATATCAATGAACCACCGGGTTATAATCCGTTGGGCCCCGAAGATCATTTCTCGCAGAACATGGATATGGATAGTGATCCAGATCCAGCAATGCCACTGTCTGGGACGCCTAAGCATCCCATTGATATTTCCAGTGGGTCTTCTTTTGCGGGATCTCCCTATCGAGGTCCCGATACTTATAAAGAATGGTTTGGGCAATGGGATTTTGTTAACATCCCTTCTTTTCACAACACTCCACCACAACCTCCAATAGAGGAACCGCACTTCGAAGCGGTAACTCCACCGCCATTGCCAGTTGAGGAACCACCTCAACAACCTCCTGAGCCACCTAGACGAAGGAGGAACGCACGCATGTCCATGCGAGGGGGACCAAGATTTAGTTCCCCACAAGCTTCAAGCACTTACCCTCCGATCCCCGAAGATCCACAAATGGGTGGACCTTCTCACGCGGTGCCAGAAATTGATCCCCCGCCGGTTACCTTTGCACCACCGCCACCGCCAATGGGTTATGAAAACCCAATACCTACTTACCCAGGTTCGTCTGGGTATAACCCGTTTGAATATCAAGCTCCTACGGGTTATGAATACCAAGCTCCTGCCCATGATCCATATCTTGAGGCAGCTCACTTTAACGCTCTTTATCCCTCACCGTTTCCTCCAGCATACCCAACTGGGTATCCCGTGCAAGGGTATCAATACCCTCCTTACCAACAACAACCTCAACCTCCACTTCAACATTTTCAAACGCAAGAAATCTTACAAAGGTTGGACGAGGTTGAACAAAAGGCGGAGGAACGAGAAAGAAAGGCCCATAAATTCCTTAAGGGTCTTGCGAACTTCGTCAAGGGAAAGAAGAAGTAGAAGATTTTATTTTATTTTGTATTGTAATTTCAATTAAGTCCCTGTGTGGACATTTCTTTTCAGTATTAGTCCCTGCGTGGACTTGTTTCTTTTCTTTAGTCCCTGCGTGGACAATTTATTTATTTCTAAGACCCATTTAGGGTAGTTTTTGTAGTCTTTTAGTATTATTAATGGAATCTTTCTTTTGAAATTTATATATGTGTATTTTATTACATCAACATACAATTTATCATTTCAAATTTTTATTCATCTGCGTTGAAATTTCAAAAGATTTTCTTAAAGGTATAACCTAGCCACAATATCAATGGCTATGATGGTATAACCCTCTTAAGACAATAATTCCTTGTTAACATCTAAAAACATGTTAACATTCCTGGTAGTGTGACTTGAGAAATCACACCAGCCTTCAAAGTGTTTGGATCTTTCCAAGCCACCTTCATGGCCTAAATGATCAATGTGAATCATGGCTATTAACATCAAATATGATATCCTTACAAAAACATCCATTTGAGGTGTTATGCCTATGGGCCAATGTATAATTCTGACAAAGATAGTTTTATTTTATAACTACTTGTCCAAAAGGTGATGAACTATGTTCGACCCTTAAAATCTCTGATCCAAAAGATCATTGATTATATTTAAATTGTCCTAGTGACAAGGCCTTTTGTGCCATCTAAATGTCCTTCGAGACGAGCCTTTGTGCTATATGAAAATATCTATACAACATTGACAGTTGTGACTTATGTCTCCTGTGTGATAAATATAAAGGATTATATCCTACTTGATTGCCAATAATGGTTCATTTGCAACCTAGGCAAATCATAATCAAATAAATTTTGACTTATTATCTAAAATGGTCTATATGGTTTATTAATACCATGGTCGTCTAATCATCAAATACGATGATTCATTATATAATCATAACAAATCATTATTGTTTGATTTTAGTATTCAAATCATGGCTGGTTCAGATGAAGTTAATAGTCATCCAGTCAAAGGAAACAATAATACGAGAATATATGTTACTGGCGCTGAACTTCAAGCCATGATAAACACAGCAGTTGCTCAAGCTGTGAACAATATGTTTAAAGAACCGAGTAATGTTCGGTCCAAAACTCATACAAAGTCCCTATCGAAATCGCATACATTGAAAAAGGATGAATCTCAACATTCATCCAATCAGAAGAGTGAACCTCAGAGGCAAATTGTCTTTGATCAGGCTCCCAGGTACAACAAGGGTTGTACTTACAAATATTTCGTCTCTTGTAAACCAAGAGATTTCACGGGTGAAAAGGGAGGTATCGATTGTATGAAGTGGTTGGACGAAATGGAAACTATTATTGATATCAGCGGGTGTGCCAAGGAGGAAATTGTAAAATTTGTATCTCAGTCCTTCAAAGGCGATGCCCTAACTTGGTGGAAAGCCTTGGTGCAATCCACAGGAAAGGTTCCTCTGTATAACCTTTCTTGGAATCAATTTGTTGAACTTATGAAAGACACTTACTGTCCACAGCATGAGGTGGAAAGGGTGGAGACTGACTTCCTCACTCTGGTTATGAAAGATTTGGATTGCTGGTCTTATGTGACAAGTTTTAATTCAATGTCTCGACTCATCCCATATCTAGTCACCCCAGAGCCTAAACGCATTGCGCGTTTTATTGGTGGTCTAGCCCATGAAATCAAGGGAAATGTCAAGGCTTCTAAGCCTGCTACATATAGATCGGCTGTAGACCTATCATTGTCACTTACTCTCGATGTTATAAGGAGTAGGTCAAAGAAGACCACCGAGGAAGGGAAGAGGAAGAGGGAGGATGACCAGTCCCACCAGTCGAATAAAAAGAAGAAAGGCAACTCTGGTTTCATGAAAGGTCAGTCTGGAGACAAGCCTAGGTGCAAGGTTTGTGACAAGAAGCACTTTGGGAAGTGCAATCAGGATCCACAAGCTAAGCCTTGTGGAATCTGCAAAAAGAAAGGGCACAAAACTTTGGAGTGCCGGAAAATAAAGGATGCAACCTGTTATGGTCGCAATGAAAAAGGGCACAATAAGACTAATTGCCCTAAAAATGCCAAGAAGCCTGATGAGGCAAAGAAAACCAATGCAAGGGTTTTTCAGATGAACGCTAGGGAGGCGGTGAATGATGACAATGTTATAACAGGTACCTTCCTCATTAATGATATTTATGCTAGAGTTTTATTTGATTCAGGTGCTGAAAAGTCATTTGTAGATCATAAGTTTAGTAAATTGCTGAATTTGCCTATTAAAACTCTAGACATTAAATATGAGGTAGAACTCGCAGATGGTACCTTAGAAACCCGCTTCAACTCTTCTTGATGGATGCTTTATATCCATTAAGAATCATTCTATCCCGCTATCTCTTTTGCCAATGAAATTGGCAGGGTTTGATGTAGTTTTAGGCATGGATTAGTTTTCGCATAACCAAGCCCAAATTTCCTGCGATAAGAAATTAGTTAACATCAAAACCCCCTCTGGTGAGAGGATCACCATTCATGGAGATACACACTATGGGTTTCCTGACAATGTGTCTATACTTAAAGCATCCAAGTGTCTGAAGAACGGATGTGTCATCTACATGGCACAGGTGACAGTTGATGAACCGAAACATAAGATTGAAGACATTCCAATCATTTCTGAATACCCTGATGTCTTTCCTGATGAACTACTAGGATTACCTCTTGAGAGGCAAGTCGAATTCATGATAGACATTCTGCCAGGAGCAGCACCGCTTGCACGAGCTCCTTACCGTCTAGCACCTACGGAGATGAAAGAATTAAGAACCCAATTGGATGATTTAATGGAAAAGGGTTTTATACAACCCAACTTATCGTCTTGGGGAGCACCTATACTGTTTATAAAGAAGAAGGATGGTTCAATGCGTCTATGCATTGATTATCGTGAGTTAAACAAGGTAACAATCAAGAACCGTTATCCATTGCCCAGGATCGACGACTTGTTCGATCAACTCCAAGGGGCAAGCTTCTTCTCGAAGATTGATTTAAGATCAGGGTATCATCAAATCAAGGTTAGAACTGAAGATGTACCTAAAACCACGTTTAGAACAAGGTATGGTCACTATGAGTTCTTAGTGATGCCTTTCGGGCTCACTAATGCACCTGCAGCATTCATGGATCTCATGAATCGAGTCTGCAAGCCATACCTAGATAAGTTTGTCATTGTCTTTATAGATGATATACTTATCTATTCTCGTAATCAAGCTGATCACGAGAAAAACCTTCGGTGTATCCTAGGATTGCTACAAAAGGAGAAGCTTTATGCTAAATTCTCCAAGTGCGAATTCTGGCTTCGCGAAGTCCAATTCCTTGGACATGTTGTGAGCGAGCGTGGTATCCAAGTGGATCCCGCTAAGATAGAAGCAATCATGAACTGGGAAGCACCTAAGACACCTACAGAGATTCGCAGCATTCTGGGATTAGCAGGTTATTATAGAAGGTTCATTGAGAACTTCTCAAGAATAGCTGCACCGCTAACTAATTTAACCCGCAAAAATGTGAAGTTTGATTGGGGTCCTAAACAGCAAGAGTCTTTTGAGATCCTCAAACAGAAATTAAGCAACGCTCCAATGATGACATTGCCTGAAGGGATAGAAGAATTTGTTGTTTATTGTGATGCTTCGCACACTGGCATGGGCTGTGTGCTTATGCAGGGGGCAAGGTGATTGCCTATGCATCACGACAGTTGAAGGTGCACGAAAAGAATTACACCACCCACAATTTGGAATTGGATGCCATTGTATTTGCAATTAAGTTGTGGAGACATTACTTATATGGAACCAAATGCGTGATATATTCAGATCACAAAAGTCTCCAACACTTGTTTAATCAAAAGGATCTCAATATGAGGCAACGTCGTTGGATGGAAACCATAAATGACTACAATTGTGAAATTCGCTACCATCCTGGTAAAGTGAATGTAGTCACAGATGCATTGAGCAGAAAAGAAAGGATTAAACCTATACGGATTAATGCCAAGAGTATTGAACTTAAGAACAACTTGAATGAAAGACTGTTAGCTGTTCAAAAGGAAGCAATATTGGAAGCTAACTTTCCAAACGAGAAGTTAGGTGTAACTGCTAATCAGTTGACACCTGGCAAAGATGGAATCCTCAGATTGAATGGTAGAATCTGGGTTCCTATTCATGGAGGACTTAGAGATATAATCCTCTAGGAAGCTCATAACTCCAGATACTCAGTTCACCCTGGAGGTGACAAAATGTATCAAGATCTGAAAGCCAACTATTGGTGGATAGGTTTGAAGAAGTCCATTGCCACACATGTAGCTAAATGTCTGACATGCGCTCAGATTAAAGCTGAAAATCAAAAGCCGTCAGGTTTGCTACAACAACCAGAACTTCCCACATGGAAGCGGTAAAGGGTAACCATGGATTTTATAACCAAGTTACCTAAAACAAGGCATGGAAATGATACGATATGGGTCATAGTTGTCAGACTGACTAGGTCAGCACATTTCTTACCCATCAAGGAGACTCATAGCTCCGACAAGCTAGCTCAGTTATACGTGGATGAGATTGTATCTCTCCACGGAGTGCCAGTATCTATTATATCTGATAGAGATACTGGATACACCTCTCATTTTTGGAAAAGTTTTCAACAATTATTGGGCACTCGTTTGAATTTCAGTACTGCTTACCATCCCCAAACGGATGGACAAAGTGAGCGTACAATTCAAACATTGGAAGACATGTTTCGTGCATGCGTTATTGATTTAGGTGGTAGCTGGGATGACCACCTACCCTTGATTGAGTTCTCCTACAATAATAGTTACCATACCAGCATACAGGTCGCGCCTTTTGAGGCATTATATGGGAGGAAATGCAGAATGCCTGTTTGTTGGGCGGAAGTTGGAGAGACTCAATTATCAGGACCTGATATAGTCCTTGAAACAACGGACAAAATTGTCCAAATTTGTGAACGCCTAAAAGCTGCCAGGGATAGGCAGAAAAGCTATGCAGATAAGAGGCGAAAACCTCTAAAGTTTGAGATAGGCGAAAAAGTCTTACTAAAGGTATCACCCTGGAAAGGTGTGATGCATTTTGGTAAGAAGGGCAAGCTAAGCCCGAGGTATATCAGACCATTCAAGATCATCGAATGTGTCGGCAGTGTAGCTTATAAGCTAAACTTTCCTGAGGAGCTTAGTGGAATTCACAATGTGTTCCACATCTGTAACTTAAAGAAATGTCTAGCTGATGAATCGCTAGCAATGTCTCATAAAGACGTACAGATTGATGAAAGCCTGATGTTTGTAGAAAGACCTATATCGATCGAGGATCGACAGGTTAAGAAGAATCAACTGGAAACAAATGTGGATATTTATCTTTTATTCGATCTTCACGCTCCCAAGTGAACTCTTGTCCACGTTTAGACTCCTAACGAACCTTGACAATCGGAATGCGACTTCGCTTCAACCGTTACTCGTCACGATCCATAATTTCAACTCGTCTTTCAGCAAAATGCATAGACTCGTCGCTTTGACTATCTTCAAGTGGAACGTGCAGGTTTTCGTCCGCGAGACATTTCTTCAGATTAGAGACATTTCTTCACGCTCCCAAGTGAACTTAATTACAGGAAATCGATGCAATCTTTTCCTGTAATCTCGTAATCCCCTCCGCAAAACTATCCTTATTGTTCTATGCGTTTTGAACAACCCTTATTTTTCGTATCATTAACAAAACAAATCGGGTAGCTCTCGACTCTCCATATGTTTTTTCTATTCTTTCTTGAACAAATAGATTGATCTAAACTAATCTAGTTTTATGGATATATATGTTGGAATGGAACTGCAAATTGTACCAAGTTTTAGAAGATTAACTGGGCATTACTCTGAGAAAAATAATATGTATAAAAAAATTAGTTGGAAGTTCCCCACTGCTTGTTTGTTTAACTAAATCGGTAAGCTTCACGATCCATTCTAACTTAATCCATATTCCAATCTTGCGAATTGTTTTTGATTCTCTGTAAACAAACAAAAAAAATCAAAATGCAACTTGAGTTGAGTTATTCATGGGATGTGGATTGTGTTCTCAAGTGTTTATAAAAAGGAAGTAGATGACCTCCATCGTTTCATCAATCGTTTCAGATTTTTTCTCTTGAGACATTGGTCTTGGCTCCATCATTTAATTAATTTTAGGGTAAATTACTTTTTGAGTCTCTGTGTTTTAGTGGTTTTAACCACTTGAGTCCAAAATCAAAAAGTTTAACGACCTGAGTCATGATTTGAAAACATTTTCCCAAAATCAAAAATTTTAAATAAAGTTTTTAAATGCATTTTTGCTTAGTGTCTTAACTTAACATACCTAGTGCATGATTTGAAAACATTTTCCCGATATGCTTACAGTATGATGACAATGCATGATTAAGTATATGTTGCATTCTACCTGTTTGGTTAATATGAAACATATATATAAACATTCGTACTAGAATAGAATACCTACTACAAAATTTGTTGTATGCAAAATAAGTAGTGCTATCATTGCTATTATGAAACACGATTCGATTTGACAGGTGTTATGTTGTGACGATTTTTGTTTGATTTAGACCATAGTTTGACCTTATTATTTGTTTACCCTCGCTTAACAAGAGGAGCTATGTGGACCATGCGACGAAACTAGTAATTATGGGTGCACACTTAATTATGAGATTCGACGCATGAGAATCATAGTAAGCCTTGTTAAGTATGGTGGCATATAATCTAGAGTGATTAAGGTAACGGGAGAAGTATGATGCGATAAGAACACGGTGGATACGTCGATGGTACTTCCTATATATAAGTGTTCTTATTGTGTTATTCTTCAGAACGTTGCTAAGATCACTTGGTGATTTTATGTTATCTTGGACCATTATGTGATTATGTGCTTAATTGTTATTTATGTGGTTATTTCCGATGGATGACAACGTGTACATTCATTAACTCAAATCGAGCCGACCGGGAGTATAATATGGTGTTAAAGGTGACGATCTTGATGCCATAGGTATGTTGACCCGTCTCCTATGCATGGGATGCTCATGGTGCATTGGATGTACCTCGTGGGACGTTAGAAACCGAGTACGTGAAGGGCTTGAATGTACACCGCTTTGTTTGCTAGGAATTACACTAGGAGCTTACTATAACATAGTGCCATACTCAAACAATTTTTGAACACTGGTCAATTCACAAGTTTCAAAGGACTGAATACCTTGAGATACTTTGAATATCCCAGATCACATTTTGAATCCCCTAAAATTTCCCACACCAAATGATGCTCCGCATCTTTGGGATCTAGCAATTTGCTTATCCATCAGTTGTTCCAATTTCACTCTATGGTCTCCTTCGAATAAATTTCGGGACGAAATTTCCTGAAGTAGGGGAGAATGTGACACTTGTGCTCCGTAAACACACATGATATAGGACACTGTCTTTTATCAAAGAAATGTGTTTTGGTCTCAAAATTTTCTTTATTTTCGTTTGTCAATTTCACGTTTTGATTCTAGTTCATTTTCAAGTTTTAAATCGCTTTCTGGAAAGTTATACGCGAACTGATGCGTAAAAGTAATCAGTTTAATACGGAAAACACTCCAGAACAGTGACATAGGCTTAACATACCTTAAATAACTTTTATATAACTTAAAAATAGGTTTTGAAAGCTTTGGTGTGTCAAAAACAAGTTTCTTCACTCTCAGGGACTATTTGCATCAAACTGCGAAAGTCTGCTGATTCGTATAATAACGAACATTTCGGAACTTGATCATAAGCTAAACGTACCCTAAATATCCTTTACATAGCTTAGAAATACGCTTTGAGGGGTTCGTTATGCGAAAATATGCTTACTTGATCAATAGGGACTAAAAGCGTCAAAAACTCCGTAAGTTTGCATTTACGCGCATAACTTACGTTCTGAATATATCCGGACATCCAAAAGTTTTTGTAATCATTAAAATATTTTGTTTTAGTGTTTGGAATGTTAGAATTTGTCACAACCCGACCGCGTTAAAACAACAAAACGCGGCGGAAACGTCGGGGAGTGTCGTAACAGAATCATTGTTTCATAACACATGGATTGAAGTTCTGTTTTATTGAATTAAATGTATTACGTTGTATTCGAAATTTGAAACAAAACATGAACAATTAACTATTATTTTTATTAAGTCACTAAGGCCTCGTCCATTCCTATGTGAACATGCATCAATATCATCATCAATCATCATCAACTATAGTACCTGAAACACATGTGAAAATACGTCAGCATAAAAATGCCGGCGAGTACAAAGGTTTTATGTGGTGTCAGATTCATGGCTCGTTTACTTTTTGAAATAACTTGAACAACTTTGTTAAATGATATTAGAAAACCAGGTTTTGTAAAATGTTTGTATTGTAAATTGAAATAACCAAGTTAAAACAGATTTGTTATAATTTATAAAACCTCGATGCCATGAATCTTAACTCAAAAACATTTCTTTATGTAAACCAAGATTGTAAATCGTTTTTTTTTTTTTTTTTGAAATAAAACTCGAATGGTTTATATTGTTAGAAAAACCTTGTAATATAACTTTGTTTTGGATAACATTTGCCCAAGTGATCTAGATAACGCAATGATATATAATGTGTTAAAAGCACTTATATATAGGAAGTACCAGCGGGGTATCCACCATGCTTTTAACATATTACACCGGCCCCGTTACCTAATCACTTCTCTAACCCCAACGGTTCAAACAGTTCCAAAAGGTTCACAAGGATCAAACAGTTCCAAACGGTTCACATAAATCAAACAGTTCCAAACGTTTCACAAGGATCAAACATTTCCAAACGGTTCACATAAATCAAACAGTTCCAAACGGTTCAATCAGTTCAAATAATTCACATAGATTAAACAGTTCCAAACGGTTTCAACAGTTCAAAATGTATAACTATGTGTCCATATGCTGGATGAACGTATGCAAAAAATGTAATGAAAAACAATGTGTCATTATGCTGGATGATCATATGCAACAAAATATAATATATGAAAATCAATGTGCTAGCATGCTCAGTGAATCATACATAGCAAAACATAATGAAATCATGTACTATAAGTGTACTAATGAACATAGCAAGTATATATTATGAAAGCATGAAAAGCTTGAAAGTAACAAGTAGGCACATGTGTTTCACCCCAAAACATTTGAAAACATAAAAGAGGGGACTATGTACTCACTTGAGGATGCTTAGAAGTCTTGAATAACAACCAAGCAAAGCTAGAGGGATCACGGAATCAAACGGCACCTAATATAGGTAACTATGTAAGTAAACCGGTCCTAAATCGGAAGATCGGATAGGATGAGGTTTCATAAACCAAGTGAGTATTGGAACTCATATGATATGGTTTAACAAAGCCTACATACTAATACGAAACCTATCCTAAGTGCTTATGACCCATTACGACCCGTTTAGGTATCTTACGCTACTTTAACGCGTCGTACGCGTAAAACGTGTTCGGAACGCCTAACTAGTCCTATGACAATTATTATATGCCTAAACATGCTTAAAAATGTTGCACAATCAGTTAGATGACAAAAGTTTAAGTTACATATGCTTAATTATCAATTATGCATGAAAAGGGCATTTTGGTCATTTTCCTAAGGCATATATACTACCTATCATACAACTAATTAAACGAAGGGACCATAAGGTATAACCTCGGAAGGTTATCCCCTATACAAATATGGTCACAAAATATGTTTGGTCGGATCCTAATGATCGACCAAACGGGTCGGGTTCGAAAGTCTAAACGGTTGTTTAGACCGCTTATCTTACGACCCTATATAAGCACTAAACCTAAAGTGACGAGTTAAACATGTTAAAACATGTTTAACGAAGTTAGAAAACAAGTTTGATATCAAAACAAATGGTTTTGATACCCAAGAATAGTTTGGTTGCAAAATACGCATAGACGCGTATTTTGACCGAAACTATGACTCGTCACTACACCTAATTAACGTGGAAATCAGTAGATATAGTCACCAAGGACTATGACCATCGTGATTATGCTCACGTTGCGAAGTTCAAACGAACTTCATGTTGACCATAAACTGGTCAAAGCTGAAAGTCAAAAACAGTTTGACTTTCGTGCTTAAAACGCGTAAAAGAACGAAAGAATACTTACAAGAGGTCCAAGAAAAGGAGATTTGATCTGAAAATTCTCAGGTATGAAGTGTAGAAACTTCAACTTAGAGAATATAATCAGATCAAGGTGTGAGTTGCAAGTGAATGGATGTGGGTATTTATAGATTTCGGGCCACCGTTAGGATCGTTCCTCGAAAACCGAGCTTCAATCTGAGCTTTACATGTGTGCCCATTGTTTTAGAAAACTAGGGGAGTCCAAAACAAGCCCATAGATCCATTAAAACCATTTACAAATCATGGGAACAGCTGGAACAAGCTGGAAACACAATTCTGCAGAACTGGGGGTCTCTCGCGCCCCGCGTAAGACTTAGAGAAGTCTTACGCGCCCCTCCTGAACCATAGTTTGGCAGATTGTCAGAAATGGTCCCTGCAACCCAGAAACTTGGTTTCCGATGCATTTTTGACACGTTTAAGCCCAGTTAACCCCATTTCAAAGCTCTAAAATGAAGTTAAAGTAAAGGGAACTTAAAATATGCTCAAAAATATGTCAGATGTCGGTTCATTTGGTCGTACGGTTGCGTTGTTCGGTTAATTACAACGAAACACGAACAGACGCGAAAAACAATCCAAATTACGCGACAAATGGAATTTTATCATGCCAATCACTAAAATAAAGTATTTTAATGATTACATAAATTTTTGGATGTCCGGATATATTCCGAATGTAAGATATGCGCGAAAATGCAAACTTATGCACTTATTGACGCTTTTAGTCCCTGTTGATCAAAAAGTTTATTTTTGCGCACCAAACACCTCAAAGCCTATTTATAAGCTATGTAAAGGATATTTAGGGCATATTTAACTTATGATCAAGTTCCGGAATGTTCGTTACAGTACGAATCGGCATACTTTCACAGTTTGTCGAAATTAGTCCCTGTAAGCGAATAAACTTGATTTCGACACACCAAACCCTCCAAAACTGATTTCTAAGTTATGTAAAGGTTATTTAAGGTATGTTAAGCCTATGTCACTGTTCCGGAGTGTTTTTTGTATTAAAATGATTATGTTTACACATCAGTTCGCGTATAATCCTTCCCAGAAAGCGATTTAAAGCTCGAAATCGAACAAGAATTGATATGTGCAAATGATACACACATTTATACAAATCCCAAGTATGAAACGCAATATTTCATTGATTTGGTATTTGTTTGATGGTCGCAGAGGCACAGATGTCACAGTCTCCCCTACTTTAGGAAATTTTGTCCCGAAATTTATTCGTAGGAGTCTGTTTGTGACGTTGTGTTAAATAATTATCTTCCATGGTATCTAGGGTGTCATCTATTTGCGTAGAGTAACCCATCAAAGATATGCAAGGCATAATCCTATCATTTCCCAGTGGATATACTTCAGAAACGAAAATGAATGGATGATTCATTTCATTCCACGGTTTCTTCAGAAATGGAAATGATGGAATATCAAAAGGATATTCATTTCCTTCAACGGATATTCTTCAGGAGAGAAAATGAATGGACGATTCATTTTCCTCAACGGGTTCTTCAGAAATGGAAATGATGGAATAAACAAAAGGATATTCATTTCCTTCAACGGATATTCTTCAGAAACGAAAATGAATGGATAATCATTTTCTTCAATGGGTATTCTTCAGAAATGAAAATGAAGGAATAAACAAAAGGATATTCATTTCCCTCAATGGATATTCTTCAGAAACAAAAATGAACGGAAAATCATTTTCTTCAATGGGTATTCTTCAGAAATGGAAATGAAGGAATAATCAAAAGGATATTCATTTCCCTCAACGGATATTCTTCAGAAACGAAAATGAACGGATAATCATTTTCTTCAACGGGTATTCTTCAGAAATGGAAATGAAGGAATAATCAAAAGGATATTCGTTTCCCTCAACGGATTTTCTTCAGAAACGAAAATGAACGGATAATCATTTTCTTCAACGGGTATTCTTCAGAAATGGAAATGAAGGAATAATCAAAAGGATATTCATTTCCCTCAACGGATATTCTTCAGAAACGAAAATGAATGGATAATCATTTTCTTCAACGGGTATTCTTCAGAAATGGAAATGAAGGAATAATCAAAACGATATTCATTTCCCTCAACGGATATTCTTCAGAAACGAAAATGAACGGATAATCATTTTCCTCAACGGGTATTCTTCAGAAATGGAAATGAAGGAATAATCAAAAGGATATTCATTTCCCTCAACGGATATTCTTCCAAAACGAAAATGAACGGATAATCATTTTCTTCAACGGGTATTCTTCATAAATGGAAATGAACGGATGCTTCATTTTCCTCAACGGGTTCTTCAGAAATGAAAATGAACGGATAATCATTTTCTTCAACGGGTATTCTTCATAAATGAAAATGAAGGATTAAACGAAGGATATTCACTTCCCTCAATGGATATTCTTTCAGAAGTGAAAAATGAATAGCTAGTTCATTTTTCCTCAACGGGTGCTTCATCAGAAATGGAAATGAATGGATAATTAACAGGATATTCATTTCCCTCAACGGATATTCTTTCAGAAGTGAAAAATGAATGGCTAATTCATTTTTCCTCAACGGGTGCTTCTTTAGAAATGGAAATGAATAGAGTTAATTCTAGACACATGACAAAACTTGCTGTGATTTCTGTGCACTAAATTCCATAATTATGTATGCATCCATAATTACGTAATTTCTTGCACAGTTCGCACAGTTTGTTTTATAATGTGAAGGGGATAGAATTTGAACAAGCTTGAGATAACTTTGATTAGGTCAACACATAAACACATAAGCATATAATTGTTTTCTTGGTTATTAATTTGTTATCAGTTTGTTATTAATTGTTATTATCTTGATATCGATTTGAACATGGGTATTGAAGGTATACCAGGAACCCAATCGATGGACTTCAACGTCCTAAAGAATTCATCTGAAAAGATAGGATAATCTTCCAAAAATTCGATTTCGTTTATAAGGAAACGTAATATTCGAATTAAGGTAGACAACAATTAAGGACTTACGGAAATACCCTTAGGTACCCTATTAAGGATTTATAGTGGTACTTTAGGTATTCGTCCAGAGTTGTAACTTACGCCTAGTACTTCGTTTCCTTGGAAGGAACGGGTACTTAGGATTTTCGTGGAAATCGCAAGAAATCATAAAATGGAAGAATTTTGGGAGTAGTCAGTTCTACAAGGAACACGGTTCCTTGGTTGTTGGTATCGTAGGGGATATGTTGTTTATGCAACCACATAAGTACATTGCAATGTAAATAAAAGATTTATTTATAAAAAACAACTGTTTCATAGACCTTGACAACAAAAGAAAATAATACATAAAGCTTGATTATTTCTAAATAGCGTTGTCTTCCAGTCAGTCAGATGCTCATCCCTGCGCTGGATTTGCATTACCAAGCTTTGGGCAATTCTTTCAGAAATGGCCCATCTCGCCACAGTTGTAGCAAGACCCTGGTGGAAAACAAGCTTGAGTAGGATTGTTGCCAGCTTGATTCGGTGTAGCTGCAGCTGGGCAAACTCTTGTTGTATGACCTATAAGTCCACAAATTTGGCATTTGCGGCACTTCACACTAGCATGATAATGAATGCTACATTGGTTGCACAAGGGTGCAGTTCCGTTGTATGGCTTCCTAGCAGGGGGTTGAGCTGGTTGGTTGGGGACAGCTTAATCATTGTGGGTAACCACAACGAAATTCTAAGAAGCCTTTTGCTTCTTGGACTTCTTGGAGGACTCAGTCTGCTCATCCTTTGGTTTCGATTCATCGATCGGTTTCTTATCGCCCTTCCGAAAAAGTTTACCTTTCCTGATCTGAGATTCAGTCAAGGTAGCGGATAGCTCAATGGCCTGTCTAACTGTAGTGGGGTTGCTACCAGTAACAATGTCTTGTACTGAGTTAGGGAGGCCATCAATGTACTTTTCGATTGCCTTATCCAAAGGCGTAACCATGTTCGGGCATAACAGACTTAACTCCACATAACGGTCCGTGTAGGCTCGATGATCACCGCTATCTTGCTTAAGATCATCGAATTCCCTTTCCAATGCTCTAATCTCATGACGAGGACAGAATTCCCTCATCATTAGAGCTCGAAGCTCTTCCCAGGTTTGAGCCAGTGCTACCTCGGCACCCCTATCTCTCATCACACCATTCCACCATATTAAAGCTCGTTTCTCAAAAACACTAGATACGAACTCTACCTTTCGCTCGTTTAGACACTGAACATGTCTAAAGGTGCTCTCTAGACTCTCGAACCATTGTAGAAGTGCAGTTGCTCCTTGAGACCCAGAAAATTTTGATGGCTTAGCTGAGTTGAACGTCTTGAAGTTGCAGGGAGCATTATTGTTATTGAGGGCTTGGTTACATTGAGCAATGATGTTTGGGAGTGCAGCAGCCATTTGCTGCGTAATGATAGCTGCCAGTTCTTCATTAGGTATCTGATTGTCACGTCGAGGAGGCATTCTAAAAGAGGAAGTTTGAGAGAAAACAAGTGAAATGTCATTGGGTAAGAATAGGATGTTACAATTACCGACCAAAAAGCATGGGTGACGGTCATTTGTTCGAACCACGAAGCAAACAAACGACACACAAAAGCTGAATCAAAGTAAATAGGTCCTAATAATGTATCGCGAAGACATGCTTTAGCCTATAAGTGGAAACTCACCCCAAGAGTTCCCAGGAAAGAGTGACTAATCCGATTATGTGGATTTGTACGAACACTCTAGCCTTAGACAGAGAACTCGGGATACAGGCACCCACCCTTCCAGATTGCACGTGTTCACATTAATAAGACCTACACTTTGACGAGATTTTGAAAACTTTGAAGGTTCAAAACCTTATAATAAATCATCCTAGAACAGATGATTGGTTTTCAAAGCGGATTCGAAATTTGTGTTCTTGTTGTGGTTGTCACCTAAAGATAGGCGACGGTATTGTTTTATGACTAAACGCAAGTAAACTCGCGTTAGGGTCCTAGGAAGGTTATAGACTAGGTCAAAGCTTTACTAATAACCTAATTCCCTATAACCAACTTTTCTGTCACACCCCGACCGCGTTAAAACAACAAACCGCGGCGGAAACATCGGGGAGTGTCGTAACAGAATCATTCTTTCATAACACATGGATTGAAGTTCTGTTTTATTGAATTAAATGTATTACATTGTATTTGAAATTTGAAACAAAACATGAACAATTAACTATTATTGTTATTAAGTCACTAAGGCCTCGTCCATTCCGATGTGAGCATGCATAAATATCATCATCAATCCTCATCAACTATAGTACCTGAAACACATGTGAAAATATGTCAGCATAAAAATGCCGGCGAGTACATAGGTTTTATGTGAGTGTCAGATTCATGGCTCGTTTACTTTTTGAAATAACTTGAACAACTTTGTTAAATGATATTAGAAAACCAGGTTTTGTAAAATGTTTGTATTGTAAATTGAAATAACCAAGTCAAAACAGATTTGTTATAATTTATAAAACCTCGATGCCATGAATCTTACCTCAAAAACATTTGTTTATGTAAACCCAGATTGTAAATTGTTTTTTTTTTAAATAAAACTCGAATGGTTTATATTGTTAGAAAAACCTTGTAATATAACTTTGTTTTGGATAACATTTGCCCAAGTGATCTAGATAACGCAATGATATATAATGTGTTAAAAGCACTTATATATAGGAAGTACCAGCGGCGTATCCACCATGCTTTAACACATTACACCCGCCACGTTAACTAATCACTTCCCTAACCCCAACGGTTTAAAGAGTTCCAAAGGGTTCACAAGGATCAAACAGTTCCAAACGGTTCACGTAAATCAAACAGTTCCAAACGGTTCACAAGGATCAAACAGTTCAAAATGGTTCACATAAATCAAACAATCCCAAACGGTTCAATCAGTTCAAATAATTCACATAGATTAAATAGTTCCAAACGGTTCCAACAGTTCAAAATGTATAACTATGTGTCCATATGCTGGATGAACGTATGCAAAAAATGTAATGAAAAACAATGTGTCCATATGCTGGATGAGCATATGCAACAAAATATAATATATGAAAATCAATGTGCTAGCATGCTCAGTGAATCATACATAGCAAAACATAATGAAATCATGAACTATAAGTGTACTAATGAACATAGCAAGTATATATTATGAAAGCATGAAAAGCATGAAAGTAACAAGTAGGCACATATGTTTCACCCCAAAACAATTGAAAACGTAAAAGATGGGACTATGTACTCACTTTAGGATCCTTAGAAGTCTTGAATAACAACCAAGCAAAGCTAGAGGGATCACGGAATCAAACGGCACCTAATATAGGTAACTATGTAGGTAAACCGATCCTAAATCGGAAGATCGGATAGGATGAGGTTTCGTAAACCAAGTGAGTATTGGAACTCATATGATATGGTTTAACAAAGCCTACATACTAAAACGAAACCTATCCTAAGTGCTTATGACCCATTACGACCTGTTTAGGTAGCTTACGCTACTTTAACGCGTCGTTCGCGTAAAACGTGTTCGGAACGCCTAACTAGTTCTATGACAAGTATTATATGCCTAAACATGCTTAAATATGTTGCATAATCAGTTAGATGACAAAATTTTAAGTTACATATGCTTAAATATCAATTATGCATGAAAAGGGCATTTTGGTCATTTTCCTAAGGCATATATACTACCTATCATACAACTAATTAAACGAAGTGACCGTAAGGTATAACCTCGGAAGGTTATTTCCTATACAACTATGGTCACAAAGTATGTTTGGTCGGATCCAAACGATCGACCAAACGGGTCGGGTTCGAAAGTCTAAGCGGTCGTTTAGACCGCTTATCTTACGACCCTATATAAGCACTAAACCTAAAGTGACGAGTTAAACATGTTAAAACATGTTTAACAAAGTTAGAAAACAAGTTTGATATCAAAACAAATGGTTTTGATACCCAAGAATAGTTTGGTTGCAAAATACGCATAGACGCGTATTTTGACCGAAACTATGACTCATCACTACACCTAATTAACGTGGAAATCAGTAGGTATAGTCACAAAGGACTATGACCATCGTGATTATGCTCACGTTGAGAAGTTCAAACGAACTTCGTGTTGACCATAAACTGGTTAAAGCTGAAAGTCAAACACAGTTTGACTTTCGTGCTTAAAACGCGTAAAAGAACGAAAGAATACTTACAAGAGGTCCAAGAAAAGGAGATTTGATCTGAAAATTCTCAGGTATGAAGTGTAGAAACTTCAACTTAGAGAATATAATCAGATCAAGGTGTGAGTTGCAAGTGAATGGATGTGGGTATTTATAGATTTCGGGCCACCGTTTGGATCGTTCCTCAAAAACCGAGCTTCAATCTGAGCCTTACATGTGTACCCATTGTTTTAGAAAACTAGGGGAGTCCAAAACAAGCCCATAGATCCATTAAAACCATTTGCAAACCATGGGAACAGCTGCAACAAGCTGGAAACACAATTATGCTAAACTAGGGGTTTCTCGCGCCCCGCGTAAGACTTAGAGAAGTCTTACGCACCCCTCCTGAGCCATAGTTTGGCAGATTGTCCGAAATGGTCCCTGCAACCCAAAAACTTGGTTTTCGATGCATTTTTGACATGTTTAAGCCCCGTTAACCCCAATTCAAGGCTCTAAAATGAAGTTAAAGTATAGGGAACTTGAAATATGCTCAAAAATATGTCAGATGTTGGTTCATTTGGTCGTACGGTTGTGTTGTTCGGTTAATTACAACGAAACACGAACGGACGCGAAAAACAATCCAAATTACGCGACGAATGGAATTTTATCATGCCAATCACTAAAATAAAGTATTTTAATGATTAAATAAATTTTTTAATGTCTGGATATATTCAGAACGTAAGATATGCGCGAAAATGCAAACTTATGCACTTTTTGACGCTTTTAGTCCCTATTGATCAAAAAGTTTATTTTTGCGAACCAAACACCTCAAAGCCTATTTATAAGCTATGTAAAGGATATTTAGGGCATATTTAACTTATGATCAAGTTCCGGAATGTTCGTTACAGTACGAATCGGCATACTTTCGCAGTTTGTCGAAATTAGTCCCTGTAAGCGAATAAACTTGATTTCGACACACCAAACCCTCCAAAACTTATTTCTAAGTTATGTAAAGGTTATTTAAGGTATGTAAAGCCTATGTCACTATTCCGGAGTGTTTGTTGCATTAAACTGATTATGTTTACGCATCAGTTCGCGTATAATCCTTCTAGAAAGCGATTTAAAGCTCGAAATCGAACAAGAATTGATATGTGCAAATGATACACACATTTATACAAATCCCAAGTATGAAACACAATATTTCATTGATTTGGTATTTGTTTGATGGTCGCAGAGGCACAGATGTCACAGAATTTCACTCGTCGCGTAATTTGGATCGATTTCGCGTCCGTTACGACTCCCGTCGTAATTAACCGAACAACACGATCGTACGACCAAACGAACTGATATCCGAGATGTTTTTGAGCATGTTTCATGTTCCCTATGCTTTAACATCCTTGTAGAGCGTTGAGAATGGTTTAACGGGGTTTAAACGCATCGAAAATGGCTTAACAGTGTTGTAGGGACCAAAACTGTCAATATTTGAAAGTTTCTGGATCTGGGAACCTGTGGCGTCGCGCCACAGCTTAATGGTCTTGTGGTGGCGGCACGCCACCCCCTCATCTAGGAAGAAAACTCATTTTCAGCAATGGGGTTGAACTTGGGGGTCTTTTGTGTAACTTTCTCAATACCGTTTGATGGTATTTGATGTCCCATTGTATTATAAACAATGTGCCACACTTGTAAGGTCCAGATCAAAGCTCAATTATCAAGGAACGATCCTAACGGTTGTCCAATTTCTATAAATACCCACCTTGAATTCTTGCATTCCCCACATTTGAATCTCAATCTCCTTCTCTAAGTTGAAGCTCTCCTTGTGAAGCTTCATCCCTGAGAAATTTTGAGTTCAAATCTTCCTTGCTTGGACCCTTTGTAAGTTTCTTTCATGCTTGTTAACATTTTTCAAGCGTGAAAGTCAAACAGTGTTTGACTTTCTGCTTTGACCAGTCAATGGTCAACACAAAGTTCGTTTGAACTTTGCAACGTGATCGTAATCACGATGTTTATAGAACCTTGTGACTATACCTACTGATTACCATGTTATTTAGGCGTAGTGACGAGTCATAGTTTCAGACAAAATGCGTGCCTATGTGTGACAATTGTGTTCTATAATCGATGTACAATGTAAAACAATATTGATTATCAATAAAACAATGTGCTTTGATGTTATTCTATGTGTTTTGGTGTTTTTATGTGTGTATTTGTGTTTGGTGATTTTTCAATTCGATTCGATTCCGATTTCAAGCTTTAAATCACTTTCTGGAAGGTTATACGCGCACTGATGCGTAAATATAACCAGTTTAATGCAACAAACACTCCAGAATAGTGAAATAGGCTTATCATACCTTAAATAACCTCCACATAACTTAGAAATAAGTTTTGGATGGTTTGGTGTGTTAAAATCAAGTTTGTTCGATCGCAGGGACTAATTTCGACAAACTGTGAAACTATACCGATTTGTATGGTATCGAACAGTCCGTAACTTGATCATAAGCTAAAAATACCATAAATAACCTAAACATAGCTAAGAAATAAGCTTTGAGGGGTTCGGTGTGCAAAATCATGCTTATTTGATCTTACAGGGACTAAAAGCGTCAAAAAGTGCACAAGTTTACATTTTCGCGCATATCTTTCGTTCTGAATATATCCGGACATCCAAAAATTTATGTAATCATTAAAATATTTTATTTTAGTGATTGGCATGATAAAAATCCGTTCGTCGCTTAATTTTGGATCGTACACGCGTTCGTTACGACTTCCGTCGTAATTAGCCGAACAACGCAACCGTACGACCAAACGAGCCGACATCCAAAATGTTTTTGAGCACATTTTAAGTTCCCTATACTTTAACTTCATTTTAGAGCTTTGAAATGGGGTTAATGGGGCTAAAACGTGTCAAAAATGCATCTAAAATCAAGTTTCTCAAGTGCAGGGACTAAATTGTCAATTTCTGAAACTTGCTGACCTGCAGGGTCCTTAAGGACCGTATGCACTTCTCCTTATGGTCCGTAAGCAGGTACCAGATAGCAGAAACTTGTTTCCAGCTTGTTCCAGCTGTTACACACATTTGCACATGGTTTTGTGGTTCCTATGGGCTGGTTTAGGGGCTCCCATGGTTTTAGAAATCAGTGTGCCCAAGTGGATGGTTGAGATTGAAGCTCGGTTTTCGATAAACGATCCTAACGGTTCAAGGAAATCTATAGATACCCATGCCCTCCTCCCATTTTCTGCACATTTGATCTGATTTTCATTCTCTAAGTTGAAGTCTTGTACTTCATACCTGAGAATAAATTGGATCAAACCTTCTTGGACCCTTTGTAAGTCCTCTTTCGTTCTTTTTATGCGTTTTTAGCTTAAAAGTCAAACTGCGTTTGACTTTCTTCATTGACCAGTTTATGGTCAATGCGAAGTTCGTTTGAACTTCATAACGTGAGCGTAATCACGATGGTTATAGTCCCTAGTGACTATACCTACTGATTACCACGTTGTTTAGGTGTAGTGACGAGTCGTAGTTTCGGCCAAAATGCGTATTTATGCGTATTTTGTAACCAAACTACTCTTGGGTATCAAAACCGTTTGTTTTGATACCAAAACCTGTTTTCTAACTTAACTAAACATGTTCTAGCATGTTTAGCTCGTCACTTTTAGTTTAGTGCTTGTGTAGAGTCGTAAGTCAAGCGGACTAAACACCCGCTTAGACTTTCGAACTCGACCCGTTTGGTCGATCATTAGGATCCGACCAAACATGTTTAGTGACCATAGTAGCATAGGGAATAACCTTTCGAGGTTATACCTTATGGTCACTCAGGTTTAATTAGTTGTATGATAGGTAGTTTATATGCCTTAGGTAAATGACCAAAATGCCCTTTTCATGCATAATTGGTAATTAAGCATATGTAACATAAACTTTTGTCACGTAACTGATTATGCAACATATTTAAACATGTTTAGGCATATAATACTTGTCATAGGACTAGTTAGACATCTCGAACGCGCATTTGCGCGCACGACGCGTTAAAGTAGCGTAAGCTACCTTAATGGGTCGCGATGGGTTGAAAGCACTTAGGTTAGGTTCCGATTTAGGATGTAGGCTTTGTTAAGCCATATCACATGAGTTCCAACACTCATTTGGTTTACAAGACCTCATTCTGTCCGATCTTCTGATTTAGGCGTCTATTGTTTGATATAGTGATTCGATTACTAGGTGCTGCTTGATTTCTCTGGTTTACTTGAGTTTGTTGAAGTTCTATTGATTGCGGATACTTTGCACTTCATGTGAGTATATAGTTCCCCTATTTTACTGTTTTCAATTGTTTTGGGGTGATTCATATGTATCAAAATGATTTCGATATTTTAACGATGGTTTCAAAAACGATTAAGATGGTTTATACTAAACTAATAACGATTTTGATAATGTGAACGAACTTGTTGGTTGTAGTTACATAACGAATTACATTCATTAATTTTGGCCAAACCGACCAGTATTAGGTTATGGTACCATAGGATCTGATAAATCCCGTTATCGACTACACCCATGGTTATGTGTGGGGGTTGTGGGTAACGACTGAATCTATGATTGTTAACTTACCCTTTGGAGGTTTGTTAATGCGAGAAGCGAGAAACGAGGTAGTCGAGTCACGAAGTTTTGAATATTATTATCGAGACGACCATAAATAGTTTTCACAATTAAAACGAGGATGATTTAAACGAGTTAACGATTTGGAAACGATTTGAACAAGTTAAACCAATTGGATAAACGATTGGTTTTTGGTTAAGTGTTTAGATAACGGGACGGGTGTAACGTGGTGAAAGCATGGTAGATACGCCGCTGGTACTTCTTATATATAAGTGTTTTCAACATATTACATACCGTGGCGTTATTTAGTTCACTTGGGTAAACAATTTTGAAACGATATCACACAACGATGTTTTCTAAAAGATATGAACCATACGAGTTTTATCACCGAGTTTTTACGAGATGTTTTACAAATTTGTTTTCTAAAATAAATGTTTTTGGGTTAAGAATCATGGCTACGAGAATTTATGAACTATAACCAACTTGATTTGAGTTGGTTAGTTATGTTGCAATACACTTTTCAAAACGAGGTTTGTATTTTGACTCTTGTAGTCTAATAAAGTACTGCAACATGTAAACGAAGCAATGATTCCGATACTCTTATAAAACCTATGTACTCGCCAACATTTCTTTGCTGACTTTGTTTTTACATATGTTTCAGGTGTTGTTGCTTGATTGATTTCTAGGATGCATGCGTCACATAGGATCTGGACGAGGCCTTAGTGACATAATAATAATGATAGACGATATGTACTTGGTTGTTGTGTGTTAAGACAATGTAAATGTTTAATATTATCAATAAAATGAAACTCTTTTGTATCCATGGTTATGAAACGATAATTCTGCCACGACACTCCCCGACGTTTCCGCCACGGTTTATTGTTTTAACGTGGTCGGGGTGTGACAGAAGACTTGGTATCAGAGCCAATGGTTATAGGGAATTAGGTTATTAGTAATGCTTTGACCTAGACTATAACTTCTAGGACCCCAACAAGAGTTTTTTTTTTTTTTTTTTTTTTTGCGTTTAGATTTTAAAACAAAACCGTCACCTATCCTTAGGTGATAACCACAATGAGAACACAAAATTCGAATCCGCCTTGAAAACCAATCATCTGTTCTAGGATGATTGATTACTATGTTTTGAAACCTCTGTTATAAGGTTTTGAACCCTTTAAGTTTTCAAAATCTCGTCAAAGTTTGAGTCTAAATAGTGTGAACACGTGCAAACTAGAAGAGTGAGTGCCTGTACTCTGAGTTTCTGTCTAAGGCTAGAGTGTTTGTACAAATCCACATAATCAGACCAGTCACTCTTACCTGGGAACTCTTGGGGTGAGTGTTCACTTATAGGCGAGCATGTCTTCGCGATACATTATTTTTTACCCATTTACTTTGATTAGCATTGCGTGTCGTTTGTTTATTCGAGGTAACGAACAAATGATCGTCTTCCTTGTGTTTTGTCGATGTTTTCAATACCTCTTTTGTTTCTCCAATTTTCAACCTCACTCGTTTCTCCTGTTTCCTTGTTAGACAATGCCTCCTGGACGTGATGCTCGAACTTTTACTGCTGAAGAAGTCGCAGCCCTTGTCTCTCAGGAAATGGCTGCTGTACTTCCAGGCGTTGTGACCCAAATCCATGAGATATACAACAACAACAACAATAATAACAACAATAACGCACCATGTAATTTCAAGAATTTCAATTCTGCTAAGCCGCTAAAGTTTTATGGGTCGCAGGGAGCAACTGCGCTCCTACAGTGGTTCGAGAGTATCGAGAGCACATTCAGACATGTGCAGTGTCCGAATGGGCGTATGGTTGAATTTGCATCAAGCGTGTTTGAAAAGCGTTCTTACTTGGTGGAACGGTGTTATGCGCGATAGGGGTGCCGAAGTGGCATTAGCACAAACATGGGAAGAGCTTCGAGCTCTCATGATGAAAGAGTTTTGTCCCCATCACGAAATTCAAGCTTTGGAACGAGAGTTTGACGATTTAAAGCAAGATGGGGGTGAACACCGTGCGTATACGGATCATTTTGAGGAACTCAGTCTGTTGTGTCCCACTATGGTTACCCCTCTGGAGAAAGCAATCGAGAGATATATCGATGGTTTACCCGATTCCATACAGGATATTGTGACCGGTGTTAATCCTACCACTGTACGTCACGCGATCGAGTTGTCTGCTACCCTGACTGAGTCTCAAATCAGGAAGGGTAAACTTACCCGCAAGGGTGATAAGAAGAAGTCGACCGATTCTGTTAAAGACAAGGATAAGGGTAACGAGAAGAAAGGTGAGTCATCGAAGAAGTCGAGAAAGCGAAAGGGTGCTCAGAATTTTGCAGTAACAGCTCAGAACCCTCAGAACCCACCGGCTCAACCGCCTGCGAAGAAAGTGTATGCTGGTACCGCACCTCATTGTGCTCGCTGCAACGGTCATCATGTTACACAGCAAGCTTGTAAGCAATGCACTATGTGTGGTAAACTTGGACATCTAGCCAACATTTATCGACTGGGTCAGAATTAGGTTGCTCAGGTTCCAGCACAGGTTCAGGGGAATGCTGCGAGATTCCCACCGGGTTCATGTTTTAATTGTGGAGAGTTTGGTCACTTCCACAACAATTGTCCGAGGTTGGTAGACGCGAATGCTAATGCGAACCCGAATGCGAATGTCAACGCAAACGTGAATCCCGCTCGTGGACGAGCATACAATTTGAATGCAAACAAAGCGAGGGTGGACAACGAGGTGGTTAATGGTACGTTTCTTGTTAACAATCGACCTGCGTCTATTTTTTTTATTCTGGTGCCGATAGAAGTTTTGTTTCATTGTCATTTGAACCTCTGCTTGCGATACCTAGAACTAAACTGAGGAAACCCTTATCTGTCGAACTTGCTACTGGTAAACCTCTTGTTCTCGATTCTGTTATTCGTGATTGTCAGTTGAACCTTGATGACCATCTTTTTCCTATTGACCTCACACCGATGCAACTTGGGAGTTTCGATATTATCGTGGGGATGGATTGGTTAACCAAACATCATGCTGAGGTGGTTTGTTTCGATAAGATTGTTCCTATTCCTCTTCCGTCTGGCGATGTTCTGGAAGTTCGTGGTGAGAAACCATCTGGTGGATTGAAGCTTATGTCATGTACGAAAGCCCGAAGTTATTTGCGAAAAGGATATGTTGCCTTTCTAGCACATGTCACTGAGGAGAAAGACAAGAGCAAGAGTATTCGGGATATTCCGATTGTTCGGGATTATCCAGAGGTGTTTCCTGATGAACTGCATGGTTTGCCTCCAGTTCGTCAAGTCGAGTTTCATATTGACCTTGTACCCAATGCCAACCCTATTGTGAAAGCACCTTATCGTCTTACACCATCTGAGATGCAAGAGTTATCGAAACAGCTTCAAGAGTTATCTGATAAAGGATTCATCCGTCCAAGCTTTTCACCATGGGGCACTCCTGTCCTCTTTGTGAAAAAGAAAGATGGATCTTTTCGAATGTGTATCGATTATCGTGAGCTTAATAAGCTTACCATCAAGAATCGATATCCCCTACCTAGAATTGATGATCTCTTCGACCAGCTGCAAGGTGCTTCATGCTTTTCCAAGATCGATATGCGTTCTGGGTATCATCAACTTCGTGTTCTCGAAGAAGATATTCCCAAAACTGCATTCCGCACAAGATATGGGCATTACGAGTTCACTGTCATGCCTTTTGGGTTGACGAATGCCCCAGCTATCTTCATGGACTTAATGAATAGGGTCTGTAAACCTTATTTAGACAAGTTCATCATTGTGTTCATTGACGATATTCTTGTTTATTCAAAGTCTCGAGCCGATCACGAGCAACACCTTCGCTTAACATTGGAACTCCTTAAGAAGGAACAACTTTTTGCTAAATTCTCCAAGTGTGAATTTTGGCTTAAAGAAGTTCAGTTCTTGGGTCATATAGTCAACGAGCAGGGTATTCATGTGGATCCATGATGTGTCTAAAATTATACACATTTCACGCATCGAATTCCTTACAATTTAATCTGTTTGAATATGGTTTTCCCGCGATATTAGTACTTATTTAGTTATATGTTATATTTACAGGAATCGGTGAAATAACCGAGGATTATGCGAGAAAACGGTGAAGGATCGACGAAGGAAACAATACATGGGGAAACGTGTCACGGAAAACAAAGAAATTGCCTTTTGAGAAGCCTGACGGACCTCGAAATTAACAATATGATGTTTTGCATGTTAAATACGAAGATTGGATGAGTTTTGGGGAATGTTAATGGATTGAAAATAAAGATATTAGAAGATGGCATGATAGAGGGTTGAATTACGAAGACGTGGGCGAAAACGGTGCGTAAAACGGAGCTAAAACGAAGAAGTTATGAAGAAAACAATTTTGGAAGAATTCTGACATCAAGCTTACGGACCTCAACCTTAGCAACGTTGAGGTCCGTAAAGAAGCTTACGGACCTCAACCTTATCAACGTTGAGGTCCGTAAGGTAGTGTCGGCAACGACTTTTTCGTCGGTAAATGGAGCAGTTGGCTGTTGTCGCAATAAGTGGGCTTACGGACCTCAACCTTATCAACGTTGAGGTCCGTAAGCTAGTCCCAGAACCCAAAAATCTCACCTATAAAAGGCCATGCATTCCAAACTCGAAAACACACCTCTCCCACACAAAACCTTCAGGTTTGAATCAATGTAGTCGATCTTGGAGCACCTTTGGAGGTCTTTGGAGGTCTCGGAAGCTCTCGGTTCGAGTTAAAAGCGCCCCGGTTCTGACAAAAGTCCGACAAACGTTAAGTCTTCATATCTTTTACTTTTTACCATGTTACCTTGTGTTTGTATTTGTGTTTACTTTCTGTAATGTTTAATATTATGTGTTGTTAAACTTTAAAACTACCTAGGTTGTGATGAATGCTTGTTAATATGTAATTTTTACCGGGTATTGTGTGATTATGGTTTGTTCTTGTTAAGTAAATAATTTAAGTTTCTAGTTTGGTGTATATGCATATTTTAACTTGGTTAACACTTTGATCATTTGTTTCACATAAATTCCGGTGAATGTATTTTCATAAAAAGAATTATGTCGATATTCAAGACTTTGCGGTTTGGGTAATCATATGGTGATATTGTGAAATAAACCATAGAACTAATGATCAAGAATTAATCCGGTTTTAATGTTCTACTATTTTTAACACTGTAAGGTATAAAAAAAATATTAATAGATCAAGTTTAGTGTATTGCTAAGTTTGTGTTTTGTGAGAAACCAGTTTTAGTTAAATTATCGCTAACTTGTCTATTAAACCAAATCAAGTTTTCTTAAATTGCTTTAGACTTATAATCGAGAGGAAGTTAGTCTTTCCAAGCACTTTTCTAGAACACTAGATAACTGTAAAGAAGTCTAGTAAATGCGGTAATCAAAATAAACCTTTCAAGTTATAGATAACTGTAAAGAAATCGTCTTTAAAGGTTTAATATCTAAAGATCCCGGTTTCATATCACACAATTACCCGGTAGAAAATATATTATTAACAAGTGGGATTCTAACCTAGATAGTCCTTTATTATTATTGAATTTTAGTTGTAAACTGTTTTAGTTCACTTTTATTAATTAGTTTTTAGTTAATTTACTTTCCAAGTAAAACCCCCCTTTAAATAAAAAAAATACAAAAATATATAAATGTTTATTGTGATGTCAATTTTAGTGTATATAAATTAATTAACGTAATTCAACAGAGTCCTTTGGGTTCGATACTCGGACTTGCATCAGCTATACTACACTGATCGGTACACTGCCGGTTGTGTGGTTTAGGTTTAGATCGAGTCTAAGTTTATAAATTTAAAACTTAGAGTGTCTAATTTAAGGTTATTTTTTTAAGTTTGTCTTTTTGTACATTATTTGTAAAAATGTGTTTTTCGTGTCGGACATGTAGTAACTGGAAGGGTTAAGTGCCGTTAAGTTGGGAACTCCTGTCTAGGCCTGGCATTCGCATAAATCCAATTAAGGACCCGTTGCCTACCTGGGGACAATCCCAATGAGAGTACCAATACCTATTAGGCCAAAGCATGTCCAAAAGTTTATTTTTTTAGTTGTTTTTATTCGACCTTTCAGACCACATCAAGTTTTTGGCGCCGTTGCCGGGGACTCTTTGGCAATTGCGTTGATTACTTTATTTGGACTTAATTGACATCATACGTGCTAGTTGTTTTATTTTGTTTGAGTCGTAGGAGTCTAATTTTAAATAATTTTTTCTTATTTATTTTCTTTTGTTTTTAGTGTCAATCATGTGTTACGATTGTGGTATACCTCACATTTCTATATTTTGTCCATATTTCCCGAGGTACTCCACACACTGTTATGATAACCCCTATGTGCAGCCGCAGCCATATTTTTCACAGGAATATTCTTCGCATTGTTATGATAATCAGCCGTATTACGATGATCGGTGTCAGCAGCCACAGTATAACGAGGGTCAGTGTTATGATCAATATTCTGGTAGCAACTCCGATGGGGGTAATGATGCTGTTTGGGGTAGGATTGAGGAGATGTTCGCCCAGATGATGACACAAAATCAGGAGAGGATGATGCACACTCAGACGACCCGGAAAAACCTAGCAGACTTAGATAATATTCTGAGAAATCAACAGTCTCTTCTGAGAAATCAACAGTCTGCTATATTAGATCAAGAGTTTGTTATATCAGAACAACCAAAGACTGATTATACATATGATGCGGAAGGGAAAGAGCTGCCATATGAGGATTGGTCAGATGAAGATATCACTCCAGTCACGGAGACTACAATGGACGACTTAGTCCCACCTCCGGCTAAACATGAAGAACAAGAAAAGAATACTGGTAAGTTCATAATTGATTTTTCTTGTAGTGATGAGGAGATAGATGCACAGCTGGCTGAATACAGGAGATTATTGGGGGAAGAAGAAAAAGAAATCACTTCAGTCACGGAGACGAAAATGGACGCTGAAGTCCCACCTCCGGTGCCACAAGTTAGTATATATGATTTCGGAAGTGATTCTGATAATGAAAAAGCTGAAGAAGAGCCACTTGACAAGATGGAGGATGAGAATGATAAACATGAACCATCCTGGGAAAAAGAGTTTGGTGATGAGTTGGTAGGTTTACCAACTTATGAAAATGAAGAATTTGACCCAATCGGTGATATTGCCTATTTAGAGAAATTACTTGAAGGTGAACCGGTCATGGAGATCAAACAAATACCGAACGAGAAAGTGGCTGAGGAGTTTGATAGCCGACCCGTAAAAAATTTAACAGTTGGATTTCCATACACACCAACAAGAACACGGGAGAGGGCAAGAAAGAAAGAACCTGGAAACCGGAGTAGGTCATGCATCCGGTTAATGCCAGGTAATTTTAAATTTTGGTGGTCTGAACCTGTTAAAATTTTTAAAATATTTTACAATTCCACCAAAATAAATTTGAATGTTTATGTGGACCGGGTGGAATTAAACGGTTTAGACAGGGTCCAGATCAAAGAAAAGCCTCCTGATTAAATTCAAGTATGGGGAGGTTTTGTTAATTTGTGTTTTTGAGTGATTTATTTTGTTAAGAGTCGGTACTGCTTGGATTTTTGTTTGTCTTTGTTTATGCAGGTTTGAATCACACCACCCGTACTCAATCTCCATTCGGGTGATTTCGGAGCTGTACGCCAATTTCAAGTAATTTACCAAGTGTGCTAGTCAGAGTCAAAGCCGATCGCGACCGAAATGCTATACGATCGAGCTGGATTGGACAAAAGTTTGGAGTTTATACATCATATAACCAGCTAAGTCCTTTCCAATTTATCCTTTGTCTTTTTATTTCTTATATATTTTAATTTTTGAGTCAGTTTAAATTCTACATTGAGGGCAATGTAGAGTTTAAGTGTGGGGATACGGGAATTTCATAAACAATTTAAAAATTTTAAAGAAATTTTTCGTGTTCGTCCCGATCTTTTAGCACATCGAAAACAAAGACCTTTTCAAAACGACAGTTAAAACGATTTAAATGTCGAACTTACTAAAACAAAAATGCATGTTTCTTTAAGTTGCGGGATAGTAGGTTGATTAAATCAAGTTTTTCTTGAAATAAAATTTTTACGGGATACCTAAGATAATAAATCAAGCTGGAAAGTTAATTGATTATGCAATGTCAATATCGACCCTTATTGTTCCACATGACGGTAAGTTTTGAGCCTATAGTGTTTCTTACGAATACACTATTTTCGTTTCATGTGTGTTTACTAACTTGTTGCATTACTTTAGAACTTGTACGTTTTGATACATTTCAAGACCTTCGGTTAGGATTTGAAATGGATATGATAGAGGCATTAGGATTACCATTTTTTTGTTTCACCATTACCATTAGATACCACTTTGAGCCTAAAACCATTCGTTTGTTTCCCGTTGTTGATTTTATAAACGGATGAGTTGCACAAGAAGATGTAAAAGAAGTCAAAGTGAATCCCAACATGAATACACGCTTCTAAATGAGGGTGAAGGCTTTTAGTGTGACAACCCGCACTAAACCAGGTATCCGTACGACTTAATTAATGATTAATTACTGCTTAATTACTGTGCTTGTTTGAACTAGCTGATAAACTGCTACTTGAATACTGATACATGTACTACTTGCATCATACTTGCTTGCTGTCACTACATTATTTACATACTGAACCTTAGTGACAAACATGATGCACAAAAAGCACAGTAGCACAATACACGGATAACCTATTAAACATGCTGATAAAGCCAGCATCAGGCAAACACTGCCTCTAAGGCCTATAAGAGCCTGAGATATTTTGCTACACTAGTGGTGAGTGTAGGGATACAAGGGTTGTAGAACTGCGTCTCTAGGAATAAGTCATAATGACTGGATGTGCCTAAAACGTACTCTAAGTACAAAACTCAGCACTTTACATAATAATTCAGCTTTCAGCTAACTAATAAAGTGCCAAAACATGAGAAAAATAACACTAGACACTTTCCAAAGTGTCAGGAATAAGTTGTGTCACTAAAAGTGTGACAACTCGAGTTTCCGACTTTCATTTTCGCATTTAGTGCACGTTGACTTTGACTGTATAGTTGTTTGACTTGTTTAACTTGTAACTGTACACGTTATATTTTTGTTTATATATATTTTTAGGAACGCATTGTGGTTGCATGATTTTGTGTTTGGCTGTATAACATGAAACCTGTTGAAAACTTAAAACTGTTAACACATAAAAAGGACTCGACGAAACAGACTGGACCCGACGAAATAGACAGTTTCGCCATAAGCATCTCGACGAAACAGGTGTTTCGCCGAAGCCCAGTTTCACCAAAGCCCATTAGGGCCCAGTTCACTTGTACGCATATAAATTACACGGAACCGTCTCATTCGTCATACGTTAACAAAATAGAAACCCTAGAGCGCCCCTCTTTTGTGTGACGGCTGTTTGGAACTCTCGAAGCCCCCTTAGCCTATTCATCGTTCTTTTATCTCGGTTAGTGTGATATACAGAACCGACTACTTGTTATTGATTAAATATTCGGTTTGATGAATGCTCTTAATTGCAGCCCATGTGTGCGTTGTCAGTTTATGTAGTCAAAGATTCACTTGCTAAATTGTTTGTGTATATGTTGTCATTATGAAAGATAAGGAACACCACATGGATATTGTCGGCTGGATTGATAAGAATCATGATTTGTAACATGGATTTGCTTATTAAAATCGAGATGGTGGGTTAATCGGTGGTCAATGGGTTGGAAAATGTGAACCGCCACTTTATAATGATGATGTTTGTTTGTGTTGTTAATGCTTAATAAAGGTCCAATCGGTTAAAAACATTAGAGGTCCAATCGGCTAAGTGTGATGCTTGGTCCAATGAGAATTGGCGGTGTTTGATAGTTGTTGGCCACTAGAGTTTTGTGATAAGATTTTTATTGCTAAAAACTGTTATGTATTTCGACGAATCTGAGGTACCGACGAAACACATCAAATTGTTGAAACCGACATGGCGAAACACAATGTGTTTCGCCGAGACTAGTTTGGCGAATCAGGAGTGATTCGTCGGTGGGGCTCATGGCGAAACAGTGGGTGTTTCGCCGACCTGGGTTATTTGCACAGTAACTGTTTCTGATAAAACTTAACTGAGCTAGTCAACTGCTGTTATGTATATAAGTATTACTTGTATGATTGTAAATACGTGTAATGTGGAAGATGCGATGTTCATGATGATTATGTTTACGCACAAACAACTTTAATACAAACTGATTATGTATACGTGCCTACTTAGGGACGTGATTGATTACCCGTGAGCACATACTTAGCATACCGAGCAAACAAGGTGAGTTCACACTTCTACCAAGGCATGGGATTCCCAGGGCTTGGGAATGGGATTTAAGGAATAAGGTTGAATAGATTCATGCGGACATTATTACTAGACTACCATACCATCGTCCTCGGTTGTGCAGGACCCATACGTAAAACCTACGTATACTTATGCTATTCGCTATCCTCGGTTGTGAAGGATACTCACGTAAAACCTACGTGAACCTATATTTACTACTGCCTCGGTTGTGTCAGGCACTTACGTAAAACCTACGTAAACCCCCGCGTACCCCTATCCTCGGTCGGGAAGGATACTTACGTAAAAACCTACGTAACACTTGTACGTATTACTGTTCTCGGTTGTGAAGAACACTTATGGTTACAAATAGTCTAGTGGTTATACAACACGGGAAGCCCCCACCAATAGAACTTACTACCGGCCCAGTAGAGCCACATGTTACAGACGAACTTACTATTACGCATTACTTTCTGTGAACTCGCTCAACTAGTTGTTGACTCTCTGTTACATGCCTTGCAGGACTATAGGTACTAATGGAGCTTGCACGGGAGGCACAGTCGTTGTGGACATGGATCGTGAACGTGTTGTTAAACTTAAATGACATTTTGTACTTAAACTTATGTTGGGTTTTACATAAATGCTTCCGCTACACACTTGTTTATATTTGGTTTTGGAAACACTGATCGTATTGATGAATGACTTTCACTATATACTTATGTTCAATATGATTGGTGGCTTGATCCTGGTCATGTCACGCCTCCAAGCGGTGATACTCCGCGTGTGGATTTTGGGGGTGTGACAGATTGGTATCAGAGCCATTGGTTATAGAGAACTCGGTTTTAATAAGGGGAAAACATTTTTATTGAAACCAGACTATAACCAGAACAGTGCTCAGCGATCCACAACGACGCCTCGCTCCACGTGCAAGACTCATCACTATAGGTAATATGGTATATGTCTTATTGCCTACTTGCTAGAATCGCATAGAACTTTGCTCTGGGTATGCTTAGGTTAACTTAACACTATTGCATGAGAACATTGGTGTGCTTACTCTCTTTTGTTATCGCACTACTCGCGAACCTCTCTCACTTATGTCATATTTACTATGAAGATCATGTCTGGACGTATCAACATGACGCAAGCCCAACTGACGGCTCTCATTAACGAAAGAATTGCTGAGGCACTTACAGCCGCACAAGCAGGAGGTATACCCTGCAGTTTTAACTCACACTAGTATCTTTAGATCCTACACTCCTAACCCAACTCCTGTGTTTTAATCTTGTACTGGATTCTTATATACAACAGGTCAGCACGCTCAGCCACCTGTTTGTACCTTCAAAACTTTCATGGACTGTCGTCCTACTACCTTTAGTGGCACGGAAGGAGCGGTTGGACTCCTCCATTGGTTTGAAAAGCTCGAGTCAGTATTCGAAATGTGTGAATGCCCTGAGGCTCGCAGGGTGAAGTACGCCACTGGTACACTAGAAGGCATTGCGCTGACTTGGTGGAATGCGCAAGTGCAGATGTTAGGGTTGGCTGTTGCTAACGCCACACCCTGGAATGATTTCAAGGATTTGATTAAAGAGGAATACTGTAGCCGTGATGATATTCATAAGCTGGAGGTAGAGTTTTACCATTTGAAAATGACGGGGTCAGAAATTGAAGCGTACACCAGAAGATTGAATGAGTTGGCTATTCTGTGTCCTACTATGGTGGACCCTCCTATTAAGCGTATCGAACTGTATCTCAATGGTCTGGTGCCGGAGATTCAAAGCCATGTAACCTCAGCGAATCTTGGCACTATTCAACAGATCGTCAAGCTAGCTCATCGCCTCACCGATCAGGCAGTGGAACAGAACAAACTGCCTAAACGTATCAGCGCTACTACTACTGCTACTGTTTCAGCAACTACTCCTGCTACCCCCAGTGATAACAAGAGAAAATGGGAGGGGGATTCCAGCAAAGGTTCAGCTTTAGTACAGTCTCAAGTTCAGCAGCGAAAGACTGACAACTATCAGAGCCCTAGTCAGCAATCTTCGGGCAGTCACAGGCAGGGTGGTTATCGAGGGAACCTCCCAAAGTGTAACAACTGTAACAGGCATCACAGTGGCCAGTGCAACAAGGGTCGTTGTCGGAGGTGCCTCAGGATGGGTCATGAGGCCAAGGATTGTAGGAGCCCACGGCCTGTAACTCAGAATCAGCAGCAGCAGCAAACGCAACAGAACCAACAACAGGGTAACAAGGGATGTTTTCATTGTGGTGCTGAAGGTCACTTCAAAAGACACTGCCCTCAGTTAAACCGAAACCAGAACAACGACAACCAGGGAAATGGGAACAACAACAACAATAATCAGGGCACTGGGAGCAACAATGGGGGAAACAACAACAACAATGGTGCAAAGGGTCGTATGTTTGTGATTGGTCAGAGTGACGCAAGGAACGATCCTAATGTGGTTACGGGTAAGTTTCTTCTCGACGACTTTTATGTTACCGTATTATTTGATTCGGGTGCGGATACCAGTTATATGTCTCTGAACGTTAGTCAAATGCTTAAACGCGCACCAACACTTTTGAACACCAAACATGTCGTAGAGTTAGCTAACGGTAAAAGTCTAGAGGCCACACACATAGTTCAGGGTTGTAATCTTATCCTCGCTGGTCAGACTTTCTCTATCGATCTCATTCCTATAACTCTGAGTAGTTTCGACATTGTCATCGGTATGGATTGGTTATCCCAACAGCAAGCAGAAATCCTATGCAAGGAGAAGATCATTCGTATTCCTCGTTCTGGCAAGGAACCTCTCGAAGTTCAAGGCGATAAGAGTGGTGTCGTGAGTGGCATCATCTCCTTATTGAAGGCACAGAAGTGTTTACGAAAGGGCCACATAGCTATTTTAGCACTCGTTACTGATACATCGGCGACAGAGAAAAAGATTGGGGATATTCCTGTAGTACGCGACTTTCCTCAAGTGTTTCCTGAAGAGTTACTTGGGCTACCGCCTCATCGCCAGATCGAATTTCAGATCGAGCTAGCTCCGGGAGCAGCACCTATAGCCCGAGCACCTTATCGCTTAGCTCCAAATGAACTGGAAGAACTGTCTAAGCAATTGCAAGAACTCTTGGAAAAGGGTTTCATACGTCCTAGCTCTTCGCCCTGGGGAGCTCCAGTATTATTTGTAAAGAAGAAAGACGGTACCTTTCGTATGTGCATAGACTACCGCGAACTGAACAAGGTGACGGTGAAGAATCGCTATCCACTTCCACGTATCGACGACTTATTCGACCAGTTGCAAGGGTCGAGCTATTACTCAAAGATTGATCTAAGGTCAGGTTACCATCAACTGAGAGTCCGGGATGAGGACGTCTCCAAAACAGCATTCAGAACTCGCTACGGCCATTACGAGTTTCTGGTCATGCCATTCGGGCTAACGAACGCGCCTGCGGTTTTTATGGATCTTATGAACAGGGTGTGCAAACCTTATCTTGACAAGTTTGTTATTGTTTTCATTGACGACATCCTGATTTATTCAAAGAATCGGGAGGAACACGAACAGCATTTACGACTTATTCTGGAACTCCTTCGAACGGAACAACTGTATGCTAAGTTTTCAAAATGCGACTTCTGGCTTCGTGAAGTCCACTTTCTAGGCCACGTGGTAAACAAGGATGGAATTCATGTCGATCCATCCAAAGTAGATTCGATCAAGAACTGGCCTGCACCTAGCACACCGACAGAAATACGCCAATTCTTGGGTTTGGCGGGTTATTACAGACGGTTTATCAAAGACTTCTCAAAGATTGCACAGCCGCTTACATTACTGACACAGAAAGGTATTGCTTACCGTTGGAGTGACAGACAGGAAACAGCGTTTCAGCACTTAAAGGATAGACTTTGTAGCGCACCTATCCTCTCATTGCCTGAAGGCACGGACGATTTTGTAGTCTACTGCGATGCATCTATCCAAGGTCTTGGATGTGTGTTGATGCAGCGGGATAAAGTTATTGCTTATGCTTCGCGCCAACTTAAGATTCACGAACGGAATTACACTACGCACGATTTAGAGCTGGGAGCTGTTGTTTTTGCGCTCAAGATATGGCGACATTATCTGTATGGCACCAAGTGCACCATCTACACCGATCACAGAAGTCTTGAGTATATCTTCAAGCAGAAAGACTTGAACATGCGACAACGTCGATGGGTCGAGTTACTGAACGATTACGAATGTGCTATAAAGTACCATCCGGGCAAAGCCAATGTGGTGGCCGACGCCCTCAGTCGAAAAGATACTATACCTAGGCGTGTACGGGCGTTGCAACTCACTATTCAGTCTAGTCTTCCTTCACAGATACGAGATGCTCAGGTAGAAGCATTGAAACCAGAAAACGTCAGGGCTGAAGCCCTACGCGGCTCAAGGCAAAAGTTAGAACAAAAGGCAGACGGCGCCTATTATGTAATCGGACGCATCTGGGTCCCACTCTATGGTAATTTACGCGAGCTTGTAATGAATGAAGCACATAAGTCTCGCTACTCAGTACATCCTGGTTCAGATAAGATGTACCACGACCTCAGAACTACATATTGGTGGCCTAGCATGAAGGCCCACATAGCAACTTACGTTAGCAAGTGTTTGACTTGTGCGAGAGTCAAAGCAGAATATCAGAAACCATCAGGCCCACTCCAACAACCTGAGATACCACAATGGAAATGGGAGCAAATTTCCATGGATTTTGTTACTGGCCTGCCTAGATCTCAACGTGGGAATGATACTATTTGGGTGATCGTTGATCGACTCACCAAGTCTGCTCACTTCTTGGCTATCAAGGAAACGGATAAGTTCTCCACTTTAGCAGACGTATACCTTAAGGAAGTTGTCTCGAGGCACGGGGTGCCCACCTCTATTATCTCTGATCGTGATGCACGTTTTACTTCAGAACTGTGGCAAGCAATGCACAAATCTTTTGGCTCTCGATTAGACATGAGCACAGCTTATCATCCTCAGACCGATGGGCAGTCTGAGCGCACTATTCAAACTCTAGAAGACATGCTTCGGGCGTGCGTAATTGACTTTGGCAAGGGCTGGGAAAAGCATCTGCCACTTGTGGAATTTTCATACAACAACAGTTACCACACCAGCATTAAAGCTGCTCCATTTGAGGCATTGTACGGGCGTAAATGCCGATCACCTCTTTGTTGGGCAGAGGTGGGTGACAGTCAGATCACAGGTCCAGAAATGGTAGTTGATACTACTGAAAAGATTGCTCAAATACGACAACGCATGGCGGCAGCTCGTGACCGTCAGAAAGTATACGCTGATAAAGACAGGAAAATACTCGAATTCCAAGTTGGGGATCGAGCACTACTCAAAGTTTCACCTTGGAAGGGTGTTGTTCGTTTTGGCAAACGAGGCAAACTCAATCCACGATACGTTGGACCATTTGAAGTCATAGAAAAGATAGGCAAAGTGGCCTACAGATTGAACTTACCAGCTGAACTCAGTGCAGTTCACAACGTCTTTCATGTGTCGAATCTGAAGATGTGGCAGTCAGATGAGACCTTCATAGTTCCTCTGAAGGAGCTCACTATCGACGAACGGTTGCATTTCGTCGAGGAACCAGTTGAAATCACGGACCGGGATGTTAAGGTCCTCAAGAACACCAGAATACCTCTTGTACGAGTTCGTTGGAACTCCCGTCGCGGCCCAGAGTTCACCTGGGAGCGCGAAGATCAAATGGAACTCAAATATCCCCAGTTGTTCGAAAACAATGTAACTACTACTGAGGCTGAAGCTACTACGGAATTTCGGAACGAAATTCCAACTCAACGGGGGAATGATGTGACACCCCAGGAAAACCAGTAAACGATAACTTACCTAGCTTCCTCAGTAACCGCATGCTAAATTTCGGGACGAAATTTCTTTCAAGTTGGGGATAATGTGACAACTCGAGTTTCCGACTTTCATTTTCGCATTTAGTGCACGTTGACTTTGACTGTATAGTTGTTTGACTTGTTTAACTTGTAACTGTACACGTTATATTTTTGTTTATATATATTTTTAGGAACGCATTGTGGTTGCATGATTTTGTGTTTGGCTGTATAACATGAAACCTGTTGAAAACTTAAAACTGTTAACACATAAAAAGGACTCGACGAAACAGACTGGACCCGACGAAATAGACAGTTTCGCCATAAGCATCTCGACGAAACAGGTGTTTCGCCGAAGCCCAGTTTCACCAAAGCCCATTAGGGCCCAGTTCACTTGTACGCATATAAATTACACGGAACCGTCTCATTCGTCATACGTTAACAAAATAGAAACCCTAGAGCGCCCCTCTTTTGTGTGACGGCTGTTTGGAACTCTCGAAGCCCCCTTAGCCTATTCATCGTTCTTTTATCTCGGTTAGTGTGATATACAGAACCGACTACTTGTTATTGATTAAATATTCGGTTTGATGAATGCTCTTAATTGCAGCCCATGTGTGCGTTGTCAGTTTATGTAGTCAAAGATTCACTTGCTAAATTGTTTGTGTATATGTTGTCATTATGAAAGATAAGGAACACCACATGGATATTGTCGGCTGGATTGATAAGAATCATGATTTGTAACATGGATTTGCTTATTAAAATCGAGATGGTGGGTTAATCGGTGGTCAATGGGTTGGAAAATGTGAACCGCCACTTTATAATGATGATGTTTGTTTGTGTTGTTAATGCTTAATAAAGGTCCAATCGGTTAAAAACATTAGAGGTCCAATCGGCTAAGTGTGATGCTTGGTCCAATGAGAATTGGCGGTGTTTGATAGTTGTTGGCCACTAGAGTTTTGTGATAAGATTTTTATTGCTAAAAACTGTTATGTATTTCGACGAATCTGAGGTACCGACGAAACACATCAAATTGTTGAAACCGACATGGCGAAACACAATGTGTTTCGCCGAGACTAGTTTGGCGAATCAGGAGTGATTCGTCGGTGGGGCTCATGGCGAAACAGTGGGTGTTTCGCCGACCTGGGTTATTTGCACAGTAACTGTTTCTGATAAAACTTAACTGAGCTAGTCAACTGCTGTTATGTATATAAGTATTACTTGTATGATTGTAAATACGTGTAATGTGGAAGATGCGATGTTCATGATGATTATGTTTACGCACAAACAACTTTAATACAAACTGATTATGTATACGTGCCTACTTAGGGACGTGATTGATTACCCGTGAGCACATACTTAGCATACCGAGCAAACAAGGTGAGTTCACACTTCTACCAAGGCATGGGATTCCCAGGGCTTGGGAATGGGATTTAAGGAATAAGGTTGAATAGATTCATGCGGACATTATTACTAGACTACCATACCATCGTCCTCGGTTGTGCAGGACCCATACGTAAAACCTACGTATACTTATGCTATTCGCTATCCTCGGTTGTGAAGGATACTCACGTAAAACCTACGTGAACCTATATTTACTACTGCCTCGGTTGTGTCAGGCACTTACGTAAAACCTACGTAAACCCCCGCGTACCCCTATCCTCGGTCGGGAAGGATACTTACGTAAAAACCTACGTAACACTTGTACGTATTACTGTTCTCGGTTGTGAAGAACACTTATGGTTACAAATAGTCTAGTGGTTATACAACACGGGAAGCCCCCACCAATAGAACTTACTACCGGCCCAGTAGAGCCACATGTTACAGACGAACTTACTATTACGCATTACTTTCTGTGAACTCGCTCAACTAGTTGTTGACTCTCTGTTACATGCCTTGCAGGACTATAGGTACTAATGGAGCTTGCACGGGAGGCACAGTCGTTGTGGACATGGATCGTGAACGTGTTGTTAAACTTAAATGACATTTTGTACTTAAACTTATGTTGGGTTTTACATAAATGCTTCCGCTACACACTTGTTTATATTTGGTTTTGGAAACACTGATCGTATTGATGAATGACTTTCACTATATACTTATGTTCAATATGATTGGTGGCTTGATCCTGGTCATGTCACGCCTCCAAGCGGTGATACTCCGCGTGTGGATTTTGGGGGTGTGACAAAAAGTAACAATAACGACACTTTAAAGCTTTATTAAGCGCTTTAACGGATTACTATCCAACCGAACAACCGGACTATACCCGGAACGTGAAAATATTGTCATTTATACTATTTATCTTTTTCTGAGCCAGTTAGGGTCCCTGATTACCCTAACACCCTTTGTAACGCATGACACACCACTAACCAGGTTAAGTACCTAACTAACTAACTTAACCTAACTATTTAACCTAATTACTAGTTGAAATCGGACTAGACCCCCCCCCCCCCTTGCTAACCGGCCCCAAACTAGAAGGGGACACACTATGTACTTATTTGATTAAATTAATCCCATTGCCTAATATCATCTAGACACAATTACCATTGGTTAATGCACACTTAAATTTGCCTATAAGACCAAGCTTTTGCACATATGATCATTCATTACTCAACACAACAAACACACTCCTCTCTCTTGCTCTCTAACTCTCGGCCGAACACCCCCCTCCCCTATCCATCATTTTCGGTTTTTATCTTCAAGTTCCATCATCATTCAAGCATCAAGGGTCTCGTATTAGGAAGCTTGGAGCAAGCGGAACGCGAAGGACCTCTCTACCTTGCTTTTATCCACCTCTTTTGCGCATAGATTCTTCCCTAGCCTCGAGCTAGAGGTATAATGCTTAAAACACTCTTTTGAACTAATCTAAAGTGGTTAAAAGGACTTGTATTGGTTAAATCTCGTTGAAATGCAAAATGATGCACAAAAGTCTACTAAAAACACTTAAAATGGTGGTTAATAGCTTATATGTTGTGTAAATAATGTAGTATTTGAAATGTATGATTATTGAGACCCGATCTATGATGTGGTAGCTCGGATCATCGTTTAACCCGGTTTGGTAAGATCATGGATCTTAACATAAGCTTGTTTTGAATAATACAAGGGTTAAAAGGTGAAACTCTACCACACAAGAATCATGAACTTGTGTAAAAGTGTTTTAGCTTGTACAATAGTGTTTAAAACTAGCAGATCTACGTATCTGCAAGTGGTATTTTCAAAGGACCAAGTGTTAAAGAAATCATATTTTAAAAGACGGATCTTACACTAACAAGAATGGTTTTTAGAACACACAAGTGTGTAAACACTTGTGTAACACAAGGTTTCGACAAAATAACTATTTTTGGGAAAAATGACAAGAAGTTGTAAAGACGAAACTTCCATAAAAACAAGACTTTTACGAAACCGGATTGTTTTATATGAAGATCCACTAAAAGTAATGAGGTTTACTTCACAGTTTGGATAAATCACAAGTTCATGAAGTTTATGCAACTTATATACATATTTTGACTAGTTTGTGATTTGAACATTGTTTTGTTGGAATAAGAAAATTGCTGAGTTGATTTGTTAAAGAAATTGATACGCTCGAAAGCGTGGCCACCTCCCGTTACAGAGGAAACTCTGGCGAAATTTTTCTAAAAACCTAACACTTAGAACTATTTACACTACAAGTGTTAGAATCATTTTTGACAGATTTTCGAAACATAAATTTCGCCATGACTTTATTTACTAAATATTCGGAGGTGGGATTTTCACAAAATTTAACGTGATAAATATATATTTTTCACACTGTTTATGATTATTTTGTGAAAATACATAAATATTATTTTTAGAGTAAAAATAATATTTACGAACGTTAACGAATCCAAATTAATACGAACGCTTTCACCATAAATATATAAGTTACACCGGTAATAATATTACCACTCGATTGTTAAAACGTAACTTACGCACTTACGGGAATATTTATGAACGCGTATTTAAACAACGTATTATTGAGAAAAAATACTTATATTTTGGAATTTGAAATATATATATATTAAGTGAGACTTAATGATATAATTGGAACGCACATGTATTGAATCCCCCATCCTTGGGAAGGAGATTATCTACCAAGTATATACAGAACGTAAACACGAAATAGTTGTCTAACTATTTCCCAAAGACTTAAACTATAAAGCTAAGGCACGACAGTCCGTCTAATAGAATTAGCACTTGTAGGTCGTCGCACAGCTGCCTGATTTGGAGTACTTGGTAGAGACGCACCGACTGTGAGTTCATGTCCCCCTTTTCTCTAACTGTTTTCAGTTTTCTTAACTGCGGGGGTGAAATACATGTTACTATGATTACGAGTACTTTATACACGGTATGGTTAGCGTAAGGAGGTTTACTATTCAGATCATGTGAGTGGGTAGGAGCAATATGAGGCCATTAGTCCTCATGTCGGGACCGAGGGACAGGAGCGGTAGATCTATCTGGGTGTAGCGAGCCCAGCCCCAGGCCAAACTAGAAACGGACCTTGGGGTGACTTTGTCCACATACTAATGCCGTGGCGAAATCTGCTAGGTTTGAGTCTCCCTATTTGCACTTCACATATATCAGTGGCCTTGCAAACCATTGGTGATCTCAATTCCCTTATTTGCTACATACCAAGACTATTTTTATACTCACAAAGGTTTACTTACTCACTTACACATGAACTCGCTCAACATTATTGTTGATTTTTCAACTTACATGTATTTCAGGAAATTAAAGATCTGGCACGGTATGACGTGTTTTCCCGCTGCACATTGGGTTCCAAGGTCATCCCAGTTTAGGAAATGTGACTCTTTCCTGGACAAGTCACATATCTTAAACTGCGTTTATCTCATGTTGATGTTTATGTTTTTTTCAAGACAATGTTTTATGTTATGATGTTGTAAGTCTCTAAGACAATGGTATGTTACTATGGTTTTAAAACTTAATCAAATGGATGATCTTGCATGATTTTATTTCATATAGCTTTGTTATGATTAAGCTATGGTATTAAGAAGTCACACCAAAATTAACCACGCTTCCGCAAAGCCAGGGTGTGACAGCTTGGTATCAGAGCTCTGATCATAGCGAACTAGGATTCTTTCTCGAGTCTAGACTATGATCACTAGGGCTCTCACGAAAACATTTTACTGCATACCACTTAAGTCCAGATCCAAAACTTTTTACAAACAAATGTTGAGCACATTTTATTTATAGGCTCAGCCTGGAGGGCTGAGGCTCGGTCTGGAGGATCGAGGCTTGGTCTAGGTGACCAAGGTAGTTGAGCACGTTGATTTATTATAGGCTCAGCCTGGAGGGCTGAGGCTCGGTCTGGAGGATCGAGGCTCGGTCTAGGTGACCGAGGTAGATGGCTAGTAAGACGAGGAAGAGTAGGCTCAGTTTGGAGACTGAGGCTCGGTGTTGGAGACCGAGGCTCGATCTGAGAGGTCGAGGTAGTTGATAGAGCAGTCTAGGAGACTGGGAGGCTAGTGAGACTACGAGAATTATGTGATACCTTACTTGGTGACTTATGTGATTATCTGATCGTATGACTGATTATTTGAGCATACTTGTGTTTATGTTACAGACTCATGGATTCCGCCGGTACTGGCGATTCGGACACCACTGGACCCATACTTATCGTATCTGATGACCTCACATCCTCCGAGCACGAGGTGTACACATCTGACTATACCAGTACGGACGAGGACGATTTCCAGCCTTTCGCACTACCTGATGGTGCTGATGAGCCTGCAGATGACCCTCCCGCTGAGTACCTACCTCTAGTAGAGATTCCGGCCCCTATACCCTTAGCCGTTTATCCAGCATATGATTTTCTTCTTGACGCCGAGGCTGATGGCGATATTGACCTGTTTGAGGATGAGCCTTTTGAGGATGAGATCCAGGGCGAGGCCCTTCTTCCTGCAGACGATCTTCTGATGATCGCTGACGTTCCCGCTGAGGATTCGCCTGCACATTCTCCTGTCCCAACTCCTTCGAGTCTGTGGCATCCGCACCTTCTCACACATTGAGCGCACAGCACTTTGCGCATGATTCCGATCCTGACCAGGCATCCTCTGTTGCACCCATTCCCAGTTTTGCGTTTGACCATGATGACATAGAGGATTCTGATCCTATCTTTCCCCCGGGATACGACCCTGATCGTGATATCGAGTTTATACCTATGGATCAGCCCATGGAGGATCCAGCTGACCCAGTAGATCCTATCGACCCCGAGTTTGACTTCGAGATGGCTTTTGATGATCCCGAGCCTGCCGTCGCCCCTGAGCAGGCAGTCGCTCTAGACCCCATACTTGAGCATGACCCCGTACATGATGGCATCCCTATTGAGCCTGTTATAGCAGACCCACCTGTTGATGATCTCCCCGTGGATGCTCCTTTGTTAGAGGGCGATCATGTTGTTGTTGATCCTGTTATTCCTCTACCTGTTGTTGATATACCTGTTGACCATCCTGTTAAGCACATTGCACCTGTTCACCCTTTTGTTGGCTCCCCCACCTGATCCCATCCCACTAGAGCCTGAGCATGCACTGTTCGCGGCACACATGGATCCACCAGATGAGCATGCACAGCACGGTTGGATACCTGCTGATGAGGATGTTCCACCTTTTCCCCCTCAGATCCCTGATACACGACGTGTTGATTTTTCTTCTCAGGTTCCTCAGTTTGTACCTCCAGCGAGGCCTGGAGAGGGTTCTTCAGCCCACCCTCTTGGGCATGTACCGATATCTATCCCCTTCATGCCCCAGATGTCATCTGTCCCACCCTCTGTTGCTCCATTTCATGTGGCACCTTTTGATCCCACCAGTGAGCCGTTCCTTTGGGCACCAGACTCTGGTATGCCACCTACTGACCCCTACCATTCTTTCCACAGGGGGTATACTATCGAGGACGTTTTGATGTCTTTTGTCGCTCAGCACGAGTCACACACGCAGCGCATCCAGGAGCTTGAGAGAGCTCAGCTGCCACCGTGTCCGTGCCATGGTCGGACACACTCTCCTCTGCAGCCATTTCGACCCTTACCTCCAGATTATGCTGCCCGTCTCGTTATACTAGAGCAGCAGGTTGCTTCTATCATTCGTACCCAGCGAGCCATGGAGGAGGACTGGCTCCAGTTTCGTCGTTTGTTTTACACCCACTTTCCCCCTCCTCCACCACCATCTGTATAGAGCTCATCGGTGCTGTTTGGGTAGACGAGGGTGAGAAGACGGCGATTGTTGGACTGCACAGCATTTTTGGAGACTACTTTATGATCCTGACTTTTGTTGACACGTATTTGATGTTGTATTAGACATTGACATGATATAGTTTTGGACAGGGGTGATGTAGCCCCTAGTTGATTGATGATTGTATGACACAGGGATGTACTGATATACTTACTATGTGGTCTCGATATATGGCAATCGCAGTATTCTCACCATATTTGATTCGCTTGATTGCTTATTTGTATTTTTATGACATGGGATGTTGTGTGATTGGTATTTGTGATGTATTGATAACATGAGATGTTATGTGTTTTTACTATTACTATCGTTATATACGTACGCTACATTATGACCTGACTTACGTATTATAACACGAGAGCTTTACTATGGCCTGACCAACTTAAACCATCTTTTAGAAGATGCCGCCGAGACGTGAGACACGCATGCCTACTAATGAGGCAGAACTACAACAAGTCATTGCTGCTGCCATAGCACAGTATGCAGCATCCCAGCCCGGAACGAGCGGAAGTATTAACCAAGGCAATAACAATCCACCTCACGGTAATACTAAGTCGTTAAGACATACCGTGACCTAATTGGATATCTCTAGCAAGGATGCTAATGCCATTCATATGTTATAACATATGTGCAGGGTGCACCTTCAAGCAGTTTTTAGACTGCAAACCGGTCAACTTTGATGGCACTGGAGGTGCTGTCGCCTTTGTTCGTTGGACTGAGAAAACCGAATCTGTTCTTCGCATGAGCAAGTGCGCGCTGGATCAGCAAGTCACCTATATCTCAGGGTTGTTTCTAGATGGAGCCCTATCTTGGTGGAATCTGCAAGTTCAGACACTAGGCGAAGCTGCTGCCTACGCGCTGACCTGGACCGAACTAAAAGAACTTATGCGTAAAAAGTACTGTTCCCGCGCAGAAATCCAGAGATTGGAGACCGAGTTCTGGCATTTGAAAATGGACGGTCCAAAGATCGCAGAATACGTTCAAAGGTTCCATGACTTATCGCATGTGGTACCCTACATGGTCACTCCTGAGTTCAAGAGAATTGAACGCTTCATTTGGGGACTAGCTCCTCAAATCATAAGCATGGTAACCTCATCCAAGCCTGCAACTATTACTGAGGCGATTGATTTGAGCGTAGCTCTTACTGAGGAGGCGATTCGCCTGAACAAGTTTGATGATGCTGAGCATAAGAAGGCAGAGACTCACGTCGAGTCATCAGGGGGTAGCAAACGGAAGTTCTCGAACTTCAAGCAGGGCGCCAGTGTGGCGGTTAAGAAAGGAGGATCAGGCACGCCAGCTCAGGTTACAGCTGGTAGTGGGAAGAAAGGAAAAGGATATCAGGGCACCCAGCCCAAGTGTAATACCTGTCAACACCATCATACTGGCCATTGTAATGTGAAAATATGTGAAGCATGTGGAAAGCCGGGCCACTCGAAAGATTCTTGTTGGGCTAGTGCTGGCCGGGGAGGCCAGGGAGGATTTGGGAATAGGAATAATAATCGTGGTGGTAATCGCCCACAGGGAAACAATGGAGGAGACGGAAATCGAGGCAACAATGCTAACCAAGCGGGCACTGTGAATCGTAATCAGAGGAATGATCAAGCTGGTGGAAACGGGCAAAGACTTAGGTGCTTTAACTGCGGTGATATCGGGCATTTTAAGAAGAACTGCCCAGAGTTAAACCAAGCCCGTGGTAGAGTGTTCCAACTCGAAGCAAGGGAAGCGCGCCAGGACCCCAATGTTGTTACTGGTACGTTCCCTGTAAATCAACGCTATGCATCCGTTTTATTTGATACTGGTTCCGATTATAGCTTCGTATAGTTAGAATTTAAGAAAATGCTTGGGTTAGCCGCTAATAAGTTAGATATTCCCTACTCAATCAAATTAGCTAATGGGAAGTTAGTAGAAGCCAACGAAGTTATCAGAGGTTGTGTGATTGAATTGGGAGAACGTGAGTTCGCTTTAGATCTACTACCAGTCCAGTTGGGAAGCTTCGACGTGGTAGTAGGAATGGATTGGTTATCATGCAACAAGGCTGAGATTGTTTGTCATGAAAAGATTGTTCGTATCCCAACCGAAGATGGCGAAACAATTGTGGTTCACGGAGAGAAGCGTGAGACGCCGTTGAGGATTATCAGCTGCTTGAAAGCAAGGAAGTGTTTACAGAAAGGATGTGTTGCCTTCCTGGCACACATTGTGGATAAGAAGGCTGCTGAGCCAAGAATCGAAGACATCCCTGTCGTGAGGGAATATCCAGAAGTCTTCCCAGAGGACTTACCTGGACTGCCACCTCAGAGGCAAGTAGAGTTTCACATCGACTTAGTTCCAGGCGCCGCGCCTGTGGCTAAGGCACCGTATAGACTTGCTCCGTCTGAGATGCAGGAACTGTCGACACAGCTCCAAGAGTTGTTGGACAAGGGTTTTATCCGACCAAGCTTCTCGCCTTGGGGAGCTCCGGTCCTATTTGTCAAAAAGAAAGACGGTAGCTTTCGAATGTGCATCGACTACCGGGAGCTGAACAAGCTGACGATCAAGAATAGGTACCCTCTGCCAAGAATTGATGATCTGTTAGACCAACTTCAAGGTTCAAGCTTTTATTCAAAGATCGATCTTCGATCCGGATACCATCAGTTAAGGATACAAGAGGAAAGCATTCCGAAGACAGCCTTCAGAACTCGTTATGGGCACTACGAGTTCCTAGTTATGCCGTTTGGTTTGACAAACGCGCCTGCAGTCTTTATGGATTTGATGAATAGAGTTTGCAAGCCGTACTTGGACAAGTTCGTGATTGTGTTCATCGACGACATCTTGATTTACTCAAAGACAAAGGCTGAGCACGAACAGCATCTTAGAGCTATTTTGGAGTTGCTGAAGAAGGAACAGTTGTATGCCAAGTTCTCTAAGTGCGAGTTTTGGCTACGTGAAGTCCAGTTCCTTGGACATGTGGTTAATGGAAATGGAATCCATGTTGATCCCACAAAGATCGAAGCGATCAAGAATTGGGAAACGCCTAATACGCCAACCGAGATTCGACAATTCTTGGGTTTGGCTGGCTACTATCGAAGGTTCATAGAGGATTTTTCGAAGATCGCTCAACCATTGACGCTCCTCACGCAAAAAGATAAGAAGTTTGATTGGGAAATCAAACAGGAGGAAGCCTTCCAGATACTGAAGGATAAGCTCTGCAATGCGCCTATCTTAGCTCTGCCAGAAGGTACAGATGATTTTGTGGTATACTGCGACGCTTCACGTCAAGGATTGGGTTGTGTGTTGATGCAACGCTAGAAGGTTATTGCATACGCATCGCGTCAACTGAAAGTGCACGAAAAGAACTATACCACACATGATTTGGAACTTGGCGCAGTGGTTTTTGCTTTAAAGATCTGGAGACACTACCTTTATGGTACGAAGTGTACAATCTTCACAGATCACAAGAGCCTACAGCATATATTCAACCAGAAGGAGTTGAATATGAGGCAAAGACGATGGGTTGAGTTGCTAAACGATTACGACTGCGAGATAAAGTACCATCCAGGGAAGGCGAATGTAGTCGCCGATGCCCTAAGTCGAAAGGAGAGGATCAAGCCCATAAGGGTTAGGGCTTTAGAAATGATTATCCGAACCGATCTTTCCTTGCGCATTCGTGCCGCGCAGAAAGAAGCCCTCAAGGAAGGAAACCTTGAAGAAGAATATCTCCGTGGGATGGAGAAGCTACTGGTACCAAACGAGGAAGGAACGTTATGCTTCGAGAAAAGGATTTGGGTTCCTTTGTTTGGCGATTTAAGGAAAGTTATTTTCGACGAAGCTCACAAGTCGCGGTACTCTATCCATCCTGGAGCGGATAAGATGTACCAGGATCTCAAGGATTATTATTGGTGGCCTAGGATGAAAGGCGACGTTGCCGTTTATGTGAGTAAATGTTTAACATGCGCTAAGGTTAAAGCGGAATACCAGAAGCCTTCAGGACTTCTGCAACAACCTGAGATTCCCAAGTGGAAATGGGAACAAATCTCAATGGATTTTGTTACAAAGCTGCCAAGAACGCCAAAAGGCCATGACACTATCTGGGTGATAGTGGATCGATTAACGAAGACAGCACACTTCTTACCTATCAGAGAGAAGGATAATACGAGCAAATTGGCCGAAATTTACATGAGAGAGATCGTCGCGCGCCATGGAGTACCTCTCTCAATCATTTCTGATAGAGACGGAAGGTTTGTGTCAAGAATATGGCAATCCTTCCAAGAAGCCTTTGGCTCACAATTGAATCTGAGCACTGCGTTTCATCCGCAAACTGACGGCCAGAGCGAGCGAACGATACAGACTTTGGAAGACATGCTGAGAGCGTGTGTTATGGATTTGGGCGGTAGCTGGGACAAACATTTGCCTTTGGTTGAATTTTCATACAACAACAGCTACCACACCAGTATTGGTGTTGCGCCATTTGAAGCCCTTTACGGACGCAAGTGCCGATCACCCTTATGTTGGGCTGACGCAGGTGATAGGCAGCTTGCTGGTCCCGAAATCGTCCAAGAGACGACAGACAAGATTGCGCAAATTCTTAAACGCATCGAAGCAGCTCGCCACAGACAAAAGGCCTATGCGGATCCAGACCGGAAACATGTGGAATTCCAGGTTGGAGAAATGGTTTTATTGAAAGTATCACCCTGGAAGGGGGTGGCACGCTTCGGAAAGCGTGGGAAGTTAAATCCGCGCTACATTGGTCCTTTCAGAATTCTGGAAAGAATAGGACTAGTAGCATACAAGTTGGACCTACCTGCTGAACTGAATGGTGTTCACGATACATTTCATGTATCCAATTTAAAGAAAAGTCCAACTCAAGTCACCGTTGCCATTCCCACCGACGAGATTCATGTTGACGATACGCTCCACTTCGTTGAAGAACCTGTTGAGGTCACGGATTGGAAAGTTAACAAGACCCGCCGGAGCAGTGTCAAACTCGTCAAAGTTCGTTGGAATGCCAGACATGGTCCTGAATACACCTGGGAACGTGAGGACCGGATGAAAGAGAAATACCCCCACCTTTTTCCTAAGAACCCTGCATCTACAAGCAGAACTTAAATTTCAGGACGAAATTTATTTAACGGGGGGAGAATGTGACAACCCGCACTAAACCAGGTATCCGTACGACTTAATTAATGATTAATTACTGCTTAATTACTGTGCTTGTTTGAACTAGCTGATAAACTGCTACTTGAATACTGATACATGTACTACTTGCATCATACTTGCTTGCTGTCACTACATTATTTACATACTGAACCTTAGTGACAAACATGATGCACAAAAAGCACAGTAGCACAATACACGGATAACCTATTAAACATGCTGATAAAGCCAGCATCAGGCAAACACTGCCTCTAAGGCCTATAAGAGCCTGAGATATTTTGCTACACTAGTGGTGAGTGTAGGGATACAAGGGTTGTAGAACTGTGTCTCTAGGAATAAGTCATAATGACTGGATGTGCCTAAAACGTACTCTAAGTACAAAACTCAGCACTTTACATAATAATTCAGCTTTCAGCTAACTAATAAAGTGCCAAAACATGAGAAAAATAACACTAGACACTTTCCAAAGTGTCAGGAATAAGTTGTGTCACTAAAAGTAACAATAACGACACTTTAAAGCTTTATTAAGCGCTTTAACGGATTACTATCCAACCGAACAACCGGACTATACCCGGAACGTGAAAATATTGTCATTTATACTATTTATCTTTTTCTGAGCCAGTTAGGGTCCCTGATTACCCTAACACCCTTTGTAACGCATGACACACCACTAACCAGGTTAAGTACCTAACTAACTAACTTAACCTAACTATTTAACCTAATTACTAGTTGAAATCGGACTAGACCCCCCCCCCCTTGCTAACCGGCCCCAAACTAGAAGGGGACACACTATGTACTTATTTGATTAAATTAATCCCATTGCCTAATATCATCTAGACACAATTACCATTGGTTAATGCACACTTAAATTTGCCTATAAGACCAAGCTTTTGCACATATGATCATTCATTACTCAACACAACAAACACACTCCTCTCTCTTGCTCTTTAACTCTCGGCCGAACACCCCCCCTCCCCTATCCATCATTTTCGGTTTTTATCTTCAAGTTCCATCATCATTCAAGCATCAAGGGTCTCGTATTAGGAAGCTTGGAGCAAGCGGAACGCGAAGGACCTCTCTACCTAGCTTTTATCCACCTCTTTTGCGCATAGATTCTTCCCTAGCCTCGAGCTAGAGGTATAATGCTTAAAACACTCTTTTGAACTAATCTAAAGTGGTTAAAAGGACTTGTATTGGTTAAATCTCGTTGAAATGCAAAATGATGCACAAAAGTCTACTAAAAACACTTACAATGGTGGTTAATAGCTTATATGTTGTGTAAATAATGTAGTATTTGAAATGTATGATTATTGAGACCCGATCTATGATGTGGTAGCTCGGATCATCGTTTAACCCGGTTTGGTAAGATCATGGATCTTAACATAAGCTTGTTTTGAATAATACAAGGGTTAAAAGGTGAAACTCTACCACACAAGAATCATGAACTTGTGTAAAAGTGTTTTAGCTTGTACAATAGTGTTTAAAACTAGCAGATCTACGTATCTGCAAGTGGTATTTTCAAAGGACCAAGTGTTAAAGAAATCATATTTTAAAAGACGGATCTTACACTAACAAGAATGGTTTTTAGAACACACAAGTGTGTAAACACTTGTGTAACACAAGGTTTCGACAAAATAACTATTTTTGGGAAAAATGACAAGAAGTTGTAAAGACGAAACTTCCATAAAAACAAGACTTTTACGAAACCGGATTGTTTTATATGAAGATCCACTAAAAGTAATGAGGTTTACTTCACAGTTTGGATAAATCACAAGTTCATGAAGTTTATGCAACTTATATACATATTTTGACTAGTTTGTGATTTGAACATTGTTTTGTTGGAATAAGAAAATTGCTGAGTTGATTTGTTAAAGAAAATGATACGCTCGAAAGCGTGGCCACCTCCCGTTACAGAGGAAACTCTGGCGAAATTTTTCTAAAAACCTAACACTTAGAACTATTTACACTACAAGTGTTAGAATCATTTTTGACAGATTTTCGAAACATAAATTTCGCCATGACTTTATTTACTAAATATTCGGAGGTGGGATTTTCACAAAATTTAACGTGATAAATATATATTTTTCACACTGTTTATGATTATTTTGTGAAAATACATAAATATTATTTGTAGAGTAAAAATAATATTTACGAACGTTAACGAATCCAAATTAATACGAACGTTTTCACCATAAATATATAAGTTACACCGGTAATCATATTACCACTCGATTGTTAAAACGTAACTTACGCACTTACGGAAATATTTATGAACGCGTATTTAAACAACGTATTATTGAGAAAAAATACTTATATTTTGGAATTTGAAATATATATATATTAAGTGAGACTTAATGATATAATTGGAACGCACATGTATTGAATCCCCCATCCTTGGGAAGGAGATTATCTACCAAGTATATACAGAACGTAAACACGAAATAGTTGTCTAACTATTTCCCAAAGACTTAAACTATAAAGCTAAGGCACGGCCGTCCGTCTAATAGAATTAGCACTTGTACGTCGTCGCACAGCTGCCTGATTTGGAGTACTTGGTAGAGACGCACCGACTGTGAGTTCATGTCCCCCTTTTCTCTAACTGTTTTCAGTTTTCTTAACTGCGGGGGTGAAATACATGTTACTATGATTACGAGTACTTTATACACGGTATAGTTAGCGTAAGGAGGTTTACTATTCAGATCATGTGAGTGGGTAGGAGCAATATGAGGCCATTAGTCCTCATGTCGGGACCGAGGGACAGGAGCGGTAGATCTATCTGGGTGTAGCGAGCCCAGCCCCAGGCCAAACTAGAAACGGACCTTGGGGTGACTTTGTCCACATACTAATGCCGTGGCGAAATCTGCTAGGTTTGAGTCTCCCTATTTGCACTTCACATATATCAGTGGCCTTGCAAACCATTGGTGATCTCAATTCCCTTATTTGCTACATACCAAGACTATTTTTATACTCACAAAGGTTTACTTACTCACTTACACATGAACTCGCTCAACATTATTGTTGATTTTTCAACTTACATGTATTTCAGGAAATTAAAGATCTGGCACGGTATGACGTGTTTTCCCGCTGCACATTGGGTTCCAAGGTCATCCCAGTTTAGGAAATGTGACTCTTTCCTGGACAAGTCACATATCTTAAACTGCGTTTATCTCATGTTGATGTTTATGTTTTTTTCAAGACAATGTTTTATGTTATGATGTTGTAAGTCTCTAAGACAATGGTATGTTACTCTGGTTTTAAAACTTAATCAAATGGATGATCTTGCATGATTTTATTTCATATAGCTTTGTTATGATTAAGCTATGGTATTAAGAAGTCACACCAAAATTAACCACGCTTCCGCAAAGCCAGGGTGTGACAGCTTGGTATCAGAGCTCTGATCATAGCGAACTAGGATTCTTTCTCGAGTCTAGACTATGATCACTAGGGCTCTCACGAAAACATTTTACTGCATACCACTTAAGTCCAGATCCAAAACTTTTTACAAACAAATGTTGAGCACATTTTATTTATAGGCTCAGCCTGGAGGGCTGAGGCTCGGTCTGGAGGATCGAGGCTTGGTCTAGGTGACCAAGGTAGTTGAGCACGTTGATTTATTATAGGCTCAGCCTGGAGGGTTCAATGCCGAACGGTTCATTAGAGTTGAAAGAAATATTCACTACAGGATTGACAAAGACCTTAATTAACATCTTGGATAAAATTGGTCTTGACGATCTGACCTTAAAAGAGTCACTAGGTTGAAAGTGGTTTGAAAAAAAAAATTATATGAAAAAAAAAATATATGAAAAAAAAAGGTATGAAAAAAAAAAAAAAAAAGATATCATTATTAGTTTAAGTCTCACAGTGCTTTCTTGTTATATGGCCAGTTTTTGCGAGATAAGTTAACTGTGAAACTCTGTAGTTAGTCACACCTTTCTGAATAAATAACCTACCTAAAACCCTTTCCTACCCATAATAAAGCCCTCTTGATCCATGTTGAATTTTAACAAATAGGTGGAGATCTGATCGACGTACAAGCCTATAATAGTTATGTTTCATAGTTTGGTTCTGAGAGTTCACTCAAAATTTATATATATATACTAACCGAGAGATGAGTGAATTTCGTGAGGAATGTTGATATTGCATAAATTGATTACTTGAAGGTAAGAAAGTTTGATTAGGTAGGCTCGGTTTCTCATTTCATTCTCTTGAATTGTCAACCTTTTGAACGATGTAAGTCTTGGGAAACCTCTGTGTTTAATTTTGTAGTTCGCATTTTAATTTATTAAGGCTTGCGTTTTTGTAAAGCGTTTAAGTGGGACATGTGCTTATGATTTTGCTTAGGGTCAAGCAAAAGGTTAAGTGTGGGGATATTTGATGTGTCTAAAATTATACACATTTCACGCATCGGATTCCTTACAATTTAATCTGTTTGAATATGGTTTTCCCGCGATATTAGTACATATTTAGTTATATGTTATATTTACAGGAATCGGTGAAATAACCGAGGGTTATGCGAGAAAACGGTGAAGGATCGACGAAGGAAACAATACATGGGGAAACGTGTCACGGAAAACAAAGAAATTGCCTTTTGAGAAGCCTGACGGACCTCGAAATTAACAATATGATGTTTTGCATGTTAAAGACGAAGATTGGATGAGTTTTGGGGAATGTTAATGGATTGAAAATAAAGATATTAGAAGATGGCATGATAGAGGGTTGAATTACGAAGACGTGGGCGAAAACGGTGCGTAAAACGGAGCTAAAACGAAGAAGTTATGAAGAAAACAATTTTGGAAGAATTCTGACATCAAGCTTACGGACCTCAACCTTAGCAACGTTGAGGTCCGTAAAGAAGCTTACGGACCTCAACCTTATCAACGTTGAGGTCCGTAAGGTAGTGTCGGCAACGACTTTTTCGTCGGTAAATGGAGCAGTTGGCTGTTGTCGCAATAAGTGGGCTTACAGACCTCAACCTTATCAACGTTGAGGTCCGTAAGCTAGTCCCAGAACCCAAAAATCTCACCTATAAAAGGCCATGCATTCCAAACTCGAAAACACACCTCTCCCACACAAAACCTTCGGGTTTGAATCAATGTAGTCGATCTTGGAGCACCTTTGGAGGTCTTTGGAGGTCTCGGAAGCTCTCGGTTCGAGTTAAAAGCGCCCCGGTTCCGACAAAAGTCCGAAAAACGTTAAGTCTTCATATCTTTTACTTTTTACCATGTTACCTTGTGTTTGTATTTGTGTTTACTTTCTGTAATGTTTAATATTATGTGTTGTTAAACTTTAAAACTATCTAGGTTGTGATGAATGCTTGTTAATATGTAATTTTTACCGGGTATTGTGTGATTATGGTTTGTTCTTGTTAAGTAAATAATTTAAGTTTCTAGTTTGGTGTATATGCATATTTTAACTTGGTTAACACTTTGATCATTTGTTTCACATAAATTCCGGTGAATGTATTTTCATAAAAAGAATTATGTCGATATTCAAGACTTTGCGGTTTGGGTAATCATATGGTGATATTGTGAAATAAACCATAGAACTAATGATCAAGAATTAATCCGGTTTTAATGTTCTACTATTTTTAACACTGTAAAGTATAAAAAAAATATTAATAGATCAAGTTTAGTGTATTGCTAAGTTTGTGTTTTGTGAGAAACCAGTTTTAGTTAAATTATCGCTAACTTGTCTATTAAACCAAATCAAGTTTTCTTAAATTGCTTTAGACTTATAACCGAGAGGAAGTTAGTCTTTCCAAGCACTTTTCTAGAACACTAGATAACTGTAAAGAAGTCTAGTAAATGCGGTAATCAAAATAAACCTTTCAAGTTATAGACAACTGTAAAGAAATCGTCTTTAAAGGTTTAATATCTAAAGATCCCGGTTTCATATCACACAATTACCCGGTAGAAAATATATTATTAACAAGTGGGATTCTAACCTAGATAGTCCTTTATTATTATTGAATTTTAGTTGTAAACTGTTTTAGTTCACTTTTATTAATTAGTTTTTAGTTAATTTACTTTCCAAGTAAAACCCCCCTTTAAATCAAAAAAATACAAAAATATATAAATGTTTATTGTGATGTCAATTTTAGTGTATATAAATTAATTAACGTAATTCAACAGAGTCCTTTGGGTTCGATACTCGGACTTGCATCAGCTATACTACACTGATCGGTACACTGCCGGTTGTGTGGTTTAGGTTTAGATCGAGTCTAAGTTTATAAATTTAAAACTTAGAGTGTCTAATTTAAGGTTATTTTTTTAAGTTTGTCTTTTTGTACATTATTTGTAAAAATGTGTTTTTCGTGTCGGACATGTAGTAACTGGAAGGGTTAAGTGCCGTTAAGTTGGGAACTCCTGTCTAGGCCTGGCATTCGCATAAATCCAATTAAGGACCCGTTGCCTACCTGGGGACAATCCCAATGAGAGTACCAATACCTATTAGGCCAAAGCATGTCCAAAAGTTTATTTTTTTAGTTGTTTTTATTCGACCTTTCAGACCACATCAATCCATCCAAGGTTGTCGCAATTAAGGATTAGAACACACCGACGACACCTACAGAGATTCGATCTTTTCTTGGTCTTGTTGGTTATTATCGTCGATTCATTTCTAATTTCTCAAAGATTGCGGTTCCACTCACTGCTTTGAATCAGAAGAATAAGCCTTTTGAATGGGGACCTAAGCAAGAAGAAGCGTTTCAAACGCTGAAGCAGAAGCTGTGTGATGCTCCCGTTCTATCTCTTCCCCATGGAAACGACGATTTCGTTGTCTATTGTGATGCGTCCAACTTAGGCCTTGGTTGCGTTCTCATGCAACGAGGTAAAGTTATAGCATATGCATCTAGACAATTGAAAGTTCACGAAAAGAACTACACAACTCATGATCTTGAGTTAGGAGCTGTGGTTTTCGCGCTTAAAATCTGGAGACATTACCTCTATGGCAGGAAGTGTGTGGTTTTCACAGACCACAAGAGTCTCCAGCATATTCTTAATCAGAAGGAGCTGAACATGAGGCAACGATTGCGAAATTCGCTACCATCCTGGTAAGGCGAATGTCGTAGCCGATGCGCTTAGTCAAAAAGAGCGAGTCAAGCTTCATTCTGTTCAAACTCTATCTGATCTGTGATGGGTGGTCCACGGGACAACCCTTAAGTGTGTTAAAAGATAAGTTAATCCCCCATTTAATCATGTAATTGTCTTGAATTAGATGACTACGTTTGCTTGTGTTTCAGGTACATTTGGGGCTTAAAAGTGTGGAAATTAAGCTTCGAATAGGCGCGACTTAATTAGAGGATTGAAGACGGAGAATAAATGAAAAAAATAAAATTTTGGAATTGAAGAATTAAGAAGATAACATGATAGAGGATGAAATTACGAGAACGTAGGCGAAAACGGTGAAGAAAACGGAGTTGAAACGAGAAAGTTATGAAGAAAACAAAAATTGATTGCTGAAGCCTACCGTAACTTACGGTGGTACCGTAATTTACGGTATACTCTGACAAAAATTGATGCCGTAACTCAGTTTAACTCCACCGTAAACCATTTTAAGCCACCGTAACTTACGGTGGTACCGTAATTTACGGTGGAGGCCAGCGTGAAACTTGTAACTCCCTCATTTAAGGTTGTTTATGGTGCCTTTTCATCATCTAATCATTCCCATTCATTTTGTAACTCCTAAGGGGCGAATTTGGGGTGTTCTAAGGTGTTCTTGAGTGATCTAAACATGAAGACTTTGTTTTTGATTCCAATGGACAAAGGTTCGATTGTGATGATGGTTCATAACACTATGAGCGGCTAGGTTTGCTTGGTGATCGTCTCGGATGTAAGGTTTTATTTGTGACAATTATGCTTGTTCTTTAATTTCTGGAATATTAGACTGTGCATGTGTTGTTAGTTTATTATGGTGTTTGATTGGTTGTTTGTAAATTGTTGATGTATGTTTGATCATAGTTCTAAACCATACGTTCTTGGTGCCGTTGGCAATCGAGATATCATGGGAGGGATTAGGGTTGGATATGTGTTGATTGGTCATCGGGTAACAACCTCGCGTTCTAGGAATCCGAGTACTTAGTTCCCTTTCATCACAAACAATTGATCTTACATGAGCCATGTCTATGTGGTTCTTTCCAGTTGAACATGAACGTTAGTTGTCACTTAAAACTTGAAACTCAGGATGATCACTATCCTCTTATCTGTTACAAAACTTGACTTTGATTTGTATTCTAATTTAGTAATTCTAGATAATTAAAACCAATCAACCCAAACATTGAAATTTACATTTCTTGCAATTTAGATTAATCTAGTTAGTTAGACATACATTGAGATAACACATATTCCACAAACTCCCTGTGTTCGATACCCACTTACCGCTAGCTAATTAGTTGTAACTGGATTAAATTTGATTGTGACCACGACATCACGTCAAATTTTGGCGCCGTTGCCGGGGAGTAGTGCGCAACGTGTGTTATCTTGTGTATTAGTTTGAAAAAAAAAATTAATCAAAATTAAAAAAAAAACCAAAAAGATTTCTTTTATGTTCATGATTTACACTTGGTAGTTGAGTTGTGTTGTGCAGGATGACAGGGCATTACACAAATTTCAGCTTATTTACGTGTAGATTGTGCGGGGGTCCACGACATCCATGTATTGGTTGCCAAGAGGCTCACTACAGGAGGGCACATGGAAAACTGGTGTCTTATGTTTCACAGCTTCCACCTCCATCATACGTTGACGATTATGAATCAGAAATGGAGGATGACTATTATTCATATGGATACGATCGGGACGAGGAAGTTTATTATGAGGCAAGGATGGATGGTCTATGTTTTTGTTGCGGTCGCGATCACACTTATGATTATGATGTGTGCCCGGTGTATTCGGAAAACCCGAAGTATTGGAATAAAAAGATGATGGAAGCGCGCATCTATAGACCGTATCAGGGATATCGACAATATCATTCCGAAGAATATTCTGAGCCCGAGGGTGTTTATGTTTATGAGACCGAGGAGGAAAAAGAGCTTGCTATATTGGAAGTAACTTTGTCAAAACTCGAGCAATTTTTAGCAACACCCAACCTGTCCGATGAAGACCGAATCAGCTGCTTAGTCTCTAAGTGTCATACTTTAAAATTGAAGATAGAGATAGAAGAACGCCTCTCACCATTACCTGACGATATTAGAGATTATTCTCACATGAAGGAGGAGGTTGTGGAGGATAATACCACACCAATGAGTCCTTTATCTGATGAAGAGTCACTTGTAGATCAGATGATGTGTGCAGATTATGAGGTAGAGCAGGCTGATGGGATGGATATGTGTACCGAACCTCTTCCCATATCAATGATTCAAATTAACAAGTGTGGGGAAGAGGGTTCGAGGAACAAGATGAGAAGGGTGAAACTACCAGACATTAACGTATGTGTCATGAAGTGGACTAGCAAAGCCCGTAGGAGCAGCTTTAACATGCCAAATATACTGACAAATCTATGGAGATGGCATGTAAATTTTCAGGCATTTGTTGGAAATGCTGCGGGTAAGTGTGCATTAAGACCACCATAACGCATATCAGGTATGGTCTGGCTGAAGACCTTTAAACTTAGCGCTCTCGGGAGGCAGCCCGAGGATGTAGAGTATTGTATTTGTGTTTTGTTTTGTTTTGCTTTGCTTTGTTTGGTTTTATTTTGGTGTTGTGTTTGTGTTTTGGCAGGTTATTACGTTTCAACTCTCGCGGATGCAATGATTCAAGTGTGGGTACGTTTGGCAACATCTCCGTTGAGATATCGGCGAATCCAAGAGATGTTTATGAACCGGTCTGATTACCGCAGCTGCATCACCACCAACACTGCTGATTTACTAATCAGGTTGTGTCTTGTTCTCATTTTGTGCACCTTTGTATATATTCATGTTTAAGTTTACGGTTGGGTGGTTAGGTGGTGTTTTGATGTGTTTGTTTGTTTGGTGGGTTGTGAAAGTTGGTGGTGTTTTTAGTTATATATAAAAAAAACAAAAAGAAAGTTGTGGTTTGAGATGATGAGCTTTTGGTTGATGTTGAAGGGTTTAGCGATCAAGTCTTTCCAAAACCATACATTGGGGTCAATGTATCCCAAGTGTGGGGATGGGGGGAAATTTTGAGGTTTTTAAAATTTTTTTAAATCAAGCAAAACATTGTGAGAATTTGAACACCTTGGATTACACCCGAATGATGCACCGCCAACCCTTGATACCCTTTTATTCTTGGTGAGAGTTGAAGCCACACATGTAAATAAATAAATAATACTTGTCTTTGATGAGAGTGGCAACGGGTGGGGATGCATTAGAACTTGTGCCTTAATATGGTTTGAGTCCTTAGTTGGATATGAATGCGAAAAGGATAAGGGCATTTAGGTAGCCTCGACTTTAGCGTGTGTGAGTGTGGGATTTGGGGGGTTGGACCTCATAAGATATATATATGAGCATGGTTGCGAGAGGGGTGGGGGTTTGGACATTTAGTTGCCCATTTTGTGCTTAAAGCCGATCATTTGTTACCCCTTACCTAGTTCCTCAAAAATTTACCCGACTTAACCCGGTCTTATAGTGTTAGTAGTTGTTATAGTGGTGTTTAGATTTGTTATGTTGAATGTTTCGTTGTTGCTATGTTATGTTTGCTATGTTGTTAAAAAAAATATAAAAAAAAGAAAAGAAAAGAAAAGAAAAAGAAAAAAAAAGCAATGAAAAAAAAATGAAAAAGAAGGATGTGTGAGTTATCTTGTATATAGTAGTTATGTGTTATTTATTTCATTGTGTAATAAAAAGACCGGGTAAAGTCCTTCGCTACTACATATATATTCCATTTCCTACCCGTACACCTAGCCACGTTACAACCTTAAAGCCCCTTTGATTTGCATTCATGTTTGGCGCTTGTTAGGAGGAGGACCAATTTAGGTATAAGCATATAGTTGTGCAATCACCCATTTGCCTTTTGTGTGTCTAGCTCACAATTGCTAGTGCTTACTTGTTGCCGAGAGGAGAGATATAGAGAGGGGTGTGTTATTTTGGGTGTTAAGAAAGGGTTAGTAAAAGGACTACATGTTTATGCTTGGTTTACGTTGATCACTTGTGAACTTGGAAATGGTTTTTGATGGGTTGCTTGGGGGCAAGCAACGGTTAAGTGTGGGGATGTGATGGGTGGTCCACGGGACAACCCTTAAGTGTGTTAAAAGATAAGTTAATCCCCCATTTAATCATGTAATTGTCTTGAATTAGATGACTACGTTTGCTTGTGTTTCAGGTACATTTGGGGCTTAAAAGTGTGGAAATTAAGCTTCGAATAGGCGCGACTTAATTAGAGGATTGAAGACGGAGAATAAATGAAAAAAATAAAATTTTGGAATTGAATAATTAAGAAGATAACATGATAGAGGATGAAATTACGAGAACGTAGGCGAAAACGGTGAAGAAAACGGAGTTGAAACGAGAAAGTTATGAAGAAAACAAAAATTGATTGCTGAAGCCTACCGTAACTTACGGTGGTACCGTAATTTACGGTAGACTCTGACAAAAATTGATGCCGTAACTCAGTTTAACTCCACCGTAAACCATTTTAAGCCACCGTAACTTACGGTGGTACCGTAATTTATGGTGGAGGCCAGCGTGAAACTTGTAACTCCCTCATTTAAGGTTGTTTATGGTGCCTTTTCATCATCTAATCATTCCCATTCATTTTGTAACTCCTAAGGGGCGAATTTGGGGTGTTCTAAGGTGTTCTTGAGTGATCTAAACATGAAGACTTTGTTTTTGATTCCAATGGACAAAGGTTCGATTGTGATGATGGTTCATAACACTATGAGCGGCTAGGTTTGCTTGGTGATCGTCTCGGATGTAAGGTTTTATTTGTGACAATTATGCTTGTTCTTTAATTTCTGGAATATTAGACTGTGCATGTGTTGTTAGTTTATTATGGTGTTTGATTGGTTGTTTGTAAATTGTTGATGTATGTTTGATCATAGTTCTAAACCATACGTTCTTGGTGCCGTTGGCAATCGAGATATCATGGGAGGGATTAGGGTTGGATATGTGTTGATTGGTCATCGGGTAACAACCTCGCGTTCTAGGAATCCGAGTACTTAGTTCCCTTTCATCACAAACAATTGATCTTACATGAGCCATGTCTATGTGGTTCTTTCCAGTTGAACATGAACGTTAGTTGTCACTTAAAACTTGAAACTCGGGATGATCACTATCCTCTTATCTGTTACAAAACTTGACTTTGATTTGTATTCTAATTTAGTAATTCTAGATAATTAAAACCAATCAACCCAAACATTGAAATTTACATTTCTTGCAATTTAGATTAATCTAGTTAGTTAGACATACATTGAGATAACACATATTCCACAAACTCCCTGTGTTCGATACCCACTTACCGCTAGCTAATTAGTTGTAACTGGATTAAATTTGATTGTGACCACGACATCACGTCAATCTGCAGACTCGTGTTCTTCAAGCTCAGCAATTTTGTGTTTCACAAAATTTGATAGTAAGGAATTACCACATCAACTTGAGCTTAAACTCGAACCAAAGGACGATGGTTTACTCTATTTCAAGGATCGATTGTGGATTCCGAAACAAGACGATCTTCGCACCTTGGTAATGGACGAATCTCATAAGTCTCGATATTCTATCCATCCTGGTGCTGATAAAATGTAAAAGGATCTTCGTACTCAGTATTGGTGGCCTGGTATGAAAAAGGATGTTGCCTTGTATGTATCGAAATGCCTAACTTGTCTCAAAGTCAAGGCTGAACATCAACGACCTTCTGGCTTGCTTGTACAACCAGAGATACCGGTTTGGAAGTGGGAGAACATTGCGATGGATCTCATCACTAAATTACCGCGTACATCTAAAGGTCATGATGCTATTTGGGTTGTTATCGATCGATTAACGAAGTCAGCTCATTTTATTCTGATTCGCGAGGATCTATCTGCTGATAAACTTGCAAAGATTTATGTTGATGATATTGTATCACGACATGGTGTTCCTTTGGATATCATTTCCGATCGTGATGCTCGGTTTTCATCTCATTTCTGGAAGACCATGCAATCTGCTATGGGAAGCCAACTAAATCTAAGCACTGCTTATCATCCCCAAACAGATGGACAATCTGAGAGAACGATTCAAACTTTGGAGGATATGCTTAGAGCATGCGTGGTAGACTTTGGTGGTAATTGGGATTCTCATTTGCCATTGATCGAGTTCTCATACAATAATAGTTATCATACTAGCATTAATATGGCACCATTCGAAGCTCTCTAAGGTCGAAAATGTCGTTCACCTGTCTGTTAGAATGAGATCGGTGAACCTCTGCTTACTGGACCTGAGCTCATTCTGGAAACAACAGACAAAATCAAGAAAATTCGCGACAATCTTGTGACAGCTCGAAGCCGTCAAAAGAGTTACGCGGATATACGACGTAAGCCCTTAGAATTTCAAGTCGGAGACCGTGTCCTACTCAAGGTGTCACCTTGGAAGGGAGTGGTGAGATTTGGAAAGAAAGGAAAACTTGCACCTCGATATGTGGGACCATTTAAGATTGTGGAAAGAATTGGGAAGGTTGCCTATCGACTAGAGCTACCTCCAGAGCTTGGAAATATTCATGTGACTTTTCACGTGTCCAATTTGCGAAAGTGTTTAGCTGATGCTGATCTTCACATTCCTCTCAACAAAATCCAAATCGATGAAACGATGCACTTTGTCGAGAAACCCGTGGAGATAGTGGACCGTGCTTTCAAACAGTTGAAGAACAAACGGATTCGATTGGTAAAAGTTTGCTGGGATTCCAAACGTGGCCCAGAATTTACTTGGGAACGTGAGGACCAGATGAAGTTGAAATATCCGTATTTGTTTTCACAAGTTCCCTGTAAATAAAATTTCAGGACGAAATTTCCTGAAGTAAGGGAGACTGTGACAACCGTGTTCTATAATCGATGTACTACGTAAAACAATGTTGATTATCAATAAAACAATGTGCTTTGGTGTTATTATATGTGTTTTGGTGTTTTTATGTGTGTATTTTTGTTTGGTGGTTTTTCATTTCGATTTTATTCCGATTTAATGCGTGTTTACGAGATGGAACAAGTTGACGATTATGTGTTTATGTGGTAGTTGTGATTTAGATAACGAAACGGGTGTAATAAAATAAGAACATGGTGGATACGCCGCTGGTACTTCCTTTATATAAGTGTTCTTATTTTATTATTCTTGTAGCGTTATCTGGATCACTTTAGGATTTTGTGTATGATTGTTTCAATATTTGATTGTCGAAATCTTCGTAGAATCTCCCATATTTTTATATGTTAGATTCTTAGAAAGATATATGAAGTATTATCATGACTCATTGATTTGATTTATATAATACTTACATAAGTTTTGATTTATTTCAAAACAATTATTATTAATCCTTGATTGGATTTCTAATAACATATTAACGAGTTTTTACGATGGTTTAAACGAGATTACGATGTAAGGCATAAAAATGACTAAGTAATAATCATATTGCCATATACAAACCTATTTTTCACGAGATTTCACAATTAAGATTATGTATTGCAATACTAAATTTTTGCCATTCTTTGGCTTCAAGATTTATTTTCAATTGACAGCTTTCGTAGCTGTTAATGTATTGCAATACCAAATGTTTTGCCATTTACTTGGCTAATAAAACCTATGTATTCGCCGGTATTTTTATGCTGACTGTTTTTCACATATGTTTCAGGTTTTCGACTGTTCAAGCATGCAATGCATAGGACTGCATACGGGCCTTAGACTTCTAAAACAAAAGAACAATTACATGTATTCTTTGTTTGTAAAACGATGTTAAAGATATTGAAACAATTTAGTACCAGTAGTTGTGAGCAATTTCTAACGTGACTCCCCAATATTTCCGCCGCGTGTTGTTGTATTACGCGATTGGGGTGTTACATATTTATCCAAATTTAGTTTATGCTTTTTATTTTCTAGGAAAATATGTATTTCACTCTTGAATGAATGATGGTTTTTAAGTATTAATTGGTGTTTGGATGATGTTGTAATGACACTCGAAATGGTGGAGGTTACTTAGGGAAAACTTGAACCCACACCCCATGCACAAAAACAGAGCCTCCCGACAATTTTTCTTCATTACAGCAAGTTCAGCACGGGGCCGTGCTCAGCCCAACACGCCCCCGTGCCCAAGTATCTGCAGAAAACACCCAGTTCAGGTAACTGGACACGGGGTCGTGCTCACTGAACACACCCCCGTGCCCAGCCTTTTGTTAATTATGATACTGGCAATCTGAACACGGGACCGTGCCCGGACCAACATGGGCCCGTGTACACCCAGTAACAAAAATTTTGTTTTTAAACACCTTTTTACACATTCAATCAACCTAAAAACTTATTTTTGGGACACATTGAGGACAATGTGTAATTTAAGTGTGGGGGGGGGGGGGATGCTAAAACCTGAATTTTTGCAAGTCCTAATAACAAGCCTTACACAAAACTCTATTGGAACCGCTAATCACCCCAATTGTTTAAAAAAAAACTTTTCATTTTTTTTTACTTTTCTTGGTTTAATTTGGGAAATAACAAGTTCTAAAAAGGTTATATTTTTACAAATTTACAACCGATAGCGTCGTGATAAAAAGAACCAACATAAGAAAATTATGAAACGGCATGACAAATCTAGTTAAAATTTGATTATATATACTTGATCACGTTATAAACTCATTCCCACAAAAAGTGAGTTTTGAGCCTTTATTGAGCATTCAAGCATACATCTTTAAACTAAATGCTCATTTTTCGTTTCTTGTGTGAATAGCCGCTTGGTTTCTTACAACTCTAGAACTTGCCACGACAATACATTCCCGGTTCTTACCAGCTTAAACTCAAGTAAGTAAATGATAGAGGCATTAGGACTAACCCTTTTTTTTCTTTTCAACACACCATTATTTTTCATTTTCTTTTATCACCTACCCAAAACCCCCCTGGTTAACCCCTTTGAGCCTAAACCTTTTCATTTCTAAACCCACAAAACAAACACCCTTTACCCACCAAAACCTTTTTTCTTTTAAACCCTTTTATTTTAGTAAAAAACTCGCTCTTCTTGTGACATTCCCTAAAAAAAAGAAGTCTAGCAATAAACAAACAAGTTACTCAAAGAAACTTTGTTTTAAAGTGCCTAGTTTGAATAAAAGTCACAAAAACAAAAAGTTTTACGACGACCAACGCTTTTTTCGCTTATAGCCCTTTTTACTAACCACTAACCCAAAACCACCTACCTTTAACCCAAGCCTAACCCTACCCCAAAGTCCTCTTGATATTTACAAAGATTTATAGTTAAAAAGGAGGAGGATTGATTGCTTGGCAAGCATATGGTAGAAGTAAGTTCCATGCTGGTATCGAGTGTTTCACAAAAATACATTTCCGCCCGAGTGTTAAGTGATCTCCCTTGAGGTATGTGAACTTGTATATAAATGGAATTTTAAAAAGGCATGTTATGCCCAAATAAGTAATTCCTCTTATGAAACGTTCTAAATAAATCATAACGAATATGATTGTAAATAGCATAAAAATAAAACCCAATAAAGATCTTGGATTCCCGGCACTCAAGACAAGCCCAAAACTTCTCTTCTACCCATTCCATTTGGGTGTGTAAGCCACATAATAAAGAGTTTTGCTTAAGGACAAGCAAAGATTCAAGTGTGGGGGTATTTGATATGTGTAAAATGCAACATATAAAGTACATCAAATTAGGCATAAAACTAACCCTTTTTAGTAATAATGTTGGAAAAAGTGTGCTTTTGTTTTCCTTTTGTATTTTTAGGATCAAATGAGCTTTAAATGAACGAAAGGAACAAATATGCAGCAAAATCTAACATAAATACAAAGAAAAGGAATAAACGTGGCATGCCCGACCCCTCGAAAGCATCTTCCCAAGCAAAAACAAGAGATCAGAAGGCTGACCACGGCCCCGTGCCCAGCGGACACGGGGGCGTGGCCAGGTGCCTGCAGAAAAGACAAACTGATAGAAGCTTCTATTCCCAGCACGGGGGCGTGCCCAGCTCAACACGGGCCGTGGTCAACGCTAAGATTCGCAGAATCTTGCAAATGACAAGAGATCAGAAGGCTGACCACGGCCCCGTGCCCAGCGGACATGGGGACGTGGCCAGGTGCCTGCAGAAAAGACAAACTGATAGAAGCTTCTATTCCCAGCACGGGGGCGTGCCCAGCTCAAAACGGGCCGTGGTCAACGCTAAGATTCGCAGAATCTTGCAAAGGACAAGTGCCCAGCTCAACACGGGCCGTGGTTAACAAAGGACAAGTGTATCCCGTCATATATGCAGCAAAGTATTGGTAAGAGCCAGATATCGATCCATGGAACACGGGCGTTAAAATGTACTAAATCTTTGTCATTGTTTTACCAAATATAAGGAAAAGTGAATGGTTGTTTAACTAAAATTACCTAAAACTATATTTAAAACATAAATATACTATTATCCCATTTCACAAACAACCTAAACATGTTATCTATCTGATATGTCACAAAAGCACTTAATCAATTTTCCAATTTCGAGACAGCTAGTTACCGGGTCTGGATTTCTAGCATTATGATTCTTCGGAAAGTTAACGCGATGGTCACACGTTAACCACCTAAAATCATTCATTAGCGAGCTATTGATATTCATTCATGCGAACCTATAAAGATAGGTTATTTACCGGGTCTGGATTCCTAACCTCACTTATCAAAGAAAGCAATACCGATGGTCACAATACAGCCACGAGGATAAGCAATTATGTAGATCATATAACAAACAATTTCACCTTTACATGTCTTAAACACAAATCTACCATGTCAGCAATTTCAGACCAAAACTACTAAACAAGGATCATAAACCGCATTTAAGAACATGCAATCAACACCATATAATTCATTAGAACCCTTACATGCAAGAAAGTATTCCTAATCAAAATAAGATATATCTTGTATAAAACCAATACCCTGGTCTGGTTTCATGGTGTAAACAAAGTCTACAAATAAGTGATTAATCAAGAAATAGTTACCATCCCACTAACCACAGATTCATTATCCAAGATAATCAAACATAATCAGGAACTCAACATCAATGAAACATTCGTTATATAATCATGAAGATTGAAACATGAAAAAGTACTAAAGCTTCATACAAATAAGATTGCAATGTAACGAATATTCAAGAAACAAGTTTATAACTATTATTACATAAACTACATTAAACATAAACTAACATCAGCTCAATACTTGCAAAATGATCAGAATACATGTTCAAGAACAAGGAATCGAACCATAAACAAGCAAGGAATTGATGGGTTGGATCGGTTATGCTTCCACTCGATCTTTAAGCCTCAAATAGGTCTGATCAGGACTGCTTCGGAACCCAGAAATCGCCCAGAAACATGGAGAAAAACCCAACATTTGAACCAGTAGCGAATGCTGCTATTTATAGAAGAAATTCTGATCGGCATGGTCGTGCCGATCTGGCACGGTCGTGCGGCAGGTGCTTGTCGGGTGACGGCAGTTTCAGTGATCCCGAGTCAGCCAAGTGGACAAGTGGACAAGTTGCTTGGGTCAGCAGATCGGCACGGTAGTGCCGCTGGTGGCACCGTAGTGCCGTTCATCAGAAATGTTGGTCAGAAGGCTTGATTTGGCAATGGCACGGTCATGCCTCGGGTGGCACGGTAGTGCGGCTCGAGAAACAGTTGGCACTTCTAGTCGCACTGGCAGTGCTTCCGAGATCGGAGCAATGGCACGGTAGTGCCGCCGGTGGCACGGTCGTGCCACACCTGGCAGTTCATCAGATTTTTGCCATTTCCATCAGAAATGCATCAGATTTTGTCCGTTTTCATCAGAATTTTCCTTTATGCTATGCTTAAGACCTGAAAATATAAAAGTACCGAATTTGGCACCTAAACGTTGTGTTTTTGGTCATAAATGCTTAAAACGAAAGTGTTTTGGGGTATAAAAACATGTATAATTTATCGTATATCAGTGCTTCGCTCACTTCAAAGGCATCCCTTGGCAAACCACCTCTCTCCCACTTCACCACCAATCCATCACCATCACAACACCCACATCCACCACCATCATCCATCATCCATCATCCACCTTAGAGTGTGTGTAGGAGTCTCGGGATCCAAGATTGATAGTAAGAGTTCTTGATAATCAAAGGCCATGTTTGCCTAAGTCTCTTACATCACTTGGTGAAGACAAGCGTTTAGTGTAATACTTTTGATTTTTAATCTTTTCGCACTTTTTATTTGGTTTTGTATTAATGACTTTAATAACTAGTTTCTTATGTTGAAGGTGAAACTTCCTTATCATTTGTTCGTGGTGTCTTGGCATTATTTTACTGTCTATATAGAATAAAAGATTTTCACCATTCATATCTCTACGGTCTATATAGACATATGTTGGCTACCTGATCGGGGGTTAAGGGAATGGTTTGGTAAGGTTCTTGCCTTGTTCAGTGTATAGATCCTGCAAGGACCTGGGTCAAGCTTACTAGGACCTCCTTCAATACCCAGTGGTATTGGATGGCGGGGGTGCAAATTGCTTGATCCCCTCATATGTAAACTACTATTATTACATTAAACCGGCTACTTGGGATTGTATCCATGTTGACTCAAACCACTTAGCCGAGGGTAACGTCGCCTTCAAAAGAGGGGCCAACCTCATTACGCATTAATAACTTAATTAATTATCTTCCAATATTCCGACCCTTTGGGATTGTATCCTTGCTGACTCAAACCACTGGGTTGAGGGTAATGTTACCTTCAAAAGAGGGGCCTACTACTACAACTAAGATAATCTCTTATAAAGTGCAAAAGTGCGGAAATCATCAAAGGTTACATTAAAGGCGAGTCGGATCCAAATGATTCATCTTGTCTATCTGTTTTATTTTATTTTTATTTTTCAGCATTTTAATTTTAATTTTTCATAATTAAAACCTTTTCTAGAAATTTTGATTTGATTAGACGTTGAGGATAAACAGGTACTAAAAGCTCTTGTGTCCTTGGACGACCACGGTATCATACCAACGCTATACTACGCTCACGATGGGTGCACTTGCCCATATGTGTGTTTAGTGTTAGTAGAATATTGTGTATTATAAATTTAAAACTTGACTAATGTGTTAAAAAGGGCTTAAAATATCAACAAAAATATATAACGCTACACACGCATCATTTAAAATACAATACAAGTCTAGTTTCGGGGATCCGTTTTTTATGGATGTTACAGAACCTGGTTGAAGTGTGTCGGAAACTGTACGAGGTTTGACCATCTGGTCGGAGAAAACTGTAGCACTCGTCTTAAATTTCTATTATTTACTATTAAAATACGCACTTTTTAAAAGAAAATGCATAATTAACAAAAACTTAGTTAATAGGTTAAGATGTACATTGTTATAACAACTTTACATAACCAACCATCTAGATTAAAACATTCACAACTACAGAGTTTACAAAATAACGTTGTCTAGACATGTTTAGATTAGTGCGGAAGCTTCAAAAATGGTGTTCGGTTCTAGATTTCACGCTTGATCGGCATCCCTAACTAACGAGCATCACCTAAGGTCAAAACCGCATCAAATGTTAGTTTTGACAACTTATTAGTGAACATAAACAAGTCCCAATAGCATACACATATCAGAAAAATAAAAATCTTGATTCTTGGTCTGTCGCGCCACGCGCCAGACCGAAGATTCACCTTCGCGTGCTGTCACACCTCCAAAATACCACACGCGGAAAACCCCCGAGAGGCGTGTGACATACCAGGATCTTAGCCATCAATCACATTGAACTCATAGGTATATATAAATAAAACTTTCATTGATTAACAGTAAGTGTTACAACGTTACAATATTTCACAGTTTACAGCGGAAGCATGATTCATTCGTTAAGAGTTTATAACCACATGTAAAAGCCATTTGTGTTGTGTTATGTTTCCATGTATCTCAACCCATGACCACTCCAGCCTCCCGGACAGCAAGTTCCAGTCAATATGCACCTAAAGACCTGCAAGGCATGTAACAACGAATCAACAACAAAGTTGAGCGAGTTCACAGTTGGGTGTTCGTTTTAAGTTGTTTACGAAAACATAGTTTGTCTTTAGTTGGCTTACTTGCCGTGGGGTTTACCCCACAGTTGCAAATATGATTAACGAGTTTACCATGTTTCCCAAACATATCCATAGTTGGTGGGGGCTTCCCATGTGAATTACCAGTTTACCCTGTCTCCCAAACCTTTTTACGATATTTAGTGGGGGCTTCCCATGTGCGTTACCAGACCGTACCATATCGACTACTACGAAAATAAGTTGTGCCCTAAGTCAATGTCTATCAGCATTGACCCTTTGCCTTTAGTCCATTAGTACACGCCCGTTCGAACGACACGGTGTGAGGTTTGTTAAACCTAATAGCGCTATCAACTAATGACCCGCTCGCCATCGGCCTTGGCGATTAAGTCGATATAAAATGAGGGACTTCATGATAGAGTTTTGGTCCAGTGTGTTTAATCTTGTTGTCCTACCCAAGGAGGACGAACGTACGTATTCTACCCAAGGAGAATACGCGAGGTTTAATCTTGGCATCCTACCCATGGAGGATGGCCGTACATATCCTACCCAAGGAGAATATGTAGTTTTCCATTTTAGTTCATTAACCCATTCCCAACCCTTGGGAATCCCATGCCTTGGAAAAAGTGTGAACTCACCTTGGTTTGCTCGGTATGCTAAACTATGTGTTCACAAGTAATCAGTCAAGTCCTATAGTATGCACGTATACTCAATCAGTTCACGTTCGTAAAGATTTCACATGCAATCAATATCGCAGAGTGTGTTTGGCAGTTAACATTATGTACACATAAACTGTTAGTCAATCCATACAAGGTTCCAAGTTACATGCAAGTTCCTTAACTAATTTATCATGCTTAACAGAGTTAACATATTTTAACAGAGTTATCATACTAACCAAGTTGTCATGCCAACAGATTTATCATATTAGTAGAGTAATAGGCATAGCAGAGTTTTCACACTTAACTTAACAACGTTAAATACATAACAGAGGACACTTGAAGAAACTATATGTAGCGAAATCATCTAGTGGCCAAAACCCCTTTGGGCGACGAAATCTTAAAGGGTTTTCGTCGAGGTTATGATATGGGGAAATCATTTAGTGATTTCGTTGACCTCTTTGTTTTCGTCGATCCCTGCGATTTCATCAAACCCTAATCATCATCACAGCAATTCAACTCGATCCATTCATAAAATCATTCAATCATCATGTGCTCACTAACAAGTTGGTGTGATTATCAAGAACCCCAAGTTCCAGTCAATATGCACCTAAAGACCTGCAAGGCATGTAACAACGAATCAACAACAAAGTTGAGCGAGTTCACAGTTGGGTGTTCGTTTTAAGTTGTTTATGAAAACATAGTTTGTCTTTAGTTGGCTTACTTGCCGTGGGGTTTACCCCATAGTTGGAAATATGATTAACCAGTTTACCCTGTTTCCCAAACATATCCATAGTTGGTGGGGGCTTCCCATGTGAATTACCAGTTTACCCTGTCTCCCAAACCTTTTTACGATATTTAGTGGGGGCTTCCCATGTGCGTTACCAGACCGTACCATATTGACTACTACGAAAATAAGTTGTTCGCTAAGTGAATGTCTATCAGCATTGACCCTTTGCCTTTAGTCCATTAGTACACGCCCGTTCGAATTACACGGTGTGAGGTTTGTTAAACCTAATAGCGCTATCAACTAATGACCCGCTCGCCATCGGCCTCGGCGATTAAGTCGATATAAAATGAGGGACTTCATGATAGAGTTTTGGTCCAGTGTGTTTAATCTTGTTGTCCTACCCAAGGAGGACGAACGTACGTATTCTACCCAAGGAGAATACGCGAGGTTTAATCTTGGCATCCTACCCATGGAGGATGGCCGTACATATCCTACCCAAGGAGAATATGTAGTTTTCCATTTTAGTTCATTAACCCATTCCCAACCCTTGTGAATCCCATGCCTTGGAAAAAGTGTGAACTCACCTTGGTTTGCTCGGTATGCTAAACTATGTGTTCACAAGTAATCAGTCAAGTCCTATAGTATGCACGTATACTCAATCAGTTCAAGTTTGTAAAGATTTCACATGCAATCAATATCACAGAGTGTGTTTGGCAGTTAACATTATGTACACATAAACTGTTAGTCAATCCATACAAGGTTCCAAGTTACATGCAAGTTCCTTAACTAATTTATCATGCTTAACAGAGTTATCATACTAACCAAGTTGTCATGCCAACAGATTTATCATATTAGTAGAGTAACAGGCACAACAGAGTTTTCATACTTAACTTAACAACGTTAAATACATAACAGAGGACACTTGATGAAACTATATGTGGCGAAATCATCTAGTGGCGAAAACCCCTTTGGGCGACGAAATCCCAAGGGTTTTCGTCGAGGTTATGATATGGCGAAATCACTTAGTGATTTCGTTGACCTCTGTGTTTTCGTCGATCCCTGTGATTTCATCTAACCCTAATCATCATCACAGCAATTCAACTCGATCCATTCATAAAATCATTCAATCATCATGCGCTCACTAACAAGTTGGTGTGATTATCAAGAACCCTAGTCATCATTAACTGTTACGTGATTAAATCATCATCTCTATCACACAGGAGCATCAACCATAATCCAAAGAATGAATACTAATCATGAGTTTATAGATAACCCTAATTATTAACAGATTCATCATCTCCTCATGATAGAAAATCAAATCATCATCGTTACGCTAAACTACATCCTATTGAAATCTATCAGTTATTCAGATAAATTAACGAAATCATACATATAGTCTTAATAATAACACAAGATCCCACACCCTACCCATGAACATGCATACCACAATCCACAGAACTCCTTTAATTGGCTTTTCATATACAAACACACATCGATCAAGCAAGGAATCACGTAACGATTAACAATAGTGCGAACTAACCGAGATGGAAGGGTCACTAGATTGATCGAAAGGGAAGGCTTGAGGACTTGCAGCTGCCATTTCACAGGGAGAAGCAATAGGGGCTCTAGGGTTTGGTGATTAAGCTTTTACGTAACAGTGGGAAACAAGATATTAAAACAGATTGCTACTGGGCCATAGGCCCATGTGTTGTTTTCGCCGGCCCACAAGTTAACGAACACACTTAGTGTTTTTGTGAAGGGTGATTTCGGGTGGGTAAGGTTTCGGGTGGGGGGTTGTTTCCTTCATAATCCTTTTTATTAAGGGTTGAATAATAAACTACACATTGGCCCCTAATGTTTGTGTAATCTACTAACTTGACTAACCAATGATACAAACTCAGTTAATGTTTTTCATTTACTAAATTAATAAACAAACTAACCTTGTTAACCTCATATAGAAAATAAAAATAAATAAAATAAATAATTCCCTACTATATTAAGTAACACTATCATCAGTCCACATAAACAATTTATAAACTAATTACGTTACATAGAATCAATGCAACGAACCACAAACACAGTATGTAACAAGTAACTCATACAAGGGAAACCTTGGAAACTCGAGTTGTCACACGTGCCGCGGGTGGCTCCGCGTGTCGCGCCAGGATTTAGTTTGCCCCGTCGCGTGGCGCTGGGGAGTGCGTTTTCCTGCAGGTCCAGTTTCTGGACCTGCATATTTGGCCAGCTTTGAAAATTTGTAAAAATCTAACTTTAAACCATCATAACTTTTTACTCGGTTGTTCGTTTTAGTCGATTCTTTTTCCTATAAGTCCGTAATAAAATTACGGATTCATCCATGTAAATTTCACACAACGAAAACCAAATTATGAACGAGTGGTTCACAAAATCCTTGTCTCAATTATTCAACCCATTAGCTATATGTGCATAGTACCATTTTTCAGTTCTAAAACATTTTTAGACGTAATTACCCAATTCCCCGGGCTTGTAAATCTTGGCGTATCCACGCCGTTCCATGGCTTTACGCTCACATTAGAGTTTCATGCTTGTTTTCTCAAAATTCAAGCATATCATTTCAAGCAACATTTACAACTGATTTCTATCATTTGACCCGATATCTCGGATCCGTAAACTTAAATTAGCATAACCAATTCATTGACGTATTACTATCCAACACTATCGCAATATAAGACTCTCAAGTCTCTTCACACATGATCATTTTAAAAGCATAGTTTTGACCCGTTTGGTTGTCGAGTGAAAACCATCACTTTGATGACAAGCCAAACTAATTCCAACCATTATTTTGACACATCAAACGCGTATATTACACTATGACACCATTTGTACACTAATACCAAACATTTATGCATAACGTAACGGGAGTAAAGTCATGTACCTTTAGAGCACACCCTTCAAACGTGTATCCCCTCCGGCTTGTCCGCTCGACGATCCGGATTCTTTTCCTAAAGAGTTCAATTCACAATCAATTTAGAAATCTTTTCATAATCATTAACATATAATTCACTATTATAATCAAATCTGCGTTTTCATCTGATTTTTAACATTTTAATCCTCACTTAGGCATTTTAACAAACACCTTGTAGGTCAAATTTTTACATATTTAGAACCAAGTTCATGACTTGTTATTTTCGTCTAAATCAACACCAATTAGACAAATTTACATATGTTTTAACATCAATATTTCAGGAATTACCTCATAAAACTCAGATTACACTAGATCAAGAATCATAATCCTAGTGTTTATCAAGTTTCTACAAAACCCATTAATCACCTACAATGGTGATTATGAACCACACAAGTATCATGCAAAGATTTTAACAAGAAATCATCTAGGGTTTATCCCTAGACATCATATCACTTTCAATTTCATCTATACAACATATAATCAAGCTCCATTTCGATTTTTCACAATTAACCTAGAATTTAAGATGAATCAAAACATCAAGATTTTGCATACCTTATGATCCCTTCAACAAGGTGATCACAAATTCGTGCTTGAAAATCGATTTGGAACTTATTTGAACCTCCATTTTGATCAATTTGGCACAAGTTAGGGTTTGGTGGGGGAGCTCTTGTTCGCCCCTGTTGTTTGATCGACCAGACACACCTTTGTGTGTGTTTGGTGTGTGTTATTTTGTTTTTAATTAAATTAAGTTTCAAGTTCTACACCTAAGCCCCTCAACTTTTATTTAGTTTAAAATTTAGGCATTTTAATTCATTCATGTGTTACTACATGACTCATAACTAACTTGGTTATTTATTTCCTAGTTAGCTTATTCTCGTTTATTTTGTACTTTATAATTCTAATATAAAGTTTTATAAATTTCGGAGTGTTACAAGTCCACCCCCCTTAGAAAGGATTTCATCCCCGAAACCATAATACGTACCGAAAAGTGTGGGGTAGAGACGTCTCATATCCTCCTCGGACTCCCATGTGGTATCCGAACCTTTCCTGTGTTCCCATTTGACCTTTACTTGGTCAATTTCCTTGTTTCTTAAACTCTTCACTTTACGATCTAAAATTGCAATCGGCTTTACTGTGTAATTGAGACTGTTATCCACCTCGATGTCGTCATAGTGGATATAAGCAGTTTCCTCGGCTAGACATTTTCGGATATGTGACACGTGGAACGTGCTATGTATCCCACTCAACTCCTCTGGCAGTTCGACATGGTAAGCTACCTTACCGACCCGTTCGATGATTCTGAATGGCCCAATAAACCTTGGGCTTAACTTTCCTATTTTTCTAAACCGAATAATCCCCTTCCACTGCGATACCTTTAACATAACCTTGTCACCGACTTGAAACTCAATTGGTCTTCTTCTTTTGTCGGCTTACGATTTTTATCGATCCTGAGCCGCTTTCAAATGGGCTCGGACCAAATCAATCTTCTCATTCGTGATCTGGACTACATCCTTATGTGCAAGCTCACGCGGACCAACATCACCCCAACACACCGGGGTTCGGCATTTTCTACCGTAAAGCATCTCGTACGGAGCCATACCGATGCTCGCGTGGTAACTGTTATTATATGAAAAATCGACCAATGGTAGATAGACATCCCAACTACCCCCGAAATCGATAATGCATGCCCGCAACATATCCTCCAACATCTGTATTGTTCTTTGGCTTTGTCCATCCGTTTGTGGATGGTACGCGGTTCTAATGAACAATTTAGTTCCCATTTGTTCTTGGAATTCGCGCCAAAAGTTCGAAGTAAACCGGGTATCTCTATCGGACACAATGGATATCGGTACCCCGTGGCGTGCCACTATTTCATTGGTATATACCTCTGACATCTTTTCGGATGTATAAGTCTCACGAATCGGAATGAAGTGAGCACTTTTCGTCAATCTATCCACAACTACCCATATAGCATCGAAACCACGGTTGGTTTTGGGCAGTTTGGTCAACAAGTCCATTGTAATTTGTTCCCATTTCCAGACTGGGATATCCAACGATTGCAGTTTACCATACGGCTTTTGGTGTTCTGCTTTGACTTGCAAACACGTCATGCACTTCTCCACATATTTAACAACATCTCTTTTCATCCCGGGCCACCAATAGTTTTGCTTTAGATCGTTATACATCTTGGTTGCCTCCGGATGAATCGAATAACGGGATTTATGGGCCTCGTCAAGTAGGAGCGCCTTGACTCCACACGAATTTGGAACCCATATCCTCCCAAAACGCGTTTTTAACCCTTGGTTACCATCCGCCAATTCTTTCAATTGGCCATCTATTCTTTCCTTCTTCACATTTTCCTCATTCAATGCTTCGATTTGGGATTTTTGGATTCGTTCAAGTAAACCTGATGTTACAATTTGTTGCATTGATCGTACTCGAATGGGGGTATAATCTACCTTTCGGCTCAACGCATCCGCCACCACATTAGCTTTCCCCGGGTGGTAATGTATATCACAATCGAAATCTTTGACAGTTTCTAACCACCACCTCTGCCTCATGTTTAATTCCTTCTGATCGAAGAAATATTTCAAACTTTTATGGTCGGTAAAGATCGTGCATTTTACCCCATACAAATAATGCCTCCATATCTTTAAAGCAAATACCACCACCGCCAACTCAAGATCGTGAGTAGGATAATTCTTTTCATGCGTCTTTAGTTGTCTCGAGGCGTAGGCTATAACCTTGCCCCGTTGCATCAAAACGCACCCAAGACCCGAATGTGACGCATCCGAGTAAACTACCATGTCGTGAACCCCATCCGACAATGTCAATACCGGAGCATGGGTCAACTTTTCTTTAAGCGTTTGGAATGCTTTTTCTTGATCTTTGCCCCAAATAAACTTTTCGTCTTTACGGGTGAGCTTGGTCAATGGTGTGGCAATCTTGGAGAAATCCTGTATGAATCTCCTATAATATCCCGCAAGCCCCAAAAAGCTTCTGATTTCTGAAGGATTATTCGGAGAGTTCCATCTTGCCACTGCTTCTATTTTTGATGGGTTTACTAACACCCCGTTTACACTAATGATGTGCCCGAGAAACTGCACCTCTCTTAACCAGAAGGCACATTTCGAGAACTTTGCATACAACTTCTCTCTTCTAAGCGTCTCCAAGACTTCACGTAAATGACTTGCGTGTTCTGCTTCATTCTTTGAATACACTAAGATGTCTTCGATGAACACTATCACCGACTTATCCAACATTGGTTTGCAAACCCGGTTCATGAGATCCATGAAAGCCGCGGGTGCATTGGTTAACCCGAAGGACATCACGAGGAACTCGTAATGTCCGTACCGTGTACGGAAGTCCGTCTTCGGTACATCCTCTTCCTTGACTTTCAACTGATGATACCCCAATCTAAGGTCGATCTTGGAGAACCAACTTGCACCTTGCAATTGGTCAAATAGGTCGTCAATTCTTGGGAGCAGATATCGATTTTTCACCGTGAGTTTGTTTAACTCCTGGTAATCGATACACATGCGTATGCTCCCATCCTTCTTCTTTACAAATAGCACCGTTGCGCCCCACGGAGACACACTTGGCCGAATAAACCCCTTGTCGAGCAGGTCTTGGATTTGAGACATCAATTCTTGTAGCTCTGATGGCGCGAGCCGATACGGCGCCTTGGCCATAGGTTTCGCCCCCGGAATCAATTCAATTCCGAACTCTACCTCCCGTTCTGTCGGTATTCCCGGTAAATCTTCCAGAAATACATCGGCATATTCACGTACCACCGGTACTTCTTCAATCTTTGGCGATTCTTTATCTGGTTCGTTTGCGTATATCATGAACGCTCTACATCCACGCCTCATGAGTTTGTGAGGTTTTAGCACTGAGCACATAACAGGATTACCCCCTTTTTCGCCATAGATGGTAGCGTGTTTTCCACTTGGAGATGTTAATTTAATCTCCTTGCGGAAACACACGACCTTCGTGTGATGTCGGAATCCACCCCGACCACTACTTGGAATTCTCCCATCAAATCTATCGAGTATTCTTCACCATCGATACTCATTTTACAATTTTGACACACGTCACATACGATAAAAGTTTTGTTGTCACCTATTTCTACTTCTAGGGAATTTAATATATGGCGAATATACCAGAGACCACATCGGGTTCCACCTTCGCCTCGGCTGCAGTTAACTGGAAGGATCTGGCTTTTGCTTTTGGAGTCCCCGTATGTGAATCCTTGCCATCCTTTTTCCCGACTAGCTATGGGCATTCTGATTTCTTGTGACCCGGTTGGTAGCATTTATAACACACCGATACATTCCCGGGGCATAATGCAGCCGTGTGCCCTGTCTTCCCACATATGGGACATGGCTTATCTTTAAACCGACACTCACCCTTGTGCCCTTTCCCGCATACCTTGCAGCTTGGCGACCCGCTTTTTTCCTCCTGTCTCTTTGACGACTCAGTCGTAAGCCCTTTTTCGTAGGGCTTGGATTTACAACTTGTGACCTTCTTTCCCCTCTCTCTATCTGCTTCTTCAGTTATATCTCCCTTTCACGAGCAGTATTAATGATTTCGATGAGAGTCTCACACTTCGAGGGAGTCATAAACTCCCGATATTCTGCACTTAGCATATTATAGTAATAATACACTTTCTGTTCTTCGGATGTCACCAACTCATCGCAAAACCTTAGTTTATCGAGAAAGATCCCCGTGATCTTATAGATTGATTCGCCTTTCTGCCTAAGCTGAATGAGTTCTTCCTTGATTCGGTTAATAACTGCTTTGGGACTGTGGTGTTTAAGGAATGGAACCTTAAACTCATCCCATGTCATCGCTCTTGCCGCTTCGCTTCCAATTTCCTTTTTCTTATTATCCCACCAGTCTTTTGCTTGACCCCTCAGCTGACCCGTGCCATAAGCTACGAAGTCATTTGTGTCGCAGTGGGTTCTCTCAAATACCCCCTCAATATCACTTAACCAATGTTGGCATATTATCGGATCCACCTCTCCATTATAAAATGGTGGTTTACATGCCATGAATTCCTTGTACGAGCAGTCCTTGCGTTCTCCCGACTTTTCTTTAGTTATGTTGGTATTATCCTCCAACTTCTTGATTCTCTCATCAACTACCGACAGTACCGTGTTCTGGATTTTATCAATAAATCCGGATAAGCTATTTTCAATTGCCTTTCCTACTTCCTCGGAAATCACTTCCTTCATTTACTCGGTGACTATCGGCAACGCATTAACATTACCTTCGTCCGTCATCTTTAAAAGCTGAAATGTTTATACCAACCGCTAAACATTTCCTCTATAACATATGGTTTATTTACTTCGGTTTAGTCAAGTTCATAACTTGTTTTAATCGTTCTTATTTAATGCACTTTCCGGGTTTGAGTCTGTTAACACACTCTTCCAGTGCACGTCAATTTATGTTTCCTTTCTATATTTAATAAATCATCTTAAAACAAACTGAACACACTCTGTTAACAACCTTGAGCTCTGATTACCAACTTGTAACACTCGTCTTAAATTTCTATTATTCACTATTAAAATACGTACTTTTTAAAAGAAAATGCATAATTAACAAAAACTTAGTTAATAGGTTAAGATGTACATTTTTATAACAACTTTACATAACCAACCATCTAGATTAAAACATTCACAACTACAGAGTTTACAAAATAACGTTGTCTAGACATGTTTAGATTAGTGCGGAAGCTTTAAAAATGGTGTTCGGTTCTTGATTTCACGCTTGATCGGCATCCCTAACTAACGAGCATCACCTGAGGTCAAAACCGCATCAAATGTTAGTTTTGACAACTTATTAGTGAACATAAACAAGTCCCAATAGCATACAAATATCAGAAAAATAAAAATCTTGATATCTTGGTCTGTCGCTCCACGCGCCAGACCCAAGATTCACCTTCGTGTGCCGCGGGCAGCTCTGCGTGTCACGCTGGGATTTAGTTGCCCCGTCGCGTGGCGCGGGGGAGTGCGTTTTCCAGCAGGTCCAGTTTCTGGACCTGCATATTTGCCCAGCTCCGAAAATTTGTAAAAATCTAACTTTAAACCATTATAACTTTTTACTCGGTTGTCCGTTTTAGTCGATTCTTTTTCCTATGAGTACGTAATAAAATTACGGATCCAACCATGTAAATTTTACACAACGAAAACCGAATTACGAACGAGTGGTTCACAAAATCCTTGTTTCAATTGTTCAACCAATTAGCTATATGTACATAGTACCATTTTTCAGTTCTAAAACATTTTTAGACGTAATTACCCAATTCCCCGGGCTTGTAAATCTTGGCGTATCCGCGCCGTTCCATGGCTTTATGCTCACATTAGAGTTTCATGCTTGTTTTCTCAAAATTCAAGCATACCGTTTCAAGCAACATTTACAACTGATTTCTATCGTTTGACCCGATATCTCGGATCCGTAAACTTAAATTAGCATAACCAATTCATTGACGTATTACTATCCAACACTATCGCAATATGAGACTCTCAAGTCTCTTCACACATGATCATTTTAAAAGCATAGTTTTGACCCGTTTGGTTGTCGAGTGAAAACCATCATGTTGATGACATGCCAAACAAATTCCAACCATTATTTTGACCTGTTTGATTGTCGAGTGAGCTTCGCCACTTCAATGACACATCAAACGCGTATATTACACAATGACACCATTTGTACACTAATACCAAACATTTATGCATAATGTAACGGGACTAAAGTCACGTACCTTTAGAGCACACCCTTCAAACGCGTATCCCCTCCGGCTTGTCCGCTCGACGATCCGGATTCTTTGCCTAAAGAGTTCAATTCACAATCAATTTTGTTAGTGCAGTAATGTCTATCGCCTCCGCCAATCCAATTCGTAGTTGAAACAGATTAATTCAAGTGCTTATATTGTAATAGTTAGAGATAACTAGGAAAAGGAAAGGTGGCATTTATGTAATTAATGAGAAGTCTCATTAAGCCCCTTGGCCTATAAATAGAAGTCTTAGGGTTAGACTTAAGAACTTTTGGCATTTTGCACTCTTGGAGATCTAGAGCTAGAGAGAGAAAGTCTAGAGAGAGAAAGTGATGTGTACGTGATTCAGGTGTTGTACGTTTTCAGATCCTTCAATAGAATCACAGTTAGAATTACGTCATGTGTGTTCGGTCACGTTCGTGTATGGATTCCGCACGTTACACGAGTCGGTTTGTAATCGTTTCGGAGTCAAAAACCGGTCCTACATGTGGAATCAGAGCAGGAGCTCGATTGCACGGATTAATCAAACAAATTCGTACATGATTACATCAGATTCAGATCCAAATTCATCCAGATTTGTCAAAATTTCTTCATTTTTCATCTCTTTCACGTTTTCAACTGAAAATCGCCAAATTAAACGAGTTTTTACAGTTAAAAATCGCTGATTTTTCGATATGTTGTGCGAAAATACTTGATCTTCAAGCCTACAAATTTTCAGATCTTAATTATGAGCGCTTTGAGAGAAATTTTGATTTTTGTGTTCGAAAAGTTGAAAGATGTTTGCTGTTACTGTTGTCATTGTTCTTGGTGATGTTCACAGATCGGATGGCAATCCGATCGGATGACCACCCGATCCATTGTACTTTGAATTGTTAGATCACAAGTGTGAAGCCTCAGATTGCAACTCGATCGGATCACTACCCGATCCGTTGCAATTCATTAAAAAGTTTGACTTCGTTGACCCACCCGATCAGGTCACAATCCGATTCAAGGGATTTTGTTTGTTTGAAAGTTTAAAGTGCAAAGAATCGAGTGGCAATCCGAACGAGTTGCCACCCGATCCTAATTATTTCATTTGTTTGTGATACAGGTGATTGTCAAAGAATCGGATACTCACCTGATCGGGCAGCATTGTCACCCGATCGGACAGCCACCCGATCCAAGACACATAGTCACCCGATCGGACAACCACCCGATCCAAGGCACATAGTCACCCGATCGGACAACCACCTGATCCAAGGCACATAGCCACCCGATCGGACAGCCGCCCGATCCAAAGCACTTTACCACCCGATCGGACAGCCGCCCGATCCAAAGCACTATCCCACCTGATCGGACAAAATTCCACCCGATCAGACAGCTTGTCACTCGATCGGATCACCACCTGATCCGCTGTCACCCGTTCATTATTATCGTTGACTTTTGTTGACTCACTCGATCGGATACCCATCCGATCCAGGTGTTTGATATTGTTTAAAACTGATTGTGTTTGTTCGTTTGTTTGATTCAGGTGATTCGAGGAGACAACATCATGGCTGAAGAATTTTACAACACGTTCTACAAGGCGTTTACATCCGAATCATCGGAAACTTCAACTGTCACACCAAAATCAATAACAAAAACAATTAATGATAACATAAAACATGATAACTTCTATGGAACCTATTCTAAACCACCTAAGCTTGAGAATATAGAAGATTATACATGGTGGAAAGAGAGATTCCTGAACTGGACCAAGGCATATGCTCACGAGAGCTGGTTTTGCTTATAGTTTGGATACAGCCGACCGATAAATGACAAGAATGAAGAGATTCATCTCAATGATCTTTCCGATGAAGACAAACGGAAATTCTCATATGAGCAGAAGATGATCGCATTGATTCAACAGTCTATTCGAGATGATATATTTTCATTGTTAAATCATGATGGGTCATCAAAATCGGTTTGGGAAGAGTTAAGGGTTAAAGCCGAAGGTGGCAAACAAATTAAAAAGAACAAACTTGCTTTACTAAAAAAGGAATTTGATTTGTTTGATAGTTTAAAGGGAGAAACAGTGAGGCAAATCATTGAACGTTTTTGTCATTTAAAAATTGAGTTAGACAGGTTTGGGATTGTTAAAACGAGAGAAGAAGTGATTGACAAAATAATTGAAGCGTTACCACGAGCTGATCAGTGGCAAACGTTTGTTTTTATTTTGAAAAAATGATGTTTTGTATGAAACAATTACTCTTGATGTGTTAATTGAAACTCATGAGCTTGAATTGCAGAAACAAAGCAAGATGAGCAGTTCTTCACATCAACAAAATGTTGGTCTTTATTACAAAAGTAGCACACCTTCGGTGAATGTTGGTGAATCACCAAAGACAGCATTCAGTGTTGAAAAATCAAAAGAACCACAGAAAAGATCATCAAGCTACAATCCAGGATATCATTCATCTTCATAAAAAGCAAAAATCCTGAAGAATCAGAGGAAGTTCTCTGCAACATCGCTTTGAAACTGAAAAATTCTCCGGCTATGAGCATCAATGCAGCAAAACAACAAATGAGTTTTCTGGCTTCTGTGTTAGAGTCATACGAAGGTCTAGTATCTGGAAAAATTGGAAACTCAGAGCTTACAAAGGAAGACTATGACCAGATCGACCTAGCAGAAATGGAACTAATTGACATACGCTAGTGTTTAGCAAGTTGCATTCGAAGAGCTCAGAGATATATGGAGATTAATGGGAAACAGTCAATAGGTGGTCCGTCAACAAAGCTGGGATTCGATAAATCCAAAGTGAACTGCTTCAAATGTAAGCAAAAAGGTCATTTTAAAAGTGAATGCAAAAATTCTGAAGTTGACGAAACTGAGAAACCTTTCAATGATGATTATTATCGAAAGGCGGTTTACCACTGTAGCAAAGAAGAGCCGAAACTGATTGAAAATAATCCCAAAGAGAAGTCAAGAGCATGTACAGTAATCCATGATGAAGAAGGGTTTGACTGGAGCGAATTCCTTCCAGAAGATGACATAGTTGATGATCGTCTCACAGCTCATGGCAGAACTGTATCAAAGAGCAAACATCGTGCTCTTGTTTCTGAAATCAAGGAGAAAACTCGAGAAGAAATTCTGAAAGAGAAAACCGAAAGAGAAAGATTCTTTGCAGGGTGCAGGATTGAGAAAATGCACGAAGAATACGAAGATGCAAAGTACTGTGGAAGATACGACAAGAAGAGAGATTGCTATGTCAACAAAAATGGTGATCCTGTCGTTCATAGAAAAGATGTGGTTTTCAATGTTGTTCTTGCAGTAATTCCTCTGTCTGGCGAATACTACTCAAACGTAAAAGATAAAACTTATCTGAAAAGGCTAGACAAGATAATTCGTGATGTGATGACCGCGAGTTTGAAAAAGAGGGATGAAGAAAGAATGAAGAAGAATGTTGAAGAGTTAGTAACTGATTTGAAGAAGGTTGCTGAAGAAGTCAAAGTTGAAGTTGTGAAAGAGGAAGATGTGAAGATAGCTGAGGAAGAGAAAGAAAAGAAAAACGAAGCAGCTGGTGAAGAAGCTGTTACTAAAAAACAGCAGGTGGATGAAGAAGAAATGAAGAAGAAAGAAAAGGTAGAAGAAGTGAAGATGGAAAGTTCGTTTTAAGTTGATGGTAATGCTGATACTGGTGAAGAAGAACAGAAGAATGAAGCTGATCAGAAAGAGACAACAGAAAAAGCTAAAGTGCCAATCACTGAGGTAAAATCTGATTCTGAAAGCTTAAATGAAACAATTGAACAGTGCAAGAAATGCATGGCAATGTGTACTGCTTGTACTGAAAAAGATGAAAAGTTTAGGACAAGAAATCTAGAATTTAATAAAATCGAAGAAGTTTTCAAAAATAAATGCAAAGAAATGTTAGAAAATGAAAAAGTTGTAAAAGAAAATGATGAAAAACTAACACAAAAGTGCAAGAGTTTAGAAAAAGAAAATGAAATTTTGAAAGATAAGGTTTCGAAAATGACAGAAGAATGTGTTCAAAAAGAAAATGCATGTCAGGAAATGAAAAATGAGTATGATTCAATAAAATTGGCCTATCACATTACAAAAGAGTCATATGAAGATGTGAAGAGTCAAATGAAACTTGTTCAATCTAGATTGAGATACTGTTATGAAACAACTGATACGCTTAAGCGACAGTATTCAATAAAGCAACAAGTTGTCAATTCTTACATTGGGGATGTTGCTAAGCTAAAGCGTCAAATAGCTGATTTAGAACAGGATAACAACAAGTTACATAGTTATCATGCGTCATCATATGTGCTTGAAAGAATTTTTAACATAAAACCGGGTGATGATGATTCTGAGAAAAAACAAAAAGGGTATTGGTTCTGAGTATCATCAAGTTTCTCCACCGGAAAAGTTTGCATTTTATGATGATGAGAAAGTCGAAAAAGCTTTCAACATGGTCGATCAATTGCCAGATAACATTGACGTAACCTATTCCAAATTTGATGATTCTAGTGATTCAGAGCTGGTAGGTAAGGTCGTTGAAAGTGTGTTGAAAGAAGAGTCGGTTGATACAAGTAAATCCGAATAACAGGATGAAAATGAAGGTAGTTTTCATGAAGAATATCTGAAAAACTCAAAATCTGAGAAAAAATTGAATGATGATTCAAAAGGATTGGTTTATACCATGATTGGATCGGACAAATTATTCTTAGATATTGTATTCCCGATTCAGAATGTGATTTCAGAAAAGATTGATAAAGTTTTCAAAATGGTTGAAATTGAAAAATCTGAAATTCCAAAGTTTGCTGGAAAAGGTCATAAAACTTTTTATAATAAACCTGGTTACAAAACGAAAAACATGAAAGCAGGGTTGGGTTATAAAAAGAAACAGAATTGGAAAAGAAATGAATCTCCAAACTATCAGCAAAAGATGAATTTTGTTCACGGAACAAGTTCCGAAGAAGAGAAAGAACTCCAATTTAGACGACAGTCTAATGCAGAGTTCTATGCTCAGAAAAGACAACAACAACAGGTCAAAGATGTGTCAAAGAGAACATGTTTCAAATGTAATCAAACAGGACATCTTGCTCGCAAGTGTCCAAATCTGAAACCTGTTGGTGTTGAGACGAAAAAGAAGTCTGATGATGTTGAAAAACAGAATTCTGAGGATGTGAAACAAAGGTCAACCAGATTTGATTCAAAACAAACTTGGAGGTACAATACAAACAACTTTGCTTCGAATCAAACTTGGAAATCAAAACCGAATAGGTTCGATTCAAGACAAACCTGGAATTCTCACACACCCACATTTAGAACAACACAAAGTTGGAAAACAACTGTCGATGCAACGAAACGAAATCAGTTTTGGAAAACAAAAGTTGTTGAAAATCAAAATACTCAAAATGATTCACATTTTTATAAAAGAAGTGCTCCAAAAGGTCAAACATGGTCTGTTAAGAAACAAATCGCTTCGGTAAATGATGAAAAAGTTGAAGTCAAAATTGACAAAGTCTTTGTACAAAATGACAAAGATTTTCTGAAGTTAAATGATGCATTTTGTGTTGAAATGCCTAAGGTCAAACAGACCTGGGCTAAATTGTTCAAATAATTCAATAGTTGAATGTGCAAGTGCTCAAGAAAATTGAAGACTGTGAGAATGGAAATCGGAGCAGCCTGGCACAAGGAGAGGAGAAGGCTGCTGGTCCCTGCGATTGTTAAACAGGGAGTTTCTGTTTCTGTACATAAATAAACAATATTTAAAAAATCCTAAAAATTGAAAATTTAAAAACCAAAAATATTTTTTTATTTTGTCAAAAATTTGAAAATCAAAAATATGTTTGTTTTTAAATTTTGTTAAAAGTAAAAAAATTTCAAAAATATGATAATTGAATACGCCGAAACCCTCACGGCTGAACAAACATGATTAATTTCACAAGATTGAAAAACGGTTTTCAAACTGTAAAATATCAAAGTGTTGTAAATCATGGGGGGTACATTATATTTTCTGCAAATCAATGCATGAGAAGCAGAAAATGCATGGCGAGACAAAGCTATTAGTATCGGGTTATCAAATTTTCTTTAAATGTTTTGAATTTTAGGGGGAGTAAGAAAATGTCAGAAAATCCAAAAACATTAGAAAATTTGAAAAAGCCAAAAACATGATAAAATTCAAAATGAGTTTTTGTGTAAAAAGAGGAAATGACAGTACATCAGTAGACAATCACAGTACGCTAAAGAAATGGAAAGTCAAATGTGATAAACGGTCTCACTGATGATATGCCAGTAGGTTTTTACACGCTTAGTAGATTGTTTTCGAGATATAAACCTAAATATCAAATACTTGCTTATCTCGTGTGGACCATATCTCGGATATATGGGTAACCCCCGAAATCTTGTTTGAGAGATTGCCTGATTCTGAGATACTAGGTCTTTATACTGTTTGATATCTGAGGTATTATACCTGGTCTTCTGATATTGCGGAAGCAATGGCCTAGACCTCGTATAATACTTTACGCGCTTTAAAAGCTCACCCTCTGCACAAAAATTGAAAAATATCGAAAGATATGAATCAATTGCAATTGAAGAAAAGATTCCCTAAAGGGAACACACCTAAAGTCGAGCCTTCATCTCTTTGACTGAACGGAAGTTCATACCTGAGCTCTCAAGGTCTCGCACTAACCCAGATACAGATATCAAATTGGTATACTCAACTGTAAGACTGAATCTAGGGAATTTTGATATGGGAGTATATTCTGAGGTGGGACACGCGAGTAAGTTAAGTCCTTAAAACACTAAATCAGTATCTCGAATCGATTAAACTTTGTGTGAAAATTTAAGTGGATCAGTATACTGACAATCTAAGTGAATCGTTTAGAACTTAAAGTGTTTAAAGCTCAACGGTGCTAGTGATTTGTCATAAACTGATATGATCCTCTGATACGAACTCAAACAAAAATATTGTCTGTAAATATGTTTGTACATATTTCTTTACTGCTTTATGTTTAAGAAAAATACAAAAAGATTTTGATTCTACTTTATTTTTAACAGCCGATGTCTGGGAAGCTGAATTTCAAAATCTAAGTATGCTGATTGTGTTTCTGAAAATAAAACAAGTTCATTAATTTGAAACTTGAAGTTTTTTTTTTTTAAATTCAAAAACAAGTTTGTGAAGTCTCCAAGGTCATTAATTTCGACTTGGATGATTAACCATGAAAGATTTGGATTCTTAAATTGTTAAAATGTAATGTAAAAGAGCCAGTCCGATCATGTTCGCTAAAACTGCCAAATCTTTGAAGATTGTTGATAGGGGGAGAGAATCAAGTATTCCTAGATATATTCATAATTTTATATTTTAGAGCTAGGATCTTGATTAAGAATTTTTAAGAGCCAGGTCACAATTCCTTTCCTGGACAACTGAAAATGCTTTATCTGTCGAAATATTCTAACTTATGCTGAGAGAGAGCCAGGATTTTTAATCCTGGATGATCAAAATGTTTATACTTATAAATGTTTGAGATTTTGCAGATGAAAGTACCAGACTACGATCCCGATAGCCGAGTCTAAGGGGGAATCTGAAGACGAGCTCAACGCAAGGGGGAGCATGCATTCAAAGAGCCAGGTAACTATCCTGGAGGAGCTTATATCCGGAAAGCCAGGTGTCGATCCCAAAAGCACAGAAGCTTGACGAAAGGGGGAGCCTGAAGAAAAGAGTTTACTGAAAGGGGAAGCTGAAGCTGAAGACAGATCCACCGGGATTCTGTTCTAGAAAGAGGGAGTCTTTGTTTGCTGAAGTCGTCAAACTTTCAAGAAGACTCAGAGAGAGAGAAAATCAAGACGCTACGAGATTGACTGCGGCAATATCCAAGGGGGAGTCTGTTAGTGCAGTAATGTCTATCGCCTCCGTCAATCCAATTCGTAGTTGAAACAGATTAATTCAAGTGCTTATATTGTAATAGTTAGAGATAACTAGGAAAAGGCAAGGTGACATTTATGTAATTAATGAGAAGTCTCATTAAGCCCCTTGGCCTATAAATTGAAGTCTTAGGGTTAGACTTAAGAACTTTTGGCATTTTACACTCTTGGAGATCTAGAGCTAGAGAGAGAAAGTCTAGAGAGAGAAAATGATGTGTACGTGATTCAGGTGCTGTACATTTTCAGATCTTTCAATAGAATCACAGTTAGAATTACGTCGTGTGTGTTCGGTCACGTTCGTGTACGGATTCCGCACGTTACACGAGTCGGTTCGCAATCGTTTCGGAGTCGAAAACTGGTCATATCATTATACGATTTTTAACATTTTAATCATCACTTAGGCATTTTAACAAACATCTAGCGGTTCAAATTTTTACATATTTACAACCAAGTTCATGACTTGTTATTTTCGTCTAAATCAACACCAATTAGACAAATTTACACATGTTTTAACATCAATATTTTAGGAATTACCTCATAAAACTCAGATTACACTAGATCAAGAATCATAATCCTAGTATTTATCAAGTTTCTACAAAACCCATTAATCACCTACAATGGTGATTATGAACCCCACAAGTATCATGCAAAGATTTTAATAGAAATCATCTAGGGTTTATCCCTAGACATCATATCACTTTCAATTTCATCTATACAACATATAATCAAGCTCAATTTCAATTTTTCACAATTAACCTAGAATTTAAGATGAATCAAAACATCAAGATTTTGCATACCTTATGATCCCTTCAACAAGGTGATCACAAATTCGTGCTTGAAAATCGATTTGGAACTGATTTGAACCTCCAATTTGATCAATTTGGCACAAGTTAGGGTTTGGTGGGGGAGCTCTTGTTCGCCCCTGTTGTTTGATCGACCAGACACACCTTTGTGTGTGTTTGGTGTGTGTTATTTTGTTTTTTATTAAATTAAGTTTCAAGTTATGCACCTAAGCCCCTCAACTTTTATGTAGTTTATAATTTAGGCATTTTAATTCATTCATGTGTTACTACATGACTCATAACTAACTGGGTTATTTATTTCCTAGTTAGCTTATTCTCGTTTATTTTGTACTTTATAATTCTAATATAAAGTTTTATAAATTTCGGGGTCTTACAAAAACAAACCTTATACACCACGTATAGACCTATACTTGACGTACATAACCTTAGTGTTTGATGTACAAATAGGTAAATGAGAGTACAAATATCTGTTTTACACTCTATAAAAATATTAATTTACATGTATGAATAATTAAATATATTTAAGAGTTAATAACACAGAGAGACCCTATGATTTATAGCGAGTTTCACCTTTGAGTACTAATTTTTTTAAACAGGTTTATGTTTTATGGTTTCAATTTTGTAACACCTTTGGGTAATAATACCAAAATTAGTTAATTTTATCAATATAATGACTAAAATTCCCTTTCATTTTTTTTAATTTTATCAATGTAACACCTTTGGATACTAACACCTAATTTTATTTAAGTTTAAATCAATTTTACAAAATCTATTTATTTTTTTTTCATCTTTTTATCATATCTCTCTTAATTAACATAAATTTATTTATTTTTATTTCCATCTTTTTATTAAATTTCTTATTTAACATAAAATCTACTAGTTACACCAGTATTTTTTTTAAATAAAATCTACTAGCTATATAGTTTTATGTAAATTAAATAATATACTCGTTTTAAATAATGTAAACCTTACTCGTTTTCAGTTTTGAATAGACATGTATAAAGCTGTTAGTTTTAAAAAAATTAAATACATAGTTGAAAAGTTTACACGATACATGTTTGTTTTCAATTTGGATTCAAGTAACATGTATCATGTAAACTTTTCAACTATGTATTTAATTTTTTAGAACGGAATTGTGCATATAATTAGTTTTATATTAATATGTATTTTATATCTCAAGGATCAATATAATAAATATAGAAACTGTATCTAAAATAGTAAAATGTAAATGAACAAAAAAAATACTAGTGTAACAAGTAAATTTTATGTTAAATAAGAAATTTAATATAAAGGTGAAAACAAAAAAAAATAGATTTTATTTTAATTAAGAGATATAATAAAAAATGAAAATAAAAAAAAAGATTTTGTAAAATTGATTTAAACTTAAATAAAAGTAGGTGTTAGTACCCAAAAGTGTTACATTGATAAAATTAAAAAAAATTGGAAGGGTGTTTTAGTCATTATATTGATAAAATTCATTAATTTTGGTGTTAGTACGCAAAGATGTTAAAAAATTGAACACATAAAACCTCAACCTGTTAAAAGAAAAAAGTTAGTACCCAAAGGTGAAACGAGCTATAATCCATAGGGTCAATCTGTGTAATTAACTCTATATTTAAAATACAATGAAATATAATAATTTTTTTAACCACAATCTTTGGAAGAAAATACTACAATCGAGTCCGCACTTAATTAGTCATGAAGATCATTTATATGATGTATACATACTACGGGGTTGGTTCTGGTACAAACCTTATTATTCCTACAAACTGTAAGAACATATTCTAGCACTTAAAAAAAGGTAAATTAACACATACTAAAACAATACATTCATAAAAGTAGCACTTTTGAATTATATTAGCACATGAAAATTAATCAAGATAATTGATTTTAGCACATATGGGAAATGATATTAGCATTTTTTTTATCAGCACATTATCTATCTAATACAAAAAGCAACTAAAGGTTGCGTTCAAAAGAAACCGTAACATGATACGACACACCCTTTCGTTTCACCCTTTCATATAACGCTGCATATCCTTTCAGTTTTTTTCATCACCATTTTTCATTCTTCCATTTAAAGTTTTGTTTCCGGTGTTGTCTCCAACTTTTCGTTTCAATTTCATATATATGCTCATCAAAAGCAAAATCGGATTCCGATAGTTCGATACCTGAATCGGCACCAGACTCACGGTGGAAAGATTCTCTCATCCCTACCTACGGCCGCCTCAAGTACACCGCGGTGATACGTTATCTCTGTTCACCATCAAGTTACGTTTAACCGTATTGTTTTTGTTTACTTTGAACCCTAATTTTATGCAAAAGGATTATATTATTATCAAATTAGGGTTTAGATTTCGTTTATGAAATAAGTTGTTTGCAGATGTAATTATGATGGATTGGAGTTACTTGAATCATAACTTGATCAATATGTAGATTAAGTTAGAGTTTCAGGTTTCATCTGTGGAATAATTTGTTTGAAGGTGTAATTCTGGTAGTTCACAAATGTATTTGACTTACTGGAATCATGAAAGGTATAATATATTAGGGTCTCAAATTTTCTCTTTATATGTTTTGGGGAATAATTTGTTTCAGGATGTAAGTTCTGTAGTTATTAGTATTTTAATAACTTTGTGTTTCACTTGATTTATGGATTATTTTGGATTCATGAACAAGTAGATCGGAGAACAATGAATTTGAATCAAATACACATTTTGAGTTATAGTTTAATTTTTTATTTTTTATTAACATGCTAACTTTGGATCTGAATTATAGAACTTATGAAGAAGTTTACATTCATGTTCAATGGGGAAACAATCCTTAACTAATAGTTAATGCTAGATGATCTTAAGATGTTGGTGAAATGAAATCAATGAAGATGTTCACCACATGATTGACGAAGTCAATGGGCATAGACATGTAGGTTGAGACTACGTGCGTTCATTTCTCGGCGAACCTGATTGGTACAGTTAACAATTCAGGATCATGGATTTTGTGTTTTTAGATAAAATATGCTAATTTTGTTTAATGGGTTTGTGATTTTCACTATTTTGTTGCTTTGAGTTAGTTTTATATTATTAATTGAAAAACAACCCTTGTGTTCCTTATTATTTATCACCTGTTTTCTTTTCTTTTTGATGGATAACATTCTAATGCCATGAGGGGTTTAGTGATGCTACTTATTGTGTTAAAATAACTGCAACATTGTTGCCAGGTGTGTTTTTGAAGACAAATACGGTGATCATTGGAATCATTTTGACAATGGGAGGCATCGGTGGGAGGGTCTCAACCATATTACATTCTTCAACATCATCGTAACATGTGCTTCTGTTTTGTAGATCAACAACCTCTTTACCCCATTCCAAATAACCAAACTTTTTAATGTCCCAAATCATGTTCTCACTCCTTCAACCTCCATTCATGAATCGAAACCAAATGACGGGTAACGTTCGCCAAAAAAGGTATACGCTAACTTATTAACCGACGCAACTTTTGATCAGAGCTTTTGATGGTTGGCATTTATGATTTACCAATGCATTAATTAAGACAAGGAAATTGTAACTGCAAAATGTGTTTGAGAGGCGTCATTTGAAAAGAAACTACCAAACCGACACCTGTTTTCTGACCACCGTTTCCGCCATCGCTTGCCAGCGTTTCACACCGTATATAACCCTTACCTTCACAAAAATTATCTTTATAACCCGTCTGCATTCCTATAAAATGGCGCCATTTTATATAAAAACATATCGAGCGGTACCGTATGCTCTTTTCATTTGTGAACCGAAGTAACTTTTCATGCTCAGATTGATACCATCTGAATAACGAACCGTTGCATCACTTCAAAATATTACAAAGGGTTTTGTTATGTCCTATAAAAAGAAATCATAATCCAAATAGATGTTTAAGAAGATCATCAACATCCGGAACGACATCGTCTCCATCGTCGGTGGTGGTGACACCACCATAACTGAAGTTTCCGTCATCGGCATCACACGGATCGATAACATGCCATGAATCAAAGTCAGAGAAGTCAACGTCGACTGATTCGAAGGCCTCTCCAGTTAACGTTAAAGCCGTAACCACCGATTTGATCGTCATTTTAGAATTTCGATTTTTTGTTTTTGTTGATTTTGTTTTAATATCTTTTTGTCTCGTAATGGAAGTTGATGGTGGGTACTACTGGCCGGAAAAGAGAGTTGTTTCGTGTATACGATAGTTACTGCCACGTGTGGGTTTTTTTTAATCTGTTCTATGTGGATGTTTGCTGAAATTCTTTATATTATCAATATTCTGAGTATGATAATGCACCGAACATTTTTAATGGGTTGATATGAAAAGTTAAATTTCTATCCGACTTTTACAAACAATAAACCCGTTAAAATATTTACTCTCTCTCTTAGAAATTGGTTTGATGAATTTGAAAAAATATTTGGTCTTATTTTTTATATGGATTAAAAAAAATCATAACTTGGATAGTTATTATTATTTTCGTAATTCAAATCAAAACTAATACGTCACTCACGTTCTACCTCAAAACTAAGAATTTCAAAGCTTCTTCGATTCGATTGATTCAACAATACACATATCGATTAGAGTGTATGATTTTCTATGATTTTTTTATCCCTTCCTTGAATCTCTATAGGGGTATCGATTCAATACACATACCAAATCAAACATAAGGGTGGTTGATTCAGTTGTTCTTCTCACCGGGTGACTTCATGGAGATCAAGAATTAATTGCTTGTTAGCATAATTATAAGGAATTAAAGATAATTGATATTATTTAGGTTATCATTTTATCATTTCTCTATAATTGATTGGATGCCGAATGACACTTTTTAAATGGTTCTTATAATTTGTATACGAAATATGATTTGTATTTGATCCTACTCCCACATACTAGATACGGTGTGGTTAGCCGGATTGACCCTCCAAATCTAAACCAAACTTCACGTATGAAACCCCAGATTTCCAAACATAACGACAAACTATATATCGAAAAGTCACAAGTCAACGACAGCAACCCGTATAGATCCCGACTCAGTCTTAACCATTTGATCCAATGGTTCTTATTCCCCTCTCATCTCTATTTTAGAAATCAGTTATCTCGGTATCTCCCCAGTTACCTCCTTTTCCACTCTTTTGAACAACCACCTCCCACCGGAAAAATTAAAAATGGGAGTTTTAGGTAATTCTGTGACCGCTTTTCTCATCTTCTTCTTCCTTTCCGCTATTCCGTCCACCGCGGAGATTAAATCGATCAAAATCCAATCCGATAACCGATAACCGACCTGTGATCCTCTTCCAGAAGTTCGGATTCACCAATACCAGCAATATCACCGTTGTGGTCTCCTCCGTGTCTGTTACCTCCACGTTATCGCAACCCGATGCTTCACTTCTAGGATTCTTCTTATTATCGGAACAATCACTGATCGACGCCCTGAGTGAACTTCAACAAAACCCTTATTTATGCCTCTTGAATTCCAAGTTCATCTCACTCCTCTTCACCTTCAAAGATCTCTCGCCTCCGCCTCAGTCTTCGTTCAACAGATCGTACCCAGTGACCTATGCGGGTGAATATTCACTCTTCTTCGCCAACTGCAACCCCGAGTCACTCGTAAACATGGACGTCCGCACAGAGCTGTTTAATACTGATGACAAAGCTACCAACAACTATCTATCAGTCGGGCTAACACAGCTCCCGTCTCTATATTTCATTTTCTCTTTATTTTATCTATGCTTCTTAGGGTTTTGGATCTCTGTGTGCTTTAATAATCAGTGGTCCGTTCACAAAGTTCATATATTAATGGGTGTGTTGCTTACTATGAAGGCGCTTAGCTTGGTTTGTGCCACAGAGGATAAACAATATGTGAAGGTTACAGGCATGCCTCATGGATGGAATGTTTTGTTTTACGTACTTCAGTTCATCAGTAGTGTACTTTTTTCGGTTGTGATCGTCTTGATTGGTGCTGGATGGCTGTATCTGAAACCGAACTTAGTTGGAAAGGAAAAGAAGGTTTTGATGATTGTGATCACACTTCAGGTTTTGGCTAATGTAGCTTCCATAGTGATTGGGGAAACAGGTCCTTTTATTGAAGACTGGGTGACTTGGAATCAAGTGTTTTTGTTGGCGGACTTTGTTTGTGGTTGCGCTGTTATCTTCCCGATTGTGTGGTCGATCAGGTCGTTTTCGAGAACTGATGAGAAGGCTGCTAGAAATTTGGCTCTATTTAGGCTGTTTTGTGTGGTGGTTGTTGGTTATATGTTGGTCACAAGGATTGGTGTTCTTGCACTGAAGACAATTACAGTTTATAAGCAGCAGTGGGTGGATAGTGCAGCAGAGGAAATAGCCAGCCTTGTGTTCTGTTTGGTGATGTTTTACATGTTCAGGCCAGTGGGTGAAAGTGAGTATCTTGTTCTTGACGATGAAGGTGTATATGAAGAAGCACCAAAGATGGTTAAGGGATGAGTTGAAGAATGAAGATCCTATCTTGTGTTCGATTTGGTGATGCTACTTTACTTTTATATGTGGTCTCTCTCTCTCTCTCTCATATATATATGAAATGAGGTAACGAGAGTGGTGTTGTAATTATAGGCTTTGATGGTTATCTTTAAGGAAGACATATTTATGATATCCCTATCTTTACAAAGAGATTTTGTTGGATTAAACCATGTCTATTGGTACACATGAATAATGTCTCTATTTATAGGTGTTGTACGACACGTGTCATCTCAGTCAGTAAAGGAACATTATGGGGCGTTTTTCATATATGGGTGTAGTGAGATAATGTCCAATAATGCCCCATCAATAATTACCTAATTATTATGTTTAAAAAAAATAAAACAAATTAATAATATTTGGAAGCTTTTTATTGGACAAGCAAATAATGCCCTAGCATGCACCAACATTCTTTAAACAACGCCTCCCCCCCCCCCCCCCCCCCCCCAAAAAAAAAAAAAAAAACCCACTACGGGTGGTCTTAAATTGCACAAAGTTATCCACATAATTTAACAGAATGAGAGAAAAGTATTGTGAACCCGATAATTTTATTCATTATTCTACAACTTTTAAATAGATTTTAAAACAAAGGAACAAAAGGATAAATGATGTTGGGTCAAAACACGTATTTTGTACTAGTTTGCGTTGATTTTTAGTGTTTTAACACGTTTATTCATATGGGTTTATATATTTATCGTGTGTTTGGTATTTTGGCTTAATAGGTGTTAAAAAGAGTGAAAAAGAGAAACCGAGCTGAAAAACGGGTCAGACGGGTCAACACGTGAGTTGTAGCAGAAAAAGTAAACCTGGGTAGCCCAGGCGACACGGGGAGGAAGACCATGACTCTCCCACAACGCGCGGGAGAGGTCTTTTACGGGAAAGTGTATAAATTTGACCTAATTCTTGTTTTAGGTCATGATTTTCCTTTCACCCACCTGATACGAATTCTAAGGCGATTCCCAGCGATTTTGACCAGAACTTTTATCCGTTTAAGCCGATTTTCATGTCCAATCCATCACCGATCAAGATTGAAGCTATAATGACAACCATGAGCGGCTAAACACGCTGTGACTTCCACTCGGATGAACAATTGCTTGTTTTTGATATGAATACGTGTTTCTGATTCTTTTAAACTGGTAAAGCTTTGACTACTTTTGTTGATTTTGTGTAACGGTTATTATATTTGAATTATTTGTCGTTTATCAAGTGTATTGGGGATATACTTTCATCGTTAGCAGGTTAATAAATTGGTGGGTAATTGATATAATCAAACGGGTTGTTAGGTTGTATGGTGAATCTTAAAAACTATCCTTAACAATTAATCAAAATCATTAATCCAAGGTCATGTCAATGTGGTGTTTTGAGTCCGTAAATAGGTGTTTGTGTTAAAAACGGGTAATTGGGATACTGGGTGAAGGTTACTTTTTTTCTCTTATTGATAACAACTTTCTTAACAATTTTGGTGTTCTTTTAAACAATCATTAAAACCCCCGATTTTAGAATAGATTAGATTATAGTTTAAACCGAACATTAACCACAAATTCCCCGTGGATATGATACCCTACTAACGCTATTTACATAGTTTATTTAGGTTTTTGATTGACCCTAACGACAGTCACTAATAAACTAACCAACATACTTATTTTCTATATGTGAATAAATTAAAACAACATTCTGAACAAGGGAGGAAGGGGTATCAAAAGGTACTACGCTTGCCCCAATCAATCAACCGGCGTCATGTCAAATTCTTTACAAGCTATCCATGTAGGCGCTCTACCCTTGCACTACAAAGTACCCTTAAAGCATGGACTCACTATTTTACCTAAGGGTGAGCATAAAACCGAATTAACCAAAACCGAATTAACCGAAACCGAATAACCGAATTAACCAAAAAACCAAACCGAAGCAATAACCGATGGTTCGGTTATTAGTTTTCGAATAACCGAACTTTCGGTTTCGGTTTTGGTTTTAGTTAATCATATATCTAAAACCAAAAGTAACCCAACCTAATAGCCAACCATATATATATAGGGTTAGGTTCATGAGTGAATAACCCCCTTCGTTGTGAACTTAATGAACTCATCTTGGCCCTTGATTTGTTTTTAAGATTATAAGGATAGGATTGTAATTAGCCATTTAAACTTAATTTTTTTATTTAATTATAATCTAAAATTGATCTTAATTATCAAGATTAGTTTCCATATTTTAGGTAACTTCTCCTATAATCTTGCGATCGTAATTTTGAATTCATGATTCACCAAAAAAAATTTAACAGTCCCCTTTTTCCAAAATTAGATTGAAATTCAAAACGTTTTTTTCTCCCAGATCCAATATTTTTTTCCAAATACAAGAACGTCGATCATCTTCAATGCGCTATTAGATCATCATCGTTGATCATCATTGATATCTATCATGGAAAACGAGTAAAACATTTTTAATCAAATCAACAAATCAAACGCAATGTGTGATAACTACGGGAATTCTGACCCAATCAACAATCGGAATGCAATGTTGAATCATAATCAGCCTCTGTATCTAACAAGTGTAGAGCAACAAGGTAATTCTTAGTGTCCAGTTTGTGTGTTGTTTTTTTTACTTTTACAGAATATCTTTTTTGAGTGGTTAAATCCGACTTTAGTATCTACATGTTCGCTTATATATTATGATTTTATCAAATAACATTCAGCAAATGTGTAGTGTTGTTAACTTTGTTATTTTTTATTACATCCAGTCACAAAAGTTATGACTGATTTCATATTATACACATATGTATATCGCATATTAGTTATCTTAGTACTATTTTTTGCATTATGTGTGTATACACATGTGTATATTATTGTTTTGAATGTTTCGGTTTAATTTTAGAAACAAATTATCCATATTGTACATATATGTATATCACAGTTGTATGTACTCATATAATTATGTATTGTATTTATGTACACAGTTAGTGTCTAATACTTCAAGAAACATTTTGCCAAACTGGTGATTTTCTTGATTTTGTACAGATTGCAGATCCGTGGCTAATAACGTATATGAATCATCAAATGGTAGGTACTGGACCCCCACTTTTCCAGCTGATTCAAGCCCTATGTAGGAGCCAAGTTTCGATCACTCGATGGAGCTATTATCATGTATGAAGACTATGCTGATCAAGCGAGCTTTTGCACGCATTTGAGTACAACAAAAGTAGATAAAGGAATAACTAAAATTAGTTATTTTTGTCAAAAGCGAATAAACCAAAGGATCAAGATGGTGAGACAACTGTAGAATCTTCAACTTTGGATTTATCAGAATACATGTGTGTGCATGGGATACACACGCGTTGGATATCTTTATCGATATTTGCTTTGGGTTTTCAGACATTATAATTTACAAAAGATCCCTTTAAAGTATTTTTATCTCTTTTTTTAACAAACATTATATTAGACTGTGATTTTAATGTTTTGGTTTTTATTACATAATTTATGTTTGGTATTTTTTACGAGCTTTTATGTTTACCAATAACATTGAAAACTTTGCATCCTAATACCATTATTTACTTTGTGTTACTTATACGTGAACATATATGTTTATAATTTGCAAACTATTGAATATACACCTATGTACAACTAACTGGTATATGTAGCAATTAAACAGCAAAAACAACATAAATAGAAGTAACATGTTTACCCGCTTTATATTGATTTCCACCCTTGGAAGCATCCAATGAAGAGGAATTTCTAAGGCGCGGCTTATTACCAAGGCAATATTTTTATCAGCTATGTTCTCTATACTTTTTCTAAGATATTTTTCTAAGGAAATTCTAACATGATCTAAAATACTTTCATCCTCTAAAAAGAATGTTTGTAAATATTTATTTATTGCTTTCCGTCTTTACATTTGAAAAATGAAAAATACGAAAAAGATTTTAGGTGTGTTTTAATATAAACTTTATAAAAACCAAAAAGATTTTGTTTCAGGCTTATTTTCGAGTGATCGATGTTGGAACTCGGATCTATTCCACATAAAACCGTGGTTGAATGCCGGAAAACAATCGCATCTTCATAATGGTCGAAGTAGACAAGTTTTGAAAGTTAAAGATCTAAAATTGAACAATTTTGAAAATTTTAAAGTGTCTTCAGTTGGTAGTTGAATAAGAGTTGGTCTCATGTGTGTCGTCTGTTAATTTTGTTTAAAATCAATCCTTAGTGAGGTTTTCAACTGAAAATTCTCTAAGATTGGTTAAATCCCTAGCGGTTGTTCTCATTACGTGTTTAGCTCTAATGTGTGTGCATATGTGGCGTTCGAACCAGCTAAAGGCAAAGAGAATGTGTCAGATGACAAGCTATGGAGTGACGACACGACATGGGTGCAATCAGAGGATCAAGATTATCAACTTGCAGTTGACCACTCATCAACATCACGAGGATCTAAAGCCTTGAAGATCAAAGATTTACGAGCAACAGTCAAGGGGGAGTTTGTTATTGCACCTCCTGAGTGTGACACATGAAGATTTTGAAGATCCGTGTAACGCCCTAACACGTAACAACTTGAAAACAACGTAGCGGAAATATGAGCCCAAAAATTTTGTTTCTTTATTAGCCATGTAACATACTTGAAGCTCATTACTGGAATAAATAACACTTTACTAAAAGATTTTCAACATCCATTCTTTTTAAATCACATTAATTAAAAATATAAAGCTCCAATTGAGTGACCACACTTCCCGTACAATCCTTGCTCTTGACTCGATCCCCAATCGCCCTATTCTTCATAATGATGTTATGTCCGCGCAACCTGCACTCACCACATACATACACATTATTAAGATTTGGTGACGTCATTCCTAAGTTAAACACACTCAATCAAATAACCACTCCGTATTCCTTCTTTTCGTGCTAATCTTTTACAAATCAGCTTTCCATGTACAATCATGGATTCCAACTCCTTGAACCTTCTCATGGTCCTTTAAAGTGTACCAGCGTTCTCATTTCATACTCAATACAAATCATTAGCAAGCGTCAATACTCAAATCGTAATGAAACCTTTCCTACATACATTCATAGCAACTTACATTCATACACGCGCACATACCTATGTGCTCTCGCTTACCACTTTTAATTACTTAAACGCATATACCTTTACATAATCACGACTTACATGATTTAAATTATATACTTACCATCCTACATATCCACTCATCTTAGACTTGATTACTTATAAAATTCCTTCATTAACACGAAAGGAAAGTCCATACTTTCGTTATCCGGAGGCTCATAATATCACTAGTGTTCTAGACCGGCTTTAAAATAAATTATGGGACATTGGAAATCATTAAAATATCGAGTCTAGATGCGAAATCAAACAAGAAATGGTTTTGATAACTTAATAATGCATAGAAACAAGTTTCATGAGTCAAAACAACAAAATTCAAACAAATTTCAGAAAGTTAGGGCGTCGCCGTACGCGACGGGTATAAGGGGTGGGCGTCGCGCGACGCCAAGCCCCTTTTTCGACAGAAACTCATTTTTCTTGAGCTGCAGATTCCCAGTTCAAAATACTCAAACATAAAAACCATAAAACTTGCGTAACTTTCGATTTACCTATCCGTTTTACGATCCGTTTCTTCCTACGTGATCGTAATTTAATTCTCCATTATAGGGAGTTAAAATTCCACATTCAAACTAAATTGAATTCTAAATTTTTAAGCATTCAACTTACTAATCAAATTCATCATTTTGACATGTTCATGTTTTCATCAAACATTCATTTATTCTAACCCAAAACTTACAAGATCATTATAACTATAATATTTTTACATTATTCGGACTTTCCTACTTAAAGTTTACACACCCGATACCCGGTGTGCGTTAAACTTATTCTTTTCATTCAATTCTAACGAAATCAACTTTGTTAATAAAATTTCGATTCACGAAATTGTTTATCCATTAGTCATAACTCACGGCCGAGTCTTTTGACTATTAATCCGCATCTCCGTTTCTCAATTAACGTACTTATGAACAATTTTACCCATTACCTGGTTATAATTCCGTAGCCATTACTTTGGCATTACCCCGTTGTCTCAACAAGACCTCATTTTGACCCGATCGGACTACTTAGCTAAAATCATCGTTTTCATGCAACCAAAACCATATTTTCTTCAATCGTCATCATGCTTTATTAATTAGACACTACCTTACTTAAATCAACTAAGAAGTGATTTCGGAAATCACTTACTTAATACCCTTAGTTAATATCATCATTAAAAACACATCTCAACATAACTACGAACAATTATCAATATCTTTCCAATAATTTCATTTACTACTAAAGAGGAAGTCCGGGAATTTACTTACCTTACGCATCCATATTCGCTTTCATTTCCTCATGTCCGCATGACCCGTTAGCCCTTTATGCTTCCATCCATCTCGACATGATCCCTATACTTTCATTTCATTGCATCCATATTCTTGTTAGCATATAAAATTATACATATGAATGAACATGTCAATTTACATTTCACATTCGGCTTCATTAACATTTCAACTAGCATATGGTGCTACCTTCTAATGCGTGTTTCTTACTAAATCATTTCATCAAACTAATTTCCCACGTGTACTCCGTGTAAAACACATTCTTTATGCTAATCTATTACAAGTTACATCATTATCACATTCTACATATAGTATCCATCATGTGCATACAATTCCTACTATTTTTGGTCACTTGGACATTTTATCAAACACTTGGTGTGCATACAACATGCAAAGCTCAATGTACAAGTATTTTATTGTATAATCTTCCTAATTCATAGCATTGATCATCAAATTAAACTAGGATCATATAACTTTCATATTATATTCAAATTAACTAAAATTACTCATTACATACAACATCATTCATCAACAATACACAACTATTGAAAATGAATGATCATCTTTATCATCATCTTCACTACTACTACTACAAGTGGGTTTTTCCCAAATCATCATCATAGTCAAAATCAAACATACTTTAGCATCTACACATTCATCATAACTAGCATCCATGTTTAATCTTACACTATATTCTCGGATTACACAAAACCCACTTAATCAAACATCATCAAAACACCAAATTCGACTTACTTGATGTTAGAAACACTTAGGTGATCGACTTTCTTGGTTCATGCATTCGTTTAGTGTCACACCCCTAAAGTACCACCTACGGAAACCCCGCTAGGCGTGTGACATACCAATAACGAGCCACTAATCATGTTGAACTCATAACAAGTTTTCAAATGAAATTGCCAATTATTAATGAAATGTACCAACAATAAGTTTAATAAAAATCCAACAAGTTCAGCGGAAGTGATAAATAAATCATAGTTTAAATGTTTCAAAGAAAATGTGTAATATCAATAATTCCATCACATGTATCCAATCAGTACGACCCGTGACCACCCCAGCCTCTCCAGACAGTAACTTCCAAATCCAAGAAATCTAACGACCTGCGAGCATGCAACAAGTGTATCAGACAAAGTGACGAGTTCATAGTTTTGTGAAAACGTTAGTTACCAAGTGTTTAGTTCAGTTCATAGATAATAATGTTGATAATAACTCAAGTACCGTGAAAGATGGCTACCAGATTGTTTTGCCCGTCCCTACTGCCCCCAATCTAAGCAATGGTCATGATTTAAGGCCATTAGTTCACGCCCGTCCTCTCAGTTACGGTGTGAGGTTGCCAAGCCTAATAGCGCTATCAACTAACACCACGTTACCTCTCAGGTAACTATTCGTATAAGATGGGACTTAAAATGATAGGAATGAGTGTATTATCTAACATTCCAGTTTTTACCCACAAGACGTATTCCTCTCAGGAATACCCAATTGATTTACCCAAAAACCCATCCCTCACAGGGATACCCAATGACTGTCCCAACCACTGGGACGCATGCTCAAGAGAAATGAACTCACCTTAGTTTTGCTCGGTTTATGATTATGTACTTCTACACTTTAAATGCTAAATCCGTTACACGCGACCTAATGTATAGTAAACGTAAGTACACGTATGTAGAGTCATGCAATGTCCTAGTGTTTCCAAACAACTCAAGGTTTAAGTGAACTAGGTTAACAAGCTGTCATATAATAGCACGCACGTAATAATATATCTTTATATCCACTAAAACATTTCTGCCATTAAACACATATTCACAACTGAAGGATTTACTCCCATTCCCAAACCCCACAGTTTCATGTTCTAAAATTACCAATTCACAAAATAATAATGTGCACCTAACATAAATGGATCCTCAATCAACAAACTGCATATACACACATATGTAACTGATTGGCCCAGTTTGCAAAAAGGACTTCGGCCCACACATTCCTTGTTCCCTTTGGCATCACCAATTCACTATTTCATGGTTTCATAAGTCAACGAACAACTTAATTACCTATTTCACAATTAATCTCTAGTACCTTATGCTAGTATATATATATACATCAGCCACTGTGCCTACGGCCCAACTGCAAAACGGCCCAAGGGAGTGTGCGACTCCCTTTACGGAACACAACCCAATTTACAATTTTGTTGCCCTTTCATACAGATTGCATTCAAACAATACAACCCCTAATCACATAGTTTCAGTAATTCTAACAGCCCATAACTTCACTACTCGATCATCATATAAACAGGAATTTAGTTAACCAATATCCCCATGCCAATACTTAATACTCAGGCATAACAACCCATCCTTTTAATGATATAAACTAATTAACCATTACTAACCATTGACTAAACCAATCTTGAAAACATTAAATGATATATATTCAAAATAAGATCAATACATAACAACCAACGAGTTTATTAATATCAGCACATAACAACCTACGGGTTCGTTCTAAACATGTCAAGCAACGAGTTCGTTAATATCAATACATAACATGCAAGCGGGTTCATAATATAATGTTACGTATTTAAGTTCACGGATCACGTATACCCTATTTAACACATACTCGCACAATAACTGCAACCGGAGAACTATGATAACAAGGAGGATGATTCACTAACCGGGGTGTGAGATGAGATCAAAAGAAAACTTCAATCAGAATAAAGAGTTGCCACCGGTACAAGAAGGGACGAGAGAGAGGTGTTAGGGTTTGTATCTTGTGTGTGTTACGCAGCATAAGGAAGACCGCATGCAACATATATTAATTCGGTTGGGCTATTAATTCAGTTGGGTTTGCTTTGGGCTTCAAAGGTTTGGGTTGCTCTAATAGTTAGGATAACACAGGGGTGCGGCCCACTTAAAACAAACCGTTCATTTGCAAGACACTAAGGTGCGGCCCAATTATACATTTGACACTTAGATTGGCCCACTACACACGCACTCATACTCAACTACGTTTTACATTAACAAGTTTATCAAAGTCACGAGTGTTTAACAAATTTACTAAAGCAAAGAACGTGAAAGAGGAATAATGAGAAACCGGGATCACAAGACTGAAAGACACTAACCTTGAAAGTTCGGGTTGTCACATCATCCCCAAATTGAAAGAAATTTCGTCCTGAAATTTGATGCGTAAACCCAGAGAAGTGAAGTGGTAATTCAAGAGTGCTGCAGATTTTCCTCAGGTGCCACATCATCCCCAACTTGAAATGGAATTTCGTCCCGAAATTCACCAGTGGTACTAGAATTAGATTGGTCACTAGGGAAAAGTTGAGGATACTTGAGCTTCATCTAATCTTCGCGCTCCCACGTGAACTCCGGTCTACGTCTTGAGTTCCAACGAACCCTCACGATCGGAATTCTACTATGCTTACGAACCTTGACCTCCCTATCTATAATCTTGATAGGTTCTTCGACAAACTGCAACTTGTCGTCAATCTTAAGCTCTTGAAATGACACCACCAGTGTTTCATCAGATAAACACTTCTTCAGTTGCGAAACATGGAAGACATCATGAACATTACCCAATTCAGCAGGTAACTCGAGCTTGTAAGCTACTTTACCGTTCCGCTCCAGGATTTTAAATGGCCCAACATAACGCGGATTAAGCTTGCCGCGCTTCCCAAAGCGTACAACACCCTTCCACGGTGAGACTTTCAACATAACACGATCGCCCACGGCGAACTCCAAAGGTTTCCTACGCTTATCAGCGTAGCTTTTCTGACGGTCACGCGCTGCCGCCATACGGTTTTTGATTTGGTCAATCTTTTCTGAAGTTTCAAGTACTAATTCAAGACCTGTGATCTGGCTGTCACCCACCTCAGCCCAGTAGAGAGGAGAACGGCACTTTCATCCGTACAATGCTTCAAATGGAGCTGCCTGAATACCAGTGTGGTAGCTGTTGTTGTAGGAGAACTCTATCAACGGCAAATGTTTCTCCTACCCTTTCCCAAAATCGATCACACATGCACGCAGCATGTCTTCAAGTGTCTGGATGGTTCGCTCGCTCTGACCATCCGTCTGTGGGTGATAAGCAGTACTCATATCGAGACGTGAACCGAATGACTTATGCATCGACTGCCATAAATCGGAAATGAAACGCGGATCTCGATCTGAGATGATGGAGGTTGGCACCCCGTGCCTAGAAACCACTTCCTTAAGATAAACCGCTGCAAGCTGTGAGAACTTATCCGTTCCTTGATTGCTAGAAAATGCGCTGACTTCGTGAGACGGCCAACGATCACCCAAATGGTATCGTTTCCGCTTTGAGTTCTTGGCAAACCTGTGACGAAATCCATAGCGATCTGCTCCCATTTCCACATGGGTATTTCTGGTTACTGAAGTAAACCTGAGGGTTTCTAGTACTCCACTTTGACTTTAGCACAAGTCAAACACTTACTTACATATGTCGCTATGTGAGCTTTCATCTTCGGCCAACAATACATAACTTTGAGATCTTGATAGATTTTATCTGAACCCGGGTGAACAGAATATTGAGACTTATGCGCTTCGTCCATCACAAGCTCTCTAAAATTACCATACAACGGAACCCATATTCGCTCCATGAAATAGAGAATACCATTAGATCTCTCTACAAGTCGCTTTTCCATGCCCCGCAAATACTCAGCTTTATCGTTTTCTTCTTTCAATGCTTTGGTCTGAGCGGAACGAATCTGATCAGGTAAGTTAGAGTGGACAGTGAGCTGCAGAGCGCGAACACGCTTAGGCTTCGTCTCCTTTCGACTAAGGGCATCAGCTATGACGTTAGCTTTACCTGGGTGATACTTGATGGCACAGTCGTAATCGTTCAATAGTTCTACCCAGCGACGCTGTCGCATATTCAATTCCTTCTGGTCGAAAATATGCTGGAGACTCCTGTGATCGGTGTAGATAGTGCATTTGGTACCGTACAGATAATGCCTCCAAATCTTCAGTGCGAAAATCATGGCCCCTAACTCCAAGTCGTGGGTCGTATAATTCTTCTCATGAACCTTCAACTGTCGAGAAGCATATGCTATCACCTTCTCGCGTTGCATTAGCATACAACCGAGACCTTGAATAGAAGCATCACAATAAACCACAAAATCCTCAGTGCCTTCAGGTAGAGACAAGATCGGTGCGCTGCAGAGTTTCTGTTTCAACAGTTGGAAAGCATCTTCCTATTTCGTTCCCCAAGAGTATACAACACTCTTCTGTGTTAATGAGGTGAGAGGTTGAGCGATTTTTGAGAAATCCTTGATAAACCGGCGATAGTACCCAGCAAGACCAAGAAATTGCCGCACCTCTGAAGGATTCTTCGGTGCCGCCCAATTTCTAATAGCATCGATCTTAGCAGGATTCACGTGTATCCCCATTTCGTTAACAATGTGGCCAAGAAAGTGTACTTCCCGAATCCAGAAATCACACTTAGAGAACTTCGCGTAGAGTTGCTCCTTCCGCAGGAGCTCCAAGATAAGACGTAAGTGTCGCTCGTGGTCTTCCTTTCTCTTGGAGTAGATCAAGATGTCGTCGATGAATACAATAACAAAATCGTCAAGGTGCGGTTTGCACACGCGGTTCATGAGATCCATGAAAACCGCTGGTGCGTTGGTCAACCCAAATGGCATAACCAAAAACTCATAGTGGCCATACCGCGTTTGAAAAGCCGTTCTGGGAACATCCTCCACTCGGACTCGCACCTGATGATAGCCCGATCTGAAGTCGATCTTTGAGTAGAAACTTGACCCTTGCAACTGGTCAAACAGTTCGTCGATACATGGTAAAGGATAACGGTTCTTGACGGTCACCTTGTTGAGTTCACGATAATCAATACACATTCGAAAGGACACGTCTTTCTTCTTCACAAATAGAACTGGGGCTCCCCAAGGCGAAGAACTGGGTTGGATAAAACCTCTATCCAACAGCTCTTGGAGTTGATTTGACATGTCACACCCCCAAGATACCACCTAGGGAATATCCCTGCTAGGCATGTGACGTACCAACAACGAGCCACTAATTACATTGAACCCATACAAGTTACTAAATAAAAAGTGCCATCAATAAGTTTAAATGAAAACCAACATGTTCAGCGGAAGCAATTAATAAACCAAAGTTAAACTGTTTCGAAACCAATGTATAGTATCAATAATTCAAACACATGAATCCTTCCAGTCGACCCATGACCACTCCAGCTACTCCAGACAGCAAGTTTCCAAATCCCAGATATCTAACGACCTGTGAGCATGCAACAAGTGTATCAGACAACGCTGGTGAGTTTATAGTTTTTACAAAAACGTTGGTTACCAAGTGTTTAGTTAATCCATTGAATTTAATTCCGAAAGTAATGTTGATATGTAACACCTCGTAAATTCATGTCCAATAATGTATCGACACGTGTCATAAGCTTTAAACGTGTAAAAGATTACTTTAGAGGGACTAAAGTTGACAAACAAGGAAAGTATGTGAATAAAAGGGTTCAAAATGTCAACAATTGATAAATATACCTTTTAATAACCCTACAAGGTGTTTATAACCTTAAATGAATGAATCATGGATCATACGAAGCCAATTGTGAAAGAAAGTGAGAGATTTCAAACTACAAGGGTTAAAAGTGTCAACATGTTTAATTTATACCTCTGAGTGACCTTTTAGCGAACCCAAAGGGTTGTAACGATTAATTATGCTCACTAGAATAAGTGATAAAAATTTCACAAGGTTTTGTTATCATATGAGAAAGTTATGATAACATTTGTATATAAAGGGTTAAAAGCGTCAACGTTGAAATTTAAGGCTTTATAGGTGATCACAAAGTTAACCGAGGACTTAACGGTGTTTGGTTATGTCATGGAGCCCTTAAAAGTCAAGTTAGAGGGTTGAAAATGCAAGAAATGAAGTGAAAACCACGTTTAAAAAGGATCAGGGGCCAAAATGCAAACTTTTGAAACTTGGTAACCTGACCCGACCCTCATACCGGCCGCGTAAGGTCCCTATGGATCCTTACACGGGCCGCCCGGGACTGCCAGCATTAGAAAAATTTCACAGGTGTCGGTTCTGTAGGTTTAACCGACTTTAAAGCTTGGTTTTCGATTCTATGGGCTTGTTTGATGGTTTATAATGGCCTAGGGACACTTGGGATGATCAGGAATCATCCCATAGACTTATTTGTCATGATCTAGTTGCATCAAACCCACTATATAAGAAGCTCATTGTTGCAAACATTTGATCATTCACTTGAAAACTTCACAACTCATTTTCTGGAGGTTTCTGGAGCTCAAGACCCCTTCCTAGTGATCATTAGTCGTGCATAGGAGCTTGGTAAGTATCATTAACCTTTCTTAATTCAGTTTTTCCTAGTTTATTAGCCTAAAGTCAAACCGTCGTAATTAAGGTTTGACTTCGTAATTAATCATAATTTGTCCAGTAAAATTTCAAATTGAAAGTACCTATGAGTTGGTAATTATATGGGCAATAAACCCTTAAAAGGGCACCCTCTGATTCCCACTCTAACTAGGTCAGTTGTCAGGTCAAAGCTAATTATAAAAAGTCAACAGAAAGCTTATTTTGGCATAAATGCATAATTAACAATGTAGAAGCCACGCAACCTATTTTATCACTAATATAACTTGGTAATTAATATAAGAACATGTCTAAACATGTTCAACCCGACAATTTTCAATTTAAGCTCGGTTCGGAGCCGAAAGTCGCAAAAGTAGACTTTTGCTTTGACTTTCAGTTCTGACCCATTAGAGCATAGTTTAGAAATGCCTTAGAGCTTTATTAGGACCAGGTTACATATTAGTATAACCCTCTGTGATTATACAACTTGGTTCTTTAGTTATCCGATTCATATGCATGTTTCCGTTAAATGCTTAAATGTTGACTATTATGCCCATATGACCTTAAAGCGTGATTTTTGAAAATGTAAAAGAATGGAAACCTTCGTGTCTGAATTATAAACTTGTCCCTAAAATTTGACATCAGTTTGAGGTCTATATTAGGAGTTATGCTCATTAGCGTAATTAGAAAGCTTTTTATTAATTAAACGGCGTAATTAGCATATAGCCTATCTAAACCCAATTTTTGATACCGAACTTTTTACCTACTGATATAAAATAATATTTTGGGATTTTTGAAGATTTTTATTTATTTTTAGGCTGAGCATAACATAGGGTTCTAAGCTTAATTCAGTAATTGTCGGTTTTGCCCTTTTGGCCTATAAAATGAGTTTTACAAATCCTTTTGACACCAAACCTTTTTCTACTGATCCTATATGATAAATAAAGTATTTTGAACCTTCTGGAATAATAAAAATATCAGCTTTTTTTATAAAACCCGGAAATCACTTAAAACCGTCTTTTTACGCGTTTTAAACGCATAGTATGTATTAAAACCATTTTAAACATATAAGACTAGATACCTACTGATATATTAATTAAATTTTTATACTTTAACAGTAAGCAAAAGTTTTATACTCAGATTTATAGGTTTGACCTTTAAACTTTATGTTAAATTACCAAAATGCCCTTTCGGTGCATAGTTTGGATATAAATGATAAATTTCACATATATGTAATACCCTACTGATATAACTTATTAAATTAAAGTATTTTTACTGATTATATCAGACCTGTAGCTCAGATTAATATTTAAACTCTTTTATAACCTTTAAAATGACCAAAATACCCCTACGGGGCGTAATTTGAGTTTAAATTCGTTTTGGGCATAATAGAAGATATCTTACTGATGTCACAACATATTTAAGGCATATTAACTTAGGAAACCTGTATATGAATCATTTGGTTACCGTTACGCACTTTTCGCGTTCGGATTGGCCTATGTAACTAGTTTGCATATATTAGCCGAAACGGGTCAAACCATATCATTTTCATCTCAAATTACAGAATGTGTTTAGTTTACCCATATTAAACAAGTATCCAAGCTTGTCGGGTCTAAAACATATTCTAATCCGGTCTTCGCTTAATCATGCGTTTTGAACCGTATCTTCCTTTAAAACTAACCGGTCTAAGTTTAGGCTTAATTAAAGACCCGTTAGGAATCTAATAGGTTATTAAAAACCTTCGTTCCAGATTAGGAGCCCAGTAAAAGCTACGTGCACTTGCTGTTTGTGATTTATACTTTGCTCAGGTAAATACTCTTAACTTATTTTCCCTATACGGGCTTGGGATACGGTATTATAATAATACCGCTTGGTCGGGTATGTAGTCATTTAAATCGGATTGTGATTAATGTATTTACATAACTCGTTTTATTCTGTATTATTTGGTGTATGGCCTTTGGGGATTAAATGACCATGTCCCGGATATCCTTGGCATCATTCAAAGAAATGGCCACGACCTAAGCACGGGGTGTAGACGTACACCTGACAGTTGCATTATGTAAAAACTGGTAATCCACTTAAAGGAATCAACCTTGTGGGCATTATACCTGTGGCGTGTCAGTTAATCTTGACCGGCTCTACCAACCGGCCCTGACGGACGACAAATAAGTAAAACTGTATACAATTATGAGTACCTTGATGTCGCCGTGTTTGTTGCCTCTAATGTCGCTGCTTGTAACGAGGTCCTGTGACCTTTCACCAACGAGGTACATCTTCACATTCCGTGTCATGTACTAAGGTCTACTCACTGCGTGGGAAGTTACACATTCCACTCCGTAGTCAATTGTCTTTGTTCATGTCCCGATTGATTCGTAAGAGTTGACTCTCATGAGTCGCTGACTAGGGTTAAGGGTTCGATTGAAGTAAAATGGCCGGTGTTCGTTGCCGGTAACCAGGGTTGCCCAAGTGCTGAGGTCGGTAAAGTACTACGCTCATCCTCTTGTCCATCGATGTCGCAAGTTGTTTGGGCAATACATAGTCTGTTGCGAAGGTGTCGCAGAAGTGATCACACTTCGGGGTCTAAGACGTCAATACATGAGTTCCAGCAAACGAAGAGGAGTGAGAAAGGTATCGACCAATCATTCGACGCTGTAACATCCAATTCAGGGACATTCGTACTAGCACCTAACATTCTACACAGTTCGCTAGGCATTCAGATGGGTGTTCAAGTAATACTCGATAGCTTCAAGATTCGTAAGAATTCAGAGAGGAGTGAGAAGATCACGTTCAAGTAGGAGACAATCACCGCTATGACTCCTAAAGATTTGTTACATTTCACACTGTTCGAATAATGGAACGGAAACCCCTTTTCACTTGTTAAGTCTCACTGGGACTCACATGCACCCCCCCCCCCCCATTATTATTATGTGTGCACCCACAATAATACTGTGATTTGCATGCTCATCTCAGTTCCTCCTAACTCATGTCAAATGGTTCCTCAAACTCAAATGTCAAACGGAGGTTGTCAAGGTATTAAGATCACAGAATTCCAAAGACTGTGGCATACTATCAACGCACCATGATATTGTCCGCTTTGGTAGCCAGCACGCTCTCAGCGCCCGCCCCTCACGGTTTTAAAATGCATCATAATGTAAGCAAGCAATTCATGCAATCAAGCTATAGTGATGAGTGGGTGTCTGTACGCTACATCATAAACAAATGTGCACTACTCATGTAATGTATGCAACAAGTGAGAAAGACGAACCTTGCAATCTGGAGCTGAGTGTCATGGTCGTATTTACGTATTCAGAACTGTTCGGTTATAGTCTGGTTTTACCAAAACGTTTTAAAACCAAGTTCATTATAACCAGTGGCTCTGATACCAAACTGTCACACCCCCAAGATACCACCTAGGGAATGTCCCTGCTAGGCATGTGACGTACCAACAACGAGCCACTAATTATATTGAACCCATACAAGTTACTAAATAAAAAGTGCCATCAATAAGTTTAAATGAAAACCAACATGTTCAGCGGAAGCAATTAATAAACCAAAGTTAAACTGTTTCGAAACCAATGTATAGTATCAATAATTCAAACACATGAATCCTTCCAGTCGACCCATGACCACTCCAGCTACTCCAGATAGCAAGTTTCCAAATCCCAGATATCTAACGACCTGCGAGCATGCAACAAGTGTATCAGACATCGTTGGTGAGTTCATAGTTTTTACAAAAAACATTGGTTACCAAGTGTTTAGTTAATCCATTGAATTTAATTCCGAAAGTAATGTTGATAATATCTCGATACTGAACAAGACGGCTCCTGATGTATGTTTTGCCCGTTCCCCAGTGCTCCTATCAAAACACTGGGCATGACTGGGTCATTAGTTCACAACCGTCCTCCCCGGTATGGTGTGAGGGTGCCAAACCTAAGTAGCGCTACCAACTAATACCCATTACCTCCCCGGTAACACAAAAGATGGGACTTAAAAATGATAGGGTGAGGATATTATCCAACATCCCAGTTTTACCCAAAAGACCTATCCCTCCCCGGGATACCCACTGACTGTCCCAACCACCGGGACGCATGCTCAAAAGAGATGAACTCACCTTTGGTTTGCTCGGTAAGACTAGTTACGTGTTCAGTTACTCAAATCAATCCTAACATAGTTACCGATATCAATCAGACTCATGCACCAAAAACCACTTATTATAACAAGTTATAAACACAGATTGGTCATCTCGTGGCACGTATGGCGTAACAGTTCATGTAAGTTCATATCACAAGTTCAATCACACGTAGTTCACATAATGCACAATAAATATTCGAATCACAAATAATTACGTAACACAAACATAATCGACTAACAACACTTGACAGTTCGTTCCATTATTCAAATCAAGGTGCGGCCCGCTGGGCTCTACCGATGTAAGTGTGTGTGTGTAACCCATCAAGCCCAAGTTCACTTTAATAACACAACTAAATGTTAACACTAGTTTTAACATCCTGATTTGCAACAGCCCAATAGGCTTCGACCCACTCCCTATGCACCCATGTCCATATATAAAGCAAACACTCCTAGCCTGATGTTAATTTTTGAACGATTTGGTCCATGAACATCATAAGCCGTAGGGTGCTGGCCCAAAACAAATATATATGCAGCCTAAACCGTGTGTATGTGCGGCCCAGATGTTGTACAATTGACCTATTTGATTCCTTTCAATGAATTCTCAAATCACTCCCCACTAATTTCAATCAACATGGTTACATAATGGGTATCAGTTAATAATCCAATTATTCATTCACATGGGTATTGATAATATTTCACATGCACACTCCCCTTTCTATTGGACCTCCTCAATGTAGTGGATCTGACAAACATTACTACTAGTTTATCCACACATGGAAACCGTCAATCATATGTCATGCCATGTGAACCGAAAATCATTATTCTAACTAATGTTAATGTTGAATTAAGCATCTACATCTTCATTGTTAAAGTTAAACATGCAACACATAAGCCTTAATATCCATCCTAACATTTAAATTATATTTTCAACAGTTCGATCCACATCAATCATTCTTTCATATCAGATTCATTAGTGTTATTACTAACATGCAATCCTACGTGTCAATTAACATACAAGAACATAACCTAACTTCTCACATCTACAAAACATACATGTCATCTTTGTTAACTACGAATACACATAACCACCATCACTAAATACAAATTAGCATAAATATAAAGCTACTAACCACAAGTTCGATCAAATCAGATGATGTCTCGAGAAGGGGGTGGGGTCTCCTGCCGCATGATCTAGGGAAGAGGTATGGGAATGATTAGGGTTTAATTAATTTGCGATAATATGAAGGATGCATGGAGACCAGCCCATATAACGCCGGAACAATAGTCGGCCAAACCCACTTACATTGCGTTTTTGTTTAATACTGGTTTGGGTATTTTGGGGCTCTTAAATCGCTGGGCCGAGTGCAACTAATACAACAGGGTGGGCCGAATTGGTTAGGACAAGCGGGTTGGGCCAAGTTTGCTTCAAGTGAGGGATTGGGCTGAGTGTAATTAAAAGTGATAGCGGCCCAATTAGATTAGCTCTCTAGATTAATTAATCGACACATAAACGCACGCTATGACAATTGTCAAATTTGCAGGTATCCGTACAATTAGTTAATATTTAATTTGTGCTTGATTACAACTGAGATTAAACTGCTATCTGATTTCTGTTACATACATTCATATGCATCACATGTTATACTGTCACTCCATTTATTACACCCAAACTTTAGTGACAAACTTGATGCACAAAGCACAGTTAGCACGCTGAGCGGATAACCCAGAAAACATGCTGACAATGCCAGCACCTGTACATACAATATTTTGAGGCCAGTATGAGACAGAGATAGAATACTACACTAGTAGGGAGTGTAGGGAAGTGAGGACCATAAAACTGCGTCACTAGGTGATAGTTATAGTGCCCGGAAGTGCCAAAAACATACTTTAATTGCAGAATTCTGCACTAAATACAAAAATTCAGCATTTAACAATGCTAGTAAAGTGCAAAAACTTGGTAAAATAGTCCTAGATACTTTCCAAAGTGTTGGGAATTTAATGTGTCACTAAAAGCAATATAAAAGACACTTTAAAGCTTTATTTAGCACTTTAACGGATCAACATCCAACCGAACAACCGGACTTTACCCGGAACATAAAAATATTGCCAAACACATTGTTTTTACTTTTCTGAGCTAGTTAGGGTCCCCAAACACCCTAACACACCTTATATTATAACACACACCATAACACACTAACTAAATGCATTAGATCTTAACTAAAGTATAACTAGATCATCACCACCCAACCCCATATCCCCCCCCCCCCCCTCTTGACGGGTTACATGTGGGGTGGACACCCCACATTTCTTTTGATTATTTTATTAATATTGTTGTTGGATAACAAGACATGATACATGATGGATAATAAGGAACTTGGTTTATAAATAAGTTTAGTAGATAATCAATCTCACACTTCCAACTTCAAACAACACAAAGCTTTCTCTCTTCCCTTCTCCACCATTCACGGCCGCCACCCTCCACCACACTACCACCACCTTAAAGCCATTTTCAAGCCATTTCCATACATACAAAGGTGCAAGAGGTTCAACAAACAAGCTTGGTGCACTCGGAAGCTCAAGGACCACTCTTGTTTTCTTTTATCCACCACTTTTACGCCTTGTTTCTCCCCTAGCCTTGTGCTAGTAGTAAGTGCTCTAAAACATCATCTTGTTCTTGTATTTGGTGGTTAATAGATGATAGAATGATTAAATGTTGAGAACACTAATGAACATAATCTAAGTCTTGAATATAAAGGGATAAAGAGTGGATAAAGAGAAGATATATGGTTAAATCATGTAGATCTTGTGTTGTTATGATTATTACATGTTGTTCGTTAGTAGAAACAAGATGGATCATCATCTAGACATACTAGTTCATGTTTAAGAACATAAACTAGTAAAATGTAAAAGTTAGAAATATGAAAGATGATGAATCCATCCATACATGAACCTTGAACTTGAATAAATATAATTTTTCTTGAAAAATAAGATTCTAAACTTGTAGATCTAAAGATCTACAAGTGGTTTTTCGGAAGAACCAAGTGAAAAATCCTAGTTTTGTTAAAACCTGGATCTTGTATGAATTAAAAGCATTTTTAGTAAGTAAACAAGTGTGTGAACACTTGTGTAACAAGAAAATTTAACAAAGAAATATTTTTGTAAATCATGACTAGAAGTTGTTAAACTTCAAATTCTTTAAAAATAAAGTTTTTAAGAAACTAATCTTATTTTTAAAGATAACAAGACCTACTAAGCATGATAGTAACTTACTACGTATTTTTAAACACTTTCAAGTTCATGAGTTTATGATTTAGGCTTATTTTTGTCAAGATTAGTGGTAAAAAATTGTATGTTGTTGATTGATGGTTGTTGGAATGATTTTTTTTTACAAAAGAAAATGGTATGCTAAAAAGCATGGACACCTCCATTTACAGGGGAAGCTCTGGCGAAATTTTTCTAGAATTTCAACACTTAGAAATATCTTTCTAACAAGCGTTTACAAAATATATTTTTAACTTGGTTTTCAAATTAAACTTCGTCATGATTTTTATTACAAAAATACCAAGTACCGGTGGTGGGTTTTCGTAAATAAAAATTTGTTAAATATATATTTAGAATATATATTTTATAATAAAACGCTTGTGTGATTATCTGATTATTTTGTGAACTAGAGATATATTATTTTTAGGGTAAAGATAATATAACTTGTAGATATCATGAAATTACGACTCCAAAATAATACCAACGCTCTCACAAAATAAATATTTAAGCTACGCAAGTATTGTTGCTTTACGACACGCTAAAACGTAACTTATGTATTTTTCGGAAAATACTCTCATACGTATATTTTGATAAAGTATTATTTTGGAAAATGTATGGAGTAAAATATAAAATTTTTGGGAAAATATATATATATATATATATATATATATATATATATATTGGAATTAAAATGTTTTAGAAAAATGATTAAAATATATTTTCTAAGTGGGACTTAAAATATATTTTTCGGAATTATAAAGCATACATGTATAAATACCCCATCCTTGGGAAGGAAAATACGAAGTTGAAATAATTAAGAAATATTAATACAGAGATACTGCATAAACAATTATTCCAAAACTAAATATAATTACTATAACTTGGAATAATGACAGAAACGTAACCCAAAGACGCAAATACTAAGACAAGGCATGACCCGTTCGTCTAATAGACGTTAGTACACTGTAGGTAGTCGTGTTGGCTGAAGAGACTTGGGTTACACATACTGAAGACACAATACAGTGAGTTCATATCCCCCTTTTCTCTTAACTGTTTTCAGTTTTTATACTTCAGGGGTGAAATACATTCGACAATTATTACAGACTTTGATATACATGGTATGGTTAGCTTAAGGAGGGTTTACTACTTAGATCATGTGAGTGGGTAGGTGGTACTTGGGGCCATTAATCCTCGTTGTAGGACCGAGGGACATGTGTGATAGATCTATTTGGGTGTAGCGAGCCCCACTCCTGAGTCCGCTGAGTGGACCAGGCGGTGACTATGTGCCCGACGCACAAATTTGCTAGGTTTGAGTCTTCCTGCATCACTTCACACATATCATTGGCTTTGCAACCCAATGGTGATCTCTTTTTCCTTAATTGCTACATACCAGGGATTTTCATACATACAGACACATTACAAAGGTTTATACATACTCACTTACACATGAACTCGCTCAACTTTATGTTGATTTTTCAAACTACATGTATTTCAGGAAATTAGTAAATGGATCTGGCGGACGATGGAGTTTTTATGCTGCGTTAAGAATAAAGATGTCATCCATGGTCTTTAAGTTTGGTCAGTGTGTCTCTTTCCTGGACAAGACATGCCTTCCAAACCTTGGTGCTATCTAATATCTTTTGATGAGTCCTTAGTGAACTCATAAACATTTTGTATGATTGTAAAACTTAAATTTGAAGTCTACGTTTTTGAAACAATGTTGTTATGTTTTAAACTTAAATTAATGGATGTACATCTACTGGTTTTATCATATAGTGTTGTTATGATCGTATGCAATGGTATTAAGAAGTCACACCAATAATCACGCTTCTGCCAAAGTCAGGGTGTGACAGCTTGGTATCAGAGCTTCGATCGTAGCGAACTAGGATTCTTTCTTGAGTCTAGACTACGATCATCAGGGCTCTCACGAAAACATTTTCAAACACTTTTACATTGCATACACAAAGCGTCCAGATCCAGGGAACAAACATTTTTACAAACAAAAAGGCACATATACACATTTCAAAATTTATATTATTAGATCAGTCTTAGAGGCTGAGAGAGGATCAGTCTTAGAGGCTGAGGGAGGATCAGTCTTAGAGGCTGAGGGAGGATCAGTCTTAGAGACTGAGGGAGGATCGGTCTTAGAGACTGAGGGAGGATCGGTCTTAGAGACTGAGGGAGGATTGGTCTTAGAGACCAGGGAGTTAGACTTAGAGACTGGGAAAAATTGAGTCTGAGAGACTAGGGAAATTGAGTCTGAGAGACTAGGGAAATTGAGTCTGAAAGGCTAGAGAAATTGAGTCTGAGAGACTGGGAGGCTTAGTCTGAGAGACTAGGAAGGATAGTAGGTTTCATGAAGAATAATGTGAATACATGGCTACATGACAAATTATCTTGTTTGCATACACTAATTGTTAGTACTTACTATGGATATACATGCTATGACTATTATGTACCGGCACACATGTCACTCTATTTAGAAAGCGAGTTATCAAACATTGATAACCCTACGGCCACCGCCACGGATAAGGAGACTGCATCTGCGCCAGAGATATTTACGGCAGACACTGAGAGTGACCCTGATATGCTGACCAAGGACGAGGACGACTTCCAACCGTCCGCGCTGCCAGACTTTGGCGATGAATTACTCTTACTGATGGCTTCCTTGACGAGACTCTTTCTGTCATTTGTGTTTCGGTCCACGACCATCTTATCATTTGGACACCTCGATGGCGAGCACATCATGGCTCCGATCCTCGACGCCATACCTCTCGTGGTTATTTTCCCCGAGGATCCCCCTTTTTGACGAATTGTTTAATGGCGACATTAATCTGCTTGTTGATGATCCCCTGGTTGACGCCCAGGACGATGGAAAATTAGATGAGAACATTGTTACTAATTGCACATTTTGGGATCCCTGTTGTCAAGCGACCCTCTGATTCTAGCATATATTCTATTTCGGACTCCTTTGAGTCTGTGACATCTGCAGCCTTACAAATAGTCGGATTACAGCTTTCTACTACTGACACAGACAACGAGGACATGACTGCTGCACTATCCCCTGCTCAAGGTACCACACCGTTACACGACCCAGAGCCTGCTCCTGAGCCAGCTCCTGTTCCTTTTGGGTCAGCTTGATGCTGCACCTACTGGTCCTGTACCCTTACTTAATCATGACCCTGTTTACTAGACATTGCACCCCTATTATCTGACCCAGTACCAGCACCTGACAATCTCCTTATTGGTTGAAACGTTTGTTCCTACACCTTCAACCGCTGATGTTGCTCTTGTGAAGATCGACGTCCATTACGCCAACATGCCTATCGCTTTCTTTCAAGACATACCCGCACCCTTGGAAGATACTCTAGGTCAGCACACCTCATGACGATCCGTTTTGCTACAGCAGCATTTTCTACGACCTCGCAGGCCGCACCGTTTGCTATCTTCACCTCAACACAGCTGGGCGAGCCATTTCGATGATTCCTATTGTACACTATGCTGAAGTTAGACCCTTACATTATGAAGGCCAAACACGAGATGAGTTGCTCCTATAACATCAACTACAGTTTAAGGATATGAGTTGCAGAATGTTGGAGCTTGAGCTGACACCACATTTGGCAACTTCAAATGCAAAACATTACCTAACCGAAAACATGATTTAAGTGTCTACATCACAAGACAGCATATTGTCTGAAAAGTTCATGTAAGACACAACGTCCTCCACCTTGTCTATTGCCAGTATACCTTGATCCTCCACATTTACCAAAGATTCCTTTGGCACTCTCACCTGTTACTATTACACTATTTCCAGGATTTGATGCTCGTTTCTTTACTGCCAAGCGGCAGATCAGCAAATTGCTTCGATGTATATACAAGCTCGAGGAGGATCTCACGCATGTTAACAGTTTACTTTTCTTTCCTCCTCCACCTCAGTCACCAGAATAGTTGGGTTCTGGACTATGCGGATTGCATTACATGTGGGTAAAGACACTAATGATGAGCCGAGATTGTGAAGACTTTGAAGACCACGTCTGACTACGTAATTTTGATATGCTGATATACTTGTCGGGCAAGGGTAGGGTGACCCTGTGTCCCTTTTGATATGATACATTTTGTAAGACAATGCAATTGCGGTCAGAGAATAATGAGAGCCAATCATCATTAAACATGCGACAACACTTTGTGGCCAATAACCAAAGAAAGCTCAGTCGCAACGTCTTCGTTAAGCACGCTGTGATCTATAAGTATGTGCTATGATTTTAATGCTGTGTGTTCGCTTGCTATGCTCTCATTAAACGTAATTCCCAAATTACTTGTTTATGCTACGATTAGGATATAATGTGCTTACCTGCTTAATGAAAGCTAAATCGTAAAATCCTCGTTAAACGTGTTACTAATATGCAGGAAAGTGCTTTGATTGTAATGTATGTGCTTGTTTGTTATCCCCCACCCCATTTAACATAATTCCACTTACTTGCTTACGCTATGAGTATGCTTATTACTTGACGTGTCGATATGATGATTTATTACGTGCAAATACGTATGATCTCCAAACAACTATTTACATTCCCTGGACGACAAGACCTGATTAACCTGAACTTCTTTCTAGAAGATGTCTCATCAAAAGATCATTCAGCTGCCCATGACCGAGGCAGGGCTACAAGGACTGATTTCACAAGCGATAGCACAGCACGAGACCCTGCGCTCCGAACCTAGCAGGGGTATCTCAGAAAACAACCTACCTCGTGGCTGTACCTACTGGCAGTTTCTCGACTTCGAGCCTCCGAATTTCGACGGCACTGGGGGTGCCATAGCCTTTGTGAAATGGACCGAAAATATGGATTTTGTTTTGAGAATGAGCGGATGTACGCTAGAACAACAAGTCCCATATGCGACAGGATCGTTTCGAGATGGGGCCTGGTTATGGTGGGACTCCCAGGTTCAACTAATGGGCAGAGCTGCTATAAATGCTTTAACATGGGAGGAGCTGAAGGAAATGATGCATAGGGAGTATTGTTCTCAGGTGGCGATCCAGAAGCTGGAATTCGAATTCTGGAAGCTAAAGATGGAAGGTCCAAATGTGGCAGAGTACGTGCAAAGACTTCATGATCTGTCGCGAGTTGTTCCGCACCTCGTGGAACCCGAGTTGAAAAGGATGGAGCCATTCATCTGGGAACTGGTGCCTCAGATCCTGCACTTAATGACGATATCAGCTCCGCCAATAACCATCGATGCGATCAAGTTACGTGCGGCGCTCAGTAAAGAAGCAATTAGACTAAAAGAGCTTCCAAACCCTGACCAAAAAAGGGAGACTCAGGTAGAGTCATCCGGAAAGAACAAAAGGAAGCTCACCGAAGATACCCGAACGAATAACGAGAACAACGCCAAAAAGAAAAAGGAATACATGGGCATCTTACCTAAGTGCAACAACTATCAGAGTAGGGCTAATGATGAACAAAAACCTGTTCGAGGTTGTTTTGACTGTGGGGACAAAGGGCATTTCAAGAAAGATTGCCCTAACAACAAACAAGCCGAAAATAAGATTTACTCAGAGACTGAGCCGAGACGTGATGGGTGCAAGTATCACCACGAATGTGGATGTCGGAAGCCTAAGTGCGGTAGGTGCGGGAAGAAAGGACACAACAAGGATGCCTGTGGGGCGAAGAGTCCCAGACAAGGAGGGAACGATGACAATAACCAAGGTGGAAATAATAATAATAATAAATTTCCAGGCTGCTACCGATGCGGGAACGTGGGGCACTTTAGGAAAAATTGCCCAAGGAGGATTAACCAAGACCATGAAGGGCCATCCAACATCGGAGCTCGTGAAGCATGCCAGGATCCAGATGTGGTTACTGGTACGTTCTCCATCAATCAAAACTTTCCATCTATGTTATTTAATACCAGTGCCAGCCATAGCTTCGTATCTCGTGAATTTAAGAATATATTTGGTCTAGTAGAGGGATAAGTTAGATAGCCCGCACTCGATAGAACTAGTTAGTGGGAAGCCTCGACGTGGTAACCAGGAGGGACCAGTTGTCAAGCAATCGAGCGGAGATTGATATCCGCATCCCGATGGCGAACGAAGGAATGATCGCGACTCATGAAACATGATACGCCTCTACAGTTTACTAACTACCTGAAGGCACAAAAGTTGTTGCGTAAAGGATGTGTTGTCTTCGTGGCTCATGTCGGGGACAAGGGAGCCGAAGAACCAAAACTCGAAGTTATTCCTACGATAAGGAAATATCCTGAAGTCTTCCCGAAGACTCACCAGGATTATCTCCTCAACGACTAGTCAAATTTCACATGAAATTGATTCCCAGGCGTCGGGCCTGTAGTCGATGCACCTTAGCGACTTACACCATCGGAGATGCAAGGATTGGCAGTGTAACCTCAGAAGTTGATAGAGAAGGAAGATAACAGACCAAAATCCCCTTTTGGGTAACCCCAATTCTGCTTGTCAAGAAGAAGGACGATGATTTTCAAACAAGCATCGTCTACCAGGAGCCGAACGAGCTAACCATCAAGAGTCGGTGACTCTTGCTAAGGATTAACGAATTACTTATTTAACTAACGGAAAGGATCCAACTACTACTACACGACTGATCAACGATCGAGTGTCATTAGCGGTGAAGTCAGAAAGAAAGTATACCAGGGAAATTGTGGGGCAATAACTTGTTTTAACGTGCACAAGAGTGGTGTTTCCTACACGATGCACAGAACGATTCTACACCAAATACGAAACTTTGAAAATCCAGAAAATATATACTTAGGACCCTTGGGAACCCAGGTCCAAACTCATAAGGGTTGTTACTTAGGAACCACATCTGTTAACTCAAGCAGACACCATTAACCTGGCATATATGCCAGTTCCGTTGACTAAACATAAAGTACTTGAATTTCTTTTACTTCTAGCAAGTAGATGTTTGCATCTCTACTCCCCTTAATGGTAGTTGCATCACGTTAATTTTCTTCGCTGAGAGCGAACACACATTTGTTTCGATACTTGGTCATTTCTCCATTTTAGCAAATACAAATTGCTTCATTACTTGAAAACTTATATGTTATGCATGCACCTTTTGTTACGCATGCGGTTTCATTTCAAACGCTTCATTGAAGTTCAAATATCATGTTGCTAAATCTAATTACTGATTCGTGATTCGAATGACCTACATTATTGTAATTGTTGGCTCTTTTGCTATCAAGTCAACACACTCTCTTGAAACTTCTTCCATTTCAAGTTACATTCTTGGTTTATTTTTGCTACCATGCCGAGATTCCTTTGTTGATACATACATTCATTGTCGGGTTACGTTGAAACCAAGTTCAATTGCTTGAACTTATCCAGTCCACAGGTTTAATTTGAAATGCTATATGATGTATTGAGAGCATCATATACAACTATTTTTGCAAAGATTCTTTCATTTTGAGTCGTAGTAGGTTTGATTGGGCTACGACCCCACTAAATCATTTGTTGATCTCGATACCTTACAGTGATACTTTCACAGAATTGAAGCTTGCGCTAAAATGGTTACGCACCACACACCCGGATTTAATTGTTTATTGACTTACTCTAAATCCGTTTTGTTTATTCACAATTAAAGCAGACTCAACACAGATGTGTGTTAAGACTATGATACATTGACTCATTTCACGATGTACCTCCCAACGATTCTTTCATCATCAATCAAATGCTTTGCAGTATTTATTACTCTTTCATGGTCGATCGAAGGCCTTGCGGTACTTATTACTTTTCATCTTCGGTCAGAAACAGTGGTTCTTTGGTGTTCCGTATTTAATTAGAAACTCTATGACATTGTGTAGATCAAATCTTCAGATTGTCTCAGTACACTTTCATTTGATTTCAAACACGGTGAACTTGTTCAGTCACCACTATTATTGAATTATGTCATTACGACACCTTGTGGTGTCATTACAAACTTGTAACCTGTGATAATCAGGGTCAACCGTTTCACACAAAACTGCATACACTTTCGTTTGACTTGTCATTTAAACATTTCTGATGCAACTACGAATCAAGACAATGATACACCAGATTCACTTGTATTTCATTCGCCGTACTTTCGCAATTCAAAAATGTCAACACACTAAACCTCGCCATTCAATTATTCGAGGGTTGACATATCATTTTACTAGTACGTTTGAGTTGTTGATTTTGAATTCATATAGCAGATACTATGGTTTGTGAGAACTCGTCTGCATATTGCGATCGATCGTTTGAGGATCTTATTAGTCAAACCTCCTCTTTTTGTGGAACCCTGCTAGCTGGATTACGCTAGACTATACGTCAAATACGTACTGTACCTTTGACATCAAATGCTATGAGCACACACCTTTTAACCCTAGGATTCGGGTTGTTATATATTCTTGGACTCACCTAATGTGGGTTAGGTTTGATTCGGTTTGGTGATTATCTACCTCGGTATTATTTATATGCATACACATGTGACGGAATCATAAGGAGTTAAGGTAGTACAAATTTCGAGGACGAAATTTACTTAACGGGGGGAGAATGTGACAATTGTCAAATTTGCAGGTATCCGTACAATTAATTAATATTTAATTTGTGCTTAATGACTGTGCTTGATTACAACTGAGATTAAACTGCTTTCTGATTTCTGTTACATACATACATATGCATCACATGTTATACTGTCACTCCATTTATTACACCCAAACTTTAGTGACAAACTTGATGCACAAAGCACAGTTAGCACGCTGAGCGGATAACCCAGAAAACATGCTGACAATGCCAGCACCTCTACAGACAATATTTTGAGGCCAGTATGAGCCAGAGATAGAATACTACACTAGTAGGGAGTGTAGGGAAGTGAGGACCATAAAACTGTGTCACTAGGTGATAGTTATAGTGCCCGGAAGTGCCAAAAACATACTTTAATTGCAGAATTCTGCACTAAATACAAAAATTCAGCATTTAACAATGCTAGTAAAGTGCAAAAACTTGGTAAAATAGTCCTAGATACTTTCCAAAGTGTTGGGAATTTAATGTGTCACTAAAAGCAATATAAAAGACACTTTAAAGCTTTATTTAGCACTTTAACGGATCAACATCCAACCGAACAACCGGACTTTACCCGGAACATAAAAATATTGCCAAACACATTGTTTTTACTTTTCTGAGCTAGTTAGGGTCCCCGAACACCCTAACACACCTTATATTATAACACACACCTTAATACACTAACTAAATGCATTAGATCTTAACTAAAGTATAACTAGATCATCACCACCCAACCCCATACCCCCCCCCCCCTCTCTTGACGGTTACATGTGGGGTGGACACCCCCACATTTCTTTTGATTATTTTATTAATATTGTTGTTGGATAACAAGCCATGATACATGATGGATAATAAGGAACTTGGTTTATAAATAAGTTTAGTAGATAATCAATCTCTCACTTCCAACTTCAAACAACACAAAGCTTTCTCTCTTCCCTTCTCCACCATTCATGGCCGCCACCCTCCACCACACTACCACCACCTTCAAGCCATTTTCAAGCCATTTCCATACATACAAAGGTGCAAGAGGTTCAACAAACAAGCTTGGTGCACTCGGAAGCTCAAGGACCACTCTTGTTTTCTTTTATCTACCACTTTTACGCCTTGTTTATCCCCTAGCCTTGTGCTTGTAGTAAGTGCTCTAAAACATCATCTTGTTCTTGTATTTGGTGGTTAATAGATGATAGAATGATTAAATGTTGAGAACACTAATGAACATAAAGGGATAAAGAGTGGATAAAGAGAAGATATATGGTTAAATCATGTAGATCTTGTGTTGTTATGATTATTACATGTTGTTCGTTAGTAGAAACAAGATGGATCATCATCTAGACATACTAGTTCATGTTTAAGAACATAAACTAATAAGATGTAAAAGTTAGAAATATGAAAGATGATGAATCCATCCATACATGAACCTTGAACTTGAATAAATATAATTTTTCTTGAAAAATAAGATTCTAAACTTGTAGATCTAAAGATCTACAAGTGGTTTTTCGGAAGAACCAAGTGAAAAATCCTAGTTTTGTTAAAACCCGGATCTTGTATGAATTAAAAACATTTTCAGTAAGTAAACAAGTGTGTGAACACTTGTGTAACAAGAAAATTTAACAAAGAAATATTTTTGTAAATCATGACTAGAAGTTGTTAAACTTCAAATTCTTTAAAAATAAAGTTTTTAAGAAACTAATCTTATTTTTAAAGATAACAAGACCTACTAAGCATGATAGTAACTTACTACGTATTTTTACACACTTTCAAGTTCATGAGTTTATGATTTAGGCTTATTTTTTTCAAGATTAGTGGTTAAAAATTGTATGTTGTTGATTGATGGTTGTTGGAATGATTTTTTTTACAAAAGAAAATGGTATGCTAAAAAGCATGGACACCTCCATTTACAGGGGAAACTCTGGCGAAATTTTTCTAGAATTTCAACACTTAGAAATATCTTTCTAACAAGCGTTTACAAAATATATTTTTAACTTGGTTTTCAAATTAAACTTCGCCATGATTTTTATTACAAAAATACCAAGTACCGGAGGTGGGTTTTCGTAAATAAAAATTTGTTAAATATATATTTAGAATATATATTTTATAATAAAACGCTTGTGTGATTATCTGATTATTTTGTGAACTAGAGATATATTATTTTTAGGGTAAAGATAATATAACTTGTAGATATCATGAAATTACGACTCCAAATAATACCAACGCTCTCACAAAATAAATATTTAAGCTACGCAAGTATTTTTGCTTTACGACACGCTAAAATGTAACTTATGTATTTTTCGGAAAATACTCTCATACGTATATTTTGATAAATTATAATTTTGGAAAATGTATGGAGTAAAATATAACATTTTTGGGAAAAATATATATATATTTTGGAATTAAAATGTTTTAGACAAATGATTAAAATATATTTTCTAAGTGGGACTTAAAATATATTTTTCGGAATTATAAAGCATACATGTATAAATGCCCCATCCTTGGGAAGGAAAATACGAAGTTGAAATACTTAAGAAATATTAATACAGAGATACTGCATAAACAATTATTCTAAAACTAAATATAATTACTATAACTTGGAATAATGACAGAAACGTAACCCAAAGACGCAAATACTAAGACAAGGCACGACCCGTTCGTCTAATAAACGTTAGTACACTGTAGGTAGTCGTGTTGGCTGAAGAGACTTGGGTTACACATACTGAAGACGCAATACAGTGAGTTCATGTCCCCCTTTTCTCTTAACTGTTTTCAGTTTTTATACTTCGGGGGTGAAATACATGCGACAATTATTACAGACTTTGATATACATGGTATGGTTAGCTTAAGGAGGGTTTACTACTTAGATCATGTGAGTGGGTAGGTGGTACTTGGGGCCATTAATCCTCGTTGTAGGACCGAGGGACATGAGTGATAGATCTATTTGGGTGTAGCGAGCCCCACTCCTGAGTCCGCTGAGTGGACCAGGCGGTGACTATGTGCCCGACGCACAAATTTGCTAGGTTTGAGTCTTCCTGCATCACTTCACACATATCATTGGCTTTACAACCCAATGGTGATCTCTTTTTCCTTAATTGCTACATACCAGGGATTTTCATACATACAGACACATTACAAAGGTTTATACATACTCACTTACACATGAACTCGCTCAACTTTTTGTTGATTTTTCAAACTACATGTATTTCAGGAAATTAGTAAATGGATCTGGCTGGCGATGGAGTTTTTATGCTGCGTTAAGAATAAAAATGTCATCCATGGTCTTTAAGTTTGGTCAGTGTGTCTCTTTCCTGGACAAGACACGCCTTCCAAACCTTGGTGCTATCTAATATCTTTTGATGAGTCCTTAGTGAACTCATAAACATTTTGTATGATTGTAAAAATTAAATTTGAAGTATACGTTTTTGAAACAATGTTGTTATGTTTTAAACTTAAATTAATGGATGTACATCTACTGGTTTTATCATATAGTGTTGTTATGATCGTATGCAATGGTATTAAGAAGTCACACCAATAATCACGCTTCCGCCAAAGTCAGGGTGTGACACACGCTACCGGTTTCTTGTAGTTAATCAGTCTAACACATATGAACATACCCAATCACGTTTTACATTTAGCTAGTGTATTACATACATGAGTGTTTAATAAATTTTCATCATGCGAGGAATATGAAAGAGAAATAATAAGAAACAGGATTACGTGCCTAAGAGACGCTGACCTTGAAAGTTCGGGTTGTCACATCATCCCCAACTTGAAAGAAATTTCGTCCCGAAATTTGACAAGTAAGCACAGGGGAGTGAAGTGAGAAATCAAGATTGCTGCGGATTTTGCCCAGGTGCCACATCATCCCCAACTTGAAGAGGAATTTCGTCCCGAAATTCACCAGCTTTACCAGCATTAGATTGGTCATCAGGAAAAAGTTGAGGATACTTGAGTTTCGTCTGATCCTTGCGCTCCCACGTGGACTCCGGTCCACGCCTTGAGTTCCAATGAAACCTTACAATCGGAATTCGACCACGCTAACGAATCTTGACATCCTAGTCCATGATTTCAGTAGATCCCTCAACAACTGCAACCTGTCATTAACCTCAGACTCTAATAAGAGTATCACAAGCGTTTCATCGGACAAACACTGCCTTAGATTCGAGACATAAATGATATCATACACGTTATCCAATCCGTCGGGTAACTCGAGTTTGTAGGGGGCGTGACCAATTCTTTCCAGAATTCCGAATAACTCATCGTAACGTAAATTAAGCTTGCCACGCTTCCCAAGCGTACCACACCCTCCCAGGGTGAGATTCTTAACATGATACAACCATCTACAACGAACTCCCAGTGTTTCCTAAGCTTATCGTCTTTCCTGACGGTCACTCGATGCCGCCAAACAATTTCCGATCCAAGCAATCTTCCCAAGAGTTTCGAGTACAAGTCCTGGACCCGTATTTAGGTTGTTATCCACCTCAATCCACGATGATATTGGCATTATCATCCATACAATGCCCCAAACAGAGTTGTCTGAGTACCAGAAAGGTAACAGCTACGGTAGAACTCAGCCAAAAGTATACGTCCTTCCAATTTACACTAAGTTAATCCCACACATGCTCGCAGCATGTCTTCGAGTGTCAGGGGGGTTCGTTTACTCAAACCGTTCGTCCTATGATGATAAGTAATGCTCATGTCTGCACGTGAGCCAAGGGTGTTGTGTATCGCCTGTCATAAATCAAGTATAACTCAAAATCGGAGGTAATAGGAGTTGGCACCTCGTGCCTAAAAGCCGCCTCTCTCAGAGGAACATTCACAAGTTGTGAAGACTCGTCAGTTCCTTGTTTGCAAGAAAGTGTGTTGGTAACTTGAGTCCATCAATGATCACTCAGGTGATAATGTTTCTGTTTCGAGTTGTAAGTAAACTAGTGACAGAATCCATGTCAGTCTGTTCTCATTTCCATATAGGTGTTTCTAGTTGCTGATACTTCACCTTGACTTTCCCACAAGTCAACCATCATTCACATACATAGCTAGGTGGGCCTTCATGCCCGATAACTAGTGCAAGATTTATGGATCCTAATATCTCTCATCATAACTGATGTAGGGTAAAATACACATATTTGTCCCGTGTAAACTGTATAATTATTGTATAGTTTTTATTTGTTTTATTTAGTTATTAGTAGTATATTATATTATTTCGTGTTTTGGCAGGTCCTGGTGCAAATGGAGCGAAAAAGAGTAACAATTAAATGACCAGCTAGTTGAGTAGAGTGGGGCGCTAGGTACCGAAGTAAAATTACCGCTAATTTTCGGTGAGAAAGGGTTAGGCCCACATCAATATATAAGTTTCTTATTTGAGTCCATCTAATTTATTGGTGTTGGGCCGAATGACGTTTGGGCTGCTAAAATACCCATCACGAGAAGCTGCATATTACTAATGTGGGGCCGCAAAAAACTAACAGCATTGAAAAGAACTAAAATACATATACAAAAATATCATCATCATCTCGTGACTTGGGGTTTTTTTTGGAGTTGGTGAGAAGGTAACAACAATAGTCAACAATAATATTAATGATTTACTCTGACAACAAAAGGGAATCTTGATCTAGATCATGCGTATTCAGAAGTCCTTGTGGGCCTAACTGGACTATCTAATTAATCGCATACTTTATGGGCCACCAACATGAAGGAATATTATTATGGTTTTCATGAAACAACAATAGGCGGCAGACAAGAGTGGGCCGCACATGGGCTTAGAATTGGGATGAGATTTTTGTGAACAGGCCGCTGTTATGGAAGTCGGTTAGTCAGGGGATATATACAACAACTGGACGAATATCATCAGACGAGCAGAAACAACAAGACGAACGAATTGGAAGGTGTTTTTGGCAAGGTTTTGAGCCGCGGAATCGTTGGGTTGAAGCAAGAAGCTTGGAGAGCAAGGAATAACCGGGTTTTGCCATTCGGATTCTTTTATTTTCTAGTCTTTTTGTTTTAATTCAATGAATTCATTATTTGAACCTTGTTTGATTATTTTTGAGACTTTGTTCGTTATGATTCTTGGCTAAAACCTTTAACTACCTAGGTTATGACAATAGTTAAATAAAGTTTGGTTCTTTATTCGATTTTTGGCGTGGTTGTGGATCTTTCTTGTACTGTAAAAGCTATGGATTTCTAACTTGGTGCGTATGTGTGCTTGTGATTATTTTATTATTGTTTATTGCTTCGTTCGATTCTTGGTGACGGTCTTTATCACGGAATAGAGTCGGGCTAGGGTTTTAGGTTTTGGTGAGTGTCTATATCACATAATAAATCTTTGATCCTTTAGGGTGAAAATCATGTAAGTAACCTTAGAAGTAATATTCGGTAATTTAGTAAAATCAAGTGTGCTGCTAGACTCGTCGCGGTAAAGCTCGAGGTTATTAATAGGTCTAGGTTTAGTTATAAGGTGTAACACCTGTGCCTCCACGGCCATCAAACAAATACCGAACCAATGAAATATTATATTTCATACTTGGGATTTGTAAATATATGTGTATAATTTGCAAATATCAATTTTTGTTCAATTCCAAACTCTAAATCGCTTTCTGGAAGGTTATACGCGCACCGATGCAGGGACTAAACTTGACAAACTACGAAAGTATGCCAATTTGAACTGTAACGAACATTCCGGAACATGACCATAAGTTAAACACACCTTAAATATCCTTTACATATCTTATAAATAGGCTTAGAGGGGTTCGGTGTGCTAAAATAAACTTTTGGGTCATTCAAGGACTAAAAGCGTCAAAAAGTGCACAAGTTTGCATTTTCGCGCATAACTTACGTTCTGAATACATCCGGACATCCAAAAATTTATGTAAGCACTAAAATATTTTATTTTAGTGTTTTGCATAAGAAAAATCCATTCGTCGCGTCATTTGGATCGTTTTTCGTGCTTATACGCATTCCGTCGTAATTAAGCGAACATCGCGATCGTACGGCCAAACGAACCGACATCCGAGATATTTTTGAACATATTTTAAGTTCCCTATACTTTAACTTCATTTTAGAGCTTTGAAATGAGGTTAACGGGCCTTAAACGTGTCAAAAATGGCCTTATTGCACTGCAGGGACCAAAACTGTAATTCTGCCAAAATTAAGCTTACGGACCTCAACATCAATGACCTTACGGTCCGTAAGGCAACCTGCAGACCAGATTCAATGTTTCTAACAGCAGGTTCCAGCTGTTTTAACCTAAACCACATATTCACACTCGCTTAGTCAGCGGATAAGAACCATTTTTAGTTACCACAACTTCGCGACACATGTACGGGTGGGATTCAAGCACGGTTTACATGAAACGATCCTAACGGTTCGGGTATTCCTATAAATACCCATCCAACCCCATTGCTAAAACCCACTAGAATCTGATTTGAGGAGCTCTAAGTTGGAACCTTTGTTTCATACCTGAGCTACTTGAATCACGATTAGCATTCGGGGACCCTTCGTAAGTATTCTTTCGTTCTTTTATTGCTTTTCGAGTCTGAAAGTCAAACTTTGTTTGACTTTCTGCGTTGACCAGTTTATGGTCAATGCGAAGTTCATTTGAACTTCGCAACGTGAGTGTAATCACGTTGGTTATAGTCCCTTGGGACTATGCCCACTGATTACCACGTTGTCTAGGGTCGTAGGGTAGGCGATCTGATAAATCGCCTATACCTTCGAACCCGACCCAGTTTGGTCGATCATTAGGATCCGACCAAATACATTAGGTGACCATAGTAGGTAGGGAATAACCTTCCGAGGTTATACCCTATGGTCACATCGTTTGAGTAGTTGTATGATAGGCAGTTTATATGCCTTAGGTAAATTACCAGAATACCCTTTTCATGTATAATTGGTAATTAAGCATATGTAACCTAAACCTTTGTCACATAACTGATTATGTAACATGTTTAGGCATATTCTACTTGTCATAGGACTAGTTAGGCGGTCCGAACGCGTTTCACGCGAACGACGCGTTAAAGTAGCATAAGCTACCTAAACGGGTCGTAAAGGGTCGAAAGCACTTAGATTAAGGTTTCATTTAGCATGTAGGCTTTGTTAAACCATATGACACGAGTCTCTATACTCGTTTGGTTTACGAACCCTCATTCTATCAGATCTTCCGATTTAGGTCCGGTTTATTAACATAGTTACCTATATTAGGTGCCGTTTGATATCCGCGATCTCTAGCATTGTTTGGTTGTTACTCAAGGACTACTAAGCAATCTCAAGTGAGTACATAGACCCCTCTTTTACTGTTTTCCAAACTGTTTTGGGGTGAAACACATGTGCCTACTTGTTACTTTCGTGCTTTCCTGTTTTCACATCATATACTTGTTATGTTCATTAGTACACTATTAGTACATGATTTACATTACATTCCTGCTATGTATGTTGACTGATAGCATGCTAGCACATTGATTTACATGACTTTTCTACTTTGTATGTTAACTTAGCATACTTAGTACATCATTTTACATTGCATCTCTGTTGCATATGTTCCAGTAACATATGGACACATTGTTTTACAGCTCTACCTTGTATGTTTACTCTAGCATACTAGGTACATTATCTCCATCACATGCTTACATTTTGGTATGACATTTGGTTTGTTTAAATGAGACAATGTACATTCATTAACACCGATCATGCCGCTCGGTAGTAGGTAGTGGTACCATAGGACTTGACAAATCCCATTCCTGAAATCTCGGGTTTGTTTGGACGTAAGGAATGACCGAATCCGAATACATATTCTTTTGATAACTCACTTTTACATAGTTATCCGACTGTCTCAAGGCTTGGATGTATGAATTTTCACAACACCGCCTAAATGTTCATATTCAGTATAGCATGCATATATTTTACAAAACATAACTTTGATTTAAACCAAGTTTTACTTCAATACTTTGTTTTGTACATTTTTACTTATGGTTTAAGTAGTCTTATTTTACTTACCATACATATCATTTGGGTTACACATTACTTGACTACTTTTGGACTATAAACATTTGACATGGTTTATACAAGGACTTTTGACTATTTGTTTAAACATAGACTTATTACATTGTTGGTTTGGTTTGAGTAAGTGACTTAAGTAACGAGGCGTGTGTAATATGATACAAGCATGGTGGATACGCCGCTGGTACTTCCTATATATAAGTGCTTGTATGATATCACATATTGTAGCGTTATTTGAATCATTTCAATTTGAGATATATAACATTTTATACAAATAACATACTTTTCACAAGACATTGTTTTACAAAACAACTTATCTTTTACAAACTCATTTTACTTGGTTATTCATTTAACCATACATAATTCTCTTACTTATACATATCATCTGATCTTATTGCTTTTTAAACGATTTACAAAACAAAGCAAACTAAAAGGTTCATGACTAAACATTTTCTTAAACATAAGTCATGAATCTCATTTTCACAAAACCTATGTATCTCACAGGCATTTTTATGCTGACGTACCTATTTTCACATGTGTTTTCAGGAGATGATGCATAGGACTTATCAAGACATACTTAGGCGGACTTGTGCCTTAGTGACTTAAAATGAGACAAGAACTAGTTAATTTATGTTGTGTACTCTTTACTTCTTGTTTAAAGACAATGTAACTCGCTTGTTTGATGAATAAAACGAAACTTTAATATCCATGGTTGTGAAACATTAATTCTGTTACAACACTCCCCGATGTTTCCGCCACGTTTTGTATGTTCTACGTGGTCGGGGTGTGACATAAGGACTTAACATTCCATTGCCTATTAAGCTAATATTAAAACCCGTAGTCGCTTTAGACGTTCGCGCTGTAAGGTAGAGCGTCTTACATAAGCACTTTCAAGAAACTAGAGGATTGTAAGGAAATCTAGAAAACCGGTAATTTAACAACCTTTAGGGGATCTTAGCGCGAGTTTACTTGCGTTTAGTCATAAAACAATACTGTCACCTATCCTTAGGCGACAACCACGACAAGAACATAAAATTCAAAACCGCTTTGAAAACTAATCATCTGTTCTAGGATGATTGATTACTAGGTTTTGAACCCTCTATTGTAAGGTTTTGAACTCTCTATTATATGGTTTTGAACCCCTTTGAGTTTTCAAAATCTCGTCAAGGCTTTGGGTTTTAAATAATGTGAACACGTGCAAACTGGAAGGGTGAATGCCTGTATTCTGGGTTTTCTGTCTAGGCAAGCACTTCGTATACATCTCATCAGACGCGAGACCAGTTGTGCTTACCTGGGAATTCTTGGGGTGAGTGTTCACTTATAGGCGAGCATGTCTTCGCGATACATTATTTTTGACCCATTTACTTTGATTAGTCATCGTCTCATTTGTTTGCCTTAGGTAACAAACAAATGATTGCAATTTTCATGCGTTATCATTCTGTTTTGTTTGTCCAATAACCTTTCACCTGTTTCTCCCTATGTCTTTCACTTTCTTCTAGAATGTCTCTTCATCACGATGACGACCAGATATCCAAGCAGACTGCTAAATTCGCTCAGCGAATAGGCGAAGTAGTCCTGAAGACTGTTGAATTAGCTACTGCCATGTATCGTCTCCAGGATGAAACCACTCAAGAGTCATCAAGACAGGCAGGATCTAGTCAGGTGACATCATCACCATCCAAGAAACCAATCGAGGAATCAAAGACCATGGATGAACGATCCCCTAAGAAGTGAAAGAAGCGAAAGGCTTCTCAGAACTTCGCCGTGGTCGCTCACAATGGTCAAGCCTTCCCCAACCAACCAGCTCAACCCCCTGCTAGGAAGCCATACAATGGAACTGCACCCTTGTGCAACCAATGTAACCTTCATCATCACCCTAGTGTGAGGTGCCGCAAATGTCAGATTTGTGGACTTATAGGTCATACAGCAAGGGTTTGCCCAGCTGCAGCTGTACCAAATCAAGCTGGCGACACTCCTGCTCAAGCTCGTTTTTCACGAGGGTCTTGCTACAATTGTGGCGAGATGGGCCATTTCCTAAGGGATTGCCCAAAGCTTACTAATGCAAATCTGACCCACGGATGAGCAGTTGGCTGAGTAGAAGATGTTGCTGTCTTATGCTTTTGCTCTTTTGTTATCCTTGTAATGTGAAACAATCTGTTTGTTTATAAATAAATTGTTGTTCACAATTCTGATATACAAGTGTAGTTACATGTGTGTATGATTTTCCTATAATACCTGCATTAAGGAACTATGTTCCTTACAAACTACTCTCGTGATTTTTCTCTTTCAAATGACCGCTCATGAGTCCCTCGAAAATTTTAAGTACTCGTTTCATTCTAAGATGCGAAGTGCAGAAAATAAAGTGACATTATGAGTAATCATGCTTCAGCACATCTTTACCTTTAAATCCTTGGTTAGATAACTAAGGGTATTTTCAAATCTCATACCCATTACGTTTTGATTTTTCAACATACACAGTACAAGTATTTCAACACAATCTTCATGATCTCAAAACATTTCATATAGTTTGAAAACAATTTTTCTAGATACATTGTCTATGTTATTTCAAAAACATTGGCCATGTTATCAAAACCAACCTTTCTAATTTCAAAATATTTCATATAGTCTGAAGACGATATTAACACAATACATTTTCTTATCAAGTGCATGATTTCGAAAAGCATCATTCATGTCTTTCAAAAACCTTATACATAATTTCAAAATTCATCTCGCAAGATTTTAAAACATTTTTGTAATTATATCTATCTAATACACCTACTTTATGATTTCAAAAGTATTATATATAAGGTTTCAAAAACGTTAAACACATTTTTCTTAAAGGAACCCCATGCATAATTTTCAAAAATATTTTCCTCATACATTGACTTAACCTTCAAATTCTGCTTCATATGTCGCCTTGACATATCAAGCATCTCAACTTCATAAGCATTCTTACTTTATGTTTTGACATAAGCACATCCCGTGCAAGGTTTCAAAACATCTTTAACTTCTAAAATCCATATGGGATCTTTTTATCTTCACATTTAGATCCTTGTGGATGATTATCATTCAAATAAGAGTCCTTAATTGGATTCCTTATGTACCTTAATTCGAACGCTTCGGTTTCTAATAATCGAAATCGAATTTTCTTTTTGAATCTTTCTATCTTTATAGTTGGATTCTTGATAACGTTTAAAGTACCAAATGAAATCCACGGAATGGATTCCTAGTGTGCTTTAAATGCATGTACGCAATTAACAAGACAAATTAATAAACAATCTTTGTGGTTATACGACTATGTGTTTATTCATCTTATGTTTTCTTTTATGCATTTTTGTGTTTTTGTATACTCTGGATATTCGTTATCCAAATCCTCGCAGGATCTTTCATATCTCCATATGAGGGATTCATAGTAGGATATTCAAAAGGTACTACCTTAAATCCTTATGGGCTTCTACGTGGTAGTTAAGACCCTTGGGTTATATAGTACCATTCCATGATTCGATGAGAGACCCTTTAGTGGTCTAGTCAAAAAGATTGATTCACAATTTGGTTAAAGAACGACATCTAGTGATGTAGCTGAACAGACTCCTTGATAGTCTATTTAGATCATTTATTGATTTAATTAAAAGGACTCTATGGTGGTCTAGTCACACTCATCACAGGATTGTTCATTTGGTTTTCCTCTACACATTATAAAATAGACTGTGTGAACTATGCAAGGAATTGTCTAATTATGGACGCGTACATAATTATGAAATTTAGTGCACAGAAACCCAGTAAGATTTATTATGTGTAAGAACCGATAGCGACAACAATAACAAAATGAGAACGATGTAATGGAGGTACGGTGGACGCACCAATGACGCTTTATATACTTGTATATAAGTATCCCTCTTACATTGAAAGCATAATGTTATTAAGGTTACTAGAAGTTCAGAACCCTAACCAATATTGTTCGATCTTTTCAACTTCATGTTTTCAAACTCTCACAAGTTTCCTCTAAATAAATTTCGGGACGAAATTTCCTAAAGTAGGGGAGACTGTAACACCTGTGCCTCCACGGCCATCAAACAAATACCGAACCAATGAAATATTATATTTCATACTTGGGATTTGTAAATATATGTGTATAATTTGCACATATCAATTTTTGTTCAATTCCAAACTCTAAATCGCTTTCTGGAAGGTTATACGCACACCGATGCGTAAATATAACCAGTTTAATGAAACAAACACTCCGGAATAGTGACATAGGCTTAACATACCTTAAATAACCTTTACATAACTTAGAAATAAGTTTTGAAGGCTTTGGTATGACAAAAACAAGTTAATTCGACTACAGGGACTAAACTTGACAAACTACAAAAGTATGCCAATTTGAACTGTAACGAACATTCCGGAACATGACCATAAGTTAAACACACCTTAAATATCCTTTACATAGCTTAGAAATAGGCTTAGAGGGGTTCGGTGTGCTAAAATAAACTTTTGGGTCATTCAAGGACTAAAAGCGTCAAAAAGTGCACAAGTTTGCATTTTCGCGCATAACTTACGTTCTGAATACATCCGGACATCCAAAAATTTATGTAAGCACTAAAATATTTTATTTTAGTGTTTTGCATAAGAAAAATCCATTCTTCGCGTCATTTGGATCGTTTTTCGTGCTTATACGCACTCCGTCGTAATTAAGCGAACATCGCGATCGTACGGCCAAACGAACCAACATCCGAGATATTTTTTAACATATTTTAAGTTCCCTATACTTTAACTTCATTTTAGAGCTTTGAAATGAGGTTAACGGGCCTTAAACGTGTCAAAAATGGCCTTATTGCACTGCAGGGACCAAAACTGTAATTCTGCCAAAATTAAGCTTACGGACCTCAACATCAATGACCTTACGGTCCGTAAGGCAACCTGCAGACCAGATTCAATGTTTCTAACAGCAGGTTCCAGCTGTTTTAACCTCAACCACATATTCACACTCGCTTAGTCAGCGGATAAGAACCATTTTTAGTTACCACAACTTCGCGACACATGTACGGGTGGGATTCAAGCACGATTTACATGAAACGATCCTAACGGTTCGGGTATTCCTATAAATACCCATCCAACCCCATTGCTAAAACCCACTAGAATCTGATTTGAGGAGCTCTAAGTTGGAACCTTCGTTTCATACCTGAGCTACTTGAATCACGATTAGCATTCGGGGACCCTTCGTAAGTATTCTTTCGTTCTTTTATTGCTTTTCGAGTCTGAAAGTCAAACTTTGTTTGACTTTCTGCGTTGACCAGTTTATGGTCAATGCGAAGTTCGTTTGAACTTCGCAACGTGAGTGTAATCACGTTGGTTATAGTCCCTTGGGACTATGCCCACTGATTACCACGTTGTCTAGGGTCGTAGGGTAGGCGATCTGATAAATCGCCTATACCTTCGAACCCGACCCAGTTTGGTCGATCATTAGGATCCGACCAAATACATTAGGTGACCATAGTAGGTAGGGAATAACCTTCCGAGGTTATACCCTATGGTCACATCGTTTGAGTAGTTGTATGATAGGCAGTTTATATGCCTTAGGTAAATTACCAGAATACCCTTTTCATGTATAATTGGTAATTAAGCATATGTAACCTAAACCTTTGTCACATAACTGATTATGTAACATGTTTAGGCATATTCTACTTGTCATAGGACTAGTTAGGCGGTCCGAACGCGTTTCACGCGAACGACGCGTTAAAGTAGCATAAGCTACCTAAACGGGTCGTAAAGGGTCGAAAGCACTTAGATTAAGGTTTCATTTAGCATGTAGGCTTTGTTAAACCATATGACACGAGTCTCTATACTCGTTTGGTTTACGAACCCTCATTCTATCAGATCTTCCGATTTAGGTCCGGTTTATTAACATAGTTACCTATATTAGGTGCCGTTTGATATCCGCGATCTCTAGCATTGTTTGGTTGTTACTCAAGGACTACTAAGCAATCTCAAGTGAGTACATAGACCCCTCTTTTACTGTTTTCCAAACTGTTTTGGGGTGAAACACATGTGCCTACTTGTTACTTTCATGCTTTCCTGTTTTCACATCATATACTTGTTATGTTCATTAGTACACTATTAGTACATGATTTACATTACATTTCTGCTATGTATGTTGACTGATAGCATGCTAGCACATTGATTTACATGACTTTTCTACTTTGTATGTTAACTTAGCATACTTAGTACATCATTTTACATTGCATCTCTGTTGCATATGTTCCAGTAACATATGGACACATTGTTTTACAGCTCTACCTTGTATGTTTACTCTAGCATACTAGGTACATTATCTTCATCACATGCTTACATTTTGGTATGACATTTGGTTTGTTTAAATGAGACAATGTACATTCATTAACACCGATCATGCCGCTCGGTAGTAGGAAGTGGTACCATAGGACTTGACAAATCCCATTCCTGAAATCTCGGGTTTTTTTGGACGTAAGGAATGACCGAATCCGAATACATATTCTTTTGATAACTCACTTTTACATAGTTATCCGACTGTCTCAAGGCTTGGATGTATGAATTTTCACAACACCGCATAAATGTTCATATTCAGTATAGCATGCATATATTTTACAAAACATAACTTTGATTTAAACCAAGTTTTACTTCAATACTTTGTTTTGTACATTTTTACTTATGGTTTAAGTAGTCTTATTTTACTTACCATACATATCATTTGGGTTACACATTACTTGACTACTTTTGGACTATAAACATTTGACATGGTTTATACAAGGACTTTTGACTATTTGTTTAAACATAGACTTATTACATTGTTGGTTTGGTTTGAGTAAGTGACTTAAGTAACGAGGCGTGTGTAATATGATACAAGCATGGTGGATACGCCGCTGGTACTTCCTATATATAAGTGCTTGTATGATATCACATATTGTAGCGTTATTTGAATCATTTCAATTTGAGATATATAACATTTTATACAAATAACATACTTTTCACAAGACATTGTTTTACAAAACAACTTATCTTTTACAAACTCATTTTACTTGGTTATTCATTTAACCATACATAATTCTCTTACTTATACATATCATCTGATCTTATTGCTTTTTAAACGATTTACAAAACAAAGCAAACTAAAAGGTTCATGACTAAACATTTTCTTAAACATAAGTCATGAATCTCATTTTCACAAAACCTATGTATCTCACAGGCATTTTTATGCTGACATACCTATTTTCACATGTGTTTTCAGGAGATGATGCATAGGACTTATCAAGACATACTTAGGCGGACTTGTGCCTTAGTGACTTAAAATGAGACAAGAACTAGTTAATTTATGTTGTGTACTCTTTACTTCTTGTTTAAAGACAATGTAACTCGCTTGTTTGATGAATAAAACGAAACTTTAATATCCATGGTTGTGAAACATTAATTCTGTTACAACACTCCCCGATGTTTCCGCCACGTTTTGTATGTTCTACGTGGTCGGGGTGTGACATAAGGACTTAACATTCCATTGCCTATTAAGCTAATATTAAAACCCGTAGTCGCTTTAGACGTTCGCGCTGTAAGGTAGAGCGTCTTACATAAGCACTTTCAAGAAACTAGAGGATTGTAAGGAAATCTAGAAAACCGGTAATTTAACAACCTTTAGGGGATCTTAGCGTGCTCTTGAGAAGGATTAGGGGTCCTTAGATTTCCCGAGAGGTGAGAATTTTAAGATCCCGGTTCCACACCACAAAATTATCGAATAGAGATCCATTCTGAGTTTAGCTTGCGTCTAGCCTAGGTAGTCTTCATTCCCCACTGGTCAGAGTCTTCACTTGAGTTCGTGTTAGTCTTTTAGCTAATCTAGTATTCATTATTGGCATTCTTAGGATTTTTAGAAACCCCCCAATTAATAAACAAATGGTTAAGTCCGTGTCAGTCTAAGTCTAGATAGAGTCATTAGCGTAATCAGTAGAGTCTCTTGGGTTCGATACTCGGACTTCCTTAGGCTATACTGCATCGATCGGTACACTTGCCGGTCGTGTGGTTTAGGGTTTAGAGAGTCTTAGTTTTATAAATTTAAAGCTTAGAGAGTCTAGAATTAGGGTAAATTTAGTTAATTTAGTTAACCCATTTTCAGCACATCAAGTTTTTGGCGCCGTTGCCGGGGAGTCTTAGTTTTATAAATTTAAAGCTTAGAGAGTCTAGATTCTTTGGCGATTGCGTTCATTGGCTTTGTTTGGACTTACTTGACATATTACGTGCTATTTGTGTGTTCGTTGAGTCGTAGGAGTCTAATTGTCCGTGTCTTTTATTTTTCTTGAGTCTAGTAAATATGTGTGAAATTTGTGGAGGACCTCATTTTACTGTTAAATGGCCCCAATATGAGGGGTCCTCTACGCCATATTATGCTAACCCTTTTGTGCAGCCGCAGCCATATTTTTCACAGGGATATTCTTTTCAAGGTTATGATAATCGGCCATATTACAATGATCTGTATCAGCAGCCGCAATGTAACCTGGTTCAGACGAGCGATAGAGGTTTAGAGGGTAGCTTGAGTAGGATAGAAGGGATGTTCGCTCAGATGTTGGCGCAAAATCAAGCTACCCTGGAAAGCATGGCTGAATTTGCAGAGAAAAGTAAAAAAAGAGTAGAGGAGTTAGTTCGAGAGCGGGGTGAGCTAGAGGAAGTAGAAGAAGAGTCAGATGAGGAGATCATTCCAGTCACGGGGACGATAATGGACGACGAAGTCCCACCTCCGGTACAGAAGGGTATTATATATGACTTCGGGAGTGACTCTGATGATGAAATAGACGAAGAAGAATGGGCGGCGTATCAGAGGTCGTTAGTGAAAAGAGAAGTTGTGGAAGAAGAAGTGGAATTGGGGGATTCCACTGGTTGGATGTTTGGTGCAGAGGAAGAAAGTGAAGAGGTTGAAATTAAGTCTTCTGGGGAGGATGAGGTTTTAGAGTCGGAATTGATCGAACCTACCCCTTACGAAGAGACTAAGTGTGGGGATCATCCTGCAAGAGTGGTGGAAGAGGAAGAGCACCACAGCTGGCCCATGGTTTTAGCTATAGGTGAAACTAAAAAATCAACAAAACCACGGGAGAGGGCAAAGAAAAGAAAGAGAAAGGATTTAAACCTGAAGAGGATCGAAGGTTGGGGCGAGATGGAGAGGAAGAAGCCGTTGGCGCACGATCAGTCTTCTCGCTACATGCCGCACATTCGGTTTCTTCCAGGTAAGTTTAAATTTTGGTGGTCTGACTCGTTAAAAATTTTGAAGTTAAAACTTTTAAAATCATTTTATTATTCCACCAATAAATGTTTAATTATTTTTGTTGACCGGGTGGAATTAAACGGGTTAGACAAGGTCCAGGTCAAAGAGAAACCTCCTGATTAAATTCAAGTGTGGGGAGGTTTTGTAGAGTTTGTAATTTTATATATTTGGTATATTTTCGGTAGTTTATATAGTAAATCATTTATTTTGTATATTGAGTCTAAATTAGAAGTATTGAGTCAGTCGTTTGTGTCGAGTCGGTACTGCTTTGGTATTTTGCTTGTTTTTGTTGATGCAGGTTCGAATATGTGCCACCCGTACTCAATCTCCATTCGGGTGATTTTGGAGCTGCTTATCAGATTTCAGGCATTTATCAAGCATGTCAGTCAGTGTCAAAGCCGATCGCGAATGAAATGCTATACGATCGAGCTGGATTGGACGAGAGATTTGGAGCATACGCATCGTTATAAAACCAGCTAAATCCTTTCCAATTTGCCCTTCGGTTTTTTTTTTCTTTTTTTATTTTAGTCTTTTGAGTCGGTTTCCATCCTACATTGAGGGCAATGTAGAATTTAAGTGTGGGGATGGGAAACTATCGTTTAGTATCGTTAGTATAGTTAGTCGAGTCATAAAAAATTAAAAATACAAAAAATTAAAAAAAAAATCAAAAATCCAAAAAAATTAAAAAAAAAATTAGAAAAATGTCTTTTGAAATAAGAAGTTTGCAAAATAAAAACGGAAAATGATAGAAAAGTCGGGTTTTTGTTCGGGTTCAAATAATAATAATATTAGAAAAAATAATCGTGCTTGTGTCTAGTTTGGGATGCGCGGGTAGGCTCGGTTCGGTTCTAAGTTCCTTTGATCTTAAATATACCTAATTGTCGGTCTACTAGTGGGTTCTCATCTAGGGAAAGTGGGGAAATTGAAACCGCCAAAAATAGTATAAGGGATGCCGTTATAAGCTAAGATCGTTAGAGTTTTTGGTCATTATCTCGTTGAAAAAAAAAATAGAATAAAAAGTGAGCTAGAAACTAAATGAAAGTAACACAGGTCTATGTAATCCGAGTTGGGGATAGCGACTCTACAGCCGGACTGCCTCTGGGATGTGTGAAATCGATTTGCCGAATAAAAGTACCGAAACCTAAGTAATCTGTGGTTGGGGATCGCGACTCTACAGCCGGAATACCTCTTGGTTAGGGAAAGCATCGTCTAGACTCACGAAAGAAAGGAAAAAAAAAGAAAGCAAAAAAAAAAGAAAGCAAAGTGAAAAAGAAAAAAAAAATTGGAAAAATAGATTTGATTTTAAACTCTCTTGATCTTGGTATAAAACGGTTAGGAAATAACCCAGTGGTTGTTCTTTTTGTCCTATAAGCTTGAGGGGGGATTAAGTGGACTTGCAATTCTTAGCGTGCGACCCTAGGTAGATTGACCGAACTTGAACTAAATTGCATGATAAGGGCTTGGAACCGGGTTGGGTTTAAGAGGATCGATATACTTGCAATCGCGGCTAACACGGGTTTCGGTTCTAATAAATTAACATAAGCTTTGTCCCGAATGATTATTCCGACTATGATTCTGTTTTGCATAATTCTTTTTCGGGGACGAAAAAAGGTTAAGTGTGGGGATATTTGATGTAAGGTAAAATACACATATTTGTCCCGTGTAAACTGTATAATTATTGTATAGTTTTTATTTGTTTTATTTAGTTATTAGTAGTATATTATATTATTTCGTGTTTTGGCAGGTCCTGGTGCAAATGGAGCGAAAAAGAGTAACAATTAAATGACCAGCTAGTTGAGTAGAGTGGGGCGCTAGGTACCGAAGTAAAATTACCGCTAATTTTCGGTGAGAAAGGGTTAGGCCCACATCAATATATAAGTTTCTTATTTGAGTCCATATAATTTATTGGTGTTGGGCCGAATGACGTTTGGGCTGCTAAAATACCCATCACGAGAAGCTGCATATTACTAATGTGGGGCCGCAAAAAACTAACAGCATTGAAAAGAACTAAAATACATATACAAAAATATCATCATCATCTCGTGACTTGGGGTTTTTTTTGGAGTTGGTGAGAAGGTAACAACAATAGTCAACAATAATATTAATGATTTACTCTGACAACAAAAGGGAATCTTGATCTAGATCATGCGTATTCAGAAGTCCTTGTGGGCCTAACTGGACTATCTAATTAATCGCATACTTTATGGGCCACCAACATGAAGGAATATTATTATGGTTTTCATGAAACAACAATAGGCGGCAGACAAGAGTGGGCCGCACATGGGCTTAGAATTGGGATGAGATTTTTGTGAACAGGCCGCTGTTATGGAAGTCGGTTAGTCAGGGGATATATACAACAACTGGACGAATATCATCAGACGAGCAGAAACAACAAGACGAACGAATTGGAAGGTGTTTTTGGCAAGGTTTTGAGCCGCGGAATCGTTGGGTTGAAGCAAGAAGCTTGGAGAGCAAGGAATAACCGGGTTTTGCCATTCGGATTCTTTTATTTTCTAGTCTTTTTGTTTTAATTCAATGAATTCATTATTTGAACCTTGTTTGATTATTTTTGAGACTTTGTTCGTTATGATTCTTGGCTAAAACCTTTAACTACCTAGGTTATGACAATAGTTAAATAAAGTTTGGTTCTTTATTCGATTTTTGGCGTGGTTGTGGATCTTTCTTGTACTGTAAAAGCTATGGATTTCTAACTTGGTGCGTATGTGTGCTTGTGATTATTTTATTATTGTTTATTGCTTCGTTCGATTCTTGGTGACGGTCTTTATCACGGAATAGAGTCGGGCTAGGGTTTTAGGTTTTGGTGAGTGTCTATATCACATAATAAATCTTTGATCCTTTAGGGTGAAAATCATGTAAGTAACCTTAGAAGTAATATTCGGTAATTTAGTAAAATCAAGTGTGCTGCTAGACTCGTCGCGGTAAAGCTCGAGGTTATTAATAGGTCTAGGTTTAGTTATAAGGACTTAACATTCCATTGCCTATTAAGCTAAGATTAAAACCCGTAGTCGCTTTAGACGTTCGCGCTGTAAGGTAGAGCGTCTTACATAAGCACTTTCAAGAAACTAGAGGATTGTAAGGAAATCTAGAAAACCGGTAATTTAACAACCTTTAGGGGATCTTAGCGTGCTCTTGAGAAGGATTAGGGGTCCTTAGATTTCCCGAGAGGTGAGAATTTTAAGATCCCGGTTCCACACCACAAAATTATCGAATAGAGATCCATTCTGAGTTTAGCTTGCGTCTAGCCTAGGTAGTCTTCATTCCCCACTGGTCAGAGTCTTCACTTGAGTTCGTGTTAGTCTTTTAGCTAATCTAGTATTCATTATTTGCATTCTTAGGATTTTTAGAAACCCCCCAATTAATAAACAAATGGTTAAGTCCGTGTCAGTCTAATTCTAGATAGAGTCATTAGCGTAATCAGTAGAGTCTCTTGGGTTCGATACTCGGACTTCCTTAGGCTATACTGCATCGATCGGTACACTTGCCGGTCGTGTGGTTTAGGGTTTAGAGAGTCTTAGTTTTATAAATTTAAAGCTTAGAGAATCTAGAATTAGGGTAAATTTAGTTAATTTAGTTAACCCATTTTCAGCACATCAATAACCCAGACGAGTAGAATATCGAGGCCGATGTGCTTTGTTCAACACGAGTTTTCCTATAGTTACCGTATAATGAGACCCACATTCGTTCCATGAAGTAGCGAATATCGTCCGACCCATCAATGGTTGCTTCTCCATGCCCCACATGGGTTTAACTTGCAAATTCTGTTCCTTCAGTTCTCTAGTTTGAACAGAGCGAGTCTGATCAAGTAAGTTAGAGTTGATAGTGAGTTGCAAAGCTCGTGCACGTTCAGGTTTCACAGTCGTAATCATTCAAAAGTTCCATCCAACGATGCTACTACATGTTTAGCTCTTCCGAACAAAGGTACACGGGAGGCCCTTGTGATCGGTCTAAGTAACGCATTTGGGTACCGTCCAAGTAATGCCTCCAGCTCAAATCCGAGATCGTGGCTTCCACCCCTGGTTGTGTGTCATGCAATTCTTCCTGTTAATCCACCGCGTAAGTGATCGCCTCCTCATGTTGCATCGGCGTGTAACTGGGACTCTGATTCGGATCGTCATGGTATACCACTAGATCACCCGTACCCTCGGGTAAAGACGATGCTCAGTGCATTGTAGTGTTGGGATTCGAAAGTTGAAAAGACGTTCTCCAGTTGTGTCTCACACGAATTCGTAGCACCCTACTGTGCTAAAGAGATTAAAGCTGCGTGATCTTCAAAAATCCTGTGATGAATCTGCGATGGTATCCAGGCAAGATCCACGTGTATTCCCAATTTGTTGACTACGTGCCCAAGAAAGTGTACTTCTCGAATCCTGAAGTCACACTTTGGTAGACTTCGCGTAAAGTTGCTCCTCCCCTAAGAGCCCTAAAATAAGATACAAGTGCCATCCCTAGTGTTCTTTTCCCTTGGTAGTGATTCTAAACATCAGAGATAAATGTGATCGACGAATCTGTCTAAACGAGGTTGACGCATACTACTCATGTGATCCCTAAGGCTGCTGGTGTGTTGGGTAACTTTAAACAACGAGAACAGAAAATCATAGCGGTCGTACTGTGCCTGTAATGCCGTGTTAGAAGTCATCCTCCCCTGGGTCTTCCATTAAGTGACACTCTGATCTTAAGTTGGTTTCCGAATAGAAGCATGATCATTGCAGCGGGTCAAGCAGGTTGTCGATGCGATATAGAGGGTGACGGTCTATGATTGCCACCTTGGGTAGTCTGTACGCGTACGAAAGGACTTGTCCTTCGTTTCCACAATAGAGCTCGGGCTCCCAGAACAAGGAGCTAGATCGCTAAAACTCCCACTCGGTAGTTCCTGAAGTTGACTAGACAGTTCTTGCAACCCTCCTGGTGCAAGACGGTATGAAGTACGAGTGATCAAGGCTGCTTCTGGCGTGAGATTAACTGAGATTCTGCCTAACAGTTGTGGGGGTATACCTGAAAGTTCCTCGAGTAGCACAACGAAAAGAATCACGAACAGTTGACGGATCCTCGATCCTCTCTTTCTCATACTTAACGTTAGTAACGATTGTTAACGTAGCAGGGTAATCTCTCCGTAGATGCTCCTGGCTTCCATTGCTGAAAGGATGCTAACCTATACACCACACTGAAGCTTTAGGACAGACGACGATCCACCACTAAAGAGAGGAATACTCAAAATTTCCCTCACGAGGCATTTTCACGCGTTATCTGGATACCCAATCCACGCTAACTACTACAACCAAAACTATCAAGGGTAGATGTCGAACACTTGTCCCACATGGTCGAGTTTGCTTCCCAAGAACATAGGAGGTTCCCCTTTGACTTGCCATCAGTCGGTTCCACAACAGGGTTAGTTTCCAAAGGCTTCAGGGTTAAGCAGAACAAGGACGAAGCGATTAGCTATCCATACAAGCTACCATGTTGCTTTTATGCCTGGCGTCACCTACGCCAATCCTACATGCCCTTCCACGAACACCACTACTGGTGTTGCTGTTACGATTACGAGGATTTTCCAATACTGCCATTGTTCCCTTGATTGTTGACATTTTGACCTATCAACAGTCAATCCTTGCCGAAGTCACCTTTGATTCCACACTGTAAGCTACAATTATGAGTACCTTGATGTCGCCGTGTTTGTTGCCTCTAATGTCGCTGCTTGTAACGAGGTCCTGCGACCTTTCACCAACGAGGTACATCTTCACATTCCGTGTCATGTACTAAGGTCTACTCACTGCGTGGGAAGTTACACATTCCACTCCGTAGTCAATTGTCTTTTTCATGTCCCGATTGATTCGTAAGAGTTGACTCTCATGAGTCGCTGACTAGGGTTAAGGGTTCGATTGAAGTAAAATGGCCGGTGTTCGTTGCCGGTAACCAGGGTTGCCCAAGTGCTGAGGTCGGTAAAGTACTACGCTCATCCTCTTGTCCATTGATGTCGCAAGTTGTTTGGGCAATACATAGTCTGTTGCGAAGGTGTCGCAGAAGTGATCACACTTCGGGGTCTAAGACGTCAATACATGAGTTCCAGCAAACGAAGAGGAGTGAGAAAGGTATCGACCAATCATTCAACGCTGTAACATCCAACTCAGGGACATTCGTACTAGCACCTAACATTCTACACAGTTCGCTAGGCGTTCAGATGGGTGTTCAAGTAATACTTGATAGCTTCGAGATTCGTAAGAATTCAGAGAGGAGTGAGAAGATCACGTTCAAGTAGGAGACAATCACCGCTATGACTCCTAAAGATTTGTTACGTTTCACACTGTTCGAATAATGGAACAGAACCCCCTTTTCACTTGTTAAGTCTCACTGGGACTCACATGCACCCCCCATTATTATTATGTGTGCACCCACAATAATACTGTGATTTGCATGCTCATCTCAGTTCCTCCTAACTCATGTCAAATGGTTCCTCAAACTCAAATGTCAAACGGAGGTTGTCAAGGTATTAAGATCACAGAAATCCAAAGACTATGGCATACTATCAACGCACCATGATATTGTCCGCTTTGGTAGCCAGCACGCTCTCAGCGCCCGCCCCTCACGGTTTTAAAATGCATCATAATGTAAGCAAGCAATTCATGCAATCAAGCTATAGTGACGAGTGGGTGTTTGTACGCTACATCATAAACAAATGTGCACTACTCATGCTACTCATGTAATGTATGCAACAAGTGAGAAAGACGAACCTTGCAATCTGGAGCTGAGTGTGATGGTCGTATTCACGTATTCAGAACTGTTCGGTTATAGTCTGTTTTTACCAAAACGTTTTAAAACCAAGTTCACTATAACCAGTGGCTCTGATACCAAACTGTCACACCCCCAAGATACCACCTAGGGAATGTCCCTGCTAGGCATGTGACGTACCAACAACGAGCCACTAATTACATTGAACCCATACAAGTTACTAAATAAAAAGTGCCATCAATAAGTTTAAATGAAAACCAACATGTTCAGCGGAAGCAATTAATAAACCAAAGTTAAAATGTTTCGAAACCAATGTATTGTATCAATAATTCAAACACATGAATCCTTCCAGTCGACCCATGACCACTCCAGCTACTCCAGACAGCAAGTTTCCAAATCCCAGATATCTAACGACCTGCGAGCATGCAACAAGTGTATCAGACAACGCTGGTGAGTTCATAGTTTTTACAAAAATGTTGGTTACCAAGTGTTTAGTTAATCCATTGAATTTAATTCCGAAAGTAATGTTGATAATATCTCGATACTGAACAAGACGGCTCCTGATGTATGTTTTGCCCGTTCCCCAGTGCTCCTATCAAAACACTGGGCATGACTGGGTCATTAGTTCACAGCCATCCTCCCCGGTACGGTGTGAGGGTGCCAAACCTAAGTAGCGCTACCAACTAATACCCGTTACCTCCCCGGTAACACAAAAGATGGGACTTAAAAATGATAGGGTGAGAATATTATCCAACATCCCAGTTTTACCCAAAAGACCTATCCCTCCCCGGGATACCCACTGACTGTCCCAACCACCGGCACGCATGCTCAAAAGAGATGAACTCACCTTTGGTTTGCTCGGTAAGACTAGTTACATGTTTAGTTACTCAAATCAATCCTAACATAGTTACCGATATCAATCAGACTCATGCACCAAAAACCACTTATTATAACAAGTTGTAAACACAGATTGGTCATCTCGTGGCACGTATGGCGTAACAGTTCACGTAAGTTCATATCACAAGTTCAATCACACGTAGTTCACATAATGCACAATAAATATTCGAATCACAAATAATTACGTAACACAAACATAACCGACTAATAACACTTGACAGTTCGTTCCATTATTCAAATCAAGGTGTGGCCCACTGGGCTCTACCGATGTAAGTGTGTGTGTGTAACCCATCAAGCCCAAGTTCACTTTAATAACACAACTAAATGTTAACACTAGTTTTAACATCCTGATTTGCAACAGCCCAATAGGCTTCGGCCCACTCCCTATGCTCCCATGTCCATATATAAAGCAAACACTCCTAGCCTGATGTTAATTTTTGAACGATTTGGTCCATGAACATCATAAGCCGTAGGGTGCTGGCCCAAAACAAATATATATGCAGCCTAAACCGTGTGTATGTGCGGCCCAGATGTTGTACAATTGACCTATTTGATTCCTTTCAATGAATTCTCATATCACTCCCCACTAATTTCAATCAACATGGTTACATAATGGGTATCAGTTAATAATCCAATTATTCATTCACATGGGTATTGATAATATTTCACATGCATACTCCCCTTTCTATTGGACCTCCTCAATGTAGTGGATCTGACAAACATTACTACTAGTTTATCAACACATGGAAACCGTCAATCATATGTCATGCCATGTGAACCGAAAATCATTATTCTAATTAATGTTAATGTTGAATTAAGCATCTACATCTTCATTGTTAAAGTTAAACATGCAACACATAAGCCTTAATATCCATCCTAACATTTAAATTATATTTGCAACAGTTCGATCCACATCAATCATTCTTTCATATCAGATTCATTAGTGTTATTACTAACATGCAATCCTAATTGTCAATTAACATACAAGAACATAACCTAACTTCTCACATCTACAAAACATACATGTCATCTTTGTTAACTACGAATACACATAACCACCATCACCAAATACAAATTAGCATAAATATAAAGCTACTAACCACAAGTTCGATCAAATCAGATGATGTCTCGAGAAGGGGGTGGGGTCTCTTGCCGCATGATCTAGGGAAGAGGTATGGGAATGCTTAGGGTTTAATTAATTTGTGATAATATGAAGGATGCATGGAGGCCAGCCCATATAACGCCGGAACAATAGTGGGCCAAACCCACTTACATTGCGTTTTTGTTTAATACTGGTTTGGGTATTTTGGGGCTCTTAAATCGCTGGGCCGAGTGCAACTAATACAACAGGGTGGGCCGGATTGGTTAGGACAAGCGGGTTGGGCCAAGTTTGCTTCAAGTGAGGGATTGGGCCGAGTGTAATTAAAAGTGATAGCGGCCCAATTAGATTAGCTCTCTAAATTAATTAATCGACACATAAACGCACGCTACCGGTTTCTTGTAGTTAATCAGTCTAACACATATGAACATACCCAATCACGTTTTACATTTAGCTAGTGTATTACATACATGAGTGTTTAATAAATTTTCATCATGCGAGGAATATGAAAGAGAAATAATAAGAAACAGGATTACGTGCCTAAGAGACGCTGACCTTGAAAGTTCGGGTTGTCAGATGACAACTCCTGCAACTCTCCTGGCGCAAGACGGTAAGGAGCACGAGCAATCGGAGCTGCTCCTAGTGTGAGGTCAATCTGAAATTCCACCTGACGATGTGGAGGTAAACCAGGAAGCTCTTCAGGAAACACATCAGGAAACTCACGAACAACTGGAAGGTTTTCGATCCTTCTCTCATCAGGTTGTGAATCAGAAACCAGAGCTAAAATAGCAGGGTAGCCCTTACACAGACACTTCTGAGCCTTCATAGCTGAGATAATACCAACCATAGCACCACTACGATGACCCTGAACCGATGAAGATTCTCCGTTAGGGAGAGGGATACGCACGATTTTCTCTTTATAGAGAATTTCCGCCTGATGCTTGGACAACCAATCCATGCCAACGACCACATCAAAACTTCCAAGAGTAAAGGGGAGTAGGTCAATGTCGAACACTTGACCCATTAGATCGAGTTTGCACCCAACAAGGACATGTGAAGCTTCAATCGATATACCATCAGCTAGTTCTACTACGTGTTTGGTTACAAGAGGTGTAAGACTCAACCCTAACTGACGACTGAACCCCAAAGATACATAACTCCAGTCTGCACCAGAGTTGAATAATACCGAAGCAAATAGATTTTTTACTTAAAACGTACCGGTCACCATGTTGCCATCATTCCTAGCTTCCCCAGCACCAATAGTAAACATTCTCCCCCGTGCACCGTTCCCACCATTATTCCCATTGTTGTTATTCCCAGTGTTGTTATTATTATTTCCCGCATTCTGATTCAACTGAGGGCAATCCCGCCTGAAATGAACCTCGTCACCACACTGAAAACAATCCTTACGATTACCCTGATTCTGCTGAGGTTGCTGCCTATCCTGTTGCTGTGGCTGCTGTTGTTGTGGGGGTTGCTGCTGTTGTTGCTGTCTCGGGAGTGGAGCCCTGCAATCTCTAGCCATATGACCCACTTTGTTGCACCTATGACAAACTCGGGTAGACGGCCCACGATGATGAAAGTTACACTTGTTACACTTTGGCTGCTTCCCAGCATAAGAATCCTGATTTGAATTGCTGCTCTGGTTCTGATTAACCGAAGACGACTGACTAAAGTTGCGGTTGCTACCGGTGTCTGGCTTCTTCTGTGGCTGTATCGAATTGGACGCTTTATCCACCTCATTCCATTTGCGATTGCTGTCAGTAGCAGGAGTAGTAGCCGTAGCAGTAGTAGCAGTAGTAGCAGAAACACGCGGTGGTAGCGAGCCACACTCCACCTCCTGATCCGTGATCTTGTGGGCTAGACGTATGATTCGAGGCAGGTTGTCAAGATTTGCAGCAGTGACCAAACTCTTGACTGCGGTGCTAACCCCTTGATGTACAATTCGATCCTATGCGGTGGTGGTCAAGATAAGTTAGGACACATATTCGCGAGCTCATGTGACCTTTTAGTATACGCTTCAATCTCAGACCCTTCCAACTTCAAATTGTAGTACTCGTTCTCAAGCTTCTGAATCATATCACAAGGACAGTACTCCTCTCGCATCAACTCCTTGAAATCATCCCAAGTAGTTGCATTAGCCATTTCAATGCCCAACATTTGCACCTGGGCATTCCACCAAGTTAAGGCACCATCCTCCAATGTGCCTGTAGTATACTTCACCCGGTCCACCACGGGACAGTTACACATAGCAAAGACCGATTCTGCCTTCTCAAACCAACGCAGGAGTACCACAGCCCCTTCAGTCACACTGAATGTCTGTGGCTTACAGTCCATGAACGTCTTAAACGTGCAGACAGGCGAATTGTTTTGATTTGCAGGTTGACCTAAAAACGAAAGAGAGTACAACACATGGTTAAAATTTGGGTACGCAACACAGGGATAAGGAATAATTGGCACATATCGTACCATCCTGATAAGCCGTTAGGGCTTCAGCCACACGAGTGTTGATCAGATCGGTTAACTCAGCCTGAGTCATAGCAATGTTGCCACGTCCACCGCCGCGGCCACCACCACGTCCACCATTACGTCCACTCATGATTCTATAAGAAAAGGGAAAAGGTCAAAATGCGAGTTTGAGTAGGAGTCAGACATTACTATGACCTCCATAGATTATTGAGTTCTATCATTACTTTAAACCACAGAGCAGAACCCCTTTCACACTTGTCAAGTTTCACTGGGACTCACATGCACCCCACATTATTATTATGTGTGCACCCATAATAATAATCTAATTTGCATGTTTATCTCAGCTCCTCCCAACTCGTGCTAAAAAGGTTCCTCAAATTCGAGTAATAGGACAAAAGACACCACAACATAGGTTATGAAAGTTCAAGGAAGTATCACACTATCAAAACACATAACATGGGTTGGTAACGTAGGGACTCATACTGTAGTGCCAAGTGTGCATTCACGTGCAATGTCATACATAAGTGTACACTAGATATACTATGCAATAGTAAATGAGAGACGAACCTTGCAATCTAGAGCTGAGTGTCATGGTCGATTTCGGAACTGTTCGGTTATAGTCTGGTTTTATAAAAACGTTTTAAAACCAAGTTCACTATAACCAGTGGCTCTGATACCAAACTGTCACACCCCCAAAGTACCACCTACGGAAACCCTGCTAGGCGTGTGACGTACCAATAATGAGCCACTAATCATGTTGAACTCATAACAAGTTTTCAAATGAAATTGCCAATTATTAATGAAATGTACCAACAATAAGTTTAATAAAAATCCAAGAAGTTCAGCGGAAGCGATAAATAAATCATAGTTTAAATGTTTCAAAGCAAATGTGTAATATCAATAATTCCATCACATGTATCTAATCAGTACGACCCATGACCACCCCAGCCTCTCCAGACAGCAAGTTCCAAATCCAAGAAATCTAACGACCTGCGAGCATGCAACAAGTGTATCAGACAAAGCTGGTGAGTTCATAGTTTTGTGAAAACGTTAGTTACCAAGTGTTTAGTTCAGTTCATAGATAATAATGTTGATAATAACTCAAGTACCGTACAAGATGGCTACCAGATTGTTTTGCCCGTCCCCACTGCCCCCTATCTAAGAAATGGTCATGATTTAAGGTCATTAGTTCACGCCCGTCCTCTCAGGTACCGTGTGAGGTTGCCAAGCCTAATAGCGCTATCAACTAACACCCCGTTACCTCTCAGGTAACTATTCGGTATAAGATGGGACTTAAAATGATAGGAATGAGTGTATTATCTAACATTCCAGTTTTTACCCACAAGACGTATTCCTCTCAAGAATACCCAATTGATTTACCCAAAAACTTATCCCTCTCAGGGATACCCAATGACTGTCCTAACCATCGGGACGCATGCTTAAGAGAAATGAACTCACCTTAGTTTTGCTCGGTTTATGATTATGTACTTCTACACTTTAAATGTTAAATCCGTTACACGCGACCTAATGTATAGTAAACGTAAGTACACATATGTAGAGTCATGCAATGTCCTAGTGTTTCCAAACAACTCAAGGTTTAAGTGAACCAGGTTAATAAGCTGTCATATAATAGCACGCACGTAATAATATATCTTTATATCCACTAAAACATTTCTGCCATCAAACACATATTCACAACTGAAGGATTTACTCCCATTCCCAAACCCCACAGTTTCATGTTCTAAAATTACCAATTCACAAAATAATAATGTGCACCTAACATAAATGGATCCTCAATCAACAAACTGCATATACACACATATACAACTGATCGGCCCAGTTTGTAAAAAGGACTTCGGCCCACACATTCCTTGTTCCCTTTGGCATCACCAATTCACTATTTCATGGTTTCATAACTCAACGAACAACTTAATTACCTATTTCACAATTAATCTCTAGTACCTTATGCTAGTATATATATATACATCAGCCCACTGTGCCTATGGCCCAAGTGCAAAACGGCCCAAGGGAGTGTGTGACTCCCTTTTTGGAACACAACCCAATTTACAATTTTGTTGCCCCTTGATACAGATTGCATTCAAACAATACAACCCCTAATCGCACAGTTTCAGTAATTCTAACAGCCCATAACTTCACTACCTGATCATCATATAAATAGGAATTTAGTCAACCAATATCCCCATGCCAATACTTAATACTCAGGCATAACAACCCATCCTTTTAATGATATAAACTAATTAACCATTACTAACCATTGACTAAACCAATCTTGAAAACATTAAACGATATATATTCAAACTAAGATCAATACATAACAACCAACGAGTTTATTAATATCAGCATATAACAGCCTACGGGTTCGTTCTAAACATGTCAAGCAACGAGTTCGTTAATATCAATACATAACATACCAGCGGGTTCATAATATAATGTTACGTATTTAAGTTCACAGATCACGTATACCCTATTTAACACATACTCGCACAATAACTGCAACCGGAGAACTATGATAACAAGGAGGATGATTCATTAACCGGGGTGTGAGATGAGATCAAAAGAAAACTTCAATCAGAATAAAGAGTTGCCGCCGGTACAAGAAGGGACGAGAGAGAGGTGTTAGGGTTTGTAACTTGTGTGTGTTACGCAGCATTAGGAAGACCGCATGCAACATATATTAATTCGGTTGGGCTATTAATTCAGTTGGGTTTGCTTTGGGCTTCAAAGGTTTGGGCTGCTCTAATAGTTAGGACAACACAGGTGTGCGGCCCACTTAAAACAAACCGTTCATTTGCAAGACACTAAGGTGCGGCCCAATTATACATTTGACACTTAGATTGGCCCACTACACACGCACTCATACTCAACTGCGTTTTACATTAACAAGTTTATCAAAGTCACGAGTGTTTAACAAGTTTACTAAAGCAAAGAACGTGAAAGAGGAATAATGAGAAACCGGGATCACAAGACTGAAAGACACTAACCTTGAAAGTTCGGGTTGTCACATTTAGTCTTTAAATTCCCTTTCAATTTGATGGATTTTGTGATCTAGGGTTTGACCCCACTTTCTCCTCCTCTCCTGGTCGCACATCGACACCCACACACACTCAGTGTGTGTTTTTGGGTTTTAATTTCATTTTTAATTAAACATAATCTTTCCCCTTTTTTGACAACCTTGGCCCCTCTAGTTGTTTCTTGATTACAATTGTAGCAAATTCCTTCCTTTGGTTGTTTTGTTAGACATTTAACCAAGTTTAATAACTTAGTTATTATATTTATTTAATTAAACATGGTATCGTTCTAACGAATTTTAAATTCGTGTTTTGGGATGTTACAAGTCTACCCCCCTTAAAGGAGGTTTCATCCCCGAAACCTTCCTCATCCCTACTTGGCCAATTCTACTCCCAATCCATTCCTCTTTTCATTCATAGTGCTCATTACTTGCGACTTATATATATAGTGGTAGGATTCGCTTACAACCATAAGAGTATATCTTGTCCTCACCCTTGAAATCAGGCGTTAAACTTTCAGACATTTACCATTCATAGTGGGTCATACTATCCCTACCTCACTCATATACAAAGAAAATATTACATTCTGGGATTAGCCCCACGAATACTTATTGTGGTTTTAACTTGGCATTCTACCTTACCAACCTTTCTAGGCACTTTCTTTAACACATAATACCTTGGATCATCTACTGACTCAATTTTATTGACATTCATTTGAGTTTAACGTTACCACTGGATACTTATTATTAATCCATTGCTAACGTCATTCTTGGTTTCTTTTATACCCCCAATTTCTTACTAAAAAAAATTAATATTTCCTCTTAACGACCACAATTGTGGGTTGAAATTTCCTCCTAAATTGACCATTAAAGGTCATACATTACATATTATACCATACTTATTTTGTCGTTTGTTTATTAGTGTGTAGCATTCTATCTATCAATTCTTACTTATCAATCATGAGTTCAATATTTTACTGACCTCGTCTTCATTGCGTAAATCAATGATCCGTAAGCCGGGTCAATCCGTTTCTTCATAGCACCTTCCGTACCAGGTTTGATTTCATTCATTCATGTATTAAGTTCCCGCTCTTGAGCATCCTTTCATCAACTCTACTACTTTTATCACGCCAAGAATTTCACCATTCTCATCGGTAACATTAACGGTTAGCACATATCATTCAAATTTCTTCAAGTATGGCGTTTATCAAATTAACTTGTTTACATACTAGCCCCTTTCTAGATTCTTTTGAAACATTAGTTCGCTCGACCCATTCTTAATGGGTCAATACATGACCATTCCTTAGCATAACATTTTCATTAATTTGACCCGTTCACAACTGGTCAACACATGACCGTTTCTTAACATATCATTTTCATTCAGTTATTCAATTTATTCGGTGTTAATTCACCCATATTCTTCCATAAATCCTTAACTTACTAGGCATACTACATTATACATTTCATTGCTTACGTAGTACTCTCTCATGAGTTAGTTTTCAATATGTCTATGACGTAACTTTATTCAATACTCTTCTCAACTAATGTTTTTTTTTTGCTACTACAACTTTCGTCGGTTTTTGCTTGTTTAATAAACCGAACCTTTCATATTATTTTACTATTACTTGCTTTCTAGTTAATAATCTCAACTCCGTTTGGACTTATAGAAAGTCAGACTATTAATGCACTCTTATTTACGTTTTATTAATCAACTATGACTTACCCTTTACGTGTTCATTCATGCACTTACACATACATATGCATTTCGTTAGTCAAGCGATATGGTTATCCCGACAATGTTATTTTCATTGCCTACCCGATATGTTATACTTACTTAAGGATTTCAGTCTTTTCATTCTTACATATTACTTTCTTGTATTAGGTCTGTATTTGCCTACAAATATTACCTTTCTCTCATTCTTTGTATTCTTTTATGTTTGAATCCGTTAATGGATTCAAACCTTTCATTCCTTCGTGTTTGAATCCCTCTCTAGTCGAGCCATAAGCTCTTACCGAAAGCATAACCTTTCATACATACCTGGCGAAAGTCAAAACCACCGACTCATTATCCATACCTTGTGTTGGTTATTTCTTTCCCAATTGTGGCTAGGCATGCCCAATCATTACACTTACCTATAAGCATAAAACTTGTCAAAACAAAACATTAAATACAAGGTTCAAATGGCGATTACCATTTGACCCGCATGACTTATTCGTCCCTTTAACCATACTTGCATACAACATATTTGTATATATATATATATATATATGTTTAAGACATAACTTGGATAGTATCCGCTTTTTAAAGAATAATTTACTTACTTAATCTATAATTACTTACACATTTGAATCTTTCATTCTTATCATTCATTGTTACTTATTTGATTCGTACCTACTTACGAATTCAAACTTTTCATTTTATCATTCATTCCCTTCTATATTTCGAATTCGTCACGCAGTTTCTAACATTCATTCATACTTTTCATTCCTTCTTTGTTTTGAATCCGTCTCGCGGACTCTAACATATCATTCACTCTTTCATTCCTTCTTTGTTTCGAATCCGTCTCGTAGATTCTAACATATCATTCATTCTTTTCTTTCGTATTTGATGCTTTCAATTTCTTGAGAGCCTTACATTTCCTTTCACCCTCACGTCCACCTACTATCTAATTCTAATGAACATACCTGTAACAATTATCATGGCCTCACGAACGTCATATGTTTCTTGTGTACTTGCCAAGTACACAATCCACACACTAGTTTCGTGTCTTCGTGTAATCGTCACCTTATGTCCGAAGAATTAGGTTTCGACACGTGTAATATTTTCAAAGCTTCATTACTATACCATTTTTATCTTTCATTTAAAAATATCTTTTCCCTTGATAGTTTTCGCCATTACATGTACTTACATATTAAATTCTCGTACCTGGGACCAAATTATCTTATTACGTGCCTTGGTGTCGGTCCTAGACCGTACTCGCGGATCATCGCATCCAATAATTATGCTCACCTTACACATATCATACTGTTAGTTTCCTTCATATACATACTTTAATACATACTTACATTCGCTTTTACCTTTAGGCCTTGATCGAGTCTTGGATTGTACAGGGTTCCTTGTCACAAGAGCACACGGGTTTGAGTTCAAGTATCTACCTCCTCATACTTGATTTCTCTCAAACTAGGGCTCTGATACCAACTTGTAACGCCCTAACATGTAACAACTTGAAAACGACGTAGCGGAAATATGAGCCCAAAAATTTTCTTTCTTTATTAGCCATGTAACATACTCGAAGCTCATTACTGGAATAAATAATACTTTACTAAAAGATTTACAACATCCATTCTTTTCCAATCACATTAATTAAAAATATAAAGCTCCAATTGAGTGACCACTCTTCCCGTACAATCCTTGCTCTTGACTCGATCCCCAATCGCCCTATTCTTCATAATGATGTTATGTCCGCGTAACCTGCACTCACCACATACATACACATTATTAAGATTTGGTGACGTCGTTCCTAAGTTAAACACACTCAATCAAATAATGACTCCGTATTCCTTCTTTTTGTGCTAATCTTTTACAAATCAGCTGTGACAACTGTCAGATTTGCATGCATCCGTACGATTATTAGACGATGATTAATGCTTAATGACTGTGCTGAATTTCAATTAATTACCTAAACTGCTTTCTGATTATTACCATATACATACATGTGCATCATATATGGCTTAATGTCATGTCATCATTGCATGAAAACCTTATTGATTCAAATGATGCACGAAACACGGCTAGCACAACTATCAGACAAATCAGAAAAATGCTGACGGAGTTCAGTAAATAGACAGACAGTGTGTTAAGACACAGAATGAGCCAGAAACTAAGCATTACACTTGTATAGTGTGTAGGAAAGTAAGGATCACAAAACTGCCTTCCTAGAGATAGTTTAAGTGCCGGAAAGTGCCTAAAACTCACATAAACTGCAGAATTTTGCAGAAAATCAGCAAATTCAGCATTTCAACCCTCTAATATCAGGCAGAAATATTGTTAAATGGTCCTGAATGCTTTCCTAAGTGTCGGGAGTCAAAACTGTCATAAAAAGGTACGTAAAGCACACTAAACTGCAAAGTTTAGCACTTTAACGAACCAGTAACCAACCGAACAACCGGACACTACCCGAATCACCAAAGTTACACTAGAAGCACTGTTTTAACATTACCAAGCTAGTTATGGTCCCTGAACATCATAACACCTCATAAAAATATCAACTAACTAGAAATCCTAACTAATACTTACATTTCAATCTTAATGTAACAAGTTTAGTTTAAACCTATGTCTAGACCCCCCCCCCACCTAGTAAACGGCCAACATGGCCCCCACACACAGATTTTCTTTGAATTAAAAATTGGATTGTGTTGGCACTTTGGTGGCATATTATACAAGAGTTAAACACTTAAATTGGATTATAAATAAACATGCAAGACCATAACCTCCATTCTTCACACACTCAAAACACACACCACTTCTTCCTTCCCCCTTGGAGCTCTCGGCTGACCTCATCACCACATACAACCACCATCATTCATCCATTCTCATACATTCCAAGCTTGTACAAATGTGTTAGAGGTCACATAAAGGAGCTAGGAGCTTACGGAAGTTCAAGAACCTCTCTTATTTGCTTTTATCCACTTATTTTCTTCACTTGATCATCCCTAGCCTTGTGCTAGTGGTAAGAACCTTGATCTTGCTATTTTACTTCCATTTTAAGTGGTTAAAAGAAGAATCATAATCATAATCTTGAAGAACACTAAGAATCACAAGAAGTAAACTTGAACATAAACTTCAAATATGAAGAAATCTTGATGAATATGAGTTGTTATGCTTGATGATTGTTGATTGTTTGTGAAAATGATGTTGATCATCATATGATCTTGCTAGATCATGATTAAAAACATAATCTAGTAAGATGAGAGGATGAACATGTTAGAACTTAATGGATCATCCACACATAAAGCATGAACTTGAAAGAATAAAGTTGTTTCTTGAAAAATAATGATCAAAGTGAGTAGTCATACTTGTAGATCTAAAGATTTATGGATGATTTTTCAAAGAAACCAAGTTAAAAACACAAGATTTACTAAATCTTGGTTCTTACATAAACAAACCTTATCCTTGGTAGTTAAACAAGTGTAGAAACACTTGTGTAACAAGAAAAATTCATAAAGAAACATTTTTAGAAATGATGATCACAAGTTGTAAAGATCCATAATCTTTAAAAATGAAGTTTTTAAAGAACTAATCACACTTTAAAGGATAACAAGGCTTACTAAGAACACTAGTAAGTTCCTACAAATTTTTACAAAGATTCAAGTTCATAAAGTAGTAGATTATTAGTTGTTTTTGGCAAAGTTGGTAAGTAAAAGTTGTTATTGTTGATTGTGGATTGATTGTGTTGGTTTTTACAAAGAAAATGATATGCTTGAAAGCATGGAAACCTCCATTTTTAGGGGAAACTATGGCAAAATTTTCTAAAAATCTAAACACTTAGAAAAAAATTTCTAAACAAATATTTACAAGTGTATTTCAAACCATGAATCTTTCACATAAAGTTGCCATAAATTTTGTTACAAAATTTTAAATATTGGAGGTTGGTTTTTATAAATAAAAGTGACTAAATATGTATTTAGAAAATATATATTTAGATGACACCATGTGTGTCATTATTTGTATATTTTGTGTATTAGTTATATTATTTTAGGACATGAAATGATATAACACAACAAAATACCAAGAATTACCATCCAAAATATTACCAAAATTCCAAGGAATAAATGTACAAGTTATACACAAAATGTTGGTGAAACCAAACTATGGAATAAGACTTACAAAATATTCCGGAAATTTATTCACAAAGTATATTTTGGTAGATAATATTTTGGACACCAAGGAAACGAAAATATGATTTTTACAATTACTACAAGAATATATCATATTTTTGACAATGGAAAAATATATTATTTTTGGCAAGTATGAATATATATTTTTCTTGAAATTTTTAGAAGATATATTATTTTTAAGAAATATATATTTTCTTACATAAACATGAAGAACAATGTTTTTGGAGTGAAAGATATAATTTCTTAAATAAATATGAAATATATCATTTTTGAGAAAATGAGTTTATATATGTACTTTCTAAGTTAGACTTGAAAATATATCATTTTGGAACTTATATGAAAATACAAATATTTTTGCCAAAGGAAAATTATAAATAATATTTCTTAAAATATATATTTTGGCAATATATATTGGTGAACCTCTTATTCCGGAAAAATTAATACAAAATTAAGTATAAGAATACTTAATGAAAACAATAAAAATACGTATTCTCATACGTACAAATACACATCGGAATACGACCCTAATACATGGCAAAAATATACAAGTATAAGAATACGACTACAAGTACACCCATCCTTGGGAAGGATGTACAAGTATAAATACTTGGGAGGTATTAAGTCAAAATATATTATTTTAACAATTATTCCAAAATTTAATAAATATAATTTAAGTTAAAATATTAATTATTTTAACAAATAATTATATAACTTGGAATAATATCGAAGATACGAAGAAACGTAACTCAAAGACACTAATACTAAGTTAAGGCACGACCCGTTCGTCTAATAGACATTAGTACGTTGTAGGTAGTCGTGTTTTATCCGAAGAAGCTTGAGTTACGGTGGTCGAAGACGCAAGACTGTGAGTTCATGACCCCCTTTTCTTATAACTGTTTTTGTTTTATAACTTCGGGGGTGAAGTACATGTTACAAAATGTTTACAAACAATTACAATTGGTATGGTTAGCTGAGGAATGTACTGTTAGATCATGTGAATGGATAGGCGCACTCTTAAGACCATTAATCCTCGTAGTAGGACCAAGGGACATGAGTGATAGATCTATTTGGGTGTAGCGAGCCCACACCCATGTGGACCGGGGTTTGGCCCATGAGGTGACTATGTCTTCAAACTGAAGCCTGGTGCAAAATCTGCTAGGTTTGAGCCTTCCTACGCCATTGCACACATGTTAATGGCCTTGCAAACCATTAATGATATGTTTCATTATTTGCTTTCATACCGGGTTTACAAATACATACATACTTACTTTTGATGATTACAAAGTTTATTCGAGCTCACACACTAAACACATGAACTCGCTCAACTTTTGTTGATGTTTTCAAACTACATGTATTTCAGGAAGTTAAGTATGGATCTGGCAGGCGTTGAAGTTTTCAAGTGTTGTTTGGAATAAAAGATGTCATCCAGTGTCGAATGGTTTGGAGTGTGTATCCTATCCTGGATAGGGTATATATTTCAATGCCTAGTTTTCATTAGTGTCTCTTGTGAAGTCCTTATGGAACTTAAAATTTGTTGGTAATGTATTTTGAACCTGAAGTCTGTGGTTTGGGAATTAAAACAATGTAGCATGTAATGTTTTCTAAACTATCTATGGATGAACATCTTTGATTTTTTCATTTAGTTGTTTGTTATGGTTGAATGCAATGATATTAAGCAAGTCACACATAATCACGCTTCCGCAAAAGTCAGGGTGTGCATCAGCTTTGCATGTACAATCATGGATTCCAATTCCTTGAACCTTCTCATGGTCCTTTATAATGTACCTACGTTCTCATTTCATACTCAATACAAATCATTAGCAAGTGTTAATACTCAAATTGTAATGAAACCTTTCTTACATACATTCATAGCAACTTACATTCATACACGCGCACATACCTACGTGCTCTTGCTTACCACTTTTAATTACTTAAACGCATATACCTTTACATAATCACGACTTACATGATTTAAATTCTATACTTAGCATCCTACATATCCATTCATTCTTAGGCTCGATTACTTATAAAATTCCTTCATTAACACGAAAGGAAAGTCCATACTTTCGTTATCCGGAGGCTCATAACATCACTTGTGTTCTAGACCGGCTTTAAAATAAATTATGGGACATTGGAAATCATTAAAACATCGAGTCTGGATGCGAAATCAAACAAGAAATGGTTTTGATAACTTAATAATGCATAGAAACAAGTTTCATGAGTCAAAACAACAAAATTCAAACAAATTTCGGAAATTTAGGGCGTCGCCGTACGCGACGGGTATAAGAGGTGGGCATCGCGCGATGCCAAGCCCCTTTTTCGACAGAAACTCATTTTTCTTGAGCTGCAGATTCCAAGCTCAAAATACTCAAAAATAAAAAAACGTAAAACTTGCATAACTTTCGATTTACCTATCCGTTTTACGATCCGTTTCTTCCTACGTGATCGTAATTTAATTCTCCATTATAGGGAGTTAAAATTCCACATTCAAACTAAATGGAATTCTAAATTTTTAAGCATTCGACTTACAAATCAAGTTCATCATTTTGACCCGTTCATGTTTTCATCAAACACTTATTTATTCTAACACAAAACTTACAAGATCATTATAACTATAATACTTTTACATTATTCGGAGTTTCACTACTTAAAGTTTACACACCCGATACCCGGTGTGCGTTAAACTTATTCTTTTCATTCAATTCTAACGAAATCAACTTTGTTAATAAAATTTCCATTCACGAAATTGTTTATCCATTAGTCATAACTCACGGCCAAGTCTTTTGACTATTAATCCGAGTCTCCGTTTCTCAATTAACGTACTTATGAACAATTTTACCCATTACCCGGTTATAATTCCGTAGCCATTACTTTGGCATTACCCCGTTGTCTCAACAAGACCACATTTTGACCCGATCGGACTACTAAGCTAAAATCATCGTTTTCATGCAACCAAAACACATCTCAACATAACTACTAACAATTATCAATATCATTCCAATAATTTCATTTACTACTAAAGAGGAAGTCCGGGAATTTACTTACCTTACGCATCCATATTCGCTTTTGTTTCCTCATGTCCTCATGACCCCTTAGCCCTTTATGCTTCCATCTATCTCGACATGATCCCTATACTTTCATTTCGTTGCATCCATATTCTTGTTAGCATATAAAATTATACATATGAATGATCATGTCAATTTACATTTCACATTCGGCTTCATTAATATTTCAATTAGCATATGGTACTACCTTCTAATGCGAGTTTCTTACTAAATCATTTCATCAAACTAATTTGCCACGTGTACTCCGTGTAAAACACATTCTTTATGCTAATCTATTACAAATTACATCATTATCACATTCTACATATAGTATCCATCATGTGCATACAATTCCTACTATTTTTGGTCACTTGGACATTTTATCAAACACTTAGTGTGCATACAACATGCAAAGCTCAATGTACAAGTATGTTATTGCATAATCTTCCTAATTCATAGCATTGATCATCAAATTCAACTAGGATCATATAACTTTCATACTATATTCAAATTAACTAAAATCACTCATTACATACAACATCATTATCAACAATACACAACTATTGAACATGAATGATCATCTTTATCATCATCTTCACTACTACTACTACTACTACTACTACTACTACTACTACTACTACTACTACTACTACTACTACTACTACTACTACTACTACTACTACTACTACTACTACTACTACTACAAGTGGGTTTTACCCAGATCATCATCATAGTCAAAATTAAACATACTTTATCATCTACACATTCATCATAACTAGCATCCATGTTTAATCTTACACTATATTCTCGGATTACACAAAACCCACTTAATCAAACGTCATCAAAACACCAAATTCGACTTACTTGATGTTAGAAACACTTAGGTAATAGACTTTCTTGGTTCATGCATTCGTTTAGTCCTTAAATTTCCTTTCAATTTGATGGATTTTGTGATCTAGGGTTTGACCCCCCTTTCTCCTCCTCTCCTGGTCGCACATCGACACCCACACACACTCAGTGTGTGTTTTTGGGTTTTAATTTCATTTTTAATTAAACATAAACTTTCCCCTTTTTTGACAACCTTGGCCCCTCTAGTTGTTACCTTATTACAATTGCAGCAAATTCCTTCCTTTGGTTGTTTTGTTAGACATTTAACCAAGTTTAATAACTTAGTTATTATTTTTATTTAATTAAACATGGTATCGTTCTAACGAATTTTAAATTCTCATTTAGGGATGTTACAATCCGCCAGTGTGAAGAACGAACCATCACCAGCAACATCCAAGGGGGAGTTTGTTAATGAATTTTTGTACGGATGTGGCTCGGTTCGATTCGGTTCTGTTCGGTTCAAGACCGAAGTTGATGACATTCTTCCGTCGTGCGACCCGGAGAACGACACGCTACGAATGACGAAGAAACGAGAACAACATGATTGGATGACGATGACATCATCATCATCATGATGTCATCATCTCACATGTTATAATTGAAAACTTCTATATCGATTTGTACATCAAAGTTTGTATATCGATATATTCTTATATATCGATATGTAACTGTATGTATCGATATGCATGCATGTATATCGATAGGTATATGCATATATCGATAGGAATCAAAGGATTATCATGTTATATCGATGTGTGTCTTATATTTCGATGTATATTGATGAGAGTCCAGTGTGTCGATGTAATACATCTCCTGGTTTGTGTATAAATACTAGTAGATGTCTCTGTTTAAAAGAGAGAGCTTGCAAGAGCTAGAGAGGGTGTGTAGTGAGAGAGAGTTCCGGTGAGTGCTTTGTATTTGTCGAATATTGTACCGAAACTCTGTCGAAATCAATATATAGAACCCTTAATCGTTGATATCTTTGTGTATTGTTCATTCTCTCGATCGGTTTGTGTCTGTCACACCCCGATATTTCCACATATTACCGGTGGGCCCGGTGGGGTATCGTGACGTAGTTGATATCATCATGGTCAAACACACAGAGAATAGCACAGCGGAAGTATTGGAATATAAAATATTATTACAAACTCAAATGTCTGAAAATATCAAAGTATTTATTATAGACGAGTCTGTAATATCAAATCCACAGGAGGATCATTACAAAATGTTTAAAATGAAGCTTAGCAGACTTTATGGCATCTTTAAGGATTTGCAAGATCCTCTTTTTCGACACCGAGCAACTCCCAGCCTATTACGAGTAGTACCTGCCACTTAGCCTTTTGAAAATACGTCAGTTTTCACTGGTAAATACAATTTAACCGACTCATTTGAAAAGAGTTTAGGAAAATTGATTTAAGTGCACAAGGCACAAAACCTTTTATAATTTGGGACAATTCTTAATAAAATCTTGTATACTGAATTACATGTTTACCGTACATCTGGGGCCCAGTACAGAGACTGAGACATGATTAAACGACACACCACATTTAAAACCCATGAAGGAGTTATCCCCAACTTGTGGGTAATTAATAATTTATTATTGGCATCTTTTCGGTGTATGCCTACACCCTGCGCATAATTCGTGGCCATTTACAAATGAATGAGCCAAGTATATATCCAGGACATGGTCGTTAACCCCCAATGTTTAAGTCATCAACAGAACAGTATCAAAACAGGTTTTGTGGATTTACTAGCCACAATCTGGCATTTGAATGATCCACACCCGACCAAGCGGTATTAATCTACCGTATCCCAAGCCCGTATAAGGGAAAATAAGTTAAAAGTATTTACCTGAGCTAATACTTGATTCACAGCAAAATAACTCAGTCGTATCCAATCTATCTAAATGCAGGTAGCTTTTACCGGGTGGCTCTAGTCTGGATTGATGGTAATATATAACCAATTCAGAATGCTAACGGTCTTCATTTAAGTCATAGACTTAAACCGGCTAGCCTAAAGTATCTAAAGCGGTACGACACGCTTAGATCTAGCGATGACCGGAATAGAATGTTATTTAGACCCAACAAGTTTGGATACTTGTATAATATGGGTATACTAAACACATTCCGGATTTTGAGATAAAAACGATAAGGTTAAACCCGTTTCGGCAAACATACGTAAACTAGTTACATAAACCGATCCGAACGCGTAGAATGCGTAATGGGTAACCAAATGAATTATATACAAGTTCCATATGTTATTATGCTTAGAATATGTCAATACATCAGTAGGATGTCAACATATATGCCCAAAAAGTATTTAAAACCATTTTAAGTCCCGTAAGGGCATTTTGGTAATTTTAATACTTATAAAAGAGATTTTATGACAAACTGTAGTTCTGGTCCTTTCTAATCAGTAAAAATATTTAATTTATCTCATTACATCAGTAAGATATCATACATATGTGAGGTTTACCATTTATGGCCAAACTATGCCCCGAAAGGGTATTTTGGTCATTTCACATATGCTTTTACGGGCATTTTTGGAAGTCTAAGTTCACGACTTATGCCTACTGAAATAATATTAAAATTTGTTTAAAAATCAGTAGGTAACAAGTCTTAGGTGTTAATTATGGTTTAAAAACCATACTATGCACCTAAATAGCGTAAAAATCGCTAATTGACGATAATTAAGGGGTTTTATGGAAATCTGAGATGTTGATCAGTTTTGAATGCTCAAAATAATTTATTTAATATATGAAATCAGTAGGAAAAGGTTTGGCATTCAAATCATTTGTAAATCTCATCTTATGCATGAAAAGGGTATTATCGTCATTTACCGAATAATACAAGAACTCTATGACATGATCAGTTTATAATCTGATCAATAACTCCAACAATCCCTAAAAATAATATCTTAACAGTAGGTAATGAGTTTTGGGTCAAAATCCAAGTTTAAACATGCTTTATACAAGATATCGCAATTTACTTAGTTAAAAGCTTCTAATTACGATATCGAGCATAACTCCTATTTGGGACCAAGAACTGATGTCAAATTTTCGGGACACGCTTATATATCAGTAACAAAGGTTTTTGTCCTCTCACATTTCTAAAAATCTCATTCTTATGTCAAAAGGGCAAAATGGGCGTTTATAAGCATAATAGCGGAATCTAGCGTATAATTCAAACCACAAGGAACCATGCAATATAACTCCAGAGGATTATACTACTGAATAATATGGTCCTAATGGAAGCTTAAAACATGGAAGAATCAAGCTTAATCGGGCCAGAACTGAAAAGTCAAAGCAAAGTCAAGCTTTTGCGACTTTCGGTTGCGAACCGACCCTAAACTTAGAATTGTCGAGTTGGACCAGCTTAGACATGTTTTAATAATCATTACCAAGTTATTAGAGTGTTAAAATATAATTTATAACCTCTGCATCTATGGTTTAATTAATATGCACAAATCTGCCAAGTTTGACTTTTTACCTAAATGGTTTGACCCGACAATTAACTAAGCAAACGAAGGAATTAGGAGGTGCCCTTTCAGGGGTTAACCACCTACCTAACTATGGTCTCATACCCACTTTTAATTTGGTTAGTGGGTGGACCATGAGAGTCTAATCCGAAAGTCAAAGTTATTACATGATAACTTGACTTTTCGGTTATTAAAATATAAATCTGAACTATAAGGTGGGCTAGGACACTTACAAATGGTCCATGCTATCTTTTCTACAAGAATACAAGTCCCATTCAGATCCTAAAGCTCCAGATTTGAGAGAAGCAAAGAAGGAATGAAAATGTGCAAATGAATTGGATGGGTTCTTGGCCTATTTATAGTTTTTGGGGTGATTCTAGGATCAAGACATGTGTTGTGAAGGTTCCTAGGATGATAGCAGGTGGCAACACAGCTGTAACCAAGTCGTTGAAGCCCAAGGTCACGTTTTTAATTGGTTAGAAATGAGTAGAGTAGTCCCCAAGCAAAACAGAAATAAAAAAAATATAATTCTGCAGATGCAGGCCACGCGGCCCGCGTAGGGTGTGGTCCAGACTCACGCGGCCCGCCTGGGCTCTGGTCCAGAAAAATAAGTTTGGCAGATATGCGGTTCAGGTCCCTGCGCTTGCTAATTGCCATATTTGACACATCTAAGGCCCGCCAAGCCATTTTTAAGGCTCTACACGGTCACTAATGGTCAGACGACTCACAATATGTCCGGAAGTATCTCAGATGTCGGTTCGTTTTGTCGTATGGTCACGTTATGCGTTTAATTACGACGAAACACGAACGGACGCTAAAAATGGTCCAAAACACGCGACGAGTGGAATTTTATCATGCGACACACTAAAATAAAATATTTTAGTGCTTACATAAATTTTTGGGTGTCCGGGGATATTCAGAATGTGAGATATGCGCGAAAGTGCAAACTTGTGCACTTTTTGACACTTTTAGTCCCTACATGACATAAAAGTTTATTTTTTCGCACCAAGCACCTCTAAGCCTATATCTAAGCTATATAAAGGATAAATAGGGTATGATTAACTCATGGGCATATTCCGGAAGGTCCGTTATCAAACGATTCGACCTACTTTTGTGGTTTGACGCAATTAGTCCCTTAATTGCGCAAAGTAGCGCGAAAAGCCGTTTAATGATATCCAAGCCTTCTATAGCCCATAATGGGCATCCCTGAATGTATGTACAATTATTAGAACGCCCCGGTTCGCTTAAAAGGTCCCCGAGAGGCGTAGATTCAAAAGTTGACGCTTTTGGTCCCTCTAATGCGCAAACTTGCGCATATCATCGTTTAATAGCATCGAAGCCTTATCTAATCCATGTTAGGCATTCTTAAGAGTATTATAATACATCATGATGCTTCGGGTTTGATAAAAGGTCATTCAGAGGTAAGAATTAACATGTTGACACTTTTAACCCTTCATCGCGTAACTTTCAAACAATTACGCAAACGGCTCCTCTTGTCCAGCAAGTGGCTCGTCTGAGAATACGGACATCGTATAAGGTCACTCAGAGGCCTATTTTAGGCATGTTGACACTTTCAGTCCTTCTATATTCATAGTTTTCGATTTTGACGAAATTAGTCCCTCATAGTCAACATTTGACTTTATTAGGGTTCACTACACGTGTCAACACATCATTGGACACGATTTTTACGAGGTGTTACATCCTCACCCCCTTAAAAGAAATCTCGACCCCGAGATTTGCTCAAAAAGATGGAAGTACTTTCTGTCGTAAACTGAACTTAACTTCCACAGTCATTTAGGGACTTTTGTGGGTATTCCAATTGACCTATCCAATAGGTGCATGCTCCTTTTCGGAGTTTCTTAACCTGTCGATCCTTGATCGATATAGGTCTTTCCATAAACCTCAGGCTTTCATCAATCTATACGTCTTCATGAGACATTTCTAGCGATTTATCAGCTAGGCATTTCTTTAAGTTAGAAATGTGGAACACATCGTGAATTCCACTGAGCTCCTTAGGAAAGTTTAGCTTATGAGTTATACTGCCGTCACATTCGATGATCTCGAATGATTTATATATCCAAGGCTTAACTTGCTCTATATACCGAAACATATTGTACTCTTTCATATTTGATATTTTCGAGAGAGCCTTGTTCCCCATTGGGAACTTTAAGAGATTTGCGCCTCTTGTTCGCATTGCTCTTCTGGCAATTATTGGCAGTTTTTAGATGATTACGGATCCATAATATCCTATCGATCATCTTTATGATAAATCTCAGATCCTGATAATTGGGCTTTTTCCAATTTCCTACCCAGCAAATGGGCGTTGGCTATTTCTCCCAAACAAGGTCTCCAAAGGAGCAGCCTTGATGCTTATATAACGCTTTTGGTTAAAAGAACTTATTCAGGGTGAGATAGTTATTCCAGCTACTACCTGAATCAGTCTTAAGGAATTAATTACCCTCATGGTTAGTCGAACCAATCGACGATCCTGGGCATCTAATAACGGTTCTTAATCGTTTCTTAGCTAAGTTGCAGTAACCAATGCACAAGGGTATTGCATTGTGCTTTCCTTTATCAACAATAATAGTCGGGGCTCCTAGACAACAAGCTAGGCTGTACAAGCCTTTCTTTATAACTCATCTGGTTAGCCTCAGTTCTTCCATTTCTGTTGATGCTAACCGATATGGAGCTTCTGTAACAGATACAGTTCCTAATAGGATGTCAATCCTAACTTCACTTTGTTCCTCAGGGGGTATAACAAGGTAGTTCTACTGAGAAGGAAACAAGTTATCTAACTATGATAGAGGTAGCTTCAATCCTTGACCTTGGTCCACTTACTGACTATTGTGCCATACAGATGACTCATCTGCTTTACGAGTGCACGAACGCCTTAAGTAGAGACGCCTACTTAGGCATTTTCTATTATGGATATCTCCCTTGAATACCACTAGCTGACTTTAGTACAATATGACCATTGGTTTATCTTGGTGGCCCCATGCATTAAACTTCCATACTGATCAGGCATGGACATAATCTATGGGACGCATTGGGATATGCCAATCCTCACATGGCGCTTTTGTCAAGCATAGTTGGCACTCGTAGTTGATATAAATCAACGAGAAAAGAAAATAATTAAAATAACATATATTGTCGTACTCTATTCAAAGAAAGAGTACTCTTAGATTATACAGAAAGATTATTGTCGATAATAGGAGAATCGGTCTCTCAGGTTTCATTGGTAAGTTCTACCTGACTAAGAATCTGGAGTTCTTATGAATACCATCATAAGTTTGCTAAGCTTTTGGTCTATGAAAGACTTATTATTGCCTGTATTTAAAACAGGATACTTGGCAGAAATTATTATTGTCCAAATGATAAGAAAAGTACTGGATAACATCATGTACTCTCTCTTGACATTCATCAGGTGAGTTTAGGCATTTCCTTTCTTAGCCTTTCCAGACTTAGCTGCGCCTCTTTGGCAGCTTTATGGCATTTAGTTCTAATATGGCCTTTCTCACCACAGTCGTAACAGACTGTATTCTTTTTGTCCCTACATTCATGGGACTGATGACCAGTTTCTTTGCAAATGCACACTGCTTTGGTCTTTGATCTATTTGACACTGTCCTCAGTGTCTTTTATAGCAATTCTTACATACAGGCTTCTTGCTGAACTTATAATAGTTCTTATTAAGCCCGTAATTTGCTCTTTTTCTTCGATTTCTGGGAGTTATCCTCCTCCCTTATTCATCCTTCACATTCGAACAAACTCTTTTCATGAGCAATTCATTGAGGTTTTGAATGAAATTCAGAGCGAGAAGCATTCGGCTCTTTGAATTGTTTCATGACCTTTTCCATGGCCTTTGAAACTGCTGCGTCAATCGCAGTTTGGAGATTAACTCTATAAATATTGAGGTTTATGTTGTAGCATCATTTGCTTTTGTCGCCTTAATAGCATCGCAATTGCTATTCACCTCATTTGAGTTCGCCATACTCTAAATTTGGTACTAATCACCACATTAAGCAATTGCTAGTCATCATCCTGATGACCTGACATAGATCAGCCACGGCATCCATAAACCGTATAGGCTATTGTTTTCCAAACATTCCTAATGAATGTTATTTGAATGTATATCCATTACATTTAGCCTAGGTCACCAAAGGACCATTAATGGCACTTAAGGTTTAGAGCGAGTCCATTACCTGTTCGACAGAGGATCATAATGTCACTACTGTCTTTGTTACAAGGACAATTATGAATAGCTCGAAGGCTAGCCTCACATGACCTTTATTATAATTATATTCATATATGGTATAAAGGCCCGTCGCGAAGGACGTAAATTATATGACATAAAGCCTAGCCATGAACGACATGAAGGATTATATAGCACGAAGGCCTTGTCGCAAAGGACATTTAGATATGGCTCAAAGGTAAACTAATTGACATCACTAATGGATGTTCATATATCATCATTGCATTTGATGATATTAGTCATGATTACACTAAACATATAGACTGTTAGTGTTGGGTATAACTCACCACTTTGGATAGGGGATTATGAGGATCACCACTATCTTTGTCTTATTGACAATAGAGTAAAGTGTAGCCCGTAGGCATTCCATCACAAGGGATGTTAATATTATGATTATCATATTAATGATACTAGTCAGGATCGCAATGATCATACAGTCTATGGGATTTGAGCACGGCTCACCCCCTTGGGCAAAGAATCACAAAAGATTACAATTGCCTAGTCTCAGATGGACTATATAATATAACCCTTAAGCAAAACATCATTAAGGATGTTGGATTTAATCATCGCATTGATGATTTTAGTCATGATCGCATTGACCACGTAGACTATTAGGCTTGAGCACAGCTCATTACCTTGGACAGGGGATCATAAAGATCACAATGTCAATGTCATAGAGACATCCTCATATAGCACAAGGCTTGTCTCGAAGGGCAGTTAGATGGCACAAAAGGCCTTGCCACAAGGATAATTAAAATATAATCAATGATCTCTTGGATCAGTGATCTTTAAGGGTCGAACATAGTTCATCGCCTTTTGACAAGAAGTTTATAAAATAAAACTATCACTGTCATGAATACATCTTCGCCCAATGGCATACATCTTAATTGGATGTTTTGATGTATACATCATACTGTTGTTTAATAGCCATGATTCGTATTGATCATATAGGCTATGAAGGTGGCTTGGAAAAGTCCAAGTACTTTTGGAAGCTAGTGTGGTCTCTCAAGTCACACAGCCAGGAATGTTAACATGTTCTTAGATGTTAACAAGGATTAATTATCTTAAGAGGGTTTTACCATCACAGCCATGTTCATAGACATATAGGCTAGGTTATACCATTAAGAGGATCTTTTGAAATTTTTCAGCTGATCGATAAAGTTCGATTAAAATTCAGACTATTGATGGATAAAAGGACGAAATGAATACCTACATAAAATTTTCCAAACTTCCTAGATTATTAGGAATTTACAATAGTGCCTTAAACAGGACTTTTAGTAATATATTTGCCCCCAGAGGACTTAAAGAAAAATATAAGTCCGTATGAGGACTATAAAATATTTACAAATCCAAATATGGATTATAATGAAATATTAATGTCCTCAAAAGGGACTAATTTAAAATAGCATATCCCCAAAGGGATCTTAATGAAATAACATGTCCATAAAAGGACTATATTGGTACATCGTGCACACAAAAGGGCTTTGCTGTACAGGTGTCCTCACAGGGACTTTTAAATAACCCTAGTCCACACAGAGACCAAATGGGAAATATAAGTCTGAAAAGGGACTTTATAATACGCCCGTATAGGGACTTTTATTATATAACATGTCCATGAAGGGACGTCAATATACAATTGCCCTCGAAGGGACTTTATGATGAAATAATATGTCCACGAAAGGACTATGATGAATTATTATGTCCGTCAGGGGACTCTGATAAAATAATATGTCTATGAAAAGACTTTTAATGAAATACTATGTCCATGAAAGGACTATGAAGGAATATAATGTCCATAAGAGGACTATATCGAGATATCAAGTCCAGGAGAGGACTAAATAGCAAATGCCCATATAGGGTCTTTAGTCGAAGGTATGTCCACACAGGGACTAAATAAAAGAGACGGGTCCTTTTAAGGACTTAAAAGACAAGGAATATTATGAAAGAATGATTATCTAATGTCGTCCTTGCTTCATTCCGATTGTCTCTCTTCTTTGTTTACCATATACGATAGAGACACGGAAGACCTCAGTGAATAAGGTAAGTATTCCAATCAGGATCCGTTATTGAAGTAGAATTCAAGGATTCAATGGTTAAGGAATGATATGGATCACGGATTGGGTTTTGACTGATATAATCCAAGTCTGGGATTCCAAACTTGAAAGTAAGAAACAAGGGTCATTGGCAAAAATGGGAGTCTCAGGGACCACCTGGTATGGACTCCACTGGTACAGACTTGAAAATTTGAGCCTCAGGGACCTCTGGTATGGACTCTGAAGTCTGATTCCAAATCAAATGGGTTTGGTTTTGGGAATGAATCCATAAAGATCTTCCTCCAAACCGGTCGCACGCTTATTCTAGCCGTATGGTGAAGCTTGGTATTCCTTGGCTTCGGATGAGGAAAATCTCTATTCAACGGCTTCCTTGCTTGGCGACTTATTTAAAATACACAAAATCGAAAACAATGTTTACTTAATAGGGATGAGAGCATTCCTATATTAAGTCTAGACTCAAAAGGTCTAAGGAATATGCTAGTGTGTCATTGAGATTAAACACAAAAGACTAGTGTTTAATTCACTCAATGTTGGCTCTGATACCAACCTGTCACACCCCGATATTTCCACATATCACCGGTGGGCCCGGTGGGGTATCGTGACGTAGTTGATATCATCATGGTCAAACACACACAGAATAGCACAGCGGAAGTCTTGGAATATAAAATATTATTACAAACTCAAATGTCTGAAAATATCAAAGTATTTATTATAGACGAGTCTGTAATATCAAATCCACAGGAGGATCATTACAAAATGTTTAAAATGAAGCTTAGCAGACTTTATGGCATCTTTAAGGAATTGCAAGATCCTCTTTTTCGACACCGAGCAACTCCCAGCCTATTACGAGTAGTACCTGCCACTTAGCCTTTTGAAAATACGTCAGTTTTCACTGGTAAATACAATTTAACCGACTCATTTGAAAAGAGTTTAGGAAAATTGATTTAAGTGCACAACGCACAAAACCTTTTATAACTTGGGACAATTCTTAATAAAATCTTGTATACTGAATTACATGTTTACCGTACATCTGGGGCCCAGTACAGAGACTGAGACATGATTAAACGACACACCACATTTAAAACCCATGAAGGAGTTATCCCCAACTTGTGGGTAATTAATAATTTATTATTGGCATCTTTTCGGTGTATGCCTACACCCTGCGCATAAGTCGTGGCCATTTACAAATGAATGAGCAAGGATATATCCAGGACATGGTCGTTAACCCCCAATGTTTAAGTCATCAACAGAACAGTATCAAAACAGGTTTTGTGGATTTACTAGCCACAATCCAGCATTTGAATGATCCACACCCGACCAAGCGGTATTAATCTACCGTATCCCAAGCCCGTATAAGGGAAAATAAGTTAAAAGTATTTACCTGAGCTAATACTTGATTCACAGCAAAATAACTCAGTCGTATCCAATCTATCTAAATGCAGGTAGCTTTTACCGGGTGGCTCTAGTCTGGAGTGATGGTAATATATAACCAATTCAGAATGCTAACGGTCTTCATTTAAGTCGTAGACTTAAACCGGCTAGCTTAAAGTATCTAAAGCGGTACGACACGCTTAGATCTAGAGATGACCGGAATAGAATGTTATTTAGACCCAACAAGTTTGGATACTTGTATAATATGGGTATACTAAACACATTCCGGATTTTGAGATAAAAACGATAAGGTTAAACCCGTTTCGGCAAACATACGTAAACTAGTTACATAAACCGATCCGAACGCGTAGAATGCGTAACGGGTAACCAAATGAATTATATACAAGTTCCATATGTTATTATGCTTAGAATATGTCAATACATCAGTAGGATGTCAACATATATGCCCAAAAAGTATTTAAAACCATTTTAAGTCCCGTAAGGGCATTTTGGTAATTTTAATACTTATAAAAGAGATTTTATGACAAACTGTAGTTCTGGTCCTTTCTAATCAGTAAAAATATTTAATTTATCTCATTACATCAGTAAGATATCATACATATGTGAGGTTTACCATTTATGGCCAAACTATGCCCCGAAAGGGTATTTTGGTCATTTCACATATGCTTTTACGGGCATTTTTGGAAGTCTGAGTTCACGACTTATGCCTACTGAAATAATATTAAAATTTGTTTAAAAATCAGTAGGTAACAAGTCTTAGGTGTTAATTATGGTTTAAAAACCATACTATGCACCTAAATAGCGTAAAAATCGCTAATTGACGATAATTAAGGGGTTTTATGGAAATCTGAGATGTTGATCAGTTTTGAATGCTCAAAATAATTTATTTAATATATGAAATCAGTAAGAAAAGGTTTGGCATTCAAATCATTTGTAAATCTCATCTTATGTATGAAAAGGGTATTATCGTCATTTACCGAATAATACAAGAACTCTATGACATGATCAGTTTATAATCTGATCAATAACTCCAAAAATACCTAAAAATAATATCTTAACAGTAGGTAATGAGTTTTGGGTCAAAATCCAAGTTTAAACATGCTTTATACAAGATATCGCAATTTACTTAGTTAAAAGCTTCTAATTACGATATCGAGCATAACTCCTATTTGGGACCAAGAACTGATGTCAAATTTTCGGGACACGCTTATATATCAGTAACAAAGGTTTTTGTCCTCTCACATTTCTAAAAATCTCATTCTTATGTCAAAAGGGCAAAATGGGCGTTTATAAGCATAATAGCGGAATCTAGCGTATAATTCAAACCACAAGGAACCATGCAATATAACTCCAGAGGGTTATACTACTGAATAATATGGTCCTAATGGAAGCTTAAAACATGGAAGAATCAAGCTTAATCGGGCCAGAACTGAAAAGTCAACGCAAAGTCAAGCTTTTGCGACTTTCGGTTGCGAACCGACCCTAAACTTAGAATTGTCGAGTTGGACCAGCTTAGACATGTTTTAATAATCATTACCAAGTTATTATAGTGTTAAAATATAATTTATAACCTCTGCATCTATGGTTTAATTAATATTCACAAATCTGCCAAGTTTGACTTTTTACCTAAATGGTTTGACCCGACAATTAACTAAGCAAACGAAGGAATTAGGAGGTGCCCTTTCAGGGGTTAACCACCTACCTAACTATGGTCTCATACCCACTTTTAATTTGGTTAGTGGCTGGACCATGAGAGTCTAATCCGAAAGTCAAAGTTATTACATGATAACTTGACTTTTCGGTTATTAAAATATAAATCTGAACTATAAGGTGGGCTAGGACACTTACAAATGGTCCATGCTATCTTTTCTACAAGAATACAAGTCCCATTCAGATCTTAAAGCTCCAGATTTGAGAGAAGCAAAGAAGGAATGAAAATGTGCAAATGAATTGGATGGGTTCTTGGCCTATTTATAGTTTTTGGGGTGATTCTAGGATCAAGACATGTGTTGTGAAGGTTCCTAGGATGATAGCAGGTGGCAACACAGCTGTAACCAAGTCCTTGAAGCCCAAGGTCACGTTTTTAATTGGTTAGAAATGAGTAGAGTAGTCCCCAAGCAAAACAGAAATAAAAAAATATAATTCTGCAGATGCAGGCCACGCGGCCCGCGTAGGGTGTGGTCCAGACTCACACGGCCCGCCTGGGCTCTGGTCCAGAAACATAAGTTTGGCAGATATGCGGTTCAGGTCCCTGCGCTTGCTAATTGCCATATTTGACACATCTAAGGCCCGCCAAGCCATTTTTAAGGCTCTACACGGTCACTAATGGTCAGACGACTCACAATATGTCCGGAAGTATCTCAGATGTCGGTTCGTTTGGTCGTATGGTCACGTTATGCGTTTAATTACGACGAAACACGAACGGACGCTAAAAATGGTCCAAAACACGCGATGAGTGGAATTTTATCATGCGACACACTAAAATAAAATATTTTAGTGCTTACATAAATTTTTGGGTGTCCGGGGATATTCAGAATGTGAGATATGCGCGGAAGTGCAAACTTGTGCACTTTTTGACACTTTTAGTCCCTACATGACATAAAAGTTTATTTTTGCGCACCAAGCACCTCTAAGCCTATATCTAAGCTATATAAAGGATAAATAGGGTATGATTAACTCATGGGCATATTCCGGAAGGTCCGTTATCAAACGATTCGACCTACTTTTGTGGTTTGACGCAATTAGTCCCTTAATTGCGCAAAGTAGCGCGAAAAGCCGTTTAATGATATCCAAGCCTTCTATAGCCCATAATGGGCATCCCCGAATGTATGTCCAATTATTAGAACGCCCCGGTTCGCTTAAAAGGTCCCCGAGAGGCGTAGATTCAAAAGTTGACGCTTTTGGTCCCTCTAATGCGCAAACTTGCGCATATCATCGTTTAATAGCATCGAAGCCTTATCTAATCCATGTTAGGCATTCTTAAGAGTATTATAATACATAATGATGCTTCGGGTTTGTTAAAAGGTCATTCAGAGGTAAGAATTAACATGTTGACACTTTTAACCCTTTATCGCGTAACTTTCAAACAATTACGCAAACGGCTCCTCTTGTCCAGCAAGTGGCTCGTCTGAGAATACGGACATCGTATAAGGTCACTCAGAGGCCTAGTTTAGGCATGTTGACACTTTCAGTCCTTCTATATTCATAGTTTTCGATTTTGGCGAAATTAGTCCCTCATAGTCAACATTTGACTTTATTAGGGTTCACTACACGTGTCAACACATCATTGGACACGATTTTTACGAGGTGTTACAGTGTCGTAGCCTGGATTCCGCACTCACTACGACATCCGAAACAAGAAATCATCGTAGTCCAACGATCCGCATCGGGACCTACATTAATCTTGGACAATTGCCACCGGATCAGATTTGGCACCAATAACTGAACGGTATCATCTACTCCGGTAACAACTAACCTTAATTATATATAGTTATAATTTGAAACATATTTGGGCATTATGGGTTGTACCATGGTGCTTAGTGGGTTGTACCCACTAAAGACAATTTTATTATATGTGATGCATTGATGTTTGTATAGTGTGCATCGAGGTGTATAGTAGTTTGTATCAAAACATTGGGTTGATTTTCTCCACCTTTGTGACATGTATCCTAAAACTTGTACGACCAAGAGGGTTTTTATTTATCCCTATCCTTCCAGAGATATTACTTTCTTTATCTCATTCTCAACCATTTCTCTCTCTAGACATCAAGCTCTCTATTCTCTACTCTTTTTTTTCAACAACAGGTATGCTCCGCCGTTGCAGGTGGCTCTGGCCTTGTTGGTTATTGATGTGTGATGGTTGTTGATCCGTGATTGCCGGCGGCTCCAGCCATCTATGGTGGTGGCAAAAGGCTATGATGATGAGGTAGGATGGGTGATGGTTATTGATGTGTGATGGTTGGTTATTGTTTTGCGCTTTTGTGGCTGTACGGTTTGTTGATTCTACCAACGATAACGGTGTCCTGTGTCTTGGTATGGCAACTCTGGTTGCAGCCGTGACGACACTGAACCATTGTTTCTTGGCGATGAGGAATTCGACAAATCTGAGCCTATCTTTATGTTTTTATTTTGGTTTTACTTTCTTTTTTTGATCTTTTGTTTTGGTGTTTAGTTTTTATTTTGAGTGATATGTGATGAGTAAACCATTTGGTGTGGTGTTTTAGTGATGGTGGTGGACACGAAAATTCTTCGGTGACTTCAAATTTGGAAAGATTAATTAAGTTTAAGAAGGTACCAAAGACATCAGATTACATCATATAGACATATATTAAAGAAAAGATGGCAAGGGTTCATTACACTAACGTTTTTAAGCTTTGTAAAACTACAACCGAATACCCTCCATAAAACTTGCATTATTTGGGTGGACAAAACTTTATAATAAAATATTCATATCATAAGTGTCACTTTTAGCCAAGATTAATTGAGATATGAGATATGAGATATGAAAGCGAAATACTGAACGACTACTTGAGGTTTTCGACTACGAAACAATGGGCAATTGATATTAAGGGGTTATAATACGAATAATTATTGGATTAACCATCAAATCTTTGGACTAAATTAATCCAAATAGTCATTTGAGTTAACCATCATTTGCTTACGCCCTCGCTACAACGTGGCGGATGCTTCTAATAGTTAATAGTAATAACCAAGATAACCTATGTTACGAGAATCCTAGTAATACAATAATACAAATAAAGTATATGAATTTAGGTTACATTCCAATAAGTTTGCGCTAAAAGAAATACATTGGCGGCTAAACTGTATAATAATAATAATAATAATAATAATAATAATAATAATAATAATAATAATAATAATAATAATAATAATAAATAATAACAATAATAACAATAATAAGAAGAAGAAGCTGAAGCCTAGCCCCTAATTTTTAAGGCCTAAATATGATTAATTCACATTCGATTTTTGAAAGGGTAGTATTTCACTACAACTCACTCTAAGTGTAATATGTGTGATTGTGTGCATTTTAGAAATCATATAGAAAAATGTGTCATATTCTCATGTGTTTGGATTCTAACTTAAAGAAGAAGTATAAACCATACTTTAGCAAGAGAATACAAGAAAAATCGTGCACATTACAGCTTAGGAATTATAAAAATATGGAAGTACATATAATTAACCAAATGGGTTTATTATGTTACATCTCAAAGAAACTCAAGCTTATGGCTGCCCCAGGATTGGATTAACAAACAACGATAGCATAAAGGGCTTGAACATGTCAGGGTTACCATGCTTGTCTCCACCAGTATACATGAAATGACCCATCCTTGCAAGGTTTGTTACACATTCAATGAAGTCATGTGGCAATTCTGAACCAATCGCTTGGCGTTCTTTGTTCAGTTTCTTCCATGTCTCCAGAGTTAACTCTTTTATGTATTCTCTTGCTTCAACTTCAGTAGCACCACTCTCATGCATGTAACACTGGATAGATTTAGGAACATCACCTCTTTCTAGCTCGTCCTAATACCAACAAAAACCTAAGTTTATATGTGATCACTCTAAGTTAAAGTATGAATAGGTATAATGTCAAAAGGTAAGTTAAGAAGTTTACAGATGATGTGCCCATGTCATTAGTAAGTCGCACAATGGTGCATGCATAGCGCATCATATTTTCAGCTCTTTTAATTTGTTCCAATGCATCTTTAGACACACTGGGTAAAGTTAACATATATGCATGCTTCATGATAGGGACAACTCCTATTGACATCCATCCGTTGTCGATGAACTCGTTTAAGGTTGGTGTGTATCCACTATTGAACCATCTAGCTTCTATTATGTAAGAGTTGCATAAATCCTGCCACTGGAGTATCAAAGTTAAAGTTACAATTAAGAAGTACGTAGGTTTTGGATTTTGTATCACTTGAATAGCTTTCTGAATCATTTAATTTCACTTTCGGATTAAAATATTTTCTAGGTACACAAAATTATAGTGTATTCCAAATAACGCAATGTTCTTCTATGTGAAAAACGAAGTACAATATAAGTTAATTTAATTAGACCGGTTGACTTCTTTGTGTACGATTTGAACCATTTCAATGGTTGCGGGAAACACTGCAACTCTTATTGAAAGAGTATGAGAGTTGTGGTGTAACTGCGGTGGCTACATGAGTGGTACTTTAGTAGGAACTCTATCATAGAGTTGGGACTAATTTTGATGCACAGTTGCTACTAATACTCATCATCAGTTGGTACTAATATGATTAATTAGTCGCCACTCAAGAACTTTGTAGCCATTGACCTTTAAGTGCCCCATTGGATCCCTCAATGGCCTAGGGGCTTCATCCCTTACAACCTTAGAGGTTCCTTAATACCTGAAATCAAAATAGTTTTGATTGAAGGTGCACTCGACGCATCCTAACTCATATCAATGTTTATTATAATTTCTCATTTGGTCTTCAAGTAAATCCTAATTACCCAAAATAGTTTGACGACACTAAAATTACCAACAAGATATAAGAAAATATGAATTACATAGTACTACTCAAAGGAAATGCATATTGGTTTCCTTAGCTAAGATTGGACACTTACAGCCTTTTTTAGGTAAGGAATGACGTAGACTCCTTCATTTACGAGTACGTTATATGACATCTCACTAATCGCGTTGTAGAGTGCATGGAAGCAAATTTTCATATAATCTGGAAGTTCTGCGATCGCGTTGAGATCCCATCTACAAAAGGAATTGTTTGCACAAAACATATTATATACCAGAAATTGCTAGCAAAATTAAAATTAAGCATATAGTTCTAAGAGTTATGAGTGACACAAAACCAGAATAAAAACAATACCACCAACCTGTTCACAATGTCAGTGAATTTTTCGAGTTCCGGAAGAGTACCATAGACATCATAGACATCATCAATTGTAGTAATCATCGCGTTAACCTTTGTGAGATCTCTCCTTCCTTTAAAATGAGGTAGGTAATTTTCAGTAACACTCCACATAAAGTTCTCCACCACACGGTCACGAGCAAAGCCGAATTTTCCCCAACGTATTTCTTTCCACCATCTGTATTACATTTTTTTACGTGGACTAAGTTACATCATTAATTCATAAATTATGAAATATGTTATCTGTGTGTTTTGAAACTTTTGATTTACCGTGATGCGTATTTCAGATCCTCTTGGTAAACTGCTTGCACCATGTTGAAGTCTAATTTGGCAAGCTCAAGCACTATGGGATTCATGCCAAGTCTGTTCTCATACACTTCAATAAACCACTTGGTTTCCACCCTTGGAAGCATCCAATGAAGCGGAAAATCTAAGGCGCGGCTTATTACCGAGGCAATATTTTTATCAGCTATGTTCTGTATGCTTTCTCTAAGATATTTTTCTGAGGAAATTCTAGCATGATCTAAAATACTTTCATCCTCTACTGAATGATACGAAGCCTCATACAAGTTTAGCACGCCAATGATATCTTCACTTCCCTTGAGGATTCCATTCTCATCTATGTTGTCCTTGAATATTTCTACACAACACAACCAAATATTCAGGATTGTGAATCCAATTGAAGGGTTGTATAAAGACATCCATAATTATTACTTTATACCTTGAGGGATATGATATCCATGTTGTCGCAAGAGTCGAAAACCGAGGGATTTAAGATTTAAATCCATTTTAGTCCATTCTTCGTGACTTTTGTAGTAGTTGCGGTATATATTCTCCAAGACATTGCTGATCTCATTCACAAAATTATACGAAATACCTAGTCTTTGCAAATCATCAATCAAATTAAGTATACTTAATGGATTTTCTTGTATTTCATTTCCTTTGCAAATCATAGTCCTCACTGCTTCCTTCAGAGTTCGTGATCTTTCCATGTACATCTCTTCCTACATATATCCACAAGCACAAGCGATACTATTGTAAGTGAAACTAGATTAGAAACCCGTGTATTAATCACACGGCTTGAATAAAAGAAATACTAAATAGTTAGCAATGAGGATTTAGGAATTATAAAAGGATAAATTGAGATAAGATATGACTGAAATTACGTATAAGTAACTACTTTAAGTTATAATATTTTGAGATAAAATATGATTATTTTTTAAGAGTAAATTGTTATTTTAGTCTATAAGGTTTAGCTAAAAATGCCACTTTAATCCATATAATTTTTTTCTCATCCACGTATCCATGTCCCTAATATTTCCATTTTCTTATCATATTCGTCCAACCCCCTAACTCTATTTAAAAAAGTTAGTCAACTTAGGAGTATTTTAGTCCATATACATATATCTTTTTCTTTTTTTGCATTTTCATTCAAAACCATTTTACATATTCCTTTTTGTAATTATAATATATATAGAGAGGGTGAAGATTATTTGAGAAAAAAACATAAGGCATAATGGTAAAACAATAAAAGTTTATAACTTCTCCGTTAATTATTTTCCCTCTCACTAATTTGTTAAAAACATTTTATCCTACACATTTTTAAATTTATACTACGCATATCGAAATTTATCATACATATATCCTACATACATCAAAATTTATTCTACACATATCGAAATTTACCATACACTTTATCCTACATATATCAAAAAATTATCCAACACCGTAAATTATGTTATCTTTAATGGATATATTTTAAAAATCTGTTCAACTTTAATTAGTTTAGCTAATTTAGAGCAATGCAATAAATTAATTATAATTAGAAATTTATCTATAAGCGAATTGGAAATAAATAATCCCAGCTAACTCAATTTGGCCGATAATAATCCCAAGTCAGTTATTGGCCTATAATAATCCGAACTGGTCAATTTTTTTTTTGTAAAATAGTCCGCCGTTAAAATAGCTTAACGGAGTTAAGTTTTTTTTCCGAATTACAAACCGATGTTTTAGGGCTTTTTATCAGAACGAGTATACGAGTCGATTGATATAAAACTTACCTCGAAATTGTGCTCGAAATGGCTTAATTTTTGTTAATTGGAAGTTTAAACACCCGAATTGAAGCACCGTTTTCGTGGGTTATGGTAGTATTTCGAGGTAAGTTTTACATCAATCGACTCGTATCCTCGTTCTGATCAAAAGCCCTAAAACATCGGTTTGCGATTCGAAAAAAAAAACTTAACTCCGTTAAGCTATTTTAACGGCGGACTATTTTACAAAAAAAATTGACCAGTTCGGATTATTATCGGCCAATAACTGACTTGGGATTATTATCGGCCAAATTGAGTTAGGTGGGATTATTTATTTCCAATTTGCCTTATCTATATGCTCTTACAATAACATTAAATATACATATTAAATGAAACATTTCTGTTGGTATAAAACTTATTATTTCTATTCTTACAAAAAAAAAAAAAATCTCATTTGAACTCTCAACTATATAAATAAAATAAGTATAGGGAAAGTTTAAAATATGAAAGGCTCTTAACGTGCGACCGGTACGCGACCACGAAATAATTATGGATATAACATGCGTAATTAGGGTTGAAACAACTCGTGCATGATTTTGTGTATTGACCATGTGTGATATCTTCTTCATGCGTAATTAAGTTGCGTACTGGTCACACGTTAAGGGACTATTTTACGATAACTCATCCCTATATATATATATGTGTGTGTGTGTGTGTGTGTGTATAGGGTTAAGGTAAAATGAAAACTCCTACGAGTTGTGAGAACTTCGAGAACTTAGCTTACAAAAGGTTTTTTCAAAAACAAATTTAAAAAAAATCCGAAAAAAATCAGTTTTTCCAAAAAAAAAAAAGGTTTTTGTTGATTTACACAATCGTAAAAAACCCTTAGCAAAGGTGTAAATACTGATGTCAGCAACTTTTTACAGTTGTGTTTGTAACATTTTAATCTACACATGTACAAAAATATGGAAAAATCTATATAATATATATATATATATAGAAAAAGTATATCATACAATATGTCTTAACGTATGATGCATATGCGATTGTAAAATCGCACGTTATGTTACCAAAAAGGAAAATCGCATGTGTCAAAAACCCTGAAAATCGCATTTACATAAAAAATAATGGAAATCGCATGTTCAATAAAAATCTCAAATCGCATGTACAGAAGAAAACTGAAATCGCATGTGAAAAAAAAAAAATGAAAGTCGCATGTTATAAACCAAATTTCGCATGTTGATACTGAATCTCGTACGCAGCGTACGTTAATGCTTTTGTACAATAATCGGCCTATATATATATATATATATATATATAAGGTAAAGAAGAAAAATGTATAATGGTAAAATATTAATGTAAAGTTTTATTTATATTTATATTTTTATATTTTTCTGTTTTATTTATATTTTTTTATAAAATTAAAGGGATTTGAAGTTTATTGTTTATAAACTTTGAGTTTATATATAATAATATGCTAGTAAAATAAACTTTTTAACTTAATCTAAATAATATTATATATAAACTCAAAGTTTATAAATAATAAACTTCAAATCCATATAATTTTATAAAAAAATATAAATAAAATAGAAAAATATAAAAAATATAAATATAAATACAAATAAAATTTAAATTATTTTAGTCAAATATAATTAATTAAAAATAGAATCTCTATTTATTAAAGGGCATTTTAGTCATTTTATTAAGACTTAACGAAAAAAGTTAAAAATGTTTGGCCTTAGTACTCAACATTGTGACAAATTAGAAAGTTAATACATGATTTTGTAACTAAAAATTATTAGTACACTACATTGAAATTTGGCAGAAACCATAAGAACTCACGTTGTAATTTTTTCTAGTTTATAACTCCTTACATTATATATTTTCTCTCTGATTAATTATTCAACTTTATTTTATGCTAAACACATAAAATTTTATGATACATATATCCTATACATTATTGAATTTTATAATATACATGTCGAAATTTATTCTATACTTTATCCTACACAACTTATAATTTATCCTAAACTCTAATTTTTTTTTTGAAAAAATATATATTTTGAAAATAAGTTACAAATTTAACGTAGTTAACTATTAAAGGGGAAGATTACAAGTTATAATCTATGTAGTTTTACCAATATACTTTTTTAATAACATTAAACATATTAAATATTAAATGAAACATTCAATGTAAGTTAGGGTGTTGAACAAAAACGACAACAAAATGAAACTTCAGGAACAAAGATGAGAAACATAACTATTTGGACTATAGTGAGATTTCTGACCAAATCACAAAGATTAAAATAACAATTTACTTCTTTTTAATTAACTTTTTAAAATTAAGAAATAGAATATAAAATGATGATACAAGAGAAGAGAGAAAAAGTATTATTTATTAGGTATTGGTGTAGTGGATGACAAGAAGCTATAATTACAAGATTATACCATACACTTCTATATTAGGTATAGGTGTAGTGGATGACAAGAAGCTATAATTACAAGATGAGTTAACTGCTATTTTCGTCCTTGTGGGTTGTTCATTTTTTATTTCAGTGCAATTTTCAAAAATGCACCAGTTTCCTCCTTAACATACTGGAAACGTGTCATTCCAGTCCAAAAATTCAAACTCAGTTAAGTGACACAGGTTTAATTAAGGGTATTTTTGTTCTTTTATATTTCTTTTATTTTCTCATTATTTTATGTCTTAATATAAAACGACAAAAATACCTTTCATTAAACCTGTATCACTTAACTGGGCTTGAATTTTTTAGACTGAAATGACACGTTTCCAGTATGTCGGGGAGAAAACTTGTGCATTTTTTAAAATTGGACTGAAATGGCAAAAATGAACAAACTACAGGGACGAAAATGACAGTTAACTCTTACAACATTATACTATACACTTCTATATATTTTTATGTATACGTCCATGATAATGGAATGAGTGTTGCGTTATATCAAGCAAATGCAATACCAACTAGAAGTTTGATTATTAAGGCAAAAGACTAACAAGTTCAAATACAACATATAAGATCAACCAATGAAACATGAGTATGTTAAAGATTATGTAATAAAAACATATAAGATCAACCAATGAAACATGAGTATGTTAAGATTAAGTAATAAAGCTTAATAATGATTTTTCATATAGTTAACCTTTTTATATAGTTGAGCTTATATATGTTTCCATTTTTATAAACATTGGATATCAACTACGCTACCACTTTTTATGAAAGCACAATTTTTGCTCCAAGAAAGAATAAAGTTGTGAGTATTGATGAAACCGAGAAAATAATGTTGCTAAAATGTCAGCTTACGTACTGTATATTCGCTAGAAAGTGACTGAATAAAATCATTGGACCATAATGAAGGGGGGTAGTTTGCTGATCTTCTCATATTGATTTCCATGGTCGTCTCATCCTTAAGAACGGAGCGTGGTAAAGATAATCTCTTTTTACATGTAACCATATTTTTGTGAGTTATGGGGTTATTGAAAAAGAGAAATGGAGAAGCTACTGCCCATATTGATGCCATCACAACAAAATATAGTTTGCTTGTTTGTGATGGGTTTTCTTTTTATCTTGGTAGCTGGCTAGCTGGGGATATATATACACACACTAACACTATGCCACACATCTTAAACGTTTTAGAAAAGTCAAATATGGCATACATAAGGAATATATACAGACATAAGGAATATATATGCACACTAATACTATGCCCTTATATAGACAACTAGTGGTGCTACATAACCTACGCGTTGTGGCGGAGATGTGATGAAAACTCGGTCCATGTCCGTTTGGTTTGTTACGGTACGTGTAAGAAAGCGAAAAAGGGAACCAAAGAAATAAAAAAAATAAATAAACACATCGTCATTTCCATACCAATTCTTTAAATTTACAAATAATGTAAAACTATGTATTATATATTTCTCTTAAAAAGTACTTATAGCAAAATGTTTTTTAAATAACTAATAATGTTTGATGATAATTAATTTATCTGTTGTTTAATTTTCTAAGTTTGATAGGAGATCCAAGGAAACCTGGGTTGTATCATTGAGCCAAACGGGTTTTACCGGTAATTCTACTGTCGTGCCTACAGGCGGGTGGGTTACCGGGTTTTCCCTCTGAATTGGTGGTGGACTCGGGTTACTCTCGAAGTACTCCGTTTGTCCAGTGGGTACCCCCAGAGGCGAGAGTGCTTAGGATTGATTCTGTTGGCCGTTAAAAAAAATTGTAGAATCTTATGCATCATGATATAGCATGTACTTTTCTTTCAAAACTTATCAAATGAATAGTGGAGAACTTAATTGACTATGCTCATTATAGAATACTTAGTGAAATGTATATTAGTGTATGTATTTCCCTTGGGATAAATAAATGAAGAGCTAATAAAGTGATGTGAAAGTGTCAACATCAGATTTTAAGATTTTTGTGTTCTTTTTATAGTCCACGATATCAAACTAAATCTTCAGGTGAGAGGCGTGAAAGTGTCAACATCAGATTTTAAGATTTTTGTGTTCTTTTTATAGTCCCACGATATCAAACTAAATCTTCAGGTGAGAGGCATAGTAGTAAGAGTGACATCATTCCACATGTCAGGATGTGATTGGGTTGTCACTTATCTACAAGTTCATTTAGTTTTTACTGTAGCTAAGCCATTGCCAAATAATAATAACTAGCATTACGACCCGCCGCAATGCGGCGGGGATTCTTTATTTATAACTAAGTCGATCTACGACCCACACGTTATGTTAAACCTGTCAAACGGGGTAAAAATAGACGATGTAAAAACGTTCACCCACACACGCACGTTGCGTCGTGTTAACTCGCAAAATTTAGAACTAAACGTAAAAACGTTAAGCCAAAGACGCACGCTGTGATGTGTTAAGTCACAAAATTTAGAACCAAGCATAGAGGACAAAATTTGCGGAAAATGAAAACTATAAAGGACCAAAGTCGAAAGTAAAAAAAAGTTATGAGGATAGATTGTAAAAGATAAAAAGTTTTGGGTTAAAAGTAAAAAACAAATAGTTTTGGGTTAAAAGTAATTTATGAAATACTTGTGGGTGAAAAGTAAAAAAAATCATTTTTTTTTTAAAAACCCCCAAAGCCAACGTTACGACAACCATATGCATAACAATTTTCTTTGAAAAATCCCCAAAGCACACACCGCGTTGCGGCGGGGCGTAAAACGGTGTCAAATAGTACTAATGTCACACAACCGTCATCGACAACCAACACTGACTCGACCTATAATGTGCGTATTGCGACGAACCTGTCAAACATGGAAAAATAGAGGTAAAAACGTTGAACCACACATGCACGTTGCGTCGTATTAACTCAAAAATTTTAGAACTATACGTAAAACGAAAATTTGTGAAAGATGAAAAGTATAAGTGACAAAAGTTGTGAAGTTAAATTACAAATAATGAAAAGTTTTGGGTTAAAGTTAAAAAAACAAATTATGTAGGGTTAAAATTGGAAAATGTACAAACCTTTGGGTTAAAACTAAAAAATCAAGTTTTTTTTTTTTGGAAAACACCCAATGCACAACTTACAAGTGCTTATGCACAAAAAGTTTGCTAATTTATATAGGTTTAAATTAGGTTTTGCCCGCCCACATTGCGGGGCATTAAGCCGAATATTTTTTTCTTATAGCATGTACGTCTGTGTTTTAGTTACTTGTACATACTACTCAAAACACGATCTCAAAAAAATTACATTGAGTAAACAAAGTAAAACAAAATACTACCATACTTTTGCTAAAAAACTAAAACGATGGAAAAACTACCGCTTGGCATGACGAATAAAAATTAAATCGAGTCAACCAATTAAAACAAAACACTACCATAGTCTTCTAAAAAAATATTAAAACGAATTTTATACTGGGGGCAAAATCGTAAATAAACACAAAAAAAATCATGTCGAAATGTAAATCAACTTAAGTTTATATCGACACGTAAATAAAAATAAAGACGTAAAACTCGATTAAAAAGTATCTAGAAAGTGAAGAGGTTGTAAGAGTCAATGCTGAAAATTAAAGGATAAAAGTAAAAAAGAAAAAAAACCACAAAAAAAGAAAGACAGAAAAAGAAAAAAAAAACGAAAAAAAATGACAACACCACTGTAGCAAAGTGGTGTTGTCATTTGATATATAATAATAATAATAATAATAATAATAATAATAATAATAATTGGAGCGAGAAAAGGAGTGAATAAAAGACAAGTTATTTTTTTAACGGTTAACGAATCATTCAAATGGGCTACTGGTCAAATTCACCACATTGGGATACACTCGTCTTCGAACTGGGGAAAACCTTCACCTAGGGCCGAAGCCCGTAAACACTCGCCCGAAGGCACGACAGTGCAGTGAGGTACAACCCGCTCAGTTCAAGGATTGAACTAGCGATCTTCACCCATTCGCCTAGTCTCCCATCATCACCAGGTGCCGCAGAAAATAATTGTTGGTGCACTACATCTGTCGACTTCGTCTTGTATCGAGTCTTACTTTAGATTGTTTAGATCAGGGCACGTAGAACGAGAGAATGAGAGAGAGTTTATGAGTTTTCGCTTGAACATTTGAATGTTGAAGGGATTTCCCTTGAAGCAGCTCAAGCGAAATCAACATGTTAAGATTTCGCTTGAGTTATGCTGAAGCGAAATCCTGATGTCTATATATAGGGATGTTAGGTCAAGCGAAATCATAAGTAACATTTGAGAGAATTCCATACCGAAGTTCTGCCGGTGTGAGAACTGATTGTAATTGTTGTCTAATCAATACAAATCAGTGTTAAAGTGAAGATTCAGCTGTTTACACGTCAAATACTTGTTTTCCGCACCTGTATTTGATAGAATTCCTCTGAACCGACTCGTTCGGATCCACAAACCGATCCTACAATAATAGGGATGGCAGGAATCGAACTTGGGTCCCTTAGAACACCAAGTCTCTCCCTTACCACTCCACCACCACCTCATTACTCCTTTGGATTTAAATTTGAATACGAACTAAGTTCATCACCATCGTTACGTTGCGGCGAACTTCTTTTGTTATTGATGATTGTCGTTAGGGTCAATCAGAAACCTAATTAAACTACGTAGATAACGTAAGTAGGGTATCGTATCCACGAGTAATTTGTGGTCAGTGTAAAGGAATCTAATTAAAAACTAAACCATCTAATTGGGGGTTTAGTTGTTTAATTTCAAAGAGAACACAATTTGTCACGAAAAGTGTTATCTGAATGAGAAGAAGTAACCGTCACCCGGAATCCCGAATACCCGTTTTAACACAAAAACCCGTTTACTGATTCAAAACACCACATAGACGTGGCCTTGGATTAATGACTTTGATTAACTATTAGGGATAGTTTTTAATATTCACCATACAACCTAATACCCCGTTTAATTATATCAATTACCCACCAATCTATTAACCCACTAACTATGCAAGTATATCGCCAAAACGCTTAATAAACGACAAATAACTCAAATATAATCACGTTGCATAAAATCAACACAAGCGGTCAGGCTTTACCAGTTTATAAGAATCAGAAACAAAGTAATTGTGTCAAAAAAAGCATTCGTTCATCCGAATGGAAGTCACCGAGTGTTTAGCTGCTCATGGTTGTTCTCGCAACTTCAATCTTGATCGAGGATGAATGAGACATGAAAAACAACTTCCAAGATTGAGTAATGGTGCTAAAATCGCCTTTTGGTTCGTCAGGGACGGCTGAAGTACGAATCCTCCCCTAATAACCTAATTTGGCCCGATTTGTAACCTTGCCCGTAAATGTTGTTCGTCGCGCTTCGCGTAGCCCGGGGAGACACCCCTCGCGTGTCGCGGGGGTGTTTATGTTGACCGACTTGACTTTGATAATCCTAGCGTGTCGCGGCTATGAACGAGGCTTCTGTCGCGTGTCGCCCGAGCCACCCAAGTTGACTTATTTCGTTATACGTCATGCATTGACCTGTCAAGCCCGTTCTCAGCCCGTTTTCTCTCGTTAAGCCTTTTCAACACCTGTTAAACAAAGAATACCAACACACAATGAATATATAAACAAATACGCATTAATATATTTAACACACTAAAAATCAACGCAGACTACTATGAAATATGAAGTATTTTGACCTGACATCACATTCTCACACTTATCTTTTTTTATCCTGAAAAAAATCCTCCACAATCAGAAACATTGGCACTTAATATATTTAATTAATTTATTAACAAATCAAACCACATGTTAACCAAGATTGTAGGTTTACGCTCCACCTAAACCCAACCGCCAGCTTCCGAGCCCTTATTCACAATTCATTAAGTTCAAGTAATTATAGTTATCTATGGATCTCATACTCAAAAACCATACCCCCACCTAATCCCGCTTCAAGCTTATGAGATTACCGTCTTATATAAAAAACTCTTAAGTAATTCCGATTAAACTTATGATGGATGGATGATGATGCGAGCTTTACATGTTTTGCTTATGATCAGTTTAGCGGACATACCTCACCCGAGTCACCATCCCAGTGGTTAATGCCATAAACTTCACATATTTTTTCTAACTCCACCTAGCGGGTATACCCCACCCGAGTCACAATCCCAGTCGTTAATACCATAGGCTTCATTTTTTTCTCTTTTTTTTAACATGTAGCCTAAATGAATGGATGGAATGTTTTTTTTCGGGCGCCACACTGTTTCGGATTTATTTTCATAAAAAGAAACATGTGTGCCATTTAACCGGAATACTTATAAGCTTTTTATTTATAACGGTACCCCTTATACTTTCCACAGTTTCGGTTTTGCCATAGCTCCTACGGTGAGAACCCACAAGACTCCTAATTTTTAAGTATATTATATCAATCCTAAGGAACTCATCAACTGGTGGGGCCTACCCACATATCTTAAATTAGACGTGTGACTGACCGTTCGTTTTTTCATATATATAATAATCAAATGCCAAGAACTGATTATACCTATCATTTTTCATTTTATTTGCAAAAAAAAAAAAAAAAAAAAAAAAACTTTTTCGAAACATTTTCTGTTTTTTATTAATTTTTTTTAAATGACACGGCTAAGAGTAAGGCACAACTAAATAGACGCTAGTCTCCCCTCCCCACACTCATTTCCTTCATTGTCCTCAATGGAGAGCAAAACTCACGACACACTAAACATAAGTCAAAACACAGAGATAAATGGAACCGTTGAATCCTATGAGCCTTGTTCTACAGCAACCGTATAACATTTCTTTCATGACTGCATTCAACATGAGACGCTCCTCTTCAAATAGTTCGAATCCCTTCGTCCAAATGTAGATTGAGTATGGACAAAGCGATCGAAACCTGCAAAGTAAAACTCGCAAGCTCCTAAACAGGGTAAAACAAATCAATAAACGAAGAGAATCACGAGAAAAATCAGGTTTGGAGGAAAACAAACGGGCGATGCGTTTAACAAAAAATTTCTGCTTGTGGCATGTGTCGCGCATCGCTACAAGTATCCAAACAACCTCCGCGTGTCGCGAGGGAATGTCCGCTGACTTCTTTTGACCTGGCACGCCAGACGTATCGCAGCAAAGACTCAAGAATCCCCCGCGCCACGCGGGGGAACTAATTTTCCAGCAATTTTCTTAAATTTTTGAAATCCTTGCATTAAAAAAAATTTATTTTAACCTATTTTCACCTCCCAACCCCCCAAACGAATGTGCATTCCCTCAATTGCACTAGAGCTTAACCAAACCTCCTCGGACTTCCCCACACTTGAACAATTGCACGATTTCGGAACAAAACAAAATGAACAAACCTTAGGTTGCCTCCTAAAAGCGCTAAGTTTTAGATCTTCAGCCAGATCATACCTGCAATCTTCAAGGTGGTTCAAACACTTGCTTACCTCCAGACTTCTCTTGATCAATTCGCTTCCATTCGTCCGGAAATTTCGCAACCTCATACCAGTTATGATCAAACTTGGCCTCATCGCCCCATGCATTTCCACCATCAGGTGGTTTACCTGCTTTTTTTTTTTTCACATTCACCTTCTTCACAGATTCTTCATTTATCCCAAGCTTGGACCTGTAACACTCAACACCTTTCTCGTTAAGTGTGTCATTAGTAACAACTGCTTCATATAAATGGTCAAGAACTTCCTAAGTAATAGATTTTGAATAAACATTAAAAATTAACTTACGGTTTTCAGAACTCATTGAGATTATCCCATCTCTACAGTTGATTTGAACGTTAGCAGTATGCAAGAATGGACGTCCCATAATTACCTTTTGTTGCTCGTTTGTTATTGTAGGTGCATAGTCCAACACCAAAAAGTCTACAGTGTAGTAAAACTTGCCCAACTGGATCATCACATCCTTAACAAACCCACGAGGTTGTTCCAAGTATTATGAAATGCCCATTTTTATTAAATGGTCAAAAGGTCAATTTGAAACATCAACCTTTTTAAAACTTTCATACCATAATTTAAAGTGACCATAATGCCCTTGTAACTGTCTTACTTTAACGCTAAGTTTCACCTTTTAAGCAATACCGAAGCCATAACATTACAAATTTACGATCAAAATAAACTTTATACAAAAATAAGAAAACATTGGTCACACTTAAAGTGATGACCATTTTGGACTAGTTATGATACCCAACATTTACAAAAATATAAGCATAATTCTTTAGATAAAGCTTTTTAAACAACTAGACATAGTCTACATCATAACCAAAATATTTTCACCCATTTGCATACACAAGATCGGAAGCGTGTTGAAGGCGTTGCGAATAGTGGTCGTTCCGAGGAAGGTGTGGCCATCGAAGTAGGAGCTTTACCTAACAACACAACAAGTATTGTTAACAATCTTATACAATATGTAATACTAACTTTTAACAAAAAGAATATTCAACTCAATATATTTCATTCTTAACTTTAGTTCCTGATCGATTAAAACATCACGAATTTGTTGACCCGTTTCTAACGGGTCAACATAAGACCAAACATTCTTTTCTCATTCTCGTTCTAACCAGCCGAGCCGTTCACAACGGATTGACATGATATCATTCTTTACATTTTAATTCTAGTCCGGAAGACCCATTCATAAGGAATCAATACGGAACCTTACTTTTTACTTTCTCATTCTGACCCGGTTGACCCATTTCATAACGAATCAGTACGGAACCTTACTTTTTACTTTCTCATTCTAACACGGTTGACCCGTTCATCACAAATCAATACGGGACCTTACTTTTTACTTTCTCATTCTAACCCGATTGACCCGTTCATAACGAATCTACGCAATTCCTTACTTTTTATATTCTATAATGCGAACTTGTCCTTCAATTAATAATCAACAATAGTCAAAGGAATATGCAACAATAGTGCTTCATATATTTATGATGTAAGATCAACGACTACTAAACATTAATAACAAGTAAGTAAACGAACTTACCTCGTTCTTGAGCATTTTGTTGTTTTCCGGAACTTGCTCCTTCTTCTTTCAATCCTACACATAATCCATTCTTATTTAGATTATGTCATTCATTTACGTAACAAATACATTCACGCAACATTGACATTCCACATCATATTTCACAATAAATCAAATTTCATACTTTCTTGTAACACCTCGTAAAAACCGTGTCCAATGATGTGTTGACACGTGTAATAAACCCTAATAAAGTCAAACGTTGACTATGAAGGACTAATTTCGTCAAAAACAAAAACTATGAATATAGAGGGACTAAAAGTGTTAACATGCCAAACTTGTGCCTCAGATTGACCACACATGACGAATATATTCTTAAACGAGTAATTGTTCGGATATAAGAAGCCGTTTGTGAAAGTAAACAAAAGTTTACAAGATACAGGGGTTAAACGTGTCAACATGTTAATTCTTACCTCTGAGTGACCTTTTATCAAACACGGGGCTTTGTAATGTTCGATTATACTCTCAAGAATATGTGATAACAAATTCGCGAGGTTTCGAGATCGTTATGTGTTATTTACACAAATTCCCAAGAATAGCGGTTAAAAGCGTCAACGGGCAGAAACTAGTGTTTTTGGTAATCGTCTAACGAAACAGGACCTAACGGTGTTTGGTTATACTCCCTAATCATTTACAAACTAACTACAAGGACTAGAAGTGCCAAAAATGGAAGTTATTAAGCTTATAAAGGTGCAGGGATTGACTTGACAAGTTGGAAACTTGTTTGGCTGGTCCTTCATGGTGTCGCGCTGCGTGACAAGATCACCCCTATGCCATCGCGCGGTGCGACGGCATCATTTCGACAGAATATGCAGGACAGGTGCTGGTCATCTTCTTCCTTGTGCTCCAAACCAAACAAATTCGATATCTATGGCCTTGTTGATGGTTTTAATACCACTTGGACACCTAGAGACATCTGAATTCATCCCATAACACCTGTGATGATCATAAGGAACCTCCATTCACTATAAATAGGCTCTTTTGGGCAGCCATCATACTTGCACTTTCACTCTAAACTCTCATATCTCACTAGTTCAAGTATTTCTTGAGTTTTCTTTGGGATTCCTGATCAAGAGGGAGCCCACCTTAGTTCAATTTTCGTGCAAGGACCTAATGTAAGTGTCCTTAGCCACTATAGTATAGTTTTTATGTGTTTAAAAGCCAAAGGTCAAAGTTGTCGTAATAATGCTTTGACTTTCGGTTTAGACCTAAACGGTCCAGCCATTGTTCGAGGCGAATATGGCTACGTGATCGTAATTAGGTAGGTGTTAATCCCTCATAAAGGGCACCTCCTAATTACCACGTTTACTTGGTTAATTGTCGGGTCAAAGTAACTAGTCAAAAAGTCAAACTAGTCAAATTTTCATAAAATAATTAAAACTGATAATGTAGAAGTTATGAACCATGTTTTATCACTTAAATAACTTGGTAGATATTATTAGAACATGTCTAAGCATGTTCAACCGGATTTGGACATGGTTGCAGCTTGTATAACACATAGAATCACTTTAACTGTCGTTTATATTGATTTGAAACCGATTACAGCTTGTTTGACACTTCGGCAGAGCTTCGCTACCGGAATCACAACTGTTACAAATGAAATCACAAGACCCACTATTTATAGAGATGCCAGTCCGCACGAACAAGAACATTCCAGGTCGTGCGACCTGGCAGTTCGTACGAACTGGTTCAACCAGTTCGTGCGACCTGGACTATCTTCTCTAAAATCCTATTTTCTAGTCTACCGAGCTCCCTCCTATTTTCAAACTCCCCTTTGCTAACAAACTCCCCCTTAAATTGTTCCAGGATCATATCCTGGCTCAAACTCTGCTCAGGCTTAGATTCAGGGATCTGGCTTTGCAGCTTTCACAGGTTCAGTAACGTCTCCTGGCTCTCCGTAGCAACAGGATCAGAAACTTGGCTCTAATCTATAATCCTCAGGAGTCGTAACCTGGCTTTTTACCTGCACAATACTCTACCCAAAACATAAGGTTTTTATTTATAACAATTTTAATCTCTGTTTACCACTTTGTATTCGAAACATTCAAATTTGGTTTCAAATTAATGAACCATTTAATCATTTCAAATTCATTTCTCATATCAAACAAACTCTCCCAACCCTGTTGTCCATCATGTTTAGCACTCGGAATTTTGAAAATCAGCTTTTCAACATAAGTTGTCGAAAATAAGATGAAATAAAATCTTTTCGCTTTTTCAAAATTTTATGCTAAAACACACTTAAACTCTTTTTGGATTTTGAGAAATAAACTATATACAAACATCTTTTTGTAAGTTTGTGTAAGAGGATCATATCAGTTTATGACAAATCACTAGCACCGTTGAGCTATAAACACTTTATGATCTAAACGATTCACTTAGATTGTCAGTATACTGATCCATTTAAATTTTCACACAAAGTTCAATTGATTCGAGATACGAGATTAGTGTTTTAATGGACTTAAACTTATTCGCGTGTCCCACCTCAGAATATACTCCCGTATCCAGACTCCTATATTCAGTCTTATAGGTGAATGTACACTAATGATATCTGTAAGGGGTAAATGCGAGGCCATGAGAGCTCAGGCTATTGCTTCCGCAAAATCAGAGAGATGATGGCTCGTCTTTTAGGTGTGTCCCCCTTGGGGATCTTCTTTTCAACATCACATGATTAGCATTTTTCAATGTTTCATCATTTTTTATGCTGAGGGTGGGCTTTATGATTAAAGCAGTGCAAAGTATTATACGACGACTAGGCTATTGCTCCCGCAAAATCAGAAGTCCTGGTATATTACCCCAGATATCATCACGCACAAAGACCTAATATGTCAGAAATAGAAAGCCCTTCAAACAAGATTTCAGGGGTTACCTATATATCCGAGAGATGTTCCCCACGAAATAACTAAGTATTTGAAATTTAGGTTTATATCTCGACAACAATCTACTAAGCGTGTAAAAATCTACTGGCATATCATCAGTGAGACCGTTTATCACATTTTAACATTCCTAATCTTTAGCGTACTGTGATTGTCTACTGATGTACTATCATTTCCTCTTTTTCACAACAAAACTCAATTTGATTTTTCGATGTTTTTGGTTTTTAGATTTTATCATGTTTTTGGATTTTTCAAATTTTCAAAATTTCTAAATTTTTTACTCCCCCTAAAATCAAACACTTGAAGGTTTTTCAAAAACACTTTTCAAGAATGATGCCGATTCATGCTCCATGATTACCAACTTGGGAGCTCCGGCAGGTCAGGATTTTATTTTTTAAAGAATCTCACCCATGCCTGATCAATCATGGGTGAACCATCCTCATTCGGTTTAACAACTTTTGATTCGTAAAATTCTTTCACTCCCTTCACCTTCCCATTTGCCATCTTTCCAAAAATGTGTAACACTTTGCCACTAAATGCTTTTTCAGCATCAAATTCTTTCTTATCAGAGAAGAATTGATCTGAAATCTCAATCTTACCAACTTTTGATTTCAAGTTTCCGTTTGACAATGGTGGAAAATTTTCATCATCCATTGTCGGAATGGAATTCTCAGCATTTACCACAACAGATGGCTCCTCTGACTTTGACGAGTCAGATTCATTGCCAGAAACAACCTCTGATTTTTTAGCAATCCATTTTTGTTTGTTTAAATTGGCTCTTCTTTTCTAAAAATGTTTCGAATTTTCACCAACTTCGAAAGTCAAATTTTTGAACTCTTTAAATTTTTCCATTGGTTGTTCTTTTTTATCAACACATTTCTCTTTCAATTTAGAGTTAGAAGAAACTCCCTGTTTTGTGTTGGTTGGCTTTGGGCAATTCCAAGCAATATGTCCAACCTCTCGACATTTGAAACAGGTTCTTCTTTCAACTCTTGATTCAGATTCATTCAACATTTTCTTTTGCTTTTCGGCGAGAAACTCCTTGTTTGACTGTCTCCAGAATGGTTTCTCCTTCTCCTCTTCAGAACTTGTTCCTGAAACAAATTTTGTTTTTGGTTTATAAATTTTCTCATTTTTATGATTTTCTGGTGGAATAAAACCTAATCCTTTCTTTTTGAAATTACTGTTATGGTTTGGTTTCTTTCGATAATCCGAACCAGAACTGTAACCCTTTTTCTTGTTCAATCTTTGTTGAACTCTTGAAGTGTATTTTTTAGGTTTTTCAGTAAGATTTACATCTTTTATTTCAGAAATATTAATTTCTGTTAATTTGAAAACCTTGTTAATCATTTCAGTTTTAACACTTCTTATTGGAAATTCTTCATCAGAATATAATTTGTCAGAATCATTCAAAGTATATGCTACTTTGAATGTTTCGTCATTCAAATTATTTTGTGACATCAGAAAATCTTTAATGTAAACCCTTTTAACCGGTGAATTCGAGCTTTTGTCTGCTGAACTCGAATTTTCAGGTTTAGACTCCGACTTTGACTCTTCATCTTTATCCAACACCTGATCGACCACTTTCTTAATTAACTCGGACTCATGATCAGTGTCAGACGCTGTGAAGGTGACATCAATATCATCTGACAATCCATCGATAGACTCGGATTTCAGATTCAGATTGAGTGCTTCAGCCACCTTTTCAAAGTCTCGGGGGGTATAGCCATCCCACATTGGATTTGGAACTCTGTTATAACTCAAACCAGTTTTCTTACCAGAATTTCCTTCATCATATGCAAACTTATGAGCTGCAACAGCAGGATAGATGCAATCAATAACATACTCTGAACTTTGATAACTTCGAAGTAAATTGTTCACTCTTTCGGTTTCAATCTTTATTGCTGCCAATTCTTGTTTCAGCTCAGCATTCATCTCAATATATCCGTTGATTGCAGTTTGCTTTTGAAGAACTGTTGCTTTCAGAAGATTTTTCATCTGAATATCCTCATCACAAGCTCCTTTGTACAAGTTAACTTTGCTGCTTAGAAGATCATATGACTCCTTTATGCTCCTCACATTGTGTAGTAAGTTCTCTTTGAGCTTTTCCAATTCAGCCAACTTTGTATCTTTCTCAGCACAATCTTTGCAAGATACTAAACACTATGCACAAGATTTTTCAACCTCTACAATCTTTTCAACTTCAACTATTTTCTCGACTTCAACAATTTTTTCAACTTCGACGATTTTTTCAACTATTTTTTCCACCACTTTTTCAATCACAATTGATTCTTTCTCAACTTCCATCTTCACTTCATTTTCTTCAACCTCAACCTTCTGTGTCGGTTTTTCTTCAACTTTTGCCTTTTCTTCAGCAATCCTTCTTGCTTCAATTTCTTCTTCAACAACCCTTCTTGCTTCCAATTCTCTCTTCAGTCTAGCAGCCCTTTTCTTTTTTAACATCTCGATTTTATCTGCAAAAAAAAATTAAAACTATAAGAATCCAATTGTCTTCTAGCTTTATTAATATACTCTTCTTCATCATCAGTGTCTGCATCACTTCCTAATGACTTAAAAATCGGTTGTCTTCTAGGACGGTTCTTAGATTTGACTGATTCTTCTCCTGAGGTTGAGTCTTCAAAGATTCGAGCAACAAATGCTTTAGAAACTGAAGGTCTAGAAGGATCATAATCATCCCAATTGAAATCTTTTGGAATCCTTTCATCTTCTTGATCTATCAGACCATAACAAGCTCTCTTCTTTCCATCTTCAATTGGAATAATATTTGAGTGTGAAGATTGTTGTTGATATGGTTGTTGAGCAACTTGATGATAAATTGCTTTTCGATGATAATCGTTGTTTCCAAAAGGATCTTGTCTTCCGGTTGCTTCTCTGTTTGTACACTCTCGTTTAAAATGCCCTTTTTCTCTACAACGAAAACAAGTAACCTTTGATTTGTCAAAACCTAGTTGAGATGTAGCAGCATCACGAAGATCATCTCTACCGGTGATTTGTTTGAATTTTTCTGCTCTTCTCAAAACACTAGCTAAACACCACTTGATATCCATCAACTCAAGTTCTTCAGAATCAATCTGGTCATAATCCTCTTTAGTGAGCATCGGATTGCCGATTCGTCCAGCAACCAAGCTTTCATACGACTCTAACATGGTAGCAAGTGATGCCATGTGTTGCTTCGCAATATCTGGAGAGAAATTTTGACCATTTTAAATATTCAATGTAACATTACATTGCAATACTTGACCGGTAGTATTTATTGAACTTTGTTGTTGAGAACTCGGTGTTGAGAAATTTTGTTCAAAATTTGAATAAGACGAAGAAAATCCACAGCTCTGATTTGTATTGCTTGCATTTGTTTCGGAAGTACCATCAGCACTGAACGCAGTCTGAATCTTCGGACTCGGAGTAGTCTCAACTTTGCTTCCTCGATAGTATAGACTAACATCTTGTTGAACACTTGGACTCCTCATGGTAGCAGTTTTTCGAATTGCTAGCTCATGTTCTTACAAATTTTGGATAAACTTACACAAATTCATATCTTCAAATTGTCGGTTATGCTTTAAAATCAACAGATATGTTCCCCATTCATTCTGTGGAAGCGCATCGGCTAGCTTATCAACCCATTCTTCATCTTCCTTCTTGAAGTCCAATCTGTTGGGATTGAACCCTACCAGAGGAACAGATAATAAAAGCCAAAACCGGATCATAACAGTGGATTCACAATAAGCATCTGTTTACATTAGACTTTCCCCTTGAAAGTGATTACAACAACTGATGGCTCTCTATCCACTATCCGTATGCAACTGCTGTTACCCTTTAAACTGCTGACTAAGCCCTGAAGAACTAAACACTGCTGGATCTATCTACTGATGACAAAGCACTGCCCACTCAAGGGCTGATCAACTTTGAGGAAAGCACTGATGGAAGAAGATAGCAGTAGTTTAGTGTATTACTTGTCTTATGTAGAATCAGTGGTTAAGATTAGCAGTGTTTGTATAGGAACAGTTGTTACAGGTTGTTAGGCTGTTAGACGTCGCTTTCATGGTGACGTCAGCTGAGATGCCTCAGTGGTTTGGCTTGTCTATAAATGGAGCAGTACTCTGTACTGTTACATTTGATCGTTTTGAGTGAGTTCTTCTCCTCAATTCAATCCTTTCATCTTGTGCAACCAACCATTGGAGTATCAGGCTGAGGGGGAGTTTAGTTTGTAAGCATGCTTGTAATCTTTTGAATTGCTTTGTAACCTTTTGACTGATGAAAAACATTTGTTTATCTAAACTATTTTCTTCCTTGATTGTGTTTACAATGTTTGTAATAATTTCCGCTGCACTCAAACTCTGTTCATTTCTATTTGATTTGTTCAAATTATACAAACAAGCACAATCATGTGAGCCTTCGATCCTAACAATTGGTATCAGAGCTTGGATAGTCAAATTCGATCTAACAATCAATTTGACATAACAATTCAGCTCAAAATTCATTGATACTAAGGTTGGTTGTATTTAGTTGAAAAACAGAGTAACGAATGATCACGCTTAAAGCTGTTGTTCAAATACTCTGTAAAACAACCAAGATGTCATAAGACACAAATTTCACAAAACAAGTGATGTCATGCACAAGTCATTCATAGTTTTCAGATCTGAAAACAAGTCTGTTAAACTATGGTACTATTTCTTCTTTTCAAAATTGATTTCAACTATTGTTATGAAATTTGTAAAGTTTTCATTATATAGATGCTAAAGTATGAACCTCAGATTAACAAAAACCTATGTTTATGAAAACATTAGTGTTTTTGCTAACGTAAAAAGAGGGAAATTAAAACTTTAGTCATTTGATCTTATGTGTTGAAAAACAGGTTGAGATTCTCAAAAGGAATAAATCAACTCTGTTAAAAATACATTAAGAGAATCTGGGGTCAATGTAGTCCTTATCATATGTAATGTGAGATTGGTTGAAAACTTGTGCAAATATGACCAATTCTCTCAAAGCATTACTTCAAAATGATTATGGATTAAGTATCTCTTCAATAAAGACCTCCCAGTAAGTATTTCTTTACTTATGAATTGGAAGGGTAAAAAGGGAAGAAGAAAATTCACAAAAACTCGAGAGTGTGTTTATCTCAAAACTTTTGAAGTCAAAAGAAAAGAGTATAAATATAAAACACTTGAGAGTCAAAAATTGGGGTAAAAATGGTCATTAAAGCAATTGTGTGCATTCATTGGTTCAGGAAAAAGGTTCAGGTAACAATAGTATTTCCAGTGAATAAACTCACAAGAGGACTAGACAAATTTTTCAGAATCATCACATGGTAACAAAGTCTATAACAGGGTTGTCAAAAACTATTGTGAACATGTGTCCTCATTTTTCTGTTGTCAATCAATCAACAAGAGAATGGTGCCAAACAGTGGTCAAAATGTATTTAAAATTCATACCACTGATTGTCAAACCACTGACCATTTTCATAAAACTTGAGAAAGATATGATTAGGAGCTTTAGTGAAAAACTATACCAGATCCTTTTTTTGATGTTGTTTTCAGAAAATCCTTTAATTTTTTTTTTCTGAAAAAGGATTTTCTCAAATAAAGCAGGATATATCATTCTTCATGTTTTTTCCTGTAAGAATAATATATTTTGAACTTTTTACTAGTTTTTGATAGTAAAAGTCTCAATCTCCTGTCAGGATATATAACCTTTATTTTTTTTGTGGTAATATTATCCTCAAAATGGATCAAAAGGATTTGGTACAAGTGTCAAGGTCATGTCAAATTCAAGTTTGTTTTTACACTGAGCAAAAGATTGATTGTCAACAGATCTTAAAATACTTGGGTACTCATGTTTTAAATCCAAATATTATAACAAGAATGAGTAGCCTTAGTAAAAAGTGTACATCATCTGGGGTACTAAACCACTGTCAAGGAGTTGTAAAAGCTTCAAAATGTGTAAATGACATGTGGCAAAACCTTGAATGAAAATTCCTGTAAAAGTTGCTGACATAATGAGCCTTCAAATCATTACCATTGTCTTACCCCTAACCACTGTTTTGTTCAAACATCTGTTTCCTAAATATTGTCCACTGCTGAAAGTCAACCACTGACCTTTCATTATCTAGGCAAGCACTGATGCTCAAAATCAGTGTCTTATCCACTGATATGCTATCTACTGATAGTGAAAATCATGCACTGTCTCATTATTACCGTTGTAACCACTGATGCGTGCTTCATCAGTGGCTCTCAAAACAACTGTCCTCCGTTATTCATCCATTACATCAGAGGTTGACACGTGGTCAGTTTTTAGCCTTCAGATCTTTATAACCGCTACCACATCAACGTCCATTTTTCTTTTCCCTAAATAAAACCCTGATCAAAACCCCAAACAGGGTTTTACACTGTCGAATTGAATTCCAAAATTCTCTTCTCAAAGCAGTTTCCAATCTTTCTTCTCAAATCACTCTCCGATCCTTCTTCATCAAAATGACGAAATCAACGTCAAAATCAAAATCAACATCATCTTCCAAAGAGGTCGCTCAAACGGCCGCTAAACCCATTGAAATCCCTTACAAATCCCCGCACAACTACGTGGGTCTACTCACAAAACCCACAAACAACCACACCTTCGATTCCATTATCGACACCTTATCTGCATCAAAGTACAAAACTTTGTTAATAGCAGATGCTCCCATCTATCAACAAACCCAGAGAGAGTTTTGGAAAAAGGCTACGATTGAAAAACAAGACGATAAAGTCATAGCCATCAACTCCTCCATACAGGGTAAAGCAATTCAAATTACTCCTCAATCCATTTCAGAAGTCTTTAAGCTCGATGATCAGAAAGGTAAAACCTCCTTTCCCAAAAACGAGATGAAAACTGATTTTCTGAAAAGAGGGTATGCAGAACAATCAAAGGTAGATACCTTACAAAAAGGTTACTTCCCTTCTGCACCAAGGTTTTTATTTCACACACTTTTAATGTGTGTTTCAAATAAAACAACGGCGTTTAATGAAATACCATTGAAGATTCAGTGTCTGGGCTATGCTATTTTAAATAATGAAAATTACAACTATTCACAGGAGATCTTTAATGACTTGGTAAAAAATGTTGACCGCAAATCACTTTTACTTTTTCCAAGGTTTCTAAGCTATTATTTTAAACAAAAATTTGAAAAGGAAAATGAAAATTTGCTCAAACAAGGTGTTTATTTTCAAATAAATGGTTTAACACCTGAAACATTCACTAGAATGTTAACACCTATAAAAACAAAAGCAGAGGTGCCTGAGCAGAATTTAGCAGCTACCACTGCTCCTCAGATATCTGCTGCTGAGCCCACTACTCCAGGTGATCATAGCAGCACAACCACTGCTTTGAAACCCACACCTGCCATTACCAAAAAGACCAAAAAGAAAACATCCAGAAAACATCCAGAAAACCCAAAACAAAGGCAACTCTGGAAGATGAGATCCCAGAGCCACTACCAGTGACAACACAAATGTCACTTACAACCACTGCTGCTACTTCCTCACAGCAGATGGAAGAAAGATCTCAACCATTGCCTCAAACTCCTCCTGCATCCTCACAAAAGGATCAGGTTGTAAGCACAGGGACCCCACAATATGAAGCTCTGGACCCAATCAGATCCATCTTCCTCAGTCCTGATCCCAAGGACATGTCTCTTTCAACACCCATACCCTCACCAATCATAATGCCACAATCCATAATACCCTTGTTGCATGCAGTTGCTATAGCTCAGACACAAACCAGTTCCTCTCTATCACCTATCACTGAGAGTATACTCCCACAAGTGACTGGGTCTGATGCTACTACCTCTGCTATCCCAGCAACAACTGAGGAGGTTACACTGCAGGAGTTACAGATAATTCCTGACAGTAGTTCAAGTGGAGCAGCAACTACAAATGTTGGATCAACAGATCTACATTTGGACAGTTGTTTCATCAGTCAGACTCCCTTGAAGGCAATTTCTTCTATAGCACCTTCGGTAACCACCAGTGAGTTTGTTTTAACCACTGGTACCATCAAAGGGTTAGCAAGTGCTGAAGAAAGAAGTCTTCAGAAGCAAGAATAAGGGGCATCAATGAGTGACTTTTGGGACTCAGTTCCTAAGTCACACATTGGTACAACCACTGCTGTTGGGGAATCAGATGATCCCATTAACGTGGGTGATGATTCAAAATATCAGGAATTGACGAGCAGAGTTGAAAAACTTGAAACATCAGTTGCTGAAATAAAGGATATGGTGCAACAGCTGTTAAACGCTCAAAAAGCACAATCCACTGCTGTTCCAGCTCAAGCACCTGCACAACCTGCACCTGCTGCAAATGAGTTGTGGAACTTATTCCAACCCTTGCTTGAAAGACAAAAACAAATGGCTGGTCAGCAGCATGCAATACATGTACAAATGCTGACAAACATGGTGGAATCAAGATTCAAAGATACTCAAGCAGACATTAAGGCTATAAAGGCCAGCATCCAAAGCACCACTGGCTCCCTCCACTATCCTCTTCATGGATGACCCCCTTCCAGATAATGCCAAAAAGGGGGAGAAAATCAAACAGTTGAAGAAAAAGGGAATTAAGGATGGTGTTTACATTGAACAGGAAAAAGAAAAACAGATATCTAAACCTCAAACCACAAAATCTTAAACTTCTATCCAAACAGCTGATATGACAGTGGTTTCAAAAACTGCTAGCCAAACAGCTGCCACTTCATTACACATCATCACAACCACTGCCCTACCATCATCATCATTACCTCCCGCTATAAGGCAGAAGACAACAGATGTTACAACAACTGTTTGTCAGACACTTTCCACTTCTCAAACCACCACCACTGATCCACTCAAGACATCATCAGCCTCTCCTACAGTAAAAAGGAGAAGGATCTTCATACCTGATGATTCTCCATCACCACCACCATCAAAAACAAATTTACCGCCTTCAACCCCTGCTCAAAAGCAGAAGACATCTACTGACACATCAGTAGTTGTAATGACAACAGAGGATGAAACACCAGTTGTTTCAACAGCTGTTGGTCAACCATCCACCACTGCTCTCATCATTCCTACATCACAACCAAAAGTACCTCCACCCATAAAGCTTCACAAAAGAAAAAGAGAAACAACTCAGGCAACTGATGAAAAATATAATGTTGTTGCTGCTAAATATCCACTGGAACTAGAAGCTGTGAAAAATGAGATGAAACAATTTTACACCGAGGATGATCCTTCAAAAAGAGGATTTCCTTCTCTCATAGGTTTCATAGTCCCAGAAGACATGGATGAATATCTCGAGTTGAAAGCAAGGCAAGCAAAGATTAGAGCTAAACTCGAATGCAAAGATCAAGGTGATGAAGCCATTTCTGAAAAATTGGAATTTTTGCTCACAAAAGTCAAGCTAATGGAAAACTATGCACAAGATCTGAGCAAAGAAAAAGTAGATCAACGAAAAGAAATGAGAAAAAGTTATCTTGCATACATCATGAAAGAAAAATTCTATCAAGCTGAAGAAAACCAATTTGAAGAATGACCAATGGTTGCCTTAAAGCATGAAGCAAACATAATTGAAAGGATTAAAAATGATCCAAGAAAGAAGAAGACAGCTCCAAATTGGAACAAATATAAAAAGCTCATTGCTGATCTTACATCCGAGTACAAAAAGAAAAAACAGGAACTGATAGATGCTAAGGTGGATACTGCTGAAGCCATATCAAAATGGACAAAGCAGTATACCGACGAAGCTTATGAAAGGCTGAAGAAAAGAAGGATAACAGTCCCAGATACTTCAAAAAGGCCGGACTACAAAAAGCTAGAACAGCAGCTTGACGTTCTTAAAACACTGATCACATCAACAGTTAACCCGAGCCTTGTGATAAACCAAGAGAAAGGAAAACTGTTGACCAGTGAAGAAGAAAAAGAAAAGGAAGCTGAGTACTTCACAGATGCCATCAAGAAAATGGATCTAAAAGAAGATAGCTCAGTGAAACTTCAAAACCTTTTTAAAAAGGCATTAACCAAACCTGCATCACCAAACACTTCAACAGACATGACAGACATTGAGAGGCAAGAGCTGATTGAAAGAGAAACTGCAGAAGATATAGCTGCAGCAAATGATGTCATCGAAATGGCCTTCAAATAAATGTCTGAAAGTTTACAACTTTTCTCAAGACCAATTTCTCTAAACTCATCAGTAAATAAATCTCTCCCAAGAAACCCATTGGGTTTAAAAGTACTAAAGTGGATGTCTGATCAAAAGACCCACGTATTGACTTTGGTCAGATCCAATGGCGAAGTGAAGTATATATCAAGGAAAGAAGCACTAGGTCTTGGTGTTGAAGATTTGCAGGATATCCTTGAACTTTCACTATGCAGGGATGAGGATGACTCAAGCTCCAAGGACTTTCAAGTAGAATTTAAAAGGCAAGTTAAGGAGCTTCTGATGAGAAATAAAAATCCAGAATAATGAAGGGTTTTGGCATTATCTGTTCCAGGGGGGAGATTGTTGGGATTGAACCCTACCAGAGGAACAGATAATAAAAGCCAAAACCGGATCATAACAGTGGATTCACAATAAGCATCTGTTTACATTAGACTTTCCCCTTGAAAGTGATTACAACAACTGATGGCTCTCTATCCACTGTCCGTATGCAACTGCTGTTACCCTTTAAACTGCTGACTAAGCCCTGAAGAAGTAAACACTGCTGGATCTATCTACTGATGACAAAGCACTGCCCACTCAAGGACTGATCAACTTTGAGGAAAGCACTGATGGAAGAAGATAGCAGTAGTTTAGTGTATTACTTGTCTTATGTAGAATCGGCGGTTAAGATTAGCAGTGTTTGTATAGGAACAGTTGTTACAGGTTGTTAGGCTGTTAGACGTCGCTTTCATGGTGACGTCAGCTGAGATGCCTCAGTGGTTTGGCTTGTCTATAAATGGAGCAGTACTCTGTACTGTTACATTTGATCGTTTTGAGTGAGTTCTTCTCCTCAATTCAATCCTTTCATCTTGTGCAACCAACCAATGGAGTATCAGGCTGAGGGGGAGTTTAGTTTGTAAGCATGCTTGTAATCTTTTGAATTGCTTTGTAACCTTTTGACTGATGAAAAGCATTTGTTTATCTAAACTATTTTCTTCCTTGATTGTGTTTACAATGTTTGTAATCATTTCCGCTGCACTCAAACTCTGTTCATTTCTATTTGATTTGTTCAAATTATACAAACAAGCACAATCATGTGAGCCTTCGATCCTAACACAATCTTTTCATTTCCATGACAAGATGACAATATCTCTCAATAATCATTCTAATTGTTTCACCTTCAAAAGCTGTAAACATATCAAACGATTTTTTTAGTAATGCACGTTTATTTTTTTATCATATCAGCACTTCCCTTAAACTTTTTAATCAATGCTAACCAAATTGATCTAGCAGTTCCCTCATGTTGAAGCAAAACGAAAATATCTTCTTTTACCGCTTGTTGGAGAATGCTAATCATCATTTTTTCACTGGTGTATCTTAATTTTTCTTCCGGTGTAAATTGACTTAATAGTTTTTCATTTTCAAGATCATCTTTCGGTTTAGTGTAATCTTTCTTTAACGAAACCCATGCATCAAACTTATTAGCCTGCACCCAGTTTTCAAAACGATCTTGCCATCCTTTAAAGTCCTCAATGTACATAAGCTTTGGAGGCTTTTGGAAAGTTCCCGTTTCATTTTCGATTCCAACAGTTTCGGCAACTGTAACTAGAGCAGCTGGAGCAGTAGCAAACGCATTGTGAAATTCGTTGTCCATGTTTTGGTTTTAAAAGTTCACACAAACAGACTTTTCAAACGAATTGGAGGTTTCAAACGATTTGGTTCACACGACTTGGTTTAAACGAATTGGCTCAATCCAAATGACCTGGAATATATTCTCTCAAGCGATCTGATTAGTTCCAAACAAACTGGTAGTTTATACTTCACCCCACACGACCTGGATACAAATCTCAAATCGTTCGCACGACCTGGGGTTAAACTCAAACGACCTGAAGAACTTCGTGTGAACTGGATGTTCAACTCGTGCGAACTGATTTATTTTCATGCGACCTGGGCCAAACCGTGCGAACTGATGATTTGTCAAACGATCTGAGTAGATTTTCACGCAGTTTGGTCAATTTTATCAAGTTTTAAGTTGATTTCAGGTCTGATTTGTTCAAGGATTGATTAAAACTCAGTTTTATGTGTTATATCACAAAATCAGGTCATTTTAACCGTGAAAACGTTCTGATTTTGAAGAAAATGTGTAGAAGAATGAGAAGAAATGAGTAGAAATCAGAGGTTTTTGAAAAAAACAAGCTGAAATGGTAAGAACTCTTCCTCCTGAGCTCTGATACCACTTGTAGGATCGTTGAATCGATCAAATGAGTCGATCAAAAGAGTTCTAGACCAAACCAAAGGCGGAATTCAATGATTTGGATATGGTTGCAGCTTGTATAACACATAGAATCACTTTAACTGTCGTTTATATTGATTTGAAACTGATTACAGCTTGTTCGACACTTCGGCAGAGTTTCGCTACCGGAATCACAACTGTTACAAATGAAATCACAAGACCCACTATTTATAGAGATGCCAGTCCGCACGAACAAGAACATTCCAGGTCGTGCGACCTGGACTATCTTCTTTAAAATCCTATTTTCTAGTCTACCTAGCTCCATTCTATTCAATCTAGATACAAGACGAAGTCAACAGACATATGCACCAACAAATTCTGAGTCTTGGGACGGTTCGTAACCGAAGTCGCAAAAGCTTGACTTTTGCTTTGACTTTCAGTTCTGACTTGATTAAGCTTAAATCCTTTATGTTTTAAGCTTCCATTAGGATCATATTATTGTTGTAGTATAACCCTCTAGGGTTATATTACCAGGTCATTTAATATTCTGAATTATATGCTAGTTTCCGTTATTATGCTTATATTTGACCATTATGCCCTTTTGATCTAAAAATGAGATTTTTGAATATGTGAGCCTACAAATAGGTTAAGTACTGATGTATAAATATGTCTAAATTAATTTGACATTTTTTTCTGGTCACAAACTGATGTTATGCAAGATATCGCAAATTTAGCTTTTATAAATATTAAATTACGCTTTTATGCATAACTCATGTTTAAACATAGATTTTGACCCAAGACTCATTACCTACTGTTATGATATCATTTTTAGGAATTTTTGGAATGTTGGGTCAGATTAGATACTGACCATAACTTAGAGTTCTTGTATAAATTCCTTAATTGACGATAATGCCCTTTCGACTAATAAAATGTGATTTACATATGATAAGCATACCAAACCTTTTTCTACTGATTTGATATGAAAATAAAATATTTTAAACATTCAAGGCTGATCAAAATCTCAGAATCACATAAACATTTCAAATATCGTCAATTATCGACTTTTACGCTAATTAGGTGCATAGTATGGTTTAAAACCATATTTAGCACCTAAGACTTGTTACCTACTGAATTTATAAGTAAATTTTAATATTCTTACAGTAGGTATAAGTCATGAACTCAGATTGCCAATTATGTCCTTAAAAGCATATGTGAAATGACCAAAATACCCTTTCAGGGCATAGTTTGGCCATAAATGGTAAACCACACATATGAATGATATCCTACTATTTTAACACCATAAAATAAATATTTTTACTGAATGTTTTAGACCAGAATATCAGTTTACTTTGAAACCTCTTTTATAAATATTAAAATGACCAAAATGCCCTTACGGGACTTAATTTGGTTTTAAATACTTTTTGGGCATTTATGTTAACATCCTACTGATGTATAACATATTTTAAGCATAAAAACATATGGGACTCGTATATGGTTCATTTGGTTGCCCGTTATGCATTTATGCGTTCGATTCGGTTTATGTAACTAGTTTACATGAATTAGTCGAAATGGGTTTAACCTTATCATTAAATCTTCAAAATCCAGAATGTGTTTAGTTTACCCATATTATACAAGTCTTCGTACTTGTTGGGTCTAAATTACATTTTATTCCGGTCATCGCTTAATCTAGCGTATCGCACCGTTTCTAATACTTTAAGTTAGCTATTCTAGGTCTATGACCTAAGTAAGACCCGTTAGCATTCAAGAAACTGAGTCTTCTATTTCACAAAACTTGGGGGGAAACCATTCAAAGAGGGGGGTAAATCCAAGGATAAAATCTGTTTCTGAACTTAGTTGTTTTTAAATTTCTCTTTCAAGAAAGTTGTTTATGTTAGATATAGAGATAGTTCATTTTCTTACAATACTTGGGGGGAAATTGTTAGGAAACTTTATTTGTAAGTATTGAAGAAAATCACAATCAACTGGATCTATGAAGAGATCACAGTCCTGAAGATCACAACAAAAAGAAGAAGATTGGATAGGACAACTGAAATGCACAGCATCTACTTCAAAGAATCACAAGTTGATCAAGAGTTGAATTGAATTATCAGAGAAGGTCATTTCTGATGGATCTGATGATATTTCTGATCAGTTTCTGATGATTCTGATCATCAGTATTTTTCTGATGATTTGTTCATCAGAATTTCTGATGAAGTGGTTTATCAGAATTCTGATGAAATACCCCACTTGTCTGAAATTGGCTCTATCCTGCCACACTTACCGAAGCAAGTTGACATTATTGGATATCATGATGAAAAAGGCAACTTGAACGTTGGATTCAATGAATATGTCAATTGGCCACTTTTTGCAGGACTTATTGCATGAATAAACTATTGTTTATTCATGCACCCAGCCTTCTATAAATAGAAGGCCCAACCAGCAGAAGACAATTGAGTTTGAAGCTTAGCATTCACACATGCATCAAAACTCCATTGCCCTCTTACCCATAGAATTCAAGATTCATTTGTACTAGATAATAATCTTACAATCACCTTGTAAACCATTTTGTTTCAAAGTGATATAAACTTGATAATTCTGTAGGTCTTGTTTCTGAAAGTCTGATTTCCATTTCTGCACATCTTTTTCACATCTACTGAAATCACTTGCCATATTACGTGAAAAGAAGTTGTTTAAGGCCATACTGGGTCCAACAAAACGAATCTGTTATCGTTTGAAAGCTGCCAGTAATCGACAGAAGAGCAATGCGAGCAAGAAGCGAATATATCTTAAATTTCCATGTAAGTGACAAGACTCTATTGAGAATATCAACAAGGAAGGGTGTGATACGTACTTAGTATAAAGGGCGATTCAAGCCCTGGATATATAGGACCATTCGAGAGAATCGAATACGTCAGATTAATAGCCTATAAGCTAAAACTTACTCGAGGAGCTTGGTGGAATCGACAATGTATTTCACATTTGTAAGGTAAGAAATATAAGTTGCTAGCATTGTCACATGAAAATGTGCAGATAATAAAATTTTTGGTTTGTTGACAAACCAGTATCGATCAAGAACCGACAAGGATTAAGAAGCTCCGATGAAAATATATACCTATTATAAAGGTTAAGCGGGATGCCGTAGAGGCCCTGATTATCCATGGGAGGCCGTGTTCACTACATGACAGAAGAACTCCTATCTTTTTGAGAAAATCTCGAGGTTGAGATTTCTTTTAAGGGGGTGAGGATGTAACACCTCGTAAAAACCATGTCCAATAATGTGTTGACACGTGTAATAAACCCTAATAAAGTCAAACGTTGACTATGAAGACTAATTTCATCAAAAACGAAAACTATGAATATAGAGGGACTAAAAGTATCAACATGCCAAACTTGTGCCTCTGATTGACCACATATGATGAATATATTCTTAAACGAGTAATTGTTCGGATATAAGAAGCCGTTTGTGAAAGTAAACAAAAGTTTACAAGATACAGGGGTTAAACGTGTCAACATGTTAATTCTTACCTCTGAGTGACCTTTTAACAAACCCGGGGCTTCGTAATGTTCGATTATACTCTCAAGAATATGTGATAACAAATTCGCGAGGTTTCGAGATCGTTATGTGTTATTTACGGAAATTCCCAAGAATAGGGGTTAAAAGTGTCAATAGGCAGAAACTAGTGTTTTCGGTAATCGTTTAACGAAACCGGACCTAACAGAGTTTGGTTATACTCCCTAGATCATTTATAAACTAAGTACAAGGACTAGAAGTGACAAAAATGGAAGTTATTAATCTTATAAAGGTGCAGGGACTGATCTTTACAAGTTAGAAACTTGTTTGGCTGGTCCTTCATGGTGTCGCGCTGTGCGACAAGATCACCCCTATGCCGTCGCGCGACGCGACGGCATCATTTTGACAGAATATGCAGGACAAGTGCTGGTCATCTTCTTCCTTGTGCTCCAAACCAAACAAATTCGAAATCTATGGCCTTGTTGATGGTTTTTTATACCACTTGGACACCTGGAGACATCTGAATTCATCCCATAACACCTGTGATGATCATAAGGAACCTCCGTTCACTATAAATAGGCTCCTTTGGGCAGCCATCATACTTGCACTTTCACTCTAAACTCTCATATCTCACTAGTTCGAATATTTCTTGAGCTTTCTTTGGGATCCTGATCAAGAGGGAGCCCACCTTAGTTCAATTTTCGTGCAAGGACCTAATGTAAATGTCCTTAGCTACTTTAGTATAGTTGTTATGTGTTTAAAAGCCAAAGGTCAAAGTTGTCGTAATAACGCTTTGACTTTCAGTTTAGACCTAAACGGTCCAGCCATTGTTCGAGGAGAATATGGCTACGTGATCGTAATTAGGTAGGTGTTAATCCCTCAAAAAGGGAACCTCTTAATTACCACGTTTACTTGGTTAATTGTCGGGTCAAAAATAACTAGTCAAAAAGTCAAACTAGTCAAATTTTCATAAAATAATTAAAACTGATAATGTAGAAGTTATGAACCATGTTTTATCACTTAAATAACTTGGTAGATATTATTAGAACAAGTCTAAGCATGTTCAACCCGACAATTCTGAGTCTAGGGACGGTTCGCAACCGAAAGTCGCAAAAGTTTGACTTTTGCTTTAACTTTCAGTTCTGACCCGATTAAGCTTAAATCCTTTATGTTTTAAGCTTCCATTAGAACCATATTATGTTGTAGTATAACCCTCTAAGGTTATATTACCAGGTCATTTAATATTCTGAATTATATGCTAGTTTCCGTTATTATGCTTATAATTGACCATTATGCCCTTTTGTTCTAAAAAATGAGATTTTTGAATATGTGAGCCTACAAATAGGTTAAGTACTGATGTATAAATATTTCTAAATTAATTTGACATTGTTTTCTGGTCTCAAACTGATGTTATGCAAGATATCGAAAATTTAGCTTTTATAAATATTAAATTACGCTTTTATGAATAACTCATGTTTAAACATAGATTTTGACCCAAAACTCATTACCTACTGTTATGATATCATTTTTAGGAATTTTTGGAATGTTGGGTCAGATTAGATACTGACCATAACTTAAAGTTCTTGTATAAATTCCTTAATTGACGATAATGCCATTTTGACAAATAAAATGTGATTTACATATGATAAATATACCAAACCTTTTTCTACTGATTTGATATGAAAAATAAAATATTCTAAACAATCAAGGCTGATCAAAATCTCTGGATCATATGAACATTTCAAATATCGTCAATTATCGACTTTTACGCTAATTAGGTGCATAGTATGGTTTAAAACCATATTTAGCACCTAATACTTGTTACCTACTGAATTTATAAATAAATTTTAATATTTTTACAGTAGGTATAAGTCATTAACTCAGATTTCCAATTATGTCCTTAAAAGCATATGTGAAATGACCAAAATACCCTTTCGGGGCATAGTTTGGCCATAAATGGTAAACCACACATATGAATGATATCCTACTATTTTAACACCATAAAATAAATATTTTTACTGAATGTTTTAGACCAGAATATCAGTTTACTTTGAAACCTCTTTTATAAATATTAAAATGACCAAAATGTCCTTACGAGACTTAATTTGGTTCTAAATACTTTTTGGGCATATATGTTAACATCCTACTGATGTATTAACATATTTTATGCATAACAACATATGGGACTCATATATGGTTCATTTGGTTGCCCGTTATGCATTTATGCATTCGATTCGGTTTATGTAACTAGTTTACATGAATTAGCCGAAATGGGTTTAACCTTATCATTAAATCTTCAAAATCCAGAATGGTGTTTAGTTTACCCATATTATAAAACTCTTCATACTTGTTGGGTCTAAATTACATTTTATTCCGGTCATCGCTTAATCTAGCGTATCGCACCGTTTCTAATACTTTAAGTTAGCTGGTCTAGGTCTATGACCTAAATCTTACCATCATTCCAGACTAGAGCCTCCCGGTAAAAGCTATCTGCATTTAATTAGATTGGATACGGCTGAGTTATATAAATCTTGCTGTAAATCGAGTAGTAGCTCAGGTAAATACTTTTAACTTATTTTCCCTTATACGGGCTTGGGATATGGTAAAATATTACCGCTTGGTCGGGTGTAGAAACATTTTAATCGAATATGGTTAAATTGCATAATCCCGTTTTAATCAGTGTTGCTTGATAACAAATAACATTGGGGGTTAACAACCGTGTCCAGGATATCCTTGGTTCATTTAAAAATTGTAAATGGCCACGACTTAAGCATGGGGTGTAGGCATACACCTGTCAGTTGCGTATGTAAAAGATATACTCATTTGCTGGGGTAACCCGCCGTGGTTTTATATTTGTGGTGTGTTGTTTAATCTTGTTTGGTTTATTTATACCGGTCCTAAATGTTGGACAAACATGTAAATCTGACACAAGATTATTTTTGATATAATTGTCCCAAGGTATAAAAGAATATTTTTGTGCCTTGTGCCCTTAAACCAAATTTTCATAAACATTTTCAAATGAGTCAGTTAATTGTATTTACCAGTGAAAACTGACGTATTTTCAAAAGACTAAGTGACAGGTACTATACGCAAATAGGCTGGGAGCTGCTTGGTGTCAATAAAGAATCTTGCAAATCCTTAGGATGCCCTAAAGTCTGTTAAACTTCATTTTGTACATTTTATTATGATCCGCCTATGGATTTATTATTGCAAGCTCGTATGTAATTATCCTTTCGTTGTTTTCAGATATTTGGGTTTTGTAATAATATTTTATATTCCAAGACTTCTGCTGTGCTATTCTATGTATGTTTGACTATGACGATATCAATCTTACGTAACGATATTCCCCTCCGGGCCCACCGGGCTGAGCTGTAAATATCGGGGTGTGACATTTCCTTATGCAACACAATACTTCTTAATCCATTCAAAACTACATAGTTTATCATTTAGGCATTTCATCAAACATATGGTGTTCATACAACATTTTAAGCACCATGTACATGTGTTCTATGCACAAACTACTAGTATACCACATAACTCATTCAATCAACTAATTTCACATTATTCATTCATCCTACAACATGATTATCTAACAATACTTTAGTACATATGCATTCATTATTCAAAATTACACAAATTATACAACTACAAGATCATCATTCATCATCATACTTCTAGAACAAGTGGGTTTTGCTTCAAGTCTATATTATAATCAAATTCAAGAATAAGTCATCTTCTACATGTTGATCCTAACTTATATTCAAGCTAAATTTCACACAATTTAGCGGATTGATCAAAACTCTCTTTGTCAAGATCATTAAAATGCATAATTTAATTTACCTTATATTTAATGCACTTAGATTATACAGGAATTAGACTCGTGCATTTAATTCTTGCTCTCAAACATACTTAGTTACTGAATTTCTTGTGATGAGTTGAAAGAGAAGGGTTTTCCTTCTCCTTGTTCTTTCTTGTGACACATCCCACACACACGCACTGAACTTTTCTTTTCATTTATTTATTTATCACATTTACACTTTCATCCCTTATACATTCCTTTGTTATTAATATTGCATAACTTTCATTCCTGGTATACTACTATCCTATCACTTTACTTAGTTAGTCAACAAACTATTTTATCACATCATTATTAAAGTTAAATACCAAGATATTATCATATAAGCATTTTTGGGTTGTTATAAATCTACCCCCCTTAAAGGAGGTTTCATCCCCAAAACCTTGATACTTACCAAATAGAGTCGGGTAGTATTTTTCCATTTCGTCCTCCGATTCCCACGTTAGATACAACCCTCTTCGATGTTGCCATTGGACTAGAACTTGTCGAATGGCCATATTATGAAGGTATGTTACCTTGGAATCCTTGATAGCTATCGGTCTTTCAACATAATTCATCTTCTCATCCAGTTCAATATCATCGAGTGGCACGTAAGCTTTTTCATCCGCGAGGCATTTCCTTAGTTGCGACACGTGGAAAGCGTTGTGAACTCCATCCAAAACTGGTGGTAATTCCAAATGGTACGCTACTTTTCCAATACGAGCTAAAATTTTAAACGGTCCAATATACCGAGGGCCCAACTTCCCCCGTTTATGGAACCGAATTATGCCTTTCCATGGGGAGACCTTTAGCAATACTCGGTCCCCCTCTTGGAATTCAATGGGACGCCTTCTGTTATTGTCACACCCCGATATTTCCACGTATTACCGGTGGGCCCGGTGGGGAGTATCGTGACGTAGTTGATATCATCATAGACAACTAATCACAGTTTAATGCACAGCGGAAGTCTAAAATATTAATACAAGCCGAAATGAAAGTATAATAAAATATTACACAACGGTTGCAAGTGGATCCACAGGCGGATCTAAAACATAAAGAAAATGTTGTTCAACAGACTTAAAGTATTAAAAGCTTGCAAGACTCTTTATTTAATACTTAGGAGTTTCCAGCCCATTACGCGTAGTACCTGCACATAGTCTTTTTGAAAAATACGTCAGTTTACACTGGTAAATACAATTAACTGACTCTTTTGAAAAGCATTTATAAAATTGGTTTGGATGCACGAGGCATATAATCTTTTATAACTTGGGATAATTATTTTAAAAATAATCTTGTATACGGATTTACATGTTTGTCGTCCGTTCAGGACCGGAATAGAAGAGCCGGTATAAGATTAATAGACACACCACAAGTATAGGCCCACAAGGAGTTTCCTCACAAGTGAGATACCGTTTATACATACGCAACTGTCAGGTGTATGCCTACACCCCGTGCTTAAGCCGTGGCCATTTCAAATGAATGAGCCGAGGATATCAAGGACACAGTCATTAACCCCCCAAAGGCATTTCATCAAACAAAACAGATTAAAACGGGTTATGTAAATTTATTAATCACAATCCGATTAAATGATTTCATACCCGACCAAGCGGTATTATTATTATAATACCGTATCCCAAGCCCGTATAACAGAAAATAAGTTAAAAGTATTTACCTGAGCTAAAATATAATTTTATTCTCAGTCGTATATCAAATCAGCAAGTACAAGTAGCTTTTACTGGGCTCCTAATCTGGAACGAAGGTTTTAATAACCTATTCGATTCCTAACGGATCTTATTTAAGTTATAACTTAGACCGGTTAGTTTTAAAGAAAGGTTTATGGTTCAAAACACAAGATTAAGCGAAGACCGGATTAGAATGTGATTTAGACCCAACAAGTATGAAGACTTGTATAAAATGGGTAAACTAAACACATTCTGGATTTTGAAGTAAAAATGATAAGGTTTGACCCGTTTCGGTTAATTTATGCAAACTAGTTACATAGACCGTACCTAACGCGAATATGCATAACGGGTAACCAAATGAGTCATGTACAGGTTCCTCAAGTTAATATGCTTTAAATATGTTATGATATCAGTAGGATATCTTCCATTATGCCCAAAACGAATTTAAAACCAATTTAAGCCCCGTAGGGGTATTTTGTTCATTTTAAATTTTATAAAAGAGGTTAAATAGAAATCTGAGGTTCTTGTCTAAAAAAATCAGTAAAAATATTTATTCTAACAAGTTACATCAGTAAGATATCACACATATGTGAAATTTATCATTTATGGCCAAACTATGCACCGTATGGGCATTTTGGTCATTTCACATACGCTTTAAGGGTCAAATTTTGAAATCTGAGTTCAAGACTTTTACTTACTATTAAAGTATTAAAATTTTCTTATAACATCAGTAGGTAATAAGTCTTAGGCGTTAAATATGGTTTTAAACCATACTATGCGCTTAATAAGCGTAAAAGTCGGTATTTGACGATATTTGAAATGTTTATGAAATTTTGAAGTTTTGATCAGTCTCTAAAGCTTAAAATATTTTATTTAACATATGAAATCAGTAGGAAAAGGTTTGGTACCAAAATGATATGTAAAACTAATTTTATCAATGAAAAGGACAATTTCGTCAATACCGAATTTACACTAAAACTCTATGTTATGATCAGTATAAAATTCGACAAAAATTTCCAAAAATCCCAAAATATTATATCATAACAGTGGGTAGAAAGTTTGGTGTCAAAAATTGGGTTTAAATATGATTTATGCCAAAAATGCCATTTAATTAACAAAAAGCTTTCATTTTACGATATCTTGCATAATTTCTATTTTAGACCATAAACTCATGTCTGGCACAGAATTCAAAAATAGGGAGTTGAATGAGTTTTGTGTGTCAAAAGGAATTGTAAGACAGTATAGCATTCCATGGACACTAGAACAAAATGGGGTAGTTGAAAGGAAGAACAGGACACTGATTGAGGCTGCCAGAACCATGCTTGCTGATTCAGGTTTGCCATTAACTTTCTGGGCAAAGGCTGCAAACACTGCTTACTATGTCCAAAACAGTGTTTTGATAAACTCCAGGGATCAATAGACTGCCTATGAAATTCTACATAAAATCAAACCACTGATCTCATACTTCAAAGTCTTTGGCTGCCCATGCTTCATTTTAAACTTAAAAGACTCAAATTCAAAGTTTGTAGCTAAAGTAGATTGTGGTTATCATTTGGGATACTCAACCACTCCTAAGGCCTACAAAGTGTTTAACACTAGGACTAAGTGTGTGGAAGAGACTTTGAACTAAAGTTCAATGAACTTTCTTCAATAAAAATCCCTGCAAATCCTGCTGAGTTATTTGATCTTGATAAATTTACTTTTGAAAATGTGTCTGTCAAGACTAACAGTGCAGATCCATCTCAACCACCTCTATCAGACAATGGATATGAAGGGATAATTCCACAACAGAAATTCACATCCATTGCTAGAGCAGCAGATGTTCAAAAAAGCTGTCAAAGCTCAACCACTGCTGCATTAACAGTTGTTGACCAAAGTAGCCCTTCAACCTCTGCCACCACATCCTCAAACATTGTTGATAAAAATCTTCACACAGCGGATAAAAATCAACATGTTTTCACACCAATTCCTCCTATCCCTCCACCTCCATTTCAAGACCCTGTTGGATCATCAAAGTCACCAACAGTGGTTAGCTCAGATGATTCACATCTGCAGCCCTCACCTTTAAATGCCATTGTTCCATACAAAAGAGAGTTAATCTTCTTGAAGTCTCATCCACCAGACCAAATCATTGGCAACATCTGTGAAGGGGTTCTCACCAGAAGTCAATCCCAAAACATCTGTCTTTTTGCTAGCTTTCTATCACTCCATCAACCAGTCAAGTACCAAGAGGCACTGAAAGACAACAGTTGGGTAGAAGCTATGCAGGAAGAGCTCCAACAGTTTAAAAGACAACAAGTATGGGAACTTGTACCACTGCCAGAGAATGTGAGTCCTATTGGCACAAAGTGGGTCTTCAAAAATAAAACTGATGAAAGGGGCATTGTTGTCAAAAATAAAGCAAGGCTTGTGGTTCAAGGTTTCAGACAGGAAGAAGGCATTGATTATGATGAAACTTTTGCCCCTGTAGCAAGATTGGAAGCTATCAGATTATTCCTGGCATTTGCTGTCAACCACAACATAAAGGTGTTTCAAATGGATATCAAATGTGCATTCCTCTATGGGAAGATTCAAGAAGAGGTATATGTTTGTCAACCTCCTAGTTTTGAGGATCCATTTTATCCAAGTCATGTCTACAAGCTAAATAAAACTTTGTATGGCCTGAAACAAGCACCTAGAGCCTGGTATGAAACTCTATCCATCTTTCTACTCTCTATTGGTTTCACAAGAGGTAAAATTGATAAAACATTGTTTTTAAAATGGAGAGGGAAATGATTGTCCAGATTTATGTGGATGACATCATTATTGGAAGCACACGTTCTAAAATGTGTGAAGAGTTCAGACAACTCATGACAGCTGAGTTTGAGATGAGCGCAATGGGTGAACTACAGTGCTTTCTTGGTCTCCAAGTTAAGCAACTGCAAAATGGTACTTTCATTCATCAAGGCAAATATGCCAAAGAACTTTTAAACAAATTTGATATGAAGGATTGCAAACCATGTAGTACACCTATAGCAACCACCAATGTCACACCCCCAAAATCCACAAGCGGAGTATTACCGCATGGAGGCGTGACTGACCAGGACAAAGCCACCAATCATATTGAACAACGTAATTAAGTAAATAAAACCAACCACAATATAATTGGTGTCCAAAAGAAAGTAACCAACTTTAAGTTAACAGCGGGAGCATAAAATGTAAAACCCAAACATAAGTAATAAGTTCAAAAAAAGTTTAAATGTATAACATGGAACTCAACGGTCCATGTCGCATAACGATCACTCCTCCCTGTGCAAGCTCCATGAGCATCTAACGACCTGCAAGGCATGTAACAACGAGTCAACAACAAAGTTGAGCGAGTTCACAGTTGGTTGTTTAGTTTTACAAGTTTGTTTTGAAAACCATAAGTTGTTTCGTAAACCTCGAGTTAACCAGTATCTTTGTTTCCCAAACCATATCCATAATTAGTGGGGGCTTCCCCATGTGAACCACTAGACCGTTACCATATCGACAACTGACGAAAGTAAGTTGTGCCCTAAGTCAATGTCTATCATCATTGACTGAGTGCCCAGATCCATTAGTACACGCCCGTCCTACCGGCACGGTGTGAGGCTTGTCAACCCTATTAGCGCTATTAACTAATGACCACCCGCTCGCCATTGGCCCGGCGATTAAGTCGATATAAAAAATGAGGGACTTAATGATAGAGTTTTGTCTAGTAAGTTTAAGGTTGTTGTCCTACCCAAGGAGGACGAACGTACGTATTCTACCCAAGGAGAATACGCATGATTAACATTGGCATCCTACCCATGGTGGATGGAGGTACATATCCTACCCAAGGAGGATATGTAGGTTCTGTTTTAATTTTTTAACCCATTCCCAACCACCGGGAATCCCATGCCTTAGAAAGTGTGTGAACTCACCTCGGTTTGCTCGGTAAGATTAAAGTATGTGTTCACAGTTTGATCAATCCAATCCTAGTATGGTTCCAATTCTAGTCAGTTATTTTACACACATAAATCACAAATCTTTATTATGCAAGTAATGAACAAGCTTGGCACAAAATGTCACACCAGTTATAACGCATATTCGGGTCATACGTATATTCCACATTACGGGTTCATTGATCATAATGACACACACACAACATACAAGTAATGACATTCTTTAGCCCGTACACCAGTTTAATCAATAAGCCTACTGTATAAGAATTCATTAATCAAGTTCGGCTCGATAAACCTATGGTCCAAACTACTATCGGCCCGAAAGAAACAAGTCTATTCCAAAGTATCCGGCCCAACAAACAATGCCAACACTTGGGCTGCTCGGCCCGAGTCCAGCCCAAGCACCTAACCCGCCTCGGCCCACAACGCAAACATGTATATTCCATCATTGTTAACTAGGCCCATATACATTAAAACTTCGGCCCACTAATGCATTCCAATTAAAAGTTGCAGCCCAGTTACGAATGAGGCCCACTACAAAAACTACTTCATGCGGTCCAGTTAAAATTAGGTTAGTTCGTTATGTATATGCGGCCCAATTACTCGATCTATCAAGTTATGCAGTCCACTAAGATGTAAGGCCCACAATAATTCATATAACCAACTAACACAATTTCAATTGACACAAACATGCAACCTGCTGTTGTTCATTTATGAAAACCCTAATCATTACATAATGAAACAAAACATGTCATGCACTCCATCCTTAGACACAATCAATAAGTCATTAAGTCATCGATTAACGAGAACTCTTTGCAGGCCACATCCCATCAAATTTCACATGCAAAACATTACAAGGTTGCACACAATAAATAATCATATGATCCCTGACAATTTCACTTGCCCATATGAATCCAATGGCCGACACCTAAAGTAATTCTTATTCACTTGGCTGCATATTCTAGGCATCTCACATGTATTATATGTAATTTATTCAAGATAACCACAACCATCAACTGTCAACATATAACCTAGAACATATACTACTTTCCTACCTACCAATCATATAGCATGTGATCACTCATCATTGCATAGAATCATGATAACAATCTGTATATAATCAATCAACAATTAACATCACATAATCAACAAAGACTGAGAGCAATTGCACTAACCGGAGGTTCTATTGAATGAACAGATGCTTCGAAGGGGGGGGGGTATCTACTGCCGTACGTATTCTTGGGGAAGGTAGGGTTTAGTTTTTGAATATGAGATAATGAATATTAATGTTATGTGCACATTAATATTACATGATTGGCGGTTCTTCCTATTTGGCCGATAATGGGCTCAAGTCCAACAAATAGTACCGAGATTTATGTGGACCAAGGGGGCGGCTGCCCAATCCTAATATTGTCGCAAGTTTGGCCCAATTAAAGACATATACCCGAGCATATTAAACATTTAATAATTACATTACCGTCACTAGTGTTTACTTATTTTTATCGTCGTACGGAATGTGAAAGAGGAATACAAGAAACAGGATCACGTGACGAAGAGATACTGACCTTGAAAGTTCGGGTTGTCACATCATCCCCAACTTGAAAGAAATTTCGTCCCGAAATTTAGCACATGGTTACTGAGTAAGCTAGTTAAGTTGCGTGGTTTCCTTGTTTTCCTGGGGTGTCACATCATCCCCCCGTTGGTTTGGAATTTCATCCCGAAATTCCGCAGTAGCTTCAGCCTCAGTAGTGGTTGCATTTTTCTCAAACAACTGGGGATACTTGTGTTTCATTTGGTCTTCTCGTTCCCAGGTATACTCTGGGCCACGACGGGAGTTCCAACGAACTCGAACAAGAGGTATTCTAGTGCGCTTGAGAACCTAAACATCTCGGTCAGTAATCTCTACTGGTTCTTCGACGAATCGTAACTGATCGTCGATAGTGAGCTCCTTGAGAGGAACTATGAGGGTCTCATCTGACAGACACTTCTTCAGATTCGACACATGGAATACGTTGTGAACTCCGCTGAGTTCTTCAGGTAGGTTCAGTTTGTAGGCCACCTTGCCTATTTTCTCTATGACTTCGAAAGGTCCGACATACCGGGGGTTGAGTTTGCCTCGTTTACCAAAACGAACTACACCCTTCCAAGGTGAGACTTTAATTAATATCGATCCCCAACCTGGAACTCGAGTGGTTTCCTACGCTTATCAGCGTAGCTTTTCTGATGGTCACGAGCTGCCGCCATTCGTTGTCGTATCTGAGCAATCTTCTCTGTTGTATCTACTACAAGTTCTGGGCCAGTGATTTGACTATCGCCTATCTCTGCCCAACAAAGAGGTGATCGGAACTTTCGTCCGTACAATGCTTCGAATGGATCGGCCTGGATGTTGGTGTGGTAACTGTTGTTATACGAAAAATCCACCAACGGTAAATGCCTTTCCCAACCGTTACCAAAGTCGATAACACATGCCCGAAGCATGTCTTCAAGGGTTTAGATGGTGCGTTCAGACTGCCCATCCGTTTGCGGATGATATGCTGTGCTCATGTCTAATCGAGAGCCAAAAGACTTGTGCATCGCTTGCCACAACTCAGAAGTAAAATGTGCATCACGATCGGAAATAATGGAGATTGGCACCCCATGCCTCGAAACCACTTCCTTTAAGTAAACGTCTGCTAAAGTAGAAAACTTGTCTGTTTCTTTGATGGCCAAAAAGTATGCAGACTTAGTCAAATGATCCACTATCACCCAAATAGTGTCATTTCCGCGTTGAGATCTAGGCAGGCCAGTAACGAAATCCATGGAAATTTGCTCCCATTTCCATGTCGGGATCTCTGGTTGTTGGAGTAGGCCTGACGGTTTCTGGTATTCGATCTTGACTCTCGCGCAAGTCAAACATTTACTGACGTAGGTTGCTATGTTGACTTTCATGCTAGGCCACCAGTATGTAGTCTTTAAGTCGTGGTACATCTTATCCGAACCAGGATGTACTGAGTAACTAGACTTATGTGCTTCATCCATCACAAGCTCGCGTAAGTTTCCATAAAGTGGGTCCCAAATGCGCCCTGTTACGTAGTAGGCGCCGTCTTCCTTTTGTTCTAATCATTTCCTCGATCCTCGTAGAGACTCGGCCCTGATATTTTCTTCTTTCAATGCTTCAACTTGAGCATCTCGTATCTGAGTAGGAAGACCAGATATAATGGTAAGTTGTAACGCTCGCACGCGCTTAGGTGTAGTATCCTTTCGACTAAGGGCTTCGGCCACAACATTGGCTTTGCCCGGATGGTACTTGATCGCGCATTCGTAATCATTCAAGAGCTCGACCCATCGATGTTGTCGCATGTTTAACTCCTTTTGCTTGAAGATATGCTCGAGGCTCCTGTGATCGGTGTAAATGGTGCACTTGGTACCGTACAGGTAATGTCTCCATATCTTAAGTGCGAAAACAACAGCTCCCAGTTCCAGATGATGCGTAGTGTAATTTCTTTTATGGACCTAAAGCTGACGTGATGCGTAAGCAATTACCTTGTCACGTTGCATCAACACGCAACCAAGTCCTTGGATGGACGCGTCGCAATAAACCACAAAATCTTCTGTGCCTTCAGGCAATGAGAGAATAGGTGCGCTACAAAGTCTATCTTTTAAGTGCTGAAATGCAGATTCCTGTGCATCACCCCAACGATAGGTGACACCCTTCTGAGTTAGTGAGGTGAGAGGTTGCGCAATCTTGGAGAAATCCTTGATGAATCTTCTGTAGTAGCCCGCCAAACCCAAGAATTGGTGGATTTCTGTTGGCGTACGGGGTACAGGCCAGCTCTTGATCGAGTCGACCTTGGATGGATCAACATGAATCCCATCCTTGTTTACCACGTGGCCTAGAAAATGGACTTCGCGAAGCCAAAAGTCACATTTCGAGAATTTGGCATACAGCTGCTCTGTGCGAAGAAGTTCCAAAATAAGCCTCTGGTGTTGCTCGTTTTCCTCCTGACTCTTCGAATAGATCAGGATGTCGTCGATGAAAACAATAACAAACTTATCCAGGTAAGGTTTGCACACTCGGTTCATAAGATCCATGAAGACCGCAGGTGCGTTTGTCAATCCAAAAGGCATAACCAGAAACTCGTAATGCCCATAACGAGTCCTGAATGTTGTCTTAGAGATATCCTTGTCTCGGACTCTCAGTTGATGGTAGCCTGACCTCAGGTCAATCTTTGAGTAAAAACTCGACCCTTGCAACTGGTCGAACAAGTCATCAATGCGTGGGAGAGGATAAGGATTCTTCACGGTCACCTTGTTGAGTTCGCGGTAGTCAATACACATTCTGAAGGTACCATCTTTCTTCTTCACAAACAATACTGGAGCTCCCCAAGACGAAGAGCTAGGGCGAATAAAACCCTTGTCTAAGAGCTCTTGCAGTTGCGTGGACAGTTCTTCAAGTTCTGATGGAGCTAAACGATAAGGTGCACGAGCTATTGGTGTTGCTCCAGGAGCTAGCTCTATTTGAAACTCAACCTGACGATGAGGCGGAAGACTAGGTAATTCCTCAGGAAATACCTTAGGAAAGTCACGTACGATCGGAATATCTTCTATCTTCTTCTCTTTCTTTGAGGTGTCAGTAACGAGGGCTAAAATAGCAGTGTGGCCCTTTCGCAAACACTTCTGGGCCTTAAGGAAAGAAATGATGCCCACCACAGCACCACTCTTGTCACCATGAATCACTAAAGGTTCTTTACCAGAACGAGGAATGCGGACGATCTTCTTCTTGCAAAGGATCTCTGCTCGATGTTGGGATAACCAATCCATCCCAATAACAATGTCAAAACTACCAAGAATGATGGGGATAAGATCGATAGAGAAAGTCTGACCAGCTAAGATGAGATTACAACCCTTAACTATGTGTGTGGCTTCAAGACTTTTACCGTTTGCTAGTTCTACCATGTGCTTGGTGTTCAAAAGTGTTGGAGTGCGCTTAAGCATATGACTGACCTTTAGGGACACATAACTGGTATCGGCACCCGAATCAAATAAAACAGTAACAAAGAAGTCATCCAGAAGAAACTTACCCATCACAACGTTGGGATCGTTCCTCGCGTCACCCTGACCCAGCACAAAAGCACGTCCCCTGGCACCATTGCCGTCATTGTTACCCCCGTTATTGTTCCCGTTCCCCTGATTATTGTTGTTGTTCTGATTCTGGTTCAACTGGGGGCAGTTTCTCTTGAAGTGACCTTCAGCACCACACTAATAGCATCCCCTGTTACCCTGCTGTTGCTGCTGCTGATTCTGTGGAGCTGGTGGCTGTTGTTGACGATTCTGATTTGCCGGTCGTGCGCCCCTGCAATCCTTAGCTTCATGACCAAGCTTGTTACACCTCTGATAACGACCCTTATTGCACGGCCCACTATGATGCATGTTGCATCGGTTGCACTTGGGGTGGTTTCCTCTGTATCCACCCTGCCCCTGACTTCCCAAAGATTGCTGACCAGGGCTCTTGTAGTCATCAGTCCTTCGCTGCTGAGACTGAGACTGAGCTGATGTTGAACCCTTGCTTGAGACTCCATCCCATTTGCGTTTGTTGTTGCTGGGGGCATCAGAAGTAGTAGTAGTAGTAGTACCAATACGCTTGGGCAGCCTGTTCTGCTCGACTGCCTGATCAGTGAGACGATGAGCCAAACGAATAACTTGCTGGATAGTGGCGAGGTTTGCTGCAGTCACATGACTCTGGATCTCTGGCACTAAACCTTTCAGGTACAACTCGATACGTTTGATAGGAGGATCCACCATAGTAGGACACAAGATAGCCAGCTCGTTCGATCTTTTCGTGTACGCTTCAATTTCCGACCCCATCATCTTTAAGTTGTAGAACTCTACTTCCAGCTTATGGATGTCATCACGATTACAGTACTCCTCCTTGATCAATTCTTTGAAGTCGTTCCATGGGGTGGCATTAGCAGCAACCAAACCCAGCATTTGGACCTGAGCGTTCCACCACGTGAGCGCTACACCTTCAAGAGTACCAGTAGCATACTTCACCCTATGAGCCTCAGGGCATTCACACATCTCGAAAACAGATTCGAGCTTCTCGAACCAGTGGAGGAGACCTACAGCTCCTTCAGTGCCGTTGAAAGTAGTAGGTCGGCAGTCCATAAAAGTTTTGAAAGTACACATGGGAGGCTGAGCAGGTTGACTTGTCGTGCGAGTAAGAAGAGACAAGGTTAAGCACAAGTGTTGGTTTACGAGAGTAGGATCTAAAGATCCTAGAGTAAGTTGCAATGGCAGGTTATACCTCCTGCCTGAGCGGCTGCGAGTGCTGTAGCAACTTGTTCATTGATTAAAGCCGTCAGCTAGGCTTGAGTTACGTTGATACGTCCACTCATGATCTTCATATCAAAGGAAACATGAGTGAGAAAGGTGTCGCGAAAGTGCGATGACAGAAGAGAGTAAGCACACACGTGTTTCAAACAATAGTTGCTACATTTATCTAAGCATACCATGAACAATGTACTATGTAACTAACAGGTGGGTAATATGAATATAAACCATATCACCTAGAATGTTGAGTCTTGCACGTGGAGCGAAGCGTCGTTGTGGATCGTTGAGCACTGTACAGGTTATAGTCTGGTTTTGTCAAAAAGCTTTTCCCTTTTTAAAAAAAAACCTAGTTCACTATAACCAATGGCTCTGATACCAATCTGTCACACCCCCAAAATCCACAAGCGGAGTATTACCGCATGGAGGCGTGACTGACCAGGACCAAGCCACCAAACATATTGAACAATGTAATTATGTAAATAAAACCAACCATAATATAATGGGTGTCCAAAAGAAAGTAACCAACTTTAAGTTAACAGCGGAAGCATAAAATGTAAAACCCAAACATAAGTAATAAGTTCAAAAAAAGTTTAAATGTATAACATGGAACTCAACGGTCCATGCCCCACAACGATCACTCCTCCCTGTGCAAGCTCCATAAGCATCTAACGACCTGCAAGGCATGTAACAACGAGTCAACAACAAAGTTGAGCGAGTTCACAGTTGGTTGTTTAGTTTTACAAGTTTGTTTTGAAAACCATAAGTTGTTTCGTAAACCATGAGTTAACCAGTATCTTTGTTTCCCAAACCATATCCATAATCAGTGGGGGCTTCCCCATGTGAACCACTAGACCGTTACCATATCGACAACTGACGAAAGTAAGTTGTGCCCTAAGTCAATGTCTATCATCATTGAGTGAGTGCCCAGATCCATTAGTACACGCCCGTCCTACCGGCACGGTGTGAGGCTTGTCAACCCTAATAGCGCTATTAACTAATGACCTGCTCGCCATTGGCCCGGCGATTAAGTCGATATAAAAAATGAGGGACTTAATGATAGAGTTTTGTCTAGTGAGTTTAAGGTTGTTGTCCTACCCAAGGAGGACGAACGTACGTATTCTACCCAAGGAGAATACGCATGATTAACATTGGCATCCTACCCATGGAGGATAGAGGTACATATCCTACCCAAGGAGGATATGTAGGTTCTGTTTTAATTTTTTAACCCATTCCCAACCACCGGGAATCCCATGCCTTAGAAAGTGTGTGAACTCACCTCGGTTTACTCGGTAAGATTAAAGTATGTGTTCACAGTTTGATCAATCCAATCCTAGTATGGTTCCAATTCTAGTCAGTTATTTTACACACATAAATCACAAATCTTTATTATGCAAGTAATGAACAAGCTTGGCACAAAATGTCACACCAGTTATAACGCATATTCGGGTCATACGTATATTCCACATTACGGGTTCATTCATCATAATGACACACACACAACATACAAGTAATGACATTCTTTAGCCCGTACACCAGTTTAATCAATAAGCCTACTGTATAAGAATTCATTAATCAAGTTCGGCTCGATAAACCTATGGACCAAACTACTATCGGCCCAAAAGAAATAAGTCTATTCCAAAGTATCCGGCCCAACAAACAATGCCAACACTTGGGCTGCTCGGCCCGAGTCCAGCCCAAGCACCTAACCCGCCTCGGCCCACAACGCAAACATGTATATTCCATCATTGTTAACTAGGCCCATATACATTAAAACTTCGGCCCACTAATGCATTCCAATTAAAAGTTGCAGCCCAGTTACGAATGAGGCCCACTACAAAAACTACATCATGCGGTCCAGTTAAAATTAGGTTAGTTCGTTATGTATATGCGGCCCAATTACTCGATCTATCAAGTTATGCAGTCCACTAACATGTAAGGCCCACAATAATTCATATAACCAACTAACACAATTTCAATTGACACAAACATGCAACCTGCTGTTGTTCATTTATGAAAACCCTAATCATTACATAATGAAACAAAACATGTCATGCACTCCATCCTTAGACACAATCAATAAGTCATTAAGTCATCGATTAACGAGAATTCTTTGCAGGCCAAATCCCATCAAATTTCACATGCAAAACATTACAAGGTTGCACACAATAAATAATCATATGATCCCTGACAATTTCACATGCCCATATGAATCCAATGGCCGACACCTAAAGTAATTCTTATTCACTTGGCTGCATATTCTAGGCATCTCACATGTATTATATGTAATTTATTCAAGATAACCACAACCATCAACTGTCAACATATAACCTACAACATATACTACTTTCCTACCTACCAATCATACAGCATGTGATCAGTCATCATTGCATAGCATTATCATAACAATCTGTATATAATCCATCAATAATTAACATCACATAATCAACAAAGACTGAGAGCAATTGCACTAACCGGAGGTTCTATCGAATGAACAGATGCTTCGAAGGGGGGGGGGGGGGTATCTATTGCCGTACGTATTCTTGGGGAAGGTAGGGTTTAGTTTTTGAATATGAGATAATGAATATTAATGTTACGTGCACATTAATATTACATGATTGGCGGTTCTTCCTATTTGGCCGATAATGGGCTCAAGTCCAACAAATAGTAGCGAGATTTATGTGGACCAAGGGGGCGGCTGCCCAATCCTAATATTGTCACAAGTTTGGCCCAATTAAAGACATATACCCGAGCTTATTAAACATTTAATAATTACATTACCGTCACTAGTGTTTTCTTATTTTTATCGTCGTACGGAATGTGAAAGAGGAATACAAGAAACAGGATCACGTGACGAAGAGATACTGACCTTGAAAGTTCGGGTTGTCACAACCAAGATAGTCACGTTTGATGAGAAGGATGATTTGGATGATCAAACTCTTTATAGAAGCATGATTGAGTCTTTATTGTACCTAACTGCATCTAGGCCAGACATCATGTTTGCAACATGTGTCTATGCAAGATCCCAATCAGCCCCTAGAAAGTCAAATCTTATTGCTGTAAAAAGTATATTCAGATACCTAAAAGGTGCTCCCACACTTGGTATCTAGTATCCAGCTGATGGAAATATCAAGCTTTCAGGTTTCTCAGATAGTGACTTTGCTAGATGTAATACAACAAGGAAGTCCACTTCAGGAGGGTGCCAATTCCTAGGCAATTGCTTGGTGTCTTGGCAAAGCAAAAAGCAAGAAGCTATTTCAACATCCACTGCTGAGGCAGAGTATATTGCTGCTGCAAGCTGCACAACCTAACTGTTATGGCTTCAAAATCAATTGCTGGATTTTGGTATCACTGCTTTGAAAACACCACTCATGTTGGATAGTCAAGCAGCAGAAAATATCATCAAAAATCCAGTTTCACATTCAACCACCAAGCACATTGACATTAGACATCATTTTGTGAGGGATTGCTATGAAAAAGGTTTGATTTCTCTACACCATGTTCCAACTAAGGATGAGCTGGCAGATGTGCTAACAAAAGCATTAGACATATCTACCTTTGAAAGCTTGATCTCTAGGATTGGCTTATTGAACATGGAATAACAGGCAAAATCCTGTTCTTCTATGAATAAAAGCATTAAACTGTTTTCAGAAAATCAAAAATCCACCCTTAAAAATAGTTCAAAATGAAATTTTTCATTAATCCTTAAAAGTCTGTCATAACCACTGTTTGTTTCAAACATCTGATTGTTGAAAACTATCCACTGCTGAAAGATAACCTCTGTTTCTTATTCTCTTTGTTAATCACTGTTGATCAAACATCAGTGTTTTAAATCACTGATGGCTATCCACTGATAGTTAAAAATCAGCCACGGTTCTCATTTTCACCACTGAAAACCACTGATATTGTTCATCAGTGGTTTCCTAAACAACTGTCATCCATTTTCCATCAGAGGTTGTCACGTGGACAGATCTTAGTCATCCGATTTTTGTAAACGCTACGACATCAACATTCACTTTTCACTTTTATAAAACCCTGATCAAAACCCCAAACAGGGTTTTCACTGTCGAATCAAATTCAAAATTCCTTTCAAAAACGGTTTCCATCTCTTTCATTCATCTTCTTCTCCAACTCGCAAATCACTATGGCTCTCGCTCTCAAAAGCCCTCATAACTATCTGTGTACACTTGAGAAAACAAGTAAAAACACCGATTTCCACTCAATCATAGATGCTCTTTATTCATCAAAATACAAAACTTTGTTGACCTGCAACCCACCTATTTACCTAGAAACCCTACGTGATTTCTGAAAAAATGCAAACGTTGAAGTTCAGGACAAAAAGCCCTGGGCTATTATTTCGAAAGTAGGGGGAATTCAGGTTGCTATCACACCACAAACCATTTCTGAGGTTTTTGAAATAAATGATCATACAAGTAAAAATTCTTTCCCAAAGGAAGAATACCAAACAGACTTAATTGAGAGAGGGTATGGGGAACAAATGAAAAAAAATACTTTGCAAAAGGGAAGTTTTCCACCTCCCATGAGATTTTTATTCCATACCCTGCTCATATGTGTTTCAAATAAAACAACAGCCTTTAATGAAATACCATTGAAAATCCAATATTTGGGATATGCTATCATGGCAGAAGTTGATTTTAATTATTCCCAGGAGATTTTCAATGATATGGTTAAAAATGTTAATAATATAAAAGAAAAGAAGAAACCATTTTTGCTGTTTCCAAGATTTTTAAGCTTTTATTTACAAAAGAAAATCCCAAAGGATAGTGCACATGTGCTTATCTAAGGTACTCCTTTTCAAATAAACAGCCTTTCTTTTGAAACTTTTACAAGGCTATCAAACCCTTCTCAAACACAAACAGAGAAACCTGAGCAAAATTTGACTGAGACAACATCTGCTCCTCAGGTTTCTGCTGTTGAGCCCACTGCTCTTGGTGACCACAGCAGCATAACCACTGTAGTGCAACCCCCACCAAAAATTACCAAAACGCCAAAAAGAAAATCCACAAAGCCCCCCAAACCTTCCAAAAAGGACCTTCTGGAAGATGAGATCCCAGAAGTAACTCCTGTGACAACACAAAAGTCACCAACAACCACTGCTGCTACTTCCTCACAGCAGATGGTAGAAATCTCAACCTGAGCCTGAAACTCCTCCTGCATCCTCACAAAAGGATCAGGTTGTATACATAGGGAAACCACATTATGAAGCTCTGGATCCACTTGAATCCATCTTCCACATCCCTGCTCCTGGGGCAAATTCTCTTTCAACACCCATCCTTACTTCACAAATCCCACCATCCATTATACCTCTGTTGAATGCATTGGATATGGATCAGACACAAATCAGTTCTTCTCAACAACCTATCACTGAGAATATACTCCAACAAGTGACTGAGTCTGATTGCTCTATCTTTGCTAACCCATCAACATTTTAGGAGGTTACACCCCATGAGTTACATGTAACTCTTGGTGGTAGTTCAAGTGGAGCAGCTACTACAGGTGTTGAATCCACTGGTTTACACCTAGACAATAGTTTCATTAGTTAGACTCCCTTGAAGGCAATTTCTTCTTTGGGAACCAAGGTGACCACTAGTGTGTTTCCAATACCCACTGGTGTGTTTACTAAGGTAACCACTGCTGAGGAAAGAAGTCCCCAGTACCAAGAAAAAGGGGCATCAGTGGATGATTCATGGGAAACTTCTCCTGGACCAACTGCTGATACAACCACTGCTGGTGGCAAATAAGATGATCCCATTAAATTGGGTGATGGTTTAAAATACCAGGAATTGACGGAGAGAGTTGACAAAATTGAAACATCAGTGGCAGATGTAAAAAATATGCTGCAACAGTTGTTACAATCATCAAAGGCTCCATCCACTGCTTCATCATCTGTTCCTACCACCAATGAGCTATGGCAACTTTTTTAACCTATGCTTCATCAACAAAGGCAATATGCTGACCAACAGCATGAAATTTAGCTCCAAATGTTCAGAAATGTGATGGAAGCAAGGTATAAGGATACTCAAGCTGATATAAAAGCCATAAAATCTCATCTGCTCCTAACCACTGGTACCTCTCCTCCTATAATCATTTATGTAGAAAATCCTGATGATGCCAAAAAGGGGGAGAAAGGAAAGAAAGGGAAGGATGGTTTACACTTACCACCTGATCCAAAAGCTAAACCTGTTGTAGAGATTCCCAGGCCAGATGGTTCAAAGAAAGTTGATGTGACTCTCAACCTATTTGCTGAACAAAAAGCAAATAGAAAAGAGACAATGGAAATAAAGGGTTCTAAAAGATTTGAAAAGGAAAAGAAAGTTTTGATGGAAAAGGAAGAGCAGGGTAATTCAAACAGAAGAAAGACTACCAGAAAGGTCAGCCAACCCAAAATCACACCTTCCAAAACCACTAAACCTACTCCTAAAATCCCCAAATGTTACTCACATCAAACCTCTAAACCAACAGATGTTGAGACACCTGTTATATCAACAACAGTTGATACATTAGTGGTTTCAACAGATGTTGTGTCAACCAATGCTCTTGTCACTTTACTAACCATCATTCAATCCACTGCTACACCACAAACTACATCTCCATTACAAAAACCACATGCCAAAAAGCAGAAGACAATAGTTGACACTTCAACAGTTGTAGTGACAACAGTGGTTGAGACAGTTGTTTCAACAGCTGTTAATCAGTCACCTATCACTTCAAACACTCCTACCCAAGCCATAATCCTTTCGGTTCCAAAACATCAAACAAAAATACCTTCTCCCAAAAAAGTGTATACAAGAAAAAGAAAGTTTCAGGTGCATAATGATGACATACCAACACCTGTTCCAATATCATCCACACCTTACAATGTAATCAAACCTCAACCATTCATTCCTCCAACATTGGCAATCCCAATCAAAGATCCAAAAATACTTGAAGGACATAATCCTGCAAGTTTTATACCAGTAGCAGCCAGTTATCCACTAGAATTGCATGCAGTTAAAAATGAAATGAAACAATTCTACACAGTGGATGACCCTTCAAAAAGAAAATTTCCCTCTCTTGTTGGTTTTAGAGATCCAAACAACATGGATGAATATTTAAAACTCAAAGTCAGGCAAGCCGAAATACGAGCTAGATATGAATGTAAAGGGGAGAGTGACAATGCCATCTCAAATCGAATGCAGTTTTTGCTCACTAAAGTCAAACAATTGGAAGATTATGCAAGATATTTGAGTAAAGAAATTTCCAACCTGCCACCAGATGCTGACCTGCAAAAGGAGATGAGAAAAGACCTCCTTGAATTGATCATGAGGGAAAAATTCTACCCAGCCAAGTTTGAGCAGTTCAAAGACTGGCCACTCATTGCTCTGAAAAATGAAGTAATCAGAATTAAAAGAATTAAAAATGGTCCAGGTATGAAAAGATCAGCACCAAACTGGAGCAAATACAAAAAGGCAATTATTGATCTTACCTTGGAGTACAAAAGAAAGAAGTAAGAGTTGGTTGCAGCAAAGGTTGGTACAGCCAAAGCCATAGCAAAATGGTCAAGGCAATACACAGATATGGCATATGAGAAGTTGGAAAGGAAAACAGAAACATATCCTAATCTTCCAAAGAAACCAGCTTACAGAACCAAGAAAATTGATGAGTCTCAGCAGCAGGCCCTCTCTTTGAAAACATTATTCACATCATCTGACACTTCCACCATTGTTTTGAATCAAAGGAAGAAGCAAAAACATACTGATGCTGAAGATGTAGAAAGTGAAGCTGTGTATATGAAAAAGGCCATTAAAAGAATGATTTAAGAGGATCCTGACTCAGCAAAGCTACAAGAAATTGCCAAAAGAGTCTTGAGCAGGCCTCCATCACCAAAATCATCAAAAATAAAGCCTCTCCCAAGAAACCCACTGAACTAAAAAAAACTAAAGTGGAAGTCTGACCAAAAGACCCACGTATTGACCTGTTGGATCTTGTGAGATCGTTGATACTTGTACTGGATTTTTTTTGTTATAGATTTGTAGCTTTATCGAAGTCTAGGGACTAATATTGTAATGTTTTGTAAGTAGCAAATCTGACTTGGTGTAATTAAGATGCCAGCATAATTATAATTATGCTGGCAAGTCAGACACTATATAAGCTAATGAAATGTTGCCCTAGCCAAGCTTTTGGCGAGTCTTGGTGAAAAACTTGTGTTGTTTATCTTTGATCAACTTTGATAAGTGCTTAATCAGATCTCCAGGTGCTCTATTGTTTATTTCTTTGTTTGGATTCAATACAACACTTGTTGTAATCATCAAACCATTAGCTTCATCTTCATTCTATGAGTTTTGTTAACTTTCTCATAGTGCAAACACCTAACCAATAGGTGTTTTTGACTAAAACAATCAACCACTGTGATCCGGATTGATATTGTGATCTACAATTTGGTATCAGAGCCTTAGTGCTCTTGGTTGTTGTGTTTTTGTTAAGATTCTTCAAGTTTTGAAGGTTTTTCAAAAGTTTCAAGTTTTCAAATTGTTGGGCTTAAAATGGATTGATTTGGTGTGTTTATTTGATAGGTTTTTGTTAATCAGTGATTAGGGAGTCATTTTGGACATTTTGATGCAAAGAAACATGGTTTTTAAGTCGTTTTTGGGCGATTAGAGGGTTTTAGCTCGTGTTAAACCTTCTGGTCAGCGTAGATAATCTTGAATATAGCGGATACAGCGGATTTGTCTTGAATATCGCATAATTAATAATTTCGCAGATCAAAACATGAGCGAACTTGTTAATTACCGGTGAAATAGCGTCATTGACCCTGTAGCGAATTTATCAAAGGCGACTTCAAGGACAGTGATAAAGAGCTACATCGTTTTTATCACGGTGATTGGCAAAATTAGCCAAACTAACGTGTTTGTTAATTGTCTCGGTGAATTAGCTACCTTCGCTCGTGCAAGACTCATCATCTTCCCGGCAGAGTTAATTCATCAGCAAAGTTCTCGGCGAAGTTGCTCCGGTTCGCGAATTTCTTCGGCGAAATTAGTCTTATTTCTGGCGAAATTGTTCTTCATCCAGCGTATCAGCGAAATTAGTCTCTGATCAGTAAACCCTTCTCAAAAACCAAACAAAATATCTTTGAATCAACTAAATCCAATTGCTCAAGCTGAACTTGAGACCGGAACCACTACAAGACCACCAAAGCTGAAAGGAGCAGACGATTTCGGTACTTGGAAGAATCGTATCCAAACTGTTGGTGCATATTTGTGACAACAGCTTAGATTTGATCTTTGGATATCTTGTAATTAGTTAAACGATAAACGGTTAGCGGGTTTAGCTTTGTATTAGTGGAATAATAGAGTTTGGGCTAAACAAACCCCACATTGGGTCTAGGGGGACGAATTGGGCTTGCCCATGTAGGAAACTCTAGCCCAAGTTGCAAACCTTGTGTTATATAAACAAGGCTTTGCATTAGGGTTTAGGTTAATCAGCCAAAACAGTTGCTAGAGAGAATTCGTGAGAGCTTATACAGCTTGGACGAAATTGAGTATAGTTAGGGTTTGATTGATTGTAAAACTTGTTTTTGATAATCAATAGAAACCCGGTTTGATTGTGAATTGCTGATTACTACTCGTTTCTGTGATATTCTGATCAAGAGGATTCCGCACTCTTGATTGGATTGACAATTCTGTGAAGATCCATACGACAAGGGGACCTACAATTGGTATCAGAGCATTAGGCTCTTGAAGGCTCGGTTCAGAATTGTTCTTGGCAGAAACAGGAAGATTTCGAAATTTTTGAAACCTGAAAAAAATTAGGGTTTCGAAATTTTTTGTTGGTTTGATACAGATTTTTGAATTTTTTGGCTGTTTTGATCTTCAGCATTGTTTGTTTGCTGTTTTACAGGTTTTAGAGATAGTTCTGGTTGATTGTTTTGAAGAATTGTGGCTGAAAGACTTGAAGATTCGAAGATTGTTCTTCGTGTTCTTCGTGGTTTTTCATAAGTTCTTCATATTTTTCGAAAATTTTGAGCTGATTAGGTTGTTCGATTTTGCAGATTTGTGTTGGAGAGGAGATAGAATCTTCAAAAAGTTCAGCAGATTAAGTTTCCGAATTTACTGGTTCAGCGAATTTAACAGATCAGTGAAATTGTTTGACCCGGCGAACTTCAAATCCAAAGGCGACTTTGGTAACCGTATAATTTTCCTTAGCGAAATTATCACGGTGTTCGGCGACTTTATTGGTCGTCGTAATAGCGAAATTGACCTGCGACTTTGGAAGCGAAATTGATCAGCGAACTTGGTAGCGAAATTGACCTGTTCAGCGAACTAGACCTTCGAAATTAACCAAAACTGTCTAGCGAAATTAAGTTATGTTGACCAGCGAACTTAAAGCAGCGAAATTAATTAAAGTGGTGGAATCTTAGTTGGCAAGCGTCGATAAAATTTCACAGTTTTGCAAATAGAAATTGATCCGTAGCTCGTTTGACAAAACCGTCTGCACCGTTAAATTCCTTGTATTTTTAGGACAAAAAAAAAACTCTGGAAAATCCCGAATTCGGTTTTTGACATTATATATCATTGGATTCGTCTTTTTGAGACGATTCTAACGGTGTAATTTGGTAACCACTGTTTTCGGAGAAATTTTGTACGGTTTTATCAGTCTGTTACGTTAAAATGTCGAACATGTCAAGTTTGAATGAGCTTTTGAAAATGGAGCATGAGGTTGGCACTACCAACAAACCGCCTAAGATGATGAAGGTAGAAAATTATTTGACATGGAAGGATCGTTTTCAATCTTTCATTGAATATCAGGACACTCGCATGTGGATATGTATTGAAGATGGGTACACAAACCCAACACACGACTTTGAGGGCAGACCACGTAGAACTGCCTATGTGAACATGGAAGAGGCTGATAAAAAGATGTATGAGGCTGAAAAGAGAGCCTTGGCTGCAATCAAAATGTCCTTACCTGATAGCATCAAGCATACCTTCAAGAAGTACACAAATTCAAAGGATATGTGGGATGCATTAGAGAAAAGATACGCGGGAAATGCAGATGTCAAGAAGAAAAAAGTTGATCTACTGAAGAAGCAGTTCGCTGTTTTCAAGTACATGAAACATGAGTCACTTGAGGACATCATCACTCGATACTACCATCTGATGTCGGAAATGGAAAATTATGAGATAGATTGCTATTCTGACATAGAGAAGAATGACAAGCTGCTCGATGCCTTACCTACTAAATGGGATATCTACACTCTCATGATCAAGGGAGAAGCAGATTATGAGACAAAGGAGCTGGAAGAAGTAGTTGGCAAGCTGAGAGCTTATGAGCTCAGTATGAAGAAGAAAGACACTGGATATGATCAGGTTCAAGATCCAGCGATTTACAATGGGCTTACATCTTCTTTATCTCACAACGCTTCTAGCGACTCTGCTACTGCGTTTCTATGGTGTGAGAATGAGCAGGTCACGGTGAATGAGGATGGTGATGTTTGTTTTGTAGCTTCTTCAGGAGGATCAACAGGAGCCAAGAGAACATCAGCTTCTAAGCAGAGTAGTAGTGCTAAGTCGATGCCTATGAGTGTGAAGTCTGCTGAAGAACATTTGGCTCTACTTGCTTCGTTTGTTGCTTCTTATGAGAATTACATTCAGGGGAAGATATCTGATCCTGCCACTTTAGATGAAGACTATGATCAGATTGATCCTGATGATCTTGAAGAGATGGATTTGCAATGGCAAATGGCCATGATTTCTAGACGAGTGAAGAGATTCATGAACAGAACAGGAAGGAAGTTTGTAGGGAGGGCTGTTGGTTTGGACAAGACCAAAGTGAGGTGCTTTAACTGTCAAAGTTATGGGCATTTCGCTAGGGAATGTCAAAAACAAAAGCAAGAGACTTCGAGTCAGAATTCAAACAACAGGAATGCATCAAACAATTCTAGCTCAAAGGCTTTGATCTCTACAGCACGAGAAGGTTCATATGATTAGAGTATTCATCTAGAAGATAATGAGAATGCTACTCAGGCATTCATGGCAGAGATAGTGCCAGTTGGTGATGATGAAGCTACTGTGGGAGATGCTGAAGCAAAAGTAGATACTAAGGCTGAGATAGAGAGTAAAGCTAAAGAAAAGAAGGTTGATCAGACAACAGATGCTGAAGAGGAAAAGCAAAACTCTGACCATGAAAGGGAAGCTGAAGAAAATGATGCTAAATATAAAAGAATGGAAGCTCAGCTTGCGGCTCTCATGGCCAACCTTGACAAACAAACAGGAGAGGTAAAGTCTAATTCTGTGTGTTTAAAATGTCATGAACTACAGGGTGAGGTAGACAGGTTTTCAACACAAAACCAAAGTCTGGTGGGCGAGATGTCTAACATTAAAGAATCTAACTTTTTTGCTAAAAGAAACGAATCTTTATACCTGAAGAAAATAAAAGGTTATGAAAGTAAAATTGAAGCGTTAACCTGCAAATTAAACGAAAAACTTCAAGTCATAGACTTAGCTCATGAAATGATGGCTGAGAAAACAAAAGAGATTTCTGAAAAATGCAAAGAGTTGTCAGATGCCCAACTCAAAATTGTTGAACTTGAAAAGAAATTAGGTCAATTCAGGGACTCTACTTTTGTAATGAAACATATGATGGGTGGCTTGAAGAAAAGTAATGACAAAACCAGTGTGGGATTCCATTGTTTCAATGAAGTTCCACCTCCTGTTAGTCATGACTATTCTTTCTTGCCTGATGAAGATGAGCTCATGGACTTTGTGTCAACATCACCAAGTAGTTCCACATCAAGTCAAGGAAATGTGTCTGAGAGTGATGATGCTAAGAAGGATAATAACAGCAAACCTGTTTTTGAAAAAGAAAACTTCACATCCTAAGAATAAAAATCCAACTTTTGTTAAAAGGGTTAATTTTGTTCAAGGAAGTGACATGAAAAACGAAACAGCTGTTATTGAAAACGAATCTAATATAGAGTTTGCTAAGAACAAAAACAAAGAAAATTATGAGACTAAGCAAACTGAACCAAATCCTTCTAAGGCATCATCATCAAAACCTGAATCTAGTTCAAAGGCTTCAGATAAGAAGTCTTCGAAAAAGAGATCGTGCTTCAAATGTCACACTAAAGGACATGTAGCTAGCTGCTGTCCTAATAAAAAGAATGAAGCACAAGTGAGTGAGAGAAAGAGAGAGAAATCACCTGAGAAGAAAGGTGATAATGAGGAGAAAGTTGCAAATTCTCCAAAGAAATCTGCTGCTAAGAAACCAGAGAATGTTGCTGTTGGTGAAGATAAGGCTGAAAAAGGAACTCCACAAGTTCCTCGTTTTCAAAGAAATCAACCAAGATTTCAGCCTAAATCTCCACCAGGCAGATATGAGAGACCTAGAAGCAGTTCACCAAGAATGAACAATCATAATACAAATAATTTCAAGAGTCAAGGTCAATATCAAAATCGATACCAAAATGATGGTGGTCGAACTTTTTATAACAATGGCTTTAGAAATTACAACAATAATGCTTCTTGGAATCAAAATTAAAGGTACCAAAATCAAAAATTTCAAAGGTCAAATAGTCCAAACACATATAGGAACACTCAGGACCAAACACCTAGTGGAAATCAAAATCAAATTCCATCAACAGGTCTGAGATCCAAGACTCCTGTTAGGAGTAATGGATATTGGATGGATGTTCCAGTGGTTGGTGAATTTGGATGACCCAAGACCATTAAGGCTTGGGTTCCCCAATCTAACTAATTTCTTGGTTGGTGTGTGCAGGAGCTGCTAAGGAGGATTATCAACTTATGGTATGTTGATAGTGGCTGCTCCAGGCACATGACGGGGGATGTGAGATTGTTGACTGAATTTGAAGATTATGATGGTGGAAATGTAAATTTTGCGGGTGCTAAAGGTGGTAGAATTACAGGACGAGGAAAAGTGACCAATGGGAAGATCACACTGGACAAAGTGAACTATGTGGAGCAGCTTAAACACAATCTGATGAGCGTGTCACAAGTCTGCGACAAGGGTCACTCGGTCCATTTTACCAAGAATGAAGCATTAGTATTGAAACCAGGTTTGGTAATTCCGGACGATTGGATAGTGATGAGAGCGCCAAGGAGAAATGACACTTATGTCATGGACATGGGTGCTAAGGATCCAACTGCTGTGGTGGCATGTTTACTATCAAAAGCATCTGAAGCTGAATCGATGCTGTGGCACACACGCATGGCCCATATTCACTATCGAAAAATGAATTACCTTGTTAAAAATGAGCTAGTGAAAGGGGTTCCAATGCAGAGGTTTCAAGTGGAAGATAAATGTCTTCCATGTCAAAAGGGAAAACAACATAAGAAACCTCATAAATCTAAAACAGTAAATTCCATAGATGCCCCTTATGAATTACTTCACATGGATTTATTCGGTCCAGTGAACGTGAGGAGCATAGGTGGAAAGTACTATTGTCTTGTTACTACTGATGATTACTCACGATATTCATAGGTTTTATTTTTAGGTACAAAAGATGAGACGGCAGAGATGCTGATAGATCTTTTTACGAAATTGGAAAACGTCCATGATGCAAGGATCAAGAGGATAAGAAGTGATAATGGCACGGAGTTCAAGAATCGACTTCTGGATCTCTACTATCTTCGAAAGGGAATTGAACATCAATATTCTGCTCCTTATACACCTCAACAAAATGGAGTTGCTGAGAGGAAAAACATGACGTTGATTGAAGCCGCTAGGACGATGCTTTCAGATTCAAAGCTACCAGTTCTTTTCTGGGGAGAAGCTGTGAATACAGCTTGCTACGTCCTGAACAAAGTTTTGACTGTTAAACGTTTTAATAAAACTTGTGATGAATTGATGTTTAACAAGAAACCAAACTTGGAAGGCTTTGAACCATTTGGATTACCCTGCACTATTGTGCGAAATAAAGATAAACAAAAATTCGGTGAGGTGGCTGACGATGGCTACTTTCTAGGTTACGTGCCTGGCACACCGAATAAAAGGGTTTTTAATCTAAAAACTGGTAAAATTGAGGTTGTTTTTAATGTAGAAATTACTACCTATAAACCTCAACAATCAACGAATGGACCTGCTATATTATATGATTATGAAAGCATTTTTAAATCATTTAATATTCCTGAGTTTTCTGATGCAGATGAATCTCAGTTGATTCAAACAGTGATAAGTGAAGACGATGAAGGCGAGTTCATGCCTAGATCGAACGTTGATATGACAGATGCTCCAGAAACTTCCCAAAGTGCTGCTGATACTGATTCAAGCGATAGTGAACCTGAACCCATTCAGGGGGAGGATTTCATTAATCCGTTTGCAGATCAGAATATTCAGGGGGAGATTGGATCAAACCTGGGTGATAATCTTGAAGTTGATACCGTTGCTACTACACGAGCAAATAGAGATCATCCAGTTGACATGATACTTGGAGATCCTAATACAAAAAAAAAAAAAAAAAATTTTTTTTTTTTTTGAGGTGTTCAGACAAGGAGAAGCATTGCAGCGAATACGGGTTTATTTGTTTCGATTGAGAAGACTGGGATTGTGAACGAGTGCTTGTATAGTTGCTTTATTTCCCAAGAGGAGCAGAAGAACATTCATATGGCTCTAAAAGACAATTCATGGGTTGAGGCTATGCAAGAGGAATTGGCCCAGTTTGCAAAGTTGAAGGTTTGGGAGTTGGTTGACCTTCCTAAAGGTGAAAGAGATATTGGCACTAAATGGGTGTTTAGGTGGAAGAAGGATGAAAGAGGAATAGTGACGCGAAACAAGGCTCGATTGGTGGTAAAAGGTTTCAATCAGCAGGAAGGGATTGATTACAATGAAGTGTTTGCACCAGTAGCAAGGTTGGAAGCAATTCGTTTGTTCCTAGCCATCGCATCATTCAAGGGCTTTAAAGTTTACCAACTAGACGTGAAGAGTGCATTTCTTTACGGGAAAGTCCAAGAAGTGGTGTATGTCTCACAATCAGATGGGTTCATTGATCCAGACTATCCAGATCGGGTTTACAAGCTTGATAAGGCTTTGTATGGATTACATCAAGCTCCCAGGGCGTGGTACAAGACACTGTCTACACATCTGATCAAGAATGGTTTTGAAAGAGGTCAGATTGACAGTACACTGTTCATCAAGAGGAAGAAGGAAGATTTTCTACTGGTACAGGTGTACGTGGATGACATCATCTTTGGGTCATCTGATGAAAACATGTGTAAAGAGTTCGAGAAGGTGATGAAGAGCAAGTTCGAAATGAGCGCTATGGGTGAGTTGTCTTACTTTATGGGATTACAAGTTGAACAGAAGGAGGATGGGATGTTTATTCATCAAACAAAGTATGTGTATGACATTTTGAGTAGGTTCAAAATGAATGATTGCTCTACTTTCAACACACCCATATGTGAAAATCACAATCTTGGCCCAGATCATGAAAGTACTGAAGACGTTGATCCAAATCAATACAGGGAAATGATTGGTTCTCTAATGTACTTGACTGCTTCAAGACCCGACATTATGTTTGCCGTATGCTTGTGTGCCAGATATCAGGCAAATCCAAAAGAGTCACACATGAAAGCAGTGAAGCGGATTCTTCGTTACTTGAAGGGGAAACCTAAACTTGGGTTGTCGTATCCAGCTGATAGTAATATGAATTTTGTTGCTTACACTGACTCAGACTTTGGAGGATGCAAGTCAAACAGAAAGTCTACAACAGGTGGTTGTCAGTTCTTAGGAGGCAGGATTGTGTCTTGGCAATGCAAGAAGCAATCTTGTGTGTCTACCTCTACGTGTGAAGCTGAATATATTGCTGCGGGAAGCTGCTGCTCTCAGGTTCTCTGGATACAACAGCAGATGCGCGATTACGGTTTGGATTTCACTCGTACTCCTATTATGATAGACAATAATGCCACAATTTCTATAACTAATAATCCCGTGAAACATAGTCGCACAAAACATATTGACATTCGTCATCATTTTATACGGGATTGTGCTGAAAAGAGACTAATTGAATTACATCGAGTCGACACACTAGATAACCTGGCAGATCTTTATACTAAAGCTTTTGACAGGGCTCGCTTTGAACATTTAGTCGAACTCAACGGGATGAGGAATCCTGAATAACTGGTTTTTCATAAGAATTTTTGTAAATAGTTTACTGCTTTCTTAAAAAAATAAAAAATACAAAAACATTGAAAAATCAAAAACTTAAAAAAATAGAAAATAAAAAAATGAGTTATCACTATGTGAAAAAGAAGAAATGATAGTACATCAGCAAGTTAGACTGTCACACTGAAAATGAACTAAAATTGCTTAAGTGTGATAGCAGCTTCATCATACGATGTACCAGTAGGCAAAAAGCATGAAATAATCAACTTATCAATGTGATATAAATCTAAACGAACTGTGTATGAGTGGGGAACATATCAGTGGTGTATGGTTTAATGACCTTAAATCTTGCGTTGATAGATTGCCAAAATCTGAAGTTTTGGGTCTTTATACTGTTATTTCATATGGGGATATCAGGGTTGTCCTTCTACTGCATCCAGATACATGCTGACCTAGGCACAACCAGGATATCTTAAAAGAGCAAAAAATGCCAAATCTCATAAATGAAGAAGCTCTCCTAGAGAGTCATTCAAAAAGGTGCAAAATGCAAAAATCGTACCAAAAATGGTATTTGTCATAGCCCTCATTAGATATTTTGGTCTCTTTGCTGTACGGAAGTACTGACCTGATCACCAATTATCTAAACGTTGAAAATCAAAACAGATGAATTCAGTATACTCACCTACTACGATGAATCTTTGTGCATACCTTGATCACGGGGGTATATCCTGAAGTGGGACACACTAGTATATCAGTAATAATATTACCTTAATGTATCATACAGTAATGGAACTTGAAAAGTTCATGCATTTTGTTTAAGTGGACAAACATACTGGTAATCGTCTTGGACTGCTTTTCACCGAAAAATTAAATAAAGAATTATCTAATAGTGTGAAAACAGTTTGATTGTGCTGATATGATCTTCTTACCAGTGATTCTCACAAAAATAGAGTGTTTATTGCTTTTGTATTTACTTGCTTTCAGAAAATATAAAGAATCCAAAAATAGTGTCGTTTTCTGTTTAAAATTCTTAACGTACGGAAAACTGTTATTCTTGGAGGAATTGTTACTGATAGGGGGAGACGGTGTTAGAAAGTGAGTTCAAAATTTTAAATCATGCGGGTTATAGGGTGTGTGATTAAAAAGTTTTGCGTGTTGGTGATAAATTGAAAATGCTTAATCTATGATATAATCTCTTGAATAATAATAATTTATTCAACTGTGTTGAAAAATTCTTATGGTTTCTCGAGATGTTGGTTTTATAATATACAGATTGAAGTTGTATGTTGCTGAGAAGTTATAGTGATGAGTTGCTGTGAAGAGGTGAGAGTTTGATTGGATGCATGGTAGAACCTCCTTTCTACATTGCAAACAAGTTGAAGAGTTTGAAGATTGCTATACATATGCTGAACTGGAGTTTACTCAAACGCTAAAGTTTTGAAGATTTGGTGTTTGGATGCATCAGCTTAGGGGGAGTCTGTTGCTGACAGAAGCTGTTGAAGCTGAAGCTATCCAAAGACCAAAGACATTGCAAGCTTACATGAAGAATGCAAGATGACTGAAGACAAAGTTATTTTATGAAGCTATTGTCAAGGGGGAGTTTGTTGGTGCATATTTGTGACAACAGCTTAGATTTGGTCTTTGGATATCTTGTAATTAGTTAAACGATAAACGGTTAGCGGGTTTAGCTTTGTATTAGTGGAATAATAGAGTTTGGGCTAAACAAAACCCACATTGGGTCTAGGGGGACGAATTGGGCTTGCCCATGTAGGAAACTCTAGCCCAAGTTGCAAACCTTGTGTTATATAAACAAGGCTTTTGTAACACCCCGAAAACGGGTTTGACAATCAAACCACGTTAATAATAATGAACGGGTAAAATACCGTTAGTGGTGAAATTAACCCAGTAAATATTAGGATTTAAATAACTAAATCTAATATTAAATTAAAATGGGAATAAAAGCTTTAGAGGAAATAAAGTTTATAAGATTCCCGAGTTAACGGGACTTAAAATAAAACGGGATTTTAACTCCCCGAACCCATTAAGGTAACTAGGAATATCAACCTGGCTAGTTAAATGTTGTCAAAATGCCAATGAAACTAGATTGATAATACTTGTATAACTCTACAAAAGTTGAGGGACTAAACATGGGCAAATGGTATGAAGTTTTAATTAAAACAAATTAATTAAACAAAAACATACACATACGTGTGTGTTCCTGCGATCGACCAGAGCCAGGAGAAAAAGGGTTATAAACCCTAGCTCAACAATATCTTCAATTGGAGGATCAAACGAAGGCCAAAATCAGATTGGAATATATATAAACGATCACCAAGTCAAGGGGATCGTAAGGTATGTCGAATTTTTGACATTCATGAAGTTGTGAAAATTGGTTAACTTTGCATGATGCGATCTATGTATGAATCGTAGAGGTTATGGCCGAATTAATGAAGTGTGATTGCTTAGGAACAAACCCTAAGTAGAAATATGAAGTAAATTCAGATTTGTTGATGCTAAATTCATGTATGTGATTTTTTTTTAGGGTTTTGATTGCTAAAACTAGTGTTATGATGTCATGAGCATGCTTTAATTGAAAGCTGAATTCAATCAGCTTCTGATCAGAATTTACAGCCGACTTGTATTGGCTGTAACATGGACAAAACGTGACAACAACATGTGTTTCTTGAGCCTAGAATGTAATTCCAGGAAATATCTTTAAAACCCCGCTGGAATCGCATTTTTTCGACGAAAATTGAGCGTTTTATGAATTTTTCCGTATCAAAGGTTCAAGCTGCGTTTTCTGGCAGAATTTGCAGCCCATTACGAATGTCATAACTCAATTTAGGAATTGAGTTATGATCTCAAATTCTTACTGTAGATATTTTTAAGTGATTAGAAGAATCGCCAATTGGAATTTCGTCGATCGGATAAACGAGGAATTTTAAATGAATTTTTCCGTAAGCTGCAGTCAGAAGTGACGAATCTGATTGCAGCTTAGTAAATGAATTTTTACGAATTTTTGGTAAAGAGTTAGATCTTGAAATTTTAACACAAGGTCTAACCCTCCGAGAGGTACGCCACACAAAAAAAAATCATAATTTTTGAAGAACAAGTTAAACAAGTCACCAAAAACAGCCCATTTTCAGTGATATGAAACGCCTAAATGAAATCACGGCCTACTAGTTAGTATGTAAAATTTGATTTCGTTAAGAGTTCGGATGAAATATGCCTAAGTGAGTTCATTGAACCAAATGTGCATTTGAATATGTTGATAAGTCAATTGACTTTTAAAAAGTCAAACCGACCAATGATTAGATCGAATGATAATTTTGATATGGACGAATGATAAATTCAACATAAAACCCGTAGGATGGAATAGTCGTAAATGATTATGACTAATCTAACCACCTTACGAAATATGATGATAGTTTGACGCCTAACGAGCTAGATGGAAGCTTGTGGATGAAGCGGGTCAAACAGAGCAAGTACGGAAAGAAAAGCGTGGCATGGATGCAAGGTAAGTGAAACTTACACCTTTTGTAGAATATGTGTCTACTCTATAAGTTATAAATACAATAGAGATAGTATTCGAAATAAGGTCTCCGACGCAAAATGATACGGGTCGGAACCAAAAACAAATGTTAAAAACCATAGTTAATGGTGAAACGGGGTGGAACGGTAAATTAGTCACGAAAGGACTAAGATAAAATGAGTTTTTGACGGCTACTTTATAAGTAAGCCTAAACTAATAAAAAGGGTAAAATGGGTCAAATGGTAATATTGATACCATTTGACAATTAATGACTATTAAGTGTATGCCGAGTCTCATGCTCGCAGGATGAACGGCTCGGGAATTAGCGAAGCTATGAAAATGCAAATAAATGAAGAGAAGGTATTAAAATGGGTCAATATATTGATTCATGCCAGGTACACATAATTATGTTGTGGTTAAAAGTGTTATTTTTGGTCAAATAATTAGTGAGAGACTTCGTCTTAAAATAAGAGACTAGAATTGACCAAAAAGCCCTTGATGGGTAAATCGGGAAAACGACCCTTAGAGGCCGTTTAGAAACTTGTATTATAATTATGTAACCCTTAGATACATGTAAGAGTTGTAGGCATATACTTTGTAGGTTAAATGCCTAAGAACGGGTCAATCATGTAAAATGACTAAATGAAGGGTAAAATTTAGGATTATGGGGTCCTTATGTAAATCCACCACAAAAATAGTTGTGGAGGAATGTGAGTAGCTATTTAAATATGGGAACACGAGTTGTGAAAAGAGAAGAGCGGATTTGATTCTTTAATGCACAAAAATCCCCTAAACGGGTCAAAATGAATTACGCGCGTAACTTGGGTGTTGCCGCGTAATTCACGAAAGTTATGAATCCAAGATAGAGATTTTGAGTTAAATTACTTTGGTATATGACTTATGATTAACTAGAAGCAAGTTTGGAGCTCCTAAATACAAACGGGTCAAAATGTGGATTTTGAATAATAAGCCAAATGCTTAAAATTTTAGAATTTATTTAGTTTGAATGTCGGATTTTAACTCCATGTGATGGAGAATTAAATTACGGTTGCGTAGGAAAAAGAATCGGGTAAAACGGATAAGTAGATTAAAAGTTATGGCCGTTTAAAGTTCAATTTTTGTTGAGTAATTGAGCTGGGAAGAAAATGCAGGTTCAGAAACGGACCTGCTGGAAATTAGTCTCCCCCGCGACACGCGACAGGGTCCCTCAATTGGGGCGCGACACGCGATAGGTGTCGCGACTCGCGACAGATTAAAGGTTGCCTTCCGCGACACGCGGGAGGCATGATTTTGGAAATTTTATTTTGATTATCATTATTTGATATTGGAACTTATTTATACATGTTTATAAGCTGTCAAAACTAACTTTTAAGTTGGTTTTGATCAAACTTATTTCTAAACGGCAAATTTTTACCAATCTTGATGTAACGTTATAAAATTTAGAAAAGTTTTAATTAACTTGTATTCTTAATTGATATGTAATCATAATTACATGTTTATTTTCGTAAATTATACTAAAACATTAAAATAATAGCAAGGGTGTTACAGCTTTGCATTAGGGTTTAGGTTAATCAGCCAAAACAGTTGCTAGAGAGAATTCGTGAGAGCTTATACAGCTTGGACGAAATTGAGTATAGTTAGGGTTTGATTGATTGTAAAACTTGTTTTTGATAATCAATAGAAACCCGGTTTGATTGTGAATTGCTGATTACTACTCGTTTCTGTGATATTCTAATCAAGAGGATTCCGCACTCTTGATTGGATTGACAATTCTGTGAAGATCCATATGACAAGGGGACCTACACAAACGTTCTTCGAATACACTGACTACAATCTATGGATTTCGTTCACCGCTGGTCCCCACGTACCGACGGTGGTTCGAGGAGATGTGATAGTTGCTAACAACGACCCCACAACCTACACTGATGAAGACAAAGCCCTAATCCAACGTGACCATCGTGCACATGCTGCCTTAACCATGGCTTTGTAAACTGATGATTGTAACATGTTTGAAGAGTACACCACTGCAAATGAACTCTGGCTCGCTTTGATCGAATATTACGAGGGAAACGAAGAGCTAATTGAGAGCAAAAGAGACATGGTGCAGAAGCAATACGACATGTTTGGTGGAATTCGTGGAGAAAGCCTTTCCGATCATATCAGTCGCTTTCTGAATATGATGACCAAGATGAAGAAGGCAGGAAATCGTGTCTCTAACCGTGCTACCATAAAGAAGCTTTTGGACTCGCTTCTAAAGGAATGGAGCCTGCAGTGCATGATGATCAAAAAGGATTTCCTCAACAACCCAAATCCTGTCACTCTGTCCTATTTAATCAACACTTTGAAGGCTTTTGAAATGGATGTGAACAAACCAGAAATGAATACGGCTGGTTACACCCCATAGGCTGCTCAGACTTCTGCTGGACTGAAGAACATGGCACTTCTTGCATCAGAAGGCGTCAGTCAACAAGCTTCTAACACGACTTACTTTAACGCTTCCGCAAGCGCATCAAAGGCTCCACAATCTAGTGAAAAGACTGTCATGGTTGGTGATACTCAAGCCTTAAAAGTTTCAACTGAAAACGTGGCACTTTTCAATATGTTTCTAAGCAGCTATGAAGCGTTGATGTCGGGAGAGCTCAAGAAGGAGATGTTCACTGCTGAAGATATGTATTAGGTTGATCCAGATGACATGGAACCGATGGATTTGAAATGGCAGATGGCTGTGATCACTTTAAGGCTGAAAAAGTTTCAGGACAAGACTGGGAAGCGCCTAGCTCTTGGAAAGGCTGGTTTCGACAAATCTAAGCTGAGATGCTACAGCTGCAAGAATTTGGGTCACTTCAAGCGAGATTGTCCTCTGTTGAAGAATGGAAACATTGAAGCTGCTCCTGCTATAAGACAAATCGCTATTGAAGAGAACAATAACAATGCTGCTCCTAACACACCGAAAGCCTTGGTAGTTGAGGATTACGATTGGGCTGAAGAAATTACTGAAGCTAAGGAACAAGTCAACAAAGCCCTTGTGGCAAAGATCTCGAGCGGGTCATCATCTTCTTCATCAAAACCGGTCGAGAAACAAGCTGCTGGAATCCCTAAAGGAGGTAATATTGCTGACAAGGGTCTGAAGAGCATTCTCACCCCCTCTGAGCATGAGAAAGATAAGAATCCTGAAGAAGCTGAAAAGCCTAAGGAGCAGGTTCAGAAAGAATCAACTAATGAGAAGAAAGAGAAAGCAAAAGCCTCAGTTGCAGCTATGAAAACTGAATCCTCAAAGGAGAAGGCAGACAAGGACTTGGTAATTAGCATTCCACATGAATTTAAAGTAAAGTTATGCACACAATCATGCGCAAACGTGACACACTATAAGTCTCTCAATCTTGAAATTATGAGGGACAAAGACAAAGTTTTAAAAATCAATAAAGAACTCAAACAAAATGAGGCCGCATATCAGAGAAAGTTGAATTCAACTTTAGAAAAGATTTTATCATCAATGATTTAACAGAAAGATTAGAAAAATCTTTGAACGAAAACAATAAATTACAAATTATAATAGACAAATGGAATGTCAGTTAAAAGGCCTTTACTGACATCAAAAACTGCCAACGACCAACGTATGTAAAAGATGGGATCGGGTATAAGGATAGGCAAGGAAATGAAAGAAAACTTTTCTTTCCACCACATAGTAAAAACTATGTGCCTTTGCCAACTCCTCATCCCAACAATGATTTGATTGATGAAAAGGCTCCTATTGCTCCAAATATTTTTTTAAGAATGAAACAACCGCTAATATTCCTAAAAGTAATGCAGATTCATTTGTGTGTAAAGAAGATGTGTGCGATGAGGATGAAGACTGCGGTGGTTCAAAAATAGGAATAGGCTATTCAGGAGACAGTTATTCCACTGTTAACTAGTTCGCCTGGAACTATGATAAGAAAAACAATATTCGGGATGAATGTAATAATTTAATTAAGACGAATGACTGTAATGGCCGTGTGCCTAAATTTAACTCTTTGGATGACTGTAAGGGCCATGTGCCTACATTTAAGACCAGTGATCGTGAACATGCTATGTTAGAATGTCATGATTTAAATTCTGCATTTTGTAATGATAAAAATGTGTGTAAATCTCCTATTTTTATGCTAGAATTGAAAAAGAATAGTTTTGGAAAATTCCTCACGGAGGAAATTCCAGAATTTATTCCATCTCGAACAGGTATGACAGATTCAGAAAAGGAAGTCACTGAAGAAAGCAGCAAAGAAGATTCAAGCTTTTCTACCTCAGAAAAGGAAGAAGAAACTTCAAGTTCTGATGAAGATCAAGAATCAGAAAATTCAGGTGAAGATCAAACAACAGAAGATCAAAGTTCCAAAGATTCAAGTGACAAAATTACAAACGAAACAAGTGAAGATCAAAATTCAGAAAATTCAAGTGAAGATCAAACATCATAAATTTCATCAGATCCCGACAATGATGAAGACTGCTCAAAAGATGAAAGTCGTATTGACAAGAAAATGAAGAAAGCTGAGAGTCCAAGCTACACCGCATCAAAAGACTCCCAAACAGCTCAAGACACTCATCACATACATCATCCTCTAACACCAAAAAGCCCAGACGCAAACGATGTTTTTGTTGTAGTCATTTAGGACATACAGCGAAACATTGTAAAAACAAGAATTTTTCTAAACCAGAATACACTTTTATTAAAAATTTCACAGAGCAGTTTGATTACTTTAAGAAATCTGTTTAAAATCTGATTAATTCCACTACCTGTTTTTGGAAACAAAAAGAAGATATCGTGGGACAAAACCACGATAGATCCAAGGTGAAGCAAATCTGGGTTCCCAAATCAAACTAATCTGTGTATATATTTGTATTTCAGAATAAACTCCAGAAATGGCTTCGGATGCTCATGAAATGTATCTGGCATGTCGACAGTGGATGCTCAAGGCATATGACAAGCTTAAAGGAACTTCTGAAGAATTTTCGTTTTATTGATGGCGACTTCGTGTCGTTCGCTGGAGATGAGAAGGGAGGGAAAATTGTTGGAGTAGGAGACGTTGTGTCTGAAGCACTTACGTAAGAAAACGTCAACTATGTTCCAGAATTGTGCTACAATCTTATGAGTGTATCACAAGTCTGTGATAAAGGAATATCGGTGCTTTTTAACGACGTGGAATGTCTGTTTCTCAAGCCTGAATATGTCGTTCCTGCATAAATGATCATGCTTATAGCTCCATGACAAAACAACGCATACGTGCTCAACATGAATAATGCCAAGACAAATGATAACTTAATGTGTTTAATCTCAAAAGCTTCATAATCGGAGTCACTGCTTTGGCACAGGCGATTGGGGCATGTGAATTTCAAAAATATGAACAAACTCTCTATGTTAAACTTAGTAAGAGGTCTTCCAATAAAATAATTTCCTTTTTCCGAAAAATGTATAGCATGCGCCCAAGGAAGCAACCCCAATAAATCGCATAAGCCTATAACAGTGAATACGATTATTGCGCCTCTTCAATTGATGCATATGGATCTTTTTGGTCCAATAAGTATTAAGAGTCTTGCTAAAAGTTCCTACTGTTTGGTGATTACAGATGATTTCTCTCGTTTTTCATGGGTTTACTTTCTTGAAGCTAAGAGTGAGACGGCCAAAATTCTCAAGTCTTTCATACCCTTGATTGAAAACGTGACCAGATTGAAAGTGAAGTCGATCAGAAGCGAAAATGGTTTCGAATTCAAGAATCAAACCTTCATATCCTTCTATGAAGCGAAAGGAATTCATCTTCAATAAAGTGCTGCCAGAACTCCTCAACAAAATGGAGTTGCAGAACAAAAGAACAGAACGCTGATCGAAGCTGCAAGAACTATGCTGGTGGATTCAAAGCTTCCAATCATCTTTTGGGCGGAAGCAGTCAATATTGCATGCTATGTTTTAAACAGGGTTCTCATTGTCAAACCTCATGGAAAGACTGCTTATGAACTTCTCTTCAAAAGAAAGCCTCTTATTGGTTTCTTCAGGCTGTTCGGATGTTGTTGCACTCTTCTGAACACTCAAGAAAATCTTATCAAGTTCGAAGCAGTGGGTGATATCTGTTACTTCATGGGGTATTCATCAAATCAGAAATCTTACAGAGTCTACAACAAATGGACAAAGATGGTGATTGAATCTTATTACGTTGACTCCCAAGAAGGAAATTACACTAACACTGGAAGTACTCCCGATTAGTTTTACGACGTGGGTGTGATTTTCAACGCCTTCGAAATTCCAGAAGATGTTCCAGAAGCTGCTGGAGCAAAGACTGTTTGATTCTTCGAAATTCCAGAAGATTTTCAACGCCTTCGAAATTCCAGAAGATGTTCCAGAACCTGCAGAAGCTGCTCAAGTTGAACCTCTGTTTGATTCTTTAGATATTAGTTTAACTCCTTTCACTACTCGTTTCTCTCCATTCTCAGCCGATCCACTTCTCTCAGTGGATGAAGTAAATGGTGACACTTGGCCTGAGAACACTTCACAAAATGGTGCTTCTTCTTCACAGGTGAATGTGGATGAACCAACTCAAGAAGATGGACCTCCGGTGATCTACGTTGACGAACACTTCACCAATCTTCCCCAGCAGATTGAAACCCACACAAATGCAGGATACAAGACAAATCCTAATCACCCTCTTGAGAATGTCATAGGTGCAGTAGAAGATGGAGTGCGTACACGTGGTCAGTCATCGAACATCAACAAAGGGCTTTATGGCGCTTTTCTCTCACAGTCTATGCCTCATGATATAGAAGAAGCTATTCAAGACTCCAGTTGGGTACAGGCCATGCAGGAAGAACTATCTCAATTTCGCAAACTCAAAGTTTGGGAGCTAGTTGATTTACCTGATGGAAAGTTTTCGATTGGTACAAAATGGGTTTTTCACAACAAAATGGATGATCGCGGAGTAGTAATCAAGAACAAGGCTAGCTTGGTAGTGCAAGGTTTCTGTCAGGAGGAGGGAAATTATGAAGAAGTCTTTGCTCCAGTTGCAAGATTGGAGGCAATCAGAATATTCTTGGCGTACGCATCATACAAGAATTTCAAAGTTTTCCAGATGGATGTGAAAAGCGCTTTTCTGTATGGCAAGGTAAAGGAAGAAGTCTATGTTTGTCAACCACCAGGTTTCGAAGATCCTCATTTCCCAAGTCACTGCTACAAGTTAGACAAAGCCCTGTATGGTCTTCACCAAGCTCCACGTGCTTGGTACGAGACTTTGTCAACTTATCTTTTGGAATGTGGGTACAGAAGAGGAAAAATTGACATGACTCTCTTCACCAAACGAATCGGAGAAGATATAATGCTAGTTCAGATTTATGTGGACGATATCATCTTCGGGTCAACTAATGAGGAGCTGTGTAAGGAATTCGAGACAGTAATGAAGGCAAAATTTGAAATGAGCATGATGCGAGAACTCACGTTCTTCTTGGGATTAGAAGTAAAGCACAAGGAGGACGACATTCTTATTCATCAAGCTAAGTACATTAGGGATATTCTCGCAAAGTACAACATAAACGACTGCAAAGTTGCAAGCACTCCGTTCGCGTCACAGACCGAGCTTACCCTAGATCCTCAAGGAAAACCAGTGAACAAGTCCTTTTATCGCTCCATGATAGGCTCTATGATGTACTTAACTGCTAGCAGGCCTGACATTATGTGGGCCGTCTGTCTCTGCGCTCGTTTTCAGACAAATCCCAAAGAATCACATGAAATTGCTGTGAAGCGCATCTTCCGCTATCTTAAAGGAACTCCAAAACTTGGTATTTGGTATCCTAAAGATAGTAATTTTGATCTTATTTCTTATTTTGACAGTGATCATGCAGGTTGTAAAGTGGATCGTAGGTCTGTATCAGGAGGATGTCAATTCTTGGGAAATCATCTAATTTCGTGGGAAAGCAAGAAGCAGACGACTGTGTCCACCTCCACTGCTCAAGCTGAGTACACTGCGGCTTACAGTTGCTGTTCACAAGTTCTCTGGATACAAAATCAGTTGTTGGATTATGGAATCAACATCATAAAGACTCCTATATTCATCGACGATGAAGCGTGTCTGGGAATTGTGAAGAATCCCATCCACCACTCAAGAACAAAGTATATCGAGATTCGTATTCACTCAATTCGAGATGCATATGAAAAAGGATACATTCAAGTGGTGCCAGTGGATACAACACAGCAACGGGCCGACCTATTCACGAAAGCCTTTGATAAAACCCGATTCAACCAGCTGGTAACCTGGTTGGAAATGGTTAATTTCCTTGAGTGGAAATGAATCTTGTCGTCTCTAATTGTTTGTAAATACTCTATCTTTAAAAAAAAAAACGTTTGTTAAAAGTAAAACAAGTATCTTAAAACGTTGCCCACCAAAAAGATTTTCTAGTCTTTAAAATTTTATTTTCAGGCAATGGACTTTCGAAAATAAAATTTTAGGGGGGATATCGCAGAAAATCAAAAAATTGAATGCTTGTATCTGACTCATGTTAGAAGAAATGATAGAAAAATTGCTAACACTTTGTCATTTCTTGAAAAACAGAAAACAAAAGGAATCGGGGTACCAAGTAACGACGTGTCAGTAGATTCAGTAATACCAACGAGTAAACTGCCATTAGGTGGCAAAACATAACATCTACACAAGGATTCTGGCTTTCCTCTGGCATTACATATCATTGTGGGTAACCCGTTGCGGCATATGGCTTAATGGTATTGAATCTTGCATTGACAGATTGCCAAAGTCTGAGATTTTGGGTCTTTATATTGGTTTTTCATTCGGGGATATCATAGTCACTCTTCTCCTGCATCCAGATACATGCTGACCTAGACGCTATGATATATTTTCAAGAAAAGAGCCAAAAATGGCCAAATCCCTAAATTGAAGAAGCTTTCATAGAAAGTCATTCAAATGCGCAAAAATGCACAAATCGTACTGATTCTGGTATCTGTCTCCACCCTAAGTAGTTTTTGGTATCTCTGCCGTATGAAAGTACTGACCTGATCACCAATTATATATCGTTGAAAAGAAAAACGAATTAATCCAATATACTCAACTGTTATGAGGAACCTTTGTGCATACCTTGATCGCGGGGGTATGTCCTGATGTGGGACTCACGGGTGTAATGATTCTATTTTCAATAGCTTGTGTGGAGGCCATAGAATTCTTGTCAATATTACCAAAAACATGATAAACGCGCTCACCAAAGGCATGTTGAAAGAAGGATGCATGGATTTAAGCGGACAAACATACTGGCAGTTTTTCTTGTGCCTTGATTTGCTAAAAATAATAATTAAGGATTTGACAAGTGTTGACAATGTGATCTTTTGCAGGTAAGTCGACAAGTGTTAAAAGAAAAAGGAATTCAGTGAAAAAGGAACTTCATGTTTGAAAAATGAAGTTCGGAGTCCAAATTGCCCAAATTTTCTTTAGTTTGTAAATATTTTCTAATATTCATTATTTTTCAAACCAAAACGGGCACGTTTTTCGAGAAAGTTTGAAATTCTCGAGCGTATTTAAATTTGATTTCTGAAAAAGGAGTTTTGGACCTAGGGGCGGCGGAATTAAGATTCCAGCGGATTTAATAAATCCGCTGGTAACCTCTTCTGGCTATAAAAGATCCTAACCGACCCTCATTTCAATTTTTTCCCAAACCTTTCACTATTCTCTCACTATCACCGGTAAATATCTCCCACATGACATTCATCTTTCTCAATCTGTTCTGTTAAGTATTCGATCAAGATCCATAGGTAAAATTTCCTTGTGAACAATGCATATAGACCTCTAAGTTTGACAGTTGGTGATATTGATCTTGCTTAAAGGTTTATTAGAGTTGTTTTTAAAAACTGAAAATCAATGGACACTAGGTGTTATATGAGTTAAGTTATGATCAAATCTATTTATGGTTCATGTTTTTGTTCGTGTTAGACTGATTTTTGATCCAAGCTTGCAATAGTGCTCATCATCGGTTTCAATGTCTAGGGTTTTTGAAGGGTTTATCAAGAAATTTATGATGTCAGCGGATTTAAGTTGTATGCAGCGATGAGTGTGGTGAAATTATTGTGGATCAAGGAATCTCAAAAGTCTCGAACGCGAGTTCGAGCAACCGGCAAAATAGATTATTTCGCCGGTAAGTCAGTTTAGACTATTGTCTACGCAGCTCGCTCGCTTCGAGAATGGATTCTAACTTCGCCAATTATTTTCAGCGAAATTAATTATTACCGAGACATATTATCTTCATTATCGGTGAAGTTTATCTGGTTCCTCTCTTCGTTGCCGGTGAAATTGTCTCTATCTGGACAGCGAAAATGCCCATCATCAGCGAAATTAAATTTTCTTTGAACTATATGTATAATTTTTTTTCTTTATCTATTTTTTATTATTTTTTGTAAATACCTTGGTTTTAATATCTTTTAAGTAAATACTAGGTAGTTTATGTTAGTACATTTTATATATTTTTGTAAATATTATATCTTTCGTAACGTCGTTGATCGCCAAAAGGTTTCTAACTTGGCCCATTTGTTTTACAGCAAGATGGTGAAAATAATCGAGTGGGATAAAACCATCAAGCATAATCAGCCAATCATACTGGATCCGGCACCAAAATACTTTGAAGACGTAGCTAGATGGATACGCTCGAGCAAAATTGGTTATACAGTTCAAACGGAGGTGATCATTCATAGCATTCATATTCAAGAATTTTGGGAAATGGCAAAACCTGAAGTTATCAACAAAGTTAGATGTATAACAGCAAAAGTTCGAAATAAGAAAGTCGTTGTTACTGAAGAAAGAATTCGTAAGGTGTTGAAGCTAGGAGATGAAGACAATGATCCTATCAGCTTAAACAAAGATGATATTCTGGATGGTTTTCGTGGAATGGGGTATGTTGGAGATTTCAGAAAAAAGAAGGAGATTAAGAGGAACGGCCTTACAAGAGATTGGTGGTTCATCTTACATGTGATTGCAATGAGTATCGCTCATCGAAAAGGAGGTTACGAAGGCCTAAATCTGGAATGGTCAGGAGCTATGTTGAATTTATGTTTAAACCAAAAGTTCAACTTCTCAGGACTAATCTTTAACTACATGATCGAGAATTCAAGAGGGAACACATGGGCAATGTACCCCAGGTTCATTCAGATGCTAATCAATGATCAATATTTCGAGTTGCCACATGATGGAGGTCGTTACACCTTCCATGCTTCTACTAGTAGTCAGCTTACCGAGATCAAAACAAACGAGTGGGTTATGTTGCATGACTGGATGTACTCTGCGAAAAGATTTCCCTTGGTTAAAGTTGCGTATCAAAAGTATAGGGAAGCACTCAAAGCAAAGCAACAGAGAAATGTGCAAGCAGAAGAAGAAGTTGAAGAAGAAGAACAACAACAATTGAAGAGAAAGAGGAAAGGAAAACAAGCGGCCGATGAAGAACCATCAAAGAAAAAGAAATCCTCACAGAACCCCGATAGACTCATGGGGGAAAGCTTTAGGGCTGCGGATTCTCAAGAACATAGACAGCACATTCAAGATATGCGTGCTATCCATGAAATGGAGGAGAGACAGAAGAAAGAGAAGAAGCTTGCGAGACGACAGATGACAGAGTCAGAAACTCCTGTCATAGTAACAGAGGAAGAAGAAGGATTAGAAGATTTAGTCAATAATCTGCTGATCGATCCAGATGAACCATCTGCAAGCAAAACTCCTCCATCCAAGAAAAAGAAAACAGATGAAGGATCTTTAAAGCATCCTCAAGTGAAACCTACAAGGATTACACAACCTGCTGCCTAACCACAAAGAATCCGACTGTTTCATTACTTGTATGATAAGCTTGTCAAAGACATCGGTGCAGGTCCTGCTAAAAAAATTTGTATTCTCAAGCACCAAGTGAATGATACAAACATTTTGAGAGAGAAGTTGAAAGAACAAAGGAAGAAAAATAGAGAAATGCGTGCTTATGTTACTGAACAATCAAAGTTTATAAGATTCCAACAACATGGGATTGAAAAAATGTATCGAATGATGAAGAAAATCTGCGCCAAAATTGAAATAGAACCCATGTTCTCCTTTGCTGAGCTCTTCGAATTCGAGAAATTCAAAGAAGATGAAACAAACAAAAAAGCCAAAGAGGCTGAAGCGAAGAAGAGGCGTCTAGAATCCACTGAGAAGGTCACTGAAGGTGATGAGAGTGATGAAGAGGAAGTTGACAGGGATGAGATGCCCTCAAGATTCATTGAATGTGGGTTAGAAGAAGAAGTCATGTATGAGCTGGAAGATGGAGAGACGTTCACTCCACAGCATCCTGAGTGGTTTAGAAAAGAAAGAGAAAAGCTTCCAGATTTTTATCAAGTAATCACTATTGAAAAGACAGAGATTACTGATAAAATCACCAGCTGGATGTAAAGTAACCTTAGAGGAATGTTCATGGTTAAACACAGAGGAGGTGTAATTCAGTATTTCAAGACCGGGTATGATATGTTTTCTCTTCCTAGATGGGATGTGAGGGAGCTTGGCAGACTGGACATGTTAAATACAGATCGCAATAGTCTCGGGGCGGATTTTGAACGTATAATTGCTAAGGAATGCAACAAAGGTTTTGAAGTGTTCAAGCCACAGTGTCCTTGAAGAAGAGTTTCCAAGACCACAAGAGATCCCATCACAGGCAAAGGAAAAGTGACTTGGGTTATCAACCCAGCTAAAGTAGGCACTAGAATCAAGCTCCCAGCAAAAGTCCCTGTCTACCTGAACAACTTCAAAAAGTGGTTTTATGACAGTCAGACAGGTGAAGCAGTGATCCGATCGAATACAAATGAAGATATTAGAATACTGGATCCGATGGACGTCTTCATGTTTGGGCTTTTTGATTTAAATGTGCTGAATGCTAATCGCATCAATGTTGGAGCCGGGAATGCCAACTTGAAAGAGGCAATGTTGTTTCAAAGAGCAGTAGAGAGAGCGTGGAAGAGAAAACGTGAGATGCTCGACATTATCAACAAAATTGAGAAAAAGAAAGAAGCAGAAGCAAAGAAGAAAGAGGAAGCTAGGAAGAAGAAAAAACTCGACAAAAAGAAAGAAAAATCTTCATCCAAAACAAAAGAATCTTCATCAACTCCTCAGGAAGAGCAACAACCTCCGGCCTCATCCACAAATGAGGCCACTAGGGAGGAACCACCAACAAACAGTGAAGCTATTTTAATTCAAGAACTCCAGCAACAACTGATGAACAGCAAACAACAGTGACTGCAGAGATCCCACCAGAACCTGTGAAGGAAGCTGCAAGCCATCCAGAGGCTACAACTGAAGAATGAAAGTTTAAACAAGTATGCAACGATCTAGGGGGGATATTGTTGGATCTTGTGAGATCGTTGATACTTGTACTGGATTGTTTTTGTTATAGATTTGTAGCTTTATCGAAGTCTAGGGACTAATATTGTAATGTTTTGGTGTAATTAAGATGCCAGCATAATTATAATTATGCTGGCAAGTCAGACACTATATAAGCCAAGCTTTTGGCGAGTCTTGGTGAAAAACTTGTGTTGTTTATCTTTGATCATCGTTGATAAGTGCTTAATCAGATCTCCAGGTGCTCTATTGTTTATTTCTTTGTTTGGATTCAATACAACACTTGTTGTAATCATCAAACCATTAGCTTCATCTTCATTCTATGATTTTTCTTAACTTTCTCAGAGTGCAAACACCTAATCAATAGGTGTTTTGGACTAAAACAATCAACCACTGTGATCCGGATTGATATTGGGATCTACATGACCTTGCTCAAGTCCAGTGGAGAAGTTAAGCATATTTCAAGGGCGAATGCACTAGGCCTGAGTGTAGCTGATCTCCAAGATCTTTTAGAGCTTCCACTGTGCAGGGATGAGGATGATGAAGATTCCATGAACTTTGAATTATAATTCAAAGGGCAAGTTAGGGAATTGCTGATGAGACAATAAAAGATCTTGAATAATGAAGTGTTTTGGCATCATCTGTTCCAGGGGGAGATTGTTGGGATTGAACCCTACAAAGGAACAGATGATATAAAGCCAAAACTGGTTCAGAATAGTGGATCCTTCATAAGCAGTAGTTGTACAAGTCTTTCCCCTTGACAGTGGCTCTAACAACTGATATACTCTAAGTACTGCCCACTACAACTGTTGTTGATCTAATGACTGATGAAGATTAAGGTATTGAAGCTCAATCTACTGATGTGAATCAAGTACTGATTGAAGACCAAAGCACTGCTTAGGCTACAACAGTGGAATGAAGAATCAGTGCTTTATTTATGCTTTGTCTACGTAATCAGTAGTTTGTAATCAGTGGTTGTATAGATTAGTGTTTGTAGTTTGTTAGGAGGTTAGATGTCACTTTCATGGTGACGTCAGCCAAAGATGCTCAGTGGTTTGGTTGTACTATAAATAGAACAGTACTCTGTACTTTTCTGGTAGCTCTCTTCTTCTAAGTCATTCTGTACGATCAATTACTGAGCTTAGGCTGAGGGGGAGATTTGTGCATGCATGCATTAGTATTGTTTATTGTAATCAAATACAATCATTCGATTCTATGTTAAGCATGTGTGCTTAAACTTTTCTTCCATTGATTGTGTATTCAAAGTTTACTTTCATTATTCCGCTGCAATTTATCTCTGTTTCATCTTCACTTTACTTAAACAAACACAATCTAAGAAACTCAGATCCTAACAGGTTTGCGCTTACTTATACTATCACGCATTTACTTATTTGACCGTTTGACTTGTTCCTGTGAAATCCATCACTTATGAACAATCAAACTTTATTCTTTATTCAACCCATTCAACCTAAAAATAGTTGAACATAATTAATAAAATTTACATTTACTAAATTTTATCGTCTTTTAATCATAACTCATAATCCGAGTCTTTTGACTTTTAATCCGCGTTCCTGTTTCTCGGTTTACGCATGTATTTCAATTCCTACCCCTCAATCGGGTACTTTACCGAAGTCATTATTAATGCAACCATTCCGGTATACATTAAGACTTCGTTTTGACTTGTTTGGTTTTCTTAGCGAAATTCATTGCTTGTATTCAACCAAACCTTTATTCTTTATTTGACCATCCTTGTCACACCCTCAAAATCCACAAGCGGAGTTTTACCGCGAGGTGTGTGACTGACCAGGATCATACCACTAATAACACTGAACATTTAAATAAAGTAAAATAAAACCATAGCAAACCAAACGTTTAAAGTTCACCAAAACAAAATCCAAAACCAAGTTCAAAAGTTAGCGGAAGCATAAAGTATTAAACCCATAAAACAGTTTATAAATCATAAAGTTCATCAGTAGCAATCCAACTGTAGCCACAACGCCCACTCCGTGCGCAAGCTCCATCTCTGTACCTAACGACCTGCAAAGCATGTGGTAACATGTCAACAAAAGGTTGGCGAGTTCACAGTTTGTTGTTCGTTTTAATGTTGTTCCAAAAACCACAAGTTATTAAATTTCCTTGTTGTTTATAAAAACATGCCATGGGGAGCTACCCCACTTTTTAAACCACTAGACCCGTTATCGTACCGACTACTGACTGTAGTTATGTTTAGTTCCCCGTGTCAATGTCTATCGTCATTGACTAAGTGTCCAAGTACATTAGTCCACGCCCGTCCTCTACGGCACGGTGTGAGGCTTGTCAAACCTAATAATGCTATTTAACTAATGACTCGTTCGCCATTGGCCCGGCGATTAAGTCGATACAAAAATGGAGGACTTAAGATAGAGTAGTTGTCTAGTAAGCTTAAGACATGTATTATAATGGTTGTCACCCTTCCCAAAGAGGGTGGAGGTACGTATTCTACCCAAGGAGAATACACAGGTTGTATCCCACCTAAGGGGGATAGTTGTTTAACCCATTCCCAAACCACTGGGAATCCCATGCTTTGACGAAAGTATGAACTCACCTTTGGTTACTCGGTTGGTCTCTTAAAAATGGTTAACAGACATGGTAGGTCAATCACGTCCTAGTATGATTACCATTTAGTTTGTTAGTAGGTTCAAATAAAGCACAAAACTCCTACACGTATCTAACACGCAACATGCACTCACTTTAACAACTAGCGTACATACCCAACTTCTACATATAATTACTCATGATCAAGAAAACAATAGTTCACATAACACTTTCATTGATATCAAACAAGTTTGATCATTATCAGCTAGCATAACCGACATCTAGACACGCAAATCACAACTTATAATGTTTCAGCTTTCACCTTCAGAACTGGGCTGTTTTCGGAATTTTTTATAAAATAGTTACCTTATTCCAAAAATTCTAAATAATTTAAAAAACGTGCTAAACGGTCCACGTCACAATCTGTAAAAATCTCGGGACTCAATTCATTACCAATTATTTTATAAAAATCATTTACCGGGCTGCACTCAGATTCCTCACTTTCTGACTGTAGTCCACAGAGAAATTCATTTAAAATTCATCGTAAGTCTGATTGATGAACTTCCAGTTGGAGAATTATGAAGACACCCTTTCCCATCTACTGTACGAATTTCATGACCTAACTCTATCCAGATCACAAGTTATGACGAAAAACATAAAACATATTTTCTGCAGAAAAAACGCAGCTTTTGCTGCTGTACAGAATAAACCTTTAAAAATAGCAAACGACCACAGAAAAATATGATTCCAATGCCATTTGAAGCGTTTTTTGAAAACATATAATTTAAACTTCAGAAAATCAATTTTTCAACATATAACGGTCCGTTCACAGCCAACTGAAGTTGGTTGTTTTTGTCAATCTACATTCTGTTTTACATTTAAACGACACCAAAACGCATGTAAACGATCACGACACTTCCTAATAACAACTAACAGCAGGTTAACCATCAATTATCACCTAACTATATCAATAATCACAAAACCCTAGATGTAAAACATCATGATTTTCACAAAAAACGCAGCCAATGATCATGTATGCATGCGTATCTTCAATTAATTCACACAATCACATAATTACCCGAAACTAATCATGCAACAACAAAAACCCTAGCATAATAAATCCATATCACAGCCATGTCTACACAATTTCACACCATGAATCGTGATCCAATCAAGAATACTAACCTTAGAGCGAATAGAAGGGCTAACAAGGAAGAAAGAGGCGAATCAAGAAGCTGAAAAGGAGCTAGTTTGCGCAAGGGGGGGGGGGTGTTCTTCCTGGCCGTCGCACTCTAGGGGGTATTTAGGGTTTCTGTTTTTGTTTTCCTTCTTCCCAAGTCATGTATGTATAATTAAAACACAAGGGTGTTTGGGCTAATGGGCTGCAAGAAACAAGGAAGTGTGGGTTGGGCTTGATATTTCGAACAAGGGGACAAAGGGTGGGGTTGGGCCTATTAGTGGCGTAAAGGGGGAGGGGGTGGGCTTGGGTTCGGTTTACTAAGTGATGGTTTCGCAAGTTTCATGAAATACCTAATTAAAACATTTCGTATCGCAAAGCAATGTATTACAACGCTTCGTTTCACAAAGTAACGTATTCCAATATCTCAGTTTTGGGTTTCGGTTTCACATAATTCGCATTACACATTACCAAGCACACAATCGTTCAAATAAAATCAATCACCAAATTCAATTCACTTAACGTACATGAAATTACACAGTAAAACGAAATATTCAGAAATTTACACGAGTTGTCACATCAGCCCCAAGTTGAAAGAAATTTTGTCCCGAAATTTAGCACATAGTCACTGGTGAAGCTAGTTGTGTTGTACGTTTTCCTGGGGTATCACAATCCTTGACGGTCATGCAAACTATGAATGACGATTATCATCATCATCCTTTCTTTTTTACGACCAAAGTCAACATCTTTGATCGTCTTTCCGTGTGGGCAACACCTTCGTTTCTATGACCCCACGGGTCACTTATACTTTGGTTTTACATGCCCTTTGTGTCAACCACGGCTCTTTCGTCCATGATGACTTATTTCTTGAATTTCCTTGGGTCATCATTTCCATATGCGCCTTATATCGTTTTTATGGTTACCTTGAAAACCATTTATACGATTAGGCCTATTAAGATTTCTTGACTCCAAGGATCTTTTAACTTTTTGTATTCATTTTGTTCTTACCACATCGGACATAAATGCGTTCATTATAAAAAGCTCATGGTATCATGTGTTCACAACTTACTTGGCCAGAGTAAGCGATCAACACATGGTACGCGTGACCTTATTATAATTATCACATCATGTCCCATGTAAGTAAATCCTCGATTTATTTCCATATTTATGATTTCATTTGTTAAAACTTTATTTAATTTTCAATTAACAATTATTAGTTTTACCCATTTTATCCTTGAACATATAAAATGTTTCCTTTTCATAAACATTTATATGATCACACTCGTTGATGTGATCATTACTTTTCTCAATATAATTTATTTTGAGAATACTTACTTGGATTATTACTCTCGTCTAAGTTTTTATATAAACTGAATTCTGTTATTGTCTTATTGTTGACAATTTGTGAATAATACTTATTTCTACTAAATTTCTCTTGGAAACGTCATCCTGGATAGGTAACCTATCCAGGTTTCCCAAGTTTCATATTCTATATGCAACTGTCATTTACTATGTATTTGTTGCATATTACTGTTTGTACTATAAGTTTAAGACGTGTACCTTGTAGATACTCGCCCTGATAAACTCTCCCTGTTGTTCGATCTCTTTCCGAGATCTTTTCTTGATTTATGTCTTTGGCGAGTATAGTTTACTCGTCATACTTCAAACCATATCTTCATCATATGGGTAGATCCTTAGACTCTCGTCATCTTCAGATGTGAGGGTCCTTCAACTTAAAACGTTTACAATTATTAGTAACGTTAACATTAACTAGCGCCCGTACTATAATACAAGACTTTCTACGACACGTGTTAACACACGTAATTGGTAAACTATATCGGTCTTTTATCAATTTAATTTGGGATAACGTGTTTTACACAATAACCCTATGTGTTGTCTATAACACTTTAACATGCTAGACCGTTAATATACATAGTAACTTACCGGATTATACGATCAAGTCTGGAACCGAACACTTTACTCTTTAACCTTGAGCTCTGATTGCTAACTTGTAAGACCCTTACTTGATTTATATGATTTTCATATAATTATCAACTATAAATGTGTGTTCAAGATTGTACACTGGAAAATACAGATTTCTTAAAACATCTTAAGAAATAAAACATTTCAACATATTATAAATATATTCGTCGTTTAAAACGTGACGACGAAACTAAAAGCGGAAGCTTTATTCTTGTGCGTCTTCTCTCTCGTCAACTTGATCGTCATCCGCATTGTCATGTAACTTACCTATAGTCAAAACACTTACACTTTGTTAGTTATGAGAAGTTAAAATTGGTTTATATTAGTTCCAATGACCCAACAACAAACAACAAAGAATTTCCAGAATAATGAGCCGTCACATGACGCGACTGTTGTCGCGGGCCGCGACCCCAATCGGGGTTCTCCGTCGCATGATGCGAGGACCCTATTTCGACAGAAATATTTGTTTTCGAACCTGCACATTCCCAGCCAAGATAGTTTTTACTAAAATGACCAAAACTTGTTCGATTGTGATCCGTTTTATGATCCGTTTATTCCTACTTGATCATAAATTGATTCTCCATCGCATGGAGTTAAAATCCGACATTCGAATTAACAATTTTCTAAGTTTTTAAGCCTTTGGCTTTATATATTGCTATAAAATTTTTGACCCGTTCATGATTTTATCAAACAAACTTGTTTGTTGCATACTAATTATCATAAACATCATGTTATAACTGTTTCCTATTATTCAAGGTTCAAATCACGGGTTTCTTATGCATCCTTAACCCATTTATTCGTATATGCTTATTTTGACCGCTTAAGGGATTTAAGCGTTTTAACTTACATTTCGCTCATTCGTTGCTTGCATTATATTTCCACATTTAAGTATCAACTTGTCTTCCACCACAACTATAATTATGGTGAATTTAATGTAGTAAACTATTTGTTCCGAGTTTTACCCCACGGATTATCATGTTACGGAAAAGACTCATTTAAAGTCATTTGACCCAAAGGTTTCATATCTTTCCTTTTTGTACTTATCCTAAGGATTTAATTGATCATAATTCTTATTTCTAAACAACCCGTAAGGGTCGTTTGCTTGGTTTATCGATCAAGGGTGTTTTGGTCAACTTTAGCCATTCTTTTACGACGAAGGACTTTTAACCACATATTTGACCAAAATCGCACATCTTTGATAAAATTTTTACTTACATATACCTGGCTCGGGTCAAAGTATGGACCCATTTTAATACCTTGCGTTAATAACCGCTAATTAATAGCAACACAAATATCCATTCGATATTTATTCCTGTAAGTAGGGCTGCAAATGAACCAAATGTTCGACGAATAGTTCGTGAACCGTTCGGTGGGAAGTTCGTTTGTGTTTGTTCGTTTATCAAACAAATGAACACAAACAAGAAATTTTGTTGCTTTAGTTAAATGAACAAACATGAACAGAGGGCGTGTTCGTTCATTTATGTTCGTGAACGTTCGATAACATGTTTGTTTGTGTTCGATAGTTCATTAGTGTTTTTAGCTTTTATATTTTATTTAAATACTCTAAAAATTCCGACAAATAAAAGATTTAATAAGTGTCAATGTGTTATATATTTTGTTTATGAATGTTTTTTTATGTTCGTTTGTTACCATTTGTGTTCATGAACATTAGTTTGTGCTCATTTGTGTTCATCATCGTTCGTTTTCATTCGTTGCCTAAAATTAACAAACAAACACAAACGAACACGAACAAGTTCATTTCCTTAACAAACAAACACGAACATAAAATCTCGTTCGGTAAGCGTTCATGAACAGTTCGTGAACACATATATTTCTTAACAAACGAACACGAACAAAACTTGTTCGTGTTCGTTTGGTTCATTTGCAGCCCTACCTGTAAGCATATAACTCGACATATAATCATTAGTCGATATTGTCAAATGGTGATATCTTCACCTTTTCACCCGTTTGGTCTAAGTGACTGTTTATCTTTGCGAGATGATATTTATTTACCATCTCATCCATAAAAATCGTTCTGGTTTACACCGTACGTTCATAATACTTATAAATTATTTCTTAATTCCTTTTTGACCCATCATAGCTTATGCCATAAAGTGTCTTTCAAAAACTAACGTTTATCGTCAACGCGTGACCGAATTACTGTTTTACCCTTATTATGGATTTTGGCTTACCCTATAAGGTAACCATTTAAACCATTATCTATTCATCATTGTATGACCGAATAATCCTGTTATTCCCTTTTTAACCATTAAACATGGTTTCTTATTATTTTCCTTTATTTCGTTCCGTAAGACTACACGTCGGAACATCATATTTCAAATATTTATTCATCTTAGTCATAATCAACAAGATAAAAATATTCTATAAATTAAAACGAGTGTAGGCTTTACTTACCTTGCATCCGATTTAGACTTTTTCGTTATACTTGATTCATTTGACCCGCTTCCTTCCCAAGCTTCCACCTAGCTTGTCAAGCGTCAAACTATCATTATAATTCTTAAGATGGTTAGATTAGTCATTATAAATCACGACTATTCCATCTTACGGTTTCTATGTCGAAATTATCATTCGATCATGATATAAGTAATTACACGATGTAGTTCAACTACTAGTTTAAGTACTTTGTCAAATATCCGGTGAGCATCATTCTTATGCTACCGTTTTAACTACTTATTCAATCAAGTTCTCGTAATCGTAAATCAATGAATTAACACAACATCAATCATTGTGTGCTAAACTATTAATATCATACAAGGAATTGAGATTCTTTTATCAATATGAAACAATTCATTGTTTCATATCTATTTATAGAATTCGCCTAAATATCAAGTTTAGCCGAATACCTTAATTGATCATAACATGTGATGATTTCAAACATCATCTAATATTAATATATCATCATTTGGATCATATCTCATAAAACCTATTTCATGGTAAGTATGATTATGTACTCAAACACATAATTTGTTCAAGTAACTTCTTATTACTATCATGTATGATGATTATAAACATAATTATATCATCAATTTCATCATATGATTAAAACCCACTTATACTAGTGTGGTAGTTCATCTAAACATTCAAATCATGGCAACATATGTATAATTTACACTTAGGGTTTTGTTCCTAAGCAAGTATACATCACAATTCAGCCATGACTTCAATGATTCATACAAATTTCGAAATTTATGATGTTCATCAAATTTCACAACTTCACAAATCATCAAAATTTTACATACCTTATGATCCCCTAGCTTGGATGATCGTTAATTCACGTTCAGTTGTGAATTTGAGCTTCATTTAGCCCTTCAATTTGATGATTTAGCATGAATTAGGGTTTAAGCTCCTTGGGGAGCTTCTTTTGATCGAACAGAGCACACACTGTTTGTGTGTGTTTTGTTTTTATTAAATAAAATTTCAAGTTATCCCACTTTGGTCCCTCATGTTTGGTTAATTATTAAGTAGGCTACAACCTACTTATTTCCAACAATATTCCCTCTTATTAACTAGGTTAAGCATTCCTAGTTAACTTAGTGGGTTCGGGGAGATTATAACTCGTTTTATTTTAAGTCCCGTTAACTTTGGCCTCTTGATAACTTTAATTCCTCAAAAGCTTTCTTTCCTTTTATTTAATATTAAGTTTATTTATTTAAATCCTAATATTTACCCCGTTAATTTTACCACTAACGGTACTTTACCGGTGTTTTTAGTATTAACATGGTTTAATTACCAAAACCCGTTTTCGGGTGTTACATTTACAATCAAAATAAACTTTATACAAACATAAGAAAACATTGGTCACACTTAAAGTGATGACAATTTTGGACTACTTACGATACCCAACATTTACAAAAATATAAGCATAGGTCTTTAGATAAAGCTTTTTAAACAACTAGACATAGTCTACATCACATTTTGACCCATTTGCATACACAAGATTGGAAGCATATTGAAGGCGTTGCGAATAGTGTTCGTTCCGAGCAAGGTGGCCATCTAAGTAGGAGCTTTACCTAACAACACAACAACAAGTATTGTTAACAATCTTATACAATATGTAATACTAGATTTTAACAAAAACAATATTCAACTTAATATATTTCATTCTTAACTTTAGTTCTTGATCGATTAAAACATCACGAATTTATTGACCCGTTTCTAACGGGTCAACATAAGACCAAACATTCTTTTCTCATTCTCATTCTAACCGGCCGACCCGCTCACAACGGATCGAGATGATATCATTCTTTTACATTTTAATTCTAATCCGGATGACCCGTTCATAACGAATCAATACGAAACCTTACTTTTTACTTTCTCATTCTGACCCGGTTGACCCGTTTCATAACGAATCAATACCAAACCTTACTTTTTACTTTCTCATTCTAATCCGGTTGACCCGTTCATCACAAATCAATACGGGACCTTACTTTTTTACTTTCTCATTCTAACCCGGTTGACCCGTTCATAACGAATCAACGTAATTCCTTACTTTTTATATTCTATTATGCAAACTTGTCCTTCCATTAATAATCGACTAATAGTCAAAGGAATATGCAACAATAGTGCTTCATATATTTATGATGTAAGATCAACAACTACTAAACATTAATAACAAGTAAGTAAACGAACTTACCTCGTTCTTGACCATTTGAAACTCATCTTACCCCATGGAACTCCCCCAGATTTTATTGAATCATTCCAACTGACAACATTATACCTATAACAAACAACAACTAATAAATGTAGATAGAAAGAAAAAACAAATGTAGTATATTATAAATAGATTATAAACTTTGTAGTTTCGAAAAGCTCTTCTTCTATAGATATTTTCAATTATCATTCAGATCCACCAATCAGGTTTATAATTGTTTTGGAATTATTGAGTAGATGTGTTTAGGTAGCCACAACGAAATAAGAACAAATTGTTAGTAATATTAGAATGTAAATTGTTAAAAAAAATTAATAAAAACAGTACAAAAAATATTAATGCAATAGAGTCATTTACCAAGGTATCGACTATACAACTTTCAAAAATATGATACTTTGAATCATTAAAAAGCTCAATGAAGTTATATGTATCTTCATGATCAATGACATTTGAGACTGATTTCCTCAATAATATATGACAATCATCTTTATTAAAAAAATTATAGTTTTAAAAATGTCTTATTTTGAATTTGGAAACACAGAGTATCACCAAAGACCAACTTAAGTTCATATACAAAATTACTCCAGCCATTTGTGAAACAAAAGTAATTGCCACACTTATATTTTTTAATTGCCACACTTAAGTATCACCAAAGGCCAACTTAGACTATGGAGTGTGGAGGGGCTTGGGTTTGGGGGCATTGCTCGACATGTGGTGAGTATGGGATCCACAAGGTAATATTAAAAAACAAGGGGTGTGGTGTGGCGTAGTTTCGGCTGGCGTGGTCAGCCATGTGGATTTTGTTTTTTTTTTTTATTTAAACTATTTTAACTTTCATTTAATTAAAATAACATACTAATTAAAATAGAAGAGAAGATTACATATAATATTTTAAAAAACTTCAAAAATAAAATTAAAAAAAACTACACAAAATTAAAAAAAAAAGCTACATAAAATTAAAAAAAAAAAAAACTTCATGATTTCTTCATGTTATATTTTTTCATGATTTCTTCTTTCATTTTCAATGTCATTGCCAATTGTGGGACGGTATAAGGTGATCGACGGGCATGGCGAGAAATTTCATATCTTCGTGTTTCTCTTTTAGAGATATTTTTTTATTGTACGAAATTTGGATATTTTACCCCAACCGATGGCGGAAATATCGGAGTGAGACGGACAAAATTGCTCGAGACTTCCTAACACTAATTTGCGACAATAATTATAACAAAGCTGATTTCATTTCAAATAGCATTTATCAAGTTACAACATGGAAACCAAAATGCAACAAATGTTTCAAATATAATAACATTACAAGAAGTACAATACATCATGTTTCAAAAACGATACAACAACGTAAACTAATGATTCTAGGTGTGTTTCTAGGAAGTCCCTACTATGTTTCATCATCTCAACATCATCAACCTGCAATATGTTAAAAATACATGTTTCAATACAAAAGTATTGGCGAGTATACAAGTTTGATACATAGCATAGGAATAAAAAGAGTTAAACGAATCCACATGGCAAACTTAGTTATCAAGGTTAACGTATAAACTGGCATGCGAATGTTCAAGTCAATCCTCTGATTACCGCATAAAATGAATTTAACATGACCACAAGACTACGGACGATGTGTTACTCCTATAGCGCTATACATGTTAAATGGAGGCTCACACGAAGTTAATGACAAGTTTATCACACAAAAGAATCATCCAGATAAACGAATCAAGTATAACATATTAGCATGCACGTATTATATTGTTTGTGCATTTGAATAAAAGTCTAAGTGTAACTGTGTAAGTTTAATAGATAAAAGTATTGCACCCACAGTGTAAAACGGAAAAAGGGTATTCGAGTATACTCACGGTTTTGCTAAGTCTTGTTAGTTAATCATCGAGTGAAAAGTTGAGTTGACGGAGCACAAGAACGCCAAGGTTACCCTACAGGTGGGTAAACGAAGGAGTGAGTTGTTGGAGATTGAACGGAGGGCTTGGATTAGGAATTAAAGTACGTAAGTATATAGTATAAAAGTATGATATAAAACAGAAAGTATATTCTGTCCAAGTACTTGTCACGACACTGAGTTTCTATGATTTTACGGGTCCTGATTTACCCGACAGAATCAGTAACAAGGAACGCGGAAACAGAATAACAAGAAAATCGAAACACAAACTGTTCAGGCGAAAGGGCGGTTCGCACGATAGGACTCTTTCGCGCGAAAGGGAGTACCCTAATGTGCGACAGGTGTTTGTTTAAACCAAACTTCATTTTCGAACATTTTAACTATTAATCAGTTATGTTTGTGAGTCCAGTTAAGTTACATAGTATTATAATAGTCTAAAGGATCATAGAATTCATAGAAGTCATGCCTGGAGGTAACAACCTCGTTATAGTTCACCAAAGCACAAATTAGTTAACTTAGTTAACTAACCTGTTGGTCATGAATACGGAAAGTAAAGACAGGATGTAAATAACCAAACAACCGAATAAGAACAACCCAGGTGTGCCGTCTCAACATAGAAGGAAGTGAATCTAAGTGTTGGAGGCTAGACGGGGTCAGCTTATTATAGGTCTAGGAGATTGTTTAGGTGTTCGTTTTACAAGTTCAAGTGAGGTGGTGGAAGTAGATTGGAAACCAAGGCTTCCACGGTTCACACACTGTTAAATTAGAATCATTCATATCGAAAATGAGGATCGGACTAACATACAACACTTAGAAGATGTCGAAACTAGGTGAAACAGATCCTTTTGTGCGAGAGGGTATCCCTTCCTTTCGTGCGACAAGAGTGCCTTTCATGCGACAAGCTTAGTTTCGAGATGAAAATAGTTCGGTTTGGTTGAACTGTTCATCTAGTTGGCTGGAATCGACTCTAATGCTATCCCACAGCTATGAAATTAGCTTGTGAGCTCAATGGGTCTCTGATTCGGCCAAGTTTAGTAACAGAATGCGTTATCTTCACTTATTCAGCTTGGTCCTCAACAAGTTAAGGGTTAATATCAGATTGCCAATGCAAATCAAGTGAAATGAGGTGAAGAATGTACAAAAGTTTAGAAAGAGTAGAAGAAATGTAGAGTAAACAATGTGTTTGTGAGTTGAAACCTCACTTAGAGTGTTTCTGGAACAAGCTCAACCGAGAAGTGCGAATTGAAGTCAGAAATTTAGAGAGAATTTTGGGGTTGTGAAGGTTGGAAATGAAGGAGTGGGTTTGTATTTATAGGCTGGGAATGGAGTTGGGACGACAGGATCTCGGGCGACAGAGCCTGTCGTGCGAAAGGGCTCTTTCGCACGAGAGGGTCTCCCCTAGGGGGGCAATTCTAACCCAAAGAGCATACAATGGGTCAGTCTGGGTATTTTTTAAATTACATTCGGTGAATTTGGGTGAGGAAGTTTAGTTAAGGGGGTCAAAATGGGTTATTTAAAAAATAAAGAGTTTTCTCTACGGGTTGAACATGGTTTAGAAAACCAGGACGCACGAGTCAGTTAGGGTTGAAATAAAAGAAACCATGGGTCGAACAAGGTTATCTTCTTCAATCTTAACTTCATCGATCAAGAAACCATTCTTCGCATTCTTTTCAATCCTGCTCGATTAAGGTTTTTTTCTCTTCGATTCTGCTCGATTTTTTTTTACCCATTGATTTTTGTTTGTTCAGTTTCGTATAGCTACATGATTTTAGTTTGCTCGATTTCATATGGCTACAAATCGATCTTTTCTTGTTGCAATAGGCACCACAATGATTTTAAATGTTTGCTGCATATGTTCTTGCTTTTGATATCTATGATGGCAGAACTGATTTTGTTAACATATTTTTTAATTAGGGAAAAGTCATCTTCAATCATGATTCGTGTCTACTGAGGGGTTGTTTTTTTATTGGAGTTTGATTATTATTTCAACGTTTTTATGATTTAATTTAACTAATTATGTTGAATGATTAACGCATAATTTGGTCATCACAATTTGTTAATCTTAGTGACTATTAACACATAGACGATTTTGTATCAGTCGTTAATTGTAAGACGGGTGGTGTTTTATATGGTTCCGGTTTGATTATGGCTTCAACAAATACACCGAAAAACCTTCCAAGATTCTAATGTTCGCATGGGACGCGCTTCATTAGCTAACGCTTATTATCCTTATATTGTGTGCCATTGTTTCAATTGGTGTCGGACTCGCAACCGAGGGGCTGTGGGAATTTTACTATGTATTTTGTTAGTCATCATTGTTACCGCTGTGAGCGAGAGACGGACCTTGTCGGAGTGAGTATGGTTGGAAAGAAGTTCAAGCCGGTTAACCCGGAGGCATACTGTGTGGAGGATGATGAATATTAGATGATCCATTTTACTGATTTTAATTTGTCTTGTTTGTTTGCTTTAAGTGTGAGATCAAAAGAAAATTCATATTTGTATTTCCCTTTCTTGAATATCTTCCATGAATGGGTTTTAAGTTTTAGATTTGTTTAATTGTCTGACACAGATGATTGTTGTTTTGGTCAACGTTTGAACAATTATTTTTATGGGAACGATTCTGACATGTTATACGAGTCATATGGTATATAAGTAGTGTCAACCTAGTATGCTGTATCTGATATTAACACATGAGGGGATTCACCAATAATCGAGATATGGTTTTGGGGCTTTATAATGCGGGTTGTGATGGCAGATGTACATTTGTTAGATCGAATACATGCGGATGTACGGATGGTTAGATCAGGACGTAAATGATCCTGACCTCGTACATTTGTTCTATTAACAATAACGGATGTACGGATGGTTAGATCTGGACCTAAACTTCTTAGTTGTTTGTTTTACCAAAACGACTCCTGAAGTTTCTGCATATGTTGGTGGATAACATGATGGCTTTGGCACTCTATGATGATGTGATTTCCATTCTCAACCCGAACTAACCCGAACCCGTTTTAACAGCTCATGCACTTTTTTGACCCGAACCCATCCCAACCCAGACCCAAACCCATTCTCAACCTGAACCAACCCGGACCCGTTTTAACCCGACTAAATTGCCCCTTGATGTACAATCTCTTTAAAAACATTTTTTAACTAACCTAACCCGACCCAGCCCGAAGCCCGTTCTGACCCGAAACCCGTTCCGACCCGAACCCGTTCTGTCCCGAACCTGTTTCGACCCGAACCCGTTTTGACCCGAACCAAAACAACCCTATTTTTAATTTACCCGTTTTGACCCGAACTCATTTTGACCCGAACCCGTTTTGACCCATAACCCGACCCGACCCAACCCGTTTTCCAGGTCTAGTCTCCCCTGTTGCACAAAACTTCAAGTTTGTTATTTTACGCGCATTTTGTCAGTTTTAAGCGTTTGAAACGTGTAATTGCAATGTATAACTGTAATGTATAAATAAATTAATGTATAAATGGATTTTGCATGTATAACAAGTATGAAATTGCGTATAATTGTATCAAGTATGCACATATGATCAAGTATGTGTCACACCCTGATATTTCCGCGTATTACCGGTGGGCCTGGTGGGGAGTATCGTGACGTAGTTGATATCAGCATTGACAATTAAACACAATTATAGCACAGCAGAAGGCTTGGAAGTTTAAATACTATTACAACCCATAATGTCCAAAGTCCAAAACAAAAGAATATACAGACGAATTGTAATAGAGATCCACAGGCGGATAATGAAACAAATACATAAAATAAAGCTTAACAGACTTCAGGCATCTAAGGATTTGCAAGATCCTCTTAATTGATACCAAAGTATCTCCAGCCTAATTTCGAGAGGTACCTGTCACTTAGTCTTTGGAAAATACGTCAGTTTTCACTGGTAAATACAATTAACCGACTCATTTAAAAAGAGTTTATGAAAATTGGTTTAGGCGCACATGTCACAAAATCATTTATAACTTGGGACAATTTTTATTAAAATCTTGTATACAGATTTACATGTTTGTCATACAATTGGGGCAGGTTTGGAAGCCGGTCGTGATAAACCGACTCACCACTTATAAAACCCACAAAGGAGTTATCCCCAACTTGTGGGTAATTTAATATTTAACATTTTGCATCTGTCAGGTGTATGCCTACACCCCGTACATAGGTCGTGGCCATTAATAACTTGAATGAGCCAAGGATATCCAGGACACGGTCGTTAACACCCAATGTTTATGTTATCAAACAAAACATATTAAAACGGGTTATGCGGATTTATTAAATCACAATCCGACTAAATAATCTGATACCCAACCAAGCGGTAATAATTTACCGTATCCCAAGCCCGTATAGGGAAAATAAGTTAAAAGTATTTACCTGAGCTAGTTGTGCAAGGATGCTACTCAATCGTATAATTCCTAAGACCTTATGCACATATCTTCTACAGAAGCTACTTAATCTGTAAAGAAGGTTTTATTAACCTATTAGGATACTAACGGGTCTTATTTAAGTCAAAGACTTAGACCGGTTAGTTTTAAGGATACTTTGCGGTTCGAAACGCTATATTAAGCGGAGACCGGAATGGAATGTGATTTAGACCTAACAAGTATGAATACTTGTATAATAGGGGTAAACTAAACACATTCTGGATTTTGAAGTCTAGATGATAAGGTTAAACCCGTTTCGGCTAATTCATGCAAACTAGTTACATAAACCGAACCGAACGCGTATAAGCATAACAGGTAACCGAATGAACCATATACAAGTCCCATATTTTATTATGCTTAAAATATGTTAATACATCAGTAAGATGTTAACATATATGCCCAAAAACAATTTAAAACTGAATTAAGCCCCGTAAGTACAATTTGGTCATTTTGAGATTTATAAAAGAGGTTTAAAAGTAAACTGATGTTCTGATCAAAAATATTTTGTAAAAGTATTTATTTTATGATGTTATAATAGTAGGATATCATACATATATATGGTTTACCAATTATGGCCAAACTATGCCTCGAAAGGGCATTTTGGTCATTTCACATATGCTTTTAAGGTCATAATTGGAAGTCTGAGTTCATGACTTATACCTACTGTAAAAATATTAAAAATTATTTATAAATTCAGTAGGTAACAAGTCTTGGGTGCTAAATATGGTTTTAAACCATACTATGCACCTAATTAGCGTAAAAGTCGATAATTGACGATATTTGCAAGGTTTATGTAATTCTGAGATTTTGACCAGCCTTGGATGGTCAAAATATTTTATTTTTCATATTAGATCAGTAGGAAAAGGTTTTGCATGTTTATTATATATAAAACTCATTTTATTTGCAAAAAAGGCATTATCGTCAATTACAGAATTTATGCAAGAACTCAATGTTAAAGTCAATATTTAATCTGACCCGACATTCCAAAAAATCCCTAAAAATGATATCATATCAGTAGGTTAAAAGTTTTTGGTCAAAATTTATGTTTAAACATGATTTATGCATAAAAGGGTAATTTAGACTTTATAAAAGCTACATTTACGATATTCTACATAACATTAATTTGAGACCAGAAATAAATGTCAAAATAATTTAGACATGTTTATAAATCAGTACTCAATTTATTTATATGTCCATATATTCAAAAATCTCATTTTAGACCATAAGGGCATATTGGTCAATATTAAGCATAATAACGGAAACATGTATAAAATTCAGAATTTCCAAATGACCATCTAATATAATCTCATAGAGTTATACTACAACATTATATGGTCACTATGGAAGCTTAAAACATAAAGGAATTAAATTTAATCGTGTCAGAACTGAAAGTCAAAGAAAAAGTCAAGCTTTTGCGACTTTCGGTTACGAACCGAGCTTAAACTTAGAATTTTCGGGTTGAACATGTTTAGACATGTTCTAATAATATTTACCAAGTTATTTAAGTGACAAAACATGATTCATAACTTCTACATTATCAGTTTTAATTGTTATTTGAAAATCTAACTAGTTTGACTTTTTGACTAGTTACTTTGACCCGACAATTAACTAAGTAAAGGTGATAATTAGGAGGTGCCCTTTTGAGGGATTAACACCTATCTAATTACAATCACGTAGCCATGTTCGCCTCGAACAATGGCTGGACCGTTTAGGTCTAAACCGAAAGTCAAATCCGTTTTGCGACAACTTTGACTTTCGGTCTTTAAACACATAAAAACCGAACTAGAGTGGCTAAGGACAGTTACAAAGTCCTAGCTCAAAATTTGAACTATGGGGTTTCCCTCTTGATCAGGAATCCCAGAGAATGCTCAAGAAAGCTCAAGCAAGTGAGACAGATGAATGTTTGAAATGAGCAAGGAGAAATGCAATGTAATGCCTCTATTTATAGTGCATGGAACTCTCACAAGATTATCACAGGTGTTCTATGATGTTATCAGATGGCTCCAGGTGTCCAAGGGGTTTTAAAAACCATTTGAGAGTCCATAGGATTCAAGCTCAAGGTGTAAGAGGTTTGTGTGGAGGCCAAGGAGAAGAAACTTGCAGCTGGCAAAGGAAGTCTGTCGAAATAGGGTCGTCGCCATGCGTAACGGCAACAGGAAGAGGGGGTCCCACGACGCCACCACCCAAAACACCAGCACACAAGTTTTAAACTTGTCGCTTTTAATCCCTGAACCTTTTAATGCATATTATCTTTCATTTTAGGCACTTTTAACCCTTCCCGTTAGTTTGTAGATTATCTTAGAAGTATAACCAAACACCGTTAGGCCCGGTTTCGTTAAATGATCACCGAAAACACTATTTTCTTCTCGTTGACGGTTTTAACCCTTCTTCTGAAAGCTTGCGTAATTAACACATAACGATAACGAAACCTTGTGAATTTATTAACACATATTCTTGGGAGTATAATCGAACATTACGAAGCCTCGGATTCGTTAAAAGGTCACTCAGAGGTAAGAATTAACATGTTGACACATTTAACCCCTTTGTCTTGTAAACTTCCGATTTCTTTCACAAACGGCTTCTTACGTCCGACAATTTACTCGTATTTTCATTGTTTGTCAACTTTAGTCCTTGTAATTCAATCTTTCACATGTTTAGGGTTTAGGACACGTGTCTTCACATAACTGGACACGATTTTATGAGGTGTTACATCCTCACCCCCTTAAAAGAAATCTCAACCCTGAGATTTACTGAAATAAGTGAGGGTACTTTTTTCGCATAGTGGACTCTACCTCCCATGTATATTCAGGGCCTCTACGGGCATCCCATTTTACTTTAACTATCGGTACGTGCTTCCTTCGAAGCTTTTTAACCTGTCGATCCTCGATCGATATTGGTCTTTCAACAAACCTCAGGCTTTCATCAATCTGTACGTCTTTATGAGACATTGCTAGCGATTCATCAGCTAGATATTTCTTTAAGTTATAGATGTGGAACACATTGTGAATTCCACTAAGCTCCTCAGGCAAGTTTAGCTTATAAGCTACACTGCCGACACATTTAATGATCTCGAATGGTCCGATGTACCTTGGGCTTAGTTTTCCCTTCTTACCAAAACGCATCACACCTTTCCAAGGTGATACCTTCGGTAAGACCTTGTCTCCTACCTCAAACTTTAGAATTTTTCGCCTTTTATCTGCACAGCTTTTCTGCCTATCTCTGGCAGCTTTTAGGCAATCACGAATTTGGACAATCTTGTCCATTGTTTCAAGGACTATCTCAGGTCTTGATAACCGAGTCTCTCCAACTTCCACCCAACAAACAGGGGTTCTACATTTTCTCCCATATAATGCCTCAAAAGGCGCAGCCTAAATGCTAGTATGGTAACTATTATTATAGGAGAACTCAATTAAGGGAAGGTGGTCATCCCAACTACCACCTAAATCAATAACACATGCGCGAAGCATGTCTTCCAATGTTTGAATTGTACGCTCACTTTGTCCATCCGTTTGAGGATGGTAAGAAGTACTGAAATTCAAACGAGTGCCCAATGATTGTTGGAAACTTTTCCAAAAATGGGAAGTGTATCTAGTATCTCTATCAGATATAATAGATACCGGCACTCCATGGAGAGATACAATCTCAACCACATACAACTGAGCTAGCTTATCGGAACTATGAGTCTCCTTGATGGGTAAGAAATGTGCTGACTTAGTCAGTCTGTCAACTATTACCCATATTGTATCGTTTCCATGCCTTGTTTTAGGTAACCTGGTAATGAAATCCATGGTTACCATCTCCCACTTCCATGTGGGAAGTTCTAATTGTTGTAGCAAACCTGACGGCTTTTGATGTTCAGCTTTAATCTGAGCGCATGTCAGACATTTAGCTACGTGTGTGGCAATGGGCTTTTTCAAACCCATCCACCAATAGTTGACTTTTATATCTTGATACATCTTGTCACCTCCAGGATGAACTGAGTATCTTGATTTATGAGCTTCCTGAAGGATTATTTCTCTAAGTCCTCCATGAATAGGAACCCAGATCCTACCATTTAATCTGAGGATTCCATCTTTGCCAGGTGACAACTGATCAGTAGTTGCGCCTAACTTCTCACTTGGAAGGTTAGCTTCTAACATAGCTTTCTTTTGAGCAGCTAACAGTCTTTCATTCAAGCTGTTCTGAGTTCAATACTCTTGGCATTAATCCGTATAGGTTTAATCCTTTCCTTTCTGCTTAATGCATCTGCGACTACATTCGCTTTACCAGGATGGTAGCGAATTTCACAATCGTAGTCATTCAAGATTTCCATCCAACGGAGTTGTCTCATATTGATATCCTTTTGATTAAACAAATGTTGGAGACTTTTATGATCTGAATATATATCACACATTTAGTTCCATACAAGTAATGTCTCCACAACTTAAGTGCAAATACAACGGCACCCAACTCCAGATCATGGGTGGTGTAATTCTTTTCATGCACTTTTAGTTGTCGTGATGCATAAGCAATCACCTTGCCTCTCTGCATTAGGGATGAGATCGGTACGATACCGGTACCGTACCGGTACCGATACCGTAAATACCGTTACCGAAATTGAGAAAATGTGGATACCGATTACCGTACCGTATTTATAGATTCGGTACCGGTATGGTACCGGTATCGGTACCGGTATTTCGGTACTTTACCATATTGGTACCGCTTTAGTGTAATCCATCGTTTTATCTAAAAAAAATTCATGTGCAACTCATCCATCAATTACTAATTGAACTAGAGTATAATATAGAGGAATGTAAACAAAGGGTAAACATATTAAGTAGTTAAAAAAATCAAAAGGTAAACATCCATGGGTTCGACTTTTAACATCGAAATTCCAACATGTCTAAAAAATCACCATAATTGATTAAAAATAACCAAACAAAAGAAATTTGATATTGGTTTTTGTAAAACAATGTTCAAGAAAATATAACTTCATAGTGGGATCTAAGATAATAGCAAAATACATAAAGTCATTATTAAATTCGGTATTAATACCGGTATTTACCGAAAAATACCGGTACCGATACCGTTTTTTACCGATACCGAATCTTGAAAAATCTATTACCGATACCGGTACCGTTTATGATCGGTACGGTATCGGTATGGTACCGGTACGGTACCGGTATTTCGGTAAAAAATCTCATCCCTACTCTGCATAAGCACATAGCCCATGCTAGTGTGCGAAGCATCACAATAAACAACAAACTCTTCTATTCCTTCAGGCAATGTCAACACTGGAGCATTGCTCAACTTGTGCTTAAGGATTTCAAAAGACTCTTGTTGTTTAGGACCCCAATCAAACTTCAAATTATTGCGGGTCAGAGTAGTTAACGGTGTAGCTATCCTTGAGAAGTTTTCAATGAACCTTCTGTAATATCCTGCTAATCCCTGAAAGCTGCGAATCTCAGTAGGTGTCTTAGGTGCTTCCCAATTCATGATTGCTTCTGTTTTAGCGGGTTCCACTTGGATACCACGCTCACTTACAACATATCTAAGGAATTGGACTTCCCGAAGCCAGAACTCACACTTGGATAATTTAGCATACAGCTTCTCCTGTTGTAGCAATCCTAGGATACACCGAAGGTATTTCTCATGATCAGCTTGATTACGAGAATAGATAAGTATGTCATCTATAAAGACAATGAAGAACTTATCTAGGTACGGTTTGCAGACTCGATTCATGAGGTCCATGAATGCTGCAGGTGCATTAGTGAGCCCGAAAGGCATCACCAAGAACTCATAGTGGCCATACCTTGTTCTAAACACCGTTTTAGGTACATCTTCAGTTCTAAATTTAAGTTGATGATACCCCGATCTTAAATCAATCTTTGAGAAGAAACTTGCCCCTTGGAGTTGATCGAACAATTCGTCGATCCTGGGCAATGGATAATGATTCTTGATTGTCACTTTGTTTAGCTCACGGTAATCAATGCACAGACGCATTGAACCATCCTTCTTCTTCACAAACAGTATGGGTGCTCCCCAAGGTGATGAGTTGGGTTGTATAAAACCCTTTTCCAGTAAATCATCCATTTGGGTTCTTAGCTCTTTCATTTCTGTTTGTGCTAAGCAATAAGGAGCTCATGTAATCGGTGTTGCTCCTGGTAGAATGTCTATCCTGAACTCTACTTGCCTTTCTGGAGGTAATCCAGGTAGTTTATCAGGGAAGACATCAGGGTATTCAGAAATGATGGGAATGTCTTCTAAAACCCACAACTACCCTTCTTCTTCTTGTTTGACTGGTGGGACTGATCATCCTCTCTTTTCCTCTTTCCATCCTCAATGGTCCTCTTAGACTTACTCCTTATTACATCTAGAGTAAGTGACACTGATAGATCTACAGCAGATCTATAAGAGGTAGGCTTAGAAGCCTTGACATTCCCCTTGATCTCTAGGGCTAACCCACCAATGAAACGCGCAATGCGTTTTGGTTCCGGAGTGACCAGATATGGGACGAGTCTGGACATGGAGTTAAAACTCGTAACATAGGATCTACAATCCAGATCCTTCATAACTAAAGTGAGGAAATCAGTCTCCACTTTCTCCACTTCATGCTGTCGACAGTAGGTATCTTTTACTAGCTTAACAAACTTAACCCAAGAAAGGTTATACAAAGGGATTTTTCCTGTGGATAGCACTAAAGCTTTCCACCAAGTTAAAGCATCTCCCTTAAAGGACTGTGACACAAACTTAACAATGTCCTCTTTGGCACACCCACTGATATCTACAACAGTCTCCATCTCGTCTATCCACTTCATACAATCAATAGCTCCCTTCTCTCCAGTGAAATCTCTTGGTTTACAAGACACAAAATATTTGTAAGTACAACCCTTGTTGTACCGGGGAGCCTGATCTAACACAATCTTTTGGGGTTCAGTTCTTTGATTGGATGAATGTTGAGATTCATCCTTTTGCGACGTATACGGTTTCGATAGGGACTTTGAATGAGTTTTTGATCGAGCATTACATGGTTCTTTAAGTAATTCATTCACAGCTTTAGTAACTGTTGTGTTTATCATAGCTTGAAGTTCGACGCCAGTAACGTGCAACCTTGTATCATTATTATCCCATCAACTGGGTGACTATTAGCTTCATCGGAGCCAGCCATGATTTGAATGCTATAATCAAGAAAATGATTTGTTTTAATAACATAACGGATCATCGTATTTGATGATTGGATGGCCATGGTATAAATAAACTATATAGACCAATAAGAGAATATGTTTGAAATCATTTGTTTATAATTTTCCTAGGTTACAAATGAACCATTTTTGACATTTAATGTCGCAACCCCCGGCCCCTATCTCCTGGGAGCAGGCGGCCGCGAGCCAGTATCAGTGGTATCAGTGTTTATTTAATTTGGCAGCGGAATTTACATCAGGACCGTAGTTAGGAAATATTTTATTAGAGTAAAACACCTTATTTTATAAATATTAAACACATGGGTAAAACCCAAGTTTGCATTCATAATATGTTTATAGGGATAAACCCTATTTTATTCAAATAAAACATCTTCTTTATTTAGGTAACTTTTATAGCCACTTTTCCAAGCCTTCAGTGCTCTCCAGCTGGCTTCTATTTGGCTTTCAGATTTTGTTACCTTAAACGCTTTTTAAAAACATTTGTCAGTGGGAAATACTGGTGAGTGAATCCCAGTTTAATCAAAACAAGTTTTTATCATTTTACAGTATTGAGGGTAATCCAGCAATTACATTTGTTTACATCTATTCAATTACCACCCACGACACTGTCAATCCTGACTTGTGGAAATGTTACTACTCACAATGTAGTAACTCATTTTGTATACAAAACCCCAACATACCTACGATAATTGTAGAATTTCAAATACTCAATCACTGTGAAATATAACTAAAAACATTTGAGGCTTTGTAAAAACAATTTACAAAATGGTTTACAAAAAGAAGATTACTCACATTGTTACTTTAGGTATTTCCTTGTGACTTCCTGGTTATAATCTATTAATTTAAGCAATGCACACGCGTTAGTATAGTAACCCAAATTTACATTAGCTATACCCCTTCCAGAGACAGAACTCCAACAACAAAGTCAGGCAGAGCCTCGAAATGCGTTACGGAGCACTCGATCAATCGGGCAGAGTATTTAATACGTAACCAGGGGTTATAATAGTTACAACGAGGCAGAGCTTCACTAATTAGTGGATATAATACCCGAAGATTATTTCTAATGTTCATAATTAGAGAGAGATTGAGATTTTTGAACGACTGACAACTGAAGCTGATGGCTTCTATTTATAGGGTCTGATCGACCCTTTCTCACGCCCCGCGACAGAAACAAGAGGGGCTGTCGCACCCCGCCAGAGCCTCTAGGGTAGGCCCTCGCTTGGCTGACTCAGGGGTAGCTTCGACACGATACGGCCACATGGCGGCCTAGGATGTGGCCTGGTGGCCCAGCTGTCACGCCCCGCGACAGAGTTAGTCTAGGGGGTCGCGGCCCACGAGCGCCCCATAGACTTTGTTTTTATTTAATTTTTGTTAAATTAAGGTAATTAGGGCCGTTTTCTCGTATACGGAGTGTATTTTAGGACGTGTAGGGATATTCTAAATGTTTTAGGAGGGTTGTTATATTTAAACAGGATATAATCCTTTATAATTATTAGACAAGGTACATAAGTCACAACTGTCAATGTCGTATAGACATTTTCATATAGCACAAAGGCTCGTCCCAAAGGACTTTTAGATGGCACAAAAGGCCTTGTCACTAGGAAAATTTAAAACATAATCAATGATCTTTTGGATCGGAAAATTTAAGGGTCGAACATAGTTCATCGCCTTTTGACAAGAAGTTATAAAATAGAACTATCTTTGTCTGGATTTCTCATTGGCCCGTAGGCAGAACACCTCAATTAGATGTTTTAGTATAAACATCATATTCGATGTTATTAGCCATGATTCATATTGTTCATTTAGGCTTTGAAAGGGCTTGGAAAGATCCAAGTACTTTGAAGGCTGGTGTGGTTTCTCAAGTCACACTGCCAGAAATGTTAACATGTTTTTAGATGTTAACAAGGAATTATTGTCTTAAGAGGGTTATACTGTAACAACCCTCGCAAAATTTGTTATTTCCTATTCCAAAAATGTGCACCAAGAAACCCTAATTGAGACCCCCCAAGTGGTACGGGGCGACCCAAAATTTGAAAAACAAATTTAACAAGCAACAGGACCCCCTAAAACTCAAGGGGGGATCCCCTAATTGATTTTATCCACATAAAATGAGTTTTGGGCACGTATTTTCGAATGTTATTAACTCACCCAGGCTATACAGGACACGAGGCTACCCTAGCATAAATGGGAAGCCGCCGCGACACGCGCCAGGGACCCTGGCAGCTGGCGCGACACGCGGGAGGAACCAATTTCCAGTATAAATGCTAGAGGTTGGGACTTGAACTATTTTCTTGTTACGACGAAAAATTTCACTACGTACGTTGAATTATACTCCGTTTCTTTCAAAAACACACCCGAGTCCCGAACCTCTGCTACGATAACAGGGTAATAACTCGATCACTACTACGATATAATGTCCGATCGATTAAAACCGATCCGATAGATGTTTAAGTGGTGCCTAAATTTGGGCTATACTTTGTCATTCGTCGTGAGGGTTTCGATCTCGTGAATTATCATAAATGTTGAATTAAGTTACTAACCTAGTTTCGTTTGCATTGTATATTTAACTTGGTTTACCAGCTTAATCAGTAGGCAGACTCTGACCGTTTAAACTCGCAATGTGAGTCCATTCTCTTTTCTCACAGTTTGTGAGTCATTCTATTTTATCAAATTACTTTTCAAAACCCTAATTTATTTTCCAGTTAGAATTACAGGGATTAAGTCTTTGCAAATCTTAAGTTACTGACAGTAAGTGGGGTTTTGTATACATTATTGCTGTAGTGCACTTTTAGGTGAACGGACCTAAATAGTGATACACGTCACTTTTGGATGAACGGACCCAATAGTGATATGACCACAGTCACAGATCCAGTCGAGTGACAACTGGATCAGATAATTATAAGATAGAGGCAATTGTAATCGCTCTTAATACTATAATTTATAACAATGTATCTTTTGTACAAATTGAATGCACTCGCCAGTATTTTTCGCTGATAAAACATTTTTAAAACATGTTTCAGGTGATTTACTGTGAACAAGGAAAAGTGCCGAGTAGCACTCCAGCTTGAACGAAGTGGCTCAGTAAATAAATAAACATGTTTTCTGTAATCAGAGAATTTCCTAGTGAAATTCCTTTCTTGTAAAATACGGGGTTTGTCACGATATTATTAATAAAATAATCTAGTATTTTCTTTTAAACGGTCCTATTAAAAAATTTCCGCTGCCAATTAAATACCAATACCACGGGTTTTCTGTCCCGCGGCTTCCGAACCGGCATAACGGGTCGAGGGCCGTGACAGAAAAGGTGGTATCAGAGCCACTGGTTTAAGCCAATAAAGTATTTGAAAAATACTTAAATTGTAGACAGGAATTTTTGTGCTTCTGTGGATTTTAATTGCAATAATTAAAATTTAATTTGGAACTTTTGTGTTTCCTTATGTGTGACTAACAGTATGAATGAACTGTCGGAAGCTCTCCAAAACTTCACAATGCATTCCACGGATGTGGAGACTACCAAGGATAAGACCGGTTACCAGGCTGAGGCAGACGAGCCAATGGTTTTCCAGGCCCAGGAAAAGCCCAAACCCAAAAAGAGGAGGAGACTTTTAGATTGGAAACAGGGGAGAAAGAAGAAACCTGCAGCTCAAAAAGTAGAGAAAACTGTTAAGCCAAAAGGAAAAGAGAAAGAAGTAGGCGAAAGTTCTGGCCAAGCCCCAACCTTACCACCCTGGGAAGAACTCGACAGGAAACTGGCAAACTGCGACCTTCTTGGACCCGCTGATGAAACCCTTTTCAATTTTCCCACTCAATCGGAACTTCCTATCAATCTGGAACCTGCCATCCTTGAACCTATTGTCAACCCCCAACCTCTTCCAGGTCAAATGGTGTAACACCTCATAAAAACGTGTCCAATTATGTAAAGACACATGTCCTAAACTCTAAACATGTGAAAGTTTGAGTTCGAAGGACTAAAGTTGTCAAACGATAAAAATATGTATGCGAAGGGACTAAAAGTGTTGACATGCCAAACTTGTGCCTCTGAATGACCACACATGAAGAATATATACTTAAACGAGTAATTATTCGGATATAAGAAGCCGTTTGTGAAAGTAATCGAAAGATTATAAACTACAGGGGTTAAACGTGTCAACATGTTAATTCTTTCCTCTGAGCGACCTTTTAACGAACCCGAGGTTTCGTAATGTTCAAATATACTCTCAAGAATAAGTGATATCAAATTCACGAGGTTTCAAGATCGTTATGTATTATTTACATAAATTCCCAAGAATATGGGTTAAAAGCACCAACAAGCAGAAACTTGTGACTTCGGTAATCGTTTAATGAAATCGGACCTAACGATGTTTGGATACACTCCCAAGATCCTCTACAAACTAACTACAAGGGTTAAAAGTTCCAAAAATGAAGTTAAATAAAGTTATAAAGGACCAGGGACTGAAACTGCCAAACTAGAAACATTTTTCACCTGAACTTAAGGTTGTCGCGGGGCGCTTAGGCTCCCCTTAACTACTATGCGGCCCGCGAGAGAGTGCCCAGTTCAGAAAAAAGAGGACAGCTGCTTGTTGCAGGCCGTTGCACCGCCTTACACACCTGAAACTCGATACCTGGAGCTTGTTGATGGTTTTATTTTACCACTAGGACACTTGTAAATATCTGGGATCATTCCATAACACTTGTGATGATTATAGATTGTGTTCTTCATCTATAAATAGGCTCTCATGTTGCACTAGTTCATTGCACAAATCATTTTCATCACTTGTTCTCTCATTTCTGGGATTCCTGATCAAAAGGAAGATCATTCTTAGTTGATAAGATTGCTAGGACCCTTTGTAAGTGTCTTAGCCCCCTCTTTAGTTCAGTTTTGTTATTTTAAAACCGAAAAGTCAAAGTTATCGTAAAACGACTTTGACATTCGGTTTAAACTCAAATGGTCCAGCCATTGTTCGAGGCGAATATGGCTATGTGACCATAATTAGGTAGGTGTTAATCCCTTAAAAGGGCACCTCCTAATTTTCTCGTTTGCTTAGTTAATTGTTGGGTCAAACTATTTAATTAAAAAGTCAAACGGGCCAGATTTGTAAATAATAATCAAAACTAATAATGCAGAAGGTATAAACCATATTTATCACTTAAATAACTTGGTAAATAATATTAGAACATGTCTAAGCATGTTCAACCCGACAATTCTGAGTTTAGAGTCGGTTCGCAACCGAAAATCGCAAAAGCTTGACTTTTGCTTTGACTTTCAGTTCTGACCCGATTGAGCTTAATTCTTCCATGTTTTAAGCTTCCATTAGGATCATATTATATTGTAGTTAAACCCTCTGAGGTTATATTACCTGGTCATTAGTATTTTGAATTATATGCTAGTTTCCGTTAATATGCTTATAAATGCGCATTTTGCCCTTTTGATCTAAAAATGAGATTTTTGAAAATGTGAGCATATAAATAGGTTAAGTACTGATATATAAGCATGTCTAAATTAATTTGACATGATTCTCTGGTCTCAAAACGATGTTATGGTAAATATCGTAAAATTGAACTTTTTATTATTTAAATTATGCTATTATGCATAATGCATGTTTAAACAAAGATTTTCACCCAAAACTTATTACCTACTGTTATGATACTATTTTTAGAGATTTTTGGAATATTGGGTCAGATTATAAACTGACCATATCATTGAGTTCTTGTATAAATTCCTTAATTGACGATAATGCCCTTTTGGCTAACAAAATGAGATTTACATGTGATTAGCATGCCAAACCTTTTTCAACTGATTTGATATTAAAAATAAAATATTTTAAACACTCAAGGCTAATCAAAATTTCAGAATCACATAAACATCTTAAATATCGTCAATTATCGACTTTTTACGCTAATTAGGTGCATAGTATTGTTAAAAACTATAACTAGCACCTAAGACTTGTTACCTACTGAAATTATAAATAAATTTTAATATTTTTACAGTAGTTATAAGTCACGAACTCAGACTTCCAATTATGTCCATAAATCATATGTGAATTGACCAAAATACCCTTTCGGGGCATAGTTTGGTCAAAAATGGTAAATCTCACATATGAATGATATCCTGCTGTTTTAATACCATAAAATAAGTATTTTTACTGAATACTTTAGACCAGAATATCAGTTTACTTTAAAACCTCTTTTATAAATATTAAAATGACCAAAATGCCCCTACGGGACTTAAATTAGTTTTAAATACTTTTTGGGCATATATGTTAACATCCTACTGATGTATTAACATATGCTAAGAATAATAACATATGGGGCTTATATATGATTCATTTGGTTACCCATTATGCAATTATGCGTTTGGTTCGGTTTATGTAACTAGTTTACATAAATTAGCCGAAATGGGTTTAACCTCATCATTAAATCTTCAAAATCCAGAATGTGTTTAGTTTACCCATATTATACAAGTATCCAAACTTTTCGGGTCTAAATCACATTCCATTCCGGTCTCCGCTTAATCTAGCGTTTCGAACCGTAAAGTATCTTTCAAACTAACCGGTCTAAGTCTTTGACTTAAATAAAGACCCGTTAGTATCCTAATAGGTTAATAAACCTTCCATACAGATTGAGTAGCTTCGGTAGAAGGTATTTACATAAGGCTTTAGGAAACATACGGCTGAGTTACATCCTTACACATCTAGCTCAGGTAAATACTTTTAACTTATTTTCCCTTATACGGGCTTGGGATACGGTATTATAATAATACCGCTTGGTCGGGTATGAAATCATTTAATCAGATAGTGATTAATAAATTTGCATAACCCGTTTTAATCTGTTTTTTTATAACATAAACACTGGGGGTTAATACGACCGTGTCCTAGATATCCTTGGCTCATTTCATTTGTAAATGACCACGACCTATGCAAATGCTAAATAACCCATGGGGTGTAGGCATACACCTGACAGATGCAAATGCTAAATAACCCACATGTTGGGGATAACTCCTTTGTGGGTTTTATCGTGGTGAGTCGGTTAATCATGACCGGCTTCCAAACCGGCCCCATATGTATGACAAACATGTAAAACTGTATACAAGATTTTATAAAAAGATTGTCCCAAGTTATAAATGGTTTGTGCCTTCTGCGTCTAAATCAATTTTCATAAACTCTTTTCAAATGAGTCGGTTAATTGTATTTACCAGTGAAAACTGACGTATTTTCCCAAAGACTAAGTGACAGGTACCTCTCGAAATTAGGCTGGAGCTGCTTGGTGTCAAATAAGAGGATCTTGCAAATCTTTAGATGCCTGAAGTCTTTTATTTCAAGTTTCTTGTATTTTGTTTTATGATCCGCCTATGGATCTCTATTACAACTAGTCTGTGTATTCTTTTATTTGGACACTCGGACATTATGGTTTGTAATAGTAATTATCTACCAAGCCTTCCGCTGTGCTACTATATTGTATATATTGACTATGATGATATCAACTACGACACAATACTCCCCGCTGGGCCCACCGGTAATATGTGGAAATATCGGGGTGTGACAGGTTGGTATCAGAGCCAACATTTAGTGAATTAAACACTAGCCTTGTGTGTTTAATCTCAATGACAAAACAGCACATTCCTTAGACTTCCGAGTCTAGGCATATGACCTAGGAATTATTCTTAACTTTCCTTTTGTCGTTTATATGTTATTTTCTTGTTTTGACAGGTCTTACAAAATGCCGCCACACCTAAGAGGAAAAGGAAAAGGTCCTATGAGGGGAGGACCATCTAGCCATACTGGACCCTCACATAGACGCACACCTTCAGTGTCCTATACTAGCTCTGATTCACGAGACCACTGGGGACACTCTTTTGAGGCTGCAAGACACTCAGTTTCGTTAGGCTCTTCACCTTCAGATCACCCTCCTTTTGGGCCGCCTATTCAAGACGAGCCCCAGCATTCATACCATTCTCACCATTCTCACCACTCACATCACTCACTACACTCACACTCGTTTCACCATTCTGGTTCTTACCATTATTACTCACCTGGTCAATTCAACCCAAATGACTATATCAATGAACCACAAGGTTATAACCCTTTAGGACCCTAGGACCACTTCTCACAAGATATAGAGATGGACGATGATCCAGATCCAGAGATGCCACCAACTGGGATGCCAACACATCCCATCAGTATCTCCAGCGGTTCTTCCTATGCAGGATCGCCATATCAATGCCCCGACTCATGGGCCGAAAGACGGAACACATATAAGTTGGGAATTTACCCCTTCTTTTCACAACTCTCCTCCACAACCTCCATTAGAGGAACCGTATCTTCAGGCGGTTACTCCACTGCCACTGCCTGTTGAGGAACCACCTCAACAACGACCACAACCACCTCCTGAGCCGCCAAGGCGGAGGAGGAATGCGCGGATGTCCGTGCGTACCCTCCAATCCCTGAAGATCCAAAAATTGGTGGACCTTCTCACGTGGTGCCGGAAAATGATCCCCCGCCAGTTACTTTTGCACCACCGCCACCGCCAATGGGTTATGAAAACCCAATACCTACTTACCCAGGTTCGTCTGGGTATAACCCGTTTGAATATCAAGCTCCTACGAGTTATGAATATCAAGCCCCTGCCCAAGATCCATATCTTGAGGCAGCTCAATTTAATGCACTTTATCCCTCACCATTTCCTCCAGCATACCTAACTGGGTATCCCGTGCAAGGGTATCAATACCCTCCTTATCAACAGCAACCCCCACCTACACAATTGCGAACGCAACAAATCCTTCAGAGGTTGGATCAGGTTGAACAAAAAGCGGAGGAACGCGATAAAAAACACAACAAATTTCTTAAAGGTCTCGCGAACTTCATAAAGGGCAAGAAGAAGTAGAAGTTTATTTTATTTTTATTTTTATTTTGTATTGTAATTTCAATTAAGTCCCTGCGTGGACATTTCGTTTCTGTATTTAGTCCCTGCCTGGACTTGTGTCTTTCCAGTAGTCCCTGCGTGGACAATTTGTTATTTTCCAAGACCCGTTTAGGGCATTTCTTGTAATCGTTAGTATTTTAATGAAATTTCTTTTGAGATTTTTTTATATATGTGTATGTTATTACATCATCATGCAAATATCATTTTAATTTTTAAATTGATCTGTTGAAGAAATTTCAAAAGAAGTTCTTAAACGTATAACCTAGCCAAAATATTAATGGCTATGATGGTATAGCCCTCTTAAGACAATGATTCCCTGTTAACATCTGAAAATATGTTAACACTCTTAGCAGTGTGACTTGAGAGACCACACTAGCTTCCAAAAGTACTTGGATCTTCCAAGCCACCCTCATGGCCTATATGATCAATATGAATCATGGCAATTAACATCAAATATGATGTCTTTAAAAGAATATCCATTTGAGATGTTCTGCCTTCGGGCTAATGACTAATTCTAACAAAGATAGTTTTAAAATTTCTTGTCAAAAAGGCGATGAATTATGTTCGACCCTTAAAATCATTGATCCAAAGATCATTGATAATACCTGAATTGTCTTAGTCACAAGGCCTTTTGCGCCATCTAAATGTCCTTCGAGATGAGCCTTTGTGCTATATTAAAATGTCTTTAAGACATTGACAGTTGTGACTTATGTCCCCTGTCTAATTAATATAAAGGATTATATCCTACATGATTGCCAATAATGGTTCATTTGTAGCCTAGGCAAATCATGATCAAATAGATTTTGACTTATTATCTAAAATGGCCTATATGGTTTATTAATATCATGACCATTTAATCATCAGATACGATGATTCATTATGTAATCTAAATAAATCATTATTGTTTGATTTTAGTACTCAAATCATGGCTGGCTCCGATGAGGTTAATAGTCATCCTGTGGAAGGAAACAATAATGATACCAGGATAAATGTTACTGGTGCTGAATTACAAGCAATGATAAACACAGCAGTTGAGTTGTGGACAAAATGTTCAAAGAACCTAGTAATGTTCGATCTAAAACTCATACAAAGTCCCTATCACATTCGCATACATTGAAAAAGGATGATTCTCGACACTCATCCAATCAAAAGAGTGAACCTTAGAGGCAAATTGTCATTAATCGGGCTCCCAAGTACAACAAAGGTTGTACTTACAAATATTTCATCTCTTGTAAACCAAGAGATTTCACGGGTGAAAAGGGAGCTATCGACTGTATGAAGTGGTTAGACCAGATGAAAACTGTGATTGATATCAGCGGGTGTGCTAAGGAGGACGTTGTTAAGTTTGTGTCTCAGTCCTTCAAAGGCGACGCCCTAACATGGTGGAAGCCTTGGTGCAATCCACAGGAAAGGTTCCTTTGTATAACCTTTCTTGGAATCAATTTGTTGATCTTATAAAGGACACTTACTGTCCCCCAGCATAAGGTGGAAAGGGCGGAGACTGACTTCCTCACTTTAGTCATGAAAGATTTGGATTGCAGGTCTTATGTGACCAGTTTTAACTCGATGTCTCGCCTCGTCCCGTATCTGGTCACCCCTGAACCCAAACGCATTGCGCGTTTTATAGGTGGTTTAGCCCCTGAGATTAAGGGAAATGTCAAGGCTTCTAAGCCTGCTACATATAGATCGGCTGTATATCTATCATTGTCACTTACTCTCGATATCATAAGGAGTAAATCAAAGAAAACCACCGAGGAAGGGAAGAGGAAGAGGGAGGATGACCAGTCCCACCAATCAAATAAAAAGAAGAAAGGAAACTCTGGTTTCAAGAAAGGGCAGTCGGGTGACAAGCCCAGGTGTAAAACTTGTGATAAAAGGCACTTTAGAAAGTGCAATCAGGATCCGCAAGCCAAGCCTTGCGGAATCTGCAAAAAGAAAGGGCACAAAACTCTTGAGTGTCTAAACATCAAGGATGCAACCTGCTATGGTTGCAATGAAAAGGGGCACATCAAAACTAATTGCCCTAAAAATGTTAAGAAGCCTGATGAGGCAAAGAAAACCAATGCTAGGGTTTTTCAGATGAACGTCAGGGAGGCGGTGAATGACGAGAACGTTATAACAGGTACCTTCCTCATTAATGATATTTATGCTAGAGTTTTATTTGATTCAGGTGCTGATAAGTCTTTTGTAGACCATAAGTTTAGTAAATTGCTGAATCTGCCTATTAAAACTCTAGACATAAAATATGAGGTAGAGTTCGCAGATGGTACCTTAAAAACAGCTTCAACTCCTCTTGATGGATGCGTTATATCCATTAAGAATCATTCTATCCCGCTATCCCTTTTGCCAATGAAATTGGCTGGGTTTGATGTAGTTTTAGGCTTGGATTGGTTATCGCATAACCAAGCCCAAATAGCCTGCCATAAGAAACTAGTTAATATAAAAACCCCATCTAGTGAATTGGTCACCATTCATGGTGATACACACTATGGTTTGCCCGATTATGTGTCTATACTTAAAGCATCGAAGTGTCTGAAGAACGGATATGTCATCTACATGGCACAAGTAACAGTGAATGACCCGAAACCAAAGATTGAAGATATCCCAATTATTTCTGAATACCCTGATGTTTTTCCTGACGAACTACCAGGATTACCTCCTGAGAGACAAGTCGAATTCAGGATAGACATTCTACCTGGATCAGCACCAATTGCACGAGCTCCTTACCGACTAGCACCAACAGAAATGAAAGAGTTGAGGACTCAATTGGATGACTTATTGGAAAAAGGTTTTATACAACCCAGCTCTTCGCCTTGGGGAGCACCTATATTGTTTGTGAAGAAAAAGGACGGTTCAATGCGTCTATGCATTGATTATCACGAGTTAAATAAGGTAACGATCAAGAATAGTTATCCATTGCTCAGGATCGATGACTTGTTCGACCAAATCCAAGGGAAAAGCTTCTTTTCGAAGATCGATTTAAGATCTGAGTATCATCAACTCAAGGTTAGAAGTGAAGATGTACCTAAGACAGCGTTCAGAACTAGATATGGCCATTATGAATTCTTAGTGATGCCTTTCGGGCTCACTAATGCACCTGCAGCATTCATGGACTTCATGAATCGAGTCTGCAAGCCATACTTAGATAAGTTTGTCATTGTCTTTATAGACGACATACTTATTTATTCTCGTAGTCAAACTGATCACGAGAAACACCTTCGGTGTATCTTAGAATTGCTACAAAAGGAGAAGTTATGTGCTAAATTCTCCAAATGCGAGTTCTGGCTTCGCGAAGTCCAATTCCTTGGATATGTTGTGAGCGAATGTGGTATCCAAGTAGATCCCACTAAAATAGAAGCAATAATGAACTGGGAAGCACCTAAGACACCTACAGAGATTCGCAGCTTTCTGGGATTAGCTGGTTATTACAGAAGATTCATTGAAAACTTCTCAAGAATAGCTGCACCATTGACTACTCTGACCCGCAAGAATGTAAAGTTTGATTGGGGTCCTAAACAACAAGAATCTTTTGAGATTCTTAAGCAGAAATTGAGCAATGCTCCTGTATTGACATTACCTGAAGGGATAGAAGAGTTTGTCGTGTACTGTGATGCTTCACACACCGGTATGGGTTGTGTGCTTATGCAGAGAGGCAGGGTGATTGCCTATGCATCACGACAGTTAAAAGTGCATGAAAAGAATTACACCACCCACGATTTGGAGTTGGGTGCCGTTGTATTTGCAGATAAATTGTGGAGACATTACTTATATAGAACTACATGTGTGATATATTCAGATCACAAAAGTCTCCAACATTTGTTCAATCAAAAGTATCTCAATATGAGGCAACGTCGTTGGATGGAAACCTTAAATGACTACGATTGTGAAATTCGCTACCATCCTGGTAAAGCGAATGTATTCGTAGATGCATTGAGCAGATTAGAAATAATTAAACCTATTCGGATTAATACCAAGAGTATTGAAATTAAGAACAACTTGAATGAAAGGCTGTAGCTGCTCAAAAGGAAGCTACATTGGAAACTAACTTTCCAAGCGAAAAGTTAAGAGTAACTACTGGTCAATTGACGTCGGGAAAGGATGGAATCCTTAGACTAAATGGTAGGATTTGGTGCGACAACTGTCAAAATTCCGGATATCCGTACAATTATTAAACAATGATTAGTGCTTAATGACTGTGCTGAATTACAAATAAATAACTTGAATTACTTTCTGATTATTACCATACACATACATGTGCATCATATATTGCTTAATGTCATATCATTATTGCATGGGAACTTTGTTGATTCAAATGATGCACGAAACATAGCTAGCACAGTTATCAGACAAATCAGAAAAATGCTGACAGAGTTCAGTATTAGACAGACATGGTATTGAGTTACAGAATGGGCCAGAAACCAAAAGTTACACTAGCATAGTGTGTAGGAAGGTAAGGATCATAAAACTGCCTTCCCAGTGATAGTTTAAGTGCCGGAAAGTGCCTAAAACTCCCGCAAACTGCAGAATCCTGCAGAAATCAGTAAAATTCAGCATTTAAACACTCTAACATCAGGCAGAAATATGGTTAAATGGTCCTGAATGCTTTCCTAATTGTCGAGAATCAAAACTGTCACAAAAGGGTAACATAAAGCACACTAAATTGCGTAGTTTAGCACCTTAACGAACCGGTAACCAACCGAACATTACCCGAAACACCAAATTTTCACTAGAAGCATTGTTTTAACATTACCAAGCTAGTTATGGTCCCCGAACATCATAACCCATTATATAACATCTAGTAACTAACTAAACTAACTTTGTACTTCAAATCTAACTATATAAACTAACTAATACTTACAACCTAGCCTAAGACCCCCCCCCCCCCACCTATGATCGACCAACAAGTGGCCCCACATGAAGATTTTATTTGCTTATTAAAATGGATCATGTTTAACTTTTACTAAACATAAAAACCATTGGAAACTAAGTGGTGGAAAATTATAAGTTTAACCAAAGGCACATAACCATTCATTTTCATCACACACCAACACACCATACTCTCTCCTTCTCTCCCTTTCATTCTTAGCCGAAACCATCAACCCATACACCACCATCATTCAATCTTCATCCATCCATTCCATATACATACAAAGGTGTTAGAAGCATAGTATGGAAGCTTGGAGCTTTCGGAAGTTGAAGGACCTTCACCATTTGCTTTTATCCGCTTCATTTCTTCCATTGATCATCCCTAGCCTTGAGCTAGTAGTAAGAACACTATACTCTTCATTTTACATCATATTTTGTTGGTTAAAACAATATACATGATGTTGATCTTGAAGATCACTAAGAATCAAGAACATGAAACATGAACATAAGCTTAAAATCATAAGAAATCTTGATGTTTATGTGTTGTTATGCTTGTTGATTGTTGCTTACTCATGTTAATAATGTAGATCATTCTATCCTCTTGTTAGATAATGATTAAAAACATAATCTAGCAAGATGAGAGGATGAAAATGGTAATGATCCATAGATCATCCTCACATAAATCATGAACTTGAAAGTATGAAATGTTTTCTTGTAAAGTGATGAACAAAGTAAGAATAAAGTCTTGTAAATCTATGATTTCAAGAATGATTTTTTTAAGAAACCAAGTTAAAAATACAAAGTTTACTTAATCTTGGTTCTTAAAGAAAAAAACCACATTTATAGTGGTTAAACAAGTGTAGGATCATGTATTTAACAAGAAAAATCCAAGAAGAAACATTTTTAGAAAATGTAATTACAAGTTGTAAAGAACTAATTTCCTTAAAAATGATGTTTTCGAATAAACAACCACACTCTAAAGGGTTACTAGATTTACTAAATACACTAGTAAGTTACTACAAATTTTTATAAATTTTCAAGTAATGAAGTAGTAATTTATGCTTGATTTTGGCAAATTGGTAAGTGTACGTTGATTTGTTGTTGATTGTGTTGATTTACAAAAGAAAGTGATATGCCTTGAAGGCATGGAAACCTCCATTTTTAGGGGAAACTATGGCAAAAATTTTCTAAAAATTAAACCCTTAGAGAAATATTTCTAAACAAATACTTACAAGTATATTTCAAACCATGAATTTTTACATAAAGTTTGCCATAATTTTTGTTACAAAAATTATAAATATTGGAGGTTGGTTTTATAAATAAAAGTGACTAAATATGTATTTAGGAAAATATATGTTTAGATGTCACCATGTGTGTGATTATTTGTATATTATGTGTATTAGTTATATTATTTTAGGAATTGAAATAATATAACTCAATAAAATACCAAGAAATTACAATCCAAACTATTACCAAAATCCCAAGAATATGAATATATAAATTATACTCAATATATTGGAGCAAACAAAGGATTATAACTTACAAAATACTCCGGAAAGTTTATTCGTAAGTATATTTTGGTAAATAATATTTTGGACACTAAGAGAACAAAAATATGATTTTTACAATTATAACACTATTATATCATATTTTTGACAAGGGGAAAATATATTATTTTTGGAAAAGAAGACATATATATTTTCTTGGAATTATTAGAAGATGTAGTATTTTTGAAAGAAAATATATATTTACTCAAACAAACATGAAATACAATATTTTTGGAGTGAAAATATATTTTCTTGATTACACATGAAATATATTATCTTTGGATGAAAAATGGATTTATATATATTTTCTAAATTGGACTTGAAGATATAATATTTTTGGAAATTTCATGAAAATACAATTATTTTTGCCAAAGGAAAAATTATAAATAATTTTTCTAACTAATATTTCTTAAAATATATATTTTGAAAATATATATTGATGTATTTTTTAGAAATATTATTCCGGAAAAGTTAAGTGTAAGAATACTTAATAAACACAATAAAAATATGTAATTTCGTACGTATAAGTACACTCCGGAATACGACACCAATACATGGCAAAAATATACAAGTATAAGAATACGAATATAAATACACCCATCCTTGGGAAGGATATACATGTATAAATACATAAAAAGAACAAGTTAAAATATATTATTTTAACTATTATTCCAAATCTTAATAAAATAATTTAAGTTAAAATAATTATTATTTTAACAAATAATTATATAACTTGGAATAATATTGAAGACACAAAGAAACGTAACTCAAAGACGCTAATTAATACTAAGTCGAGGCACGACCCCCTTGTCTAATAGACCTTAGTACGTTGTAGGTAGTCGTGTACACCAGAAGAAGCTTTGAGTTACCGTTGGTTACCAAGAACGCAAGACTGTGAGTTTATGTCCCCCTTTTCTTTTAACTGTTTTCGTTTTATAACTTCGGGGGTGAAATACATATTCTAAATGATACAATGATTACAAAAGGTATGGTTAGCTAAAGAAAAATACCGTTAGATCATGTGAATGGGTAGGCGTTAACTTGAGACCATTAATCCTATTATAAGGACCGAGGGGCATGAGTGATAGATCTACTTGGGTGTTGCGAGCCCCACCCATGGGTCCGCGAGTTGGCCCATGTGGTGACTATGTTGTTCCAGCCGGGTGGCCCGGTACGAAATCCGCAAAGGTTTGAGCCTTCCTATGCCATTGCACACATATTAATGTCCTAGCTACACATTAATTGATTTGTTTCCTTATGATGACTATAAAGTTTACAACATGTTTTCATTGCATACACGGAACGCCCAGATCCATGGAATAAACATTTTTACAAACGGAAAGACAAGAAACACGATAGTAAGGTTACATTTGTGGTTGAGTTTGGGAGACTAGGATGAATGGAAAGGATTCGTGAGGAATAATGAGGATACATGATTTCATGATATATTGTCTTTGATTGCATACTAAATGATAGTGGTTAATATATGTGCATACATTATGATTGTTCTATTACAGACACTATGTCTCCATCCGAGAGCGGATCGTCTGACACTGATGACCCCATGGCTATTGTTTCCGATGACGAGATCTCACCAGAGCCAGAGATCTTTACATTCGATACTGAGAGCGACCCAGATATGCTAGCAGACGACGACGACGACTTCCAGCCATTCGTGTTGCCTGATTTTGGAGATGACTTACCGCTTGCTGATGGTATTCCAGACGAGGATCCATTTGTTGTTCCCATTCCAGTCCATGATCATCTTATCATCGGGCATCCCGACGGGGAGCATATTGTGGCACCGATCCTCGCTCCTGTTACTCTAGTGGTCATCCCTCCTGAGGATTGGCCTTTTGATGATCACGTTGAATTGTTTCTTGATGGTCCTCCTGATGATGCCCATGGTGATGGAGAGCTAGATGAGGACGTTGTTGCTATTCCTCCTGAGATTCCTGTTATTGAGTTACCCTCTGATACTAGTTTGCACTCTGTCTCAGATTCCTTTGAGTCTGTGACGTCTTCAGCTCTGTAGGCAGTTGGATTGCAACGTTACGCTACTGATTCTGATGATGATACGGCCATGTCAGCTACACCATCTCCTCCACATGACCCCGAGCTTGATCCTGAGCTAGATCTTGATCCTTTTGATCAGCCTGATGTTGCACCTGCTGATCCTGAGCCGATACCTGACCCAGACCCTGTACCTTTTGGTTTACCAGACATTGCACCCCTTATACCAGACCCAGTTCCTGCACCTGTTGACCCTCCAGTTGTTGAGCCATTTGTTCCTCCACCTGTACCCACACCCGTTGATGTTGCTCTTTTTCCTCCTGTGGAGTCCGATGTCCATCACACTGATTTACCTACCGTTTCCTACAGGACATTCCTGCACCCCGTCCAGGGGAAGGTACTTCTGGTCAGCACCCGCATGACGATCCTTTTGTTTCAGCAGCTTTTTCTCCGGCCCCTCAGTCTGCACCTTTTGCTCCATTTACTTCGTCACCACTTGATGAGCCATTCCGATGGTCCCCACCGTATTCCATGCCGACCTCAGACCCCTATCATCCTTCGCATTTTGTTGGCTATACACAGGATGGGTTACTGTATTCGCTTCAGCTTCGATTTGAAGTTATGAGTCATAGAGTCTTGGAGCTTGAGTCGACACCGCGTCCTTTACCGTGTCCTTGTCAACCTGCTTTCATTCCCCCTCATTCATCACCGTCCCCTTTTGCATGACCACCTGCTCCTCTTACTCCTTTTCCAGAGTTTGATGATCGATTTCTTACGGTCGAGCAGCAGATCCGTTACTTGCTTTGTCATGTGCACAAGCTCGAGGAGGAGCTCGCACATGTTCTCAGTTTTATTTTCTCCTCTCCTCCTCTTCCGCCATCAGTACAGTAGGTTTTTGGTCTTATGCAGATGCATTACCTTTGATGAGAGCACCAATGTTGAGCTGAGCTTGTGAAGCCTTCTGGAGATCACTTTTGATTGTATGACTTTTGTAGATTGGTAGACTTGTTGAACAAGGGTAGTGTGACCCTGTGTTCCTTTTGATATGATACACTTTGTGAAGCATGTAACAATACTTTGTGGTCGATGATTAATGAAAGCTCAAATGTCATGTTCTCATTAATTACATTGTTGAATTACTTGTTTATGATATGATTGTGTCGTTGCATGATTGTTTAATATGATGATTTATTATCTGTATGTACATGCGACCTCTAGACGATTATATACATCTATTTAGCAAATAAGACCTGACCAATCCGATCTCCTTCTAAAAAGATGCCTCCTCAAGAGATCATTCGGCTGCCCATGACCGAGGCAGAATTACAAGCGCACATCACACATGCCATCGCACGGCACGAGGTTCTTCGCTACAGACACAGCGGAGGTACCTTAGGGAATAACCCACCTAACTTTAATGTTCAAGTCACCTAAGACACATTACAATACGTTTGGACATTTCCGAGTGTGCTTTGCTAATGCTATCTGTGAATGATGCTGCTGGGTTGCAGGCTGTACCTACAAGCAGTTTTTGGACTACAAACCTCTTAATTTCGACGTCACTGGAAGTGCCGCAGCTTTTGTGAGATGGGTCGAGAATACAAATTCTGTTTTGAGAATGAGTAAATGTACTCCAGAGCAACAAGTCACGTACATTTCTGGGCTGTTACAAGATGGGGCTCAGTCATGGTGGAACCTTCAGGTTCAGACGTTAGGCGAGACTGCTGCGTATGCTTTGGCATGGGATGAGATGAAAGAGCTGATGCGTAGGAAGTATTGTTCTCAGACGGAAATCCAAAAGCTGGAAATTGAATTCTGGAACCTGAAGATGGAAGGTCCAAAGGTGGTGGAATATGTGCAAAGACTTCACGACTTGTCGCGAGTTGTTCCATATCTGGTGGAACCAGAGTTTAAGAGGCTAGAACGATTCATCTGGGATTGGCGCCTTAGATTCTAAGCTTGATGACGGCATCAACGCCTCCAACAACTATCGATGCGAGTAACTTAAGTGTGGTGCTCACTAAAGAGGCGATTAGATTGGAAAAACTTTCAACCCCTAACGAGAAGAAGGAGACTCATGTGGAGTCATCCGGGAAGAACAAAAGGAAGTTCACTAATTTCAAAAAGGGTACTCGAGTGAATAACAACAAAAATGCTAAAAAGGGAAAAGAGTACATGGGTATCCTACCTATGTGCGACAATTGTCGACGTCATCATATCAGGCGATGTAAATACGGAAAATGTGATAACTGTGGCAAAGTGGGGCATGTCAAAGAGACGTGTTGGAACGGAGTTGGACATGGGAGCGAAGGTCAAGATGGTAGCAGAAATCGTGGAGGAAACAACAACAACAACTACCAAGGTGGAACTGGTGATGATCAAGGATGTGGTCAAAGTTGTTTTGACTGTGGCGACATAGGGCGTTTCAGGAAGTATTGCCCTAAAAACAACCAGGCCGGTGGTAAGATTTATTTGGGGACTAAGCCAAGATGTGAAGTCTCACCATGAAGGTCGATGTCTGAGGCCTAAGTGCGATAGGTGCAGAAAGGAAGGACACAACAAGGATGCCTGTTGGGCGGAGTATCCCAGACAAGGAGGAAATGATGACGGTAACCAAGACGGAAACGATAGTGGTAAAGTTCCAGGTTGCTACAAATGTGGGGACGTGGAGCACTTTAGGAAAGATTGCCCTAGGAAGATTAACCAAGACCGTGGAAGAGCGTCCAACATTGGAGCTCGTGAAGCACGCCAGGATCCGAACGTAGTCACTGGTACATTCCCTGCTAATCTACACTTTGCATCTGTGCTATTTGATACTAGTACTGACTATAGCTTCATGTCTCTAGAGTTTAAGAATATATTTGGTTTAATAGCTAGTGAGTTAGATATCCCGTACTCGATAGAACTAGCTAATAGAAAGCAAGTAGAAGCTAATGAAGTGATTAGAGGCTGTGTGATAGAGCTTGGAGAGCGTGAGTTCTTGATAGACCTTCTGCCAGTTGTGTTGGGAAGCTTCGACGTAGTAGTGGGGATGGATTGGTTGTCAAGCAATCAAGCTGAGATTGTTTGCCATGAGAAGATTATCTGTATCCCATTGGCGAATGAAGAGACGATCATGATTCATGGGAAGAAGCAGGATGCGCCTCTACGGGTTATCAGTTGTTTGAAGGCACGGAAGTTTTGCGTAAAGGATGTGTTGCCTTCTTAGCTCATGCCGTGGAAAAAAATGCTGAAGAATCAAAGCTCGGAGATATCCCGGTGGTAAGGGAATATCCTGAAGTCTTCCCCAAAGACTTGCCAGGATTACCTCCTCAACGACAAGTCGAATTCCACATTGACTTGGTTCCAGGCGTCGCGCCTGTAGCCAAGGCACCTTATCAACTTGCGCCTTCAGAAATGCAAGAGTTGTCAACGCAGCTCAAGGGGTTGCTAGATAAGGAATTTAAAGACCAAGCTTGTCACACCCCAACCGATGGCGGAAACATCGGGGCATGGCACTGAGCGAAACAGATTGTCCATGAGTATCCATAACAACTATTCATTACCAGATAATTAAAACGTCATGTCCCATACCACAACATATCCAAATAAAAACAGTTATTATAAATAATTGTCTCATAAACAAATACTGCTCCGACGACTCAGATTTAAGCGTGACATAACTAGACCCCTAGCTTGATTCATCAAAGCACAGCAATCCCTAGCATCTTAAGCACCTATTACATACGTTAAAATATAGGTCAATACAACTAGTGTAAAGGTGAGCATACAAGTTTGATAATAGCATAATAGAGTTCGAAATCGTTTACGCGTAACCAGCATGTACAACGTATAATGTGAAGCATGTAAGTTATCGACAAAGATCCTATCAATACCAATGACTGCGAGTTGACTGCGGGTAGCGAGTGCGCAACACATATTCACCACTGTGAACACGTGAAGTAATTGTCCTTAACAACCCCTGAATAAACAGGTGCTGAGTCCAAACTATAGTACTATCGTTGCTAAGGCAGGTAGACAGCAATCAATGTGTTAACATAACAAACAGGCATATATCGAGTTACGTATGACATGCTTTAGAGGTCAGCGTATAAATAGTGTTCGTGTTGTGTGATCGATGTGATTTAGAATAAGTAACGTATGTAACACCCAAAAGTGCATAGAGCAAAAATGGATCGAGTATAATCACAGATTGTGTTTAACAAGTAAACACTCTCTTGGATTGAAGGGAGCGCTTGAGAGAGATTAACCTGAACAGTTAATGATTGCATACACGATGAGCAGCGCGTAAAACGATGCGTTAATGGTACCTTGCATCAAGTGTCGAATGGTAATCCGATCGGATGGCCATTCGATTGGATTGTCACCTCGCTTGGTGAGGATGTATTTGTGTATGATGGTTTGTCCTTTGAAGTTTTCGTTGTAACATTTTGAAAATAGAGAAGTATCTCTGCCCTTAAGGTCGGTCGATCGGACGGCGGTTCGATCGGACAGCAATCCGGTTGGCGAGGCTTCTCAGTTTGAGAACAGGTTCACAACAGGATGGTCACTCGATCGGATGGCTATCCGATAGGGTGGCAATCCGTATGTATTGAACATGTTGAAAATTGATTAAGTACCAAAGTCCCAAACGTCACACGATCGGACGGTCACTCGATTGGATGGTAATCCAATCGGGTGGTAATCTGTTCGACGTTCAGTCCCTTGAAAAGTTTGAATAAAAGTTTAAATGTGGAACCAAGTGCAACCCGATCGGATGGCCGGTCAATCGGATGGCAATCCGATCGGACGGTAATCTGTCCCGACGATCTGATTGTCTTGACACTTGATTCTGTTTGAAGTTTTGTAGTTTTGAACGAGACGTTATGATAACTTGCCTAAACAACCGGAACCCTATCTCGACCCAAGTGACTCGATCGAATAGGAACCACCCTAGTCCGGCCAGTTCATGATTCGGCATGGTTGTTCATGTTCAAACCCGAAATCAATTATCTATCGGATAGAATTTAGATCTGGAACTAACCCATCACTAAGAACGAGTAGAAGGTCAGAACGAGCTCCGATTCTATCGGCTTTGAGTGCATTGAGTGTAAAAGAGTTGAAAGAAAGTTGGAAAACCTTCTTTCAATCCTTTCAACCATGAATTTGTGTAGATCCTTGCAAAAACATTGATTAATCTTGTGGAAATCCTTCAGATCTAAGTTGTTCTTGGTGGAATGAAGCCAAACATTGAAGTTCATAAGAACTCCATGATGACATCATCCTAGAACACCTCAAATCCGGTGATTTCACGGTTAAAAAGTTGAGATTCAAAGGTGAAAATGATGTAGAGGTGTGTGTAGATCATAGAAGTACAAGATTTAGGTTGGAAACTTACAAGAATTGAGAGAAATCGAGAGAAAAGTGAGTTTGAGCGAGCTGGTCCAGCAGAGGAGTTGTCACATCACAAATGATGTGACAGGTGGGTATTTATAGGGTTTTCCAAAAAGGAAAGTGGGGAAAGTGGCTGGTCGATCGGGTGGCAGCCCGATCGGGTGGCAATCCGATCGGATGGCCACTCGATCGGTTAGCCACTCGATCCAAGTGTTTGGCGTGATGAGTTTTGTCGTTTCGATTCACGTATAGAGCAATGCGATTCGAGAGAGCGATGCGATAGTATTACCCATTAGTCAAACAAATAAGATAGCTACTATATCTAAGATACAATCACTATAATTAACTTACGTTTAGCGTTTTTGATTCGATTGCGATGTGATAGATTGCGATTGCGATTGCGATTAAGACCTCAACTTAAACATAATAAGTACAAGTAACACATAAATAGCACACACACGTAAAACAATATCCAGAACACATAATTCGAGTTGCGACAGCGATAGCGATAAGCGATAAGCGATATGTGATTAAATATGCGATTAATATGCGATTAAACCTCTATTATTTATAGATACTCCACATAATACAACTAAAGCGATTAAATAAATAGATTCGATTACAAGTCAAAGAAGTCAAAACTGTAGTTGAGCAAGGAGTGACAGATCGCAATTAGCAATCTTTTCTTCCTTTGACTTCAATCTTGATTTTGACTTTGACTTTCGAAACACGGGGTGTTACAGCCTCCCCTACTTAAGGGAATTTCGTCCTGAAATTAGGCTTCAGCCGTATCAAACAACTGCGGGTACTTCTCCTTTATGTCGCTTTCGAGTTCGCAGGTGAACTCGGCGCCTCGTTTGCCTTCCCAGCGAACCTTCACAATGGGAATGCGTGAGCGTCTAAGTACCTTGGTTTCTCGTCCCACGATCTCGACAGGCTTTTCCACGAAGTGTAGTGTTTCGTCCACTTGCAAGTCCTCAATAGGGACATGTAATTCTTGGTTGGCCAGACACTTTCTAAGGTTCGAAACATGGAAAGTCGGGTGGACGTTACTCAGTTCCTCTGGTAGTTCGAGTCTGTAGGCCACTTTTCCAATCCTTTCCAGAATTTTAAAGGGTCCAACATATCGAGGTGCGAGCTTTCCTTTCTTGCCGAATCTGACCACCCCCTTCCAAGGTGCAACCTTTAGGAGTACGTGATCGCCAACGTCAAATTCAAGGGGCTTGCGGCGTCTATCAGCGTAACTTTTCTGTCGGCTCCGAGCTTTCAACAGATTGTCTCGAATTTGGAGGATTTTGTCTGTCGTTTCTTGCAACAGCTCGGGACCGGTAATTTGCGCGTCTCCGATCTCGTGCCATACAATAGGCGATCGACATTTCCTTCTGTATAAAGCCTCAAATGGTGTCATTTGTATGCTAGAATGATAACTGTTATTGTATGAGAATTCGACCAAAGGTAAGTACGCGTCCCAATTACCACCGAAATCTATGACACACGAACGGAGCATGTCTTCAAGGGTACGAATCGTTCTTTCAGTCTGACCGTCGATTTGGGGATGGAAAGCGGTACTTAGAGTAAGAGTAGTACCGAGAGTAGATTGAAATGTTTCCCAAAAACACGAGGTAAACCGACCATCGCGGTCAGAGATGATATCGCGAGGCGTCCCATGTCGACTGATGATCTCGTTGGTGTAGATTTGGGCTAATTTTTCTACCTTGTAGTCTTCTCGTATCGGCAGGAAGTGAGCTGACTTAGTCAAACGGTCAACCACAACCCAAATGCTATCATGACCAGATTGAGTATGCGGGAGTTTCGTTATGAAGTCCATAGCTATACTCTCCCATTTCCACATCGGGGTCTCGGGTTGAACGAGTAAGCCAGAGGGTCTTTGATGCTCAGCCTTGACCTTGGAACAGATCAGGCATTTCGAAACATAGATTGCGATATCCTTCTTCATGCCCGGCCACCAGTACTTGTAGCGCATGTCTTGGTACATCTTGTCAGCGCCGGGATGAATAGAATATCGAGATTTGTGGGCTTCGTCCATTAGAAGTTGTCATAGGTTCGTACGCTTGGGAATCCAAATCCGGTCCAAATAATAAAGTATACCATTCGCTTTATTCTCGAGTTGGGCGCCATCATTTAGAATTCTTTCCTTCTTAAAAGTTCGCTCGGTAAAACAAGTATGCTGCGCGTCATGGATAAGAGTTTCGAGATGATATTGGGCTTGAGAGTTACGAATGCTAAGCAAGTAGCTTCGTCGACTGAGGGCATCGGCAACAACATTTGCTTTGCCTGGATGGTAACGAATCTCACAGTCGTAATCGTTGAGCAGCTCTACCCACCGGCGTTAACGCATATTAAGTTCTTTCTGGTCAAAGATATATTGTAGGTTCCTATGATCGGTGAAGATCGTACACTTGGTACCATAAAGGTAGTGTCGCCAAATCTTTAACGCAAAAACAATTGCGCCAAGCTCGACGTCGTGTGTGGTGTAGTTCTTCTCGTGGATCTTGAGCTGTCGAGAAGCGTACGCGATAACCTTGTCTCGTTGCATGAGAACACAACCAAGACCAAGGTTTGAGGCATCACAGTAGACTACGAAGTTGTCATTTCCGTCAGGCAGTGAAAGCACGGGAGCATTGCAAAGCAGGGTTTTGAGAGCTTGAAAGGCTTCCTCTTGTTTAGTTGTAACAACTCTCATCAAAAGTCCTAATTATTATATTATTTTATCTAATAGAAAACCCTAATTGAGACACCCAAGTGATTCTGAACAAACCCTAAAATTTTCAGAACAATCGGAATCAGGATCAGGGCCCCTAAAATTCAAGGGGGGTAAAACCCTAGTTAGTATTATCTCAATAGTTTGCTGTCAAAATTGAAAATTCACGTAAAACCAACTCAGATAGGCTAGTCCCAGACGTGGCAAGTCTATAGTAAAAACGTGTCCCTTGCGCACCGCAAGGGTTTGAGTGTTACGGTGCGCAAGGGTTGATTACGCACCGCAACAATTATAGGCTTACGGTGCGCAAGCTTGACCAAATTTAGGGTATAAATAGAGGGCCTTGGGACTCGACTTCTGGTGTTCAAACGACGTAGAACTACGCTGCATGTACTGAGATACGTCCTGTTTACCACAATTAACACACACAGTTCACTAATCGACGCCGCAATTCATGGTAATAACTCGATCGCTGCTACGATTCAATGTCCGATCGATTAAACTATCCAATGGATGTTTAAGTGCTGCCCACATTAGGGTTTATGCTTTGTCATTCGTCGTTAAATCGATGGATGTTTAAGTATCGCACTTTGTCATTCGTTGTAAAGGTTTTAATCTCGTGAGTTATCGTAAATGCTGTATTAAGTTACTGACCAAATTGTGTGCCTGTTATTAAACTAGGTTATCAAGGCTAATCAGTAGAATAAGCTCTGTTAAATTTGCAATGTGAGTCATTCTCTTTTTATCAAATCTATTTACAAAAGCATGTTTATTTTCAAAGGTTATAATTACAGGGATTGAGTCTATGTAATCTGAAATTACTGCCAGTATGTGGGGGGATGTGCACATAGCTACTAATTATTTATCACTTGTGGGTGAATGGACCCAGCAAGTGATATGTCCACAGTCACAAGTCCGGTCAAGTGACAACTGGATCAGTTAATTTAAAAGATAGAGACATTGTAATCGCTCTTAATACTGTAAATTATAACAAACAGGTCGTTTTATGTAAATAGAATGATTCACTCAGTATTTCCCGCTGACAAAACCTTTTTCAAACATGTTTCAGGTGATCTGTTGTGATCCAGGAAAAAATGCCGTGAAGCACTATCAGCTTAAGGAAGTGGCTCAGTATAAAAATAAAGAAACATGTTTTGTAAAATAAAAGATTTCTTCTTGAAATCTCAATATTGTAAATTACCGGGTTTTATCCCGAATTGTGAAATAAAATAAACGGGAAAATATTTCAGTTTTAAAAAGATCCTGATGAAACTTTCGCTGTTAATTAAATACCACGGGATTTCTGTTCCGCGGCTCCGGAAACGGGTCAAACCAGGTCGGGGGCCGTGACAGAAATAAGGTGGTATCAGAGCCACTGATCTAAGCCTATTAAGTATTTAGAAATACTTAATTTTACTGATTACCAAGTATGTGATTATGTGTTTTATTAACTGATTATTTGTTAATTACAGTATGGGTAAACAAAAGCTGTCAAACATCTATCTTAAACTAGATAGGTCATCCAATGAGAAGGGAAGTTCATCCCAAACAAAACCTTATGTAATTCCTGAAGAAGGAATATTTGTCCGTAAGGCACATTACGAGGAACCACTTTCTCCTAATAAAAGAAGTTTGATTATTAGAAAAAGTCAGGAGGAAATAAGGAAAAACCGAGAGAAGAAAGTTAAACAAGAAACCCAGGACTTAATCAATAAATCACCTTGGGAAGACAAATTAGATGAGAAATGGACAAATCTTTATATGCTAGCCACAGTAGCAGAAAATGCAAATCTCTAAATACTCAAAAGTTTTAGCACTTTTATTTTCCAGAAACCTTATTTAGTAAATAAATAAGTTTACAGCAAATCGTAGTATAATTTACTTGTCAGTTGTTTTATGTATGCAATAATATTTACGGGTTATCTATAAAATTTTGTTATTTTATTTTAACATTTGGTATGTATTTTGCCTATATGCTAAACAGCATGAATGAGATATCAGAAGGTTTAGGAAATCTTAACCTCTATCCTGTTAAGATAGAAGTTTCCAAGGAATTCACCGGTTACTTCGCTGATAAAGAAGAACCCATGGAATTTCAATCCAAACCACTGGCAAAACCTAAACCCAAGAAAAGAAGCAGATTTGTGGGCTGGAGGCGTGTACGAAGGAAAAAGCCAGCAACAAGAAAGGTTACCAAAACTGAAGATCCAAAAGACAAAGGGAAAGGGGTAGAAATTGAGGAAAATGTTAATTAAGTAGAAATAGAAGCTGAAAAGAGTTTTAAGCAAACAGAAAGAGAAGTCGGAGAAAGTTCTAGACAGAAACAGAAAATGACTCCTTTGGAAGTTTTAGATCATAAATTAGTAATGAGTGACCTCATCGAACCTGCCGATGGAAACCTTGAACCAGCTAATCCAAACCTTATATTTACTGAAGAAGATCTTTTTAGCTACCCACTAGAAGTTCCAATTCCAATCAATCTGGAACCTGCTATTCCAGATCCTATTGTCCAACCTCAACCATTACCAGTAGAATTAGATGAATGGTGGACAACTGATTGGCAATACCAAAATCTTTTAAACAACCCTGATACATTTTTCCCACAAGTTGACCCAGAACCTCCACTATACCCAACTATGAGCCCGGAGAATCTGGCGGAACTTCGTCTTTGGGGCGAAGAGTTAATTGATGCAGGAAATCGGATTAGGGATGTGGGAGAAAGAGTTACTTGGAAGTATAACGAAAGGGAGCGTCGTTTTTAAGAAATTAGCTGACCAGATAATGGGAGTTTGCAGGAATATGTGTTAATAAATAATCAAAATAACCAGTATGTGTAATAACTTAACAATAAAACATTGTATGATAATCGTGTGTACGAGGCATAATATAATATATAGAAATAAAACTTGTGAAATCGATAAATTTTGATTATACATGTTAATGTGATTATGTGCAAACTGTTTTATTATATTTGTATTTATACTAATTATTTATATAAAATTAATTATCAGATGGCAAACATTGGTAACGAACCAGTAAATGAGGTTAATCAGTCTGAGCAACATCCAGGAGATCAATATATGACTAGACAAGATATCGAAAATATTGTTGCTCAAGGGATAGCCAATGCTATTCCAGCCATTGTTGCTGCTGTAAAGAATCCAATCGAACCACAACAAATCGTTCCTAGTAAACGTATTTCTGAAGATAACTTCAGTAATAGTGTAAACGGAGGCAATAATCATGTTAATCATAATGGGGAACCACATCAAGCTCCATTACCAAAGAAAATGAAAACTGCAACGCCTGGTTGCACTTTCAAAGAATTTCTTGCTTGTAAACCCACTGAATTTGCAGGCAATGAAGGAGCAACTGCATCACTGCGTTGGTTAGAGAAAACCGAAGCAGTCATTGCAATACGTAAATGTGCTAAAGATGATCAGGTTATGTACGCATCAAATCTCTTCAAGGAAGGAGCACTTGAATGGTGGAATACTGTGTTACAATCAAAAGGAAGAATGATAGCTTATGCCATGACTTGGGAAGAATTTAAGGGTTTTGTAGAAAGAAAATTCTGTCCCGAGTATGAAAAGGAACAAATGACAAATAAGTTCCTAAATCATCGGATGATGGGTGTAGATTGTCGCGGTTATACTTCGACATTCTTTGAATATGCTAGAGTGGTACCAACGCTGGCTTTGCCAGAACCGGTACTCATTTCTCGCTACATTTGGGGACTGATTAGTGAAATCCGCAATATCGTTAAAGCTGCGAGACCTCGCACTATTGACGATGCTGTGGAATTAGCTAATACCCTAACCGATGAATTGGTACGCACACAAGATGAAAACAGAAAGAAGGAACTGGCTCATAAAATTACCCAAGGATTTCGTACGGGTAATAATAACAGCTTCAAGAGAAGAGGAACAGGGCAATCTTCAACTTTGCCGTTCTGTCAAAATTGCCAAAAGAAACATTTTGGAAAATGTAAAGTATATTGCAATTTTTGCAAAACTATAGGGCATCGTGAAGAAAATTGCAGGAAGAAATCCATAATTTGTTACAATTGTGGAGAGGCAGGACATTTCAAAACAGAATGTCCTAAATTAATCAAACCAGCAGACAACAAAACCAAGGCGACCGACGGAACTATTAAGAAGAATGCTAGGGCATTTCAGCTGACCACTCAAGAAGCAGCACTCATCCCAGATGTGATAGCGGGTACGTTCTTAGTTCACAACATTTACGCCAAAGTATTATTTGACTCTGGTGCAAACCAAAGTTTTATAAATACTTCATTCTGCCAAGCTCTTAATTTACCTTTAACCAATATTAGGCAGATTTTTACAGTTGAAACGGCAGACGGAAATTCAGTTAAAATAGATAAAGTTTTGCAGGAAGAAAATATAGAACTTTTAGGACATAAATTCTCTACAAACTTATTGCCAATGAAGTTAGCTGAATTTGATGTTGTATTAGGAATGGATTGGTTAGTAACCAATCATGCTCGAATTTTGTGTGATCAGAATTCCATAGAAATTCAATCACCCACCGGAAAAGTAATTAGGATTACAGGAGATAAACCACGTAAGCCTATGAAGTTCATATCAGTAATGAAAGTTGCTAATTATGAACGAAAACAAGGAATAGTATATATGATTTCAGTAATCATTAGTACTAAGGGTAAAGAACTTAAGGAAATTCCTGTAGTCTCAGAATATCCAGATATATTCCCAGAAGATTTACCAGGATTACCTCCGGATAGGGAAGTAGAATTTAGGATTCATCTAATTCCAGGAACTACACCGATAGCCAAGGCACCTTATCGGTTAGCACCTACAGAAATGTTAGAACTGAAAAAGCAATTAGATGAATTACTAAGTAAAGGATTCATACAACCTAGCTCATCCCCTTGGGGAGCGCCAGTGTTGTTTGTAAAGAAAAAGGATGGTTCAATGAGAATGTGTATCGATTATAGAGAACTGAATAAGGTTACAATTAAGAATCGATACCCATTACCTAGGATTGATGATCTGTTTGATCAACTTCAAGGAGCTAGATATTTTTCTAAGATAGACTTACGCTCTGGATATCATCAATTGAAGGTACAAGAAGAAGACATACCTAAAACTGCTTTCAGAACTAGGTATGGTCATTATGAGTTTACAGTCATGCCTTTTGGGTTAACAAATGCACCTGCTGCATTTATGGACATGATGAATAGGATCTGTAAACCATATTTGGATAAATTTGTAATTGTCTTTATAGACGATATACTTATTTATTCCAAAAGTCAGACAGAGCATTGTGAACACCTTCATGCACTCTTAACTTTGTTAAGAAAAGAAAAGCTTTATGCCAAATTCTCGAAGTGTGAATTTTGGTTGCAAGAAGTGCAATTCTTAGGACACATGGTGAATCACGAAGGTATTCACGTAGATCCTGCTAAGATAGAGGCAATTACCAAATGGAAGGTTCCACAAACAGCAATGGAAATAAGAAGTTTTATAGGTTTAGCTGGGTACTATAGACGGTTTATTAAGGATTTTTCCAAAATAGCCGTACCATTAGCTAAGTTAACCTGTAAAGCCATTAAGTTTGAATGGGGACCAAAGCAAGAAGAAGCCTTTAGAATATTGAAGCAGAAATTAACAAATGCACCAATCTTAGCCTTACCAGAAGGAACTGAAGATTTTGAGGTATATTGTGATGCTTCAAAACTAGGATATGGATGTGTGCTTATGCAACGCAAAAAGGTGATTGCATATGCTTCAAGGCAATTGAAAAAGCACGAAGAAAATTATACGACTCACGATTTAGAATTAGGGGCCGTAATTTTTGCCCTTAAGATATGGAGACATTATCTGTATGGAAGTAGGTTTATTGTCTATACGAATCATAAAAGTTTAAGATATATATTTGGGCAAAAAGAGTTGAACATGAGGCAAAGGAGATGGATGGAAATCTTAAGTGATTACGACTGTGATATTCAATATCACGAAGGAAAGGCAAATGTAGTTGCAGATGCCTTAAGTCGTAAGTATTATGAGAAACAACGACGAGTTCGTGCTCTCAGATTAAATCTACAAATAGATTTAATGGAACAATTGAAGAATGTTCAAGTTACAGCAATCAAGGATGATGCTGAAGGAATGAAAGGACGAATCAAGGAATTAGAACAAGGAGCAGATGGAATTTGGAGATTCCATAAAAGTAGAATTTGGGTACCTAAGCAGGGAGACTTAAGACCTAAGATTTTAGAAGAAGCTCATAAATCTAGGTATACTATGCACCCAGGAAACAATAAGATGTACCAAGATTTAAGAAAGAACTTTTGCTGGATAGGAATGAAAAAGGATATAGCGCGATATGTTTCTAAATGTCTCACTTGTTCACAAGTTAAGGCAGAACATCAGAAACCTTCAGGGTTATTACAACAATTAGAAATGCCAGTATGGAAATGGGAACTTATAACAATGGATTTTGTTACTAAGTTACCCAAAACCAGAAAAGGTAATGATGCGATTTGGGTAATTGTGGACCGATTAACCAAATCAGCTCACTTTCTACCTATGAAAGAAACCTTTAGCATGGAAAGATTGGCAAAGTTGTATGTAGATGAAGTCGTATCTCTACAGGGAGTTCCACTCTCCATTGTTTCGGATAGGGATAGTCGTTTTACTTCTCATTTCTGGAAAAGTTTCCAGCAAGCTATGGGAACTCGATTAAATCTGAGCACTGCATATCATCGCCAAACAGACGGACAAAGTGAAAGGACGATCCAAACTCTAGAAGACATGCTCAGAGCATGTGTAATAGATTTTGGTGGAAATTGGGATGATCATTTACCATTAATTGAATTCTCCTATAACAATAGCTATCATTCAAGTATTGAAACCGCCCCATTTGAAGCACTGTATGAAAGAAAGTGCAGAACTCCAGTCTGTTGGGCAGAAATAGGAGAAAGTCAATTATCAGGTCCTGAAATAGTTCAAGAGACGACTGATAAGATTACTCAAATCAAGGAAAGACTGAAGACGGCTCGAGATCGCTAGAAGAGCTATGCTGATAATAGATACAAGCCATTAGAATTCCAAGTTGGAGACAGAGTATTGTTAAAAGTTTCTCCTTGGAAAGGAGTAGTTAGATTCGGAAAGAAAGGAAAGCTAAGTCCAAGGTACGTAGGACCATTTTCAGTGATCCAACGTATAGGACCAGTTGCTTATCGTTTACGACTACCAGAAGAATTAGCAGGAGTACATGATGTATTTCATGTATCCAATCTTAAGAAATGTCTATCAGATGAATCTCTGGTAGTACCTCTCCAAGAAATAGAGGTAAACGAAAAGCTGAAATTTGTTGAGAAACCTCTTCAAATTGACGATCGAAAGATCAAGTTTCTCAAACATAAACGACTAGTTTTAGTCAAAGTCAGATGGGATTCAAAGAGAGGAGCTGAATACACTTGGGAGCTGGAATCAGAAATGAAGCGAAAGTATCCTCATTTATTCCAGTAAATCTCGAGGATGAGATTTTTATTAAGGTAGGGAGAATGTAACAACTCTCATCAAAAGTCCTAATTATTATATTATTTTATCTAATAGAAAACCCTAATTGAGACACCCAAGTGATTTTGAACAAACCCTAAAATTTTCAGAACAATCGGAATCAGGATCAGGGCCCCTAAAATTCAAGGGGGGTAAAACCCTAGTTAGTATTATCTCAATAGTTTGCTGTCAAAATTGAAAATTCACGTAAAACCAACTCAGATAGGCTAGTCCCAGACGTGGCAAGTCTATAGTAAAAACGTGTCCCTTGCGCACCGCAAGGGTTTGAGTGTTACGGTGCGCAAGGGTTGATTACGCACCGCAACAATTATAGGCTTACGGTGCGCAAGCTTGACCAAATTTAGGGTATAAATAGAGGGCCTTGGGACTCGACTTCTGGTGTTCAAACGACGTAGAACTTCGCTGCATGTACTGAGATATGTCCTGTTTACCACAATTAACACACACAGTTCACTAATCGACGACGCAATTCACGGTAATAACTCGATCGCTGCTACGATTCAATGTCCGATCGATTAAACTATCCAATGGATGTTTAAGTGCTGCCCACATTAGGGTTTATGCTTTGTCATTCGTCGTTAAATCGATGGATGTTTAAGTATCGCACTTTGTCATTCGTTGTAAAGGTTTTAATCTCGTGAGTTATCGTAAATGCTGTATTAAGTTACTGACCAAATTGTGTGCCTGTTATTAAACTAGGTTATCAAGGCTAATCAGTAGAATAAGCTCTGTTAAATTTGCAATGTGAGTCATTCTCTTTTTATCAAATCTATTTACAAAAGCATGTTTATTTTCAAAGGTTATAATTACAGGGATTGAGTCTATGTAATCTGAAATTACTGCCAGTATGTGGGGGGATGTGCACATAGCTACTAATTATTTATCACTTGTGGGTGAATGGACCCAGCAAGTGATATGTCCACAGTCACAAGTCCGGTCAAGTGACAACTGGATCAGTTAATTTAAAAGATAGAGACATTGTAATCGCTCTTAATACTGTAAATTATAACAAACAGGTCGTTTTATGTAAATAGAATGATTCACTCAGTATTTCCCGCTGACAAAACCTTTTTCAAACATGTTTCAGGTGATCTGTTGTGATCCAGGAAAAAGTGTCGTGAAGCACTATCAGCTTAAGGAAGTGGCTCAGTATAAAAATAAAGAAACATGTTTTGTAAAATAAAAGAATTCTTCGTGAAATCTCAATATTGTAAATTACCGGGTTTTATCCCGAATTGTGAAATAAAATAAACGGGAAAATATTTCAGTTTTAAAAAGATCCTGATGAAACTTCCGCTGTTAATTAAATACCACGGGATTTCTGTTCCGCGGCTTCGGAAACGGGTCAAACCGGGTCGGGGGCCATGACATTAGTTCCCCAAACAAAAGGTTTATCCTTATGCGTAAGAGAGGTTAACGGCACGGCGATCTTAGAAAAACCTAAAATAAAACGACGATAATAGCCTGCCAGCCCGAGAAAAGAACGGACTTCAGACGGATTCTTGGGTGTAACCCAGCTCTTAACAGCTTCGATCTTCGTAGGGTCAATGTGGATACCTTGACTATTGACAATGTGACCCAAGAATTGGACCTCCTCTAGCCAAAATTCACACTTGGAGAACTTGGCGTAGAGGCGGTTTCCCTGGAGTAACTCAAGAACCAAACGTAGATGCTGCGAGTGTTCGGCTTTTGATTTGGAATAGATCTGGATATCGTCGATGAATACGATTACGAAGCGATCAAGGAAGGGTTTGCACACTCGATTCATCAAATCCATGAAGATCGCAGGAGCGTTGGTCAAACCAAAAGGCATGACAATGAACTCATAGTGACCATAGCGGGTTCGAAAAGCGGTTTTGGGTATATCCTTCTCTTGGATATGTAATTGGTGATAGCCTGAACGCAGATCGATCTTTGAAAAACACGTTGCACCTTGTAATTGATCAAACAAATCATTGATTCGGGGCAAGGGATAGCGATTCTTGATCGTCAACTTATTCAATTCCCTATAATCGATGCACATCCTGAACGAACCATCCTTCTTTTTGACGAAAAGGACAGGCGCGCCCCATGGAGAGGTGCTAGGGCGAATAAAGCCTTTATCAAGAAGTTCCTGGAGCTGACTCGAGAGATCGCGCATTTCGGAAGGAGCGAGACGATACGGCGCTCTAGCAACAGGGTTGGCTCCAGGAATGAGGTCGATACGGAAAACGATATCACGAGCGAGCGGTAACCCGGGTAGATCATCTGGAAAAACGTTGGGAAATTCACGAATAACTGGAACGTCTTTCACCTCTTTAACTTCCTTTTTCTCTGCTACCACAATGTGTGCCAAGAACGCTTGGTATTCCTTGCGGAGATACTTGCTAGCCTGAACACATGACATGAGTTGGAGTTTCTTCGATGCGACTTCACCATAAACACACAATTGGTCACCATTAGTGAGTGAGAATTGAATCATCTTATCGACGCAAACAACTTCAGCATGGTTTTCACGAAGAAAGTCCATGCCTACTATGACATCGAAACTACAGAGCTGCATCGGAATAAGATCGATGGGAAAGATGTGATTGTTGAGCTCGAGAGTACAATCACGAAGAACATAATTGACGGCGACGGTTCTTCCGGTGGAAACTTCAACATCGAACGTCGAGGGGAGATAAGCGCACTTACGATTGAGGAGCTTTTCGAATTCAACCGATATAAAACAGTTATCTGCTCCAGTATCAAATAAACACGTAGCATAAATACCATTGACGAGGAACGTACCATTAACCACACTGTTTGTTGCTGTTGTTACTGAGGCTGCTGCTGGGGCTGCTGCTGTTGTGGCTCTTGCTTGACCACTCGGTTTGGGCACATGTTGGCGAAGTGGTTGGGATCACCACACGCATAGCAGGCGCTGGCATTGACCGTGGGTGCAGGAGCCGCTTGATGGCCTTGTGGAGCAGCAAGTAGAGCTTGATGAGCAGGAGCTTGACCTTGTGTTGGAGCAGGGTTTTGACGTGGACCTGTACGGCAGTTGGCGGTGAAATGGTCGTACATGTTGCAATGGGCACAGTATCTGCAGGCGATTCCTACTGGATGATGATAAGTACAACTAGGGCAAGCCGGGTGAGGACCAGTATACGCACGCTTTGCCAGTGGTGCGTTGGTAACTGGGGCCGCTACTTGGCGGTGTTGACTTTGCTGAGGAGCTGGAACAACTTGAAGTGGGGCAGCACTGGTCACAACACAGTTCTTGTTGCTGGAACTGCTGTTGTTCTTTCTCTTGCGTCTTGAGAGCTTGGATGACTGGGTAGCGGTGGAGGTTTCAGCGGTTGAAGCGGCGGTAGCTTGGTGCAGATTCTTGGGAACTTTATCCCAGACACCAGACTTGACTCGCTTGTCATTGATCTCAGCGGCGTAGGTAAGTTTCTTCAATTGTTGATGTCTTTGCAGCTTGAACGAAATCAGCCACGCAATCCGGAAGAGCACGGATGTACTTTTTGATGGCGATTTCAGGCGTCTTGACCTGATCCGGACAGATAATACTCAACTGCTTGAAGCGTGCAGTCAAACTAGCGTTGTCACCATCCTTCTGCTTAATATGCAAGAATTCATCCTCCAACTTTTGGCACTCATGGGGAGGGCAGAACTCTTCCATCATCACCTCCTTCAACTCATCCCATGATAGCCCGTAAGCTGCATCGTTTCTGCGTTTATTTCTCTCAGATGTCCACCAGTCTAAAGCACGGGACTGGATGACGCCAGTTGCGTTGAGAGTACGGAGATCATCAGGACAGCCACTCTGGCGCAGGGTGACTTCGATAGAATCAAACCATTGGAACATGGCCGTAGGACCATCTTCACCAGTAAACTCTTTCGGTCCGCAGGCTTTGAACTGTTTAAAGCTAAAAGCAGCCTTGGGAGTATTGGTCCTGGACTCTTCAGAAGATTTGCTTGCATTCTCATGAAGTTCACTGACAATCTGAGGGATAACTTTCGTCGTCTGTTTAGCAACCATAGAAGCGAGGCGTTTATCTGCCTGTTTTCGACGTGCGGCTTGGATAGCGCGAGATCCAGATGACGACATTGTCTGCATCAGACAGCGCCATAGGACTCAAAACACTATTCGATTATTCCTAGTATAGTCTAGCAATTTACAATAAAGCTCAGGAACACAATCATTCATATAGCACATAAACACATAAGCACATAATCACGTAGGGCACGGAAACACGTTGCGTAAGGCACAGAAGCACATAAGGCAGTCAGAATACAGAAACCTAGCTATATGTTGCACATATTCCCTATCATTCACAGCGCGTATAGCGACTGAATATAGTGATTGCGAGTATAGAGCAGCGATCGCGTATAATAACCAGCGATTTGTTAATGTGGTGCGAATTGTGCGTGTTTCGGCAGAGCGAGAAACGTGGAATCAAAACCATCAGTACCACTGTACTGTTTATCTCAAAACACTAACAAATCACCATATAAATCACATGAAAATCGATAAACCACAGAGTTAGCTACGGTAATTCCAGAATCGAAACACATAAAATTCGAGGATAGATTGTCTGGGTGTGATAGACGTCGACTACCCAAAGTGATTCGACTATTCACAAGGACTTTAAGTTCACACTTTGGCCTTTGGGACTGTGCTCTTGCTTCAATTCTAGCGATTGGCACGCATCCTTCCAGTTACAGTGTGACTCAGGTCATTGGAGTCCGTCGAGACTTTCGTGAGGGTTTTGCAAAAATTTATAACAAGTAGGGCGTGTCGTTAAGGTACGGGTCTCACCCCTAACTTAACAACTCAGCCGAGACAATCCTTTTTTTGTAGATGTAGGGTGAGACTCCCGTTGAGGTATGGATTTCACTCCTGTCTCAACGCAAATTCTCTTGTTTATAGCAAAAATAGCAATTCGAACGAGTAATCTGGTTGAGAGTTTGCGGTTTTCACACCTAATCTTAACCAGATCATTCGTTGGTGTGAGCAATCAGCTTTAGGAAAGGCTGATCTTGCGCAGAACTGTAGTATGCGGTGTTCGCACAAGTGTGTAGTGTACAACGAGTTCGAGCGAGAAATAGCGATAATAGCAAGTAAGCTCGTGCGAGACCCATACTGGGCACGCACAAGTCGATCTGTTGGTACTTAGACTATAGACTAGGTCAATTCTAAGACATCGACCTGGACTAGGTCGAGTCTTGCCTAATTCCCTACAGTTATGGCTCTGATACCAATCTGTCACACCCCAACCGATGGCGGAAACATCGGGGCATGGAACTGCTCGAAACAGATTGTCCATGAGTATCCATAACAACTATTCATTAACTATTCATTACCAGATAATTAAAACGTCATGTCCCATACCACAACATATCCAAATAAAAACAGTTATTACAAATAATTGTCTCATAAACAAATACTGCTCCGACGACTCAAATTTAAGGGTGACATAACTACACCCCTAGTTTGATTCATCAAAGCACAGCAATCCCTAGCATCTTAAGCACCTGTCACATGGTTAAAATATAGGTCAATACACATAGTGTAAAGGTGAGCATACAAGTTTGATAATAGCATAATAGAGTTCGAAATCGTTTACGCATAACCAGCATGTACAACGTATAATGTGAAGCATGTAAGTTATCGACAAAGATCCTATCAATACCAATGACTGCGAGTTGACTGCGAGTAGCGAGTGCGCAACACATATTCACCACTGTGAACACGTGAAGTAATTGTCCTTAACAACCCTTGAATGAACAGGTGCTGAGTCCAAACTATAGTACTATCATTGCTAAGGCAGGTAGACAGCAATCAATGTGTTAACATAACAAACAGGCATACATCGAGTCACGTATAACATGCTTTAGAGGTCAGCGTATAAATAGTGTTCGCGTTGTGTGATCGATGTGATTTAGAATAAGTAACGTATGTAACACCCAAAAGTGCATAGAGCAAAAAGGGATCGAGTATACTCACAGATTGTGTTTAACAAGTAAACATTCTCTTGGATTGAATGGAGCGCTTGAGAGAGATTAGCCTGAACAGTTAATGATAGCATAAACGATGAGCGGCATGTAAAACGATGCGATAATGGTACCTTGCATCAAGTATCGAATGGTAATCCGATCGGATGGCAGTCCGATCGGATGGCCAGTCAATCGGGTGGCAATCCGTTCGGATGGTCATCCGATTGGATGACCATTCGATTGGATTGTCACCTCGCTTGGTGAGGATGTGTTTGTGTATGATGGTTTATCCTTTGAAGTTTTAAAAATAGAGAAGTATCTCTGCCCTTTAGGTCGGTCGATCGGACGGCAGTTCGATCGGACAGTAATCCGATTGGCGAGGCTTCTCAGTTTGAGAACAGGTTCACAACAGGATGGTCACTCGATCGGATGGCTATCCGATCGGGTGGCAATCCGTATGTATTGAACATGTTGAAAATTGATTAAGTACCAAAGTCCCAAATGTCACACGATCGGACGGTCACTCGATCTGATGGCAATCCGATCGGGTGGTAATCCGTTCGACGTTCAGTCCCTTGAAAAGTTTAAATAAAAGTTTAAGTGTGGAACCAAGTGCAACCCGATCGGATGGCCGGTCGATCGGATGGCAATCCGATCGGAATGGTAATCCGTCCTGATGATCTGATTGTCTTGACACTGGATTCTGTTTGAAGTTTTGTAGTTTTGAACGAGACGTTATGATAACTTGCCTAAACAACCGGAACCCTATCTTGACCAAGTGACTCGATCGAACAGGAACCACCCTAGTCCGGCCGGTTCATGATTCGGGACGGTTGTTCATGTTCAAACCCGAAATCAATTATCTCTCGGATAGAATTCAGATCTGGAACTAACCCATTACTAAGAACGAGTAGAAGGTCAGAACGAGCTCCGATTCTATCGGTTTTGAGTGCATTGAGTGTAAAAGAGTTGAAAGAAAGTTGGAAAACCTTCTTTCAATCCTTTCAACCATGAATTTGTGTAGATCCTTGCAAAAACATTGATTAATCTTGTGGAATTCCTTCAGATCTAAGTTGTTCTTGGTGGAATGAAGCCAAACATTGAAGTTCATAAGAACTCCATGATGACATCATCCTAGAACACCTCAAATCCGGTGATTTCACGGTTAAAAAGTTGAGATTCAAAGGTGAAAATGATGTAGAGGTGTGTGTAGATCATAGAAGTACAATATTTAGGTTGGAAACTTACAAGAATTGAGAAAATCGAGAGAAAAGTGAGCTTGAGCAAGCTGGTCGAGCAGAGGAGCTGTCACATCACAAATGATGTGACAGGTGGGTATTATAGGGTTTCCCAAAAAGGAAAGTGGGGAAAGTGGCTGGTCGATCGGGTGGCAACTCGATTGGGTGGCAGCCTGATCGGGCGGTAACTCGATCGGATGACAATCCAATCGGATGGCAATCCAATCGGATGGCAATCCAATCGGATGGCCACTCGATCGGTTGGCCACTCGATCCAAGTGTTCGGCATGATGAGTTTTGTCGTTTTGATTCGCGTATAGAGCGATGCGATTCGAGAGGGCGATGCGATAGTATTACCCATTAGTCACACAAATAACATAACTACTATATCTAAGATACAGTCACTATAATTAACTTGCGTTTAGCGTTTTCGATTCGATTGCGATGCGATAGATTGCGATTGCGATTAACACCTCAACATAAACATAATAAGTACAAGTAACACATAAATAGCATACATACGTAAAACAATATCCAGAACACATAATTCGAGTTGCGACTGCAATAGCGATAAGTGATTAAATATGCGATTAAACCTTGATTATTTATAGATACTCCACATAAAACAACTAAAGTGATTACATAAATAGATTCGATTACAAGTCAAAGAAGTCAAAACAGTAGTTGAGCAAGGAGCGACAGATCGCAATTAGCAATCTTTTCTTCCTTTGACTTCAATCTTGACTTTGACTTTCGAAACACGGGGTGTTACAAAGCTTCTCGCCTTGGGTAGTTCCAGTACTATTCGTAAAGAAGAAGGACGGTAGTTTTCATATGTGCATTGAAAACCGAGAGCTAAACAAATTAACCATCAAGAATCGGTATCCCTTGCAAAGGAGTGATGATCTATTCGAACGACTTCAGGGTTCAAGTTACTATTCCAAGATCGATCTTCGATCAGGTTATCGCCAGCTGCGGATTTAGGAAGAAAGTATACCAAAGTACAGTGAGCCAATAATTTGTTTTAAACATACGCTAATACTGTGTTTTATACACGATACACAAAACAGTTTTACACAGAATACAAAACTTTGAGAATCTTGGAGACATGTACTTAGGACCTCTGGGAACATAGGTCGAAACTCATTAACGGTTATCACTTAGGAACCATGTCTATTAACTCGGGCAAACACCATTAATCTGTCGAATATGCTATTTTAGTTAACCGAACAGGTGAAGTACTCGAAATTCTTATATTGAAATTTCCACTTTTGCATCTAGCGAGTAGATTTTACATCTCTACTCCTCTTAATGGTAGTTGCATCACGACAATTTTCTTCATTAAAGCGAACACTCCTTCGTCTCAATACTTGATCATTTCTTCAATATAGCGAATACTCATTGTTTCATTTCTTGGAAATTCATATGTTACGCATGCACCATTTGTTATGCATGTGGTTTTGTTTCGAATAAGCGCTCCATCAAAGTTCAAATATTATTTTGCTAAATCTAATTATTGATTTGTGATTCGAATGACCTACATTATCGTAATTGTTGGCTCTTTTGCTATCGAGTCAACACACCCTCTTGAAACTTCTTTTCTTTCAAGTTACATCATGGTTTATCTTTGTAACCATGCCGAAATTCCCTTGTTGATACATACGTTATTGCCAGATTGCGCTGAAACCAAGTTCAATTGCTTGAACTTGTCCATTTCGCACATTAAATTCAAGACACCATGTGATGTATTGAAAGCACCATACTCAAATTTATTTTTGCAAGCGTTTCATTTGTTCCGAGTCACAGTAGACTTGTTTAGTCTACGGCTCCATTAAGTCGTTTGTTGGTTCCAACACCTTGTGGTGATGCTTTCACTAAATTGAAGCTTGCACTAATCTCGTTTACGCATCTCATACACGGATTTAATTATTTATTCATTGTCTTGCTTTAAATTCGTTCTGTCATATCATGATTAAAGCAGTCTTAACACAATCGTGTGTTAAGACAATGGTACATAAATTCATTTTATATTCCAGTGTACCTCCTAACGATTCTTTCATTTACGATCGAATGCCTTGCGATGTTTATTGTTTTTTTCATCTTCGGTCGAAAACAGTAGTTCTTTGATGTTCTATATTCAATTGAAAAATCCTACAATGTCGTTTGAATCAAATTTTAGGTTTGCTTCATTACACTTTCATTTGATTTCAAACACGGTGAACTTGTTCTGTCACCTCTATTATTGAACTATGTTATTACGACACCTTGTGGTGTCGGTACAACTTGTAGCTTATGCTAATCATGGTCAACCGTTTCACACAAAACTACACATACTTTTGTTTGACTTGTCATTTAAACATTCTTAATGCAACTACAAATTAAGACAATGTACACCAGATTCGGTTGTATTTCATTCCGGTGTATTCTCGCAATTCAATGATGTCAACACACTAATTTTATTCATCTATTTGTTCGAAAGTTGACGAATCGTTTTCATGTTACCATTACCTTTCAGCTTGCCGATTCTGAGTTCATCTAGCGGATGTTATTGTTTCTTGAACTCATTTGCATACCGTAAACAATCGCTTGAAATTCTTTCGGTCAGAACTCCTCTTTTATTGAACCCCTGTGAACTAAGTCACACCAGGTTATACATCTATACGTCTCGTATCTTTTGACATCAAAATTTTGGAACACATACCTTATAAACCGCTGGGTTCCTATTGTTGTAATATGTCCTTGGATTCACCTGATTCAATAGGCCTTGATTTGGTTTGTGGTTATTTACTTTTGTATTGTTCATATCCATACCCGCGTAACGTAACCCTAAGGAGTTAATGTAGTTTAAATTTCGAGGACGAAATTTTCTTAACAGGGGGAGAATGTGACAACTGTCAAAATTCTGGATATCCGTACAATTATTAAACAATGATTAGTGCTTAATGACTGTGCTGAATTACAATTAATGACTTGAATTACTTTCTGTTGGACCGATTGCGTGACCCTTAATGTCAGTAAAAGCAGTTCATCTAAGTTTACAGAGGCGGAATCAAAGTAAACTGAGTCATAACAGCATATATCCTTTCAATCTCCTTTCTATTAACAATTTCCGAGACTTTACAATGTTTATAACAAAATTTCGACAGCACCTTGTCTCCTACGTATTGAAACCTGTTCGCTTCAAATGACACATCACAACATATGTATAGTGGTGGTCTGATCACTTGAATGTGACATGAATGATTCAAGCGAACAAGTAAGAAACGGTTTCAAGCGAACAAGACTTGTATGGTTTCAAGCAAACAAGACCTTGTTGAGTTCGCTTGAATGTGACACTTGTGTTTTCAAGCGAACTAACATACTTTTATACACAAACCCTAATTTAACCTATCTAGACTCAAGACTTGAATACAACGTAGTCAACAGACATTCAGTGCATCAACAGACTCCCCCTTGGATGTTGACGAAGTCTTCAGCTCCGAGTCTTCAGTCCTGGTCTTTTCTCCATCTCTGCCTTTTCATCACAAACACTCTGTCTTCACAGGTTCAGAATTACAACCTGACTTCATCTCCAAGCTTCCCTTTGACTGTTGATCCAGACTCCCCCTTTCACAGACTCCCCCTCTCGATATGCTAGAATCTGAGATATCTGGTTCAAACTTTGACATTTAGCTTCCATGGGAATAATGAAGTCCAAAACCTGTTTCTCAAACATCATTCATTACAAACTTTCTTTTCAACAATAAATCACAAACTTAATCAGTTTTAGAAATCCACTCAAGTATTCAGGTCCAGGTTAATGACCCTGATCACTTAATTAATCTACCAAGTTCAATTTAATGACCTTGGTTGATCATTTGACGAACCAAATCGATTTTAAAAACAACAATTTTCACATTTTCTGAAAATAACAAGTAACAAATTAATGAACTTGCTTTTAACTTTCCAATAAATCAAACTCCATCAAGATAAGCTCTTCTCATTCTTCAGTCCAGAATTTCCTGCATCTGCTTCAAACATCTGAGAATCCAACAATCAACTCTCCACTTTGGTTTGTCAAAAATAAAGCAGAAATAAAATCTTTTTGGATTTTATAAAGTGATCTAAACTAAGAAATGAAATACAGAAAACTTAAATTGCAGAAAGTAAACAAAATAAACTATTTACAAACTTATTTTTGGCGAGCGTGTCAGGGAATCATATCAGCTATCAGACAAATTACAAGTACCGTTAAGCTTCATTTCATACTCAGACTTAAACAATTCACCTCGATTGTCGATATACTGATCCATCTTAAATTCCCACACAAATTTTAATTTTCTCAGGATACGAATTAGATGTCTTATGAACTTAGCTCATTCATGTGTCCCACCTCTTGAATATACTCCCGTATCCAGAATCCCAATAATCAGTCTTACAGGTGAGTATACTACAATGATATCTGTACATAAATTAGGTATGCGAGGGCCGAGGGATCTCAGGTCGATACTTCCGTATACGCAGAGAGATATCAGCTTCGACTTTACGGTATGTCCCCTTTAGAGGATCTTTTAGCTACAACAGCAGCGACTATCAATTTTATTGTTTCATCGGCATGCTGAGGGTTTATGCTATGTTTCAAGCATTTGCAGAAAGTATTATCCAAGGACTAGGTCAGAACTACCGTTCAGCAGAAGTCCCGGAATAATACCCCAGACATCATTGAGTATAAAGACCTAGTATATCAGATTATGAGACCTTTCAAACGAGATTTCAGGGGTTAACTATATATCCAAGTAGTGTTCCCCACGAATTTCACAAGTTTGAAATTTAGGTTTATATCCCGAAAAAAATCTACTAAATGTGCGAAAACCTATCGACACGTCATCAGTGAGACTGTTTAACTCATTTAAACTTTACAAATCTTTAGTGTGACAACCCGCACTAAACCAGGTATCCGTACAATTAACTAATGATTAATTACTGCTTAATTACTGTGCTTGCTTGAACTCGCTGATGAACTGCTACTTGAATACTGATACATGAACATACTTGCATCATACTTGCTTGCTGTCACTACATTATTTACATACTGAACCTTAGTGACAAACATGATGCACAAAGAGCACAGTAACACAATACACGGATAACCTATTGAACATGCTGATAAAGCCAGCATCAGGCAAACACTGCCTCTAAGGCCTGTAAGAGCCTGAAATGTTTTGCTACACTAGCAGTGAGTGTAGGATACAAGGGTTGTAGAACTGCGTCTCTAGGAATAAGTTACAATGACTGGATGTGCCTAAAACGTACTTTATGTACAAAACACAGCACTTTAATAAATAATCCAGCTTCTAGCTGACTAGTAAAGTGCCAAAAACATGAGGAAAATATTACTAGACACTTTCCAAAGTGTCGGAAACAAGATGTGTCACTAAAAATGTTAATAACGACACTTTAAAGCTTTTGTAACGCTTTAACGGATTACTATCCAACCGAACAACCGGACTATACCCGGAACATGAAAATATTATTATTTTCACTATTTATATTTTTCTGAGCCAGTTAGGGTCCCTGATTACCCTAACACTCGTCATAACACATAACATACAACTAACTAAGTTAAACACTTAACTTAACTTGGTTTAACACAACTAACCACCTAACTATCTACTTGAGATCGAACCAACCCCCCCCCCCCCCCTTCTCTAACCGGCCCCAAACCATGGGGAACACAAGGGTACACTACTTGATTATTTTATTGATCTTTGCTTAATATCTTTGTGACATTGTATCCATTGGTTAATCACACTAAGTTTTATCTATAAGTATCATCCTAAACACATAAGATCTTACCACTTAACAACTTCACAAAAATCATTCTCTCCCTCCCTTACTCACTCTCGGCCGAACCCCACTCTCACACCCATCCATCTTTCGAGTTTGGTTCTTGCATTTCCATCATCATACAAGAGATAAAGGTCACGTATTAGGAGTCTTGGAGCTAACGGAACACGAAGGACCTCGTTGCTTAGCTTTTATCCACGCCATTTTCGCCAAGAATCTTCCCTAGCCTTGAGCTAGAGGTATAACACTTAAAACTCATTCTTGAACTTATCTAAGGTGGATAAAAGGATTTGTGTCGGTTAAATATCGTTAACTTACAATTTGATGACCAAAAGTCTACTAAAAATACTTAAAATGGTGGTTAATAGCATATGGAATGTGTAAAAGTTGTAGTATTTGAAATATGTGCTTATTTAGACCCGATCTATGATGTGGTAGCTCGGATCACCATTTAACCCGGTTTGGTAAGATCATGGATCTTAACATAAGCTCATTTTTGAATGATACAAGGGTTAAAAGGTGAAACTCTACCACACACAAAGCATGAACTTGTGTAAAAATGCTTTACTTGTGTAAACATGTTTTAACTTGTACAAAGGTGTTTAAATCTAGTAGATCTACGTATCTACACCCGGTATTTTCAAAGGACCACATATCAAGGAAACCATGTATTTTGAAAGATGGATCTTACAATAATAAGCATATTTTATAAACCACAAGTGTGTAAACACTTGTGAAGTAAAAAGATCCGACAAAGAACTAGTTTTGTCAAAAGTTACTAGAAGTTGTAAAGAGGGATTTTCTCTAAAAACGAGGTTTTTACAAAACCGGATTATTTACACAAAAGATCCATTAAAAGTAAAGAGATTTACTACATATTTTTAGACAAACCACAAGTTCGTATATTTTTGCGATTATGTCTATCTTTGACTAGTTAAAAGGTTGAAAAGTTGTTTGATAATGTTGAGAACATTGATTGTTTGATTTGATAAAGAAAATGATACGCTTGAAAGCGTGGCCACCTCCAGTTACAGAGGAAACTCTGGCGAAATTTTTCTAAATACCTAACACTTAGAAATATTTGCACAACAAGTGTTAGAATTATTTTTGACATATTTTCGAAATATAAATTTCGCCATGACTTTATTTACTAAATATTCGGAGGTGGGATTTTCACAAAAATTAACGTGATAAATGTATATTTTTCACACACTGTTTATGATTATTTTGTGAAAATACATAAATATTATTTTTAGTGTAAAAATAATATTTACAAGCGTTAACGATTCCAAAATAATACGAACGCTTTCACCATGAATATATGAGTTACACCGGTAATTATATTACCACTCGATTATTAAAACGTAACTTACGCACATGTATTGTATCCCCCATCCTTGGGAAGGAAATTAACTACCAAGTATATACGAAATGTAAACACGGAATAGTTGCCTAACTATTTCCCAAAGACTTAAACTATAAAGCTAAGGCACGGTCGTCCGTCTAATAGAATTAGCACTTGTAGGTCGTCGCACAGCTTTCGGATTTTGAGACACTTGGTAGAGACGCTTCACTGTGAGTTCATGTCCCCCTTTTCTCTAACTGTTTTCAGTTTTCTTAACTGCGGGGGTGAAATACATGTTACTTTGTTTACAAGTACTATTATACACGGTATGTTAACGTAAGGAGGTTTACTACTTAGATCATGTGAATGGGTAGGCAGAACACCGAGGGACTTAAGCGGTAGATCTATCTGGGTGTAGCGAGCCCAACTCTAGGCCCAACAGAACGGACCTCTGTGAGGACCAACAGAACGGACCTTGAGTGACTTGGTTGCCCGACGCAAAAATCGGCTAGGGTTGAGTCTTCCTACTTGCATTTCACACATGCTAATGGCCTTGCAAACCATTGGTGATCTCTTTTCCTTACACTGCTACATACCAGGGAACTTTTATACTTACAAGTGTTTTACTTACTCACTTGCACATGAACTCACTCAACATTATTGTTGATTTTTCAACTTACATGTATTTCAGGAAATTAACGAGATCTGGCACGGTATGGCATGTTTTCCGCTGCACTAGTTTCCGAGGTCATCCGGGGTTTAGGGGATGTGTCTCTTTCCTGGACAAGACACAATCCTTAAACCATGTTTATGTTATGTTTAAGTTTGTAATGTTTGTTGAACAAGGTTATGGTTGTTAGGATATGTTCCCGTTAAAACAATGGTACTGTATTTGGTTTTCAAAACTTAATGGATGATCTTGCATGTTTTTAACTCATATAGCTTTGTTATGATTAAGCTATGGTATTAAGAAGTCACACCAAATTAACCACGCTTCCGCAAAGCCAGGGTGTGACATTTAGCATACTGTAATTGTCTAGCCGATGTACTATCATTTTCCCTATATGCACAAGCTCTTTTTCAGATTTTATCATGTTTTTGTATTTTTGCATTTTTTTACTGTTTTTGTATTTTCTGAAAATATAAACTATATACAAATATCTACTCCCCCTAAATACCAAAACAAGTAAAAAATCGACAAACCATTGCAGATTGTTTCTCGTCTTCATCCGCAACAGTACTCTCATCAACGCCCACAATTCCATCCAACACCGAAAGAAGCTTCATACCGTTCAGTTTTAACAAATATTGAAACCGATTTTTATCAAAAGCTTTGGTATGTAAATCAGCTTTCTGTTTGTCAGTGTGGATTTTCTCAATTCGTATCAACTTTTTCTCAAAGCAATCACGAATAAAGTGATGACGAATTTCTATGTGTTTAGTTTTAGCGTGATGTACTGGATTCTTTGTTATATTTATTGCGGCCTCATTATCAACAAAAAAAAGGTGTGTTAAGAAACTGCAAACCATAGTCGCGCATCTGTTGCTGTATCCACAGGATCTGAGAGCAGCAACTGCTAGCAGAAACATACTCCGCTTCACATGTAGATAACGCCACAGACGTTTGTTTCTTACACTGCCAGGTAACCAATCTAGGACCAAAGAACTCGCATCCTGCAATTGTTGATTTTGAATTTACTTTGCAGCATCCGAAATCCGAATCGGAATACCCTTCGAGCGTAAAATCGCCTTTCCTAGGATACCACAACCCCAATGAAGGAGTTCCTTTCAGGTAGCGCAATATCCTCTTCACGATGATCATATGCGATGCTCTCGGATTAGATTGAAATCTTGCTGCGAGGCACGTTGGGTACATGATATCAGGACGTGAAGCTGTTAAGTACATCAAAGAACCTATCATGGATCGGTAAAACGTTTCATCAGCCCTGTCTCCGGTGAGATCTGGGTGAATCCCATGATTTTTTGCAAGTGGGGTAGCAGCTGGAGTAGAACTTGACATCCCAAATTTCTCTAGAATATCATGAACATACTTTGACTGATGAATGAAAATTCCCTCAGGAAGTTGTTCAACTTGTAATCCCAGAAAGAATTTCATCTCCCCCATTGATGACATTTCAAACTTTTGCTTCATCACTGATTCAAAATCTTTGCATAGATTTTCATTTGTCGACCCAAAAATTATATCGTCCACATAAATCTGAACTATCAGAAGATGACCGTCGACCTCTTTAGTGAAGAGAGTGGCATCCGCTTTTCCACGAATAAACTTGTTGGCTAGTAGGTGTTGAGACAAAGTCTCGTACCAAGCTCTCGGGGCCTGGTGTAAACCATACAGCGCTTTGTCCAATAAGTAGACCTTGTTTTTGTGGATTGGATCGGTGAAGCCCGGCGGCTGTCCGACATAAACCTCCTCTTTAACCTTCCCATAAAGAAATGCCGATTTTACATCTAACTGATATACTTTGAAATTCTTCCAAGACGCAAATGCTAGAAAAATTCTGATTGCCTCTAGTCGTGCTACAGGAGCATAGACTTCAGTAAAATCAATTCCCTCCTGTTGACTAAAGCCCTGAACAACGAGTCGATCTTTGTTCCTTATAACAACTCCTCTATCGTCTCTCTTGCACTTAAACACCCACTTGGTGTTAATCTTTCTCTGACCATCCGGCAAATCCACTAACTTCCACACTCCCAACTTTTCGAATTGACTAAGTTCCTCCTGCATTGCATTAACCCAAGAGTCTTCAGTAAGCGCCTCTTTGTAAGTTCTTGGTTCAACCTGCGAGATAAAACAACTCAATGAGAATTCAGTTTGCAAAGGAGCAACTTTTGTATAAAAACATGTAAGCCCTTCATCAATCTGATTTCGAGTGCGAATGCCTATCTGCAATTCTCCTATGATTAACTCCTCTGGATGATATGAAAAAGTTCGCGGCATCACTTCGCTTGGAACATCTACATTTCCCTCCAGATTAGTAACATTCTGCTCTGCCTCTTGTTCACCAACTTGATTTGTTTGACTTGAAATCTGAATTTGCTCCCCCTCAGAATCTGAATCACCATGATCAAATACTGGCATGTTTTCAGCTTCTAGATTATCATTCTGAACCAACTGATTATCTTGAGCAACTTCATTCGGTTGGACACCATCATGTTCACCAGCATTACTCGGACCTGCTTCATCATCATTTGAAGTTTCCTGTGGTCGCCTTGAATACTCAGCTGGAAACCGTTGCTGTGACTCATACTCACGCAAAATATCCAACTCATCAAAGAAATCCTCTTCTTCATCTGATTCTTCTCTCATGTCAAACGAATCCCAAAGTTTGTCATAATGATAACGCCATGAATCTCCAGGATTCTGCGACGGCATAGTATAACCTTGACATTCAACATTATATGCCTCAATGATCGTTTTCAAGCTTGGAATGAATACACGTTTCAACGGACTTGCATAACCCACAAATATTCCTTCTAAGCCTTTTTCACCGAATTTGCCTTGAAAATCTAGAACTGTACAGGGAGACCCAAACGGTTCAAGATACTTCAGATTCGGTTTGCGATTATTGATTAGCTCAAAACATGTTTTGTTGAACTTCTTGACAGTAAGAACCCTGTTGAGCGTATAGCATGCGGCGGAAACAGCTTCAGCCCAAAAATTTATCGGTAATTTTGAATCTGTGAGCATAGTTCTAGCCGTCTCGATTAGTGTCCGGTTTTTGCGTTCTGCAACTCCATTCTGCTGCGGAGTGTACGGAGCACTAAACTCATGCAATATCCCTCTTTCATCACAAAATTCTTTCATCTTACTATTCTTGAATTCAGTACCATTATCACTTCGAATTCTTTTGATACGCCTTTGGTACAAATTCTCAATCTTTCTGAACAACGCCATCAAACTATCAAACGTTTCGTCTTTAGTCTTCAAGAAAGAAACCCACGAAAATCTGGAATAATCATCAGTAACCACAAGACAGTAGAGATCCCCTGTAATACTTTTGACATTTACTGGACCAAACAAATCCATGTGAAGTCTTTCCAGAGGACACAAAACTGAATTGACTTGTTTTGTAGGGTGTGACTTTTTCTTCTGCTTGCCTTTGACACAACTAATGCACTCCCCTTCCAGATGAAAACCTTTGACATGAACTCCCATAACCAAATCATTATGCACCAAGTGATTCATTTTCCTTAGGTGAATATGCCCCATCTTGCGGTGCCACAACTTTGATTCTTTCTCAGTTGCTTTAGATACAAAACAATGTGCTTGACCAGTAGTTGTAGTTGCTACACTCATATCTAACACATATAAATCATTCACTCCCGGTGCCCGCATGATAATCCATTCTTCAGGGATAACAAATCCTGGTTTCAAAATCAAGCATTCTTTGTCTGTGAAGTGAGTAGTATACATATTGTCACAAATCTGCGAGATACTCAGCAGATTATTCTCCAGCTTAGTGATGTAGTTAACTCTTTCAAATGTCACAATCCCGTTGGATAGCGTTCCTTCACCAATAATTCGACCACCTTCATGACCAGCAAATCCTACATAACCACCATTGATATTTCTCACATCATACAGCAATGCAGTCTTCCCTGTCATATGTCGAGATGCTCCACTATCCATGATCCATCTGGATACAAGTTGTGGAAGATCCTGCACAAAACAAACTTTAACTTAACCAACTTCAATAAAGATGCCGATTCATGCTTCGCGATCAAGGAAGCTCCGGCAATTCAAACTGCTTATTCGAACATGGTGTCCACCCAGGCCTCATCAGCCTTAGGTGTAACCTTGATTCTCGCAATTTGAATTTTGAAATTTTCAGCCTTCAAAGGTGGAAAATTTGCATCATAATCAACCGAAATTGATTCTTCAGCCTTTTTTACTTCAGAAGTTGAAATTTTCATTTCTGTTTTTGGTTTCCAAACTTGTTGAGATAATGCAACCCGTTTATAAAACTTGTCGTTTTTAGTTACCACTTTTTTTACTGGTTCATTTTTCATTTTGATGTTGTCATTTTTCACATTCTTTTTCTCAACAATGATTGGTGCTTTACCCTTCACATCAACTTTCTTCTTTTGACTCTCAACAACATCAGTCTTAGGCTTGGAGTTGGTGCAATTTCTTGCAATGTGACCAACTTTGTTACATCTAAAACATATACGAGTATCAACAACTCGACTTGTGCCTTCAGACTGAGGTTGTGAGACCCTCTTCTCAAAGAACTCTTCATTTGATTTTGAAAAAATCTCATTTTCCTCATCAGAAAGTGAACTTGAACCGTTCACAAACACCTTCTTTTCAGCAAACCTTCTGTTTTGAAAACTCTTATTCTGATAACTCTTACCACCCCTATAACCACCCGACCAATTGTTTCGATTGTTATTATAAAAACGTGGTGGAACCACAGGTTTTTTGTAGTAAGCTTTATCTTTCTCAAAATTCATTTGCCTCTTTGTTTGACTCAGTTTGTTCACTTCTGACATCTCAATTTCAACCAATTTGAAGATATTTGTTAACTTTTTCACATTAACATTCTCAATCGGAAACTCAGAATCCGAATACAACTTATCAGATCCAGCCATCTTGTACATCACAAGACCCGGTTCATCACCTAAGTTGTTTTTGGATTTTTGTTTCGGAATGTATTTGTTCAAGAAACATTCATCATCTTCAGCTGAATCAGACAACAATACACTTTCAGCTGTGCTCTTAACAATCTCTGTCCGAACACTATCATCAGATGATGTAGAAAAAGTAACATCAATGTTTTCCGGAAGTTTAACTTCACTCTCTTCTTCAATTTCAACCAACCCAGATTGCTTTTTCGTGTAATTATCAAGAACAGGTGGTGGAACTTGATGAAAACCCACCCCGGTTCCATCAGAGTACACATCTTCGCCTGCTTTGTCTTTCCCGGTGGGTTTGGGAATAATATGTTGCAAAACAAAGCTTGCGGAGTTGTAACTCTTAAGCTTCAACTGGATTCGCTCATTTTCAATTTCAGCCTCTTGAATTTTAAGTTTCAGTTTAGCGATTTCATCCAGTTGTTGGTTGATTGATTCTTCTTTTATTCTAAGCACTGCTTTTAGTTGAATGTTTTCTTTATAAGTTTTACCATTTCGATCATCATTATCTTTCATTGTGGTTTTGAGTTTCTCAAATTTTTCAGTGATTTGACGGTTTTCAAGAACTAACTTTTCATTTTCTTGTCTAATCCTCTCATGATCAGTTTTATCATTTTCAATTTTGTTAGTTAATTCTTTTATCCGTTCAGTTGAAGCTTTAACCATCTTGTCACGATCAAGAATTTGATTCTCAACATTTCTGACTTTTGCTGTCAGATCATCAACCTTCTTACCGTTGAGATACGTGACTGTGTTACAAAATTTGCATTCTTTGATGCAAGTTTTGCAATCAACATCCCCATCAACTTTCTTACCTGACACATTCGTTGACAAATTTGAACTGACCTGGCTTTTTGACTCAGACTTGGAGTGAGAGTCTACCTCAAGTGCTTTAGCAGCTAGCACTTTGTCAGCCATTTTTCCAAAATTTTCAGCATTCAACTCCTGCGTCGTGTCAATGATCCCGGTATCAACCTTCTTTGACTTCTCTTTCTATTTCTCTTCTCTTTTCTTCTTCTCTTTCTCTTCTTTTTCTTTCTCGTCTCCAGTTCCCTACCATTTATTCTGCCAATAATCATCATCATCTTTTAACTCTTTGATTATGGCCTCTAAATCAAGAGTATTGTGATCAATAGCAATGTTTCCATATGGATCAAGATAACACTCCCTGTCTGGATCCCATCTATTTGCTCTCTTTGCTTCCGAAAAGATACCAGATATTCTGATCATTTTGTTTGTAGCCAACAACCTTCTGTAATTATACTTCTGTTCTTCAGTTCTGTTATCTTTCCACGGAACAGGTTCATTCTTTGCCATGAAAGCGTAACCAACCGCATCTTCCTCCGGTAGCAGCTCGCTCCAGTCGAAACCTTCATCGTCGTGAATCACTGCAAGAGCTCTAGATTTCTCTTTGTTGTCTTCAACCTGCTTCAATCTAGGCGGCTCAGATTTATTCTGGTGATAAATTGCCTTCTTGTAGTAATCATCTCTGAAAGGATTCTCCGACTCATCAGCATATGCGTTTCTGCATTCTCGCTTGAAGTGACCTTTCTGCTTACACTTGAAGCATGTCACTTTGGATTTATCGAACCCCAGCTTGGTAGATGGACCACCAATTGTCTTCCTACCAGTAATTTCCATGAAACGCTATGCTCTACGAACAGCACTCGCCATAGCCCAACGAATATCGATCAGCTCCATTTCCTCAGGATCAATCTGATCATAATCTTCTTTCGTCAGATTTGTATTGCCTATCTTCCCAGCTACTAACCCTTCATACGATTCCAACACCGATGCTAGGAAGATCATCTGTTGTTTAGCAGACTCCTCATCAAAATTTTGAGCATTCTTCAAGTCTATTGCGATGTTGCATTTAAAACGATTCTTTGCATCAGAATGAATTGCAGATGATGAAGATCCACTGTGATAACCACTGTGACTTCCACTGCTTTGACCACTTTGACTTTCTTTGTTTGCTGTGGACACATTTTCAACAGAAAACGCAGACTTCGGAGAAGTTGCCTTTGGTATCATGCTCTTTGGATAATATAGATCCAAATTCTGTTGATAAGATGAATGATTGACTTTGTACGTCTTCTTCAATTCCAGTTCGTGACTTTCAAGTTTCTCAATCACCAAATCTGGTTTCAATTTTTCAGGAACAATAGTGTTCTTCAACATCAGTGCATAATATCTCCACTCCATCTCGTCTGGCAACCAATCGAACAACTTGTCTACTTGCTCATCATCAGAATATTTAATTCCATGTCTATCTAATTCCAGCTTTAGATGCCCAAACCTCTCAATCATTTTTGATACTGATTCATTCTTTAAACATCCAAACATATCAAACTCTTTCCTAAGTAGTTTCTTTTTGTTTTTCTTGATTTCTTCACTACCTATACATTTCTTTTCTAATTTTGCCCAAAGATCTTTAGCACTAGAGTAATCAATCAAAGAGATTATATCTTCACGCACAGATTGAAACAATAATGCCACACATTTCTGCTCTGCAACAAACGACTCTATTTCATCTGATGTTGATAAAGTTTCACCCTCTTTGCCTCCATTATCGTATCCATTTTTTAGACTCTTCCAGCTCAGAAATGCAAAAGCCCTCAACCAATCTTCGAATTTCTTTGCCCACCGACTATACTCCTCGATAGCCATCAATTTTGGTGGTTTGTTGTAAGTTCCGAAAGCACTTTCAACTTCTAAAGCATCCGATAATTTCTTCTTGGCGTTTGATGAGTTCTTGGCGTTTGATGAGTTCTCATTGTTGCTGCTTGAAGATGTATCGTCTCCCGAGTTTCCAGCAAATGCGTACATGTCACTAAACGGGTTCAAGAATATGTCATCCATTTTAAGTATTCCTGCAAAATCAACAATCACTTAGAAAAATTTTGAAATCTTGAAAAATAACAAGTTCAACCGATATCACTTGAAGCGAAATAGCTTTAAGTAGAAATAGTAATTTTCAAGCTAACACAAGTGATACAAGTTCAAGCGAACTTAAATCAAGCGATCACAGATTTTCAAGCGAACTAGAATATTATATCTGTTCGCTTGAGAATACACAAGTATTTCAAATGATCAGGTTTGTTCAAGCGGATAGAAATTCAAGCGAACAAGCTGTATTGAAATGCACTTTTCAAGCGAACAAAACAAGTTATTTCAAGCGGACAAGACAAGTTATTTCAAGCGGACAAACTATGATGTCATCTTTTTACGAACGATCTCAAGCGGTCAAACGTTTTTTGATCAGTTTTAAGCCGTGTTTTGGTCCGAAACTATCAAGGATTAGTTATCTACGTATTTCGCTTGATATGTATGTATTTTAGGTCATTTCAACCGTGAAATATGTCCGAATCAGAAAAATAATGAGAAGAAATAAGTAGAAATGAGAAAATCTGGTAAAATCAAGCTGCTATGGTATGAACTCCTCGTCCTGAGCTCTGATACCACTTGTTGGACCGATTGCGTGACCCTTAATGTCAGTAAAAGCAGTTCATCTAAGTTTACAGAGGCGGAATCAAAGTAAACTGAGTCATAACAGCATATATCCTTTCAATCTCCTTTCTATTAACAATTTCCGAGACTTTACAATGTTTATAACAAAATTTCGACAGCACCTTGTCTCCTACGTATTGAAACCTGTTCGCTTCAAATGACACATCACAACATATATATAGTGGTGGTCTGATCACTTGAATGTGACATGAATGATTCAAGCGAACAAGTAAGAAACGGTTTCAAGCGAACAAGACTTGTATGGTTTCAAGCGAACAAGACCTTGTTGAGTTCGCTTGAATGTGACACTTGTGTTTTCAAGCGAACTAACATACTTTTATACACAAACCCTAATTTAACCTATCTAGACTCAAGACTTGAATACAACGTAGTCAACAGACATTCAGTGCATCAACACTTTCTGATTATTACCATACACATACATGTGCATCATATATTGCTTAATGTCATATCATTATTGCATGGGAACTTTGTTGATTCAAATGAAGCACGAAACACAACTAGCACAGTTATCAGACAAATCAGAAAAATGCTGACAGAGTTCAGTATATAGACAGACATGATATTGAGTTACAGAATGGGCTAGAAACCAAGAGTTACACTAGTGTAGTGTGCAGGAAGGTAAGGATCATAAAACTGCCTTCCTAGTGATAGTTTAAGTGCCGGAAAGTGCCTAAAACTCCCATAAACTGCAGAATCCTGCAGAAATCAGCAAAATTCAGCATTTAAACACTCTAACATCAGGCAGAAATATGGTTAAATGGTCCTGAATGCTTTCCTAAGTGTCGGGAATCAAAACTGTCACAAAAGGGTAACAAAAAGCACACTAAACTGCATAGTTTAGCACCTTAACGAACCGGTAACCAACCGAACAACCGGACAATACTCGAAACACCAAATTTTCACTAGAAGCATTGTTTTAACATTACCAAGCTAGTTATGGTCCCCGAACATCATAACCCATTATATAACATCTAGTAACTAACTAAACTAACTATGTACTTGAAATCTAACTATATAGACTAACTAATACTTACAACCTAGCCTAAGACCCCCCCCCCCACCACCTATGATCGGCCAACATGTGGCCCCACATGAAGATTTTATTTGCTTATTAAAATGGATCATGTTTAACCTTTACTAAACATAAAAACCATTGGAAACTAAGTGGTGGAAGATTATAAGTTTAACCAAAGGCACATAACCCTTCATTTTCATCACACACCAACACACCATACTCTCTCCTTCTCTCCCTTTCATTCTCGACTGAAACCATCAACCCATACACCATCATCATTCAATCTTAATCCATCCATTCCATATACATACAAAGGTGTTAGAAGCATAGTAAGGAAGCTTGGAGCTTTCGGAAGTTGAAGGACCTTCACCATTTGCTTTTATCCGCTTCATTTCTTCCTTTGATCATCCCTATCCTTGAGCTAGTAGTAAGAACACTATACTCTTCATTTTACATCATATTTTGTTGGTTAAAAGAAGATACATGATGTTGATCTTGAAGATCACTAAGAATCAAGAACATGAAACATGAACATAAGCTTAAAATCATAAGAAATCTTGATGTTTATGTGTTGTTATGCTTGTTGATTGTTGTTTACTAATGTTAATGATGTAGATCATCATATCATCTTGTTAGATAATGATTAAAAACATAATCTAGCAAGATGAGAGGATGAAAATGGTAAAGATCCATAGATCATCCTCACATAAATCATGAACTTGAAAGTATGAAATGTTTTCTTGTAAAGTGATGAACAAAGTAAGAATAAAGTCTTGTAAATCTATGATTTCAAGAATGATTTTTTTTAAGAAACCAAGTTAAAAATACAAAGTTTACTTAATCCTGGTTCTTAAAGAAATAAACCACATTTATAGTGGTTAAACAAGTGTAGGATCATGTATTTAACAAGAAAAATCCAAGAAGAAACATTTTTAGAAAATGTAATTACAAGTTGTAAAGAACTAATTTCCTTAAAAATGATGTTTTCAAATAAACAACCACACTCTAAAGGGTAACTAGACTTACTAAATACACTAGTAAGTTACTACAATTTTTTATAAATTTTCAAGTTCATGAAGTAGTAATTTATGCTTGATTTTGGCAAATTAGTAAGTGTAGGTTGATTTGTTGTTGATTTGTTGTTGATTGTGTTGATTTACAAAAGAAAATGATATGCCTTGAAGGCATGGAAACCTCCATTTTTAGGGGAAACTATGGCAAAAATTTTCTAAAAATTAAACACTTAGAGAAATATTTCTAAACAAATACTTACAAGTATATTTCAAACCATGAATTTTTACATAAAGTTTGCCATAATTTTTGTTATAAAAATTATAGATATTGGAGGTTGGTTTTATAAATAAAAGTGACTAAATATGTATTTAGGAAAATATATGTTTATATGTCACCATGTGTGTGATTATTTGTATATTATGTGTATTAGTTATATTATTTTAGGACTTGAAATAATATAACTCAACAAAATACCAAGAAATTACAATCCAAACTATTACCAAAATCCCAAGAATATGAATATATAAATTATATTCAAAATATTGGAGAGGCCAAACAAAGGATTATAACTTACAAATTACTCCGGAAAGTTTATTCGTAAGTATATTTTGGTAAATAATATTTTGGATACTAAGAGGACAAAAATATGATTTTTACAATTATTATACTATTATATCATATTTTTTACAAGGGGAAAATATATTATTTTTGGAAAAGAAGACATATATATTTTCTTGGAATTATTAGAAGATGTAATATTTTTGGAAGAAAATATATATTTACTCAAACAAACATGAAATACAATATTTTTGGAGTGTAAATATATTTTCTTGAATACACATGAAATATATTAACTTTGGATGAAAAATGGATTTATATATATGTTCTAAAATGGACTTGAAGATATAATATTTTTGGAAATTTCATGAAAATACAATTATTTTTGTCAAAAGAAAAATTATAAATAATTTTTCTAACTAATATTTCTTAAAATATATATTTTGAAAATATATATTGATGATTTTTTTAGAAATATTATTCCGGAAAAGTTAAGTGTAAGAATACTTACTAAACACAATAAAAATACGTAATTTCGTACGTATAAGTACACTCCGGAATACGACACCAATACATGGCAAAAATATACAAGTATAAGAATACGAATACAAATACACCCATCCTTGGGAAGGATATACATGTATAAATACATAAAAAGAACAAGTTAAAATATATTATTTTAACTATTATTCCAAATCTTAATAAAAATAATTTAAGTTAAAATAATTATTATTTTAACAAATAATTCTATAACTTGGAATAATATTGAAGACACAAAGAAACGTAACTCAAAGACGCTAATTAATACTAAGTCGAGGCACGACCCGCTCGTGTAATAGACCTTAGTACGTTGTAGGTAGTCGTGTACACCAGAAGAAGCTTTGAGTTACCATTGGTTACGAAGAACGCAAGACTGTGAGTTCATGTCCCCCTTTTCTTTTAATTGTTTTCATTTTATAACTTCGGGGGTGAAATACATGTTCCAAATGATACAATAATTACAAAAGGTATGGTTAGCTAAGGAAAAATACTGTTAGATCATGTGAATGGGTAGACGTTAACTTGAGACCATTAATCCTATTATAAGGACCGAGGGGCATGAGTGATAGATATATTTAGGTGTTGCGAGCCCCACCCCTGGGTCCGCGAGTTGGCCCATGTGGTGACTATGTTGTTCCAGCCGGGTGGCCCGGTACGAAATCCGCAAAGGTTTGAGCCTTCTTATGCCATTGCACACATATTAATGTCCTAGCTACACATTAATTGATCTGTTTCCTTGTTTGCTTTCATACCAGGCTTTACAAATACATACATCCTTACTTATGATGACGACAAAGTTTATTCGAGCTCACACACTAAAAACATGAACTCGCTCAACTTTTGTTGATGTTTTCAAACTACATGTATTTCAGGAAACTAAGTATGGATCTGGTGGGCGTTGAAGTTTTCAAGTGTTGCTTGGAATAAAAGATGTCATCCGGTGTCGAATGGTTTGGAGTGTGTATTCTATCCTGGATAGGATACATATCTCAAGCTTAGTTTTTATTAATGTCTTTTGTCGAGTCCTTTTGGAACTCTAAAACAAATTGCATGGTTCGTAATTTGGATTTGAAGTCTATGTCTGGATTCTAAAACAATGTTGTTGTGATGTTTTAAAACTAAATAAATGGATGAACATCTTGGTTTTATCATATAGTTGTTTGTTATGGTTGAATGCAATGATATTAAGCAAGTCACACATAATCACGCTTCCGCAAAAGTCAGGGTGTGACATTTGGGTTCCTACCCATGGAGGACTTAGAGATGTAATACTCCAAGAAGCTCATAATTCCAGATACTCAATTCACCCTGGAGGTGACAAAATGTATCAAGATTTGAAAGCCAATTATTGGTGGATAGGTTTGAAGAAATCTATAGCCACACATGTAGCTAAATGTCTGACATGCGCTCAGATTAAAGCTGAACATCAAAAGCCGTCAGGTTTGCTACAACAACCAGAACTTCCCACATGGAAGTGGGAGATGGTAACTATGGATTTTATAACCAAGTTACCTAAAATAAGGCATGGAAATGATGCTATATGGGTCATAGTTGACAGACTGACTAAGTCAGCACATTTCTTACCCATCAAGGAGACTCATAGCTCCGACAAGCTAGCTCAATTGTACGTGGATAAGATAGTATCTCTCCACGGAGTGCCAGTATCTAATATATCTGATAGAGATACTAGATACACCTCTCATTTTTGGAAAAGATTCCAACAATCATTAGGCACTCGTTTGAATTTTAGTACTGCTTACCATCCTCAAACAGATGGACAAAGTAAGTGAACAATTCAAACTTTGGAAGACATGCTTCGCACATGTGTTATCGATTTGGGTGGTAGCTGGGATGACCACCTACCGTTGATCGAGTTCTCCTATAATAATAGTTACCATACTAGCATAGAGGTTGCGCCTTTTGAGGCATTGTATGGAAGGAAATGCAGAACACCTGTTTGTTGGGCGGAGGTAGGAGAAGCTCAGTTATCAGGACCTGATATAGTCCTTGAAACAACGGACAAGATTGTCCAAATTTGTGATTGCCTAAAAGCTGCTAGAGATAGGCAGAAAAGTTATGTAGATAAGAGGCGAAAACCTCTAAAGTTTGAGGTTGGCGACAAAGTCTTACTAAAAGTATCACCCTGGAAAGGTGTGATGCGTTTTGGTAAGAAGGGCAAGCTAAGTCCGAGGTATATCAGACCATTCAAAATCGTCGAATGTGTCAGCAGTGTAGCTTATAAACTAAACTTGCCTGAAGAGCTTAGTGGAATTCACAATGTGTTCCACATCTGTAACTTAAAGAAAATGTCTAGCTGATGAATCGCTAGCAATGTCTCATAAAGACGTACAGATTGATGAAAGCCTGAGGTTTGTTGAAAGACCTATATCGATCGAGGATCGACAGGTTAAAAAGCTCCGAAGGAAGCACGTGCCTATAGTGAAAGTTAAATGGGATGCCCGTAGAGGCCCTGAATATACTTGGGAGGTTGAGTCCTCTATGCGGCAAAAGTATCCTCACTTATTTCAGTAAATCTCGGGGTCGAGATTTCTTTTAAGGGGGTGAGGATGTAACACCTCGTAAAAACGTGTCCAATTATGTAAAGACACGTGTCCTAAACTCTAAACATGTGAAAGTTTGAGTTCGAAGGACTAAAGTTGTCAAACGATAAAAATATGTATGCGAAGGGACTAAAAGTGTCAACATACCAAACTTGTGCCTCTGAATGACCACACACGAAGAATATATTCTTAAACGAGTAATTATTCGGATATAAGAAGCCGTTTGTGAAAGTAATCGAAAGATTATAAACTACAGGGGTTAAACGTGTCAACATGTTAATTCTTACCTCTGAGTGACCTTTTAACAAACCCGGGGCTTCGTAATGTTCAAATATACTCTCAAGAATAAGTGAAATCAAATTCACGAGGTTTCGAGATCGTTATTTATTATTTACATAAATTCCCAAGAATAAGGGTTAAAAGCACCAACAAGCGGAAACTTGTGACTTTGGTAATCGTTTAACGAAACCGGACCTAACGATGTTTGGATACACTCCCAAGATCCTCTACAAACTAACTACAAAGGGTTAAAAGTGCCAAAAATGAAGTTAAATAAAGTGATAAAGGACCAGGGACTGAAACTGCCAAACTAGAAACATTTTTCACCTAAACTTAAGGTTGTCGCGGGGCGTGTAGGCTCCCCTTAAGTCCTACACGGGCCATGAGAGAGTGCCCAGCTCAGAAAAAAAAAGGACAGCTGCTTGTAGCAGCCCGTTGCACCGCCTTACACACCTGAAACTCGATACCTGGACCTTGTTGATGGTTTTATTTTACCACTAGGACACTTGTAAACATCTGGGATCATTCCATAACACCTGTGATGATCATAGATTGTGTTCTTCATCTATAAATAGGCTCTCATGTTGCACTAGTTCATTGCACAAATCATTTTCATCACTTCTTCTCTCATTTCTAGGATTCCTGATCATAAGGAAGCTCATTCTTAGTTGATAAGATTGCTAGGACCCTTTGTAAGTGCCTTAGCCCCCTCTTTAGTTCAGTTTTGTTATTTTAAAACCGAAAAGTCAAAGTTGTCGTAAAACGACTTTGACCTTCGGTTTAAACTCAAATGGTCCAGACATTGTTCGAGGCGAATATGGCTATCTGACCATAATTAGGTAGGTGCTAATCCCTTAAAAGGGCACCTCCTAATTTTCTCGTTTGCTTGGTTAATTGTCGGGTCAAACTATTTAATTAAAAAGTCAAACGGGTCAGATTTGTAAATAATAATCAAAACTAATAATGTAGAAGGTATAAACCATATTTTATCACTTAAATAACTTGGTAAATAATATTAGAACATGTCTAAGCATGTTCAACCCGACAATTCTGAGTTTAGGGTCGGTTCGCAACCGAAAATCGCAAAAGCTTGACTTTTCCTTTGACTTTCAGTTCTGACCCGATTGAGCCTAATTATTCTATGTTTTAACCTTCCATTAGGACCATATTATATTGTAGTATAACCCTCTGAGGTTATATGTGACAACCCTCACTAAACCAGGTATCCGTACGACTTAATTAATAATTAATTATTGCTTAATTACTGTGCTTGCTTGAACTTGTGAATAAACTGCTACGTGAATACTGATACATGTACTTACTTGCATCATACTTTACTTACCGTCACTACATTATTTACATGCTGAACCTTAGTGACAAACATGATGCACAAAAGCACAGTAGCACAATAAACGGATAACCTATTTGACATGCTGATAAAGCCAGCATCAGGCAAACACTGCCTCTAAGGCCTGTATGAGCCAGAAATATTTTGCTACACTAGTGGTGAGTGTAGGGATACAAGGGTTGTAGAACTGCGTCTCTAGGAATAAGTTACAATGACTGGATGTGCCTAAAACGTACTCTAAGTACAAAACTCAGCACTTTACATAATAATTCAGCTTTTAGCTAACTAATAAAGTGCCAAAACATGAGAAAAGTATTACTAGACACTTTCCAAAGTGTCAGAAATGAGTTGTGTCACTAAAAAGGGTATTAACGACACTTTAAAGCCTTGTTTAGCACTTTAACGGATTACGATCCAACCGAACAACCGGACTATACCCGGGACATGAAAATATGGCCATAAACATTATTGGTCTTTTTCTGAGCCAGTTAGGGTCCCCGAATACCCTAACACCCGCTATAAAACACTACACGCAACTAACCAAGTTAACTACTTAACTAACCTATTTATCTTAACTAGTAGCTAACTAATACTTGGAAATGGACCAAGACCCCCCCCCCCTTGCTAACCGGCCCCAAACTAGAGGGGACACCCTTTGATTTCTTTTGATTATTTTAATCACAATGTCTAATATCTAAATGACATGTGATCCATTGGTTATTAATCCCACAATCGTCTATAAGTAACTTGAGAATGCACATAAGTTCATTTGTCACAACAACACAAGAACACTACTCTCTCTCTTGCTCTACAACTCTCGGCCGAACACCCCCCTCCCCTACATCCATTTTCGAGTTTAGTTCATTCCATTCCAACATCATACAAGCTTCAAGGATCACGTATTAGGAGGCTTGGTGCACTCGGAGTTTGAAGGACCTCTCTCTCTAGCTTTTATCCACCTCATTTGCGCGTAGATTCTTCCCTAGCCTCGAGCTAGTGGTATGATGTTTAAATCCCTATCTTGAACTAATCTAAAGCGGTTAATATGTTGTGTAATGATTAAAACTCGAAATCTTACAAAATGGTGCATTAAAGTCTACTAAAAACATGAAAAATGATGGTTAAAAGCTCACTAGTTGTGTAAAGGTTGTAGTAATTGAAATTTGTGATTATTGAGACCCGATCTATGTTGTGGTAGCTCAGATCATCACTTAACCCGGTTTGGTCATGATCACGAATCATGACATAAGGTTGTTTTGTATAGAGCAAGGGTTAAAGGGTGAAACTCTACCACACGCGAATCATGAACTTGTGTAAAAGTGTTTTAGTTGTACAATAGTGTTTAAAACTAGTAGATCTATGTATCTGCGAGTGGTATTTTCAAAGGACCAAGCCTCAAAGAAATCATGTTTTCTAAAAATGGATCTTACACTAACAAGAATGGTTTTTAGAACACACAAGTGTGTAAACACATGTGTAACACAAAGTTTCGACAAAATAGCTATTTTTGAAAAAAGATGACGAGAAGTTGTAAAGACGGAACTTCCATAAAAACGAGGTTTTTACAAAATCGGATAGTTTTATATAAAGATCCACTAAAAGTAATGGGATTTACTTCATAGTTTGAATAAATCCCAAGTTCATGAAATTTATGCGATTTATATACCTATTTTGACTAGTTTGTGATTTGAACATTGTTTTGGTTGAATGAGAAGATTGTTGGTTGATTTGTAAAAGAAAATGATACGCTTGAAAGCGTGGCCACCTCCAGTTACAGAGGAAACTCTGGCGAAATTTTTCCAAAAGCCTAACACTTAGAAATATTTTCACTATAAGTGTTAGAAATACATTTTGACTTGCTTTCAAAATATAAGTTTCGCCACGACTATATTTACAAAACATCGGAGGTGGGATTTTCACAAAATAAGACGTGATACATATATATATTTAGTATATATTCTTCTTTCACAACATCACTTGTATAAGTGTTTATGATTATTTTGTGAACTACGTAAATATTATTTTTAGAGTAAAAATAATATTACTAAGTATTATTTTGGGAAAATCACATGTATTAAAATATAATATTTTTGGGAAGAATATTTATATTTTGGAGTTGGAAATAAAATATATTAGGTGAGACTTAATAGTGTAATCCGAACTATACGAACGCACATGCATTAAATCCCCCATCCTTGGGAAGGAAAAATGACTACCAAGTATATACAAAATGTAAACACGAAATAGTTGCCTAACTATTTCCCAAAAACTTAAACCATAAAGCTAAGGCACGGCCATCCGTCTAATAGAGTTAGCACGTGTAGGTCGTCATACAGCTGATTGATTTGGAGGCATACTTGGTAGAGACGCACCACTGTGAGTTCATGTCCCCCTTTTCTCTAACTGTTTTCAGTTTTCTTAACTGCGGGGGTGAAATACATGTTACTTTGATTACAAGTACTATATACATGGTATGGTTAGCGTAAGGAGGTTTTCTACTTAGATCATGTGAGTGGGTAGGAGCAATATGAGGCCATTAGTCCTCAAAACGGGACCGAGGGACAGGAGCGGTAGATCTATCTGGGTGTAGCGAGCCCAGCCCCAGGCCAAACTAGAAACGGACCTCGGGGTGACTTTGTCCACATACTAATGCCGTGGCGAAATCTGCTAGGTTTGAGTCTCCCTATTTGCACTTCACATATATCAGTGGCCTTGCAAACCATTGGTGATCTCAATTCCCTTATTTGCTACATACCAAGACTATTTTCATACTCACAAAGGTTTACTTACTCACTTACACATGAACTCGCTCAACATTATTGTTGATTTTTCAACTTACATGTATTTCAGGAAATTAAAGATCTGGCGCGGTATGTTATGTTTTCCCGCTGCATAAGGGTTCCAAGGTCATCCCAGTTTAGGAAATGTGACTCTTTCCTGGACAAGTCACAAATCTTAAACTGCGTTTATTTCATGTTGATGTTTATGTTTCTCAAGACAATGTTTTATGTTATGATGTTGTAAGTCTATAAGACAATGGTATGTTACTCTGGTTTTAAAACTTAATCAAATGGATGATCTTGCATGATTTTATTTCATATAGCTTTGTTATGATTAAGCTATGGTATTAAGAAGTCACACCAAAAATTAACCACGCTTCCGCAAAGCCAGGGTGTGACAGCTTGGTATCAGAGCTCTGATCATAGCGAACTAGGATTCTTTCTCGAGTCTAGACTATGATCACTAGGGCTCTCATGAAAACATTTTTACTGCATACCACTTAAGTCCAGATCCAAAACTTTTTACAAACAAATGTTGAGCACATTTTATTATTTATAGGCTCAGTCTAGAAAGGCTGAGGCTCGGTCTGAGAGGCCGAGGCTCGGTCTGAGAGATCGAGGTAGATGGCTAGTGGGACTAGGAGAATTGGCTAGTGGGACTAGGAGAATTGACTAGTGGGACTAGGAAGAGCAGTCTGAGAGGCTGGGAGAATTGGCTAGTGGGACTAGGAAGAGCAGTCTGAGAGGCTGGGAGAATTTGGCTAGTGGGACTAGGAAAAGCAGTCTGAGAGGCTGGGAGGCTAGTGGGACTAGGAGAATTATTTGATGTTTACTTGGCGACCTATGTGATTATTTGATTGTATGATTGACTGTTTGTGCATGTTTGTGCTTATGTTACAGACACTATGGACACCTCTGGCACTGGTGATTCAGACACCACAGGACCTAGACCTATAGTATCGGACGACCTAGAGTCTTCTGAGCGCGAGGTTCACACATCCGACGTTACGAGCACGGACGAGGATGATTTCCAGCCCTTCGCTTTACCTGATGGTGCTAATGAGCTCGCTGATGGCCCTTTGGCCGGGGACCTACCGTTAGTGGAGATCCCTGCTCCCATACCCTTAGCTGTTTATCCTGCCTATGATTTGCTTCTCGACGCCGACGATGACGACGACGACGATCTGTTTGATGACGAGCCTTTGGAGGATGAGGTTCAGGGCGAGCCCCTTCTTGCTGCTGGTGATCTTTTGTTGATCGCAGATGCTCCCGCAGAGGAGTCACCTGCTCACTCTCCGGTCCCAGACTCTTTCGAGTCTGTGGCCTCCGCACCTTCACACACTCAGAGTGCGCAGCACTTTTCACATGGATCAGATCCCGACCGGGCATCCTCTGTTGCCCCTATTCCTAGCTTTGCTTTCGACCATGATGATTTGGAGGATTCCGATCCTGACTTTCCCCCAGGATTCGACGCAGATGAGGATATAGAGTTTATACCCATGGATCAGCCTATGGAGGATCCAGTCGACCCAGTTGATCCCATCGACCCTGATTTTGATTTTGAGATGGCCTTTGATGAGCCCGAGAAGCCACTAGACCCTGCTCCTGACCCAGTACTTGAGCATGACCCAGTTCATGCTGACGCACCTATTTTTGAGCCTGTCATTGCTGACCCACCTATTGATGATCACCCTTTAGATGCTCCATTGTTGGAGGGCGATCATGTCTTTGTTGCTGACCATGTTGATCCCCCACCTATTGATGGTGCACTAGTTGACCTTCTTGTTGCACCTCACCATGACCCTATGCCAGCCCAGTTTGATCGTGCGCTTTTTGAGGCACGGATCGACCCCCGAGACGAGCACGCCCAGTGTGGGTGGATTCCTGCTGATGACGAGGTCCCACCTTTTCCCCCTCAGATCACTGATACCCGTCACATTGATACCTCTTTTTCATTTCCTCGATTTACACCTCCAGCACGACCTGGAGAAGGTTCTTCGGCTCACCCTTTTGGACATGTACCAGTATCTATCCCTGTTTATCCATTTCATGTGGCACCTTTTGATCCCACCAGTGAGCCGTTCCTTTGGGCACCACACTCTGCTATGCCACCGACTGACCCCTACCATTCTTTCCACATGGGGTATACTATTGAGGACGTTTTGATGTCTTTTGTCTCCCAGCACGAGGCACACACACAGCGCATTCAGGAGCTTGAGAGAGCTCAGCCGCCGCCGTGTCCGTGCCAGGGTCAGACCCACTCTCCGTTGCAGCCCTCTCGACCTGTACCACCAGACTATGCTGCACGCCTCTTTGCTCTGGAGTAGCAGGTTGCTTCATTCTTACGCACCCAGAGAGCCATGGAGGAGGACTGGCTCCATTTGCGCCGCTTGTTTTACACTCACTTTCCCCCTCCTCCACCGCCATCCGTGTAGAGCTCTTCAGTACCGTATAGGTAGACATTGGTGAGAAGACGGCGAATGCTTTTGACTGCACAGCATTTTTGGAGACTACATTTTGATTCTGACTTTTGTTTACATGTATTTGATGTATTGACACAGATTTGATATAGTTTTTGGACTAGGGTGATGTAGCCCTTAGTCGACTGATGTTGTATGACGCTGTGATGTACTTGTACGCTTACTATGTGGTCTCGATATATGGCAATCGCAGTATTCTCATCATACTTGATGCTTGATTTGACTATTTATATTCTATGACATGGGATGTTGTGTGATTGATGTTTTGTGATTGTTATGATTATAACATGAGATGTTATGTACTATTACTATCGTTATATACATACGCTAAATTATGACCTGACTTATGTATATTATAACTATGGCCTGACCGACGTAAACACATCTTTTAGAAGATGCCGCCGAGACGTGAGACACACATGCCTACTAATGAGGCAGAGCTCCAGCAGATTATCGCTGCTGCCATTGCACAATACGCCGCCTCTCAAGGAGGGACTAGTGGAAGCAACTCTGGCAACACTGGCAACAACAATAATCCACCTCATGGTAATACTAAGTCATTTAGACATACCATGACCTAATTGGATAACTTTATCAATGATGCTAATGCCAATCGTATGTTATAACGTATGTGCAGGATGCACCTACAAGCAGTTTCTAGAATGCAAACCGGTCAACTTTGATGGCACAGGAGGTGCTGTCGCCTTTGTTCGTTGGGCCGAGAAAACTGAATCTGTTCTTCGCATGAGTAAATGCGCACTAGATCAGCAAGTCACCTATATCTCAGGGCTATTCTTGGATGGAGCCCTCTCTTGGTGGAATCTGCAAGTACAGACACTTGGTGAAGCTGCTGCCTACGCGCTAACCTGGACCGAACTGAAGGAACTTATGCGCAAAAAGTACTGCTCCCGCGCGGCAATCCAAAGATTGGAAACCGAGTTCTGGCACTTGAAAATGGACGGTCCGAAGATCGCAGAATACGTTCAAAGGTTCCATGACTTATCGCATGTGGTACCCTACATGGTCACTCCGGAGTTCAAGCGGATTGAACGTTTCATTTGGGGATTAGCTCCTCAAATCATAAGCATGGTGACCTCATCCAAGCCTGCGACCATTACTGAAGCGATCGATTTGAGCGTGGCTCTCACAGAGGAGGCCATTCGCCTGAACAAGTTTGATGATGCCGAGCTTAAGAAGAAAGAGACTCACGTCGAGTCGTCAGGAGGTAACAAACGGAAGTTCTCAAACTTCAAGCAGGGCGCCAGTGTGGCGGTTAAGAAAGGAGGATCAGGCACGTCAGCTCAGGTTACAGCTGGTAGTGGAAAGAAAGGAAAAGGATATCAGGGCACCCAGCCCAAGTGTAATACCTGTCAACGCCACCATACCGGCCATTGTAGTGTGAAAGTATGCGAAGCATGTGGAAAGCCGGGCCACTTGAAGGATTCTTGTTGGGCTAGTGCTGGCCGGGGAGGCCAAGGAGGATTTGGGAACAGGAATAATAATCGTGGTGGTAATGGAAATCGCCCACAAGTTAACAATGGAGGAAACGGGAATCGAGGCAACAATGCAAATCAGGCTGGTAATGCAAACCAAAACAACAACCCAGCAGGAAATGGAGGTGGAAACGGGCAAAGACTTGGATGCTTTAACTGCGGAGATATCGGGCATTTTAAGAAGAACTGCCCAGAGTTAAACCAAGCCCGTGGAAGAGTGTTCCAAATCGAAGCAAGGGAAGCGCGCCAGGACCCCAATGTCGTTACTGGTACGTTCCCTGTAAACCAGCGCTATGCATCCGTTTTATTTGATACTGGTGCCGATTATAGCTTCGTGTCGTTAGAGTTTAAGAATATGCTTGGTTTAGCCGCTAATAAGTTAGATATTCCCTACTCAATCGAATTGGCTAATGGGAAGTTAGTAGAAGCCAATGAAGTTATCAGAGGCTGTGTGATCGAATTGGGAGAACGTGAGTTTGCTTTGGATCTACTACCAGTCCAGCTGGGGAGCTTTGATGTAGTAGTAGGAATGGATTGGTTATCAGGCAACAAGGTTGAGAAAGTTTGTCACGATAAGGTCGTTCGTATCCCAACCGAAGATGGTGAAACAATTGTGGTTCACGGGGAGAAGCGTGATGCGCCGTTAAGAATTATCAGCTGCCTGAAAGCACGAAAGTGTTTGCAAAAGGGATGTGTTGCCTTCCTGGCACACATTGTGGATAAGAAGGCTGCTGAGCCAAAAATCGAAGACATCCCTGTCGTGAGGGAATATCCAGAAGTCTTCCCAGAGGACTTACCTGGACTGCCACCTCAGAGACAAGTAGAGTTCCGCATTGACTTAGTTCCAGGCGCCGCGCCTGTGGCTAAGGCACCTTATAGACTTGCTCCGTCTGAGATGCAAGAACTGTCGACACAACTTCAAGAGTTGTTAGACAAGGGATTTATCCGACCAAGCTTCTCGCCTTGGGGAGCTCCGGTTCTGTTTGTCAAGAAGAAGGACGGTAGTTTTCGTATGTGCATCGACTACCGGGAGCTGAACAAGCTGACGATCAAGAATAGATATCCTCTGCCAAGAATCGATGATCTGTTTGATCAACTGCAAGGCTCAAGCTTTTATTCAAAGATCGATCTTCGATCTGGATACCATCAGTTAAGGATACAAGAGGAGAGTATCCCAAAGACAGCCTTCAGAACTCGTTATGGACACTACGAGTTCCTTGTTATGCCGTTTGGTTTGACAAACGCGCCTGCAGTCTTTATGGATTTGATGAATAGAGTTTGCAAGCCGTACTTGGACAAGTTCGTGATAGTGTTTATCGACGACATCTTGATTTATTCAAGAACCAAGGCTGAGCACGAACAGCATCTAAGAGCTATTTTGGTGCTGCTAAAGAAGGAACAACTGTACGCCAAATTCTCTAAGTGCGAGTTTTGGCTACGTGAAGTCCAATTTCTTGGACATGTGGTAAATAGAGATGGAATCCATGTGGATCCAACAAAGATCGAAGCGATCAAGAATTGGGAAACGCCAAAGACGCCAACCAAGATTCGACAATTCTTGGGTTTGGCTGGCTACTATCGAAGGTTCATTGAGGACTTTTCGAAGATCGCTCAACCTTTGACGCTCCTCACCCAGAAAGATAAGAAGTTTGATTGGGGAATCAAACAGGAAGAAGTATTCCAGATACTGAAGGATAAGCTCTGCAATGCGCCAATCTTAGCACTACCGGAAGGTACAGATGATTTTGTGGTATACTGTGATGCCTCACGTCAAGGATTGGGTTGCGTGTTGATGCAACGCCAAAAGGTTATTGCTTACGCATCGCGTCAATTGAAAGTGCACGAAAGGAACTATACCACACATGATTTGGAACTTGGCGCAGTGGTATTTGCATTAAAGATCTGGAGGCACTACCTTTATGGTACAAAGTGTACAGTCTTTACAGATCACAAGAGCCTACAACACATATTCAACCAGAAGGAGCTGAATATGAGGCAAAGACGATGGGTTGAGTTGCTAAACGATTACGACTGCGAGATAAAGTATCATCCAGGGAAGGCGAATGTAGTCGCCGATGCCCTAAGTCGAAAGGAGAGGATCAAGCCCATAAGGGTTAGGGCTTTAGAAATGATTATCCGAACCGATCTTTCCTTGCGCATTCGTGCCGCGCAGAAGGAAGCTCTCAAGGAAGGAAACCTTGAAGAAGAATATCTCCGTGGGATGGAGAAACTGCTGGTACCAAACGGGGAAGGAACGTTATGTTTTGAGAAAAGGATTTGGGTTCCTTTGTTTGGAGGTTTAAGGAAGGTTATTTTCGATGAAGCTCACAAGTCGCGGTACTCTATCCACCCTGGAGCGGATAAGATGTACCAGGATCTCAAAGATTATTATTGGTGGCCTAGGATGAAAGGCGATGTTGCTGTTTATGTGAGCAAATGTTTAACGTGTGCTAAGGTTAAAGCCGAATACCAGAAGCCTTCAGGACTTCTGCAACAACCTGAGATTCCCAAGTGGAAATGGGAACAAATCTCAATGGATTTCATTACGAAGTTGCCAAGAACGCCAAGAGGCCATGACACTATTTGGGTAATAGTGGACCGATTAACGAAGTCAGCACACTTCTTACCTATCAGAGAGAAGGATAACACGAGCAAGCTGGCTGAAATATACATGAGAGAAATCGTTGCACGTCATGGAGTGCCCCTCTCGATCATCTCTGATAGAGACGGAAGGTTTGTGCCAAGGATATGGCAATCCTTCCAAGAAGCGTTTGGATCGCAATTGAATCTGAGCACTGCGTTTCACCCGCAAACTGACGGTCAAAGCGAGCGAACGATACAGACTTTGGAAGACATGCTGAGAGCGTGTGTTATGGATTTGGGCGGTAGCTGGGATAAGCATTTGCCTTTGGTCGAATTTTCATACAACAACAGCTACCACACCAGTATTGGTGTCGCGCCATTTGAAGCCCTTTACGGACGCAAGTGCCGATCACCCTTATGTTGGGCTGATGCAGGTGATAGGCAGCTTGCTGGTCCCGAAATCGTCCAGGAGACGACAGACAAGATTGCGCAGATTCTAAAACGCATCGAAGCAGCTCGCCACAGACAGAAGGCCTATGCAGATCCAAACCGGAAACACTTGGAATTTCAAGTGGGAGAAATGGTGTTATTGAAAGCTTCACCCTGGAAGGGTGTGGCACGCTTCGGAAAGCGTGGGAAGTTAAATCCGTGCTACATTGGTCCTTTCAGAATTCTGGGAAGTTAACTCCATTCAGTCCACGATACATTTCATGTATCCAACCTAAAGAAAAGTCCAACTCAAGATGACATTGCCATTCCCATCGACGAGATCCATGTTGACGACACGCTCCATTTCGTTGAAGAACCGGTGGAGGTTACGGACTGGAAAGTAAACAAGACCCGCCGGAGCAGTGTCAAGCTCGTCAAAGTTCGTTGGAATGCCAGACACGGTCCTGAGTACACCTGGGAGCGTGAGGACCGGATGAAAGAGAAATACCCCCACCTTTTTCCTAAGAACCCTGCATCTACAAGCAGAACATAAATTTCGGGACGAAATTTATTTAACGGGGGGAGAATGTGACAACCCTCACTAAACCAGGTATCCGTACGACTTAATTAATAATTAATTATTGCTTAATTACTGTGCTTGCTTGAACTTGTGAATAAACTGCTACGTGAATACTGATACATGTACTTACTTGCATCATACTTTACTTACCGTCACTACATTATTTACATGCTGAACCTTAGTGACAAACATGATGCACAAAAGCACAGTAGCACAATAAACGGATAACCTATTTGACATGCTGATAAAGCCAGCATCAGGCAAACACTGCCTCTAAGGCCTGTATGAGCCAGAAATATTTTGCTACACTAGTGGTGAGTGTAGGGATACAAGGGTTGTAGAACTGCGTCTCTAGGAATAAGTTACAATGACTGGATGTGCCTAAAACGTACTCTAAGTACAAAACTCAGCACTTTACATAATAATTCAGCTTTTAGCTAACTAATAAAGTGCCAAAACATGAGAAAAGTATTACTAGACACTTTCCAAAGTGTCAGAAATGAGTTGTGTCACTAAAAAGGGTATTAACGACACTTTAAAGCCTTGTTTAGCACTTTAACGCATTACTATCCAACCGAACAACCGGACTATACCCGGGACATGAAAATATGGCCATAAACATTATTGGTCTTTTTCTGAGCCAGTTAGGGTCCCCGAATACCCTAACACCCGCTATAAAACACTACACGCAACTAACCAAGTTAACTACTTAACTAACCTATTTATCTTAACTAGTAGCTAACTAATACTTGGAAATGGACCAAGACCCCCCCCCCCCCTTGCTAACCGGCCCCAAACTAGAGGGGACACCCTTTGATTTCTTTTGATTATTTTAATCACAATGTCTAATATCTAAATGACATGTGATCCATTGGTTATTAATCCCACAATTGTCTATAAGTAACTTGAGAATGCACATAAGTTCATTTGTCACAACAACACAAGAACACTACTCTCTCTCTCTCTTGCTCTACAACTCTCGGCCGAACACCCCCCTCCCCTACATCCATTTTCGAGTTTAGTTCATTCCATTCCAACATCATACAAGCTTCAAGGATCACGTATTAGGAGGCTTGGTGCACTCGGAGTTTGAAGGACCTCTCTCTCTAGCTTTTATCCACCTCATTTGCGCGTAGATTCTTCCCTAGCCTCGAGCTAGTGGTATGATGTTTAAATCCCTATCTTGAACTAATCTAAAGCGGTTAATATGTGGTGTAATGATTAAAACTCGAAATCTTACAAAATGGTGCATTAAAGTCTACTAAAAACATGAAAAATGATGGTTAAAAGCTCACTAGTTGTGTAAAGGTTGTAGTAATTGAAATTTGTGATTATTGAGACCCGATCTATGTTGTGGTAGCTCGGATCATCACTTAACCCGGTTTGGTCATGATCACGAATCATGACATAAGGTTGTTTTCTATAGAGCAAGGGTTAAAGGGTGAAACTCTACCACACGCGAATCATGAACTTGTGTAAAAGTGTTTTAGTTGTACAATAGTGTTTAAAACTAGTAGATCTATGTATCTGCGAGTGGTATTTTCAAAGGACCAAGCCTCAAAGAAATCATGTTTTCTAAAAATGGATCTTACACTAACAAGAATGGTTTTTAGAACACACAAGTGTGTAAACACATGTGTAACACAAAGTTTCGACAAAATAGCTATTTTTGAAAAAAGATGACGAGAAGTTGTAAAGACGGAACTTCCATAAAAACGAGGTTTTTACAAAATCGGATAGTTTTATATAAAGATCCACTAAAAGTAATGGGATTTACTTCATAGTTTGAATAAATCCCAAGTTCATGAAATTTATGCGATTTATATACCTATTTTGACTAGTTTGTGATTTGAACATTGTTTTGGTTGAATGAGAAGATTGTTGGTTGATTTGTAAAAGAAAATGATACGCTTGAAAGCGTGGCCACCTCCAGTTACAGAGGAAACTCTGGCGAAATTTTTCCAAAAGCCTAACACTTAGAAATATTTTCACTATAAGTGTTAGAAATACATTTTGACTTGCTTTCAAAATATAAGTTTCGCCACGACTATATTTACAAAACATCGGAGGTGGGATTTTCACAAAATAAGACGTGATACATATATATATTTAGTATATATTCTTCTTTCACAACATCACTTGTATAAGTGTTTATGATTATTTTGTGAACTACGTAAATATTATTTTTAGAGTAAAAATAATATTACTAAGTATTATTTTGGGAAAATCACATGTATTAAAATATAATATTTTTGGGAAGAATATTTATATTTTGGAGTTGGAAATAAAATATATTAGGTGAGACTTAATAGTGTAATCCGAACTATACGAACGCACATGCATTAAATCCCCCATCCTTGGGAAGGAAAAATGACTACCAAGTATATACAAAATGTAAACACGAAATAGTTGCCTAACTATTTCCCAAAAACTTAAACCATAAAGCTAAGGCACGGCCATCCGTCTAATAGAGTTAGCACGTGTAGGTCGTCATACAGCTGATTGATTTAGAGACATACTTGGTAGAGACGCACCACTGTGAGTTCATGTCCCCCTTTTCTCTAACTGTTTTCAGTTTTCTTAACTGCGGGGGTGAAATACATGTTACTTTGATTACAAGTACTATATACATGGTATGGTTAGCGTAAGGAGGTTTACTACTTAGATCATGTGAGTGGGTAGGAGCAATATGAGGCCATTAGTCCTCATAACGGGACCGAGGGACAGGAGCGGTAGATCTATCTGGGTGTAGCGAGCCCAGTCCCAGGCCAAACTAGAAACGGACCTCGGGGTGACTTTGTCCACATACTAATGCCGTGGCGAAATCTGCTAGGTTTGAGTCTCCCTATTTGCACTTCACATATATCAGTGGCCTTGCAAACCATTGGTGATCTCAATTCCCTTATTTGCTACATACCAAGACTATTTTCATACTCACAAAGGTTTACTTACTCACTTACACATGAACTCGCTCAACATTATTGTTGATTTTTCAACTTACATGTATTTCAGGAAATTAAAGATCTGGCGCGGTATGTTATGTTTTCCCGCTGCATAAGGGTTCCAAGGTCATCCCAGTTTAGGAAATGTGACTCTTTCCTGGACAAGTCACAAATCTTAAACTGCATTTATTTCATGTCGATGTTTATGTTTCTCAAGACAATGTTTTATGTTATGATGTTGTAAGTCTATAAGACAATGGTATGTTACTCTGGTTTTAAAACTTAATCAAATGGATGATCTTGCATGATTTTATTTCATATAGCTTTGTTATGATTAAGCTATGGTATTAAGAAGTCACACCAAAAATTAACCACGCTTCCGCAAAGCCAGGGTGTGACATTATATTACCTGGTCATTAGAATTCTGAATTATATGCTAGTTTCCGTTAATATGCTTATAAATGCCCATTCTGCCCTTTTGATCTAAAAATGAGATTTTTGAAAATGTGAGCATATAAATAGGTTAATTACTGATATATAAGCATGTCTAAATTAATTTGACATGATTCTCTGGTCTCAAAACGATGTTATGCTAAATATCGTAAAATTGAACTTTTTATTATTTAAATTACGCTATTATGCATAATGCATGTTTAAACATAGATTTTCACCCAGAACTCATTACCTACTATTATGATGTTATTTTTAGGGATTTTTGGAATATTGGGTTAGATTATAACTGACCATATCATTGAGTTCTTGTATAAATTCCTTAATTGACGATAATGCCCTTTTGCCTAATAAAATATGATTTACATGTGATTAGCATGCCAAACCTTTTTCTACTGATTTGATATTAAAAATAAAATATTTTAAACACTCAAGGATGATCAAAATTTCAGAATCACATAAACATCTTAAATATAGTCAATTATCGACTTTTTACGCTAATTAGGTGCATAATATGATTAAAAACTATAACTAGCACCTAAGACTTGTTATCTACTGAAATTATAAATAAATTTTAATATTTTTACAATAGGTATAAGTCACGAACTCAGACTTCCAATTATGTCCTTAAAATCATATGTGAAATGACCAAAATACCCTTTCGGGGCATAGTTTGGTCAAAAATGGTAAATCTCACATATGAATGATATCCTACTGTTTTAATAACATAAAATAAATACTTTTACTGAATACTTTAGACCAGAATATCAGTTTACTTTAAAACCTCTTTTATAAATATTAAAATGACCAAAATGCCCCTACGGGACTTAAATTGGTTTTAAATACTTTTTGGGCATATATGTTAACATCCTACTGATGTATTAACATATTCTAAGCATAATAACATATGGGACTTGTATATGATTCATTTGATTAACCATTATGCAATTATGCATTCAGTTCGATTTATGTAACTAGTTTACATAAATTAGCCGAAATGGGTTTAGCCTCATCATTAAATCTTCAAAATGCAGAATGTGTTTAGTTTACCCATATTATACAAGTATCCAAACTTTTCGGGTCTAAATCACATTCCATTCCGGTCTCCGCTTAATCTAGAGTTTCGAACCGTAAAGTATCTTTCAAACTAACCGGTCTAAGTCTTTGACTTAAATAAAGACCCGTTAGTATCCTGATAGGTTAATAAACCTTCCATACAGATTGAGTAGCTTCGGTAGAAGGTATTTACATAAAGCTTTAGGAAACATACGGCTGAGTTACATCCTTACACATCTAGCTCAGGGAAATACTTTTAACTTATTTTCCCTTATACGAGCTTGGGATACGCTAGTATAATAATACCGCTTGGTCGGGTATGAAATCATTTAATCGGATTGTGATTAATAAATTTGCATAACCCGTTTTAATCTGTTTTTTTTTATAACATAAACATTGGGGGTTAATACGACCGTGTCCTGGATATCCTTGGCTCATTTCATTTGTAAATGACCATGACCTATGAACGGGGTGTAGGCATACACCTGACAGATGCAAATGCTAAATAACCCACATGTTGGGGATAACTCCTTTGTGGGATTTATAGTGGTGAGTGGGTTAATCATGACCGGCTTCCAAACAGGCCCCATATGTATGACAAACATGTAAAACTGTATACAAGATTTTATTAAAGATTGTCCCAAGTTATAAATGGTTTGTGCCTTGTGCGTCTAAATCAATTTTCATAAACTCTTTTCAAATGAGTCGGTTAATTGTATTTACCAGTGAAAACTGACGTATTTTCCCAAAGACTAAGTGACAGGTACCTCTCGAAATTAGGCTGGAGCTACTTGGTGTCAAATAAGAGGATCTTGCAAATCCTTAGATGCCTGAAGTCTGTTATTTCAAGTTTCTTGTATTTTGTTTTATGATCCGCCTGTGGATCTCTATTATAACCAGTCTGTATATTCTTTTATTTGGACACTCGGACATTATGGTTTGTAATAGTAATTATCTACCAAGCCTTCTGCTGTGCTACTATATTGTGTATATTGACTATGATGATATCAAGTACGTCACGATACTCCCCGTCGGGACCACCGGTAATATGTGGAAATATCGGGGTGTGACAAATGGAAGAATGGTGGACCAGCGACTGGCACTTCCAAAACTTTATAAACAATCCAGATGCGTACTACCCACAGTTTGAACCTGCCCCCGCTACTTTTCCACCCATGAACCCATAAAATGTTGCTGAACTACGCCGTTACGGCGAGGAATTGGTGGATGCGGGAAATCGGATCCGAGTTGTGGGAGAAAATATCTCCTGGAAGTACGATGAACGGGAGCACCGTTTTTGAAGACCGGTTAACTATAGTTAGATGTTTTGTAATAATAATATGTGAAAAAAATAAAATATATATATATATATAATAAATAAAATAAAATATATAATAATAATAATAATAGTAATAATAATAAAATAATATATATATATATTGTATAATATCACCTAATAAAACACCTGTAAATACGTGGTTTGTACAGATGCATAAATATATATAAAAAAATAGAAATGTCGTAATGTCGACGATTTTGGAGTATACGTGTTGATTTAATTGTGTTTGTGATTGCTATATTGTGTTTAATCGCTATCTATTTTGTGACATTAATCCATGTATATTATTAATAATTCAGATGGCAAATTCAGTACACCAATCGGCAAATCAAGTTAATCAATCCAAACCAAATAATCAAGAAGGTTTTCTCAATAGAGAAGATATAGAAAATATAGTTGCCCAGGGTATAGCCAATGCTATCCCAGCAATTGTTGCTGTTGTTAAGAATCCCGTAGAACCTTCCAAAACCAACAATAGCAAACGCACTCGTGATGATAATTTCAGTTATAGTATAAACGGAGGCAACAACAACAACAATAATAATAATAATAATAATAATAACATTCAAGCCCCATTACCTAAAAACATGAAGATGATGACGACTGGTTGCACTTATAAAGAATTCCTTGCCTGTAAGCCAGTCGAATTTGCAGGCAATGAAGGAGCAACTGCCACACTACGTTGGTTAGAAAAGACGGAAGCTGTGATCAAAATAAGTAAGTGCGCAGAAGAAGACAGGGTAATGTATGTGTCCCACCTTTTCAAAGAAAAAAGCATTAGAATGGTGGAACACGTTGCTGCAAGCTAAGGGAAGTGACATGGCATATGCCATGAGTTAGGAGGAATTTGAAGAATTGGTAGAAAGGAAATTTTATCCTTCTTATGAAAAGGAACAGATGACATACCAGTTCCTGAACCACCGGATGGTGGATGTTAATTGTCGTGAGTATACTTCGAAATTCTTCGAGTATGCTAGAATCGTACTAACTTTGGCCTCGCCAGAACCTGTACTTATTTCTCGCTACAGTTGGGGATTAATTAGTGAGATTCGCGACATAGTCAAGGCTGCGACACCTCGGACTATCGACGATGCAGTCGAATTGGCCAACACCCTGACTGACGGATTGGTGCGTACGAGAGAGGAGAACAGGAAGAAAGAATTGGCTCAAAAGATTACCCAAGGTTTTTGTTTGGGTAATAATAATAGTAACTTCAAGAAAGAGGGAGCCGATCAGTCTTCCACCTCGCCATTTTGCAGTAATTGTAAAAGAAATCATTTTGGAAAATGTAAGGTATACTGCAATTTCTGTAAAACACCGGGGCACCGAGAGGAGGAATGCAGGAAGAAATCCACAGTCTGCTACAATTGTGGAGAAGCAGGGCATTTTAAGCTAAATTGCCCTATTGGTTAAGGCAACTGACAACAAAGCAAAAGCGACCGATGGAACTAATAAGAAGAATGTAAGAGCCTTTCAGCTGACAACGCAAGAGGCAGATCTGATACCTGACGTGATAGCTGGTACGTTTCTTGTACATGACGTTTACACAAAAGTATTATTTGACTCTGGTGCAAACTAAAGTTTTATAAATACTTCATTCTGCCAAGCATTTAAGCAACCTTCAACCAAACTTAGGCAAGTTTATACGGTAGAAACGGCAGAAGGAAACCCTATCAGTATAGATAAGGTACTTCAAGATGGAAAAATAGAACTCTCAGGACATAAGTTTTCAGCAAACCTTCTACCTATGAATTTAGCAGGATTCGACATCGTGTTAGGAATGGACTGGTTAGTCGCCAACCATGCTCGAATTCTATGTGATCAGAATTCCTTAGAAATTCGTACGCCAACAGGAGAAATAATTTTGATTACAGGAGATAAACCACGTAAGACACTGAAATTCATTTCAGTAATGAAAGTTGCTAATTATGAATGAAAGGAAGGCATAGTGTATATGATTTCAGTAATCATTAACACTTAAGGCAAAGAACTTAAAGAAATTCCGGTAGTATCCGAATACCCCGATGTATTGCCAGGAGATCTACCTGGATTACCACCAGATAGGGAAGTAGAGTTTAGAATTCATCTAATACCTAGAACTGCTCCAATAGCTAAGGCACCCTATCGTTTAGTACCCACAGAAATGTTAGAATTGAAAAAGCAGTTAGATGAATTGTTAGGAAAAGGATTCATACAACCCAGTTTATCCCCATGGGGAGCACCGGTGTTGTTCGTGAAAAAGAAGGATGGTTCGATGCGAATGTGTATCGATTATAGAGAATTAAATAAGGTTACCATTAATAATCGATACCCATTACCTAGAATTGATGATCTTTTTTTATCAACTTCAGGGAGCTAGGTATTTCTCTAAGATAGATTTGCGTTCCGGATACCATCAACTGAAAGTACAGGAAGAGGACATTCCTAAAACTGCTTTCAGGACTAGGTACGGTCACTACGAGTTTACAGTCATGCACTCTTAACTTTGTAAATAAAAGAAAAGCTTTACGCTAAATTTTCTAAGTGTGAATTTTGGCTACAAGAAGTGCAATTTCTAGGACACATGGTTAATCATGAAGGCATTCACGTAGATCCTTCCAAGATAGAAGTTATCACCAGTTGGAAAGTCCCAAAGTCAGCTACAGAAGTCCGAAGTTTTCTAGGACTAGCTGGATACTATAGGCGTTTTATCCGAGACTTTTCTAAGATAGTTGTTCCATTAACTAAGTTAACCTGTAAAACCGTTAAGTTTGAATGGGGACCTAAGCAGGAAGAAGCCTTTAGAATTCTAAAGCAAAGATTAACAAATGCCCCGATTCTTGCCTTACCAGAAGGAACAGAAGATTTTGAAGTCTACTGCGATGCTTCTAAACTAGGATTAGGATGTGTGCTAATGCAACGCAAGAAAGTAATCGCGTATGCATCAAGGCAATTGAAAAAGCACAAGGAAAATTACACGACTCATGACTTAGAATTAGGAGCCATAATTTTTGCCCTAAAGATTTGGAGACATTATCTGTATGGAAGTAAGTTCACTGTCTTTACAGATCATAAGAGTTTAAGATATATATTTGGGCAAAAAGAATTAAACATGAGGCAAAGAAGATGGATGGAAATTTTAAGCGATTACGACTGTGATATTCAATATCACGAAGGAAAGGCAAACGTAGTAGCAGATGCCTTAAGTCGTAATTATCATGAGAAACAAAGGCGAATTCGTGCTCTTAGAATAAATCTACAATTAGACTTAATGGAACAACTGAAAAAGGTCCAAGAAACAGCAATCAAAGATAATGCTGAAGGAATGAAAGGAAGGATAAAAGAATTAGAACAGGGAACCGATGGAATTTGGAGATTCCATAAGAAACGAATTTGGGTACCTAGACAAGGAAACCTACGAGATAGAATATTAGAGGAAGCCCATAAATCTAAGTATACGATGCATCCTGGTAATAACAAGATGTATCAAGATTTAAGGAATAATTTCTGGTGGATAGGAATGAAAAGGACATAGCTAGATATGTTTCTAAGTGTTTAACTTGTTCACAAGTTAAAGAAAAACACCAGAAACCTTCAGGTTTACTTCAACAGTTAGAAATGCCTGTGGGGAAATGGAAATTAATAACAATGGATTTTGTTACTAAATTACCTAAAACAAGAAAAGGTAACGATGCAATCTGGGTGATTGTAGATCGATTAACCAAATCAGCTCATTTCCTACCAATGAAGGAAACCTTTAGTATGAAAAAACTTGCTAAGTTATACGTAGATGAGGTAGTGTCACTACATGGAGTTCCACTCTCCATTGTATCAGATAGGGATAGTCATTTCACTTCACATTTTTGGACAAGTTTCCAAGAAGCAATGGGAACACGATTGAATTTAAGTACAGCATACCATCCCCAGACAGATGGACAAAGTGAACGGATGATCCAAACCCTAGAAGACATGTTAAGAGCATGTGTTACAGATTTTGATGGAAATTGGGACGACCATTTGCCCCTAATAGAATTCTCCTATAACAACAGTTATCACACCAGCATTAATGATGCCCCATTCAAAGCACTTTATGGATGAAAATGCAGAACTCCAGTATGTTGGGCGAAAATAGAAGAGAGTCAATTATCAGGTCCCGAAATTGTACAAGAAACCACCGACAAGATAACTCAAATCAAAGAAAGGCTAAAGACGGCTCGAGACCGCCAGAAGAGTTATGCTGACAATCGACGTAAGCCATTAGAATTCCAAGTGGGAGACAAAGTACTATTGAAGGTTTCTCCTTGGAAAGGAGTAGTTCGATTCGGTAAGAAAGGAAAACTGAGTCCAAGGTATGTAGGACCATTTACAGTTATCCAACGAATAGGACCAGTTGTATATCAATTACAACTACCAGAAGAGTTAGCCGGGGTACATGATGTATTTCATGTATCCAACCTTAAGAAGTGCTTATCTGATGAATCACTGGTAGTACCTCTTCAAGATATAGCGGTAAATGAAAAGTTAAAGTTTGTTGAGAAACCTCTTCAAATAGAAGATAGAAAGGTCAAGCACCTCATACACAAGAGATTAATTCTGGTTAAAGTAAAATGGGATTCAAAGAGAGGACCGGAATATACATGGGAGCTGGAATCAGAGATGAAAAGAAAATATCCTTATTTGTTCCAGTAAATCTCGAGGATGAGATCTTAAATAAGGTGGGGAGGATGTAACAACCCTCGCAAAATTTGTTATTTCCTATTCAAATGTGCACTAAGAAACCTAATTGAGACCCCCCCAAGTGGTACGGGGCGACCCGAAATTTGAAAAACGGATTTACCCAGCAACAGGGCCCCCTAAACTCAAGGGGGGATCCCCTAATTGAATTTATCCACATAAAACGAGTTTAGGGCACATATTTTCGAATGTTATCAACTCACCCAGGCTATACAGGACACGAGGCTACCCTAGCCTAAATGGGCAGCCGCCGCGACACACGCTAGGGACCCTGGCAGCTGGCGCGACACGCGGGAGGAACCAATTTCCAGTATAAATGCTAAGGGTTGGGACTTGAACTATTTGCTTGTTACGACGAAAAATTTCACTACGTACGCTGAATTATACTCCGTTTCATTCAAAAACACAACCCGAGTCCCGAACCTCTGCTACGATAACAGGGTAATAACTCGATCACTGCTATGATACAATGTCAGATCGATTAGAACCGATCCGATGGATGTTTAAGTGCTGCCTAAATTTGGGCTATACTTTGTCATTCGTCGTGAGGGTTTCGATCTCGTGAATTATCGTAAATGTTGAATTAAGTTACTAACCTAGTTTCGTTTGCATTGTATATTTAACTAGGTTTACCAGCTTAATCAGTAGGCAGGCTCTGACCGTTTAAACTCGCAATGTGAGTCCATTTTCTTTTCTCACAGTTTGTTTCTATTTTATCAAATTACTTTTCAAAACCCTAAATTATTTTCCAGTTATAATTACAGGGATTAGGTATTTGCAAATCTTAAGTTACTGACAGTAAGTGGGGTTTTGTATACATTATTGTTGTAGTGTCACTTTTAGGTGATCGGACCTAAATAGTGATACACGTCACTTTTGGGTGAACGGAACCAATAGTGATATGACCACAGTCACAGATCCGGTCGAGTGACAACTAGATCAGATAATTATAAGATAGAGGCAATTGTATTCGCTCTTAATACTGTAATTTATAACAATGTGTCTCTTGTACAAATTGAATGCACTCGCCAGTATTTTTCGCTGATAAAACCTTTTTAAAACATGTTTCAGGTGATTTACTGTGAACAAGGAAAAGTGTCGAGTAGCACTCCAGCTTGAACGAAGTGGCTCAGTAAATAAATAAACATGTTTTCTATAATCAGGGAATTTCCCATTGAAATTCCTTTCTTGTAAAATACGGGGTTTGTCCCTATATTATTAATAAAATAATCCAGTATTTTCTTTTAAACGGTCCTGTTAAAAAATTTCCGTTGCCAATTAAATACCAATACCACAGGTTTTCTATCCCACGGCTTCCGAACCTGCATAACGGGTCGAGGGTCGTGACATATACCATTATAGCCATTGATATTGTGTCTAGATTATACCTTTAAGAACATCTTTTGAAGCTTCAACGCAGCTCAATAAAAATTTGAAATGATTATTTGCATGTTGATGTAATAAAGTACACATATATAAATTTCAAAAGAAATTCCACTAATAATACTAAAAGATTACAAAAAGTGCCCTAAACGAGTCTTTGAAATAAATTGTCCACGCAGGGACTAAAAAGAAAGAAACAAGTCCTCGCAGGGACTAAAATAAAATAAATGTCCATGCAAGGACTTAATTAAAACTACAATACAAAATAAAATAAAGTCTTCTACTTCTTCTTTCCCTTGATGAAGTTTGTAAGACCCTTAAGGAACTTATGGGTCTTTCTTTCCTGTTCCTCCGCCCTATGTTCAACCTCTTCCAACCTTTGTAAGATTTCTTGCGTTTGTGGTTGTTGAGGTAGAGGTTGAGGTTGTTGTTGATAAGAAGGGTATTGATACCCTTGAACGGGATAACAAGTTGGGTATGCTAGTGGAAACGGTGAGGGATAGAGGGCGTTAAAGTTAGCTGCTTCGACATATGGGTCGTAAGCAGGAGCTTGATATTCATAACCGGTAGGAGCTTGTGGCTCATAAGTGTTATACCCAGTCGAACCTGGGTAGGTAGGTATTGGGTTTTCAAAACCCACTGGAGGTGGCGGTGGTGCAAAGGTAGCCGGTGTGGTATCAATTTCTGGCACCGCGTGTGAAGGTCCACCCATTTGTGGATCTTCAGGAATCGGAGGGTAATTGCTTGAAGCTTGTGGGGAACTAAATCTTGGTCCCCCTCGCACGGACATGCGTGCGTTCCTCCTTCATCTCGGTGGCTCAGGAGGTGGCTGAGGTGGTTCCTCAACTGGCAGTGGTGGTGGAGTCACCGCTTCGAAGTGTGGTTCTTCCAATGGAGGCTGTGGTGGAGTGTTGTGAAAAGAAGGGGTGTTAACAAAATCCCAGTGCCCAAACCATTCTTTAAATGTATCGGGACCTCGATAGGGAGATCCCGCAAAAGACAAATCGCTCGAAATGTCAATGGGATGCGTAGGTGATGTGTGCAAAATGCAACATATAAATTACATCAATTGTGGCATAAAACTAACCCTTTTTTAGTACTAATGTTGGAGAAAGTGTGTTTTTGTCTTCCTTTTGTATTTTCAGGATTAAATGAGCTCAAATTAACAAAAGAAGCAAAAAGGCAGCTAAATCTAACATAAATACAAGAAAAGGAATAAACGTGGCATGCCCGACCTCCCCAAAAGCATCTTCCCAAGCAAAACAAGAAAACAGGAGGCTGAACACGCCCCGTGCTCAGTGAGCACGGGGGCGTGCCCAAGTGTCAGCATAAAAGACAAAGTTGTAGAAGCTTCCATCGCCCACCACGGGGCCGTGCTCAGCGGACACGGGGTCGTGGTCAATTATAAGATTCACAGAATCCAGGCAAATCTTGATAGTACAGATATGCTTCTGCACACGGGGTCGTGCCCAGCGGACACGGGGCCGTGGTCAACTAATAAAGACAAGAGCAATTAATGAAGACAGAGAAGGATGTGGACACGGGGCCGTGCCCACTGGACACGGGGCCGTGCCCGAGCTTCTGTTCAGCCTATAAATAAGAGTGCTTGGCTCAAGCTCAAACCATCCCTTGGCACACCACCTCTCTCACACTTCACCCACCACCCACCACCACCATAACACCATCATCCACCACCATCATCCATTGTCCATCATAGAGTGTGTGAGTCGTCTCGGGATCCAAGATTGATCGTAAGAGTTCTTGACAATCAAGGCCATATTTGCCTAAGTCTCTTACATCACTTGGTGAAGACAAAGTGTCTAGTGTAATACTTTTTTATTTTTAATCTTTTCGAACTATTTAATTGGTTATGTATTAATGACTTTAATAACTAGTTTCTTATGTTGAAGGTGATTCTTCCTTATCGTTTGTCCGTGGTGTCTTGGCATTATTTTACTGTCTATATAAAATAAAAGATTTTCACCATTCATATCTCCACGGTCTATATGGAGGTATGTTGGCTACCTGGTCGGGGGTTAAGGGAACGGTTTGGTAAGAGTCTTGCCATTGTTCAGTGTATAGATCCTGCAAAGGACCTAGGTCAAATTTAGTAGGACCTCCTTCAATACTTAACGGTATTGGATGGCGGGGGTCCAAAATCTTTGATCCCCTCATAAGTTAAACTACTATTAATACTTTAACCCGACTACTTAGGACTGTATCCCTGCTGACTCAGACTACTTAGCCGAGTGTAACGTCACCTTCAAAAGAGGGGCCTACCACAATATGCATTAATAACTTAATTAATTATCTTTCAATAATCCGACCCTTTAGGATTGTATCCTTGCTGATTCAAACTACTGGGTTGAGGGTAACGTCACCTCCAAAAGAGGGGCCTACTACAATAACTAAGATAATCTCTTAAATAGTGCAAAAGTGCGGAAATAATCAAAGGTTACACTAAACACGAGTCGGAGCCAAGTGATTCATCTTGTCTATCTGTTTTTCTTTTATTTTTATTTTTCAGCATTTTAGTTAGTTTTTATTTTCTTAGTTTAAAACATTTTTCTAAACTTTTGATTTGATTAGACGTTGAGGATAAACCGGTACTAAAAGCTCTTATGTCCTTGGACGACCTCGGTATCTTACCAACACTATACTACGCTCACGATGGGTGCACTTGCCCATATGTGTGTTTAGTGTTAGTAAATATCGTGTTTTATAAATTTAAAACTTGGCTAAAGAAAGTGTAAAAGAGCTTAAAATATACTTAAACCTATATATACACCTAACGCACATCAAGTTTTTGGCGCCGTTGCCGGGGACACAAGGATTTTAAGAAAGCTTAAAATCGACGGCCTAATCAGCTTTTCAAAACTTTTTTAAAACGCGCGCACATTTTTCTGCATTTTAGTTTAGTTTTGCATTTACAGTAACTTGAACACGGGCCGTGCTCACTGAACACGGGGCCGTGCTGCACATTTTCATAAAACACCCAGTAACAGTAGCTTGAACACGGGTCGTGCTCACTGAACACGCCCCGTGCTCAACGAAATCAGTAACTTTAATTAAAACGCCCAGATACAGATTCTGTACACGGGGCCGTGTCCACTGAACACGGGGTCGTGTCCAGCCTCTGTTTCCGTTTTTATTTTTGTTTTCTGATCTCGAGACTTGGTTGTGGTCTGCTGAGTGATTCTTATGGATCAATACTCAGGAGGTTACAACTACACCTATGAGGAGGATGATTATAGGAGTAACTATTGCACTAATTGTAGTAACCCGCACTCGGTTCAATATTGTCACTCACATCAACCATCCAATTCATACACCTACTATGAGGAGCCCAGGTACGAGCCATCAACTTCATACACATCCTATGAAGACCAAAGGTATGAACCTCCTCCCTCATACTCATATTTTGATGAACCAAGGTATGAGCCTTCTTACTCATACTTTGAGGAACCAATATATGAGCCACCACCTTCGTATGCTTATTATGAGGAACCATGGCATGAACAACCCACCTCATATGAGTATTATAAAGAACAAAATTACGACCCTTATCCATCATATGCTTACAATGAAGAACAATGGTGTGAACCATCTACTTCATATGGGTATTATGAGGAACAAAGGATCGAACAACCGGATTCAAGATTTGAAAATCCCGATCCTTTTTCTATAACCGAAGTGACCGATAGGATATTAGAACACCTTAGAGTTATCGATCGCTATATAAAAGAATCTCGCGCAAGGGAAGAGGAGTCCCGCGCAAGAGAAGAATTAAATAAAGAAAAGATAACTGAAAGTGTAAAAATGGAAGAACAAACAAGTGAGAAACCGACACATGAGTTAAACAACGAAAAAGGTGAGTCCGACAACGTTAACATACAAGAAGAGTCTAATTTTGAAGAAATTAATCTCTTGTCACCTTCTTTTGAAAGTCATTGTTTAGTTCCAACTCATGCTAAGTTTTTAAAAGAGTTAAACACTAACACTAAAATTGACGAAACGGTAAGTGTTAAGTTAACTATTGATCAAACCTCACTAATAAAAGAAGACCCATTTGAAATTAACATTACACCGGTTCCATGTTTCTTTCAAAATTCATTTATTAGTAATGTTACACTCGATTAACATAATGCCTAACTACATTTTCGAAAAATTAAGTATTAGTGATTTTTCTCCATTCAAATACCCATTTTTCTATCCAATCGGAAGGTAATAAAATCAATCGGTGTAGTTGAGGATGTCTTGGTTCAAACAAATCAAATGGTAGTCCCCACCGACTTTGTCATCCTCGATGACGCTCCTCTAGTGTTGGGACGACCATTTGTAAAAACTCACGAAGCTTTGAAAAACCGGAAGTACAACAATCTACCTCTTCAATTAGGGGCATTCAAAAAGAGTGTCGATCTTGAGCGGTCAATGAAATATCCATTCGGCAATAATGACCCCCTAATTGAAGATGAAGATGAACCACCCGATACAAGTGAAAAGTTTGACCACTTTGTTGAAGAAAAGGTCGCCATAGAACAAACTTTTAAGGTTCTTGATCAAAATGAGCAACCAAATAAGGAGTCTCCTAAAGACCCACCTCTTGAGCTCAAAGAACTTCCAAAAGGTTTGGAATATGCTTTTCTAGACAAAGATGGTAAATTACCTGTAATTATTTCATCTAAATTAGATAGTTTAGAAAAAGAAAAATTAATTAGTCTTTTGAAAAAACATAAAAATGCAATCTCTTGGAAACTTGTAGACATAAAAGGAATAAGTCCTTCCATGTGCACGCACAAAATTTTAATGAATGACGATTACAAATCGGTAATACAACCACAACGTCGAGTAAATCCAAATGTTCAAGAAGTGGTTAAAAATGAAGTCATCAAATTACTTGACACCGGACTTATTTATCCTATCTCCGATAGTCCTTGGGTAAGTCCCGTCCAAGTAGTTCCAAAGAAGGGAGGTATGACGGTAATAACTAATGAAAAGAATGAACTAATACCAACGAGAACCGTCACTGGATGGAAAGTATGTATAGATTATAGACGATTAAATGAAGCGACAAGAAAAGATCACTTTCCTTTACCCTTCATTGATCAAATGTTAGAAAGATTATCCGGTTATAAATTTTATTGTTTCTTGGATGGTTTTTCAGGTTACTTTCAAATCCCGATAGCACCCGAAGACCAAGAAAAGACGACCTTTACATGCCCCTATGGAACTTTTGCTTATCGACGCATGTCGTTTGGTCTATGTAATGCCCCCACAACATTCCAACGTTGCATGGTAGCCATCTTCCACGACATGATAGAAAAGACAATGGAAGTCTTCATGGACGACTTTTCTATCTTTGGGGATTCATACGACCAATGCCTCGATAACCTTGAACGAATGCTATCCCGATGTGAGGAAACTAACCTCGCCCTTAACTGGGAAAAATGCCATTTCATGGTAACGGAGGGAATAGTACTCGGTCACAAAATCTCAAGCGAAGGAATGGAGGTGGATCGAGCCAAAATAGATACCATTTCTCGACTACCGCCCCCATCCTCCGTTAGAGCTATCAGAAGTTTCCTAGGGCATGCCGGATTTTATAGGCGGTTTATCAAAAACTTTTAAAAAATTTCAAGGCCTCTAACAAAATTACTTGAAAAAGATGCCCCTTTCATCTTTGACAAGGATTGCAATCAAGCATTTCTAACCTTAAAGGAAATGCTAGTCAATGCACCTATCATGATAGCGCCTGATTGGAAATTTCGTTTCGAAATCATGTGTGATGCTAGTGACTTTGCAGTTGGAGTTGTCTTGGGACAAAGAAAAGAAAAGCATTTTCACCCAATTTATTATGCTAGTAAAACACTTAACGATGCACAAGAAAATTACACAACAACTGAAAAAGAATTACTAGCTGTGGTATTTGCTTTTGAGAAATTTCGTTCTTATCTTGTTCTTTCTAAAACTATAGTCTACACAGATCATGCAGCCATTCGATATCTCTTCAAAAAGCAGGACGCAAAACCACGCTTAATTCGGTGGATTCTACTCCTCCAAGAATTTGATATTGAAATCAAAGATAAAAGAGGAGCAGAAAACACCGCAACAGTTCATCTTTCACGCTTAGAAGACCCAGCTTTGGAGGCAACCAGGGACGAGCAAATCAACGAAAAATTTCCAACAGAGTCCCTAGAAATGGTGGAATACAAGGAAGAACCATGGTACGCCGACTATGCTAACTACCTAGCTAGCGGTATAGTCGCTAAGGGTTGGCCACATCATCAAAGAAAAAAATTCTTTGCCAATGTGAAACATTATTTTTGGGAAGATCCATATCTTTTCAAAATGTGTGCCGACCAACTCATCTGACGATGCATACATGGTAGTGAAGCACGAAGAATTCTCCGCCATTGTCACGAAGGTCCATATGGAGGACATCATGGTGCCGCAAGTACCGCACAAAAGGTATTAGATTCAGGATTTTATTGGCCAACCATTTACAAAGATGCCCAAAGTCTTGTCAAGACTTGTGATGCGTGCCAAAGAACAGGTAATATTTCTTCCAAAAATGAAATGCCACAAAATGGCATTCTTGTTTGTGAAATTTTTTATGTGTGGGGACTCGACTTTATGGGACCTTTCCCACCGTCAAAAGGAAACAAATATATACTTGTGGCAGTAGACTACTTGTCTAAATGGGCCGAGGCCGAGGCACTTCCAACAAATGATGGAAGAGTCGTGGTAAGATTTCTGAAGAAATTATTCTCTCGTTTTGGCACACCTAAAGCATTAATTAATGATAGAGGTACCCATTTTTGTAACCATCAACTTGAAAAAAAATTTAACAAGATATGGGGTCTATCACCGGGTCTCAACAGCATATCACCCTCAAACAAACGGACAAGCTGAAGTGACTAATAGAGGTTTAAAACGAATACTCGAAAAACCGTAGGGTTAAATAAAAAGGAATGGGCAGATAAATTAGATGATGCTTTATGGGCTTTTCGAACTGCTTATAAAACAACAATAGGTACAACCCCATATAAGCTAGTCTATGGAAAAAGTTGTCACTTACCAGAAGAAATTGCACTCAAAGCCTACTGGGAAATTAAAAATGTAAACTTAGATTTAGAATTTGCTGGTAAAAATCGATTTTTTCAATTAAATGAATTAGACGAGCTTAGGAATTATGCATACTCAAACTCAGAAATTTACAAGGAAAGAATGAAAAACTTGCATGACAAACATATTAAACCTAATGAATTTCGAGTGGGAGATCAAGTTCTTTTGTTTAATTCACGACTTCGATTGTTTCCTGGTAAATTAAAGTCTAGGTGGTCAGGACCTTTTTCCATCACCCATATTTTCCCAAACGGTGCAGTAGAAATTAAATCTCGGAATGGACCTCCATTCAAAATCAATGGCCAACGGCTGAAACTCTATCAAGGGTTCATTGAGGATGAAGAGGAAGAGATCTCGCTTTAAACGGTCGAAGAATGAAAACATCAACATCATACCTGGTAAGTTACGAACGATTGGGACGACATCTAAATCGGTAAGTCTTCTAACCAAACTTTTTGGGAAACAAAGGGCACTCACACGAGCACTATAAAAAAAAACTTTGCTCGGCACGAGGCCGTGTCCGCTGGACACGGGGCCGTGTCCGCGCTACTGTCGGGATATATTCCCCTTTTCATAACAGTTACTTCATTCCACACGCCCCGTTTCCCCGAAAACGCTCTGGTTCCAGGCGATTTTCCGCAGATTTTCGACGTCTCCTATCATTCTAACAACATCAAGGTATGATTCTATCACTATCATTAGTTAGATTTAGCATTTGCATGTAGTTAAAACTTCAAAAATTTGGGGAAAAATCTAGGGTTCTTGAACTACACCCGGATCGAACCTCAAATTTTTGCTTTAATCTATTAGCATTTAGTTAGATTAGTGTTATAGGAAGTGAACCCACTTGTATTGTTCAAAGATTCGCCCGATTTCTCACAAGAACCCCAAACCCTTGTTTTTGAACCGAAAAAGATAAAATTGAATGGGTAAACGGGTTGTTTTGGGAAAACGGCGCTTGGGGTTTCATTTTCGGGGGAAACCACGCCTATTGGACAAAAAATTTTCAAGTTTTCGAAACCGGGTCGAAAAATGAAGGTTTTGAGTAATAGATGCCTGGACACTGTCCGCTGAACACGGGGTCGTGTCCAGCACGCTGTTTGCAGTTTTGGCCGAAAATTCTAATGTTTCGTGCTAACTTTTGGTGTATTCTTTCAGATGGCAAGGAAGTTCACAAGGTTTAACGCAAATGAGCTCGATGCTAGGGCTAGATACGAAGTACTTCAAACAAGACCGGAGGAATACCCAAGGCAAGCATGCACGAATTTGTTAGCATTGGTGAACCAACTCGACCGCTTCAACAACCTTGTCACAGGCCCACTAAGAGTCGCTTTAACAACTCGACTTCGTTCCGTCCACGAGTGCACTTTGGAATTCTATAGCACCTTCACGTTCAACTCATGGTGCGACCCATTTGACAATGATGGGGTAGCATTCCGGTGTGGTGGAACTAGGTATTCGATTTCTATGGCACAATTTGGGTCGATTGTCGGGATGTATGCGGAGGAAGATGCGGGTAACGAGGAAAATATTGGAGGGATGCGAGAGATAGATGAGAACGATCGCCAAGCCGCGTGGGCTCAGATTGGTGAAGGGCACTACAATCCGAGCAGCACTAAGAGCACTAAGTTGAGGGATCCGCTCTACCGATACATCCATAGGCTCCTCGGCTACTCTCTTAGCCAAAGGCATGATAGCGGTGGCGTTGTTGGGTTAAGAGATTTAGTTATCCTCCACTGCATCCATAACCGTAGACACCTCGATGTTCCGTTCCTCATGCTCCGTAACATGCATCTGAACCGGCTTGCTACTTCACCAACGCCTATCTTCTTTGGAGGATGGGTATACCGTCTCTTCAAGCACTTCACCAACATACCTAGGTCATTCGGAAGGAGCCCATGGTCGGGAAGGGTAGATATACACATTTGCCGCTCAATGGACCTAATTTATGAGGCTGAAGACGGGACGGTTAGCTTCCAAAGGATGCAAGGGCATTCATGGAACCTACAAGAGGCACTTGTCCTTCACGCTCCACAACATCATCAGTACCAGTACCAGCCCCATGGTGATCCAGGCCAGTCCTCCTCAGGAGGCGGTTTTCCTAACTTCCAAAGTTTACATGATTTATTGCAGGAAAACCTCATGTGCACCAGGAACACCTATAATATGGCAAGCAACACGTACAACCGGGTTGGAGCGATCGAGAGAAACATATCCGATATCCAAGATGATATTGGAAATATCCGGGAGTACATTGCGGGGCACGGTGGAGATGATGATGATGAGGACGAGGACATGGACTAGGCGGGAGGAGCGGAGGAAGAAGCGGTTGGTTGGTGATCTTACAGGTTAACCCCCTTTTATCTTGAATAATTTCGGGCCTGCGTGCCGTGTGCCGAACAATTTACTTTCCTTTAACTTTTTTTTTATTTTCTGCATTTGTTTTTCTTTCTAACTTTGTGATGGATGGGATGTTGAACATTGGTAATTTAGGATGTTTGCTATGTTTTGGCGTAGTGTTTATTGATAAAACAGGTACATACGAGGCTTAGAGCACTAAACCTTAGTGCTACTAAAGCCGGGACAGGAAAACCAAAACCAGAAACCTGTTTTTCAACCCTGCAGATTGTCTACACGGGGTCGTGTCCAGCCGACACGCCCCCGTGCCCACTACCCCAGACCTGCTGTTTGTCTAAATATGCAGACTTTTGCCAGACACGGGGTCGTGTCCAGCCGACACGCCCCCATGTCCACCTTCTGTAAGTTTTCGTTACTGGCACCTGAACACGGGGTCGTGTCCATCAGACACGGGGCCGTGTCCATGCGCCCAGTAACACAAATTTTTGCTTCTTCACACCTTTTTACACATTCAATCAACCTAAAAACTTATTTTTGGGACACATTGAGGACAATGTGTAATTTAAGTGTGGGGGGATGCTAAAACCTTGAATCTTGCAAGTCCTAATAACAAGCCTTACACAAAACTCTATTGGAACCGCTAATCACCCCAAATTTTTTTCAAAAATTTTCATTTTTTACTTGTCTAGGTTTAATTTGGGAATTTCAAAATTCTAAAAAAGGTTATACTTTTACAAATTTACAACCGATAGCGTCGTGATAAAAAGAACCAACATAAGAAAATTATGAAAAGGCATGACAAGCTTAGTTAAAATTTAATTATATATACTTGATCACATAAAAACCCATTCCCACAAAAGTGAGTTTTGAGCCTTTATTGAGCATACAAATACATATCTTTAAATTAAATGCTCATTTTTCGTTTCTTGTTTGAATAGCCGCTTGGTTCTTACAACTCTAGAACTTGCCACGACGATACACTCCCGGTCCTTACCAACTTAAACCCGAGTAAGTAAATGATGGAGGCATTAGGACTAACCCTTTTTATTTCTACACCATTATTTTTTTTTACCACCTACCCAAAATCTCCCTAGTTAACCCCTTTGAGCCTAAACCTTTTCATTTCTTAACCCAAACCAAACACCCTTTCACCCACCAAAACCTTTTTATTTTTAACCCTTTGTTTTAGTAACAAGCTCGGTTTTCGTTTGACTTTGAAAATATATATATATATATATATATATATATATATATATATATATATTATGTTTTGTTGATGAAGCAAAAGAAATAACCAAACAAGTTCATCAAAAATAACTTTATTTGAATAATAGCTTCATCAAAATAAAAATTGCAAAAATAAAAAGTCTTTCGAAGACCGACGCTTTTTACGCTTTTTCGCCCTTTTCTACTAAGCACTAACCACTAACCCAACCACCTACCTTTAACCCATGCCTAACCCTTCACCCAAAAGTCCTCTTGATATTTACAAAGGTATATAGTTAAAAAGGAGGAGGATTGATTGCTTGGCAAGCCTATGGTAGGAGTAAGTTCCATGCCGCTCTCGAGTGATTCACTAAAATACATCTTCGGCCGAGTGTTGAGTGATCCCCCGTGAGGTATGTGAACTTGTATATAAATAGAATTTTAAGGGAGCATGTTATGCCCTAATAAGTAATTTATCTTATGAAAAGTTTTAAATAAATCATGACGAATAGGATTGTAAATAAATAAAAATAAAACGTAATAAAGAATCTTGGAAATCCCGACACTCTATGACAAGCCCAAAAACCTTCTTTTCTACCAATTCCATTTGGGAGTGTAAAGCCACATTATAAAGAGTTTTGCTTGAGGACAAGCAAAGATTCAAGTGTGGGGGTATTTGATGTGTGCAAAATGCAACATATAAATTACATCAATTGTGGCATAAAACTAACCCTTTTTTAGTACTAATGTTGGAAAAAGTGTGTTTTTGTCTTCCTTTTGTATTTTCAGGATTAAATGAGCTCAAATTAACAAAAGAAGCAAAAAGGCAGCTAAATGTAACATAAATACAAGAAAAGGAATAAACGTGGCATGCCCGACCTCCCCAAAAGCATCTTCCCAAGCAAAACAAGAAAACAGGAGGCTGAACACGCCCCGTGCTCAGTGAGCACGGGGGCGTGCCCAAGTGTCAGCATAAAAGACAAAGTTGTAGAAGCTTCCATCGCCCACCACGGGGCCGTTCTCAGTGGACACGGGGTCATGGTCAACTATAAGATTCGCAGAATCCAGGCAAATCTTGATAGTACAGATATGCTTCTGCACACGGGGTCGTGCCCAGCGGACACGGGGCCGTGGTCAACTAATAAAAACAAGAACAATTAATGAAGACAGAGAAGGATGTGGTCACGGGGCCGTGCCCGAGCTTTTGTTCAGCCTATAAATAGGAGTGCTTGGCTCAAGCTCAAACCATCCCTTGGCACACCACCTCTCTCACACTTCACCCACCACCCACCACCACCATAATACCATCATCCACCACCATCATCCATTGTCCATCATAGAGTGTGTGAGTCATCTCGGGATCCAAGATTGATCGTAAGAGTTCTTGACAATCAAGGCCATGTTTGCCTAAGTCTCTTACATTACTTGGTGAAGACAAAGTGTCTAGTGTAATACTTTTTATTTTTAATCTTTTCGCACTTTTTAATTGGTTATGTATTAATGACTTTAATAACTAGTTTCTTATGTTGAAGGTGATTCTTCCTTATCATTTGTCCGTGGTGTCTTGGCATTATTTTACTGTCTATATAAAATAAAAGATTTTCACCATTCATATCTCAACGGTCTATATGGAGGTATGTTGGCTACCTGGTCGGGGGTTAAGGGAACGGTTTGGTAAGAGTCTTGCCATTGTTCAGTGTATAGATCCTGCAAAGGACCTGGGTCAAATTTAGTAGGACCTCCTTCAATACTTAACGGTATTGGATGGCGGGGGTCCAAACTCTTTGATCCCCTCATAAGTTAAACTACTATTAATACTTTAACCCGGCTACTTAGGACTGTATCCCTGCTGACTCAGACTACTTAGCCGAGGGTAACGTCACCTTCAAAAGAGGGGCCTACCACAATATGCATTAATAACTTAATTAATTATCTTTCAATAATCCGACCCTTTAGGATTCTATCCTTGCTGACTCAAACTACTGGGTTGAGGGTAACGTCACCTCCAAAAGAGGGGCCTACTACAATAACTAAGATAATCTCTTAAATAGTGCAAAAGTGCGGAAATAATCAAAGGTTACACTAAACACGAGTCGGAGCCAAGTGATTCATCTTGTCTATCTGTTTTTCTTTTATTTTTGTTTTTCAGCATTTTAGTTAGTTTTTATTTTCTTAGTTTAAAACATTTTTCTAAACTTTTGATTTGATTAGACGTTGAGGATAAACCGGTACTAAAAGCTCATGTGTCCATGGACGACCTCGGTATCTTACCAACACTATACTACGCTCTCGATGGGTGCACTTGCCCATATGTGTGTTTAGTGTTAGTAAATATCGTGTTTTATAAATTTAAAACTTGGCTAAAGAAAGTGTAAAAGGGCTTAAAATATACATAAACCTATATATACACCTAACGCACATCAGTAGGTGTCCCAGATGGTGGCATTTGTGGATCTGGATCACTATCCATATCCATATCCTGCGAGAATTGGTCCTCGGGGCCCAACGGGTTATATTCCGGTGGTGCATTAATGTAATCATTGGGTTAAATTGACCCGGTGAGTAAGAATGGTGGGAATGAGAATGATGGGATGAATGGTGAGAAGAGTGATGGAATAAATGTGAGTGCAGCAAATGTTGCGAGTGATGTGAGTGTTCGGGCTCGTCTGGTTGTAGTGGCCCGAATGAATGATGGTATGAAGGTGAAGTGCTAAGCGAAATAGAACGTCTCGCTGGCTCTAAAGAATGTCTCCAATCATCATTTGAATTGGAGCTGCTAAATGACGCTGAAGGTGTGCGTCGGTGTGAGGGTCCGGCGTGACTTGATGGTCCCCCCCTCATGGGACCTTTTCCTTTTCCCCTAACTCGTGGCGGAATTATTTAAAACCTGTCAAAAAAACAAGAAAACAACATATAAACGACAAAATGAAAGTTAAGAATAATCCTAGGTCATTTGCCTAGACTCGGAAGTCTAAGGAATGTGTTGTTGTGTCATTGAGATTAAACACAAAAGGCTAGTGTTTAATTCACTCAATGTTTGCTCTGATATCAACCTGTCACACCCCGATACTTCCACGTATTACCGGTGGGCCCGGTAGGGAGTATCGTGACGTAGTTGATATCATCATTGACAATTAAACACAATTATAGCACAGCGGAAGGCTTGGAAGTTTAAATACTATTACAACCCATAATGTCCAAAGTCCAAAACAAAAGAATATACAGGCGGATTGTAATAGAGATCCACAGGCAGATCATGAAACAAATACATAAAACAAAGTTTAACAGACTTCAGGCATCTAAGGATTTGCAAGATTCTCTTAATTGACACCAAGTAGCTCCAGCCTAATTTCGAGAGGTACCTGTCACTTAGTCTTTGGAAAATACGTCAGTTTTCACTGGTAAATACAATTAACCGGCTCATTTAAAAAGAATTTATGAAAATTGGTTTAGGCGCATATGGCACAAAATCATTTATAACTTGGGACAATTTTACTAAAATCTTGTATAAAGATTTACATGTTTGTCATACAATTGGGGCCGGTTTGGAAGCCAGTCGTGATTAACCGACTCACCACTTATAAAACCCACAAAAGAGTTATCCTCAACTTGTGGATAATTTAATATTTAGCATTTTGCATCTGTCAGGTGTATGCCTACACCCCGTGCATAGGACGTGGCCATTAATAACTTAAATGAGCCAAGGATATCTAGGACACGGTCGTTAATCCCCAATGTTTATGTTATCAAACAAAACAGATTAAAACGGGTTATGCGGATTTATTGAATCACAATCCGACTAAATAATCCCATACCTGACCAAGCGGTAATAATTTACCGTATCTCAAGCCCGTATAGGGAAAAGAAGTTAAAAGTATTTACCTGAGCTAGTTGTGCAAGGATGCTACTCAGCCGTATAATTCATAAGACCTTATGCAAATATCTTCTACCGAAGCTACTTAATCTGTAAAGAAGGTTTTATTAACCTATTAGGATACTAACGGGTCTTATTTAAGTCAAAGACTTAGGCCGATTAGTTTTAAGGATACTTTACGGTTCGAAACGCTAGATTAAGCGGAGACCGGAATGGAATGGAGTGTGATTTAGACCTAACAATTATGAATACTCATATAATAGAGGTAAACTAAACACATTTTGGATTTTGAAGTCTAGATGATAAGGTTAAACCCGTTTCGTCTAATTCATGCAAACTAGTTACATAAATCGAACCGAACGCGTATATGCATAACGGGTAACCGATGAACCATATACAAGTCCCATATTTTATTATGCTTAACATATGTTAAGACATCAGTAAGATGTTAACATATATGCCCAAAAACAATTTAAAACTGAATTAAGCCCCGTAAGGGCAATTTGGTCATTTTGAGATTTATAAAAAAGGTTTAAAAGTAAACTAATGTTCTGATAAAAAATATTCTATAAAATATTTATTTTATGATGTTATAACAGTAGGATATAATACATATGTGTGGTTTACCAATTATGGCCAAACTATGCCCTGAAAGGGCATTTTGGTCATTTCACATATGCTTTTAAGGTCATAATTGGAAGTCTGAGTTCATGACTTATACCTACTGTAAAAATATTAAAAATTATTTATAAATTCAGTAGGTAACAAGTCTTGGGTCTAAATATGGTTTTAAACCATACTATGCACCTAATTAGTGTAAAAGTCGATAATTGACGATATTTGCAAGGTTTATGTGATTCTGAGATTTGACCAGCCTTGGATGGTCAAAATATTTTACTTTTCATATTAGATCAGTAGGAAAAGGTTTTGGATGTTTATTATATATAAAACTCATTTTATTTGCAAAAAGGGCATTATCGTCAATTATAGAATTTATGCAAGAACTCAATGTTAAAGTCAATATCTAATCTGACCCGACATTCCAAAAATCCCTAAAAATGATATCATATCAGTAATTTAAAAGTTTTGGGTCAAAATTTATGTTTAAACATGATTTATGCATAAATGGTAAATTTAGACTTTATAAAAGCTACATTTACGATATTCTGCATAACATTAATTTGAGACCAGAAATAAATGTCAAAATAATTTAGACAAGTTTATAAATCAGTACTCAACTTATTTATATATGTCCATATATTCAAAAATCTTATTTTTAGACCATAAGGGCATATTGGTCAATATTAAGCATAATAACGGAAACATGCATAAAATTCAGAATTTCCAAATGACCATGTAATATAATCTCAAAGAGTTATACTACAACATTATATGGTCACTATGGAAGCTTAAAACATAAAGGAATTAAGCTTAATCGGGTCAGAACTGAAAGTCAAAGAAAAGTCAAGTTTTTGCGACTTTCGGTTACGAACCGAGCTTAGAGTTAGAATTGTCGGGTTGAACATGTTTAGACATGTTCTAATAATATTTACCAAGTTATTTAAGTGACAAAACATGATTCATTACTTCTACATTATCAGTTTTATTTGTTATTTGAAAATCTGACTAGTTTGACTTTTTGACTAGTTACTTTGACCCGACAACTAAGTAAACGTGATAATTAGGAGGTGCCCTTTTGAGGGATTAACACCAATCTAATTACGATCACGTAGCCATGTTCGCCTCGAACAATGGCTGGACCGTTTAGGTCTAAACCGAAAGTCAAAGCCGTTTTGCGGCAACTTTGACTTTCAGTCTTTAAACACATAAAAACCGAACTAGAGTGGCTAAGGTCACTTACAAAGGGTCCTAGCTCGAAATTTTAACTATGGAGGGCTTCCCTCTTGATCAGGAATCCCAGAGAATGCTCAAGAAAGCTCAAGCAAGTGAGAGAGATGAATGTTTGAAATGAGCAAGGAGAAAGGCAATATAATGCCTCTATTTATAGTGCATGGAACTCCCACAAGATCATCACAGGTGTTCTATGATGTTATCAGATGGCTCCAGGTATCCAAGGGGTTTTAAAAAACCATTTGAGAGTCCATAGGATTCAAGCTCAAGGTGTAAGAGGTTTGTGTGGAGGCCAAGGAGAAGAAACTTGCAGCTGGCAAAAGGAAGTCTGTCGAAATAGGGTCGTCGCCACGCGCGACAGCAACAGGGGGAGGGGGTCGCGCGACGCCACCACCCAAAACACCAGCACACAAGTTTTAAACTTGTCACTTTTAGTCCCTGAACCTTTTAATGCATATTATCTTTCATTTTAGGCACTTTTAACCCTTCTAGTTAGTTTGTATATTTTCTTAGGAGTATAACCAAACACCGTTAGGCCCGGTTTCGTTAAATGATCATCGAAAACACTAGTCTCTTCTCGTTGACGCTTTTAACCCTTCTTCTTGAAAGCTTGCGTAATTAACACATAACGATAACGAAACCTTGTGAATTTATTAACACATATTCTTGAGAGTATAATCGAACATTACAAAGCCTCGGATTCGTTAAAAGGTCACTCAGAGGTAAGAATTAACATGTTGACACGTTTAACCCCTTTGTCTTATAAACTTTCGATTTCTTTCACAAACGGCTTCTTACGTCCGACAATTTACTTGTTTAAGAATATGTTCATCGTGTGTGGTCAATCAGAGGCTCAAGTTTAGCATGTTGACGCTTTTAGTCCCTCCGCATACGTATTTTCATTGTTTGTCAACTTTAGTCCTTGTAATTCAATCTTTCACATGTTTAGGGTTTAGGACATGTATCTTCACATAACTGGACACGATTTTACGAGGTGTTACAGTATGTAACGATTGTATAACAAGTATTTATGAATTATGAATGACAGAAGTGTATAAAAGATCGAGTTTCCATTATGAAGCAAGTCTCGGATTGCAATGATTGAAATGAAAGACGAATACAAAGGAAATACAAGTTTCCATAAATAGAAATACAATCAAACTTGCTAAATAAGTAAAGTTATAAAAGCGAGGCGTTACATTAAAGGCTTCATTAAGAGGTAAACAAACAGCCTCTAAGTTCTACTAATTTGGTGGACATTTGGAAAAAATTGTTGTTTTTGTATTACGTTTAGGTAACTATATTTGTTTTTATTTTTTTTTTATTTTACAATTATTGTATATATATTTAAATGGTCTAACCTCGTAAGTATTTATGGAGGAGAACTTATTACATAATATACTTTTAGATATATGTAAACGGTTACGTAGCACGTACATGATTGCATATTGTAATCAACTAATTTAGTTGATTGCATATTTGTAATCAACTAATTTACTAATTTACACATGCAAATCACATTGACTATCAGTTTTGCTATTCTTCTCAATTCCTTTTTCTTCAATTTCTTTGGGATTCTACTAAAAAAGATTCCAATCAGTGGTTATTTATTAAAGGTTTTTTTTTTTTTACGTATTTTCATCTTCTAAGCTGGCTAATTACGTAATTTATCAGGCAATGAAATCAATTACATATTTTCTCTCTTTAACCTATGTATATTACATATTTTCTTTTTTCATTAAAATTACTCTTAGAATGACTACTTTACCCTTAGTGAACTATTAAATGAATATTTACATATTTTCTCATTCTAATATCATCAATCAATTACATATTTCCCCAAATCATGTAGTATTTTCCAAATTCTTCTACTTCTAGTTGCTACTCTTAAAGTATTTATTTTAAATTTTTTTAAAATACGTTATAACCTTTTTAATTATAACCAGATGCAACACCAGTCGCGTTGCGGCCGGGTCAACACGGAAGGTTCACATTCACACATCCACTATCATGGGTTCATATACCTAAGTGTGATGCATGTGCAAGGAAGTGAAAATTCACTTTCTTCGAGTATTGCCAAAAGATTTGAAAATTTATGTAAAGTACGTAGCTTTATTACAAGATATATGAATGTGAACTTGCCGTGTTGACCCGGCCGCAACGCTGCTGGTGTTGTATCTGGTTATAATTAAAATGGTTATAACGTATTTTATAAAAATTAAAAATAAATGCTTTAAGAGTAGCAACGAAAAGTAGAAAAATTAGGAAAATGCTACATGAATTGGGGACATATGTAATTGATTGATAATATTAGAATCAGGAAATATGTAAATATTCATTTAATAGTTCATTAAGGGTAAAATAGTAATTCTAAGAGTAATTTTAATGAAAAGGGAAAATATGTAATATACATAGGCTATGGAGGGGAAATATATAATTGTTTTTATTATTTGGGGAATTACGTAATAAATCAGCTTAAGAGGGTGAAATATGTAAAAACCCCTTTTATTAAAACTTATAATGGTATTGTTATTTGTGTAAATGATTACATAATAATCGACTTTATGTATATGATTACTTAATAACATACATGCATGGGTATAGATTATAAGAAAATTATTTTAAATGAGAAATAAAAAAACTAACTAAGAAGGCCTAAAAAATATACTAATTTTTTTTAATTTTATTTTAATAAAGATTGCTATATTTTATATATAAAAAGATACTTTTTTTCAAAAAAAAAAAAAGATGTACTATACATGTGCATTAATACGAAAAAGTTTAAACCACCTAACTCACATCCACCGACACCTCCCAAAAACCTAAACCGCCCACCCCACCCCCTAAAAGCCTAAATCCACCCTCCCCCCCCCCCCCCCCCCAAAAAAAAAATCTAAAATTAGACCCTAAACGTAAACCCCCAAACACCTAAACCCTCACCCGCACCCTCAAAAAAACCTAACCCCTCCCATTTTATCATTAATTAAATCCATTCATAAACCCACACGTCCTTTTCTATTATTAAAAATGTCACTAAATGAGTCTAGATAAAAATAGCACACGAGGTTTGAAGTTTGGTGAATGTACGTTAAAAGGATAGCCTTCATGGTTTGAATTTTGTGTTCTGATGGAGTAAAAGGTGAAAAAAAAAAAGTTATGTCACATAGAAACCATGTGTGCATTGTTGTTGCACACTATACATTTCACATGTCACCAAAGTTTGTTGTGTGAATGTGAAATTGAAATATAGTGGATGAGTAACAAAAACTGAAAAAAAATTGTGAGTTGGAGCTAATTGATTGGTTGGTATATAAATTATATATATATATACACACACAATTAGCAACTTAAGGTTGCTTTTAACGCTTTTACAAATGTCGTTTCAAATATCCCGCTTCCTGCCCACGATCGTGTCCCTTCGTTGGCAGAAAAGTGGACGATTCACTCAATACCCGCCGTACGCAAACATCACCAGATAACAACACTTAACATTGAGTATGGTTAGGGAGTTGGCTCGGTGGTCGCGATGCTTGATGTTTCTGTCATCACCAAATAACAACACTTAACTTAGACTATTAGTTTTTTGAGAAAATAACAAGTTTTGTCCTTTATGTTTACACCACTTTGTAGACGGTGTCCTTTCGCGCAAAAATTTGCAAGTTTTATGTTTTATGTTTCAAAATCTTGCACGTTATATCCTTTAAGCCAAACCTAGTTAGATTTCTATGTTAAATCATATTAGACAAGGGTAATACGGTCTTTTTACTCAATTATTTAATATTATTTAAAAAATAAAAAAACAATTTAAATTTCTCTCTCTACCACTCTCTCTAACTCAACTTCACCCACCACGACTACCACCATCAACTGATCACCACCACCACAATCTTCACCGCCACCAACCACCCCACCTCAGCCTTCACCGCCACCATTCCCACCTACCAACCACCACTAATTCCACTGCACCACCCCAACCCCGCTGCACCCACCGTTACCACCACCCCCACCCCCACCCCCACCGTCACCACCACACCAATTCCACCAAACACTTACATTTTCTCTCCACCGTCGGACATGCTTATGCTTGTTTCCAACATAATCGAACCCAACAAATATTTTTTAATGACTTATCACACTCGTATTCTTATTCTTATTATTCCTTCCTTCACACACTTCCCATGTGTTCTACCACCGGAGACCTTTTTCACTCGCCGAAAACTTCTCATTACCAGCGTTTGCATGACACTCTAATAATCCTAACTAACAACTGCAACTTTCTCTATTCATTCATGGAAATTTTGTACAATATTCAACAAAGCTCGAGGTGATTCTATAGTTACATTCATTTACTGAAATCCGGTGCAATTTTTAATGATTTACCTGTGGTAGAAGGCAAGGGAAGTGTGTGAAGGTTGGTGGTGGGAGGTTGTGGTGGCGGATGAAGGGTAACGGTGAGAGGTTACGGTAGTGGGTGTTGGTGGTAGGAGGTGGAGCTGGTGGTGAAAGCTGGTAGTAGTGGGTGGAGAGAGAGAGAGAGAGAAAGAGAGAGGTGGGACAGGAGAATGTGTGATATAGAGAGAGAGAACGAATTCAATAAGGGCATTAAGGTTTTTAGGAAAACGTGGGATCAAAACGTTGACACACAACATGCACATTTGATCAATAAACCAATGGTCTAGATCAAAACAAACACTATTCATAACTTTGTAATGTAATTTTAATAGATCTATACTACATATAATAAAAGAAACTATTTGAGGGACACTTGTCATCATATTAAGCCATTTCTTATTGATAATTATTGTTTTAGTTTAATCTCTTCTAATTATCATAGATAACCCTCATACTAAATATTATTTAGTTTAATATCTTATGGATAATTATTATTTAGTTTAATTTGTTTTAATTAATTGCAGATAACTCTTCTACTAAATATTATTAATTTAAGATATTTTTAAATAACCAAATTATTTATCAATAAAACCAAACTCTGTATTAATATATTACTTATTTTTATTTTTATTATTAAAAAAATATTATATCGATTTTATTACATAATTTTTAACAAATTGTATATTTATTTTCATTATTAAAAAAATATTATATCGATTTTATTACATAATTTTTAACAGATTGTATATAACTTTCAATATTACTTTATATATAAAATTAGATTTATTATAGGTTTTTTAAATATAATTTATATTTTATCACTCAAATGGCTGCTTATTAGCTTCTTGAATAACATTTTTGACAACTATATCTTCTTTTCAATAATCATCTTCGTAATCACCATATCTATCGCGTACCGAGTATATCCATTAGTTTGTTTAAATATATTTTTCTTTATTTGATATATAAATCATATTTATTCAAGCCGTGTAATACAGGAGCATTTTTTAAGATATAACTTTTTTTATTATTTGGTAAACAATATTACATTTATTCAACCCGTGTAATACACGTGGTTTTAAAGATATAACTTTTTTATTATTTGATATATAAAATTACATTTATTCAACCCGTACAATATGGTTCTTATAGATATAACTTTTTATTACTTAATATTTAAAAATGATATTTATTCAACCCGTGTAATAAAGGAGGTTTTTAAAGATATATTATTTTATTATTTAAATTATAAAATTTATTTATTTAACCCGTGTAATATACGGGGTTATAACCTAGTACTATAATATAATATAACATAATATAATTTTTCCACCTTTATATTATTAACCATTATCTATTATCTATCTATTAAAAATAGAAACTTAGGAATAGTAGCCGGTTGCTGCCTGGCACCCATTATATATACACTTAAAAGGCTATGTCGGTGGGCTAATCCGACATAGCCAAGTGTCTACTTCTGGTTGGTGAAAAGAATTTTTTGCTTTTAACCCTTAACTTTTTTAATTTACGTGTTTAGTCCTTCTATTATAACTATCATAATATACATGTTTAGTCCCTCTACTTAATAAACTTTATTCCTCATTAGTTAACTTTGCTAATATACATGTTTAGTCCCTCTACTTTAACTTTGCTGTCCTTCTACTCTAGCTTTCCTAATATACATATTTAGTCACTCAACTTAATAAATTTGATACACCATTAGTTTACTTTGCTTATATACATGTTTACGTCATTTACTTTAACTTTGTTGATATACATATTTAAGAGTTAAATGCTTGGTTGGTCCCTGTGTTTTGCAAATGTTGCAGACTTGGTCCCAGTGGTTTAATAATTACACACTTGGTCCCAGTGGTTATAAAATTGTAACACGGGTGAGCCCAATGGTTGCGTTTTCATAACATGAATGGTCCTTACCAGCTAACATAGTTAAATACTCCAGTTAAGTCCATGTCAAATTACCAAACTACCCTTAGTTATACATTACTAAAGAAAACTAAATTATATATTTAACATTTGTGGGTCCCACCCAATTCTTCTTCAACCTCTGATCTCCACCATCACTACCACCCACTGCAACCCAACCCCATTTAACATTTTGAAAACGAAGATTAAATTCCGTTTGGATTTTGATTTTAATTCGTTTTGTTTATGTGGGTTTCAAATTAAGGGGTCTTTTTATGCTTCTGCAAAACTGAAGCTTTTATTATGTACGTTTTTTCCCACATTTAATTCTCACTTTTGTCTGGTCTTTGACTTTCCCAAGCAAACCCCATTTCTGTGTTGAATCTTTTGGTGTGTGTGTTTGATTGAGAGAATGGTAGTTGAGTTTGGGGATAATCAATACTCCACCATTATAATCTCTCCCTGGTCTTTGACTTTCCCAAGGACACCGGCGTCGATGCCGGCGGTTAACCGACGACCACACCCACCCCACCTTCTTCCACCTCGCACCACCCTTACACGCACACGTATGGTCTCGAAAGAGAGAGAAAGTGACGAAGGGGAGAGAGAAAGTGACGAAGGGGAGAGAGAAATCGGGAAGAGAGAGAGAGCGGCGGAGATAGGCGATGGCACCGCCGCTACGGCGGCGGTGATGGTGGTCGATGATAATGATGAAGACGACGGTCGTGAAACCAGGTTCTCTGCGTCTCAACTGTTTCTTTTCTTTTAGAAATGATGACGATGTGTCGATGATGATGATGATGACGACGATGTGATTATGTCAATGATGGTGATGACCGACAAGGCGGTGGTGGTGTGACAGACAAGGATGTGTTTTGACTTTTGAGGAGGGAGGTGCTCTGATTTTGGAGCAGGATGTTGAAGAAGATGAATAGTTCTTCTTTATATATATTTTTTATTTCTTTTAATTGTTTAAGGGTAATATAGTCATTTTACACATAGTTAACAGGGAAATTTAACAGAGGTTAGGTCAGGGGACCAACCGAGTTCATTTTTAACAACTTTTGGGACCACGTGTGTAATTAGTAAACCACTAGGACCAAGTATGAAATTTTTGCAAACCACAGGGACCAACCAAGCATTTAACTCCATATTTAACTACTCTACTTTACTTTTATTTAGTTAAGTATTTCGCCTTTTAGAGTTTTTTTCTCTCCCTAATTTGATGAATCAAAGCCAATCAAACTGAATAATATTGTTTCCGCTATTGGTATTATCAGAACCAATATTTTTTCTTTTAGTATTTCGTTTGTTAGTGTTTTTTATACATACGTGGACGTTTTAATAATCCTTTTCCTATGATTTTATGTTATCTCTTTCGGTTGCTATACCGAGTGTCGGTACTATATTGATAATCAAACTCCCGCCGTAACGCGCGGGGTAAAATTTCTAGTTGATACATAAAACTTAATTAAAATAACAATACAAGTTAACTAAATAATAAATGAAAGTTGCCCATGACATTATAGCAAGTCTAGTTGCATCTTAGGAGTGAGATAAGACTTTTGGACTATTAGGTCTTGGGTTCAATTTTACAAGAGGGTTTTTCCTAGATTTATTGGGTTTTCTCCTGATTTGGTTGGTGTATAGACATTATGCTTAGTGGAGATGAATATAATCGAGTGCTGCCACCGGTGATACGATGATACTCAAGTGATTCGCCAATGATCCAAATTTGTCGTTAAAAAAATAAAAAAAATAAATGAAAGCCTATCTCCAAGTTGCAGGGATGCGTTTCGATGAAATGTCAAGATCAACCGCCATTGTTAAATTAATTTATTAAAAAGACAAACATTTATGATTTATATTTTAGAGTAAACTGCAATTTTACCCTCTGAGGTTAGGGGTCATTGGCACCCTTACCCCCCCTAAGGAAATAATTGCAATTTTACCCCCCACTGTTCACTGTTATGTCGCAATTCTACCCCCCGGCTTCAATTTTGTTGACTGGTCTGTTGACTTGGGGGTGAAATGACTATTTTATCCTTTTATTTTACCCCCCAACGTTTGCTGTCATGTCGCATCTTTACCCCTGGAATCAAATATGTTGGCTGATTTGTTGACTTGGGGTAAATTACTAAAATACCCTTTCTTATAACCCCCTATAATTTGTGTTTAGAAGCAAAATTACCCCCTGCAACTTCCAAAACCTTTCCCGCCACCATCCATATTCGATTCAACCACCCATATAAACCCCCTGGCTTCAAATATGTTGACTGATTCAATTCAAATTCATTTAAAGGTTGTAACAGAATTCTTACTTTGAACCAACCAAAGCATTTGGAATGCAAAAAATTGAATTCATGGTTGGAATGCAAGGTTGTAACAATTTAATATGCAAGGTCTTACTTTCATTTAAATATTCGATTGCAATTTTGGAATGCAAATGCATCAGAACCTCTGGAAATGCAAATGCATCAGAACCATTGCTATATCAGAGCCATTACTTTCAGCCACAGCTTAAAACCATTGCTAAAAGCATTTGCATTATATCACAGCTTAAAAGCATTTTGGAATGCAAATGCATCAGAACTATTGCTAAATCAGTAGCACTAAAACTGGCATGTTAAAGGCCTTCTGTAATGCAAATGCAAATGCAAATGCATCAGCCACAACTTAAAACCATTGATAAAGGCCTCAATTGCATCAGAAACAGGCATGTTACTCGATTGCAATTTTGGAATGCAAATGCATCAGAACCTCTGCATCAGAACCTCTGCATCAGAAGCATTTGGATGCATTTGCATTTGCATTACACACAGCAGTAACTTAACAGCAGAGTAACCAAACAGCAGCACCTTAACAGTCAATATGTTCTGTTCTATGATCAAACCAAACAGCAGCAACTTAACAGTCAAATATAACCACCATTAACCCACATTAACCCACATTAACAGTCAATGTGTTCTATGATCAAACATAACCTGTTCTATGATCAAACATAACCTGTTCTATGATCAAGCAAAAGATCCTACACATTAACCCGAAAGATCCTAGAAGATTAGAGTTTAAGTATCCTACACTACATATTAACCCAAAAGATCCTAGAAGATTAGAGTTTAAGTATCCTACACAACCATTTCCTGCTGAGGGGGAAACTGGAAATGCAGGAACGGGCGGCCTCGCATCTTGACAACCAACGAGACCACAATCGATCGTAGTGAAACATGAATCCTCATGTCCACTGCAAATACACAAACATCCATTACTAGTTGTTTGATTTTACCCCACAATCAAAATAGTTGTTTGATTATACCTGAAAACTGCGAGAAAAGGGAGGATCTCTAGACCACAGCTGGATCGACGGTGGCCGGTGGTGTGGTCGCCGGCCCTGGCTCAGCCGGTGGAGTGGATGCATCATGGCATTCTGTTCAGTCATCCTTTGCTCGTGTGGTGAAGAAGAAGGAGTGGTGAAGAAGATGGAGTGGTGAAGAAGTTGGAGTGGAGGTCACCGGAGGGAATGGAGGTCGCCGGTGAAGAGAGGTCACCGGTGAAGAAGCCGGAGGGAAGGTGAAGTCGCCGGAAGTGAAGAAGAGGAAACTTAGGGGGTAAGGTTGTGATATAAGGTTGAGTTTAGGGGTTATTTTAATATATAAGGTACAATGAAGTTGAAATAACTTTTATACCCTTTGACCCTCCCATGTTTATGTTGACCGGTCAACAAAATTGAAGCCGGGGGGTAGAATTGCGACATAACAGTGAACAGTGGGGGGTAAAATTGCAATTATTTCCTTAGGGGGGGTAAGGGTGCCAATGACCCCTAACCTCAGGGGGTAAAATTGCAGTTTACTCTATATTTTATTTTCCTTGTAACACAGGATTACAGTCTTAAATCATAAAATCTATAGAATTCCTAGGTCTTGAGTCTCTCATAAAAATCAGGAGTCAATGAATGTTTATGGTATTTAGTTAAGTTGTTTTTATATTTTAGGCCATTTTCCTTACAATATATATATTGATTAGAATTCCATAAGAATTCCAATTGAAATCTAAAAATACCTAGAAATTCAGCAAACTGTTGTGAAACAACGACCTAATAGCAACAACATATAAAGTATATATAAACATATGAACTAGGATTATAGAGATTATGGAGACAAAGAGAAAATGGAGAATGTAAGAAACTTATTCTTATTGATATATGTATGAAATACAAAAGCCACTATTTATAGAGCTATCATTCAATACAACTTAAATGCCAATGGGAGTTAGGCATGTGGATAGTCATATCATAAAATATATTTATAACAATACTATTTTTTATAGAAAATTAGGTGATTTATAATTTAATTTAAGAGATGATGATTTTAAAATTGCAATACGAGATCATAGACATATTATATCTCTTACTTATTGGCTTTATAGTTTATATTGTTTAGATAATATGTTATGTATGCATGATCGTATTTCATAATAACGTTTGATGGAGATGAATTTGTAGTATACAATAGTTGACAGATTATTATACTATAAAAAAGTCTGTTTAGTATTTAATATGTTCATGTACATTCACTTCTGATGTGTAATACTTGTATTTGACATATAAATTTTAATGTGATTGTTCATAACAATTTAACTAGAAATACAATACGATAAGTGTATGTTTATAGTGTTCTTATTTGATATATAAGAATAAGAAATTTGATGTTTTATATGACATTACATGACATGTTATCATATAATTTTTAATCTGTCATATAATTTTTAATCTGTTTGATGACAAATTATAGCTATATTTTAGTAGTAAAAAAATCATATATTGATTTACTCATCTTTCTTTATAAATGTTATCTTACTATTAATCAAGATGTATGATTTTATTGTAGCTTTCATCATATATCAACTTTGTCCTTTATGGAACACCACTAATTTGAAAGCTAACGCACACGATGTCGATAAATTAGAGCATAACCTATAATAATAGGCTTATCATTATTGTAATTTATTGCGTCTGTTATATGCTTTATTTTATTTAGATGATATGTTAAAAAATTTATATATTTCTTACAGGTGATGAAAACGGGTTACAAAATTTAATCATAACTCGCTCGCTTTATTGGTGACACGATTGAACTAGGGATGGCAATCAAACCCGAACCCGCTGGGTAAACCCGAAACCCGACACATTTGGGATGGGTTTGGGGTCGGTTAATCGGGTTTGGGATGGGTTTGGGATGGGTTTGGGAATAGTTTTTATTTTTTTCGCGGGTTTGGGACAAGTTTGGGATTTAGTGATATACCCGTTTGCCCGACCCAATTACCCGATAAAGTGTACCCGTTTACCCGATTGTATACCCGATATAATTTCTTTTATATTATTAAATATGTATATATATGATACTTCCATTTTTTACACATATAGGTATTCTATTCCGTATACATTGTAGTTATTTGATATATATTTTTATAATGACAATACAAAATGTAACCAGTTAGTAGTTACCCGATAAATACCCAATGGGTTTTGAGATGAGTATACCCAACGAGTAATCTTTTTAAATTAACGAGTTTACCCGAAACCCGCGGGTATACCCGATACCCGATGGGTATTTACCTGCTAGAAACCCGACGGGTTTTGGGACGGGTTTGGGACAAGCTTATCTAACCGGGTTTGGGTTTGGGATTACCTAAACCCGTCTCAAACCCGACCCATTGCCATCCCTAGATTGAACAACTAAACCCAAGTTATGGTTTATTATCAATATCATGAAAAGTATAAATACGCTTAAATTTGACATCCAAAGTGTCATACTCCCTGTATCTCATTATCAAAGGTCGTAAAATGTTAGACCGGTAATATTATGTGACTCGGACATATAATTACTTCTCAATTGATGTTATGTGAAGAGAAGTTTATCTGTAAAACCCGTTTGGATCTTTCAATGATATCAGTCTAGAACTTGTGAGAGTGCGGAATCCAATCACAAGTTGATTCAAGAATAAATAAACAATAACCAAAACAATATAGATCAAAACAAACCAAAAACTTGCATTCAACGATTCACGATGACTGATACGAAGTTTCCCAATGCTAGTTTCGGCTGGCCTCTTGTTCTCGACAACTGATCAACCTCAACTATGAAGTTGAGGTTTGCTTAAATACATAACATATGGGTTGAAACCCTTAGGCCCATTCGAAACCAACTACCTAACCCAATTAACATATATCGACCCAAAACATTAATACACAAAACATACTAATCAACTCCTATACTTCGTACCCCTCCATGTATAAACCTTCAGGTTCCAACAATCTCCCCCTAGGTTTATGCATGGAGGTTCTTGAGACTTCAACGATCACTAGCATCACCTAAACTATCCTTAAGCCCACCAAATCCTTTTGTGCGAATGTGAATGGCTAAAGCAACAGCAGCAGTCCATCCGTTTGCTATTTCTTCATATTTTTCAGTAGCTCTAATTTGATTACGAGCTAGCACTTCCAAATCTTCATAAGCAAGATTCAGCAAATCAACTTGATCCACCAAACGGAAATTTACATCACCATCACACACAATCACTGCTTGCCCTAGATGCTCATCATAAGCCCAAAAATGCAAGGTCTTCAGAGCACCTTTTGGAATCTTCTTGACCAAAGGAATAGCCTTTTCCTTATCAGTTGCTGGCCAGTGCATGATCTTCATTCGCTTGTTGGTGTATGGATCTCTAATGCCTTTAGCTGGCTTAACAATAGATTCTGCAGTGTGCATCGAAGGAAAATTACGAGCAACTTCCCTCTGCAGTCTCTCGAAGAACAAAAATCCATGACCTCCAGGCTGATCATCCACATAAGGTGACTTTGACAAGTTTATCAAATCAACCTTTGTGAATGTTTGAAACTGAGCGGGATCTTTTTACCATTCAACAGGACCAACTTTTCTCTTAATCCACCACCTTCGTCTGTCATGATCAAAACCCCAGCTGACTACACCAGAACGATTACCAACTTTATCATAGAGTGTTTCACCTACATCCATCAGATGATGAGTAGCGTTAGCATCTTCATCGTCTGGATTAAGATTCTTGTTTTTCAGGATCACAAACTCTCTTTTCTTCTTAATTCTTTCAGCTTTTTCTTTGTCTGCAACTGGATCAGTAACTCTTTTGAAGTATTGTTCCATAGCAGCATTTCTCTCAGCATGATCCTTATCAAAAGCTTTTCTTCTATTTTCTACATCAGTTGGATCATAAAAATATTGGCCAAACTTTTTCTCCAACTTTCCATGTAAATCATAAACCATATTAAACAACAAACTAACGTCGCCTTGAAGTTGATCAATTTGTTGATTCTTTTGTACTATGGTATCTTCAAGCTGAATAATCTTGGCATATTTGTGGATCGAATCTTGCTCAAGCACAATTAGTCGTTTCTTCATTTCCCTCATACTGATAAACTCATCATCATCACTTGAATCATCATCAAACAGCATCCTCAATGGCTCCTCAGGCTTCTTTGTGACAACCCTCAAAATTACATGTATTCCGTATGATTTATTTATGTTAATTAAAGTGCTTGATGACTGTGCTGAACTACTTAACTGCTTTCTGATTACTGTGTCATACTTACATGTGCTTGTTAGCATACTAGTCTTGTGTAGAAAATTTGACTAAATAATCCTGTATGCTTTCCCAAGTGTTGGGAATTAAAAGTGTTGCAAAAAGAAACATAAAAGACACTAAATGGAATAACTTAGCACTTTAACGGAACGGTATCTAACCGAACAACCGGACATTACCCGGAACACTAAAATATTGCAAGAAATATTGTTTCACTTTTTCTGAGCTAGTTATGGTCCCCGAGCACTGTAACACCTTACATAATACCCGGTACACACTAAACACTAGACATAACATTAAACTCCCACTAATTAACTTATTTACCCACAAATTTACAAATAACCCCCCCCCCCTCCCCCTTTGCAAGATCACGGTTCATAGGGGCCACACAAATCAAATTTTTGTTAAATCTTCCAAAATCCCAATGTGACTTTCCTTGGATTTGTTGAGATATGGATGGGATGTTGCTTGTACTTCCACTAACACAATAACCATTGGACATTAGAAGTTGAATGATGTGTGCAAAATGCAACATATAAATTACATCAATTGTGGTATAAAACTAACCCTTTTTTAGTACTAATGTTGGAAAAAGTGTGTTTTTGTCTTCCTTTTGTATTTTCAGGATTAAATGAGCTCAAATTAACAAAAGAAGCAAAAAGGCAACTAAATCTAACATAAATAGAAGAAAAGAAAGAAACGTGGCATGCCCGACCTCCTCGAAAGCATCTTCCCAAGCAAAACAAGAGAACAGAAGGCTGAACACGCCCCGTGTTCAGTGAACACGGGGGCGTGCCCAAGTGTCAGCATAAAAGACAAAGTTGTAGAAGCTTCCATCGCCCACCATGGGGCTGTGCTCAGCGGACATGGGGCCGTGGTCAACTATAAGATTCGCAGAATCCAGGCAAATCTTGATAGTACAAATATGCTTCTGCACACGGGGTCGTGCCCATCGGACACGGGGCCATGGTCAACTAATAAACACAAGAGCAATTAATGGAGACAGAGAAGAGGATGGACACGGGGCCGTGCCCACTGGACACGGGGCCGTGCCCGAGCTTCTGTTCAACCTATAAATAGGAGTGCTTGGCTCAAGCTCAAACCATCCCTTGGCACACCACCTCTCTCACACTTCACCCACCACCCACCACCACCATAACACCATCATCCACCACCATCATCCATTGTCCATCATAGAGTGTGTGAGTCGTCTCGGGATCCAAGATTGATCGTAAGAGTTCTTGACAATCAAGGCCATGTTTGCCTAAGTCTCTTACGTCACTTGGTTAAGACAAAGTGTCTAGTGTAATACTTTTTATTTTTAATCTTTTCGCCCTTTTTAATTGGTTATGTATTAATGACTTTAATAACTAGTTTCTTATGTTGAAGGTGATTCTTCCTTATCGTTTGTCCGTGGTGTCTTGGCATTATTTTACTGTCTATATAAAATAAAAGATTTTCACCATTCATATCTCCACGGTCTATATGGAGGTATGTTGGCTACCTGGTCGGGGTTAAGGGAACGGTTTGGTAAGAGTCTTGCCATTGTTCAGTGTATAGATCCTGCAAAGGACTTGGGTCAAATTTAGTAGGACCTCCATCAATACTTAACGGTATTGGATGGCGGGGGTCCAAACTCTTTGATCCCCTCATAACTTAAACTACTATTAAAACTTTAACCCGGCTACTTAGGACTGTATCCCTGCTGACTCAGACTACTTAGCCGAGGGTAACGTCACCTTCAAAAGAGGGGCCTACCACATTATGCATTAATAACTTAATTAATTATCTTTCAATAATCCGACCCTTTAGGATTGTATCCTTGCTGACTCAAACTACTGGGTTGAGGGTAACGTCACCTCCAAAAGAGGGGCCTACTACAATAACTAAGATAATCTCTTAAATAGTGCAAAAGTGCGGAAATAATCAAAGGTTACACTAAACACGAGTCGGAGCCAAGTGATTCATCTTGTCTATCTGTTTTTCTTTTATTTTTCAGCATTTTAGTTAGTTTTTATTTTCTTAGTTTAAAACCTTTTTCTAAATTTTTGATTTGATTAGACGTTGAGGATAAACAAGTACTAAAAGCTCTTGTGTCCTTGGACGACCTCGGTATCTTACCAACACTATACTACGCTCACGATGGGTGCACTTGCCCATATGTGTGTTTAGTGTTAGTAAATATCGTGTTTTATAAATTTAAAACTTGGCTAAAAAGTGTTAAAAAGGGCTTAACATATACATTAAAAACTAATAACACTCACGCACATCAAGTTTTTGGCGCCGTTGCCGGGGACACAAGGATTTTAAGAAAGTTAGGAATCAGCGGCCTAATCGTTTTTCTTATTTTTCTATTTTTTTTAGATTTTTCTTAGGTTTTCAGCTTCTGCAGAACTCAGCACGGGTCGTGCCCGCTGAACACGCCCCGTGCCCAATCATTGGAACTGGCAATCCTGTTTTAAGTCAGACAGTAAGCTGAACACGGGGCCGTGCCCACTCAACACGCCCCCGTTCCCCAGATTCAGTTACTGAAAACAGAACCGTAAGATCCCGACGGTTGGTAATTTCTGACACAAACATGAGTGATACTGATACTTTTTACTTTCGGCACTCTTATGGTACGTGGTGTCGAATATGTGGTGGTTCCCATAAAGAATTAGAATGTTATTTTCTAAATTATACGCCCCACTATATAGACCCATCGTTTCCTTGTATCCTTAAGAGGGGCGAAAGTAAAAATAATCCCTATCTCTCCATCGAATGCTCCCAACCAGATTTTCTAGGAGAAATGCTTCTTGATGAACTATTTCAATTAGAAGATCTAATTCTTAATTGGTTAAAAGAACTTAGGATAGATTTCAATAATTTATCTCAAGATGATAACCAAGAAGAAGTGTTGGAATTGCATTCAAACAACTTCGTTGTTCCAGACGATACTTCTAACTCTAGCGAGGACTTTAGCGATAGTCGTCCCTGTGTCGATTGTGCCGTGAAGGACTCCCCATCGACTTCGTTCGATGCATACATAGACCTGAGCGATTCGGCATACACCTTCTTTAACGAGAGCCCGGGAAAGGGTTGGACTTGTCCACCTACATATAAAATAGGAATCACCCTCACCGACAACCTCTTGCATTCTCGTCTTAATCTAGAACAATTAAGGTATCTTAGGCACTTTGGGGTTGTTCCATCCAGTAAGGAACCGCCCGATCCGGAAAAAGTTCCTTAAAAATAGACAAAACTTCATAAACAGCCTTTCGACACGGGGCCGTGCCCAGGTCAACATGCCCCCATGTCCACCAAAAGATTCCCTTCTGACTTTTGTCAGAATACGGACAAAACGTGTCAGGATCTTGCCTGCACACGGGGCCGTGTCCAGCCGACACGGGGCCGTGTCCAGCCTGCTGTCGTTTTCTATAAATGCAGCCAAGAATCCTGCACATTTGGACCATCCAGGGACAGAGATTTGAAAGGATTTTCTAACTTACCATCCTAGGTATGTTCTAAAAGAAGGTTCTAACAAACATCTTGTCCTTACCTCTTTTATCCATTGCCTTCTTCTTCATCTTTCTTGCAACAACACCTCCATTGAAGCTTAATTCCAAGCTTTATTGTGATGATTGTTCAACTTTTGTTCAAGGAATCTTGTTAAAAATAAGTTACACAACATTGTTTTAAGTTATTTCTGTTCAAAAATGCTTCATAAGTTGAGAAAATAATTTGAAACTCCAAGATTCCTTGTTCTAAAAAACTGCAGAAAGGTGAACATGGGGCCGTGTTCATTGAGCACGGGGCCGTGTTCGTAGTACTGTTTCATTAAAATGAACTAGTTTTGGTTTGTTTTCGTAGAATGTCTAGTCAAAACAGTGGAACCTCTTCTGCGCACTCCAGAAACAGTCGAAGGGAGATAAGGTCATCAATCGAAGCGACTCTCGTACGTTACGTGATGGCATTACGTGAAGCTCTTGACGAGATGACTTCGGTAGAGGAGGTCCTAATAGACCGTATAAATTATCTTACGGTGGGGTTGGAAAACAGTTTTCAAGAAATAAACCTCTTGCACCAGAGGTTAAACATTCTTGTGACACCTCCCATGGAACCGATCCTCCCTCAAGAGGATTGGAACCTAGCACTTGGAATCAACAACCATACCGGTTGGGACGACATTCCAGCGGAACCTCCTCTTGAAGATCTACAAGAAGTCCCGGTGGAGGTTGCACCTCCTCAAACCAATGCAAATGAGCCCGCTTTTCTTCTCCCTAGGGAGATAGAAGAATGGCTCGCCGACGTATGAGGAACCCATGCCCGGAGAAAGAAGTTTTTCAAGCCACATTTAACCGAGCGATTTACTTTTTCAGAAATTTTGCTAATAGAATAAGTAGTAGGCTAGAACTTCTTGGTTTAGATTTCTTGTGTTTCTTTGACCTAACTATCTAGTATTTTAATTTTCAAGGACTACTATGTAATTCTCTCTATGACTTATTGAATGATGGTTTTAGTTAATTTGGTGTTTGGATGGTGTTGAAACGAATAAAACACACTCGGGATGACAAAGGATGTAAGGGAAACTTGAACCAGCACCCCATGCAGGAAAACAGGGCCATCCGACAAACTTTCTTCATTACAGCAAGCTCAGCACGGGACGTGTCCGCCCAACATGGCCCCATGCTGCACAGTCTGCAGAAATGACCCAGTTCAGGTAAACTGGACACGGGCCGTGTTCACCCAACACGCCCCCGTGTCCAGGCTTCTGTTTCTTTTGTTTAATTTTTGTTACTGGCACCTGAACACGGGGCCGTGCCCGGACAACACGGGGCCGTGTCCAACACCCAGTAACACAATTTTTTGCTTGATTCACACCTTTTACACATTTAATCAACCTAAAAACTTATTTTTGGGACACATTGAGGACAATGTGTAATTTAAGTGTGGGGGGGATGCTAAAACCTTGAATCTTGCAAGTCCTAATAACAAGCCTTACACAAAACTCTATTGGAACCGCTAATCACCCCAAATTTTTTCAAAAAAAAATTCATTTCTTTTACTTGTCTAGGTTTAATTTGGGAATTTCAAAATTCTAAAAAGGTTATATTTTTACAAATTTACAACCGATAGCGTCGTGATAAAAAGAACCAACATAAGAAAATTATGAAAAGGCATGACAAGCTTAGTTAAAATTTGATTATATATACTTGATCACATAAAACCCATTCCCACAAAAGTGAGTTTTGAGCCTTTATTGAGCATACAAATATATATCTTTAAATTAAATGCTCATTTTTCGTTTCTTGTGTGAATAGCCGCTTGGTTCTTACAACTCTAGAACTTGCCACGACGATACATTCCCGGTCCTTACCAACTTAAACCCGAGTAAGTAAATGATGGAGGCATTAGGACTAACCCTTTTTATTTCTACACCATTATTTTTTTTACCACCTACCCAAAATCCCCCTAGTTAACCCCTTTGAGCCTAAACCTTTTCATTTCTTAACCCAAACCAAACACCCTTTCACCCACCAAAACCTTTTTTTTATTTTTAACCCTTTGTTTTAGTAACAAGCTCGGTTTTTCGTATGACTTTGAAAAAAAAAATATTTTTATGATGAAGCAAAAGAAATAAACAAACAAGTTCATCAAAAATAACTTTGTTTGAATAATAGCTTCGTCAAAATAAAAAAAAAATTGCAAAAATAAAAAAGTCTTTCGAAAACCGACGCTTTTTACATTTTTTCGCCCTTTTCTACTAACCACTAACCCAACCACCTACCTTTAACCCAAGCCTAACCCTTCACCCAAAAGTCCTCTTCATATTTACAAAGGTATATAGTTAAAAAGGAGGAGGATTGATTGCTTGGCAAACCTATGGTAGGAATAAGTTCCATGCCGCTCTCGAGTGATTCACTAAAATACATCTTCGGACGAGTGTTGAGTGATCCCCCGTGAGGTATGTGAACTTGTATATAAATAGAATTTTAAAGAGGCATGTTATGCCCTAATAAGTAATTTATCTTATGAAAAGTTTTAAATAAATCATGACGAATAGGATTGTAAATAAATAAAAATAAAACTTAATAAAGAATCTTGGAAATCCCGACACTCTATGACAAGCCCAAAAAACCTTCTCTTCTACCCATTCCATTTGGGAGTGTAAAGCCACATTATAGAGAGTTTTGCTTGAGGACAAGCAAAGATTCAAGTGTGGGGGTATTTGATGTGTGCAAAATGCAACATATAAATTACATCAATTGTGGCATAAAACTAACCCTTTTTTAGTACTAATGTTGGAAAAAGTGTGTTTTTGTCTTCCTTTTGTATTTTCAGGATTAAATGAGCTCAAATTAACAAAAGAAGCAAACAGGCAACAAAATCTAACATAAATACAAGAAAAGGAACAAACGTGGCATGCCCGACCTCCCCGAAAGCATCTTCCCAAGCAAAACAAGAGAACAGAAGGCTGAACACGGCCCGTGTTCAGTGAACACGGGGGCGTGCCCAAGTGTCAGCATAAAAGACAAAGTTGTAGAAGCTTCCATCGCCCACCATGGGGCCGTGCTCAGCGGACACGGGGCCGTTGTCAACTATAAGATTCGCAGAATCCAGGCAAATCTTGATAGTACAGATATGCTTCTGCACACGGGGTCGTGCCCATCGGACACGGGGCTGTGGTCAACTAATAAAGACAAGAGCAATTAATGAAGACAGAGAAGAGGATGGACACGGTGCCGTGCCCACTGGACACGGGGCCGTGCCCGAGCTTCTGTTCAGCCTATAAATAGGAGTGCTTGGCTCAAGCTCAAACCATCCCTTGGCACACCACCTCTCTCACACTTCACCCACCACCCACCACCACCATAACACCATCATCCACCACCATCATCCATTGTCCATCATAGAGTGTGTGAGTCGTCTCGGGATCCAAGATTGATCGTAAGAGTTCTTGACAATCAAGGCCATGTTTGCCTAAGTCTCTTACATCACTTGGTGAAGACAAAGTGTCTAGTGTAATACTTTTTATTTTTAATCTTTTCGCACTTTTTAATTGGTTATGTATTAATGACTTTAATAACTAGTTTCTTATGTTGAAGGTGATTCTTCCTTATCGTTTGTCCGTGGTGTCTTGGCATTATTTTACTGTCTATATAAAATAAAAGATTTTCACCATTCATATCTCCACGGTCTATATGGAGGTATGTTGGCTACCTGGTCGGGGGTTAAGGTAACGGTTTGGTAAGACTCTTGCCATTGTTCAGTGTATAGATCCTGCAAAGGACCTGGGTCAAATTTAGTAGGACCTCCTTCAATACTTAACGGTATTGGATGGCGGGGGTCCAAACTCTTTGATCCCCTCATAAGTTAAACTAGTATTAAAACTTTAACCCGGCTACTTAGGATTGTATCCCTGCTGACTCAGACTACTTAGCCGAGGGTAACGTCACCTTCAAAAGAGGGCCTACCACATTATGCATTAATAACTTTATTAATTATCTTTCAATAATCCGACCCTTTAGGATTGAATCCTCGCTGACTCAAACTACTGGGTTGAGGGAAACGTCACCTCCAAAAGAGGGGCCTACTACAATAACTAAGATAATCTCTTAAATAGTGCAAAAGTGCGGAAATAATCAAAGGTTACACTAAACACGAGTCGGAGCCAAGTGATTCATCTTGTCTATCTGTTTTTCTTTTATTTTTATTTTTCAGCATTTTAGTTAGTTTTTATTTTCTTAGTTTAAAACCTTTTTCTTAATTTTTGATTTGATTAGACGTTGAGGATAAACCGGTACTAAAAGCTCTTGTGTCCTTGGACGACCTCGGTATCATACCAACACTATACTACGCTCACGATGGGTGCACTTGCCCATATGTGTGTTTAGTGTTAGTAAATATCGTGTTTTATAAATTTAAAACTTGGCTAAAAAGTGTTAAAAAGGGCTTAACATATACATTAAAAACTAATAACACTCACGCACATCATTGAATTTATAATAACCATCATCATCTCCAACACTTATCACCACTTCACAACTTCCTTTCCCTTCACCCCAACTCACGGCCGAAACTAGTCCCACCCTTATCATTCTTTATGTTTCAATCTCATCCAATCCAAGTGTACATTAAGGTGTAACAAGATCATCAACGAGGCTCGGTGCTCACGGAACTTGAAGGACCACCTTCGTTTGCTATTATCCACTCCATTTTCACTAGTGTTCATCCCTAGCTATAAGCTAGTTGTAAGCTTCTTGTTAACCCTTGTTACTTCATATTTTTAGTGGTTAATAGATTAAGTATGTTAAAAATTTTCAAGAACACTAAAGACTTGAATCTTGAATCATGAAACATAAGCTTAAATAAGATGAAACAAGATGTAACATTGTTAATATGATGTTGTTTGGTATATGTTGATGATTGCTTGATGATTACTAGTAATATGATGTTTGATCATCATACGAAACTTGTTAAAGCATGATTAAAAACATGATTTAACAAGTTAGAGATGATTATGTGCTTTTATAAAATAATCATCTTCTTATTTGGACATGAACTTGGTGATAAAATGATTTCTTGTAAAAATAATAAACCAAGTGAACTAGTGATCTTGTAGATCTAAAACTTGTGAGTGATTTTCCTAAATAAACCAAGTTTAAAAGACGGTTTTCGAAGGATCATGATTCCTACACTATTTTGGAAATAAAGTAAGTATATGGATACTAGTGACACATGAAAATGTTGAAAATAAATATTTTTGTAAAATATGTTCACAAGTTGTGAACATCTAAAAACCCCGAGAATGAGATTTTAAATAAAGTAGACACACTTTGGAGGGTAACTAAACCCACTAAACGCCTTACCAAATTACTACGCGTTTTTATGAAACATCAAGTTCATGATGGTTTGTAAATGGAATAGTTTGCTCTTGGTAAATTGTTGTTGATTGTTGAATGATTTTCGGAAAAGAAAATGATATGCTTATTAGCATGGTCGCCTCCATTTACAAAGGAGACTCTGGCGAAATTTTCTAAAAACCCCAACACATAGAAAATTATTTTCTAACATGTGTTACAAGTGTATTTTTAACTATGATCTTTCCACAAAAGTCAGAGTGGGATAATTGAATTGTGTGGTGTGTGATAGAAGTAATGAGTAGATAACTGTACGTAGGATACATGTTATGCATGCACGAGAAATTGATTGTTATCTGTACTTTATTAGGACGTGCTTGATTTCTGATTATTAGAGTAACTAATCTAACCGAGCAAACTAAGGTGAGTTCACACTCTTTCTAAGGCATGGGATTCCCGGTGGTTGGGAATGGGTTAAAGAATTAAAACGGAATCTACATATCCACCTTAGGTAGGATATGTACGGCCATCCTCCTTGGGTAGGATGCCAATATTAATCCTGCGTATTCTCCTTGGGTTGAATGCGTACGTTCGTCCTCCTTGGGTTGGACAACAACCTTAAAACTTACTAGACAAAAACTCTATCATTAAGTCCCTCATTTTATATCGACTTAATCGCCGAGGCCGATAGTGAGCGGGTCATTAGTTAATAGCGCTATTAGGTTTAACAAACCTCACACCGTGTCGTCCGAACGGGCGTGTACTAATGGACTATGGCAAACTGTCAATGATGATAGAACATTGACGTAGGGCACAACAAAATTCGTTAGTAGTCGATATCATAACGGTCTAGTGGTTCACATGGGGAAGCCCCCACTGATTATGGATATGGTTTGGGTAATAAAAGGAACTGGTTAAACATACTTTCAACTATGGGGTAACCCCCACGGCAAATAAGCCAACGAAAGTCAAACCACGTTTTTCAGAAACAACTTAAAACTAATCAACCAACCGTGAACTCACTCAACTTTGTTGTTGACTCGTTGTTACATGCCTTACAGGTCGCTAGATGCCTATGGAGCTTGCACAAGGAGAAGGTTGTTGTGGGATATGGATTGTTATGTCCCGTGCTTAATATTTAATCCATATGAATCTATTAAACTTACGTTTTGAACTTTAAACTTATGAACTATGGAACTTATGTTTTGGTTTCACGTTTTATGCTTCCGCTGTTAACTTAAAGTTGGTTACCGTCTTATGGTCACCAATTGTATTGAGGTTGGTTTTACTTACTTAATTACGTTGTTCAATATGATTGGTGGCTCGATCCTGGTCATGTCACGCCTCCAAGTGGTGATACTCCGCGTGTGGATTTTGGGGGTGTGACAGATTGCTATCAGAGCCATTGGTTATAGTGAACTTGGTTTTAAAAAGGGAAAAACTTTTTGACATAACCAGACTATAACCTGTACAGTGCTCAACGATCCACAACGACGCTCCGCTCCACGTGCAAGACTCGACACAATAGGTGGTATGATTTATGTTTATATTGTCGGTTAGATAGTTCACAGAGTGCATTAGTTAACGTGATAACTGCTATTTGAACCCTGTGTGTTTGCTCCCTTCTGTCACTCCACACTTACGCACTTTTGTAACACTCTTCTTACTTGTGTTTCCTTCGATGTGAAGATCATGAGTGGATGCCTGAATGTGACTCAAGCCCAGTTGACGGCTTTGATCAACGAACGAGTTGCTGAGCCACTCGCAGCAATTCCAGCAGGAGGTATAACCTGCCATTTCGACCTATCCTAGGATGATTAGATCCTACTCTCGCGAACCAACTCTTGTGCTTAACCTTGTCTTTTATTCTCACGCCACAGGTCAACATGCTCCGCCTCCCGTATGTACGTTCAAAACGTTCATGGATTGCTGACCTAGTACTTTCAGCGGCACAGAAGGAGCTGTAGGTCTTCTTCACTGGTTCGAGAAGCTTGAGTCTGTTTTCGAGATGTGTGAATTCCCTGAAGATTGTAGGGTGAAATATGCTACTGGAACACTCGAAGGTGCTGCGTTAACCTGGTGGAAAGCATAGGTTCAACTGCTAGGGCTGGCGGTTGCTAATGCCACACCATGGAACGGTTTCAAAGAACTGATCAAAGAAGAGTACTGTAGTCGTGACGACATCCACAAGCTAGAGGTAGAATTTTTCAATCTGAAGATGACGGGGTCTGAAATCGAGGCATACACAAAGAGGTCGAACGAATTAGCTATCCTGTGTCCCACTATGGTGGATCCTCCTATCAAGCGTATCGAGCTGTACCTTAAGGGTTTGGTGCCAGAAATTCAAAGCCATGTGACCTCAGCTAATCTTGGCACCATTCAGCAAATCATCAAGTTGGCTCATCGTCTCACTGATCAAGCAGTTGAGCAGAACAAGCTGCCCAAGCGTATTAACGCTACTATTACTGATGCTCCCAGTGATAACAAGCACAAGTGGGATGGAAATTCGGGCAAGGGTTCTACTTCAGTTCAGGCTCAGCAGCGAAAGACTGATGACTACCAGAGTCCTGGTCAGCAATCTTCTGGTAATCAAGGACAGGGTGGATACCGAGGGAACCACCCCAAGTGCAACCGGTGCAACAAGAATCCTAGCGGGCAGTGCCACAAGGGTCGTTTTCTGAGGTGTAACAAGTTTGGCCATGAAGCAAAGGATTGCAGGGGCACACGACCAGCAAATCAGAATCGTCAACAACAACAACAAGCTCCACAGAACCACCAGCAGCAGCAACAGCAGGGCAATAAAGGATGCTTTCAGTGTGGCGCTGAAGGCCACCTTAAGAGGAACTGTCCTCAGCTGAACCAGAATCAGAACAACAACAACCAAGGAAATGGGAACAACAATGGAGGCAACAATGGAGGAAACAACGGGGGTAACAATAATGGCAATGGTGCCAGGGGACGTGTTTTCGTGCTGGGTCAGGGCGACGCGAGGAACGATCCCAACGTTGTGATGGGTAAGTTTCTTCTGGATGATTTCTTTGTTACTGTTTTATTCGATTCGGGTGCCGATACTAGTTATGTGTCCTTAAAAGTTAGTCAAATGCTTAAGCGCACCCCAACACTTTTGACCACCAAACACACGGTAGAGCTAGCAAACGGTAAAGGTCTCGAGGCCACACACATATTTAAGGGTTGTAACCTCGTCTTAGCTGGTCAGACCTTCTCTATCGATCTCATTCCTATCGTTCTGGGTAGTTTCGACGTTGTTATTGGGATGGATTGTCTATCCCAACATCAAGCAGAGATTATTTGCAATGAGAAGATTGTCCGCATCCCTCGTTCTGGTAAAGAACCCCTCGTGATTCATGGCGACAAGAGTGGTACTGTTGTGGGCATCATCTTTTTCCTTAAGGCCCAGAAGTGTTTGCGAAAGGGCCACACTGCTATTCTAGCCCTCGTTTCTGATACATCCTCGGAAGAAAGGAATATAGAGGACATACCTACTGTACGTGATTTTCCTGAGGTATTTCCTGAGGAATTACCTGGTCTTCCGCCTCATCGTCAAGTTGAGTTTCAAATCGAGCTAGCTCCTGGAGCAGCGCCCATAGCTCGAGCACCTTATCGCCTAGCTCCGTCAGAACTTGAAGAACTGTCCACGCAATTACAAGAACTCTTGGAAAAGGGTTTTATACGTCCTAGCTCTTCACCCTGGGGAGCTCCAGTCTTGTTTGTGAAGAAGAAAGACGGTACTTTCAGAATGTGTATTGACTATCGCGAACTTAACAAGGTGACCGTGAAGAATCGTTATCCTCTTCCACGTATTGACGACTTGTTCGACCAGCTGCAAGGATCGAGCTTTTACTCTAAGATTGATTTGAGATCGGGATACCATCAGCTGAGAGTCCGAGAGGAGGACGTCTCCAAAACAGCATTCAGAACTCGTTACGGCCATTACGAGTTTCTAGTTATGCCTTTCGGATTAACGAATGCACCTGCGGTCTTCATGGATCTCATGAACCGAGTATGCAAACCCTACCTGGATAAGTTCGTTATTGTTTTCATCGACGACATCCTGATCTATTCTAAGAGTCAGGAGGAACACGAGCAGCATCTACGACTTATGTTGGAACTTCTTCGAACAGAGCAGTTGTATGCCAAATTTTCGAAATGTGACTTCTGGCTTCGCGAAGTCCACTTTCTAGGCCACGTAGTAAACAAGGATGGGATTCATGTTGATCCATCCAAGGTTGACTCAATCAAGAACTGGCCGGCACCACGTACACCAACAGAAATCCGCCAATTCTTGGGTTTGGCAGGTTACTACAGAAGGTTTATAAAGGATTTCTCAAAGATTGCGCAACCTCTCACTTCACTGACTCAGAAGGGTGTCACCTATCGTTGGGGTGATGCACAAAAATCTGTTTTAGCACCTAAAAGATAGACTTTGTAGCGCGCCTATCCTCTCATTGTCTGAAGGCACAGACGACTTTGTGGTTTACTGCGACGCTTCCATTCAAGGACTCGGTTGCGTGTTGATGCAACATGACAAGGTCATTGCTTACGCATCACGTCAACTTAAAGTTCACGAACGGAACTATACTACGCATGACTTGGAATTGGGAGCAGTTGTTTTCACACTTAAGATATGGAGACATTACCTGTACGGTACCAAGTGCACCATTTACACCGATCACAGGAGTCTCAAGCATATAGCAAAAGGAATTAAACATACGACAACGCCGATGGGTCGAACTCTTGAACGATTACGAATGTGCGATCAAGTACCATCCGGGCAAAGCCAATGTTGTGACCGATGCCCTCAGTCGAAAGGATACTATACCTAGGCGAGTACGTGCGTTACAGCTTACCATTAACTCTAACCTTCCCGCTCAAATTCGTGATGCTCAGGTTGAAGCATTGAAAGCAGAAAACATCAGGGCTGAGTCCCTGCGAGGGTCGAGGCAGTGGTTAGAACAAAAGGGAGACGACACCTACTATGTTAACGGACACATCTGGGTTCCACTTTATGGAGGCTTACGCGAGCTTGTGATGGATGAAGCACATAAGTCTCATTATTCGGTACATCCTGGTTCGGATAAGATGTACCACGACCTAAAGGCTACATACTGGTGGCCTAGCATGAAAGCCCACATAGCAACCTACGTCAGTAAATGCTTGACTTGTGCTAGGGTCAAGGTCGAGTACCAGAAACCATCAGGCCTACTTCAACAACCAAAGATACCTAAATGGAAATGGGAGCAAATTTCCATGGATTTCGTTACTGGCCTGCCTAGATCTCAACGCGGAAATGATACCATTTGGGTGATTGTGGATCGATTGACTAAGTCTGCACACTTCTTGGCTATCAAGGAAACCGACAAGTTTTCTACCCTAGCAGACATCTACCTAAAGGAAGTAGTATCAAGGCACAGAGTGCCAACCTCCATCATTTCTGATCGTGACTCACGTTTTACATCTGAGTTGTGGCGAGCCATATACAAGTCCTTTGGTTCTCGATTAGACATGAGCACGGCATATCATCCACAGACGGATGGGCAATCTGAATGCACCATCCAAACCCTTGAATACATGCTTAGGGCATGTGTAATCGACTTTGGTAATGGCTGGGAAAAACACCTCCCGTTAGTGGAGTTTTCGTATAACAACAATTACCACACCAGTATCCAGGCCGCTCTGTTCGAGGCATTGTACGGACGGAAGTGTCGATCACCTCTTTGTTGGGCAGAGGTTGGCGACAGTCAAATCACTGGTCCAGAACTTGTAGTAGATACAACCGAAAGGATTGCTCAGATATGACAACGAATGGCGGCAACTCGTGACCGTCAGAAAAGCTATGCTGATAAGCGAAGAAAGCCACTCGAGTTCCAGGTTGGGGATCGAGTGCTACTCAAAGTCTCACCTTGGAAAGGTGTAGTTCGTTTTGGCAAACGAGGCAAACTCAATCCGCGTTATGTCGGACCGTTTGAAATCATTGAGAAAATTGGCAAAGTAGCTTACAAGTTGAATCTACCTGAAGAACTCAGCGGAGTTCACAACGTATTCCCCGTGTCAAATCTGAAAAACTGTCTGTCAGATGAGACCCTCATAGTTCCCTTAAAGGAGCTCACTATCGACGACCAGCTGCGATTCGTCGAGGAACCAGTAGAGATTACTGGCCGAGATGTTAAGATTCTCAAGCATACTAGAATACCTCTTGTCCGAGTTCGTTGGAATTCCCGTCGTGGCCCAGAGTACACTTGGGAATGAGAAGACCAAATGAAACTCAAGTACCCCCAGCTGTTTAAGAAAAACGCAACCACTACTGAGGCTGAAGCTACTGCAGAATTTCGGGATGAAATTCCAAATCAACGGGGGGATGATGTGACACCCCAGGAAAACCAAGAAACCAACGCAACTTAACTAGCTTCCTCAGTAACCACGTGCTAAATTTCGGGACGAAATTCTCTTAACAGGGGGAGAATGTGACAACCCTCAAAATTACATGTATTCCGTACGATTTATTTATGTTAATTAAAGTGCTTGATGACTGTGCTGAACTACTTAACTGCTTTCTGATTACTGTGTCATACTTACATGTGCTTGTTAGCATACAAGTCTTGTGTAGAAAATTTGACTAAATAATCCTGTACGCTTTCCCAAGTGTTGGGAATTAAAAGTGTTGCAAAAAGAAACATAAAAGACACTAAATGGAATAACTTAGCACTTTAACAGAACGGTATCTAACCGAACAACCGGACATTACCCGGAACACTAAAATATTGCAAGAAATATTGTTTCACTTTTTCTGAGCTAGTTATGGTCCCCGAGCACTGTAACACCTTACATAATACCCGGTACACACTAAACACTAGACATAACATTAAACTCCCACTAATTAACTTATTTACCCACAAATTTACAAATAACCCCCCCCCCCCTTTGCAAGATCACGGTTCATAGGGGCCCCATAAATCAAATTTTGGTTAAATCTTCCAAAATCCCAATGTGACTTTCCTTGGATATGTTGAGATATGGATGGGATGTTGCTTGTACTTCCACTAACACAATAACCATTGGACATTTGAAGTTGAATTTATAATAACCATCATCATCTCCAACACTTATCACTACTTCACAACTTCCTTTCCCTTCACCCCAACTCACGGCCGAAACTAGTCCCACCCTTATCATTCTTTTTGTTTCAATCTCATCCAATCCAAGTGTACATTAAGGTGTAACAAGATCATCAACGAGGCTCGGTGCTCACAGAACTTGAAGGACCACCTTCGTTTGCTATTATCCACTCCATTTTCACTAGTGTTCATCCCTAGCTATAAGCTAGTTGTAAGCTTCTTGTTAACCCTTGTTACTTCATATTTTTAGTGGTTAATAGATTAAGTATGTTAAAAATTTGCAAGAACACTAAAGACTTGAATCTTGAATCATGAAACATAAGCTTAAATAAGATGAAACAAGATGTAACATTGTTAATATGATGTTGTTTGGTATATGTTGATGATTGCTTGATGATTACTTGTAATATGATGTTTGATCATCATATGAAACTTGTTAAAGCATGATTAAAAACATGGTTTAACAAGTTAGAGATGATTATGTGCTTTTATAAAATAATCATCTTCTTATTTGGACATGAACTTGGTGATAAAATGATTTCTTGTAAAAATAATAAACCAAGTGAACTAGTGATCTTGTAGATCTAAAACTTGTGAGTGATTTTCCTAAATAAACCAAGTTTAAAAGACGGTTTTCGTAGGATCATGATCCCTACACTATTTTGGAAATAAAGTAAGTATATGGATACTAGTGACACATGAAAATGTTGAAAATAAATATTTTTGTAAAATATGTTCACAAGTTGTGAACATCTAAAAACCCCGAGAATGAGATTTTAAATAAAGTAGACACACTTTGGAGGGTAACTAAACCCACTAAACACCTTACCAAGTTACCACGCGTTTTTATGAAACATCAAGTTCATGATGGTTTGTAAATGGAATAGTTTGCTCTTGGTAAATTGTTGTTGATTGCTGAATGATTTTCGGAAAAGAAAATGATATGCTTATTAGCATGGTCGCCTCCATTTACAAAGGAGACTCTGGCGAAATTTTCTAAAAACCCTAACACATAGAAAATTATTTTCTAACATGTGTTACAAGTGTATTTTTAACTATGATCTTTCCACAAAAGTCAGAGTGGGATAATTGAATTGTGTGGTGTGTGATAGAAGTAATGAGTAGATAAACCGTACATAGGATACGTGTTATGCATGCATGAGAAATTGATTGTTATCTGTACTTTATTAGGACGTGCTTGATTTCTTATTATTAGAGTAACTAATCTAACTGAGCAAACCAAGGTGAGTTCACACTCTTTCTAAGGCATGGGATTCCCGGTGGTTGGGAATGGGTTAAAGAATTAAAACGGAATCTACATATCCACCTTAGGTAGGATATGTACGGCCATCCTCCTTGGGTAGGATGCCAATATTAATCATGCGTATTCTCCTTGGATTGAATACGTACGTTCGTCCTCCTTGGGTAGGACAACAACCTTAAAACTTACTAGACAAAAACTCTATCATTAAGTCCCTCATTTTATATCGACTTAATCGCCGAGGCCGATGGCGAGTGGGTCATTAGTTAATAGCGCTATTAGGTTTAACAAACCTCACACCATGTCGTCCGAACGGGCGTGTACTAATGGACTATGGCAAACTGTCAATGATGATAGAACATTGACGTAGGGCACAACAAAATTCGTTAGTAGTCGATATCATAACGGTCTAGTAGTTCACATGGGGAAGCCCCCACTGATTATGGATATGGTTTGGGTAATAAAAGGAACTGGTTAAACATACTTTCAACTATGGGGTAACCCCCACGGCAAATAAGCCAACGAAAGTCAAACCACGTTTTTCAGAAACAACTTAAAACTAATCAACCAACCGTGAACTCACTCAACTTTGTTGTTGTCTCGTTGTTACATGCCTTACAGGTCGCTAGATGCCTATGGAGCTTGCACAAGGAGAAGGTTGTCGTGGGATATGGATTGTTATGTCCCGTGCTTAATATTTAATCCATATGAACCTATTAAACTTACGTTTTGAACTTTAAACTTATGAACTATGGAACTTATGTTTTGGTTTCACGTTTTATGCTTCCGCTGTTAACTTAAAGTTGGTTACCATGTTATGGTCACCAATTGTATTGAGGTTGGTTTTACTTACTTAATTACGTTGTTCAATATGATTGGTGGCTCGATCCTGGTCATGTCACGCCTCCAAGTGGTGATACTCCGCGTGTGGATTTTGGGGGTGTGACATTCTTACCACTTGAACTACCAGGCTCGTCATGAATAATTCCAGATGGACCTGCAGGTTCAGAAGTAACAGGTGGCATTGACCCGATGTCAGGATCAGAAACAACATTTGTAGCTGGTATATCTGCAGTGGTGGTTTCTAAATCACTTCTTTGAGTATCAATATTAAACTCAAAGATATCTTCAGTGTTGGCGGTGGTATCAGTGACATTCTTCTCAAAATCGAAGTCATATAAACCATCATCATCTTCAACAACATTCATGGGTTGATCTTTGTTTTGTTCAACATACATTCCGAGTCGAGGATCCCTCCTTTTCCGCTTTAAAGGCAATGAATCAGAATCCTTTGGGTTCTCACTTGATAGCTCTTTATTTGATACTGAAAGATCGGAAGGAGGATTTCCCATCTTGTCAGTCACAGACTTTAACAACAGAGCCAAATTCTCAGCAGAAATCACAGGTTGAACAGTAGAAACAGCAATATCAGCTTCAATCTCAGGAGGAAGCTCTTCATCATCTCCTGAATCACACATTATCTCTATGCCCTCATCGTCAGAGTTGATCGTTAAAATCACTGTCTCAGGCTCATCTTCAGCAGCACCTTGAACATCATGCTCTTCAGCAACCATAGCATTTACAAGTGCATTGATTTGTGCAGCATTTAAAGGAACATGTTGTACTATCACTGGTTTAGCAGCCACATCTTTAGTCTCAGCAAACTGACCGAATTTCTACAGAGGAATTAAACTTTCAAATTTCTTTTCAGTACCCTTTTTAGAAGTGAGAGCACCAAAACATGCGGGACCCATGGGTTTCAGCTCCAATGTGTTTCTAGATCTCACCAACTCTGGATAACGAGCATTAAGAATCATTTGCAGGAATCTTGGATGCATAAGAAATTTGTCCTTTCTAACCCCTGTCACATTTCTCTTCATGGCTTCAAACACATTCTTCGAATAATTGAAAGGCTCATTTGTTATCAGACAAACGAAAGCAGCAGACTGTGTGATGTTCAACTGATCTGTACCTCCTCGGTTTTCTGTCATGCAAAGAATGAACATGTGCACTAACAAACGCCAATACGGATGCACAAATTTCTTCACTAAGGACGGATACTTTCCTTCATAACTCAATCGTGGTAAAATTGCTTCCACAGTCCTAGCCGGAAGCTCAATAGGATCAGTTTCTCGATCATTAAACTGTAACAACTCCCGGATCATCTGCTCTGTCACAAACACAGCCTTCTTTTGAATCTCAACAATTATTGCTCCTTTTCCTTCAGCTTCGAGTGGTTCAAACCTTGTCGTCTTCCAAAAATCTTGAATAAGGCTTTCATAGACAACCGGATTTTCTCGAAGTGCGTGAACTAATCTGCAGCTATTTAGTCCTTTGATCAAAGAAGTGAACATTATCTTGTGCTTCTCCGGAGGTGGTGCCAAGTATCCTGCCTGATTATGAGTTGGAATAAATTTCAGGTCTATATTCTGCACAAACCAAAATTCATTAGGAACAAGTCATGTTTGAAAAATTCAATATACTTGGTTCAAATTTCAAAAATTTCAGCTTTTAAAGTCAAAAATCAGCACTGGTCAACAGAACCATGACACAGATTGTTAAATTTTAACTCGAGATTATGTGGTTTCGAGTCGAGACCATGAGTCGAGACCATGAGGTTTCTGATCGAGACTATGAGTTGAGACTACGAGATCTCGAGTCGAGACCCCAGTCGAGACCATGAGGTTGTGACTCGAAACCACAGTCTTGAGTCTTCATGTGTTTCCTGAGTCGAGACCACACAAACAACTTTCATCTGCTTGATTTTTGGATCAAAAACCCAAAAACACTCTTTGATTTCTTTGAAGACCACCATAAGTCAGGATTAGGGTTCATGTAGATCTTCAAATCTTCATCTGATTCTTCAAACAATCTGCAAATCTTTAACTAATACATTCATTAAGTTCATAATACCTTTAAATATTTGATGAAAACAAGTCTAGACCGGAAAAACTCGTCGGAATTCAAGAATCTTGCCGGAGAATTGAGAGAAAATATTTGAGTGAACAGTGGAAGGTCTCGACTGAAATGTGAGGTTTCGACTCGAGACCAGCTTTTATACCCCAACATACCTGGGCCGAACTTCTGAATTTGCGCCTAGACCAAGTGATTTGGGTCGAGACCACTGTTTGTTCAGTCGAGACCACATGATTTAATAGTTTAAAAATTCAATTTAATTTCTTTTACAATTTTAAGAATGTCTTTAAACCAAGATCAGATTTAATAACCCATTTAACTTCCCGAGCACGTTTTACGATAACTAAACCTAAAAACACAAAAATAAATAATATGAACAATTGTTTACAAAAATAAAAATAAAAATAGGAAATAACGTAATTGCTCAGGGATCAAATCACAAGGTTTCGGGCTTGACTTCACTTATCAACACTGATCTACTACCGAATGATCTAGACGATTGTCAATATATTTGTCCACCTAAACTCATCTCCCTAGACCTTTTCCATATAACTGACTGTAACTGATTTTATCATGTTTTGATTTCTTAACAATGAACACCCAAACAAATACTAATCAAATCCTAAAATTATAGACAGCACACTCTATCATGCAAGCAGTTTCCCTACCACATATTTCACAAATCCAATCCAGACCTCTGAAATCTTAACTGGGAGTAGGTTGAGAAAAGAACAGAATAGATCATAAGCAAATAGGATATAATATACTGATCAAATGAGTTTTTTCTCAATTTGATATAGGTTTCTTGGGTTTCTTTTGGGCACTTGAGGGCCTCTTTCGGGTGTTTAATTGATCTATAAGACGACAGACACTCAGCTAGGTCTTTGCTCACGCAAAACAGAAGCTAAACGCTGCCTAGCACCTCCAGGTCTTTGCTCACGCAAAACAGAGGATATACACGACTTTTTCAGAGAAGATTTCAGAGCCAGACCAAAATTGTGTGTATCAGGACAACATACAGACATTCAAATAGAAATGAACTAATTCTAAGTGACTTTCTTTCTTGAGGTCATGTACTAATTTAGTTCTGAGCAGAAACAGCCAATGTTTCCAGTCTTTAAGGATAGAGCCTACCAACACATCATACTAAAGTCAAACTGTTTCGATACTGGTCTTACATGAGTCAGCCCTTCACCATAAAGTGAAAATTCATTTCATTTCCCATGACATGCAATGCTTATTTTTGTATTTTTATGAGATTTTTACATGTTTTTGTATTTTTTATAATTTTTTAATGTTTTTGTATTTTTCATAATTTTCTCCCCCTAAATTTGAGCATAAATAAAAACTACCTAAGAATAGAAAACTTTATGAACAAATTTACCTACGAAACACCAAAAACATGCTCAGTCAGTAAAACGGATCATTTTCAGAAAATCCACAAGCACTTGAAATTTCAAACTGCTGACAGGTTTTGTGAACAAATCGGCAGCATTTGCATCTGTGTCGATTTGCTCCAGTTTGATAAGACCTCTGTCAAAGCAGTCTCGTATAAAATGAACTTTAATATCAATGTGCTTGGTTTTTTAATGGAAGACGAGATTTTTCACAATTTGTATTGCAGCATCATTATCACAGTATATGGTAGTATTAAGATAGGTCAAACCGTAATCCTGCAATTGATGCTGCATCCACACCACTTGGGAGCAAGATGCCGACGCTGCGACATATTCCGCTTCAGCTGTTGAAATTGCCACTGTTTGTTGTTTCTTGCATTGCCATGAAATGAGTCTGTCACCCAAAAATTGACAACCAGCTGATGTGGATTTCCTGTCCTTGTCAGTGCCTCCAAAATTACTATCAGAAAACGCAAACAGATCAAAATTGGAATCTCTCGGATACCACATACCAAACCGAGGTCGGCCTTTAAGGTACCGAAAGATTCGTTTACCAGCAGTAAGATGAGAAGTTTTAGGATTAGCCTGATATCGCACGCAGTTGCAGACATCAAACATGATGTCTGGACGGCTCGCTATCAGATACATTAACGATCCGATCATGGACCTGTAATGGCGTTGATCAACAGGGGATCCTTCTGTATCTTCAGTCAGTAGAGGTCTTTCTGCCATTGGAGTTTCGGCCGGTTTAGCGTCTGTGAACTTAAACTTTGTCAGCACATCATCCACATATTCCCTTGATGAATTAGAATGCCTCGAGAATCTTGTTTGACTTGTAAACCTAGAAACAGTGTCATTTCTCCGAGCGCACTCATCTCGAACTTCTTTTTCATAACACCCTCAAATTCCTTGCAAAGAGCTTCACTTGTTGATCCGAAGATAATATCATCGACGTAGATTTGAACCAGTATCAGATCCTTGCCCATTCTCTTAATAAACAGAGTCTGGTCTATCGTGCCACGTGTGTACCCCTGAGCCAGTAGATGTTTAGTCAGAGTTGCATACCAAGCTCTAGGTGCTTGGTGCAACCCATATAATGCCTTATCAAGTTTGTAGGCATATTCTGGATGGTCTGGAAGAATAAAACCCGGCGGTTGCTCAACAAAGATTTCCTCCTTCACATCTCCATATAAAAATGCAGTCTTGACATTCATCTGATAAACAGTGAACCCCATGTATGATGCGTATGCTAAGAAGATCCGGATTGCTTCAAGTCAGGCAACAGGGGCGTACACTTCATCATAATCCAGTCCCTCTATCTGTTTGAATCCTTGGACCACTAATCGTGCTTTATTTCGAACAATGACTCCTGCCGAATCTTGCTTGTTTCTGAACACCCAGCGAGTTCCAAGTTTGCGTTTTCTTTTTGGCAACTCCACGAGCTTCCATACTCCTAGCTTCTCAAACTGGTTCAGCTCTTCATGCATAGCAGCAACCCAGCCTGGTTCCTGCAAAGCTACATCAATGGTTTTAGGTTCAATTTAAGAAATGTAGCTAGAGTATAAGCATAGGTTAATGGTTCCTGATTGGCTTCTGGTCTGAACTCCTGCATTAACAGGACCGATCACGTTCTCAATAGGATGATTTCTTTGAACGTGTAACAACCCTCAAAGAAAACCAACACCCTCGAATATTTTCCGACACCCCATTATATCTTAAATACCCTTATATGTCTTGAAATATACCCCGTATGTGAAAACCGAGCCCTAGTTATGTTATAGTATATAAAAATAAAATAAAAATCTGAATTATAAGCTGAGGCGGGCCGCATAAGATCCCACCTCAATCTCACGCGGGCCGCATCAAGACCAGATATGGACTCCGCTGACTTCTTTAGTTCATGCGGGCCGCGTAAGGGTTATGCTTAGTTGAAGCGGGCCGCGCGAGTTCCAACTGGTGGCGCATCCTTGAGCCGACACGTGTCGATATCGTGTCGAACCTAGTTGATGACCGGACTAAGCTACGCAGTTGACCGGAGTCAACGCGGGCCGCGTAAGATCAGCCTATATGTCACGCGGGCCGCGAGAGAGTCCAATATCAGCACTATATAAAGGAGCCATCGGGTTTCACTTTCAATCGTTCATTCTTTCTTTCAATCTCGAAATTCTGTAGTAGAGACATAATATTTCGAGTATTATACCCCTAATTAGCGAGGTTCTGCTCTGTTGTAAGTATTATAACCCCGGTTTCATAATAGTTACGCTGCCCGATTGATTTAGGGTTCCGTAACAACTGTCGTGGTTCTGCCCGACGTAGTTGTTGGAATGCCATCTCGGGGAGGGTATTATTAATAATTTCAAAGGGTTATGGTACTAACCAATGTACATTTGTATAAATTATAGATTATACCCAGGAAACCCTTACGAAAAGCCTAAAACAGCAATGTGAGTAATCCTTCTTTTGTGTAAACCTTTTTGTGAGTTGATCCACTTTTTGTAAACCTTTTTGTGAACTGTTTTACAAAACCTTAAAAACTTTTCCATGCGAATAACGGTTATTGAGTATTTGTAAGCATACAATTATGATGAGTATGTTGGGGTTTTGTATACAAAATTTGTTACCACCTAGTCAAGGAGTAACATGTCCACAAGTCGGGTTCGACAGTACCATGGATGTTAATTGTGATGTCTTGTAAACAAATATAATTGCGGGATCGCCCTCAATACTGTTCACTGTGAATTTTTAATTAAACTTGATTAAACTGGGATTCACTCACCAGTATTTCCTGCTGATAAAATATTTTAAACACGTGTTTCAGGTAACTTAGTGTGAAGCCAATAAAAGCCAGCTGGAGAGCACTGAAGGCTTGGAAAAGTGGCAATAAAGTTACCTAAAATAAAATAGATGTTTTTATTAAATAAAATAGGATTTATTCCTATGAAAACTTGTGTACTATGAATTTGGGTTTCATCCCATTTGTTTAATATTATAAAATATGGTGGTTTTACTCTGATAAACATTTCCTAACTACGATCCTGATGTAAATTCCGCTGCAAGACTAAACAAACTGATACCACCGAACTCTGTGATCACATCCGCCCGTTCCCGGGGATCAGGGATCGGGGGTTGTGACAGAACGCTTGTTGGAATGGCAAGTTCAGGTATGATCTCGTCTTGAGATGTGTTGATGTTGCTTGACTCCCCCTCATTAGGTGCTGTCGGACTGTGAACCACAGGAGTAGTAACAGTACAGTCTTCAGGAATGGGATCAACAAACAATTCTGATCCAGATACATTCGAAGAGACACCGCTAGATTGTGTACCTTCAGGGGACTGATGGGACATTTGTTGAGGCAAGGGGTGCTGTGTAAAAACCATTCCTGGTGGGTCAATGGTGTGATGTCTGGAACTCCCTTCTGCCTGTTCTTCTTCTTCAGTGTCACCGAATGAAAGTGGTTGTTTTGGCGTAGACACACCTGCATCTGTAAAATCACTCGACAAAATGTTAAATGATTTAAACAATTCAGCATAATCATATAACCAATCTGGTCCAACTCTAGCGTCTGTAGCATTTTCTTCGAGCCATTCAATATTGCACGACTCGACGACCTTTTTGGTTACTTTGTTGTACACTCTATAGGCAGAGCCTTTAGCGTATCCAACAAAGAAACAATCGTCCCCTTTGACTTCAAACTTTCCATTAGCGTCCATAAGTAATAACACACATGGACATCCAAAAATACGAAAGTGTGAAACCGAAGGTTTACGTCCTTCCAGAATCTCATAAGGAGTTTTCATATGACGTTTGCTTACTAAAGCATGATTCTGGTGCACTATACTGTCGATCTATTCCTTTTTCAGTGCAGAATGTATCCAAAGTTATGTTCTTGAATTCCGTCCCATTGTCTGATCGAATAGCCTTCACTTTTGTACTAGCTTGATTTTCAGCCAGAGTAATGAATTGTTTCACCAAAATTTCAGTTTCATTTTTGTGACTTAGAAAGTACACCCAGGTGTATCGTGAGTAATCATCAACTATCACAAGACAATAAGCTTTCTTGCCAATACTCAACACATTCACTGGACCAAAAAGGTCCATGTGAAGTAATTCGAGTACAGCTTTGGTTGAGGGTGTAGACTTTGACTTATGAGGCTTCCGATGTGCTTTTCCTTTTGCACAAGCAACACATTTTTCCACTAACATGAAATCTTTGATTGGTAGATCATGGACCAGTTGACCTTTAGCAAGTCGATTCTAGTTCTTCATGTTCACATGCCCAAGGCGACGATGCCACAGTAGACCATCATGTTCTGAAATTTTCAAGAATAAGCAAGTAACTTCTTCACATAGTTTCTTGTTCATATCAATAACATAAACATTTCCTCATCTCTCTGCTGTCATCAAAAACCAATCTTCAGGAATGACAATCCCTGGTTTCAACACATAACATCCTTTCTTTGTAAAGTGGACTGAATTTCCTCGATCACAAATCTGTGAAATGCTCAACAAATTATGTTTCAGCTCTGGGACATAATTAACATTTTCGAAGCTTAAAACGCCGTTTTTACTGTTCCTTTTAACGTGATTCTTCCTGATTCTCCTCCCGCAAAAGAGACATATCCACCGTTAAATTCTTTTACATTCACCAGTTGGGATAAGTCTCCCGTCATGTGCCTGGAACAGCCACTATCCATGTACCAAAGTCACACGGTAGTCCTCCACAGCTGTTCCTGCACGATTAGCGGGATTAGTTAGATCTAGGAACCTAGCCCATGGTGGATCTGGGTTTTCCTTGTGCATCAATATATGTCACCCTTGGCCAAACTAAATTGTCTTTGTTCAAAAATCTTGAAGGATTTTTCATGAAAGATCCTTGATGAGATGTATTAGATTGTGCAGCCCTAGCTTTGGGTTTCCAAAATGTGTTTGACCATTTAGAATTGACGTTACCAAAACCATTATATTGATTTCTTTGAAAATTGTTCTGTTGATTTTGATTTCTACGTTTGGCTGCATTCCAATCTTGATCAGAGGGTTTAGTCTTGCGACAGTTGTTCTTCATTGTCTTAGACTTTTCAGTCGTCACTGACTCTGAGCAACGAGATCTATTAGGCTTGACCTTCTGATTCTGAACAGTCTTCTTCTTAGACTGTACGCTTGGGAGTTAAACACAGTTTCTGGCAATGTGTCTAGCTGTACCACAATTGAAACATGTTTGTCGTTTCAAAGTGTGGAAATGTTGATACTTTGTTAAAGAAGCTTTGTTTGTTTTTGAATGATGAGGCGTTTTGGTTTTTCTAGTTTTCTTTGCTTGTGTCTGTCCTGAGTGTTTTGATCCCTACTGATTGGAATTGACACTATCATGCGATGTTGAAGAAGAATTAGATACATCCTTTTTACTATGATCATCATTCTTTTGAAAAACTAGTGTTTCAGTTTCAGTTTTATGTTCAAAAACATTTTCTGGAGACTATTTGTTTATTTCAACCTTCTTTTCTACATTAATCGATTCTGACTTAGCTGAAATTTCATCAACACACGTTTCATCAACATATGTATCATGTGAATCTGATTTAGGTTTGCTTTCATCTACAGTTTCCAATGGGGTCCCACTAGATTCAACATTAGGGACGCCCACTGAGACAAATTCAGAAGAAGAATCAGGATACTCTTGATTTTCTTGAGAAGGAGTTTCAGTGGTTTCACTGAATGTGTCCTGAGGGACCTCACCTGTAACACTGTCATCAACTGAAACATTAGAAACATTACAATCACACGCATTAACTGGAAAACAATCATCACCACAATTAATGTTCAAGGATTCAACACGAACATCATCAGTTTTGCCCAAAACATCAGGCTCACTTGACGACACATAAGCAGAAAATGACTCAAACAAAGTTTTTCAAAAAGCAATGTCAGACTCAATTTGATGAAAATAATTTTCAGAAATATCAGAATAAAAAACTGGTTCACTCCCAAGAACATCTCCACTCTTTACTTCAGGTACTTCATCTGCACATGAAAACGAAACATTAGGATCAATTGAGCCTTTAGAAACAAAATTTATTGAAGTGGATCCCTGTTTCTCAACAGATCTGCCATTAACAGATGACTTATAGTTTTTAGGACCATAAGTCATTTTACTTTCATTCATCAGTTCCTCCTCAGTCATAGGTAGATATGTGTAATTATCATTGTAAAGAGGAGGAGCCTGATTGTAACCCAATCCACATCCTTTCTTTTTCTTATATGCAAGCTGTTGATCACACAAATTTTTAACTAGTTTGCTGGAAGAATCATATTTCTTAATATTAAGTTCATTTATTTGATATCTATCTCTGATATCTTCCAGTTCTTTAGTCAGAATGCATACTTTCTCCTGAGCTTCCAAGAAATGGGCTGTTTTTACACTTACATCATCTTTGAGTTTGATGATGTCTTTTCGCTGAGCCTCAATTTTTTCTTTATAAAGTTTTTCATTTTTCGATAAAGTAAATTTTTTATTTTTTATATCTTGATAGTCTTGTATTAGCTCTCCGTTGTGTATTCTATAAGCTTCAACCCTTTCTCTACACTCAGGAGTGCAGAAAACAGAAAGTACCTCTTCTTTGGTGAGACCTTTGACTGGAGCTGAAAGAATCTGAGTCATGAGAGCAAGGTTTTCAGCTGAAGTCTCATCCTCGGGTACTAAAATCTCATCCTTAGGTGCAGAGTCTTGATCATTTGAGGCTGAAGTTATGAACGCAATGTTATTTGCAGCAGTTTGATTTTCTGGAGCTGAGATGTTCAGACGTTGAATTTCTGAAGTCCAATCAAAGTTAACATCAGGCTGAACCACCAAGGCTTGAGGGTTTCCACCAGCAGCAGCATCAGCAGTGGTATTCGATGTGGCCACAAGAGCTCTCTCTGGATTAGGTGGAACAGGTTGGGCTGGAGTCTGTTCTCTATTAATCAGTGGCTTGATGCAGTTTCATGCATAATGCCCTTCCTCATGATAGTTGTAACAACGCAGGTTAAATGGTACTGTAGAAGTTCCATTAAACCTAGTATCCTATCTCTTTTTACCAGTTCTCTTAATAAATCTCCTTGCTCTGAAAGCAACCATAGCCATCTGCCATGTGATGTCCATTTCTTCTACATCATCAGGATGAATCTGATGTAAATCATCTCCAGACCTTTTAGGAGAATCAATTTTTCCTGCAACAAATGCATTTAAACAGTTTATAACAGAGGCAGCGATATCCAGATTTTCTTTAGACTGTTGTGTAAAGAAGGCAATCATCTCATTCTTTGCAGTAGAAGTTGGAGTGGTAGTAGCAGTATTAGATGATGTAGCAGCAGAAGCATGAGGAGGAGCAGGAGATCCAGAGTAGTAAACATTAGTTGCAGTAGGAGCAGCCTTAGCAGATGCCGAGTTGCTAAACATTTGAAAACCTCCTCCTTGAGATATGAGAGCTGCATTGTTATTGTTTGATGAAGTGGGAGCAACAGAGAATCCAGCAGCCAGCATGCTGTTCTTATAGTTAGTTTCCCTCTGTTTGTCATCCAGCTCACAGGCCTTGATGTGAGAAATCATCTTAGATAGACTGCACCTAGCAAAATCTTTGGTCTTCTTGATCATGGCAACGTGATGATCCCAACTTTTAGGTAAAGCATTTAGAAGCTGTCAATTTGTTGAAGCATTTGCCGTATGCATTTCTTCCATCTGCATTTGAGTAACCAGCTTGACAAACCTCTGAATTTGATTATCAACAGTTTCACCATAGATATAGTTGAAATTGTTGAAATTTTGGCTTAGCAAATTTCTTCGACTCTCCTTCATGTCCTCATTACCTTCATAAACATCTATCAGAGATTCCCACAATTCTTTGGCTGATTTGCAAGTACGAAAGCCGATAGCAATGTCTGGACCCAATCCCGTGGTCAGATAGGAAACTGCTTTATCATCTTCTTTAACTATTGTGAAATCTTCTTCACTATACTGGCTAAGGGGCTTCTTTATTTTTACACCAGGTTCAGTAGCACTATCCATCATGATCTCCCTTGGACCTCTCAGAATACTTCGCCAAATTTTAGCATCTTTGACCTTCACATGCTGTTCAAAATGCCACTTCCACTCAGGGAAGTCATTTTCATCAGTCAACCTTGGAATGCGTGTAGTGGTTCCTACTTTTGAATCCAGTTCTTGCTGTTTGTTAAGGGCAGCCAGGTCAACATTATTTGCAGACATGTTCAATTAATTGTTAATTAATTAATTTATTTTTTAAGTCCAAAGTTCAAAGTCCAAAGTCCAAAGTCACGTTGCAGCCTGTCGATTCGAGTCGAGACAAGAGGTTGCGAGTCGAGACAAAAGTTTCGAGTTAAAAGTTGCAACTCAAGACCACAGCTTGTTGCGAGTCGAGACCTCAATGAAAGACAAATCGAGACCACGGCTTGTTGCAAGTCGAGACCTTGATGATGACCACACGAGACCACGGTTTATTGCGAGTCGAGACTAAATGATGACAACTCGAGACTGTTGCTAATTTCGAGTCGAGACCAGATGTTGACAAGTCGAGACAACAGATTTCGAGTCGAGACCCTCCAAAACAAACAATGTGATAAAAGTTCCCGATATTCCTGATTATCAGCAGCTTCCAAAATTCAAAGATTTTGAAATCTTTGAATTTTTATACTCAACAAACTTCCGAGAAATCAGCAAACAATCCACTGAAATTACACGAACCAAAATCAGCAAAATTAATCAATATTTGCTATGAACAGTTTGAAGATTGTATGATCCGTAAACAGAAAACACAATCAAAACTGTACCACTGCAAAACAAACACTAGCAAAACAAGATCAGTTAAATAAGATTGTCTTGAATCCAAATGATATAAAAAACAGAACCAAGAATTGGTTTCTTGGCTCTGATACCAATTGTAAAACCCGCTTGGATCTTTCAATGATATCAGTCTAGAACTTGTGAGAGTGCGGAATCCAATCACAAGTTGATTCAAGAATAAATAAACAATAACCAAAACAATATAGATCAAAACAAACTAGAAACTTGCATTCAACGATTCACGATGACTGATACAAAGTTTCCCAATGCTAGTTTCGGCTGGCCTCTTGTTCTCGACAACTGATCAACCTCAACTATGAAGTTGAGGTTTGCTTAAATACATAACATATGGGTTGAAACCCTTAGGCCCATTCGAAACCAACTAACTATCCCAATTAACATATATCGACCCAAAACATTAATACACAAAACATACTAATCAACCCCTATACTTCGTACCCCTCCATGTATAAACCTTCAGGTTCCAACATTATCAATAAGGGAAAATTGGATAAACAATTTACAATTATCACACGTGAGATATGCTCTTGAAGTAGCAATATCATTAAGAGAATATGAAAAGATTGAAATGATTTTATATTCATGTGACCGAGTAAATAATGAAAAGCTATGAAGTTTGTTCTAGTTATTCAATTCCCTAAAGTGAATGTGATTATATAACGATCACTGAAAATGTCATGATCATGGACATAATTGAGAAATTTGTAATGATGATCATGTTAATAATAAGATTGATCATTCGAAGTACTATGATAGCCAAGTTGATAATGAGATTGACCATTAGAATGTAGCCAAGTTAATACTTGTTAGAATTGTAATAATGGTCATAATGAGATAGACCACTATTGGAGTGATTATATGAGAACAAAACGTGAAAAGGATAAAAGTTATATAAAATGATATTTTACAATGATAATGTGTTGTTTTCTCATATAATGCAACTAATACACATACGATCGTAAACCAGAAGTTTATGTATCATAATTATTTATTTAATTTGCATGACCGGTTAGACCACACCGAGTCAATGATGATGTGAAACATAATGAAGAACTAGAAGATTCTTCAAGATAATAATTAGCATATAATGTTTGCTCTCAAGGGAAATTATATATTTGCAAAATAAACGAGGGTGTGTATACCTGAATATTCTGGAAGCGATTAAAGGATATGCATATCCCAACATGATACCATTTAGTTTTTTTTTTTAAATCGATGTATCGTCTAAATGGTTATCAAATCCACAACCTGAAGCTTGTGTGATTGTGGCTTAGCTAATGTGATAGCAAGCATATTAATCCAGATTACTATTGCTTACAAAGCCAATGATCATGAGAGGAGTAAAAGTTCATTTAGGTACATGTAATTTTATATATAGTACCATCAATTCACATCAAGCCAATAAGTTATAGTCCTCCCCATACAGTTGATTTTTTGTCAAAGATGTCTAATCAAAGATTTTGGTTGTGCGACATATAATGAAACTCATCCACCACACCGCACAAAGAAGGGACTTCTAAAAGTTTGCGAATATGTTGGGTATAAATAATCGTCTATGATTAAATACTTAAAGCCATTAGTGAGAAATTCGTTTATGGCTCATTGGTTTTCACTTTAGTAAATGAATGTTCCCAACATTAGGGGGAGATAACAAGCAGTTGGAAAGTGAAAAGTTAAATGAATTATCATGTCATCTTGATCCTCAGACTATAAACTATGAACTAGAAGTTTAAAGTATAATTCATTTACCAATATTAAAAATTACCAGACAAGTTCACTGGCCTAAATAGTGTGACTAACTAAGTCACATAATCAACTGCTTATGCTCTAGTTATATTTATGTCCCAAGAGGACAACCACATATTTTTGTAATGAGTCTATTGCACGCCTAAAGCGTGGTAGACTAGTTGATTCCAATAATAAAATTCCTCGAAAATTGGAGCAAGTAATTAAGATGGTCAAGTCGAGGTTATAGTAATAAGATCTCCTGAAGAGACAATAGACATGATGGTTTAAGAAGAACCTCAGGTACCTGAAAATAAAGAGATCTCGATAAGTTGTATCATGTCTAAGATATGTATGGAATCGAAATAAAAATCGACGTCGTTATACTTTTGTATATAATGTAGCGCTTAAAATGATTAAATGATGAGGATCAAGATTTAAGATCTGCCTATGAATGAATATTAAGAAATGATTGGCCAAAATAGGAAGACGCAAATAAGGCAGAGTTTAGTTCTCTAATGAAATGGAAAGTTTCTAGACCAACAGTCCATACGACTGAAGTTGTAAAATATGTTGGATACAAATGTGTCTTTTACACAAATCATGTGAAAATCAAATTAAGTGATATAAGTCAAAATTGGTGGCACAAGAATTTTCACAAAGACCTATGATTGATTACGAGGAAACGTATTCTCCAGTGATGGATGCATTGACTTTCCAATATTTTATTAGTCTAGTAATATAAAGAGAGAATTGATATTCCTCATATGAATGTTATGTATCACTTGATACTGAGAGTTTACATGAAAGTCCCAAAGGATAAAATTATGTAGGTCATGTAAAGTAAGTTCTCGAGAACAATGTGATCATTCTATACATATTCTGATTTGAATAGGTTATGATTATATTACATGATGGGTATAATTGGAACTCCTAATGAGTTTCTAAAACAATTGGGTGCTTAAAAGGTTAATTGAAACATCTTAACGATGTAATACTTGTGCACCAAGAAACGTACATAGAAACTTGTACCCTGTGATTGGGATATCTCAATAAATAGTGTACACGCATGGTACAATATGAATTTTGAAGATAAAAGCAAGTGTCCATGACATTTTTGCATATTATATAGATATTTATGTGTTATATGGGTAAGTTTATGTAGCAAAACTCATGAAGAGTGAATGCACATGTATATTTGGATAAGATGGGTAGAATTCCCTCATGGATTGATAATGCTAGAAGCATTGATATAAAAACCTCAAGAACGTACTATATGAAGTTGCCAAAATACGTATAGGCTAAAATAGTTGGGTCGAGTGTTGTACAACTAGAGATATTTGCATAAAGAGGGATATAAGTTTGATTAAATTAGCCATGTTTTATCGACGTTCTACTTTTAAAAGTTTAATATAATCGCAGTTTACAGTGATGATATCTAGGCATCATCGAGAGAAATTGTCGAGCTTTTAGAAAGAGAATTTTTGAATGACCTTGGCACGGTCTAATTATTACACGAACTGCAGTTCAAGTATATATGTAATTATATTTTACCAATCCCACAAGTACATCTGGAAGATTATGTTTGGATATTTTATTATGGATATAGTTGAACCTAAAAGTATGTTAAAGTTTGTTAAGTCGAACAAAACCCTACTTTCAGTTTAATCAAAGCACAAGCCTAAAATCAAAAGCCCCATTTTTAAATCAACTAAGAACCCTAGAATTGAAGAAAGAAAATTTATACAGATTATGCTCTCTATCATAAAATTGATAAAGGGTTTTGTAGAGATCGAAAATCTAATGAGAATGGGTTTTTCAATTACCTGATTTGAATTGATGCCCGATTGAACGAGATATGAAGAATCAAAGTTTCAAGCCCTAGAATCAAGTTTGCACGAATTCCCGAATTGTATGATGATTTGCAAGTTCTTGAATGTTGGTTTTAAGAGAAAATAATGATAGGTGTCGTTTGAAACAAGTCTTGTAAGCTATAAGTGATGAATTTGACAAGAATGGTTAGGATACTCCAAGTTCTTTAATGTAGTTTAAAGTTCTCATTAACTTGATCAATCAACGTCATTAAGGAAAGATTTAAGTCGGTTGGTTTGTCTTTCTCTAGCATACAAATCATTCAAGACATCGTGCAAGCCAAGAGTCGCGTTTACACGGGTCAAAAACCCGATTCAGGTTAGATTAGAGGGTGGGTGGGTCACGAACTGGTGCGAACCGACGAAGAAGAAAATGGTGATGTGTGACTTTCGGGTCGAATTTAAGATTAAAGTGAAAAAGATACATAATGGTTGGAGTGCGTGGCTCAGTTGGTTGGGTGGTTGTTTTGTTTCCCAAATGATCCGGGTTCGAAACCCAGTAGGCGTGCCTTGGGTATTTTTTTTGTTTTGTTTCCTTAATCAACTTTCATGTAATGACCCCACAACCCTTGTACTCGAGTTTCATAGTTCGACAGAACTGGTCCCTTTGGTTATATAACCTCCAATTATCACTAAACTAATTAATTATAAATCTCATTAATATACTAACTTAGTTTGATGTTTTTAGTCAAAAAAAACCTAACTTAGTTTAATGATTTACTTTATAAACTCTATTGGAGTTACTTGATTATATTTATAAAGTTAAAGCGTTTGATCTCGTATGCCATTATATCCATTAAATTAACAACAAACACGTCACCAAAAAATAAATAAAGAAATATATGAAAGAAATTTCGTTCTCATTTATTTCGTGTAGTATCCGGTTTATATAGCAAGTCGGGTTTTGAGGATCTGTTTTCGATGGATGTTACTGTGTCCCCTACTTCAGAAGATTCTGTCCCGAAATTTACTTAGAAGAAGAATTAATCGGAAACAAATGTGGATATCTATCTTTCATTCGATCTTCACACTCCTAAGTGAACTCTGGTCCATGTTTAGACTCCTACCGAACCTTGACTATCGGATTGCCACTTAGCTTCAACCATTACTCATCACGATCCATAATTTCAACCGGTCTTTCAACAAAATGCATAGACTCGTCGCTTTAAATATCTTCAAGTGGAACGTGCAGGTTTTCGTCCGTGAGACATTTCTTCAGATTAGAGACATTTCTTCATGCTCCCAAGTGAAGGAAATCAAAGCAATCTTTTCTTGTAATCTCGTAATCCCCTCCGCAAAACTTTCCTTATTGTTCTACGCGTTTTGAACAAGTCGTTCAGAAGAGATCTCGTCCAATACGAGAGGCGGAATCAAACGTATCGGAGTTATTTCAGCTGTAAACACTCGAGAATCACTTTAACTATCTCTTGTATTGATTTGATGACGATTTACAACCTAGAGATACCTCGGCAGAGCTTCGCTACCGGAATGACAAAGGTTACAAATGAAAGACTCAAGCTCACAATATATAGGCCATCCACTTCACATGAAGTGGACATGTTCCAGTCCACATGATGTGAACATGCTCCAGTCCACATGAAGTGAACATGTTCCAGTCCACATGAAGTGAACATGTTCCAGTCCACATGAAGTGACCTTGTCCAGTTCATGTGAACTGGCCACTTCGTATGAACTGACTTGTTTTGGCCAGTTTCCAGTTTTTCTCGTTCTACGTGTCTTGATCTAACAAATCTATTACAAGACTCGATACAAGACGAAGTCGACAGACATATGCACCAACAGACTCCCGCTTGGATGTTGACGAAGTCTTTAGTGTCGAGTCTTCGGTATGTCAACTCTTCAGTCTTTATCAGTCTTTTTGCTCTTTCAAAGTATCTGACAATGTAAGCATCCTCAATCTCTTTCTTCTCTCTCTTTCAGAATCGCAACCTGGCTCTATACTCCTCTTGATCAGGTCTCTTGATTCCTTAAGCTTTTCACAGGTTCAGAAACGTCTCCTGGCTCTCCGTAGCAACAGGATCTGAAACCTGGCTTAACGTCTTCAGACTCCCCCTTTCGATAAGCTGGGATCGTAGTCTGGAATTCACAATCTACAAGCTTTGCATCAGAAACCTGACTCTTCCAAAGCTTTTACCTGCACAAACTCTACCTCAAAATAAATTTCACAAATTTAAAATTTTGACAAATTTATAGACCACTTGTAGATATCGCTTTTATCATTAACAGTTTATAATCTCTGATGATCACTTTGTAAAGATACCAATTTTCTTTTTTTCAAACAAACTTTCCCAACCTGTTTGTCCATCATGTTTAGCACTTGGAGTTTTGAAAATCAGCTTTTCAACATCAGTTGCCGAAAATAAGATGAAATAAAATCTTTTTGGATTTTTCAAATTTTATGCTAAAACTCTCCGAAAATCTTTTTGGATTTTGGTTTTAATGAAAAACAGTAAGTAAATATTTACAGACAATATTTTTGTAAGTTTGTGTAAGAGGATCATATTAGTTTATGAGACAAACCACAAGCACCGTTAAGCTTTAAACATTTTAAGTTCTAAACGATTCACTTAGATTGTCAGTATACTGATCCACTTAAATTTTCACACAAAGTTCAACTGTTCCGAGATACAGATTAGTGTTTTAAGGACTTAAACTTATTCGTGTGTCCCACCTCAGAATATACTCCCGTATCTAGATCCCAATATTCAGTCTTACAGGTGAGTATACCTAGATGATATCTGTAAGGGGTTAAATGCGAGACCATGAGAGCTCAGGCTATTGCTTCCGCAAAATCAGAGAGATGATGGTTCGACATTTAGGTGTGTTCCCTTTAGAGAATCTTTTCTTCAACAGCACATGATTAGCATTTTGCAATGTTTCATCATTTTTTATGCTGAGGGGGGGTGCTATTATTTCAAGCAAGTGAAAAGTATTATACGGGGACTAGGCCATTGCTTCCGCAAAATCAGAAGTCCCGGGATAATACCCCAGATATCACTAAGCATAAAGACCTAGTATCTCAGAAAGAGGGGTCTTTCAAACAAGATTTCGGGGGTTACCCATATATCCGAGAGATGTTCCCCACAAGTTTGAAATTTAGGTTTATATCTCGAACACAATCTACTAAGTGTGCAAAAACCTACTGGCATATCATCAGTGAGACCGTTTATCACATTTTAACTTTACAATTCTTTAGCGTGCTGTGATAGTCCACTGATGTACTATCATTTCCTCTTTTTCACAACAAAACTCATTTTTGATATTTATCATGTTTTTTGCTTTTTCAAATTTTCTAATGTTTTTGGATTTTCTGAAATTTCTTACTCCCCCTAAAATTCAAAACCATTTAAAGAAAATTTGACAAACTGATGAGAATCACTTCAATTCGCCATCCTCTTGGCATAAACAATCAGAATTCCCCCTGACAACAAACTATTTTCCCATTATGATTTCAAAACACTTAAGTTTGTTTTAATCAAATGGTTTTTCCGGAAAATAAGTTTTGTTGAAATTCACAAACCACTTGTAGGTTAGGGGATATGATCAACACTTTGTATCTCAATCATTTGTATGAAAGTTAAATCAAGTTTCAACTTAATGACCTTGATTAACCACTTGTAGGTGAAAACCTCTTTTTCAACCACTTGTAGGTTCACCTATCAACAATACCACTAGTACGTCGAAATATGACAATTTTCAAAAATACTACCACTTGAAGGTTTTTCAAACAAACATATTCAAGAATGATGCCGATTCCTGCTCCACGATTACCAACTTGGGAGCTCCGGCAAGTCCGGATTTTTAGTCATGATAGGTTCTATCCCAGTTACTAACCTGGGATGACCCATCTTCATCTGGTTTCTTCGTTTTCTTTTCATAAAACTCCTTTACCCATTTGACCTTCCCGTCAACCATTTTTCCAAAAATATGCTTCACTTTGGGGTTAAAAGCGTTTTCAACATCAAATTCTTTCTTTTCAGAAAAGAATTGATTTGAAATGTCAACTTTTCCAATTTTTGATTTTAAATTTTCAGCCCGTAATGGTGGAAAATTTGCATCATCCAATGGCGGTACTGAATTTTCACCTTTTATCTCAACATGTGGCTCCTCTGACTTTGACGAGTCAGATTCATCGCCAGAAAATAGCTCCTCTGATTTTGACGAATCAGAATCATTGCTAGAACTATCATCAGATTTCTTAACAACCCACTTGTGGTTGTCAAGATTCACCTTTCTTTTGTAAAACCTTTTTGAACTTTCACCAACCTCAAACTTTGAATTTTTGAAAACTTTAAGTTGTTTGGTTGGTGATTCATTCTCAACCATCTTTTCTTTCAGTTTTTCAGAGACTCCCTGTTTTGTGTTGGTTGCCTTTGGACAAATCCGGGCAATGTGACCAATTACTTTGCAGTTATAACAGGTTCTTGTCTCTTTCTTCTGTTGTGCAACATCTTTCTTCATTTCCTCTTGCTTCTTAGCAAGGAATTCTTTGTTTGTCTGTTTCCAGAATGAGCTCTTTTCTTCTTCTTCCGAGCTTGACCCTGAAACAAATACAGTTTTTGTTTTATAAGTTTTCTCATTTTTATAATTTTTTGGTGGAATAAAACTCAATCCCTTGTTTTTGAAATTACCGTTATGGTTTGGTTTCTTTTGAAAACCTGAACCAGAACTGTAACCCTTTTTCTTGTTTAACCTTTGTTGAACTCTTGAGGTGTACTTTTTAGGTATTTCAGAAAGATTTACATCTTTTATTTCAGAAATAGTAATTTCTGTTAATTTGAAAACCTTGTTGATCATTTCAGTTTTAACGCCTCTTATTGGAAATTCTTCATCAGAATATAATTTGTCAGAATCATTCAAAGTATATGCCACTTTGAATGTTTCATCATTCAAATTATTTTGTGATAACAGAAAATCTTTATTGTAAACCCTTTTTCCCTGTTTGACTGTTGGACTTGAAGTGTCGGACTCAGTCTTTGACTTTGACTCTAACTTTGACTCCTCTGTTTCATCTTTATCCAACACCTGGTCGACCACTTTCTTAATTATCTCGGACTCATGATCAGTGTCGGATGATGTGAACGTGACATCAATGATGTCTGGCAAGTTATCTGAAGGCTCAGATTCCCACTGTAAATTGGTTGCCTTTTTGACTCTTTCTGAATTTGGATTTCATGGAGAATATCCATTTTCAAGCGGGGGTGGACACTTGTTATAACCAACTCTTTGTTTCTTACCAGAATTCTTCACTTCAGTATTCTCTTTTGTTTCGGAATTCTTCACTTCAGATTTGACTTCTTCAAATGTCTTCATTCCTTCAGCTATGAGGTAAATCCTGTCAATCACATAAGAAGAACATGAGTAACTTTTCAACAACTTGTTTACTCTTTCAGTTTCTATCCTCTGAATTTCTAATTTCTGTTCAAGCTCAGCATACATCCCAATGTAATAATTGATCATTTCATGCTTTATCATGTATGCTCCATTGAGTGTCTTCATGGCTGTAGCTTGTTCACTGCTTGACTCGTTGTATCGATTCATGGCTTTGTTTAAGACATCATATGATTCTTTTAACCTGTTCATGTTGTGAATCAACTCATTGTTGTACTTTTTCAGAGTCTCACAGTTTTCACAATTCTCAGAAATCTTTTCTGCATCAGCTTCTTTTTTAATCTCGAAAGCTGGAATTTCTTTAACCTGCTTCTTTTCTGCCATCTTCCGTCGTTCCATCTCTTGAACTTCGAGTTTTTCAATAAACGTGCTCAGCGTTAGATTATCAAATTCAGGTTTATTTTTCAACATCATAAGATACGTGCCCCAAACATCTTGCGGCAACGCATCAGCCAATTTTTTAATCCATTCTTCTTTATCTTTCTTGACGTCTAATCTCTTCATGTTCATCACCAAATTTCAATATCTTTCAGTAATCTGTTTGATGTTTTCAGTTTTTAATCCACAGAATAGATCAAATTCTTTCTTCAAAAGCGATTTTTTGTTCTTGATCATGTCTTTACTTCCAACAAACTTTGCTCTTAGTGCTTTCCATATTGAGTGTGCAGTTCCGTTGTGTTGCAACAAGATCAAGATATCTTCTTTAATGGCTTGTTGCAATATACTGATCATCATCTTTTCACTTTTGTATTTCCTTTTCTGATCATCACTTAGATCTTTAATAGCAACATTCTCTCTGTCATCATCAGTCGGTCTAATATATCGTTGTTCAACACATTCCCATGCATCTAAGTAATTTGCTTGAACCCAGTTTTCAAAACGTTCTGCCCATCCACTATACTCCTCAATGTTCATGAGCTTAGGCGGTTTTTGCATGGTTCCCATTTCAAAGGCGTTGTAGAATTTGTTTTCCATGTTTCGGTTTTAAAATTTCCCAATACCTAATTGTTCAAATGAGCTGTGTTTGAAACGAACTGATTTGATGCGAACTGGTTCACCTCGTGAAACACCTGGAGATACTCCACTCCACACGAACTGGACTTAATACTCCACTCCACACGAACTGGTATGATCTAAATCCACTCCATGTGAACTGGTATGGTCTAAATCTACTTCATGCGAACTAATGTGTCCAAACCATGCGAACTGGAGATGATGTCATACTATCGGCTCGATTTTTGACAAAATTGATTAGGTTTTAGGTCGAATTTAGTGCTGATTCTTTCAACGATTGTTTAAAAATGTATTTCGCGTGATATTTGTGAAAATCAATCCATTTTATCCGTGAAATCGTGATTAATTTTGAAAAATATGAAGAAAGTGAGTAGAAATCAGAAATTTTCGGTGAAAAAAAAAACTGAAATGGTAAGAACTCTTCCTCCTAAGCTCTGATACCACTTGTAGTATCGTTTGCACGACCAAATGAGTCGTTCAGAAGAGATCTCGTCCAATACGAGAGGCGGAATCAAACGTATCGGAGTTATTTCAGCTGTAAACACACGAGAATCACTTTAACTATCTCTTGTATTGATTTGATGACGATTTACAACCTAGAGATACCTCGGCAGAGCTTCGCTACCGGAATGACAAAGGTTACAAATGAAAGACTCAAGCTCACAATATATAGGCCAGCCACTTCACATGAAGTGGACATGTTCCAGTCCACATGAAGTGAACATGCTCCAGTCCACATGAAGTGAACATGTTCCAGTCCACATGAAGTGAACATGTTCCAGTCCACATGAAGTGACCTTGTCCAGTTCATGTGAACTGGCCACTTCGTATGAACTGACTTGTTTTGGCCAGTTTCCAGTTTTTCTCGTTCTACGTGACTTCATCTAACAAATCTATTACAAGACTCGATACAAGACGAAGTCGACAGACATATGCACCAACACCCTTATTTTGTAAGAACCATTCGTGTAATTTAAATAAAATAAAACAATTTTATTAAGTAATTACAATACAGAAATAAGAAAGCTGGAACAAACTTGTACAAATACAACTGAAATATTCAAAATACAAGAAATGAAGAAGAAGTAGAATGACTGAGGCACGCGTTAAACACGCTTCCCTTAAAACAAATTCCGAGTCTCCCAGGAACATTCATTTTGTTTCCTAGGGTACAACAGCCGAAGCAGTGTGTACTGCCAGAGCTGGCACATGAACCCGAAGTCTACCTTGAAGCGAATAAGAACAAGATCAGAAGTTGGAAGTTGGAAGGAAGTTGTTTGCGTTAGCTATGTAGTTGCTGGTGTACTTCTGCAGTGACTATGAGGCTGTATTTATACAGCCTCTGATTCGAAACAGCCAAAACTAATTAAATGGAGAGAATTAAATTGCATTAAACGTCTTCAATGCTATTTTAATCGTTATTTAATTCTCAATCAAACTGTTGACTCGTCAGTTTCAAATGCTGAACTGTAACTGCACTGTCATTAAATGCAAGAAGCTTCTGCGCGCGCGCGCAATTCACACTGGTGCGCGCGCCCTTTTGACTCAAGTCCATGCGCGCGCAGATCTGCACGCCATGCGCGCGTAAGCCATTTTGGCTCACTTCTGTGCGCTAGCAAGGCCCTTGCGCGCGCGCCGATTTGGCTCACACTCATGCGCACGTGCGTAGGTAGGTTTGCACCATCCTCGCGCGCGTGCGCCAGCCACCAGTGAACCTATACGAGCACGCCACACAATCGCGTCGTATTGCCTCACATCGGTCCGCCCGCGCACGCCATTCTGCCACGTGTACCTGCACGCCTCTGCCACGTCACCCTCCAAGGCCTACTTGCCACCTGGTCCTTGCAGCCCATGTGCTTCACCATGCACGCGCGGTCAAAAATACGAAGATGGCTCTCAAGCGGCTCGCAAGTGCAAAGTGCGCCATCAAAGCGCCACATTGCGCCTCATCGACCACGCCACGCGCGCGCAAGTGCGCGGGTGAAAGTGCAACTTAGGGTGCTCCGCACACAATAATAATGATGGAGAGTTCCCACTTAAATACCCATTTAAGTTTCATCTCTCATCCTATGTGGGACAATGTGCCACTTTCCCTTTATTTCGACATTCAATGTTTCAAACACCAAACTTTGAGCATCGATATCTCATTCATCTTAGCTTCGTTTTAGACGTGGTTTAGTTTGTTGTGAAGGTCTTCCAACATAGAACACAAACCCACAGAGAAATATGTAAAGAAATCTCAGTTTCTTATATATATTTCTAGCCCAAAATAAGAAAAAAATCATTTTCCTATATTTGTGAAAAAAGCTATTTTCACAAATTTCCAACATATTTTTCGTATCGTTGCCAAAACAAATCGGGTAGCTCTCGACTCTCGATACGTTTTTTCTATTCTCTCTCGAACAAATAGATTGAACGAAATATATATGTTGGAATGGAACTGCAAATTGTACCAACTTTTAGAAGATTAACTGGGCATTACTCTTTGAGAGATAATATGTATAAAAAATTAGTTGGAAGTTCCCCACTGCTTGTTTGTTTAAGTAAGAGGGTGTTTGGGATTACATTTTGAAGTGATTATTTGATTATTGGGTTTGTAAAACATAAATAATCTAAAAAAGTGTTTGCGTGAAAAAGTGATTATCTGCCTTCAAAACGCAGTTTTGAAGAAGCATGTACCTACATGATTTTTCAAAACGTTGTTTTGAAAACGCAAAATCTATTTTGAAAACGCATAATCTATTTTGAAAATGCAATACCAAACACCCCTAAATCGGTAAGCTTCACGATCCATTCTAACTTAATCCATATTCCAATCTTGCGAATTGTTTTTGATTTTATGTATAAAAAAAATCAAAATGCAACTTGAGTGGAGTTATTCATGGGATGTGGATTATGTTCTCAAGTGTTTAAAAAGGAAGTAGATGACCTCCATCGTTTCATCAATCGTTTCAGATTATTTCTCTTGAGACATTGGTCTTGGCTCCATCATTTAATCAATCTTATGATATTAAAGTTTATGAATGTATTTTAGACTTTTTTTTTTCAAGTCAGGTTAATATAATTATTTAAGATTTGTTAGGTTCAAAATGAGTTTTTGCAACTCCGATTTATAAAGAAAATGAGAAAAGCAAAATTTCGTTTTATAACGAAACTACATATATGCATTCCTTTTTTTTTATTTGAACGAAAGTCATGCATTCCTCTTTTTTTGCATTTACCTTTTTGTTGAACGAAAGATATGCATTCCTCTTTTGCATGGGATCATGGTTGTGACGTGATTTGCCATCTAAGAACATGAATAGAATGCTACACCACCCCCTTGTTTGATCCACCATGGTTTGCATGGATTAAACCATGGTCCTCCTTTCCATTTTTCAACAAATCATTTCCTTTTTCTTTAGACAAAAATAAAATAAATAAGGGGCTAGTGGTTTGGGTCATGATCACACCCTTAGGGTTATTATGACCACACCCTATACCCTATAGCCTAAGACGAGGATGTTTATTATATTTTGACTATTTTAACTAATAGCATTTATGTCTTTTGCATTATTAACGGGGATGTTTATTATATTTTGATTACTAGCTTAAGACCCTGTGTGTTACACGGGTTGATTAAAGATAATATCTTATCATCATCATCGTTTACATAAATGTTATGATTGAATACGCGTTAAAACACAAACGAATTTTTAAGATTACCACGACAAATTGAAATACATGAATATGCAACGATCACAATTCGTTGAAAATCTCCTTAAAAACACATTAGTTGTTTTATATGTAGTGTTAACGTCCTACGTTAAATACTGCTATATACACCACAAGTCGTTAAAAGACTTCTTTATACACTTATTTAGAACCAACCTTTTAAAATTCTACATGTTGAAACGGGTCAGGTCAAAACCAATACAATTCACTTGCATATTAGTTTTAGTAAAGCTTTACAGTGTAGTGCCCCGTTAGTTTGACTACTCAAGCTCAAGCTGAAAAAAAATGGGCAAAAAATGATAAGCGTTCAGAAAACTACAAAGTGTATCAATTGTCTTTTAAAGAAATGATATTAAGCATACATGGCTTAAGAATCTTTTCGTCATTTCTAAAGAGACGATAATATCTTTTCTTTGCAAGGTGTCTTTGTTGGGTTTTTTAAACCATGTTCAGAAACCAAGGAGACTAAACTTTAATGTGGGGCAAGATGTGTGCGGCCGGTAACGGGTCAAAGCCAGACCATGTTGAAATTGACCATCATTTAGTATGGGCCGAAATGGGTTAAGTTGAAATGGCCCGATATAATTTTTTTACCAAACTCAAAACAATGTTATTACACTAACCATATAAATCTATAAATAAAACCAATTTAGAAGATTATATGCTTTAAAAATAGACTTCAGACAACTTTCAAGTATGAACCCATTTGACCCGTACAACATATTTGCCTTTTAGGTGCAGGATGGTACTGAAATCCTTCCTATAACAAATACAAAAAGCCAAAATCTTTCATTATTTCACTTCAACAACTACTAAAACCTACTTATGACCAGATAAGTTACAAAACTATTAAATCCTAAAAAAGAAGTCTACTAAAAGAATCTTTGATTAAAACAAAAAAAAATCTACTAAAAGAATCTTGATTAAAACAACTAGAGTTCTTAGTGGCCCTCCTAAGCACCCGTCATTTCGAAATATCTTCTAAGTCTAACCTGATTCGGGAAGAAATGGAATTGTGATTGTAATTAAAAAGAATATAAAATGGGAAAAGGGTACATTTTAATCGTGTTCCTGATTTACATACCTCGTGGAATATTGTAGTGATATGATTTTCCCAATCATTGAGAGTTGCATATTCACCTCGAAGTGGAGCAAGTTTTCCTGCTAGGAACTCCTGTAAGTTATGACAGTTAATCTCATAGATAACTTGATTACATAATAAAATTTACTATTAAGGGTAGAGTCAAACCCTCAGCACAACCGATATACTTTTTTTCGGATAGACGAAATCCATAGGTACACCAAGAGCATATTCAACATGTTGCTCAAATCTGTTGCAATCAACACGGAGGGAGTATTAGTATAAAGTATAAAGTTAACTGGATATGTAAATAAAATATTTAGGAGGTAGCATAAAATAACATCCTCATGCTGAGATAACCATCTTGGATTCCTTATGTAAGTGGTGAATTATCAAATAATGTTGTAGCTATCTGAATCATTGTACGAAGAATGAGATCAACTTATCTTGACAAATAATATGAATTTTTGAATACAAAAATTTTAGGAGATCTTATTCATTGAACAAAATTCATCCGTAAAATGCTTGTAATCACCTTAAGACGATAAAAAAATTACAATTGTATCAGATTAAGAACACAGCTTACTTCCCTTAATTATAATGGCCCTTATTAACACGACTGAATCCACCTTCTACATTCAAATTAGCACTCTTGAAGTTATGTGTTGCGATAGCAACCTCGGTAAATGTAAAACAATGTGCCACATCAGCTCTCGGACTACTAAACACTTTCCCACTAACAGAATCCATCACATTCCGATCTATACACCTTTAAAGAGATTACAACCAAACAACATTATTAAAAACACAATATAAGAGTTAAAAGATCTTCAACTCTACAATGTCTACACCAATATCATTTACTCGACATCTCTATAACTAAAAGTTACCCAAAAATCCTTATTACAACAGCTAAAACAACCACAGAAATCCAACTTCATTGTTAAATCAAAGGATTGTAAAATTAAATTAGCAAAGATTGTGTAAAGAAGAGTAAACATACCTGGATAAGAGTACGCCTGGTTCCAATTTAGGGTTTCTGAAAGGCAACGGAGATAGGCTGCGATCAGGTTATGAAGCCCAAGCCACTTGTGATATGAATATTAATCTAGAATTCTATGAAGAGACGGATAAGAGGTTGCCACGATCGTCGAGGAACAACCGCCATATGAGAAACAACGATTGATGTAAATTGCCAAGGAGAGGTTGCTAATTTTGAGAACTACCTGAAATATTTCCACATCAAAAGTATCAGTATCATTAAAGTGCAAGAAACTACAACGATTCTAGAAAGAAAACTATTTAAGAATATAGGATAACAACACTCACATAATATCGAATACACTGCCATCATCAGTGCACACTGCATCCTCAAACAGAGTAAACGTAAGCTGCAAAATCCATCCAATCACTATCCTCAACATTCAGATCAGACACAAAAATCAACAACATATATACCATACTAATACACATATATTAGGGTTTACCTCAAAGAACTTTAGAAGGATCAAACTGGCCGGACACAAAACCTGAACAATCACGGCTGGCCCATCGTAGCAGTACTCCTCCATGTCTCCTCGCTGTCATACAGAAAGCATTAAAAACATGTATCACCTATTTAGTTTAAATAACCATCTTGTTGTCTAAAAATTCAGGTTTTAAATACAAAAACCTACTTGTGGCTGCTGTCATTTAATCCTACCGGCCACCATATTCGTTCACCGAATATCTCGTTTGAACCATTGAATCCTGGCAGGTTTTGTTGTCGAAAAGTCGACAACCAAACAAAAAGCAAGAAAAGCAACAAAATCTCACTTACAACCAAAACATATAACAGGATTGACAATAATAAAAAACACAATGGTACAGTTACAATCCTGTCTCATGCATCTCAACCATTTGCTATAATGTGTATACAGTTACAATCCATGATCCGAACAGTACAGTTAATCCGAGGCCCGTACAATTCAAGAATTTCAAATGTTTCATACTTTATACATCTAGCTCAGCTTCCAAAGGGAATTCATTAAATGGAGAACAACTGGCAATCCAGGATGGGCAAGGGCATGGTGGAGACCAAGAACTGCATTTGACCCGTTAAGAAAAGTATTTAATAAAAAAAATACGTCTTATATTAGCTTATGTTAATTTACAATTTACAAAAGTAATAGGAGCCCAGTCCGGTTGGTGCAACACGGCCCGACACATCCAACAGAGCAGCTGCAACTTCTCTTTGATTTAACAAACACCTAAAATTTGATATCCCTAACATGAGTGAAGATTTTTCAATTTTCACCTCATATAACATTGCTAACTAAATCATTGAAACAAAGCATGCACCGTTAAGCCCATTAATAAAAAAAGGGTCAAATTTTGGCTTTCTTTTTGCAACTGCATTGCAATTCATCCGTAAAAATATAAGGCTCTCTATAAGCAACAAATATAAATAAGAACAAAATCTAATTGCCAACCCCTTTTATTTTTAAGCATTTCTAATGGAACCATACATGATTTATCATTGTTCCTCATCATTAAGGAGCAGAGTAAGCCTAAAGTGTCAAAATGGGTCAAAAAGGTATAAAAAATAACTTAAAAAGTAAAGGGTCAAAAATAGCAAAAAGTGGTTTGAATGTAACCTCCTAAATGAGTTTATTTTAAAAGTTCTAATAAGTATTGAACTAATATAGTTTTAGTATACCGTATACAATGGATTAACTATTTGTTAAAAATATTGAAAAATGTGGAGAAGTTACCACATAGGTGTGTCAAAGCTGTAACACGATTATTTGGTAAGTAATTAGTTTTGACCTTGAAATTTATATGATAACTATCATTTGTTTTTTTTTAATTTACAGGATTTGTCCTCTTGGTCAAACCCCAGCTCTTTTCAAACACTTTTTACCTATGAGATCAAATGGGTTCAGTTATAGGCTATAGCATTTATATGAATTCAACATCTAGTTTTATAATGAATATTAAATATAAAAATAATTTATATAAGTGATGTATTTGCAATTAACTCTAACAGAATATGAAAACTTAATAGGTTTGACTTCCAAAGTCAAACCACAAAAGTAGCATCATTTCTATAAATAAGTCTGATTCCAACATTATTAGATTACTGGCTACTTAAACTTGACTTGAGTTTTCATTGCATACATACCATTATTCTTGTGTATAATGCAAAAGATACCGAAAAAAAAGAATCGCCAAAAAATAGTGATTTGGAAAGAATGTGTCAAGATTGATGGTTTTCAATTAAAATTTGCTCAAGAAAACATACTTCCAACATAAATTTTTAAGAGCCTACGCTATACGGCTATACCCCGTAACGGGTACTTGTTTGATTTCAAAGTAGTAACATATATACTAAAACATACATTCCGTAGAATCATATTAGAACATCTTAAATTAACAACAAAAAAAAACAAAGATATGAAGATATGTGGATTGTGTACCAGTTTGATTTGATCTGATATGGTCTCTTTCATTTGCATAAACACATGCTATCAACATGCATATTATATTCACAAATTATAACATACACACATGTATTAATATCTCCCTTGATGATATATTACATTTAATTAAAAAATCATGGCTGAATAATATAGCACAACATAACTGTTATCTTAACTGGTAAACAACTACCTTAGACCGAAGGCAATGAGAAGGAGTTGTGGAACTTTGATTCATGAGATCGACGGCTGGACCAAAAGCTTTTGACCATCCCATACTTATACCAAGGTTGTGGAGTGATAGAATTATGACTAAGTACCTTAGAAGAGCTCTATCCATTAACTTATTGCTTCCATCATAGTTGAATCCTGCATCTTTTTAGTTCTTGCATAAAAAACACCCAAGATGAATTAGATATGAGGAGAGCAATTTGAAAAGCAGGGGAACCTAATCTGACTTTTCTAAGCTGCAACTGCATTAAATACCTTATACCCTATTGACCCGACACGCCTTATTTGGGGCTGCTAACCGGTTTGACTATAGACTTCGTTTTGGCAAAAATTACCCTATGGCACTATTTCATTTGACCCGTCAACTACAATTCTTAACTGGAACAGGCAAACCTTTCACTTAACAACACAACAGGCAAGCAAAAAAATGGATGTAATAATGAAAATGATTAATTAGAGTCGTATTTTGTTGAGAAGGGTCAACTGAAAAATATTTTTTATTTTAAAAAAGAAAAAAAAGTGAAATAAGCAAAAACAACTGGATAACATATTTTATTTTATCCAAATTTGCTTACGTGCTAAATAAGCTGTACATAGACATTTGGTCCTGTCACAGCCATTAAACCCTTAAATGAAAAACAATATCATGCAAGAACATGCAAACCCAAGTAACTAAAGTACAATTTCATCATTTTACACCATCATTCCCGCATATATCTATGAATTAAAGGTTAGTTTGATAGATTCAGAATCAACACACTCTTGTGTTCAAACCAATGAGATCCAAGTGGAAAACTAACATTTGTAAGATAAAAACGAAAGAACAGGTTCTGATTACACCTTTATGGAGCAAAATCTGAAGAATAATAGTGACGAAATTGAAATATGAAACTCACGCGTTCTTCTTTCCTCCCTTATTTCCCTTAGAAGATTCACTTATTGCAATCGTTTCTGCACTGCCCCTATGAGCTTTGAGTAATACAATTACACGGTTAACATTAAAAGAATGGCACATACAACATATTGTACGCATATAACTTATCATTTTGCCTGAACATTTCCTAGTTTTAAGAAAGTTTCTATTCACACAGAGCTCAAAAATTCGAGTTGTAGAATTTAAGAACAAAACGGACAAATTACATATAGAATTAGTTTCGTCAACAATATTATAGAACATACCAACCTGAGAGTGATATTGTTTCATGAGGCTCATTAAGTTTTCAACTGCATTCAACCCTAGCACAACAACCACAAACAATACTCATCGTCATCAACCACCATAGATTTGAACAGTAATCACAAAGTGCAAGAACTAAAAAGATGCAATACCTAAAATCCGTGAAAGCCTTCCACACAGTAATCACAGTCTGGAAGAGCTAAAAGATTCAGTATTAGAAGACAATACCATTTCTACTCGCAATAATCACAAATTGCAAGAACTAAAGAAAATACAATACCTAAAATACTTAATAGCCTTCCACACATAATCCATATCCGCATCCTTTTCAACTACCAGTTTCACCATACAACCCCTCCTCCACAAAGTCAAGACAACAATCGGTATTACAAATTCAAGATGAATAAATATCATTTGAAGTAGTGTATATTTCTTTTTACACTTTGAAATCATTAGATTGAATTGAGTGGTGCCGACCCATTTCAATCCTAATTTTCTGGTCAGTTTTCAAGTTTATAAGTAGAATAAATTTGAGTACACCACAATCATAGTGTAGATAACCATGTGTGGTTTCAAATACCAATAGTTAGGCTAGAACATCAGGAAAAAAACAATCGTAACCTAAGCCATTTGAGTAACAATTAGAAATAATTCAGTAAATTATGCCATTTGTTCCTACCTCGTCGAATTTAGATGAGGTAAAGAAACAAAATTGTTGGTTATATCAATTAAAATTTTACCTCTTAAGCTGGTTGTTGTGTAGGATACCTTGAATAACATCATTAAGGCTAACATCAGTTGCTATAGAAACCTGCATACACACAATGGTTAGGTTTACCAAAGATTTAATCCATGAAGGGGATAATTTTAACTGTCCACATATTAAAAATTTCAAAGATAACTTGAGAAGCATTGTGTAGAAGCATTTACAGGATACAAACCTGAGTTTTAACTGATGTCAGAATAGAAACATAACCATTATGAACACAATACTATAGAAGTACATGAATAAATTGAGGGCCACATGAGATACAAACCCATATACAACTCATGCTGCCTGTGTATACCAAAATCAGTAGCGTATAACAAAAATCGAAATTGAAGACTTACCTTTGTAGAAACTGAATCCTAGCCCCTGCCGAAACATCGCTACCGCCGTAGTTCCACATCGTCGGAGCATAGAATGGCGCTTTTAGGGTTCCTGGTAAAACCCTAAACGCGCCACCGTAGTGCCTAATTCCATCGTCTTCTTGAGCAGCAAGAATCGCCCAAACACACCGTCTCTCAGTCGTATGATTTGTTAAGCCAATCTGATGAAGCCCTTGGTTTAAACTTCATCGCCATGATATGTAAATCGGATTACACGCTTAGATCCCACAAATGATATCTCAATGAAAGAAAACGAAAGAGATTTAGGGAGAGATGTTCAGGAGGATTAAAGAAAAAACAGGGTTTTTGAATGATAAGGATGAAAAGCGTGTCTCAGGAGCCGCGTGAAAGGAAAATAGAGGAAAAGGGTTTGGCGCTCTTCAAGAATTATCTAGCCAAAGAGCATGTCCACATCATCAAAATGATTGGCTAAGAATAGCCCTTGTGGCCTAAGAGAATTCATTTAGTATAATAGATAGATTTTAACTAATAGCATTTATGTCTTTTACATCATTTTTTATCTTATATATTATATTAAAAGTCATTATCTTTTCTTTTTACTTTTTAATTAAATAATATATTTTATATCTTTATAATCACATCTTCCCTCTTCTTCTCTCATAACCTTTTTAAAATAGAGGATGAAATGTGTCATCTAATGTTTATAGATGACCAGTAACATTTTATCTTTTCTCAACTCACAACCATTAAAACCCCTTTTTATCATATAAAAACATATTCACAATATACGGTGGAAGGGATGCGAATTCTCTAAGAATTTAAAGTAAACAAATACATATGCGCTATATTTCACGACTGTTTAGTTTACTTGTATTGTATTTGTTGACCAAATAGTGGAAGGAATGTGAATTCTCTAAGACCACCCTTGAGCGTTTTGCGCCATGTGGCAGCTCAGTCAGCAATAGGGCATTATGTGGCGTTTTCTAAAATGGGTATAGTGGGGATATGGGCATTGTGGGGCATTATATTTGTAATAAAATTAAATAAAAAAACATAAAAAAATCTGATTGGTTTAACAAATGAAAAATGAATCTGATTGGACACAAGACGAAGGGCTGGGCGTGGAATTTATCACGCCGGAAGTGGTTTGGAGCAAGAACACGCCTACGAGGGCGGAAGTGGCGGCTTTTTCGGGCGTTTTCGGGCGGGATTCGGGGCAAAAACGCCCACTACGTTCGTTCTAACAAATTAAAGTAAACAAAAACATGTGAGCTATGTTTCACGACTGTTTAGTTACCTGTATTTGTTGACAAATTGAGTCATAATTTCAGCATGACAAGTTCATGTATATTTATTTTGACCATTTGAACTGTAAATCCAAACCAAACAAATATATATTGTTAAAATCTCACGACACATTTTATTGGAGTAAATTACAAGTTTTGTCCTTTATGTATGTCCCAAATTGCAGGCGATGTCCTTTATCTTTAAAATTGATGAGTTTTGTCCTTAATGTTTGCAAATCTTGCACGTTACGTCCTTTATGGCAAACTCAGTTATATTTTTCAGTTAAATGAATGCATGTGTAAGGCACATGAGGGTAGAAAAGTAATTTCACCTGACACTTGTCTTTTCCCCTGTATTTATAACTACATTTGCCCTCATTCCTTTCACCTTTCTTCTCCTTCAAAATTAGGGTTCTTCAGAATTGTAAATTAGGGTTCATAATCGCCATGGTCAACTGCCATTGCTAAGTTATACGTAGATGAGGTAGTGTCACTACATGGAGTTCCACTCTCCATTGTATCAGATAGGGATAGTCGTTTCACTTCACATTTTTTGGACAAGTTTCCAAGAAGCAATGGGAACACAATTGAATTTAAGTACAGCATACCATCCCTAGACAGATGGACAAAGTGAACGGACGATCCAAACCCTGGAAGACATGTTAAGAGCATGTGTTATAAATTTTGATGGAAATTGGGACGACCATTTGCCCCTAATAGAATTCTCCTATAACAACAGTTATCACACCAGCATTAATGCTGCCCCATTCGAAGCACTTTATGGACGAAAATGCAGAACTCCAGTATGTTGGGCGGAAATAGAAGAAAGTCAATTATCAGGTCCCGAAATTATACAAGAAACCACCGACAAGATAACTCAAATCAAAGAAAGGCTAAAGACGGCTCGAGACCGCCAGAAGAGTTATGCTGACAATCGACGTAAGCCATTAGAATTCCAAGTGGGAGACAAAGTACTATTGAAGGTTTCTCCTTGGAAATGAGTAGTTCGATTCAGTAAGAAAGGAAAACTGAGTCCAAGGTATGTAGGACCATTTACAGTTATCCAACGAATAGGACCAGTTGCATATCAATTACAACTACCAGAAGAGTTAGCCGGGGTACATGATGTATTTCATGTATCCAACCTTAAGAAGTGCTTATCTGATGAATCACTGGTAGTACCTCTTCAAGATATAGAGGTAAATGAAAAGTTAAAGTTTGTTGAGAAACCTCTTCAAATAGAAGACAGAAAGGTCAAGCACCTCAAACACAAGAGATTAATTCTGGTTAAAGTAAAATGGGATTCAAAGAGAGGACCGGAATATACATGGGAGCTGGAATCAGAGATGAAAAGAAAATATCCTTATTTGTTCCAGTAAATCTCGAGGATGAGATCTTAAACAAGGTGGGGAGGATGTAACAACCCTCGCAAAATTTGTTATTTCCTATTCAAATGTGCACTAAAAAACCCTAATTGAGACCCCCCCAAGTGGTACGGGGCGACCCGAAATTTGAAAAACGGATTTACCTAGCAACAGGGCCCCCTAAACTCAAGGGGGGATCCCCTAACTGAATTTATCCACATTAAACGAGTTTAGGGCACATATTTTCGAATGTTATCAACTCACCCAGGCTATACAGGACACAAGGCTACCCTAGCCTAAATGGGCAGCCGCCGCGACACGCGCTAGGGACCCTGGCAGCTGGTGCGACACGCGGGAGGAACCAATTTCCAGTATAAATGCTAAGGGTTGGGACTTGAACTATTTGCTTGTTACGACGAAAAATTTCACTACGTACGCTGAATTATACTCCGTTTCTTTCAAAAACACAACCCGAGTCCCGAACCTCTGCTACGATAACAGGGTAATAACTCGATCACTGCTACGATACAATGTCAGATCGATTAGAACCGATCCGATGGATGTTTAAGTGCTGCCTAAATTTGGGCTATACTTTGTCATTCGTCGTGAGGGTTTCAATCTCGTGAATTATCGTAAATGTTGAATTAAGTTACTAACCTAGTTTCGTTTGCATTGTATATTTAACTAGGTTTACCAGCTTAATCAGTAGGCAGGCTCTGACCGTTTAAACTCGTAATGTGAGTCCATTTTCTTTTCTCACAGTTTGTGAGTCATTCTATTTTATCAAATTACTTTTCAAAACCCTAAATTATTTTCCAGTTATAATTACAGGGATTAAGTATTTGCAAATCTTAAGTTACTGACAGTAAGTGGGGGTTTGTATACATTATTGCTGTAGTGTCACTTTTAGGTGAACGGACCTAAATAGTGATACACGTCACTTTTGGGTGAACGGACCCAATAGTGATATGACCACAGTCACAGATCCGGTCGAGTGACAACTGGATCAGATAATTATAAGATAGAGGCAATTGTATTCGCTCTTAATACTGTAATTTATAACAATGTGTCTCTTGTACAAATTGAATGCACTCGCCAGTATTTTTCGCTGATAAAACCTTTTTAAAACATGTTTCAGGTGATTTACTGTGAACAAGGAAAAGTGCCGAGTAGCACTCCAGCTTGAACGAAGTGGCCCAGTAAATAAATAAACATGTTTTCTTTAATCAGGGAATTTCCCATTGAAATTCCTTTCTTGTAAAATACGGGGTTTGTCCCTATATTATTAATAAAATAATCCAGTATTTTCTTTTAAACGGTCCTGTTAAAAAATTTTCATTGCCAATTAAATACCAATACCACAGGTTTTCTATCCCGCGGCTTCCGAACCGGCATAACGAGTCGAGGGCCGTGACATATACCATTATAGCCATTGATATTGTGTCTAGATTATACCTTTAAGAACATCTTTTGAAGCTTCAACGCAGCTCAATAAAAATTTGAAATGATTATTTGCATGTTGATGTAATAAAGTACACATATATAAATTTCAAAAGAAATTCCACTAATAATACTAAAAGATCACAAAAAGTGCCCTAAACGGGTCTTTGAAATAAATTGTCCACGCAGGGACTAAAAAGAAAGAAACAAGTCCTCGTAGGGACTAAAATAAAATAAATGTCCACGCAAGGACTTAATTAAAACTACAATACAAAATAAAATAAAGTCTTATACTTCTTCTTTCCCTTGATGAAGTTTGTAAGACCCTTAAGGAACTTATGGGTCTTTCTTTCCCGTTCCTCCGCCCTATGTTCAACCTCTTCCAACTTTTGTAAGATTTCTTGCGTTTGTGGTTGTTGAGGTAGAGGTTGAGGTTGTTGTTGATAAGAAGGGTATTGATACTCTTGAAGGGGATACCAAGTTGGGTATGCTAGTGGAAACGGTGAGGGATAGAGGCCGTTAAAGTTAGCTGCTTCGACATATGGGTCGTAAGCAGGAGCTTGATATTCATAACCGGTAGGAGCTTGTGGCTCATAAGCGTTATACCCAGTCGAACCTGGGTAGGTATTGGGTTTTCATAACCCACTGGAGGTGGCGGTGGTGCAAAGGTAGCCGGTGTGGTATCAATTTCTGGCACCGCGTGTGAAGGTCCACCCATTTGTGGATCTTCAGGAATCGGAGGGTAATTGCTTGAAGCTTGTGGGGAACTAAATCTTGGTCCCCCTCGCACGAACATGCGTGCGTTCCTCCTTCATCTCGGTGGCTCAGGAGGTGGCTGAGGTGGTTCCTCAACTGGTAGTGGTGGTGGAGTCACCGCTTCAAAGTGTGGTTCTTCCAATGGAGGCTGTGGTGGAGTGTTGTGAAAAGAAGGCGTGTTAACAAAATCCCAGTGCCCAAACCATTCTTTAAATGTATCGGGACCTCGATAGGGAGATCCTGCAAAAGACAAACCGCTCAAAATGTCAATGGGATGCGTAGGCGTCCCAGATGGTGGCATTTGTGGATCTGGATCACTATCCATATCCATATCCTGCGAGAAGTGGTCCTCGGGGCCCAACGGGTTATATTCCGGTGGTGCATTAATGTAATCATTAGGTTAAATTGACCCGGTGAGTAAGAATGGTGGGAATGAGAATGATGGGATGAATGGTGAGAAGAGTGATGGAATAAATGTGAGTGCAACGAATGCTGCGAGTGATGTGAGTGTTCGGGTTCGTCTGGTTGTAGTGGCCTGAATGAATGATGATATGAAGGTGAAGTGCTAAGCGAAACAGAACGTCTCGATGGCTCTAAAGAATGTCTCCAATCATCATTTGAATTGGAGCTGCTAAATGACGCTGAAGGTGTGCGTCGGTGTGAGGGTCCGGCGTGACTTGATGGTCCCCCCCCCCCCCCCCTCTTGGGACCTTTTCCTTTTCCCCTAACTCGTGGCTGCATTATTTAAAACCTGTCAAAAAAACAAGAAAACAACATATAAACGACAAAATGAAAGTTAAGAATGAGCCTAGGTCATTTGCCTAGACTCGGAAGTGTAAGGAATGTGTTGTTGTGTCATTGAGATTAAACACAAAAGGCTAGTGTTTAATTTACTCAATGTTGGCTCTGATATCAACCTGTTACACCCCGATACTTCCACGTATTACCGGTGGGCCCGGTAGGGAGTATCGTGACGTAGTTGATATCATCATTGACAATTAAACACAATTATAGCACAGCGGAAGGCTTGGAAGTTTAAATACTATTACAACCCATAATGTCCAAAGTCCAAAACAAAAGAATATACAGGTGTTCTATGATGTTATCAGATGGCTCCAGGTGTCCAAGGGGTTTTAAAAACCATTTGAGAGTCCATAGGATTCAAGCTCAAGGTGTAAGAGGTTTGTGTGGAGGCCAAGGAGAAGAAACTTGCAGCTGGCAAAGGAAGTCTGTCGAAATAGGGCCGTCGCCACGCGCGACAACAACAGGGGGAGGGGGTCGCGCGACGCCATCACCCAAAACACCAGCACACAAGTTTTAAACTTGTCGCTTTTAGTCCCTGAACCTTTTAATGCATATTATCTTTCATTTTAGGCACTTTTAACCCTTCCAGTTAGTTTGTATATTTTCTTAGGAGTATAACCAAACACCGTTAGGCCCGGTTTCGTTAAATGATCATCGAAAACAATAGTCTCTTCTCGTTGACGCTTTTAACCCTTCTTCTTGAAAGCTTGCGTAATTAACACATAACGATAACGAAACCTTGTGAATTTATTAACACATATTCTTGAGAGTATAATCAAACATTACGAAGCCTCGGATTCGTTAAAAGGTCACTCAGAGGTAAGAATTAACATGTTGATACGTTTAACCCCTTTGTCTTATAAACTTTCGATTTCTTTCACAAACGGCTTCTTACGTCCGACAATTTACTTGTTTAAGAATATGTTCATCGTGTGTGGTCAATCAGAGGCTCAAGTTTAGCATGTTGACGCTTTTAGTCCCTTCGCATACGTATTTTCATTGTTTGTCAACTTTAGTCCTTGTAATTCAATCTTTCACATGTTTAGGGTTTAGGACATGTGTCTTCACATAACTGGACACGATTTTACGAGGTGTTACAGTATGTAACGATTGTATAACAAGTATTTATGAATTATGAATGACAGAAGTGTATAAAAGATCGAGTTTCCATTATGAAGCAAGTCTCGGATTGCAATGATTGAAATGAAAGACGAATACCAAGGAAATACAAGTTTCCATAAATAGAAATACAATCAAACTTGCTAAATAAGTAAAGTTATAAAAGCGAGGCGTTACATTAAGGGATTCATTAAGAGGTAAACAAACAGCCTCTAAGTTCTACTAATTTGGTGGACATTTGGAAAAAAATTGTTGTTTTTTTATTACGTTTAGGTAACTATATTTGTTTCTATTTTTTTATTTTACAATTATTGTATATATATTTAAATGGTCTAACCTTGTAAGTATTTATGGAGGAGAACTTATTACATAATATACTTTTAGATATATGTAAACGGTTACGTAGCACGTACATGATTGCATATTGTAATCAACTAATTTAGTTGATTGCATATTTGTAATCAACTTTTTTTTGTAAGATCAAATTTCATAACCACCACGGCAACCTATCCCAAGATGGAATAGGGAACCAAAAACGAACATACAATTACATTAAATTAAAATTACACCATTTGTCCCAATCCATCAAACCCCTCCGCGCCCTATTATTGTACCAAAGAAAGCCCAATACTTTGACATCCGAGATAATATCCGCAACTGTAGACGTTTTATTCGAAAACACCTTCTCGTTCCTAGCTTTCTAGATTCTCCAACTCGTGATGATGCTAATACCATGCAACACATTCTTCGCTTCTCCCGAAACACCGCTATGATCAGACAACCGAACAAGGTCCTTAGTAGAGAACGTAAACAAAGGAGGGATACGGCACCATAACGAAATGCCATTCCACACCCCCGCCGCTACTCCACACCCGGTAAGAATATGATCTATCGTCCCGGTACCATCCTCACATGACGCGCACAAGTCATCTTGTATCATCACGTTCCTCCTTTGCAAAGTCGTCTTAGTCGGAAGGCGATCAAGAAAGGCGCGCCACATAAAAATATTACATTTTGCCGGAACCCATTTAGACCACTTGAAATCAAATCGCTCCTCGTTGCCTTTTCCCCACAGCCACCGCTTAGCCGAAGCGACTGTGAAGGAATCGTTTTTCTTATCATTCCAGCACCACCTATCCTTTTGACCGGAAAAAGAAGCTTCGGCCAGACGAGCTTCTAGGTCTTCCCTATGCGCAATCTCCTCAAGAGTCACCAATACCCTTTTCCACCTCCATTTGATCACATATTTATCTTCATTAAGCTCACATCTGTCATAGACACGACACTGTTTTTGCGTCTCCAAACCGAATAAATCCGGGTAGCACTCTTTCAAAGGTAACTGACACAACCAAGGATCAATCCAAAATCGAATATCCTTCCCATTACCAACCCGGCCTCTTATCATATTCATAACCCCGGATCCCTCAACTTTGATCTTGCCACATAAAGTCGCTATGTTTTTCCAAACCCCTGACATGTTATTGTTGATCGGGAGTGCACCCCATTTGCGATCCGATCCATGTATAGAATCGATCACCTTATGCCAAAGTGCATTTTGTTCCGAAAAGTACCTCCAACACCACTTCAATATTAATGCCTTATTACATTCATCAAGTCTAGCCAAACCCAAACCACCTTCTTCTTTATCACACGTAACTTTATCCCAAGCAACCCAAGCCATCTTCTTAACTTCCTCTGACCCGCCCCATAAAAATCTCCTCATAAACTGCTCTAGCCGATTAATAACCTTGACCGGGGCCTTAAACAGTGAAAAATAATAGGTAGGTAGGCTATCCAAAACAGACTTAATAAGCGTAACACGGCCCCCGATAGATATATTATTCGCCTTCCACTTAGATAACCGGTTCCTAAAAGAGTTCACCACCTGATCCCAATGTGTCACCCTATTCATATTGGCCCCCACCATTATACCCAAGTACGAAAACGGAAGCAACCTCGATTTACAACCCAATCTATTAGCCATCGCACTTAACTCATCATTTGGAACACCCATGCCGAAAAGGACAGATTTATGGATATTTATTTTAAGGCCAGAACATAGAAAAAATAAACGCAATATCCTCTTCATATTTGCAAAATTGAAGAAAGACCATTCACCCATCATCATGGCATCATCAGCGTATAATAAATGTGAAATAATCGGACCATCCCTTGGAAGACGAACTCCATCAAAATACCCAATCGAACATGCTTTTTTAACAATCTCTGAGAAGGCTTCCATAACAAGAATAAACAGAAAAGGGGACAACGGGTCACCTTGGCGAATACCTTTCTGACAAGAAAACTGGAAAGTAGGAGAGCCGTTCACTAGAACAGAAGCCTGCGAAGCCATTAATACACCTTTAATCCATTTGCACCACATATCCGAAAAACCCATCTGCTCGAGAACTGACAAAAGGAACTCCCAGTTTACATTATCGTAGGCCTTCTCAAAATCAATTTTAAACATAAACATTTTCCGGCCTGTCTTCTTTGCCCACGCCAATACTTCGTTCGTTATCAGAGGACCGTCCAAAATATATCTACCCGAGAGGAACGCAGACTGAGACTCCGAAACAACCATGTCCATAACCCCTTTGATACGATTCGCCAATACTTTGGAGACCACCTTTGAAATATTTGTAATCAACTAATTTACTAATTTACACATGCAAATCACATTGACTATCAGTTTTGCTATTCTTCTCAATTCCTTTTTCTTTAATTTCTTTGGGATTCTACTAAAAAAGATTCCAATCAGTGGTTATTTATTAAAGGGTTTTTTTTACGTATTTTCATCTTTTAAGTTGGCTAATTACGTAATTTCTCAGGCAATGAAATCAATTACAGATTTTCTCTCTCTAACCTATGTGTATTACATATTTCCTTTTTTCATTAAAATTACTCTTAGAATGACTACTTTACCCTTAGTGAACTATTAAATGAATATTTACATATTTTCTCATTCTAATATCATCAATCAATTACATATTTCCCCAAATCATGTAGTATTTTCCAAATTCTTCTACTTCTAGTTGCTACTCTTAAAGTATTTATGTTAAATTTTTTTAAAATACGTTATAACCTTTTTAATTATAACCAGACTGCGTTAATGCCCGCGTAATACGCGGGCTTCAACCAAAACCATATTAGTTACTTTGAAATGTAATATTCTGTACAAACGCATACATTGGAAGAAACAAACAGTTACCTTCTACCATACACGGACAATTTGGTTTAATGATTGAAAATACATATCCTAACATACAATTTTGGATTTTACATCAACTGGGCTCCGATTTATCACCGTTCTATAAGAACACCCCAGGAAAGAATGAAAAAAATTGGTCGCTTAACAAACGGATACAGGTCACTGCTAGAAAGATCCTTAGGAAGAAGTGGCATGATATTATCACAATATGGTAGCATCTGGTCATCCAAAGCCTGACATATATAAATAGTCAGTATTGATAATTTAAGAATTATTTAACGACTGAAATAAAACTTACATATAATTTTGGAATTATACATTCACTCATGAGTCAAATCCGGTTTCTAGTTGTTGTAAAACAACTACATTTCCAAATTAATTACATCTTTGAGAAAAAAAGTCAAATCATAAGCAAACCAAAGCTAATTTCTAAGAATATTTCGAACAAATCCATTACTCCTTCTTGACCAAACATGGCTACACTTCCAATGGTCAAATATTGAGCATGCTCAACCTGGAAAAAAAAGGAGGTAGTAGTCCAAAAAAAATATCTATAAACTATCATTACTCACATGAAAAAAATTTACATTCGTATACCCACAAACTCCAATCCTTCTTTGCCCTTAATGGAAATAAATCATTTATTGATGTTTGAATATGTGATGATATTTCTTTACCCACAAAAAACCCGAACAACCCGACCCGAATAACCCGAAACTTGAAACCCGAATAAAAACCCGAACATTAGTTGCCTTTTTTACAGATGGGATCTGATTTGGAGTGTTTTGTATTTGAAACATTAAGTTTTGAGATTTTTGAATATTATCATACCATATTTATATTAAATGTAGGTATGTATAAATAGTTATAAGAGTGAGTCGATACCATCTGTGACAACGATTGACCAGGTTGACAGAATTTGACACACGTTGACCATTTGAACAGCTTTGATCGCGCCTGACCCGGTTGACCAAGTTGGCCTACTTGCCAAACATCCCCCAATTGCATCCAAACTTGTTAGACAGTCCCCCAATACTACCAAAGATACGACGTTTTTAGTATATAATATACAAAATTACATTTATTTAATCTGTGTAATACACATGGTTTTCAAAGATATAACTTTTTTTTATTATTTGATATATAAAATTACATTTATTTAACCCGTACAATATACGAAGTTCATAAAAATATAACTTTTTATTATTTAATATATAAAATTACATTTATTAAACCCGTATGTTAGTTTGTTTAACTGATAGAACAAAAAAATTGTGTTCATGAATGAACTTCCCAGAGAACGGTTCACTGAATGTTCAGTTATTTACACACCTAGTTAAGTAATAAAAATATATAAGAAGATATAAAAGCATGAAAACTTACTTCAAAAAAGATGATTCTCCAAGCTTCCTTTAGGCATGTACTCATAAACCAAAAGCCTGTTATGACCCTCTGAACAGTAGCCAATAAGTTTCACCAGATTCGGATGATGCAGCTGACTAAGGTAAGTTACTTCTGTCTGCAAACAACAAACCATCAGCATTTAGCAAACATTTTGGTAAGGGTGTGACTTTAGACACGACACGAACCAAACACGAAATTCGTGGGTTTGGGTTTAGTCTAAACGTATCCGGGTAAGTGTTTAAGTCGACCCGCTAACACGTTTAGCTAAACGCGTCATGTTTGTGTCAACCCGACAGGTTTGCAGGGTGACCCATTCTACCCTTTAATTTATTTATCTATTTATTTTAAAATGTGTTTTTTGTAATAACTTAAACTATTTGGATATTTTTATGCCAAAATCAAAACGCTTAAAATTAAATTGACATCTTTTTAAACATGATTATTAAAAAGCATAAAAAAAATAAGCAAATTAAAAAATTTAGAGTATTAATACGTGAACAGAAAAAATCATACTAAACGGGTCGTGTTCGTGCAACCATTGATTACTCGTGTCGTGTTCAGGTTCATGTAAAATTTCCAAGTTAGTGTCAGGTTCGACCCAACAACCCGGGAATACGACCCGTTTAGAAGCCCAACATTTCGCAAATGAGTTTAGGTGATACCAAAATGAAAACATGCATACCAGCCATTCTTTGTGGCCTTGAAAACCTTCCGGTTTAAGCTTTTTGACAGCAATCGCCATTCCAGACCCTGGCTTCGTAGCCAAATGAGTGAGTTCATCAATCCACCCTTTGAAAACATACCCGAACCCTCCTTCGCCTAGCAGACTGTCGGGTCTAAGAGCTATGCCACTTGTCAGCTGAGGTGTCTGCTTATTTGGCTTAAACCAATGGGTGACATATGTCCCCCAATAATGAACGTTTAATCATCCTTAATTTTTAATAATATGTAGAAATGTTAATATAAATATACCTAAAGGGTAAAATGATTATAAGCATACCATAGATATTTCATGGATGGAATTTCAGTAGCAAATTGGATTTCATAAGCAATAATACTACAGCCAAAAAGTGGCTGAGAATTAAGTTTGGTAATTTAAAAATAAAAATTGAAGGACCCTACCTGTGGAGCATTTACAGCGGGAGTACTTAAAACACCTCCAACCATAGCACCAGATGCAGTAAAATAAGCAGGGCTAGTGTGTCCCCTTCTGACCGAGGTGTTGACTATCTTCTCTATTTTAGCAGGTTCTGTTGAATAAAAAATCAACTTTACAATTGACAAAAAATAGTTTTTTTAAATAAAAACACCAAATCGCCAAATAAAGGGCCAACAACTCACAAAATCACATTCAACATGAATGAAAATATTCAAAAAATTGGATAGATCATAGCACGCATACCACTGCATGTAGAAAAAGATCTAATCCACTTATGGGGTGAAAAATCTGTTTTAAGCAATGATCCGTCCCTGTGCGTTTTAAAAAAAATTTAACAATTATCATTTTTTTTAAATAGCAAATATAGCGTAAATGGATGATATATGGGTACTCTTAGCTATCCCTGAGATATTCAATTTAGTTTGTTGTAGTTGTTATCTGACACCTAAATAATCCAATTATCAGAGTCACTTTTATCCAACATTCCAAATTGATTAATGCTATTCAAATTATTATTTTCATATCGCAAATCCAAACACCACTATGATAAATGGAAGAAAGAAAGATATATATCCTTCAATATCATGTCGATGAAAACTTTACCTCAAGGGTTCTGAAGAAATAGGAGAGCCTGCAATCATTTAAATAATCCATTATCAAGTACTATGCTAAGTGCTGCAAACATATTCATGATGTTTTAACAGAAAAATTTCTGCTGATATCACAAACCATTTTCTTTAACATAATAAATATCAGATAACTATTTTGGACCGATGTCCTTGAGAGCGCAGATCTGCTCCTCTCCCATGGCGGACATCACACTCGCAACCAGATCTTTCCCTCCGCAAATCCATCCTTAATCTGCAACCAAAAATCAAACATCAAACAATCACAACTCAAAATTAGACAAAAATGATTCAACATCGGAAAGATAAAGAACATTCAGTTACCATCTTGTCGATGATTGATGATTCGTAGATGATCTTCAAAGAGAGAAGAGTATTGCGTCTTGAAGATCGATTGAAGGTTGTCGGACAGGATTGAGAGAGATGAAGATGCTGAGGAATTTTGATCTAGGGTTTTTGGCGATTAGGGTTTTCGGTTAGAAGAGGAACGATGATAAATGAGAGAATGAGAGATAACGTATAATTGAAAGCGTACATAGGAAGCTATCCTAATCCTGCCCTTAGAGCCATGCCACATGTACTGCCACATATGCAGCTGAGTTGGCTTAAACCAATGGGTGACAAGTGTCCCCCAATGGTTTTGTTTATTATATATATATAGATGCAACATCAGTCGCGTTGCGGTCGGGTCAACACGGCAGGTTCACATTCACACATCCACTATCATGGGTTCATATACCTAAGTGTGATGCATGTGCAAGGAAGTGAAAATTCACTTTCTTCGAGTATTGCCAAAAGATTTGAAAATTTATGTAAAGTATGTAGCTTTATTACAAGATATATGAATGTGAACTTGCCGTGTTGACCCGGCCGCAACGCGGCTAGTGTTGTATCTGGTTATAATTAAAATGGTTATAACGTATTTTATAAAAATTAAAAATAAATGCTTTAAGAGAAGCAACGAAAAGTAGAAAAATTAGGAAAATGCTACATGAATTGGGGACATATGTAATTGATTGATAGTATTAGGGGGTGTTTGGCCTAGCTTTTATTTTTTTGGCTTATGCTTATATTTTAAAGTAGCTTATGCTTATTTTCTTTCATTTGATAAGCTATTTTTAAGTGTTTGGATTAGCTTATATTCTACAAGTTGATAAGCTCTTTGAAACCATGAAATTTTCACAAGCTTGTATTATGGGAAGGGGTATAATATCATTGTTGTGTATCATTTGAGGGCAATTGAGTAAAAAATCATCTTCTTCAAATAAGCTTATTCAAATAAGCTAAATAACCATCTTCCCATAAGCTTCTTAGAATTAGCTTATATAAGCTAATAAGCATAAGCTTAAAAAGCTAAACCAAACACCCATTAGTGCTTATTTTATAAAAATAAGCTAAAAAAGCTATAAGCTTAGATAAAAAAGCTAGGCCAAACACCCCCTTAGAATCAGGAAATATGTAAATATTCATTTAATTGTTCATTAAGGGTAAAATAGTCATTCTAAGAGTAATTTTAATGAAAAGGGAAAATATGTAATATACATAGGTTAAGGAGGGGAAATATATAATTGTTTTTATTATTTGGGGAATTACGTAATAAATCAGCTTAAGAGGGTGAAATATGTAAAAACCCCTTTTATTAAAACTTATAATGGTATTGTTATTTGTGTAAATGATTACATAATCGACTTTATGTAGATGATTACTTAATAACATACATGCATGGGTATAGATTATAAGAAAAATATTTTAAATGAGAAATAAAAAAACTAACTAAGAAGGCCTAAAAAATATACTAATTTTTTTTAATTTTATTTTAATAAAGATTGCTATATTTTATATATAAAAAGAAACTTTTTTTCAAAAAAAAAGGATGTACTATACATGTGCATTAATACGAAAAAGTTTAAACCACCTAACTCACCTCCACCGACACCTCCCAAAAACCTAAACCGCCCACCCCACCCCCTAAAAGCCTAAATCCACCCTCCCCGCCCCCCCCCCCCCCCCCCAAAAAAAAAAAAAAACTAAAATTAGACCCTAAACGTAAACCCCCAAACACCTAAACCCTCACCCGCACCCTCAAAAAAACCTAACCCCTCCGATTTTATCATTAATTAAATCCATTCATAAACCCACACGTCCTTTTCTATTATTAAAAATGTCACTAAATGAGTCTAGATAAAAATAGCACACGAGGTTTGAAGTTTGGTGAATGTACCTTAAAAGGATAGCCTTCATGGTTTGAATTTTGTGTTCTGATGGAGTAAAAGGTGAAAAAAGAAAAAGTTATGTCACATAGGAACCATGTGTGCATTGTTGTTGCACACTATACATTTCACATGTCACCAAAGTTTGTTGTGTGAATGTGAAATTGAAATACAGTGGATGAGTAACAAAAACTGAAAAAAAAATTGTGAGTTGGAGCTAATTGATTGGTTGGTATATAAATTATATATATATATATACACACACAATTAGCAACTTAAGGATGCTTTTAACGCTTTTACAAATGTCGTTTCAAATATCCCGCTTCCTGCCCACGATCGTGTCCCTTCGTCGGCAGAAAAGTGGACGATTCACTCAATACCCGCCGTACGCAAACATCACCAGATAACAACACTTAACATTGAGTATGGTTTAGGGAGTTGGCTCGGTGGTCGCGATGCTTGATGTTTCTGTCATCACCAAATAACAACACTTAACTTAGTGCATGTTTGGCTTTCCTTTTGAAAATGACCTTTCAACTTATTTGAGAAGTAATAAGTCAGGATTTCCTGACTTATTGACTTATTCACTCACACACAAAGGAATTCTAAACACTTTGAAAAATCCTTTTTGCCTCAAATAAGTCAATAAGTTGAAATAGAAGGAACCCCAAACACCCCTTTAGACTATTAGGTTTTTGAGAAAATAACAAGTTTTGTCCTTTATGTTTACACCACTTTGTAGACGGTGTCCTTTAGCGCAAAAATTTGCAAGTTTTGTGCTTTATGTTTCAAAATCTTGCACGTTATATCCTTTAAGCCAAACCTAGTTAGATTTCTATGTTAAATCATATTAGACAAGGGTAATATGGTCTTTTTACTCAATTATTTAATATTATTTAAAAAATAAAAAAAACTATTTAAATTTCTCTCTCTACCACTCTCTCTAACTCAACTTCACCCACCACGACTACCACCATCAACTGATCACCACCACCACAATCTTCACCGTCACCAACCACCCCACCTCAGCCTTCACCGCCACCATTCCCACCTACCAACCACCACCAATTCCACTGCACCACCCCAACCCCGCTGCACCCACCTTTACCACCACCCCCACCCCCACCCCACCCCCACCCCCACCCCCACCCCACCCCCACCCCCACCCCCACCGTCACCACCACACCAATTCCAACAAACACTTACATTTTCTCTCCACCGATCGGACATGCTTGTGCTTGTTTCCAACAGAATCAAACCCAACAAATATTTTTAATGACTTATCACACTCGTATTCTTATTCTTATTCTTATTATTCCTTCCTTCACACACTTCCCATGTGTTCTACCACCGGAGACCTTTTTCACTCGCCGAAAACTTCTCATTACCAGCGTTTGCATGACACTCTAATAATCCTAACTAACAACTGCAACTTTCTCTATTCATTCATGGAAATTTCGTACAATATTCAACAAAGCTCGAGGTGATTCTATAGTTACATTCATTTACTGAAATCCGGTGCAATTTTTAATGATTTACCTATGGTAGAAGGCAAGGGAAGTGTGTGAAGGTTGGTGGTGGGAGGTTGTGGTGGCGGATGAAGGGTAACAGTGGGAGGTTACGGTAGTGGGTGTTGGTGGTAGGAGGTGGAGCTGGTGGTGAAAGGTGGTAGTAGTGGGTTGAGAGAGAGAGAAAGAGAGAGGTGGGACAGGATAATGTGTGATAGAGAGAGAGAGAACGAATTCAATAAGGGCATTAAGGTTTTTAGGAAAACGTGGGATCAAAACGTTGACACACAACATGCACATTTGATCAATAAACCAATGATCTAGATCAAAACAAACACTATTCATAACTTTGTAATTTTAATAGATCTATACTATATAATAAAAGAAACTATTTGAGGGACACTTGTCATCATATTAAGCCATTTCTTATTGATAATTATTGTTTTAGTTTAATCTCTTCTAATTATCATAGATAACCCTCATACTAAATATTATTTAGTTTAATATCTTATTGATAACTATTATTTAGTTTAATTTGTTTTAATTAATTACAGATAACTCTTCTACTAAATATTATTAATTTAAGATATTTTTAAATAACCAAATTATTTATCAGCAAAACCAAACTCTATATTAATATATTACTTATTTTTATTTTGATTATTAAAAAATTATTATATCGATTTTATTACATAATTTTTAACAAATTGTATATTTATTTTCATTATTAAAAAATATTATATCGATTTTATTACATAATTTTTAACAAATTGTATATAACTTTCAATATTACTTTATATATAAAATTAGATTTATTATAGGTTTTTTAAATATAATTTATATTTTATCACTCAAATGACTGCTTATTAGCTTCTTCAATAACATTTTTGACAACTATATCTTCTTTTCAATAATCATCTTCGCAATCACCATATCTATCGCGTACCGAGTATATCCATTAGTTTGTTTAAATATATTTTTCTTTATTTGATATATAAATCATATTTATTCAAGCCGTGTAATACACGAGCGTTTTTAAAGATATAACTTTTTTATTATTTGGTAAACAATATTACATTTATTCAACCCGTGTAATACACGTGGTTTTAAAGATATAACTTTTTTTATTATTTGATATATAAAATTACATTTATTCAACCCGTACAATATGGTTCTTACAGATATAACTTTTTATTACTTAATATTTAAAAATAATATTTATTCAACCCATTTAATAAAGGAGGTTTTTAAAGATATATTATTTTATTATTTAAAATATAAAATTTATTTATTTAACCCGTGTAATGTACGGGGTTATAACCTAGTACTATAATATAATATAACATAATATAATTTTTCCACCTTTATATTATTAACCATTATCTATTATCTATTATCTATCTATTAAAAATAGAAACTTAGGAATAGTAGCCGGTTGCTGCCTGGCACCCATTATATATACACTTAAAAGGCTATGTCAGTGGGCTAATCGGACATAGCCAAGTGTCTACTTCTGGTTGGTGAAAAGAATTTTTTTGCTTTTAACCCTTAACTTTTTTTAATTTACGTGTTTAGTCCTTCTATTATAACTATCATAATATACATGTTTAGTCCCTCTACTTAATAAACTTTATTCCTCATTAGTTAACTTTGCTAATATACATGTTTAGTCCCTCTACTTTAACTTTGCTTTCCTTCTACTTTAGCTTTCCTAATATACATATTTAGTCACTCAACTTAATAAATTTGATACACCATTAGTTTACTTTGCTTATATACATGTTTACGTCATCTACTTTAACTTTGTTGATATACATATTTAACTACTCTACTTTTTTTTATTTAGTTAAGTATTTCGCCTTTTAGAGTTTTTTTCTCCCTAATTTGATGAATCAAAGCCAATCAAACTGAATAATATTGTTTCCGTTATTGGTATTATCAGAACCAATATTTTTTCTTTTAGTATTTCGTTTGTTAGTGTTTTTTATACATACGTGGACGTTTCAATAATCCTTTTCCAATGATTTTATATTATCTCTTTCGGTTGCTATACCGAGTGTCGGTACTATATTGATAATCAAACTCCCGCCGCAACGCGCGGGGTAAAATTTCTAGTTGATACATAAAACTTAATTAAAATAACAATACAAGTTAACTAAATAATAAATGAAAGTTGCCCGTGACATTATAGCTAGTCTAGTGGCATCTTAGGAGTGAGATAAGACTTTTGGACTATTAGGTCTTGGGTTCGATTTTACAAGAGGGTTTTTCTTAGATTTATTGGGTTTTCTCCTGATTTGGTTGGTGTATAGACATTATGCTTAGTGGAGATGAATATAATCGAGTGCTGCCACCGGTGATACGATGATACTCAAGTGATTCGCCAATGATCCAAATTTGTCGTTAAAAAAATAAAAAAAATAAATGAAAGCCTATCTCCAAGTTGCAGGGATGTGTTTCGATGAAATGTCAAGATCAACCGCCATTGTTAAATTAATTTATTAAAAAGACAAACATTTATGAATTATATTTTATTTTCCTTGTAACACAGGATTACAGTCTTAAATCATAAAATCTATAGAATTCCTAGGTCTTGAGTCTCTCATAAAAATCAGGAGTCAATGAACGTTTATGGTATTTAGTTAAGTTGTTTTTATATTTTAGGCCATTTTCCTTACTATATATATATATATTGATTAGAATTCCATAATAATTCCAATTGAAATCTAAAAATCCCTAGAAATTCAGCAAACTGTTGTGAAACAACGACCTAATAGCAACAACATATAAAGTATATATGAACATATGAACTAGGATTATAGAGATTATGGAGACAAAGAGAAAATGGAGAATGTAAGAAACTTATTCTTATTGATGTATGTATAAAATACAAAAGCCACTATTTAAGAACAAAAATCCATGACCTCCAGGCTAATCATCCACATAAGGTGACTTTGACAAGTTTATCAAATCAACCTTTGTGAATGTTTGAAACTGAGCGGGATTTTTTTACCATTCAACGGGACCAACTTTTCTCTTAATCCACCACCTTCGTCTGTCATGATCAAAACCCCATCTGACTACACCAGAACGATTACCAACTTTATCATAGAGTGTTTCACCTACATCCATCAGATGATGAGTAGCGTTAGCATCTTCATTGTCTGGATTAAGATTCTTGTTTTTCAGGATCACAAACTCTCTTTTCTTCTTAATTCTTTCAGCTTTTTCTTTGTCTGCAACTAGATCAGTAACTCTTTTGAAGTATTGTTCCATAGCATCATTTCTCTCAGCATGATCCTTATCAAAAGCTTTTCTTCTATTTTCTACATCAGTTGGATCAGAAAACTCTTGGCCAAACTTTTTCTCCAACTTTCCACGTAAATCATAAACCATATTAAACAACAAACTAACGTCGCCTTGAAGTTGATCAATTTATTGATTCTTTTGTACTATGGTATCTTCAAGCTGAATAATCTTGGCATCTTTGTGGATCGAATCTTGCTCAAGCACAATTAGTCGTTTCTTCATTTCCCTCATACTGATAAACTCATCATCATCACTTGAATCATCATCAAACAACATCCTCAATGGCTCCTCAGGCTTCTTACCACTTGAACTACCAGGCTCGTCATGAATAATTCCAGATGGACCTGCTGGTTCAGAAGTAACAGGTGGCATTGACCTGATGTCAGGATCAGAAACAACATTTGTAGCTGGTATATCTGCAGTGGTGGTTTTTAAATCACTTCTTTGAGTATCAATATTAAACTCAAAGATATCTTCAGTGTTGGCGGTGGTATTAGTGACATTCTTCTCAAAATCGAAGTCATATAAACCATCATCATCTTCAACAACATTCATGGGTTGATCTTTGTTTTGTTCAACATACATTCCGAGTCGAGGATCCCTCCTTTTCTGCTTTAAAGGCAATGAATCAGAATCCTTTGGGTTCTCACTTGATAGCTCTTTATTTGATACTGAAAGATCGGAAGGAGGATTCCCCATCTTTTCAGTCACAGACTTTAACAACAGAGCCAAATTCTCAGCAGAAATCACAGGTTGAACAGTAGAAACAGCAATATCAGCTTCAATCTCAGGAGGAAGCTCTTCATCATCTCCTGAATCACACATTATCTCTATGCCCTCATCGTCAGATTTGATCGTTAAAATCATTGTCTCAGGCTCATCTTCAGCTGCACCTTGAACATCATGCTCTTCAGCAACCATAGCATTTACAGGTGCATTGATTTGTGCAGCATTTAAAGGAACATGTTGTACTATCACTGGTTCAGCAGCCACATCTTCAGTCTCAGCAAACTGACCGAATTTCTCCAGATGAATTAAACCTTCAAATTTCTTTTCAGTACCCTTTTTAGAAGTTAGAGCACCAAAACATGCGGGACCCATGGGTTTCAGCTCCAATGTGTTTCTAGATCTCACCAACTCTGGATAACGAGCATTAAGAATCATTTCTAGGAATCTTGGATACATAAGAAATTTGTCCTTTCTAACCCCTGTCACATTTCTCTTCATGGCTTCAAACACATACTTCGAATAATTGAAAGGCTCAATTGTTATCAGACAAACGAAAGCAGCAGACTGTGTGATGTTCAACTGATCTGTACCTCCTCGGTTTTCTGTCATGCAAAGAATGAACATGTGCACTAACAAATGCCAATACGGATGCACAAATTTCTTCACTAAGGATGGATACTTTCCTTCATAACTCAATCGTGGTAAAATTGCTTCCACAGTCATAGCTAGAAGCTCAATAGGATCAGTTTCTCGATCATTAAACTGTAACACCTCCTGGATCATCTGCTCTATCACAAACACAACCTTCTTTTGAATCTCAGCAATTATTGCTCCTTTGCCTTCAGCTTCGAGTGGTTCAAACCTTGTCGTCTTCCAGAAATCTTGAATAAGGCTTTCATAGACAACCGGATTTTCTTGAAGTGCGTGAACTAATCTGCAGCTATTTAGTCCTTTGATCAAAGAAGTGAACATTATCTTGTGCTTCTCTGGAGGTGGTGCCAAGTAGCCTGCCTGATTATGAGTCGGAATAAATTTCAGGTCTATATTCTGCACAAACCAAAATTCATTAGGAACAAGTCATGTTTGAAAAATTCAATATACTTGGTTCAAATTTCAAAAATTTCAGCTTTTAAAGTAAAAAATCAGCACTGGTCAACAGAACCATGACACAGATTGTTAAATTTTGACTCGAGACTATGTGGTTTCGAGTCGAGACCATGAGTCGAGACCATGAGTCGAGACCATGAGTCGAGACCATGAGTCGAGACCATGAGGTTTCTGATCGAGACTATGAGTTGAGACTAGGAGATCTCGAGTCGAGACCCCAGTCGAGACCATGAGGTTGTGACTCGCAACCACCAGTCTCGAGTCTTCATGTGTTTCCTGAGTCTAGACCACACAAACAACTTTCATCTGCTTGATTTTTGGATCAAAAACCCAAAAACACTCTTTGATTTCTTTGAAGACCACCATAAGTCAGGATTAGGGTTCATGTAGATCTTCAAATCTTCATCTGATTCTTCAAACAATCTGCAAATCTTTAACTAATACATTCATTAAGTTCATAATACCTTTAAATATTTGATGAAAACAAGTCGAGACCGGAAAAACTCGTCGGAATTCAAGAATCTTGCCGGAGAATTGAGAGAAAATATTTGAGTGAACAGTGGAAGGTCTCGAGTGAAATGTGAGGTTTCGACTCGAGACCAGCTTTTATACCCCAACATACCTGGGCCGAACTTCTGAATTTGGGCCTAGACCAAGTGATTTGGGTCGAGACCACTGTTTGTTCAGTCGAGACCACATGATTTAATAGTTTAAAAATTCAATTTAATTTCTTTTACAATTTTAAGAATTTCTTTAAACCAAGATCAGATTTAATAACCCATTTAACTTCCCGAGCACGTTTTACGATAACTAAACCTAAAAAACAAAAATAAATAATATGAACAATTATTTACAAAAATAAAAATAAAAATAGGAAATAACGTAATTGCTCAGGGATCAAATCACAAGGTTTCGGGCTTGACTTCACTTATCAACATTGATCTACTACCGAATGATCTAGACGATTGTCAATATATTTGTCCACCTAAACTCATCTCCCTAGACCTTTTCCATATAACTGACTGTAACTGATTTTATCATGTTTTGATTTCTTAACAATGAACACCCAAACAAATACTAATCAAATCCCGGAATTATAGACAGCACACTCTATCATGCAAGCAGTTTCCCTACCACATATTTCACAAATCCGATCCAGACCTCTGAAATCTTAACTGGGAATAGGTTGAGAAAAGAACAGAATAGATCATAAGCAAAGAGGATATAATATACTGATCAAATGAGTTTTTCTCAATTTGATATAGGTTTCTTGGGTTTCTTTTGGGCACTTGAGGGCCTCTTTCGGGTGTTTAATTGATCTATAAGACGATAGACACTCAGCTAGGTCTTTGCTCACGCAAAACAGAAGCTAAACGCTGCCTAGCACCTCCAGGTCTTTGCTCACGCAAAACAGAGGAGATACACGACTTTTTCAGAGAAGATTTCAGAGCCAGACCAAAATTGTGTGTATCGGGACAACATACAGACATTCAAATAGAAATGAACTAATTCCAAGTGACTTTCTTTCCTGAGGTCAAGTACTAATTTAGTTCTGAGCAGAAACAGCCAATGTTTCTAGTCTTTAAGGATAGAGCCTACCAACACATCATACTAAAGTCAAAATGTTTCGATACTGGTCTTACATGAGTCAGCCCTTCACCATAAAGTGAAAATTCATTTCATTTCCCATGACATGCAATGCTTATTTTTGTATTTTTATGAGATTTTTAAATGTTTTTGTATTTTTTATAATTTTTTAATGTTTTTGTATTTTTCATAATTTTCTCCCCCTAAATTTGAGCATAAATAAAAACTACCTAAGAATAGAAAACTTTATGAACAAATTTACCTACGAAACACCAAAAACATGCTCAGTCAGTAAAACGGATCATCTTCAGAAAATCCACAAGCACTTGAAATTTCGAACTGCTGACAGGTTTTGTGAACAAATCGGCAGCATTTGCATCTGTGTCGATTTGCTCCAGTTTGATAAGACCTCTGTCAAAGCAGTCTCGTATAAAATGAACTTTAATATCAATGTGCTTGGTTTTTGAGTGGAAGACGGGATTTTTCACAATTTGTATTGCAGCATCATTATCACAGTATATGGTAGTATTAAGATAGGTCAAACCGTAATCCTGCAATTGATGCTGCATCCACACCACTTGGGAGCAAGATGCCGACGCTGCGACATATTCCGCTTCAGCTATTGAAATTGCCACTGTTTGTTGTTTCTTGCATTGCCATGAAATGAGTCTGTCACCCAAAAATTGACAACCAACTGATGTGGATTTCCTGTCCTTATCAGTGTCTCCAAAATTACTATCAGAAAACGCAAACAGATCAAAATTGGAATCTCTCGGATACCACATACCAAACCGAGGTCGGCCTTTAAGGTACCGAAAGATTCGCTTAACAGCAGTAAGATAAGAAGTTTTAGGATTAGCCTGATATCGCGCGCAGTTGCAGACAGCAAACATGATGTCTGGACGGCTCGATCAACAGGGGATCCTTCTGCATCTTCAGTCAGTAGAGGTCTTTCTGCCATTGGAGTTTCGGCCGGTTTAGCGTCTGTGAACTTAAACTTTGTCAGCACATCATCCACATATTTCCCTTGATGAATTAGAATGCCTCGAGAATCTTGTTTGACTTGTAAACCTAAAAACAGTGTCATTTCTCCGAGCGCACTCATCTCGAACTTCTTTTTCATAACACCCTCAAATTCCTTGCAAAGAGCTTCACTTGTTGATCCAAAGATAATATCATCAACGTAGATTTGAACTAGTATCAGATCCTTGCCCATTCTCTTAATAAACAGAGTCTGGTCTATCGTGCCACGTGTGTACCCATGAGCCAGTAGATGTTCAGTCAGAGTTGCATACCAAGCTCTAGGTGCTTGGTGCAACCCATATAATGCCTTATCAAGTTTATAGGCATATTCTGGATGGTCTGGATGAATAAAACCCGGCGGTTACTCAACAAAGATTTCCTCCTTCACATCTCCATATAAAAACGCAGTCTTGACATCCATCTGATAAACAGTGAACCCCATGTATGATGCGTATGCTAAAAAGATCTGGATTGCTTCAAGTCAGGCAACAGGGGCGTACACTTCATCATAATCCAGTCCCTCTATCTGTTTGAATCCTTGGACCACTAATCGTGCTTTATTTTGAACAATGACTCCTGCCGAATCTTGCTTGTTTCTGAACACCCAGCGAGTTCCAAGTTTGCGTTTTCCTTTTGGGAACTCCACGAGCTTCCATACTCGTAGCTTCTCAAACTGGTTCAGCTCTTCATGCATAGCATCAACCCAGCCTGGTTCCTGCAAAGCTACATCAATGGTTTTAGGTTCAATTTGAGAAATGTAGCTAGAGTATAAGCATAGATTAATGGTTCTTGATTGGCTTCTGGTCTGAACTCCTGCATTAACAGAACCGATCATGTTCTCAATAGGATGATTTCTTTGAACGCTAGTTGGAATGGCAAGTCCAGGTATGATCTCGTCTTGAGATGTGTTGATGTTGCTTGACTCCCCCTCATTAGGTGCTGTCGGACTGTGAACCACAGGAGTAGTAACAGTACAGTGTTCAGGAATGGGATCAACAAACAATTCTGATCCAGATACATTCGAAGAGATGCCGCTAGATTGTGCACCTTCAGGGGACTGATGGGACATTTGTTGAGGCAAGGGGTGCTGTGTAAAAACCATTCCTGGTGGGTCAATGGTGTGATGTATGGAACTCCCTTCTGTCTGTTCCTCTTCTTCAGTGTCACCGAATGAAAGTGGTTGTTTTGGCGTAGACACACCCGCATCTGTAAAATCACTCGACAAAATGTTAAATGATTTAAACAATTCAGCATAATCATATAACCAATCTGGTCCAACTCTAGCGTCTGTAGCATTTTCTTCGAGCCATTCAATATTGCACGACTGGACGACCTTTTTGGTTACTTTGTTGTACACTCTATAGGCAGAGCCTTTAGCGTATCCAACAAAGAAACAGTCGTCCCCTTTGACTTCAAACTTTCCATTAGCATCCATAAGTAATAACACACATGGACATCCAAAAATACGAAAGTGTGAAACCGAAGGTTTACGTCCTTCCAGAATCTCATAAGGAGTTTTCATATGACGTTTGCTTACTAAAGCATGATTCTGGACATAACAAGCCGTGCTAACTGCCTCAGCCCAAAAGAAGCTAGGAAGCTTTAAGTCAGCTAGCATAGTACGTGCAGCCTCTATAAGAGTACGATTTCTTCTCTCAGCCACTCCATTCTGTTGTGGAGTTCGTGGTGCACTATACTGTCGATCTATTCCCTTTTTTAGTGCAGAATGTATCCAAAGTTATGTTCTTGAATTCCGTCCCATTGTCTGATCGAATAGCCTTCACTTTTGTACTAGCTTTATTTTCAGCCAGAGTAATGAATTGTTTCACCAAAATTGCAGTTTCATTTTTGTGACTTAGAAAGTACACCCAGGTGTATCGTGAGTAATCATCAACTATCACAAGACAATAAGCTTTCTTGCAAATACTCAACACATTCACTGGACCAAAAAGGTCCATGTGAAGTAATTCGAGCACAGCTTTGGTTGAGGGTGTAGACTTTGACTTATGAGGCTTCCGATGTGCTTTTCCTTTTGCACAAGCAACACATTTTTCCACTAACATGAAATCTTTGATTGGTAGATCACGGACCAGTTGACCTTTGGCAAGTCGATTCAAGTTCTTCATGTTCACATGCCCAAGGCGACGATGCCACAGTAGACCATCATGTTCTGAAATTTTCAAGAATAAGCAAGTAACTTCTTCACACGGTTTCTTGTTCATATCAATAACATAAGCATTTCCTCATCTTTCTGCTGTCATCAAAAACCAATCTTCAGGAATGACAATCCCTGGTTTCAACACATAACATCCTTTCTTTGTAAAGTGGACTGAATTTCCTCGATCACAAATCTGTGAAATGCTCAACAAATTGTGTTTCAACTCTGGGACATAATTAACATTTTCGAAGCTTAAAACGCCATTTTTTACTGTTCCTTTTAACGTGATTCTTCCTGATTCTCCTCCAGCAAAAGAGACATACCCACCATTAAATTCTTTTACATTCACAAGTTGGGATAAGTCTCCCGTCATGTGCCTGGAACAGCCACTATCCATGTACCAAAGTTGCATGGTAGTCCTCCATAGCTGTTCCTGCACGATTAGCGGGATTAGTTAGATCTAGGAACCCAGCCCATGGTGGATCTGGGTTTTCCTTGTGCATCAATATATGTCACCCTTTGCCAAACTAAATTGTCTTTGTTCAAAAATCTTGAAGGATTTTTCATGAAAGATCCTTGATGAGATGTATTAGATTGTGCAGCCCTAGCTTTGGGTTTCCAAAATGTGTTTGACCATTTAGAATTGAAGTTACCAAAACCATTATGTTGATTTCTTTGAAAATTGTTCTGTTGATTTTGATTTCTACGTTTGGCTGCATTCCAATCTTGATCAGAGGGTTTAGTCTTGCGACAGTTCTTCTTCATTGTCTTAGACTTTTTAGTCGTCACTGACTCTGAGCAACGAGATCGATTAGGCTTGACCTTCTGATTCTGAACAGTCTTCTTCTTAGACTGTACGCTTGGGAGTTGAACACAGTTTCTGGCAATGTGTCTAGCAGTACCACAATTGAAACATGTTTGTCGTTTCAAAGTGTGGAAATGTTGATACTTTGTTGAAGAAGCTTTGTTTGTTTTTGAATGATGGGGCGTTTTGGTTTTTCTAGTTTTCTTTGCTTGTGTCTGTCGTGAGTGTTTTGATCCCTGCTGATTGGAATTGACACAATCATGTGATGTTGAAGAAGAATTAGATACATCCTTTTTACTATGATCATCATTCTTTTGAAAAACTAGTGTTTCAGTTTCAGTTTTATGTTCAAAAACATTTTCTGGAGACTGTTTGTTTATTTCAACCTTCTTTTCTACATTAATCGATTCTGACTTAGCTGAAATTTCATCAACACACGTTTCGTCAACATAAGTATCATGTGAATCTGATTTAGGTTTGCTTTCATCTACAGTTTCCAATGGAGTCCCACTAGATTCAACATTAGGGACGCCCACTGAGACAAATTGAGAAGAAGAATCAGGATACTCTTGATTTTCTTGAGAAGGAGTTTCAGTGGTTTCACTGAATGTGTCCTGAGGGACCTCACCTGTAACACTGTCATCAACTGAAACATTAGAAACATTACAATCACACGCATTAACTGAAAAACAATCATCACTACAATTAATGTTCAAGGATTCAACACGAACATCATCAGTTTTGCCCAAAACATCAGGCTCACTTGACGACACATAAGCAGAAAACGACTCAAACAAAGTTTTTCAAAAAGCAATGTCAGACTCAATTTGATCAAAATAATTTTCAGAAATATCAGAATAAAAAACTGGTTCACTCCCAAGAACATCTCCACTCTTTACTTCAGGTACTTCATCTACACATGAAGACGAAACATTAGGATCAATTGAGCCTTTAGAAACAAAATTTATTGAAGTGGATCCCTGTTTCTCAACAGATCTGCCATTAACAGATGACTTATAGTTTTTAGGAGCATAAGTCATTTTACTTTCATTCATCAGTTCCTCCTCAGTCATAGGTAGATATGTGTAATTATCATTGTAAAGAGGAGGAGCCTGATTGTAACCCAATCCACATCCATTCTTTTTCTTATATGCAAGCTGTTGATCACACAAATTTTTAACTAGTTTGCTGGAAGAATCATATTTCTTAATATTAAGTTCATTTATTTGATATCTATCTCTGATATCTTCCAGTTCTTTAGTCAGAATGCATACTTTCTCCTGAGCTTCCAAGAAATGGGTTGTTTTTACACTTACATCATCTTTGAGTTTGATGATGTCTTTTTGCTGAGCCTCAATTTTTTCTTTATAAAGTTTTTCATTTTTTGATAAAGTAAAATTTTTATTTTTTATATCTTGATAGTCTTGTATTAGCTCAGCGTTATGTATTCTATAAGCTTCAACCCTTTCTCTACACTCAGGAGTGCAGAAAACAGAAAGTACCTCTTCTTTGGTGAGACCTTTGACTGGAGCTGAAAGAATCTGAGTCATGAGAGCAAGGTTTTCAGCTGAAGTCTCATCCTCGGGTACTGAAATCTCATCCTTAGGTGCAGAGTCTTGATCATTTGAGGCTGAAGTCATGAACGCAATGTTATTTGCAGCAGCTTGATTTTCTGGAGCTGAGATGTTCAGACGTTGAATTTCTGAAGTCCAATCAAAGTTAACATCAGGCTGAACCACCAAGGCTTGAGGGTTTCCACCAGCAGCAGCATCAGCAGTGGTATTCGATGTGGCCACAAGAGCTCTCTCTAGATTAGGTGGAACAGGTTGGACTGGAGTCTGTTCTCTATTAATCAGTGGCTTGGTGCATTTTCATGCATAATGCCCTTCCTCATGACAGTTGTAACAACGCAGGTTAAATGGTACTGTAGAAGTTCCATTAAACCTAGTATCCCATCTGTTTTTACCAGTTCTCTTAATAAATCTCCTTGCTTTGAAAGCAGCCATAGCCATCTGCAATGTGATGTCCATTTCTTCTACATCATCAGGATAAATCTGATGTAAATCATCTCCAGACCATTTAGTAGAATCAATTTTTCCTGCAACAAATGCATTTAAACAATTTATAACAGAGGCAGCGATATCCAGATTTTCTTTAGACTGTTGTGTAAAGAAGGCAATCATCTCATTCTTTGCAGCAGAAGTTGGAGTGGCAGTAGCAGGAGATCCAGAGTAGTAAACATTAGTTGCAGTAGGAGCAGCCTTAGCAGATGCCGAGTTGCTAAACATTTGAAAACCTCCTCCTTGAGATATGAGAGCTGCATTGTTATTGTTTGATGAAGTGGGAGCAACAGAGAATCCAGCAGCCAGCATGCTGTTCTTATAGTTAGTTTCCCTCTGTTTGTCATCCAGCTCACAGGCCTTGATGTGAGAAATCATCTCAGATAGACTGCACCTAGCAAGATCTTTGGTCTTCTTGATCATGGCAACGTGATGATCCCAACTTTTAGGTAAAGCATTTAGAAGCTGTCAATTTGTTGAAGCATTTGCCGTATGCATTTCTTCCATCTGCATTTGAGTAACCAGCTTGACAAACCTCTGAATTTGATTATCAACAGTTTCACCATAGATATAGTTGAAATTGTTGAAATTTTGGCTTAGCAAATTTCTTCGATTCTCCTTCATGTCCTCAATACCTTCATAAACATCTATCAGAGATTCCCACAATTCTTTGGCTGATTTGCAAGTACGAAAGCCGATAGCAATGTCTGGACCCAATCCCATGGTCAGATAGGAAACTGCTTTATCATCTTCTTTAACTATTGTGAAATCTTCTTCACTATACTGGCTAAGGGGCTTCTTTATTTTTACACCAGGTTTAGTAGCACTATCCATCATGATCTCCCTTGGACCTCTCAGAATACTTCGCCAAATTTTAGCATCTTTGACCTTCACATGCTGTTCAAAATGCCACTTCCACTCAGGGAAGTCATTTGCATCAGTCAACCTTGGAATGCGTGTAGTCGTTCTAACTTTTGAATCCAGTTCTTGCTGTTTGTTAAGGGCAGCCAGGTCAACATTATTTGCAGACATGTTCAATTAATTGTTAATTAATTAATTTATTTTTTAAGTCCAAAGTTCAATGTTCAAAGTCCAAAGTCCAAAGTCACATTGCAGCCTGTCGATTCGAGTCGAGACAAGAGGTTTCGAGTCGAGACAAAAGTTTCAAGTTAAAAGTTGCAACTCGAGACCACAGCTTGTTGCGAGTCGAGACCTCAATGAAAGACAAATCGAGACCACGTCTTGTTGCGAGTCGAGACCTTGATGATGACCACACGAGACCACGGTTTATTGCGAGTCGAGACTAAATGATGACAACTCGAGACTGTTGCTAATTTCAAGTCGAGACCAGATGTTGACAAGTCGAGACAGCAGATTTCGAGTCGAGACCCTGCAAAACAAACAATGTGATAAAAGTTGCCGATATTCCTGATTATCAGCAGCTTCCAAAATTCAAAGATTTTGAAATCTTTGAATTTTTATCCTCAACAAACTTCCGAGAAATCAGCAAACAATCCACTGAAATTACACGAACCAAAATCAGCAAAATTAATCAATATTTGCTATGAACAGTTTGAAGATTGTATGATCCGTAAACAGAAAACACAATCGAAACTGTACCACTGCAAAACAAACACTAGCAAAACAAGATCAGTTAAATAAGATTGTCTTGAATCCGAATGATATCAAAAACTGAACCAAGAATTGGTTTCTTGGCTCTGATACCAATTGTAAAACCCGTTTGGATCTTTCAATGATATCAGTATAGAACTTGTGAGAGTGCAGAATCCAATCACAAGTTGATTCAAGAATAAATAAACAATAACCAAAACAATATAGATCAAAACAAACTAGAAACTTGCATTCAACGATTCACGATGACTGATACAAAGTTTCCCAATGCTAGTTTCGGCTGGCCTCTTGTTCTCGACAACTGATCAACCTCAACTATGAAGTTGAGGTTTGCTTAAATACATAACATATGGGTTGAAACCCTTAGGCCCATTCGAAACCAACTAACTATCCCAATTAACATATATCGACCCAAAACATTAATACACAAAACATACTAATCAACCCCTATACTTCGTACCCCTCCATGTATAAACCTTCAGGTTCCAACATTATCAATAAGGGAAAATTGGATAAACAATTTACATTTATCACACGTGAGATATGCTCTTGAAGTAGCAATATCATTAAGAGAATATGAAAAGATTGAAATGATTTTATATTCATGTGACCGAGTAAATAATGAAAAGCTATGAAGTTTGTTCTAGTTATTCAATTCCCTAAAGTGAATGTGATTATATAACGATCACTGAAAATGTCATGATCATGGACATAATTGAGAAATTTGTAATGATGATCATGTTAATAATAAGATTGACCATTAGAATGTAGCCAAGTTAATAATGAGACCGACTGTCAGAATTGTAATAATGGTCATAATGAGATAGACCACTATTGGAGTGATTATATGAGAACAAAAAGTGAAAAGGATAAAAGTTATATAAAATGATATTTTACAATTATAATGCGTTGTTTTCTCATATAATGCAACTAATACACATACGATCGTAAACCGGAAGTTTATGTATCATAATTATTTACTTAATTGGCATGACCGGTTAGACCACACCGAGTCAATGATGATGTGAAACATAATGAAGAACTAGAAGATTCTTCAAGATAATAATTAGCATGTAATGTATGCTCTCAAGGGAAATTATATATTTGCAAAATAAACGAGGGTGTGTATACCTGAATATTCTGGAAGCGATTAAAGGATATGCATATCCCAACATGATACCATTTAGGTTTTTTTTTAAATCGATGCATCGTCTAAATGGTTATCAAATCCACAACCTGAAGCTTGTGTGATTGTGGCTTAGCTAATGTGATAGCAAGCATATTAATCCAGATTACTATTGCTTACAAAGCCAATGATCATGAGAGGAGTAAAAGTTCATTTAGGTACATGTAATTTTATATATAGTACCATTAATTCACATCAAGCCAATAAGTTATAGTCCTCCCCATACAGTTGATTTTTTGTCAAAGATGTCTCATCAAAGATTTTGGTTGTGCGACATATAATGAAACTCATCCACCACACCGCACAAAGAAAGGACTTCTAAAAGTTTAAGAATATGTTGGGTATAAATAATCGTCTATGATTAAATACTTAAAGCCATTAGTGAGAAATTCGTTTATGGCTCATTGGTTTTCACTTTAGTAAATGAATGTTCCCAACATTAGGGGGAGATAACAAGCAGTTGGAAAGTGAAAAGTTAAATGAATTATCATGTCATCTTGATCCTCAGACTATAAACTATGAACTAGAAGTTTAAAGTATAATTCATTTACCAATATTAAAAATTACCAGACAAGTTCACTGGCCTAAATAGTGTGACTAACTAAGTCACATAATCAACTGCTTATGCTCCAGTTATATTTATGTCCCAAGAGGACAACCACATATTTTTGTAATGAGTCTATTGCATGCCTAAAGCGTGGTAGACTAGTTGATTCCAATAATAAAATTCCTCAAAATTGGAGCAAGTAATTAAGATGGTCAAGTCGAGGTTATAGTAATAAGATCTCCTGAAGAGACAATAGACATGATGGTTCAAGAAGAACCTCAGGTACCTGAAAATAAAGAGATCTCGATAAGTTGTATCATGTCTAAGATATGTATGGAATCGAAATAAAAATCGACGTCGTTATACTTTTGTATATAATGTAGCGCTTAAAATGATTAAATGATGAGGATCAAGATTTAAGATCTGCCTATGAATGAATATTAAGAAATGATTGGCCAAAATAGGAAGACGCAAATAAGGCAGAGTTTAGTTCTCTAATGAAATGGAAAGTTTCTAGACCAACAGTCCATACGACTGAAGTTGTAAAATATGTTGGATACAAATGTGTCTTTTACACAAATCATGTGAAAATCAAATTAAGTGATATAAGTCAAAATTGGTGGCACAAGAATTTTCACAAAGACCTATGATTGATTACGAGGAAACGTATTCTCCAGTGATGGATGCATTGACTTTCCAATATTTTATTAGTCTAGTAATATAAAGAGAGAATTGATATTCCTCATATGAATGTTATGTATCACTTGATACTGAGAGTTTACATGAAAGTCCCAAAGGACAAAATTATGTAGGTCATGTAAAGTAAGTTCTCGAGAACAATGTGATCATTCTATACATATTCTGATTTGAATAGGTTATGATTATATTACATGATGGGTATAATTGGAACTCCTGATGAGTTTCTAAAACAATTGGGTGCTTAAAAGGTTAATTGGAACATCTTAACGATGTAATACTTGTGCACCAAGAAACGTACATAGAAACTTGTACCCTGTGATTGTGATATCTCAATAAATAGTGTACACGCATGGTACAATATGAATTTTGAAGATAAAAGCAAGTGTCCATGACATTTTTGCATATTATATAGATATCTATGTGTTATATGGGTAAGTTTATGTAGCAAAACTCATGAAGAGTGAATGCACATGTATATTTGGATAAGATGGGTAGAATTCCCTCATGGATTGATAATGCTAGAAGCATTGATATAAAAACCTCAAGAACGTACTATATGAAGTTGCCAAAATACGTATAGGCTAAAATAGTTGGGTCGAGTGTTGTACAACTAGAGATATTTGCATAAAGAGGGATATAAGTTTGATTAAATTAGCCATGTTTTCTCAACGTTCTACTTTTAAAAGTTCAATATAATCGCAGTTTACAGTGATGATATCTAGGCATCATCGAGAGAAATTGTCGAGCTTTTAGAAAGAGAATTTTTGAATGACCTTGGCACGGTCTAATTATTACACGAACTGCAGTTCGAGTATATATGTAATTATATTTTACCAATCCCACAAGTACATCTGGAAGATTATGTTTGGATGTTTTATTATGGATATAGTTGAACCTTAAAGTATGTTAAAGTTTGTTAAGTCGAACAAAACCCTACTTTCAGTTTAATCAAAGCACAAGCCTAAAATCAAAGGCCCCATTTTTTAATCAACTAAGAACCCTAGAATTGAAGAAAGAAAATTTATTCAGATTATGCTCTCTATCATAAAATTGATAAAGGGTTTTGTAGAGATCGAAAATCTAATGAGAATGGGTTTTTCAATTACCTGAATTGAATTGATGCCCGATTGAACGAGATATGAAGAATCAAAGTTTCAAGCCCTAGAATCAAGTTTGCACGAATTCCCGAATTGTATGATGATTTGCAAGTTCTTGAATGTTGGTTTTGAGAGAAAATAATGATAGGTGTCGTTTGAAACAAGTCTTGTAAGCTATAAGTTATGAATTTGACAAGAATGGTTAGGATACTCCAAGTTCTTTAATGTAGTTTAAAGTTCTCATTAACTTGATCAATCAACGTCATTAAGGAAAGATTTAAGTCGGTTGGTTTGTCTTTCTCTAGCATACAAATCATTCAAGACATCGTGCAAGCCAAGAGTCGCGTTTACACGGGTCAAAAACCCGATTCAGGTTAGATTAGAGGGTGGGTGGGTCACGAACTGGTGCGAACTGACGAAGAAGAAAATGGTGATGTGTGACTTTCGGGTCGAATTTAAGATTAAAGTGAAAAAGATATATAATGGTTGGAGTGCGTGGCTCAGTTGGTTGGGTGGTTGTTTTGTTTCCCAAATGATCCGGGTTCGAAACCCAGTAGGCGCGCCTTGGGTATTTTTTTTTTGTTTTGTTTCCTTAATCAACTTTCATGTAATGACCCCACAACCCCTGTACTCGAGTTTCATAGTTCGACATAACTGGTCCCTTTGGTTATATAACCTCCAATTATCACTAAACTAATTAATTATAAATCTCATTTATTATACTAACTTAGTTTGATGTTTTTAGTTAAAAAAAACCTAACTTAGTTTAATGATTTACTTTATAAACTCTATTGGAGTTACTTGATTATATTTATAAAGTTAAAGCGTTTGATCTCGTATGCCATTATATCCATTAAATTAACAACTAACACGTCACCAAAAAATAAATAAAGAAATATATGAAAGAAATTTCGTTCTCATTTATATCGTGTAGTATCCGGTTTATATAGCAAGTCGGGTTTTGAGGATCTGTTTTCGATGGATGTTACTGTGTCCCCTACTTTAGAAGATTTCATCCCGAAATTTACTTAAAGAAGAATTAATCGGAAACAAATGTGGATATCTATCTTTCATTCGATCTTCACACTCCTAAGTGAACTCTGGTCCATGTTTAGACTCCTACCGAACCTTGACTATCGGATTGCCATTTAGCTTCAACCATTACTCGTCACGATCCATAATTTCAACCGGTCTTTCAACAAAATGCATAGACTCGTCGCTTTAAATATCTTCAAGTGGAACGTGCAGGTTTTCGTCCGCGAGACATTTCTTCAGATTAGACATTTCTTCATGCTCCTAAGTGAAGGAAATCAAAGCAATCTTTTCTTGTAATCTCGTAATCCCCTCCGCAAAACTTTCCTTATTGTTCTACGCGTTTTGAACAACCCTTATTTTGTAAGAACCATTCGTGTAATTTAAATAAAATAAAACAATTTTATTAAGTAATTACAATACAGACATAAGAAAGCTGGAACAAACTTGTACAAATACAACTGAAATATTCAAAATACAAGAAATGAAGAAAAAGTAGAACGACTGAGGCACGCGTTAAACACGCTTCCCTTAAAACAAATTCCGAGTCTCCCAGGAACATTCCTTTTGTTTCCTAGGGTACAACAGCCGAAGCAGTGTGTACTGCCGGAGCTGGCACAGGAACCCGAAGTCTACCTTGAAGCGAATAAGAACAAGATCAGAAGTTGGAAGTTGGAAGGAAGTTGTTTGCGTTAGCTATGTAGTTGCTGGTGTACTTCTGCAGTGACTATGAGGCTGTATTTATACAGCCTCTGATTCGAAACAGCCAAAACTAATTAAATGGAGAGAATTAAATTGCATTAAACGTCTTCAATGCTATTTTAATCGTTATTTAATTCTCAATCAAACTGTTGACTCGTCAGTTTCAAATGCTGAACTGTAACTGCACTGTCATTAAATACTAGAAGCTTCTGCGCGCGCGCGCAATTCACACTGGTGCGCGCGCCCTTTTGGCTCAAGTCCATGCGCGCGCAGATCTGCACGCCATGCGCGCGTACGCCATTTTGGCTCACTTCTGTGCGCTAGCAAGGCCCTTGCGCGCACGTCGATTTGGCTCACACTCATGCGCTCGTGCGCAGGTAGGTTTGCACCATCCTCGCGCGCGTGCGCCAGCCACCAGTGAACCTATACGAGCACGCCACACAGTCGCGTCGTATTGCCTCACATCGGTCCGCCCGCGCACGCCATTCTGCCACGTGTACCTGCACGCCTCTGCCACGTCACCCTCCAAGGCCTACTTGCCACCTGGTCCTTGCAGCCCATGTGCTTCACCATGCACGCGCAGTCAAAAATACGAAGACGGCTCTTAAGCGGCTCGCAAGTGCAAAGTGCGCCATCAAAGCGCCACATTGCGCCTCATCGACCACGCCACGCGCGCGCGAGTGCGCGGGTGAAAGTGCAACTTAGGGTGCTCCGCACGCAATAATAATGATGGAGAGTTCCCACTTAAATACCCATTTAAGTTTCATCTTTCATCCTATGTGGGACAATGTGCTACTTTCCCTTTATTTCAACATTCAATGTTTCAAACACCAAACTTTGAGAATCGATATCTCATTCATCTTAGCTTCGTTTTAGACGTGGTTTAGTTTGTTGCGAAGGTCTTCCAACATAGAACACAAACCCACAGAGAAATATGTAAAGAAATCTCAGTTTCTTATATATATTTCTAGCCCAAAATAAGAAAAAAATCATTTTCCTATATTTGTGAAAAAAGCTATTTTCACAAATTTTCAACATATTTTTCGTATCGTTGCCAAAACAAATCGGGTAGCTCTCTTTTTCTATTCTCTCTCGAACAAATAGATTGAACGAAATACATATGTTGGAATGGAACTGCAAATTGTACCAACTTTTAGAAGATTAACTGGGCATTACTCTTTGAGAAATAATATGTATAAAAAATTAGTTGGAAGTTCCCCACTGCTTGTTTGTTTAAGTAAGAGGGTGTTTGGGATTACATTTTGAAGTGATTATTTGATTATTGCGTTTGTAAAACATAAATAATCTAAAAAAGTGTTTGGGTGAAAAAGTGATTATCTGCCTCCAAAACGCAGTTTTGAAGAAGCATGTACCTACATGATTTTTCAAAACGCTGTTTTGAAAACGCAAAATCTATTTTGAAAACGCATAATCTATTTTGAAAATGCAATACCAAACACCCCTAAATCGGTAAGCTTCACGATCCATTCTAACTTAATCCATATTCCAATCTTGCGAATTGTTTTTGTTTTTCTGTAAAAAAAAAAAAATCAAAATGCAACTTGAGTGGAGTTATTCATGGGATGTGGATTGTGTTCTCAAGTGTTTAAAAAGGAAGTAGATGACCTCCATCGTTTCATCAATCGTTTCAGATTATTTCTCTTGAGACATTGGTCTTGGCTCCATTATTTAATCAATCTTATGATATTAAAGTTTATGAATGTATTTTAGATTTTTTTTTTCAAGTCAGGTTAATATAATTATTTAAGATATGTTAGGTTCAAAATGAGTTTTTGCAACTCCGATTTATAAAGAAAATGAGAAAAGCAAAATTTCGTTTTATAACGAAACTACATATATGCATTCCTTTTTTTTTTTTTATTTGAACGAAAGTCATGCATTCCTCTTTTTTTGCATTTACCTTTTTGTTCAACGAAAGATATGCATTCCTCTTTTGCATGGGATCATGGTTTTAACGTGATTTGCCACCTAGGAACATGAATAGAATGTTACACCACCCCCTTGTTTGATCCACCATGGTTTGAATGGATTAAACCATGGCAACCATGGTTCTTCTTTCCATTTTTCAACAAATCATTTATTTTTTCTTTAGACAAAAATAAAATAAAATAAATAAGGGCTAGTGGTTTGTGTAATGACCACACCCTTAGGGTAGTGATTTTGAATAATAAATTAGAGGTGGGTTACAGTGGAGGGTCATGGTGGTCATAAGGGTTATGACCACACCCTATACCCTATAGCCTAAGACGAGGATGTTTATTATATTTTGACTATTTTAACTAATAGCATTTATGTCTTTTGCATTATTAACGGGGATGTTTATTATATTTTGATTATTTTAACTAATAGCATTTATGGCTTTTACATCATTTTTTATCTTATATTATATTAAAAATCATTATATTTTCTTTTTACTTTTTAATTAAATAATATATTTTATATCTTTATAATCACATCTTCCCTCTTCTTCTCTCATAACCTTTTTAAAATAGAGGGTGAAAAGTGTCATCTAATGTTTATAGATGACCAGTAACATTTTATCTTTTCTCAACTCACAACCATTAAAACCCCTTTTTATCATATAAAAACATATTCACAATATACGTTGGAAGGGATGCGAATTCTCTAAGAATTTAAAGTAAACAAATTCATATGCGCTATATTTCACGACTGTTTAGTTTACTTGTATTGTATTTGTTGACCAAATATTGGAAGGAATGTGAATTCTCTAAGACCATCCTTGGGCGTTTTGCTCCATGTGGCAGCCCAGTCAGCAATAGGGCATTATGTGGCGTTTTCTAAAATGGGTATAGTGGGGATATGGGCATTGTGGGACATTATATTTGTAATAAAATTAAATAAAAAAACATAAAAAAATCTGATTGGTTTAACAAATGGAAAATGAATCTGATCGGACACAAGACGAAGGGCTGGGCGTGGAATTTATCACGCTGGAAGTGGTTTGGAGCAAGAACACGCCCACGAGGGCGGAGGTGGCGGCTTTTTCGGGCGTTTTCGGGCGGGATTCGGGGCAAAAACGCCCACTACGTTCGTTCTAACAAATTAAAGTAAACAAAAACATGTGAGCTATGTTTCACGACTGTTTAGTTACCTGTATTTATTGACAAATTGAGTCATAATTTAAGCATGACAAGTTCATGTATATTTATTTTGGCCATTTGAACTGTAAATCCAATCCAAACCAAACAAATATATATTGTTAAAATCTCACGACACATTTTATTGACTATTGTTCCCTATTTTAATTTAATAGGTAATGTATTATAAGATAAAACAATTTTTTAATTATTTAATAATTAACTAGCGGGTTACACTCACGCTTCGCGGCGGAGAAGACTCGACTTTTAATAAATTTTACATGGATCATAGACGTAGTGGTAAAAATAATGTTAGTGGCAAAAATATGATCGATATTGGTCCGGTTCACTACCATATCGATACAGTACTTGAACTGTAACTCCAAACCAAACAAATATATATTGTTAAAATCTCACGACACATTTTATTGACTATTGTTCCCTATTTTAATTTAATAGTTAATGTATTATAAGATAAAACAATTTTTTAATTATTTAATAGTTAACTAGCGGGTTACACCCACGCTTCGCGGCGGAGAAGACTCGACTTTTAATAAACTTTACATGGATCATAGATGTAGTGGTAAAAATAATGTTAATGGCAGAAATATGGTCGATATTGGTCCGGTTCACTACCATATCGATATAGTACCGACACTCGATATAACAACCGAAAAAAAACTTAAAAAATAAAGCCGTGATAAATCCATAAGAATGTCGACACATAGTATAAATCGATTGAAAACCACAATAACCATTAACGATTCTAATAGTACCAATACAATATTGATGTTTTTCGGTGGGAACTTGCTTGATTCGGTTTAAAGAAAATTATAATGAGTATTCAGTTTTTGTAAAAAAAGAAATTAATGAATGAATGTTATATACATAAATAAAACTAATTGGTTGAAAAGATATATAGGGGAATTGGCCTGTAATAATCTCACCTACACCTTATTGGCCATTAATAATCCCACCTCAGAATATTCCCTCCCAGTCCCACCTTTCACCTATTTTTCCTACAATGGTCATCCGTTAAAAAAATTTAACGGAGTTAATCTTTTTTCCAAATTACGAACAAATTTTTAGGGCTTTTGATCAGAACGATGATACAAGTCCATTGATGTAAAACTTGGTTCGAAATGGTGCTCCAAGTGACTTGATTTTGGTTAATTGGAAATTTAAACACCCGAATTGAAGCGCCGTTTTTATCGTTTGTAGCACCGTTTCGAGGCAAGTTTTACATCAATGAACTCGTATCTTCGTTCTAATCAAAAGCCCTAAAAAATCTGTTTGTAGTTTTGAAAAAAAACTTAACTCCGTTAAGTTTTTTAACGGGGGACCATTGTAGAAAAAAATAGGTGAAAGGTGGGACTGGTAGGGGGGAATATTGTGAAGTGGGATTATTAATGACCAATAAGGTTTAGATAAGATTATTACAAGCCAATTTCCCAATATATGAGTATTATGTAACTTGAAAAAGTAATAAAAAAAAAAAAAGAAGGAAAAGACAAATTTAACTATTCATCACATGTGAATTAATAGAGATAAGAAAAGATATATTATGTAACTTGAAAAAGTAATATATAAAAAAAAAAAAAGAAAAGACAAATTTAACTATTCATCACATGTTGTGAATTAATAAAGATAAATAATAATGTGTTATAAGATAAAATAATTTCTAAATTAAATTAGTTTATTGACTAGCGAATTAATCAAATGATCCAATGAAATTTAGAATTTAGAATTAATATATTTCTGAACAAGACAATAATATTGTAGGATCTTGACTATTGACTCAGGGTGAAGGGAGTGGAGCGGTGAACTCTTCGGCAAAGGAGTTTGCCGCGCGGCAACACCGCCGCCGGCCTCCTTTGCCGCTCGGCAAACTTGAACTTGCGGGGTTGGGTCACCGATTCGGGAAAGAGGGGGGACAAGACTTGTTTGTTTTATGTGTGTGTGTATGTTTGACTTTAACATATATATATATATTTTTTAAATGAAAAAAAAAAGGTTTACCACTTTCAAGTGTTTAACCAATGCCAACACTTTTCACCAAAGTTTAAACATTTTCTCCTCTCTGACGTGGCACTCTCTGATTGGTCAATTTTAAAGTTTACCACTTTAACATGTTTAACCACTCCCTTCACCCTCATGTCTACGAATAGATTTTGCTATATGAATCTAAGCGCTCGCATAGATGACGTATTAACCTTAACATATTTGTGTAGATCACCTGGCAACACAACGCAGGTAAGTTACATAGCCTCTTTTTTTCTTTTTATTTTTGGAGTGAAAACATACGCTCATTACCAGTGGCACAGATCTGCTCATTACCAGTGGCATAGATTTAGAAGAAAAATTCAGGGATATCGTAATTTTCTTTTAGCTACACCCACCCATGAGAATTTGAGGGCCCCTAAGAGGCTTTGTCGGCTAAAAAATAGTCCTTTGAAATTTTCTTTTTACCTAAGGTCATCCATGAGAAATTAACAGCCCTGAGGGACCCTGTGCAACAAAAATAGAAGTTTTATCAAATCATTTTTATAAACTTTAAACGCTATTTAGACGTTTTATAGATAACATTTAGTTTGTAATAATAATATCTCCAACAAAAAAAAATCGAAAACTCATTGTCTTTCAATATTTGTTAAAGCATGTAGTTTTATATGACTTTTCAATATTAGAAATCTTAGGCTTTGAAATGAATTGTATCTAAAATCTTTATCTTTAATTTCATATAACTAGACTTTAAAAACTTTTTTATTCGTGTATCCGTAGAACCATTTAAATAAAACATTTATATTTTATTCATGTTTATATAATATTTCTTTACTACTAAACAAAAAAAGACAATTTATTAAATCATATTCATGTTCATATAATATTTCAATATTTGGTAAATATAATTTTCAAGAAATCTTATAGGCAGGTAAAATAGGAAATAAACAAAGTAATAAAAAGTAAAACAAAAAGGTAGAAAAGTAAATTGTTTAAATATTAATTGAAGTTTCGACTAAATTTGAGTTCTGAGTTTTGTAGTTTTTAGTTTCCCAATGCTCATATAACTTTATCTATTTAATTCTTTTTTTTAACGACAAATTTCTTTTATTCCATGTTATCTATGAGATTTGAATCCAAGAACTCCCTCTTCTAAGATGTTTAAAGATTTTGCCTTTGTCAATGGACCATCATCCCATTGGTATCTATTTCATTCTTTAACATAGTTTAAATATAGTACATCTTCTTTTTCATTCTTCAAAGAGAAGTTGCTGCAAGTTCCTGTCACCGGAAAAAAAAAATCCGTCAACTATTAAATTGAAAATTTTCATTCATCTTATCTTTATTTACACCTAGGGGTATCCTAACATTTGCTTAGGGGTATCCCCAATAAATAAAACAAAGATTTTTTTTTTTTAAATTTTGCAATTCGTCAAGGAAGTTGAGGGGTATCCCGGGCAATCCCTCGTCTCCACATAGATCCGCCCCTGCTCATTACTTTACATTTCAACTACTTTATGGCTATATGTCTTTTAAATGTTTTTGTGTCAAACTTGTTTAGATCACTTCACGCATGCATTCATTAACTATGATCAAGTCGACTGGTAGTATATGTAGAACTCAGTTGTTTTTGGTGTGTGTTTCAAACTTTTCATGTTCTGAAAGACCATTGAGGAATGATAAAATCCATCAACTTTACTTGGAATGTCACACCCCGACCCGCAGCGGGTACGGGGCATGATGATTGCCCATTGCTCATGACGACTAATTTTTGTTTCAATATTTATAGCATATCCATTTAAATAGTCACATAACATATAATAATCAAAATTGTTCATACATTGTTCAAAACAAACACATCAAGATTTCAATTTAATTTCCTAAGGCCCATGCTACTTGTCCACGTCACTTGATCATCAACTTTGAAAATCTGCATCACGTTAGAAAAATATATTTTTGGGACAACAAATATATTGGTGAATAATTTTCTCCTTTTATAGAAAACAATTTTATATTTATTTCTTTTAAAAAATATTTTTAACATGCACATCAAGGTTAGTATGAAATTGGTCTCATATCATAGTCAACATATCCATATATCCAAATTCACCAAACAAGAATACCCAATCAAATAACAACACAAACAGCCAAAATAAATAGACTCTTGACAATAGCGTGCATTATGCTCAAACCCCGAGGAGCGAGTCTAATACCGTTGGCAATACTAGGCTACAACCCATGGCCGTGGGGAACCTAGTCAGTCGTTGATCCACTAGACACAATAGCATGCAATAGGCTTGACATCAGTTAGCATATAGAATAATAGAATACACATAAGACGTTCACATAATAACACTTGATCATAGCATGTTAAGTAAATTGAAAAGTGTAACGTGATGCAACACAAAATTTGAAAAGTTAAAAATGGGAAAGTGGAAGAGATTACTCACAGGTTGGGAAGAGACGTTCCACGAGAATTACCGCACGACAAGAACTAGATTATATATAAAACGATAATCACCCTAAAATGAATAACTGAATCCTAAGCAAACGGACAATATATAAATTTTAGGAAATTGGGTTCTCCTATTTGGGGACTCATATGAGTTTTCAAAATAACATATAAATCGGTATTTTGTATAAATTATCATGATTAATAATGACGTCAATTCATTACGTTATCATATTTCATAAATGCTTCAAATTCAAATAAATTAGTATAACAAATTAATAAATTAGACTTCATGATTATCATCTATATTAACTTAAAATAATAAATTTTATAAAGGAAGTTTTATTTATTTAGCAATTCCATAAATCCTTTAATAAGATAATTATTTAAAATTATGAAAAGACAATATAAGAGTCCCAATACAACTATATAAATCTATAGAAATCAGTATAAATATATATATAGAATTTATTTGTGGAAACCTTGTATTTTTATATAACTAAAACATGTATAGATCCAAATTAAACCCATCATTTCCCCAAAAAAAATTAAGGAAAAATTGAATAAAAGTTCCCTAGTGTTTACTTAATCTGTAATAACCGATAAAAATATTTATTGAATTTATTAAAAATTATCTTGTATTTTTATTCGATTTATCTAGTGATTAAAATATAATTAATTCACCAAAATTCCAATTGATATCTAAAAGTTCCCAAAATTTACACACAACACACTAGCATGATATATAGTAATGTTATACTTTCAATTTCATAAAACACAAGTCTAAATCATAAAGCCCCAAATTTTATGCATGAAGAACCCTAATTTCAACTAAAATTAAATTTGGATAAAGTAGCCTTCTATCACTGAAAATAGAGGGCTTTTGTAGAGCACAAAAAACTAAGCAAGTTAGGCTTTGGAATCACCTGAAAAGGTTGAGAATTGAAGGAGATATCGTCCGCACAAGTTACAAGCCCTAGAATGTTCTTCGATTAAATTCGCGATGTAGAGGTGATGGAATGGAGAAATTTCAGTGGGGTTTTACATGGTTTTTGCAGAGGAATAAAATGATGTGAGATTCGTGGTCCGATTTTACAAATTGATGTAAAACCCAAAATCATGAAGAAGCTTTCATGGTAATGTTTGGATTTAATTCTATTAATTTTGACATTAATCAAGATTGAGTGATAATAACCTTCAATCTCCATGAAGCCGAAACGTTTGGGTCCGTATACAAGCTTAACCGTCGCGTGAATGATGATTAAATCATTGGTTCCTTGGGTTCAGTCACGAGGAAAGAAGAAGGGAAAGATATTCGGGTTTAGTTAGTGTTTAAATAAAAGGAAGGTGCGCTGAAAACTTTCACAAACACTGGTGGTGATCTAATGGTTGGAATGTTGTTCTTTGTTTGGTTGGTTTCGGGTTCGAAACTAGTAGCTGCCCATTTTTATTTATTATTTTTCACCTTTGTTTTTCTTTTAAGATTTTATTAATTGCAGATTGAACCCTGCACTTTATAACTTTCATTAAATGACAACCAGGTTCCTAAATTTTACATGAGCTACTAACTTGCTTAACTTATAATACTAACTTAGTTAACATACTTCTTATATAAAACTAACTAACTAACCTAGTTAATTAGGATTATAATAATTACCAACTAACTTAACTAGATTTACTAACCTAGTTAGTTAACTTGTTTCTAATTTATAGTTTCCATTAATTAGAAGAACAATCCCTTAACTTGTAATTCTAATTAACCAACACAATTAGCTCCGTTAATGCTTCATTCACATAAAACTAACCGAACTGACTAAGTTTCTTTATAGAGTTAACGTTTTTAATTTGGTTTTAATCCAACACAACGATTAATTAAATAATATAATTTATTGAGTATAATAAAAATTATCAAAATTTCTTCTTCTTCTTCTTCTTCTTATTTTTTAAACAAAAATGGTCCGGTTTTGCAATCCGGGTCAGATTTTGGAGGTCTGATTTTGACGGATGTTACAGTCTCTCCAACTTTTGGGAATTTCGTCCCGAAATTAGGAGGAAACTGATTGTATAGAATAATGTGTAGAGTCTTCCATAGACTTGAACGATATCGATTTGATTTGGTAATATCATTAGGAACTCGAATCTTAGGATCGGAATGTCCTTTAGAAAGGTCAGACAACTAGTGTTAGACCCCCATTACTGAGAATACGCTCAAACTATGCCATAACAAACCGTGTAAACATATGGAGGCGGTAACGTTCCTAACAAGGGTTGCATTCCCCATTAAGGAATCTCTTTTAAATGTCAAGGATGTAGAAAATGAAATGCGTTAACTATTATATATGTATAAGATAGCCGATTATAGGCTCTATGATCATTACAATCACGAAGCCCAAGATTAGCGTATCGAGGATTTATTACAGCTAAAGAGAAAATCATGTCCCAAAGATGACTTGTAACAAGAGAGAGTTTGCAACTGAGTCGTAAAGTATACTCGTGATGCCTCAATTGCAATCTGTGTCAAGACTTGGGATCTGGAAAACAAATTTCTTATAAAATGCCACAATTTGAGTTAAATGAGTGAGATCGTAGAATTTGAATTCCCCAGTCACAAAACCAAAACAAACTAACTAAAACACTCATGATTAGTCTAACACTGCTTTTGAAAATTTTGACAGAGACACTTATATATAGGAAGTACCAGCGGCGTATCCACCATGGCCCTATAAAACTTTCATCCACATCGTTATTCGAATCATGATTGACAACATACAACTTCTCATGGCTAGTCTAACGAGGCTTTTGATACTTCGATAAGAACACTTATATATAGGAAGTACCAGCGGTGTATCCACCATGTCCTTACGAATTTAATTGACTTCATTATTCGGATCATGATTAACGACACAAACACAACTTACATAAAACTTCTCTCAACCAATCTAACGAGGCTTTGATAGTTTGATAAAAACACTTATATATAGGAAGTACCAACGGCGTATCCACTATGTCCTTATCAAATTTCATTGGCTTCGTTAGTGGTTTTGATTGGTTCTATGTGACGACTTAACTCAAACTTACTAATTAAATAACCACAACCAAACCACAAACAACCATTGTATGAGTCTCGAACCCTAAAAGGGTACGACTAAATGGTGGCAGTACCTACATCCATAGTTATGAGGGAAGGGTCAGTCTATGAAAAAGTGAGACGATACCCACGTCACATAAACTATGGGGAAGGTAATCTGTGATGAGTGATGATGTGAAACTATAACAACATGAAATAGAAATAAAACATTCGGGCGATAATTACGATTCGGACAAAAGTAGGAGGGTCCTAAGATACATTGAGGAAACCATAACTTTGTTAACTTAACTCACGTGCATTTCATTTTGTTAACTATTTTTACACTTTACCAAGTGTAGCACATTGGTATTATAAATTGTTCATGTATAAAAGCAATTTAGTTTATTTAGAAAAATATTTCGTTAAACTTCGGGGAAAACATTTTTTGGCCTAAAGTAGAACATTTACAATATATATTTATTACATTTTATTATTATTTTTTAAAACCAAATTTTGAGATCAGAATTTTTTTTATCGTAACCATGTGCCCTCGAATCGAATTTTCCAAGCTCTGGGCATTGGTTACGATATTGGTTAGGGTTGTGACGTTCAACTCATATTAGACGACTCGTTAAGGTTCAAAACATATTACCAAAATTCACATTATTACACTTATGCTAGGAAATTCAGAACAAACCTTTTTTTTTATTTCCATCTAGTTCATACAAAATTTTAACTTAAAACATTTTATTCGCAATAACTCATCGTATAAAATTTCGTCGTGCTGCTACCGCATCATGGTTGTCTTGGAACTAGATTAGTGTTCGTCCGCGTGCCTTCTAGTTACCCTAGTCCTCTAGTTCGGTTTGACCGGCTCGATCATAAGGAACGAGGTGGGTGCCATAAAGTACGGTTGGTTGATCCATTAGTGGAGCGTCGGGTTGGACATACGGTTGCATCATAAGGTGGGTGTTTGGTTGGTCAAATGGAATTGTCACGTGTTGTACATTAAATGGTGCCATAGGTGGTTATGTTTAAGGGTTATAAAGCCGACAAGTGTCGATTAAGTGACCATAAAGTCCACAATAAGTGCAAAGGCGACACAAAGTGTTGGCTGGGTGATGTTTTTGACAAGTGGGACATTGTGGAAAATGTTCGCGATAAGGTTTTCTGTCAGGTACAGGATTAGGAGAAACCTGGTTTAGCGGAATAGCTGGTATGGCGTAATCGTGGTTGGTTTCACTCCTTTGATGGTTGTTATCGGGTGAAGACGGTTTAGCTTCAGCCTCTTCGATTTGATTCGTAGAGACGTGGGCGTTGAGTGTCTATTGAACTTGAACGACTATAGTAGGAATAATTGCGGCCATTTGTTCAGCTATCAAAGCTGCCATTTGGTGGTTGGAAATCCTCGGTTAACGATGACGACGACGATAAGGCGGCATCTGCGAGGGACAACTTAAATAAGATGTATAGCTCATAACGAGAATTGATGGTTAGATGGTTAGGATTCAAATATTTGTGAAATCATGGAACTTAGGGAAAATCCCTGATTCAAGAATACAAATCTCATGAAAATATTATGGAGTATCAAAGGATAACAAAAGTCTAACCCTTTGACAAATTACAATAAGATTAGGGTGATTTGTTTAAAGAAAGTTCATTAGAATCTCGTTGAATATTTAAGTATATATTCTGGTGGGTTATATATGAAACAATATAATAACCACGTGCAATAAGATAAGATAATAAAACTTATTATAAAATAATATTTCATCATAAAATATTGAAATTCGTAGGTTTGGCACATCATAGGGTTTAGTATGACTACCGTGCGTCACTTTTGTAATTACGTGTCTACCCATTGACGTACAACTTAACCCGAAGAAAATCGTGAATAAATAAATGACTCGAGTTTTGGGGTGTTGTAAAATGATGTTTAGGATAGTATCCATGAATTAACATGGACACGTTTGAGATATCAAAGTGTTGTTAGTTCACGTGGCGTTTGGTGTGACATGCTTTGGCCTAATAGGTATCGGTACTCTCATCGATAGTCCTCAGGTAGGCAAACTGGTCCATTAATTGGATTTATACGAATGCCAACCTAGACAGGACGTCCTGACTACCGGTACGTAACCCTTCCAGTTACTACATGTCCGTCACAAGAACTCACTTTGACGAGAGTGAAATATCAATTGAAATTTGAAACTAAAAAATGAAATGAAATGAAATGAAATCAAACTCACGAATAATTGAAATGCATTAAAGTAAATGAATTGATTCAAGACTTTAGATATATAGGAATAAGAATTAGAATGTTGAATATTCGCATATAGTTTAAGGTGTGTGCGACGTGACATGGAAAAAGAAATAATAAACTATAGTTTAATAATAAGGTACATGTTGTCATTTATGGCATATAATACTTAGCATATAACAATTTGATGTACTCACATGTATAACAACTCTCCTAAAAATACTTATAACATCCCTATACGTCCTAAAATACATCGCGTATACGAAAAACGGCCCCGAAATACCTTACTTTTACAAAAATTAAATAAAAACAAGATTTACGGGGCTCTAGTGGGGCGCGACAGACCCCCTTGGTCCGTCGCGGGGCGCGAGCGAGTAATAGGTGGCGAAACCCTAGCCCGCCACGCGGCGTGACACTCGGCGGACCTACACCGGTGATTGGCCAAGGCTACACCCTACTCGACTTAGCTCACGGGGCGCGAGAGACCCCTTAGTCTCTCTCGCTGGCCGCTAGGGACTCCCTGATCAGCACTATAAATAGGATCGATCGGCATTCAGTCCAAACCATTCACAATTCGAATTTCTCTCTCAAATCTGAATAGCAATTATAATACTCGGGTATTATACCCACTAAAATAGCAAAGCTCTGCCTCGTTGTAAGTATTATAACCCCCGGTTATGTATTAGATATTCTGCCCGATTGATCTAGTGCTCCGTAACGCATGTCGAGGCTCTGCCTGACTTCGTCGTTGGAATTCTGTCTCGGGAGAGTGGTATAACTAATGTAAATTTGGGTTACTATACTAACACGCGTGCATTGTTTAATTTATTAGATTATAACCAGGAAGTCACAAGGAAATACCTAAACTAGCGATGTGAGTTAATCCTTCTTTTTGTGTAAATCTTTTTGTGAGTTAATCCTTCTTTTTGTGTAAACCTTTTTGTGAGTTAATCCTTCTTTTTGTGTAAACCTTTTTGTGAGTAATCCTCTTGTTGTGAAACCTTTTTGTGAACTGTTTTTACAAAACCTCAATTATTTTAAACTAAAATTAACAGTGATTGAGTATTTGTAATTCTACAATTATCGTCGTTATGTTGGGGTTTTGTATACAAAATGAGTTACTACACTATGAGTAGTAACATTTCCACCAGTCAGGATTGACAGTGCCGTGGGTGGTAATTGAATAGATGTAAACAAATGTAATTGCTGGACTGCCCTCAATGCTGTAAAATGATAAAACTTGTTTTGATTAAACTGGGATTCACTCACCAGTATTTCCCACTGACAAATGTTTTTAAAACGTGTTTCAGGTAACAAAATGTGAAAGCCAAATAGAAGCCAGCTGGAGAGCACTAAAGGCTTAGAAAAGTGGCAATAAAAGTTACCTAAATAAAGAAGAAGTTTTATTTGAATAAAATAGGGTTTATCCCTATAAACTGATTATGAATGGAAACTTGGGTTTTACCCATGTGTTTAATATTTATAAAATGAGGTGTTTTACTTTGATAAAATATTTTCTAACTACGGTCCTGATGTAAATTCCGCTACCAAATTAAATAAACACCGATACCACCGAATGTGCGAAGCTCGCAGCCGCCCGCCTCCCGGGGCAAGGGGTCAGGGGTTGCGACAGGAGGTGGTATCAGAGCTACAACGTAACACCCCAAAAACGAGTTTGTTAATTATATTAGATTAACCAAAAATAAATGAGTAAAATACCAGTAGTGGTAAAATTTATCCCGGTGAATATTAGGATTTAAATAAATAAACCTAATATTAAATGAAAGATGAACGAAAGCTTTTGAGAAAACAAAGTTTATAAGAGGCCCGGGTTAACGGGATTTAAAATAAACGGGTTATAATTCCCGGAACTCACTAAGTTAACTAGGAGTAATTAACCTAGTTGGTTATTTGTTTTAAAACAATAAAGAAGCATGAACTTGTAAGCCTTTTATAAACCATGAATAATGGAGGGACTAAAAGTGGGAAATTGGAAAGATGCTTTAATTAAAACAATATAAAAAACCAAAACACACACAAGTGTGTGTGTTGGTCGACTTTTACCAGAGCCAGGAGAAGGGTTCTTACACACGAACCCTAAAACTCACAAACTTGATCAAAATCAAAGGAAATTGAGCGAAGAAATTGGGGCTTTAACTAAATTCGTGATCACCTAAGCTAGGAGATCGCAAGGTATGTTAAATTTTGTAATTCGGAGATATCTTGAATTTATGATGAACACCTAAAATCGAAAATTCTGTGATGAATGTTGTATATATGAGTGATATTGGGTTGAATCTATGTCTAGGAACAAACCCTAGATGCAAACTTGTAGAATTGTGCCATAAACTAGTGATTAGTCAAATAATCAAGTATGAACTAAGTGGGTTTTGACTAAATAAGTAAAGATGATGATACGCATGTTCTTAGAATCATCATATTTGATAGTTGGAGCAGAATACTTGAACAATTTATAAGTTCGAGTGAATGCTCATACATGACTTGAAATGGGTTTTTGTATGTTATGACGAAATTGGTGATTTTGTTCATGTAAACAGGTGTTTGGAATCATGATGTCTACTAATTAATATGTAGAACTTGATTATACTAAATGTTCAGATGAATGTCTAATGCTATGATGAAACAGGTTTTACATGTAGATGGAAACCTTTAGTTCTTGCTTAATAAATGAATAATTGGCTTTGATAATCAAGAGTTAAGTTAAATTGGTGTTAATAACATCATGAACTTGGAATTGAAAAATACTTAAAACGGTGGCGTAAGAATAATGCCTATCGGATACTTAACAAAGTGCTTAAATGAATTGTCGAGTTTCATGGTATAGTCACTTATGCTAATAGGCAGTTTGACCTTTAAAAGTCAAACTAGCCAAAATGAAATCAAATGGTAAATTTTGATGTAAATCCGTAAGATGGAATAGTCATAATTAATGATGACTAATCTAACCGTCTTACGAATTATGATGGTAGTTTGACGCTTGACAAGCTAGATGGAGGCTTGGAAAAGAAGCGGCTCAAACGAATCAAGTGTAAAGGAAAAACGTGTTTCGGATGCAAGGTAAGTAAAAGCTTACACCCTTTTATAGTATACATCAGTTGTGTGTGTTGGAAATGAATAAGAAAAAAATTAGCAATAGAATTATAATGTTCTGACGTAAATAATATGAGTCGGAACAAGTGCAATGGTAATCATAAACAATGGCAAAAAAGGTAAATTGGTAAATTAGTCATGTGACGATAAACTAATAAGAAATTTTGAAACATTACGTCATGGTGTAAACCGGAATGGGTAAAAAGGGCGAGATGGTAACTAGATATCATCTCATAATGGAAAGTGGTCGTTCGGACTAAACGGGTCAAATGACATTGGTAAAATCATTTGACAATATTAATTGATGATCGCTTGTTGAGTTTTGTGATTACAGGAAATATCATACGGTTCGCGTTGGTATTAATTAGAAATTAATAGTGAAAGATATTTAAACGGGTCAATCCTATGACCCGAGCCAGGTACGCATATTTAGAGTTATAGTTAAAAGCGATATCTTAGTCAAATATTAGCGAAAGTCCTTCGTCGTAAAATGAAGGACTAAAATTGACCAAAAAGCCCTTGATGGGTGAATTGGGTAAACGACCCATATGGGTTACTTAGGATCTTGTATGGTGATTATGGAATATAGGTAGATACTTTAGTTATGGAATTGCAAAGTGTGAAAAGAAAAGAGGTAGTTTTAGACTAAATTGCTTAAATCCCTTAAACGGGTCAAAAGTTTTAGTAAAATAATTTCAAGTTGTGGGCTTGAAATTCTATATTTTGAGAAGTTAGATATTAGGTTTTAACTCCATAAGATGGAGAATCCAATTACGGTCGTGTAGGAAAAAGAATTACATAAAACGAAAGTCTAGATCAAAAGTTATGCTATTTTGAAGTTGGAATTTGGTTAAAACTTAGCTGGGCAGAAATGCAGCAGCAAAAACAAACCTGCTGTCGAGAAAATAGGTTGTCGTGCTACGCGGAAATGAATAGAAATCACCGTCGGGTGACACGACGTGCGTCGCGGCCCGCGAGTGACAGGCCTCTCACCTGTCGCGCCCCGCGAGAGCATAAAAAGCTGGCATCATGTTTTATTTTGTTTGTTTGACCGATATAACTTGTTTAAAATTGTTAGTTAACTATCAAAACTAACTTTTGAGTTGGTTTTAATTTTAGGTGAATAGCAAGAGTACCCGGATGAAGATCAAGCGGTGTACAAGAATCGAACACACGAGATTAAAGCTTCCGCACGTTGTTTCGTCGTCATTTTAAACGACGATTCCGTACATGTTAAATTGTATTACTTTCAATTGTAAAAGTTTTAATTTACCCGTATTATTCAACAATATTTACATATAATTACATGTTTATTTTCGTAACTTATACGAAAACCCGCTAATTAATAGAAAGGGTGTTACAAGTTGGTAATTAGAGCTCATGGTTAAAGAGTAAAGTGTGTTCGGTTTGAGGCTTGATCGTAAATCCGGTAAGTACATGTATATTAATGGTTTAGTATGATTAAAGTGTTGAGAGCAACACATAGGGTTAATGTGTAACATGTTACACCAATCAAATTGATAAAGGACATATATAGTCAACGAAATTACGTGTGTTGACACGTATAGTGGAAAAGCCTTGTATTATGATTCGGGTGATTATTGATGTTGACATTACTAACTTTTGTGAATGTTTTAATTGAAGGACACTTGCGTCTGAAGATGACGAGAGTTGAACAAATTGCGGATATGACGGATGAACGGTCCGAAGTATGATGAGCAGAGCATACTCACCAAGGACCTAAATCGCGTAACAGTCGCAAACAAGGTTAATGACATGGAAAGCCCGTTAGGGCAAGCATTACAAGGTGCACATTACAAATTAATCGCATAAGTAGTAATATGTAACAAACACGTAGAGAATGACTATTGCATACATAGAATAAAACTTGGAAAATCTGAATAAGACCTCTATTCAGGATGAAGTTTCCAAGCGCAATTAAGTAGAAATAAGTGTTATTCACGGTGATGAATAACAAAACAATAACGAAACTAGTCTATGTGGAAACTTGGACGGAAGTAACTATCCAAGTGTATATTCTCAATACGGATATTATTGAGAAGAGTAACGATCACACCAACAAATGTGATTATATAATAGTTTGATAGAAGAGAAAACAATTTACATATTTAAGCGTGAAACTAGTAAAAACTAATGATTGTTGTTTAGCAATTAAATAAAGTTTTACTAAATAAAATTAGAGATATGAAATAAATAGAGGCGTTACTTACATAGGGCGTGATGTGAAAACTATAGAAAGGTCATGTGTGTCATGTGTTGATCGCTTACTCTTGCCAAGTACGTAGTGAACACATGATGCCATGAACTTTTTATGATGGACACATTTACGTCCGATGTAATAAGGACGGAGTGAATGGGACAATTTAAAAAGTGTACCCAAAAGAATAAAATAAGCAAAATGTTTGATAATAAACGTAAATGCAAGTCGGATGACGGAAGCGTATTACGTTAGAATAACGAGCCCGAGAGAAGGGACAAAGAACAAAGTAAATGAAAACACAGACCGACTAATAGGAATGCTAAGGCATAGGGATAAAAGTTTGACTGTCACAAGTGATGAAATTCACACGGACAAGTCAAACGAATTAAATAAACGATAAAGGACTTGATTGAATAAAAGCGATGGATTTCGCTAAGACGACCAAATAAATTAAAACGAAGTCTTAATACATACCGGTGTTAGGGATAGAATTTCATAGCTTGTAGATCACGGATCCTCAGATGTAGTCTGGATCACGGATCCTCAGTTCAGTTTGAATTAAGGATCCTCAGGAGATGCTGCAAGACTAAGGATCCAGGATCCTCATTATTATCCTAAACTAACAATTGTTTCCATCATCTTTTAATTTGTTTTGCAGGTGTATTCGAATGAGACTTGGTCCAACCGAGATTCCAGGGGAATATGCTTGGTATTTTTGCACGTGGATGACCTCCATGACCGTTGTGATGATCGTGGGGAAGCTAGCACCATTTTCGGATAGTTTGTTAGCATAGATAATTTCTAATTTTAAAGGGGATACAAGCTTGATTTAGAAATATAGCAACACTCATACACAACACTCTTGAACTATCTTGGCGATTACACACTTACACATTAGCAATCATTGTACCAAGCTTGTTATCATCCCAAGTTGTAAACTTTATTTGTTTAATATAGTTGGTGATCGGTAGTTTCCATCACCCGAGGTTTTTTATTCCGGAGATCACTTATTGATCAAGGGCTTTTTCCTCGTATAAATCCTTGTGTTCATCATTGATTTCATTCTTTTGTTGTTCACATATTTGCTCAATTAACCAAGCATCATACCTCATAAAAATCAGATTTGGTTACATTATCCTTGTGTGATTTTTGACCAAAACAGTTTGGCGTCCACCGTGGGGCAATCGGTGCTTCATTCTTGAAGAATTTTGTTCATTTCATTCATTTCTGTTCATTACCTTCAACCACATGGCTTCTCATGCGAAGAACACTTCAAGCTCCATGCCGGCGATCACCTCTTCACAGAGCATTCCACCTTTGCTTCCTGTTCCTTCTGGATCCCAGAAGAATGCTGAGAATGCTGCAAAGAAACATACCCCCGTTTTCACAAAAGCAACTACTGCTGTTTCTTCTGGTCCTACTAACAATGATCTTTATTTTTTGATTTTGCAGATGAAGGATTACATGCAGCAGGACAAAACTAATGATAGGATCCTTCGTGAGATTGATGAAATCAAGAAATTAAAGAGAGCAACGGAGGATCACTCTCCATTGGTGCCTAGATCACTGAATTTTGATACTCCAGCCATCACTACCCAGCATTCCACAGCATCAGGTGTCCAGTACGAGGGTGGATCATCGAGTATGCATTATGGATCATTGGCAATGACGCAGGCTCAAGGATCCTACTTTCAACTTTCAGGATCCTCTCTTCAGCCTCAAGGATCCTCCTTCCAGCATCAAGGATCCTTCTCTAGTTCAGGAGGATACATGGGGATGCAGTCAGTTCAAGGATCCTACTCTCAGTACCCAGGATCCTCATCTCAGGTTCAAGGATCCTCATCCCAGGTTCACGGATCCATGGAATATCCTCCAAGACCTTCAGCTCTGGTGTACCCTGGATCCAACATCTTTCAGGATCAAGGATCCTTAAGGAGTCTACAACCCTGAAGTTCAGAGATCCATTTGGAAGACTTCATCCCTATGCAGACTATTGCTTCATCTGGTCCCTCGATCGTACCAGAATCACATCAATTTGGATTCACATCAGTAATCCCATCCTCAAATCAATCAGGAGGTAACACTTTAAATACATCTTATAATACTAACCATGGCTTTGTGCAGGAACCAGGAATCAACCAAGCTATGGCTAGAGAGTTGCAAAAACTCAAGGATATGATATCCAATGTTCCAGAAGTGGTTAAATCCATCCCTGAGATTCCGGATGGGAGTCACAGAATATCTCATTTTGCACCACCTATATGTGAAGCAGAGATACCAAAGAGGTTTCAAACACCAAACATGAAGCTCTATGATTGCACAACTGATCCAGAAGAGCATGTAGCTCAATACAGGGAAAGAATGGAGATCAACCCCATTCCTGAAAGGTTAAAAGAAGCATGCCTTTGCAAGGGTTTCAGATCCACACTAACAGGATCAGCTCTTAAATGGCTGCTAAGTCTTCCACCTTACTCTATTACTTCATTTGCTAATCTAGTTAACTTGTTCAATAGCCAATTTTCATGTAGTAGGAGATTTGAACGTTTAACTAGTGACTTATATAGGGTAACTCAAGGTAACAATGAATCACTAAGGGATTACATAACTAAATTCAGTAGAGAATCCTTAGGGATTCCCAACTTAGATATTGCAACAACTGTAGAAGCTTTCAAAATGGGTTTGCTTAAGGATTCACAATTCTATGATGATCTTGTGATGACACCTTGCAGGAACCTTGATGAAGTAAGGACCAGGGCACTTAGATTCATCAGTTTAGAGGATGACAAAAGGATCTAGGAAAGACTGTCAGGATCCTCAAAGCAGGAGAAACAAGGATCCTATTTCAGGAACAATAAATCCAAATCATATAACAAGTCTGATAATCAGAATGTGTATGCTGTGGAGCAAGAGGAAGATGATGAAGATTATCCTCCTATTTCTGACTATTGCTTTGCTGTTGATAACAATGAACTAATCCTTGCTATGCAGAATTTAGGTGATAAGGCTAGGTGGCCTAGAAAGAATGACAAGCCGGCTGCCACCAAAGACAAATCGAAATGGTGTGCCTATCATGAAGATTTTGGTCATCTAACGGATGAATGTATAGCACTAAGGAAAGAGATTGGTTACCTCTTAAGCAAAGGATACTTGAAGGAGCTATTTGGAAGAAAGAAATAAAGAATCCAGGATCCTGAAAAAATTCCAGAAAGAGCTCCTGCCCCTCCAGCTGATGCCCAGATTATCAACTTTATCTCTGGTGGATCAGATATATGTGGCACCTCCTTTTCGGCAGCTAAGAGGCATGCAAAAGAGACAAAGATGGATGTTAGGAAACTTTATTTGTAAGTATTGAAGAAAATCAAAATCAACTGGATCTATGAAGAGATCACAGTCCTGAAGATCACGAACTAGAAAAAGAAGATCAGATGGGACAACTGGAATGCATAGCATCTACTTCAAAGAATCACAAGTTGATCAAGAGCTAAATTGGATTATCAGAAAAGGTCATTTCTGATGGATCTGATGATATTTCTGATGAAATATCATTAGTATCTGACGATTCTGATCATCAAGAAGTTTCTGATGATTTGTTCATCAGAATTTCTGATGAAGTGGTTTATCAGAATTCTGATGAAATACCCACTTGTCTGAAATTGGCTCTGTCCTGCCACACTTACCGAAGCAAGTTGACATTAATTGATATCATGATGAAAAAGGCATCTTGAACGTTGGAATCAATGAATATGTCAATTGGCTACTTTTTGCAGGAACTATTGCATGAATAAACTTTTGTTTATTCATGCACCAAGCCGTCTATAAATAGAAGGCTCAACCAGGAGAAGCAAAGTGAGTTTGAAGCTTAGCATTCACACATACATCTAAACTCCATTGCCCTCTCACCCACAGAATTCAAGATTCGTTTGTACTAGATAATAATCTTACAATCACCTTGTAAACCATTTTGTTTCAAAGTGATATAAACTTGATAATTCTGTAGGTCTTGTTTCTTGAAAGTCTGATTTCCATTTCCGCACATCTTTTTCACATCTACTGAAATCACTTGCCATATTACGTGAAAAGAAGTTGTTTTGAGCCTGAACTGGGTTCTACAATTGGTATCAGAGCAGATTGAATAAACTATTTTCAAACGATCAATCGCTCATCTTCTTTTCTCTAAATATGGCCAGCTTTCAATCCTGGAATAATGCTTTTAACATTGGTTCTATGTCCAAACCTCTGACTCTGGTCAGAGAGGAATACCCCCAATGGAAAATCAGGATGGTCAATTTCCTTAATGGTCATGACCGAGCTCTGTTTCAATCCATTGAAAGGGGTCCACATACACCAATGACTGATATACCTGCTATTCCAGCAACTGACCAATCACCAGCTATCCCTGCCTCCCGTGCTCCCAAAAGTGAAATAAACTGGAGTGCGGAAGACAAGGACCTGGTGGCTGGGGATGAAAGGGCAAAGTCACTTTTAATAATGGCCATCCCCAATGACATATTTTCACAAGTTGATGCATGTGCATCAGCTAAGGAAATATGGGATCAGTTGGAAAATCTTTGTGAAGGATGAGAAAGGATGAGAAGAAACAAGAGAACAAATAATGTCTCATCTTATGAAAGGTTTAAAAGTTTGCTAAATGAAAGGTTAAATGATACATCTCAAAGATTTACAAAACTTTTAAACGAGCTAAAGAAATTTGGTATAACAAAATCAAACGATGAAAGAAACATAAAATTTCTTGATGCCCTTCCTAGAGAATGGAGAAGTCTAACCATGACTTTATCATCAACCTTAGAACTAGGAAACATGAGTCTTCATGACTTATACAGCATCTTGATCCCCAGAGAGGAAGAAATATTTGAAGAAACTATTCAAAGAGGGGGATCTTTAGCTCTTATCTCAAACTCACAAAGATCAACAACAACCAATGATCCACAAACATCAAACAACCAAAATCTTGAAACTTCTGATGCATCATCAGACTTTTCAGCTTTTGCTGAAGCAATAGCACTGCTCACCAAAACATTTGAGCAGAGGTTGAGGGGAGGTAGCCAGTGTAGGATCGTATTGACGATCAAATGAGTCAATCTGAGCTAATATATGACAGTTTGAGTGGCGGAAACAAACAAACTGTTTTGAATCAGAAAGAAATGAGTAGAAGCAGATTGATTTTACTTTAAAACAGCTTTCTCATTCATATATTGACTTGACAAACCGGCAGAGTAACGTTACACTTCTGATGGGAACTGTTACAAATGAGAAGCTAGAACACCTATTTATAGGCATACATAGTTCTCTTGAAGTACACACTTGACCGATTCAAGGGAACTCACATGATACCAATTCAAGCGAACATATAATAAACAATATAAAAATCCTATTTTGTTTACGGTTTCGTGTTTTGTGTGACTAATGCATGTCCATCTTATCTCATGATATAAGATGTGATGTCATCTTTATGATGTCATCATCAAGGATGATGACATCATTCTTGTTCAGATCCACAACGAAACCGAGACTCGATATAAGACGAAGTCAACAGACATATGCACTAAGAGTCTCCCCCTTGGATGTTGACGGAGTCTTCAGTACGAGACGTTAGTATGTCAAAACTTCAGTCTTAATCAGTCTTCACACTCTCTCTTCAATCACCCTATTGCTAACAGACTCCCCCTTACGTTGTTCCGGGATCGCAATCTGTTATAGCACTCTCTGTTTTCTCAGCATTAGCAGCTTTCACAGTTTCAGGACCATCTCCTGGCTCTCCGTAGCAACAAGATCAGGAACTTGGCTTTTATGTCTACAGACTCCCCCTTTCGACAAGCTGGGATTGCAGTCTGGAATTCACTAGCTGCATACCTGCATATACTCTAACCAACAGTAAGATAAACTTTATGCTTACCACTTGAATTTAAAATGATTAAATTGGTTTCAAATTAATGATCCAATTATCCATTTCAAAAACCTATCTCAACTCAAATAAACTTTCCCAATCCAATATCATTCATCATGTTTAGCACTTGGGATTTTGAAAATCAGCTCTTCAACATCAGTTGTCGAAAATCTTTTTGATTTTTTTCAAAAATTTATGCTAAAACACACTAAAATCTTTTTGGATTTTAGGAAATCAACTATATACAGACATATTTTTGTGAGTTTGCGTAAGAGGATCATATCAGTTTTTGAGACAAATCACTAGCACCGTTAAGCTTTAAACATATTAAGTTCTAAACGATTCACGTTGATTGACGATATATTTGTCCTCTTAAGCTCAATCTAAAAACTTTCGAAATGCTTACCGATACGTTAAGGTATATTAATTTCGCACTAAATTCTTATGGACCCCACGATCTCAGCATATCCCCTCATCATGCAATACACTAACTCAAGTAATGCCTTTAAACTTTTATCAACTGTGAATTGTGCGAAAACAACTCAGAATGTTTAAACATTAACAATCAGGTCGATCTTTCGATACGCAGAGATAGTCCAATGTTTAAACAAAATAAGAAATAAAAACAAGTTGAAGTTGTTTAGGCTTTAACCACCAGGTCGATACTTCCGTATACGCAGAGGAGGTCCAAAGCTTAAACGAAACACCAAAGAAATTAAAGTAGAACGTTTAGGCAATAACATCCAGGTCGATACTCACGTATACGCAGAGGATGTCCAATGCTTAAACAAAATAAAGAAATAAAACAAGTTTAAATCTTTGCAAAAAGAAATACACAATCACAGTGACTTTTTCAGCAAAGTTGTGAAAGCTCACAGACTTAACCGGTTTTATGTCTTTTGACAATCAACGATTACCGAGTAGGCACACAGTCAAGAAGGACAAAACTAAGTACTATGCTTTCAACCGTGTTTCCCACTAGAACTAGGCTTTTTCATTTAAGTTTGTATCGTTATCGCAAATCTACTAGTCTAGCTGAGCCTATCGTCACATCTTCAATGAGACCGTTTATCACATTTGACATTTCATTTCTTTAGCATGTTGTGATAGTCCAACTGATTTACTATCATTTCCTCTTTTTCACAACAAAACTCATTTTGAATTTTTCAATGTTTTTGTCATTTTCAAATTTTCTAATTTTTTTAAAATTTTTCTCCCCCTAAAATCAAAATATGTTTCAATTTTGATTTTCTGGGAAAATTTGAAAACAATAAACTGTACAAAGTAAAGTGACAACTTGACGAGAATTGCTTCAATTCTCCATCCACTTGGCGTAAACAATCAAAACTCCCCCTGACAATAAACTATTTTCCCATTATGATTTCAAAACACTTAAGTTTGTTTTAATCAAAATGGTTTTTCCGGAAAATTAGTTTTGTGTGTCGTTTCACAAACATGGGGTTTAATTCATCACACTGTTTTCAACTTCTTGTAGGTTTATCACAAACACAGTTTCCAATAATCATACCATTTGTAAGATAGTTAAATCAAGTACAACTTAATGTCCTTGATTAACCACTTGTAAGTCGAAATATCACCAGAGTGAATTTCTCAAGAAATATGCCGATTCCTGCTCCACGATTACCAACTTGGGAGCTCCGGCAAGTCAGGATTTTAAGCAAAGAATGCAGGCACCCAAGCCTGACCAACCTTGGGTGTATCCGAGTTATTTTCACTCGGGGTTTGAACATATCTTTTAGATTCATAAAATTCTTTAACCCCTTTTACCTTACCATCGACCATCTTTCCAAAGATATGTTTTACTTTGCTATTAAAAGCGTTTTCGACATCGAATTCTTTCTTTTCAGAATAGAATTGATTCGAACTTTTCACTTTACCAACTTTTTGTTTAAAATTTTCAGTCTGCAATGGTGGAAAGTTGATATCATCCATTGACGGAACTGAATTTTCACTTTTGAGCTCAACTTGTGGCTCCTCTGATTTTGACGAATCAGAATCATCACCAGAATGTGGCTCATCTGACTTAGATAAGCCAGATTCATCGCCAACACGTAGCTCCTTTGTTTCCAAAGAAACAAATTCATCGCTAGGAACTTTTTCTTTCTTCACACACCATTCTGTCCTCAGATTTGTATCTGATGAATTCGTTTTGCTTGATTTGTCATTCTTTGGAGAGCAAGACGATTTATCAGAACTTTTATCTGATTTTCTTGTTGTATCCGAGGACAAAATCCTTTCAAGATACTCTCGTGCTTTCTTTCTTTTCTTTCTCAGTCGGTCTTTCTGCCCTTGTGAAAGCTTCACTTTCTGTTCTTTCACCTTCTGTTCTTTGGGCTTTTCTTCAACCTTGACTGATTTCTTCATCTTTTTATGAGATTCAGCCCTTGATCTTTCCATTGATCTCATTGGGCAATCTCTTGCAATATGTCCTTTGATTTGGCAGTTATAGCATCTCCTCGTCTCAAAACACTGATTCTGGCAGTTAACAGCAATGTGTCCTTGAACACCACAAGTGTAGTACACTCTGTTATCGTACCATTCACCACTTTCACACCAAACGCTCAGATCATAACATTGTCTGGCTTTGTGGTAATCATCACTCCTCCTGAAAGCTGGATTTATCTTTGAAGCACTGTGGTCAAACTTGCACCACATATTACCAACTTTTTGTGAGTTTTGATTTTCAATTTTTTGTGGTTTTTTATAACGATTGGATGACTGAACTAATGACCTTTTATTGTTGTTTTGAATTTTTTTTTGAATTTTTAACATTTTGTTTTTGTTTTACATTCTTCTTAACAGGTTTTTGCTTTGAGCATTCACCTATTTCAGTCGAATGTAAAACAGTTTCTTTAAATTTTTCTTTTAATTCCAAAAATATTTTCTTTTTCTCTTTTTCATCATCAGCTTTATCATCACAATCTTTAATTATGACTTTGTCATAATTTGTGACATTGTCACTTATTGGAACATAATTGATTGGTTTTGGACATGGATAATCCGGTGTTAATGACGAAGTCTCAAAACCTTTCAATTTTTCTTCAAGCTCTTTGATTTTAATCTAAGCTTTTTCAGCTTCATTTTCAAGCCGAATGATTTTCTGAAGAGGAGAATTTATTTCAATCTGTTTTTCAAGATTATTTTTAAAAATAACAGATTTTTCATCTTCTAAAATCTTCATTTGACTTTGAAAATCTTTTTCAATTTTTAATTTTTCATTTTCAAAATCTTTTTCTTTTTCTTTCAAAATTTTGTTTTCTAATGTCAAACTGTCCAAATCACTTAACAGTTTGACATTTTCAGATTTCAATCTTTCATAATTTTCCTGCAGTTCAAGAATCTGTTTATCATCAGATTTCTTCTCATCATTCAAATTCTTGATTTCCAATGTCAAACTCTCTACATTCTTCAAGAGTTTGGCATTGTCTGATTCAGATTTTTCACAGTTTAAACACTTCTCTCCTGAATCAGACTTCAATTTTCTAATCTTTTGGAACTCGAGTTCTTGAGCTTCAATCTTCTCGACGAATGCACTAAGATTCAAATAAGCAAAATTTGAATTGTTTTTCAACTCCAGCAAATAAGTACCCCACACATCCTTTGGTAAAGCATTCGCCAACTTATCAATCCACACCTCATTAGCCTTGGTTATCTTCAATCTCCCCATTTCCAAAACTAGATGGAAGTATCTATCAATCAATTCTGTTGTAGATTCTCCCTTGATACCCGTAAAACTATCAAATTTCTTCTGTGCAATATAAATCTCAGAACCCATGTTTCAGTATTGAAAGATTTTCAAAGACAGATTTTCAAATGATACGAAAATTCACACAATCTAAGATCATTTCAATCACTTTATCAACCAATTGAATCAGATGAATATCCGATTGAGTGACAAAAATCCGACAACAACGGATCAGGTGGGAATTCGCTCGGGCGAGTATTCGATGCTTGACAAATCACCACTTGATTAAAAATACTATGCGACAAAAATGACTTGATCACCTTCAATCAACAACTCATGGGCCACTTAAATTCTCATTGGACCTTCACAAGAATTGCACATGGGCTGCTATGTATCATTTCACACAATCAGATCAAATTTAATTGGACCTCAAATTTGTAATGGCAGACAACAATTTTCAATGATTATCGAAACTAAAAAAATCACATGCACTCTCAATTATCAATTAATAAATCCGATGACTTATCAAAACGAAATGACTATATCACATGCACATGCACTGATGATTCACACTAATCGACAATCACAGAACGAAATGGCTATCACATGATCTCTTTTCCCAATTACTGACAACCTTGACAAATGTTAAGTCAGATATATCTCAAACAATTGTTCAAGCGGTACACGTATTTTCAAGTGAACTCAAAAGATTTTTCAAGCGGAAGCGTGTTTTCAAGCGAAAGCCTGACTGTTTTCAAGCGAAAGCCTGCGTTTCGCTTCAAACTGCACCAAAATTTCAAGCGAAAGGATTATGTACGTTCAAGCGAAACACAATTTTTAGGTCATTTTTTACACGATTTTCTTTGAATTTTAAGCTGATATACTCAAGGGTTTGTTAAAACTCAGTTTCACACACTCTGTCCAAAACTCAGTCCATTTTGTCCATGGAACAGTCCAGAAATCAGATTTTGTGTAGAAAAAAAACTTTGATTCAGGTATATTGGCTCATAACTGGCTCTGATACCAATTGTAGGATCGTATTGACGATCAAATGAGTCAATCTGAGCTAATATACGACAGTTTGAGTGGCGGAAACAAACAAACTGTTTTGAATCAGAAAGAAATGAGTAGAAGCAGATTGATTTTACTTTAAAACAACTTTCTCATTCATATATTGACTTGACAAACCGGCAGAGTAACGTTACACTTCTGATGGGAACTGTTACAAATAAGAAGCTAGAACACCTATTTATAGGCATACATAGTTCGCTTGAAGTACACACTTGACCGATTCAAGCGAACTCACATGATACCAATTCAAGCGAACATATAATAAAGAATATAAAAATCCTATTTTGTTTACGGTTTCGTGTTTTGTGTGACTAATGCATGTCCATCTTATCTCATGATATAAGATGTGATGTCATCTTTATGATGTCATCATCAAGGATGATGACATCATTCTTGTTCAGATCCACAACGAAACCGAGACTCGAGATAAGACGAAGTCAACAGACATATGCACTAACAGCCAGAGATACCAGAGGAGTGACAAAGGAAGGATGGATGGAAGATCTAAAGAAGAGATTAGATCTAAGGATAAAGGGAAGGCTGAAGTTGTGTGTTACAAGTGCAAGCAGAGAGGCCATTATGCATCAGAATGCAAGACCAAAAAGCTGAAGGATGTTGCCTATTATGAGAAAAAGCTTGAAGAAGCAAAGAAGCAGCAACAAGTAAGCTTAATTGCTGGAACAGATACATGGTTATCTGATGATTCTTCTGATGATGAAGAAGAAGAATTGGCAAATTTCTACCTCATGGCACTCTCTGAAGGACTACCAGAAACTTCAGAACAAAAGGTAAATTTAGACAATCTTGATCTTGAACACAAACTAAACAAGCTCATGTCAGATTTTCTAAATCTGCAAGAAAAACATCAATCAGATATTAGAAAATCTGATGAGTTGCAAAGGACTTTGAATAAAATCATTCTTGAAAACCAACTTCTTATAGAGGACAGTTTAGATCAAAGAGCAAAAATTGAGTTTTATGAAAATGAAAGAAAAGATCTTTACAAGAAAATCAATGACAAAGAAATCAATGTAAGAGGTTTTCAATAGGCTAAAGAGTTCATAAATTTTATTGAGTCCACACCAAAGAACAAAGGAGAGGGTTTAGGCTATACAAGTTCTACAAGATCAAATAGAAATAAACCCACTATCTTTGTAAAAGCAACTCATCAGATTTCTGATAATTTTGTATCAGAATCTGAATCTGAATCTTGCAAAACAACCTGTTCTAAATACTCTTTTGAAAAACCTAACTTCAAAACAAACAAGAGTGAATGCAGTCGAGAATCTGTAAAAACTCCAGAAACAGTTCACTCATCTTCTCAAAATTATCCACTCATTCCATCATAAGAGGAACTATCAGAAAATTCTGATAACTCTTGTATGTGTGTTGACATACTGAAGCTTGTCCAACACCATCTTCAAAAGAAAACTGTAAAATCTGTTAATGGCTCAGCATATAACAGAGTTTCTGATGCAAAACCAAAAAGAAGAAAAAATAAAGTAATTAATATTCCATTAGAAACAGTACCCAAGCATGCCTGGGTACCAAAAACCCTCTAATCACTTCATTTCAGGACCATCATGTGCAACAGATCTGGTACTGCGACTCAGGAAGCTCCAAGCACATGACTGGGGACAGGAGCTTACTCAGCAACTTTGTTTCAAAGCTGGGTAGAATGGTAAATTTTGGAAATGGAGTGAAAGGGAGGATCATGGGGTATGGTTGCATAAAGTATGGATGTTTGACCATAGAGAAAGTAGCCTATGTTGAAGGCTTAAAGTATAATTTGCTGAGTTGTGGTCAATTCTGTGACAAAGGTTTTCAGGTAACCTTTTTACCAGAAAAATGCTTGTTAATAGGTATAGATGATAATAAAATCTATTTAAGTAGGAAAAGGATAAGAAAATCAATCTACTATTTTGACTTCAAAGAAGAAAGTGAACATCCAAAACTATGTTTATTTTCAAAACTCAACAAAGGTAGTAGTTGGTTATGGCACAAAAGGCTTGCCCATTTAAATTTCAAAAACCTAAGCAAACTAGCAAGCAAAGGTCTGGTAAAAGGATTACCTTTGATATCCTCAAAGAAGGATAAAATTTGTGAAGCATGTGAAATGGGAAAATCCAAGAGAAGCTCACACAAATCAATTTCTGAGTCTTCTATTTCACAAAATTTGGAACTTTTACACATGGATTTGTGTGGACCCATAAGTACAGAAAGTTTTTCTGGAAAGAAATACATACTAGTAATAGTGGATGACTTTTCCAGGTACACATGGGTAGAATTTTTGAGAAAGAAAAGTGAAACTCCTGATTTGATCATTAATTTTAGAGTTAACTGCCATTTTCGTCCCTGTGTTTTGGTCACTTTGGCCATTTCAGTCCATTTCTCAAAAATGCGCCATTTTCGTCCCCCACGTTCTGGAAAGGTGCCATTTCAGTCCAAAAATCATAACCCAGTTAAGTCAGTTAGTAAATAAGGACTGATTGTGTAAATTTGTAACATAAAGGACTAATTGTGTAAATTTGTAACACCACCACCACTAGCCCTGCCACCACCACCACTCTGCTGCCACCACCACCACCACCACCGACACCACCGCCACCACCGCCACCACAGCCACCACCGCCACCACAGCCACTGCCACCACCACCGCCACCACAGCCACACCGCCACCACACTCTCTCTCTCTACTCTCTCTCTATGCTCTGCAATCACCACCACCGGCGCCGGAACCGGAGCTCCGGTGGTCACCACCGCCGCCGCCACTGTAAATATATATAATGTATACACACACTCGCCATTGAAGCACAGCTTTATAACTTCGTTAATCAGAGATTCATTTTAAACTTTATTTCACACATTATACTACACATAAACATATTCATTATCATTAATATAACTATCTTCGCACACCCGGTTTCTATTTATATGTTGATGCTTCGTGATCATTACACTTGCACACTTAATACATTATCATCATCTCTAACAATATTACAATCGTGCATGACCAGGTTGTACATAGAGCATGAACAGTTGTACATTCAAAAGAGAAAACCCAGTTCTTCACATAATCATTTTTATTATTTACCCAACCATCATATTTAAACATCATTCAGCTTTACACAGTGTTTACATCTTAACATATACTCAGGTATAATCATCTATCATCAACTTCTTTTGTTTCATCATAGTTTTAATGAACAGTACATCAATATGAACCAAGCAACATCAAGCATCAAATGTTAACAGATTCATACGGTTTCATTACCAACATTCTTTCATGCTTATCATGTGTCGCGAGCTACCGGAGGTTGAATGGAGAGCACGGTGTCGTCGGAGTTTGATCGGAGGAGAAGGAGCTTGGTCGGAGAAGAAAGGCGGCTGAGTATGTTTATGAGAAAGGTGTCATTGTCGTCGAGCAGCTTTGATCTGAGGTGAGGGTATTTGGGTTGCTGGTTGTTTTAGACCGGTGGTTCCGGCGGCGGTGGTGGTGATTGCAGCGCATAGAGAGAGAGAGTAGAGAGAGAGTGTGTATACATTATGTTGATGATGATCGGGTTATGTATGGAATGGTGGTTCGAAGAACTGTTGATGATGATCAACGTGATGATTGACGATGATGATGAACTCTTGATCGCACAAGCCAAAGATAATCGCACAAGATCCCGTAGTTGTGGTGGCGGTGGTGGCGGCGGCGGAGTGGCGGTGGTGGCGGTGGCAGCGGAGTGGCGGTGGCAGCGGAGTGGCGGTGGCAGCGGAGTGGCGGTGGTGGCGGTGGTGGTGGTGGTGGCAGCGGAGTGGTGGTGGTGGCAGGGCTAGTGGTGGTGGTGTTACAAATTTACACAATCAGTCCTTTATGTTACAAATTTACACAATCAGTCCTTATTTACTAACTGACTTAACTGGGTTATGATTTTTGGACTGAAATGGCACCTTTCCAGAACGTGGGGGACGAAAATGGGGCATTTTTGAGAAATGGACTGAAATGGCCAAAGTGACCAAAACACAGGGACGAAAATGGCAGTTAACTCTTAATTTTATTAAGAAAATTGAAAATCTGTTAAAACTAACAGTAAGAAGGATCAGATCAGACAATGGAACAGAGTTTAAAAATGCAAAAATTGAGAATTTTCTTGTAAGTAAAGGAATTTCTCATGATTTTTCTGCTCCAAGAACACCCCAACAAAATGGGGTGGTTAAGAGAAGAAATAGGACCTTGGTAGAAGCTGCCAGAACCATGCTTGCTTATGCTAAATTGCCCACTCACTTTTGGGCAGAAGCTATAGCAAATGCATGTTTTACCCAAAACAGATCCATAATCAACAAAAGGCACAACAAAACACCTTACAACATTATAAATGGAAGAATACCAAGTATAAAATTTTTGCATACATTTGGTTGTAGATGTTTTGTTTTTAACTATTTTGAAAGCCTTGAAAAATTTGACAGAAAAGCAGAAAAAGGTATTTTTCTTGGTTACTCTCTGTCCTCAAAAGCATACAGAGTTTTTATTCTCAACACCAGGACCATCAGAGAAAGTTTGTATGTCTCATTCGATGACTCATCAGAAACAGAGGTTTCTGATGCATACATGAAAGAAATAAACTTTTCTGATAAACAAGAAAATTATGAACATCTCTTTGAAATGTTAACTGAAGATTTCCTAGAACATGATAATGCTTACAAAAATAAATCAAAAGATTATTCATGTACTAACTCTGCTGAACAAGTATGTAGTACATCAGAAATCCAGAATTCTGATACTTTTCACACAAATGAAGCACCTGTTCAGGGGGAAACTTCAAATCCATCAGAACCAACAACATTTCACAACAAGTTAAGATGGATCAAAGGACATGTTCATTCTGACATCATAGGCAATCCTGCAGATGGTGTCAGAACAAGATCTGCCACTGCACATGAATGTGCATTTTCTGGGTTCTTAAGCGAGATAGAACCCAAATCTGTCAAAGAAGCTCTAAATGACCCAGACTGGATTCAAGCTATGCAAGAAGAGCTTGATCAATTTGAAAGGAGCAAGGTATGGGATCTGGTACCCAAGCCAAAAGACAAATCTGTCATAGGCTCAAAATGGGTGTTCAGGAACAAATCTGATGAGAACGGCATAATCACCAGGAACAAAGCAAGGTTAGTGGTCAAGGGTTACTGTCAACAAGAAGGTATTGATTATGACGAAACCTTTGCACCAGTAGCTAGATTAGAAGCTGTAAGAATTTTTCTTGCTTATGCTGCATCCAAGGATTTAAAAGTCTATCAAATGGATGTAAAATCAGCTTTTTTGAATGGTAAAATTGAGGAAGAAGTTTATGTGCATCAACCAGAAGGCTTTGTTGATCCAAAATTTCAAAATCATGTTTATAGATTAAACAAAGCCTTGTATGGGTTGAAGCAAGCTCCTAGAGCCTGGTATGAAACTTTATCAAACTTCTTACTAGATTCTGGGTTTACCAAAGGTACTATTGACACCACACTTTTTCTCAAAACACACAAAGCTCATACTTTGCTGGCCCAGATATACGTTGATGACATTATATTTGGATCAACTAATGAAAAATTTTGTGAAAAATTTTAAAAATTGATGACCAGCCACTTTGAAATGAGTATGATGGGTGAGTTAACATTTTTCTTAAGGTTGCAAGTAAAACAAAGAATTGATGGAATATTTTTGAGTCAATCAAAATATGTGAAAACAATTCTACAAAAATACTCACTTGAAAACTGCTCTGTTTCAAAAACTCCCATGGCAACAGGGAACAAGTTAGATTCTGATAAGGATGGTACAAGTGTTGATATTAAAACCTATAGAGGGATGATAGGATCACTACTTTATTTAACTGCGAGCAGACCAGATATCATGTTTGCAACATGCTTTCTGGCCAGATATCAATGTGATCCCAAAGAATCCCATCTAAAAGCTGTAAAAAGGGTTTTTAAATATCTCAAAGGCACATCAGAAATTGGTCTCTGGTATCCTAAGGATACAAACCTTGAATTAATTGCATACACAGATGCAGATTATGCAGGGTGCAAAATTGACAGGAAAAGCACATCTGGTGCCTGTCAACTCTTGGGAGAAAAATTGGTATGTTGGGCGAGCAAGAAACAAAACTGTGTTGCCACATCCACAGCAGAATCAGAATATGTAGCAGCAGCAAGTTGCTGTTCACAAGTGCTGTGGATGCAAACTCAACTGAAAGACTATGGAGTAACTCTGACAAGAATTTCAATTCTATGTGACTCAAAGAGTGCTATTGCAATAACAGAAAATCCAGTTCATCACTCAAGAACCAAACACATAGATGTCAGATATCACTTCATAAAAGATCATGTGGAGAAAGGTAACATTGAAATATATTTTGTTCCAACTGAAAATCAAATTGCTGATATCTTTACAAAACCTCTTGATGAAAAGAGACACAATTTTTTAATCAGCAAACTAGGCATGGTTAATCTAAATGATGGAGATTTTTAAGAAAACACAAAAACACAAATTGAAGACCAACTTGTTGAAAATCAAAATTCTGATATTCATAGAACAAATCAACTAGCTTCTGATCAAACAATCCATCAATCTGATGGAACACCAGAAAATCTGATGATTATCAGATAATCTGAAGAAATATCAGGATATCTGGTGAAGGCACCAGAAGTTCTGATATCAAAATCAGAAATTATGTTGAAACATCAGAATAATTTGTAAAAAAAAAAAAAAATCCTCATGCACATTCCACATATTGTAATTTCTTATTTACGTGTTTTTTTTGTTTGTTATTAATTAAAAAAAAACAAAAAGGGGGATAAGTATCATGCATACTGATGAAGTTCCATACAGCTGTAATAATCAACCGTCTCAATTTCTTTTCAGTTTATTGAATTTCATTTTTGCATGCAACGTCATTTTTTCATAAGGAACTTAAGTGTGACACGTAGGCACTAGAATCATTAGGAGCTATGAAAATAGCCGCCTAGTCATTAAATGCTTACTCACACATGGGGCTTAGTAGATTGTCAAATTCACTGTTACATTCACTGTTACATTCACTGTAACAGAAATCTTCTTAATTGAAGAGAAAAAGGTTGGCTGTTAATATCACTTTCATCTATAAATATTAACAACCTGAAAAGAACATTTTTCACAAGAAATCATCTCTTCAAAAGCCCTTCGACATATTTTTTTTCCTTATCAAAAATGGGTCGCCCAAAAATAATGAAAGCCACTCAATTCCCTCTTCCGTTTCACAGACTTCACAATCTTAGATTAAGATCCAACTTGGAAGGACCTGCATGGGAGGACTGCAGGTTTGTGTACAATATGATCATGCGAAGTCCTCTGGGCTTTGCTGTATCATCACATGTCACCATTTATCCAGAACTTCTCCAAGAGTTCTGGTGGAACTCTCAAATCATTTTTGGTGGTACTTCCATGTGGATTGAAAGTGAGGTTATGGGAGTAAAAATTACCCTAAAAGAGGAAACAATAAAAAATGTCCTCAAACTGGGTGATGATCATGAAATCAAATTTATGGAAAAAGCAAATGTGCAACAAACCTTGACTGAAATGGGCTATCATACACTCAACTCGTCAAGGGCCGTTAGCAAATCTGGTTTTATACCACCTTTCCAGTTTTTGGTAACACAGCTAAGTGTCTGCTTCTCCAAGAAGATTGGACACTTCAATGAGCTGTCTAATAAGATGATGGAAGTGGTGCATGCTGTGATACAGGAAAAACCTTACAATTATGCTAAGTTTCTCATGAGAGACCTAGAAGCAAACATCCACGACCGTCAACCCTTTCTGATCTACCCTCGATTCGTAACCAAGGTGATCACTAGTCAGCTGGACTTTGGAGGAGTGAGAAGCTGCTATCCAAGAGCCGAGCTTGTACTTCAAGAAAACATTAGTGAAGCCACCTTGACGCCATCAACGAATCACACCGGTCGAGTAACCAGTCTTTGGTTATATGTGAAGTGCATGTACAACGTATTAGAGGAGGAGGAGGAGGAGTAGTTGTTTTTGTTTTTGTTGTTGTTTTATGTTTTTGTTTTCGTTTTCTTTTAACAAGGTTTGTTTTAATATTTTTTTCTTATTTCTTTTTGGTAAATAGATCTAGGGGAACTAACACAACATGACTGATAAAAACAAAGAAAATCTGGTGGATCACACATAAGTACTGACAGAAGCTAGTAGAACTCAGAAAATCTGATAATCAATCAGAAAAACTGATCATTCACCAGAAAACTGTGAAAATTCTGATAACAAATCAGAAAATCAATTTTTGTTTTGAAAAACCAGGAAGTTTAACATATCATCAGAAAAACAATTCTTTTAACCAGATTTAATGAAACTTATGAAAATCTAAAATTTTAAGAATAAGTTTCTTTCTAAATTTTTTTTTCTGAGGACTGGAACAAGCTATATGAAAAAATATATACCTCCGGTATATCAGATCAAAGGTGTGGAGTTCAGAACTGCAAGACTACAATGTAAGTAAAATCTCAGAACTCTACTAATTCCCTCTCATCATCAAAAAAAAAAAAAATTGGATGAATTCTGATGATATATGCAGAAAATACAACTCTTAAAAGTTTTGTTCAAAATTTTCTGATATATATATATCATCATCATGAGAAATACCTGGGGAGACACACAAAAGGTTTCGATTGGACCTTTTAAACAAAAGGGGTCCCACATAGAGAAAAGGTGTAAGTTGGAAACTAGTGTTTATCTGCGAAATCTTTGAAGTCTCTAAGTCCCTTTAAAAGGATATACATTAAATTAGAGATAAATCAAAGGTTTTTCAAAAACGGTTGTTTCCTTAAAGGATTAAAACATCACAAAGGTGTCATTAATCACCTTGAACTCAATCAACCCACGACAAACACTCAAAAATCTCTGTCTATACACCCTATAAATACCTCATTCAAAAACAAAGTCTTCCTTCTCCAACCTTCAAATTCAAAACCCTAAAACCCTTTTCCGAAAACAAAACCCAAATTCTCAATGGCTGCCATCAACATCAACATACCACAAATTGAACACTCAGTTCCTTTCATCACTGAAGATGAATTTCTTCCATTAAAGAGCAACAATGAAGCAATGAATGATAACATCGAAGAGCATGATATGAAGTGTCAAATTCTCATTGAATTTCTAACCAGATGCCCGTTAGCTCAAGCTCTTACAAAGACCAGAGAGGTACCACAAGAACTCATACAACAAGTTGTAAAAACTCTCAAAATCTCAAGTTAAACTGAGCTAACAACACATGTATGGGGAAATATCTTTGTTAAAATTTCACTAGAAAAGGTAAGGGAATGTTTGGAACTACCCTTACATCAGAACTTTGAAAAGTCACCAGAAAGAGAAGATATGTTTTCACAACTTGATGCTGTAATGGGTTACAAAACAAAGATTTCAAGAATCAATGAATTCAAGAGAAACAAGCTACCTGCCTTCTGGTAAGTTTTAATGGAAATTCTGAACAAGTGTCTATCGTCAAAGATTGGAGGTACAGATCAGATAAATATGAACATTCTAACAATCATGTTCAGTCTCATTAATGGATTGGACATTGATTATGGAGCAGAAATATTTATTCTGATCAGAAGATCAATTCTGACTAAAGTTGGAAGAATAGATTCACATCTACCCTTTCCAAGATTTCTATCTATCATAATTTCTGATGCTTTTTTGAAAAGAAACATGGAAATTCCAGCATTAGAAAATATGTGGAAGACAGAAATTATGAAACCTTGGAATGCTGCAGGGTCTTGGAAGTCAGATTATGATGTGCCTGCTCTGACAGAAAAAATGATGAATCTGATAACAGAAGAATCACCATACAGAGCAGAATACCTGAAAATGTTGAACAAAAAGTCAGAGAGCAAAAGTGTTTTTGAACATGTGTCCCCTATGGAGCATGATGCACTGGAGTCAAGCACACCAAGAATGGAACATCAAGATGAATCTAATCCTCATTCAGCTGATGAAGATGTAAATATGAGTCCTGTGGCTGAAGAACATCATGCTGAAGACTCACACATTGGAGAAACAGGTGCACAACAGTCTAAAATAAACAGATTTTATGATTCTGAGAATGATTCTGATGAATCAATTCAAGGAAAACACGAAATCTTACTTAGAGATACTATTTCTTCAAAACAAGATGTGAGTAAAACAAAAGACTCATTTTCTGAATCAGATTCTGAGGAGGAAAATATGGTAACAACAGGTGGAGATCAGCCTGCTGATCAAGGAAACCTAGATGAGAAAATTAAAAGTTTCTCAACAACTCATGGAGAACCTGAAAAGGTTCAAGGATATGAGGAAATCCAGAACTTGAATTTGTTTCAATTTTCTGGTGAGGATATAGGGAATTTGGATTCTTCCAATCCTCTTAACCTCAGAACAGCAGAGAATGTGTTTTCTGCTGGTGTTAGAAGAGAAACATCTATTGTTTTTCCAATTTCCCAAGGACATCAATCTATGTCCCCTAAACAACTTCACAAAGAACCTGAACATAAAGCTGCTACTGTGAAAACAACAACAGAAGAAAAACTTGATCTGATACTAGAAGAATTCAGAAATCAAAAGTCAGATATCAAGTTTTTGTCAGAAACTGTCAAAGCTGTGCAGAAGCAAACTGAAGACAATACTGCAGCCCTCAACAAATTGCAAAAGTCATCAGAAAACAAAGAAAGCTCATCAGAAATTGAGAAAGCTCTCAAGGAACTGCATGATATCAAGAAAAAGATGGCTGAGGTTGCAACTGCAGGAGAAAGCTCAAGTTCAGGGAAGCTTCTTGAAGAAATACAGTTCCTCAGAGCCAACAACAGCAGCATGACTGAGGCTTTTGAGAAACTATTGATGGAATTAGCTGCACAAAGAAATCAAGAAAATCAGGAGTTTCAAAAGATGAAGAAACAAGAGGAAACAAATACTCAAGCTCTTACTAATGTTCATCTGTTAGTTAAGAGATTGGAGTATAATGTTTCCAGACTAGCAAATATTGATCTTCATGAACTGAAAGCCCCAATTCCACAAGAACGACAAGCAAGAAGATCAGAAACTCCTCAACAACAACCAGAAACCATTCAACAAGGTCAAACCAAACAAACAAAAACCTCAACAGCTCAAAAACAGAAGCAACCCATGGGTCCACCTCAAGATAAACAAAAGATACTCATGGATCCTCCACCAAATGTCTCAAAGCCAGACACATCAAGGGTACAACAGAAAGGTCATGTTCCAATACAACCATCTTCTACAACCATCACAGGAGAAATAGAGTTAAGTATAATGATGGATACAAAAGAAAAGAGAAGAATGGAACATGAAGTGACTTCCTCAAAAAGGCTAAGAAAAGAAATGATAGAAGATTCAGAAGGGAACATCAGAGAAATGGATGTGGTGAAAGGTGATTTACACACTATTATGTACCCTGAAGAACATCTAAAGAATTACTATTGGAAAGGTCCAGAAGACAACCCAAAGAGACCACTCTCTCCAATAAGTAAAGGTGTTGTTGAAAATAGAAACAATGGAGGTTGGGTAATTTTACACAAGCACATGACCAATCCAATAGTATCAATTGAAAGAATTGATACAATGACCACTAGAGGAGGCATCCTAGGCAATGAAGCACAAAACAAGTATACCTTGATCAGAAAAGATAACAGTCAACAAAAGGTTACTGATGCAGATCTGGCTGATGATATTCACCCATTGGGAATAGTCAAAATAAAAAAATATCATTGATGAAATGAAAGGTAGTTCAGTTATAATCAGAAGAGCCCTTGAAAGTCTCAAAAGTGCAGGAGCAAAATTATACAAAAGGGCTGCACTGGCAGACTTTGATCTATGTATCAATTTTGAGTACAGCAACAAAGTGCTAATACCTCCTCCGAACACTTCAATTCCAGCTGAAATCACTTCTAAACTAGTAAGAACCGGAGCAATCTTTGATCAACCAGAAATGTGTGTAGTCTTCAAAGATGCTAATGAAGAGAAAGCTCTGTTCAGAATCAGTGAAATATGCAGGTATTCAAATCAAACACTAAAATATATAAGGAACTGCATGAATGAAAAACAAGAGCAGCTCAAAAAGAAGGGAAAGAACAATGAAAAGCTGAGAAAAACAATTGAAGAGTGCATTGAAAATTGGATGGAAGCAAGAGGATGGTATAAAGAGATGTACAAAGTAACTCAAAAGGCAATTGATCACAAGAAAAGGCTGAAACCTGGAGACAAATACAGAGGTGGAGTGAAGATCAACTAATGAATTGATAAGATTAAATTCCTGTTTTTTAACAAAGTTTTAAATGTGTCTGATTTATGGTTGGTTTGACTATGTTCTATGTTTCTGAACTTAGTTGTTTTTTTTTTATTTCTCTTTCAAAGAAAGTTGTTTATGTTTGATATAGAGGTAGTTTATTTTCTTACAATACTTAGGGGGAAACTGTTAGGAAACTTTATTTGTAAGTATTGAAGAAAATCAAAATCAACTGGATCTATGAAGAGATCACAGTCCTGAAGATCACGAACTAGAAAAAGAAGATCAGATGGGACAACTGGAATGCATAGCATCTACTTCAAAGAATCACAAGTTGATCAAGAGCTAAATTGGATTATCAGAAAAGGTCATTTCTGATGGATCTGATGATATTTCTGATGAAATATCATTAGTATCTGACGATTCTAATCATCAAGAAGTTTCTGATGATTTGTTCATCAGAATTTCTAATGAAGTGGTTTATCAGAATTCTGATGAAATACCCACTTATCTGAAATTGGCTCTGTCCTGCCACACTTACCGAAGCAAGTTGACATTAATTAATATCATGATGAAAAAGGCAACTTGAACGTTGGAATCAATGAATATGTCAATTGGCTACTTTTTGCAGGAATTATTGCATGAATAAACTATTGTTTATTCATGCACCAAGCCATCTATAAATAGAAGGCTCAACCAGGAGAAGCAAAGTGAGTTTGAAGATTAGCATTCACACATACATCTAAACTCCATTGCCCTCTCACCCACAGAATTCAAGATTCGTTTGTACTAGATAATAATCTTACAATCACCTTGTAAACCATTTTGTTTCAAAGTGATATAAACTTGATAATTCTGTAGGTCTTGTTTCTTGAAAGTCTGATTTCCATTTCCGCACATCTTTTTCACATCTACTGAAATCACTTGCCATATTACGTGAAAAGAAGTTGTTTTGAGCCTGAACTGGGTTCTACAATGGAGAATAGGGATTGGCCTATTTGAACCTCCATCCTTACACAGGAGAAAGTTATATCCTTTGATGAGGATGACCGTGTAGATATTCAGGATCCTTATCATGATGGTCTTGTCATTACATTGTTTATTTCTTACCATTTTGTTTGCAGGATTCTCATAGATGGGGGAAGCTCAGTGAACATTATCCAACTCGATGTCCTCAAGAAAATGAACATCCCTGAATCAAAAATTATCCCAAGATCATCAGTTCTTGTGGGATTCAGTGGGGAAACCAAGAACACATTGGGGGACATTAAAATTCCTATTTACATGGAGGGAGTTAATTCTTTTCAAAAATTTTGTGTCATAGATTGCTTATCTTGTTGCAATGTTATCCTTGGTAGGCCATGGATACATGATATGAAAGCAGTACCATCTACATATCATCAGTGTGTTAAACTCCCTACTCCTTGGGGTGTGGTGAAGATAGAAAGTGATCAACAAGAAGCCAAGAATTGTTACACTTCATCAATGAAGCCAACCTCAAGACCTAGGGAGGCATAGAAATTAAAGTATCCTCCAAGGGATGTCCTGGAGGCAAGATAACAAGATGTTAAAGATATCCTGATGGATCCTCAGGATCCTGAATCCAAAGTTTTTATAGGATCTGGGATCCTCGATAACATTGAATAGGATTTAGTATCCTTCTTAAAAAGGAGAAAAGCTACCTTCGCCTGGAAACATGAAGACATGACAGGTATTTCTAAAGATATTATTACTCATAAACTTGGCATTGACAGGTCTTTCAAGCCCATACATCAGAAGAGGAGAAAGTTTGCACCTGAAAGAAATGCCATCATCCAAGAGGAGGTAGATACACTGCTCAGAGCAGGTATGATTAGAGAGGTAAAGTATCCAAGGTGGTTGGCCAATGTGGTTGTTGTTCAAAAGAAAAATGGAAAGTGGAGGGTATATGTGTTTTACTAATTTAAATAAGGCATGTCCCAAGGATCCTTTCCCATTACCCCACATTGACTCCATGGTGGATGCTACAGCGGGTCATGAGTTGTTAACCTTTATGGATGCTTCTTCTGGATTCCAACAAATTCAGATGGAACCATCTGATCAAGAGGATACAGCCTTTATGACCCCTACTGGTATCTATTGTTATATTGCAATGCCTTTTGAACTAAGAAATGCAGGTGCTACATACCAAAGGCTAGTAAATATGATGTTTAAAGAACAAATTGGACACACAATGGAAGTCTATATTGATGACATGATGGTTAAGTCTAAGAAAGCTGAGGATCACCTTAGAGATTTGGAGGAAGCATTTGATATCCTTGACAGATACAACATGAAATTGAATCCTTCCAAGTGCCACATTGGTGTAAAAGCTGGCAAGTTTCTAGGTTATATGGTGACTAAAAGAGGGATACAGGCAAGTCCAGAACAAATCAAGGCCATTGTGAACATCAAATCTCCTGCCAATGCTAAGGATGTGCAAAGATTGACAGGAAGGATTGCAGCCTTGAACAGATTCATCTTAAAGTCAACAGAAAAATGCAAAGAATTCTATAACATCCTGAGAAAGAACAAAAAATTTGAGTGGACTGAAAAGCATGAGAATGCCCTCAAGGCCCTTAAGGATTACTTATCCTCAGCTCTAGCTTTAATGAAACCAGAAAAAAGGGATATATTATCCTTATACTTGGCAGTTTCTTTTAAGGCAGTAAGTGCAGTCCTTGTTAAGGATCATGAAGGTACTTAACATCCTGTATACTATGTAAGTAAAAGTCTACTTGATGCTGAATCCAGGTATTCTCATTTAGAAAAACTCATTCTTGCTTTAATCATGGCATCTACTAAATTACACCATTATTTTGAGACTCATCCTATTATTGTTAAAACTAACTTTCCTATCAAGAATGTTCTCAGAAAACCTGAAATGTCAGGAAGGATGGCAAAGTGGGCAGTCAAGCTTAGTGCATATGATATCAAATATGAACCAAGAACTGCCATTAAATCCCAAGCCTTAGCTGACTTTGTGGCTGATTTCAGTAGTGATCTACAAAGGGAAGAAGAATTGGAAGTTCAACAACTTGAAGAGACTAAGGATCCTTCGATACTCTTCACAGATGGAGCTTCAAATGTCAAAGGAACTTGACTAGGCATACTACTAAAATCGCCACAGGGGGACATAATACCCCACTCAATTGCTTGTGAGTTTCAAACTACAAATAATGAGGCTGAATATGAAGCCTTAATAGCTGGTTTGCAAATTGACAAGCACATGAGAATCAGGTATCTTGAGGTACATGTAGATTCATTGTTAATTACTAACCACTTTAATGGTTCTTATGTTGTTAAAGGTGAAAGGCTAATCAAATATCTAGAGATAGTCAAGAAATTGGCAGATTGTTTTGCTTCTTTTAGTTTAACACATGTACCCAGGGTAGAAAATGCAGAAGCTGATGATTTAGCCAACCTTGGATCATCATTGAAGATTCCAGAGGATGTTAGGATACCAATTATTCATATCTTAACTCCTGCTATAGAGGATCACACAACCATGGAGATAGTGGAGGATTCTGCAATCATACTTAGTGATGGTGCATAGTCAAGTTCAGGATCCTGGATCCTTCCAATCATGAAAGCTTTCAAAGTGAAGGTATCTCAATTTACAATACTAAATAACATGTTATATAAACGATCTCTTGCAGGTCCATATCTAAGGTGCATTGAGGATCCAGAAATTCAAGAAGTTCTAAAGGATTTTCATGAAGGAGATTGTGGAAATCACACTAGGGGCTGAGCATTATCCTCAAGGATCCTTAGAACAGGATACTATTAGCCTACCATGAAGAAGGATGCTGTGGATTATGCGAAGAAATGTGATGCTTGCCAAAGACATAGCAATATCCTTCATCAACCAGCGGAGCTCCTGCATCCTATATCCTCTTCCTGGCCATTCATGAGATAGGGAATGGATATAGTTGGCAAAATTCCCAAGGCACCAGGAGGAAAAGTGTTTATGCTTGCTATGACTGATTACTTTTCCAAATGGATAGAAGCTGAGGCATTTGCATAAGTCATAGAAAAGGAAGTGATATCCTTTATTAAAAGAAACATCATTACTAGATTTGGCATACCTTCTGAAATTGTTTGTGATAACGGATCCCAATTTATTAGGAATAGAACTACTAAATTTTGTGACAGCTGGGGGATTAAGATGATAACATCAACACCAGTCCACCCACAAGCTAATGGTCAAGCAGAATCATCTAACAAGATCATCATCAACAACTTGAAGAAGAAGCTTGGATCCAAGAAAGGGAAATGGGCAGAAGAGCTACCTTATGTGTTATGGGCTGATAGAACAACTCCCAAGAATGCTATTGGCCAGACTCCATTTTCTTTAGTATTTGGAGCTGAATCTGTGATCCCTACAGAGATGGTAGTCCCTACTGCAAGTACAGGCATCCGTGATCCTGAAGGAAATGCTGAAAACTTGGTTCAAGAGTTGGATACCATAGAAGAACTCAGGGATTTAGCAAGGATAAGATTGGCTAGCTATCAGCAAAGGATGGCTGAAGCTTATAACAAGAATGTCAGGATCAGGAAGTTTCAAGTTGGTGATATGGTGTTGAGGAAAGCATTCCAAAATACCACAAATCCTGCTGATGGCAAGTAAGCACCAAAGTAGGAAGACCCTTATCTTATTGAAACTGAGGCAGGAAAGGGGGCATATCGTTTATTAACAATGGAAGGTGATCTATTACCAAGGGCTTGGAATGCTGTCCATCTGAAAAATACTTCATGTAAGAAGGATCAAGGATCCCCAGCTAAGACAAAATTATGGTTAAGGATCTAGGATCCTCAAAGGATACATGATCCTCACTCTGGTAATGATTTGATTATTATTTATTTAATCCTTTAATTTATTTGATTACAATGAAAAGGATCCAGGATCCTTTATCCTTCTTCACTAAGTTCTGAGTTTTGAAGAAGTTGGTACATCTTTGACAAAGGATCAAGTATTCAGTGAAATCTCCTAAGTCTTTGGGTTTATCCCCAGTTAATTGGGCTTGTCCCCAGTTTAAGGTGTCCACTACCTTCTACGAATCAGGTTCATACACCTTCGCTAGTTGCGCACGATTATCCTAGTGTAGTTAAAGGCAATGGGACCAGTACCCGCTTTAGGGGTTGACAATTTCATTGTACTGGTTGTATTTAGGATCCTAAGTATAATGGTAGACGTACCATACATCTGTTCCTAAGGTTTCTAACGTTTTCACGTTAGCTAAGGTTTTGGCATCTTCATGTCACTAAGTTTGGATAGTCCCCAGTCTGGGGCATACTCCAGTTTACACAAGATCCTATGGGCTTGTCCCCAGTTTTTGGGGTTGTCCCCAGCTTATTGGGCTTGTCCCCAGATTGTTGGGCTTGTCCCCAAATACTAACACTTTCTTTTACAATTGGCTTAGTCCCAAGTTACATCCTATGTCAGGTTTCCAAAGCTAAATAGTTAAGGATCCAGGATCCTAACTTTCTACAAGATTTTATCTTTTAATTGTCACAGTTGTAAGTGTTAAGGATATAGGATCCTAACTTGGATTCTCTGGTATGATCCTTATTGAATTTAACTTTATTTTTGGTTTGTCAATTATACCCTTATTCTTTGACAACAGGACATATGATCCTAAATCATCTCACTTTTCAAACTTTTTGATTAGAGGATATGTGATCCTTGATCATATATTGAACTCTTTGATATAAACTGATTTTGGTATCCATTTAATACTTTTATCAATAACTTGTAAATTCTAAAACTATGCAATAACAATTGACAAGTAAATGTACACAAAATGAACAACACAAAGATAGCCAAAAGTTAAAGTTTTATTTATTTATCAAAGTTAACCCTTTAAAAGGTTGTCAAAATTGCCAACCCAAGTTTCTACCAGCAAAACGTAACCCGTCCACTTGGGTTGGCGAAGGATGTCCATACTAAAAGTTCGTTAAGTGCAGGAAATAAAAGATGAGGGGCATCAAAGGCTTCATCCTCCACAAACAGAAGGAACCATCCACCTTTGCTACCCCCTATTGTCCAAGGATCAGTGATCTTTAATCCTAACAACTACTGTTCAAAGTTATTACAGACCATAATTGTTTGAGATCAAAACACCACCAAATAAAACAACCAAACCATAAAAAATGGGATCCGACCGCGTTCTAGAAATATCCATCATCGCCCATTTATGCATCCTATACCTTTGCTACCTCAACCACCTTCTCATCACCACCTTTGCCACTTCTACCAGTTGCCTCCTCAGGATCTTTCAGTCCACTGCCTCCGGCTTCAAGAGCTGGTACCTCCTCAGCTTCATCCTCGTCATCAAGCTTAGTTAGCCTCTGCTTCCAGGCCTCCAAATCCCAGACAGACCTGTCAAAAGAAGGATCCTCAGCCTCCTTGGCCATCTGCAGCTTGGTCTTCAGCATGGCGATGGTAGCGGAAAGTTTGGCCCCATCCATGATCTCCATCCGCTTTTTCTGGGCAGTCATCTCAGTGAGAAGCAGCTCCTTCTGTAGTGCCTTGTTTTCTTTTTCAAGTTGGGAGATCTTCTTATCTTTAGCAATTGCAATGGCCTGAAGGTCAAGGCACTTCTGCTCACCTTCGGCTACATGCTGATCAAGGAGGATCTGAACCTTAGCAAATTTATGCACAAAGGAAGTTAACAATCAGGATCCTTTATCCTCAAAAAAGGAAGTCCAGATTTCAGGATACAGGATCCTTACCTCAGAGACATAATCATGAAGCTGACGTTCCATCAGAGGTAGCCCTTCTGAGGGTTCAGCAGTCTTCTTCCTTTTTGTTCCCTTACCCCTGGTGCTCATACCCTTAGACTCCAGGATGCTTGGGCTTGCAGCCAGCTCTTTCTTGATGGATCATGAGGATACAATTTCCTGAATGTCAGCAACGCTGAACCTGGAAGCAGATTTTGAGGATTTGCCAGCACCTACACGCATGAAACATAGATAAGTATTCATATCCTTATTTACAAATATGGATACTTACTTGACAAGGTGTAGGAAGTGGATGAAATGTCTTCTAAATCCTTTGATTTTGGTGGAAAAGTTCTGATGGCAGGTGTTTTGGTCAAAAATTACCTAAGTAATTTTGTGATCAAATTAGTTAAGTGAGGTAGTGTGCTAGAAGTATTCGTGAAAAATATGCTGGTTCAGTTGTTAACAAAAACAGTTTTCAGGATATAGCTCAGAATATCGAGCTATATCTACAATCAAACAATGAGCAAAAAAGCTAAAGGGTGACACGGGATGTACGAGGAAAGCCCTTGATCAATCTAGATCGCCGACACAAAACCTCAGGAGCTGACAATCGCAACTGCCTTGTTCTTCTTATTACTTCAAATATCAGGATACAGTGCAGGAAATGATGCGGATCAACTAAGTGTTACAATGCGATTCAAGTACAAGTGTAAGTGTTTTGTGAGTGATTGTAGCTAGTAGAGAGCAAGAGTGTACGAAAAATTGCGTGTGTTCTATCTGATCCGATCATTCCTATTTATAGTAAAACGAAATTAATAAACTAGACTATAAAACCGGGATACGCCGAATATTCCCTTTGTGAACGTTGTAGACCTCTTCTTCCGGCTTCAACGTCCCCATTTCAAATGATTAGTCCGAGTCTTTGGGAGAACAGGTCCATTCGAACGTTATAAGCCTGCCATGTTAATCTGCACGTGAATTAATTAGTTATTGCCAGGATACTGTGTCAGGATGTTACCAATATCTTGATCCAGTATCCTGATCACAATAAAAAATAACATAGTCAGAATATTATCAAGGATATATGAGCAGAAAACCACCCATAACAATTGTCCCCAAAATATATCTGTTGGAATCCCTGATTCAAACGGATATATTTTAAAATCTTATATCTTGAATCGAGGTAATTAAGTTGAAGCGACGGTTGAAGTGACAAGTTGCAACTTCCAGGGCGGTATTTACTCATCACCCCCTACATTTAGCCTATATTTACCCAAGCCATTGGCGTCATAATCATCTCATTCCAGGCTCATTTCAGGTACTTTCTTCTCCTTCCCTCTTTGTTTTCCATCTATTTCTTAGTTGAAATCCTCCATGGCCTCACAGACAAGATCACGCACAAACGAATCAACCCCATCCCTTGAAAGCCAAAATCTTCTCAAAGAACCTGAAAAAGAGGTTTGCTCCTTTAACAATGCCGTCATTGCTGCTTTAAAAGATTCCGGTGCCTTCCCTGCCAGGGCGATCATCCGTCCCTTCGACCGAGAGGTCCGATCGGACGTAGCTTGAAATGAATGGCCATGTTTCCTAGCTTATCCTTTTTCCTTGGGACTCCGATATCCTTTCTCAGCCTTTATCTCCCGTTTCTTCAAACTCACCGGCCTTAGTTACGCCCAGACCATGCCTACGGTTTGGCAAGTCTTAGTGGTGTTAGACCTAATCAAATCTCGTCATGTTCCTGATCTTTGTGTCGAGGATCTCCCTATTGCATACCGTCTTCGTTCTCACGGCAACAGCCGTTTTCTCCTTTTTTCCACTTCCAAGAATCCCTTTATCCTCAAGGCCACAAAGAACGAAGATCAGTGGCAACGAAAGTTCTTTTTCGTAAAAAGGGATTCCATTGCTAAGGTTTTTGACCTGCCAGTGAAATGGTTGACTTCCGGTAGGATTTAGGGTTTTAGGAATATCCCCAAATATATCTTAAAACTATATCCTAAACTGATATCTTTATTTTTTGTGTTGCAAACTTCAAAGAACTAGCCCCCCCGAGTGCAGAATCAGAGCTCAGGATCAAGGATATCTATCGACTTCCTGAGAGTGAGAGAACCTTTTCCCTGTCTCTTATAAGTTCAAGTCAAAGATCAAGTTCTGAAATGTCTGGTAAGTATATCTATAGATATTAGACTAATTATAATATATGAGTATTGTAAGTTAAGTATTTCTCCCTTTTTTGCAGTGCTAGTTATCAATCTCGAAGGCTTCCAGCTTGATGAGCTGGACAGTTACTCCGGCCTTATGCAAGTCAAGCAAGAAACCAATCCTAAGCCAGTAGTCACGTCCAAGCCCAAGAGTTCAAAAACCGCTACTGCTCCTAAAGCTTCTACAGCATCCAAGTCTCGAGGTCCTAGCTCTCGTAAGAGGAAGGAAGCAGATTCTCTAGCTACATCTGACGTGTTTCCATTTGAGAATCACGGGTTTACAGAGTCTAGCAAATTCATGACCGGCATCCTTAATCAATTTAGTATCCTCATTCTATATCCTGAACACATATACTGAATACACATATCGATATATTGATACCTGTTCCTTTGATTGCAGGGTCTGGAGCACCTAGTGTTCCTTTATGAGGATGCATGTGGTTTGAACAAGATGCTAGAGAGCAAGCTGAAAAAGGCAGAGGCCACTGTAGCAGACCAAGCAGCAATCGCCGCCGCTAAGTCATAACATTATGAGGACAAATATAAGGCGATGGTCCAGGAGCATCAGGCTGCTCTTCAAAAAGTTGCTCAAGAAGCCCAGACTAAATATGACGTAGCTCAGGTTCAGCATGAACAGGACATGGCTTCTTATCGAGAAGGCCTTAAGGGTTCTGTCGTCATCTCTCTTCTCCAAGCCCGGTTGAAAATGGCGTATGAGGCCAGGGCCACGGGCCTTGAATGCCCTTCATGGAATGTTGAAGCTTGGGAGGCAAAATTGAGAGATCTCGGAGGCGATCCTGTGAAGCCCCCTGTGAAGCCTGCGGTTGAGGAACCTACTGTAGGATCGTTTTCACGACCAAACGAGTCGTTCAGAAGAATTCTAATCAATTCAAAAGGCAGAAATAGGTGAATTGACTTGAAAACAGCTTAATTCACTTCTAAATGTCTTGTATTATTGATTTAACAGGTTTACAGATCAATCGACACATCGGCAGCACTTCGGTATCGGAATCTAATTTCGTTCCAAATGACTAGACATCAAGGGTATTTATAGGCTTGGTAATTTCGCATGGAATTACCCTTGCTATTTCGTGCGAAATAGCAACTTGCTATTTCGTACGAAATAGCAAATACCATTTCATGCGAAATTAGCCTTTAACAATATAAACCCTAGATTTCTCGTACAACGTGCCCTGATCTAACAATTCTAGTACAAGACTCAATACAAGACGAAGTCGACAGACGTAATGCACCTACAGACTCCCCCTCGGATGTTGACGAAGTCTTCAGTGTCGAGTCTTCATAGTCTTCAGTCTTTATCAGTCTTTTGGGCTCTTTCAAAGTATCTGACAGAGTAAGCATTCTTTATCCTTTCTTCTTTTCATCTCCAGAAACTCCATATGGCTCCTATCTCATTCTAATTCTCTTGATCAAACACTTGCTCTAGCATCTTCAACTCTTCTCTCCCTCGGATGTTGATCTACTAGCAGACTCCCCCTTAAATTGTTCCGGAAGTCTGGCTTTCGCAGATTCTAGAATCACAACCTGGCTCTCTCATAGCCATTGTTAGGGGTCATTTTCTTAACATATGTATCCTGACCAATATCCTGCCTTTGTTTGTTTATTTGTGATCAGGATGCTGGGAGAGGATATTGCTAACATCTTGGGTGATATCCTGAGGCTTATTGAATTAACCACGTGCAGGTTAAGGGCAGAGGCTTGCTAACGGTCAAGAGGACTTCTTCTCCTCAAGACTCGGACGAATTTGTTGAGAAAGAGACGTTGAGCCCGAAAGACCAGCTCTACAACGTTCCAAGAAGGAATATTCGGTGGATCCCGCAAGTTTAGGGTAGTTAGTTATTTTATCTTTACTATAAATAGATGAGGTCGGATCAGCTTAGAACACATCATTTTCACACTTACACTCTCGAACACAATCACTCTCTAGCTAATTGCAAACACCACACTTGTATTTCATTTTCGTTGTAACACTTAGTCGATCCGTACCACATCCTGCACTGTATCCTGATTTTTGAAGCAATTTAAGAACAAGGCAGCTGCGATTGTCAGCTCCCGAGGTTTTATGCCGGCGATCTAGATTGATCAAGGGCTTTCCTCGTACATCTCGTGTCACTTCCTTTACTTTTTGCTCATTATTTGCTCATTGTTTGATCGTCGATACAGCTCAATATCCCGATCCGTATCCTGAAACTGTTTTTGCAAGTAATTTAATTAACACATTTTTGACACTTACTTCTAGCACACTACCTCACTTAACTAATTTGATCACTTAATTACTTCGGTAATTTTTGACCAAAACAATTTGGCGCCCACCGTGGGGCAAGTGGTGCTCTTTTTACTAAAACTTTTTGTCAAATCGCTAATCGGTTTTCTATTTTCAAAACTTTTTGCCACATTATCTATAATGGCCTCAAGATCAAACATGAGTTCCTCTACTGTGTCTGCTATGACTTCTACTACTACCGGTTCGGTGCCTCCACCACCTCCTCCAAGGATGCCAGCCTCTACACAATCTCAAGATGTTATCCCAACTCGGAGTGTCCAGGGATCTGCTCCCGTTTTAGCTTCTAATGATGAAATTTTAACCTTATTTGGAAGTGTGCAGGAACAAATGAGGCAGCAACAGGAAACAAACCAAATGCTTTTGAGGGAGATACAACTCCTGAAGGCTGGCTCGAGCAGATCTGCGGAGGACAATGTCACTCCGTTACACCCCAGAGCGTTGAACTTTAGCTCAGCTGTGTATACCGAGGATAATAGGGGGAATATCGTGCCCAGTCTTCCTCAGAATCATACTCCTGAAATACCCTCCTTGGTCCGGATGTCAACCATAAGGAGCTCAGGATATGCTTCAGGATATGGGCAGAATCCTCCAACTGGTAACATGTCTAATAATAATAATACTCATGCTACTAACAGTGGTGGATCTTTGCAGGATACAGGTGTAACATCAGCACTTACCAGGGAACTTCAGAAGTTGAAAGACATGATATCTAGTGTACCTGGGGTGGTCCAGCCGATCCCGGAAGTATCTCAAGATAGCCACAAGATATCTCGTTTTGCATACCCTATATGTGATGCTGAGATCCCAAAGAGATTCCAAACTCCCAACATGAAGCTTTATGATGGGACTACGGATCCTGAGGAGCATATTGCCCAGTATAGGGAAAGAATGGAGATTAACCCTATCCCTCCGGAGCTCAAGGAAGCGTGCTTGTGCAAGGGATTTGGTTCTACTCTAACAGGATCAGCTTTAAAATGGCTGTTAAACGTTCCTCCTCACTCAATTACTTCATTTGCTCATTTGGTTAATTTATTTAACAGTCAATTTTCTTGTAGTCGGAGTTTTGAGAAACTAACCAGTGATCTTTACAGGATAACTCAAGGGCCTCAGGAATCCTTGAGGGATTATGTGAACAAATTTAGTCGAGAATCCTTGGATATCCCACATCTTGATGTTGCAACAGCTGTGCAAGCTTTTAAGATGGGATTACAAAAGGATTCTCAGTTTTATCAGGATCTTGTAATGAATCCCTGCAGGAATCTCGATGAAGCTCGTAACAGGGCCTTGAGATATATCCGTCTGGAAGATGACAAGAAGATGCAAGAAAGGATGAACTCATCCAACACTTATGAATCAACTAATAGGAAGTCAGAATCCTCATTTAGGTCATATCGGCCTAAGCCATATGGTAGAAATGAAAACAAGAAAGTGAATGCTGTCGAAGACGAGGATCCTGAAGAGTATCCTGAGTTGTCTGAATATTGCTTTTCTGTTAATATTCCTGAATTGATGTATGCTATGCAGGGTCTAGGAGACAAGGCTAGATGGCCTCGAAAGAATCAACAAAAGGCTGACTGGAAGGATAAGTCAAAATGGTGTGCTTTCCACGAAGATTTCGGACATATGACTGAGGATTGCATTGCTTTAAGGAAAGAAATAAGCTATCTTCTAAGCAAGGGATATCTGAAAGATCTCTTAGGAAAAAAGAAGAATAAGGGTCAGGATACTGACAAGGATCCTGAACGAGCAGCATCACCTCCCTCGGATGCCAAGATAATCAACTTCATTTCGGGGGGATCCGACATTTGTGGAACTTCGTATTCGGTAGCAAAGAGACACGCAAAGGAAGCCAAAGCCGAAAGGGGAGACAAACCTGTCAGGATGGCTACACTCACAACTGACAAAGTGATCACATTTGATGCCGATGACAGGGATACTGTCCAGGATCCTCACCATGATGCTCTGGTAATAACGTTATATGTGGCTAACCATTTTGTACGCAGGATATTGGTTGATAATGGCAGCTCCGTCAACATAATCCAGCTAGAGACACTTAAAAGAATGAATGTATCTCCAATGGATATAACTTCGAAGTCCACCGTGCTTGTTGGGTTCAGCGGAGAGGCCAGAAACACAGTGGGAGAGATAAAGTTGCCGGTATACGTTGAAGGAGTCAACTCGATACAACGTTTCTGTGTGATGGACTCTCTATCCTGCTATAACATTATACTGGGAAGACCATGGATTCACGATATGAAGGCCGTGCCATCAACATATCACCAATGCATCAAGATACCTACCCCTTGGGGAGTTGTTAAAGTTGACAGCGATCAGCAGGAGGCGAAAGAATGCTACTCCTCCTTGATGAAATCCTCAGCCAAAACTAGTGCAGCATAGCAATTAAAGACGCGGGCCCAGGATATCGTGGAGGATCCGGAGCAGGATGTGAAGAAAGTTATCCTGGACCAGGATAACCCCGATATTTCGGTGCTCGTAGGGACCAATATCCCTCAGGATATTGAGGAACAATTAATTAACTTTTTGAAATGCAGGATGTCTACGTTTGCATGGAAGCATGAGGATATGACAGGCATATCCAAAGATATTATCACTCACAAGCTTGGAATTGATAAATCATTCAAGCCTGTGCAACAAAAAAGAAGGAAGTTTGCTCCTGAGCGGAACACGATTATCCAGGAGGAAGTTGAAAGATTATTAAAGTCAAGAATGATCAGAGAGGTTAAGTTCCCAAGGTGGCTAGCAAACGTGGTTGTAGTACAGAAGAAGAATGGGAAATGGAGAGTTTGTGTAGACTACACAGACTTGAACAAAGCTTGTCCTAAAGACCCATTTCCTCTTCCCCATATTGATGCAATGGTAGATGCCACTGCCGGGCATGAAATACTGACCTTCATGGACGCATCCTCAGGATTTCAACAGATCCAAATGGAGCCTTCTGACCAGGAGGATACCGCCTTCATGACGCCAACAGGTATTTATTGTTATACAGCTATGCCTTTTGGTTTGAAAAATGCAGGTGCAACATACCAAAGATTGGTAAACATGATGTTTAAAGACAAACTGGGGGACACCATGGAGGTGTACATTGACGATATGGTGGTAAAATCAAAGAAAGCTCAGGATCACCTCCAGGATATTAAAGGAGCATTTGATATCCTGGATCAATACAACATGAAGCTGAATCCTGCTAAATGCCATTTCGGAGTGGGGGTAGGAAAGTTTCTTGGGTATATGGTGACGAAAAGGGGGATAGAGGCAAGCCCGGAGCAGATTAAAGCTATCCTGGATATAAAATCACCCTCGAATATGAAGGATGTACAAAGATTAACAGGCCGAGTAGCAGCTCTAAACAGATTTATCTCAAGATCCTCAGAGAAATGCAAAGACTTCTATGATATCCTAAAGAAGAACAAAAGATTCGAATGGGGGGAAAAGCATGAAGCAGCCCTACAGGATTTGAAACGGTATCTCTCAACCGCACCTCTATTGATGAAGCCGGAAAATGGTGAACCACTATCCCTGTACCTTGCTGTATCAGGGAATGCTGTAAGTGTCGTTCTTATAAAAGACCATGAAGGTCAGCAGTATCCTATTTATTATGTTAGTAAAAGTTTGTTAGATGCTGAAACTAGGTATTCTCATTTAGAAAAATTGATACTAGCATTAATTATGGCATCAACGAAACTTAGGCATTATTTCGAGACACATAGGATACATGTTAAAACAAACTATCCTATTAAAAATGTGCTTAGGAAACCAGAGATGTCAGGCCGGATGGCCAAGTGGTCAGTAAAGTTGAGTGCTTATGATTTAGTATATGAACCTAGGAATGCCATAAAGTCTCAGGCTTTAGCTGACTTTGTGGCTGACTTTAGTAGTGACATTCAGGATGAGGTAGATCTAGAAGTTCAACAGCTAGGAGAATCCTCAGGATCCTGGACATTATATACTGATGGTGCATCTAATGTAAGAGGAGTGGGATTAGGAATACTACTAAAATCGCCACAGGGGGACATATTACCCCAGGCTATTAGGTGTGAATTTCCTGCTACTAATAATGAAGCAGAGTATGAGGCTTTAATTGCAGGATTAGAGTTGGCTAAGAGCATGAGTATCAAAAATTTGCAAGTATATGTTGACTCTCTGTTAATTACTAACCATTTTAATGGATCCTATGCAGTTAAGGGAGAGAAATTAATCGAATATCTCGATATTCTCAAAAAATTAGCAGGATATTTCGATGTTTTTATACTTGAACAGGTACCAAGGGAAGATAATGCTGAAGCAGATGCCTTAGCAAATCTGGGATCATCGATCAGGATACCTGAAGGGACACAAATACCAATAGTACATGTCTTATATCCTGCAACGAATCTTCAGGATAAAGAAGTAACTGGTATTCAGGATCCTGGGGCAGAATATCCTGAAGAGGATCCTAAAACCTGGACGGCTCCAATCATGAAATATCTCAAAGAAGGACATATTCCTGGAGATGAAAATCCTAAGGCATTTAGGATGAAGGTATCACGATTCACTATTATAGATAATATTTTATACAAGAAATCTCTTGCAGGACCGTATTTGAGATGCTTGGAGGATCTTGAAGCCAAAGAAGTCCTTCAGGATATACATGAAGGGGATTGTGGTAACCATGCTGGGGGTAGATCGTTATTCTAAAAAATATTAAGAACAGGATATTATTGGCCAACAATGAGAAAAGATGCCGCAGAATATGCTCGAAGATGTGACTCATGTCAAAGACATAGTAACATACTGCATCAACCGGCTGAACCATTATATCCTATTGTTTCCCCTTGGCCATTTATGAAGTGGGGTATGGATATAGTGGGAAAGCTACCAAAAGCTCCGGGAGGAAAAGTCTTTATGCTAGCAATGACGGATTATTTCTCTAAGTGGGTTGAAGCTGAAGCATTTGTTCAAGTTAGAGACCAAGAAGTAGTATCCTTCATAAAGAGGAATATCCTGACCAGATTTGGAGTACCAGCTGAGATAATCTGTGACAATGGTTCTCAGTTCATAAGTAAGAGGACTACAGACTTTTGCAAGAGTTGGGGAATCAAAATGATCACATCTACTCCGGTACATCCTCAAGAAAATGGACAAGCAGAATCCTCTAACAAGATAATTGTCAACAACTTAAAGAAAAGGCTTGGAGCCAAAAAAGGAAGATGGGCAGAAGAATTACCCTTTGTTTTATGGGCTGATAGGACAACGGTAAAGAATGCAACAGGTCAAACCCCATTTTCGTTGGTGTTTGGAGCAGAAGCAGTGATTCCAACGGAGATGACAATACCTACTGCAAGATCTATCTTAAGTGATCCTGAGAAGAATCCTGAAGCCTTGAGTCAGGATTTAGACACTATAGATGAAAAGAGAGATGCGGCAAGGCTAAGGATGGCAGCATATCAACAGAGAATATCCAGGGCATATAACAAGAATATTAGAACCAGAAGATTTAAGGTTGGAGATTGGGTATTAAGAAAGGCTTTCCAAAATACTACTAATCCTGCCGATGGCAAGTTAGCTCCAAAATGGGAAGGACCATATGAAGTTGAATCAGAAGCAGGGAAAGGAGCATATAGACTCAAGAATATGGAGGGAGATATGCTACCGAGATCTTGGAATGCTATACACCTTAAACTCTATTTCAAGTGAGTCTAGAATTTAATTTCTAACTCAAGATGGTATGAATTCTTACTTCTTTTAAATGTGTTTGGTGTAATTTGTTTTTTATAACCTGATACTGACTTAAGCATCGGAGGGGTGTTAGCCAAGCTAACACCCACCTTAGTTTACATTTGTTTTGCAAGATATGTTTCAGGATATAGCTCCAGAATATGCACTCGGGATAACTCAGAAGATTAGAGGATTGGCCCCCTCTCTCACGTTTAAGGGATACTGATCCCTTCACAGGTTTAAAGGTATTCACCTTTCTTCCGAATTGGGTTTAAACACCCCGCCTGGAGCGCAAGTTATTCAGGGATAGTTCAAGGTGGCGGGACCAGTCCATGTAAAAGTGGCTGACAATTTCGTTACCATTGGCTATATCCTGAATCCTAACGGTATATGAGGATTGATCACCCTCTCTCACGAAAGGGTATTTTCATACTCTCTAAGGTTTAAAGGTTTTCACCTTTCTAAGTCTTGGAGTTTATACACTCCCGCCTGTAGCGCATGAAAAATTGGGATTTTCCCCAGGATACAAAGGATTTATCTCCAGTACATCCTTGGGTTATACCCTCGGGACGAGAAAAATTGCTTATGCCATGGAAACTGACATTAAATAGATTTCTAAGATACTTGAAGACATTGTACACAGGGGACATCCCTGCCAAGATGGTGGTGTAAAGCTAAAAGAATGAAGTTTGCGACTAATGCATTAAGTACCTTGCACTGGGGACATCTTCATTGGAAGAGTTGCAAAGGGATTGAAGTTCGGTAATAGGTTTATATCCTATGTCTGGTATGATCTTTCCTTTGTAAGCCTCATTTAAATTTTTAGTAACATCATGTTAAGTATCTTGACATATATCCTCAAAGTCCTTTTAAGGATATTTGATTAGGATGTTTGAAACTGGTATTGGCTTGGAACTTTGATCATCATCAAAACTTGGTTTTGAGGAGATAAACTATTTCTTACTTTCTAAAGAAATTTTTATAAAATTGAAAGAACGTCTGGAAGATCCATTTAAAAGGCTTCTGCAGTATGTTTCTAAGCATACTGGTCAGGATATTTTGTAAAATAACAGTATGAAATTTTTACAAAGCTAAGACTTACACTAAACAATGCAAAGTAACAAAAAATAAGGCAAAAGATAGTTATATTATTAACAAGTCAAAAGTTGTGCTTTTGGTAAGGCCCATCCGCCAAAAGCACAATTAGTTGTTACCATAATTTTGTAACGGTTGCAGGATCTGTCTCAAAACAGGACCCGTTCACCTACAACCGTTACTATGTTCAAAACAAATTATACTAATTGATGACCAAGGGCTTCATCCTAAAACCTAGGACCCATCCACCTTTGGTCATCACATTGTTCTAGTGCAGGAAAAGTAAATTGTTGAAGGACATGAAAAGTAAATTGTTTATGCAACCACAACCATGAAATTAAAAAGTGGGCTCCGGCCTTGGCACGTATATCCATCATCGCCCACTCTGCTGCCTAAGGGGCAGCACCTTCTTGAACAGCAACCTCCTTGCCAGCATCCGCCCCAGCATCACCCTCAGGATTCTTCTCAGCACCATCATCAGCATTGGCCACCTCCTCTGCCGCCTTAGAAGGCTCTTCACCAGTATGTTTTGCAGGATGAGCAACGGGATGACCTCCGAGGCCCTGTAGTTTCTCCTCCCAAGCCTTTACATTCCAGGAAGGGCATTCAAAACCCAGATCCATGGCCTCATAAGCCATCCTTATCCTGGCTTGGAGAAGAGAGACGACCACCGAATCTTTTAGGCTATCCCGGTATGAGCTCATATTCTGCTGATATTGGAGAAGAGCGGCGTCTAGCTTGGCTTGAGCATCCTCATTAGCTTTGTGAAGGGCGACTTGATGTTCCTGAGTCATTGCCTTGTATTTGTCCTCATAGTGCTGGGATTTGGCAGCTGCAATGGTTCCTTGATCAGCTATGGTGGCTTGAGCTTTCTCCAGCTGAATCTGCAACATCTTGTTAAGACCGCTAGCATCTTCGTATAAATGCATGAGGCGATCCAGACCCTATCGATAAAGACACAGGTATTAATGTGAAAAATAAGCAGGATAAAGACTAACATGCTTGTACAGGATATCGGAAAGAAAATTCTACCTGTTTGAGGAATGAGGTGGCTTCGTTAAACCCATGATTCTCAAGAGAGAATGTTTCAGAAACAGCTGGGGAGTCAGTCTCCTTTCTCTTCCGAGAGCTGGATGCCCTGGTCCTGGATGCCGGAGGACCTTTGGGGGCTGAAACAGTCTTTGAGGAGGTAGGCTTTGGTGTAGTAGATGGCTTTGTCTTGGATTCTTGTTTGATGGGTTCAAGGCTGGAGTAGCAATCTAACTCATCAAGTTCGAAACCTTCAAGGTTGACGACTGGTACTACATAAGGGAAGGTATTCTTAAAACTCATCATATTTTTGACAAATAATTAACATATGAAGATGTGCTTACCAGACATTTCTGAGCTTGATTTTTTATGAGGATCTGTGAGAGACAGGGAAAAAGTTCTTTCACTGGCAGGAAGACGGTAGATTTCCTTGATCTTGGATTTGGATTCTGCGCTAGGAGGCACTAAATCTCTGAAATTCGCTGCATAAAAACATCAGAATATAAGTCCGGGATACAGTTTGAAGATATGATTGGGGATATTCCTAAAACCCTAAATCCTACCCTTGGTTAACCATTTAACCGGTAGATCGAAACCCTTATCAATGGAGTCTCTTTTGACAAAAAAGAATTTTCGTCGCCATCGATCCTCATTCTTGGTGGCTTTAAGGACCAAAGGGCTCTTGATGGAGAACAGAAGATAACGGTGATTGCCGTGAGATCTTAACCGGTATGCTACGGGAAGGTCCTCAACAAGTAGGTTAGGATAATGACGAGATTTGATTTGATCCAACACTATCAAGATTCGCCAGACCATTGGCATAACTTGGGCATAACTAAGGCCGGTGAGGTCGAAAAAACTGGAGATAAAGGGTGGAAATGGATACCGGAGTCCAAGAGAGAAAGGATAAGCGAAAAAACAAACCCAATCGTCGGATGATGCATCCGATCGGGCTTCCTTGTCAAAGGGGCGAAAGACCGTTCCGGTGGGAAAGGCACCGGAGTCTTTGAGAGCAGCAATATCAGCATTATTGAAGCAGCAAATCTCCTTTGCTGGATCGGTGATAAAGTTTTGACTTATGAGGGTTGAGGCTGACCGGTCTGAGCGGGATTTCGTTCGTGGTGCCATTGAGCAAATTAAGAAAAATTAAAGAAAGGAGATTAGAAGAGAAGATACCTGATGCTTGCTCGAAGATAAGGATAACCGAGACAAGGAGTCCCTCGGTTAATATAGGATGAATATAGGGGGGCAAAAAGTAAATAATGCCTTGGAAGTTGCACCGCTGTCATTTCAAGAGTCTAGTCATATTAATTGCCTTAAGTTATAAAGTAAAGTTTTGAAATATATCCGTTGGATTGGTATCCCAACCGATATATTTGGGGACAATTGTTAGGGGTCATTTTCTTAACATATGTATCCTGACCAATATCCTGCCTTTGTTTGTTTATTTGTGATCAGGATGCTGGGAGAGGATATTGCTAACATCTTGGGCGATATCCTGAGGCTTATTGAATTAACCACGTGCAGGTTAAGGGCAGAGGCTTGCTAACGGTCAAGAGGACTTCTTCTCCTCAAGACTCGGACGAATTTGTTGAGAAAGAGACGTTGAGCCCGAAAGACCAGCTCTACAACGTTCCAAGAAGGAATATTCAGTGGATCCCGCAAGTTTAGGGTAGTTAGTTATTTTATCTTTACTATAAATAGATGAGGTCGGATCAGCTTAGAACACATCATTTTCACACTTACACTCTCGAACACAATCACTCTCTAGCTAATTGCAAACACCACACTTGTATTTCATTTTCGTTGTAACACTTAGTCGATCCGTACCACATCCTGCACTGTATCCTGATTTTTGAAGCAATTGAAGAACAAGGCAGCTGCGATTGTCAGCTCCCGAGGTTTTATGCCGGCGATCTAGATTGATCAAGGGCTTTCCTCGTACATCTCGTGTCACTTCCTTTACTTTTTGCTCATTATTTGCTCATTGTTTGATCGTCGATACAGCTCAATATCCCGAGCCGTATCCTGAAACTGTTTTTGCAAGTAATTTAATTAACACATTTTTGACACTTACTTCTAGCACACTACCTCACTTAACTAATTTGATCACTTAATTACTTCGGTAATTTTTGACCAAAACAGCCATAACCTGCACATTCTCTACCTCAAAATAAGATTTACAAATTAAACAATTTGATAAATTTTATTCTTTGTTTTCCACTTGTAAAAACAAAATCACAATTTCAATTATTGATATAACAATTTTAATTCTAATGACCACTTGTAAGCAAAACATTTTTCTCACAACACTCTCCCAAACCAGTTCATCATGTTTAGCACTTGGAATTTTGAAAATCAGCTCTTCAACATCAGTTGTCGAAAATCTTTTTGAATATCTCAAAATTTATGCTAAAACACACTTAAACTCTTTTTGGATTTTTATAAAGAAATGCAGTAAAGAAATATATACAAACAATATTTTTGTGAGTTTGCGTAAGAGGATCATATTAGTTTTTGAGACAAATCACCAACACCATTAAGCTTTAAACATTTTAAGTTCTAAACGATTCACTTAGATTGTCAGTATACTGGTCCACTTAAATTTTCACACAAAGTTCAACTGTTTCGAGATACGAGATTAGTGTTTTAGAAACTTAAACTTATTCGCGTGTCCCACCTCAGAATATACTCCCGTATCCATATCCCAATATTCAGTCTTACAGGTGAGTATACCACATATGATATCTGTAAAGGGTTAAAATGCGAGGGCCATGAGAGCTCAGGCTATTGCTTCCGCAAAATCAGAGAGATGATGGCTTCGACTTTTGGTGTGTTCCCTTTAGAGAATCTTTTCTTCAACAGCACATGATTAGCATTTTGCAATGTTTCATCATTTTTTATGCTGAGGGTGATGCTATATTTCAAGCAAGCGTAAAGTATTATATGGGGACTAGGCCATTGCTTCCGCAAAATCAGAAGTCCCGGGATAATACCCCAGATATCACTCAGTATAAAGACCTAGTATCTCAGAAAGAGGGACCTTTCAAACAAGATTTCGGGGGTTACCCATATATCCAAGAGATGTTCCCCACGATATAACCAAGTTTGAAATTTAGGTTTATATCTCGTCACAATCTACTAAATGTGTAAAAACCTACTGGCATATCATCAGTGAGACCGTTTGTAACACCCCGTGTTTTCACAAGTGAAAGTCAAAGTCAAGGTCAACGACCGATTTCGCGTGACTTGACTCGTAGAAATGTTTTTATTTTATTTATATTATGTGGAGTAAGTGTCGTACATTACAATAATCGCATCATATTAATCGTATTTCAATCGACCTACGACTGTGAATGATAGGAAGTAACAATGCGATAAAGCAATGCTAATCGAATCGACACCAAATCGTAACTCGAGCTGTGTATTTTACTTGTTGTTTATACGTGTGTGTGTGCCTTACGTGTTACCTGTGCATGTTTATTTTATGTTATGTTGTGATAATCAAGCGAACTCAATCGAACTCGAAGTCTAACTCGAATGTAAACGAACCCGAACCCGAATTCCGAGTCGAACCATATAAGAAGTAGTTGGGACTGAAAGTAATTTGACTAGGAAACCCTATCAAATCGCCTGCAAACCGAAGCCGAAGCGTCGTCGCACCGAACGCACCAAATCAGGCGACATCCGCACGGATGGTCAATCCGCACGGATTGCCAATCCGCACGGATGACCAATCCGCGCGGATAGCCTATCCGGGTTACGTGCCATCCGCACAGCTCACCCTTTCCCCTTTTAGCATCCTATAAATACACGGGTCACTCTCCAACTTTTCCACTTTTGGCAAGTGACGTCCGAACCGCACGCATTCTTCACCTTTTCTCAGATTTCTCTTAATCCAGGTAAGATCTTGCACTAATTCTTGTACATCCTTGATCACTACACAATTCTACACCTTTCCATCTTTCAAATCTCAACTTCCAACCATGAAATCATCCAGATTTGAGGTATTCTCGGGTGACGTCATCACGAAGTTCTTATGAACTTCAAGCTCGACTTCATTCCACCTAGAATAGCTCAGATCTGAACGATTTCCATAAGATTTCACAACAACTTCACCTAAATCTAAACTTTTCTAAGGATAAAAGAGTTGAAAGAAATAAACCTAAGTTCTCTCCTTCTTTTACCCTTAATATCGGTACGGATCTGATCGGTTCTAGTATTCCACTCATCAATAGTGATGCACTAGTCCTAGATCTGGATTCTACCCACCAGACACCTAATTTCGGGGTTAACCGGAATGACCGTTCTAAATCGCCGACAGGCCAAGTTAGGGTGGTTCCTGACCGGTCTAGTCACGCGAGTAAGAATACGATTCCAAGTGGTTGCCACGTAATCAGAACGTCTCGATAAACGACAACAGAAACCAAGAGTAGACGGATTGTTGTCCGCGCGACCGGCTTGAAAGGTAGAAACACTTAAATGTTTTCTAAATGCTACAACGAAAACTTCAAAGCACAAGCCATCATACACAAACACATCCTTAGGAAGAAACAATCCACTTGAACGTCTATCCGCACGAACAACTTGTCCGTACGGATAAGCAATCCGCACGCACAACTTGTCCGTACGGATAAGCAATCCGCACGAGCGACTAATCCGCACGGATTACCATCCGCACGGACAGCCCACTCGCACGGATAGCTTATCCGGATGGGTCACCATCCGCACGGATGATGTGCGATAAAGTGTCGTATATATTAGGTGTATATTTTAAGCCCTTTTTAACACTTATTTTAGCCAAGTTTTAAATTTATAAAACACGATATTTCACTAACACTAAACACACATATGGGCAAGTGCACCCATCGTTGAGTGTAGTATAGCGTTGGTAAGATACCGAGGTCGTCCAAGGACACAAGAGCTTTTAGTACCGGTTTATCCTCAACGTCTAACCAAAATAAAAGTTTAGAAAAATGTTTTAAACTAAGAAAATTAAAAGCTAACTAAAATGCTGAAAATAAAAATAAAATAAAAACAGATAGACAAGATGAATCACCTGGTTCCGACTCGTATCTAGTATAACCTTTGATTATTTCCGCACTTTTGCACATAATTAAGAGATTATCTTAGTTATTGTAGTAGGCCCCTCTTTTGAAGGTGACGTTACCCTCACCCCAGTAGTTTGAGTCAGCAGGGATACAATCCTAAAAGGGTGGATTATTGGAAGATAATGAATTAAGTTATTAATGCAGTATTGTGGTAGGCCCCGCTTTTGGCGGTGACGTTACCCTCGGCTAAGTAGTCTGAGTCAGCAGGGATACAGTCCTAAATAGCCGGGTTATAGTATTAATAGTAGTTAACTTATGAGGGGATCAAAGAGTTTGGACCCCCGCCATCTAATACCGTGAAGTATTGAAGGAGGTCCTACTAAATTTGACCCAGGTCCATTGCAGGACCTCTAAACGCTGAACAATGGCAAGACCTTTACCAAACCGTTCCCTTAACCCCCTACCAGGTAGCCAACATATCTCCATATAGACCGTGGAGATATGAATGGTGAAAATCCTTTATTTTATATAGACAGTAAAATAATGCCAAGACACCACGGACAAACGATAAGGAAAGATCACCTTCAACATAAGTAACTAGTTATTAAAGTCATTAATACAAAACCAAATAAAAAGTGCAAAAGATTAGAAATAAAAAGTATTATACTAGACACTTTGTCTTCACCAAGTGATGTAAGAGACTTAGGCAAATATGGCCTTGATTGTCAAGAACTCTTACGATCAATCTTGGATCCCGAGACGACTCACACACTCTACGATGGACAATGGATGATGGTGGTGGATGATGGTGTTGTGATGGTGGTGGGTGGTGGATGAAGTGTGAGAGAGGTGGTGTGCCAAGGGATGAGATGAAATGAATCCAAGCACTCCTATTTATAGGCTGAACAGAGAGCTGGGCACGGCCCCGTGTCCGTCTGACAATCTCTCTCCTCATTAATTGTAATTCGCAATTACAATAAATGCGCCTGCTGTACTTTCGACACGCCCCCCTGTCCGCTGAGCACGGCCCGTGGTGGGCAATAGAAGCTTCTATAGGTTTGTCTTTTCTGCTGCTTCTTGGGCACGGCCCCGTGCTGGCTGAGCACGGGGCGTGTTCAGTCTTCTGATTTCTCTACTTTGCTTTGGAAGGTGCCGTTGAGGGGTCGGGCAGTCCACTAATATTCCTTTTCTTGTATTTATGTTGGATTTAGCTGTCTTTTTGCTTCTTTTGCGTTTTTTAGCTCATTTAATCCCGAAAATACAAAAGGAAGACAAAAACACTCTTTTTCCAATATTAGTACTTAAAAAGGGTTAGTTTTATGCCTCATTTGATGTAATTTATATGTTGCATTTTACACACATCAAATACCCCCACACTTGAACTTTTGCTTGTCCTCAAGCAAAACTCTTTAATATGTGGCTTACACTCCCAAATGGAATAGGTAGAAGAGAAGGTTTTGGGCTTGTCGTAGAGTGTCGGGATTTCCAAGATCTTTTTGGGTTTTATTTTTATTTATTTACACTCCTATTCGTAATGATTTATTTAGAACTTTTCATAAAAGAAATTACTTATTTGGGCATAACATGCCTTTTTTTAAATTCTATTTATATACAAGTTCACATACCTCACGGGGAAATCACTCACACTCGGCCGAAGGTGTATTTTTAGTGAATCACTCGAGAGCGGCATGGAACTTATTCCTACCATAGGCTTGCCAAGAAATCAATCCTCCTCCTTTTTAACTTTTATACCTTTGTAGATATCAAGAGGACTTTGTGGGTTAAGGGTTAGGCTAGGGTTAAAGGTAGGTGGTTGGGTTAGTGGTTAGTAGAAAAAGGGCTAAAAGCGTAACAAGTGTCGGTTTTCGTATTTTTGCAACTTCTTATTTTGATGAAGCTTTTATTCAAACTAAGTTATTTTTCTTTTTGCTTCATCATTATCACACATTTTTTTTTTTTTTTTTTTTACGAAGAACCGAACTTGTTACTAAAATAAAGGGTTAAAAAATGAAAAAGGGTTTTGGTGGGTAAAAGGGTTTTTGTTTGGGTGATGAAATGAAAAGGTTTAGGCTCAAAGGGGCTAACTAGGGGGATTTTTTGGGTAGGTGGTAAAAGAAAAAGAAAAATAATGGTGTAGAAATAAAAAGGGTTAGTCCTAATGCCTCCATCATTTACTTACTCGGGTTTAAGTTGATAAGGACCGGGAATGTATTGTCATGGCAAGTTCTAGAGTCGTAAGAACCAAGCGGCTATTCACACAAGAAACGAAAAATGAGCATTTAGTCAATTGATATGTAATTGTGTGCTCAATAAAGGCTCAAAACTCACTTTTGTGGGAATGGGTTTTTATGTGATCAAGTATATATAATCAAATTTTAAATAAGTTTGCTATGCCTTTTCATAATTTTCTTATGTTGGTTCTTTTTATCACTACGCTATCGGTTGTAAATTTGTAAAAATATAACCTTTTTGAGAACTTGAATTTTCCGAGTTAAACCTAGACAAGTAAAAAAATGAAATTTTTTGAAAAAAAATTTGGGGTGATTAGCGGTTCCAATAGAGTTTTGTGTAAGGCTTGTATTTAGGACTTGCAAAATTCAAGGTTTTATCATCCCCCCCACACTTAAATTACACATTGTCCTCAATGTGTCCCAAAAATAAATTTTTAGGTTGATTAGATGTGTAAAATAGTGTTTAAAAAGCGAAAATTTGTGTTACTGGGCACTGGACACGGCCCCGTGTTGTCCGGGCACGACCCCGTGTTCAAGTGCCAGTAACAGAATTAAAACAAGAGAAACAGAAGCCTGGACACGGCGGCGTGTTGGGTGAACACGGCCCGTGTCCAGTTACCTGAACTGGGCGTTTTCTGCAGGGTGCTCAGCACGGGGCCGTGTTGGTTGGGCACGGCCCGTGTTGAACCTTCTGAAATTGTCGGGTTGCCTTGTTCTTGTGCATGGGTTTATTTTTCTCGTTCCCCTTTTCATCCTTTACCACCATGAGTGTGTTTTATTCCTGAAAATTAAAACTAACTAGAAAACATAAAAATTAATCTAAATTAAACTAAGGATAGTTCCGTGGAATGCCTCCATGGTGCGCCACGTTTATAAGGGTCCTTGGCTAGACCCAAAGCCTGGTCATATGTCACCCAAGTGGGATGTGTTGCATCCCATGTTACACCGTCGGAGAGCGTCATCCAAGCTTGAGTCTATGACCTTCATGTAGTTGACCGGATCTTCTTCCTCTACTCGCCTTCCACATTCAAATTTCACTTCCTCATCCCCAAACTTCAATGTTAGAGTTCCGTCATTCATATCCACCAATGCTTGGGCGGTGGCTAGGAATGGCCTCCCGAGGATGAGAGGGACCTCGGTGTCTTCTTCCATGTCTAGGATGACAAAGTCGGTTGGAAAGACGAATTTGTCAACCTTGACTAGCAGATTTTCGGCGACACCTTGTGGGAATTTGACGGACCTGTCGGCGAGTTGTATGCTCATCTTTGTAGGGCTTGTTGTTCCTAGGCCGAGTCGCTTGAACATTGATGTGGGCATGAGGTTGATGCTAGCCCCAAGATCGGCTAAAGCATTTCGGACGGGGGACTTCCCAATTGAACAAGGGATTGTGAAGCTCCCGGGGTCGATTTTCTTTTGTGGAAGTTTGTTGAGTACTAAAGCTGAGCATTCTTCGCCTAAGTTAACTAATTGCAATGATTCAATTTTCCTTTTGTGAGTGAGGAAATCCCTCATGAATTTTGCATATTTAGGCATTTGGGTTAGGACCTCAATAAAAGGAATATTAACATGCAATTGTTTTAGTAAACTTTCGAACTTTGCGAATTGCTCATCGGTCTTTTGACGATTCAACCTACCGGGGTACGGAATTGGAGGAGTCTTGGTGGGCTCTTGATTTGGTGTAGAAGCCTTTTCTGGCACAGGAGGAGTCACAGGCTGGCTAGAATGGCTTCTTTCATTTGGCGGCAATGGAGCATCCTCGGGACCCACGGTTCGATTTCTTAATGTGATGAGATGTACTTGTGCCTTTGGGTTCGTTTCGGTATTACTAGGTAACGCGCCTTGTGGTCTCTCGGAGAAATTTTGAGCTAGTTGATTTAATTGTTTTTCAACGTTTTGAATGCTAGCTTGTTGATTTCTGAAATTCGATTCCAATTGTTGAAATCGATCCGAGTTTTTCTTTTCAGTGTCAGAGATGAGGCGAGATACAGTATCTTCAAGCCTTTCTCTTCCACCTTGTTGTTGAGGAAAATTTTGCGGTTGTTGAAAATTAGTTCGTTGGTTTTGTTGGTTACTACTATTGCCGGGATCTCTCCAACCAAGATTTGGGTGGTTACGCCATCCTTGGTTGTAGGTACCCGTTGGAGGACCCGACGGCCTAGGTCTATTATCCATGTAGTTTACCGTTTCAGTTTGTTCATCTAATTCTTTCATACAACTCCAATTTTCATGTGACCCACCACACCCTTCACAAGCCATAACCGAGGCCGTTTTTGTCATTTCTAGCCTTTTGATTTTTGAAGAGAGGGCCTCGATTTGGGCTTGTAAAGAGGTGCTTTCATCAACCATATGGGCGCCCGGGGCAATAGATTTATTACCTCGGGGAGTGTGCCATTGAAAATTGGTTTGAGCAATTTCCTCAATTTGGTTATATATTTCATTTGGGCGACGATTACCTAAGAGTCCCCCGGAGCTTGAGTCAAGTGTTTGTCTTGTGTGTGGCAACAACCCATTGTAGAAAGTGGATACTTGTTGCCACACCGCTAGACCGTGATGAGGACACTTTCTTAGAAGCTCCTTGAACCTTTCCCAAGTTTCATATAAGGATTCCCCATCCTCTTGTGAGTATGTATTAATTTCAGTCATTAATTTAGCCGTTTTAGCAGGAGGGAAATACTTATATAAAAACTTTTGGGCAAGTTCATCCCAAGTGTTTACCGATCCAACTGGGAGGGTGTTAAGCCAAGCCTTAGCTCGGTCTTTCAGTGAAAATGGAAACATTCGAAGGCGGATGGCGTCATTTGATACTCCATTGATCCGAAAGGTATCACATATTTCTAAGAAGTTAGTAATATGTAGATGGGGATCCTCGTCCGCAAGCCCGTGGAAGGTTGCGGAGTTTTGGAGCATTTGTATCAAATGCGGTCGAAGTTCGAAGTTGTTGGCCTCGACATTCGGTGCATTGATAGCGGCGCCAAGATTGCCTACGGTAGGCCGTAGGTAATCCATGAGGGTACGTTGGTCCGCCATTGGAAGTGGGTCCCCCGAATCTTTCTCTTGATTTTTAGCTTTTAGTCTTTTTCTGAGAAAGCGCTCGGGTTCTTCTAGGGGTTCTTTTATGTCTCTACTAGAACTGGAGCTCATGCACTACGTAGGAGGTTCAAATGTGGCGCCTGGGTTCCAAGTCCTGGGTTCTGACCAGCACTACGTAGGAGGTTCACTGAGCACCGGACGGATTGTTGTCCGCGCGACCGGCTTGAAAGGTAGAAACACTTAAATGTTTTCTAAATGCTACAACGAAAACTTCAAAGCACAAGCCATCATACACAAACACATCCTTAGGAAGAAACAATCCACTTGAACGTCTATCCGCACGAACAACTTGTCCGTACGGATAAGCAATCCGCACGCACAACTTGTCCGTACGGATAAGCAATCCGCACGAGCGACTAATCCGCACGGATTACCATCCGCACGGACAGCCCACTCGCACGGATAGCTTATCCGGATGGGTCACCATCCGCACGGATGATGTGCGATAAAGTGTCGTATATATTAGGTGTATATTTTAAGCCCTTTTTAACACTTATTTTAGCCAAGTTTTAAATTTATAAAACACGATATTTCACTAACACTAAACACACATATGGGCAAGTGCACCCATCGTTGAGTGTAGTATAGCGTTGGTAAGATACCGAGGTCGTCCAAGGACACAAGAGCTTTTAGTACCAGTTTATCCTCAACGTCTAACCAAAATAAAAGTTTAGAAAAATGTTTTAAACTAAGAAAATTAAAAGCTAACTAAAATGCTGAAAATAAAAATAAAATAAAAACAGATAGACAAGATGAATCACTTGGTTCCGACTCGTATCTAGTATAACCTTTGATTATTTCCGCACTTTTGCACATAATTAAGAGATTATCTTAGTTATTGTAGTAGGCCCCTCTTTTGAAGGTGACGTTACCCTCACCCCAGTAGTTTGAGTCAGCAGGGATACAATCCTAAAAGGGTGGATTATTGGAAGATAAGGAATTAAGTTATTAATGCAGTATTGTGGTAGGCCCCGCTTTTGGCGGTGACGTTACCCTCGGCTAAGTAGTCTGAGTCAGCAGGGATACAGTCCTAAATAGCCGGGTTATAGTATTAATTGTAGTTAACTTATGAGGGGATCAAAGAGTTTGGACCCCCGCCATCCAATACCGTGAAGTATTGAAGGAGGTCCTACTAAATTTGACCCAGGTCCGTTGCAGGACCTCTAAACGCTGAACAATGGCAAGACCTTTACCAAACCGTTCCCTTAACCCCCTACCAGGTAGCCAACATATCTCCATATAGACCGTGGAGATATGAATGGTGAAAATCCTTTATTTTATATAGACAGTAAAATAATGCCAAGACACCACGGACAAACGATAAGGAAAGATCACCTTCAACATAAGTAACTAGTTATTAAAGTCATTAATACAAAACCAAATAAAAAGTGCAAAAGATTAGAAATAAAAAGTATTATACTAGACACTTTGTCTTCACCAAGTGATGTAAGAGACTTAGGCAAACATGGCCTTGATTGTCAAGAACTCTTACGATCAATCTTGGATCCCGAGACGACTCACACACTCTACGATGGACAATGGATGATGGTGGTGGATGATGGTGTTGTGATGGTGGTGGGTGGTGGATGAAGTGTGAGAGAGGTGGTGTGCCAAGGGATGAGATGAAATGAATCCAAGCACTCCTATTTATAGGCTGAACAGAGAGCTGGGCACGGCCCCGTGTCCGTCTGACAATCTCTCTCCTCATTAATTGTAATTCGCAATTACAATAAATGCGCCTGCTGTACTTTCGACACGCCCCCGTGTCCGCTGAGCACGGCCCGTGGTGGGCAATAGAAGCTTCTATAGGTTTGTCTTTTCTGCTGCTTCTTGGGCACGGCCCCGTGCTGGCTGAGCACGGGGCGTGTTCAGTCTTCTGATTTCTCTACTTTGCTTTGGAAGGTGCCGTTGAGGGGTCGGGCAGTCCACTAATATTCCTTTTCTTGTATTTATGTTGGATTTAGCTGTCTTTTTGCTTCTTTTGCGTTTTTGAGCTCATTTAATCCTGAAAATACAAAAGGAAGACAAAAACACACTTTTTCCAATATTAGTACTTAAAAAGGGTTAGTTTTATGCCTCATTTGATGTAATTTATATGTTGCATTTTACACACATCAACGGATCACCGTGCGCACGGATAGTTCACCCGCACGGATGACTTCCTCTCACGGATAGTTGATCCGCACGATCAGCCATCCTAACCACTCTCACTTGTACTGTTTTACGTGCCACTTATCGTTGCATTATCGAATCTATTCAATCTAACTACACTCGCTGAAAAGCGCTCCCTTCAATCCATATCGCTGTGAGTATACTCGAACCCTTTTTGCTTTAGCACTTTTGGGTGTTACATACGTTACGAATATTCAAACTACTGTTATCACACTACTCAAGCTATTTTCAACGCTAAACCAATAATGCATGTAATACGTGGCTTATGAATGCTTGTTTGTTTTGTTTACACATGGAATGCTGTCTACCTGCCTTAGCAACGATAGTACTATAGTTTGGACTCAGCACCCGTTCACACGGGGGTTGTTAAGGATCTTTTACTTGCATGGATTACAGTGGTAATCATGTATTACGAACTGCCTCGGGCAGTCAACCCGCAGTCATTGGTATCGATGGATCTATGTCGATAACTAACGTGCTTCATTTCACTATGTGTACGTGCTGGTTAGGCGTAAACGAATTCGAACTCTATATGCTATTATCACTTGTATGCTCACCTTTACATTTTATGTATTGACTTTATTTTAACGTATGTGACAGGTGCGTAGGATGCATGTGTGGCAGGAAATGGAAGCTAGAATAAAGCTTTAGAGCCCAACAAATAGTTGTCTGTAGATGACGTATTAGGGGTCTCTAGAAGCAGATAAACAACTGCTACTTATTTAAATCTGAGTTGTCGGAATAGAATATTTGTTTTGATGTTATCTGTAATAACTTGTTTGACTATTTAAGATACGGTATGGGACGTATTGCTTTAATTGAATGGTAATGATAGTTGTTATGGAAACTTCTGAATAATCTGTTTCGCTCAGTGCCACGCCCCGATGATTCCGCCATCGGTTGGGGTGTGATAGATTGGTATCAGAGCCATAACTATAGGGAATTAGGCAAGACTCGACCTAGTCCGGGTCGAAGTCTTAGATACCTAGTCTATAGTTAAGAACCAACAGACCAACTTGTGCATACCAGTAGGGCTATGTACAAGCTTATCACTCGCTCTCTTCGCTTATCCTACACTATCACTGCACTCGAATTTTCAATTTACGAACAGGTAATGAGGCCGAGAATAGGTGTGAAAACCGCAAACTCTCGACTAAAGTCGCCTATTCAGCTTGCATTTTAGCTACAAACGAGGAGAATTATACCAAATTAGGAGTGAAATCCATACTTTGATGAATAATCTCCTCAAATTTTATTTATAATAAGGACGAAGTTGTAAGATAGGGGTGAAACCCTAACCTTGACGACTTGTCCTGCTTTTATACAAAACTCCCACCAAAGTTACGACGGACTCCAACGATCTAAAGACACAATATAACCAAAGGGAATTGTGCCAACGCCCAAGAATTTAGGCAAAGGCATAGTCCTGAAGGTAATTGTGCACACAAGATCCTTGTGAATAGTCGAACCACTTTGGTTAGTCGAAGTCTACTAGCCGCAGACGATCCATTCTCGATTTTATGTGTTTCAAATTTTCATCGCTTTTTATGTGAGATACGTGTTTTGTGCTTATTTATTGACGTTTTGAGGTATTACCGGTTTCAATCTAATGCTTTTGGCCTTAGCTACTCACACAACACATCATTAACAAGCGCTCGCACTCCACTACTTTCGAACACTCGCGAACTCTAGGTTTCTGTTTTCTGACTGCCCTAGTGACTAAGGTATATGTGTTCTTGTTATGGTGCTTACGTGCTTAGAGTATTGTAATTATGTGCTCTATGTGTTTACGTGATTCGTGTAATTATGTGAAATTGTGGCTATCTGCGTTTGCATGGTACGTGTTACAGAGCTTTAGTAGTAGTAGACGTGTGAGGTGAGATTCGAATACATGTGTTGAGTTCCGTGGCGATGTCAATTGCAGACAATGTCGTCTGGATCTCGTCATACACTCACTCGTCAGGAAAAGAGGGACAGACGTCTTGCCTCTATTATCGCGAAAAGTGTGGCAAAAGCTGTGAGTGACGCCTACGAGAACGCTAGCAAATCATCCGAGGAATCGAGGACTGAAGGTCCTAAAGCTGCAACGAGACCTTTCAGTTTTAAGCAATTCAAGTCGTGTGGGCCGAAAGAATTCACTGGCGAAGGAGGTCCGACTGCATTATTTCACTGGTTTGACTCTATCGAGGTTACTCTACGACAGAGCGGTTGCCCTGATGACCTCCGAACTCTAAATGCTACCGGCGTCTTTCAGTCCCGTGCTCTAGACTGGTGGACGGCCGAGAGGAACAAGAGAGGGAACGATACAGCCTACGGCCTGTCGTGGGACGAACTCAAAGAAGTCATGCTGGAAGAATTCTGCCCTCCTCACGAGCGTCAAAAGCTGGAAGATGAATTTTGGCACATACAGCAGAAGGACGGAGACAATGCTGGTCTCACCGCTCGTTTTAAACAACTCAGCATTATCTGTCCCGATCAAGTCAAGACCCTGGAGATCACCATCAAGAAGTACATCCGAGCTTTGCCCGACTGCGTTGCTGATTTCGTGCAAGCGGCTAAGACTACCACGATTGAGGAAACCTATCTGTTGGCCGCTGAAATCAATGACAAAAGGGTTAAAGCTGGTGTCTGGGATAAGCCCTCCAAGCATCTGCATCAAGCTACCGCTACTGCACCAACTGCTGAACCTACCTCATCAAGCAGCAAGAGAAAGAACAAGAGAAAGAGCAACTCCACCAACAAGAACTGTGCGATCACTGCTGCACCAGTTCAAACCGTACCTGCTCAACAACGTCAAGTGGCAGCGCCTGTGGCCAATGCACCGCCTGCTAAGCGTGCATATACTGGGCCACATCCGCTCTGCCCTACTTGCACCTATCATCACCCGACTGCTATCCAATGCCGCTTTTGTGCTCACTGCAACGTGTACGGCCACTTCACTGCCAACTGCCGTATTCGTCAAGCTCCTGCCAATCAAGCTCTACTCGCTGCCCCACAGGGTCAACAAGCTCCTCCGGCACCCGCAGTCAAGGCCAGAGTCTGCTTCACGTGTGGCGACCCGAATCATTTTGCCAACATGTGCCCAAACAGGGCAGTGAAACAGGAACCGCAACAGCAGCAGCAACAGCAGCAACAACAACAACAGGCAGCACGCGCCAGAACTTTCAATCTTAACGTGCGCCAAGCCCAGGCCGACAACAACGTGGTCAATGGTACGTTCCTCGTGAATGGTATTTATGCTTCATGTTTGTTTGATACTGGAGCGGATAATTGCTTTGTGTCGTTCGAATTTGAGAAACTCCTTAGTCGTAGACGTTCCCGACTCTCCTCTGCATTCGATGTTGAAGTCGCTACCGGAAGAACCGTCGCTGTAAACTCTGTTATTCGTGATTGCACTCTCGAGCTCAACAATCACATCTTCTCAATCGATCTCATTCCGATGCAACTAGGAAGCTTTGATGTCATAGTAGGCATGGACTTTCTTCGCGAAAACCATGCCGAAGTTGTGTGCTTCGACAAGATGATTCGTTTTTCGCTCGCAAACGGTGATTCATTGTGCGTTTTTGGTGATACTACTTTGAAGGGTCTCAAACTTATGTCATGCCTCCAAGCTAGCAAGTATCTCCGCAAGGAATACAGGGCTTTCTTGGCTAACGTCGTAGCAGCGGAGAAGGAAAAGAAAGAGAAGAAGGAAGTGAAAGACGTTCCTGTGGTTTGAGAATTTCCTAATGTTTTTCCAGAGGATCTTCCCGGACTACCTCCAAAGCGCGATATTGACTTTCGCATTGATCTCATTCCTGGAGCTAATCCTATCTCCAGAGCTCCTTATCGACTCGCGCCGTCCGAAATGCGCGAACTCTCAACCCAACTCCAGGAATTGCTTGAAAAAGGCTTTATTCACCCGAGCACCTCTCCTTGGGGCGCACCAGTCCTTTTCGTCAAAAAGAAGGATGGGTCGTTCCGGATGTGCATCGACTACCGGGAATTGAATAAGTTGACTATCAAGAACCGCTATCCTCTGCCTCGAATCGACGATTTGTTTGACCAACTACAAGGCGCTACGTGTTTCTCGAAGATCGATCTACGTTCAGGGTACCATCAGCTGCGTATACAAGAGGAGGATATACCCAAAACCGCGTTTCGTACTCGTTACGGCCATTATGAGTTCGTTGTCATGCCTTTTGGCCTAACAAACGCACCAGCAGTTTTCATGGATCTGATGAATCGTGTGTGTAAACCATATCTCGACCATTTCGTCATCGTGTTCATCGACGATGTCTTGATCTATTCCAAAACGAGAGCCGAACACGCGCAACATCTACGTTTGGTTCTCGAATTACTCCAGGGGAACCAACTCTACGCCAAATTCTCCAAGTGCGAGTTTTGGTTGGGGGAGGTTCAGTTTCTGGGTCACATCGTAAATAGTCAGGGTATTCACGTCGATCCTGCGAAGATTGAAGCTGTTAAGAGCTGGGTTACGCCTAAGAACCCGTCTGAAGTACGCTCCTTTCTCGGGCTAGCGGGCTATTATCGACGATTTATCGAAGGATTCTCGAAGATCGCTGTACCACTTACCTCTCTTACTCATAAGGACCAGCCTTTTGTCTGGGGAACCAAACAAGAGTCTGCCTTTCGAACCCTCAAACACATGCTTTGCAATGCTCCTGTTCTCACACTACCCGACGGAAACGATAATTTCATTGTCTACTGTGATGCTTCCAACCTTGGCCTCGGTTGTGTCCTAATGCAACGAGACAAGGTCATAGCTTACGCATCTCGTCAGCTCAAAGTCCACTAGAAGAACTATACAACCCATGATCTCGAGCTAGGCGCAGTTGTTTTTGCATTAAAGATTTGGCGACACTACCTGTATGGTACAAGGTGTACGATCTTCACCGATCATAAGAGCCTACAACACATCTTTAATCAGAGGGAACTAAATATGCGTCAACGCCGATGGGTAGAACTTCTCAACGATTACGACTGTGAGATTCGTTATCACCCAGGCAAGGCGAATGTTGTTGCCGACGCACTTAGCAGACGGAGCTATCTGCTTAGCACTCGTAATGTTCAAGCCCAGCACAACCTCGAAGCCCTCATCCGCGACGCCCAACATGCATGTTTCAACGAACGCACTCTGAAGAAGGAAAGAATCTACCACGATGGAGCCCAGCTTGTGAGCAAATCGAATGGGATATTCCACTTCTTAGACCGAATTTGGATTCCCAAGCGAACCAACCTGCGACAGATTATCATGGATGAAGCCCACAAATCCCGATACTCTATCCATCCCGGTGCTGACAAAATGTACCGTGATCTTCGCTATAGGTACTGGTGGCCGGGTATGAAACGGGATATCGCTCTCTACGTCGGAAAGTGCCTAACCTGTGCTAGAATCAAGGCTGAACATCAAAGACCCTCTGGCTTGCTCGAACAACCACCAATTCCCATGTGGAAGTGGGAGAGCATAGCTATGGATTTCGTAACCAAACTTCCAACCACGTCATCAGGTCACGACAGCATTTGGGTTGTTATTGACCGTTTGACTAAATCAGCTCACTTTCTACCAATACGAGAAGACTACAAGGTAGAACGATTAGCCCGAATCTACACCGACGAGATCATTTGTCGACATGGGACGCCTTGTGACATCATCTCTGATCGTGATGCTCGGTTTACTTCACGATTGTGGGAAACATTCCAAACGGCACTCGGTACAACGCTTAATCTAAGTACTGCGTTCCACCCACAAACCGACGGTCAGACTGAAAGAACGATTCGTACTCTTGAAGACATGCTCCGTTCGTGTGTTCTAGACTTCGGTGGTAATTGGGATAGACACCTCCCGTTAGTCGAATTCTCGTATAACAACAGCTACCAGGCTAGCATCCAGATGGCACCTTTCGAGGCCTTATACGGAAGAAGATGTCGATCGCCTATTGTGTGGCACGAGATCGGTCATTCGCAACTAACCGGTCCGGAGCTGCTACAAGAAACGACAGACAAAATTTTCCAAATTCGAGACAACCTCGCGAAAGCTCGGGATCGACAGAAAGTTTACGCCGATAAAAAGCGCAAACCCCGTGAATATGGCGTTGGTGACTACGTACTCCTAAAGGTATCACCTTGGAAGGGTGTAGTCCGATTCGGCAAGAAGGGGAAACTCGCGCCTCGATATGTTGGACCTTTTAAGATTCTGGAAAGGATCGGAAAAGTCGCCTACAGACTCGAATTACCGGAGGAACTTAGCAATGTCCATCCGACTTTCCACGTGTCAAACCTCCGAAAGTGTGTTGCCGACCACGACTTACATGTTCCTCTAGATGATCTACAAGTGAACGAAACATTACACTTCGTGGAAAAGCCTGTCGAAATCATGGATCGCCAAACCAAGCAACTCAGGCGCTCAAACATTCCTATCGTGAAGGTCAGATGGGAAGGCAAACGAGGCGTGGAGTTCACTTGGGAACTCGAAAGCGACATGAAGGCAAAATATCCACAGTTGTTTAATTAGAGAAATAGTCTAGAGAGAGAAAGTCTCTCACGTGGTTCTCGGTGCTTGTATGCGCCATCATAATCAATAGAATCACGGTTATTGTATACGTCTAATTTAGTAATTTTCAGTTAGAAACGTGAAAAGATAAAAGAAGTAAAGAGAATTTGACGAATCTGAGTGTGTTTGATCCTCGCAATCGAGCACCTGCTTAGATACCACATGTAGGTCCCGATTTGACTCCGTTACGATTATGTTTGGTCACGATCGTTCACGGATTCCGCACGACTCAGAGTCAACAATAGTCAACACGGATATGTTATCCGCACGGATTGCTATCCGTACGGTGAACATCAACAGCAACATTCAACATTTTTAATGAACCCAAATTTTCTCACAAACGGCTTCGAAATAAGATCTGAAACTTTGTAGGCTTTTAGATCAGGCAAATTTCGCATAACATATCCAAAAATCAGCGATTTTTATCTGTAAAAAGTCGATTCATTCGACGATTTCCAGTGGTCCAAACGAAGAACTCTCACATGTGATCCACGGTTAGTTACGGCTTTCAGCTTAATTTCGGGACGAAATTCCCTAAACAAGGGGAGGCTGTAACACCCCGTGTTTTCACAAGTGAAAGTCAAAGTCAAGGTCAAAGTCAACGACCGATTTCGCGCGACTTGACTCGTAGAAATGTTTTTATTTTATTTATATTATGTGGAGTAAGTGTCGTACATTACAATAATCGCATCATATTAATCGTATTTCAATCGACCTACGACTGTGAATGATAGGAAGTAACAATGCGATAAAGCAATGCTAATCGAATCGACACCAAATCGTAACTCGAGCTGTGTATTTTACTTGTTGTTTATACGTGTGTGTGTGCCTTACGTGTTACCTGTGCATGTTTATTTTATGTTATGTTGTGATAATCAAGCGAACTCAATCGAACTCGAAGTCTAACTCGAATGTAAACGAACCCGAACCCGAATTCCGAGTCGAACCATATAAGAAGTAGTTGGGACTGAAAGTAATTTGACTAGGAAACCCTATCAAATCGCCCGCAAACTGAAGCCGAAGCGTCGTCGCACCGAACGCACCAAATCAGGCGACATCCGCATGGATGGTCAATCCGCACGGATTGCCAATCCGCACGGATTGCCAATCCGCACGGATTGCCAATCCGCACGGATTGCCAATCCGCACGGATTGCCAATCCGCACGGATTGCCAATCCGCACGGATTGCCAATCCGCACGGATGACCAATCCGCGCGGATAGCCTATCCGGGTTACGTGCCATCCGCACGGCTCACCCTTTCCCCTTTTAGCATCCTATAAATACACGGGTCACTCTCCAACTTTTCCACTTTTGGAAAGTGACGTCCGAACCGCACGCATTCTTCACTTTTTCTCAGATTTCTCTCAATCCAGGTAAGATCTTGCACTAATTCTTGTACATCCTTGATCACTACACAATTCTACACCTTTCCATCTTTCAAATCTCACCTTCCAACCATGAAATCATCCAGATTTGAGGTATTCTCGGGTGACGTCATCACGAAGTTCTTATGAACTTCAAGCTCGACTTCATTCCACCTAGAATAGCTCAGATCTGAACGATTTCCATAAGATTTCACAACAACTTCACCTAAATCTAAACTTTTCTAAGGATAAAAGAGTTGAAAGAAATAAACCTAAGTTCTCTCCTTCTTTTACCCTTAATATCGGTACGGATCTGATCGGTTCTAGTATTCCACTCATCAATAGTGATGCACTAGTCCTAGATCTGGATTCTACCCACCAGACACCTGATTTCGGGGTCAACCGGAATGACCGTTCTAAATCGCCGACAGGCCAAGTTAGGCTGGTTCCTGACCGGTCTAGTCACGCGAGTAAGAATACGATTCCAAGTGGTTGCCACGTAATCAGAACGTCTCGATAAACGACAACAGAAACCAAGAGTAGATGAACGGAACAATCAGACCAGGGACTGTCCGCACGCACCAGCTGTCCGCACGGACAAGCTGTCCGCACGGACAAGCTGTCCACACGAACAGGCTGTACGGACGGGTCGTCACCCGGACGAGCTACCCTTGGGACCCACCTTCCAAACAAGGTTTGAGTATCGACGAATGAGCAATCCGGACGGGTGACCTCTGTATGGATTACTCTTCGGATCATGAGATACTAAGGCCTAAAATAAATTCAAACAGTGTTCATCCGCACGGCCAAGTCGTCCGCACGGACAGGCTATCCGCACGGATTGTCTCTGCCCGCGCGCACAGACTGTTCGCACGGATCACCATTGTCCGCACGGACTACCATCCGGACGGATTGTTGTCCGCGCGACCGGCTTGAAAGGTAGAAACACTTAAATGTTTTCTAAATGCTACAACGAAAACTTCAAAGCACAAGCCATCATACACAAACACATCCTTAGGAAGAAACAATCCACTTGAACGTCTATCCGCACGAACAACTTGTCCGTACGGATAAGCAATCCGCACGAGCGACTAATCCGCACGGATTACCATCCGCACGGACAGCCCACTCGCACGGATAGCTTATCCGGATGGGTCACCATCCGCACGGATCACCGTGCGCACGGATAGTTCACCCGCACGGATGACTTCCTCTCAGGGATAGTTGATCCGCACGATCAGCCATCCTAACCACTCTTACTTGTACTGTTTTGCGTGCCACTTATCATTGCATTATCGAATCTATTCAGGCTAACTACACTCGCTGAAAAGCGCTCCCTTCAATCCATATCACTGTGAGTATACTCGAACCCTTTTTGCTTTAGCACTTTTGGGTGTTACATACGTTACGAATATTCAAACTACTGTTATCACACTACTCAAGCTATTTTCAACGCTAAACCAATAATGCATGTAATACGTGGCTTATGAATGCTTCTTTGTTATGTTTACACATGGAATGCTGTCTACCTACCTTAGCAACGATAGTACTATAGTTTGGACTCAGCACCCGTTCACACGGGGGTTGTTAAGGATCTTTTACTTGCATGGATTACAGTGGTAATCATGTATTGAGAACTGCCTCAGGCAGTCAACCCGCAATCATTGGTATCGATGGATCTATGTCGATAACTAACGTGCTTCATTTCACTATGTGTACGTGCTGGTTAGGCGTAAACGAATTCGAACTCTATATGCTATTATCAAACTTGTATGCTCACCTTTACATTTTATGTATTGACTTTATTTTAACGTATGTGACAGGTGCGTAGGATGCATGTGTGGTAGGAAATGGAAGCTAGAATAAAGCTTTAGAGCCCAACAAATAGTTGTCTGTAGATGACGTATCAGGGGTCTCTAGAAGCAGATAAACAACTGCTACTTATTTAAATCTGAGTTGTCGGAACAGAATATTTGTTTTGATGTTATCTGTAATAACTTGTTTGACTATTTAAGATACGGTATGGGACGTATTGCTTTAATTGAATGGTAATGATGGTTGTTATGGAAACTTCTGAACAATCTGTTTCGCTCAGTGCCACGCCCCGATGATTCCGCCATCGGTTGGGGTGTGACACCGTTTATCACATTTTATCTTTCCAATTCTTTAGCATGCTGTGAATATCCACTGATGTACTATCATTTCCTCTTTTTCACAACAAAACTCATTTTTGAATTTATCATGCTTTTGACTTTTTCAAATTTTCAAATGTTTTTGGATTTTCTGAAATTTCTTACTCCCCCTAAAATGCAAAATCATTAAAAGAAAATTTGAAAACAAACTGTACAAGTAAAGTTGACAACTGATTTCAAATCACCATCCACTTGGCATAAACAATCAGAACTCCCCCTGACAACAAACTATTTTCCCATTGTGATTTCAAAACACTTAAGCTTGTTTTAATCAAATGGTTTTTTCGGAAAATAAGTTTTGTTGGGGTTTCATAAAACCACTTGTAGGTTAGGGGATCAATTCATCACATTGTTTTCTCAATCATTTGTAAAAATTTAACATTTTCAGATTTAAGCAAACACTATCACTTGTAGAAAATCAAGTACAACTTAATGTCCCTGATTTACCACTTGAAGATTCTTCACAAGCACAATTATCAAGAATGATGCCGATACCTGCTCCACACTTACCAACCTGGAAGCTCTGGCAAGTCAGATTATTAGTTTGAAAATGCAGTCACCCAAGCCTGACCAGCCTTGGGTGATTCTGATTCAACTCTATCCCAACCTCCTTTTGATCTGTAAAAATCTTTTGCACTTTTCACTTTCCCATCTACCATCTTTCCGAAAATATGTTTAACTTTCCCATTGAAAGCGTTTTCAACATCAAATTCTTTCTTACCAACAAAGAATTGATCTGAAATCTCAAACCTACCTTTTGATTTTAGATTTTCTGCCCGCAATGGTGGAAAATTTTCATCGTTCAACTCTGGAACGGAATTCTCATTCTTTTTCTCAACAAATGACTCCTCTGATTTTATGGAATTAGATTCATTGTCAGAACTACTTTCAGATTTTACAACCCATCTCTGTTGGTTCAAATCAACTTTTCTTTTGTAAAAACGTTTTGAAACATCACCAGTTTCAAAAATCGAATTTTCAAAAATCTTAGATTTCTCAGTTGGGTGTTTCTTTCCATTAACATGTATTTCTTCCAATCTTGAGTTAAAAGAAACTCCCTGTTTTGTGTTGTTGGACTGTTGGCAATTCCAAGCAATGTGTCCAATCTTGTGACATTTGAAACACGTTCTTCTCTCAACTCTTTGATCTAACTTCTTCTTCCTTTTAGCAAAAAACTCCTGGTTTGACTGTCTCCAGAATGGTTTCTTTTGCTCTTCTTCCGAACTTCCACCTGCAACAAATTTTGTTTTTGGTTTATAATTTTTCTCATTTTTATAATTTTCAGGTGGAATAAAACCTAAACCTTTCTTTTTGAAATTACTGTAATGGTTTGGTTTCTTTGAAAAACTTGAACCAGAACTATAACCTTTCTTTTTGTTCAATCTCTGTTGAACTCTTGAAGTGTATTTTTTAGGTTTTTCAGCAAAATTTATATCTTTTATTTCAGAAATATTAATTTCTGTCAATTTGAAAACATGTTTGATCATTTCAGATTTGACACTTCTTATTGGAAATTCCTCATCAGAATATAATTTGTCTGAGTCATTCAAAGTATATGCCACTTTGATTAATCCATCATTCAAATTAGATTTTGATAACAGGAATTCTTTATTGTAAACACGTTTAACCGGTGAACTCAGACTCTTTTCTGATGAACTCGAACTTTCAGATTTAGACTCCGACTTTGACTCTTCATCCATATCCAACACTTGATCGACCACTTTCTTTAACAACTCAGATTCATGATCAGTGTCAGATGCTGTGAATGTGACATCAATATTGTCTGGTAACTCATCAATGATTTCAGACTTTAACTTGATGTTGAGAGCCTTATTTAAACGTTCCTCATTTGGTTTTCTTGGAGAATAACTATTCCAAATCGGGGGCAGACACTTGTTATACTTGACACTTTGTTTCTTACCAGTATCCGTATCTTCTGTCTTTTTATCTTGAAATGCTTAAATACCTGCAACAGTAGGATAAACTCTATCAATCAAATAATCACATGTTGTATAACTCAACAACAAACGTTTAATTCTTTCACTCTCAATCTTTTCAAGTTCCAAATCCTGCTTTAGCTTTGCACAATCTTCAATATACTCATTGATGACTTTCTGCTTTGTCATTAAAGTTGAACTCATCATTGTCATAGCAGCATCAACTTCTGTATTTGTCTTTTTCAAACCATCAACTGTTCTGTTTAGCACGTCATAAGATTCCTTCACATACTTCACATCAGACAACAAATTCTCTTTCATCTCTTCCAGTTCAAAAATCTTCTTGTCTTTCTCCTCACAATCTTTGCAAAATTCTGAACATTTCAGACAAGGTTTAATGACCTCAACTTTCTTTTCTACCTCAACAATTTTCTCTATTTCAACAATTTTCTCAACTATCTTTTCCACTTCAACAATCTTTTCAACTATCTTATCTTCATCAACTTCTATTTTTACCTCACATTTTTCATCTTCAACTTTCTTTGTTGAAATTTCTGCAACTTCAGCTTTCTCAGCTTCCAATTTTTCTTTTTCTTCAGCAATTCTTTTTGCTTCCAACTCTCTTTTCAATCTAGCAGCCTTCTTCTCATTCAACATCTCGATCTTATCTGCAAAAAACAAATTAAAACTAAACGAGTCTAAACTTTTTCTTGCATTATTAATGTACTCTTCCTCATCATCAGTACCATCATCACTTTCAGATGATCTAAAAATCTTTGTTCTTTTGACTCCTTGTTCTTATAAGATTCTAGCAACAAGTCCTGATCCTGGTGGAATGTATTTATCCCAGCTAAATCCCTCTGCAACTTTTTCATCATCTTGATCAATTATACCATAACAAGCTCTTTTCTCTTCAATGGTACGTGCATGTGCAGTTTGTGGTTGTTGAACAATCTGATGAAAAATTGATTTTTGATAATAATTGTTTTTTCCAGACTGATATTGTCTTCCATTGGCTTCTTTGTTTTTGCACTCATGCTTAAAATGACATTTTTCTTTGCAACGAAAACAAGTAACCTTTGATTTGTCAAACCCTATCGGAGATGCACTCATTTCTCGAAAATCATCTCTTCCGGTGACTTGTGTAAATTTTTCTGCTCTTCTAACTACACTGGCTAGACACCACTTAATATCCATCAACTCAAGTTCCTCCGCATCAGTTTGGTCATAATCCTCTTTGGTACGCATTGGATTTCCAATTCTGCCAGCAATCAAACTTTCATATGATTCCAACATAGCAACAAGTGATGCCATGTGTTGCTTAGCTATTTCCGGAGAAAGATTTTGACCATTTTGAATGTTCAAGGTAACATTGCACTGCAGATTTATAGGATTCTTTTGTTGAGGACTTGGTGTTGTAAAATTTGGATCAAAGCTTGAATATGAAGATGAAGATCCACCACTTTGAGTCACAATACTTCCCTTTGTTCCAGAAGAACTATCAGCACTGAAACCAGTTTGAATCTTTGGGCTTGGAGTAACTTCAAATTTGTTTTCTCTGTAATATAAACTCACATCTTGTTTACCATTTGGATTAGACATGATAGCAGTTTTCTGAATATCCAACTCATGCTCTTCAATCTTCTAAATGAACTGTGCCAGATTCATATTTTCAGATTTTCTCATGTGTTTTAGGATTAACAAATAAGTTCCCCATTTCTGCTGTGGTAAAGCATCGGCTAGTTTATCAACCCATTCATCGTCTTCTTTCTTTATTTCCAATCCTCCCATTTCCAAAACCAAATGACAATATCTATCATTGGTCTTTTTTTTGTTTCACCTTCTAAGGCTACAAACATATCAAATGATTTCTTTAGTAAAGCTCTTTTGTTCTTGATCATATCTGCACTTCCGTTAAACTTTTGAATCAATGCAGTCCAAATTGATCTTGCAGTACCCTCATGTTGGAGTAAAACAAAAATATCTTCTTTAATTGCTTGTTGAAGAATACTGATCATCATTTTTTCACTTGTATATTTCAATTTATCACTCTCTGAAAAATCACAAAAAGCTTTTTCAAGCCCACGTTCATTTTTCAGTTTCTCGTAATGTTTCTCTAATGAACACCATGCATCAAACTTATAAGCTTGCACCCAGTTTTCAAATCGATTTTGCCATCCTCTAAAATCTTCAATGTACATAAGCTTCGGCGGTTTGTGATACGTTCCCGTCTCATTCTCACTATACAAAGTTTCAGCAGCCGTGACTGGAGCAACTAGTGTAGCAAACGCAATGTAGAATTCTTCTTCCATGTCTCGGTAATTTTTTTTTCACAAAATTACAAGTTCAAACGAAATTATAACCCAAACGAAATAACCTCCTCAAACGAAATTACTTTTGAAACGGAATACCCTTTGGTGCGAAATACCCTTCAGACGAAATAGCAACAATTCAAACGAAATACTCTGATGCGAAATACCCACTTCAAATGGAATCAATTTTCACACGAAATTACTAATTTCGTGCGAAATTAGTCAAGCGAAATAACACCTTGGTGCGAAATAACCTGATTTCGTGTGAAATTAAGTATTTTTCAAGCGAAAAAGCAATTTGAAGCGAAATCAATTGTTAATTTCGTGCGAAATATTGCTGACATCATCAAGACCGATCTGTTTTTCAAGCGAAATAACCAATTTTACTGGTTTTAAATCGAATTAACGTCCAATTCTTTCAAGGATTAGTTAAAACACTGTTTCGCGCACAATATGTGAAAATCCATACATTTTGACCGTAAAAATCTGTTTAATTTTGAAAAGAAGGTGTAGAAATCAGAATTTATGACTGTTTTGGTAAGAACTCTTCCTCCTGAGCTCTGATACCACTTGTAGGATCGTTTTCACGACCAAACGAGTCGTTCAGAAGAATTCTAATCAATTCAAAAGGCGGAAACAGATGAATTGACTTAAAAACAGCTTAATTCACTTCTAAATGTAAACGAACCGAACGTTCAGCGAATAGTTCGTGAACCGTTCGGCGGGAAGTTCGTTTATGTTCGTTCGATTAGCTTAACGAACGAACATGAAAAAAAAAATTTCGTTCGGTTAGCTTAGCGAACGAACACAAACATAGGTCTCGTTTGTCCGACTGCGTTCGTGAACGTTCGGTAATATGTTCGGTTACGTTTGTTCGTGTTCGTTTGATTATATTAAAAATTAAAAATAATAATAAACCTTTTATCTAAACTTATTGAAAACTTAAAACCCTATTTTTTCTAAGTTAGCTAAAATTTGGACATGCTAAGACATTTTTTGGGATAGTTATGACTAAGTTAGTTAAAGTTGATTAATCGTTTGGTGGTGTATTTGACTTTTTGTGTTTTGATCTATCATTTGATGTTGTATTTAACTACTTATATCTAATGCTTAAAGTTAACAAATTTTTATTTTTTTATTTTCAAGTTAAATGTTCGTTTGCGTTCTTTTTTATTCGTTGCGTTCATTTGTGTTCAAAACCAGTGTTCACGAACTGTTCGTGAACAACCGAATTTCCTTAACGAACATAAACATAAACTTATATTCGGTATGCATTCGTGTACAGTTCGCGAACATGTTAATTACCTAAACGAATGAACACGAACATGGCCTTGTTCGTGTTCGTTCGGTTTGTTTACAGCCCTATTTTTAACATAACTTATCACTGAATGTCGGGGAAAAAATTAAGTACTATAAACGTAAATTATTAAAGAACTATTAAGTTAATTGATAAATTAATATATGTTCTAAAAAAATATTAGAAAAAATGGTAAAGGAAATATATGGTTGTAATAAAGAAAAAAAAAGTAAAAATATGTTATTAAAAATAAATATAATAATAAACTAGAATAATATATTAAATAAAAAAATAAAAAAATTGATATATTATTATAAAAATAAAGTTCTATTTATCGTTATTCATCAACAATATACAATACAATACAATACAATACAATACAATACAATACAATACAATACAATACAATACAATACAATACAATACAATACAATACAATACAATACAATACAATACAATACAATACAATACAATACAATACAATACAATACAATACAATACAATACAATACAATACAAAACAATACAATACAAAACAATACAGTACAGTACAGTACAGTACAGTACAGTACAGTACAGTACAGTACAGTACAGTACAGTACAGTACAGTACAATACAATACAATACAATACCATATCATATCATATCATACCATACCATATCATATCATATCATATCAGTATTTGAATCTCTCACGTTCCACCTATTTAATTATACCTCCCTCGTTTTTCTTATAATGCCCCCACTCATTAGAACATGTTGTTCTATATTTAAATCAATTTTCATGTATTTGTTTTGAAAAGTCACACCCTTACAGACATCTTTTTTTTTTGGTTGTTTCATTTACACACCCTCAAAATCTTATTTTCATCTCTAGTTCTATACGGGCCGTATAACGTTATATAGGCTTGAATAGAATGTTAATGCACAGAATTTAATGTGGTGGAATGTGTTGTTTGTTTTATAAGTATACAGGCCGTATAGATTTATACGAGCCGTATACAGTTATATACGAGCAATATAATGTTATACGGCCTACATAATTTTGTTTCACAGGTTTGATAAGGTTTTTTAGTTTTGAAATCTGTATACGGGCCGTATAAGGTTATACGACACGTATAGCCCGTATAGAAAAGTTAATTTTTGGGTGCAATCAGAAACCCGTTTAGAAAAGTTAATTTTTGGTGCAATCGGAAAACTGTTTAATAAGTTTAGTAATTCTTTAAATAGTGTTTGCATGTTATTTAGATATATCGGATTATGTTACGAGTTTGTAGTTAAACGTACTAATAATGTTTAATAAGTTTCCACTTTATAAAACGATAAATATGTGATATGATTATGATAAACACTACGACAACGATTATTAAACAAACAACTTTATATCTAAACATAAGATTAATATTTACAATGTTTTACATCTAAAACAAAAAAAAAAGATAAATTTTTACAATGTTTCAAACATAAAATAACAAAAAAAATAATACAATAAGCAGCTACGGCGATGGTGGTGGTGGTGGTGGTGCAGCGCCAGATCATGGAGGTAGGGGCGCGCCAGAATGTATAGCCATAATCGCCTCGATCATCCAATCTACATCCTTCCTGACAGTAGCTAAATCAACCTATACGGCAGCTACATCAGACTCGGCCTGAGCGAGTCTCTCCTCCACCCCCTTGGAGGCGTCACACGAGGTCTCACACTCCGTTGATCGTATGGGTGATCACCCTGTACATCCTGCGCAGCTACCTGCGATCTATCGACGGTAACATCAACCGCCCCCGTGCCCCGCCTCCGTCTCCCTCGCTTCCCTCCCCTCGGCCCCTTTTCCCCCGGCTCCCTCTCCCCCGCCTCCCTCACCCTCCTGACCCTCATCCTCACCATACGACCAAACCAGCCCGTGTCCCTCGACCTCGCGAGCCAAACCCATTTGGAACGTTGTGTTCCTCCCAACCTGATCAAGCTGGAGTGATACAGTCATATCCTTTGCCACCTGCAGCGATAAGACGCAAGGGTAAGGCTTCGCCAGACGGGTGACGAAGCCCCCACAGCTGATGTGGGTAGAGGTATGCTTAAAAGTGTACTCGGTGAAGTATGCGGTCAACTTGTACGCCAAGTTGCCCCCCCCCACACCGGTAAGTAAGTCGTGCAAGTAGAACAGGTCACTTTGGGTGACCCACTCCCTGCTATCATGACGATCGAAGATCGTCACATCGATACACCGATGTAGGTATCTGTGTAACGGGTCGTAAAGGCGTCTCGCCCGCGCCTTCGGGGATCGCGAACCGGGTGTCGCGAACTCCCTGGACCCAATAGTGCGCCACCAAGTCCACAACACGTAAGTGGACGTGCTGATGGGCGCATCCAAAAATGCCATGGACTCTGAGTACTCCTGTGAGTACAGACCCAAGGCAACAGCGAACTCGGGAAGTGTCATCCGGTGACTCATCCCACAAAGGGTAAAAGATATCGCGTGTGTCGTCAAAAAATGCTCTAAACCCCCACCCCGGGTGTCCGTAAATGAAAAAGTACATAAAAACTCTAAAGTAATCTCCCTGTAGGCCCGCTCTGTGGCGACATCAAATAAACGGTCCCACGGGGAGTTAGCTGGCATGAACTCCTGAACCCGACAGATCGATCCAATGTGGGTCAAAAACAGAATATCAATGGTCTGGGGCGCATCCAGCTCCATCTCCCGTAATCTGCCCAAAAACCTGTAGGCAGCCGTACCACGGGGATGTCGCGAACAAGCTGCCCCACCTCAGTAAAATCGGGCAAAACCTCCTCCTCCTCCTATCCACGTCGCCGTCCGCGTCCGCGTCCCCGACCCTGACTATGACCCTGACGTCTACGGGCCGCAGCACCTGATGACTCAGCCATATCGTCTGTAAAAATAACAATCACAACTCAGAAATCATTATACGATTAGCGTTCACGTATTATACGATTATTGTTCTTGTACACGAACGTATTATACATCTCATATACGATTAGTACACATCAAGTATAGGTTTCATATACGCACGTATTATACATCTCGTACACGATCCGTAAACATGAAGTATACGTATCGTTCGCGCAAGTATTATACGCACGTATACGCTACGTACACCTCAGATATACGTTTCCTATACGCACGTATTGTGTGTCCCGTATACACTAAAAATATAACAAACAATGAATAAAATATACGGATATACGGTCGTATACATTGGGTACGATCGTATATAGCTTGAGTCTTCAAGAAGTATACGATCGTATACAATGTATACGATCGTATCTAGCTTGAAAATTCAAGATGTATACGACCATATATAATGTATACGATCGTATATAGTTTGAACTTTCAAGCATTATACGATAATATATAATGTATATGATCGTATACAGTTTAAACATTCAAACGTTATACGATCGTATACTCATGATTATTCAGTTGTATATTTCATTTTCAAATTCAATCATACAATCTTAATCATTACGCCTATGTACGCTATTCGATTTACTATAAAAGACCATAATCTAATATGTTATGGAATTTGAAAGTATACTATACGAAAATGTACCGTAATAGAAGAACGAGAAGAAAACGTCACAAACGCCGAAGAACGCTATCCAAGAACAATCAGAGAGAAAACCGAGAGAATTTTTAGAGAATGTTGAGGTCGTATGGTGGATATGAGGTCGTATAACATGTTATATGATCTTTTGTATCTGTATATGGGCCGTAAACTGGTATATGACCCATATACAACTTATATTATTTTTTAATTCGTTAGTATACATCATATACAATCGTTGTTTTCGTCTTGTATACGAGTTGTATACTCTTATACGGCCCGTATACTATTGAGTATTTTTCATTTTTTTTAAATTACTATATGCGGAAGTGACGAAGACATTGTCGGTATGTGTTAACCTTCATCAATACTATTTTCGTTTTAAACATTTTTTCAAGTTCCATTTCAAAAAGTTGCCAAAACATTAATATAACGTGTGTATTCATCATTTCAAATTGTCAAAACATGAAATAGCATTTTAAATTCATAGGTGTCACACCCCAACCGATGATGAAAACATCGGGGCATGGCACTAGCGAAACAGATTGTCTAGAGAAATTCCATAATGACTAGATTACCAGATAGTTAATATTGTTTCCCATACCATAACCTACCAAGCAATCAAATTATTACAGACATAGATATCCTCAAAACAAAACATGTTTCGACAACTCAGATTTAAATAAAAGTAAATTGTTTGTTTGTTTCTAGACTCTCTCCTACTTGATTCAATCGAAGAGCAAGCAAGCATTATAAGAACCTGTCACATACGTTAAAATAGAGGTCAATACACATAGTGTAAAGGTGAGCATACAAGTTTAATAATAATAGTAGAGTTCGAAATTGTTTACGCATAACCAGCATGTAACATGTATAATGCGAAGCTAGTAGGTTATCGACAATGAAATATGCACAGACTAGACTGCGAGTTGTAGAATGCGCAACACATATCACCACCGTGACATGTGAGAGGTAACCTTAACAACCCCTATCCACGACAGGTGCTGCGTCCAAACAAATAGTACTATCGTTGCTAAGGCGTCAGGAAACAATCACTATGTTAACATAATATACAAGCATTCATCGAGTAACACGTATCATGCAGTAACGGTCAGCGTATAAATAGTGTTTGCGTTTTGTGATCGATGTGATTAAGAATAAGTAACGTATGTAACACCCAAAAGAGCATAAAGCAAAAAGGGATCGAGTATACTCATAGATAGCGTTTAAATTAATACACACTGTCTTGGATTGAAGGGAGAGTTGAGAGACTTGCAAGAATCGCGAGAAATCGAGAGAAAAGAGAGCTTGAGTGCGGCTGGTGGAGTGAGGAGTTGTCACATCATTTGGAGTTGTCACATCACAAATGATGTGACAGGAGGGTATTTATAGGGTTTCCAAAAGAGGAAAGTGCTGAAGTGTCGGATGGGTCACCGATCGGATGGCAATCCGATCGGATAGCTGTTTGATCGGATGGCAATCCGATCGGATGGCCACTCGATCGGTTGGCCACTCGATCCAGGTGTCCGGCGTGTTGAGTTTTGTCATTTCATTTCGCTTGTTGAGCGTTGCGATGCGATTCGAGCGAGCGGTGCGATAGTATTACCCATTAGTCACACAAATAACCTAACTACTATATCTAACATACAATCACTATAAATAACTTGCGTTTAGCGTTTGCGATTAGATTGCGATGCGATAGAATTGCGATTGCGATTAAGCGCCTCAACATAAACATAACATGCAGAGTAACACATAAAAGCACACACACGTAAAACAATATCCAGAACACATAATTTGATTTGCGAATGCGATATCGATAAGTTGATTAGCGATTAGAGATGCGATTAAATATCGATTAAACCTCGATTATTACTAGATACTCCACATAATACAACTAAAACAAATAAATAATAGATTCGATTGCAAGTCAAAGAAGTCAAAACAGTGGTTGAGCAAGGAGTGACAGATCGCAATTAGCAATCTTTTCTTCCTTTGACTTCAATCTTGACTTTAACTTTGACTTCGAAACACGGGGTGTTACAGCCTCCCCTACTTAAGGGAATTTTGTCGCGAAATTTATGAAGTAGTCGTAACAAATAGTTGCGGGTACTTTGCCTTCATGTCGCTTTCAAGTTCCCAGGTGAACTCTGCGCCTCGTTTTCCTTCCCAGCGAACCTTCACAATGGGAATGCGTAAGCGTCTGAGTACCTTGGTTTCTCGTCCCACGATCTCGACCGGCTTTTCCATGAAGTGTAATGTTTCGTCCACCTGTAAATCTTTGAGAGGGACATGTAATTCCTGGTCGGCCAAGCACTTTCTGAGGTTCGAAACGTGGAAAGTCGGGTGGACGTTACTAAGTTCCCCCGGTAGTTCGAGTCTGTAGGCCACCTTCCCAATCCTTTCCAGGATTTTAAAGGGTCCAACATATCGAGGCGCGATGTCACACCCCGATTTCCACGTGTCACCGGTGGGCCCGGTGGGGAGTATCGTGACGTGGTTGGCAACATAATAGTCAAACAACACAATATATAAATATGCACAGCGGAAGCAAATTGTAAGATACAATTCAACCGAATTTAATATCGTAATATCAAATGTCATAATATTCGGAAGTTTATCCACAGACGGATCGGAAAATAAAATGGAAACAATAGTTCATCAGACTTTAGGCATCTTAAGCTTGCGAGACTTCTATTGATGCTAAGGAGAAATCCCAGCCAATTACGCTTAGTACCTGCATTTAATCTTTTTGGGAAAATACGCCAGTTTACACTGGTAAATACAATCAACTGACTCATTTTAGAAAATGATTGAAAATTGATTTGGATGCACGTGGCATAAACATTTTATTTAACTTGGGAGAATTATTTAATATAATAATCTTGTGAACGAATTACATGTTCCTTGTGCGTTTAGTAGCCCGGATCTTGTCCGGGTTAAAGATCAATAGACACACCACGTTATTCTTTTGTGCACTGACGGGTGTACGCCTACACCCCGCGCTTAAGTCGTGGCCATTTCGTAAAATGATGCCAAGGATATCCGGGACATGGTCATTAACCCCCCAAAGGCTTTAAGTAACAAGACTGTTTAAACGAGCTGATCAAATTATTCAATTAACCACCAAACGATGGAAGATTTGATGCCCGATCAAGCGGTATTCTATATACCGTAACCCAAGCCCGTATAGGGAAAATAAGTTAAAAGTATTTACCTGAGCAATGTATAATTCACAATAAGCAAATTGCAAGTAGCTTTTACTGGTTCTCCTAATCTGGAACGAAGGTTTATATTAACCTATTAGAATCTAACGGGTCTTTAATTAAGCTTAAACTTAGACCGGTTAGTTTCAATGATACGGTTCGTACGCACTATTAAGCGAAGACCGGATAGAATGTGATTTAGACCCGACAAGTTCAGAGACTTGTTTAATATGGGTATTTTATGCACACTCTGGATTTTGAGATAAAACCGATAAGGTTTGACCCGTTTCGGCTAATTTATGTAAACTAGTTACATAAACCGAGCCGAACGCGTAATAAGCGTAATGGGTAATAATGAGAGCCATTTACAGGTTTCCTAAGTTAATATGCTCCATATATGTTGTGACATCAGTAAGATATCATTTATTATGCCCGAAATGAATTTAAACACAAACTATGCCCCGTAGGGGTAGTTTGGTCATTTTAAAGGTTGTAAAAGAGTTTAAGTGTTAACCTGAGTTACAGGCCTGATGTAATCAGCAAATATACTCAATTTGCTAAGTTATATCAGTAGGTTAAAGTATATATGTGAAATTTATCAATTTTAACCAAACTATGCACCGTAGGGGCATTTTGGTAATTTCACATAAGCCGAAAAGCTCAAAACCGAAGTCTGAGTTTAACAAATTTTGCTTACTGTTAAAATATTATAATTTACCTCAAATATCAGTAGGTATCACCCTTAGTATGTTTAAAATAGTTCTTGTACATACTAGTCGTTAAAAACGCTTAATTAGGCGATTAGAAGCCGTTTCCGGGTTCTATATAGAAATCTGATATTTTTATTATTCCTGGAGGTTTAAAATAATTTATTTATCAAGTGTGATCAGTAGCAAAAGGTTTGGAGTCGTTTAGATATGTAAAACTCATTTTATGGCCCGTAAGGGCAAAACCGACAATTACCGGATTAAGTCTACGACTATGAGTTATGCTCAGCCTAAAATTAATTAAAAATATTTAAAAATCCCAAAATAATATATTAGATCAGTGGGTAAAGATTTTGATATCAAAAAGTAGGCTTAACTAGGCTATACGCTAATTACGCCGTTTTATTAACATAAAGCTTTCATTTTACGCTAACGAGCATAACTCTTAATCTACACTTCAAACTGATGTAAAACTTTGAATACAAGTTTATATATCAGTAATTAAAGTTTCTACTCTTTTACATTTCCAAAAATCACGTTTTAAGGTAATAAGGGCATAATGGTCAACATATGAGCAATTAACGGAATCATGCGTATTAATTGGATAACTAATGATCCGAGGCGTATAATCACAGAGGGTTATACTAGCATGTAGCCTGGTCCAAATGAAGCTCTTAGGTATTTCTAAATCATACCAAAACGGGTCAGAACTGAAGTCAAAGCAAAAGTCAAAGCTTTGCGACTTTCGGTTCCGAACCGGGTCTAAACAGTAAATTGTCGGGTTGAACATGTTTAGACATGTTCTTACACTTATTACCAAGTTATATTAATGATCAAACAGGTTGTATATATTCTACATTGCTAATTATGCATAAATTAGAATTTAAGGATCCTGTTGACTTTTTCTTGACAAGTTTGACCCGACATTTGACCTAGTTAGAGTGGGAATCAGGGGGAACCCTTTTGAGGGTTTATTACCCACATAATTACCAACTTATAACTACTTTTGATTTGACTAATCACTGGACCATTAGTGATTAATCTTAAAGTCAACCGTTAATTACGACGGTTTGACTTTTAAGCTAAAACTAAGCTAAAACTTAACTAAGAGGGGATTAGCAAACTTACTGAAGTCCTATGCACGAAGTGTGAAGCTTAGAGAGAAGTTCTTGGCTCCAGAAGTGCTCCAATATGCAGATGGAAGGTGTGAGGGACTTGTTGCAACTCATGGCCTTTATATAGTGATTCAAACACCACAAGAGTTTGACACACAAGTCTACAAGTGCCCACAAATCATCTACAGGTGTCCCTAAGTGTTTAGGACTGTTTAGGGGTCGCCCATGTTGCAATAATATCTGTTAAGGGTTGGTTCTGTGCGTTTACAGGCTGCTGCCTGATGTTGCTGTTACTGTACGTCTGACGCGGATCGCGTAAAGGTAGGTTAACCTTTACGCGGCCCGCCTTAACCCCGAAATCAGATTTTTACATTTTCCATTTTCCACATCTTGTCCCTTGGCTCTTCGAAAGGGCAACGAAGCTTAATATTTGCAATTTGAGCCCTCTTTATTTACCTACAAGGGCTTTAGGACTTATACCCACATTAACCCGAAAAGTCATAACTTTCAATGTTAACGCTTTAACCCCTCGCACACGAATTTGATCATAACTTTCTCATACGATAACGAAACTTTATGAAATTTATATCGCGCATTCTAGTGAACATAAATATCAGTTACAAAGCTCCGGGTTTGTCAAAAGGTCACTCAGAGGTACAACTTAAACATGTTGACACATTTAACCCATGTAGTTTGTAATCTCTCACTTTTAGCTTCGCATGATCCATGATTTATTCGTTTGATGCTATAAACATCATGTAGGGTTATTGTACAATATTTTTATTCACTGTTGACATTTAGAACCCGTATATTCACATACTTTCCATGACTGTCAACTTTAGTCCTTCTATAACATTCTTTCACACGTTCAACCATATGACACGTGTCTACACATTATAGGACGTGAATTTTCGAGGTGTTACATCCTCACCCCCTTAAAATAAATCTCGACCCGAGATTTACTGAAATAAATAAGGGTACTTTTCTTTCATCATGGATTCAACTTCCCACGTGAATTCGGGACCTCTACGGGCGTCCCATTTGACCTTTACAATAGGTACATGCTTCCTTCGAAGCTTCTTAACCTGTTGATCTTCAATCGACATTGATTTTTCCACAAATTTCAAGCTCTCATCTATGTGCACATCTGTATGCGGTATTACCAGTGATTCGTCAGCAAAACACTTTTTCAGATTGCAGATGTGGAACACGTTGTGAATTCCACTGGTAAGTTTAACTTATAGGCAACTGACCCGACACGTTCGATAACCTCAAAAGGTCCTATGTATCTCGGGCTTAGCTTGCCTTTCTTACCAAATCACATCACCCCCTTCCAGGGTGATACTTTAAGCAACGCTTTGTCACCTACTTCAAAGTGAAAAGCTTTACGCTTTGGATCTGCGTAACTTTTCGGCCTATCCCGGGCAGCTTTGAGCCGGTCACGAATCTGGACAATCTTGTCCGTCATTTCGAACACTATCTCTGGTCCTGATAATTGGACATCTCCAACTTCCGCCCAACAAACTGGCGTTCTACACTTTCTACCGTATAATGCCTCAAAAGGCGCAGCCTTAATGCTGGTATGGTAGCTATTGTTGTAGGAGAACTCAATTAGTGGTAGGTGTTTATCCCAACTACCACCCAAATCGATCACACATGCACGTAGCATGTCTTCCAACGTTTGAATAGTACGCTCACTCTGACCGTCTGTCTGAGGATGGTAAGCTGTACTGAAATTCAAACGCGTGCCCAAAGATTGTTGGAAACTCTTCCAAAAATGTGACGTGTATCTAGTATCTCTGTCAGAGATAATAGACACAGGTATGCCATGTAAGGCTACAATCTTATCCACGTATAACTGGGCTAACATGTCGGAGCTATAAGTCTCCTTGATGGGTAAGAAATGTGCTGACTTAGTCAGTCTATCAACTATAACCCATATTGTATCATTTCCTTTCCTGGTCTTAGGTAACTTGGTGATAAAATCCATGGTTACCATTTCCCATTTTCACGTAGGGAGTTCAGGCTGTTGTAGCAAGCCTGACGGCTTTTGATGTTCTGCTTTGACTTGCGCACAAGTCAAGCACTTAGCTACATAGGCAGCTACAGACTTTTTCAAGCCTATCCACCAATAATTTACCCTTAGATCCTGGTACATCTTATCAGCTCCAGGGTGAACAGAGTATTTGGAACTATGGGCTTCCTGGAGGATGACATCTCGAAGTCCTCCATAAATTGGAACCCATATTCGTCCATTTAATCTTAGAATTCCGTCCTTGCTAAGAGTTAACTGCTCCTCAGTTACCCCTAGCTTTTCGTTAGGATAGTTAGCTTCCAACACAGCTTCCTTCTGTGCAGCTAACAACCTTTCAGTCAAACTGTTCTTTATCTCCATGCGCTTGGCATTTATTCGGATGGGTTTCACCCTCTCCTTTCGACTCAAGGCATCGGCGACTACATTCGCCTTGCCAGGATGGTATCTGATTTCACAATCATAATCATTCAAAGTCTCCATCCAACGGCGTTGCCTCATGTTCAAGTCCTTCTGATTAAACAGGTGTTGGAGGCTCTTGTGATCAGAATAGATCACACATTTGATTCCATATAGATAACGCCTCCACAGTTTTAGTGCGAATACAATGGCACCCAAATCCAAGTCGTGGGTGGTGTAATTCTTTTCGTGCACCTTAACTGTCGTGATGCATAGGCAATAACCTTGCCTTTCTGCATAAGCACACACCCCATGCCAGTGTACGATGCATCGCAGTAAACCACGAACTCTTCTATTCCATCTGGCAATGTCAGAACTGGGGCGTTGCTCAACTTTTTCTTCAGAATATCAAAGGACTCTTGCTGCTTAGGGCCCCAAACGAACTTTACCTTCTTCTTAGTCAAGGACGTTAAGGGTGCAGCAATCCTTGAAAAATTTTCGATGAAACGCCTGTAATATCCTGCCAATCCCAGGAAGCTACGAATCTCTGTAGGCATCTTTGGCTCTTGCCAGTTCATTACTGCTTCAACCTTAGCGGGATCCACCTGGATACCACGCTCACTGACCACATGTCCAAGAAATTGGACTTCTCGTAGCCAAAATTCACACTTAGAGAATTTGGCATAGAGCTTCTCCTGATGTAGAAGTTTGAGAATACAACGAAGGTGTTTCTCATGGTCAGCTCGATTCTTAGAATAAATGAGAATGTCGTCGATGAAAACGATGACGAATTTATCTAAGTACGGCTTGCAAACGCGATTCATGAGATCCATGAACGCGGCCGGTGCATTAGTGAGCCCAAAAGGCATCACTAGGAACTCGTAATGACCATAACGAGTCCTAAATGCTGTTTTATGTACGTCTTCATCTCTAACCTTCAGTTGATGGTAGCCTGACCTCAAGTCAATCTTCGAGAAATAACTTGCTCCTTACAATTGATCGAACAAATCGTCGATCCTAGGTAAAGGATACCTATTCTTGATCGTGACCTTATTAAGTTCACGATAATCGATGCACAGACGCATCGATCCATCCTTCTTTTTCACAAATAGGACTGGCGCTCCCCATGGAGACGAACTAGGTTTAATGAAACCTTTAGCTAGCAATTCATCCAGTTGTGTCCTCAATTCCTTCATTTCTGTGGGCGCCAACCTATAAGGCGCTTTAGCAACCGGTGCTGCTCCGGGGATGATACCAATCCTGAATTCCACTTGCCTATCTGGTGGCAAACCAGGTAGTTCTTCCGGGAAAACTTCAGGGTATTCAGAAATGACGGGGATGTCTTCAATCTTCGGTTTAGGCTCATCAATAATCACTTGTGCCATGTAGATGACATAACCCTTCTTTAAACATTTGGAAGCCTTGAGCATAGTCACTTGCTCATGCAGTCCATACTGGGTATCTCCCCGAATGGTAAGTGATTCACCAGACGGAGTCTTTATCACCATATGCTTTCTGTTGCAAACGATCTGGGCCTGGTTACGAGATAGCCAGTCCATACCCAATACTATGTTAAAACCGGCCAATTTAAAGGGAAGTAGGGATAGAGGAAAAGAGTGGTTCTTAATGGACATAACACATCCCTCTAACACAGTTGAGACGGTTTCTATGGTGCCATCTGCTAACTCCACCTCATAGTTTACACTTAAGGTTTTGACAGGTAAATTCAGCAAGTTGCAAAATTTATGGTCTACAAACGACTTATCAGCACCTGAATCAAATAGTACTCTTGCAAAGACATCATTTACAAGGACAGTACCTGTAATAACGTTATCGTCTAGAACCGCTTCCTTTGCGTCCATTCTGAAGACTCTAGCATTAGTCTTCTTGGCCTCTTCAGGCTTCTTGGTGTATTTAGGGCAGTTGGTTTTAATATGCCCCTTTTCATTGCAACGGTAGCACGTTGCGTCTTTCATCTTCTTGCAATCCAAGGTTTTGTGATCCGTGGACTTACATATTCCACATGCAAAGGTTTTTGACTGAGTCTTGGAGTTCGACTCGAGTCTGCACTTTCCATAGTGCTGTTTCTTGCAAATTTTGCATTTGGGCTTCTCACCAGAATGATGCCCATCTTTCCTTGACTCCGATCCTTTCTTGTTGTCACCGTTTCCACGGTGTTTCTTGTTCGATCTCCGTGAACCATCATCTTCACGCTTTCTCTTCTCAGCCTCCTTATTCCTCAGCGATCTTTGCCTGACCGCATCCAAAGTGAGGGACAAGGATATGTCAGCTACAGATCTAAAAGTAGCTGGCCTAGAAGCCTTCACGCTTGCCTTGATTTCCGGGGCTAAACCACCGATAAAACGAGCTATTCTTTTTGGTTCCGGGGTCACCAGATAAGGAACCAACCGGGACATTGTGTTGAAGCTCGTTAGGTAAGCTTGACAGTCAAGGTTTGTCATCACCAATGATAGAAAATCAGACTCTATCTTCTCCACCTCATGCTGAGGGCAGTAATTTTCCCTGATGAGGGCAACAAATTGATCCCACGACATGTTGTACAATGGGATTTTCCCGGTGGCTTGAATCAGTGATCTCCACCATGCTAAAGCTTCACCCTTGAAAGACTGCGACACAAACTTGACTATATCCCTCTCAGCGCATCCGCTGATATCCACAACTGTGTCCATCTCGTCCAGCCACGTCATACAGTTGATTGCTCCTTTCTCCCCAGTGAAATCCCGGGGTTTGCAGGAAACAAAATATTTATATGAGCAACCCTTGTCACGGGGTCCTTGATTTAGTACAACCTGCTGAGATGGAGCACTGTGGTGGTTCGAGGAGCGCCGATCATCATCTTTCTTCGGTTCGTCCTTCTTGGACGGTGGCTTTGAAGGCTGTGTAGATAGGGTCTTACTACGATTCCCACTATACTCTTCGTACTGCCTTTCCAATGCCTTTGTAACTGCGTCGTCGACCAACGCTTTTAATTCAGCACCCGTTAAATTGATCCGGGCGTTATCAATGTTCTCCACTGGATGACTATTTATCTCGTCTGAGTTAGCCATTTTAATTGAACTGTTACAGAAAACAAGGACAATAGTTTATTTGGGAGTTTATTATGGAATCGCCCCTTAGGGTAATTCATTAGCCATGGTAAACAGAGACCATATTTGGTTAATTTATTAGTCATATTTATTTAGGATTTCTATCATAATTTATCCTAATTATAAAACAATAACTGTTTTATTTGTGGCACAAAAGGCCTAGTCACATGGACATTTTTAATTTATAAACTATGACTTCAGAGAATCAAAACATGAAGGTATACTTGCACAATAGGCCTAGTCACAAGGACATTTATAAATTATAAGCTATGATTTCAGAGAATCAAAGCATGAAGGTTTGAACCTAGTTCATTACCTTTATCTGACAGGGAGTCATCGCTACCACTGTCTTTTGGCTCATATGGAAATGAGCAGGGCCCGTAGGCACCATATTACCACGTATGGTTAAATATGATCATCTTAATTGATGATTTAACCCATGATTCAGAGATCATTTAGTTGGGTTAGGAATCTTCTAAAGAATCCTTTTATAAATGATGTGTGTGATTTTAACAATTCACATCTGTCAGGAGTGTTAACATGTTTACAGATGTTAACAGGGATTTGAATCTTTTAAACAGGTCTTACCATCATGGCCAGGTCTTTATAATGACACTCAGGCTAGGTTTCACTCTTAAGATTCTTGTTCAATATTTAAATAGGCAGATTATTATTAAAAGGAATGATTTTGATTTATTTATTTCATATATAATATTTATGCATATAATAGCAAGATGAAATTTATAAACATAACATTCCATTTATTATCAAAAGATTACATGTTGCCCTAAACGGGACTTTTCAACAAACACCTTACCCACGCAGGGGTTTAAACAAGTACTTACCCACGCAGGGGCTTAATAACACACATACCCACGCAGGGGCTTAATAACACACATACCCACGCAGGGGCTTAATAACATACATACCCACGCAGGGGCTTAATAACATACATACCCACGCAGGGGCTTAATCAACATAATAGTCCACGCAGGGACTTACACAAATAACATACCCACATAGGGGTTTACAGAAAGGTAGACCCACGCAGGGGTCAAAACAAACAAGCATACCCACGCAGGGGTTTATACAGCAAGACTGGCCCACGCAGGGGCTCAACAACAATTTGAAGGATTTAGCGGTCCTTCTTGCTCTTCCCTTTGATCAAGCCTGTCAATCCTTGGAAGAAGCTTTGTCTCTCCTGGCGGTCGCGGCGAAAGTCCCGCTCAACCTGATCCAGTCTATGAAGAATTTCCTCCCGCTCTGGGGGAGAAAATCGTGGCGGCTGCGATTGCGTCCGTATAATCGGTCTGGCAGGTATCTGGTACCTATGTGTTGGGTACCCTACTCCCCATGGATCTCCATAGGGTCCTTGGGTGTTGTAGTTAGCCGCTACCATGTAGGGGTCGGCCTCTGCGTAACCATAATTGTGGTGAGTCGGCGGTTCAAACGGGTTGTATGCCATAGAACCCGTGTATGCTGGAATTGGGTTGTCAAAACCCATCGGTGGTGGCTGTGGTACAGCTGGGTTAGAAGGTCCACCCATTTGTGGGTCCTCCTGATGTGGCGGATAGTGGCTGCCACTTGACTGACGAGGAGAGCTGAAATGAAAGTCTCCTGCTCGCGAAGACATACGCGCTCCGGTTCTCCTACGCCTTGGCGGTTGTGGAGGTGCCGGTTGAACTGGTGGTGGTGGAGGTGGTGGCATGACTGCCACAAATCTTGAATCCACAGAGGGATCCTGCTGCTGCTGAGGCGGTGAATGGCGAGGAGGCGTATAGTACCATTCGTGCCTGGTAAACATAGCTTGAAAGCTATCTGGACCAACATAGGGGGATCCGTGGAAAGAAGATCCGTCAGAGATCTCTATCGGGTGGTTTGGTGTACCACTGGCAGGTTCGACGGGGTCCGTATCCTCGTCCATTTCGTCCGCGTGATCTCCCGAGAAATGATCCTCCGGCCCCAATGGGTTAAAACCCACTGGTTCTGCTATGTAGTTTGCCGGGTTAAACCGGCCCCTAAAAACTGGTGTAGGGTCACCAAAAGAATTATGCGATAAAGATCGCTGTAACGGTATGTAGGAGGGTTGAGGGTTGTTGGGCTCGTACTCCGGCTGTGGCCCATAAGGGTTATGCACAGGAGGTGTTGAACTGTGTGAGACCGACCGTCTAGCCGGTTCAAAGAGGTTCCTCCGGTTTTGCCGGGGATCGTCACTCTCAGTGGTCGAAGGAGCTCGCACATTCGAAGGTCATGCCTCGTTGTCATTGGGGGCGGCGATTGGCCCCTTTCCGCGTCCTCTTCTCCTGAAGAATCTTGGCGGCATTTTGTTAATCCTGTCAATACAATATGAGATAACGACAAGAATATATATAAAATAAAGGACAAAACAAAACCAAACAAAGTGGAATTTGACCTATGTTATTTGTCTAGACTCGAAAGTTTAGATATGTGCAATTGTGTAACTGAGATTAAACACAAAAGGCTAGTGTTTAATTCACTCAGTGTTGGCTCTGATACCAACCTGTCACACCCCGATTTCCACGTGTCACCGGTGGGCCCGGTGGGGAGTATCGTGACGTGGTTGGCAACATAATAGTCAAACAACACAATATATAAATATGCACAGCGGAAGCAAATTGTAAGATACAATTCAACCGAATTTAATATCGTAATATCAAATGTCATAATATTCGGAAGTTTATCCACAGACGGATCGGAAAATAAAATGGAAACAATAGTTCATCAAACTTTAGGCATCTTAAGCTTGCGAGACTTCTATTGATGCTAAGGAGAAATCCCAGCCAATTACGCTTAGTACCTGCATTTAATCTTTTTGGGAAAATACGTCAGTTTACACTGGTAAATACAATCAACTGACACATTTTAGAAAATGATTGAAAATTGATTTGGATGCACGTGGCATAAACATTTTATTTAACTTGGGAGAATTATTTAATATTATAATCTTGTGAACGAATTACATGTTCCTTGTGCGTTTAGTAGCCCGGATCTTGTCCGGGTTAAAGATCAATAGACACACCACGTTATTCTTTTGTGCACTGACGGGTGTACGCCTACACCCCGCGCTTAAGTCATGGCCATTTCGTAAAATGATGCCAAGGATATCCGGGACATGTTCATTAACCCCCCAAAGGCTTTAAGTAACAAGACTGTTTAAACGATCCGATCAAATTATTCAATTAACCACCAAACGATGGAAGATTTGATGCCCGATCAAGCGGTATTCTATATACCGTAACCCAAGCTCGTATAGGGAAAATAAGTTAAAAGTATTTACCTGAGCAATGTATAATTCACAATAAGCAAATTGCAAGTAGCTTTTACTGGTTCTCCTAATCTGGAACGAAGGTGTATATTAACCTATTAGAATCTAACGGGTCTTTAATTAAGCTTAAACTTAGACCGGTTAGTTTCAATGATACGGTTCGTACGCACTATTAAGCGAAGACCGGATAGAATGTGATTTAGACCCGACAAGTTCAGAGACTTGTTTAATATGGGTATTTTATGCACACTCTGGATTTTGAGATAAAACCGATAAGGTTTGACCCGTTTCGGCTAATTTATGTAAACTAGTTACATAAACCGAGCCGAACGCGTAATAAGCGTAATGGGTAATAATGAGAGCCATTTACAAGTTTCCTAAGTTAATATGCTCCATATATGTTGTGACATCAGTAAGATATCATTTATTATGCCCGAAATGAATTTAAACACAAACTATGCCCCGTAGGGGTAGTTTGGTCATTTTAAAGGTTGTAAAAGAGTTTAAGTGTTAACCTGAGTTACAGGCCTGATGTAATCAGCAAATATACTCAATTTGCTAAGTTATATCAGTAGGTTAAAGTATATATGTGAAATTTATCAATTTTAACCAAACTATGCACCGTAGGGGCATTTTGGTAATTTCACATAAGCCGAAAAGCTCAAAACCGAAGTCTGAGTTTAACAACTTTTGCTTACTGTTAAAATATTATAATTTACCTCAAATAACAGTAGGTATCACCCTTAGTATGTTTAAAATAGTTCTTGTACATACTAGTCGTTAAAAACGCTTAATTAGGCGATTAGAAGCCGTTTCCGGGTTCTATATAGAAATCTGATATTTTTATTATTCCAGGAGGTTTAAAATAATTTATTTATCAAGTGTGATCAGTAGCAAAAGGTTTGGAGTCGTTTAGATATGTAAAACTCATTTTATGGCCCGTAAGGGCAAAACCGACAATTACCGGATTAAGCCTACGACTATGAGTTATGCTCAGCCTAAAATTAATTAAAAATCTTTAAAAATACCAAAATAATATATTACATCAGTGGGTAAATATTTTGATATCAAAAAGGAGGCTTAACTAGGCTATACGCTAATTACGCCGTTTTATTAACATAAAGCTTTCATTTTACGCTAACGAGCATAACTCTTAATCTACACTTCAAACTGATGTAAAACTTTGCATACAAGTTTATATATCAGTAATTAAAGTTTCTACTCTTTTACATTTCCAAAAATCACGTTTTAAGGTAATAAGGGCATAATGGTCAACATATGAGCAATTAACGGAATCATGCGTATTAATTGGATAACTAATGATCCGAGGCGTATAATCACAGAGGGTTATACTAGCATGTAGCCTGGTCCAAATGAAGCTCTTAGGTATTTCTAAATCATACCAAAACGGGTCAGAACTGAAGTCAAAGCTTTGCGACTTTTGGTTCCGAACCGGGTCTAAACAGTAAATTGTCGGGTTGAACATGTTTAGACATGTTCTTACACTTATTACCATGTTATATTAATGATCAAACAGGTTGTATATATTCTACATTGCTAATTATGCATAAATTAGAATTTAAGGATCCTGTTGACTTTTTCTTAACAAGTTTGACCCGACATTTGACCTAGTTAGAGTGGGAATCAGGGGGAACGCTTTTGAGGGTTTATTACCCACATAATTACCAACTTATAACTACTTTTGATTTGACTAATCACTGGACCATTAGTGATTAATCTTAAAGTCAGCCGTTAATTACGACGGTTTGACTTTTAAGCTAAAACTAAGCTAAAACTTAACTAAGAGGGGATTAGCAAACTTAATGAAGTCCTATGCACGAAGTGTGAAGCTTAGAGAGAAGTTCTTGGCTCCAGAAGTGCTCCAATATGCAGATGGAAGGTGTGAGGGACTTGTTGCAACTCATGGCCTTTATATAGTGATTCAAACACCACAAGAGTTTGACACACAAGTCTACAAGTGCCCACAAATCATCTACAGGTGTCCCTAAGTGTTTAGGACTGTTTAGGGGTCGCCCATGTTGCAATAATATCTGTTAAGGGTTGGTTCTGCGCGTTTACAGGCTGCTGGCTAATGTTGCTGTTACTGTACGTCTGACGCGGCCCGCGTAAAGGTAGGTTAACCTTTACGCGGCCCGCCTTAACCCCGAAATCAGATTTTTACATTTTCCATTTTCCACATCTTGTCCCTTGGCTCTTCGAAAGGGAAACGAAGCTTAATATTTGCAATTTGAGCCCTCTTTATTTACCTACAAGGGCTTTAGGACTTATACCCACTTTGCCAAGTCCCTGGACACTTCCGGTTAACCCGAAAAGTCATAACTTTCAATGTTAACGCTTTAACCCCTCGCACACGAATTTGATCATAACTTTCTCATACGATAACGAAACTTTATGAAATTTATATCGCGCATTCTAGTAAGCATAAATATCAGTTACAAAGCTCCGAGTTTGTCAAAAGGTCACTCAGAGGTACAACTTAAACATGTTGACACATTTAACCCCTGTAGTTTGTAATCTCTCACTTTTAGCTTCGCATGATCCATGATTTATTCGTTTGATGCTATAAACATCATGTAGGGTTATTGCACAATATTTTTATTCACTGTTAACATTTAGAACCCGTATATTCATATACTTTCCATGACTGTCAACTTTAGTCCTTCTATAACATTCTTTCACACGTTCAACCATATGACACGTGTCTACACATTATAGGACGTGAATTTTCGAGGTGTTACACGCGAGCTTTCCTTTCTTGCCGAATCTGATCACCCCCTTCCAAGGTGCAACCTTTAGGAGTACGTGATAGCCAACGTCAAATTCAAGGGGCTTGCGGCGTCTATCGGCGTAACTTTTCTGTCGGCTCAGAGCTTTCAGCAGACTGTCTCGGATTTGGAGGATTTTGTCAGTCGTTTCTTGCAACAGCTCAGGACCAGTAATTTACGTGTCTCCGATCTCGTGCCATACAATAGGTGATCGACATTTCCTTCCATATAATGCCTCAAATGGTGCCATTTGTATGCTAGCATGATAACTGTTATTGTACGAGAATTCGACTAAAGGTAAGTGTGCGTCCCAATTACCACCGAAATCTATGACACACGAGCGGAGGTCTTCAAGGGTGCGAATCGTTCTTTCAGTCTGACCGTCGGTTTGGGGATGGAAAGCGGTACTTAGATTAAGCGTAGTACCGAGAGCAGATTGAAACGTTTCCCAAAGACGCGAGCTAAACCGACCGTCGCGGTCAGAGATGATGTCACGAGGCGTCCCGTGTCGACAAATGATCTCATCGGTGTAGATTCGGGCTAATTTTTTTTACCTTAAAGTCTTCTCGTATCGGCAGGAAATGAGCTGATTTAGTCAAACGGTAAACTACAACCCAAATACTGTCATGACCTGATTGAGTACGCGAAATTTTCGTTATAAAGTCCACAGCTATACTCTCCCACTTCCACATCGGGATCTCGAGTTGAACGAGTAAGCCAGAGGGGCATTGATGTTCAGCCTTGACTTTGGAACAAGTCAGGCACTTCGAAACATAGATAGCGATATTCTTCTTCATGCCCGGCCACCAGTACTTGTAGCGCATGTCCTGGTACATCTTTTCGGCGCCGGGATGAATAGAATACCGAGATTTGTGGGCTTCGTCCATCAGAAGTTGTCGCAAATTAGTACGCTTGGGAATCCAAATTCGATCCAAATAATGAAAGATACCATTCGATTTATTCTCGAGTTGGGCGCAATCGTTTAGAATCCTTTCCTTCTTCAAAGTTCGCTCGGTAAAACAAGCATGTTGAGCGTCACGTATAAGGGCTTCGAGATTATGTTGGGCTTGAATATTACGAACGCTATGCAAATAGCTTTGTCAACTGAGAGCATCGACAATGATGTTTGCTTTGCCTGGGTGGTAACGAATCTCACAGTCATATTCGTTGAGGAGTTCTACCCACCGGCGTTGACGCATATTCAGTTCCTTCTGGTCAAAGATATGTTGTAGGCTCCTATGATCGGTGAAGATCGTACACTTGGTACCGTAAAGGTAGTGTCGCCAAATCTTTAACGCAAAAACAACTGCGCCAAGCTCGAGGTCGTGCGTGGTGTAGTTCTTCTCGTGGATCTTGAGCTATCGAGAAGCGTATGCGATAACCTTGTCTCGTTGCATAAGAACACAACCAAGACCAAGGTTCGAGGCATCGCAGTAAACTATGAAATCGTCGTTTCCATCGGGTAGTGAGCGCACGGGAGTATTGGAAAGCATAGCTTTGAGAGTTTGAAAGGCTTCCTCTTGTTTAGTTCCCCAAACAAAAGGTTTGTCCTTATGCGTAAGAGAGGTAAGCGGCACAACGATCTTAGAAAAACCTTCAATAAATCGGTGATAATAGCCTGCCAGTCCGAGAAAATAACGGACTTCAGACGTATTTTTGGGTGTCACCCAACTCTTAACAGCTTCGATCTTCGCGGGATCGACGTGGATACTGATGTGCACAAAATGCAACATATAAATTACATCAATTGTGGCATAAAACTAACCCTTTTTTAGTACTAATGTTGGAAAAAGTGTGTTTTTGTCTTCCTTTTGTATTTTCAGGATTAAATGAGCTCAAATGAACAAAAGAAGCAAAAAGGCAGCTAAATCTAACATAAATACAAGAAAAGGAACAAACGTGGCATGCCCGACCTCCCCGACAGCATCTTCCCAAGCAAAACAATAGAACATAAGGCTGAACACGCCCCGTGCTCAATGAGCACGGGGGCGTGCCCAAGAGTCCGCAGAAAAGACAAAGCTGTAGAAGCTTCTATTGCCCACCACGGGGCCGTGCTCAGCGAACACGGGGCCGTGGTCAACTATAAGATTCGCAGAATCCAGGCAAATCTTGATAGTACAGATACGCTTCTGCACACGGGGTCGTGCCCAGCGGACACGGGGGCGTGGTCAACTAATGCAGATAAACTGCAATTAATGAAGACAGAGAAGAAGGTGGACACGAGGCCGTGCCTGGGCTGCTGTTCAGGCTATAAATAGGGGTGCTTGGCTCATTTGCAAACCATCCCTTGGCACACCACCTCTCTCACACTTCACCCACCACCCACCACCATCATCCACTACCATCATCCATTTTCCATCATAGAGTGTGTGAGTCGTCTCGGGATCCAAGATTGATCGTAAGAGTTCTTGATAATCAAAGGCCATGTTTGCCTAAGTCTCTTACATCACTTGGTGAAGACAAGTGTCTAGTGTAATACTTTTTATTTTTAATCTTTTCGCACTTTTTACTTGGTTATGTATTAATGACTTTAATAACTAGTTTCTTATGTTGAAGGTGATTCTTCCTTATCGTTTGTCAGTGGTGTCTTGGCATTATTTTACTGTCTATATAAAATAAAAGATTTTCACCATTCATATCTCCACGGTCTATATGGGGATATGTTGGCTACCTGGTCGGGGGTTAAGGGAACGGTTTGGCAAGAGTCTTGCCTTGTTCAGTGTATAGATCCTGCAAGGACCTGGGTCAAATTTAGTAGGACCTCCTTCAATACCCACCGGTATTGGATGGCGGGGGTCCAAACTCTTTGATCCCCTCATATGTAAGCTACTATTAATACTTTAATCCGGCTATTTAGGACTGTATCCCTGCTGACTCAGACTACTTAGCCGAGGGTAACGTCACCTCCAAAAGAGGGGCCTACCATAATATGCATTAATAACTTAATTAATTATCTTTCAATAATCCGACCCTTTAGGATTGTATCCTTGCTGACTCAAACTACTGGGTTGAGGGTAACGTCACCTTCAAAAGAGGGGCCTACTACAATAACTAAGATAATCTCTTAAAAAGTGCAAAAGTGCGGAAATAATCAAAGGTTACACTAAACACGAGTCGGAGCCAAGTGATTCATCTTGTCTATCTGTTTTATTTTTAATTTATTTTCTAGCATTTTAGTTAGTTTTATTTTTCTAGTTTAAAAACCTTTTTCTAACTTTTGATTTGATTAGACGTTGAGGATAAACCGGTACTAAAAGCTCTTGTGTCCTTGGACGACCTCGGTATCTTGCCAACACTATACTACGCTCACTATGGGTGCACTTGCCCATATGTGTGTTTGGTGTTAGTAAAATATCGTATTTTATAAATTTAAAACTTGGCTAAAAAGTGTTAAAAAGGGCTTAACATATACATTAAAAACTAATAACACTCACGCACATTAAGTTTTTGGCGCCGCTGCCGGGGACACAAGGATTTTAAGAAAGTTAGGAATCAGCGGCCTAATCGTTTTTTCTAATTTTCTGTTTTTTTAGGATTTTCTTAGTTTTTCAGTTTCTGCAGAGCTCAGCACGGGTCGTGCCTGGTCGGACACGGGCTGTGCCCAGCATTGTTACTGGCAATTTTTATTTTCCGAGTTACAGAGAGCTGAGCACGGGGCCGTGTCGGTGCAACACGGGGCCGTGTCCAATTCCCCAGTAACAGTGATCCGGAAAATAATTACTGTATCTCCGACCATGGGCCGTGTTTATCTGGACACGGGGCCGTGGTAAAGCTTCTGACCAACGTTCTTTTCTGTCTTTATTGCAGGACTTGGAACCCAGGTGCCACATCTGAACTTTCTACGTAGTGTATGAGCTCCAGTTCTAGTAGAGACATAAAAGAACCTCTTGAAGAACCCGAACGCTTTCTCAGAAAAAGACTTAAAGCTAAAAACCAAGAGAAAGTTTCGGGGGACCCACTTCCAAATGACGAACCAACGTACCCTCATGGATTACCTACGACCCACTGTAGGTAATCTCGGCGCCGCTATCAATGCACCGAATGTCGAAGCCAACAACTTTGAACTTCGACCGCATTTGATACAAATGCTCCAAAACTCCGCAACCTTTCATGGGCTTGCGGACGAGGATCCCCATCTACATATTACTAATTTCTTAGAAATATGTGATACCTTTCGGATCAATGGAGCATCAAACGACGCCATCCGCCTTCGAATGTTTCCATTTTCACTAAAAGACCGAGCTAAGGCTTGGCTTAATACCCTCCCAGTTGGCTTGGTAAACACCTGGGATGAACTAGCCCAAAAGTTTCTATATAAGTATTTCCCTCCTGCTAAAACGGCTAAATTAATGACTGAAATTAATACATATTCACAAGAGGATGGGGAATCCTTGTATGAAACTTGGGAAAGGTTCAAGGAGCTACTAAGAAAGTGTCCTCGTCACGATCTTGCGGTATGGCAACAAGTATCCACTTTCTACAATGGGTTGTTGCCACACACAAGACAAACACTTGATTCTAGCTCCGGGGGACTTTTAGGTAATCGTCGCCCAAATAAGATATATAATCAAATTGAGGAAATTGCTCAAACCAATTTTCAGTGGCACACTCCCTGAGGCAATAAATATATTGCCCCGGGCGCCCATAAGGTTGATGAAAGCACTTCTTTACAAGCTCAAATCGAGGCCCTTTCTTCAAAAATAAAAAAGTTAAAGATGGCAAAAACGGTCTCGGTTATGGCTTGTGAGGGGTGTGGTGGGCCACATGAAAATTGGAGTTGTATGAAAGAATTAGATGATCAAACGGAAACGGTAAACTACATTGATAATAGGCCTAGGCCGTCGGGTCCTCCAACGGGTACCTACAACCAAGGATGGCGTAACCACCCCAATCTTGGTTGGAGAGAACCTGGCAATAGTAGTAACCAACAAAATCTAAACCAACGAACAAACTTTCAACAACCACAAAATTTCTCTTAACAACAAGGTGGACGAGAAAGGCTTGAAGACATTGTATCTCGCCTCATCTCCGACACCAAAAAGAAAAACTCGGATCGATTTCAACAATTGGAATCGAATTTTAGAAATCAACAAGCTAACATTCAAAGAATTGAAAAACAATTAAATCAAATAGCTCAAAATTTCTCCGAGAGACCACAAGGCGCGTTACCAAGTAATATCGAAACCAACCCAAAGGCGCAAGTATATCTCATAACATTGAGAAACCGTACCATGGGTCCCGAGGAGGCTCCACTTCCACCAACTGAAAGAAGCCAATCTAGCCAAACCACAACTCCACCCGCGCCACAACAAGAGAAGGCTTCTCCACCAGTTCAAGAGCCTACTAAGACTCCTCCGGTTCCATACCCCGGTCGGTTAATTCGTCAAAAGGCCGATGAGCAATTCGCAAAGTTCGAAAATTTACTAAAACAATTGCATGTTAATATTCCATTTATCGAAGTCCTAACTCAAATGCCTAAATATTCAAAATTTATGAGGGACTTCCTCACTCATAAAAGTAAAATTGAATCATTGCAATTAGTTAACTTAGGCGAAGAATGCTCCGCCTTGCTACTCAACAAACTCCCGCAAACGAAGCTTGACCCCGGAAGCTTCACAATTCCTTGCTCGATTGGGAAATCCCCCATTCGTAATGCACTAGCCGATCTCGGGGCAAGCATCAACCTCATGCCCTCATCAATGTTCAATCACTCGGCTTAGGGAAAACAAGTCCTACAAAAATAAGCATACAACTCGACGATAGATCCGTCAAATATCCACAAGGTGTCGCTGAAAATCTATTGGTCAAAGTCGGCGAATTTGTCTTTCCGGCCGACTTTGTCATACTAGATATGGAGAAAGATACCGAAGTACCACTCATCCTAGGGAGGCCATTCCTAGCTATGGCCCAAGCAGTGGTAGATATGAATGATGGAACACTAACATTGAGGGTTGGGGACGAGGAAGTAAAGTTTGGAGTTGGAAAAAGAGTAGAAGACGAATACCCGGTCAACTACATGAAGGTCATTGACTCAAGTTTGGATGATGCTCTCCGACGGTGTAACATGGGATGCAAAACATCCCACTTGGGTAACATATGACCAGGCTTTGGGTCTAGCCAAGGACCCTTATAAACGTGGCGCACCACGGAGGCATTCCGCGGAACTATCCTTAGTTTAGTTTAGATTAATTTTTATGTTTTCTAGTTTAGTTTTAATTTTCAGGAATAAAACACACTCGGGATGGTAAAGGATAACAAGGGAAACTTGAACCAGTACCCCGTGCACGAAAACAGGGCCACCCAACAAATTTTTCTTTATTACAGCAAGTTCAGCACGGGCCGTGCCCGCCCAACACGGCCCCGTGCTGCACAATCTGCAGGAAATGCCCAGTTCAGGTAACTGGACACGGGCGTGCTCACTGAACACGCCCCCGTGCCCAGGCTTCTGTTTCTTTTTGATACCTTCTGTTACTGGCGATCTAAACACGGGGCCATGCCCGGACACCACGGGGCTGTGTCCAGACGCCCAGTAACATTAATTTTTGCTTTTTTCACACATTTTTACACATTCAATCAACCTAAAAACTTATTTTTGGGGCACATTGAGGACAATGTGTAATTTAAGTGTGAGGGGGATGCTAAAACCTTGAATCTTGCAAGTCCTAATAACAAGCCTTTTACACAAAACTCTATTGGAATCGCTAATCACCCCAAATTTTTTTCAAAATTTTTTTTTTACTTGACTAGTTTTAATTTGGGAATTTCAAGTTCTAAAAAGGTTATATTTTTACAAATTTACAACCGATAGCGTCGTGATAAAAAGAACCAACATAAGAAAATTATGAAACGGCATGACAAGCTTAATTAAAATTTGATTATATATACTTGATCACATAGAAACCCTTTCCCACAAAAAGTGAGTTTTGAGCCTTTATTGAGCATACAAATATATATCTTTAAACTAAATGCTCATTTTTCGTTTCTTGTGTGAATAGCCGCTTGGTTCTTACGACTCTAGAACTTGCCACGACGATACATTCCCGGTCCTTACCAACTTAAACCCGAGTAAGTAAATGACGGAGGCATTAGGACTAACCCTTTTTATTTTCTACACCATTATTTTTCTTTTTTTTACCACCTACCCAAAATCCCCCTAGTTAACCCCTTTGAGCCTAAACCTTTTCATTTCATAACCCAAAAAACAAACACCCTTTCACCCACCAAAACCTTTTTATTTTTAAACCCTTTGTTTTAGTAACAAGCTCGGTTTTTCTTATGACTTTCAAAAAAAAAAAAATTGATGATGAAGCAAAAGAAAAATAAACAAACAAGTTTTTCAAAAATAACTTTGTTTGAATAATGGCTTCATCAAAATAAAAATTTCAAAAAATAAAGTCTTACGAAAACCGACGCTTTTTACGCCTTTCGCCTTTTTTACTAACCACTAACCCAACCACCTACCTTTAACCCAAGCCTAACCCTTCACCCCAAAAGTCCTCTTGATATTTACAAAGGTGTATAGTTAAAAAGGAGGAGGATTGATTGCTTGGCAAGCTTATGGTAGGAGTAAGTTCCATGCCGCTCTCGAGTGATTCACTAAAATACATCTTCGGCCGAGTGTTGAGTGATTCCCCCCGTGAGGTATGTGAACTTGTATATAAATGGAATTTAAAAAAAAAGGCATGTTATGCCCTAATAAGTAATTCATCTTATGTAATGTTTTAAATAAATCATGACGAATAGGATTGTAAATAAATAAAAATAAAAACTTAATAAAGAATCTTGGAAATCCCGACACTTTAAGACAAGCCCAAAAACCTTCTCTTCTACCCATTCCATTTAGGAGTGTGAAGCCACATTATAAAGAGTTTTGCTTGAGGACAAACAAAGATTCAAGTGTGGGGGTATTTGATGTGCACAAAATGCAACATATAAATTACATCAATTGTGGCATAAAACTAACCCTTTTTAGTACCAATGTTGGAAAAAGTGTGTTTTTGTCTTCCTTTTGTATTTTCAGGATTAAATGAGCTCAAATGAACAAAAGAAGCAAAAAGGCAGCTAAATCTAACATAAATACAAGAAAAGGAACAAACGTGGCATGCCCGACCTCCCCGACAGCATCTTCCCAAGCAAAACAAGAGAACAGAAGGCTAAACACGCCCCGTGCTCAATGAGCACAGGGGCGTGCCCAAGAGTCCACAGAAAAGACAAAGCTGTAGAAGCATCTATTGCCCACCACGGGGCCGTGCTCAGCGGACACGGGGCAGTGGTAAACTATAAGATTCGCAGAATCCAGGCAAATCTTGATAGTACAGATACGCTTCTGCACACGGGGTCGTGCCCAGCGGACACGGGGGCGTGGTCAACTAATGCAGACAAACTGCAATTAATGAAGACAGAGAAGAAGGTGGACACGGGGTCGTGCCCGGGCTGCTGTTCAGGCTATAAATAGGGGTGCTTGGCTCATTTGCAAACCATCCCTTGGCACACCACCTCTCTCACACTTCACCCACCACCCACCACCATCACAACACCATCATCCACCACCACCATCATCCATTTTCCATCATAGAGTGTGTGAGTCGTCTCGGGATCCAAGATTGATCGTAAGAGTTCTTGACAATCAAAGGCCATGTTTGCCTAAGTCTCTTACATCACTTGGTGAAGACAAGTGTCTAGTGTAATACTTTTTATTTTTAATTTTTCTCACTTTTTACTTGGTTATGTATTAATGACTTTAATAACTAGTTTCTTATGTTGAAGGTGATTCTTCCTTATCGTTTGTCCGTGGTGTCTTGGCATTATTTTACTGTCTATATAAAATAAAATATTTTCATCATTCATATCTTCACGGTCTATATGGAGATATGTTGGCTACCTGGTTGGGGGTTAAGGGAACGGTTTGGCAAGAGTCTTGCCTTGTTCAGTGTATAGATCCTGCAAGGACCTGGGTCAAATTTAGTAGGACATCCTTCAATACTCACCGGTATTGGATGACGGGGGTCCAAACTCTTTGTTCCCCTCATATGTAAGCTACTATTAATACTTTAATCTGGCTATTTAGGACTGTATCCCTGCTGACTCAGACTACTTAGCCGAGGGTAACGTCACCTCCAAAAGAGGGGCCTACCATAATATACATTAATAACTTAATTAATTATCTTTCAATAATCCGACCCTTTAGGATTGTATCCTTGCTGACTCAAACTACTGGGTTGAGGGTAACGTCACCTTCAAAAGAGGGGCCTACTACAATAACTAAGATAATCTCTTAAAAAGTGCAAAAGTGCGGAAATATTCAAAGGTTACACTAAACACGAGTCAGAGCCAAGTGATTCATCTTGTCTATCTGTTTTATTTTTATTTTATTTTTCAGCATTTTAGTTAGTTTTATTTTTCTAGTTTAAAAACATTTTTCTAACTTTTGATTTGATTAGACGTTGAGGATAAACCGGTACTAAAAGCTCTTGTGTCCTTGGACGACCTCGGTATCTTGCCAACACTATACCACGCTCACGATGGGTGCACTTGCCCATATGTGTGTTTGGTGTTAGTAAAATATCATGTTTTATAAATTTAAAACTTGGCTAAAAAGTGTTAAAAAGGGCTTAACATATACGTTAAAAACTAATAACACTCACACACATCAATATCTTGACTATTGACTATGTGACCCAAGAATTGGACCTCCTCCAGCCAAATTTCACACTTGGAGAACTTGGCATAGAGACGGTTTCCCTGGAGTAAATCAAGAACCAAACCTAGATGTTGCGAGTGTTCGGCTTTTGACTTGGAATAGATCAGGATATCATCGATGAACACGATTATGAAGCGATCAAGAAAGGGTTTACACACTCGATTCATTAAATCCATGAAAACTGTGGGGGCGTTGATCAAACCAAAAGGCATAACAACAAACTCATAGTGACCATAGCGGGTTCGAAACACGGTTTTGGGTATATCATCCTCTTGAATGCGTAACTAGTGATAGCCTGAGCATAGGTCGATCTTCGAAAAACATGTAGCACCTTGATCAAACAAATCATCGATTCGAGGTAAGGGATAACGATTCTTGATTGTCAGCTTATTCAACTCCCTTTAGTCTATGCACATCCGGAACGATCCATCCTTGTTTTTGACGAAAAGAACAGGCGCGCCCCATGGAGAGGTGCTAGGGCGAATAAAGCCTTTATCAAGTAGTTCCTGGAGCTGACTCGAGAGTTCACGCATTTCAGAAGGAGCGAGACGATAAGGCGCGTTAGCAACAGGGTTTGTTCCAGGAATGAGGTCGATTCAGAAGTCGATATCACGAGCGGGAGGTAATCCGGGTAAATCATCGGGGAAAACGTTGGGGAATTCACAAACAACGGGAACGTCTTTCACTCCTGAGATTCCTTTCTTTTCCTTCTCCGCTACTACAATGTTAACCAAGAAAGCTCTGTATTCCTTGCGGAGATACTTACTAGCTTGGACACATGACATGAGTTGGAGTTTCTTCGAAGCGACTTCACCGTAGACACACAATTGATCACCATTAGCGAGCGAAAAGCGAATCATCTTATCAAAACAAATAACTTCAGCATGGTTGTCGCGAAGAAAGTCCATGCCTATTATGATATCAAAACTACCGAGTTGCATCAGAATAAGATCGATAGGAAAAACGTGATTGTTGAGTTCGAGCGTACAATCACGTAGAACAGAATTGACGGCGACGGTTCTTCCGGTGGCAACTTCAACATCGAACGTCGAGGGTAGATGGGCGCGCTTACGATTAAGGAGCTTTTCGAATTCAAACGATACAAAACAGTTATCTGCTCCAGTATCAAATAAACAAGAAGCATATATACCATTCACAAGGAACGTACCATTGAACACATTGTTTTCTGCTTGAGCCTGGCGAGCGTTAATGTTGAAGGCACGCCCGCGGGCTGCTGGCTGTTGCTGCTGTTGCTGAGGCTGCTGCTAGGGCTACTGCTGTTATGGCTCTTGCTTAACCACTTAATTAGGGCACATGTTTGCGAAGTGGTTGGGATCACCACACGTAAAGCAAGCTCTAGCATGAGCCGCGGGTGCAGGAGCTGCTTGATGGCCTTGAGGAGCAGTAAGTAGAGCTTGTTGAGCAGGAGCTTGACCTTGAGTGGGAGCTGGAGTTTGACGTGGACCTGTACGACAGTTTGCGGTGAAGTGGTCGTACATGTTGCAATGCATACAATATCTGCAAGCGATTCCCACAGGGTGGTGATAGGTACAAGTAGGGCAAGCCGGGTAAGGAAAAGTATACGCACGCTTGCCGGCGGTGCGTTGGTGACCGGTGCCGCTACTTGGCGGTGTTGAGGCTGCGGTTGAGCAGGAACTGATTGGAGCGGGGCAGCAGTGGTTACAACGCAATTCTTGCTACTGTTGTTGTTCTTCCTATTGCAACGAGAGGACTTTGAAGACTGCGGAGCGGTGGCGGTTTCAGCAGTCGAAGCAGTGGTAGCTTGATGCAGATTCTTGGAAGCTTTATCCCAGTAACCAGACTTGACTCGTTTGTCGTTGATCTCAGCAGCGAGTAAAAAGGTTTCCTCAATTGATTTCGTTTTTGCAGCTTGAACGAAATTAGCCACGCAATCCGGAAGAGCACGGATATACTTCTTGATGGTGATTTCAGGCGTGGTAACTTGGCTAGGACAGATTATGCTTAGCTGCTTGAAGTGAGCAGTCAAACCAGCGTTGTCTCCATCTTTCTGCTTGATATGCCAGAACTCGTCCTCCAGCTTTTGGCGCTCGTGGGTAGGGCAGAACTTTTGCATCATGACGTCCTTCAACTCATTCCACGTCAGCCCGTAAGCTGCATCATTTTCGCGTTTGTTTCTCTAGGCCGTCCACCAATCTAGAGCTCGGGATTGGAAGACACCAATGGCGTTAAGAGTACGGAGATTATCAGGACAGCCACTCTGGCGCAGGGTGACTTCGATAGAATAAAACCATTGGAACATGGCCGTAGGCCCATCTTCACCGGTAAACTCTTTCGGGCCGCAGGCTTTGAACTGCTTGAAGCTAAAAGCAGATTTAGGAGCATCAGTCCTGGACTCTTCAGCTCACTAACAATCTTAGGGATAACTTTCGACATTTGCTTAGCGACGAGGACGGAGATGCGTTTGTCATCATGATTGCGGCGAGCTGAGCGCGAGTGGAATGATCCAAATGACGACATTATCTGCAATAGACAGCGCCATAGGATTCAAAACGCTATTTAATCGAATCTCACCACACTCAGTCCTAGTACTACTAAAGCGTAGGAACACATCAACCATACAAATACCTAGGCACGTAGGCACATAAATCACAGAATCACATAAGCACATAGGGCACAGAAGCACGTAATCACATAGACACATAAGGCAGTCAGAACATAGAAACCATATTATATTTTGCATGTATTCACCTATCATTCAGGGTCCGCGAGTTCGGGAATAGCGATTGCGATTAGCGAGTACACAGCGAGTAGCATAGCATAAGCGAGTATCATAGCATGAGATCGTCCACAGACAGTAACGATTTGTTAGCGATTTGAGATAGATGTGAAGTGCGTATTGTGTATTGTGTGTGTCGATCAAAGTGAACAGCAAAAAGCGTATAAATCACCAAAGTCGAAGCTTATAACCAGGTAAAACCACATAAAACACATAATCCACATAAAACGACAAATATCAGAGTCAGCAGTTGCAGGCTCAGAATCGAAATACATAAAAGTCGAGAATAGATTGTCTGCGGCTGATAGATGTCGACTGCCCAAAGGGATTCGACTATTCACAAGGACTTTTAGGTACACACATTTGGCTTTCAGGACTGTGCTCTCGCCTCGATTTAGGGAGAACGGCAAGCATCCTTCCAGTTGCAGTGTGACTTCAAGTCGTTGGAGTCCGTCGAGACTTTGGTGATATCTTTGTAAAAACCAAAATAAGAACGGAACTAGTTGTCAAGGTTCGGGTTCCACCCCTGTCTTAACGACTCCGTTCCTGTTGTGGTGAAATAGAGGAGAAAATATGCGTTAAAGTACGGATTTCACTCCTGATTCAACACAAATTCTCCTGTTTATTGATAAAAATGCGGGTCGAACAAGCGATTTGGTCGAGAGTTTGCGGTTTTCACACCTAATCTCGACCTAATCACTCGTTCATTTTCGAGAATTAGAGTGTAGTGATAGTGTAGTGTTCAGCGAGTGCGAACGAGGAATAACAATAAGATCGTACAAAAACCCTACTGGGCATGTACAAGTCGGTCCGTTGGTACTTAGACTATAGACTAGGTCGTTTCTAAGACATCGACCCGGACTAGGTCGAGTCTTGCCTAATTCCCTATAGTTATGGCTCTGATACCAATCTGTCACACCCCAACCGATGACGGAAACATCGGGGCATGGCACTGAGTGAAACAGATTGTCTAGAGAAATTCCATAACGACTAGATTACCAGATAGTTAATATTATGTCCCATACCATAACCTACCAAGCAATCAAATTATTACAGACATAGATATCCTCAAAACAAAACATGTTTCGACAACTCAGATTTAAATAAAAGTAAATTATTTGTTTGTTTCTAGACTCTCTCCTACTTGATTCCATCGAAGAGCAAGCAAGCATCCTTAGCACCTGTCACATACGTTAAAATAGAGGTCAATACACATAGTGTAAAGGTGAGCATACAAGTTTAATAAAAATAGTAGAGTTCGAAATTGTTTACGCATAACCAACATGTAACATGTATAATGCGAAGCTAGTAGGTTATCGACAATGAAATATGCACAGACTAGACTGCGAGTTGTAGAATGCGCAACACATATCACCATCGTGACATGTGAGAGGTAACCTTAACAACCCCTGTCCACGATAGGTGCTGAGTCCAAACAAATAGTACTATCGTTGCTAAGGCGTCAGGAAACAATCTCTGTGTTAACATAACATACAAGCATTCATCGAGTAACACGTATCATGCAGTAATGGTCAGTGTATAAATAGTGTTTGCGTTGTGTGATCGATGTGATTTAGAATAAGTAACGTATGTAACACCCAAAAGTGCATAAAGCAAAAAGGGACCGAGTATACTCACAGATAGCATTTAACTTAATAAACACTGCCTTGGATTGAAGGGAGCGCTGAGAGACTAGCAAGAATCGCGAGAAATCGAGAGAAAAGAGAGCTTGAGTGAAATTGGTCGAGTGAGGAGCTGTCACATCACAAATGATGTGACAGGAGGGTATTTATAGGGTTTCCAAAAGAGGAAAGTGCTGAAGTGTCGGATGGGTCACCGATCGGATGGCAATCCGATCGGATGGCCACTCGATCGGTTGGCCACTCGATCCAGGTGTCCGGCGTGCTGAGTTTTGTCGTTTCGTTTCGCTTGTTGAGCGTTGCGATGCGATTCGAGCGAGCGGTGCGATAGTATTACCATTAGTCACACAAATAACCTAACTACTATATCTAACATACAATCACTATAAATAACTTGCGTTTAGCGTTTGCGACTAGATTGCGATGCGATAGAATTGCGATTGCGATTAAGCGCCTCAACATAAACATAACATGCACAGTAACACATAATAGCACACACAAGTAAAACAATATCCAGAAGACATAATTTGAGTTGCTAATGCGATAGCGATAAGTTGATTAGTGATTAGACATGCGATTAAATAGCGATTAAACCACGATTATTAATAGATACTCCACATAATACAACTAAAACAAATAAATAATAGATTCGATTGCAAGTCAAAGAAGTCAAAAAAGTAGTTGAGCAAGGAGTGACAGATCGTAATTAGCAATCTTTTCTTCCTTTGACTTCAATCTTAACTTTGACTTTTACTTCGAAACATGGGGTGTTACAATAGGCAACCTAAATCCACGAATTCCTTCGTCTTGTATTTATCAGCGATCTCATTATATTGGCTAATACGTTCCTGGTAATTGTAATACCAACTCTCTGTTGGCGTATTCCGTCTCGGTTGTCGCTAGTATCCTGACGGGGTTGGCATTGGATGTTCCCCTTCTAATCTTACGTGAATAAAATGGTTCTTGTTAACATGTACAAGCATGACCGTTTGATGAGGAATATTATATTCGGTTGTTTTGAACATGGGAAAAAACAAAGTACAACCTCTGTCGCTTAATTAGAGACAAATGACATTCCACCGGTTCGCTATCAGCAACCCCGTGAAAGGCATTTGTAGCCACTTATCACCAGGTGCTATGCCTATACCGAATCAATCTAATGACTTTCGAACATCATGAAATTGAATTTCATTTATTGTATTCCATAAGTCGTAGTACCGGTTGCACTCACCCATAAGAGCCCGCCATATTGACGGCCACTCCATCTCATGAAGCGATAAGCCGACCGCTATAGATCGAAACCCACAATTACCATCACCCTACACATTTTGTATGTGACTGAGGTATTGTGACACCCCAGGAAAACCAGGAAAACCATGCAACTTAACTAGCTTCCTCAGTGAGTACGTGCTAAATTTCGGGACGAAATTCCTTTCAACTTGGGGATAATGTGACAACTCGTATTTCCGAACTTATTTATGTGCTTAGTGTAACGTACGTGAACACTTTGTGATTATGTGAACTTGATAATTAATGGAATGATATCTGTTTATGTGTAATGTATGTAAGTATCGAGTGAACCGATCGCACAACACAAGCCCATTCGGGCCTTACTTTGGGTTCGGCCCACAACTCCCATATATCGCATAACAATTAGGAGATAGAGTATACTCCTCATATTTTGCAATTCACCTTACACACAAAAACCCTAGCTCTCTTCCTTCTCTCTAGAACCCGACGGCAGCCAAACATTCTCTCCATCAAAGATCTTTGTGTTCGGATCAATCCTCTACTCCTCCTTTAATCGGTTAGTGCTTCATGATATGTGTTTTGTTCGATTGATGTTCATATAATGATGTGCTGTTATATTGGTATGAATAATATACATGTTTAGATCCGAATGGTTTGATGTTGTACTAGTATGATTTGGAATATGATCTAATTAATAACTTGGTGAGAATGTGGATGCATGATATCGATATCATACATAGATAAGGGATGATTCATTATATACTAATTTATTTCTGACATTTCACATGATTCTTAAATTGGCCATAGTTGAGATATGTGATAAAGTATGATTGTCGGCCACTTCTTGAACTTCTAATTTTATATGTGAGTGGTATATATATATATGAATGTGTGTGTCGCCATGTGCTCTCAATTGCATGTGAAATGCCATGATTAGTCCATGTGTTGTAATAGGTCCAATGGGATAGAGATGTGAAGATAGTTGTCGGCCATGGTTGTTTAATTCGATGATGATCATGTGTGTATTCAACTTAGTAGATGACACTCATATTATTCCTGCGAATTGAATGATCTTGTTGTTGACTAGTATGGTTAGAGGATCACGTGAACAAATCTGATCCATATGTTGAATATGGTTGAATACTATTGGACCAATTAATTATAATATTCATACTTTTATTTCGGTTAGAGTTATTTAATAATTGATAAAATTCATAAATTGGAAACCATTGAATGATCGTAACTGAATCGAATATTATGGAATAGATGTAACTAATATGCATGATATTCGGAAGTGTTAACTGATTGCATGAAATCTGGAATTTAAAACTAATCGCACAAGGCATCTTGGTAGCACAAGATGCCCACTCGCACAAGAAGATCAGTCGCATAAGCAGATCTGGTCGCACAAGAGGCTCTGATCGCACAAGGGGCCTCCAGTCGCACAAGGATACTTGTTGTTGTTATTTGGGCTGAATGAGTCCAATCGCACAAGGGGTTATGGATAGCACAAACTGTTTAGTTGTTAATTGTTATTTGGGCCGTATGTTACATGTTTTGGGCTGGTAATCAGATCGCACAAGATGGTTATCTGTTTTTAATTGTTGGGCCGGGTGTTTATGTTTGGGCCGGGCTCTATCGGGTCGCACAACACGCTGTGGATCGCACAAGGATGTGCTGATCGCACAACGTGTTGGGCCGAGACTTATGTGGGCTTCATCCGTATGTTAAACTGATAACATTTAAAACATTCTATGTGTGTACTATGTTGCCATGATCGATACGTGTTAGCAATATGTTAAACTATGTGTAATCATACGTGCTTTAATTGAACCTAAACCTGACATGTGTGATAACCATGTTAGGATGTGGTTGACCACTAGCATTTAGACGTGACCTTTCTGTGTAATCTGCCGAGCAAACCAAGGTGAGTTCACACTTCGTTACAAAGCATGGGATTCCCAGGGGTTGGGAATGGGTTAAGGAATAGGGATTCCTCGTCCTGTTGAGACGTAATCAGGAACATAGATTCCTCGTCCTGTTGAGACGTAATCAGGAACATAGATTCCTCGTCCTGTTGAGACGTAATCAGGAACATAGATTCCTCGTCCAGTATGAGACGGATTTAACTATACTAGACTAGAACTCTATCAACGAAGTCCCTCCTTTTATATCGACTTAATCGCCGAGGCCAATGGCGAACGGGTCATTAGTTAAATAGCGCTATTAGGTTTAACAAACCTCACACCGTGCCGCAGAGGACGGGCGTGGACTAATGGACTATGGCACGTCAGTGATGATAGACACAGACGTTAGGGCACTTAAACATGACGAACGTTAGTAGTCGATATGGTAACGAGTCTGGTGAATTAAACATGGGGTAGCCCCCACGGCCATAGAGCCGGGCTGGAATAGCCAACGTAAGAACGGGTAACTAATAAACGTTTTTCGAACTATGGGGTAACCCCCACGGCTGGACAGCTGGTAAAGAACAAACTGTGTTTTCGGAATAACTATAAACTGGACAACCAAACGTGAACTCACTCAACTTGTTGTTGACTCGTTACTACATGCTTTGCAGGTCTATAGGTTCTTAGCTGGAGCTTGCATAAGGAAGAGTCGTTGTGGGACATGGACAGCAGTGTGCCATGTTAAACCTTTGGACATTTAAACTTATGTTTTGGTTTTAAACATTATGCTTCCGCTCGTAACTTAAACTATGGTTGTTTTGGACACTAATTATGTTGGTTGGACTTTTACTTTTAATTACTTGCTTGTTCAATATGATTAGTGGTTTGATCCTGGTCAGTCACGCCTCCAAGCGGTGATACTCCGCGTGTGGATTTTGGGGGTGTGACAGATAAAGTTATAGTTTACGTGTCACGCCAACTCAAAGTTCATGAAAGGAACTACACGCCGCACGACTTAGAGCTGGGAGCTGTTGTTTTCGCACTTAAGATATGGCGACATTACCTGTAAGGTACCAAGTGCGCCATCTACACCGACCACAGGAGTCTCGAACACATCTTCAAACAGAAGGAACTGAATATGCGACAACGACGATGGGTCGAGCTACTAAATGACTACGAATGCTCGATCAGGTACCACCCGGGCAAAGCCAATGTTGTGGCTGATGCCCTCAGTCGGAAGGACACTGCGCCCAAGCGCGTACGAGCTTTACAACTTACTATACAGTCTAGTCTTCCTTCCCAAATACGAAATGCTCAGGTAGAAGCATTGAAACCAGAAAACATCAGGGCTGAAGCCCTACGCGGCTCAAGGCAACGGTTAGAACAAAAGGAAGACGGTGCTTACTACGTAACAGGACGCATTTGGGTCCCACTTTATGGCAACCCACGAGAGCTTGTGACGGATGAGGCACACAAGTCTCGCTACTCAGTACATCCTGGTTCGGATAAGATGTACCACGACCTCAGAACTACCCTACTGGTGGCCTAGCGTGAAGGCCTACATAGCAACTTACGTTAGCAAATGCTTGACATGTGCGAGAGTCAAGGAAGAATACCAGAAACCTTCAGGCCCACTTCAACAACCAGAGATACCACAATGGAAATGGGAGAAAATTTCCATGGATTTTGTTACTGGCCTGCCTAGATCTCAACGGGGTAACGATACTATTTGGGTGATCGTGGATCGACTCACAAAGTCTGCTCACTTCTTGGCTATCAAGGGGACGGATAAGTTCTCCACACTAGCAGAAATTTATCTTAAGGAAGTCGTTTCGAGGCACGGAGTGCCCACCTCTATTATCTCGGATCGAGATGAACGTTTTACTTCAGAACTGTGGCAAGCAACGCACAAGTCCTTTGGCTCACGTTTGGATATGAGCACAACTTATCAACCGCAAACGGATGGGCAGTCTGAACGCACCATCCAAACCCTCGAAGACATGCTTAGGGCATGTGTAATTGACTTTGGCAACGGCTGGGAAAAGCATCTGCCACTTGTGGAAATTTCGTACAACAATAGCTACCACACCAGCATTAAAGCTGCTCCGTTTGAGGCATTGTACGGGCGTAAATGCCGGTCACCTCTTTGTTGGGCAGAGGTGGGGGATAGTCAGATTACTGGTCCAGAACATGTGGTGGACACAACAGAGAAAATTGCTCAAATACGACAACGAATGGTGGCAGCTCGTGACCGTCAGAAAGTCTACGCCGATAAGGGCAGAAAACCACTAGAACTCCAGGTTGGGGAGCGTGTACTACTCAAGGTTTCACCCTGGAAGGGTGTGGTTCGTTTTGGTAAACGGGGTAAACTTAACCCACGATACGTTGGACCCTTCGAAGTCATTGAGAAGATAGGCAAGGTGGCCTACAGATTGAACTTACCAGCGGAACTCAGTGCAGTTCACGACGTTTTCCATGTGTCGAATCTGAAGAAATGTCTGTCAGATGAGACCCACGTAGTTCCTTTGAAGGAGCTCACGATCGACGAGCAGTTACGATTCGTCGAGGAACCTGTTGAAATCACGGACCGGGATGTTAAGGTCCTCAAGCGTACTAGAATACCCCTCGTTCGAGTTCGTTGGAACTCACGTCGCGGCCCAGAGTTCACCTGGGAACGCGAAGATCAGATGAAACAAAAGTATCCCCAGCTGTTCGCAACAGGTACAACCACTACTGAGGCTGAAGCTACGGAATTTCGGGACGAAATTCCAGATCAACGGGGGGAGGATGTGACACCCCAGGAAAACCATGCAACTTAACTAGCTTCCTCAGTGAGTACGTGCTAAATTTCGGGACGAAATTTCTTTCAACTTGGGGATAATGTGACAACTCGTATTTCCGAACTTATTTATGTGCTTAGTGTAACGTACGTGAACACTTTGTGATTATGTGAACTTGATAATTAATGGAATGATATCTGTTTATGTGTAATGTATGTAAGTATCGAGTGAACCAATCGCACAACACAAGCCCATTCGGGCCATACTTTGGGTTCGGCCCACAACTCCCATATATCGCATAACAATTAGGAGATAGAGTATACTCCTCATATTTTGCAATTCACCTTACACACAAAAACCCTAGCTCTCTTCCTTCTCTCTAGAACCCGACGGCAGCCAAACATTCTCTCCATCAAAGATCTTTGTGTTCGGATCAATCCTCTACTCCTCCTTTAATCGGTTAGTGCTTCATGATATGTGTTTTGTTCGATTGATGTTCATATAATGATGTGCTGTTATATTGGTATGAATAATATACATGTTTAGATCCGAATGGTTTGATGTTGTACTAGTATGATTTGGAATATGATCTAATTAATAACTTGGTGAGAATGTGGATGCATGATATCGATATCATACATAGATAAGGGATGATTCATTATATACTAATTTATTTCTGACATTTCACATGATTCTTAAATTGGCCATAGTTGAGATATGTGATAAAGTATGATTGTCGGCCACTTCTTGAACTTCTAATTTTATATGTGAGTGGTATATATATATGAATGTGTGTGTCGCCATGTGCTCTCAATTGCATGTGAAATGCCATGATTAGTCCATGTGTTGTAATAGGTCCAATGGGATAGAGAGGTGAAGATAGTTGTCGGCCATGGTTGTTTAATTCGATGATGATCATGTGTGTATTCAACTTAGTAGATGACACTCATATTATTCCTGCGAATTGAATGATCTTGTTGTTGACTAGTATGGTTAGAGGATCACGTGAACAAATCTGATCCATATGTTGAATATGGTTGAATACTATTGGACCAATTAATTATAATATTCATACTTTTATTTCGGTTAGAGTTATTTAATAATTGATAAAATTCATAAATTGGAAACCATTGAATGATCGTAACTGAATCGAATATTATGGAATAGATGTAACTAATATGCATGATATTCGGAAGTGTTAACTGATTGCATGAAATCTGGAATTTAAAACTAATCGCAGAAGGCATCTTGGTAGCACAAGATGCCCACTCGCACAAGAAGATCAGTCGCATAAGAAGATCTGGTCGCACAAGAGGCTCTGATCGCACAAGGGGCCTCCAGTCGCACAAGGATACTTGTTGTTGTTATTTGGGCTGAATGAGTCCAATCGCACAAGGGGTTATGGATAGCACAAACTGTTTAGTTGTTAATTGTTATTTGGGCCGTATGTTACATGTTTTGGGCTGGTAATCGGATCGCACAAGATGGTTATCTGTTTTTAATTGTTGGGCCGGGTGTTTATGTTTGGGCCGGGCTCTATCGGGTCGCACAACACACTGTGGATCGCACAAGGATGTGCTGATCGCACAACGTGTTGGGCCGAGACTTATGTGGGCTTCATCCGTATGTTAAACTGATAACATTTAAAACATTCTATGTGTGTACTATGTTGCCATGATCGATACGTGTTAGCAATATGTTAAACTATGTGTAATCATACGTGCTTTAATTGAACCTAAACCTGACATGTGTGATAACCATGTTAGGACGTGGTTGACCACTAGCATTTAGACGTGACCTTTCTGTGTAATCTGCCGAGCAAACCAAGGTGAGTTCACACTTCGTTACAAAGCATGGGATTCCCAGGGGTTGGGAATGGGTTAAGGAATAGGGATTCCTCGTCCTGTTGAGACGTAATCAGGAACATAGATTCCTCGTCCTGTTGAGACGTAATCAGGAACATAGATTCCTCGTCCAGTATGAGACGGATTTAACTATACTAGACTAGAACTCTATCAACGAAGTCCCTCCTTTTATATCGACTTAATCGCCGAGGCCAATGGCGAACGGGTCATTAGTTAAATAGCGCTATTAGGTTTAACAAACCTCACACCGTGCCGCAGAGGACGGGCGTGGACTAATGGACTATGGCACGTCAGTGATGATAGACACAGACGTTAGGGCACTTAAACATGACGAACGTTAGTAGTCGATATGGTAACGAGTCTGGTGAATTAAACATGGGGTAGCCCCCACGGCCATAGAGCCGGGCTGGAATAGCCAACGTAAGAACGGGTAACTAATAAACGTTTTTCGAACTATGGGGTAACCCCCACGGCTGGACAGCTGGTAAAGAACAAACTGTGTTTTCGGAATAACTATAATCTGGACAACCAAACGTGAACTCACTCAACTTGTTGTTGACTCGTTACTACATGCTTTGCAGGTCTATAGGTTCTTAGCTGGAGCTTGCATAAGGAAGAGTCGTTGTGGGACATGGACAGCTGTGTGCCATGTTAAACCTTTGGACATTTAAACTTATGTTTTGGTTTTAAACATTATGCTTCCGCTCGTAACTTAAACTATGGTTGATTTGGACACTAATTATGTTGGTTGGACTTTTACTTTTAATTACTTGCTTGTTCAATATGATTAGTGGTTTGATCCTGGTCAGTCACGCCTCCAAGCGGTGATACTCCGCGTGTGGATTTTGGGGGTGTGACAGGTATGGATAGAAGCAAGGTGGAATGAACGGTTTGAAGTGCATGAATATATTAAGTTGTGCGGCAGGAAGCAAAGGTAATTTCAGTGTCTCTTCCATTGATTTTGCCACCTTCTTTTTCATTTTCGAATTCCTAGCACCTTTCGCAATCTCGTCGATGAACCAAGGTGTTTCACCATAATAACTTTGTGAATCGACAAACGAGTTGTGCCTTGTAGGTTCGTTGTATGGCTCTTGTGTGCCAATATGGGGTGAATCACCATACGCGTCTGACGATGAAAAAAAAACTATGTCTTGAAGGCTCCGTAAACGAATCAACCTTTCTTTGTTGATGAGCTTTTAAACTTGGACGAACCCGTGTGTTTTTTTGCACGACTGGCTGTTTGAGCTTTGTCTTATTGAGTAGTACCAACTCCTTCATCTTTTGAACCAGGTTTTTCTTTACTTCTCTCGGCTGGGCCATTAAATGTTGTCTAAGAGGCGCTAGTTAGTCGTTTAAATCGAAAAACTCCTCCTAGCTCGGTTCCTGTAAGGAATCCAAATTTAACTTTTGCCAAAAGGGGTCTATCAACTCCAACGGAAGCATTTGACCTAAAAAAACCAACAAACAACATAAAATGTGAATAAGATTTTGCGTGATGAAATGCTCTAATTATAAAATGTGGTTCGTCGAAGAATGTATTACTATTCATTGTATACGGTAGCAACCGACACGCGCACGGTAACCCACAGCTTGTATGCAAACGGCATGTGCATGTACCGTTAGATGCCTTTATGATTTCTATAACCTTTAATTCATTGGATAACAAGTCTAGGTAGGCATGTGAAACCTTCTTTCGTAGGAGATCAAATATTGGTTTGTTATGTGGATCCATTGTTCGGCTCTGCTTGCTTCAATGCTGCTTTTTATTTCTATCACCTGGTTTCTTATGAGCTTATCAATAAGTGGTACCACTTTATCTAGTGTGTAATTGGAGTCGCCTAGGTAATGCTTCAAAAGGGCATGTTGACCCTCTACCTTGTTCGTTATACGTTGACCGAAGTTCAGATATTGGTCGCTCCAGAACGAAACAAACCGGTCTCTATATGGTTTTAACCAGTTGATTACAAATAATCCATAATTTCTGAATCAAAGTCAAGTGCAGTTAAGACAAGTCAAATAAGTACGATTAATAAACAAAAATAATATAAAACTTACCGTTGCTTTTTTTGCTTGGCAATTTTGATCGTATTCGCTCGTACCAGTAGTTGTAATCAAGATCGGTCGTTGAGTTAATTAGTTGACCCCACTTGTAAAGAAACCTTTCACAACTTTCTTTGGTTTTAAAGCTTGGCCTGCAATGTTTGGCAATGTTTTGCTGTATGTGCCACCTACACAATAAATGTCTAGCCTTGGGAAACACGGTTGCACATGCGTTCATTAGGGCGCGATCTCTATCCGTTACTATTACACGGGGTTCCATAACACTGTCTAATGAGTCTTTCAACCTCTGTAGAACCCACGTGAAGTTTTCCTGTTTCTCGTTGTTTATGAACGCATGAGCAATGCAAAACGACATCAACGTGGATGTAACACCGATAATCTGAACTAGCGGCATTTTGTACCGTTTCGTGTTATAGGTGAAGTCTATAAGCAACACATGCAGGAAGGTGCGCTACACCATGTTCGAGTCCGGCTGGATGAAGAAAACATCCTCGACCCGTTTGCCGTTTTCAGATGTTCTATGGTAAAAAAACAAACCAACCTTCTCCAACCGGTCGAAAAGTATCTGCATTGGTGTCTTGCCGATTTGTCCCATTCGACCCAATTTGGCCCGAGCGTTGTATATGGTGTTTCTTGTTGAGACATTATGGGGGTTCTGTTCTTTAATGGCAGCAAGAATGTCTCGTGGTTTTATGTTCTGATGCGTAAGTTGCTCCACCGTCCTCTCTTCCGCTAGAGTCAGCCTCATTAGGGACGGATGACCCTCTGGATACAAAAAAGGTTTGTCGTTATGTTTAGCTATGTTAACCCTTAGATCCCAAAAACGTAACCTCTTTCTGTATGTCCCGGTCAGTTGGAACTCGCAACCGGTTTTCCAGGTCCCGCTACGTCTGACCGTGGCTGTTGAGTTGTGCTCGCCTGCACAATCGCACGCAAGCCAAATTTTTAATGGCTGACCGCTTAGGGATTTCTCGTAGATGGTGCGTTTGGTGACGATGGCGTAGCCATTTTCACGTCCGACTTCTCTACACCACTCCACCAATTCATCCATGCTAGCGAATTTCTAACGAAAACACTTATATGTGTGAATTAATGATTAACTCTAATGAATAGGATGCTATGTATTATAGTTTTTGTATGATCTAAGATTTTAATAAAAACAACATCAAACGTAAAAACAGTAAAATATTTAACGTACAACAAATAAACGTATAATTAAATGTTATACCTGATTGTTTTGAAACTCACTAGGTTCTTGGTCAGCCTTTGGACCCTCGGACGGTCCACCACTTATGGGAGGAGAATGAAAACTACCGGTCGGCGGTCCACCACTAACAGAAGGGGATTCAAACTAACGGGGTGTTGCAATGGATAATAACCAACATAATTAGGATGAAAGGCATCCAAACTCCAAGTATCCTGACCTGCATCAGACGCAAGATTGAGATCGAACGGAGCATTCAGATCAAACACACCCGGATTGTTATCTTTATTGTTATCATAACTCCCCTGATTCGACTCGTTAGTCGAGTCAATACCTAAAAGGTCACGCCAAAAACGACATTGATAACGTAAATAATTTGAATACAGAGAGATATAAAAGAAACGAATAGAAGTTGAATGAAAATGAATGAAATTAGTGTCGTTTATATAGAGGTTTTTACGGAATATTACATCGTTTCAAATGATTAACACGTGAATCGAGTAATCTAACGTCGAATAAAATAACCCGCACGAATATTGAGGAATCTAACGTCTAATCACATAACTTGCACGAGAATCGAGGAATATAACATCAAATCATAGAATCTTACGTCTACTCGCACGTGAATCGAGGAATAATATGTCACGTAAATAGTAAAAAAACAATAAAATAAATGAAATTCAGTGTATACGGGTCGTATACATCTATACGACCCGTATAAAAGCATCGTATAATAGATATACGACCACACTAAAATCTTATTCTAACATGGTGTATACGGGCCGTATAAGGTTATACGCCATGTGAGATTATTAATATATATATATATATATATATATATTTTTTTTTTTTTTGAAAAGATAGAGCCCGATCCTTTAGCACGTTGGTTAAAAAACGTGTAATTATTAGATTTATTGTTTTACAAACTCGTTGTACTTTTTCATGATTAGTGCCGGCTTTATCGTTGTCATCATTGACGACCCCACTTTTCTATCTTTGGTTCTTTACATTTGAATTGCCAATTTTATAGTTCAATGCCTATTTTTCTATTTTTTTTTTTTTTTGGTAAAATGTCAATTCTCGTTATTTTTCATTATAGTTGTGTTAGTTTTCACGTCATTGGTAATCAATAGTGAGTTAATATTCACACGTCCCTCTTCTCTATCTTTTTCTATGCGTACATTGATGTATGTAGAGAAAGATAGAGTGTAAAAGGGTGTGAAACAAAATACAGAGATGTGAGAATAGTGAAAGGCTAATTAATACAACTTCTAATGAACATTCTTCATACAACACAAAAGCGGTCAAAAGAAGTACCATACTCTATTTTTACTCTTGGTTGGTCATAACTCATAACTCGATGTCACTCGACTTATAAGCTGTTAAAACACACTCTTTATACATAATTAAAGAAATGATAAAGCTTGAGCAAAAATGCATATTCTTGATGGTTAGAGAAATTAATTCATGCATGAAAAAAAAAAATAAAAAAAAAAAAACTATTGGAATATTAGAATCACTATTCTCACCATCACGACGGTAAAAATCAAGGTTTCCAAAGGTGGGTATCAATTTGTAGATTTACAGGATATTTGTATGAAGAACTTTGTGGAGTTGTGATATCTGTGAAGTTCAAGGAGTACGTGATTCAGTCTTCGCTATTAGTATTAGATCCATGTTCTTGAGTTCATCATCATAACCATTGTCTGGAGGCTGGAGCAGAGTTATTAAGATTATAAGGGAGTTCGAAACTTTTTTTATGAATATGAAGTCTGCTAAAGTTTAGGGTCGGCTCAAATCGAAAAATTGTTTGAAGATTTAAACAACTAAAAGATATGGCCACCACACTCCACAAATTGGAGAGTCCTATTGCCCTACTCCAGTCAGACTATATTTTCTTAACCGGGCCTACGTTGGTTTCAGAGTTTGGCTTGGGCGTTCCCCCGGAAAATCATACTGCCGGCTGCCACTTAACAGTCGTTGTGCCACCACAAGGGTAGAACTCTCAAGCGTAACACACAGTGGGACGAAAATCCGGGTGGGCTCAGGATTCGAACTGACAACCTCACACAAGGCCTAGCTCAAATCCTTCATTGTCTTAATCCACAAAAAGTGACACAAGTGGGGATTGAACTTGGGTCTCCATTGGAGAAACCAAGCCTCCTACCACTAGGCCACAACTAGGGATCAATGGCGGAGCTAGCCTATCAAGGGTATCCCAAAAAATACCGTGCAATAATACAATAATAAAAAACACGATAATAAATCAAGTAAAGTAAGTACCTAATAGATTGTCCTATTCGTGTTAACAAGAAAAACTAGAAAAGTATAAGTTGTACAATTAACTTCTCTAAACACTTAAACCCTAACAAACCTACAAACTACAATTCTACATAATCAATAACAACAAGTCAACAACACAATAAATCAAAGGACAAAAAACATTCACAAATCACCAAGGTCAAACGTAGGTCAATGGCGGTCAACAGCGATCAGACTTGCACTTTGCAGCTAGCATGGGCTATATCGACAACGCGCAACTCGTCTCTGTCCAACGGCCATCTGTTTCCAAAATCTAATTGCCGCCTTAATCTAAACTTGGGTATTTTATTGTTTTAGACTTTGGGGCTTGGGCTAAGTTGGGCCTCCTATCGATTAAACTATTCTTAGTTTGGACTAACTTTATCATTTGGGCTTATTAATTATACAAGTATGGGGTTATAAAATGTTTTGGCTTATAAAAAATTAGGATTTTAATAACTTCAAGTATCCTATTTTTTTCAGGGGTATCCTCGTATTTGTTCAGAGATATCCTTTGTATAAAACCGAAAAAAAAATTACACTACAAAGACAGGGTTGAGCCGTAGTCCATGCTACCCCTAATAACACTATGCCTTCGCCACTGCTGGGGATAAAGAGCAAGTTACTTGAAGATTTTAAAACGAGATGAAAAAACATGGACAGGTTAATTTATTCATCAGTGTGGTTGGTAGCCTAGTGGCTAATGTGAAGCCTCTAAGAGCATCATTTATGGGGAGTTCCCAGGTTCTATATGGATAGACAAATGTAACATATAGGTATGGGCGAAGCTTTTAGGGGGCGGCTGACAACCTGAACTTTTCATTCAGTAGTTGAGATTATGTAGTTTTCGTATAGAAATTTTTGGGTATATACGTTATCAACCCCCGGGTTTTATAGAAATCTTTAGGTCCGGTGATTTCTGCCCCCAGGGTTAGAAATCTCAAGGTTCGCCATTGCATATAGGGTGTAGTTTAGGAGTACGTTATAGGATAGATTGCGTTAAAATAAGTAAGTTAATTTGTTTAGTTAATTTTTCGTCATCTTGATTTCATATTCTAAGGTTGCCAGAAAGTGGCAAACTTCATAATCAAATGCTAATTTAGTGTTTTTTTTACCGTAAATGCCAACTCAATGGGGACGAAGAGGGGTCATGGCAATGATGGATAAGAGCCTTGAGTGCGTTATAGCCAGACCCGGGTTCGATCCCCACCTGTTGCATTTGGGGGTAAATGGCCCCAACCTTGGTTGAGGGGTCATGGCAATGATGGATAAGAGCCTTGAGTGCGTTATAGCCCGGGTTCGAGTCTTGAGCCGCACACGAGTTTTCTATTACAGTGCGGTTACTCCGGCTCTTGAGTGCGGAGGCTGCAACGGCAGTCAAGTGGCTGTCGGCTGGAAATTTTCTCGTGGAGCGCCTATGGTCAACCTCGGATGCCTCGCCCGAGGGGGACTAGGGACCCATGCAATGTGGGTGTGATCCTCTCGACTGTTGGAGTCAATCGCCGTTCAAAAAAAAAATGGGGACGAAGTTCTAACGTGGGTTGCATGGAAGTAAATTTTAAATTAGTTTTTCTGGGACGAAGTTCTAACGTGGGTTGCATGGAAGTAAATTTAAATTAGTTTTTGTGTCAAACATGAATTTTATAGTCGTAGTGTGTGGCATGCATGAAGCTTGCACACATGGGCATTATAAGTATGCTATGTCTAGTAAATGGCCAAAATATGCTTCAAAATGGGTAACAACAAGTACAGGCGCATCCATAGTTGTTAATAGCGACCATTATAGCACGATATATAGCCATGCGACGTAGTGTCGCTATATGGGTCATAGCGACAAATAGCGATGATAGCGATTTTTTTTATGTAAATAGCAATTAAATATAGCTATAAAATAGCTGGATTTATAGGTTTTTGTTAAATATACATGTAAAATAGCATATATACAAGGGTATTTTGATGTAATATACATATAAAAATTTTCAAAATTCTTTTTCTAGCGTAATCGCTATTTCTAAAATAGACGTCGCTATTTGTCGTTATTCGCTACGTAGCATATAGGTGCCTTGTCACTATTTGTCTTTAGTCGCTATCGACAACTATGGGCCCACCCCAAAGAGTAGTGGTGGGCCTCCTCGGGGTTAATTTTCGGCCAAGTGGAAACATGTGGACAATAGCCTACCAGAGTTATGTATGTCTGCTTGAATATTGAATATTACGCATATTAAACTCAAATTATGCATGGGTTATTCAAAACCCTAGTTACAAATGTTGGGTATGTTTGGCAAAAGTAGCTGGTAGCTGGTGGTTGGAAGCTGGTGACTAGAAGCTACCAGCTAATAGCTGTAGCTTTTTAGATATATTTGGTATTTGCAGAGTAGCTGGAGCTTTTAATAAAATATATAAAATAACCAAAATGGACATAACTAAAAATTTAAAAAGTTTGTGTATTAAAAAGTCCATTATCTTTAGAGATTAAAATAGTCATTTTTTCCCTAAAAGCTTGTAGCTCATTCTAAACGCTACTAGTAGGAGCGTTCAACCAAAAGTTTCAAGCTTCTAACCTAAAAGCTTCAAGCTCCTTCAACCAAACAAGACATTTTATTGAGTAGGAGCTTTTTTTCTTAAAAGCTTAAAGCTAGAAGCTCCTAAAAGCTCTGTGCCAAACATACCCGTTATACACATAATCATGCACATTATAAAAAAAATAAAGAATAAGGCGCGTCTCAATCTCCTACTCACGTAAGCATTATACGATAAGCACTATTGTATTTTACACTATATATATATATATATATGTGTGTGTGTGTGTAAGGGTTCCTGTAAAAAGGGCATATGACGGTGTTATAAATTGTTGTGTTTGATTATTTTTATTTTATAGCATATCCAAAGAAAATAAAGCACCATACCTAAAATTTAAAACAATATGTCTACATAGACTTCTTACACTTTTAGGAAAAATGTCAGTTTTACACTACCCTGTATATATAGGATCAAGATCAAGGGACCCCCCCCCCCCCCCTGAGTTGTGAAAACTTAGAGAACTCGGCCTTCACGTGCGAGTTTTGCTCCCATTTTTTTCACACCCATAGATAAAATGTTTAGAAGGACTATCGTAAAAAAAATATAATAAAAAAATTAAAAGTGGTGTTTTTCGGCACCTTACAGCAGCCGAAAAAAAGCTGATGTCATAATGACATCACTTTTTACGACATTTACAGCTGCCGTAAATGAAAAAGAAACTAGTTTTTTTTTTTTTGGGAAAAGTTGATTTTTTTAAGGATTTTTGGTAAAAAAATTTGAAAAAATCTTTCGTAAGACCGAGTTCTCTAAGTTCTCACAACTCGTATAAGTTTTCATTTTACCCTAACACTGTATATATATATATATATATATATATATATATATATATAGGGAAGAGTTCATGCGAGAACCACCCTTATTGCGAGAACCGCGAGAAACAATGTGAACACAACCTAAAATAGCTAAAAAAACCTAACCTCTCCCCAAGCTAAATGCTAAAAACTAAAACCCCCAAAAATCCTAAAAAAAACCTAACCCCCCCCCCCCCCCCCCCCAAAAAAAACCTAAACCCCCCACCCCCCCCCCCCCCCAAGCTAAAATGCTAAAAACTAAACCCCCAAAAAACCTAAAAAAATCTAAAAAAAATCTAAAAAAATCAAAAAAAAATCTAATTTTTTTTTTATATTTTTTATGCTCAAATCGCTACTTTTAGTGGCAAATTTTTTTTTTTTTTTTTTTTAAAAAAAAAATTTTATTTTTTTTTATTCGAAAAGTAGCAATTTTTATATAAAAAATATAAAAAAAAAAATTTGTGTGATTTTTAGGCATTTTTGGTTGTGTTCACATTGGTTCTCGCGGTTCTCGCAATAAGAGTTGGTTCTCGCATGATCTTCTCCCTATATATATATATATATATATAGGAGAAAGATCTGTTAGGAACCACCCTTTATTGCGATAACCGCGAGAACCAATGTGAACACAACCAAAAATACCTAAAAAAAAATCTAAAAAACACATAATTTTTTTAAAATATTTTTTATCAAAAAATCGCTACATTTCGTTATTAAAAAACTTTTTTAATTTTTTTTAAATTTGTTTTTTGGCTACTAACAGTAACGATTTTTTCATAAAAATATTTAAAAAAATTTGTGTCTTTTAGATTTTTTTAAGATTTTTTGAGGGTTTAGTTTTTAGTGTTTAATTTGGGTGGGTGGGGAGGGTTAGGTTTTATTTATTTATTTTTTTTTTTTGGGGGGGGGGGGGGGAGTTAGGTTTTTGGTGGTGTAGTGGGTTTATTTTGTTGTGTTCACATTGGTCTCGCGTTTCTCGTATTGACCCTATCCTATATATATATAGGATTAGGTTCAAGAGTGAACACTAGTGTAGCTTGCGAACTGAGTGAACTAATCCTTGCCATACACGTGTGTAGATCAATGGCAAAGATTTGATGTTGAAATACACTAGTGTATTTTACGATTTGATGATGAGATCCTGGCCATACACGTGTGTAGATCAATGGCTAGGAATTGTTCACTCAGTTCGCAAATACACTATTGTTCACTCTAGAACCCCACCCTATATATATATATCTATATATATATATATATATATATATATATATATATATATATGTGTGTGGTAGGGTTCCAGCGTGAACAACCTCCCAAGAGTGAACTGCGTGAACAGATCTGGACCCTTGATTTCCTTTTTAGTTGTTAAGGGTAGGATTGTAATTATATAAAAAATTAGATTTAAATCATTATTTTAATAATTGAATTAAGTTACATCTTTCCTAATTTAAATTCATTATCCATATTATGTTTTATTTATTAATAAAGTAATTATCAAAACAAAAAACAAATCACCAGATTTCAATTTTAATTTTTATTTCAGATTTCATCACCAGAATTCAAATTTTGATTTTTAAGATCCACGTAACCTTCATATTTCAACGGTATACACATGTGTACTTGGATATAAATAGAACAGTACACATGTGTACTCAGCATCGTACATATGTGTACAGGTGTACATCAACATTCAGTTCACGCAGTTCACTCTTGGGATTTGGTTCACGTTTGAACCTAATCCTATATATATATATATATATATATATATATAGGACTAGGTTCATTTGTGAACAATATCTTTATAGTGAACTGTCTGAACTAATAAGGACCTTTGATTTCCTTTTTAAATGTTAAGGGTAAGATTGTAATTATATAATAAATTAGTTTTAAATCTTTATTTTGATCGTTGAATTTCAGTTACACTTTTAATTTTGATAGTTTTCTTAAATTGCATAATTATATTCTCTATCGCTCTTAATTCAAAATAATTGATTTTTTTAATTGCATATTAATGCAAGAATGGATTATTTACAGAAAATTTGATTACATAATTTTTTTATTTTTGGATTAAATATTCAATTTTTTTTTACAATTGCTTATCCATGATTATTATTCATGTACTCATCATTAATCTTGTGTGATAATGTAAACTTGTTTCTGAACGTAGGTGTGATAATGTACATATGTGTACATACGTGCTAAGAATATGACTTGTTAATGTACATATATGTATATATGTGTTGAGACTGTTCTGTACACATATGTATAATGCCGAACAATCATCTCAGATACTTGTTATACATATATGTACCAGGTTGAACAACCATATCATTAACTTCTTTCTTAGAAGTATGTTATGAATGTACATATATGCACATTACAAATCGGACATGTACACCTAAAAAATATGACTTGATGGAACAATATTTGTTAATGTACATATATGTACATACGTTTTTAAATTGTGAATACATATAATACATATATGTACATTCACTTCTACAGTGTTTTTAATCATGTTCTAGATGGAACAATATATTATATAACGGTTATATTTTTTAGAATTAAAAAAAATAGTTAATTGGTGAGAGGAAAAAAATGAGAGAGAATGTAATTAATTATTTAGATTGAGAGAGAAGTAGTTAACAATTTACCTTTATACCCTTTTCATTTATTTTTTACATATAAATAATTACAAAATTGTCATTATTGAAATTGACAAGATCTAAACAATTAATGGCTTAGATTAGTTCACACAGTTCACTCTCAACCTAATGTTCACTCTAGAACCCTACCATATATATATATGTATATATATATATATATACATACATATAGGGTCAGGATTAGAGAAAAAGGTGGAAAGTGTGAGAACGGTGAGAACGCTTCTGGATCGTCCGATCAAAACAATTTATGGACTAGATTGGCGCGGTGGCGTTTTCGTAAATAACACGAATTCTATTAAGTGGACGCGCTTCATTAAGGGTAAAATGGTCTTTACACATCTATACCAAAACGCCAACTAATGAATAAAACGCCATTACGGACCAAAACACATCCCTATACAAACAAAAACATACCAAACATAAAAACACACCCCCTAGAACCTGAAACGCCATATTTTCTACTATATACCATTCATCTTACAAACACCAAAATCCCCAAAACATCAAACACACCTACTAAAAAAACGCCATATTTTAATATATAGTAATCATCTTAGAAAACGCCAAAACACCCAAACATCAAAAGATTCCCAAAAATCGACGTATTTTTTCAGATACGCTATTTTCTCAGTAAAACGCCAAAAATGGCAAATATCGATTCTTGTATATTCAATATTGTTCAATGCCAAGTTACGGAGAATGCATTCTTCACTGAGGTGCTGTGACTCAAATAACATTTTGCTGCATAAGATGGATAAATCTTAAACAAAAAAATGTTGGGGTCAGACTTATGTCATTTTTTGTGTTTTGTTATTGATGAATATTATAATGGCATGAAAAGACGAATGACACTAATGAGTTGTTTGAAGATACACATTCAAAGAAAAAACTTATGTCATTTTGTCTTTCCAAACGGCCACAAAAACCAGTGGCGGACTTACAATGTTAGTAGGGGTAGCACGGGCTACCCCTCAACCTCGTCTCCGTAGTGTAAAAATACCCCTTAACTCTGTTTCCATAGTGTATAAATACTCCGCAACTTCGTCTCCGTTATACAAAGGATACCCCTGATCTAAAAAAATAAAAAAATTGGATACCCCTAAATTTTTGGGCTAGTTCCGCCACTAACAAAAACACAAGCATGACAAAGCCAAACCTCCAGTGAACATGTTTCAAAGAAGAAAGAGACTGATGACAGTGAAGATTTGAAAGATGAATTGTTTCTATTTTTATTTTTTTTATTTTCTTTTTCTGTTGTTTGTTATGTATTTTTCAACTTAGAATAAAAATACATTATATTAATAAAACGCCAAACAGTCTTAATGCATGTGAAACGCCATAATGCAGTAAAACGCCAAAAACTCCCAAACTATAATAAAAATAATTTGCAGAAGTATTATTAAAAGCTAAAAATGGAAAAAACGCCAAAAAGTACTTAAAGCTATTAAAAAAAGCCAAGCTTGGGAGATGGAAAGTCTATGACCCTAAAAACTCATAAAAAGCTGAATAAAAACAGTAAAAATACACAGTAACTGAAAAGACGACTACTTTATTAATATCATTTATTATAAAATAAAATCCCGCCTAAACTACGCGCCAAAAACATACTATAAGAGAGACGTCTCTGCACAATCAACTGATCACAACAAAAAAAAAACGTCATATTTCCTAGAAACCATTCACTTTAAAAAGGCCAAAAAAATAAAAGTAAAAAAAACCACAGATGTGGAACATTATTTCTTCTATATTGAGTATTGTTCTGAATGAAGTTTAATTGAATGGATTCTTATCTGAGGTGGGTATCTCTATAAGGTTTTGCTGAATGAGATGGACAAATATTCAAGAAAAAGAGACTGATGACACTGATATGTCATTATGTCACTTTGTTTTTTATGGATATATTGATGGCATGAAGGGATCAATACATTAGAGCAGACGTTGGTCTTCAACATGTCAACAAACAAGTATATATCAAACAACAATAAAGGATGCCACAAAAAATAAGCATCTTCTAAAGATGGGCGGTATGTAGGAAAATAAGGATCTACATAAGGTATTCAAAAACAGTTCAAAACGCCAAAAAGGTTAAAGTAGAAGAGGCTGATGACAGTGAAGATTTGGATGAGAAATTAGATTATCATTTTTAATTTTTTTTTCATTTTCTATTATTTATTATCTAATTCTCTGTTGCTTATTATCTAATTTTATATTAATAAAAAAAATTGAGTATAAAACGCAAAAATCTACAAACACCAAAACGCCTGGATAGTGTGAAAACTGAGAGAACAGATGCAGCAGAGCACGATGTTCCTATATAAAACGCCAAAAACGTCAAACAAAGTATTACTGGAAAAATCAACACTAATTGACAGATGAAATTGAACGAAACAATAATTGCTAAACAATAAAATGAACAGACGGTAACATTATTGACAAACATTTATTATATTAAAAGCCATTACATGGAAAATTGAATATATTTATTTTTTCAAAACGCCATAATTGCCTGTCACATTATAGGCCTAAATCCTACTTGATATAATAAACATCAAGAAAATTACTGATGTTTTTTACATTGTAGGCCTGCATCCTGATCTAAAAAACAATAAAACGCCAAAACATACTTAAAACGCCAAAGTGTTTACTATGATCCTGATCTTAAAACAATAAAAACGCAGCGTATTTATTAAACGCCAAAAAATGGAAAGGTGATGAGACACGCGTTTAAAAAAAAGAAATATGAAAGGACAAAAAAGCCACTCCACCCTTCTCTATGTCGCGTGACATGTGTTGGTCCATGATGCGTTCTCACCGTTCTCACACTTTTGAGCGTTTTCTCCTGATCCCGTTTATATACATATATATATGGTGGGGTTCATGAGTGAACATAAATGTTTTTGTGAACTAATCATGACCACTGATTTGGTAGATCTTTGGAAGCTATATTAATGGTATTTCTGTAAATAATAATAGACTTATTTAAGTAAAATATGATTACCAAGGGTAAATCTGGTAGTTTCCCAATCATTTATTTAAAACCCAATAAACTGCCATCTCCCATCTAAATTTAATTCCGATATATATGCATTATTTTTACCGACTTCAAAGTAATCAAATAATATTCTCACTCATGCTAATATAAATTAGGGTTTAGTTATTAATTGGAGGTTAGCAATCAGAGTTTATACGTTTCTCTTTAGTAGATTCTACATTATACATATGTGTATCATACCATTATACGTTGGTGGATTGCTAACAAAATCAATGTGTTTATGGTAGGTGTATAAAAACTCATACGTATACATTTATGCATTGCTAAAAAAGACGTGTTTTGCAAAATACATTAGTGTAATAATTATTTAATCAAAATACAAACAACTTTTTAAACTTTTTAACCAATCTCTTTAATTGAGTTGTAGCATGTGTACATATGTGTATCATGCAACAATACATCCATTATCAACTACTACAAAGACAAGTTCATAACGTCAGCATTCAATAGTTGAGGCCCTTTATTGGGCAAAAAGGGCGACAACTTCAATAGTGCCAGGCAGCTGCCTGACACTCCCCTATTGGCCCAACAAATTTACGATTTTATCCCCCTTTTAAATTACGATTTTGCCATCAGTTAAAAATTATGTTTTCGCCCCCGCTTAAATATAAATTTACGTTAATGCTCCCAGCTAAATATTTCAATTTTGCTCCCGGTAAAAAATTACGAATTTGACCCGTTTCAGTTTACAGTCTTGCCATTAGTTTTTCCCCCTTAAATATACGATTTTGCCATCAGTTCAAAGTTATGTTTTTGCCCACGCTTAAAAATAAATTTACGTTTTTACTCTCGGCTAAAAATTCTAATTTTCCCATCAGCTAAAAATTACGAGTTTGCCCCGTATAAATTGATACTTTCGCCATTAGTTTTTTTTCCCTCACAGCCAGGTTACGATTTTGCCCTCAACTTAAATTTACATTTTTCCCATCGTTTTTGTTTGTTTTCCTGGTTAAATTACGATTTAGCACCCAGTGTAAAATTACTGTCATGCCGGCTGCTTCCTGACACTTCCCCATTGGTCCATTTAGTTTACGATTTAACCCCGAATTAAAATTATGATTTCGCCTGCAGTTAAAAATTACGTTTTTCCCATCGTTTTAGATTTTTTTTTTTGCAAAACTATAAAGGTTTTTTTTTATTGGTTTACTCGATTTAATTTTTTTTCGTGTCAAGGAGTTGCCTAACACTGGCTCATTAGTCTAGAAAAAATACAGTTTTGCCCAGAGCCCAAAATTACGGTCTTATCATCGTTTTTGTTTTTTTTTTCCTAGCAAAATTATATTAGTCTTTTTTTAATTGGTTGAGAATTATTCGGCCATCGCCCCGCAACGCGGGCGGGGCATCTACTAGTTTAATACATTTGTGTACTGCGTGAATAAGAAAAAAATATTATATGAATGTGTAGAATACTCCAGAAAACCATAATCACAATGAATAAACTATTGCAAAGATATAAGAAGCTGGCGAATATTGTTTTGTTCGAATATTGAATTTTTTAATCTTGATAATATTGGATCAATAAATTAAAAAGCACATGAAACTAGGAAACGGTTACCTAACATGGTAACTGATTTTGATTAATCAATTTTAAAATTTGTTTACAATTAAAAAAATTAAGTTAAATGACAATCCTTCCCTTATATTTAGTGAAGAAGATCTATGGCCAGGATTTGTTCGTTTTGTTCACAAATAGGGAAGTGTTCACAAATGAACCTAACATAGATATATATAGGGACAAGATTTAGAGAAAACGAGGGAAAGTGTGAGAACGGTGAAAACGCTTATGGATCGTTAGATCAAAACAATCCATGGACTAGATTGCGCGGTGGCGTTTTCGTAAATAACATCAATTTTATTATGTGGGACGCGCTTCATTAAGGGTAAAAGGGTCTTTTACCGCTCAAATTCAAAACGCCAACAAATGATAACACACGATTCAAAAAAATAAAACGCCATTAAAAACAAAACGCCAAAAACTAGTAATAAAACACGTTGGATATTACAGGAAGAGGAAACAACACAGTAATTGAATTTCAGTTATTAACATTTATTAGAAGAAATTCCCTCCTAAATTACACGCCAAAAACATCGTTATATAAATGACGTAAAACGTCGCTTCCATAATCACTTCAATCTATCATTTCTGCAAAAACATCTTTAACCAAAAACGCCAATTTAACCAAAACGCCAAAAATGGCAACAATCGTTTGGTGGAGATACACTCTGGCAATCAGGCGATTCGTCTTGCATTTTGACAACAGAATGAGGGTGTATGTTAGGATGATCAAGGCAATTCTGAAGATGGGAGAAGAGGTACAGAGGGGTATCCTATCTGTCACACCCCCAAAATACCCCATGCGGAAACCCCGCTAGGCGTGTGACGTACAGGATCCAACCACCAATCACATTGAACTAACATCAAGTTATTAAACCAAGTTTCCATTCATAATGAGAAAACATTCATAAACATAATCCAAGTTTAACATGTTCAGCGGAAGCATAAGATAAATCATCATTCAATGTTTTAAAACCAAATAGATGTAAACCAAATGTATTGTTATGTGTTCTCAAAAGACTCGACCCATGACCACTCCAGCAATCCCAGACAGCAAGTTCTTCGTCCATAGCATCTAATGACCTGCGAGCATGCAACAAGTGTATCAGACAACGCTGGTGAGTTCATAGTTTTTACGAAAACATTATTGGCCAAGTGTTTAGTTCTGTTCATTGATAAAAATGTTGATAATAACTCGAGTACCGTACAAGATGGCTTCCAGATTGTTTTGCCTGTCCCCAATGCCCCCTATCTAAGCATTGGTCATGATTAAGGTCATTAGTTCACGCCCATCCTCTCAGGTACGGTGTGAGGTTTCCAAGCCTAATAGCGCTATCAACTAATACCCTATTACCTCTCAGGTAACTATTCGGTAGAAGATGAGACTTAAGGTGATAGGAAATGAGTGTATTATCTAACATCCCAGTTTTTACCCAAAAGACTTATTCCTCTCAGGAATTCCCATTGATTGTCCCACCCACCAGGACGCATGCTCAAGAGAAATGAACTCACCTTAGTTTTGCTCGGTATGTTAAGTTACCCATCCAAGTTGGTCAACCCAAACCCTACCGTGGTTACCAATAAAAATCAGTTCCACAATTAATCAAGCCACGTATTTTCACAGATTGCATTCATCACAAGGATCATCGTACACACGTAGCAAATACCTAATTCTCATACAAGTCCATATCCCATGCGAATGTCACGTAATCAACACATAACAGGAGAGTGTTCTACTTACACAAGTCAAGTCAGATTTCTCATTCTTAATCAGCATGGTTATCATGCAACAACAGTATTTTATAAACACAGGTATCCATCATCACATACATTTCAAACTGTTATTGTTACTGTTCATTTGCACGGCGAAGAGTCCTCACGGCGAAGAACCATTCTTCGTCGAAAATGATTATGGCGAAGTATTATTCTTCGTCAGGAGTGAGTATGACGAAGGACTATCCTTCGTCGAGTTCACGTTTGACGAAGAACCTTAGAGGTTCGTCGGAAATCGTTCAACGAAGAACTATATTCTTCGCCGAGCTTAGTTCTTCGTCAGAAGTCTTTCGTCGCTGTCTAACAGCAGACGGTTATTATTTTCTTTTTAACTACCCTTTCCATAATTTACGTAAACACCATCCCTATTCCAAAACAGATTGACATTATGATTTAAATCAGTTACTACCCGTGTTCTTATGAACCCTAATAGCCGTTCATCATCAACGCTAACACCGCTACATCGAAATACATATGTTTAATCCCATAATAACCATTCTTTCAATCATTAACCCTAACCATCAAATGACTACACACAATCAGATTATTAATTCATCATGATAAAAGTTCATCAAACCGAATTATCAAACCGCATCGTAAGTATGAACGTATACAAATCATCGTAACCTCATCATGCAAGTTATAGATTCACAATCCTATCAATGAAATCCTAATTCATCACGTGTAATCATAGCAATCATCACATTCCGATTACGACAAACTAACATGGATAAAACACTAACCAAGACTCCGAATATGTTGGTTCGATCGAGACACTGATGCTTCAAGTGATCTGCGACAGCCGTCGGGTTTGCAAGGGAGGAGGGGAGTGTTTAGGGTTTGATGTTTGTTTTAAGTCCTAACAGTTTACGAAATGTTATGCAATTAAATATCTGTTGATGCACTACATCTGTCGACTTCGTCTTGTATCGAGTCTTAGTCTAGTTAGAATAGATCAGGGCACGTAGAACGAGAGAATGAGAGAGAGTTAGCAAGATTTCGCTTGAAGGAATGTGTATGTAAAGGATTTCGCTTGAAGCAGCTCAAGCGAAATCAACATGTTAAGATTTCGCTTGAGTTATGCTGAAGCGAAATCCCAATCTCTATATATAGGAGGTCAAGGTCAAGCGAAATCAGAAGTAACATTTTGAGTGATTCCATACCGAAGTGCTGCCGGTGTGAGAACTGATTGTATTTGTGTTCAAATATCAATATAATCAGTGTTAAAGTGAAAATTCAGCTGTTTTATAGTCAAATACTTGTTTTCCGCACCTGTATTTGATAGAATTCCTCTGAACCGACTCGTTAGGTAGACAACATGATCCTTACAATTGGTATCAGAGCAGGTTGAGGAGTTCTGCAGGATTTCAGCTGAAATTGACATCGTTCTCTTACTTCTACATCTACTTTTCTCAGTTCAGGAAGTTTTTACGGTCAAAATCTGTTCAAATTCTCACGGATTGTTTAAAAGTACAAGATAACAAATCCTGAAAAGTTTCACTGCAAAATTCGACGAAAAACTATCAGAAACAAACCTCCGAATGGATTTCGCTTGAACATATCAGTTTTCTTTGAAGGATTTCGCTTGAAATTCCAAGCGACACCTAGATTTCGCTTCAAATAGCATTCTATTTCGCTTCAGGGTTGTTGTTTCAACGATTCCGCTTCAGAAATTGTTACTTGACAATTTCGCTTGAACAATTTCGCTTCAGAGATTATCTAGATTCGCTTCAAAGGTTTTCGCTTCAAAGCTTAGGTTGTTGATTTCGCTTGAGAGTAAAACTGTGATTGACTTGGTGATTTCGCTTGAACTCACTGTTGTATGCAATTTTTGAATTCCGAAAAATGGACGAAGATTTTTACAACGCATTCGCTACTCCGGTTACCCCAATCAGCATTGCACAAAACACGATGTTGGAAAACGAAACGGGCACGATGCAAAAGCCGCCTAAACTAATGAACATTGAGGAATACAAGGGTTGGGAAGGTCGTTTCGAGAATTGGGTGCAAGCAAACTATCTTGATGCATGGGAATGTGTTGAGACAAAATATGTTCGACCGATGAATGATGATGAAGAAGTGGTTCCGATTAAAGATCTGACTGATAATGCTAGAAAGAAGTACAAAGATGAGAAAATGATGCTGAGTTTATTGCAACAAGCTGTGAAAGAAGATATTTTGGTTCTATTGCAACATAATGGAACTTCATATTCAATTTGGAAAGCTTTAAGGTCTAAGTTTCGTGGTAGTGAAGAAATGATCAAAAGCAAGAAATCACTTCTAAAGAAAGAATTTGATCTATTTCGCATATTAAAGAATGAAAGTACTAGAGAGATGATCGAAAGATACTGCAATTTGCTTGCTAACATGAAGAGATTGAGTATTGAGAAAACCAATGAAGAGTTGATCGAAAAACTTGCTGATGCTTTGCCATATGAGACTTGGGGAACATATCTTATGATGCTCAAAAACAAGAAAGGTTTTAGCAACTTGACACTTAGCAAGTTTATTGAAAAGTTGGAAGCTCAAGAGATGGAACAACGAAATATTATTCGAATGAAAGATTTCGATGGTGAACAGGATATTGGATTGTATTACAAAGCAGGGGTGAATGAGAAGTCTACAAATTTATCTCCAAAAATAGAAACTGCTTACAATGCCAAGAATTCTTCTGGAAGTTCATCATCAGGATCAAACAGCAAAACAAGTTTCACATCATTTCCGTCTTTCGATCCAAACATTTCAGCAACAAAGAATGGCAAAAAGATTCAGTGCAACATTGTACTGAATTTGGAGAATGATGAAGACTATTCTGTAGAAATTGCTAAAAGCCATATGTCTTTATTGGGAACTGTTCTTGAATCTTATGGTAGTTTTGTTGCAGGTCGTATCGGGAATCCAATGCTGACAAAGGAAGATTATGACCAGATAGATGCTGAAGAAATGGAGTTGATGGACATAAAATGGTGCTTAGCTAGTGTGTTGAGGAGAGCTGAGAAATTCAAACAAATCACTGGAAGAGATGATCTTCGTGAGGCTGGTAATTCTACTTTAGGTTTTGATAAATCTAAAGTCACTTGTTTTCGTTGCAGGGAGAAAGGACACTTCAAGAGGGAGTGCAAAAATCGCGAAGCAAGTGGAGCTCAAAATCCGTTCAACAACAACAATGATTACTATAGAAAGGCCATTTACCATCAAGTTGCTCAACAACCACCTCAACAACAACAACATCAGGCACAAACTGCACATGGAAGATATGTGATTGAAGATTCTGGAAAGAGAGCTTGTGCGGTTAATCAAGATTCTTTAAAGAGAGTTAATGGTAGTGCATTGATAATAGATCAAGATGATGAAAAACTACCCGAGGGTTTTAGCTGGGAGAATTTCAATTGGGATAACTATATTCCTGATCAAAACAAAGCTTATACAGCTTTTGTTGCCAAAATTGAAGAAGATAGTGATGATGATCGTGAGTATTGGGCGAGAAAATTCAAAGCTGATATGAAACTGCTTGCTGAAAGTGACAGTGAAGATGAAAAGGTTAAAAAGAAGAAGAAAAAGATCAAGACTCCAGTGAATAGTGATGACGAAGAAATTCCAGTAATCAAAAGGAAAGTAAAAGTTGAAGTTGCAAAGTTCAAAGTTGAAGATGAAGTTGATGCAAAGAAGATTCCAGTGAAGTGTGAAAACTGTGAAGCTGTGAAGAAGCAGAACAGTACACTGATCTATAACTTGAATAGTTTGAAGGAATCTTATGATGTACTGAACAAAGCATTGAACCAATACAATTTAACTAGTGAAGAACAAGCAACAGCGATGAAAACACTTCAAGGAGCTTTTATGACGAAGCAAAAAGTGGTGAACAATTACATTGAGAAGTGTGCTGCTCTTGAACAGAAACTGGAACTGCAAAGAATCGAAACTGAAAGAGTTAATCGTTTGTTGAAAAGTTATTCATGTACTTCTTATGTCATTGACAGGATCTATCCAACTGTTGAAGGCATGAAGGCATTTGAAGAAGATGAAGTAACTGAAGAAAAGAAGGATGATGGAAAAGAGACTGAAGAAAAGACTCCAGAAAAGAAGAACAAGAAGAAGAATGATACAAAGAAAAAGACTGACAAGAAGGATTCTGGTAAGAAACAAGAAGTCAGTTATAACAAATGTCCACCCCCGTTAGAAAATGGATATTTGCCCAGGAATCCAAATCAGGAAAGAGTTGAAAAAGCAACAAATTTACAATGGGAGTCGGAGTCCTCGGTCAATTTGCCAGAAAATATTGATGTCGTGTTTACATCATCTGACACTGATCATGAGTCCGAGTTAATTAAGAAAGTCGTCGATCAGGTGTTGGATAAAGATGAAACTGAGGAGTCAAAGTCAGAGTCAGAGTCAAAGTCTGGTTCTGAAAGTTCGAGTTCGACGGTCAACAGTCAAAATTCTTCAGTTAAAAGGGTTTACAACAAAGAATTCCTGTTATCAAAATCTAATTTGAGTGACGAAACATTCAAAGTTGCATATACATTGAATGATTCCGACAAATTATATTCTGATGAGGAATTTCCACTAAGAGGTGTCAAAACTGAGATGATCAAAAAGGTTTTCAAACTAACAGAAATCAATATTTCTGAATTAAAAGATGTAAATCTTATTGATAAACCTAAAAAATACACCTCAAGAGTACAACAAAGATTAAACAAGAAAAAAGGTTACAGTTCTGGTTCTGGTTTTTATAAGAAATCAAACCCTAACCGTAATTTCAAAAGGAAAGGTCTTGGTTTTACTCCAACAGAAAAACAGAAAAATGAAACATATGTTCGTGATTTTAAAGCAAAGATGACATTTGTTTCAGGTACATCAAGAGATGAGGAAGAAAAGGAAAGGTTTTGGAGGCAGTCGAATAGTAAATTTCTTGCAAAGAAGCAAGAAGAGATGAAAGAAACGAGAACTTGTTTCCAATGCAATATTGTTGGACACATTGCCAGAGATTGTTCTAAGGCAATATCATCGAAACAGGGAGTTTTTCGTAAACAAAAAGAGAAAGTGGTTAAGTTTGAACCGCCAATTGATCGAACCAAATTATTCAAAAATTCTACTTTTGAAATTGGTGAAAGTTCAAACAGATTTTACAAGAAGAAAGCAAATCTTGACACTCAGAAATGGGTTGTTAAGAAATTGGTTGATAGTTCTGGCGATGAATCTGATTCCATGAAATCAGAGGAGCCACAGGTTGAGTTAAAATTGAAAACTTCAGTTCCTCCAATGGATGATGTTCATTTTCCATCATTGAAGGATGAAAATTTTAAGAAGAAAATTGGTAAAGTTGAAATATCAAACCAATTTTATGATGATAACAAGGTTTTTGATGTTGAAAAAGCCTTTAACCCCACTGTGAAACACATTTTTGGTAAAATGATTGATCGAAAAGTCAAAGGGGTTAAAGAATTTTATGAGAAGAAGATGCAGAAGGAGCAAATTGAACCATCCCTAGTTCGTGACTGGGATGGTTCATACTACGAACAGTAAGTCTGTGGACTTGCCGGAGATCCCAAGTTTATATCGTGGATCAGGAATCGGCATCTTTCTAATGTTTGAAGTTTTTGGTTTAAAGATTTTGAGAGTGTTTGGATGTTTACAGGTTGTATGACTATGCCGGAGCTTCCAGGTTGGTAAGTGCGAAGCAGGAATCGGCATTCTGATTGGTAAATTGGTAATGTAGACGTAACATTCCTACAAGTGGTAATGTTTGTGGTAATTTTTACAACTGGTATAGATGGTGCGTACATGCAAGTGGTAAATCAGGGACATTAATTTGTACTTGATTTGCTACAAGTGGTTAAAAGTAGACAATGTGATGAACCACACCCCAAACCTACAAATGTTTATATCATCAAAACTTATTTTCCGGAAAAATCATTTTGGTTAAAACAAACTTAAGTGTTTTGAAATCATAATGAGAAAATAGTTTTGTGATAGGGGGAGTTCTGATTGTTTATGCCGAGTAAATGGCGATTTGATGCGATTCGATATCAGTTGTCAAGTTTCTGTACAGTTTGTTTTCAAATTTCCTAAAATGTGTTTGCATTTTAGGGGGAGTAGAAAATTTCAGAAAATCCAAAAAACATTAGAAAATTTGAAAAAGTCAAAAACATTTGAAAAATTAAAAATGAGTTTTGTTGAAAAAAGAGGAAATGATAGTACATCAGTGGACTATCACAACATGCTAAAGAAATGGAAAGATAAAATGTGATAAACGGTCTCACTAAAGATGTGACGGTAGGCTCAGCTAGACTAGAAGATTTGCGATAACGATACAAAACTAAAGCAAAAAGCCTAGTTCTAGTGGGAAACACGGTTGAAAGTGTAGTACTTGGTTTTGTCCTTCTTGATTGTGTGCCTACTCAGTAATCGCTGAATGCCAAAAGCATAAAAACTGGTTAAGTTTGTGAACTTTCACAACTTTGCTAAAAAGTCACTGTGATTGTGCATTTTATTTTGCAAAGATTTAAACTTGTTTTATTTCTTTATTTTGTTTAAGCATCGGACATCCTCTGCGTATACGTAAGTATCGACCTGGATGTTGTTACCTAAACGTTCTGCTTTATTTTCTTTGGTGTTTCGTTTAAGCTTTGGATCACCTCTGCGTATACGGGAGTATCGACCTGGTGGTTAAAGCCTAAACAACTTCAACTTGTTTTATTTTTCTTATTTTGTTTAAACATTGGACTTTCTCTGCGTATACGGAAGTATCGACCTGATTGTTAATGTTTAAACATTCTGCTTTATTTTCGCACAATTCACAGTCGATAAAAGTTTAAAGGCATTACCTGAGTTAGTGTATTGCATGATGAGGGGATATGCTGAGATCGTGGGGTCCATAAGAACTTAGTGCTATCTTAATATACCTTAAAGTATCGCTAAGCAGATTGAAAGTTTTTAGATTGAGTTTAAGTGGACAACAATATCGTCAATCAACGTGAATCGTTTAGAGCTTAAAATGTTTAAAGCTTAACGGTGCTAGTGATTGGTCACAAAAACTGATATGATCCTCTTACGCAAACTCACAAAAATATTGTCTGTAAATATTTCTTTACTGCATTTCATTCTATTAAAAATTCCAAAAAGATTTTTAGTGTGTTTTAGCAAAAATTTTGAAAAATACAAAAAGATTTTCGACAACTGATGTTGGAGAGCTGATTTTCAAAGTTCCGAGTGCTAAACATGATGAGTATGATTTGAAGGGAAGTTTGTGTTTAAAACTGATTATTTTTGTCAAAACTTCAAGTGATTCATCAGATTGAAAAATCATTTTGATTAGGTTTTTAGAGAAGAGTTTGAATTAGTGAAAGTTTATATGTTTGAAATGTGTAAATTGTAAAATTTATTGTGAGGTAGAGTTTATGCAGGTTTAAAGTTTGAGAAGTGATGATTCTGAAAAGTCAAAATTGTGAAAGTCAGACAACGATCCTGAAGCAGATGACGCTGAAGAACTAAAGGAATACCAGCACATTGCAAGGGGAAGTCTGTTGATGCTGATTGAAAGAGTAAAGCCCAGAGACTGATCAAGACTGAAGATGTGAAGATACAGCATTGTTGTGACTCGATAGTCGACTCGTTAACATCTGAGGGGGAGTCTGTTGATGCACTACATCTGTCGACTTCGTCTTGTATCGAGTCTTAGTCTAGTTAGAATAGATTAGGGCACGTAGAACGAGAGAATGAGAGAGAGTTAGCAAGATTTCGCTTGAAGGAATGTGTATGTAAAGGATTTCGCTTGAAGCAGCTCAAGCGAAATCAACATGTTAAGATTTCGCTTGAGTTATGCTGAAGCGAAATCCCAATCTCTATATATAGGAGGTCAAGGTCAAGCGAAATCAGAAGTAACATTTTGAGTGATTCCATACCGAAGTGCTGCCGGTGTGAGAACTGATTGTATTTGTGTTCAAATATCAATATAATCAGTGTTAAAGTGAAAATTCAGCTGTTTTATAGTCAAATACTTGTTTTCCGCACCTGTATTTGATAGAATTCCTCTGAACCGACTCGTTAGGTAGACAACACGATCCTTACAATATCAGTCGTGCTCAATCTGGCCCACGAAGGAACCTGGGCCGAGAGCCCCTTTTGGCGAAGGTCTTCTTGGCAAAGAATGATTCTTCGCCACATTGTGAGTGTGACGAAGGTCCTTCTCCGTCGAAGATCGGTTGTGACGAAGACCTATTCTTCGTCGAGGGGTGGTTGTGACGAAGACCTATTCTTCATCGGGTGTGTTACTCAGTCATAGTTAAACATAAATATGTTATGATTAAACACTACCCAATGCTTAAGTTTTCATTTAACACCCAAACGTAACGATACTTTAATCATTCAAATATCATGCACAAGATACAACGTAAAATGAATTGTGAAACAAGTGATGCATAGAGGAAAGACCTTGAAATTTCGGGTTGTCACATTATCCCCAACTTGAAAGAAATTTCATCCCGATATTTGATAAGTAACCCAAAGCCGCAAGGTGTTAAATCAGGATGACTGTGGATTTTCCTCGGGTACCACATCATCCCCAACTTGAAAGGGAATTTCATCCTGAAATTCACCGGTTGCATCAGATTTAGATAGGCCAGCTGGGAATAATTGAGGATACTTGAGCTTCATCTAATCCTCGCATTCCCACGTGAACTCCGGTCTACGTCTTGCGTTCCAAATGACTCTCATAATTGGAATGCGACTGTGCTTACGAACCTTAATTTCCCGATCCATAATTTCGATGGGTTCTTCAACAAACTGCAATTTGTCATCGATTTTCAGTTCTTGAAGTGGTACCACAAGTGTTTCATCGGATAAACACTTCTTTAATTGCGAAACATGGAAGACATCATGAACGTTACCCAACTCAGCAGGTAACTCAAGCTTGTAGGCTACTTTACCGATTCGCTCTAGGATTTTGAATGGCCCAACATATCGTGGATTAAGCTTGTCGCGCTTCCCAAAGCGCACCACACCCTTCCAGGGTGAGACTTTCAACATAACGAGAACGCCTATAGCGAACTCCAAGGGTTTCCTACGCTTGTCAGCGTAGCTTTTCTGACAGTCACGCACTGCCGCCATACGATTTCTAATCTGGACAATCTTTTCTGAAGTTTCAAGTACAAGTTCCGGACCTGTGATCTGGCTGTCACCCACCTCAGCCCAACAAAGAGGAGAGCGGCATTTCCGTCCGTACAATGCTTCGAACGGAGCTGCCTGAATGCAGGAATGATAACAGTTGTTATAAGAAAACTCTATCAAAGGCAAGTGTTTCTCCCAACCCTTACCAAAATCGATCACACATGCTCGCAGCATGTCTTCGTCTGAATGGTTCGTTCACTTTGACCATCAGTCTGTGGGTGATAAGCAGTACTCATGTCGAGACGTGAACCGAATGATTTATGCATCGACTGCCATAAATCGGATACGAAACACGGGTCGCGGTCAGAGATAATAGAGGTTAGAACCCCGTGCCTAGAAACCACCTCCATTAGATAAACAGCGGCAAGTTGTGAGAACTTATCGGTTTCCTTGATTGCTAAAAAGTGTGCCGACTTCGTGAGACGGTCGACGATCACCCACATGGTATCGTTTCCGTTTTGAGTTCTTGGCAGACCAGTGACGAAATCCATAGCAATTTGCTCCCCTTTCCACAAAGGTATTTTCTGGTTGCTGAAGCAGGCCTGAGGGTTTCTGATACTCTACCTTGACTTTCACACAAGTCAAACATTTACTCACGTACGTCGCGATATGATGTCGCACCCCAAAAATACCACATGCGGAAATCCCGCAGGTGTGTGACGTACCAGGATCTAACCACCAATCACATTGAACCAAGATCAAGTTATAAAACAATTTTCCATTTAACATGATAAAACATCCATAACATAATCCACATTTGGTATGTTCAGCGGAAGCAAATAGTTAATCACTGTTTAATCGTTTCAAAAATCAAAGTACGTGGAATCATTAAACTAGTCTTTCAAATCCAAGAAATACGACCCATGACCACTCCAGCCATCCAGATAGCAAGTTCCTTATCCAAAGTGCCTAACGACCTGCGAGCATGCAACAAGTGTATCAGACAACGCTGGTGAGTTCATAGTTTTACGAAAACGTTGGTTACCAGATGTTTAGTTTAGTTCATTGACAATAATGTTGATAATAACTCGATACCGTATGAGATGGCTCCAGATGATTTTTACCCTTTGCCCAATGCTCCTATCAAAGCATTGGGCATGACTGGGTCATTAGTTCACACCTGTCCTCTCAGGTATGTGGTGAGGGTGCCAAACCTAGATAGCGCTACCAACTAATACCCCGTTACCTCTCAGGTAACAAACAAGATGGAACTTAATGGTGATAGGGTGAGTGTATTATCCAACATTCCAGATTTTATCCAAATGAATTGACTTATTCCTCTCAGGAATACCCAATGATGTACCCAAAGACCCATTCCTCTCAGGAATACCCGATTTGACTGTCCCTCCCACCGGGACGCATGCTTAAGAGAAGTAAACTCACCTTGGATTACTCGGTAATGAAATTACTCGTTCACAGTTGATCAACTACGTCCTAACATGGTTATCAATCTTAATCAGTTTCGTTCACTATCATTCATGTGTTTAACAGATGCGTCACACAACACGTAACAACACACACAACATCATGAAATCATTCAGCAATATTTGATCTATTATGCAAGTCTAATATCAGGTAATACATAACAGTTCATAATGTTAAATAAAACCATGTGCAGCCCAAACATTCGGCCCACATGTCTTGTGCGACCCGATTAGCCTTGTGCGATCCAAATCGCACCCAAAGCCCAACAATGTACAAAGCCCAAATGGCTTGTGCGACCGCCACCCAATTGTGCGATTGGTACTGGGCCGAGACCAACAGCTTGTACGACTGATTTGTCTCTGGCCCATTACCTTGTGCGATTCAACCTATAGTTGGCCCAAAAGTCTACTTGTGTGACTCATTTAGTCTTGTGCGACTCGGCTGATCTTGTGCGACTCAACCCAAACATTTGTGCGATTGACTTTTGGGCTTGTGTGATCGGTGTGTGTGTCCGTGGCCCACTACTGTTGTGCAACCCAACCACAAGGCAGGTCCATTAGCTTGTGCGACCCCAGAACTTGTGCGATTGGGAGTGCATGTGACCTGTTTCCTTTTATTTCCTTATTAACCACTACCTTATTTCAAGGAATGCATTAACTGTTTTTCCATATCTCACGCGATCATCATCAACCATTCAAACAATCCAACCAAAACAGTTACACTTTGGCTAGAACTATGAACCCTAATCATGCACTAAAATCATCATCATATACATAAATTTGCAAAACATCTATTAATCATCATTCATTCCTTCGATCTAGACCCGAGTATCCCATAACCCAAAATAACCCTAGCATGTATCCCTAATTCACCGACTAATTCATTTAACATGAGAAACTATTCTCATAATTCAATTATCATGTATTTGATTCTAGATCAAGATCAACTTCATACAGTCCTTTCTAATAGTTTTCTAATTATAGTCTTATCAACATGCCACCTTACAATCAATCATTGAACAAGCATGAATTCGAGCAACACATTAGACATCGATCATTAGGAAGATAACAAGGGTAACTACTAACCAGATTAGATGATTAGATGATGAAACAGGTAGGCTCGGCACGAGGAGACTTCAAACAAAGGTATGGGGTTGCCGTCGAGTGAAGGAGGGAGGAAGAGGTTGGGGTTTTGGTGTTACTTTGTGATTAGCAAGATTATGAAAGTTACACACAAGGTTATGTGTGTATGCGTAACAAGGGGTGAGACGAGCTCACTTGTTTGGGCCGAAAAAGGACTTGGGCTGAGACCCAAGTGTGCAATTCAAGTATATTGTCTGTGTGACCCGGACTCTTGTGCGATAAAGTTTATAATGTACATACGTATTTTTCACATAACACATAATATAAGTAACTCATACCATTCACTTACAATTAGCACATCAACCAGTCATGTAATGTTTATACGAGTTACATCAAAGTATAATGAAAGGTTCTAAAATACGAGTTGTCACATCATCCCCGACTTGAAAGAAATTTCGTCCTGAAATTTGACAAGTAATCCAAAGCGGCAAGATGTTAAATCAGGATGACTGTTGATTTTCCATAGGTGCCACATCATCCCAAACTTGAAAGGGAATTTCGCCCCGAAATTCACCAGTTGCATCAGATTTAGGTTTGTCAGTTGGGAACAAGTGAGGATACTTGAGCTTCATCTGATCCTCGCGCTCCTACGTGAACTCCGGTCGACGTCTTGAGTTCCAACGAACTCTCACAATTGGAATTCAACTATGCTTACGAACTTTGACTTCCCGATCCATTATTTCAATGGGTTCTTCGACAAACTTCAATTTGTCATCAATCTTTAGTTCCTGAAGTGGTACCACAAGTGTTTCATCGGACAAACACTTCTTTAATTGGAGACATGGAAGACGTCATGGACATTACCCAACTCAACAGGTAACTCAAGCTTGTAGGCCACTTTACCGATTCACTCTAAAATTTTGAATGGCACAACATAACGAGGATTAAGCTTACCGCGCTTCCCAAAGCGCACCACACCCTTCCAGGGCGAGACTTTCAACATAACACGGTCGCCTACAGCGAACTCCAAGGGTTTCCTACGCTTGTCAGCATAGCTTTTCTGTCGATCACGCGCTGCCGCCGTACAATTTCTAATCTGGACAATCTTTTTCGAAGTTTCAAGAACAAGTTCCGGGCATGTGATCTGGCTGTCACCCACCTCAACCCAACAAAGAGGAGAACGACACCTCCGCCCATACAATGCTTCGAACGGAGCTGCCTGAATGCTAGTACGGTAACTGTTGTTGAAGGAGAACTCAATCAATGGCAAGTGTTTCTCCCACCCTTTACCAAAATCGATCACACATGCTCGCAGCATGTCTTCAAGTGTCTGGATGGTTCATTCGCTTTGTCCATCCATCTGTGGGAGATAAGCAGTGCTCATGTCGAGACCTGAGCCGAATGATTTATGCATTGATTGCCACAAATCAGATATGAAACGCAGATCACGATCAGATATAATAGAGGTTGGCACCCCGTGCCTAGAAACCACTTCCTTAAGATAAACAGCAGCAAGTTGAGAGAACTTATCAGTTTCCTTGATCGCAAGGAAGTGCGCAGATTTTGTGAGGCGGTCAACGATCACCCAGATGGTATCGTTTCCGTTTTGAGTTCTTGGCAAACCAGTGACGAAATCCATAGCAATCTGCTCCTATTTCCACATGGGTATCTCTGGTTGTTGAAGCAGACCTGAGGGCTTCTGATACTCTACCTTGACTTTAGCACAAGTCAAGCATTTACTCACATACGTCGCAATGTGAGCTTTCATCTTCGGCCACCAATATAAAACTTTGAGGTCCTGATACATCTTATCCGAACCTGGGTGAACAGAGTAGCGAGACTTGTGCGCTTCGTCTATCACAAGCTCCCTAAGATATCCAAACAAAGGAACCCATATCCGTTCCATAAATGATAGATGCCATCTGACCTCTCCACGAGTCGTTTCTCCATGCCCCGCAAACACTCCGCTTTAATGTTCTCTTCCTTCAACGCTTCAGCCTGAGCTGAACGAATCTGATCAGGAAGATTTGAGTGAATAGTTAGCTGTAAGGCTCGTACACGTTTTGGTTTCGTTTCCTTTCGACTAAGGGCATCAGCTACAACGTTAGCCTTACCTGGTTGATACTTGATTGCACAATTGTAGTCGTTCAAAAGTTCTACCCAGCGACGCTGTCGCATATTCAATTCCTTCTGGTCAAAGATGTGCTGAAGGCTCTTGTGGTCGGTATAAATGGTGCATTTAGTACCGTACAGGTAATGCCTCCAGATTTTCAATGCAAAGACCACGACCCCCAACTCTAAGTCGTGAGTCGTGTAATTCTTCTCATGAACCTTCAACTGACGAGAAGCGTACGCTATCACTTTCTCACTTTGCATTAACACACAACCGAGACCCTGAATGGAAGCATCACAATACACCACAAAATCCTCGGTACCCTCTGGTAAGGACAAGATTGGCGCACTGCAGAGTTTTTGCTTCAAGAGTTGGAAAGCATCCTCCTGCTTCGACCCTCAAGAATATACAACGCCTTTCTGTGTCAACGAAGTAAGAGGTTGAGCGATCTTCGAGAAGTCATTGATAAATCTTCGATAGTACCCAGCGAGACCAAGAAATTGCCGCACCTCCGAAGGGTTCTTCGGTGCCGTCCAATTTCTAATAGCATCAATCTTAGCCGGATCCACGTGTATCCCTGATTCATTCACAATGTGGCCATGGAAGTGCACTTCTCGAATCCAGAAATCACACTTAGAGAATTTCGCGTAGAGTTGCTCCTTCCTCAGAAGCTCCAAGATGAGACGCAAGTGTCGCTCGTGGTCCTCCTTGCTCTTAGAGTAGATCAAGATGTCATCGATAAATACAATGACGAAATCGTCGAGGTACGGTTTGCACACGCGGTTCATGAGGTCCATGAAAACTGCCGGTGCGTTTGTGAGCCCGAATGGCATAACCAGAAACTCATAATGGCCATACCGCATCCTAAAAGCTGTCTTAGGGACATCCTCCTCTCGGACCCTCATCTGATGATAGCCCGATCTTAAATCGATCTTCGAGTAGAAACTCGACCCTTGCAACTGGTCAAATAGATCATCGATACGTGGTAAAGGATAACGGTTCTTGACTGTCACCTTGTTGAGTTCCCGATAATCAATACACATACGGAAAGACCCGTCTTTCTTCTTCACAAACAAAACTGGGGCTCCCCAATGCGAAGAACTGGGTCGGATAAAACCCCTATCCAAAAGTTCTTGGAGTTGATTTGACAGCTCTTGCAACTCCCTTGGTGCAAGACGATAAAGAGCACGGGCAATCGGGGCTGCTCCTGGTGCGAGGTTGATCGGAAATTCCACCTGACGGTGTGGGGGTAGACCAGGAAGTTCTTCAGGAAACACATCAGGATACTCGCGAACCACTGGAAGGTCTTCAATCTTTCTTTCTTCAAGTTGAGTATCGGTAACAAGAGCTAAAATAGCAGGGTAGCCCTTTCGTAGACACTTATGGGCTTTCATGGCTGAGATGATGCCAACCATTGCACCACTACGGTGACCCTGAACCGACAAAGATTCTCCACTGGGGAGATGGATACGCACGATTTTCTCTTTACAGAGAATTTCCGCTTGATGCTTAGACAACAAATCCATGCCAACAACCACATCAAAACTTCCAAGTGTAACGGGGAGTAGGTCAATGTCGAACACTTGACCCATGAGATCGAGTTTACAGCCAAAAAGAACATGTAACGCTTCAATCGTTTTGCCATCGGCTAACTCTACAACATGTTTGTTTACAAGAGGTGCAGGACTTAATCCTAACTGACGATTGAACTCTAACAACACGTAACTCCAATCGGCACCAGAGTCGAATAAAACAGAAGCAAATAGATTGTTCACAGAGAACGTACCGATCACGACGTTGCCATCATTGCGAGCTTCCCCAGCACCAATGGTAAACACTCTCCCACGCGCACCGTTCCCTCCATTGTTCCCATTGTTGTTATTCCCAGTGTTGTTATTGTTGTTACCAGCATTCTGATTCAGTTGAGGGCAGTCTCGCCTGAAATGACCCTCGTCACCACACTGAAAACACCCCTTACGATTTCCCTGATTCTGTTTAGGCTGCTGCCTCTCCTGTTGCTGTGACTGCTGTTGCTGTAGGGGTTGCTGCTGCCTTGGAAGTGAGACCCTGTAGTCTCTAGCCATATGGCCCACCTTGTTACGATGGTGGAAGTTGCACTTGTTACACTTAGGCTGCTTCCCTGCATAAGAACCCTGATTCGAATTGTTGCTCTGATTCTGATTCACAGAAGATGACTGGCTAAAGCTACAGTTGATTCTGTTGTCGGGTTTCTTCTGTGACTGATTTGAGTTGGACACCTCGTCCACATCATTCCATTTACGTTTGCTATCAGTAGCAGGAGTAGTAGCTGCAGCAGTAGTGGCAGTAGTAGAAACACGCGGTGGTAGCGACCCACGCTCCACCTCTTGATCGGTGATCTTGTGAGCTAAGCGGATGATCTGGGGTAAGTTGTTGAGGTTCGCTGCAGTAACCAAGCCCTTAACCTGTGGGGCTAATCCCTTGATGTACAGCTCGATTCTTCAGTGTGGAGGTCGTGATAAGTTCGGGCACATATTAGCTAACTCATGGGACCGTTTCGTGTATGCCTCAATCTCAGACCCCACCATCTTCAGATCATAATACTCGTTCTCTAGTTTCTTTACTTCATCATGACGACAGTACTCTTCACGCATCAACTCCTTAAAATCGTCCCAAGTTATCACATTCGCCATTTCAATACCCAGTATCTGAACTTGTGAATTCCACCATGTCACGGCACCATCCTCAAGTGTGGCTGAAGCATATTTCACTCTGTCCCCAGTAGGACAGTTACGCATTGCGAATACCGATTTCGCCTTCTCAAACCAACGCAGTAGTCCCACAGCTCCTTCAGTCCCACTGAACATCTGGGGCTTACAATCCATGAACGTCTTAAACGTACAAGCAGGCGGATTGTTTTGATTCTGATTCGCTTGCTTACCTAAGGACGAAAGAAAATACAGTACACGGGTAAGGGTTGAGTACGCGACACAAGAATAGAGAGTATTTGGCACATATCGTACCAGCTTGATAGGCTGCCAAGGCCTTAGCCACATGTGTGTTAATCAAGTTTGTCAACTCGGCCTGAGTCATTGCAATGTGACCACGTCCGTGGCCTCTTCCACTCATGGTTCTATATAAGAAAGGGAAAAGGTTAAGAGTCGAGATAAGGTAGGAGTCAAACCTCACGATGACTTCTACAGACTACTAAGTTTACATTAGACAACAGAGCGGTACCCTTCACACTTGTTAGGCCTCACTAGGACTTACATGCACCCCTCATTATTATTATGTATGCACCCATAATAACAATGCGATTTGCATGTTTATCTCAGCTCCTCCCAACTCATGCTTAAAAGGTTCCTCAAATTCGAGTAGTTAATCACCACTACATAGATTCAGGAAAGTTTATCAATCACGCAACATAGGATAGTAACACAAGAACTCATACTCTAATACTGGGTGTGCATTCATATACAGTGTCATACTCAAGTGTTCACTAAATATAATGTGCAATAAGTAAACGAGAGACGAACCTTGCAACCTGGAGCTGAGTGTCATGGTCGCTTTCTGAACTGTTCAGTTATAGTCTGGTTTTATAAAAACGTTTTAAAACCTAGTTCACTATAACCAGTGGCTCTGATACCAAACTGTCACACCACCAAAATACCACATGCGGAAACCCCGCTAGGTGTGTGATGTACCAGGATCTAACCACCAATCACATTGAACCAAGATCAAGTTATAAAACAAGTTTCCATAGTTATAAAACATCCATAACATAATCCACATTTAGTATGTTCAGCAGAAGTAAATAGTTAATCACTGTTTAATCGTTTTAAAAACCAAAGTACGTGGAATCATTAAACTAGTCTTTCAGATCCAAGCAATACGACCCATGATCACTCCAGCCATCCAGATAGCAAGTTCCTTATCCAAAGTGCCTAACGACCTGCGAGCATGCAACAAGTGTATCAGACAACGCCGGTGAGTTCATAGTTTTACGAAAACGTTGTTTACCAGATGTTTAGTTTAGTTCATTGACAATAATGTTGATAATAACTCGATACCGTACAAGATGGCTCCAGATGATTTTTTCCCTTTCCCAAATGCCCCTATCAAAGCATTGGGCATGACTGGGTCATTAGTTCACACCCGTCCTCTCCGGTACGGGGTGAGGGTGCCAAACCTAGATAGCGCTACCAACTAATACCCCGTTACCTCTCAGGTAACAAACAAGATGGGACTTAATGATGATAGGGTGAGTGTACTATCCAACATTCTAGATTTTACCCAAATGGCTTGACTTATTCCTCTCAGGAATACCCAATGATGTACCCAAAGACCCATTCCTCTCAGGAATACCCGATTTGACTGTCCCACCCACCGGGACGCATGCTCAAGAGAAGTGAACTCACCTTGGATTGCTAGGTAATGAAATTACTCGTTCACAGTTGATCAACTACGTCCTAACATGGTTATCAATCTTAATCAGTTTCGTTCACTATCATTCATGTGTTTAACAGATGCGTCACACAGCACGTAACAACACACACAGCATCATGAAATCATTTAGCAATATTTGATCTAGTATGCAAGTCTAATATCACGTAATACATAACAATTCATAACGTTAAATATAACCATGTGCAGCCCAAACATTCGGCCCACATGTCTTGTGCGACCCGATTAGCCTTGTGCGATCCGAATGGCACCCAAAGCCCAACAGTGCACAAAGCCCAAATGGCTTGTGCGACCGCCACCCAATTGTGCGATTGGTACTGGGCCGAGACCAACAGTTTGTATGACTGATTTGTGTCCGGCCCATTACCTTGTGCGATTCAACCTATAGTTGGCCCAAAAGTCTACTTGTGCGACTTATTTGGTCTTGTGCGACTCGGCTGATCTTGTACGACTCAGCCCAAACATTTGTGCGATTGAGTTTTGGGCTTGTGTGATTGGTGTGTGTGTCCGTGGCCCACTACTGTTGTGCAGCCCAACCACAAGGCAGGTCCATTAGGTTGTGCGACCCCAGAACTTGTGCGATTGGGAGTGCATGTGACCTGTTTCCTTTTATTTCCTTATTAACCACTACCTTAATTCAAGGAATGCATTAACTGTTTTTCCATATCTCACACAATCATCATCAACCATTCCAACAATCAGACCAAAACAGTTACACTTTGGCTAGAACTATGAACCCTAATCATGCACTAAAATCATCATCATATACATGAATTTGCAAAACATCTATTAATCATCATTCATTCCTTCGATCTAGACCTGAGTATCCCATAACCCGAAATAACCCTAGCATGTATCCCTAATTCACCGACTCATTCATTTAACATGAGCAACTATTCTCATAATTCAATTATCATGTATTTGATTCTAGATCAAGATCAACATCATACAATCCTTTCTAACAGTTTGCTAATTATAGTCTTATCAACATGCCACCTTACAATCAATCATTGAACAAGCATGAATTCGAGCAACACGTTAGACATCGATCATTAGATGATGAAATAGGTAGGCTCGGCACGAGGAGACTTCAAACAAAGGTATGGGGTTGCCGTCGAGTGAGGGAGGGAGGAAGAGGTTAAGGTTTTGGTGTTACTTTGTGATTAGCAAGATTATGAAAGTTACACACAAGGTTATGTGTGTATGCGTAACAAGGGGTGAGCCGGGCCCACTTGTTTTGGCCGAAAAAAAGTGTGCAATTCAAGTATATTGTGTGTGTGACCCGGACTCTTGTGCGATAAAGTTTATAATGTACATATGTATTTTTCACTTAACACATAATATAAGTAACTCATAACATTCACTTACAATTAGCACATCAACCAGTCACGTAGCGTTCATACGAGTTACATCAAAGTATAATGAAAGGTTCTAAAATACGAGTTGTCACATATGAGCTTTCATCTTCGGCCACCAATACAAGACTTTGAGGTCCTGATACATCTTATCTTAACCCGGGTGAACAAAGTATCATGACTTGTGCGCTTCGTCCATCACAAGCTCCCTAAGATTACCATACAAAGGAATCCGTATCCATTCCATAAAATAATAAATGCCATCAGATCTCTCCAGGAGTCGTTTCACCATGCCCCGCATGTACTCAGCCTTAAGGTTTTCTTCTTTCAGCGCTTCTGTTTGAGCAGAACAGATCTGGTCAGGGAGATTTAAGTGAATAGTGAGCTGTAAGGCTCGCACACGTTTAGGCTTTGCCTCCTTTCAACTGAGGGCATCAGCTACAACATTAGCTTTGCCCGGATGATATTTGATAGCACAATTGTAGTCATTTAAGAGTTCTACCCACCGACGCTGTCGCATGTTCAACTCTTCCTGATCGAAAAGATGTTGGAGGCTCCTGTGATCGGTATAGATAGTGCATTTGGTACCGTACAGATAATGCCTCCAAATCTTTAGCGAGAAAATCACGGCCCCCAGCTCCAAGTCGTGAGTCGTGTAATTCTTCTCATGGACCTTCAACTGCCGAAAAGCGTAAGCTATCACCTTCTCTCGTTGCATCAGCATGCATCTGAGACCCTGAATAGAAGCGTCACAATATACCACAAAATCCTCGGTGCCTTCAGGTAATGACAATATCGGCGCACTGCAGAGTTTTTGTTTCAAAAGTTGGAAGGCATCTTCCTGCGTCGTTCCCCAAGAATATACAACGCCTTTCTGTGTCAACGAGGTAAGAGGTTGAGGAATCTTTGAGAAATCCTAAATAAATCTGTTATAGTACCCAGCGAGACCGAGAAATTGTCGCACCTCCGAAGGATTCTTCGGTGCCGCCCAATTTCTGATGGCATCAATCTTAGCAGGATCCACGTGTATCCCTATTTTGTTAACAATGTGTAGATCCCAATATCAATCCGGATCACAGTGGTTGATTGTTTTAGTCCAAAACACCTATTGATTAAGTGTTTGTACTATGAAAAAGTTAAGAAGAATCAAGAATGAAGATGAAGCTAATGGTATGATGAATACAACAAGTGTTGTATTGAATCCAAACAAGAAGATAAATCAATGAAGCACCTTGGAAATCTGATTTAAGCACAATAGTAGAGATTGAATGTAAACAACACTAATATTCACCAAAAGAGCCAAAACCTTGGCTAGGGTAACAATACATGGGTTTATATAGATCCTGACTTGCCAGCATAATTATAATTATGCTGGCATCTTATCTACACTAGGTCAGGTTTGCTACTTTCATCAAATTACAAAATATGCCCCTAGACTTTAAAACAAGCTACAAACTATAATAAAACTAATCCAGTACAAGTATAAACGATCTCATAAGTTCCAACAATATCCCCCTAGATCGTTGCATACTTGTTTTTCATTCTTCAGTAGTTGTCACTGGATTATCTGCAGCTTTCTTCTCTGGCTCTGGAGGGACTTCTGCATTCCCTGCTGCTCCTGGTGTTGCTTGAACTTCGATTGTTGTGGCGGGAGTTTCTTGTGTTATAACAGCTTCACTCGTTGATGACGGATCCTCCATAGTGGCCTCGTATGTGGATGAGGCCGGAGGTGGTGATGTTGCTTGAAGAGTTGCGGTGGATTCTTTTGTCGTTGAGGAGGGCTTTGTTTTCTTCTTCTCATGCTTTTTCTTCTTTCTTTCTTCGTTCTTCTTTTCATCAGCTTCCTTCCTTTTCTCGATTTTATCAACGATGTCGAGCATCTCTCTTTTTATCTTCCTAGCTCTATCCACTGCCCTTTGAAATAACATGGCCTCTTCAAGATTAGCGTTTCCAGCTCCAACATTTATGCGACTTGCATTCAGCACTGTTAGGTCAGAGAGTCCGAACATAAATACATCCATTGGATCCAATATTTGAATATCTTCATTTTCGGTTGATCAGATCATCGCTTCACCCGTGTGGCTATCATAGAACCACTTATTGAACTTGTTTAGACATACTGGTACTTCATCCGGAAGCTTGATCCTTGTGATAACTTTTGCAGGGTTAATAACCCACGTCACTTTGCCTTTTCCTGTAATAGGATCTTTCGTTGTTTTGGATACTCTCCTTCTGGGATGCTGCGGCTTGAAATTTGGGAAACCTTTGTTGCATTCTTTGGCAATTATGCGCTCAAAGTCCCCACCAACGCTTCTATCTTCTGGATTTAACATATCCAGTCGGCCAAGTTCTCGTAGATCCCACCTTGGAAGAGAAAAGAGATCATACCCTGTTCGGAAGTACTGAATTACACCACCTCTTCTTTTGACCACAAACATTCCCTTGAGATTGCTGTACATCCAACTGATAATTTTATCAGTGGCTTCTGTCTTCTCAACAGTTACTACCTGATAGAAGTCAGGAAGTTTTTCTCTTTCCTTTTTAAACCATTTTGGATGTTGTGGAGAGAAAGTCTTTCCACCTTCTTGTTCATACACAACTTCCTCTTCTAATCCCCATTCAATGAATTTTGCAGGCATTTCATCCCTGTCTATTTCTTCTTCGTCGCTCTCGTCTCCTTCAGTTACTTTTTCTTTTGACTCTAGACGCCTTTTCTTTGCTTCGGCTTCCTTTGCTTTTCTTTTTGTTTCTTCTTCCATGAATGCCTCGAAGTCGAAGACCTCCGCGAAGGAGAACATAGGCTCTATCTCTATCTTGGCACATATACTTTTCATCATTCTGTATAATTTTTCAATCCCGTGCTGTTGGAATCTTATGAACTTTGATTGTTTAGCTACATAAGCATTCATTTCTTTGTTTTTCTTCCATTGATCCTTTAACTTTTCTCTCAAGATGTTCGTGTCGTTCACTTGATTCTTTAGGAGACAGATTTCTTTAGCTGAAGTTGGACCGATCTCTTTGACAAGTTTATCATATAAATCTTGGAATGGACGAACTCTTTATGGAGGCACGGGAGGCTTTGAGATCCTTGTAGGTTTTACTTGGGGAAACCTAGAAGGTCCTTCATCTGTTGACTTTTTCTTTTGGGGAGTTGACTTGCTTGCAGAGGTTTCTTCTGGATCGACTAGTAATGTGTCAACAAAGTCATCCAGTGTTTGCACTTCTTCTGTTACTACATCTGGTCGTTCAGATTCTGACATATCTCGTCTTTCAAGCCTCTTTTCTCTCTTTTCCTTTTCTTGCATCGCATGAATTTCCCGCATATCTTGAATATGTCGACGATGCTCTTCTGAATCTGCAGCTCTGAAGCTTGCACCCATAAGTCTTTCTGGGTTTTCAGAGGATTTCTTCTTCTTTGGAGGTTCATCGTCTGCTGCTTGCTTTCCTTTTCTTTTTCTTTTCAATTGCTCTTTTTCTTTTTCTGCAGCCTCTTGCGCGATTCTTTGTTGTTTTGCTTGAACTGCTTCTCTGTACTTTTTGTAAGCTGCTTTGACCAGCGGCAGTCTTTCTGCAGTATACATCTATTCATGTAACATTACCCATTCGTTCGTTTTGATCTCTGTGTATTGTCGACTTGTGGTAACATGAAAGGTGTAGAGGTTTCCATCATGCGGCGGTTTGTCATATTGATCGTTGATCAGCATCTTGATGAATCTGGGATACATTGCCCAAGTCGGTCCTCTTGCATTCTCGAGCATGTAATTGAAGATTAGACCAGAGAGGTTGAACTTTTGATTCAAACACAAGTTTAACATTGCTGTCGACCACTCCAGATTCAGGCCGCCATATCCACCTTTACGATGAGCTAAGCTCATAGCAATTACGTGTACTATGAATCTCCAATCTCTTGTGAGCCCATTTCTTTTTATCTCTTTCTATTGACTAAAGTCTCCCACATATCCCATGCCACGAAAACCATCCAAAACATCGTCCTTGTTCAAGCTGATCGGATCTTGTGCGTTATCTTTCAGCTTCAGAACAGTGTGAATCCTCTCTTCAGTCACAATCACACGTTTGTTGCGGACCATTGCAGATATACCTCTGGCTTTGTTGATAGTGATGCGTTAAAAATGCAACATATAAATTTCATCAAATGAGGCATAAAACTAACCCTTTTTTAGTACTAATGTTGGAAAAAGTGTGCTTTTGTCTTCCTTTTGTATTTTCAGGATTAAATGAGCTCAAATTAACAAAAGAAGCAAAAAGACATCAAAATCTAACATAAATACAAGAAAAGGAACAAGACGTGACATGCCCGACCCCACGACAGCATCTTCCCAAGCAAAACAAGAGATCAGAAGCCTGAACACGCCCCGTGCTCAGCCAGCATGGGGGCGTGCCCAAGTGTCAGCAGAAAAGACAAAGTGGTAGAAGCTTCTATTGCCCACCACGGGGCCGTGCTCAGCGGACACGGGGCCGTGGTCAACTATAAGATTCGCACAATCCAGCAAATCTGCATAGTACAAAGATTCTTCTGCACCACGGGGTCGTGCTCAGCGGACACGGGGGCGTGGTCAACTAAAAAGACAAAACTGCATTTAATGAAGAAAGAGAAGGATGTGGACACGGGGCCGTGCCCACTGGACACGGGGCCGTGCCCGAGCTTCTGTTCAACCTATAAATAGAAGTGCTTGGCTCAAGCTCAAACCATCCCTTGGCACACCACCTCTCTCACACTTCACCCACCACCCACCACCACCATAACACCATCATCCACCACCATCATCCATTGTCCATCGTAGAGTGTGTGAGTCGTCTCGGGATCCAAGATTGATCGTAAGAGTTCTTGACAATCAAGGCCATGTTTGCCTAAGTCTCTTACATCACTTGGTGAAGAAAAAGTGTCTAGTGTAATACTTTTTATTTCTAATCTTTTGCACTTTTTATTTGGTTTTGTATTAATGACTTTAATAACTAGTTGCTTATGTTGAAGGTGATCTTTCCTTATCGTTTGTCCGTGGTGTCTTGGCATTATTTTACTAGTCTATATAAAATAAAAGATTTTCACCATTCATATCTCCACGGTCTATATGGAGGTATGTTGGCTACCTGGCGGGGGTTAAGGGAACGGTTTGGTAAAGGTCTTGCCATTGTTCAGCGTTTAGAGGTCCTGCAATGGACCTGGGTCAAATTTAGTAGGACCTCCTTCAATACTTCACGGTATTGGATGGCGGGGGTCCAAACTCTTTAATCCCCTCATAAGTTAACTACTATTAATACTATAACCCGGCTATTTAGGACTGTATCCCTGCTGACTCAGACTACTTAGTCGAGGGTAACGTCACCTCCAAAAGAGGGGCCTACCATAATTTGCATTAATAACTTAATTAATTATCTTCCAATAATCCACCCTTTTAGGATTGTATCCTTGCTGACTCAAACTACTGGGGTGAGGGTAACGTCACCTTCAAAAGAGGGGCCTACTACAATAACTAAGATAATCTCTTAAATATGTGCAAAAGTGCGGAAATAATCAAAGGTTACACTAGATACGAGTCGGAACCAAGTGATTCATCTTGTCTATCTGTTTTTCTTTTTTATTTTTATTTTCAGCATTTTAGTTAGTTTTTATTTTTCTTAGTTTAAAACATTTTTCTAAACTTTTTATTTTGATTAGACGTTGAGGATAAACCGGTACTAAAAGCTCTTGTGTCCTTGGACGACCTCGGTATCTTGCCAACACTATACTACGCTCACGATGGGTGCACTTGCCCATATGTGTGTTTAGTGTTAGTAAAATATCGTGTTTTATAAATTTAAAACTTGGCTAAAAATAAGTGTTAAAGGGGCTTAAAATATACACCTAATATATATAACACTTCACACGCATCAATAGTTTCGGGTTGCGCTGTCTGCCAGAACTCTTGAATATGGATTCGATAAATAGGAATTTCTGTTTGAACCGCGTAGCCAATCCTGCTTGATAGTATCCATCTTGCTGCATCTTGGAAATCCTGTGGTACTTTCTCAAGATTGATACTCTGATTATGCTTCAATGTCTTATCCCAATTCGATAATTTTCACCATCCAGTTTCCAACACAACAAACGAGCTAAGTTAGAAAATTTACGACATAAAGATATAATATTTATAACGAGATATTAAAAAAAATATTTACATATTATATAAGAAAAGAATTTGGAAAATATTTACAAATATTTTAGGTTAGATTTTAGTAATAAAAGATATTTAAAAAAATAATTAAAAGTTAAAATCGCTGATAAAACAAAAGATGTCTTCGCTGATGGTCATTGCCGAGATCAAGTTATTTCGCCAGCGACAACATCGGGTAAAGGGTGTTTTCGCCGGCAATGCTGAAGTGTCCCAATACTTAATTTCGCTGGCAACAGCCGGCGAAGGTAGGTTTATTTCTCGTGACGATCGAGCAGCGAAGACAATCATCTAAGCCGTCTTACCGGCAAAATAAATTATTTCGCCGGTTGCTCGAACTCGAGTTCGAGACTTTTGAAATTCCTTGATCCATGATAATTTCCCTACTGTCTTCGCCATATTCATCCTTATTTCGCTGGCACCATAATTTTCTTGATAAACCCTTTTAAAAACCCTAACTGATTTCTCATGTTGATTATCATCGATCATATACTAATCTAAACATGATCAGGCATCTTGAAATATCAGATAGACCGGTTATGCCAACATACCCTAGAAACTACTGAATCAAGATCTAAAATCTTTGAACTAAGAAACTAATCACAAGAACTCAAACAATGAACCGATTATCACAGGAGTATGTTAAAAGCATAGAACAAAGTCCGGATTACCTATTGTCTTTAGCAAACACAAGATAGCACAATGTGAGATGGAAAGTGATCTTGAAAACGATTATGGTAAATGACCGGATTTAGAGAGGAAGATGACGAGAGGATTTGAAAATTTTGAAACTAATGATAGTTTAGGAAATATATAGACGATTTTGGATAACCAGCGAAATAAACAATTTCGCTGGTATCTTAATTTCGCCGCCATTGTGTATTTACAAACCAATTTCAAAAACAAGTTTAAGTTCGCTCGTGAATTTCAAACTTTCTCGAAAAACATGCCCATTTTGGTTTAAAATACCATAAATTATAAAATATTTAATAACTAGAGAAAATTTGGGCCATTTTGACTCCGAACTTCGTTTTTCAATCTTGGGAGGTTCCATTTTTAGCTGACATTCTTGATTCTTTTGACGCTCGTCAACTTACCTACATAAGATCATATTGTCAACACTTGTCAATTTCTTATTTATTATTATTATTAGCGAATCAAGGCACAAGAAAAACTGCCAGTATGTTTGTCCGCTTAAATCCATGCATCCTTCTTTCAACATGCCTTCGGAGAGCGTGATTATCATGTTTTCGGTAATATTGACAAGACTTCTATGGCCCCCACTCAAGCTATTTAGAATAGAGTCATTACGCCCGTGAGTCCCACATCAGGACATACCCTCGCGATCAAGGTATGCGCAAAGGTTCCTCATAACAGGTGAGTATATTGGATTCATTCGTTTTGCTTTTCAACGATAGAGTGGAGATCAGGTCAGTACTTTCGTACAGCAGGGATCCCGAAAACTACCGAGGGCGGAGACAGATACCAGATTTGGTACGATTTGATGATAAATAGTTTGGTGAACAGGTCAGTACTTTCGTACAGCAGAGAGACCAAACTAATCCATTTTAAGGTTTTGGCCATTTTTGGCACTTATTATGAAAAGATATCATAGCGTCTAGGTCAGCATGTATCTGGATGCAGCAGAAGACCAACTATGATATCCCCGAATGAAAAACCAATATAAAGACCAGAGATCTCATACTTTGGCAATCTATCAACTCAAGATTTAAGACCATTAAGCCATATGCCGCAACGTGTTACCCACTATGATGCGTAATGCCTGAGAAAAGCCAGAATCCTTGTGTAGACGTTATGTTTTGCTCCCTAACATCAGTTTACTCATTGGTGTTACTGAATCTACCGACACATCGTTGCTTGGTACCCCGATTTCTTTTTTTTTCTGTTTTTCAAGAAATGACAAAGTGTTAGCAATTTTCTATCATTTCTTCTAACAGGAGTGAGACGCAAGCATCCATTTTGATTTTCTGGAATATCCCCCCTAAAATCTTTATTTTCGAAAGTCCATTGCCCGAAAATGAAATTTTAAAATATAGAAAATCTTTTTGGTGAGAAACATTTTACGATACTTGTTTTACTTTTAACAAGCGTTTTTTTTTTAATATGGACAAAAGATAGAGTATTTACGAACAATTTTGGACAACAAGATTCATTTCCATTCAAGGAAATTAACCATTTCCAACCAGGTTACCAGCTGGTTGAATCGGGTTTTATCAAAGGCTTTCGTGAAAATGTCGGCCCGTTGCTGTGTTGTGTCCACTGGCACCACTTGAATGTATCCTTTCTCGTAGGCATCTCGAATTGATGAATTCGAATTTCGATATGCTTTGTTCTGGAGTGGTGGATGGGATTCTTCACAATTCCCAGACATGCTTCATTATCGATGAATATAGGAGTCTTCATGATGTTGATTCCATAATCCAACAACTGATTTTGTATCCAGAGAACTTGTGAACAGCAACTGTAGGCCGCAGTGTACTCGGCTTGAGCGGTGGAGGTGGACACCGTTGTTTGCTTCTTGCTTTGCCAAGAGATCAGACGATTTCCTAAGAGTTGACATCCTCCTGATACAGACCTGCGATCTACTTTACAACCTGCATGATCACTGTCAGAATAAGCAATAAGATCAAAATTACTATCTTTGGGATACCAAAGACCTAGTTTCGAAGTTCCTTTAAGATAGCGGAAGATGCGCTTCACAGCGGTTTCATGTGATTCTTTGGGATTAGTCTGAAAACGAGCACAGAGACAGACTGCCCACATAATGTCAGGCTTGCTTGCGGTTAAGTACATCAGAGAGCCTATCATTGAGCGGTAAAAGGACTTGCTCACTGGTTTTCCTTGAGGATCTAGAGTAAGCTCCGTCTGAGAGGCAAACGGGGTGCTTGCAACTTTGCAGTCGTTCATGTTATACTTCACGAGAATATCTCGAATGTACTTAGCCTGATGAATAAGAATGATGTCCTCCTTTTGCTTCACTTCTAGCCCTAAGAAGAACGTGAGTTCTCCCATCATGCTCATTTCGAACTTTGCCTTCATCACGGTCTCGAATTCTTTACATAACTCCTCATTTGTTGACCCGAAGATGATATCGTCCACATAAATCTGAACCAACATTACGTCTTCTCCGATTCGTTTGGTGAAGAGAGTCATGTCGATCGTTCCTCTGGTGTACCCACACTTCAAAAGATAAGTTGACATAGTCTCGTACCAAGCACGTGGAGCTTGGTGGAGACCATAGAGGGCTTTGTCCAACTTGTAGTAGCGACCTGGAAAATGAGGATCTTCGAAACCCGGAGGCTGACACATGTAGACTTCTTCCTTTACCTTCCCATACAGAAAAGCACTCTTTACGTCCATCTGAAAAACTTTGAAATTCCTGTATGATGCGTATGCCAGGAATATTCTGATTGCCTCCAATCTTGCAACTGGAGCAAAAACTTCTTCGTAATCAATTCCTTCCTCCTGACGAAAACCTTGCACCACCAATCTGGCTTTGTTCCTGATTACTACTCCATGATCATCCATCTTGTTGCGAAAGACCCATTTTATACCAATCGGAAACATTCCCTCAGGTAAATCTACTAACTCCCAAACTTTGAGTTTGCGAAATTGAGAAAGTTCTTCCTGCATGGCCTGAACCCAACTGGAGTCTTGAATGGCTTCTTCAATGTCACGAGGCACGAATTGCGAAAGAAAAGCTACATAGAGCCCTTTGTTGATGCTTGATGACTGACCACGTGTACGTACACCTTCTTCTACTGCACCTATGACATTTTCAAGAGGATGATTGTGATTTGTCTTGTATCCTGCATTTGTGTGAGTCTCAATTTGCTACGGAAGGTTGGTGAAGTGTTCGTCAACATAGATTACTGGAGGGTCATCTTCTTGAGTAGGTTCATCCACATTCTCCTGTGAAGAAGAAGCACCGTTTTCAGGGGTGTTCTCAGGCGAAGTGTCACCATTTACTTCATCCACAGAAAGAAGTGGATCAGCAGAAAATGGAGAGAAACGGGTTGTGAAAGGAGTTAAACCAATATCTGAAGAATCAAACAGAGGTTCAACTTGAGCAGCTTCTGCAGGTTCTGCTTCTGGAACATCTTCTGGAATTTCAAAGGTGTTGAAAATCACAACCACATCATAAAATCAATCGGGAGTACTTCCAGTGTTAGTGTAGTTTCCTTCTTGGAAGTCAACGTAATACGATTCAATCACCATCTTTGTTCTTTTGTTGTAGACTCTGTAGGCTTTCTGAGTGGATGAATATCCCATGAAATAGCAGATATCACCCATTGCTTCGAACTTGATGAGATTCTCTTGAGTGTTTAGAAGAGTGCAAGAACATCCAAACGGTCTGAAGAAATCAATAAGCGGCTTCCTTTTGAAGAGAAGTTCATATGTAGTTTTTCCGTGAGGTTTTACAATGAGAACCCTGTTCAGAACGTAGCATGCTGTATTTACCGCTTCTGCCCAAAAGATGATTGGAAGCTTTGAATCCACCAGCATGGTTCTCGCGGCTTCGATCAAAGTTCTGTTCTTTCGTTCCGCCACTCCATTTTTTTGAGGAGTTCTAGCCGCACTGTATTGAAGATGAATTCCATTTTCAGCGCAGAAGGATATGAAGGTTTGATTCTTGAATTCGGAACCATTATCACTTCTGATTGACTTCACTTTCAATCTGGTCACGTTTTCAATCAAGGGAATGAATGACTTAAGGATATCAGCTGTCTCACTCTTGGCTTCAAGAAAATAAACCCATGAAAAATGAGGGAAATCATTTGTAATCACCAAATAGTAAGAACTTTTAGCAAGACTCTTAACACTTATTGGACCAAAAAGATCCATATGCATCAACTGAAGAGGCGCAGTAATTGTGTTCACTGCTTTGGACTTGTGCGATTTCTTGTGTTGCTTTCCTTGGGCGCATGCTATACATTTTTCAGAAAAAGGAAATTCTTTTATCGGAAGACCTCTTACTAAGTTTAACTTAGAGAGTTTGTTCATATTTTTGAAATTTACATGCCCCAATCGTTTGTGCCAAAGCAGTGACTCTGATTCTGAAGCCTTTGAGATTAAACAAGTCAAGTTATCATTTGTCTTGGCGTTTTTCATGTTGAGCACGTATGTGTTGTTTTGTCTTGGAGCTGTGAGCATGATCATCTCTGCAGGAATGACATATTCAGGCTTGAGAAACAAACATTCCATGTCGTTGAAAAACACCGATATTCCTTTATCACAGACTTGTGATATGCTCATAAGATTGTAGCACAATTCTGGAACATAGTTGACATTTTCCAAAGTGAGTGCTTCAGACACGACATCTCCTATTCCAACAATCTTCCCTCCCTTCTCGAAATTAAGAATCTGTCAATTCAGCGAAGCTAGTCCCAGACGTGGCAAGTCTATAGTAAAAACGTGTCCCTTGCGCACCGCAAGGGTTTGAGTGTTACGGTGCGCAAGGGTGCTTACGCACCGCAACAATTATAGGCTTACGGTGCGCAAGATTGACCAAATTTAGGGTATAAATAGAGGACCTTGGGACTCGACTTCTGGTGTTCAAACGACGTAAAACTTCGCTGCATGCACCGAGATATCGTAGAATTACCACAAAACACACACTGATCACGAAGTGCTGCCGCAATCAGGGTAATAACTCGATCGCTATTATGATACAACGTCCGATCGATTATAACTATCCAATGATTGTTTAAGTGCCGCTCAAATTGAGTTTATACTTTGTTATTCATCGTGATTTCGACTTGAATGTTTGAGTGCTGTTCGAAATCGGACTATACTCTGTCATTCGTTGTGAATCCGCTGAATTGTTAAGTATTGCACTTGTAAACCGTTGTGAGGGTTTAATCTCGTGAATTGTCGTAACTGCTGTATTAGTTACTAACCTGTTTATGCGTGCATTGTTATTTAAATTAGGTTAATCAAGGCTAATCAGTAGGCTTATACTCTGCTCGTTAAATCTACAATGTGAGTCATTCTCTTTTTATCAAATTACTTTTGAAATCATGTTTATTTTCAAAGGTTATAATAACAGTGATTAAGTTTATGTAATCACCAAATTACAGCCGGTATGTGGGGTATTGTGCACATTACTACTGTTGTTATCACTTTAGGTGGGCGAACCTAATTAGTGATATTCGTCATTCATTGGGGCAGCCAATGGTGATATGACCACAGTCACCGAAATGAGTCGAGTGACAAATACTGTGGGTAGTTGGTTTGATATCAGAAACATTGTAATATCTCTTAATACTGTGAATTATAACAAACGAGTCGTTTTAGTAAAACTGAATGATTCACTCAGTATTTCCCTGCTGACAAAACCTTTTTCAAACATGTTTCAGGTGATCTGTTGTGAGCACAGGAAAAGTGCCGTGGAGCACTACAAGCTTAGAAAAGTGGCTCAATGTAAATAAATAAAGAAACATGTTTTGAGAAATAAAGATTTCCCAGTGAAATCACTTTATTGTAAATTATGGGATTTATCCCTATATTATATATAAACGAGCAGTTTTAATATTAATCGATCCTGTTTAAAAAGACTTCTGCTGTCATCAAATTAGATACCATCGGATTTCCTGCCTCGTGGCTCTGGACCAGGTCAAACCGGGGCCAAGGGCCGTGACAGGAAAAGGTGGTATCAGAGCCACTGATTTAAGCTTACTATTGATTTTAGCCTATTAAAATAATTGAGAGATACTTAGGAAATTTAATTGCTATTCTGTGAAAACATGTTTTATTAACTGATTAATTGTTGAGTTACAGTATGGGTAAACAAAAGATTTCTGCTATCTACCACAAATTAGATACTGCACGCACAGAAAAAGGAACCTCTTCCTCTAAACACCCAGCAGATCTGGAAGAAGGGATTTTTGTCCGTAAAGCAAATTATGAAAATCCTCTCACCCAAGATAAAAGAAATTTGATTCTTAGAAAGGGACAAGAGAAAATAAAGAAACCCCAAGTCAAGAAAGTGAGGTTTAATTCAGAAATCCAGGAATTAGACAATAGGCCACCTTGGGAAGATAAATTAAATGAAAAATGGGCAAACCTTTATATGCTAGCTACCGTAGCAGAGAATGCAAACCTCTAAAATATCAATCAGCCTAGTAGAAAATTAATCTCCAGTAAATAAATAAAGTATAGTGTGTTCTCTTTCCTGTAGTCTTTTGTACAAATCCGTATGCAATAAAACTTTAATGTTTATTTGTAAAACTTTGTTCCAAAGTTTTAACTTAGCATTTTTGTGCATTTTGCATATATGCTATCCAGCATGAGTGAGATATCAGAAGCATTTCAGAATCTCAACCTCTACCCAGTACCAATTGAAGTCTCCCACGACTTTACTGGTTATATTGCTGATATAGAGGAACCTCTGGAATTCCAAGCTCCACCGTTGGAAAAAGCAAAACTTAAAAAGAAAAGAAGATATGTAGGATGGAGGAAAGTGCGCAGGAGAAAGCCGGCCACTAGGAAACTCCCCAAAATAGAAAACCCTATAGACAAAGGAAAAAGAATCGAAATCGGAGAAAGTTCTAATCCAGCAGAAATAGAAATCCGGAAAGATTTTAAACAAAAAGGAATAGAAATTGGAGAGAGTTCTAGAAAATCTGAAGAAATCACATTTCAAGACGAAATAGACCGTCTTCTAGCAAATTGTGATGTCATTAGCCCTATCCATAATAATCTATATCCTTACATAGAAACCCAACTTCCTGTAAATCTGGAACCAGCTATTCCAGACCCACTAATCCACACTCGACCTTTAGGCCAAATGGAAGAATGGTAGACAAATGACTGGCAATTCGAAAATATCATCAACAGTCCTTATTCTTTCCTTCCACAGTTTGATCCAGAACCTATCCCCAATCCTCCAATGAGCAACGAAAACTTAGCCGAACTCCGTCAGTTCGGTGAAGAGCTGATAGGTACAGGGAATAGGATCCGGGAAATAGGGGAACAAATTTCCTGGAAATACGACGAAAGGGAGCGTCGCTACTAAACTGCCAGTTGACCAAAGAATAGTGGGGTTGGGAAAAATGTCTGTATAATAATAATAATAGTTAAATATAATTCTGTAAAATGGGAAATAAAACATTGTAAGATAAACAGTGTGTATGGATGCCTATATAATATATAAAAGCAAAATAGAAGTCGAAACATCGACAATTTTGGATACATATATCTGTGTTGTAAGATTTTATGTGCTTCTGTGTAATTGTTTTATTTACAATCATTTGATACTAATAGTATAATTATAATAATTATCAGATGGAAAACGCTAGTAATGAACCAGTTAATGAAGGGAATCAATCTAAACAAAATCAGGAAAACCAGTATATGACTAGACAAGATATTGAAAACATCATCACTCAAGGGATAGCTAATGCTATTCCAGCGATCATGGCTGCTGCTCAGAAACCTGTTGAACCACAACAAATCATTCCTAGTAAACGTACTCAGGAAGATAATTTTAGTCATAGTGTAAATGAAGGCGGCAATCATGACGATAATAATCCACGACAGGCTCCACCTCCTAAGAAAATGAAAGCCGCAACACCTGGTTGCACTTTCAAAGAATTTCTTGCTTGCAAACCTGCTGAATTTGCAGGCAACGAAGGAGCAACTGCAGTACTGTGTTGGTTAGAGAAAACCGAAGCAGTAATTGCAATAAGTAAGTGTTCCGAAGAAGATCAGGTCATGTACGCGTCAAATCTTTTCAAAGAAGGGGCACTCGAATGGTGGAACACGGTGCTACAGGCTAAAGGAAGAAATAAGGCTTATGCCATGAACTGGGAAGAATTTAAAATTCTTGTAGAAAGAAAATACTGTCCTGAATATGAAAAGGAACAAATGGCAAATAAGTTCCTAAATCATCGTATGGTAGGCGTAGAGTGTCGCGGTTATACTTCGACATTCTTTGAATATGCTAGAGTGGTACCAACACTGGCTTCGCCAGAACCGGTACTCATTTCCCGTTACATTTGGGGATTAATTAGTGAAATTCGTAACATCGTTAAAGCTGCGAGACCTCGCACTATTGGCGATGCTGTGGAACTAGCTAATACCCTAACTGATGAACTAGTGCGCACAAGAGAAGAAGATCGAAAGAAGGAATTGGCTCAAAAGATTACCCAAGGATTTCGTATGGGTAATGATAATAATAGGTTCAAGAAAAGAGGAAGGAGACAATCTGCACAACTGCCTTTTTGCAGAAATTGCAAAAAGAATCATTTTGGAAAATGCAATGTAATCTGCAACTTCTGCAAAATGGCAGGGCATCGTGAAGAAAATTGCAAAAAGAAAACCATAGTTTGCTATAACTGTGGAGAAACAGGACATTACAAAACAGAATGTCCTAAATTGATTAAAACCGCAGACAATAAAGTCAAATCAGCCGATGGAACAACAAAGAAGAATGCCCGAGCATTCCAGCTAACCACTCAAGAAGCTGAACTAATCCCTGACGTCATAGCTGGTACGTTCTTGGTCCACGACGTTTATGCAAAAGTGTTATTTGACTCTGGTGCAAACCAAAGTTTTATCAATACTTCATTTTGCCAAGCCCTTAACTTACCCTTAACCAACCTTAGGCAAATTTTTACAGTCGAAACGGCAGACGGAAATTCTGTTAACATAAATAAAGTTTTGCAAGAAGGAAAGATAGAACTGTTAGGCCATAAGTTTTCTGCAAACCTGTTACCTATGAAATTAGCCGAATTCGATATTGTGTTAGGAATGGATTGGTTAGTAGCCAACCATGCTCGAATTCTCTGTGATAAGAATTCCATAGAAATTCAGGCACCCACCGGAGAAGTAATTGTGATTACAGGAGATAAACCACGTAAGCCTATGAAGTTCATATCAGTAATGAAAGTTGCTAATTATGAACGAAAACAAGGAATAGTATATATGATTTCAGTAATCATTAGTACTAAGGGAAAAGAACTTAAGGAAATTCCTGTAGTTTCAGAATACCCAAACATCTTTCCAGAAGAATTACCTGGGTTACCACCTGATAGAGAAGTAGAGTTTAGAATTCATCTGATTCCGGGTACTACACCAATAGCTAAGGCACCTTATCGATTAGCACCCACCGAAATGCTAGAATTGAAAAAGCAGTTAGATGAATTATTAAGCAAAGGATTTATACAACCTACTTCATCCCCTTGGGGAGCACCAGTGTTGTTTGTGAAAAAGAAAGATGGATCGATGAGAATGTGTATCGATTATAGAGAACTAAATAAAATTACAATTAAGAATCGATACCCATTACCTAGGATTGACGATCTTTTTGATCAACTTCAAGGCGCTAGGTATTTTTCTAAGATAGACTTAAGATCCGGATATCACCAGTTAAAAGTACAAGAAGAAGACATACCTAAAACTGCTTTCAGAACTAGGTATGGCCATTATGAGTTTACAGTCATGCCCTTTGGACTAACAAATGCTCCAGCAGCATTTATGGACATGATGAATCGGATCTGTAAACCATACTTGGATAAATTTGTAATCGTATTCATCGACGATATACTTATTTATTCCAAAAGTCAGGAGGAACATTGCAAACACTTGCATGCACTCTTAACCTTGTTAAGAAAAGAAAAGCTTTATGCCAAATTCTCGAAGTGTGAATTTTGGTTAAAGGAAGTGCAATTCCTAGGACACATGGTGAATCACGAAGGCATTCACGTAGATCCTGCTAAAATAGAAGCAATCACCAAATGGAAGGTCCCACAAACAGCTATGGAAATTAGAAGTTTTCTAGGCTTAGCTGGATACTACAGACGATTTATTAAGGATTTCTCTAAGATAGCTGTACCTTTGACTAAGTTAACCTGTAAAGCCACTAAGTTTGAATGGGGACATAGGCAAGAAAAAGCTTTTAAAATTTTAAAGCACCGATTGACAAATGCTCCAATTTTAGCATTACCCGAAGGAACAGAAGATTTTGAAGTATATTGTGATGCTTCAAAATTAGGATTCGGATGTGTGTTGATGCAACGCAAAAAGGTAATTGCGTATGCCTCCCGGCAGTTGAGAAAGCACGAGGAGAATTATACGACTCATGACTTAGAATTAGGAGCCGTAATTTTTGCCTTGAAAATTTGGAGACATTATCTGTATGGAAGTAAGTTTACTGTTTATACAGATCATAAAAGTTTAAGATATATATTTGGGCAGAAAGAATTGAATATGAGGCAAAGAAGATGGATGGAAGTTCTAAGCGATTACGACTGTGATATTCAATATCACGAAGGAAAGGCAAACGTAGTTGCAGATGCCTTAAGTCGTAAGTATCAGGAAAAACAAAAGCGAGTCCGTGCTCTTAGATTAAATCTACAAGTAGATTTAATGGAACAATTAAAGGAAGTTCAGGAAACAGCAATCAAGAACGATGCTGAAGGAATGAAAGGTTATATAAAGGAACTAGAGAAAGGAAATGATGGAATTTGGAGATTCCACAAGAAACGAATTTGGGTACCTAAGCAAGGAGAATTAAGAAATAAGATTTTAGAAGAAGCCCATAAATCTAGGTATACTATGCACCCTGGAAACAATAAGATGTACCAAGATTTAAGAAAGAATTTTTGGTGGATAGGCATGAAGAAAGATATAGCAAGATATGTTTCTAAGTGTTTTACTTGTTCACAAGTAAAGGCTGAACATCAGAAACCTTCAGGACTACTACAACAATTGGAAATGCCTGTATGGAAATGGGAACTCATAACAATGGATTTTGTTACTAAGTTGCCTAAAACAAGAAAAGGTAATGATGCGATTTGGGTAATTGTGGATCGATTAACCAAATCAGCTCATTTTCTACCAATGAAGGAAACCTTTAGCATGGAAAGGCTAGCCAAGTTGTACGTAGACGAAGTAGTATCTTTACATGGAGTCCCACTCTCCATTGTATCAGATAGAGATAGTCGTTTCACTTCTCATTTTTGGAAAAGTTTCCAGCAAGCTATGGGAACTCGACTAAATCTGAGTACTGCATATCATCCCAAAACAGACGGACAAAGTGAAAGGACGATACAAACTCTAAAAGACATGCTTCGAGCATGTGTAATAGATTTTGGTGGAAACTGGGATGATCATTTACCATTAATTGAATTCTCCTATAACAATAGTTATCATTCAAGCATTGAAACTGCTCCATTTGAAGCACTATATGGACGTAAGTGCAGAACTCCAGTTTGTTGGGCAGAAATAGGGGAAAGTCAATTATCAGGTCCAGAAATTGTACAAGAAACTACTGACAAGATAACTCAGATCAAGGAAAGACTGAAAACAACTCGAGATCGTCAGAAGAGCTATGCAGATAATCGCCGCAAGCCGTTAGAATTTCAAGTCGGAAATAAGGTATTATTAAAAGTTTCTCCTTGGAAAGGAGTAGTTAGATTCGGAAAGAAAGGAAAGCTAAGTCCAAGGTACGTAGGACCATTTCCTGTGATCCAACGTATAGGACCAGTTGCTTATCGTTTACAACTACCAGAAGAATTAGCAGGAGTACATGATGTATTTCATGTATCCAATCTCAAGAAATGTCTATCAGACGAATCTTTGGTAGTACCTCTTCAAGATATAGAGGTAAACGCAAAACTGAAATTTGTTGAGAAACCTCTTCAAATTGAGGATCGAAAGATCAAGTTTCTCAAACATAAACGACTAGTTTTAGTCAAAGTTAGATGGGATTCAAAGAGAGGAGCTGAATACACTTGGGAGCTGGAATCAGAAATGAAGCGAAAGTATCCCCATTTATTCCAGTAAATCTCGAGGACGAGATTTTTATTAAGGTAGGGAGAATGTAACAACTCTCATCAAAAGTCCTAATTATTATTTTAATTTGGCCAATAGGAAACCCTAATTGAGAAACCCAAGTGATTCTGAACAAACCCTAAAATTTTCAGAACAATCAGAATCAGGATCAGGGCCCCTAAAACTCAAGGGGGGTATACCCTAGTTAATGATTATCTAAAATTACTTGCTGTCAAAGTTCGAAATTAAGAATCTGTCAATTCAGTGAAGCTAGTCCCAGACGTGGCAAGTCTATAGTAAAAACGTGTCCCTTGCGCACCGCAAGGGTTTGAGTGTTACGGTGCGCAAGGGTGCTTACGCACCGCAACAATTATAGGCTTACGGTGCGCAAGATTGACCAAATTTAGGGTATAAATAGAGGACCTTGGGACTTGACTTCTGGTGTTCAAATGACGTAAAACTTCGCTGCATGCACCGAGATATCGTAGAATTACCACAAAACACACACTGATCACGAAGTGCTGCCGCAATCAGGGTAATAACTCGATCGCTATTACGATACAACGTCCGATCGATTATAACTATCCAACGATTGTTTAAGTGCCGCTCAAATTGAGTTTATACTTTGTTATTCATCGTGATTTCGACTTGAATGTTTGAGTGCTGTTCGAAATCGGACTATACTCTGTCATTCGTTGTGAATCCGCTGAATTGTTAAGTATTGCACTTGTAAACCGTTGTGAGGGTTTAATCTCGTGAATTGTCGTAACTGCTGTATTAGTTACTAACCTGTTTATGCGTGCATTGTTATTTAAATTAGGTTAATCAAGGCTAATCAGTAGGCTTATACTCTGCTCGTTAAATCTACAATGTGAGTCATTCTCTTTTTATCAAATTACTTTTGAAATCATGTTTATTTTCAAAGGTTATAATAACAGTGATTAAGTTTATGTAATCACCAAATTACAGCCGGTATGTGGGGTATTGTGCACATTACTACTGTTGTTATCACTTTAGGTGGGCGAACCTAATTAGTGATATTCGTCATTCATTGGGGCAGCCAATGGTGATATGACCACAGTCACCGAAATGAGTCGAGTGACAAATACTGTGGGTAGTTGGTTTGATATCAGAAACATTGTAATATCTCTTAATACTGTGAATTATAACAAACGAGTCGTTTTAGTAAAACTGAATGATTCACTCAGTATTTCCCTGCTGACAAAACCTTTTTCAAACATGTTTCAGGTGATCTGTTGTGAGCACAGGAAAAGTGCCGTGGAGTACTACAAGCTTAGAAAAGTGGCTCAATGTAAATAAATAGAGAAACATGTTTTGAGAAATAAAGATTTCCCAGTGAAATCACTTTATTGTAAATTATGGGATTTATCCCTATATTATATATAAACGAGCAGTTTTAATATTAATCGATCCTGTTTAAAAAGACTTCCGCTGTCATCAAATTATATACCATCGGATTTCCTGCCTCGCGGCTCTGGACCAGGTCAAACCGGGGCCAAGGGCCGTGACAAACATCCGCTGTCGACATGCCAGATATATTCCATGAGCATTCAAAGCCATTTCTGGAGTTTATTCTGAAATACAAGAATATACACAAATTAGTTTGATTTGGGAACCCAGATTTGCTTCACTTTGGATCTATCGTGGTTTTGACCCACGATGTCCTTTTTTTGCTTCCAAAAATAAGCTGTTGAATTAACCAGATTTTTAACAGATTTCTTAAGATAATCAAGCTGATCTGTGAAATTCTTAACAAAATCATATTCTGGTTTAGAAAAGTTCTTGTTTTTACAATGTTTCACTGTATATCCTAAATGACCATAGCGAAAACATCGTTTACGTCTGGGCTTTTTGGTGTTAGAAGATGATGTATGTGATGAGTGTCTTGAGCTTTTTGAAGAATCTTTTGATGCAGTGTATCTTGAGCTCTCGGCTTTCTTCATTTTCTTGTCAACTCGGCTTTTATCTTCGGAACAGTCTTCATCATTGTCGGAATCTGATGAGCTTGAATTTTAATCTTCACTTGCTTCGTCACCTGAATCATCGGAGCTCTGATTTTCACTTGAACTTTCTGAATTTTGATCTTCGATTGTTTCGTCACTTGAATCTTCGAAGCTTTCACCTTCTGTTGTTGTTTGATCTTCACTTAAGTTTTCTGATTCTTGTTCTTCATCAGAACTTGAAGTTTCTTTTTCCTTTTTCCGAGGCTGAAAAGCTTGAATCTTCTTTGCTGCTATCTTCAGCGACTTTCTTTTCTGAATCTATCATACCTGTTTGAGATGGAATAAATTCTGGAATTTCCTCGGTGAGGAATTTTCCAAAGCTATTTTTTTCAACTCTGGCATAAATACAGGAGATTCACACACATTTTTATCATCACAAAATGCAGAATTTAAATCATGACATTTAAACATAGCATGTTCACGATCACGGGTCTCAAATGTAGGCACATGGCCCTTACAGTCATCCAAAAGGTTAAATTTAGGCACATGGCCATTACAGTTATCCGTCCTAATTAAATTATTACATTCATCCCGAATATTGTTTTTCTTAGAACAGTTCCAGGCGAACCAGTTAACGGTGGAATAACTGTTGCCTGAATAAGCTATTCCTATTTTTGAACCGCCGCAGTCTCCATCCTCATCGCACACATCATCTTTACACACAATTAGATCTGCATTACTTTTAGAAAGGTTAGCGGTTGTTTCGTTTTTGAAAGAATCCTCTTGTTCTACAGAGGCCTTTTCATCAATGAAATCATTGTCGGGATGAGGAGTTGGCATAGGCACATAGTTTTTGCAATGTGGTGGAAAGAAAAGTTTCCTTTCATTTCCTTGCCTATCCTTATACCCGATCCCCTCCTTTACATACGTTGGTCGTTGGCAGTTTTTGATGTCAGTAAAGGCCTTTTGACTGACATTCCATTTGTCTATGATAATTTGTAATTTATTATTTTCGTTCAAAGCCTTTTCCAATCTATCTGTGAGATCGTTAATGATAAAATCTTTTCTAAAAACAAATTCTTTTAGAGTTTGCATTTCAGCTAAAGTTGAATTCAACTTTCTCTGATATGCGGCCTCGTTCTGTTTAAGTTCTTTGTTAAATTTTAAAGCTTTGTCTTTTTGCCTCTCAAATTCTAGATTAAGAGATTTGTAGTGTGCCACGACATCAACGCATGCTGGTGTGCATAACTTTACTTTAAAGTTATGTGGAATACTATTTACCAAGTCTTTGTCAGCTTTCTCCTTTGAGGATTCAGTTTTCATAGCTGCAGCTGAGTCTTTTGCTTTCTCTTTCTTCTCATTAGATAATTCTTTCAGAAACTGCTCCTTGGGCTTTTCAGCTTCTTCAGGATTCTTGTCTTTCTCAGGCTCAGAGGAGGTGAGAATGCTTTTTAGACCTTTGTCAAAAATGTTATCCCCCTTTGGTATTCCAGCAGCCTGTTTCTCAAATTGTTTTGATGACGACCCGCTTGATATCTTTGCCATGAGAGCTTTGTTGACTTGTTCCTTGGCTTCAGCAATTTCTTCACCCCAATCATAATCTTCAACAACCAGAGCTTTTGGTGTGTTGGGAGTAGCATTGTTCTTGTTTTCTTCAATAGCAATTTGTTTTATAGCAGTAAAGCAGCCTCAGTGTTTCCTTCCTTCAACAAAGGACACTCTCACTTGAAATGACCCAAACTTTTGCAGTTGTAACACCTCAGCTTGGATTTGTCAAAACCGGCTTTTCCAAGACCTAGACGCTTCCCAGTCTTATCCTAAAACTTCTTCAATCTTAAAGTGATCATAGCCATCTGCCACTTCAAATCCATCTCCTCCATGTCATCTGGATCAACCTGATACATGTCTTCAGCAGTGAGCATCTCCTTCTTGAGTTCTCCCGACATTAAAGCTTCATAGCTACTTAGAAACATGTTAAAAAGTGCCACGTGTTCAGTTGACACTTTCAACGCTTGAGTATCACCAACCACAGCAGCCTTATCACTCGATTGTGGAGCCTTTGACGCGCTTGCGGAAACGTTAAAGTAGGACATCTCGGAGGCTTGTTTACTTGTGCCTCTTGAAGCTAGAAATGCCACGTTCTTTAGCCCAGTAGAAGTCTGAGCTGCCTTTGGAGAGTAACCAGCTGTATTCATTTCGCGTTGTTGACGTCCATTTCAAACGCCTTCAGAGTGTTGATTAAATCGGACAAAGTGACAGGATTTGGGTTGTTGAGGAAGTCCCTTTTTATCATCATGCACTGAAGACTCCATTCCTTTGGAAGCGAATCCAGAAGCTTCTTTATGGCAGCACGATTAGTGACAGGATTTCCTGCCTTCTTCATTTTGGTCATCATATTCAGAAAGCGACTGATATGATCGGAAAGGCTATCACCACGAATTCCACCAAACATGTCGTGTTGCTTCTGCACCATGTCTCTTTTGCTCTTAATTAGCTCTTCATTTCCCTCGTAGTGTTCGATCAAAGCGTGCCAGAGTTCATTAGCAGTTCTGTATTCTTCAAACATGTTGCAGTCGTCAGTTGACAAAGCCATGGTTAAGGCAGCATGTGCATGACGGTCGCGTTGGATTAGAGCTTTGTCTTCATCGGTGAAGGTTGTGGGGTCGTTGTTATTGACTATCACATCTCCTTGAACTACCGTTGGAACATGGGGTCCAGCGATGACAGAAAGCCATAGATTGTAGTCAGTGAATTCGAAGAATGACTTGATTCAATTCTTCTAAGTACCGAAATCTTCGGCTCCTTTCAACTTAGGTGGTCTTGTGGTGGTTCCGGTCTCAAGTTCAGCTTGAGCAATTGGACTTAGTTGATTCACTGACATCTTGACTTGTTTTTTACTTAAGAAAGCTAATCAGAAGTTAAATTCGCTGTCTGAGTTGTGTAGAGCAATTTTGCCGGCGAAACAGATAACTTCGTCGGAGAGCTGACTGAACTTTAGTGGAACAGAAAAATTCGCTGGATGATTTCGCAGATCTGATGTCTTCGCTGGTACACGGAGAAGTCCTGCACGAGCGAAGAAAGCTAATTCCGCTGATACAACAAACACACACGTTAGTTTGGCTTATTTCGCCAGAAACCGTGATAAAAACGCTGTGGTTCTTTATCACAGTTCTCGAAGTCTCCTTCGATAAATTTGCTACATGGACACTTGGCACTATTTCGCCAGAAATCATCAATTTCGCTCGAGTTTTAGTCAGCGAAATTGACGATTGTGCGATATTTAAATATGATTTCGCTGTATTCAAAAGTACGTTCACTGTATTCAAAACTAAGTTTGTTGTATTCAAAATAATTTCGCTATATTCAAATTTATCTTCGCCAACCAGAGGGTTTAACTCGAACTAAAACCCTCTAATCACCCAAAAACGACTAAAAAACCATGTTTCGATGCATCAAAATGTCCAAAATGACTTCCTAATCACGGATTAACAACAACCTATCGATTAAACACACCAAATCAATCCATTTTAAGTCCAAAAAGATGAAAAACCTTGAAACTTTGAAAAACCTTCAAAACTTTGAAAAATCTTAACAAAAACACAACAACCAAGAGCACTAAGGCTCTGATACCAAATTGTAGATCCGAATATCAATCCGGATCACAGTGGTTGATTGTTTTAGTCCAAAACACCTATTGATTAAGTGTTTGTACTATGAAAAAGTTAAGAAGAATCAAGAATGAAGATGAAGCTAATGGTATGATGAATACAACAAGTGTTGTATTGAATCCAAACAAGAAGATAAATCAATGAAGCACCTTGGAAATCTGATTTAAGCACAATAGTAGAGATTGAATGTAAACAACACTAATATTCACCAAAAGAGCCAAAAGCTTGGCTAGGGCAACAATACATGGGTTTATATAGATCCTGACTTGCCAGCATAATTAGAATTATGCTGGCATCTTATCTACACTAGGTCAGGTTTGCTACTTTCATCAAATTACAAAATATGCCCCTAGACTTTAAAACAAGCTACAAACTATAATAAAACTAATCCAGTACACGTATGAACGATCTCATAAGTTCCAACACAATGTGGCCGAGAAAGTGGACTTCTCGAATCCAGAAATCACACTTAGAGAATTTCGCGTAGAGTTGCTCTTTCCTCAGGAGTCCTAAGATAAGACGCAGGTGTCGCTCGTGGTCCACTTTGCTCTTAGAGTAGATCAAGATGTCATTGATAAACACAATGACGAAATCGTCGAGATATGATTTGCACACGCGGTTCATGAGGTCCATGAAAACCCCTGGTGCGTTTGTCAACCCGAATGGCATAACAAGAAACTCATAATGGCCATACCGCGTTCGAAAAGCTGTTTTAGGGACATCTTCCTCTCGGACTCTCATCTGATGATAGCCCGATCTTAAATCGATCTTCGAGTAAAAACTTGATCCTTGCAACTGGTCAAACAGGTCGTCGATACATAGTAAGGGATAATGATTCTTGACGGTCACCTTGTTGAGTTCACGATAATCTATACACATACGAAAGGACCCGTCTTTCTTCTTCACAAACAAAACTGGGGCTCCCCAAGGCGAAGAACTGGGTCGGATAAAACCTCTATCCAACAGTTCTTGGAGTTGATTTGATAGTTCTTGGAACTCTCCTGGTGTAAGACGATAAGGAGCACGAGCAATCGGGGCTGCTCCTGGTGTAAGGTCAATCTAAAACTCCACCTGACGGTGTGGAGGTAAACCAGGAAGTTCCTCAGGAAATACATCAGAAAACTCACGAACAACTTGCAACTCTTCGATTTTCCTCTCTTCAGGATGAGTATCGGTAACTAGCGTTAAAATAGCAGGATAGCCCTTCCGTAGACACTTCTGGGCTTTCATAGCTGAGATGATGCCAACCATTGCACCACTACGATAACCCTGAACCAACAAAGATTCTCCACCAGGGAGAGGAATACGTACGATTTTCTCTTTACAGAGAATTTCTGCTTGATGCTTAGACAACCAATCCATACCATCAGCTAATTCTACTACATGTTTGTTTACAAGAGGTGTAGGAGTCAACCCTAAATGACGACTGAACCCCAAAGACACGTAACTCCAATCGGCACCAGAGTCAAATAAAACAGAAGCAAAGAGATTGTTCATAGAAAACGTACCGGTCACCACGTTGCCATCATTCCTAGCTTCCCCAGCACCAATAGTGAACACTCTTCCACACGCACCGTTCCCACCATTGTTCCCATTGTTGTTGTTCCAAGTGTTGTTGTTATTATTACCAGCATTCTTATTCAGTTGACGGTAATCACGCCTAAAATGACCCTCATCCCCACACTGAAAACAGCCCTTGCGATTTCCTTGATTCTGCTGAGGCTGCTGCCTTTCTTGCTGCTGTGGCTGCTGTTGTGGGGTTTGCTGTTGCTGCTGTCTTGGGAATTGGGCCCTACAATCTCTAGCCATATGGCCCACCTTGTTACACCTATGACAGACCCGGGTGCATGGCCCACGATGATGAAAGTTGCACTTGTTACACTTTGGCTGCTTCCCTGCGTAAGAGCCTTGGTTCAAGTTGTTGCTCTGATTCTGGTTTACAGAAGATGACTGGCTAAAACTGTGATTGCCACTGTTGTCTGGCTTCTTCTGTGACTGATTCGAGTTGGACACCTTGTCCACATCATTCCATTTACGTTTGCTGTCAGTAGCAGGAGTAGTAGCTGTAGCAGTAGTAGCAGTAGTAGAAACGCGTGGTGGTAGCGAGCCACGCTCCACCTCCTTGTCGGTGATCTTGTGGGCCAACCAAATTATTTGGGGTAAGTTGTTGAGATTCGCTGCAGTAACCAAGCCCTTGACCTGCGGTGCTAATCCTTTGATGTAAAGTTCGATTCTTCGGTGTGGAGGTCGTGATATGTTTGGGCACATATTAGCTAATTCATGGGACCGTTTCATGTATGCCTCAATCTCAGACCCCACCATTTTCAGATCATAATACTCATTTTCCAGTTTCTGCACTTCGTCACGAGGACGCTATTCCTCTCTCATCAGCTCTTTAAAATCCTCCCAAGTGGTTGCATTTGCCATTTCAATACCCAGCATCTGGACATGGGCATTCCACCAAGTCAAGGCACCATCCTCTAATGTGCCTAAAGCATACTTCACTCTGTCCCCAGCAGGACAGTTACACATCGCGAACACCAATTCTGCCTTCTCAAACCAACGGAGTAGTCCCACAGCACCTTCAGTCCCACTAAATGTCTGTGGCTTACAATCCATGAATGTCTTAAACGTCCAAACAGGCAGATTATTCACGTGTTGACCTAAGACGAAAGAAAATACAACACACGGGTAAGATTCGAGTACGCGACACAAGGGTAAATAGTATTTGGCACATATCGTACCAGCCTGCTGAGCCGCCAAGGCTTCAGCCACATGAGTATTGATCAAATCGGTCAATTCAGCCTAGGACATAGTAATGTTGCCATGTCCACCGTCGTAGCCTCCACCACGTCCACCATTTCGTCCTTTCATGATTCTATATAAAAAGTGGAAAAGGGTTAAAAGTCGGGATTGGATGGGAGTCAAACATCACTTTGACCTCTACAGATTACCGAGTTCTATCATTACGTCAGATAACGGGGCGGAACCCCTTTCACACTCGTTAAGCCTCACTGGGCTCACATGCACCCCACATTATTATTATGTGTGCACCCATAATAGCAATGCGATTTACATGTTTATCTCAGCTCCTCCCAACTTATGCTAGAAGGTTCCTCAAATTCGAGTAGCAAGACAAAAACACAACAACAAAGATCAAGTGTCACACTATCAATCACATAATGTAGGCTAGTAACACAGGTACTCATACTGTAGTGCTAAGTGTGCATTCACATGCAATGTCATATTCAAGTGTTCACTAAATATTATGTGCAATAAATAAATGAGAAACGAACCTTGCAATCTGGAGCTGAGTGTCATGGTCGATTTCTGAGCTGTTCGGTTATAGTCTGGTTTTATAAAAACGTTTTAAAACCTAGTTCACTATAACTAGTGGCTCTGATAACAAACTGTCACACCCCCAAAATACCCCATCCGGAAACCCCGCTAGGCGTGTGACGTACAGGATCCAGCCACCAATGACATTGAACTAACATCAAGTTATTAAACCAAGTTTCCATTCATAATGAGAAAACATTCATAAACACGATCCAAGTTTAACATGTTCAGCGGAAGCATAAGATAAATCATCATTCAATGTTTTAAAACCAAATAGAGGTAAACCAAATGTATTGTTATGTGTTCTCAAAAGACTCGACCCATGACCACTCCAGCAATCCCAGACAGCAAGTTCCTCGTCCATAGCATCTAACGACCTGTGAGCATGCAACAAGTGTATCAGACAATGCTGGTGAGTTCATAGTTTTTACGAAAACGTTTTTGGCCAAGTGTTTAGTTTAGTTCATTGATAAAAATGTTGATAATAACTCGAGTACCGTACAAGATGGCTTCCAGATTGTTTTGCCCGGCCCCAATGCACCCTATCTAAGCATTGGTCATGATTAAGGTCATTAGTTCACGCCCGTCCTCTAAGGTACGGTGTGAGGTTGCCAAGCCTAATAGCGCTATCAACTAAAACCCCGTTACCTCTTAGGTAACTATTCGGTAGAAGATGGGACTTAAGGTGATTGGAAATGAGTGTATTATCTAACATCCCAGTTTTTACCCTAAGACTTATTCCTCTCAGGAATACCCAGTGATTGTCCCACCCACCGGGACGCATGCTCAAGAGAAACGAACTCACCTGAGTTTTGCTCGGTATGTTAAGTTACCCGTCCAAGTTGGTCAACCCAAACCCTACCGTGGTTACCAATAAAAGTTCCATAATTAATCAAGCCACGTATTTTCACAGATTGCATTCATCACAAGGATCACCGTACACACATAGCGAATACCCAATTCTCATACAAGTCCACATCCCATGCGAATGTCACGTAATCAACACATAACAGGAGAGTGTTCTACTTACACAAGTCAAGTCAGATTTCTCATTCTTAATCAGCATGGTTATCATGCAACAATAGTATTTTATAAACACAGGTATCCATCATCACATACATTTCAAACTATTACTGTTACTGTTCATTTGCACGGCGAAGAGTCCTCACGGCGAAGAACCATTCTTCGCCGAAAATGATTATGGAGAAGTATTATTCTTCGTCGGAAGTGAGTATGAGGAAGGACTATCCTTCGTTGATTTCATGTTTGGCGAAGAACCTTAGAGGTTCGTCGGAAATCGTTCAACGAAGAACTATATTCTTCACCGAGCTTAGTTCTTCGTCAGAAGTCTTTCATCGCTGTCTAACATCAGACGGTTATTATTTTCTTTTTAACTACTATTTCTGTAATTTACGTAAACACCATCCCTATTCCAAAACAAATCGAAATTATGATTTAAATCAGTTACTACTCGTGTTCTTATGAACCCTAACTGCCGTTCATCATCAACGCTAATATCGCTACACCGAAATACATACTTTTAATCCCATAATAACCATTCTATCAATCATTAACCCAAACCATCAAATGACTACACACAATCAGATTATTAATTCATCATGATAAAAGTTCATCAAACTGAATTATCAAACCGCATCGTAAGTTTGAACATATACAAATCATCGTAACCTCATCATGCAAGTTCTAGATACACAATCCTATGAATGAAATCCTAATTAATCACGTGTAATCATAGCAATCATCACATTCCGATTACGACAAACTAAAATGGATAAAACACTAACCAAGACTCCGAATATGTTGGTTCGATCGAGACAAGATGCTTCGAGTGATCGGAGACAGCCGTCGGGTTTGCAAGGGAGGAGGGGAGTGTTTAGGGTTTGATGTTTGTTTTAAGTCCTAATAGTTTATGAAAGGTTATGCAATTAAATATTAGTCGTGCTCAATCTGGCCCACGAAGGAACCTGGGCCGAGAGCCCCTTTTGGCGAAGGTCTTCTTGGCGAAGAATGATTCTTCGCCACATTGTGAGTGTGACGAAGGTCCTTCTTCATCGAAGATCGGTTGTGACGAAGACCTATTCTTCATCGAGGGGTGGTTGTGACGAAGACCTATTCTTCGTCGGGTGTGTTATTCAGTCAGAGTTAAACATAAATATGTTATGATTAAACACTACGCAATGCTTAAGTTTTCATGTAACACCCAAACGTAATGATACTTTAATCATTCAAATATCATGCACAGGATACAACGTAAAATGAATTGTGAAACAAGTGATGCGTAGAGGAAAGACCTTGAAATTTCGGGTTGTCACACTATCTCTTGGCATCGCTCTGGATAACGAATGCCATGAAACATATATGCTTATGAAAGCATTAAAAAAGAAATTTGGACCAATCAAAGCAGATATAAAGCCGGACCCTGTCATTACATCATGGTGTTTTGATGATGAAACAGACATGGTGACTGTTATATACGACAACGGAGAGCAGGAAGACTACTGGCTTGAAAACATCATGACAAAGCAGGGGATTGGGTTAATGGAAGAATTGCATAACGCCACTTGTTTGAACACAGCAATGGACTCAAAAATGGCGTTAATGTAAAACTTGTTCAAATGGAGGCTTTAGAATCTTCAGGAACAAGAAGCCGATGAAGATGAAGGTGATGACATGGATGAAGATCCAGATGAAGACTCCGAGGAAGAAGATGACGCAAGTGATGGATACTTTTCGGTTAAAGTACCTTCTGACGGAGGGTTTTAATTTTTTTGCTTCTGTGTAATTTCTTTTTTTAAGATAATTAAATGATATATTTCTCTATTTATTTGCAAAACGCCAAAAAAATATTACAAAACCTTATTGCTTACAAAACGCTAGAAATAACAAAAAATATTTTTCCTGCTTAATATTTTCTCCGTTTTTATATTTTGTTATCCTGGTCTGCATAACGCCATTTAAAAAAAATGTCAAACTTGGAAGATGGGACACCTATCACCCTAGAAACTGATAAAGCTGACACAAAACAGTAAATACAAATAGTAACTGAAAAGACTGTTACTTAATTACTATCATTTATTATAATAAAACCGCCTAAACTACGCGCCAAAAAACTCCTATTAGAGAGGGGTCTGTACACAATGAATTGATCACACCCAGAAAAACAAACGCTATGTTCTCTAGAAACCACTCACTTTAAAACGCCAAAAAAGTTAGTTAAAATAACCACAGATGGCAAAGCTTTAACTGAATGGATTCTTCTCTGAGGGGGTTATCTCTATAATCTTTTGCTGAATGAGATAGACAAATATTCAAGAAAAAGAGACTGATGACAGTGATATGTCATCATGTGAGCTTTGTTCTTGATGAACATATGCATGGCATGAAGGGATCAACACAAGTGTAAAATGCTATTTTTGGACTCCATTATTATAAATAGCATTCAAGAAAGAGTTGATCTTAAATGACATGCCACCAAACAAGAATATCACACCAAAAAACAGGATGCCACTAACAAGCTTCGTCTAAAAAGACGAGCGTTATGTAGGAAAGTTGGCATCTAGCTAAGGTATTCAAAGGTTCAAAACACCAAAACAAATTCAAGATGAAGAGGTTGATGACAGTGAATATTCGGATGAGAAATTAGATTACCATTTTTAATTTTTTTCTTTTTCATTTTATATTGTTTTGTTATCAAATTATCTGTTGTTTTGTTATCTAATTCTCTACAAATGAAATATATTATTATATAAAACGCCAAAAACTACAAACACCAAAACGCTAGTGGTATGAAAAATGTGAGAACGGGTGCTGGCAAAGCACCTTGTCAATGTATTAAACGCCAAAAAAATTGACTAAATCCCATAAAAAACATTTGGTCTTATTGTAATCTTATGAAAATATTAATGACTCGTAGTGAATTATTATACAATGCCACAAAACGCCAAAAAAATTGACCAGAAAACTCTATAACGCCAAAAAATTATCTATGTGACACAAAAACAATTAATTCAACGCCAAAAAGTTTACTGAATACAATTAACGCCAAAATAATCTTAGACGCCAGAAAATGTTATAGCGTGTTTGGAAAATAAAAGAAAATTGAAAAGACAAAAAAACCCCTCACGCCCTGATCATATCCCGCGCCACGTGTAGGGCCAGGGTGCGTTCTCACCGTTCTCACACTTTTGGGCGTTTTCTCCTGATCCCATACCTATATATATATATAGAGTAGGGTTCGCACGGAAAGTGTGTTTTTCCTAGAAAGTCTAGGAAGCGATCTGGTCCATCCGATTGGTGTGTTTAAGGGTTGAGATTAAATCAATGGCAATCTTGTAATATTTGAGTTTAATTAATTGATTGTTTTAAATGAGTAGGGGCAATTTTGTCAATGGCCGTGTTTTAAATCAATTAGATAACCGCCCAGTTCCTAAATTCAAGCGACTTTCCCTCTCTCTCTCCAAACCCATCTTGGAAACCCCAATCCCTACCAAAAATAACTATAATCATGGAAGAAGATAACTTTAGAAACGATGGAGAGCACCGGATCAAATTAAAACACTTCCCCATCTCCACCACCTCCGAGTTCATCATCACCATTCAAATATTGTTCTTATCATCTCCGTTTTCTTGACGATGTGTTTTAACAGCAAGCAAATTAATACAGTTGTGTTTTAGCAGCAAGCAGATTCATACAGTTGTGGTTTAGCATCCAGATTCATACATATGTGTTTTAACAGCAAGCAGATTCATACAGTTGTGTTTTAGCATTCAGATTCATACAGATGTGTTTTAACAGCAAACAGATTCATACGGATGTGTTTTAACAGCAAGCAGATTCATACAGATGTGTTTTAACATCCAGATTTATACAGATGTGTTTTAACAGCAAGCAGATTCATACAGATGTGTTTTAACATCTAGATTCATACAGATGTGTTTTAACAGCAAGCAGATTCATACAGCTGTGTTTTAGCATTCAGATTCATACAGTTGTGTTTTAACAGCAAACAGATTCGTACAGTTGTGTTTTAACAGCAAGCAGATTCATACACTTGTGTTTTAGCATTTAGATTCATACAGTTGTGTTTTAACAGCAATCAGATTCATACCCTGTGTTTTACCATCTTTATATTATGGGATCTATAAAAAAAATTGACTTTAGCCCTGTAAACTGTTAAAACACAGCACCAAGAACATGCTGATAAATTCAAGTAATCTTCTGAACAATGGAATATGCGATGTAATGTGACATGGAATTTTAGTTAATGAACACATTGACTTCCAGATTTGAATTCGAAAATAATAAAAATTCCGAAAATCATGGAATTTTAGTTAATGAAGATACATTCCAAAAATAAAATTAAAATGTGAAATTACATGATAGCCCTTCTACTTAAAATCCCTCAATGACACATGTCCAATTCTTATTCCTTCCTAGACTTTCTAGGAAAAATAGACTTTCCACCCAACTCCTACTCTATATATATATATATGTACACGAAACATATTCTGGGAAGTTCAGAAGGAGATATATAAGTCAACAACCTTGTGTTACATTGTTGAACGAAGTATGGTTGATGGACTAAATAAGTATGTTATTGCTCACCAAGATCACAACACAGAATTTGTAAATGAGTTCAAGGTCGGTTGTAATATCAGCATATACCTTTTTTATTTTATATTAAATAATTTTTAAATTTCTATGATCATATTGTAGGATCCTGTTAGCGCAAGTGATCTTACAGTTTCTTGCGTATGCATGGGTTTTCTCCGGGTTAGATACATTTGCCGACATATGTATTGTGTATTTAGGCATCATAACGTTCAGCCGATTCCATCAAGATATATACATCCGAGATGGCGTAGAGACGCTATTCCATCAAGTGTACATAGCATGGAGAACATGTTATGTGTAGATCTGAGTAGGAGTGGTGTTTTTTGGTGTGGAATATGTGAAAATAAGGAGATGTGTAGAGACAGGGTTCAAGGCAATATTGAGAAACTAGAAGAGCTACATGTCCAGGTACAAGCAATTAAAGATAAGCTTTTTGAGGATATACCATATGATCCTTCTATTAATAAAAAAAAGTGTCGTTACAGAGGAAGTCATTGCACATACACAACCAGCTGAAGTATCATGTACGACCCCAAAGAAAATACGTAACAAAGGATGTGGTAAGCATAATAGACCAATTAGACTGGGAGAGAAAGCAATTAAGGAAAGCAAAAAAACCAAGATGGAAATGTAATTTATGCAATAAAAGAGTACGAGGTCATGATAAGAGGAATTGTCCGCTTAAAAAAGGAAAGCCGATAAAGGACGATTCATCAACCGGCGAAGATAATAGCGTAGATGAGGAAGACGAAACCGAAAAATTTGGATTCGGGGATGAGGAAGACAAAACCGAAGAATTTGGTTTCGGGGATGAGGAAGACGAAACCGAAGAAGAATAGATTATGCACACAATAACAATTTTAATTTAAGTTTTCTTTATGTTTTTAAGTAGATTTTGTGTTTTTTTAGAACTCATTTCATTGTTCACAATTTTTTTGTGTTTTATGTGGAATAGCACTTAAGATGTTTTTTAGAGTTAATAATCCGGTGCATGTTTCTAGGTTTTACACATGTGTATTGTTAACACATCTTTACTTTACACATGTGTATTGTTAACATTTTTACTTTACACGTTTGTACGCAACTGATACAGAATTGTTTTTGTATACAACATAACTGGTAATATACATAAATGTATTGTTCAGGTTACTACGGACACAATGATCCTGAATAGTTTTTTTTTGTTTTTTAGCAGTGTAATGGTGTTTACACATATTGTGACAACTGTCAAAATTCCATGTATCCATACAATTATTAAACAATGATTAGTTCTTAATGACTATGCTGAATTACAATTAATGACTTGAATTGCTTTCTGATTTTTGTTATCATACATATATGTGCATCATATATTGCTAGTGACATATCATTATTGCATGCAAACTCTATTGATTCAAATGATGCACGAAACACAGTTAGCACAATTATCAGATAAATTATAGTGTGTAGGGAAGTAAGGATCACAAAACTGCCTTCCTAGTGTTAGTTTAAGTGCCGGAAAGTGCGTGAAACTCACTTAAAATGCAGAGTTCATAAAAAATCAGCATAAATCAGCATTTAAACACTCTAATATCATGCAGAAATATGGTTAAATGGTTCTGAATGCTTTCCTAAGCGTAGGGAATCAAAACTGTCACAAAAGGTAACATAAAGCACACTAAACTGCATAGTTTGGCACCTTAACGAATCGGTAACCAACCGAACAACCGGACACCACCCAAAGCACCAAATTTTCACTAGAGGCATTGTTTTAACATTACCAAAATAGTTATGGTCCCCGAACATCATAACACACTATATAAACATATAATTACTAAACACCTAACTATTATACTTAGATTTCAAATAAATAAACCTAACTAACAATTACATCTTAATCAACCCCCTCCCCCCCCCCCCCCTCATTCCTATGGTTACCATGCATGGACCCACCCATGGATTTGTTGCAATTGTTTATTAGATATGTCTTTTGCTTTAGAGACATATTGCACCATGGATTAAGTTATGTTGGATGTAAGATTATATAGACCCTTAGTCCTTCATCATCTCTCATTACCATCATCACAACACACTTGAACTCTCCCTCCCTTCCTCCATTCTCGGCCGAGAACATCAAGCACACCACCACCACCGTCACTTCATCTTTATCGAATTTCAAGTAATCAAAAGGGTGTTAGAAGCCATATAAGGAAGCTTGGAGCCTTTGGAAGTTGAAGGACCACTCCCACAAGCTTTTATCCATCTCATTTTCATCTAGTAATCATCCCTAGCCTTGAGCTAGTAGTAAGATCATTCTACTCTTCATTTTACTTCTTGTTTTGGTGGTTAAAAGAAGATACAAGTTGTTAATCTTAAAGAACACTATGAATCTTGAACATGAAACTATAACATAAGACTAAAGACATAAGAAATCATGATGTTTATGTGTTGTTATGCTTGTTGATTGTTGATTGTTCACGTTATTGATGTAGATCATCTTGTGATCTTGCTAGATAAGATTAAAGACATAATCTAGCAAGATGAGAGGATGATTATGTTAAGATCAAAGTAATCATCCATATGTAAATCATGAACTTGAAAGTATAAGTTGTTTTTCTTGTTAAGTGATGATCAAAGTACACATAAAGTCTTGTAAATCTATGATTTCAAGAATGATTTTTCAAGAAATCAAGTTAAAAATACAAAGTTTACTTAATCTTGGTTCTTAAAGGAATTAACCACATTTTTAGTGGTTAATCAAGTATAGAAATATATATGTAACAAGAAAAACTCAAGAAGAAACATTTTTAGAAAAATGATTTACAAGTTGTAAACGACTAATTTCTTTAAAAATGAAGTTTTTAACTAAACAACCACACTTTAGAAGGTAACTAGGCTTACTAAACACACTAGTAAGTTACTACACATTTTGTAAATTTTCAAGTTCATGAGGTATTAGTTTATGCTTGAGTTTGACAAATTGGTAAGTATAGATTGATTTGTTGTTGACTATGTTGATTTACAAAAGAAAATGATATGCTTTGAAAGCATGAAAACCTCCATTTTTAGGGGAAACTATAGAAAAATATTTCTAGAAATTAAACACTTAGAAAAATATTTTTAAACAAATATTTACAAGTATATTTTAAACCATGAATTTTGCCATAAATTTTGTTACAAAAATTATAAATATTGGAGGTTGATATTTGTAAATAAAAGTGACTAAATATGTATTTAGGAAAGTATATATTTAGATGTCACCATGTGTGTGATTATTTGTATATTATGTGTATTAGTTATATTATTTTAGGAGTTGAAATAATATAACTCACCAAAATACCAAGAAATTACAATCCAAAATATTACCAAAATTCCAAGAATATGAATATATAATTCATACCCAAAATATTGGACAAACCGAACAAGGAATATAACTTACAAAATATTCCGGAAAATTTATTCATAAGTATATTTTGGTAATTAGTATTTTGGACACCAAGTGAACAAAAATATAATTTTTACAATTATTACAAAATATATCACAATTTTTTGACAAGGAGAAAATATATTAATTTTGGGCAAGTAAAAATATATATTTTCTTATAATTATAAGAAGATATATTAATTTTGGGAGAAAATATATATTTTCTTGAATAAACATGAAATACATTATTTTTAGGTGAAAAATAAGTTTATATATATTTTCTAAGTTAGACTTGAAAATATATTATTTTTGAGACTTGTATGAGATTTATAAATATTTTGCCAAGGGAAAGATTATAAGTAATTTTTCTATGTGATATTTCTTAAAATATATATTTTGAGAATATATATTGACGTATTTTTATTAGAAATATTATTTTGGAAAAGTTAATACAAAGATTAAGTTTAAGGATACTTAATAAACACAATGGAAATACGTATTCTCGTACGTATAAATACACACCGGAATACGCTACTAAAACTTGGCAAAAATATACAAGTATAAGAATACGAATATAAATACACCCATCCTTGGGTAATTATTCGTGTACAAATACATGAGTGTGACAAGTTAAAATATATTATTTTAACTAATATTCCAAAATGAAGTAAGTATAATTTAAGTTAAAATATTTATTATTATAACAAATAATTATATAACTTGGAATAATATTAAAGACATAAAGGAACGTAACTCAAAGACATTAATTAATACTAAGTCAAGGCACGACCCGCTCGTCTAATAAACCGTAGTACGTTGTAGGTAGTCGTGTACACCAGGAGAAGCTTTGAGTTACAGTCGGATACGAAGAACGCAGGATTGTGAGTTCATGTCCCCCTTTTCTTTTAACTGTTTTTGTTTTATAACTTCGGGGGTGAAGTACATGTTACAAAATGTTTACAAACGATTACAATTGGTATGGTTAGCTAATGAATGTACTGTTAGATCATGTGAATGGGTAGGCGCACTATTAAGACCATTAATCCCCGTAAGTGGACCGAGGGGCATGAGTGATAGATCTATTTGGGTGTAGCGAGCCCAGACCTATGTGGACCGGGGTTTGGCCCATGAGGTGACTATGTCTTACAGCCGGAGGCCTGGTACAAAATCTGCTAGGTTTGAGCCTTCCTACGCCGTTGCACACATGTTAATGGCCTTGCAAACCATTAACTGATATGTTTCCTTTTTTGCTTTCATACCGGGATTTACAAATACATACAAACATACAATGATTACAAAGGTTTGTTCGTACACATATACAAACACATGAACTTGCTCAACTTTTGTTGATGTTTTCAAACTACATGTATTTCAGGCAATTAAATGTGGATCTGGCGGGCGTTTGGAAGTTTCTAGTGATGTTGGAAATAAAAGATGTCATCCGGTGTCTAAGGGTTTGGATAGTGTGTCTTATCCTAGATAAGACACATCTTTCAAAGCCTGGTTTTTATTAATGTCTTTTGTCGAGTCCTTATGGAACTCTAAACAATTTGTATGGTTTGTAATTTGGAACTTGATGTCTGTGTTCGGATTTTAATGTTTGTGATGTTTTAAAACTTAATCAATGGATGAACATCTTTAGTTTTATCATATAGTTGTTTGTTATGGTTGAATGCAATGATATTAAGCAAGTCACACATAATCACGATTCTGCAAAAGTCAGGGTGTGACAGTTTGGTATCAGAGCATCGATTGTAGCGAACTAGGATTCTTTCTCGAGTCTAGAATACAATCATTAGGGCTCTCACGAAAATGTTTTCACAAAGTGTTTTCATTGCATACACAAAACGCCCAGATCCATGGAACAAACATTTTTTTAAGGAAAGACAAGAAACACGAATGCAATCACAAATCCCAGACTGACCGATAAGACTAGGAAGGATAGAAAGGATTCATGAGGAATAACGAGGATACATGATTTCATGAAACATTGTCTTTAATTGCATACTAAATGATAGTGGTTAATATATGTGCATATGTTATGATTGTTCTGTTACAGACACTATGTCTTCATCCGAGAGCGGATTGTCCGACACCGATGACCCTATGGCTATGATGACGAGATCGCACCAGAGCCGGAGATCTTTACTTCAGATACTGAGAGCGACCCAGATATGCTATCAGACGATGAGGACGACTTTCAGCCGTTCACGTTGCCTGACTTTGGAGATGACTTACCCCTTGCTGATGGTATTCCAGACGAGGATCCTTTTGTTGTTCCCATTCCAGTCCATGATCATCTTATCATCGGGCATCCCGATGGTGAGCATATTGTGGCACCGATCCTCGCTCCCGTTCCTCTCGTGGTCATCCCTCCTGAGGATTGGCCTTTTGATGATTTGTTTGATGATGACGTTGATCTGTTTGTTGATGGTCCTCCTGATGACGCCCATGGTGATGGATAGATAGACCATGATATCGTTGCTATTCCACCTCTTGAGATTCCTGTTATTAAGTTATCCTCTGATACTAGTTTGCACTCTGTCTCAGATTCCTTTGAGTCTGTGACGTCTTCAGCCTTGTAGGCGGTTGGATTACAGCGCTATGCCACTGATTCTGATGATGATACTGCGATGTCAGCTGCACCATATCCTCCACACGACCCCGAGCCTGGTCTTGAGCCAGATCTTGATCATGTTGATCAGCCTGATGTTGCACCTGCTGATCCTGAGCCCATACCTGATTATGACCTTATTCCTTTTGGTTTACCAGACATTGCACCCCTCAAACCTGACCCAGTTCCTGCACCCATTGACCCTCCTGTTATTGAGCCACTTATTCCTCCACCTGCACCCGCACCCGCTGATGTTGCTCCTTTTCCCCTATGGAGTCCGATGTCCATCGCACTGACTTACCTAGTGTCTTCCTTCAGGACATACCCGCACCCCGTCCAGGGGAATGTACTTCAGGCCAGCAGCCTAGTCATGATCCTTATGTTTCAGCAGCTTTTCCACAGATCCCTCAGTCTACACCGTTTGCTCCTTTTACTTCTTCACCACTTGATGAGCCATTCAGATGGTTCCCACCGTATTCTATGCCGATTTCAGATCCCTACCATCCCTCTCATTTTGTTGGCTATACATGGGATGAGTTACTTTTATCACTCCAGCTTCAGTATGAGATTATGAGTCGCAGGACTTTGGAGCTTGAGCTGACTCTGCGTCCCCTACCATGTCCTTGTCAGCCTACTTTTGTTCCCCCTCGTTCATCACCGTCTTCATTTTCACATCCACCTGCTCCTCTTACTCCTTTTCCAGAGTTTGATGCACGATTTCTCACTGTCGAGCAGCAGATCAGTTATCTGTTGTATCATGTATATGAGCTTGAGGAGGAGCTTGCGCATGTGCGCATCTTGCTTTTCTTTGCCCCACCTCCTCCTCCACCACCACCATCAGCATAGTTGTTTTTGGTTTTTGTAGGTTGAATTACTTTTGATAAGAGCACCACTATTGAGCTGAGCTTGTGAAGCCTTTTTGGAGACCACATTTTGATTGTATGACTTTCATAGATTGATAGACTTGTTGGACAAGGGTAGTGTGACCCTTTGTTCCTTTTGATATGATACACTTTGTAAAGCATGTAACAATACGTTGTGGTCGATGATTAATGAAAGCTCAATCGTCATGTTCTCATTAAACACGTTGTTGATTTACATGTTTGTGCTATGATTATGATGTTATATGCCTGCTTACTATGATAAATGCTATTATATATACGTACTATATATTTATTATTTAGTGAATAAGACCTGACCTATACAATATTCTTCGTAGAAGATGCCTCCTCGAAGGAACACTCAGTTGCCCACAACCGAGGCAGAATTACAGGAACGAATTTCACAGGCAATCGCACAACATGAGGCCCTACGCTCCGAACACAGTGGAGGCACCTCAGGGAATAACCCACCTAACGGTAATGTTTAAGTCACCCAAGACACATTACAATACGTTTGGACATTTCCATGTGCGTTTTTCTAATGCTTTCTGTGAATAATGTTGCTTGTACAGGCTGTACTTACAAACAGTTTCTAGACTGCAAGCCTCTAAACTTTGACGGCACTGGAGGCGCCGTAGCTTTTGTGAGATGGGTTGAGAAGACAGATTCTGTGTTGCGGATAAGTAAATGTGATCCAGAGCACCAGGTCACCTACATTTCTGGATTGTTTCTCGATGGAGCTCTGTCATGGTGGAACCTTCAGGTTCAGACTTTAGGTGAGCCTGCAGCGTATGTTATGACTTGGGATGAGTTGAAAGAGTTGATGTGTCACACCCTGACTTTTGCGGAAGAGTGATTATGGTGTGACTTTCTTAATACCATTGCATTCAATCATAACAATAACTACATGATAAAACCATAGACTCGTCATCCATTAAATAAGTTTAAAACATAACAACATTGTTTTGAAAGGTAGACTTCAAATTCAAGTTTTACAAATCATACAAATTGTTTATGAGTTCATTAAGGACTCATCAAAAGATATTGAATAGCACCAAGGTTTGGAAGACGTGTCTCGTCCAGGAATAAGACACACTGACCAAACTCAAAGACCATGAATGACATCTTTATTCCTAACGCAGCATAAAAACTTCCAACGCCCGCCAGATCCACTTACTAATTCCCTGAAATACATGTAGTTTGAAAACATCAACAAAAGTTGAGCGAGTTCATGTGTTCGTTTGTGTATATGTATAAACCTTTGAAATCATTGTGAGTATGTATGTAAGTTTATAAATCCCGGTATGAAAGCAACAAGGAAAAACAGATCACCAATGGTTTGCAAGGCCATTGATATGTGTGAAGTGATGCAGGAAAACTCAAACCTAGCAGATTTCGTCAATAAGACATAGTCACTTGGCTCATTCGGCGTGCGCATGGGTGGGGCTCGCTACACCCGAATAGATCTATCACTCATGTCCCTCGGTCCTACAACGAGGATTAATGGCCTTATGTGTTATACCCACCACTCACATGATCTAGCAGCACCTTTCCTTAGCTAACCATACCAAATGTAATCGTATGTAAACAGTTTGTAACATGTATTTCACCCCCGAAGTTATAAAACTGAAAACAGTTAAAAGAAAAAGGGGGTCATGAACTCATAGTTTTGCGTCTTCGGTACTCGTAACTCAAATCCCTTCAGCAAACACGACTACCTACAATGTACTAGGGTCTATTAGACGGACGGGCCGTGCCTTGTCTTAGTATTAACGTTTTTGAGTTACGTTTCTAATATCCTTCCAATTTATATAATTATTGTCAAAATAGTTAATATTTCAACTTAAATTATATTTAATTTTGAAATAATTGTTAAACAATATTTTGTAATGATACTTCCCAAGTATTTATATTCGTATTTCATTCCCAAGGATGGGGGTATCTCATACCTGTATATTCATATTCTTGTATTTGTATATCTTGCCATGTATTAACGTCGTATTCCGGTGTGTACGTATTTTCTTAATAAATATCCAATATATATTTCCAAAACAATATATTTTCAAGTCTTACTTAGAAAATATATATAAACTTATTTTGTCCAAAAATAATGTATTTCAAGAAAATATATATTTTTCTCAAAAATCATATATCTTCTAAATATTCCAAGAAAATGTATATTTACTCCCCAAAAATAATATATTTTCTCATTGTCGAAATTATGATATACTTTGTAATAATACTAAAAATCGTATTTTCATTTCTTTCGTATCCAAAATAGTATTTACCAAAAATATGCTCATAAATGTATTTTCCAGAATATTTGGTAAGTTACATTTCTAGTTCGGTTTTACAATATTTTGTGTGTAACTTGTGTATTTATTCCTCATGATTTTTTGTAACATTTTGGATTGTAATTTCTTGGTATTTTGTCAAGTTATATTATTTTAACCCTAAATAATATAACTACTACACAAAGCATACAAATATTCATACACATCATGTCTTTAATGTAAATATATATTCTAAATACATATTTATCCATTTTTATTTATAAAAACCAACCTCCAATACTTGTATTTTTGTAACAAAATTATGGCAAAGTTTATATGGAAAACTGTTGGTTAAAATACTCTTGTAAATATTTGTTTAGAAAATATTTTTCTAAGTGTTTGTGTTTTCAGAAAATTTTGCCATAGTTTCCCCTAAAAATGGAGGTGTCCATGCTATCAAAGCATATCATTTTCTCTTTTAAAATCGTCACAAACAATCAACAATCAACCCTAAACAACTTACACTTACCAAGTGCCAAAACAATGCTATTTACATAACAATCATGATCTTGAACTTTCATAAAAACTTGTAGTAACTTGGTAGTGTGTTTAGTAGGTTTAGTTACCCTTTGAAAAGTGGTTATTTGTTTGTAAACCTCGTTCTTGTAAAGTTTAGTCTTTTACAACTTACTAGATAATTTTTACAAAAATCATTCTTTTGAATTTTTTCTTCTAAACAATGTATTCTTATACTTGTTTCATCACTAGAAACATGGTTAGTTTCTTTGAAAACAATGTTTATGTAAATCTTGTGATTTAACTTAGTTTCTTCAGAAAACTAATTTTGAAATCATCTAAGTTTATGTCTAGTAACGTGTTACATGTTTCATTATTCATAAAATCATTTTTATTCTTCAAGTTCATGAAAACATAAAGTATGATGATCTTGGTCTTTCACAAGATCACCACCTTAACTTACTAGATCATGTGCTAAATCACAATCTAGTAGGTTTCATATGATGTCTAACATCACTAACACAAATCATCAATCATCAGGAAGCAAATCAACACTAATCAACATGTATTCTTATGTTATTAAGCTTATGTTAAAGTTTCATGATCATGTTCTTTAGTGTTCATCAAAATTTACAACATATATCATCTATTAACCAACTAAATGTGAAGTAAATCAAGTCACAAGGAGCTTACTACTAGCACAAGGGCTAGGGAAGAACACTAGAAGATGAAGGTGACAAGTGTGGTGGATAAAAGCAAATGGGAGAGGTCCTTCAAGATCCACAAGCTCCACACTCCTTAACTTAGCTTCTAACACCTTGTGATGTCTTGAGAATGGATGAACAAAGTTGCATGAAGATGGTGGTGTGGTGGAGGGTTTCGGCCGAGAGGGAGAGCAAGGGAGGGAGAAAGATGGTGAGTGTTTAGTGTGTGAGAGATAATGACTTCTTGATCTTCCATACACTACTTATAACCAAGATTATGTATTAACCAAAGGATAAAGTGTTTCTCAAGTACACAACAAATCCCTTAACCAATCTTATAAGATCAAAGTAAATCTTGGTGGTGGGGCCACCTAGTGACCGTCCACATAAGGGGGGGGGGGGGGGTATTAGTTGTGGTTAAATGGTAAGTTATGTTAACTAGTTGAAAACTAAGTGTAGTGTTTAGTGTTATGCATAATATATGTGTTATATAGTGTGTTAGGGTGTTCGGGGATCATAACCAGCTCAGAAATAGTAAGACAATGCTTCTAGTATAATTTTGGTGTTTTGGGTTTGTCCGGTTGTTTGGTTAGATACCGGTTCGTTAAAGTGTCAAACTATATCGTTTAGTGTTCTTTATGTACCCTTTTGTGACACTTTTAACTCCCGACACTTAGGAAAGCATTCAGGACCACTTAGTCATATTTCTGCATGATACAAGCTTATTAAAAAGCTGATTTTTGCTGATTTATGCAGAATTCTGCACTTTATGTGGGTTTTAGGCACTTTCCGGCACTCAAACTATCACTTAAAAATGTAGTTTTGTGGTCCTTACTTCCCTACACACTATACTAGTGTAGTACTTAGTTTCTGGCTAATACTGTGTCTCAAAACAACGTCTGTCTATGTACTGAACTCCGTCAACATTTTTCTGAGTTATCCACTAACTGTGCTAACTGTGCTTTGTGCATCATTTATGTCAATATGTTTGCATGCAGTCAATGATATGTCATTTGCAATATGTGATGCACATGTAAGTATAATGCAGTAATCAGAAAGCAATTCAAGTCATAAATTGTAAATCAGCACAGTCCTTAAGCACTAATCATCATTTAATAATTGTACGGATACCTGATTTTTGACGGTTGTCACATTCTCCCCCTGTTAAAAAAAATTCATCCTCGAAATTTATATACTACCTTAACTCCTTAGAGTTACGTTATGCGTATAATACTGAGGTAGATAACCACAAAACCGAATCAAATCTTATTCACATCAGGTGAACCCAAGAATATATTACAACAACATGAATCCAATGGTTAAAAGGTATGTGCTCTTAGCATTTGATCTAGTGTAACTTTCGAATAAATAAATGGTAAGGATTAGTGTGTTGACATTCTTGAATTGCGAAAATACACCGAATGAAATACAAGCGAACCTGGTGTATCATTATCTTAATTCGTAGTTGCATTAGGAATGTTTAAATGACAAGCCAAACAAAAGTATGTGTAGTTTCGGGTGAGGCGGTTGACCATGATTAGCACAAGCTAAAAGTTCGTATCGACACCACAAGGTTTCGTAATGACATAATTCAATAATTGTGGTGACTGAACAAGTTCACCGTGTTTGAAATCAAATGAAAGTGTACTAAGACAATCTGAAGATTTGATTTACACAATGTCATAGAGTTTTCAATTGAATACGGAACATCAAAGTACCACTGTTTCCGTTCGAAGATGAAAAAGCAGTAAGTACCGCAAGGCATTCGATCGACAATGAAAGAATCATTAGGAGGTACACTGTGTTATGAAATGAATCTAGTTACCGTTTTCTTAACACACAACTGTGTTGAGACTGCTTTTATTGTGAATAACAAAATGGATTTAGAACAAATAAATAGACAATAAAATTCGTGTATGAGGTGTGTAACCAAATTAGCGCGAGCTTCAATTCTGTGGAAGTATCACCACAAGGTATCGAAACCAACAAACGATTTAGTGGAGTCGTAGACCAATCAAGTCCACTACGACTCGAAACGAAAGAACCTTTACAAGAGTATTTGAATATGATGCTCTCAATACCTCATATGGCATCTCAAATCGAATATGCGAAATGGATAAGTTCAAGCAATTGAACTTGGTTTCAGCGTAACCCAGCAATAAACGTATGTATCAGCAAGGGAATCTCGGCATGGTTACAAAGATAAACCATGAATGTAACTTGAAATAAAAGAAGTTTCAAGAAAGTGTGTTGACTTGGTAGCAAAATGGCCAACAATTACAATAATGTAGGTTATTCGAATCATAAACCAATAGTTACCTTTAGCAAAATAATATTTGAACTTCAATGAAGCGTTTATTCGAAATGAAGCCGCATGCGTAGCAAATGGTGCATGCGTAACATATAAGTTTCCAAGTAATGAAACAATGAGTATCTGCTAAAATGAAGAAATGACCAAGTATTCGAAGCAAATGTGTGTTCGCTCTCAGCGAAGAAAATTAACGCGATGCAACTACCATTAAGGGGAGTAAAGATGCAAACATCTACTCGCTAGAAGCAAAAGTGAAGATTTCAACAAAAGAAATTTAAGTACTTTCTGTTTGGTTAACTGAAATAGCATATATGTCAGGATAATGGTGTTTGCTTGAGTTAACAGATGTGGTTCCTAAGTAACAACCTTTACGAGTTTGGACCTGGGTTCCCAAAGATCCTAAGTACATGTTTTCTAGATTCTCAAAGTTTCGTATTCTGTGTAAAACTGTTTTGTGCATTGTGTAGGAAACAAAATTTTTGTGTATGTTCAAAACAAGTTATTGTCCCACAATGTCCCCGGTATAATTTCTTCCTGAATTCACAGCTAACGACACTCGATCATCGATTGGTCGGGAAATAGTAGTTGGATCCTCACAGTTAGTTAAATAAATAATTCGTTAATCCTCAGCAAGAGTTACCAACTCTTGTTGGTTAGCTCGTTCGGCTCCTGGTAGTTGAGGCTCATTTGAAAATCATAGTCCTTCTTTTTGACGAGCAGAACTGGGGTCACCCAAAACGGGAAACTTGGTCTGTTAACTTCCTTCTCTATCAACTACTGAAGTTACACTGACAATCCTTGCATCTCTGAAGGTGTAAGTCGCTAGGGTGCATTGACTACAGGCGCGGCGCCTGGAATCAAATTGATGCGAAATTCGACTTGTCGTTGAGGAGATAATTCTGGCAAGTCTTCGGGGAAGACTTCAGGATATTTCCTTATCACAGGAGTATCTTCGAGTTTTGGTTCTTCGGCTCCCTTGTCCACGACATGAGCCAAGAAAACAACGCATCCTCTACGCAACAACTTTCGTGCCTTCAAGCAATTAGTAATCTGTAGAGGCGTATCCTGCTTCATGAGTCACGATCGTTTCTTCGTTCGCCATCGGGATGCGGATATCAATCTCCGCTCGATTGCTCGACAACCAATCCATCCCAATTGCCTCGTCAAAGCTTCCCAACTCAACTGGCAGTAGATCAAGCGTAAACTCACGCTCTCCGGGTTCTATCTTGCCGATTCCAATTACTTCGTTGACTTCCACTAGCTTCCCATTAGCTAGCTCTATCGAGTAGGGGTTATCTAACTTATTTGCTACTAAACCAAGTACACTCTCAAACTCTAGGGATGCGAAGCTAAAATTTGCAACAGTATCTAGCTGCACAGATGCATAACGTTGACTAATATGGGACGTACCGATATCTACGCTTGGATTCCTGGCGTGTCTCCCTAGCTCCGGTGTTGAGCTTTCATCCTTGTGCCTGATTGTTTTTAGGGCAATATTTTCTGAAATGCTTTTTGCTTCCACAGTTAAAACAACCTTGAGTATGTTTCTGTTTGTCACTCGTCCTGCCTTGATGATTATCGTTATTTCCTTCAAGATTCTTGCTACCATCTTGTCCTCCATTTCCATGTTCAGTACCTTGCCTACAAGTTTCCTTGACATGCCCCACTTTGCCGCAGTTTTCACACTTTCCATATCTGCATCGCCCGATATGATAACGTCGACAATTGTCGCACTTAGGTAGGATACCCATGTACTCTTTTCCCTTTTTGGCCCTATTCTTGCTATTCACCCAAGTACCCTTCTTGAAGTTTGCGAACTTTCTCTTGTTATCTCCAGATAGCTCTACAGGTGTCTCCTTTTTCTCTTCCGTCGTGGAAAATTTTCCTAGTCTAGCTGCTTCTTCAGTGAGCGCCACACTTAAGTCGATAGCTTTGGTGATCGTTGGAGGCTTAGATGTTGTCACCAGGCTTAGAATCTGAGGTGCCAATCCCCCGATGAAGCGTTCGATCTTCCTAGATTCTGGTTCCACCAAACGCGAAGCAACTTGTGATAAGTCGTGAAATCTCTGCACATACTCTGTTATCTTTGGACCTTCCATTTTCAAGTTCCACAGTTCAGTCTCCAACTTCTGGACTTCTGCCCTAGAGAAATATCTTTTACGCATCATTTCTTTCAGTTCGTCCCACGTCACAGCATGCGCAACAGCCTCGCCCATTGTCTGAACCTGAAGGTTCCACCATGACAGAGCCCCATCCAGAAATAGTCCCGCTATGTACGTGACCTGATGTTCGGGGGCACATTTACTTAATCGCAAAACATAATCCGTCTTCTCAACCCAACGCACAAAAGCTATGGCACCCCCGATGCCGTCAAAATCCCGGGGCTTGTAGCTCAAAAACTGCTTGTAGGTGCAGCCGTTGGGTGGGTTATTTCCTGTTCGAAGCGACGAGCCTCGTGCTGTGCGATGGCCTGTGAGATGCGCTCTTGTAGTTACGCCTCTGTTGTTAGCAGAGGGTTGTTGGTATCAGTGTTCCTTTGGATCGACATCTTCCTAGAAGAAGATCGGTTAGGTCAGGTCTTATTAGGGACACGAGCACACAAGCCTCTTCTTAACGAATAAGACCTAGAAGGTGTATTTACATATGTATATAAGTAATCATATCACGTCACCATTATAGTACAACTTGTAGATGGGAACATATATAACGAGAACACAACAAGAAAGCACGTAGCATCACAATTATAGCAAACACATTCAGTTTAACAACGTGCTTAGTGAGGGCATGGCGACTGAGTTTTCATTAGTCATTGACCACAAAGTATTGTTACTTGTTTAATGGGGAATATGAGGATTGGGCTTTCATTATTTTCCGTCCACAATCACCTTGTCTACAAAGTATGTCTAAAGGGACACAAGTCACCCTACCCTTGTCCAATAACTCTATTAGTGTATCAAAATCACATGGTCAAAAGAGGTCTTCAAAAGTCTCCACGATCTCGGCTCATTAGTAGTGTCTTTACTCGAATGTAATGCAATCCGCATAAATCCAGAAACCAACTATACTGGTGACTGAGGTGGAGGAGGGAAGAAAAATAAACTGCTAACATGCGTGAACTCCTCCTCGAGCTTGTATATACTTCGAAGTAATTAACTGATCTGCTGCTCGACTGTAAAGAAACAATCATCAAAAACCTGGGAAAGGTGCACTAGCAGTAGGTGAGAGTGCAAAACGAATCTTTGATAAATGTGGAGGATCAAAGTATACTGGCGATAGACATGGTGGAGGACGTGGTGTCAGCTCAAGCTCCAAAACTCTGCGACTCATATCCTCAAACTGTAGCTGATGTTACAGGAGCAACTCATCCCGTGTGTAGCCTCCATAATGTGAGGGATGGTAGGGGTCTAATATCAGCATAGTGTATGATAGGAACCATTGAAATGGCTCGTCCAGCGGTGTAGAGGTGAAAGTAGCAGACGGTGTTGCCTGTAAGGTCGGGGAAAATGCTGCTGTAGCAAAAGGATCGTTATGCGGGTGCTGACCTGGAGTACCTTTCCGGGGTGCGGGTATGTCCTGAAAGAAAGCGATAGGCATACCGGTGCAATGGACGTCGGTCTCCATAGGAGCAATATCAGCGGGTGCAGGTGCGGGAACAAACGTCTCAACCAAATAGGAGATCATCAGGTGCAGGTACTGGGTCAGGTATAAGGGGTGCAATGTCTGGTAAACCAAAAGAAACATGGCCGGGATCGGAAATCGGCTCAAAATCATTAGGCGCGTCATCAGGCTGACCCAAAAGGAGTAGAAGCTAGCTCAGGAGCAGGCTCTGGGTCGGGTAAAGGTGTGGGATCTCAAGCAGGTGATGGTGCAGCAGTCATAGCGGCGTCGTCGTCTGAGTCAGTAGTAGAAAGCTGCAATCCGGCCGTCTGTAAGGCTGCAGATGTCACAGTCTCAAAGGAGTCTGAAATCGAGTGTATACTAGAATCAGAGGATAGCTTGATAACAGGGGTCTCAGAAGTGAAATTTGTAATAACGTTCTTGTCTAACTTTCCATCATCATGGGCGTCATCAGGAGGACCATCAATAAACATGTCAACGTCATCATCAACTATTCGTCGAGTAGCCAACCTTCGGAAGGAATGTCCACAGGAGGCGCATCATCTAGGATCGGAGCCATGGTGTGCTCACCATCGGGATGACCAGTGATGAAGTGGTCATGGACTGAAACAAGAGTGACAGAAGGATTCTTGTCAGAGAAACCATCAGCAAGGGTAAAGCATCACCAAAATTTGGTAGCACGGACTGTTGGAAGTCGTCCTCGTCCTTGGTCAGCATATCAGGATCACTCTCAGTGTCTGACGTAAATATTTCTGGTGCAGGTGCAATCTCATTATCTGTGGTGGTGGCCGTCGGGTTATCAATGTCTGATAACTCGCTTTCTAAAGAAGGTGACATGTGTGCCGGTACATAATAATCATAGCATGTATATTCATAGTAATCACTAACACTTAGTGCTTTGCAAGCAAAGACAATTCATCATGTAATCATGTATTCACATTATTTTTCATGAAACTTTCTATCCTTCCTAGTCTCTCAGACTAAGCCACTTAGTCTCCCAGACTAAACTTCCCAGTCTCTCAGACTGAACTCCCTAGTTTCCCAAACTGAATTACCGAGTCTCTCAGACTGAATCTCCTAGTCTTTAAGACTAAACTCCCAGTTTCCCAAACTGTCCCAACTAGTCTCTCAGACTAACTGCCCAGTCTCTCAGACTGAATCTCTCAGATTAAACTCCTAGTCTCTTAGACTGAATCATAAACATAAATCTCGAAATGTGTTTCATGGCTTTGTTTGTAAAAATATTTGTTTCTTGTATCTGGGCGTTTAGTGTATGCAATGAAAACATGTTGTGAAAATCATTTCCGTGAGAGCCCTAATGATCGTAGTCTAGACTCGAGAAAGAATCCTAGTTCGCTACGACCAAAGCTCTGATACCAAGCTGTCACACCCTGACTTTTGCGGAAGCGTGATTATGGTGTGACTTTCTTAATACCATTGCATTCAATCATAACAATAACTACATGATAAAACCATAGATTCGTCATCCATTAAATAAGTTTAAAACATAACAACATTGTTTTGAAAGGTAGACTTCAAATTCAAGTTTTACAAATCATACAAATTGTTTATGAGTTCATTAAGGACTCATCAAAAGATATTGAATAGCACCAAAGTTTAGTAGACGTGTCTCGTCCAGGAATAAGACACACTGACCAAACTCAAAGACCATGAATGACATCTTTATTCCTAACGCAGCATAAAAACTTCCAACGCCCGCCAGATCCACTTACTAATTCCCTGAAATACATGTAGTTTGAAAACATCAACAAAAGTTGAGCGAGTTCATGTGTTCGTTTGTGTCTATGTATAAACCTTTGAAATCGTTGTGAGTATGTATGTAAGTTTATGAATCCCGGTATGAAAGCAACAAGGAAAAACAGATCACCAATAGTTTGCAAGGCCATTGATATGTGTGAAGTGATGCAGGAAAACTCAAACCTAGCAGATTTCGTCAATAAGACATAGTCACCACATGGCTCATTCGGTGTGTGCATGGGTGGGGCTCGCTACACCCGAATAGATCTATCACTCATATCCCTCGGTCCTACAATGAGGATTAATGGCCTTAAGTGTTATACCCACCACTCACATGATCTAGCAGTACCTTTCCTTAGCTAACCATACCAAATGTAATCGTATGTAAACAGTTTGTAACATGTATTTCACCCCTGAAGTTATAAAACTGAAAACAGTTCAAAGAAAAAGGGGGTCATGAACTCACAGTTTTGCGTCTTCGGTACTCGTAACTCAAATCCCTTCAGCAAACACGACTACCTACAATGTACTAGGGTCTATTAGACGGACGGGCCGTGCCTTGTCTTAGTATTAACGTTTTTGAGTTACGTTTCTGATATCGATCCAATTTATATAATTATTGTCAAAATAGTTAATATTTCAACTTAAATTATATTTAATTTTGAAATAATTGTTAAACAATATTTTGTAATAATACTTCCCAATTATTTATATTCGTATTTCCTTCCCAAGGATGGGGGTATCTCATACCTGTATATTCGTATTTTTGTATTTGTATATCTTGCCATGTATTGGCGTCGTATTCCGGTGTGTACGTATTTTCTTAATAAATATCCAATATATATTTCCAAAACAATATATTTTCAAGTCTTACTTAGAAAATATATATATAAACTTATTTTGTCCAAAAATAATGTATTTCAAGAAAATATATATTTTTCTCAAAAATCATATATCTTCTAAATATTCCAAGAAAATGTATCTTTACTTCCCAAAAATAATATATTTTCTCCTTGTCGAAATTATGATATACTTTGTAATAATACTAAAAATCGTATTTTCATTTCTTTCGTATCCAAAATAGTATTTACCAAAAATATGCTCATAAATGTATTTTCCGGAATATTTGGTAAGTTACATTTCTAGTTCGGTTTTACAATATTTTGTGTGTAACTTTTGTATTTATTCCTCATGATTTTTGGTAACATTTTGGATTGTAATTTCTTGGTATTTTGTCAAGTTATATTATTTTAACCCTAAAATAATATAACTACTACACAAAGCATACAAATATTCACACACATCATGTCTTTAATGTAAATATATATTCTAAATACATATTTATCCATTTTTATTTATAAAAACCAACCTCCAATACTTGTATTTTCGTAACAAAATTATGGCAAAGTTTATATGGAAAACTCTTGGTTAAAATACTCTTGTAAATATTTGTTTAGAAAATATTTTTCTAAGTGTTTGTGTTTTTAGAAAATTTTGTCATAGTTTCCCCTAAAAATGGAGGTGTCCATGCTATCAAAGCATATCATTTTCTCTTTTAAAATCTTCACAAACAATCAACAATCAACCCCAAACAACTTACACTTACCAAGTGCCAAAACAATGCTATTTACATAACAATCATGAACTTGAACTTTCATAAAAACTTGTAGTAACTTGGTAGTGTGTTTAGTAGGTTTAGTTACCCTTTGAAAAGTGGTTATTTGTTTGTAAACCTCGTTCTTGTAAAGTTTAGTCTTTTACAACTTACTATATAATTTTTCCAAAAATCATTCTTTTGAATTTTTCTTGTAAACAATGTATTCTTATACGTGTTTCATCACTAGAAACGTGGTTAGTTTCTTTGAAAACAATGTTTATGTAAATCTTGTGATTTAACTTAGTTTCTTGAGAAAACTAATTTTGAAATCATCTAAGTTTATGTCTAGTAACATGTTACATGTTTCATTATTCATAAAATCATTTTTATTCTTCAAGTTCATGAAAACATAAAGTATGATGATCTTGGTCTTTCACAAGATCACCACCTTAACTTACTAGATCATGTGCTAAATCACAATCTAGTAGGTTTCATATGATGTCTAACATCACTAACACAAATCATCAATCATCAGGAAGCAAATCAACACTAATCAACATGTATTCTTATGTTATTAAGCTTATGTTAAAGTTTCATGATCATGTTCTTTAGTGTTCATCAAGATTTACAACATATATCATCTATTAACCAACTAAATGTGAAGTAAATCAAGTCACAAGGAGCTTACTACTAGCACAAGGGCTAGGGAAGAACACTAGAAGATGAAGGTGACAAGTGCGGTGGATAAAAGCAAATGGGAGAGGTCCTTCAAGATCCACAAGCTCCACACTCATTAACTTAGCTTCTAACTCCTTGTGATGTCTTGAGAATGGATGAACAAAGTTGCATGAAGATGGTGGTGTGGTGGAGGGTTTCGGCCGAGAGGGAGAGCAAGGGAGGGAGAAAGATGGTGAGTGTTTAGTGTGTGAGAGATAATGACTTCTTGATCTTCCATACACTACTTATAACCAAGATTATGTATTAACCAAAGGATAAAGTGTTTCTCAAGTACACAACAAATCCCTTAACCAATCTTATAAGATCAAAGTAAATCTTGGTGGTGGTGCCACCTAGTGACCATCCACATAAGGGGGGGGGGGTATTAGTTGTGGTTAAATGGTAAGTTATGTTAACTAGTTGAAAACTAAGTGTAGTGTTTAGTGTTATACATAATATATGTGCTATATAGTGTGTTAAGGTGTTCGGAGATCATAACTAGCTCAGAAATAATAAGACAATGTTTCTAGTATAATTTTGGTGTTTCGGGTAGTGTCCGGTTGTTTGGTTAGATACCGGTTCGTTAAAGTGTCAAACTATACCGTTTAGTGTTCTTTATGTTCCCTTTTGTGACACTTTTAAATCCCGAAACTTAGGAAAGCATTCAGGACCACTTAGTCATATTTCTGCATGATACAAGCTTATTAAAAAGCTGATTTTTGCTGATTTATGCAGAATTCTGCACTTTATGTGGGTTTTAGGCACTTTCCGGCACTCAAACTATCACTTAAAAATGTAGTTCTGTGGTCCTTACTTCCCTACACACTATACTAGTGTAGTACTTAGTTTCTGGCTCATACTGTGTCTCAACACAACGTCTGTCTATGTACTGAACTCCGTCAGCATTTTTCTGAGTTATCCGCTAACTGTGCTAACTGTGCTTTGTGCATCATTTATGTCAATATGTTTGCATGCAGTCAATGATATGTCATTTGCAATATGTGATGCACATGTAAGTATAATGCAGTAATAAGAAAGCAATTCAAGTCATAAATTGTAAATCAGCACAGTCATTAAGCACTAATCATCATTTAATAATTGTACGGATACCTGGATTTTTGACGGTTGTCACGTGATGCGTAAGAAGTATTGTTCGAGGGCAGAAATTCAGAAATCGGAAACTGAATTTTGGAATCTGAAGATGGAAATGGTAATGGCAATGGCAACCATGGTGGAAACGGTTATGGGAATAGAAATCAGGGAGGTAATGGAAACGGGAATCAGGCGGGAAATGGAAACTGCAGAGGGAACAATAACAACAATCAAGGTGGAAATGGGATGGACGCGGCTAAGGTTGTTTTGGTTGCTGTGATGTAGGGCACTTCAAACGGGATTCCCTAAAGAAAAACCAAGCTCAGGGAAGAGTATTCAACATTGGAGCTAGGGAAGCTCGCCAGGATCCGAACGTAGTCACTGGTACGTTCCCTATTAATCAACATTTTGCATCTGTGCTATTTGATACCGGTGCTTCGTATCTCTAGATTTTAAGAATATACTTGGGTTAGTTGCAAGTAAGTTAGATATCCCGTACTCGATAGAACTAGCTAATGGGAAGCTAGTAGAAGCTAGTGAAGTGATTAGAGGCTGTGTGATAGAGCTTAGAGAGTGGGAGCTTTCGATAGATCTTCTGCCAGTCGAGTTGGAAAGATTCGACGTAGTAGTTGGAATGGATTGGTTGTCGAGTAATCGAGCGGATATTATTTGCCATGAGAAGATTATCCGCATTCTGATGGCGAATGAAGAGACGATCGTGATTCATGGGGAGAAGCAGGACACGCCTCTATGGATTATCAGTTCTTTGAAGGCACGGAAGTTTTTGTGTAAAGGATGTGTTGCCTTCTTGGCTCATGTCGTAGACAAAGAGGCCGAAGAACCGAAGCTCGAAGATATCCCTGTGGTAAGGGAATATCCTGAGGTCTTCCCCGAAGACTTGCCAGGATTACCGCCCCAACGACAAGTCGAATTCCATATTGACTTGGTTCCAGGCGCCACCCCTGTAGCCAAGGCACCTTACCGACTTGCGCCTTCAGAGATGCAAGAGTTGTCGACGCAGCTTCAGGAGCTACTGGACAAGGGATTTATTAGACCAAGCTTCTCGCCTTGGGGAGCTCCAGTACTGTTCGTTAAGAAGAAGGACGGTACTTTTCATATGTGCATTGACCACCGAGAGTTGAACAAGTTAACCATCAAGAATCGGTATCCTTTACCGAGGATTGATGATTTATTTGATCAACTTCAGGGTTCGAGTTACTATTCCAAGATCGATCTTCGATCAGGTTATCACCAAGTGCGGATTCAAGAAGAGAGTATACCGAAGACTGCCTTCAGATATCGTTATCGACATTACGAGTTTCTAGTGATGCCGTTTGTGTTGACAAATGCGCAGGCAGTGTTTATGGACTTGATTAATCGAGTTTGCAAGCCATATCTCGATAAATTCATGATTGTATTTATCGACGATATTTTGATCTATTCGCGGACAAAAGAAGACCATGAGCAACACCTTAGAGCCATCTTGGAACTGCTAAATAAGGAGAAGCTCTATCTTATGTTCTTGAAGTGTGAGTTTTGGTTTACTTGTAGTACAGTTCCTCGGTCACGTGGTAAACGAGGAAGGAATTCATGTGGATCCCACCAAGATCGAGGCGATTAAGAATTGGGAAACTCCGAAGACGCCAACCGAGATCCGACAATTTCTGGGTTTAGCAGGGTATTATCGCAGATTCATTGAGGATTTTTCCAAAATCACTCAACCGCTGACCTCCCTCACTCAAAAGGATAAGAAGTATGAATGGGGATACAAGCAAGAAAAAGCTTTTCAGCTGCTCAAGAATAAGCTTTGCGATACACCTATTTTATCCCTAACTGAAGGCACCGATGACTTCGTGGTATACTGTGACACCTCGCGTCAGGGATTGGGCTATGTGCTGATGCAGTGACAAAAGGTTATCGCTTATGCTTCGCGCCAATTAAAGGTTCATGAGAAGAACTACACCACGCATGATTTGGAGTTAGGCGCGGTGGTGTTTGCCTTGAAGATTTGGCGGCATTATCTTTATGGTACCCGATGTACAATCTTTACAGATCACAATAGCCTTCAGCACATATTCGATCAGAAAGAGCTTAATATGAGACAGCGACGTTGGGTTGAGTTGTTAAATGATTATGATTGCGAAATCAAATATCATCCAGGAAAGACGAATGTGGTGGCAGACACCTTAAGTCGAAAAGAAAGGATTAAGCCCATAAGGGTTCGGGCTTTGGAAATGATTATTCAGACAGACCTCCTGTTGCGTATTCGTGCTGCACAGAGAGAAGCTCTTAAGAAAGAGAACATTAAGGATGAATATCTCCGTGGGATGGAGAAAAAGTTGGTACCCAACAAGGAAGGAACCTTGTGTTTTATGGAACGAATTTGGGTTCCGCTTGTTGGAGGTCTTAGAGAGGTTATTTTTTATGAAGCTCATAAATCAAGGTACTCGATCCATCCAGGGTCGGACAAGATGTACCAAGATTTGAAAGATTATTACTGGTGTCCAAGACTTAAGGGCGATGTGGCTACTTATGTTGGGAAGTGTTTGACTTGCGCCAAAGTGAAGGCCGAGTATCAGAAGCCTTCAGGTCTTCTGCAACAACCAGAGATACCCATGTGGAAATGGGAGCCTATCTCTATGGATTTCATAACGAAGTTGCCCAAGACTTCCAGAGATCATGATACGATTTGGGTAATCGTGGCCGTTTGACAAAGTATGCGCACTTCTTGCCGATCAGAGAGAAGGATAACACTGGTAAGCTATCCGAGCTGTACCTAAGGGAGATAGTTGCATGTCATGGAGTGCCTATCTCAATTATATCAGATAGATATGGATGGTTTATGTCAAGGATTTGGCAATCCTTTCAAGAAGCTTTTGGTTCTCAGTTGAATCTGAGTACAGCTTTTCATCCACAGACAGACGGTCAAAGCGAAAGAACGATTCAGATGCTTGAAGATATGCTATGTGCTTGTGTTATGGATATGGGTGGCAGTTGGGATACTCATCTGCCTTTGGTTGAGTTCTCCTATAACAACAGCTACCACACAAGCATCCAAGCTGCACCATTCGAGGCTCTCTACAGATGCAAGTGTCGATCACTGTTATGCTGGGCAAATGCAGGTGATAGACAGCTGGTTGGTCCCGAACTGGTCCAAGAAATGACTAATAAGATTACACAGATCCGAGAGCACATCAAGGCGGCTCGTGATTGACAGGAGAGTTATGCGGACCAAAGACGGAAACCTTTGGTATTTGAAGTGGGTGATATAGTTCTGTTAAAAGTTTCACCTTGGAAAGGTGTGGCACGCTTTGGGAAGCGTGGTAAGTTAAACCCAAATTATATCAGACCATTTAGAATTTTGGAAAGGGTTGGTTCTTTAGCATACAAGTTGGAGCTACCAGCAGAACTTAATGGTGTTCATGATACATTTCATGTATCTAATCTTAAGAAAAGCCCAACACAAGAAACAGTGGTTATCACTGCAGATGAAGTTCACATTGACGACACACTCCATTTTACTGAAGAACCCGTTGAGGTTACGGATTGGAAGGTTAACAAGACTCGGAGGAATAGTGTTAAGCTTGTCAAGGTTCGATGGAACACACGTCACGGCCCAGAGTTTACTTAGGAGTGTGAAGACCGCATGAAAGCTATATACCCACATTTGTTCCCCAACTCCCCTGCAACTAATAGTAAAGCTTAAAATTTCGGGACGAAATTTTCTTAACAGGGGGAGAATGTGACAACTGTCAAAATTCCAGGTATTCGTACAATTATTAAACAATGATTAGTGCTTAATGATTGTGCTGAATTACAATTAATGACTTGAATTGCTTTCTGATTATTGTTATCATACATACATGTGCATCATATATTGCAAGTGACATATCATTATTACATGCAAACTCTATTGATTCAAATGATGCACGAAACACAGTTAGCACAATTATCAGATAAATTAGATAAATGCTGACGAAGTTCAGTACATAGACAGACATTGTGTTGAGACACAGAATGAGCCAGAAACCAAGTATTACACTAGTATAGTGTGTAGGGAAGTAAGGATCACAAAACTGCCTTTCTAGTGATAGTTTAAGTGCCGAAAAGTGTCTGAAACTCACTTAAAATGCTGAATTCAGCATTTAAACACTCTAATATCAGGCAGAAATATGGTTAAATGGTCCTGAATGCTTTCCTAAGTGTCGGGAATCAAAACTGTCACAAAGGTAACATAAAGCACACTAAACTACATAGTTTAGCACCTGAACGAACCGGTAACCAACCGAACAACCGGACACCACCCGAACACCAAATTTTCACTAAAGGCATTGTTTTAACATTACCAAGCTAGTTATGGTCCCCGAACACCATAACACACTATATAAACATATAATAACTAAACACCTAATTATTATACTTAGATTTCAAATAAATCAACCTAACTAACAATTACATCTTAACCACCCCCCCCCCCCCCCCATTCTTACGGTTACCATGGGTAGACCCACCCATGGATTTGTTGCAATTGTTTATTAGATATGTCTTTTGCTTTAGAGACATATTGCACCATGGATTAAGTTATGTTGGATGTAAGATTATATAGACCCTTAGTCCTTCATCATCTCTCATTACCATCTCATTTTCATCTAGTGATCATCCCTAGCCTTGAGCTAGTAGTAAGATCATTCTAATCTTCATTTTACATCTTATTTTGGTGGTTAAAAGAAGATACAAGTTGTTAATCTTAAAGAACACTATGAATCTTGAACATGAAACTAAAACATAAGACTAAATACATAAGAAATCATGATGTTTATGTGTTGTTATGCTTGTTGATTATTGATTGTTAATGTTATTGATGTAGATCATCATGTGATCTTGCTAGATAATGATTAAAGACATAATCTAGCAAGATGAGAGGATGATTATGTTAAGATCAAAGTAATCATCCATATGTAAATCATGAACTTGAAAGTATAAGTTGTTTTTCTTGTTAAGTGATGATCAAAGTAAACATAAAGTCTTGTAAATCTATGATTTCAAGAATGATTTTTCAAGAAATCAAGTTAAAAATACAAAGTTTACTTAATCTTGGTTCTTAAAGGAATTAACCACATTTTTAGTTGTTAATCAAGTATAGAAATATATATGTAACAAGAAAAACTCAAGAAGAAACATTTTTAGAAAAATGATTTACAAGTTGTAAAGGACTAATTTCTTTAAAAATGAAGTTTTTAACTAAACAACCACACTTTAGAAGGTAACTAGGCTTACTAAACACACTAGTAAGTTACTACACATTTTTGTAAATTTTCAAGTTCATGAGGTATTAGTTTATGCTTGAGTTTGGAAAATTGGTAAGTATAGATTGATTTGTTGTTGATTGTGTTGATTTATAAAAGAAAATGATATGCTTTGAAAGCATGGAAACCTCCATTTTTAGGGGAAACTATGGCAAAATTTTTCTAGAAATTAAACACTTAGAAAAAAAAAATTTAAACAAATATTTACAAGTATATTTTAAACCATAAATTTTGCTATAATTTTTTTTACAAAAATTATAAATATTGGAGGTTGAAATTTGTAAATAAAAGTGACAAAATATGTATTTAGGAAAGTATATATTTAGATGTCACCATGTGTGTGATTATTTGTATATTATGTGTATTAGTTATATTATTTTAGGACTTGAAATAATATAACTCACCAAAATACGAAGAAATTACAATCCAAAATATTACCAAAATTCCAAGAATATGAATATATAATTCATACCCAAAATATTGGACAAACTGAACAAGGAATAAAACTTACAAAATATTTCAGAAAATTTATTCATAAGTATATTTTGGTAATTAGTATTTTGGACACCAAGAGAACAAAAATATGATTTTTACAATTATTACAAAATATATCACAATTTTTGGACAAGGAGAAAATATATTATTTTTGGGCAAATAAAAATATATATTTTCTTGGAATTATTAGAAGATATATTAATTTTGGGAGAAAATATATATTTTATTGAATAAACATGAAATACATTATTTTTGGGTGAAAAATAAGTTTATACATATTTTCTAAGTTAGACTTGAAAATATATTATTTTTGAGAATTGTATGAGATTTATAAATATTTTGCCAAGGGAAAGATTATAAGTAATTTTTCTATGTGATATTTCCTAAAGTATATATTTTGAGAATATATATTGACTTATTTTTATTAGAAATATTATTCCGGAAAAGTTAATACAAAGATTAAGTTTAAAAGGATACTTAATAAACACAATGGAAATACATATTCTTGTACATATAAATACACACCGGAATACGCTACTGAAACTTGGCAAAAATATACAAGTATAAGAATACGAATATAAATACACCCATCCTTGGGGAATTATTCGTGTACAAATACATGAGTGTGACAAGTTAAAATATATTATTTTAACTAATATTCCAAACTTAAGTAAATATAATTTAAGTTATAATATTTGTTATTTTAAAAAATAATTATATAACTTGGAATAATATTAAAGACATAAAGGAACGTAACTCAAAGACACTAATTAATACGAAGTCAAGGCACGACCCGCTCGTCTAATAAACCGTAGTATGTTGTAGGTAGTCGTGTACACCAGGAGAAGCTTTGAGTTACAGTCGGATACGAAGAACGCAGGATTGTGAGTTCATGTCCCCCTTTTCTTTTAACTGTTTTTGTTTTATAACTTCGGGGCTGAAGTACATGTTACAAAATGTTTACAAACGATTACAATTGGTATGGTTAGCTAAGGAATGTACTGTTAGATCATGTGAATGGGTAGGCGCACTCTTAAGACCATTAATCCCCGTAAGTGGACCAAGGGACATGAGTGATAGATCTATTTGGGTGTAGCGAGCCCACACCCTTGTGGACTGGGGTTTGGGCCATGAGGTGACTATGTCTTACAGTCGGAGGCCCGGTACAAAATATGCTAGGTTTGAGCCTTCCTACGCCGTTGCACACATGTTAATGGCCTTGCAAACCATTAATTGATATGTTTCCTTGTTTGCTTTCATACAGGGATTTACAAATACATACAAACATACAATGATTACAAAGGTTTATTCATACACACATACAAACACATGGACTCTCTCAACTTTTGTTGATGTTTTCAAACTACATGTATTTCAGGCAATTAAATGTGGATCTGGCGGGCGTTTGGAAGTTTCAAGTGATGTTGGAAATAAAAGATGTCATCCGGTGTCTAAGGGTTTGGATAGTGTGTCTTATCCTAGATAAGACACATCTTTTAAAGCCTGGTTTTTATTAATGTCTTTTGTCGAGTCCTTATGGAACTCTAAACAATTTGCATGGTTTATAATTTGGAACTTGATGTCTGTGTTCGGATTTTAAGACAATGATGTTTGTGTGTTTTAAAACTTAATCAATGGATGAACATCTTTAGTTTTATCATATAGTTGTTTGTTATGGTTGAATGCCCTTATATTAAGCAAGTCACACATAATCACGCTTCCGCAAAAGTCAGGGTGTGACACATATGTTGTGACAACTCGTAATTTAGAACCTCTCGTAATGCTTTGATGTAACTTGTCTGGATTATATGTGATTGTGTGATACATAGTTTAAATGAAATGTTATGTGATTTTGTGTAATGATTGTATATAATGTAACTGCACAACTTTAACCCGATCGCACAAGCTATTGGACTTTAGTGCCACTCAATCCTCGGCCCACACCTTTTGTAACCGAACCAATAGGGCAGCCCAAGGAAGGGTTCGGCCCACCCCTATCTTACACGAAAACATATCCCATCTTAGGGATTAGTTCCTCATAATTCATAACACACACAAACCCTAGTTCTCTCATCTCCTCTCTCTCTCTCTCTCTTGTTCGACGGCAATCCTCATAGCCGAAGCCCCCATCTCGATCAACCTAGTTCTTTGGCTTTCCGGTTAGTGTTTTAATTATTAATTGTATGTTACTTGATGTTGTGATCTACATGTTTCCACATAATGATTTAGAGAATGATATATGATTGCTTATGATTGTAAATCACTAAGGTTGTTCATGTAGATCGACTCACTTGTGTAGGGTATTTAGACCGATTTAGAGTTAATGATTATGTGATTGATGATCTGGAACCGAATGAATGATAACCGATTGTGATATGTTAATCATTGAATGAATTGTGGGGATTGTTATGTTAGTATGCATGCTAGTAATCAAAGAACATGAACCGTGTTATTATAGCTTATTATTATAAATTGTTGCTATGCCTTGAACATGATTAGGGTTCATAGGGATTAATGGATGAAAACCTTGATTTGATCAAATAAAGGATTGGATAGAAACTGTGATGGTGTTAATTGATTGTGTGCAAATATGGAAACTGTTGGAATTGATTTGCAATGATAAATGGGTAACTGATATGCATGAAATTCGGATTTTAGATAACCAATCGCACAAGTCACACGAAACATGATTCGCACAAGCTTGCATGAACCACACGAAACCTATTTCGTGTAAGGGACTAATCGCACAAGCTCAGATCACACAAGATCTGATCTGATCGCACAAGAGCTAATCGCACAAGCTAGGTACAATCATTAAAGCACTGTGTATTGTTTAGATATGCATGATCGCACAAGACCTCGTGGATCGCACAAGACAGTGCCGATCACACAAGGCTTGGGCCACACACAAACTACTTGAACTGTTTTACTGTTGGGCCTCAAGGCCCAAGTTTAATCGCACTAGTTTTGTCCAGTCGCACAAGCTGAACTGGACCGCACGAGTTGGTCTGTGTTTATTTGTTTGGGCTGAGTATACTGTTGGGCTTCTTAATTTTTGGGCCGGGTATATGTTGGATCGCACAACATGTTGTGGATCGCACAAGGTTGTGCTGAACGCACAACATGTTGGGCCGGGGTGTTTGTTGGACTTCAGTAGTGAATCGCACAAATGGTTTGGCCCAAACCATTTGGATCGCACAAGTTGAACCTTGGGCTTAGTTACTGATCTGTTTAACATGTTCTAAATGTATGCCATGCATGCCATGATTGTTACATCTCTTGATTTGACAAATCTGTGCAAACATACGTGCATTACCTGAACCTAGACCTGACTTGTATGGTAACCATGTTAGGACGTGGTTGACCCCTAGCAGCTCGATTTAACCTTTCGTTTATCTGCCGAGCTAACCTAAGGTGAGTTCACACTTTCTACAAAGCATGGTAATTCCCGGTGGGTTGGGAATGGGTTAAGGAATATGGATTCCTCGTCCTCCTAGGTTAGGACAGTACGGGTTAAGGAATGTAATTCCTCGTCCTCTTGGACAGTTTAAATTTCACTAGACCAAAACTCTATCACGAAGTCCCTCCTTTTATATCGGCTTAATCGTCGGGCCAATGGCGAGCGGGTCATTAGTTAGATAGCGCTATTTAGGTCTGACAAGCCTCACACCGTGCCGCAGAGGACGGGCGTGAACTAATGGATCTGGGCACGTCAGTGATGATAGACATTGACGCTAAGGGCACATAAACATGACTAAAGTCAGTGGTCGATATGGTAACGAGTCTAGTAGTGTAAACATGGGGTAGCCCCCACGGCTGGATTGCCAGAGTAAACGGGATTAAACAAAACACGTTTTCAACTATGGGGTAGCCCCCACGGCAAGGGTGCCAGTTAAAGGAAACTACGTTTTTGGAATAACTTAAACAAACACCCAACTGTGAACTCGCTCAACTTTGTTGTTGACTCGTTACTACATGCTTTGCTGGTCATTAGGTACTTAGCTGGAGCTTGCATGGGGAAGAGTCGTTGTGGGACATGGAATGTTGAGTTCCATGTGGAACATTTGAACTTTTAAAACTTATAATTTGGTTTTACACTTTATGCTTCCGCTGATACTTGGATTTGGTTAATTTATTTTGGACACGAGTTATATTGTGGTTGGTTTATCTTTATTATATTACATTGTTCAATATGATTGGTGGCTTGATCCTGGTCATGTCACGCCTCCATGCGGTGATACTTCGCGTGTGGATTTTGGGGGTGTGACAGATTGGTATCAGAGCCATTGGTTATAGTGAACTTGGTTTTAAAAAGGGAAAAAGTTTTGATAAAACCAGACTATAACCTGTACAGTGCTCAAACGATCCACAACGACGCTTCGCTCCACATGCAAGGCTCGACACTATAGGTGATATAATTTACATTTATATTGCCTGCTTGTTAGTTTACATAGAACATTGTTCATGGTATGCTTAGATAACATAGTAACGACTGTTTACAACATTGCATGTTTACTCTCTTCTGTCACTCCACACGTACGCATCATCGCGACACTTTTCTCACTTATGCTCTCTTTATTGTGAAGATCATGAGTGGACGTATTAACCTAACACAAGCCTAGCTGACGGTTGTGATCAATGAACAAGTTGTTGCGGCACTTGCAGCCGCTCAGGCAGGAGGTCAACCTGCACAGCCTCCCGTGTGCACTTTCAAGACCTTTATGGACTGTCGACCTAGTACCTTCAATGGTACTGAAGGAGCTGTAGGTCTCCTCCACTGGTTCCAGAAACTTGAATCTGTTTTCGAGATGTGTGAATGCCCTGAGGCTCGTAGGGTGAAGTATGCTACTGGTACTCTCGAGGGTGTAGCGCTCACGTGGTGGAACGCTCAGGTCCAAATGCTGGGGTTGGTTGCTGCTAACGCCACCCCATGGAATGATTTTAAGGAATTGATCAAGGAAGAGTACTGCAATCGTGATGACATTCACAAGCTGGAGGTAGAGTACTTCAACTTAAAGATGACGGGGTCAGAAATTGAAGCGTACACGAAAAGATCGAACGAGCTGGCTATCTTGTGTCCTACTATGGTGGATCCTCCCATCAAACGTATCGAACTGTATCTTAAGGGTTTAGTGCCAGAAATCCAAAGCCATGTGACTTCAGCTAACCTCGCTACTATCCAGCAAGTTGTTCGTTTGGCTCATCGTCTTACGGATCAGGCAGTCAAGCAGAACAGGCTGCCCAAGCGTATTGGTACTACAACTGCTTCTGATGCTCCCAGTGACAGCAAGCGCAAGTGGGATGGAGTCTCAAGCAAGGGATCAACTTCAGTTCAGTCTCAGTCTCAGCAGCGAAAGACTGATAACTACAAGAGCCCTAGTCAATCGTCTGGTAACCAAAGTCAAGGTGGGTACAGGGGAATCCACCCCAAATGCAATCGTTGTAACCTACACCACAGCGGACCATGCACCAAGAGTAACTGTCATCGGTGCAACAAGCCAGGCCACGCAGCAAAGGATTGCAGGAGTTTACACCCCGCGAATCAGAATCGTCAGCAACAACAAACCCCATAGAATCAACGCCAGCAGCAGCAGCAGCAAGGTATCAACAAAGGGTGCTTTCAGTGTGGAGCTGAAGGCCACTTCAAGAGAGACTGTCCCCAGCTGAACCAGAATCAGAACAAAAACAATAATAACAATCAGGGTAATGGTAACAATGGGGGCAACAACGATGGCAATGGTGCTAGGGGGCGTGTATTCGTGATTGGCCAGGGTGAAGCGAGGAATGATCCCAATGTTGTGACGGGTAAGTTCCTACTGGACGACTTTTATGTTACTGTTTTATTTGATTCGGGTGCCGATACTAGCTACGTGTCCTTAAAAGTTAGTCAAATGCTTAAGCGTACCCCAACACTTTTGAACACCAAGCACACTGTAGAGCTAGCTAATGGTAAAAGTTTAGAGGCCACACACGTAGTCAAGGGTTGTAATCTTCTTCTTGCTAATCAGACCTTCTCTATCGACCTCATTCCTATCGTTCTGGGTAGTTTCAACGTTGTCATTGGGATGGATTGGTTATCCGAACACCAAGCAGAGATTCTTTGCAACGAGAAGATTGTCCGTATTCCTCGTTCAGGTGATGAACCTCTCATGATTCGTGGCGACAAGAGTGGTGCTGTGGTGAGCATCATCTCTTTCCTTAAGGCTCAGAAGTGTTTGCGAAAGGGCCACACTGCTATTTTGGCTCTCGTTACTGATACCTCGACAAAGGAGAAGAAGATAGAAGATATTCCTATTGTACGCGACTATCCTGAGGTATTTCCTGAGGAACTGCCTGGTCTTCCGCCTCATCGCCAGGTCGAGTTTCAAATCGAGCTAGCTCCTGGAGCAGCGCCAATAGCTCGTGCACCTTATCGTTTAGCTCCATCAGAACTATAAGAGCTGTCTACGCAACTACAAGAGCTTTTGGACAAGGGTTTCATTCGTCCTAGCTCTTCGCCCTGGGGAGCTCCAGTCTTGTTTGTAAAGAAGAAAGACGGTGCCTTCAGAATGTGTATTGACTACCGTGAACTCAACAAAGTGACCGTGAAGAATTGCTATCCTCTTCTAAGTATTGATGACCTATTCGACCAGCTGCAAGGGTCGAGCTTCTATTCAAAGATTGATCTAAGATCGGGATATCATCAGCTGAGAGTCCGAGATGAGGACGTCTCTAAAACAACATTTAGAACTCGTTACAGGCACTACGAGTTTCTGGTCATGCCTTTCGGGTTGACAAACGCACCTGCGGTCTTCATGGACCTTATGAATCGAGTGTGCAAGCCTTACCTGGATAAGTTTGTTATAGTTTTCATCGACGACATCCTGATCTATTCTAAGAGTCAGGAGGAACACGAGCAGCATCTACGACTTATTTTGGAACTCCTTCGAACAGAACAGCTTTATGCAAAGTTTTCGAAATGTGACTTCTGGCTTCACGAAGTCCATTTCCTAGGCCACGTGGTAAACAAGGATGGGATTCATGTTGATCCATCCAAGGTCAACTCGATCAAGAACTGGCCTGCACCCCGTACACCAACAGAAATCCGCCAATTCTTGGGTTTGGCAGGTTACTACAGAAGGTTTATCAAGGATTTCTCCAAGATTGCGCAACCTCTCACTTTGCTAACTCAGAAGGGTGTCACCTATCGTTGGGATGATGCACAGGAAACTGCGTTTCAGCACTTAAAGGATAGACTGTGTAGCACACCTATTCTTTCATTTCCTGAAGGCACAGACGATTTTGTGGTCTATTGCGACGCGTCCATCCAAGGACTTGGTTGTGTGTTGATGCAACGTGACAAGGTCATTGCTTACGCGTAACGTCAACTCAAAATTCACGAAAGGAACTACACTACTCATGACTTGGAGTTGGGAGCAGTGGTTTTTGCTCTTAAGATATGGAGACATTACCTGTACGGTACCAAGTGCACCATTTACACCGATCACAGGAGTCTCGAGCATATCTTCAAGGAAAAGGAGTTAAACATGCGACAGCGTCGATGGTTTGAGCTCCTGAATGATTACGAATGCGCGATCAAGTACCATCCAGGCAAAGCCAATGTTGTGGCCGACACCCTCAGCCGAAAGGATACTACACCTAAGCGGGTGCGCACGTTACAACTTACCATCCAATCTAGTCTTCCTACTCAAATACGAAATGCTTAGGTTGAAGCATTGAAGGCAGAGAACGTCAGGGCGGAGTCCCTACGAGGATCAAGGAAACGGTTAGAACAAAAGGAAGACGGCGTATACTACATAACAGGGCGCATTTGGGTTCCACTTTATGGAAACTTACGTGAGCTTGTGATGGATGAAGCACATAAGTCTCGTTACTCAGTACATCCTGGTTCGGATAAGATGTACCATGATTTAAAGACCACGTATTGGTGGCCTAGCATGAAAGCCCATATAGTAACTTACGTAAGTAAATGTTTGACTTGTGCGAGAGTCAAAGTTGAATACCAGAAACCATCAGGCCTACTTCAACAACCAGAGATACCAAAATGGAAATGGGAGCAAATTTCCATGGATTTCGTTACTGGTCTGCCTAGATCACAACGCGGAAATGACACTATTTGGGTGATAGTGGATCGATTAACTAAGTCTGCACACTTCTTGGCTATCAAAGAAACTGACAAGTTCTCTACTTTAGCAGACGTTTACTTGAAGGAAGTGGTTTCGAGGCACGGGGTGCCAACCTCCATTATCTCTGATCGTGATGCGCGTTTTACTTCTGAACTGTGGCAAGCAATGCACAAGTCTTTTGGCTCTCGATTAGATATGAGCACAGCATATCACCCGCAAACGGATGGGCAGTCTGAACGCACCATCCAAACCCTTGAAGACATGCTTAGGGCATGTGTAATCGACTTTGGTAACGGCTGGGAAAAGCATCTCCCGTTAGTGGAGTTCTCGTATAATAACAGTTACCACACCAGTATCCAGGCCGCTCCGTTTGAGGCATTGTACGGACGTAAATGCCGATCACCTCTTTGCTGGGCAGAGGTTGGTGATAGCCAGATCACTGGCCCAGAACTGGTGGTAGACACAACAGAAAGGATTGCTCAAACACGACAACGAATGGCGGCAGCTCGTGACCGTCAGAAAAGCTACACTGATAAGCGTAGGAAACCACTCGAGTTCTAGGTTGGGGATCGAGTGCTACTCAAAGTCTCACCTTGGAAAGGTGTTGTCCATTTTGGCAAACGAGGCAAACTCAACCCGCGATACGTTGGACCTTTCGACATCATTGAGAAAATAGGCAAAGTGGCCTACAAACTGAATCTACCCATAGAACTCAGTGGAGTTCACAACGTTTTCCACGTGTCGAATCTGAAGAAGTGTCTGTCAGATGAGACCCTCATAGTTCCTTTGAAGGAACTCACTATCGAAGATCAGCTGCGATTCGTCTAGGAACCAGTAGAGATTACTGACCGAGATGTTAAGATTCTCAAGCGCACCAGAATACCTCTTGTTCGAGTTTGTTGGAACTCTCGTCGTGGCCCAGAGTTCACCTGGGAACGCGAAGACCAAATGAAGCACAGGTATCCCAAGTTATTCGAGAAAAGGGAAACCACTACTGAGGCTGAAGCTACTACGGAATTTCGGGACGAAATTCCAAACCAACGGGGGAAGGATGTGACACCCTAGGAAAACCAGGAAACCATACAACCAAACTAGCTTTCTCAGTGAGTACGTGCTAAATTTCCGGATGAAATTTCTTTCAACTTGGTGATAATGTGACAACTCGTAATTTAGAACCTCTCATAATGCTTTGATGTAACTTGTCTGGATTATATGTGATTGTGTGATACATAGTTTAAATGAAATGTTATGTTGTGTTATGTGATTTTGTGTAATGATTGTATATAATGTAACCGTACAACTTTAACCCGCTCGCACAAGCTATTGGACTTTAGTGCCACTCAATCCTCGGCCCACACCTTTTGTAACCGAACCAATAGGGCAGCCCAAGGAAGGGTTCGGCCCACCCCTATCTTACACGAAAAATATCCCATCTTAGGGATTAGCTCCTCATAATTCATAACACACACAAACCCTAGTTCTCTCATCTCCTCTCTCTCTTGTTCGACGACAATCCTCATAGCCGAAGCCCCCATCTCGATCAACCTAGTTCTTTGGCTTTCCGGTTAGTGTTTTAATTATTAATTGTATGTTACTTGATGTTGTGATCTACATGTTTCCACATAATGATTTAGAGAATGATATAAGATTGCTTATGATTGTAAATCACTAAGGTTGTTCATGTAGATCGACTCACTTGTGTAGGGTATTTAGACCGATTTAGAGTTAATGATTATGTGATTGATGATCTGGAACCGAATGAATGATAACCGATTGTGATATGTTAATCATTGAATGAATTGTGGGGATTGTTATGTTAGTATGCATGCTAGTAATCAAAGAACATGAACCGTGTTATTATAGCTTATTATTATAAATTGTTGCTATGCCTTGAACATGATTAGGGTTCATAGGGATTAATGGATGAAAACCTTGATTTGATCGAATAAAGGATTGGATAGAAACTGTGATGGTGTTAATTGATTGTGTGCAAATATGGAAACTGTTGGAATTGATTTGCAATGATAAATGTGTAACTGATATGCATGAAATTCGGATTTTAGATAACCAATCACACAAGTCACACAAAACATGATTCGCACAAGCTTGCATGAACCACACGAAACCTATTTTGTGTAAGGGACTAATCGCACAAGCTTCCCATCGCACAAGATCAGATCACACAAGATCTGATCTGATCGCACAAGAGCTAATCGCACAAGCTAGGTACAATCATTAAAGCACTGTGTACTGTTTAGATATGCATGATCGCACAAGACCTTGTGGATCGCACAAGACAGTGCCGATCGCACAAGGCTTGGGCCACACACAAACTACTTGAACTGTTTTACTGTTGGGCCTCAAGGCCCAAGTTTAATCGCACAAGTTTTGTCCAGTTGCACAAGCTGAACTGGACCGCACGAGTTGGTCTCTATTTATTTGTTTGGGCTGAGTATACTGTTGGGCTTCTTAATTTTTGGGCCGTTTATATGTTGGATCGCACAACATGTTGTGGATCGCCCAAGGTTGTGCTGAACGCACAACATGTTGGGCCGGGGTGTTTGTTGGACTTCAGTAGTGAATCGCACAAATGGTTCGGCCCAAACCATTTGGATCGCACAAGTTGAACCTTGGGCTTAGTTACTGATCTGTTTAACATGTTCTAAATGTATGTCATGCATGCCATGAATGTTACATGTCTTGATTTGATAAATCTGTGCAAACATACGTGCATTACTTGAACCTAGACCTGACTTGTATGGTAACCATGTTAGGACGTGGTTGACCCCTAGCAGCTCGATTTGACCTTTCGTTTATCTGCCGAGCTAACCTAAGGTGAGTTCACACTTTCTACAAAGCATGGTAATTCCCGGTGGGTTGTGAATGGGTTAAGGAATATGGATTCATCGTCCTCCTTGGGTAGGACAGTACGGGTTAAGGAATGTAATTCCTCGTCCTCTTGGACAGTTTAAATTTCACTAGACCAAAACTCTATCACGAAGTCCCTCCTTTTATATCGACTTAATCGTCGGGCCAATGGCGAGTGGGTTATTAGTTAGATAGCGCTATTTAGGTCTGACAAGCCTCACACCGTGCCGCAGAGGACGGGCATGAACTAATGGATCTGGGCACGTCAGTGATGATAGACATTGACGCTAAGGGCACATAAACATGACTAAAGTCAGTGGTCGATATGGTAACGAGTCTAGTAGTGTAAACATGGGGTAGCCCCCATGGCTGGATTGGCAGAGTAAACGGGATTATACAAAACACGTTTTCAACTATGGGGTAGCCCCCAAGGCAAGGGTGCCAGTTAAAGGAAACTACGTTTTTGGAATAACTTAAACAAACACCCAACTGTGAACTCGCTTAACTTTGTTGTTGACTCGTTACTACATACTTTGCAGGTCATTAGGTACTTAGCTAGAGCTTGCATGGGGAAGAGTCGTTGTGGGACATGGAGTGTTGAGTTCCATGTGGAACATTTTAACTTTTAAAACTTATAATTTGGTTTTACACTTTATGCTTCCGCTGATACTTGGATTTGGTTAATTTATTTTGGACACCAGTTATATTGTGGTTGGTTTATCTTTATTATATTACATTGTTCAATATGATTGGTGGCTTGATCCTGGTCATGTCACGCCTCCATGCGGTGATACTTCGCGTGTGGATTTTGGGGGTGTGACATATGTATTGTTAACACATTGTGTAGTCATGTTGCATTGAATGGTAACATTACAAAGTATGTACACAAGTGTAAATGCATAAACATGATAACGATTTTTTAATGAACAACAACTGAAATTAACATCATCCAAATAAAACATTATCCCATAACTCGTTCAAAACGAAATCCACCAACAAAATTAAAATAAATCATAACTACTAGTTTCACCAAAACAAGCAAAATAAACCATAACTACTATTGAAACACCAGACCAAGCACTACACAAAATAAACCATTAGCAACTTCACATTTATTTCTTTTTCTTGATACCAGCAAACTGATTAGCTTCATTCATAATTTGTTCGTGATGTATGTTCGCATGCGATATTATCAATTTCACAACAAACTTCTTCATAAGTTGTGCTATTTTGTTTTTTGCTTTTGAGATTTCAGTTGGAACCCAGCGTCCCAACATCCTTCAACGATCCTCGTCCATGTTTCCATGTGGCGCATCACATACACACCACAGTCTTCATAGTTTCCTATAGTCTCTCAACTAATCTCTAAATGAACAGGCTGGATATCTTTAATCTCATAGCAACGGGGTGACCGACATGCTTTTACAACATCTTTCTGCACACAAAATAATATGATGTATTATTGTAAAAGTACACTAATGTACATGACATCTATATAATGAATTTTATGAATCATATCACGATAAACACTTACCACTTTCATCGGAGTTGACTTCGAGAAAAATCGTGACCGTCAAAACCTTTTACCGGACTCTCACAAAGATGCATATTATCTATGATCGTTGAGTCCAAATTTTTTAAATCAAATCAAACTAGATAAAAGTGCGAGCATATTATCTACTCCCATCCGTTTCTATGTGCCGTATGGCGAACACACCACAGTCAACACCGTTGTTAGTGGTCGCCCAATCACTATCCAACATCTATGAATTTGCCCCTTCAAATTCCACCTTTCGACAATAACAAAAACAAAACACTAAGCATTAGATTTCAAACAGTTTTTACGATAATCGAGTTCTAAAACAACACCCCAAACTAGTAGCACATGAACAATCTCTTACAACACAAGGTGTTTATACACATAAGAACAACGAAACATAATACATATGTGTATAATCGAATAAACCTAAAAAATAGAGTATACGTATGTGTATAATCGATTAAACCCATAATACTGAGTATACGTATGTGTATAATCGAATAAACCCAAAAAACAGAGTATACATATGTGTATAATCGAATAAACCCAAAAAAACATAATATAGTGTATAATCCAATAAACCCACAAACAGAGTATACATATGTGTATAAGCCCTAGCATAACCTCTTTGCATAATCTGAACAAATCAACTACTATACGAACACTTAATTTCTATACATTTTTCTTGATTAATCGAGTGAACCCTAACATATATACAACCCCTTCACAAAATCAAAACAAATTGACCACAAACCCACAAATTAAATGAAAATCCATCAACTAAAAAGAACTTTAATGACCCAAAAAAGCATCTTTTAATGAACAATAACCTAAACCCCTAGCTTTTACAAGCACAAATGGGTAAGAACAGTATAATCTACACATGCAGATAGAAAACAAGAGGAAACAAAAGACCAACACTAAGCTTAATATCTTCGATTAGTCGCCAGAAGTTTGAATCGTTGTTTGATATGTATCTTGAAGATGTAATCGCTGTGAAATATGGTATCTTGAAGATGTAATCGTCGTCACTTGAAGGGGGCTGTGAAAGAAGTTGGTGTAGAGATAGAAAGAGATTAGGTTTTTATTTTGATTTGTGATTTGATATTCTAATAACTGATATTTGCAATGGAAATTACTAATTAGCCCTCATATCATTTAATTAAAAACCAAGTAACATAAAAGAATTACAAAAACGCCATTAATATAAAATCTAATCATCATGCATAATCAACGGACAAGATTTGTTCTTTTTTGTTCACAAATACACCATTGTTCACTCATGAACCCTACCCTTTATATATACATACACACACACACACACATATATATATAGGGTTAGGTTAACGTCCAATGGCTCTTATCGTACAATATGTACGCGATCATCTTAGCCGTACGATCTGGTGCAAATTCACTCTTGAACATGCAATTTGTGCTGAAAAACCAACATGCGAAATTGCTTTATATAGCAACATGCGATTTCATCATATTTACCAACATGTGAAATTGCTACAAAAATACCAACATGCGATTTCCAACATTCTTTTTTATAACATGCGATTTCATAATATCGTACGAGCGTACGATAAGCTCTAATTATACGTTACACTTTATATATATATATATATAGGGGATGGATCATGAGAAAACTAGTTTAAATGAGAAAATAAAAAAACTAAGTAAAAAAGCCTAAAAAAACATACCAAATTTTTTTTTTTAATTTTAATAAAAAAATCGCAGGTTTTTATGTATGGAAAAAAAAATTCAAAAAATAAAAATAAAAAAAACTTTTTCGTTGTATTACACATGTGCACTATTACGGATATAGTGCACATGTGTAGTACACATATAATGCACATATATTGCAAATGTGCAGTACAAAAAAAAATTTGAAAATTTTTTTCCAAGCATAAAAACTAGCGATTTTTTTATAAAGAATTGTAAAAAAAAAATTAGTATGTTTTTTGGCTTTTTTTAGGCTTTTTTAGTTAGTTTTCTAGTTTTCTCATTTAGATTTAGTTTTCTCATGATCCTCTTCCTATATATATATAGGATTAGGTTCAAGAGTGAACACTAGTGTAGTTTGCGAACTGAGCGAACTAATCCTAGCCATACATGTGTGTAGATCAGTGGCCAGGATTTGATGATGAAATACACTAGTGTATTTTACGATTTGATAATGAAATCCTAGCCATTCACGTGCGTAAATCAATGGCCAAGATTTGTTCACTCAGTTCGCAAATACATTAGTGTTCACTCTAGAACCCCACCCTATATATATATATAGGGTCAGGATTTAGAGAGAACGGTGAAAGTGTGAGAACGGTGAGAACGATTTTGGTGGTGACATGTGGCATTGATGTTAAATTACACTAAGGGTAATATTGTTAAAAAACTCACTCACATGAACTGGGTGTTCAAATACAGTTCAAATAAAACGCCATAAAAACACCCAATTCAAAAAAATGCCATGAAAATAACCAGTTAAAACGCCACGCACAAAAAAAAAAAAACTATTTTTTGAGCTATAATTTACAACAGTTAAAAAAAACCATTTTTTTAGCCATATAGCTCCTAGTTAAAACGCCATAACAAAAAAAAAAACTATTTTTTGAGCTATAATTTACAACAGCTCAAAAAAAACCATTTTTAGCCATATAGCTCAAAAAACGCCAAAAGCTCCCAGTTAAAACGCCACACAAAAAAAAAACTGTTTTTTTTTAGCTATAATTTACAGCAGCTCAAAAAAAAAAACTATTTTTTGAGCCATATAGCTTAAAACGCCATAAAAAAAACAATTTTTTTAGCTATAATTTACAACAGCTATAGCTCAAAAAAACGCCATAAGAAAAAAAGCTATTTTTTAAGCTATAATTACAACAGCTCAAAAAAACCTTTTTTCAGCCATATAGCTCAAAAAACCATTTTTTTTGTCTAACCGCCTAAATTGATATTTTTTGAGGTCAGAAAAATCATAATTTGTACTGTAAAAACGCCATAAAACACCCAGTTTAGAAAAACGTAATGAAAAAACTCTGTTGAAAACGCCATAAAACACTCAGTTCAGAAAAACGCCATGAAAATACCTAGTTAAAACGCCATAAAACACCTAGTTCAGAAAAACGACATGAAAATACCTAGTCTAAAACGCCATAAAACACAGTTCAGAAAAACGCCATAAAACCCAGTTAATTTTTTTTCGAAAAATATATCAATAATATACTCGTTGGAAAGATAAAAAAACGCTGAGTTTTATGGTGTAATTTTTTTCGAAAAATAATCATGTATAAAAAAAGTTATTGTCGTTTAAATATGATGGGGGAAAATGACATGTGATTAGCATGTGCACCTTTGTTTGGATCTTACTATTTTACCCTTAGTGGTAGTTCCAAGCCCCTATTATTTAGATAAATGTCACCGCATCAATCTCAGCCACAAACCACTAAGATCTTGTGGCTGAGAATCGTTCTCACCGTTCTCACACTTTGAGGCGTTCTCTCCTGTTCCTGTTCCTATATATATAGGGGATGGATCGTGAGAAAACTAGTTTAAATGAGAAAACCAAAAAACTAACTAAAAAACCTAAAAAACATGCCAATTTTTTTTCTTTACAAATTTTTTATTTATTTTCGCTACATTTTTATTTATAGCGCTTTTTAACTAAAAAAAATTGGTATTTTTTAGGCTTTTTTATTTAGTTTTCTCATTTATATGTAGTTTTCTCATGATCATCTTCTCATATATATATATATATATATATATGGAGGAGCTCATGCGAGAACCACCTTTATTGTGAGAACCGCGAGAACCAATGTGAACACAACCTAAAATAGCTAAAAAAACCTAAAAAAACCTAACCCCCACCCCCCCCCCCCCAAAAAAAAAACCTAAACCCCCCCACCCACCCCCCCCTCCCCCCCCAAAAAAAAAAACCTAACCCCCCCCCCCAAAAAAAAAAACCTAACCCCCCCCCCCCCAAAAAAAAAAACCTAAACCCCCCTCCCCCACCCCCCAAAAACCTAAACCCCCCCCACCCCCCCCCCCCAAGCCCTAAAAAAAAAAAAAATCTAAAAATTTTTTTTTGAATTTTTTATAAAAAAAATCGCTACTTTTCGAAGAAAAAAAAAACTTTTTTTTTTTGCTTCGAAAAGTAGCGATTTTTTTATAAAAAATATTAAAAAATTCAAAAAAAAAAATTGTTGTGTGATTTTTAGCTATTTTTATGCATTTTTGGTTGTGTTCACATTGGTTCTCGCGGTTCTCGCAATAAGAGGTGGTTCTCGCATGATCTTCTCCCTATATATATATATATATAATAAAATATTTTTGACCTATTGGTGACAAGTGATTGACTTTTTTTTTGAAATATGTATTTTATTTTTTTTATTTTCCATGTCTATTTTGATTAATTTTTTTTAACAAATTTATCTTTTTTTAGAATCCTCTCATTGTAGAGATGACATGTATCATCACTCTAAATTAATTCAAAAGGGTAAATAAGTAATTTGATCATCAATTCAATTAATTCAAAACCTTCCATAACCGCCACCTTATTTATAGGAACATGATTTTTTTAAAAGATCTCTATAAAAACACTACGAATAACGCTGCAACCACCATTCAGCACGTATATAACACCATTCAATAAGTATATAACACCATTTTAAAGATCTCTCTAAAAACACTACGAATAACACTGCAAAATCACAATTCAGCACATATATAACACCATTCAATAATTATATAACACAATTCAATAAGTATATAACACCATTCAATAAGTATATAACACTATTAAAGACACTACCTCCATTTTCAGAATGTGTTCTTAGTATAATGTTCATAGTATAGTTTGTAACACCCCGTGTTTCGAAAGTCAAAGTCAAAGTCAAGATTGAAGTCAAAGGAAGAAAAGATTGCTAATTGCAATTTGTCTCTCCTTGCTCAATTCCTGTTTTGACTTCTTTGACTTGTAATTAGTATATTTTATTTTCGCTTTAGTTGTATTATGTGGAGTATCTATTAATAATCGCATAGTAATCGCTATTTATCGCTTGATTGATCGCTTTATCGCTATCGCAATCGCACTCGCAACTCGAAATACGCATTTTGGTTACTGTTATATGTGTGTGTGTGCCTTATGTGTTACTTGTGCATGTTTATTTATGTTATGTGTGGTAATCAATCGAAACACAATCGAAACTCAATCGCAATCGAATCGCAAACGCTAAACGAATACGAAATAAGGATGCTTGTATGTTGATATAGTAGTTGGGATTAAAAGTAATTTGACTAGGAAACTCTATCGCATCGAAACGCTCGCCATCGAAATCGAAACAACAAAACTCGTCGCACCGAACACTCAAACAAGGTGACTGATCGACCAGGCGACCAGCCGATCGACCAGTAGTTCGATCGGACTGTCGTCCGATAGGACAAGCTGTTCGATCGAGCTGCCTAACCGATCGACCAGCCCCTCTCCATTCCTTTCCACTTTGGGTAACCCTATAAATACCCCTTGTCACCATCACACTTTCTACTTTTGGCAACTGACGTCCGACCAGCGCTTTACCCTTGCTTTTTCTCCGATTTCTCGCAATTCCGGTAAGATCTCGTCCTAAATCTTGTACTTCCTTAACCTACACGCACTCCTACACCTTTCTATCTTTTGAATCTTAACTTTTAACCGTGAAATCATCAAGACTCAAGGTGTTCTAGGATGACGTCATCATGTGTTCTTGAAGAACTTCATGTTTTGGCCTCAATCCACCAAGAATGACTTGGATCTAATCGATTTCCACATAAACAAACAAAGATCTTTCATAGATCTAGACATATTCACAATGAAAAAAATTGAAAGATGGTTATCCAACTTTCTTACAACTCTTTTACACTTAATGCCTTCAAAACCGATAGAATCGGAGCTTGTGCCGACTTACTACTCATTCTTGTGGTTGTGTTGGTTCAAGATCTGGATTCTATCCACGAGACTACTGATTTCGGGTTAAACATGGAACACCGTCTCGAACGGTTAACTGGTTGGATTTGGGAGATTCATGTCCGATCAGGAGTACCAAGTATTGACGAGGTTTCTGTTGCTTAACAAGTTATCCAAACGTCTCGATAAAATGACAAACGATCAAAACAGCCAAGTGAAAGACAAACGGAACGACCAGGACGGAAAGTCATCCGATCGGACCACCGTCCGAACAAACTGTCGACCGAACGGGTTGTCAACCGATCGACTTGCACCTTGGGTCCCACGCTTAACCATTTTTGCCAACATTTGAAGTCTGAATGTTGAACGAATTGTTGTCCGATCGGACTACCATCCGATCGAATTGCCATTCGAATCATGAGACGTTTAAACTTCCACACTTAAACAATTTTCAACATGTTCAATGCACAAAGGATGCCACCCGATTGAACAACCGTCCGATCGAGTGACAACCTGCTGTGAACTTGTTCTCACTGAAGTGTTCAACCAATCGGGTTGTCGTCCGATTGAACGACCGTCCGATCGACCGACCAGAAAGGTAGAGATACTTATATGCTTTCAAAATGCTACAACGAAAACTTCAAAAGACAAGCCATCATACACAAACACATCCTTCTCAAAGGAAGAAACAATCCACTCGAAAGGTCACCCGACCGGATGACCATCCGAGCGGACTGTCAACCGAACGACCGGCCGTCCGATCGGACTACCATCCGACCGAACTGCTGATCGACCCAACCTTCACTTGTTCCATTTTACGCGTCGCTTATCGTTATGCTATCGATCTGTTCAGGCTAACCCTACTCTCTAACGCTCCCTTCAATCCATCAATCGCTGTGAGTATACTCGATCCCTTTTTGCTTTACGCACTTTTGGGTGTTACATACGTTACTTATACAAAATCACATCGAGCACACTACGCAATACTTTAAACGCTAACCGTTATCGCATGTTATACGTAACTTAATGAATGCTTGTTTGTTATGTTTACACATGGAATGTTGTCTACCTGCCTTAGCAATGATAGTACTATTAGTTTGGACTTAGCACTCGTTCACTCAGGGGTTGTTAAGGACAATTACCTACATGACTCACAGTGGTGAGAATGTATCGCGAACTGCCTTGGGCAGTCAACCCGCAGTCATTGGTATCGATAGATTCATGTCGATAACTAACATGCCTCATTTCACTCTGTGTACGTGCTGGTTATGCGTAACGCTTTCGAACTCTATATGCTATTATCAAACTTGTATGCTCACCTTTACACTATGTGTATTGACTTTTACTTTAACGTATGTGACAGGTGCTTAGGATGCTTATTTGCTTTCTGTGGTGTGAAATCGAGGCTAGGAAAGACCTAGGTCAACAATAAACACTTGTCTGTAATATGAATCTGAGTTGTTGGAACAGAACAATTTGACTAGATCTTTATGTAATAATTGTATTATCATTTATGACATGGTATGGGACGTGTTGCTTTAAATATTTGGTACATATATTTGTTTTGGAAACTTCTGGACAATCTGTTTCGCTCAGTGCCACGCCCCGATGTTTCCGCCATCGGTTGGGGTGTGACAGATTGGTATCAGAGCCATAACTACAGGGAATTAGGAAAGACTCGACCTAGTCCGGGTCGATGTCTTAGATACCTAGTCTATAGTTAGGAACCCACCGACCGATTTGTGCATGTCCAGTAGGGATTATGTGTGAGCGTACTGCTATTTCTCGCTATTCTCGCCTATACTGCACTATCATTGCACTCGAATTTTCAAATTATGACAATTAAGTCGAGATTAGGTGTGAAAACCGCAAACTCTCGACTAAATTGCTTGATCCAACCCACATTTTTATCTATAAACACGAGAAATTGTGTTGAAATAGGGGTGAAATCCATACTTTGACGCATAACCCTCTTTTATTTTATCAAAACAGGAACGAAGTTGTTAAGCCAGGGGTGAAACCCTAACCTTGACGACTTGTTCCGACCTTTACTTGGTTTACAAAAAAAACTCTCACCAAAGTCTCGACGGACTCCAACGACCTGAAGTCATGGTATGACTAAAGGGATGCGTGCCAAACGCCCAAGAATCGAGGCAAAAGCACAGTCCTGAAAGTAAAAATGTGTACAACAAGTCCTTGAGAATAGTCGAATCACTTTGGTTAGTCAATTTCTAATAGCCGCAAACGATCTATTTCTCTATTTTTATGTGTTTCGATTCTGAGCCCGCAACTGCTGACTCTGATGATTCGTCGATTTTATGTGTTTGTATGTATGATTATCTGTTATGTGTTTAATTTTGGAGAATTATTCGATTTTTGCTTTCACTTTGATCGACACGCACGACCCGCATTGCATATCTATCTCAAAGCGCTGACAAATCGCTAAAGTGTGGACGACCTTATGCTATGATATACGCTTATGTTATACTACCCGCTATATTATTCGCTTACACTATACTACTCGATAAGTTATTCACGAACGCTCTTCTCCAACGCTCACGGACTTTGAATGATAGGTTTCTGTATTCTGAGTGCATCTTGTGATCACATGCGTATGTGCTTCTGTGCCCTACGTGCTTATGTGTTTCTGTGCCTTACATGCCTATGTGCTTCTGTGCTTATGTGAATCTGTGATTATGTGCCTATGTGTTTACGTGATTGAGCGTGTTCCTGAGCTTTAGTAAGAAGTAGACGTGTGAGGTGAGAATCGATTATATTGTGTTGAGTCCTGTGGTGATGTCTGTTGCAGACAATGTCGTCATCTGGATCTCGCGCTACCCGTGATGCTCGCCGAAAGCAAGCAGACAAACACCTCGCTGCCATGATCCCCAAGCAAATGGTAAAGGTTGTACCCCAAGTCGTCAGTGAACTGTACGAAAACATGAGCAAATCGTCTGAGGAATCCAGAACTGAGACTCCCAAAGCTGCTTTCAGCTTCAAACAGTTCAAGGCATGTGGACCGAAAGAGTTCACCGGAGAAGAAGGCCCTACGGCTTTGTTTCAATGGTTTGACTCGATCGAAGTCACTCTGCGACAGAGCGGATGTCCTGATAATCTCCGCACACTGAACGCGACCGGCGTCTTCCAGTCCCGCGCTCTAGACTGGTGGACGGCCGAAAGGAACAAGCGCGGAAATGATACAGCTTACGATCTGTCATGGGACGAGTTGAAGAACGTTATGCTCAAAGAGTTCTGCCCTCCCCATGAACGCCAAAAGCTGGAGGACGAATTCTGGCACATTAAGCAGAAAGAAGGTGACAACGCTGCCCTAACTGCTCACTTTAAGCAGCTCAGCATCATCTGTCCCGATCAAGTGAAGACACCCGACATGACGATCAAGAAGTACATTCGAGCTCTACCCGACTGTGTTACGATTTTGTGCATGCCGCAAAGCCAGCAACGATTGAAGAAACTTACTTGCTTGCCGCTGAAATCAACGACAAGCGGGTAAAAGCTGGTTCTTGGGATAAAACTTCAAAGAACCTGCGTCAAGTCACCGCCGCACCCACTGCCGAAACTACCGCCGCTCAGTCATCAAAGTCCTCACGGCATAAGAAGAAGAACAACAACAGCAGCTCCAGCAACAAGAACTATGTTGTCACTACCACTGCTACTCCACTTCAAGCCGTACCGGCTCAGCAGCAATCTCACCACCGTCCAGCACCAGTTACTTATGCACCGCCTGCAAAGCGTGCATACACAGGCCCTCACCCTGCCTGCCCGACCTACTCTTATCATCACCCGGTGGGTCTCGCCTGTCGTTTCTGCACTCAATGCAATATGTATGGCCACTTCACTACCAACTACCGTACTGGTCCCCGTCAAGCGCCAGCTCAAGCCACTGCTCATCAAGCTCTGCTCCCAGCCCCACAAGGCCAACAAGCGGCTCAGGCACCCGCGGTCAACGCCCGAGTCTGTTTCGCATATGGTGATCCCAACCACTTTGCGAACATGTGCCCGAACCGGGTTGTGAAACAAGATCCCCAGCAGCAGCAGCCTCAACAGCAGCAACAGCAAGCCGCACGCGCCAGAACTTTCAACATCAACGTGCGCCAAGCCCAGGCTGACAACAACGTGGTCAATGGTACGTTCCTTGTGAATGGTATTTATGCTTCATGTTTGTTTGATACTGGAGCCGATAATTGCTTTGTGTCGTTTGAATTCGAGAAGCTTCTTAGTCATAAGCGCTTCCATCTCCCCTCGACGTTCGATGTTGAAGTCGCCACCGGAAGAACTGTCGCCGTTAATTCTGTTCTTCGTGATTGTACTCTTGAGCTCAACAATCACATCTTCACAATCGACCTTATTCCGATTCAACTCGAAAGTTTTGACGTCATAGTAGGCATGGACTTTCTTCGCGAAAACCATGCTGAAGTTATGTGCTTCAATAAGATGATTCGATTTTCGCTCACGAATGGTGATTTATTGTGTGTTTATGGCGAAACTGTTTCGAAGGGGCTCAAGCTCATGTCATGTGTCCAAGCTAGCAAGTATCTCCGCAAGGAATACAGAGCTTTCTTGGCTAACATTGTAGTAGCGGAGAAGGAAAAGAAAGGAAATATAGAAGTGAAAGACGTTCCTGTGGTTCGTGAATTTCCTAATGTGTTCCCTGACGATCTTCCCGGTCTTCCGCCAAGTCGTGATATCGACTTTCGTATCGACCTCATTCCTGGAGCCAACCCTATTGCCAAAGCTCCTTACCGATTCGCACCATCTGAAATGCGTGAACTCTCGAGTCAGCTCCAGGAATTGCTTGAGAAAGGCTTCATTCGCCCGAGCACCTCTCCTTGGGGCGCGCCAGTCCTTTTCGTCAAAAAGAAGGATGGGACGTTCCGGATGTGCATCGACTATTGGGAACTAAATAAGTTGACTATCAAGAACCGCTATCCCCTGCCTCGCATTGATGATTTGTTTGACCAGCTACAAGGTGCTACATTTTTCTCGAACATCGATCTACGTTCAGGCTATCACCAGCTACGCATTCAGGAGGAGGATATACCCAAAACCGCTTTTCGCACTCGATACGGCCACTATGAGTTCGTTGTTATGCCTTTTGGTTTAACCAATGCACCCGCGGTTTTCATGGATCTGATGAATCATGTGTGTAAACCTTATCTCGACCGTTTCGTCATCGTGTTCATCGACGATGTATTGATCTATTCCAAGTCAAAAGCCGAACACACGCAACATCTACATTTGGTTCTCGAGCTACTCCAAGGGAATCGACTCTATGCCAAGTTCTCCAAGTGTGAATTCTGGCTGGAGGAGGTTCAATTCCTCGGTCACATTGTAAATAGTCAAGGTATTCACGTCGATCCCGCGAAGATTGAAGCCGTTAAGAGTTGGATTACACCTAAGAACCCGTCTGAAGTCCATTCTTTTCTCGGACTAGCGGGCTATTATCGATGATTTATCGAAGGATTCTCAAAGATCGTTGTGCCGCTTACCCCTCTCACACATAAAGACAAGCCTTTTGTTTGGGGAACTGAACAAGAGTTTGCTTTCCAAACCCTCAAGAACATGCTTTGCAATGCTCCTGTTCTCACATTTCCAGACGGAAATGACGACTTCATTGTCTATTGTGATGCATCCAACATTGGTCTTGGTTGTGTCCTCATGCAACGGGACAAGGTTATTGCTTACGCATCTCGTCAGCTCAAAATCCACGAAAAGAACTATACAACCCATGATCTCGAGCTAGGCGCAGTTGTTTTTGCGTTAAAGATTTGGCGACACTACCTGTATGGTACAAAGTGTATGATCTTCACCGATCATAGGAGCCTACAACACATCTTTGACCAGAAGGAACTTAACATGCGTCAACGCCGATGGGTAGAACTTCTCAACGATTATGACTGTGAGATTTGTTATCACCCAGGCAAAGCAAATGTCATTGCCGACGCTCTTAGCAGACGGAGTTACTTGCTTAGCATTCGTAAAACCCAAGCCCAATACGATCTCGAAACCCTCATCCGCGAAGCCCAGCATGCTTGTTTTAACGAGCGCACTTTGGATAAGGAAAGAATTTACCATGATGGAGCTCATCTTGTGAACAAGCCGAATGGGATATTCCATTATCTGGACCGGATTTGGATCCCTAAACGGACCGATTTGCGATAGATTTTGATGGACGAAGCCCACAAATCTCGGTATTCTATTCATCCCGATGCCGATAAAATGTACCAGGACCTTCGCTACAAGTACTGGTGGCCGGGCATGAAGAGAGATATCTCCCTCTACGTTGGAAAGTGCCTGACTTGCTCAAAGGTTAAGGCTGAACACCAAAGACCCTCTGGCTTACTCAAACAACCGCCGATCCCTATATGGAAGTGGGAGAGCATAGCTATCGATTGTATAACAAAGCTTCCGCACACGTCATCAGGTCACGACAGCATCTGGGTTGTTGTTGACCGTTTGACCAAATCAGCCCACTTTTTGCCGATACGGGAAAACTACAAGGTAGAACGATTAGCTCGAATCTACACCGATGAGATCATTTGTCGACATGGGACGCCTCGTGACATCAACTCTGACCGTGATGCTTGGTTTACCTCGTGACTGTGGGAAACGTTTCAAGCTTCTCTCGGTACAACGCTTAATCTAAGTACCGCATTCCACCCTCAAACCGACGGTCAGACTGAGAGAACGATCCGTACCCTTGAAGACATGCTCCGTTCGTGTGTCATAGACTTCGGTGGTAATTGGAATGCTTACCTGCCGTTAGTCGAATTCTCGTACAACAACAGTTATCATTCCAGCAAATAAATGGCACCATTCGAGGCTTTATACGGAAGAAAATGTCGATCGCCTATTGTATGGCAGGAGATCGGTCACTCGCAATTAACCGGTCCTGAGCTATTGCAAGAAATGACTGACAAAGTCCTCAAGATTCGAGACAACTTGTTGAAGGCTCGAAGTCGACAGAAAAGTTACGCCGATAGACGACGCAAGCCCTTGAATTTGACGTTGGCGACTACGTACTCCTAAAGGTATCACCTTGGAAGGGTGTGGTCAGATTCGGCAAGAAAGGGAAACTAGCGCCTCGATATGTTGGACCTTTTAAGATTCTGGAAAGGATCGGAAAAGTCGCCTACAGACTCGAACTACCGGAGGAACTTAGTCACGTCCACCCGACTTTCCATGTGTCAAACCTCCGAAGGTGCCTAGCTGAGCATGATTTAATTGTACCTCTCGATGACCTCCAAGTAAACGAAACACTACACTTCGTGGAGAAGCCTGTCGAAATCATGGATCGCCAAACCAAGCAGCTCAGACGCTCGCACATTCCTGTTGTGAAAGTCCGAAGGGAAGGCAAACGAGGCGCAGATTTCACTTGGGAACTCGAAAGCGACATGAAGTCGAAGTACCCGCAGTTGTTTGTTACGGCTTCAGCCTAATTTCGGGACGAAATTCCCTCAACTAGGAGAGGCTGTAACACCCTGTGTTTTGAAAGTCAAAGTCAAAGTCAAGATTGAAGTCAAAGGAAGAAAAGATTGCTAATTGCGATCTGTCTCTCCTTGCTCAATTCCTGTTTTGACTTCTTTGACTTGTAATTAGTATATTTTATTTTCGATTTAGTTGTATTATGTGGAGTATCTATTAATAATCGCATAGTAATCACTATTTATCGCTTGATTGATCGCTTTATCGCACTCGCACTCGCAATCGCACTAGCAACTCGATATACGCATTTTGGTTACTGTTATACGTGTGTGTGTGCCTTATGTGTTACTTGTGCATGTTTATTTATGTTATGTGTGGTAATCAATCGAAACGCAATCGAAACTCAATCGCAATCGAATCGCAAACGCTAAACGAACACGAAATAAGGATGCTTGTATGTTGATATAGTAGTTGGGATTAAAAGTAATTTGACTAGGAAACTCTATCGCATCGAAACGCTCGCCATCAAAATCGAAACGACAAAACTCGTCGCACCGAACACTCAAACAAGGTGATTGATCGACCAGGCGACCAGCCCTTCGATCGGACTGTCGTCCGATCGGACAAGCTGTTCGATCGAGCTGCCTAACCGATCGACCAGCCCCTCTCCATTCCTTTCCACTTTGGGTAACCCTATAAATACCCCTTGTCACCATCATACTTTCTACTTTTAGCGACTGAGGTCCGACCAGCGCTTTACCCTTGCTTTTTATCCGATTTCTCGCAATTCCGGAAAGATCTCGTCCTAAATCTTGTACTTCCTTAATCTACATGCACTCCTACACCTTTCTATCTTTTGAATCTTAACTTTTAACCATGAAATCATCAAGATTCAAGGTGTTCTAGGATGACATCATCATGTGTTCTTGAAGAACTTCATGTTTTGGCCTCAATCCACCAAGAATGACTTGGATCTAACCGATTTCCACATAAACAAACAAAGATCTTTCAGAGAACTAGACATATTCACAATGAAAAAGATTGAAAGATGGTTATCCAACTTTCTTACAACTCTTTTACACTCAATGCCTTCAAAACCGATAGAATCAGAGCACAATGCCGACTTACTACTCATTATTGTGGTTGTGTTGGTTCAAGATCTGGATTCTATCCATGAGACTACTGATTTCGGGTTAAACATGGAACACCGTCTCGAACGGTTAACTGGTTGGATTTGGGTGATTCCTGTCTGATCAGGAGTACCAAGTATTGACGAGGTTTCTGTTGCTTAACATGTTATCCAAACGTCTCGATAAAACGACAAACGATCAAAACAGCCAAGTGAAAGACGAACGGAACGACCAGGATGGAAAGCCGTCCGATCGGACCACCGTCCGAATGGACTGTCGACCGAACGGGTTGTCAACCGATCGACTTGCACCTTGGGTCCCACGCTTAACCATTTTTGCCAACATTTGAAGTCTGAATGTTGAACGAATTGTTGTCTGATCGGACTACCATCCGATCGAATTGCCATTCGAATCATAAGACGTTTAAACTTCCACACTTAAACAATTTTCAACATGTTCAATGCACAAAGGATACCACCCGATCGAATAACCGTCCGATCGAGTGACAACCTGCTGTGAACTTGTTCTCGCTGAAGTGTCCAACCAATCGGGTTGTCGTCCGATCGAACGACCGTCCGATCGACCGACCTGAAAGGTAGAGATACTTCTATGTTTTCAAAATGCTACAACGAAAACTTCAAAGGTCAAGCCATCATACACAAACACATCCTTCTCAAAGGAAGAAACAATCCACTCAAAAGGTCACCCGACCGGATGACCATCCGAGCGGACTGTCAACCGAATGACCGGTCGTCCGATCGGACTACCATCCGACCGAACTGCTGATCGACCCAACCTTCACTTGTTCCATTTTACGTGTCGCTTATCGTTATGCTATCGATCTGTTCAGGCTAACCCTACTCTCTAGTGCTCCCTTCAATCCATCAATCGCTGTGAGTATACTCGATCCCTTTTTGCTTTACGCACTTTTGGGTGTTACATACGTTACTTATACAAAATCACATCGAACACACTACGCAATACTTTAAACGCTAACCGTTATCGCATGTTATACGTGACTTTATGAATGCTTGTTTGATATGTTTACACATGGAATGCTGTCTACCTGCCTTAGCAACGATAGTACTATTAGTTTGGACTCAGCACCCGTTCACTCGGGGGTTGTTAAGGACAATTACCTACATGGCTCACAGTGGTGAGAATGTATCGCGAACTGCTTCGGGCAGTCAACCCGCAGTCATTGGTATCGATAGATTCATGTCGATAACTAACATGCCTCATTTCACTCTGTGTACGTGCTGGTTATGCGTAACGCTTTCGAACTCTATATGTTATTATCAAACTTGTATGCTCACCTTTACACTATGTGTATTGACTTTTACTTTAACGTATGTGACAGGTGCTTAGGAAGCTTATTTGCTTTCCGTGGTGTGAAATCGAGGTTAGGAAAGACCTAGGTCAACAATAAACAATTGTCTGTAATAAGAATCTGAGTTGTCGAAACAGAACAATTTGACTAGATCTTTCTGTAATAATTGTATTATCATTTATGACATGGTATGGGACGTGTTGCTTTAAATATTTGGTAAATATAGTTGCTATGGAAACTTCTGGACAATCTATTTCGCTCAGTGCCATGCCCCGATGTTTCCGTCATCGGTTGGGGTGTGACACATATGTTAAAACACCATGGTGTTTTAAAAGCTACATTCTAGTAGATAAAAAATACCCCACTTTCCAGTATGTGTTTAAAACACCACGCTTTGAATCACAATACAATTAAAACACTACTGTATGAACACAGACAAAACATCATGGACTAAACATCTGATCGAAACATTTTTTTTCTCTATATAAGTATAGCAATATGGTACTCATATTAAAGATAAAAAACGCTCGTTATTATGGTGTAAATTTTTTTAAAGTTACGTATAAAAAAGTTATTGACGTTTAAAAAAGACAGGGGGAGATTGCATGTGCATTAATGTTAGTTTCTTAATTTAAAAATATTAAATTTACCTGTATACCCTTAATCTAGAAAATTAATATGTTTAATAGTAAACATTATTTACAATTTTGTCATTATGATCTCAACCATTATATTAAAGATCTAATGGTGTAGATTCTTTCTTATCTTTCTCACAAAAAATCACTTTTTTACAAGAACCTCTACATATATATATATAATATAGTATCAACTTTGGGTCGAAAAGTAGAGTTACTTTAATTTATGACGTTGAATGGAAACTTATCATATTTGACCACACTCGATGTACGCGTAAATGTGGACCCACTAGAAACGTACTTAAAATAAGCACGAAAACGAATTATATTTGACCCGATACGTATATAAAAATACGCAGTGAAAACTCGGAACTTTAGAACTCGAGGGGATCAAAATGAGATTTTACGACAAATTAGTGAATGAATGGAAACTTATTATATTTGACCCCACTCGGTTACCCGTAAACGTGGACCCGCTAGAAAAGTATATATAATAGCACGAAAACGTATTATATTTAACATGATGCGTATATAAAAAATATGCGCATAGAAAAGTAGTTTTTAAGGGATTGGTTATGAAAAACAACTTATTGACTTTTCCACCTCCTTATCTCTTTTTCTAAAAGTCACTCCATTTTAACTTTTCTATTTCTCCTTTTTAAAGTCTTAAAACCTCCTTTTCAACACATTACCGAAACATTATTTTCTAAAAAAACTCATTTTTTCCAAAATGTTACAAGTCAGTAAGTTATTTTATAAGCAATCCCAAACACCCCCTAAGTAAAATTATGAAAAGAGGTAAACGCGAAACTCTGGAAACTCAAGTGGATCAAAATGAGATTTTTACAATAAATTAGCAAAGGGGAATTATTGAAGAAAAAATTAAATTTGCAAAAACTTGATTGGCTAGAAGTGCCAATTTGCAAACTTAGGGGCCGGTTTTGTGAGTGTGTAAAAAAAGAGGGGTTAGGGGGTGGTTTTGTGAGTGTAAAAAGGAGAGGGTGGATTGCCAAAGTTTAAAACAGGAGGGTCGGTGGTAAAAATACCACTGATATTTATGTTAAAGGGTATATAAATGGAAATTAACTTTTCCATGTCGCTATGTGTGGTATGCAACATTTAAAAATCGGTTCAAACCGGCTGGTTGTATTGGTTGAACCGTCCGGTAAAACTGGTTAGACCATCCGGTACACCCGGTTGAACCGTCGGACACACCCGATTAAACCGTTTTTGAGCCAAATCCGGTATAATATAAAAATTCGGTATGCATGGTGATTGATTAGTTCAAAATAAGCTTCCAAAATTGGGTATGTGGGGCAATAAGCTTCCAATATTGGGGTAAATGGTCAAACTAAGCTTCCAAAATTGGGTATGTGGGTAATAAATAATATAACAAATACAGCCCCATCGAATATTGGTCGGATTCATCGTGGGCAATTTCTTTTGGCCCAATGCAAGCATGTGGACTAGCCTTCATATGCGACTACAAGAGGCCATACATCTGGACATCCGGTTGAGAACAGTGCCTGTCTTGAACTAATTAATTCTCCGAGTAGAGCTGTAGAGGTGAATAAAATCCGTTCCGAAATCGAAACCCGGAACCGGGTATTACCAGGAACCGGTTCTATAAACTCAATGGGTAAATCCGAAACTCGACACATTTGGAACAAGCTTGGGGTCGGGTTTCGGATATGGGACCGTGTTTGGGATAAGTTTTTAGTTTTTTTCCGCGGGTTTGGGATTTAGTGATATACCCATTTACCAGATAAAATGTACCCAATTGTATACCCGATATAATTTCTTTTATTTTTTTAAATATGTATATCTATGATAGGTCAATTATTGGTATACACTATTTTTGTAATTTATGCATTAGAATAATTTTTTTTATATATATTTTGGTATTTTATTTATATAATTGTAGTTATTTGATATATTTTTATAGTGAATGTTAAATGTAAATGACTAACAGTTACTCCATGGATATCCAACGAGTAATTTTTTATATTAACGGGTTTACCTGAATCCCATGGGTATACCTAATACCCGACGGGTTTTGAGACAAACTTATCTAATCGGGTTTGGGTTTAGAATTGCCAAAACTCTTCCTAAACCCGCCTCATTTGAATCCCGACCTATGATTTGAATCCCGACCTATGATTTGAATCAGGTTCCATCCGAGTCATAGTCTACCTGAACCAATCACAACCAAAGATCAATCCAATCACTTTCCTCTCAAAACCTGACTCCAACCTGGAACCCATTAAAAAAACGGTTTTGTGCAACTCTATCTCCAAGTAACATCATGGTTGGAAATTTAAGTAATCCACAATTAAAGTTCAAGGTTTGCTGTGACCCGAACATATAACCCGAAACATAGTGATATGAAAAAAAAAATTGGGCCCCGTGACTTTTCACCCTCGCAGAACTTTTAGTCAGGCTCCACCAGTTGCTACAATTTTATAGTTGGAAACAAAATATAAATTTTACAATTGCATTTTATGTATGGATTTTATGAAACGAAAGAAAATGAAAAACAATTATAGAATTAAAGCGCCATAAAAACGAAAGAAAATGAAAAACAATTATAGAATTAAAGCCTTAAAGAGATGCGGGTTGGGCCTATCTGGATTTGCAGCACTACCTGACTGAAAGCCCAAAAAAAGCCGAATTCGAGTAGAAGTATATTTTCCAAAAGCATAGTCCAAAAGCCCATCCACTTTTAAGAATTAGGCCGAACAACTATTATTATTTTTTTTAATTTAAGATGTTAGGTTAATGCTTTTGATTTAAATTTCTTTTTTTTCTTTTTTTAGAACGATCAATCATACACTATCTAACTATATTTCTAACTCTTAAATTCGTTAAACATGGTACTAAAACCCTCAACTACTTGAGGAGGAACATATTTTCTGCACACCTTGATATATACCGCTAGGCTACAAGCCCTTCGGTTCTTGATTTAAATAAAGATATTGTTAGTGAGGGCAAACAATTAGTAGAAGAAAGTTTATGCTTGCAAGATAGGTATATTAAGTAGGGACATAAAGCTTATCGGGGTTTGGTCGAGTCTATGGTGATGTTGAAATTGAGAAGTTAGCTTGTTATCGTGTACTAGTCCCGCGAGCACCATGCAACATTCTCGGACCCTCAGGGTCAGCTATTTTGTTCATTTTATGATCATGGATTACTGGTCTCATTCCGCCATGTACTCTAAATGTTTTGCGTATGTTAATGAAAATGTGAAGTTAGGAAGCATTCAACCATGAGGCTTTTAAAGAAGCTATTTTTGGTTGGAAGATTGAACACCTCAAAACCTTAGGTGGCAAGGCACAACTCCTAATGCATAGTTTGTTGATCTACTATGAATGATTGCATGAATGGACCATTATTATATGAAAATTTCAAAAAAAAAAAAAAAAGGAAGAAAAAAGAAGCAAAGGATGTCAAACATGGCCCTACAAATCACACACTTGTAGACAAAATTCCCAACATTGAGCATTCACATCCAAACCATCAAATTATACATACATTCCACTAAAAAACAACTCCTATATAAATATATTTCCACTAAAAACAAATATTTTTTCTCTCTCCTTTCAATTAAATAATATTATCATTACATTTTTCTCTCACTTCCACTCACAACCACTTTCAAAATATATTAAAAAATTATAACGGGTGAACAGTATCCCCCCAAATATACAGATGAACAGTAACATTTTCTCCCTCCTCTACTCACAACCACTTTTTATACCCTTTATAATATAAAAATCCCTCCTCACATAATTTGATGGTTAGAATGTGAATGCTTACAACTCCCTTCCATTCTACTCCATTCCTCACACTTTCTTCATTTACACACAAACACACTACATTCTAGTTTCTCTGCTTCAAGACTAGGAGGATGCTTGATTCAGAACATGGCATAATAGCCCTTACATAACTTCTTTTATTCAAACAAGTTCCCATCAATCTACTTGTATCATACTATCATTCAAAGACCATCCCTTATCGGTACCAAATCATGACTGTTGTTTAACAAGTTCCCATCAATCTACTTGTATCATACTAAAATAACTTGTTTTAGTCCTAACTTGTTACGACATGTTTCCCAACCCGCTTACTCCGTGGTTTTCCCACCTACGGTTTTTTAATGAGTTAAATGCCATTTTAGTCCCCGTGTTTGATTCAATTTGCCAGTTTAGTATAAAGGTTTCATTTTTTGCCCTTGGATCCAAAAAGGATTCACCGTTGCCATTTTAGGCCACTTGATTAACTTCATCCATTTATTCTGTTAACGAGAATGGCAATTCGGTCATTTTATATGGCCAAATTGTCCTTCTAGTTAACAGAATTACATATAAAATAACCGAATTGCCTTTCTCGCTAACAGAAAAAAACGGATGAATTTAACACAGTGGACTAAAATGGCAACGGTGAAAACTTTTTGGACCCACAGACAAAAAATGAAATCTTTAGACTAAACTGTCAAAATAGCCCAAACCACAGATACTAAAATGACATTTAACTTTTTTTAATTATGACGATGGTACAAGTTTGTAATGCAGCCCTCCAAATGTGTTGGTAAAACATATGATCAAATTCAGTGAAGTCTAGATTTTTATATAATAAACTACTCTATTCATAAGGCCAAGGGGTCTCAAATTAGTTAAAATGAATAATCACAAAAGCACACTTGTCAAACTAACTTTCCTCAATCAGATCCCATCCCACCACAAAGTTAGAACCACTCTTCCCCACACACACTTAACTACTTGAATAAAGCCCTTTATCTCTTTTCATGCACATATCCCATTTGTGTCGAGTTTCGGGTACACCCATCAGGTCGGGTATACCCATCAGGTCGGGTATTTTTGCCATCCACGCGCTTAAAACTACCTTTTATTGAATTCTATGTTTACATTGGATTCATTCTATATAGTAGTTACTACTTACTAGCGTATTGTACTCTAAAAATATTACAATTAGCAGTGGCGGAACTAGAAGAAATATCCAGAGGTATCCTAATTTTTATACGGTACATTTATAGAAAGAATTTTTTTACCTATATTACGGCGCATGGCCGATCCTGAAAATTCAAGTGCCCTAGGCGAGCCAAAAAAGGCCCTCTTGCAGTCCTGCTCGACGTTTGGTATCCTGCAATTCTGCAAATGTGCCGCCTGTTATTTAGTTTGTAAATAATTTGGGCTTATTATTTAGTTTGTAATTGGGCTTATTATTTAGTTTGTAAAGAATCTCATTTGGGATTATTATTTAGTTTGTAAACAATATGCGCTTATTATTGGTTTGTAAACAATTTTTAGGGGTGTCCTCGTAGTTGTTTAGAGGTCCTTTTAATAAAAATCGAAAAAGAAAAAAAAATTTACACTACCTGTAAAAAGTTGAGCCGTAGCCCGGGCTACAGCTGATTCTAATCCAGGTCCGCCCATGACAATTAGCTGGACTAACTGATCATAGCTTATGGCATGGACGCTAATGGATAGTGTTGTAAACATCGAGTAAATTATGATGAAGACTTTAGCGGGACGTTTTATTTATAATCGTACATGAACAATAATATTTATCTATACAATAATACGAACATGTTTGTGAACATTGATTAATGTTTGTTTATCAAGTGTATGAAGCTAGTGAAAATCACAAATATATAACAGCCAACAAAACATTGTAAGCGGCTCGTAAGGACTTCATCTGGAGGAAAAGACTGTAGCATTTTCTTCTTTTCTTTTCCCCACGATTTATAAACGAGCATAAATTTTACATACGATAATATTTTCTTGTTTTAAAAAAATTCTAAATCATATCCATATGTGGCATCGTGTGGATGTGCAAGATGTTGGAATCTTATTAATCAAATTATTGTTATCAATAATTAACAGTTAAAGTTATAAAGTTACGTATAAATCACCATAATGATTATCCTGTCTTGAATTTCAAAACTAACCCCGTACCCAATACCCGTCTTGAATTTTAAAATTTATACTATATTATTAAGCAAATTGAATGGGCAAGAATATAATTATCACAAATTTTTAAGATGACACATGAAGAGTCTTAGTTCAAATGCATAATTTTTTACCATTTTCTTCGAATCCTACCCCTACTCTTCCCTGCATCGGCCATCATCAGTCTTGATGTATTGAGACTCTTGAACTGCGATTGAAGTTCAATCACGCTCAGACCATCGTCGCCGTTGAAGTTTAATCGATGACCATCGTCTCTTCAAATTTAGCGAAAATTGTATGCGTCTTAAATGCTCAGGCCGATTGGACCTGTTAAATAGTTTTTGGTTCGATTCATTGCATGTTTCTTCTACTTATTCTCAATTCTGCTACCAAATTGATAAATACTCAGTGGTTCATGTGTATTTTGGAGTTGCACTTATAATCTTAAAACTAACTTATTATACCATGTGTATTTTGGACTGTTGGACCTCTTAGAGTAAGCTTTCATGTGGTAACTATGTGTGTGTGTTTAATTAATCTAACAATTTTTCAGCAACATGTCATATAAAATGTTCTTTTATCCATGTTGTCGCAAGAGTCGAAAACCGAGGGATTTAAGATTTAAATCCATCTTACTCCACTCTTCATGACTTTTGTAGGAGTTGCAGTATATATTCTCCAAAACTGTCAATTTTACAGTATAAAAGATGTAATCTACCAGAAACAACTCAGAGACCCAACCCAAACTATTATTGAACCCAAAGAGTTACTTAATACAAAGATTACACCAAATAAAAGAGACAATATCACTCGCAGAACTCTCAACTCTCGAACTCAACGATTATCAACTAGATAATGTTCAAAGATAACAGGAATCTCACAACTATGTCTCGATTCAAGATGAACCAAAACAGAAAAAAAAAAAAACCCTAATTCTGGAGAGAAACGAGAGAACAAACTCAAGAGAAAAATATCTTGTCTCAGTCATGAATGGTAAAAACTCCGGCCCTTTTATAAAAGCTCTAAGAATGAGCCCAATAATCAGCTATAAGCCCATGATTTCAATTCAACAACCAATGTTCAGCCCATTAATACTTGGAGGATGTGATGGGCCTTGTCCGGCCCAGACGTTAAGCCTTTACAATCAGCCCATAGCGCTCATACAGTTCCAGCAGTCCACGACATGAAATAAAAAGACAAGATATAAAAGAACAAGTAAACGGCAAATATAAAAGAACAAGTATAAAAATGCACTAAATGTTTTTAACATTTCAACACCCCCCCCCCCCCCACCCCCCACCCCCTCCCCACATTTTTATACCCATACATTTTTTTTCCACATAAAAGATCATGTTGATTTATTAAGAGCTCATTTTATTCATAAAAATGCACCAACAGTTTTTACACAACCACTAGTATTTTTTAAAGGATAAACAAATAAAGTTCACAACCGTTTAGTCCTGTCGTGAAAGAGACAAAAAACAACAATAAGATGCGTAAACAGAATAAACGACAAACTGAATAACTCGTTCCTTGCATGCCCCAAATAAAAAAATTGTGACACAGCAAAACCAATCCCAAATTATCCAGAATACAACTAAGATACAAAACATAGAAAAACTCTCAAACCAAAACTCATGTATACAATTCTCACAAGTCAAGTCACATATTATCAACACATTAAGCTGTACAAATCTACAAAATCTAAGCAGATCAACGACATCCGCTCAAGCCCTAGACTAATATGACAGACCTAAATCATACGTGATACGCAAGAATGGATTAGAGAAAACTGGGAGATTTCAAAAAATATATTTTTAAAGAATGAAAATCAGGTTATTGCCAGATATATTTTGAACGGAGGAGATTGTGAACTACTAAAAATTGATTTTACCTTGGTAGTAGATTTTTTTTAATATATACAACATAGCTTGCAGTATATATTCTCCAAAACTATCAATTTTACAGTATAAAAGATGTAATCTACCAGAAACAACTCAGAGACCCAACCCAAACTATTATTGAACCCAAAGAGTTACTTAATACAAAGATTACACCAAATAAAAGTGACAATATCACTCACAGAACTCTCAACTCTTGAACTCAACGATTATCAACTAGATAATGTTCAAAGATAACAAGAATCTCACAACTATGTCTCGATTCAAGATGAACCAAAACTGAAAAAAAAAACCCCTAATTCTAGAGAGAAACGAGTGAACAAACTCAAGAGAAAAATATCTTGTATCAGTCATGACTGGTAAAAGCTCCGGCCCTTTTATAAAAGCTCCAAGATTGAGCCCAATAATCAGCTATAAGCCCATGATTTCTATTCAGCAACCAATGATCAGCCCATTATTACTTGGAGGATGTGTTGGGCCTTGTCCGGCCCAAACGTTAACCCTGTACAATCAGCCCATAGCTCCCATACAGTTCCAGTAGTCCACGACATGAAATAAAAAGACAAGATATAAAAGAACAAGTAAACGGCAAATATAAAAGAACAAGTATAAAAATGCACTAAATGTTTTTAACATTTCAACAAAAACTTTGCTTATTTCCTTCATAAAATGATATGAAATGCCGAGTCTCTTCGAATCATCAATCAAATTGAGTATACTTAACGAGTTTTCCACCATTTCCTTTCCTCTGCAAATCATGGTCCGCACTACTTCCTTCAGGATTTGTGATCTTTTTTTTTGGATAAAGGGCATAGCCCGACAAACATATCATAAAAACAATGAAAAAATTACAACATCAAAGGGGCATACCCCCGACTATTCCCCGTAACATACTTTGGGGACCAAAAATAAGAAATCATTCTCCTCCGTTTTGGGGTACAAAAATACCTAGCATTTTCAGCCACGACAGTAACTATGGATCCTAACCAAAGTTTGAGTAAACCTTTACAAAAATGCCTATTCACACAAGGCAATATACACCATAATTCTTGACTCCAAAAAATCCGGATAGTTCTTCTGTTCGGCCCAACCTTGCATTGACACCTGTTTGAGATGACAAACTCAAGAAGGCCAATAATGTTTTTTTACCAAAATACCCCTGCAGCCCCAGTCCCCTTTCATTTGCATATGTAGCTCAAGTTGGAATTTTGAAATAAGAACCATCCAAATGTTTAAAGCAGGCTCCTTAACAGCATGCAACCAGATTAAGCAGGTCCAGAGGAGGTTCTGATGCAGCCAGCTCTCAGCAGCCGTATACATAAGGATAGGAGCTTGACCAAGATCCAGCAGCATCACAAAAACTGACCTGTAGCTGTCATATATCATCTGCAACTTTTCTAAAGAATAACTTCTCTCCCTACATACATCCACAAGCTATAAAGTATGATTATGAATATATATAGACCATTTTTTATTAAATATACTCTATGGCGACAAGCTATAAAGTATGTCATACACTACTGTATACATATGTATATTATCTGCGTAAGTTAATTTATATATATATATGTATATGTATGCATGCATCCAAGATAATGAAATGACTAGTTTCATCATATCAAGTCAAATACAAGAAATCAAAAAGAAGTTGGAAGATTAAGACTACCCGGTATGGGGGCCGGCCCTGTCCCGGTGAGCCCGGACGCCGCACCCCCACACCGCCCCCTTCCCTCCGTCGCGTCGTCTCCGTCGACTGGAGGACGATCTCGCCGGCCCTGCTTCTTCTCTCTCTTGCATCTTTCTCTCTCCTCTCTCTCTAAAATCAAATCAATTTAATATTTTTTTAATTGTTTTTATAAATAGTGTGGGGCCCCCATCCTCCACCCCTTGGTCCACCCCCTTTAGACCCATCCTCACTCCCGGTGACGTGGCATCCTACGTGGCGGCTCATCCCCCTTGGGGATGACCCTCACCATACCCACTAGCCTAATACAAAAGACTAACAAGTTTAAGGAAACTAAAATGTATTAAGATTAAGTAATATCACTTAATGACAAATTATCATTTCATAAATTGACGAAACTACTTAAGTTATATTTTAACATTGATGGTACGTGGTATGTTAAGAATAAGACACTGTTAGAAGAAAAGAGTATCATCGTTCAAAAAAATTGTTCAAGAAATAAAAAATTAGTACGTATTCAATCATATTTTATCACAAACATATATCGTGTTATAATCCTAAATCTTCGTTACTAGTTATTTAATGTGTCCTATGAAAACTCATGTAATACACGGGTTTCTAACCTAGGGTGTGGCTCTCTGTATGTGTGTGTTTATGCGTTATCTATAAAATCTATCCGGCAAAACAAAGAATAGTTTTTTTTTTTAAATTTATTTTAAAAATTTGTCGATATCGCCGTCGTATAATGTCTGGCGGTAATCCATCGGTAATCGATTGCAAATTCGATTACCCACTAACATTTTTCAGACGACCAATTACCGGTGGATTTAACCATGGATCATTCTTGTTTCTTTTGTAGTGAGGTTCCACTTCAAACAATCACCTTGTTGGCTCTAGGAAAGAATAAAGCTATAAAATAAATTTGCAAAAATGTTGGTATACTATTCGTACTGTGTTTGCTGGAAAGTGACTGAATAAAGTCATATGACCATAATGAAGGGGGATAGTTTGCTGATCTTCTCATAGTGATTTCCATGGTAGCATCATTCTTAAGATTGCATTGTGATGAATAAAATTGTTTTTTTGCAGACAGAACGTTTCTTTGACTTATGGAACTATTGCAAAAGAGAAATGGGGAAGAAAGTGCCCATGTTGATGCCATTACTACAAGACATAGTTTGTTTGCTTGTTTGGTGATGGTTTTTTAACGTTGTAGAGATGGGACTATATATACACATAGTAACTCAATCAATGGGTGAGCAAATTAACCGCCATAAAACCAAACCATAACCGAATCGATTTTAACCGAAAACCAACATAACCGATGGTTATGGTTATGAAGATTTGGTTAACCGACCACTCGGTTGTGGTTTCGGTTATGAAGATTTGGTTAACTAATATAACGGAAACCGAATCGGACTTATTATGTGTAATCTATAATACTATATAATGGATTTATGTTTTACAATAACCATGTAGAGTTTTTTTACTAAGATAAAAGTATGTTAGTAATAAAATAATGAGTTAACTGCCATTTTCGTCCCTGTGGTTTGGTCACTTTGGCCATTTCAGTCCATTTTTCAAAAATGCGCCATTTTCGTCCCCGACGTTCTGGAAAGGTGTCATTTCAGTCCAAAAATCATAACCCAGTTAAGTCAGTTAGTAAATAAGGACTGATTGTGTAAATTTGTAACATAAAGGACTGATTGTGTAAATTTGTAACACCACCACCACCACTAGCCCTGCCACCACCACCACTCCGCTGCCACCACCACCACCGCCACCACAGCCACACCGCCACCACAGCCACACCGCCACCACAGCCACACCACCACCGCCACCACCGCCACCACAGCCACACCGCCACCACAGCCACACCGCCACCACCGCCACCACAGCCACACCGCCACCACAGCCACTGCCTGAATTCGGATGAAGTTGCAGATTCCGGTGAAGTTGGATCTTTCAGAAACGATGATTGGATCTTCGTTTTTATCTTCAAAGTGGTCGATTTGCCTGAATTCAGATGAAGTTGCAGGTTCCGGTGAAGTTGCAGGTTCCGGTGCCGGTTTCGAATCTGCCTGAATTCGGATGAACGATGAAGTTGCAGGTTCCGGTGCCATTTGATGCTTTAAACAGCAAGAATCAATAGATGTATATATAATTTAGCTATGATGCTCAAAAACGCATCTAGATATGATGTTGGGAATCTTGATATGGGGTACAAAAGGCTACACGATCTCCACGTCTTAAGATGCCTAAAAATAGAATCGATCAGACGATCACTAGCCTAAAGATTTACACATCACTATGTCAACAGATTTTGGCATGGGTTAAAAGTTATTAATTAGGGGGTCAGCTAGACAGCTAGTGACTACTAAGAGAGAATATCTTAAAAAGGCTTTAAAAGTTAAAGATGCCAAAATATATATTCCCACTGCATAGTTTAATGTATATTTACCAATTACATAAAACACAGGCTGTCACATATCAACAAAGTTAAGAATAATCTTTGAATTCTCTAAGAACATTTTCACCATATCGTGAAACTCAGTTTAACAGCATTAGAATTCTATATATAGTGTCCGCCAGAGTCTTAAATTTTCATATAACAAATCTTAATTTATATTTATAGCTTCACTTCTCAACCTCTTGTCAGGGTAGTTCTTAAGATAATGACTACGGTTACAAGGGCGGTTGCTGAAAAGCCAGTGGTGATATTCAGCAAAAGCTCTTGCTGTATGTCCCACACCGCCTATCATCTACATCATCATTGTATCTCCACAACCTACAACATCATCGTTCATCCGAATTCAGGCAGATTCGAAACCGGCACCGGAACCTGCAACTTCACCGGAACCTGCAACTTCATCTGAATTCAGGCAAATCGACCACTTTGAAGATAAAAACGAAGATCCAATCATCGTTTCTGAAAGATCCAACTTCACCGGAACCTGCAACTTCAACCGAATTCAGGCAGTGGCTGTGGTGGCGGTGTGGCTGTGGTGGCGGTGGTGGCGGTGGTGGCAGTGGCTGTGGTGGCGGTGGTGGCTGTGGTGGCGGTGTGGCTGTGGTGGCGGTGTGGCGGTGTGGCTATGGTGGCGGTGGTGGCGGTGGTGGTGGTGGTGGCAGCGGAGTGGTGGTGGTGGCAGGGCTAGTGGTGGTGGTGTTACAAATTTACACAATCAGTCCTTTATGTTACAAATTTACACAATCAGTCCTTATTTACTAACTGACTTAACTGGGTTATGATTTTTGGACTGAAATGGCACCTTTCCAGAACGTCGGGGAGGAAAATGGCGCATTTTTGAAAAATGGACTGAAATGGCCAAAGTGACCAAACCACAGGGACGAAAATGGCAGTTAACTCTAAAATAATTTTGCTATGTATGTGATTTATTTTGATGAAGAATTAAGGTGTTATAATTGTATGAATCTTTGGTATAACACTGAGTATCAAAATAATTAATAGATTTAAGTTGTACACACTTTTAATAGAATGAAGGTTGGGAAACTTGAAAATTCCACCATCCCACATTTTTTTTTTTTTTTGAGTATTACCTTATTAAAAGCAGACTCACATTTATATTTTAACAAAAAGGTATAGTCTTAATTGGATGACCAAGCTAAGCCCAACATAGTGGGTTTTATTTTATTTTGAAGGCTCATTGGCATATAATTTTTTAACTTTAGCCCAAAATTTAGTTTAGTTAAAATTTTGGTTACCGAAATTAACCGAAACCGAACCATAACTGACTTCGTAACCGATTTACCATAACCAAAGTTCGGTTATGATTATGATTATGGTTATGGTTAATAAAATCCATAATCGAAATTAGTGGTCATGGTTATGATTAATGACAAAAACCAAACCAAACCAAACTGATCCATGCACACCCCTAACTCAATGTCACATTGTCACCAAGTGTCATAATTAGGATTCTTGTTTGTTTATGCGAGGAGAGGAAAATGAGATAAGTACTCCTTTTTTTTTTTTCCGATCTTAAACATTTTTAAGATATAAGAAAATGAGTTAATTATGTTTTTCGCCCCTTCTGGATTGTTAAAAATCATTATTTCAGTCCATTAGTTAAAAAGTGCCAAAATAGTTCTTGTGATTTCACTTTCGTAACTATTATAGTCCACCCTCACTAACATCATCCGGTTATTCTGTTAGTTTATTTGAAATGACCATAATGCCTTTTTTTATTAAAATTAATATAAATAAAGAGTTGTGTTTTTCATGCCTGTTGTTTGTTGAAAATAACCATTATAGTCAATTAGTTTAAAAATTGCCAACACAGTACCAATACTTTCACAACCTCCATCTTCAACTCACCAAAAATGGCGGTTAACAGCTTCATTTATCTACTATCCTTTACTCTTCTTTATACTCTCTCTCTCTCTCTCTCTTTCCTCAAATCCAGCTGGAAGATCACCTGCTCTGACTCCACACCCTCTCCGCTTCATCCATCTTCAACATCTCCCACCACCACACACACAAACCTGAACGCTGACCACCTCCACCACCCATTATGCCCACCACCGTCATCAAACTGGAAGATCACCTGCTCTGACTCCACACCCTCTCCGTTTCATCCATCTTCAACATCTCCCACCACCACACAAACAAACCTGAACACTGACCACCTCCACCACCCATTATGCCCACCACCATCATCAAACTACCACCCACCCAAATCCCACACCCCATGGTCATTCTCTTCAACCAAATCATCGACCAATTCCTTTGCTACCGATGAACTCTACCAATTCCGACCACTACACAGGGCATCTCCCATACTTCATCTCCACCCCTCAAGTTTTTCAGGTATGCCTCAAATTTTCCTACTGACGTCGATTGTGATAGGGAAAATTAGGTGGCTGAATCTAAACAAATGGGAGAGTGAAAAGTAAAGTGAAGAATACTGGTAATGTTTTGGCAAGTTTTAGAACTAATGGACTGTAATGATTATTTTTAACAAACCAAATGGACGAAAAACGTAACTAAGTCATTATTTATTTTAATTTTCATTTTAATAATAAGGGCATTATGGTCATTTCAAATAAACTAACAGAATAACTGGATGACATTAGTGTGGGTGGACTATAATAGTTACGAAAGTAAAATCACATGGACTGTTTTGACAATTTTTAAACTAATGGACTAAAAGAGTGATTTTTGACAAACTATAGGGACGGAAAATATAATTAACTCTAAGAAAACAGTTTTTGAAGTAATACATTTATCTTGAAATTAAAAAAAAGTTTCATTTATTTATACAACTTACACATGTACAAGTTGTGTGTAGGTATATCACCTACAAACGTCTAGGTAAAAGTTTAAAGTTAAAAAACATATAAACAAATTTATTTAGTAGAATTTTATGTATATAGAACTAGGTTATAACCCCGTGTATTACACGGGGTTGAATAAGTAAATTTTATATACTAAATAATAAAACAATATATCTTTAAAAATCTCATTTATTGTACAGGTTGAATAAATATAATTTTATATATTAAATAATAAAAAGTTATATCTATAAGAACCATGTAACACACGGGGTGAATCATAATTATAATATTAAATAAAAAAATATGTCCACAATATGATCTAAGTATATATAATATAGAGTAATATGCAGACCAAATACGAAATAAATATTGGAGTTTGTATAGCCATTCATAATAATATAATATGTTATTTGTTTTAGGATTTGTCATAGGAACTTAAAATTTTGTACCACTACTAATATTTGTTGTGACATTTTCTTGTTCAAAGGTAACGTGTCTGATTTTATATGATAATAGATTATTCAGAAGGATTAATGTTGACATAATATTATATTTTCTACCATCCAAATATAGTTTCATCACTTTCGCTATCACTAACATTAATATAAGGTATGCTCGTATTCAAAGCTATAAACCAATATGAATTGTACGAAATAATTACTTTTATCACAATTAGTAAGGAAACCAATAAAAACTCTTGATAATGTAATATGTCTCATACCATTTGAAAGGTCTGAAAAAGGACTTCTAGACAGATAAAAGTAATGTAAATGAATAGATGAAAATTGAATCAATAAAACCAATTAACTATAGTTGAGAAAATACTATGTATAGTGTAATACTTTACATGTACAATTGAACCAATGAAACATATATATAAGTGAAAAAATAAAGATATGAGACACTATACGACAACTAAGTAAATCTAAATTAAAAAAAAAAGTTATGACATTCCGAATGTAAAGATACCTTTCACACACCTCTACATCTTAGTTACGGTAGGAAAAAAAATATGTATGTTAAGAGTTTACCTTGTTTTAAAACACATATATTTAGAATTTTTTTAAATAATTTAAAAAAAATCTCATTTGATTAAAGGGGAATTAATTATTACTTATTTTCATGGTAAACTTATCTAAAAAACATGATGTATTCTATGTGACATAGATAATATGATGAAGAGTAAAATAACATACCTAGTATGTAGAATGAAGTGGGGTTTAATTCAAAATATTGGATGTAATATATTGAATATTAAATAGTGATTTTTTCTATTCTTGACAAAACTTTAATTAAAAATCTAATTTGATAAGTAAAACATACGAAATTTATATTAATTAACATTAAAATAAGGGTTTTTTCTAAAAAATCATTTAATTGATTAAATGGTTACTAATTTTATGGGTTTTTATTTTAATAATTTCAAATCAAAATTAAATCCATAAATTAAAGATTAGATTTAAAACACATTTTAGACTTTAGATTTACAATCAAGATAAAATTCTAATATAATATTTAAATCTTTTTAATTTAAAATTTATCTATAAATTATTAATGCCCTCATTGAATGACATGTGTCCTAAATCAGGTTTCTTTTATTATATAGTATAGATACACGTTTGTATGTATAAAGTAAACTTTAAAAAATATATGAACCAACAATAAAATTCACGATTTGGGTTTTCCCTATCTTCTTGCACTAAAACTCTCTTAAAAAAATGAAGCTCCTATATTAATTGTTTATATATTATATATTTTTAAAATCATTACTTATCTATCTATACTATATAATAAAAGAAACCATTTATAGGACACGTGTCGTATTTCTATGCATCCTCATAATTATTTTCCTTTTTTTTTTCTCTAAAATAGTTTATAACATGATATACTTTAATTATTTATGAATTCAAATATTATTTATAGATATCATCCTTATGTAACTTCTAATGAATTCAAATATTATTTATACTAGGTTAGTTCCCCGTGTGTTACACGAGTTGAACAATTTAAACTATATAGTATAGATATTTCTTGTAAATGCAAAACAAACACAGAGATTACATACCATATTGACATAAATGAGTTAATATAAATGTAACCCATCAACTCGTACATATTAATTAATGTCGTAGAGTTCGATAAGACGGCTCTAATGTCGGTTGAATGAGGTCATACGACTTCTTATTTTTTGAATCTTTGTATTTGATTCTAAACCTATTATTAATATTATTGATAATAATTTTAGTTATATATATCAATAATATATTTGATATATATATATATATATATATATATATATCAATAATATATTTAGTCTAACATATTAATTAATATTATTATGAATTTCGAAACTTGTTTAGCTAAGTTTTAGTTGAACAATAGGTTATTGAATTAATAATAAGAATCTGTATTAGATTAGATTAAATATTATTATTATTTGTATTAGATTAGATTAAATATTATTATTATTAGTATTACTAATAATTTAATCAATTTAATGAGAGAATGACAAGTGTTTCAAAACATGTTTCTTTTATTATATAGTATAGATATATCGTCCATAGCATATCTAACTTCTAACCTAAACGAATTTTTTTTTTACTTTTTTTTATCAATAATAAAAAAATTAATTAATAAATGATCCCAAATAATTAATTAAATGATATTCAACTTTTGTAAGGCTAAAGGGTGTGGGGATTTTTCAAGAAATCATTTACTTTTTTCTTTAGAAAAAGATAAATTAAAATAACGAGTAAATTGCACAAAACGTCATTTATGTTTCCTCAAATTTGCAGGTTCCAGCCTTATTGTTTAAAACTTGCCGAAAACAACATTTACATTTGCAACAAAGAATTAGCGGTTGTCATGAACTCGATCTACAAATCGGGAAAGAATTATCAAGAAAATGCCTGGTAAATACGACACGCATTCTCGGTTGTCAATTCTAGAAAACAAAATTCTTAGCATAATTTCAGCATCATATATCCTGTAAGGTTAGAGTAGTGGTTTTGGATGGTGGATTAGAGGTGCGTGACATGACACTGACGTGGAGGGTCATGAGGGTCATAACCACACTCTATAGCCTAATATACAGGTTTTTAAAGAATGTTACGTATCACTCACTTATATTTAGTAACAAAGTACTAATCCGCTTTGTGTATCAATCTCATAATAATTATAAGCAACCGTTCCAACAAAATATAACTATAAGCAACAAATTAACAATATTGCATTTCTTAAAGTTATTTGCTTACAATAGTATTTATTTATTTAATCCGTGTGATACACGGGGTTCTAACGTAGTTATATATAAACTAGAATTGAACAGGGACCATACACTTAATAACTGAAACGAAACAAACAATTAACGATATGTATATCAACATCGATTGTTTACAAAATTTACAATCAATGTGTTATATTACTAACTAGGTGATGCCCCGCCCGCGTTGCGGGGCGATGATCAAATAATTCTTAACCAATAAAAAAACAGTACTATAGTTTTGCTAGAAAGAAAAACTAAAAAGCGTGTTAGACAGCTCCTTGACATGATTTTTAGTTGGGGGCAAAGTCATATTTTTATTTTTACTTGGGAGAAAATTCAATTTTTTTTTTCCCGATGGTAAAATCCTAATTTTTAGCTAGGGGAAAACCATATTTATATTTTGCACTGGGGGCAAAAAACGTAATTTTGAGTTGAGGGTGATATCGTAATTTTTAATTGAGGGGAAAATCATAAATCTTAGCTGGGGAAAAAGCATAATTTTATTTTGAACTGGGGGCAAAGACGTAATTTTAAACTGGGGGCAAAACCGTAATTTTAAAATCGGTATGAAATAATAAACTAGTGTAAAATCAAAATTTTGAGTGGGGTGGGGGGGGAGGGGAAACAAAATTTTATTTTGAACTAGGGCGAAAACGTAATTTTGTCTGAGGATAAAAGCGCAATTTTTTTACCGAGGGCAAAATCGTATTTTCGGTTTAACTGGGTTTAAAGTCATATTTTTATTTTGAACAGAGGGAAAATCATAATTTTGAACCGAGGGTAAATGTAACAACCCGCACGTTCGTGCGTTGTTACTACTCGTTATACCCGTTACGCCTAGCACCAGAGATTCGGATCATAATGTTGCTATATCGCATACATCGCTCTTTCGCAGTATTTTCGCATAATACGCATACTTTATCGCTATAACACATCACATCGCACGTACTAACTCTCACGATGACGTTGAGTGAGGACCTATTCTACCCTCCTCGATAGCCGTGATGTGTCGCAACGCAACGCATATTCGAAACGCGCAACTCGATTATCACAACGCAGAGTTTGAAATGTGGGTATGAAAATGTGTAACCAAACTAACGCAAAGTTTAAAGAACAAAACGAAACATCGAAACGCAACACGCCGGAGACCACCGACCGAGTGACTGATCGATCGAGTGGCCACCCGATCGGATTACCACCCGATCGGATTGCCACCCGATCGGACAGCCACCCGATCGGACTGCCATCCGAACCGTTGCACTTCATCTCCTTCACACCACTTCACCTATAAATAGAACTTGTCACATCACTTGAACAGTGATGTGACAACTCTAGTTCGACTAGCGCACTTTTGGCTATTTTCCCTCGATTTCTCGCGATTCTTGTAAGTTTTCAACTCAAATCTTGTACTTCTTTGATCTACACACACTTCTTCATCTTTTTCACCTTTAAATCTCAACTTTCAACCGTGAAATCAACAGATGTGAGGTGTTCTAGGGTGATGTCATCATGGAGTTCTTATGAACTTCAAGTATTGGCCTCATTCCACCAAGAATAACTCGGATCTAAAGGATTTCCACATGATTTCACAATGATTTCGCATAGATCTAAACACCTTCAAGGATAAAAGGATTGAAAGAAACTTTTTGAACTTTCTTTCAACTCTTTTACACTCAATGCACTCAAAACCGATAGAATCGGAGCTTGTTCTGATCTTCTACTCATTCTTAGTGATGTGCTGGTTCAAGATCTGGAATCTATGCAAGAGATTACTGATTTCGGGTTAAACATGAAACACCGTCTCGAACAGCTGACTGATCGGACTAGGGTGGTTCTTGTCCGAACGGGTCACTTGAGTCTTGACGAGTTTCTGTTGTTTAGCACGTTATCACGATTATCTCGATCAAAACCGCAAACTTTCAAAACAATCAAGTGTCAAGACGATCAGAGCAGTTGGAACGGATAGCCGTCCGATCGGATTGCCATCCGATCGGATTGCCACCCGATCGAACAGCCGTCCGATCGGCTTGCACTTGGTTACTAGTGTCAAGACGATTAAAGCAGTTGGAACGGATTGCCGTCCGATCGGATTGCCACCCGATCGTATTGCCACCCGATCGAACAGCCGTCCGATCGGCTTGCACTTGGTTACTCACTTAAATTATTATTCTAACTTTTCAAGTTTTGAACGTCGAACGGATTGCCGTCCGATCGGATTGCCACCCAACCGATCGACCATCCGACCATGTGATGTTTGACACTTCAACACTTAAACAATTTTCAATATGTTCAACACTTAGTCAGTTCCAAACGGATTGCCACCCGATCGGATTGCAATCCGATCGAGTAACAAACAGCTGTGAGCTCTCCTCACCAAAGTGTCCTACTAATCAGATCATCACCCGATCGAACGACCGTTCGATTGGACGACCTGAAAGGTAGAGATACCTCTCTGTTTTCAAAATGCTACAACGAAAACTTCAAGGCCATCATACACAAACACATCCTTGCCAAACAAGGTGACAAACCAATCGAATGGCCATCCGATCGGATTGCCATCCGATCGGATTACCATCCGACACTTGGTTCACCGCCATCATTTGACGCACTATTCAACGCTTACATTGTCAATCTGTAATCAGGCTAATCTCAGACGCGCTCCCTTCAATCCAACCAAGTTATGTTTAATAGCTGAACACCGACTGTGAGTATACTCGAACCCTTTTTATCGTGTTTTGGGTGTAACATACGTTCCTATCAAATCAAATTTAATAAACGAATTATTTAATCAAACTGTTTATCGTTTGCGAATAATTGATTTGCATATTTACACGTGATGCTAGTTACATATGTGTTAGGACTTATACTCGCGAGGTCCCGCCTTAACTAGTATAGTACTATAGCACCCGACGGGGTCTAGTTAGGATGAATAGCATTCACAATCGCAGATCGAGTGACTTAGCTGGTAGTATCAGTCTTGTATGCATGTATGTTGAGGTATCTTGTTTATGTATTTGGTAGTTCGCAGCACTTTTAACTGTTTATGCTACTCTGTCTAAACTTGTATACTCGCCAATACTTTTGTATTGACGTTGTTTTAACGTATGTTGCAGGTTTAGTCGCAGTCTACATCAAATCAAGCTAGGAAGCCTAGAAACTCACCTAAAATCCAGGTTGTCGGATTCGAGTTGTTTGAGAATACATGAAATTCGTGACAACTTATGTGATTGTAAATGTTTATTAGTATGGGATACTGAACGCATTAAATACTGTCGCAATTTAGTTGTTATGGATTCTCTTGAGCAATCTGATCCGCCTAGTGCCGCGCCCCGATGATTCCGCCATCGGTTGGGGTGTGACAGATTGGTATCAGAGCCATAACTATAGGGAATTAGGCTAGACTTGACCTAGTCTGGGTCAATGTCTTAGAAACGACCTAGTCTATAGTCTAAGTACCAACGGGCCGACTCGTGCGAACCCAGTAGGAATTGCACGGACCTACTTGATGCTCTCGTTCGAAGTCGCTAAAACTACAACTTCGCGTGAACACCGCATACTACAATTTCACGCGAAGAGCCTTTCCTAAGGCTGGAATGCTACTTTGCCTTTCCTAAGGCTAACACAATACACACATTTTCGAAAATACTCGCATAACATGACCGAGGGGTTCAGTCGAGATTAGGCGTGAAAACCAAGAACTCTCGACAAGATCGCTCACTCAGCGCATTTTTCTAGCACGGGAACTCTCTGGTGAGCTAGGAGTGACATCCATATCTCATCGAAAGCCTCCATTTCAAGATCCAGTGGAACTCCCGAATATATATTCGAAGAGCACAACCACAGTTAGGAGCGAAGTAATTAAGTCAGGGGTGAAACCCGTATCTCAATAAACCGTTCCACTCTCTATAAAATAATTTTCAAAAACTCTCACCAAGGACTCGGCTATAACGATAACTCGAGCCACGCGATGACTAGGAAGACGAATGCCATGAGCTGCATCCTAATGGAAGCATAAGTCTTCTAGGGCAACGCGCGTGCACGAACTTGTTGGGTATAGTTGGGTTACCTTGGGTAGTCGATGCCTAAACACCCGAGCCACTCTATCTACTTTTCTAGCATACGACCCACCGATTTTAAGCTCTATGGAACTCATTTACGCTTATGTGTTTATGATTTAAAACTTTACGCTTTATCGATTTCTCGATTTATCGATTTTCGCTCCCTGATTTATAAACACACAACTCGCACAGCCATCGCAATCTAAAACGAAAACCGAATGTTCGCAACAAAGCTAATGTCCAATTAATCGCCCTCGCTTTCTCCCTTCAGCACGTCCTCGCGCATTCGATACCGACATGTGTGTGTACAAGAATAAGCTACAACTAATTATATATAAGCAAATCAATTGTGTGGAAACTTAGGAATCTCATGTCTCCTATGTGGCTCCTATGTGAAATCTATTATATTACTCGCAACAAGTTTTGATCGCGCTCAATCGCATCGCAAAACTCAAAAATCATTATGATCGAATCTCACTCCAAATCTCTCTTTGTCTAGATGCCTTCCAACGACTGTACCTCAAGACAAACTGCTAGGAGAAGAGCCAAACGAAGCGTCGAGAAGAGGATTGCCTCGCTTGTGGCCAAGGAAGTGGCCAAGGTCACGGGTGAAGGAGGTGTGTCCCAGCTACTCCAGTGGTTCGATTCTATCGATGTTACCCTTCTTCAGAGTGGGTGTCCCGATAGTTTCCGTACTACTTGTGCTACCGGAGTATTTCAATCGCAAGCACTCGGCTGGTGGACAGCTGAACGTAACAAACGTGGGATCTCCGCAGCTTACTGTCGCAACCCCCGATCCCCATTTCCTCGGGAATGGGTGGCCGCGAGCCAGTTTTGGTGGTATCTGGTATTGTCTAATTTGGCAGCGGAATTTTTCATCAGGACCGTAGTTAGGAAATATTTTATCAGAGTAAAATACCACATTTTCATAATATTAAACACATGGGATGAAACCCAAGTTTGCTGTACACACATTTTCATAGAAATAAATCCTATTTTATTTAATAAAAACATCTATTTCTTTTTAGGTAACTTTATTGCCACTTTTCCAAGCCTTCAGTGCTGTCTAGCTGGCTTCTATTTGGCTTTCACATTTTGTTACCTGAAACGCGTTTAAAAACATTTTGTCAGTGGGAAATATTGGTGAGTGAATCCCAGTTTAATTAAGTTTAATAGAAACCATTGTACAGTATTGAGGGCGATCTCGCATTTATATTTGTTTCCAAGTTATACCAATTAACATCCATGGTACTGTCAGACCCGACTTGTGAAAATGTTACTCCTTGACCAGGTGGTAACAAATTTTGTATACAAAACCCCAACATACTCATGATAATTGTATTCTTACAAATAATCAATAACTGCTTAATATACATTTAATTGTATGAGGTTTTGTAAAAACAGTTAACAAAAGGTCTACAAAAAGCTGATCAACTCACATTGCTGTCTTAGATTATCCTTTAGGGTTTCCTGGTGACAATCTATAATTTACACAAATGCACACGTGTTAGTATAATAACCCATTTTAACATTAGTAATACCCTCCCCGAGACGGCATTCCAACGACTACGTCGGGCAGAACCACAACAACCGTTACGGAACCCTAGATCAATCAGGCAGCGTATCTAATACATATCCAGGGGTTATAATACTTACAACGGAGCAGAACTTCGCTATTTAGGGGGGTATAATACCCGTATATTATGCCTACTATCAGATTTTTGAGATATAGAAAAGAAAGTGGGGGAGTTCGACTGAAGATCCGAGGCCCTCTATATATAGTGTTGATTTCTGGTCCTCTCGCGGCCCGCGTAAAGGTAGACCAAGGCCTACGCGGCCCGCGTCAACATTGGTCAACGTTGTAGCTGATCCAGGTCATCAACTAGACTCACCACGATGATGACACGTGTCATCACCGGGTGTTGCCGCGTTCTTGATCACTCGTGGCCCGCGTAAACTAACGGGGTGGCTTACGCGCCCCGCGACAGCCCCAAACTTTTGATTTTTAATTAATTTTAATAATATTTAAGGTATTCGGGGCCCGTTTTTACGTATGGGGTGTATTTTAGGATATATTGGGATATTTTAAATATTTTTAGGTTGTCGGAAAATTCATGAGGGTGTCGTTTTCTTTAGGGTTGTTTTATCCTCCCCACCTTGTTTTAGAGCTCGTCCTCGAGATCTACTGGAATAGGTGTGGATATTTTCGTTGCATTTCTGATTCAAGCTCCCATGTATACTCAGGTCCTCTTTTGGAGTCCCACTTCACTTTGACCAGAACTAATCTCTTGTGCTTGAGGGTTTTGACTTTTCTGTCTTCAATCTATAGAGGCCTTTCTACAAAATTGAGTTGTTCATTTACCTCTATAGCTTTAAGAGGTACCATTAGCGATTCATCAGCTAGGCATTTCTTGAGATTAGATACAAGAAATACATCATGTATTCATGCCATTTCTTCTGGCAGTTGTAGCTGATAGGCTACAGGTCCTATTCTTCTAATAATCTCAAAAGGTCCAACATACCTGGGACTTAGCTTTCCTCTTTTGATAAATCTTACCACTCCTTTCCAAGGAGAGACTTTTAACAATACTTTGTCTCCTTCTTGGAATTCCAATGGTTTGCGTCGGTTATCGGCATAGCTCTTTTGTCGATCACGTGCTGCTTTCAGTTGTTCCTTGACTTGAATGATCTTGTCGGTTGTTTCCTGCACTATCTCAGGTTCAGATAGTTGCTTCTCCCCAATTTTTGCCCAACAGACTGGGGTTCAGCACTTTCGTCCATAAAGTGCTTCGAATGGTGCAGCATTGATACTCGTGTGATAACTATTATTATAAGAAAATTCTATTAAAGGTAAGTGATCGTCCCAATTACCTCCGAAATCAATTACACAAGCTCTAAGCATGTCTTCCATCGTCTGAATTGTCCTTTCACTTTGTCCGTCCGTTTGAGGATGATAAGCGGTGCTTAGATTTAACTTGGTTCCCATTGCTTTTTGGAAACTTGACCAATTGTGAGAGGTAAAACGGCTATCCCTATCAGAAACAATTGATAAAGGAATTCCATGTAAAGAAACTATTTCATTTACATATAATTTAGCTAGCTTTTCCATACTGAAAGTTTCTTTCATTGGTAGGAAATGAGCTAACTTAGTTAGTATCTACAATCACCCAGATTGTATCATCACCTTTCCTTATTTTGGGTAATTTGGTAACAAAATCCATTGTAATCAATTCCCATTTCCATACGGGCATTTCTAACTATTGTAACAAACCTGAGGGTTTCTGATGTTTAGCTTTAACTAGTGAACATGTTAAACCTTTAGAAACATAGGCTGCTATGTCCTTTTTCATTCCTATCACCAAAAATTCTTTCTTAAATCCTGGTACATTTTATCACTTCCTGGATGCATCGTATACTTAGACTTATAGGCTTCTTCAAATATACGATGGCGTAGGTTTCCTAATTTAGGTATCCACATTCTCTTCTTATGGAATCTCCAAATTCCATCTGTTCCTTGTTCTAATTCTTTTAGCATACCTTTTAATTTTTCAGTATCCTCCTTGATTACTGATTCTTGTGCTTCTCTTATCTGATCATTTAAATCTACTTGCAGATTTAATTTAAGAGAACGTACCCTTTTTGGCTTTTCATGATACTTTCGGCTTAAAGTATCTGCCACTACATTTGCTTTTCCTTCATGATACTGAATATCATAATCATAATCACTAAGCATTTCCATCTAGCGTCTTTGTCTCATATTTAATTCTTTTTGCCCAAAAACATATTTTAAACTTTTATGATCAGTAAATATGGTAAACTTACTACCATAAAGGTAATGTCTCCAAATTTTAAGGGCAAAAATTATAGCTCCTAATTCTAGATCACGGGTTGAATAATTCTCTTCATGATTCTTAAGTTGTCTAGATGCATAAGCTATAACATTTTGGCGTTGCATCAACACACATCCATAACCTAACTTAGAAGCGTCACAATAGACTACAAAGTCTTCAGTTCCTTCTGGTAACGCTAATATAGGTGCATGGGTTAATCTTTGCTTAAGAATTCTAAAGGCTTCTTCTTGCTTTGGTCCCCATTCAAACTTAATGGATTTACAGGTTAACTTAGTTAAAGGAATGGCTATTCTAGAAAAATCTTCAATAAATCTCCTATAATATCCGGCCAATCCTAAGAAACTTCTAACCTCGGTTGGTGATTCAGGGGTTTTCCATTTGGTAATCGCCTCGATCTTTGTTGGATCCACATGAATTCCTTCATGATTAAATAAGTGTCAAAGAAACTGTACCTGTTCTAACCAAAACTCGCACTTTGAAAATTTAGCGTAAAGCTTTTCCTTTCTTAATAGACTTAGAAGTGCATGCAAATGCTTTGCATGTTCCTCTTTACTTTTAGAATAAATGAGAATATCATCAATAAAAACAATTATGAATTTATCCAAATATGGCTTACATATTCGGTTCATCATGTCCATAAATGCGGCTGGGGCATTGGTTAAACCAAATGGCATGACAGTAAATTCATAATGACCATACCTTATTCTAAACGCAGTTTTAGGAATATCTTCTTCCTGTACCTTTAATTGATGATATCCTGACCTTAAATCGATTTTAGAGAAAAATCGAGCTCCTTGCAATTGGTCGAACAGATCATCGATTCTCGGTAATGGGTACCAGTTCTTAATCGTGACCTTGTTTAATTCACGGTAGTCAATGCACATACGCATTGATCCGTCCTTCTTTTTAACGAATAAAATTGGTGCTCCCCACGGCGATGAGCTTGGTTGTATGAATCCCTTTTCTAATAATTCATCCAACTGTTTCTTTAGTTCCTGCATTTCGGCTGGTGCCAAATGGTAGGGTGCTTTGGCAATTGGTGCTGTTCCGGGTAGTAGATGGATTATGAATTCAACTTCTCTGTCCGGCGGTAGTCCTGGTAATTCTTCCGAAAATACATCTGAAAACTGAGACACTACTGGAATGTCTTTTAGTTCTTTTCCTTTAGTGTTAGTGATTATGGAAATCAAATACACTAATGACCCTTTTCTTATATAGCTTGCAATTTTCATCACAGAGATGAATTTTGTGGATCTAGAGGGTTTATTACCTTTAATTGTGATCTTTTCACCTTTTGGTGAATTTACTTGAATTGATTTTTGATCACATAAAATATTAGCTTTATTGGCTACTAACCAATCCACTCCTAATACGATATCAAATCCTGCCAGATCCATTGGGTACAAGTTTGCAATATACTTTTGCTTTAAAATTTCTACTCTTGCGTCCTGTAAGATTTCAGAAATCCTAATCGTTTCTCCATTTGCGGTCTCTACTAGACATTCTTGTGGAAGTTTAGTTAATGGTTGATTAAGGAGTTTGCAAAATGAAGTATTAATAAAACTTTGGTTTGCACCAGAGTCAAATAATACCTTAGCAAAAACATCATTAACTAAAAACGTACCGGCTATAACATCCGGAATCATTTCGGCTTCATCTGCAGTCAGAACAAATGCTCTAGCATTTTTAGTGTTCTTGTTGTTCGCAGCTGGAGCCAATTTCGGACTGTTCTGCTTGATGTGGCCTTTTTCTCCATAGTTGAAGCATAATCCATTACTGGATTTTCTCCTGCAATCTTCTTCCTTGTGTCCTGGTAACTTACAGAAATTGCAGTGAGCGAAGCATTTTCCCGAATGCTTTTTCTTGCAGACCTTGCAGTATGGTGCAGAGGTAGAACCTATATTCCTACCGTTAGAATTCCCAGAACGGAATTCTTGGGTAAGCCTTTGAGCTAGGTTTTTCCTCTGGTCTTCTTCTCTAGTACGGATTAACTCATCTGTCAAGGGATTTGCTAGTTCTACAACTTCTTCTATAGTTTGGGGCTAGCTGCCTTGACTACATGTCTAATCTCCCCAATTAATCCCTAGATAACGGGAGATTAATACCGGTTCAGGTGATGCAAGGGTTGGTACTTGTCACACCCCGACCACGTAGAACAAGAAACACGTGGCGGAAACGTCGGGGAGTGTTGTAACAGAATTATTGTTTCACAACCATGGCATACAAAGTTATACTTTATTTATCAAACAAGAGTGTTACATTGTCTCAAAACAGGAAATAAAGAGTTCAGAACATAATTAAACTAAGTCTATCTTCATTTTTTAAGTCTCTAAGGCACAGGTCCGCCCTAGTGTCACGATCATCATCCTAAGCAACAGCTCCTGAAAACACATGTGAAAATAGGTACGTCAGCATAAAAATGCCTGTGAGATACATAGGTTTTGTGAAAATGGGATTCATGACTTGGGTTTTAAAAGAAAGGTTTAATAAAAATTAGTCATGAATCTTGTTAAGTGTTTTCTTTTATAAATCATATGAAAACTCGATAAGAAATCAGATTATATAAAAGAAAGGTGTATGGTTAATGAAATAACCAAGTAAAATGAGTTGTATAAAATAAACTGTTTCGTAAAACAATGTCTTGTGAAAAATAAGTTGTTTATGTAAAATGTAATATGTCAAATATCGAAATGATTTAAGTAACGCTACGCCATGTAATATCATACAAACACTTATATATAGGAAGTACCAGCGGCGTATCCACCATGCTTGTATCATATTACACATGCCTCGTTACTCAAATCATTTACCCAAACCAACCACCAATGTAATTTGTTCATGTATAAATCAATTGTCGAGTGTTATTGTGTAAACCATATCAAAATGTCCATGTCTAATGTAAATCACCAAATGTGTATATCAATGTCAACATGTTTATGTTTAATGTAAATCATATAATGTGTATCTAAAAATATCATGTATGGCATGTGAAATATATCAACTAAACCATAGGTAAAATACACAAAAACAGGGTATTGAATTAAACATAGTTTAAGTCAAAGTTATGTTTTGTGGAACAAATGCATGCTATACTAATACAAACATCTATGCGGTATTGTGAAAATGCATACATCCAAGCCTTGTGACTGTGGTGATAGACCTTTAAACAAATTAAAGGTTTATCTGTGTTATGTTTATTGAATTCGGTCATTCCTTCCATCCAAACATACCTAGGATGTCAGGAACGGGAGTTGTCAATTCCTATGGTACCACTACCTACTAACGAATGGCGTAGCTAATGTTAATGAATGTATATTGTCCCATTTGAACAAACCAAATGTCATACCAAAATGTAAGCATGTGATGAATAACAAATGTACTAAGTATGCACACAATGGACATACATAGCATAAAATGTAATGTAAAACGATGTACTAAGTATGTACACAATGGACATACATAGCATAAAATGTAATGAAATCATGTACTATAATGTACTAATGAACATAACAAGCATATGATATGAAAGCATAAAAGGCACGAAAGTAACAAGTAGGCACATGTGTTTCACCCCAAAACAGTTTGGAAAACAGTAAAAGAGGGGTCTATGTACTCACTTGAGATTGCTTAGAAGTCCTTGAGTAACAACCAAACAATGCTAGAGATCACGGATATCCAACGGCACCTAATATAGGTAACTATGTTAATATACCGGACCTATAATCGGAGGATTGGATAGAATGAGGGTTCGTAAACCAAATGAGTATGGGAACTCATGTAATATGGTTTAACAAAGCCCACATACTAAAATGAAACCTAACCTAAGTGCTTACGACCCATTACGACCCGTTTAGGTAGCTTATGCTACTTTAACGCATCGTTCGCGTAAAACGCGTTCGGAATGCCTAACTAGTCCTATGATAAGTAAAATATGCCTTAACATGTCTAATATTGTTACCAAATCAGTTTAGATACCAAAAGTTATGTTACATATGCTTAAAATGAATTTTGGCGTTCAAAGGGCATTTTGGTAATTTACCTAAGGCATATATACTACCTATCATACAACTACTCAAACGATGTGACCATAAGGTATAACCTCGGAAGGTTATTCCCTATACAACTATGGTCACCTAATGTGTTTGGCCGGATCCTAATGATCGACCAAACGGGTCGGGTTCGAAAGTATAAGCGATTGATTAGATCGCTTACCCTTACGACCCTAGACAAGCACAAAACTAAAAGTGACGAGCTAAGCATGTTGAAACATGCTTAACTAAGTTAGAAAATAAGTTTGGTATCAAAACAAACGGTTTTGATACCTATAAGTAGTTTGGTTACAAAATACGCAATAACACGCATTTTGGCCGAAACTACGACTCGTCACTGAGCCTAGATAACGTGGTAATCAGTAGGTATAGTCACTAGGGACTATAACCATCGTGATTACGCTCACGTTATGAAGTTCAAACGAACTTCGCATTGACCATAAACTGGTCAACGCAGAAAGTCAAACAAAGTTTGACTTTTAACGCTAAAACGGATGAAAAGAATGAAAGAACACTTACAAAGGGTCCCCGCAAGATTGAACTTCCAAGTATTCTCAGGTATGAAGTGATAAAACACCCCAACTTAGAGAATTCTCAGATTTCAAGTGGGTTTTGCAAGTGAATTAAAGGGGTATTTATAGGATTCTTGGAACCGTTAGGATTGTTTATCGAATAACGTGCTTTTATCTTGTCCCTACACTTGTTGCAACCTTGTGGTAACTCAAAATGGCCCCTCATGATCAGGAAAGGGCAAGTGGAATTGAGTTTTGAGTGGTTAACAGCTGTTAAAACTGATTAAACTGATCTGGGAGGCTGACGCGGGCCGCGTAAGGAGACACCATGTCACACCCCGACCACGTGAGACGACGTAACGTTGCGGAAACGTCGGGGAGTGTTGTAACAGAATTAATCGTTTCAAATCCATGGCAATTAAAGTTTCGTTTTATTAATCAAACATGAGAGTTTACATCGTTTTAAACAAGAAACAAAGAGTACATAACATAAATTAACTAGTTCTTGTCTCGTTTTAAGTCACTAAGGCACAGGTCCGCCTAAATATGTCTTGATAAGTCCTATGCATCATCTCCTGAAAACACATGTGAAAATAGGTACGTCAGCATAAAAATGCCTGTGAGATACATAGGTTTTGTGAAAATAGGATTCATGACTTGTAAGTTTAGAAAGAGTTGTTTAATAAAGTTTAGTCATGAACCTTGTAAATTGTTTTGTTTTGTAAATCGTTTGAAAATCAATAAGTTCAGATGATATGTATAAATAAGAGAATAATGTATGGTTAAATGAATAACCATGTAGAATGAGTTTATATAAGATAAGTTGTTTGTAAAACAATGTCTTGTGAAAAGTATGTTATTTGTATAAAATGTTATATGTCTCAAATTGAAATGATTCAAATAACGCTACGATATGTAATACCATACAAACACTTATATATAGGAAGTACCAGCGGCGTATCCACCATGCTTGTATCATATTACACACGCCTCGTTACTTAATCACTTACTCAAACCAAACCATCAGGAAGTAATGTTTAACAATTGTAGAAATGCTTAGGTATAGTCAAATGTTTATTGTCAAATGGTTCACATGGTTCAATATATATAAATGGTTCACATAATGTAATATAATGTGTCCATATGCTGGATGAGCATATGCAACAAAATTTAATGTAAAACAATGTACTAAGTATGCACACAATGGACATACATAGCATGAAATGTAATGTAAAACAATGTACTAAGTATGCACATAATGGACATACATAGCATGAAATGTAATGTAAAACATGTACTATAATGTACTAACGAAGTGACGAGCTAAGCATGTTGAAACATGCTTAACTAAGTTAGAAAATAAGTTTGGTATCAAAACAAACGGTTTTGATACCTATAAGTAGTTTGGTTACAAAATACGCAATAACACGCATTTTGGCCGAAACTACGACTCGTCACTGAGCCTAGATAACGTGGTAATCAGTAGGTATAGTCACTAGGGACTATAACCATCGTGATTACGCTCACGTTATGAAGTTCAAACGAACTTCGCATTGACCATAAACTGGTCAACGCAGAAAGTCAAACAAAGTTTGACTTTTAACGCTAAAACGGATGAAAAGATTTCAAGTGGGTTTTGCAAGTGAATCAAAGGGGTATTTATAGGATTCTTGGAACCGTTAGGATCGTTTATCGAATAACGTGCTTTGATCTTGTCCCTACACTTGTTGCAACCTTGTGGTAACTCAAAATGGCCCCTCATGATCAGGAAAGGGCAAGTGGAATTGAGTTTTGAGTGGTTAACAGCTGTAAACAGCTGTTAAAACTGATTAAACTGATCTGGGAGGCTGACGCGGGCCGTGTAAGGAGACACCAAGAGTCTACGCGGGCCACCTGGGCCTTCTGATCAGAAGCAAGTTTGCAGAAATGGCAATTTTGGTCCCTGTTGTGTTTTAAGGCCATTTCCGACACGTTTAAGGCCCGTTAAGCCAACGTTAAGGCCCTAAAATGATGCCTAAACATTGTGGACATGAAACATGCTCAAAAATATGCTGGATCTTGGTTCGTTTGGTCGTACGATCGCGATGTTCGGTTAATTACGACGGAATGCGCATAAGCGCGAAAAACGATCCAAATTGCGCGACGAATGGATTTTTCTCATGCTAAACACTAAAATAAAATATTTTAATGCTTACATAAATTTTTGGATGTCCGGTTGTATTCAGAACGTGAGTTATGCGCGAAAATGCAAACTTATACACTTTTTGACGCTTTTAGTCCCTGAATGACCCAAAAGTTTATTTTAGCACACCGAACCCCTCAAAGCCTATTTCTAAGCTATATAAAGGATATTTAAGGTGTGTTTAACTTATGGTCATGTTCCGGAATGTCTGTTACAGTTCAAATTGGCATACTTTCGCAGTTTGTCAAATTTAGTCCCTGTAGGCGATTAAACTTGTTTTTGCCATACCAAAGCCTTCAAAACTTATTTCTAAGTTATGTAAAGGTTATTTAAGGTATGTTTAGCATATGTTGATGTTCCGGAGTATTTTTCGCGTTAAACTGAGTACGTTTATGCACCAGTTGGCGTATAACTCTCCAGAAAGCGATGTAGAGTTTGAAATTGAATAAAAGTCAAAACATGAAAAATGTAAAACATAACCAAACAAACATTGGGATCAAATAACTTTGTTTTATTGATAACTGAACTGTTCACAATGATTACAAGCACATATGTTACAGTCTCCTCTACTTGTGGAAATTTCGTCCCGAAATTTATTTAGAGGAAACTCGTGGGAATAGATGCGGATATTTCGCCTTCATTTGATCTTCGCGTTCCCAAGTAAACTCAGGTCCACGTTTAGATTCCCAGCGAACTTTGACCAATGGAATGCGCTTGCGTTTGAGCCACTTGACTTCACGTTCCATGATTTCCACAGGTTTCTCAACAAATTTCAGTGTTTTATCAACACGAATTTCGTCAAGTGGTATGTGGAGGTTCTCATCAGCTAAACACTTCTTGAGATTGGACACGTGAAAGGTTGGATGAACGTTTCCAAGTTCAGGAGGTAACTCAAGTCTGTAGGCTACCTTACCGATTCTTTCGATGATCTTGAATGGTCCAACGTATCTAGGTGCAAGTTTTCCTTTCTTTCCAAATCTGATCACACCTTTCCAAGGTGAGACCTTAAGTAATACACGATCACCGACTTGAAAATCCAAGGGCTTGCGTTTTAGGTCCGCGTAACTCTTTTGACGGCATCTAGCTGTCTGAAGGTTATCACGAACTTTCTTAACCTTATCAGTTGTCTCTAAAATAAGGGCAGGTCCAGTAAGCTGAGCCTCACCGATCTCATTCCCGCAGACTGGTGAACGACATTTTCGACCATAGAGAGCCTCGAAAGGAGCCATGTTGATGCTGGAGTGATAACTGTTGTTGTAGGAGAATTCAATTAACGGAAGATGTGAATCCCAACTACCACCAAAATCAATCACACAAGCTCTAAGCATATCCTCCAGAGTCTGGATTATTCTTTCAGATTGACCATCCATTTGCGGATGATAAGCTGTGCTCAGATTAAGTTGGGTCCCCAAAGCAGATTGCATGGTTCTCCAAAAATGAGAAGTGAAGCGAGCATCTCTGTCAGAAATGATGTTCAAAGGAACACCATGTCGCGCTACAATTTCATCCACATAGATTTTAGCAAGTTTTTCAGCAGAAAAATCCTCACGGATTGGCAAGAAATGCGCTGACTTAGTAAGACGATCAACGACTACCCAGATGGCATCATGACCTTTCTTTGTGCGTGGAAGTTTGGTAACAAGATCCATAGTAATGTTTTCCCATTTCCAAACTGGGATCTCTGGTTGCTCCAATAAACCAGAAGGACGCTGATGTTCAGCCTTAACCTTAAGACAAGTAAGGCATTTTGATACATATAAGGCGATGTCTTTCTTCATACCAGGCCACCAATAATGAGTACGAAGATCCTTATACATCTTATCTGAGCCAGGATGAATAGAATAACGAGACTTATGGGCTTCATCCATAAGCAAGGTACGAAGATTATCTTGGCTTGGGACCCACAAACGGTCCATGAAGTAATACGATCCATTGTCTTTCAGTTCAAGATCAGGTGTTATGTGATAGGGAAATTCCTTATCCATTAAACCTTGTGAAACACAAGTGTGTTGAGCCTGAGAAATGCGGGCTTGGATATCGGATCGAGCTTGAATATCAGATTGAACATGAACACAAAGAAGCTTAGTACGTTCCTTACGACTCAATGCATCGGCTACGACATTCGCCTTACCAGGATGGTAGCGAATTTCGCAGTCATAGTCGTTTAGAAGCTCAACCCAACGTCGTTGCCTCATGTTGAGTTCTTTCTGATTGAAGATATGCTGAAGACTTTTGCGGTCCGTGAAAACCACACATTTTGTACCGTACAAATAGTGTCTCCAGATCTTAAGAGCGAAGACAACTACACCCAACTCAAGATCATGAGTGGTGTAGTTCTTCTCATGTATCTTCAATTGTCTTGATGCGTAGGCTATGGCTTTGTTCCTTTGCATCAGAACACATCCAAGACCCAATTTAGATGCATCGCAATAAACGACGAAATCATCATTGCCCTCAGGCAAAGTCAGAACAGGCGCGTCACAAAGCTTTTGCTTCAAGTTTTGAAAAGCTTCCTCTTGTTTGAATCCCCAATCAAAGGGTTTGTTCTTCTGAGTTAGAGCAGTTAGAGGAACTGCAATCTTCGAGAAATTCTCAATGAAGCGGCGGTAATAACCCGCCAGACCAAGAAAAGAACGAACTTCGGTAGGAGTAGAAGGTGTATCCCAATCCTTAATCGCACTGATCTTGGAGGGATCTACATGAATACCTTGTTCGTTGACAATATGTCCTAAAAATTGAACTTCTTTAAGCCAGAATTCACACTTGGAGAATTTGGCGAAAAGTTGCTCTTTCTTTAGGAGTTCCAAAGTAAGACGAAGATGTTGATCGTGATCAGCTCGCGTCTTAGAGTATATCAAGATGTCATCAATAAAAACAATGACGAACTGATCCAAATAAGGCTTGCAGACCCTATTCATTAAGTCCATGAAAACAACAGGAGCATTAGTCAAACCGAATGGCATGACTGTGAACTCATAATGCCCATAACGAGTGCGGAATGCTATCTTGGGAATATCTTCTTCATGCACACGAAGTTGATGATACCCAGAACGTAGATCAATCTTCAAAAAATAAGAAGCGCCCTGTAACTGATCAAAGAGATCATCGATGCGAGGTAGGGGATATCGATTCTTGATGGTAAGCTTGTTAAGCTCACGATAATCGATACACATCCTAAAAGATCCATCCTTCTTCTTGACAAAAAGAACGGGAGCACCCCAAGGTGAAAAGCTAGGACGGATAAAACCTTTGTCAGAGAGTTCCTGAAGCTGCTTAGACAACTCTTGCATCTCAGACGGTGCAAGACGATATGGAGATCTGGCAATGGGATTTGCACCAGGCACGAGATCAATACGGAACTCGACTTGGCGTGCTGGGGGTAGACCAGGTAACTCTTCAGGAAACACTTCAGGATAATCCCGAACAACAGGGATATCTTGAATAGACTTACCTTTTCCCTTATCTGCTACAACATGTGCCAAAAAGGCCACCTAGTTCTTTCGCAGATACTTCCGAGCTTTAAAACAAGACATGAGTTTGAGACCACCAGCAGGTTTCTCACCACGAACCTGTAGGATCTCACCTGTCGAAAGCGGCACACGAACAATCTTCTCAAAACAAATTACCTCTGCGTGATGCTTGGCTAACCAATCCATACCCACAATAACGTCGAAGCTTCCAAGTTGCATAGGCGTGAGGTCAATAGGAAAAAGATGGTCGTTAAGGTTCAACTGGCAGTTGCGAAGAACAGAATCAAGAACAATGGGTTCACCACTAGCAACTTCTACTGTCAAGGGTTTACCTAGTTTCATTCTAGACACGCGAAGCAATGGCTCAAAAGATAATGACACAAAACTCTTATCGGCACCCGAATCAAAAAGAACAGATGCAGGCTGATTATTAATAAAGAACGTACCGTTCACCACTTCATTGTCTGCTTGTGCCTCTTGTGCATTCATGTTGAAGACTCGACCTCGAGCCTGAGCCTGATTCTGATTTGGATTTGCGTTCACCAATCTTGGACACTGATTACGGTAGTGGGTCAGATCCCCACAATTGTAACAAGAACCTGGGGGGTAGTGTGGTCGTGCAGCTTGACCCTGTTGCTGAGCAGGAGGCTGAGCAACTCGTTGAGCCGGGTTCTGAACTGCCTGATTCTGAGCAAAACGACAAACACCAGCAAGATGACCTGACTTCCCACAGTTAGTACAGAAACGGCATGGAAATTGCGGCTGATGGTGACTCTTGTATCTATTGCACAAAGGTGCATTTCCTGCATAAGGTTTCTTCGCTGGAGGCTGTGCGGGTTGGTTGGGAGCTGCCTGGTTAGCTTGGGCAGTGACAACAAAATTTTGGGAAGCCTTACGCTTCCTTGACCCCCTTGAGGAACCAGAATCCTTTCCCTTCTTGTTTTGACCTTTCTTGCTATCTTCTTTGTCAGACGCCTGCTTCTTACCCTTGTCACCCTTTTTATGCAGCTTTCCCTTTCGAACCTGCGACTCAGTCAATGTCGCTGATAACTCGATCGCCTGACGGAGTGTGGTAGGGTTACTACCAGTAATGATGTCTTGTACTGAGTCAGGTAGACCATCGATGTACCTTTCGATAGCCTTGTCGAGTGGGGTAACCATTGTTGGGCAAAGCAGACTCAACTCCTCAAACCTATCAGTATACGCCCGATGCTCGCCACTGTCTTGTTTCAAGTCATCAAACTCTCTTTCCAAAGCTCGCAGTTCATGACGAGGACAGAACTCCCTCATCATAAAGGCCCTAAGTTCAGCCCATGTCTGTGCTAGAGCAACTTCTGCACCACGATCTCTCATAACCCCGTTCCACCACGTAAGAGCCCTCTTCTGAAACACACTCGAAGAAAACTCGACCTTGCGAGTGTCAGGACACTGAACGTGACGGAAAGTATTCTCAATGCTCTCGAACCATTGAAGAAGCCCAGTCGCTCCCTCAGAACCACTAAACTTGAGCAGTTTAGCCGAGTTAAAACTCTTGAAATTGCATGGAGCATGATTGTTGTTGTTGGCTTGGTTCCATTGAGCAAAGAGGTTTGGGAATGCAGCAGCCATTTGCTGCGCAATGATTTCTGCCAGTTCGGCAGTCGCTATCTGGTTTTCGCGTCGAGGAGGCATTCTAAAAGAGGAAACATGAAACGAAATGAGTGAGGTGATTGGATGAAAAGAATGAGATGAAACAAAATCAACAAAAGCAAAGATGGTGGTCATTCGTCCGCATCACAAAGCAAACAAACGACACACAGTGACTAATCAAAGTAAATGGGTCAAAAATAATGTATCATGAAGACATGCTTGCCTATAAGTAAACACTCACCCCAAGAGTTCCCAGGTAAGAGTGACTGGTCCGATTATATGGATTTGTACGAACACTCTAGCCTTAGACAGAAAACCCAGGGTACATGCATTCACTCTTCCAGTTTGCACGTGTTCACACTATTTAGAACCCAAAACTTTGACGAGATTTTGAAAATTTGGAAGGCACAAGGCCAAAAATCAAACTGGAAGGGTTCAAAACCATATAATAAATCATTTAAAAACAGATGATTGATTTTCAAAAATCATTTCGGAAAATTGGGTTCTTGTTTTGATAATCACCTAAGGATAGGTGAAGTGCATGTTTTAAGATCTAAACACAAGATAACTTGTGTTAGGGTCCTAGAAAGGTTATAGTCTAGGTCAAAGAATTACTAATAACCTAATTCCCTATAACCATTGGCTCTGATACCAACTCTTCTGTCACACCCCGACCACGTAGAACGAGAAACACGTGGCGAAAACGTCGGGGAGTGTTGTAACAGAATTATTGTTTCAAAACCATGGCATACAAAGTTATATTTTATTTTTCAAACAAGAGTGTTACATTGTCTCATAACAGGAAATAAAGAGTTCAGAACATAGTTAAACTAAGTCTATCTTCATTTTTTAAGTCTCTAAGGCACAGGTCCGCCCTAGTGTCACGATCATCATCCTAAGCAACAGCTCCTGAAAACACATGTGAAAATAGGTACGTCAGCATAAAAATGCCTGTGAGATACATAGGTTTTGTGAAAATGGGATTCATGACTTGGGTTTTAAAAGAAAGGTTTAATAAAAATTAGTCATGAATCTTGTTAAGTGTTTTCTTTTATAAATCATATGAAAACTCGATAAGAAATCAGATTATATAAAAGAAAGGTGTATGGTTAATGAAATAACCATGTAAAATGAGTTGTATAAAATAAACTGTTTCGTAAAACAATGTCTTGTGAAAAATAAGTTGTTTATGTAAAATGTAATATGTCAAATATCGAAATGATTTAAGTAACGCTACGCCATGTAATATCATACAAACACTTATATATAGGAAGTACCAGCGGCGTATCCACCATGCTTGTATCATATTACACACGCCTCGTTACTCAAATCATTTACCCAAACCAACCACCAATGTAATTTGTTCATGTATAAATCAATTGTCGAGTGTTATTGTGTAAACCATATCAAAATGTCCATGTCTAATGTAAATCACCAAATGTGTATATCAATGTTAAAATGTTTATGTTTAATGTAAATCATATAATGTGTATCCAAAAATACCATGTATGGCATGTGAAATATATCAACTAAACCATAGGTAAAATGCACAAAAACAGGGTATTGAATTAAACATAGTTTAAGTCAAAGTTATGTTTTGTGGAACAAATGCATGCTATACTGATACAAACATCTATGCGGTATTGTGAAAATGCATACATCCAAGCCTTGTGACTGTGGTGATAGACCTATAAACAAATTAAAGGTTTATCTATGTTATGTTTATCGAATTCGGTCATTCCTTCCATCCAAACATACCTAGGATGTCAGGAACGGGAGTTTTCAATTCCTATGGTACCACTACCTACTAACGAATGGCGTAGCTAATGTTAATGAATGTATATTGTCCCATTTGAACAAACCAAATGTCATACCAAAATGTAAGCATGTGATGAATAACAAATGTACTAAGTATGCACACAATGGACATACATAGCATAAAATGTAATGTAAAACGATGTACTAAGTATGTACACAATGGACATACATAGCATAAAATGTAATGAAATCATGTACTATAATGTACTAATGAACATAACAAGCATATGATATGAAAGCATGAAAGGCACGAAAGTAACAAGTAGGCACATGTGTTTCACCCCAAAACAGTTTGGAAAACAGTAAAAGAGGGGTCTATGTACTCACTTGAGATTGCTTAGAAGTCCTTGAGTAACAACCAAACAATGCTAGAGATCACGGATATCCAACGGCACCTAATATAGGTAACTATGTTAATATACCGGACCTATAATCGGAGGATTGGATAGAATGAGGGTTCGTAAACCAAATGAGTATGGGAACTCATGTAATATGGTTTAACAAAGCCCACATACTAAAATGAAACCTAACCTAAGTGCTTACGACCCATTACGACCCGTTTAGGTAGCTTATGCTACTTTAACGCATCGTTCGCGTAAAACGCGTTCGGAATGCCTAACTAGTCCTATGATAAGTAAAATATGCCTTAACATGTCTAATATTGTTACCAAATCAGTTTAGATACCAAAAGTTATGTTACATATGCTTAAAATGAATTTTGGCGTTCAAAGGGCATTTTGGTAATTTACCTAAGGCATATATACTACCTATCATACAACTACTCAAACGATGTGACCATAAGGTATAACCTCGGAAGGTTATTCCCTATACAACTATGGTCACCTAATGTGTTTGGCCGGATCCTAATGATCGACCAAACGGGTCGGGTTCGAAAGTATAAGCGATTGATTAGATCGCTTACCCTTACGACCCTAGACAAGCACAAAACTAAAAGTGACGAGCTAAGCATGTTGAAACATGCTTAACTAAGTTAGAAAATAAGTTTGGTATCAAAACAAACGGTTTTGATACCTATAAGTAGTTTGGTTACAAAATACGCAATAACACGCATTTTGGCCGAAACTACGACTCGTCACTGAGCCTAGATAACGTGGTAATCAGTAGGTATAGTCACTAGGGACTATAACCATCGTGATTACGCTCACGTTATGAAGTTCAAACGAACTTCGCATTGACCATAAATTGGTCAACGCAGAAAGTCAAACAAAGTTTGACTTTTAACGCTAAAACGGATGAAAAGAATGAAAGAACACTTACAAAGGGTCCCCGCAAGATTGAACTTCCAAGTATTCTCAGGTATGAAGTGATAAAACACCCCAACTTAGAGAATTCTCAGATTTCAAGTGGGTTTTGCAAGTGAATTAAAGGGGTATTTATAGGATTCTTGGAACCGTTAGGATCGTTTATCGAATAACGTGCTTTGATCTTGTCGCTACACTTGTTGCAACCTTGTGGTAACTCAAAATGGCCCCTCATGATCAGGAAAGGGCAAGTGGAATTGAGTTTTGAGTGGTTAACAGCTGTTAAATCTGATTAAACTGATCTGGGAGACTGACGCGGGCCGCGTAAGGAGACACCATGTCACACCCCGACCACGTGAGACGACGTAACGTAGCGGAAACGTCGGGGAGTGTTGTAACAGAATTAATCGTTTCAAATCCATGGCAATTAAAGTTTTGTTTTATTAATCAAACATGAGAGTTTACATCGTTTTAAACAAGAAACTAAGAGTACATAACATAAATTAACTAGTTCTTGTCTCGTTTTAAGTCACTAAGGCACAGGTCCGCCTAAATATGTCTTGATAAGTCCTATGCATCATCTCCTGAAAACACATGTGAAAATAGGTACGTCAGCATAAAAATGCCTGTGAGATACATTGGTTTTGTGAAAATAGGATTCATGACTTGTAAGTTTAGAAAGAGTTGTTTAATAAAGTTTAGTCATGAACCTTGTAAATTGTTTTGTTTTGTAAATCGTTTGAAAATCAATAAGTTCAGATGATATGTATAAATAAGAGAATAATGTATGGTTAAATGAATAACCATGTAGAATGAGTTTATATAAGATAAGTTGTTTGTAAAACAATGTCTTGTGAAAAGTATGTTATTTGTATAAAATGTTATATGTCTCAAATTGAAATGATTCAAATAACGCTACGATATGTAATACCATACAAACACTTATATATAGGAAGTACCAGCGGCGTATCCACCATGCTTGTATCATATTACACACGCCTCGTTACTTAATCACTTACTCAAACCAAACCATCAGGAAGTAATGTTTAACAATTGTAGAAATGCTTAGGTATAGTCAAATGTTTATTGTCAAATGGTTCACATGGTTCAATATATATAAATGGTTCACATAATGTAATATAATGTGTCCATATGCTGGATGAGCATATGCAACAAAATGTAATGTAAAACAATGTACTAAGTATGCACACAATGGACATACATAGCATGAAATGTATTGTAAAACATGTACTATAATGTACTAACGAACATAGCAGGTATATGATGTGAAAACATGGAAAGCATGAAAGTAACAAGTAGGCACATGTGTTCCACCCCAAAACGTTTGGAAAACAGTAAAAGAGGGGTCTATGTACTCACTTGAGATTGCTCAGTAGTCCTTGAGTAACAACCAAACAATGCTAGAGATCACGGATATCAAACGGCACCTAATATAGGTAACTATGTTAATAAACCGGACCTAAATCGGAGGATTAGATAGAATGAGGGTTCGTAAACCAAACGAGTATGGAGACTCGTGTCATATGGTTTAACAAAGCCTACATAATAAATGAAACCTAACCTAAGTGCTTACGACCCATTACGACCCGTTTAGGTAGCTTATGCTACTTTAACGCGTCGTTCGCGTGAAACGCGTTCGGACCGCCTAACTAGTCCTATGACAAGTAGAATATGCCTTAACATGTTTAATATTGTTGATAAATCAGTTTAGAGGTCATAGGTTATGTTACATATGTTTAAAATGAATTTTTGGCATCAAAGGGGTATTTTGGTAATTTACCTAAGGCATATAAACTACCTATCATACAACTACTTAAACGAAGCGACCATAAGGTATAACCTCGGAAGGTTATTCCCTATACACTATGATCACCTAATGTGTTTGGTCGTATCCTAATGATTGACCAAATGGGTCGGGTTCGAAGGTATAAGCGATTTATTAGATCGCTTACCCTTACGACCCTAGACAACGTGGTAATCAGTAGGCATAGTCACCAGGGACTATAACCATCGTGATTACGCTCACGTTGCGAAGTTCAAACGAACTTCGCATTGACCATAAACTGGTCAATGCAGAAAGTCAAACAAAGTTTGACTTTCGGACTCGAAAAGCAATAAAAGAACGAAGGAACACTTACCCAGGGTCCCCGAAAGCTAATCTTGATCCGAGTAGCTCAGGTATGAAACAATGGTTTCAACTTAGAGCTTCTAAGATCAGATTTTGGTGGGTTTTGAAGTTGGGGGATGTGGGTATTTATAGGATTTCCTGAACCGTTAGGATCGTTTCTTGGAAACCGTGATCGAATCTAAGGCGTACACTTGTTGGAAAGTTGTGGTAGGTTAATTGGCCACCCACCATAAGGAATCAACAGGTGGAAAGGGGTTTGGTAGTGCACGACAGCTGGAAACAGGCTGTTCGGAAGCTTCTGATGTTCTGGGGACTGCTTGGACAACGTAACACTCAGAGTGTTGAGGTGCGTAAGGACCTGCAGACCAGAAAGTTTGATTTTTGGCTGTTTTGGTCCCTGTTGTGTAATAAGGCCATTTCCGACACGTTTAAGGCCCGTTAACCCCATTTCAAAACTCTAAAATGAAGTTAAAGCATAGGGAACTTAAAATGTGCTCAAAAATATCTCGGATGTCGGTTCGTTTGGCCGTACGGTTGCGTTGTTCGGTTAATTACGACGGGAGTCGTAACGAACGTAAAAACGGTCCAAATTGCGCGACGAATGGATTTTTGACAAGCCAAACACTAAAGCATAATATTATAATTCTTACATAAATTTTTGGATGTCCGGATGTAGTCAGAACGTAAGTTATGCGCGAAAGTGCAAACTCATGCACTTTTTGACGCTTTTAGTCCCTGAATGACCCAAAAGTTTATTTTAGCACACCGAACACCTCAAAGCCTATTTCTAAGATATGTAATGGATATTTAAGGTGTGTTTAACTTATGGTCATGTTCCGGAATGTCTGTTACAGTTCAAATTGGCATACTTTCGCAGTTTATCGAATTTAGTCCCTGTAAGCGATTAAACTTGATTTCGGCATACCAAACCATCCAAAACTTATTTCTAAGTTATGTAAAGGTTATTTAAGGTATGTTAAGCCTATTTCACTATTCCGGAGTGTTCGTTTCATTAAACTGGTTATATCTACGATCAGAGCGCGTATAACCCTCTAGAAAGCGATTTAAAGCTTGAAATCGAACAAGAGTTGATATGTGCAAAAGATACACATATTTATACTGATCCCAAGTATGAAATACAATATTTCATTGGCTTGGTATTTGTTTGATGGTTGAAGTGACACAGGTGTCACAGTCTCCCATACTTTAGGAAATTTCGTCCCGAAATTTATTCGTAGGAGTCTATTTGTGACTTTTTGTCAAATAACCACCAGAGGTATGAAAGGCATAATCCTGTCATTTCCTTAACGGACATTCTTTAGAAACAAAAAATGAACGGAATGAGTCATTTTCCACAACTTCTTCAGAAATGAAAATGAACGGAATGAGTCATTTTCCACAACTTCTTCAGAAACGAAAATGAACGGAATGAGTCATTTTCCACAACTTCTTCAGAAACGAAAATGAACGGAATGAGTCACTTTCCACAACTTCTTCAGAAACGAAAATGAATGGAATGAGTCATTTTCCACAACTTCTTCAGAAACGAAAATGAACGGTATGAGTCATTTTCCATCATTTCTTCAGAAACGAAAATGAACGGAATGAGTCATTTTCCACAACTTCTTCAGAAACGAAAATGAACGGTATGAGTCATTTTCCATCATTTCTTCAGAAACGAAAATGAACGGAATGAGTCATTTTCCACAACTTCTTCAGAAACGAAAATGAACGGAATGAGTCATTTTCCACAACTTCTTCAGAAACGAAAATGAACGGTATGAGTCATTTTCCATCATTTCTTCAGAAACGAAAATGAACGAAATGAGTCATTTTCCACAACTTCTTCAGAAACGAAAATGAACGGTATGAGTCATTTTCCATCATTTCTTCAGAAACGAAAATGAACGGAATGAGTCATTTTCCACAACTTCTTCAGAAACGAAAATGAACGGAATGAGTCATTTTCCACAACTTCTTCAGAAACGAAAATGAACGGTATGAGTCATTTTCCACTATTTCTTCAGAAACGAAAAATGAATAGGGTTAACTCTAGACACACCACCAAACTTGCTGTGGTTTCTGTGCACTGAATTCCATAATTATGTATGCATCCATAATTACGCAATTCCTTGCACAGTCCGCACAATTTGTTTTGTAATGTGAAGGGGAAGAAAAAAAACAAACCTGTGATGAGGGTGACTAGACTACCATAGGGTCCTTTTTATTAGATCGACAGATGATCTTTTTAATTAGACCACCAAGGAGTCTTTTCAGCTATTTCATCACATGATATTCCTAACCAGATTTTTGGATCAATCTGTTTAACTAGACCACTCAAGGGGTCTATTTATGGAATAGTACAATATAATCCAAGGGTCTTTACTATTACGTAAAAGCCCATTGAGGATTTAATGTAGTACCTTTGGATATCCTACTATGAATCCCTTATACGAAGATATGGAAGATTCTACGAGGATTTGGATAACAAAACTTGGATTACACAAAAACATAAAAGGAAACACATAAGCACATAATCACATAGTTGTTTAACTTGATTATTAATTTGTTATTAACTTGTTATCGATTGAAAATGGATGCGGAAACCAGTAGATGGACTTCAATGTCCTCTGGGATCTATCTAAAAAGATAGGAAGATCTTCCAAGAATTCGATTTTTGTTTCCAAAGAAACGTAATATTCGAATTAAGGAACACATCAATTTTTTTGGATTTACGGAAATACCCTTAGGTACCCTATTAAGGATTTATAGTGGTACTTTGGGTATTCATCTAGTGTTGTAACTTGCGCCTTGTACTTCGTTTCCTTGGAGGAAACGGGTACTTAGGAATTTCGTGGAAAACGCAAGAGATCATAAAATGGAAAAATTTTGGGGGTAGTTTGCTTTTCAAGGAATACGATTCCTTGATTGTCGGTATTGTAGGGGATATGTTGTTTATACATATAACCACATAAATACATTGCAATGTAAATAAAAGATTTATTTATAAACAATGATAACAACTGTTTCATGGACCTTGACAACAAAAGAAAATAATACATAAGACGTGATTATTTCTAAAGGGTGTTGTCTTCTAGTCGGTCAGATGCTCATCCCTGTGCTGGATTTGCATCAGCAAGCTTTGGGCAATTTCTTCGGAAATGACCCATCTCACCACAATTGTAGCAAGAACCTAGTGGAAAGCGAGCTTGAGCAGGATTGTTGCCAGCTTGATTTGGTTCAACTGCAGCTCGGCAAACTTTTGCTGTATGACCTTTAAGTCCACAAATTTGGCATTCGCGGCACTTCACACTAGCATGATGATGAAGGTTACATTGGTTGCACAAGGGTGAAGTTCCATTGTATGGCTTTCTAGCAGGGGGTTGAGCTGGTTGGTTGGGGACGGTTTGATCATTGTAAGTAACCATGGCGAAGTTCTGAGAAGCCTCTCGCTTCTTTGACCGCTTAGGGGATCCAGTCTGTTCATCCATGGTCTTTGATTCCTCGATTGGCTTCTTGTCACCCTTTCGAAAAAGTTTACGTTTCCTGATCTGAGATTCAGTCAGGGTTGCAGATAGCTCAATGGCCTGCCTAACCGTAGTGGGGTTACTACCAGTAACAATGTCCTGAACTGAGTCAGGGAGACCATCAATGTATTTTTCGATCGCCTTATCCAAAGGCGTAACCATGGAAGGACACAACAGGCTCAGCTCCTCATATCGATCAGTGTATGCTCGATGTTCGCCGCTGTCTTGCTTAAGATCGTCGAATTCCCTTTCCAAGGCCCTGATCTCGTGACGAGGACAGAATTCCTTCATCATCAGTGCTCGAAGTTCTTCCCAAGTTTGAGCCAGTGCCACTTCGGCACCCCTATCTCTCACCACACCGTTCCACCATGTCAAAGCTCGTTTCTCAAAGACACTAGATGCAAAATCTACCTTTCGCTCGTTTGGACATTGAACATGTCTGAAGGTGCTCTCTAAACTCTCGAACCATTGCAGAAGTGCAGTCGCTCCTTGAGACCCAGAAAACTTTGATGGCTTAGCCGAGTTGAAAGTCTTGAAGTTGCAGGGGGCATTATTGTTGTTGAGGGCTTGGTTACATTGAGCAACGATGTTCGGGATTGCAGCAGTTATTTGCTGTGTAATGACAGCTGCCAGCTCTTCAATAGATACCGGATTTTTGCGTCGTGGAGTCATTCTAAAAGGGAAACAAGAGAGAAAACAAATGAAATGGCATTGGGTAAGACTAGGATGTTAGAATTACCGACCAAAATCATGGGTGATGGTCATTTGTTTGAACCACGAAGCAAACAAACGACACACAAAGGCTGAATTAAAGCAATTAGATCCTCATAATGTATCGCGAAGACATGCTCGCCTATAAGTGGACACTCACCCCAAGAGTTCCCAGGTAAGAGTGACTGGTCCGATTATGTGGATTTGTACGAACACTCTAGCCTTAGACAGAAAACTCAGGGTACAGGCATTCACTCTTCCAGTTTGCACGTGTTCACATTATTTAGGACCAAAAACTTTGACGAGATTTTGAAAACTCAAAGGGGTTCAAAACCTTGTAACAGAGGGTTCAAAACCTTATAACTGAGGGTTCAAAACCTAGTAATCAATCGTCCAAAAACAGATGATTAATTTTCAAAGCGGATTCGGAATTAATGTTCTCGTTGTGATTGTCGCCTAAGGATAGGTGACGGTATTGTTTTATGACTAAACGCAAGTAAACTCGTGTTAGGGTCCTAAGAAGGTTATAGACTAGGTCAAAGTATTACTAATAACCTAATTCCCTAAAACCATTGGCTCTGATACCAACTTTTCTGTCACACCCCGACCACGTGAGACGACGTAACGTGGCGGAAACGTCGGGGAGTGTTGTAACAGAATTAATTGTTTCAAATCCATGGCAATTAAAGTTTCGTTTTATTAATCAAACATGAGAGTTTACATCGTTTTAAACAAGAAACAAAGAGTACATAACATAAATTAACTAGTTCTTGTCTCGTTTTAAGTCACTAAGGCACAGGTCCGCCTAAATATGTCTTGATAAGTCCTATGCATCATCTCCTGAAAACACATGTGAAAATAGGTACGTCAGCATAAAAATGCCTGTGAGATACATAGGTTTTGTGAAAATAGGATTCATGACTTGTAAGTTTAGAAAGAGTTGTTTAATAAAGTTTAGTCATGAACCTTGTAAGTTGTTTTGTTTTGTAAATCGTTTGAAAAACAATAAGTTCAGATGATATGTATAAATAAGAGAATAATGTATGGTTAAATGAATAACCATGTAGAATGAGTTTGTATAAGATAAGTTGTTTGTAAAACAATGTCTTGTGAAAAGTATGTTATTTGTATAAAATGTTATATGTCTCAAATTGAAATGATTCAAATAACGCTACGATATGAAATACCATACAAACACTTATATATAGGAAGTACCAGCGGCGTATCCACCATGCTTGTATCATATTACACACGCCTCGTTACTTAATCACTTACTCAAACCAAACCATCAGGATGTAATGTTTAACAATTGTAGAAATGCTTAGGTATAGTCAAATGTTTATTGTCAAATGGTTCACATGGTTCAATAGATTTAAATGGTTCACATAATGTAATATAATGTGTCCATATGCTGGATGAGCATATGCAACAAAATGTAATGTAAAACAATGTACTAAGTATGCACACAATGGACATACATAGCATGAAATGTAATGTAAAACATGTACTATAATGTACTAACGAACATAGCAGGTATATGATGTGAAAACATGGAAAGCATGAAAGTAACAAGTAGGCACATGTGTTCCACCCCAAAACGTTTGGAAAACAGTAAAAGAGGGGTCTATGTACTCACTTGAGATTGCTCAGTAGTCCTTGAGTAACAACCAAACAATGCTAGAGATCACGGATATCAAACGACACCTAATATAGGTAACTATGTTAATAAACCGGAGCTAAATCGGAGGATTAGATAGAATGAGGGTTCGTAAACCAAACGAGTATGGAGACTCGTGTCATATGGTTTAACAAAGCCTACATACTAAATGAAACCTAACCTAAGTGCTTACGACCCATTACGACCCGTTTAGGTAGCTTATGCTACTTTAACGCGTCGTTCGCGTGAAACGCGTTCGGACCGCCTAACTAGTCCTATGACAAGTAGAATATGCCTTAACATGTTTAATATTGTTGATAAATCAGTTTAGAGGTCATAGGTTATGTTACATATGTTTAAAATGAATTTTTGGCATCAAAGGGGTATTTTGGTAATTTACCTAAGGTATATAAACTACATATCATACAACTACTTAAACGAAGCGACCATAAGGTATAACCTCGGAAGGTTATTCCCTATACACTATGGTCACCTAATGTGTTTGGTCGTATCCTAATGATCGACCAAATGGGTCGGGTTCGAAGGTATAAGCGATTTATTAGATCTCTTACCCTTACGACCCTAGACAACGTGGTAATCAGTAGGCATAGTCACCAGGGACTATAACCATCGTGATTACGCTCATGTTGCGAAGTTCAAACGAACTTCGCATTGACCATAAACTGGTCAATGCAGAAAGTCAAACAAAGTTTGACTTTCGGACTCGAAAAGCAATAAAAGAACGAAGGAACACTTACCCAGGGTCCCCGAAAGCTAATCTTGATCCGAGTAGCTCAGGTATGAAACAATGGTTTCAACTTAGAGCTTCTAAGATCAGATTTTGGTGGGTTTTGAAGTTGGGGGATGTGGGTATTTATAGGATTTCCTGAATCGTTAGGATCGTTTCTTGGAAACCGTGATCGAATCTAAGGCGTACACTTGTTGGAAAGTTGCGGTAGGTTAATTGGCCACCCACCATAAGGAATCAACAGGTGGAAAGGGGTTTGGGAGTGCACGACAGCTGGAAACAGGCTGTTTGGAAGCTTCTGATGTTCTGGGGACTGCTTGCGCACCGTAACACTCAGAGTGTTGAGGTGCGCAAGGACCTGCAGACCAGAAAGTTTGATTTTTGGCAGTTTTGGTCCCTGTTGTGTAATAAGGCCATTTCCGACACGTTTAAGGCCCGTTAACCCCATTTCAAAACTCTAAAATGAAGTTAAAGAATAGGGAACTTAAAATGTGCTCAAAAATATCTCGGATGTTGGTTCGTTTGGCCGTACGGTTGCGTTGCTCGGTTAATTACGACGGGAGTCGTAACGAACGTAAAAACGGTCCAAATTGCGCGACGAATGGATTTTTGACAAGCCAAACACTAAAGCATAATATTATAATGCTTAAATAAATTTTTGGATGTCCGGATGTAGTCAGAACGTAAGTTATGCGCGAAAGTGCAAACTCATGCACTTTTTGACGCTTTTAGTCCCTGAATGACCCAAAAGTTTATTTTAGCACACCGAACCCCTCAAAGCCTATTTCTAAGCTATGTAAAGGATATTTAAGGTGTGTTTAACTTATGGTCATGTTCCGGAATGTCTGTTACAGTTCAAATTGGCATACTTTCGCAGTTTGTCGAATTTAGTCCCTGTAAGCGATTAAACTTGATTTCGGCATACCAAACCATCCAAAACTTATTTCTAAGTTATGTAAAGGTTATTTAAGGTATGTTAAGCCTATTTCACTATTCCGGAGTGTTCGTTGCATTAAACTGGTTATATCTACGCACGCATCAGAGTGCGTATAACCCTCCAGAAAGCGATTTAAAGCTTGAAATCGAACAAGAGTTGATATGTGCAAAAGATACACATATTTATACTGATCCCAAGTATGAAATACAATATTTCATTGGCTTGGTATTTGTTTGATGGTTGAAGTGACACAGGTGTCACACACCAAGAGTCTACGCGGGCCGCCTGGGCCTTCTGATCAGAAGCAAGTTTGTAGAAATGGCAGTTTTGGTCCCTGTTGTGTTTTAAGGCCATTTCCGACACGTTTAAGGCCCGTTAAGCCAACGTTAAGGCCCTAAAATGATGCCTAAACATTGTGGACATGAAACATGCTCAAAAATATGCTGGATGTTGGTTCGTTTGGTCGTACGATCGCGATGTTCGGTTAATTACGACGGAATGCGCATAAGCGCGGAAAACGATCCAAATTGCCCGACGAATGGATTTTTCTCATGCTAAACACTAAAATAAAATATTTTAATGCTTACATAAATTTTTGGATGTCCGGTTGTATTCAGAACGTGAGTTATGCGCGAAAATGCAAACTTATGCACTTTTTGACGCTTTTAGTCCCTGAATGACCCAAAAGTTTATTTTAGCACACCGAACCCCTCAAAGCCTATTTCTAAGCTATATAAAGGATATTTAAGGTGTGTTTAACTTATGGTCATGTTCCGGAATGTCTGTTACAGTTCAAATTGGCATACTTTCGCAGTTTGTCAAATTTAGTCCCTGTAGGCGATTAAACTTGTTTTTGCCATACCAAAGCCTTCAAAACTTATTTCTAAGTTATGTAAAGGTTATTTAAGGTATGTTTAGCATATGTTGATGTTCCGGAGTATTTTTCGCGTTAAACTGAGTACGTTTATGCACCAGTTGGCGTATAACTCTCCAGAAAGCGATGTAGAGTTTGAAATTGAATAAAAGTCAAAACATGAAAAATGTAAAACATAACCAAACAAACATTGGGATCAAATAACTTTGTTTTATTGATAACTGAACTATTCACAATGATTACAAGCACAGATGTTACAGTACTATTCTAGCATATTCAAAGAATGTGGTAGTATAACCCTTACTATCTACCCCGATCATTCTTAAGTTCAGAAACTTATTTGCTATCTGTTCCTTTTCATTGGAAGGGCATAATTTCCTTTCTACCATATTTTTAAATTTCTCCCATTCCATATTATAAATCCTATCACTTCCTCTAGACTGGAGGACAGTGTTCCACCATTCTAAGGCTGAGTTCTTAAATAGATTAGAAGCAAACATTATCTTGTCTTCTTCAGCACACTTGCTTATTTTTAAAACAGCATCGGTCTTTTCTATCCAGCGTAGAGCTGCAATGGGTCCTTCATTGCCTGATAATTCTATTGGTTTGCAGGACCAGAATTCTTTGTAAGAACAACCATAAGGCATGGTTCTTCTTCTTTTGGGAATGGGCACTTGAAGTACAGGTCCATTGTTCACGCTGTGTTCTGGTTCAATTGGTCACTTACCGCTATGTTTACTTTTATTATCAACATCCTTAACAGTTTGAAGAATAAATGGCATTTCATCTATAATTCCTTGTGCCACTATATGTTGGATAACACTATTATCCACTTGGTTTCCATTGTTATTGATGCTCGGATTATCATTAACCAAGTTAATGTTACTCTGGTTATCGTTATTCAGATTTTCTTGATTTCCTTCATCGGCCATCTGAATTTTAAACATTTACCACGTATTAATATCAAAAAATAATATTTAATATAGCCAATCACATGACACGCATTTTGGTCAAAAGCGTCGATCATTGCGACTTACTCTATTCATATACTATGCATCTATTATACACTAGTACTGAAATAAAAACTACAATACCGACTGAAATTTAAAGTTACACTACTAGTAATAGGAATCCGTAGTTTTTTTTCTTACACATATACACACATTATATTATTTTATTATTATTATTAATACCGTCTCCACCATCACATTCATGGATATAGATTCATCCAAAAATCCATAATGCGCTCGTCATACTTCCAGACGAGTCGCTCTCCCACCTGTCTCATTCTTTCACTACTCTCTAAAATTTCCTCACCAAATGTTCTAAGTTCTTGTACATTTTCTGCACTCATTGGGGGTGCAGGTTCTAGGACTGGGTTCAGAATCTGGGGTGCGGGTTCTTGATATGGGGGTGTAGGTGCCTGGAATTGGTAAGGATTTTCTAAAATCTCCCTAATGAATACATCGTGGTAATAGGGATCTAAAGGATCCAAACCTGGGTAGGCTCCTATGTTTGGCATGGGTATGTCTTCGTGTATCGGGTAACGTTGCACATAGTCCCTATTGTCGTCCCACCATGGGTCGTAATTTGGGTTTAAGGGATTTGGTGCGGGTACCCTAGGTATTTCCTCCAGATTGAAATCATGCATTTCTACTTGATTTTCAGGGTTTTCTATTTCCATCGGTTGGTCAGGAATTGGTGGTTGTGGTTGGGGTTGGGGTGCTATCATTTGCTCCAGGTTAGGGTCAGCTGCAGTGGTTGCTAGGATGTGGATATTGGCTATACCCCTATTAATCATATCCTGGGCATAGGCATCGGTTTCTCTTTTGGCTGCGGCTAGTACTCTCTGGTCTTGTAACTTTTTCATATGTTTTCTATGCTCGTGTGCCCCTCGACTGAACAATCCTCTCTTTTTCTGAGGGAATGGCTCCTTGGACTGAGCCTTAAACATGAATATTCCTTCTTCCGTATCAGCAGAGTACCCTGAGAGGACAGGCTGAGAAGAGGCACCTTCGCTTCTAGGCGAACCAGACAATTGACGGTACGCGTCAGATGGTCCTTGGTCGCTCATACTGTAAACTAACAAATAGTCAAATAACACATAACAAGAAAATACAATTATGCACGTATTCCCGTAATTTATTTCCTAACAGATTGAATTTTGATATCAGCAGAACACTTCTGTGGCTGAATCTGTGGCTTAGCTCTGATACCACCTTCTATCGCAACCCCCGATCCCTATTTCCTCGGGAACGGGCGGCCGCGAGCCAGTTTTGGTGGTATCTGGCATTGTCTAATTTGGCAGCGGAATTTTTAATCAGGACCGTAGTTAGGAAATATTTGATCAGAGTAAAATACCACATTTTCATAATATTAAACACATGGGATGAAGCCCAAGTTTGCAGTACACACATTTTCATAGGAATAAATCCAATTTTATTTAATAAAAACATCTATTTCTTTTTAGGTAACTTTATTGCCACTTTTCCAAGCCTTCAGTGCTGTCCAGCTGGCTTCTATTTGGCTTTCACATTTTGTTACCTGAAACGCGTTTAAAAACATTTTGTCAGTGGGAAATACTGGTGAGTGAATCCCAGTTTAATCAAGTTTAATAGAAACCATTGTACAGTATTGAGGGCGATCTCGCAAATATATTTGTTTCCAAGTTATACCAATTAACATCCATGGTACTGTCAGACCCGACTTGTGGAAATGTTACTCCTTGACCAGGTGGTAACAAATTTTGTATACAAAACCCTAACATACTCATGATAATTTTATTCTTACAAATACTCAATAACTGCTTAATATACATTTAATTGCATGAGGTTTTGTAAAAACAGTTAACAAAAGGTTTACAAAAAGCGGATCAACTTACATTGCTGTCTTAGATTATCCTTTAGGGTTTCCTGGTGACAATCTATAATTTACACAAATGCACAGGTGTTAGTATAATAACCCATTTTAACATTAGTAATACCCTCCCCGAGACGGCATTCCAACGACTACGTCGGGCAGAACCACGACAGCCGTTACAGAACCCTAGATCAATCGGGCAGCGTATCTAATACGTATCCAGGGGTTATAATACTTACAACGGAGCAGAACTTCGCTATTTAGGGGGTATAATACCTGTATATTATGCCTACTCTCAGATTTTCGAGATATAGAAAAGAAAGTGAGCGAGTTCGACTGAAGATCCGAGACCCTCTATATATAGTGCTGATTTCTGGTCCTCTCGCGGCCCGCGTAAAGGCAGACCAAGGCCTACGCGGCCCGCGTCAACGTTGGTCAACCTTGTAGCTGATCTTGGTCATCAACTAGACTCGCCACGATGATGACACGTGTCATCACCGGGTGTTGCCGCGTTCTTGATCGCTCGCGGCGTAAACTAACGGGGTGGCTTACGCGCCCCGCGACAGCCCCAAACTTTTGATTTTTAATTAATTTTAATAATATTTAAGGTATTCGGGGCCCGTTTTTACGTATGGGGTGTATTTTAGGACATATTGGGATATTTTAAATATTTTTAGGGTGTCGGAAAATTCATGAGGGTGTCGGTTTTCTTTAGGGTTGTTATACTTACGCTCTCTCTTGGGATGAGCTGAAAGAGCTCATGAAGAAAGAGTACTGCCTTCCCCACTGTGACAACCGGTAATTTACGCCCTTAATTACGTGATTAACAAGCGATTAACGCGATAATGAATAGTGTTTACAGCACAAATAAACTTGATTAGGCCTTTGGAGTGCTAGGAACGCCTGATTGACTTACAGTACGCGCATGACGGTCCACAGAGAACCTGCTAAACGATACACGATAACGATCTGAAACCGTACGAAATACTGACAACGCCGACAAATATGGATGTTATACGGATATTTTATGCTTATGGAGTTTGGGTCGTGATATCTGGTCTCGTAGGAATTACGGGCCATTTACTCATAAGATGGGCTTGTGGGCCCTTGGCCCAAGCCCAAAACCCACAAGCCTAAACCTGCACATAATATATTAGATATTATCATATCTCTACAGGATTTGAAAATCTTTGCAAGATCTCTCCAAATCTTATAAAATCTTTGCGAAATCTCTACTAGATTTAGAGAATCCTACAAGATATGCAAAATCACAAAATCTCTACAAAAATCACAATAAGATCTATACAAAAGATTATGCATATCTCAACACCTCTATATAAAGGGTGATGCACCCAATATTCTTTCATTCTCAACCATTTATAACACACAACACAAACACGGACTCAAAGTCTGCCTTTCTCTCTCAATCGATCTATACATATACAAAACCTATCCCCTCTCTCGATCTATATCCACTGCACACCCACATAAGCAGCCAAACACCCTCGTAACACCCCCTGCTCCTTTCTGCTCCGGCGAATTAAGGCGGCGGCGGCGGTAGTAGTTTCCGACAGCAACCCCCCCTCTCCTTTCTTCTTCGATTAACAATCGGAGCACCACCACCACTGTCCGGTGGTGGTGCGGCGGCTACAACAGAGAGAGAGAGACAGAAGAGAGAGAGAGAGAGACCGGAGTAGGTAAAGCGACGGCGGCAGACGGTTCCGCCGTCTACGGCGGAGCGACGGAAGAGCGGCGACGGGGGTTGGATAATTTTGTTCAGTTGATGTTGTGGATTCGGGGCTCAAATTCAACAGATTCGTGGTTCGTATTTACTTACACATAACGTAACTCTAAGGAGTTAACGTAGTCTAAATTTCGAGGACGAAATTTTATTAACAGGGGGAGAATGTGACAACCGGTAATTTACGCCCTTAATTACGTGATTAACAAGCGATTAACGCGATAATGAATAGTGTTTACAGCACAAATAAACTTGATTAGGCCTCTGGAGTGCCTAGGAACGCCTGATCGACTTTACAGTACGCGCATGATGGTCCACAGAGAACCTGCTAAACGATAAACGATAACGATCTGGAACCGTATGAAATACTGACAATGCCGACAAATATGGATGTTATACGAATATTTTATGCTTATGGAGTTTGGGTCGCGATATCTGGTCTCGTAGGAATTACGGGCCACTTACTCATAAGATGGGCTTGTGGGCCCTTGGCCCAAGCCCAAAACCCACAAGCCTAAACCTTCACATAATATATTAGATATTATCAAATCTCTACAGGATTTGAAAATCTTTGCAAGATCTCTCCAAATCTTATAAAATCTTTGTGAAATCTCTACTAGATTTAGAGAATCCTACAAGATCTGCAAAATCACAAAATCTCTACAAAAATCACAATAAGATCTATACAAAAGATTATGCATATCTCAACACCTCTATATAAAGGGTGATGCACCCAATATTCTTTCATTCTCAACCATTTATAACACACAACACAAACACGGACTTAAAGTCTGCCTTTCTCTCTCAATCGATCTATACATATAGAAAACCTCTCCCCTCTATCGATCTATATCCACTACACACCCACATAAGCAGCCAAACACCCTCGTAACACCCCCTGCTCCTTTCTGCTTCGGCAAATCAAGGCGGCGACGGTAGTAGTTTCCGACAGCAACCCCCTCTCCTTTCTTCTTCGATTAACAATCGGAGCACCACCACCACTGTCTGGTGGTGGTGCGGCGGCTACAACAGAGAGAGAGAGACAGAAGAGAGAGAGAGAGACCGGAGTAGGTAAAGCGACGGTGGCAGACGGTTCCGCCGTCTACGGCGGAGCGACGGAAGAGCGGCGACGGGGGTTGGATAATTTTGTTCAGTTGATGTTGTGGATTCGGGGCTCAAATTCAACAGATTCGTGGTTCGGGTTCGGAGATGGTTGGAGTTGGGTTCAGATCTGGTTCAGATTCGTGTTCGGGTTTAAAGTTCATCTCAGATTTCATGCTCGGGTTCTCGGGTCAGATTCCGGGTCTTGTTTCAGTGGGTTTTTGGGTCTCGTTCGGGTTCTGTTAAAGGTGGTCAACAGAAGTCAACGCTGGTCAATTGTGGTTCGAGTCAAGTTTCGGGTGCGGTCAACCTTGGTCAGCGGTTCGATCAGATTTGTCAGCTTCAGAAGCGGTTCGAGTTGACTCGGTCAACTCAGCGGGTTGACTCAGTCAAACTAAGTCAACTCAGTGAGTTGACTCGGTCAGCTCGGCTTTCGACACGAGGAGATGGTAAAGATTTTACGGCGCAATACATTTCGTTATTCTTATAGTGTTATTTATTTACGTGTGAAACGAGCACGAACCAAATTGTAGCTTTCATTTTGATGCATTTGATGAAAATATTTACATAGTTATTGCTTACATTGTTGAATTTTGATAAAATAACGACAACTTGTGTTGTCGGGGGCGTCCAAAAACAGAGGAAACTCTGCCCGTTTTTCGAGAAAATCCGTAAAAACAAAACAAGTTTTATTGAAAAACAACAATTATTGATATAAGGCAACTTTTAAAAAACAAGATACAAATATAAAGTTTCTTTCGACGACACTTTACAACTTACAACGATTCGGAAACTATTTTGTTTTGAACTTCGGAAATTTCGACGAATCCTTTTATAAAAATAAATATAATTTATATATTTATTTCAAACGTAAACTCGAATTCTTTTATAAATAAATATAGTATATATATTTATTTCAAACTTTGCGTAACACGAATTTCCTTATAAAAATAAATATAGTTTTATATTTATTTCAAACTTCAAACAACTCGATGATACTATCTCAAAATAAATATAACTTTTTATATTTATTACAAACGCCGAAGCGGCATATACGTATATTATGGCAAATATATACAAGACGCAATATATATAATACGAGTTTGTTATATATTATTTTCATACAATAACTCGATACATACAATTACGAATTCTCAAAACGAGCTAACAAGTATAACTTCATCGTTTTCATTAAGTTAACAACGTACCGTCAAATCGTTCGATTAACGATTCGGTAGAGCTCGGTGACATGTAGTTTAGTTACCGCTTTTATTTAGAAACTTATAAGATATTCCATGTTAGGAATATTGTAGAATACACGCTAGCAAGTCAAGTCTTGGAAACGACATCACGAAGTCGTAATTAGCTAGCTTTGCACAGGAATATTCAGGTGAGTTCATAACCCCACCATTTTACAGTTTTACATTTTTCTAAATGTTTTCGGGGTGGAAAGACATGCACTTTTTGCAAACCATACAAGAATTACATATTTCTAAACCATTTTACAAGCAAGATTTAACTGACACAAATGGTTTACGAAAAGCTTATGTTTTATACCAGTTTTTCAAACAAGCGTATTTTTTGAAGTATGCATACACACGAGTTCTAGTTTTCTAAACTACGGGAAAATACAAATACAAGAGTTTACAAGATACAAATGTTACAATGTTTACAAATGGTATGATACAAAAACAAGAAGCACTCTTGGTGAGAACGAGTACAAAGTATGATGCGTTTTAAGGAATGATACGAGAAATGATACGAGAAGTGATACGAGAAATGATACGAGAAATCGTGTCACGAATAGGGTACCATAAGCACCATTAATCAACAATATACCTAGACCGCAGAACAAAAGGTTAGATCTAACGGGTGTCGGGCAGCCACACTCTTGGTGAGAACGAGTACCAAGCAGTGCTTTTGTGTGTCAGAATATGCCAACTAGAAAAATACGTATGGTTTGGTTGCTTCCTATGTCGTGTCACATGTTAATGGCCTTGCAACCCATTAACAACAAGATACATACAGAAATACTGGATTTATACATGATACATACAGAAATACTTGATTTATACATGATACCTACAGAAATACTTGATTTACACATGATACATACAGAAATACTTGATTGACGGTTATACAACCTTTACAAATACACGAGTTTACATACATAATGCGTTACAAATACAAAGTTTCCGTATAACATGACAAGAAAATGATTTTAAATTCGTTTTCTCAACAATACTTCAAAAACCGGTTACTCAAAAAGATTTATTTCAAATCTTTTACAAACAAACTATGAACTCGCTCAACTTTATGTTGACTTTTTCGCATGTTTCTTTCTCAGGTTGCATTTTAAGACAAGGCATGGTTGGAATAGGAGAACCATGTGGAGTCGAGTACTTAGTGGCGTTCATTCTCTAAAAAGTCTTTGCTTATTTGCTTCCGCTGTGCAATGAAGATACCAGTCCAGTCACGCCAATGCTCTGATATTCGGGGTTTGACAGATTGGTATCAGAGCTATAGGTTACAGCGAATAGGTTTTCTATAGAAATACCTAGGCTCTAACCTCACTATCCTCTGGGAACTTAGAATATTAAAACCTGAATGCATACAGAACGCATAGTACTCGAATATGGTCTACAACCGTTGCCGAAAAACAAACAGTCAAAATTTTGTTTTCAAACATACGCTATTGTGGTGTTTTACACATGGTACACAAAAATAATTACATACAGTACACAAAACCCTGAGAGTTTAGGAAACACGCATTTAAGACCTTCAGAAACTCATGTTGAAGTTCATTAAAGGTCATCACGTAGGAACCTCATTTATTAACTCAGACAAACGCCATTATTATGTCATCTTTGCTATTTTAGTTAACCGAGCAGGTAACCTACGCAAAACAAAGCACGGGCGTGCAAACTTCACGAAACGCAACTATACATCAACGGAGGTTGAAGTGTGTTACATACGACTTGCAAGGCACGGTCTTTGAGAAGACAAGATGGAGCATTTCAGCGCCGATACAAATTCTGTCAGTATGAAAACTATCGATCAGGAAGCGGCGGTTTGGCACACGGTCCTGCAAACGACACGAGTCATGCTAAGGAGAAGATGTATGTCTCCGCATTCCCCCTAACTCAATAACGATGAATACGCTATGTTCGACATTCCATGGTAATGTCACCTAACAACTGGTTATCACATGCAACCCCAGGTAAAGTCCTTAAATTTCTTTTATTGAAATTTCGACTTTTGCAATTACTGAGTAGATTTTCGTATCTCTACTCCTCTTAATGGTCATTGTGTCACGATCGTTTCTTTCATTATAGCGAATACTCAATTGCTTCATTTCTTGAAAATTCATATGTTACGCATGCATCGTTTGTTACGCATGTGGTTTCGTTTCAAAGAAGCGTTTAATTAAAGCTCAAATATTATTTCGCTAAAACTAATTATTGATTTGTGATTCGAATGACCCGCGTTGTTGTAATTGTTGGCTTCTTTGTTATCAAGTCAACACATTTTCTTGAAATTTCTTTTCTTTTCAAGTTACATACATGGTTTTTCGTTGTGACCATGCCGAAAGTTTTCTTGTCGATACATGTACTTATTGTCGGCTTGCGCCGAAATCAAATTCAATTGTTTGAACTTGTTCATTACACATATTCAATTCAAGACACCATATGATGTATTGAAAACATCATATTCGAATTCGTTTTAATAAGCGTTTCATTGTTCTGAGTCGTGGTAGATTTGTTTGGTCTACGACTCCATTAAGTCGTTTGTTGATTTCGACACCTTATAGTGCCAGTATAAACTTGTAGCTTGGGCTAATTATGATTGAGCATTTGATGCAAAACACAGGTGATACTTGTTCAATCACTGCTATTATTGAATTGTTTCAGTCACTACGACACCTTGTGGCGTCGGTAGAACTTGCAGCTTGGGCTGATTATGATCGAGCGTTTCATGCAAAACTATTTCGTTTGGGCTTGTCGATTCTAAGCTTCTCCTAGCGAATGTTATTGTTTCTAACATTCATTTGCATATTGTAAACGTCCATTTGGAATTCTTTTGGTCGAAATTCCTCTTTTATTGGACCCCTGTTAACTTGGTCACATTGGTGACTGTATCAGTATATCTCGTTTCCTTTGAAATTATTCGTATTTACTTACACATAACGTAACTCTAAGGAGTTAACGTAGTCTAAATTTCGAGGACGAAATTTTATTAACAGGGGGAGAATGTGACAACCGGTAATTTACGCCCTTAATTACGTGATTAACAAGCGATTAACGCGATAATGAATAGTGTTTACAGCACAAATAAACTTGATTAGGCCTCTGGAGTGCCTAGGAACGCCTGATCGACTTTACAATACGCGCATGACGGTCCACAGAGAACCTGCTAAACGATAAACGATAACGATCTGAAACCGTACGAAATACTGACAACGCCGACAAATATGGATGTTATACGAATATTTTATGCTTATGGAGTTTGGGTCGCGATATCTGGTCTCGTAGGAATTACGGGCCACTTACTCATAAGATGGGCTTGTGGACCCTTGGCCCAAGCCCAAAACCCACAAGCCTAAACCTTCACATAATATATTAGATATTATCAAATCTCTACAGGATTTGAAAATCTTTGCAAGATCTCTCCAAATCTTATAAAATCTTTGTGAAATCTCTACTAGATTTAGAGAATCCTACAAGATCTGCAAAATCACAAAATCTCTACAAAAATCACAATAAGATCTATACAAAAGATTATGCATATCTCAACACCTCTATATAAAGGGTGATGCACCCAATATTCTTTCATTCTCAACCATTTATAACACACAACACAAACACGGACTCAAAGTCTGCCTTTCTCTCTCAATCGATCTATACATATAGAAAACCTCTCCCCTCTATCGATCTATATCCACTGCACACCCACATAAGCAGCCAAACACCCTCGTAACACCCCCTGCTCCTTTCAGCTTCGGCGAATCAAGGCGGCGGCGGTAGTAGTTTCCGACAGCAACCCCTCTCTCCTTTCTTCTTCGATTAACAATCGGAGCACCACCACCACTGTCTGGTGGTGGTGCGGCGGCTACAACAGAGAGAGAAAGACAGAAGAGAGAGAGAGAGACCGGAGTAGGTAAAGCGACGGCGGCAGACGGCGCCGCCGTCTACGGCGAAGCGACGGAAGAGTGGCGACGGGGGTTGGATAATTTTGTTCAGCTAATGTTGTGGATTCGGGGCTCAAATTCAACAGATTCGTGGTTCGGGTTCAGAGATGGTTGGAGTTGGGATCAGATCCGGTTCAGATTCGTGTTCGGGTTTAAAGTTCATCTCAGATTTCATGCTCGGGTTCTCGGGTCAGATTCCGGGTCTCGTTTCAGTGGGTTTTCGGGTCTCGTTCGGGTTCAGTTAAAGGTGGTCAACAGAAGTCAACGCTGGTCAATTGTGGTTCGAGTCAAGTTTCGGGTGCGGTCAACCTTGGTCAGCGGTTCGGTCAGATTTGTCAGCTTCAGAAGCGGTTCGAGTTGACTCGGTCAACTCAGCGGGTTGACTCGGTCAAACTCAGTCAACTCAGCGAGTTGACTAGGTCAGCTCGGCTTTCGACACGAGGAGATGGTAAAGATTTTACGGCACAATACATTTCGTTATTCTTATAGTGTTATTTATTTACGTGTGAAACGAGCTCGAACCAAATTATAGCTTTCATTTTGATGCATTTGATGAAAATATTTACATAGTTATTGCTTACATTGTTGAATTTTGATAAAATAACGACAACCTGTGTTGTCGGGTGATGTGTCTAAAAATATACACATTTTATACATCGAATTCCTTACAATTTAATCTGTTTAGATATGGTTTTCTCGCGATATTGGTACTTATTTGATTATATGTTATATTTACAGGCAACTGTGAATATTCTATGGATTACGCGAGGAAACGGTAAAGGATCGACGAAGGAAACAATACAAGGGGAATGCTAATGGATTGAAAATGAATATATTAGAATATGGCATGATATAGGGTTGAATTACGAAGACGTGGGCGAAAACGGTGCGTAAAACGGAGCTAAAACGAAGAAGATATGAAGAAATACGCGCCAGAAACAGTCAGAACTTCATCTGGACATATCCGGAGCTAGGAAATGAATTACGGGCACCATAATATATGCTTTTGGGGTAGCTCGACGAGAGGAATCCAAAAATGAAGTTTGTTTTAATTGAAGAAGACTTACGGACCGTAAATATCAGCTTTACGGTCCGTAAAGAAATGTCAAACAGGTCCTCAAATGGCTGTTTTGAGGACCTCAACATATTGTCAATACTTACGGACCGTAAAGCCTGAGCTTACGGTCCGTAAAGGACTGTCGGCAAAAATAAATTCGTCCGTAATTGGAGCAGTTGCGGACCGGTCAACATGCATGGGCTTACGGACCGTAAGCCACCACTTTACGGTCCGTAAGGCTTGTCGGCAACGAGCAGATCGTCCGTAAATGGAGCAGTTAGCACACGGATGTTGACTAAGGCTTTACGGACCGTAAGACATGACCTTTACGGTCCGTAAAGCGTTGTCGGCAAACTACTTTTTCGTCCGTAAGCGGAGCAGTTGGCCATAGTCGCAAAACGTGGGCTTACGGACCGTAAGGCACCACTCTTACGGTCCGTAAAGGGCTACAGTGGCACAAAAATTTCACTATAAATAGGCCTGCACTTGTAACTCGTAAACACACCTTCCAAGCTCGGAAATATCACGTAAAAGCCTGCTATCAGGTGACATTAGGCAGCTGGATGTGTCAAGGAAGTACCACGGAGTTCTCGGGAAGTTTAGAGGCGTTCGGTTCTAGTCCTAATCGACCCGAGTTCGGTAAATATTTGTTTTTCAAGTTTTGTTTAAGTGTGTTATTGTGTAATATGTTTAGTTAAATTTGTATAATACCTGGGTTATGATGAACTAGATAATTGTAATGTTTATTTGAAGTAATTTCAGTTATTTGGTGTGATTTACATGATGTATTGTTGAACTTGTCTTTATTCTGTCCTTTAATTGTTTACAACTTGATTATTGAAATTAGTAACTTTAAACCATATTACTATTTTAATCTGAATTGTTAATCTTTTGAATATCAGTTCGGGCCTTGTCTTTTCGATAAAAACATTAACTTTCGATTAACAAGATAATCAAGTGTTAAAATCAAACCAATTAAAGATGCAAACTTACTTGGTAATTAGAAATAGTTCCAGGTATGCTAGGTTATTAGCTAGCCGTTGTTGGGTAAATTGGGTGACCGATAACTCGGATTCATTTACTTTTTCGCGTCTAAGGTTTCCTAGGATTTCAATGTTTCAATAATACTTCTGCTTTGCGTGTTTAAAAGATCGTCTCACAACTTAGTTTCTGAGGTTCCAACGGTTGGATTCACGTAGGATTTGGTATCGATAGCTCGAGCCGGTTTGTTCTAGCACTTCACATTTAGTCTTAATCTTTTGTTTAAGTTGCATCTCTAACGGGGGATTAATCAATTGATAAAGATACTTAACTGTTATTATTGTCAAATTAGCATTGCATGATTCTAGGGATTCTAAACCCAGGTAGTCCGTTTATTATTTGTAAAACTCTGTTTATGTGATTGTTTTATTTTGTATGTATTTATTTGTGTTTATTTGTTTTACTTTTATTGTTTTGTATTATTTAAAAAATCAAAAATCAATTTTAAAACAAACTTTTAAAATTCAACTTTATAGTCGATAAAGGTTTATTATCTAAAGTTTGTATATAGTGTCCACGGATTGATATCCGGTCTTGCCATCTACACTACACCGCGACCGGTGCACTTGCCGATTATGTGTGGTTTAGTAGCAATTCCATTTTAAAACTTGTCACGAAATCAATTAATTAATCATATAATCACAACACGTTTCGCGCACATCAAGTTTTTGGCGCCGTTGCCGGGGACACTGGCAAACTTTAGAGAACTACCCGAGTCGTCTATTAAGTTATTTTGTTTTACTTGTTTTTATTAGATTAAAGTTTGTTTGTTTGTTTGTTTGTTTTGTGAATTTAAAAAAAAAAAAGAAAAAAAAAAACATGTGTTTTATCTGTGGAGGACCCCATTACACCAAATATTGTCCAAACGATTCGGGGTGTCCCATGGATTTCAATGCTAACCCTCTTGTGCAGCCGCAGCCATATCCTTTGCATGGGTATTCCACATATCAGTATGATGACCCGTATCAACAGTCACATCAAGCAGAAAGGAGCTTATTTTTTTTGGAAATACTTCGACAGCAAGAAGAGACGGCAACTGGAATAGAAAAAACGTGGAAAATATTGAACGCCCTAAAAGAACAGGTAGAACCGGAGACTACAATGGATGTCTCAGTCCCACCTCCGGTTCAGCAGGAAGAACGAGAAGAGAATACGGGTAAGTTTATAATTGATTTTTCATGTAGTAATGAAGAGATAGATGCGCAGCTGGCTGCATATAAGAGATGGAAGGGAGAAATGTGCATTGAAAGTCCACTACAAGGTAAATATTATGATTCTGATCTTAATTATTATAATTCTCATGAATCAAATTTACCCTTGTCTTGTGAGGATGATGTCATACAGGTTTCACATTCTGAGCCCTTGTATGAAGAAGATGAGGATCACACTCATGAACCGGAGACGAAAATGGACGTTGAAGTCCCACCTCCGGTTCAACGAGTCGTTAATTCCAATTATTGGTGTCCCACGCCATGGGATATTGATGATGGCTTTTGGAGTGATGATGAGGGGGTAGTAGAAGAGGCAGAGTTAGAGGTGCCCGACTACACAGCAGTTGAAGAAGTTGAAAAGGTGCCACTTGACAAGATGGAGGATGTGAAAGATCATGAACCATCTTGGGAAGACGAGTTTGGTGATGAGTTGGTAGGTTTGCCAACTTATGAAAATGAAGAATTTGACCCAGTCGGTGATCTTGCCTATTTAGAAAAATTACTTGAAGGTGAACCGATCATGGAAATCAAACAAATACCAAACGAAGAAGAAGAGAAAGTGGCGGAGGAGTTTGATAGCCGGCCCATGGAAAATCTAAAAGCTGGATCACCACCACAAACAAAATCACGGGAGAGGGCAAGAAAGAAAGAACCTGGAAACCGGAGTAGGTCATGCATCCGGCTAATGCCAGGTAACCTTAAATTCTGGTGGTCTGACCCTTTCAAAAATTTAAAATATTATTCCACCGTTAAATTTTTATTTATTTTTGAAGTCCGGGTGGAATTGAACGGGTTAGATAGGGTCCAGATAAAAGAAAAACCTCCTGATTAAATTCAAGTGTGGGGAGGTTTTTGTAAATATTTGTGTTGTTGAATCATTTGTTGTGTGTCGAGTCAGTACTACTTGGGTTGTTGCTTGTTTTTGTTTATGCAGGTTTGGATTGTACCACCCGTACTCAATCTCCATTCGGGTGATTTCGGAGCTGTAAGCCAATTTCAAGTAATTTATTCCAAGTATACTAGATAGAGTCAAAGCCGATCGCGACCGAAATGCTATACGATCGAGCTGGATTGGACAATAGCTTTTAAACATCATATAACCAGCTAAGTCCTTTCCAATTTGTGTTTAGTATTTTATTTCTTATTTTCGCAAGTGTGTTTAATTCCATTTCTCATTTCCACATTGAGGACAATGTGCCTTTCAAGTGTGGGGATGAGGGATTTTGTATTTTATTTGTATTTTATTTAGTATATACATAAAAAAAAAAAAAAAAAAAATTGACAAACTTCATAATTGTTCAACTTCATAAATATTCTATTCTTGTCCCGGTCCTTTAAACGCATTTAAAACTTGAACATTTTTTGCAAAAACGTCTGTCAAAAACAATTTAAATATTGAATTTACAAAATCTGAAAATATATGTTTCTTTAAGTTGCGGGATAGAAGGTTGATTAAATCAAGTTTTTGTGAAAATTTTTACGAGATACTTAAGATAAATTTTTCTAACTTTAAAGTAAGTTAAATATGCAATAACAAAAACTTTTAACCCTTACATTACCACATGACGGTAAGATTTGAGCCTAAAAGTGTTTAATACATAAACACTACTTTCGTTTCATGTGTGTTTACCGACGTGTTGCATTACTTTAGAACTTGTACGTTTTGATACATTTTAAAACCTTTGATTTAAATTTTGATACAAATTTTCATAAGAGGCTTTTGGTTCACCCATTTCTATGTAAAAATTCATCAGATATCACTTTGAGCCTAAAACCATTCGTTTGTCACCTGATAACCGGAATGGATTTTAGAAATTGATCTAATATGAGAAGATGTATAAAAGTCAAATACACGCTTCTAATAGAGATAGGGTCTTTTAGGCTCAATGCCGAACGATCTATCAGAATTGGAAGTAATATTCGCTACATTGAGAAAGACTTGATTTACTTCTTCGATAAAATGGTCTTGACGATCTGACCGTAAAAAGAGTCATTAGGATGTTTAATGAAAAAAAAAAAAAAAAAAAGTTGAAAAAAATGGAAGAAAAAAAAAAATATAGAATAAAGTATGGTCAAAAGACCAATTTGTTGTTAATTCTTGTTTTATTTATTTTTCCGGTTTATTGTAAAATTTTCCTGTTAGCCACTTTCACCCAAATAAATAACCTACCTTTTACCCTTACCCAACCATAGTCCTCTATTTTTGTATCCATTTTTTAACAATAAGGTAGAGATTTGATTGACGTACAAGCTTATAGTAGTCATGCTTCACAGTCTGGTTTTGAGAGTTCACTTAAAACTATATATATATTATCCGAAAGAAGAGTGAATTCAGTGAGTGGTATTGTTTTGCATAGTTAATTACTTAAAAGTAAGAAAATTTTGATTAAGTATTTTCGGTTTCTCGTTTCATTTTCTTGATTTGTTCGACCTTTTGAACGTTGTAAGTCTTGTGAAACCGCTGTGTTTAAAGATTTTTGTAATTCGTATTTAAATTTGTTCGAAACATGCGTTATTGTTTAATTGTTTAAGCTTGACATGTTGTTTAGGATTTTGCTTAGGGACAAGCAAAAGGTTAAGTGTGGGGATGTTTGCCAAAAACTTGGTGTGCGAAGCGAGCTTGTGAATTTGATAGTAATTATAATTTCCAAAATATGTTTTAAGTGTTGGAAAGCGTGATATAATTACATCATTGATTGAATTGCTTACAAGTTTTAAAAATGGAATCGCTAACTAAACCACACATAATCGGCAAGTGCACCGGTCGCGGTGTAGTTTTGTTGGCAAGACCGGATATCAATCCGTGGACACTATGGCGAGAAATATTGAAAATAACCTTTATCGAATATTTAGCTAAATTGATTTGAAATTTGATTTTTGGTTTTTAGATTTATAGAAAATATTAATTTAAAATGAATTTGTATTAAATTAAAACAAACATTAACAATATACAAAATTCGGGAAAATAAGACGAGAAGCGTCGAATTAAAGAAAATAAACACAAACACAATTTAACAATTATACAAACAACAAGTAACAATTACTGAGACAAAGTATTATAAATATAATTTAATTTGGATTACAAATATATAATAAACGGACTACCTGGGTTTTAGAATCCATAAAATCATGCAATGCTAGTTTGATAATAATAACAGTTAAGTGTCTTTTTCAATTGATTAATCCCCCGTTAGAGACGCTACTTAAACAATAGATAAAGACAAAATGTGAAATGCTAGAACAAACCGGCACGAGTTATCGAAACCAAATCCTACGTGAATCCAACCGTTGGAACCTCAGAGACTATGTTGTGAGACGATCTTTTAAACACGCAAAGCGAACAAATCTTTGAAAATTAAAATCCCAAGAAACCTTAATCACGATGTAATAAAAGAGTTCGAGTTATCGATTACCCAAATTACCCACCAATGATTAGCTAATAACCTGGCTTACCCTAATCATATTTCTATTCATGAGGTAATGATGCATGTTTTATTATTTTGACTTGAATTATTATTAGACTTGGTTAATTTCTCAACACAATATTTAACCCGTAAACGAATTAAATTAAATTCTAAGTTTAAAGGGAATTTCTTCATATTATAAACTTGGTGAATTTATCGACAAATAATTAAATCAAAATTATAACAACATGCAATATCAAGATTAATTTCAAAGATAAAATTCTGTAAATCACATAAAATAACTGAAATTACATCAAACAGCATTACAATCCTTTATTTCATCATAACCCAGGTAGTTTATAAGTTTAGCTACACATATTATACAATAACACACTTACAACAAGCATTACAACTACTGAAAACATAATAACAATACTTACTGGAATGGAAATTACGAGTATTAACCGAACCGGGTCGATTAGGATTAGAACCGACGGCCTCCAGATGTCTCGAGAGCTCCGAGGGACTTCACCGGCACTTCCGGGTGCTAAAACTCGCCTTAGAACGAACTTAGAACTGAGATTTCGTGGTAATTAGAAATAGTTCCATGTATGCTAGGTTATTAGCTAGCCGTTGTTGGGTAAATTGGGTGACCGATAACTCGGATTCATTTACTTTTTCGGAAATATCACTATAAATAGGCCTGCACTTGTAACTCGGGTCGATTACGTATAAAAATAGCATGGAAGCCTGAGCTTTAAAGTAAATTACGTAAAGATCTTCGGGTAAATTACGCACCGTATTGTGATTATAGGGACTTCACTGGAATGGAACTTCCGGGTGCTTACATTGTTGAATTTTGATAAAATAACGACAACCTGTGTTGTCGGGGGCGTCCAAAAACAGAGGAAACTCTGCCCGTTTTTCAATAAAATCCGTAAAAACAAAACAAGTTTTATTGAAAAACAACAATTATTGATATAAAGCAACTTTTATAAAACAAGATACAAATATAAAGTTTCTTTCGACGACACTTTACAACTTACAACGATTCAGAAACTATTTTGTTTTGAACTTCGGAAATTTCGACGAATCCTTTTATAAAAATAAATATAATTTATATATTTAATTCAAACGTAAACTCGAATCCTTTTATAAATAAATATAGTATATATATTTATTTCAAACATCGCGTAACATGAATTTCCTTATAAAAATAAATATAGTTTTATATTTATTTCAAACTTCAAACAACTCGATGACACTATCGCAAAATAAATATAACTTTTTATTTTTATTACAAACGCCAAAGCGGCATATACGTATATTATGGCAAATATATACAAGACGCAATATATATAATACGAGTTTGTTATATATTATTTTCATACGATTACTCGATACATACAAGTACGAATTCTCAAAACGAGCTAACAAGTATAACTTCATCGTTTTCATTAAGTTAACAACGTACCGTCAAATCATTCGATTAACGATTCGGTAGAGCTCAGTGACACGTAGTTTAGTTACCGCTTTTATTTAGAAACTTATAAGATATTCCATGTTAGGAATATTGTAGAATACACGCTAGCAAGTCAAGTCTTGGAAACGACATCACGAAGTCGTAATTAGCTAGCTTTGCACATGAATATTCAGGTGAGTTCATAACCCCACCTTTTTACAGTTTTACATTTTTCTAAATTTTTTCAGGGTGGAAAGACATGCACTTTTTGCAAAGCATACAAGAATTACACATTTCTAAACCATTTTACAAGCAAGATTTAACTGACACAAATGGTTTACGAAAAGCTTATGTTTTATACCGGTTTTTCGAACAAGCGTATTTTTCGAAGTATGCATACACACGAGTTCTAGTTTTCTAAACTACGGGAAAATACAAATACAAGAGTTTACAAGATACAAATGTTACAATGTTTACAAATGGTATGATACAAAAACAAGAAGTACTCTTGGTGAGAACGAGTACCAAGTATGATGCGTTTTAAGGAATGATACGAGAAATGATACAAGAAATGATACGAGAAGTGATATGCGAAATCGTGTCACGAATAGGGTACCATAAGCACCATTAATCAACAATATACCTAGACCGCAGAACAAAAGGTTAGATCTAATGGGTGTCGGGCAGCCACACTCTTGGTGAGAACGAGTACCAAGCAGTGCTTTTGTGTCTCAGAATATGCTAACTAGAAAAATGCCTATGGTTTGGTTGCTTCCTATGTCTTGTCACATGTTAATGGCCTTGCAACCCATTAACAACAAGATACATACATAAATACTTGATTTATACATGATACATACAGAAATACTTGATTTATACATGATACCTACAGAAATACTTGATTTACACATGATACATACAGAAATACTTGATTGACGGTTATACAACCTTTACAAATACACGAGTTTACATACATAATGCGTTACAAATACAAAGTTTCCGTATAACATGACAAGAAAATGATTTTAAATTCATTTTCTCAACAATACTTCAAAAACCGGTTATTCAAAAAGATTTATTTCAAATCTTTTACAAACAAACTAAGAACTCGCTCAACTTTATGTTGACTTTTTCGCATGTTTCTTTCTCAGGTTGCATTTTAAGACAAGGCACGGTTGGAATAGGAGAACCATGTGGAGTCGAGTACTTAGTGGCGTTCATTCTCTAAAAAGTCTTTGCTTATTTGCTTCCGCTGTGCAATGAAGATACCAGTCCAGTCATGCCAATGCTCTGAAATTCGGGGTGTGACACCCATGAAGTTCAGAAACTAGAAGACGAATTTTGGGAAATCAAGCAAGTCGAAGGTGACAATACTGGCTACACCGCAAGGTTCAAACAGCTTAGCATAATCTGCCCAAGCCAAGTCAACACTTCAGAAAAAGCCATCACGAAGTACATTCGCGGCTTGCCTGAATGTGTGGGCGATTTTGTCGAAGCTGCAAGGCCTGCTACCATCGAAGAAACCTACCGGTTGGCCGCAGAAATCAACGACAAACGAATCTTGGACGGATTTTTTCCCAGAATCCTGTTAAACAAGCTCATCAAGCAATCGTCATCGATTCTTCCGACGATTCCACCGATGATTCTACCGACGATTCTTCAAGTGAGTCTTCAGACTAATCCTCCGATGACAACGCATCGCCTCATGAAGCTCAGTCCAGCCGTAAACGAAAGACCATGAGCCCAAACTCTTCAACAACTGAGCTATCGCAACCAGAACCTCTCCAAGCAATACCAGTCCACTCGAAGCGCGACTACAACGGAACTCATCCCCTGTGTCTCATGTGTATGTATCATCACCCGCCAGAAGCTAACTGTCGCTATTTCGCAAATTGCAACTGGTATGGTCATCTTACCCAGCACTGTCGCACGGGGTAGCAGAATTGAGGAATTTCAGCAACAATCGCAGACTCCGCAGAAGCCCTCCACAACAACATTAATTATGCTTACAATGTTGTTGCAATGATACGATTTTTGCCATTAACTTCCGTTATACGTTGAACTTGTTCTATTTCTCGACGCAATGAGGACTCTATTTATCTCTCGCTCTCCCTCGCATTCGCGCACGGACTAAATGCAAGCACTATGTACTATATAATGTGTTTTCCCCCTACTATGCATTCTTGAGATAAAGTACGATAAACGTGCAAGGATCAAATTAATCACGGGTGCACACGGGATTACTGTGATCAGTGCACGGAGATCGTAAGAGTTTCAATGATGCCATAACGTTAAAAGCATGGTCAAGCGTGGTGGATACGCCGCTGGTACTTCCTATATATAATCGTCTTGACCATGTCGACACAGTGAGACACCTATTCACGGGGCAGAGGCATCTGGTTGAAGCATGGTGGATACGCCGCTGGTTCTTCCTATATATAAGTGCTTCGCCATGCCAACCATTGTCTTGTGAAGAAAGTGCCATGCAAGTTGAACGTTATTAGACAAAGTATACTATTAAAGCTATTTTCGAAACACTACACTACATCGCAAGGCGTAACAATCTCAATCGCAACTCAAAGCGTGTAATCGCTAGACTTTTCGTAAGTCAACACGCTCGCAATCGCATTAACGCTGGAATCTATCTCGCGACCTCAATCGCTTTATCGCTTGTGTATCGCTTTATCGCTTGTGTATCGCTTTATCACTTGTGTATCGCTTATCGTGTGTGTCGCTCTATCGTTTGTGTATCGCTTTATCGCTTGTGTATCGCTCTATCGCTTGTGTATCGCTTTATCGCTTGTGTATCGCTCTATCGCTTGTGTATCGCTCTATCGCTTGTGTATCGCTCTATCGCTTGTGTATCGCCTTATCGCTTGTGTATCGCTCTACCGCTTGTGTATTGCTCCATCACTCATCGTGTACCGCTTAACGTTTATCGCTAACGCTACCGCTTACCGTTATCTATGTTATCGGCGTTATAATTAGCACACATGACCTCGCTTCACGGGACGAAACTCATATGGTTAAAGCATGGTGGATACGCCGCTGGTACTTCTTATATATAAGTGTTTTAGCCATATCAACAGACTTTCGTGGAAAAGGGCCACGTGGGGCTTAATGTTAGTTAAAATTTGTGGTGTTGTTGAATCTAATCAAATCCAATGTTCCCATCGCTTGCAACGCAAAAATCGTCGCCTATCGCTCGACGGTTGTCGCTATCGCTCGTCGTTTATCGCTTTTCGCTTACTGCCGCTGTCTTCGCTCATTATGTTTGTGTTGTGCTGTTAAATTATCGCGTACCGCTTATCGCTTACCGCACTCGCTCTTATCGCTGAACTGAGTTTGTAAACGACCCCATCGCTCAGCCTGCTCAATCTCTCTCTTACACTTGGTCTAACCATCTTTCGCTTAGACCAAGGGAATCGAAATCTATTAGTACTATGTCGACACACATGACACTGCCTCACGGGACGGAAGCCATATGGCTAAAACATGGTGGATACGCCGCTGGTACTTCCTATATATAAGTGCTTTAGCCATATTGTCGAACTTTCGTGGGAAAGTGCCATGCGGGGCCGACTTGAAATTTAAAATTTTGATATTATTAAAACCTTTGTATAAACAAACCTTTTCTTACAAAACTTTTTCTAAAAATTTGATCAAAACCCTTGTACAAAATGAGATTATCTTGTAACGTTGGTGTGACAATCAACTTAAGTTGCTGCCGCGTGACGAGAAAATTTCGTAAAACAAGTTTTAAACACCCTAAAATCTTTTAGTAACCTAATAAAACCCCTCTCATAGCGCTGGTGTGAACGTCGAGATAGTTAACGCCGCATTGTGGGAAGACTTTTCTAATTAATCAACTTTTCGAGAATTCAAAACACTTTGGATCGCTTTTCGTGTGTTTCCATCTTTTGTCAATAACGAAACGTCTTACTCACAGCCATCGCCGAGATTTCGCAACGCCTTCTCTCATCAATCTTCAATCGACCTCCCGTTCTCGCTCGTTGGATTTCAATTGATCGCTCGTTTATTTTGAAGCTGTTATCGCTACTCCCACTCGCATCGACCTTCGCAACCCTTCGTGTGGATTAATTTCGGGACGAAATTTCCTAAAGCAGGGGAGACTGTAAGAACCCGCACGTTCGTGCGTTGTTACTACTCGTTATACCCGTTACGCCTAGCACCAGATATTTGGATCATAATGTAGCTATATCGCATACATCGCTCTTTCCCAGTATTTTCGCATAATACGCATACTTTATCGCTATAACACATCGCACGTACTAACGCTCACGATGACGTTGAGTGAGGTCCTATTCTACCCTCCTCAATAGCCGTGATGTGTCGCAACGCAACGCATATTCGAAACGCGCAACTCGATTATCGCAACGCAGAGTTTGAAATGTGGATATTTATACGACCCTTTGTGACTAATTATAATAGATATATGAATGTGGGTATGAAAATGTGTAACCAAACTATTGCAAAGTTTAAAGAACAAAACGAAACATCGAAACGCAACACGCCGGAGACCACCGACCGAGTGACTGATCGATCGAGTGGCCACCCGATCGGATTACTACACGATCGGATTGCCACCCGAACGGACAGCCACCCGATCGGATTGCCATCCGAACCGTTGCACTTCATCTCCTTCACACCACTTCACCTATAAATAGCACTTGTCACATCACTTGAACAGTGATGTGACAGCTCTCATTCGACCAGCGCACTTTTGAGGTATCTCGTTTATGTATTTGGTAGTTTGCAGCACTTTTAACTATTTATGCTACTCTATCAAAACTTGTATACTCGCCAATACTTTTGTATTGACGTTGTTTTAACGTATGTTGCAGGTTTAGTCGCAGTCTACATCAAATCAAGCTAGGAAATTTAGAAACTCACCTAAAATCTAGGTTGTCGGATTCGAGTTGTTTGAGAAGACATGAAATTCGTGACAACTTATGTGATTGTAATTTTTTATTAGTATGGGATAATGAACGCATTAAATACTGTCGCAATTTAGTTGTTATGGATTCTCTTGAGCAATCTGATCTGCCTAGTGCCGCGCCCCGATGATCCGCCATCGGTTGGGGTGTGACAGTAAAATCGTCATTTGGAGATAGGGGAAAACCATAATTTTATTTTTAGCTAGAGGCAAAAAAGTAATTTTAAAATGAGGGTGAAATCGTAATTTTGAACCGAGGGGAAAATCGTAATTTTAAGCTGGGGGCAAAAGCATAATTTTATCTTGAACTGGGGGCGAAGTCGTAATTTTAAACTGGGGGCAAAACCATAATTTTAAAGAGGGTATAAAATAATAAGATGTGGGTAAAACTGTAATTTTTGAACCAAGGGCAAAATCGTAATTTTAACCTGCTGGCAAAAGGGTTATTATATTTTTAAGTTGGGAGAAAAGCGTAATTTTAAACTGGGGGCGGAACTGTAATTTTAAAGTGGATGTAAAATAATAAACTGGTTGGTCCAATAAGGAAATGTCGGCTGCCCATTTCGACCAATGGCAGGGAAACACTATTCCCTTCCATGGTCTTTGTATATGTTGAATAATAATATATCTAAGCCTAATCTTTTTTTCTCAACAACGCTAGGCTTAACATGATGCACGTCAAGCGCGTCGATAACGATTTGTAATTATGTTTTTTTTTCACGTATTTTCCTAAACCTTTTGGTTAGTTCGTTGAGCTTCTCATTGATACGCCTACCGGAATTAACAATGTGTTCGAGAAGTATCATTAGAATGTCCATGCCGTTGTTAGCTATAGACAGTCTAAACACAAAAGTTTAAAGAACGCAAAGTTATTACAAATTTGAAAAAGGAGGCTCAAAAAAACACTAAAGCGATAAGATTTTTGATGTCGTATTGGTCACAATGATCGTAAGAACAACTGATTCGTCATTACCAAATAGTTCGTAACCTGAACACAAATAACAAACTAAAAAAAATATATATGTAAAAAAAGGACTAGAAATACTCAAGTCTAATTTAAAACCGCTTAATTTGGCTCAGAAATATAGTATATACACCGGTTGCTTCTATCTAGCCTTTAGAGTTTTGTATAACAAGATTTTAAACATCATCGCCTATTCAAAGTCCAAAATCGACCCCCAAGCTTCGCCAATGACTAAAGCACCAAGTTACTAATTTGTAATATATAAATGCGTATATGATATACATCGAAATCAATTAAATTAATTCGTACGAAGTTGTATTCCGATATAAGTTAATTAAAAACATATTTGTATTTGAAATAATATATGTTTCTAGTATAACAAAATATACTTAGTATCGGTATTGTAGACTATACTGAATACACCAGTGCCGTCTCGAAGTGATACCGACCGAACAACATCCCTACTGGTACCAGTATTCATTTTTATAGTTTTTGGTTTTGCTATGAGTCAATTTGGTATTCTTTGATATTTTTTCGTTCTACTAGTACCGAACGACCGTAATTGGCATAGTGTTTGGTTTGTGGTTTTTACTCTGTTTGGTTTTTATACGGTACCGGATAACTTTTTGGTAACATTCTAATATAATTTTTTTTTTAAAACGGAGTAGTATTTAAAATAAAGTATTTTTTTGTCTCATAAAGTATACCGACTACCGGTACCATACCGAACTAGTACTCACAGAACAATATCGGTACCAAAACGGTATTATTTTTTGCCTTTTGGTTTCAATATAATTTCATTCTTTTGCAATACATACATACCGAATATATAACTATTGTCTAATTAATTATAATAGCACAAAATAATTATTAAAGTATATGTATATGATGTGTATATGTGCAAAGATTGTTATGTTAGTTGAGAGTTATAGTTAATTGAGAAGTTGTAACATGTGTGGACGTATATATATAGATGTTGTATCATTGTGAATGTAATGTGATATGAATGAACTAACTTACCTAAAATTTGATTTCCTTTATGGTATCACAGCTCCAATACACCTTAACCTTTCTAAGAGAACTACGGCAAGACAGTTGGTTTTCTGATCAACTTTCCGGCCAATCTCCTCGGCTAATTCTCCTCTTTCCGAATCATTTTCTCTGCCTTTCTTCATCTAAATCTTCCTTTCTTCTTCGGTGACTATCTTCCTGTTTTCAACCAATCATGGGAAATTCAGGATCTCAATCTTCAACAATGAGTGAAAATTTCACAAATCCTAATAAATATCACAAGTTTGATGTCAATGAAACCTGATAACACAATTGGCAGCATAAAACATTGACTATGTTGAAAACACTCGGTTACTTCATTACCTGAACCGTGAACCTGATGATGTTGAAGCCAGAAATGCTTGGGAAAGATCACATTGCAAGAGGTACTGTAACTTCTTCTTCTTAACTAGTTTCATCAGCAAGTTTTTGCTACTCAGAATCTATACATATCACAGTTTCATTCAGTTAAACAAGGATCTAAATTTGTTATTGAGTTTTGTGATCAAGTTAAAAATCTGTTTCACTGTCTACAAGTTAGTAATTGGAGATCCAATTGCTAAGGATAGCCTTGTTTTGCAAATATTGAATGGCTTGTCGCAACAAACGAATCAACTAGGTTTATTGGGCCCTAGCCCAGTGCCTGTTACAAATCACAACATCATCATCATCATCATACTCAGTAAATCCTACCAAAAGCAAAGCTAAGGTACGGTTTGAGGAGGGTAAGATGTAGACAACCTTACCTCTACCCCGTAGGAATAGAGAGGCTGCTTCCGGTGAGACATCCGGCTCGAACAAATCACAACATGATTAATTCCTTATTTTTAGCCCGAGTTAATTGGCCGGATAGTCCCTATGGTTTGGCGTTTTTTTCACGTCTAGTCCCTTACTTTTCAAAATAGCATATTTGTTCCCTGTGCTTTGCTCACTTGTTACTCGGGTAGTCCCTACACTTGATGGGCAATAAGTTATGGAGTTAAGTGTGTGTAAGATTACAAAAATACCCTTACTATTATAAATTAAACTAAAACAATAAAGAAGGTCAAGTGGGCCCCGCATATATGATAAAAATAAATTAATTAAATTTCTTAAACTCGACCCTAGCCCTCTCCCCCATCGTCCCCATATTTCTCCCTGCAACACCATCACCATCAACCACCTGCAAGACCCCCACACTACCAAGCCACTCCATAACCACCATTATCTACCATCAACATTACTGCCACCTTTAACAACTACCATTGTTTACCATCTACACTACTGCCACATTTAAACAACCTCCTGGGATTCTATGTTCTAACATTGAGTCCACTGACGCTGAACTCAGAGGAGATATAGGACTGCGAATTATGATTTATGAACACCAATTGCGGAACTATGTATGGAGTTACTCGATTTCTAATTTTGAAGTACATACAAGGTGGTTCATCGGTGTCGAAGGTGGTGCTCTACTTGATTCTGAAGCTCAAAAATTGATTAAACTTACTGTATCACAAAACAAATTGATTTGAAAAACTAAAAAACCAATTGGAAATTAGAGTTTGGTATGGATCATACGGAAGAGCCACCAATAATCAATTGTTGTGAAAAAATTGTACATGATGAAATTGGGGTTGTAGTTGCAGAGCATCACCATCCATCACCACCGATAGCCTCTCTGTTCCGGTTACCTTCACCACCGGAGACGGTACAGGAGACTACCATCTCCGTCATAGCAGCGACGTCTGTCTTCAGCAGTGGTGGTCTTGGGCGATTTTCTTTGTTAAGGTGGTGGCAATGATGTAGGTGATGTAACCACTGGCAACCACAGTGAAGACTCTAGCGAGCTGGAGACGATGTGGGTTAGAGAGAGATAGGGGGGGGGGGGGGGGGGGGGGGGGGTTGAGTTAAGTTTTATAATTTAATAAAATGGTGGGGCCCGCTCACACATATATATTTAATAATTATTAAATTTAATTTGTTTTATCATTAAGGGCAATTTTATCATTTAGCATGGACTTAACTGAGTAAACTAGTTGTCATCCACTCAGGGGACTACCCACAGGGAACAAACATGCTATTTTGAAAAGTTAGGGACTAAACATGAAAAAACGCCAAACCAAATGGACTATCCTGGCAATTAACTCTTTTAGCCCATTGTTCAGCCTCCACAGTTTCGGTCATCTGATTTTTCAGGTTTTGGGCCGACCCATTTTGCTAATTGGGCTGGTGGTCACATGTTGGACCATATTTTGTGATCAGGTCGATTTTTGGAGACGCGACTGCCCACATGACTTCTGATTTATCTCTTGTCTTTGGAGCACTCCCTTACACTGGTTCTGAGCGTGCTATTGTAGGCAATGGTACGTCACTAGCTATTACTCATATAGGTTATGCCTCACTTCATTTATCTAGTCGTACTATTTTGCTCAAACGCGTTCTAGTAGTTCCTGGCATTAGCAAGAACTTACTTTCTGTTACACAGATTGTTATTGATTACCCTATTGTTATCATATTCTAACATTTTAGGTTGGCTATTCAGACGCTCGATGGACAGCTCCTCCACCACACGTGTGGTAGTTTGCATTAGCTATATTCTCTGATTATTGTTACTTTGGTTCCTAAAGAGACGTGAAATTCTCGGCTGGGACATCCATCAGATGTTGTGTTAGCTAGATTTCCATTTTTTACATTTTGCAAATAAATCCATCTTTTCACATTGTACTGTTTGTAGTATCTCAAAATCAACACATTTACCATTTGAGACTGTTGTTTCACATTCTGTTATGCCTTTACATGTGATTCATTATGATATTTGGGGTCCATCCCTTGTTTTGTGATGGTTTCAGATACTTTATTATATTCATTGTGATTTTAGCAGATTTACATGGATTTATCCGCTGACACATCGCTCACAAGCGGTTGATTCATTTCACCAATTAAAACCGCTTGTTGAAAAAGTCTTTTCTTGCACCATTAAACACCTTCAGTGTGATGGTGCTCCTGAGTTGATTCATGTACCAATGGCCCGATATCTTCTTAATCAGGAATCGCTTATCATATTTCATGTCCATACACACCCCAACAAAATGGGTTACTAAGCCTGAAAAACACCATTTATCTAAGATTGGTGGAGCACTTTTGTTTCATGCGCATTTACCAAAGAAGTTTTGGTATGATGCCTATGCCACTGCAGCTTATCTCATTAACCAGTTACCCTCACCGGTTCTTTACTATTCATCTCAATTTAAGACATTGTTCGGTCTCAACTTGATTATTCTATTCTTCATACCTTTGGGTGTTTGTGTTATCCGTTTTTAGGTGATACTCGAGCTAATAAACTTTCATCCAAGTCTACTCCTTGTATTTTTGTTGGCTATGCTTTATCTCATCTCGGTTATCTCTATTGTGATCCTCATACGTCTCGTACGTATGCTTCTCGTCATGTTCGATTCCATGAGTCGATTTTTGATATTCCAAGGAGCTATACTACTTCCACAACTTTTTAAGATTCTGTTCCTTTCTTCATCCTCCTCCTTCGCTTCCGATTTATGTTTCTTCTCCTTCCTCTTCATATCCTTCTATTATATCTTCCTCTTCATCTCCTCATATTCTTCCATTCTCTTCTTCACCTATTATTTCCTCTTCTGAAATTCCTTCTCCTCCTCCTCCTATTATTGTTCTGATTTAACTGATGGTTACATGATCTCGTGATCATACACGACAGCCATGTTAGTTTCTTGTTCATGTTCTTTTTCATGTCTCTACTACTCCCACCATTGAGCTTTCCATATTTCGACAGGCTCAGCAGTACTTTGTTTGGTGGGATGCAATGTGTGTTTAGATTGATGCTCTCAACCAGACTTGGTGTCTGGTTCAGGCTCCCACTGATGCCAACATTGTTGGTTGTAAGTGGGTTTACAAGACTAAACATAACCCTAATGGATCGGTGAGTCGTTATAAAGCCCGACTTGTTGCCAAGGGCTTTCACCAGACCGACTGTATTAACTACACTGAGACTTTTAACCTTGTGGTCAAACCCACTACTATACGTCTTGTTCTTTCAGGCGTGTTCTCTCAAGGTTTGTCTATTTTTCAGGTTGGTGTTAACAATATGTTTTTACATGGGGATCTTTCTGAGGTTGTGTATATGACCTAGCCCCCAGGCTTTGTTGACTCATCTAGACCACATTATATTTTTCGTCTGTAGAAGGCTCCTAGAGTACTGACAGGCAAGTGTACCTATTGTATGTAGTAAAGCCTAATGAAGTCCGAGTATCGAACCCGCGAGACACTAGCGACACGAACTAGACTCTGACTCAACTAATTACTTAATTGGTTTATTGGGATTTTGAGTTTTCAATTAATTAAAGTAATATCCTAAATTAACTAAGGTTTTGAACTACCGAGACGAAGGCTGAATTCACCATGCAAACAAACACAAGAAACTGGATCGAAGATCAGATATGATGGGAAGGAACTTCCTAGGCATCGAATCCCTAGACACATGTAATGATATCCTGACTCTAGTGATTGATTGGTGATTGACTGAAGTCCCTAATCTACCCAATAAACCTCCCGCTATGGATAATAAATCGTGCACGAAAGTGGGACGGAGTGTCGAAGTGCTAAAACGGACCGGCTCGACATATCGATACCAAATCCCACAAGATATATGACAACTACGGTGCCAAAATCCTCAAATTGTGAAGCTGATTAAACCTAGCAACTGAAACCCTAGTGTCGCAACCCCCGATCCCTTATCCCCGAGAACGGGCGCACGCGATCACAGAGTTTCGGTGGTATCAGATTATTTAATCTTGCAGCGGAATTTACATCAGGACCGTAGTTAGGAAATGTTTATCAGAGTAAAACCACCTCATTTAATATTAATAATCACATGGGTAAAACCCAAGTTTCTTATTACAATACATTTATAGGGATAAACCCTATTTTATTTAAATTTAAAACACCGTTTATTTGGTAACTTTTATAGCCACATTTTCCCAAGCCTTCAGTGCTCTCCAGCTGGCTTTTTATTAATTGGCTGTCACATTGGGTTACCTGAAACGTGTTTTAAAAACATTTGTCAGTCGGAAATACTGGTGAGTGAATCCCAGTTTAATCAAGTTTAAATAAAAAGTCACAGTGAACAGTATTGAGAGCGATCACATTGTTTATGTCTACACAATTACTCCATTAGTACTGTCAACCCTGACTTGTGGGTCATATTACCCATTGGCTAACTCATTGTCCAATGGTAACGTATTGTCATCCCGACTTACTACTCACAGTGTAGTACAAATTTTGTATACAAAACCCCAACATACCGGCAGCAATTGAAGAACTACAAAGACTCAATCACTGCTAAATTTCATTGTAAAACATTTAAGGTTTGGTAAAACATTACCAAAAAGGTTAACAAAAAGAGGATAAACTCACATTGCTATGTTAGACTTCGCTTAAGGATTTCCTGGATATAATCTATAATTTATACAAATGTACATTGGTTAGTATCATAACCCTTTGAAAATATTAATGATACCCTCCCCGAGACGGCATTTCAACAACTACGTCGGGCAGAACCACGACAGTTGTTACGGAACCCTAAATCAATCGGGCAGCGTAACTATTACGAAACTGGGGTTATAATACTTACAACGGAGCAGAACCTCGCTAATTAGGGGTATAATACCCAACTATTATGCTTATAACTTCAGAAATTCGAGATTGAGAATTGAGAATGAGCGACGGAAAACGAAAACTGATGCGTTCTATTTATAGTTTTGAAATCTCGTCCTCTCGTGGCCCGCGTAAAAGATAAGGGACTCTTACGCGGCCCGCGTCAACATTGGTCAACGCTGTAGCTTAGCTGGGTCAGCTACTAGACTCGCCACGATGTCGACACGTGTCGGCTCAGGGTGTATCCGCATATGATGATCTCTCGCGGCCCGCGTCGACTAAACATGAACTCTTACGCGGCCCGCTTTAACTAAAGAAATTTGCGGAGTCAATTACAGTTTTGATACCGCCCGCGTGAGATGTTGGGGTGGGTCTACGCGGCCCGCCTCAACTCCATTTTTCTTATTTTTAATTTATTGTATATGTTATAATCTATTCTGGGCTCGGTTTTTACATACGGGATGTAATATAAGACATATTGGGATATTTTAAGATATAATAGGGTGTCGTAAAATATTATGAAAGTGTTGGTTTTACCGAGGGTTGTTACATCCTCCCCACCTTATTTTAGAGCTCGTCCTCGAGATCTATTGAAACAATTGCGGATATTTCTTTTCCATTTCTAATTCAAGCTCCCATGTGTACTCTGGTCCTCTTTTGGAGTCCCACTTTACTTTGACTAGAACTAGTCTTTTATGCTTGAGGTTCTTGACTTTCCTGTCTTCAATCTGTAGAGTTCTTTCTACAAACTTGAGTTGTTCATTTACCTCTATATCCTTAAGAGGAACTATCAGTGATTCATCAGCTAAACACTTTTTTAGATTCGATACATGAAACACATCATGTATTCCTGCCATTTCCTCTGGCAGTTGTAGCTGATAGGCTACAGGTCCTATTCTTCTAATAATATTAAAAGGTCCAACATACCTGGGACTTAGTTTTCCCCGTTTGATGAATCTTACTACTCCTTTCCAAGGAGAGACTTTCAATAATACTTTATCTCCTACTTGAAATTCCAACGGTTTGCGTCGGTTATTGGCATAGCTCTTTTGTCGATCACGTGCTGCTTTCAGTCGTTCCTTGACTTGAATGATTTTGTCAGTTGTTTCTTGCACTATCTCAGGTCTAGATAGTTGCTTTTCCCCAATTTCTGCCCAACAGACTGGGGTTCGACACTTTCTTCCATAAAGTGCTTCGAATGGTGCATCATTGATACTTGTGTGATAAGTATTATTATAAGAAAATTCTATTAAAGGTAAGTGATCGTCCCAATTACCTCCAAAGTCAATTACACAAGCTCTAAGCATGTCTTCCATTGTCTGAATTGTCCTTTCACTTTGTCCATCCGTTTGAGGATGATAAGTTGTGCTTAGTTTTAGTTTGGTTCCCATTGCCTTTTGAAAACTTGACCAAAAATGAGAGGTAAATCGGCTATCCTTATCAGAAACAATTGATAAAGGAATGCCATGTAAAGAAACAATTTCATTTACATATAATTTAGCTAATTGTTCCATACTAATTGTTTCTTTCATTGGTAGGAAATGAGCTGATTTGGTTAGTCTATCTACAATCACCCAGATTGTATCATTTCCTTTCTTTGTTTTGGGTAATTTAGTAACAAAATCCATTGTTATCAATTCCCATTTCCACACCGGCATTTCTAATTGCTGTAACAAACCTGAGGGTTTCTGGTGTTCAGCTTTGACTTGTGAACAAGTTAAACATTTAGAAACATAGGCTGCTATATCCTTTTTCATTCCTATCCACCAGAAATTTTTCCTTAAATCCTGGTACATTTTATCACTTCCTGGATGCATCGTATATTTAGACTTATGGGCTTCTTCTAATATACGATTACGCAGGTTTCCAAATTTAGGTATCCACATTCTCTTTTCATGGAATCTCCAAATTTCATCTGTTCCTTGTTTTAATTCCTTTAGCATACCTTTTAATTTTTCAGAATCATCCTTGATTACTGATTCTTGTGCTTCTCTTATTTGCTCATTTAAATCTACTTGTAGATTTAATTTAAGAGAACGTGCCCTTCTTGGCTTTTCATGATACTTTCGGCTTAAAGCATCTGCCACTACATTTGCTTTTCCTTCATGATACTGGATATCACAATCATAGTCATTAAGCATCTCCATCCAGCGTCTTTGTCTCATATTCAACTCCTTTTGCTTGAAGATATACCTTAAACTCTTATGATCAGTGAATATGGTAAACTTACTACCATAAAGGTAATGTCTCCAAATCTTAAGAGCGAAAATTATAGCTCCTAGTTCTAGATCATGGGTTGAATAATTCTCTTCATGATTCTTAAGTTGTCTTGATGCGTAAGCTATAACCTTCTGACGTTGCATCAATACACATCCATAACCTATTTTAGAAGCGTCACAATAGACTACAAAATCTTCAGTTCCTTCTGGTAACGCTAGTATGGGTGTATGGGTTAATCTTTGCTTAAGAATTCTAAAGGCTTCTTCTTGTTTTACTCCACATTCAAACTTAACAGATTTATAGGTTAGCTTAGTTAAAGGAATGGCTATTCTAGAAAAATCTTGAATAAATCTTCTATAATAACCGGCCAATCCTAAGAAACTTCTAACCTCGGTTGGTGACTCAGGGGTTTTCCATTTAGTAATTGCCTCGATCTTTGTTGGATCTACATGAATTCCTTCATGATTAACTAAATGTCCAAGGAATTGTACCTGTTCTAACCAAAACTCGCACTTAGAGAATTTAGCATAAAGCTTTTCCTTTCTTAATAAACTTAGAAGTGCGTGCAAATGTCTTGCATGATCTTCTTTACTCTTAGAGTAAATTAGAATATCATCTATAAAAACAATTATGAATTTATCCAAATACGGCTTACATATTCGGTTCATCATGTCCATAAATGCAGCTGGGGCATTGGTTAAACCAAATGGCATGACAGTAAATTCATAATGTCCATACCTTGTTCTAAATGCAGTTTTAGGAATGTCCTCTTCCTGTACCTTTAATTGATGATATCCTGACATTAAATCGATTTTAGAGAAAAATCGAGCTCCTTGTAGTTGATCAAACAGATCATCGATTCTTGGTAATGGGTACTGATTCTTAATCGTGACCTTGTTCAATTCACGGTAGTCAATGCACATACGCATTGATCCATCCTTCTTTTTAACAAACAATATCGGCGCTCCCTATGGCGACGAACTTGGCTGTATAAATCCTTTCTCTAACAATTCATCTAATTGTTTCTTCAATTCTTGCATTTCTGCAGGTGCCAAACGGTAAGGTGCTTTGGCAATTGGTGATGTTCCTGGTAGCAGGTGAATTCTGAATTCAACTTCTCTGTCTGGAGGTTGACCTGGCAATTCTTCTGGAAATATATCTGAAAACTGAGATACTACTGGAATATCCTTGAGTTCTTTTCCTTTAGTGTTAGTGATTATAGAAATCAAATACACTATAGAACCTTTTCTTATATAGCTTGCAGTTTTCATCACAGAGATGAATTTTGTGGATCTAGAGGGCTTATCTCCTTTAATTGTGATCGTTTTACCTTTTGGTGAATTTACTTGAATTGACTTTTGATCACATAAAATATTGGCTTTATTGGCTATTAACCAATCCATTCATAAAACAATATCGAATCCTGCCAGATTCATGGGATATAGGTTTGCTATAAACATTTGGTTAAAAATTTCTATTCTTGCTCCCTACAAGATTTCAGAAATCCTAATAGTTTCTCCGTTAGCTGTTTCTACCAAACATTCTTGTGGTAGTTTAGTTAATGATTGATTTAGAATTTTGCAAAACGAAGTATTGATAAAACTTTGGTTCGCACCAGAGTCAAATAATACTTTAGCAAATATATCATTAACTAAAAACGTACCAGCTATAACGTCTGGGATCATTTTGGCTTCTTCTGCAGTCAGCACAAATGCTCTAGCATTTTTAGTATTCTTGTTGTTTGCAGCTGGGGCCAATTTCGGACAGTTTGGCCTGATATGACCTTTTTCTCCACAGTTGTAGCACAATCCATTGCTGGATTTCTTCCTGCAATTTTCTTCCTTGTGTCCTGGCATCTTGCAATAATTACAGAGAGTGGAGCATTTTCCCGAATGCTTTTTCTTGCAGACCTTGCAGTATGGTGCAGAGGTAGAACCCATATTCCTACGATTAAAATTTCCAGAACGAAATTCTTGAGTAAGCCTTTGGGTTAGGTTTTTCCTCTGGTCTTCTTCTCTAGTACGGATTAACTCATCCGTCAAGGTATTTGCTAGTTCTACAGCTTCTTCTATAGTTTGAGGTCTAGCTGCCTTGACTACATGTCTAATCTCTCCAATTAATCCCCAGATGTAACGGGAGATTAACACTGGTTCTGGTGAAGCAAGGGTTGGCACTATTCTAGCATATTCAAAGAATAGTTTAGTGTATCCCTTACTATCTACACCAGTCATTCTAAGGTTTAGGAATTTGTTTGCTATCTGTTCTTTTTCATTGGGTGGGCATAATTTCCTTTCTACTTTGTTCTTAAATTCTTCCCATTCCATATTGTAGGTTTTATCACTTCCTCTTGATTGGAGGATAGTGTTCCACCATTCCAGCGCTGAATTCTTAAACAGATTAGAAGCAAACAATATTTTATCTTCTTCAGCACACTTGCTTATCCTTAAGACTGCCTCAGTCTTTTCTATCCAGCGTAAGGTTGCAATAGCCCCTTCGTTGCCCGAGAATTCCATTGGTTTACAAGACCAGAATTCCTTATAAGAACAACCATAAGGCATGGTTCTTCTTCTTTTTGGAATAGGCAATTGAAGTATTGGTCCATTGTTCACGCTGTTTTCTGGTTCAATTGGTCGCTTACTGCTATGTTTACTTTTATTATCAGCATCCTTAACAGTTTGAAGAATAAATGGCATTGCATCTATAATTCCTTGTGCCACTATGTGTTGGATAGCACTATTATCCATCTGGTTTCCATTGTTATTGATGCTTGGATTTTCATTAACCACGTTAATGTTACTCTGGTTATCGTTATTCAGATTTCCTTGATTTTCTTTGTCGGCCATCTGAATTTTAAACATTTATCCCATATTAATATCACAAGATAATAGATAATATCGTTAATCACATGACACTCAGTCTAGTAAAAAACGTAGATCATTGCTACTTGTACTCTTTTCCATATACTATGCGTCTATTACACACTAGTACTGAATTAAAGATTACAATACCAACAGAAAGAAAATTACACTAATAGTAATATGCATCCTTACACACATATTTTATTTTATTTTTATTATATTTTATTATTATTATTACTACCATTGCACCATCTTATTTCAAGGATATGGATTCATCCAGAAATCCATATTGCGTTCATCGTATTTTCATACGAGACGCTCTCCCACCTGTCTCATTCTCTCACTGCTCTCTAAAATTTCCTCCCCGAAAGTCCTAAGTTCTTGGACGTTTTCTGCACTCATTGGGGGTGCAGGTTCTAGGACTGGGTTTGGAATCTGGGGTGCTGGTTCCTGATATGGGGGTAAAAGTGCCTGAAATCGGTAAGGATCCTCTAAAATTTCCCTGATGTAGTTATCATGGTAATAGGGATCTAAAGGGTCCTGTTGGATCTGAGTTTGGTTTTGATTGTATTTTCTGTTTGAACTAAAATGGAAATGGATGAGTTGTGCAGCGGAATTAATATGGAAACAAACTTTGCATACAATCAAACGAGAGTATTGCTTTGATCAAGACATTTTTAACAAAGAACCGAATGATTGAATTTAATTTCAACAACGATTACAAAGTAATGCTTGAATACAAACTCCCCCTCAGCCAGAGCTCAGTGTTTGTTCGTGCAAAGAAGACGGTGTTGCAAAGAGCTAATAGAACAGTACAGAGCACTGTTCTGTTTATAGGCACTAGCAAACCACTGAGCATCTAATGCTGACGTCACCATGAAAGTGACATCTAACCTCCTAACAAACTCTAACCTTTGATCAATACAAACACTGCTATGCTAACTACTGCTTAATACAATACATTTTATAAAGATAGAATAAACAATTGCTGCATCCTTCCACTGCTGTGAACCCAGCAGTACTTGTCCGGATCAGCAGTGCTTGAACCAAGGCAGTAGATTGAGCAGCAGGACTTTAGTTCTATCATCAGGTCTTTACTAGAGCAGCTGTTGTGAGTCAGTAGTTTGCATAATCAGTAGATAGGAGGTCAGCAGATGTTGAAATCACTTTCAAGGGGAGAGACTTGTATGTAACATCTGCTTATTCTGGATCCACTGTTCTGACCCAGTTTTGGCTTTAATTATCTGTTCCTCTGGTAGGGTTCAATCCCAACAATCTCCCCCTGGAACAGATAATGCCAAAACTCTTCATTATTGTGGAATTCTTTATTGCCTCATCAGCAGTTCCCTTATCTGACCTTTAAATTGTAGTTCAAAGTCTAGGGCATCTGTGTCTTCATCATCCCTGCTAAGTGGAAGATCAAGGAGATCCTGCAAATCTTCAAGACTCAGGCCAAGAGCTTGTTCCCTTGATATTTTCTTCACTTCTCCACCAGACCTGAGCAAAGTCAATACGTTGGTCTGTTTGTCAGTTTCCCACTTTTATATTTTTTAGTCTGGTGGGTTTCTTGGGAGATGTTTATTTGCAGAGGTATTTGGTGAGGCTGGCCTATTCATGACTGGCTGAGCAGTACTTGCAGATTGTTCCAATTCAAGATCTTCTTTTATCATTAATTTAATGCCTGCTTTTACAATAGCATTTCCAGCTTTTAGATCTTGAATTGTTTCAGCACTTGACTGGTTTTGGCTCCTTCTTTTGTAGATGGCAGCACCAGCTGGAACAGTGGTTCTTTTGACTTGCAGCTTTGGTGGTCTTTTTGAGACCTCTGCTTTAGAATAGTCAGGCCTTTTAGGAACTGTAGGATCTTTCTTTCTCAGTTCCTCCAATCTTCTGTAAGTGGCCCTGACTACATCTTCTTTCCATCTTGACACTTGGTGCTTAGACCCATAGTCAGCAGCAACTAACTCCTCTTTCATTCTCTTCAGCTCAAGTGATTTGTCAGGCACATTCTTTTTGTACTTTGACCAATCTGGAGGAGTGTGTTTGACCTTATTCTTTGTCATTTCTTGAATCCTGGCTGCTTCTTGCTCAAGCTCAGGAATGGTCCACTCTTTGTACATGTGCTTATCTCCCTTGTATTTCTTTGTTGCCATGATGCTTTCAATGTAGTCTTCTCTTAGAGTTTCATCTGCTCTTTCTGAGATTTGTTGACATACATTCTTTGCAAATTGCTCCAAGGATCTGACTTGTGTGAGTAAGAATTGGTAGTTCTGCTGGATTTCTCTGTCAGATTTTCCTTGTGCATTTCTTTTAGAGATATCTTCTGCCTGTTTAGCTTTGACTTTTAAGTATTCTTCAATGTTGTTTGGCCTTGGATATCCTTTAACTGATGGCAACTTCCTTTTTGCAGAGTTTTCCTCATAGTAGAAGGATTTTATTTCTTCTCTAACTGCTTCAAGTTCTAGAGGAAATTGGACACCTACAGGAGTAATGACAGAGATTGCTTGTTGTACTGGTGCTGATGAGAGAGGAATAGGTTTGGGTATAGTAACAAGTGACATAGATGTTGAAGATGTTGGTGGTGGTGATGGTGAATCATCATCTGGTATGTAAATCCTTTCCTTTTTGTTTTAGAAGAGGCAGATGATGTTTTGGGTGGATCAGTGGTGGTAGATTGTGTAGCAATGGTTTGTGTTTGACTAACAACTGTTGAAACAACTGGTGTCCCAACCACTGTTGTCATTACAACAGATGTTGTAACATCTGTTGTCTTCTGCTTTTTGGCAGGAGAAAGTGATGGTGAGTTTGTTTTTGGTGGTGATGGTAGTGGTGGTAAGGTAGTGGTTGTGGTGTGGTGTGTGTTGAAGTGGTGTGTGTTGAAGTGATAACAGATGTTGAAACAACTGAAGTACCAGCAGTAGTTGATACAGCAGGAGTTACAACAGCTGTTTGGGTGGAGGTTTGATGCTGATGGCTTTTGGATGGTGGTTTTGGAGGCTTTGGAAATCTGGATGGGATGGACTTAGGTTTCCTTTTTGTCTTAGGATTTTTAGTATCCTTTGATCCAGAACAACCCTGCGCATACAGTTCCATGAAAGCTCTTTTCTCCTCATTCCATCTTGAAATATCCTTTGCCATTCTATCCCTCTTTACACTTGCTACTCCTTCATCAAGTGCTTCTTGGGTAGCATCAACCTTTTTACTACCATCTGGCAATGGAATTTTTCTGGTCATAGCATCCTTTTCAGGTTCAATGTACAGACCATCATCTATTCCTTTCTTCTTCCACTCCTGAATTTTCTCCCTCTTTTTGGCATTATCTTCTGGGAGTTGATCAATGAAAAGTACTGTAGGAGGAGCAGTGCCAGTGGTTTCCAATAAATGGGCCTTGATTGCCTTAATATCTGCTTGAGTGTTCTTGTACCTAGACTCCATAATGTTTCTCAGCTTTTGGACATGAAGTTCATGTTGCTGATCAGCCAGTTCTTTTTGTTGTTGGAGAAAAGGTTGGAAAAGGTTCCAGAGCTCATTTGTAGCAAAAGCTTGTGGTGGAGCAGGTGCTTGAGATGGAACAACAGTGGATTGCATCTTTTATGTTTTCAACACCCGCTGTAGCATATTTTTAAGATCTGCAACAGATGTATCCAACTTTTCAATTCGTTCCGTCAAATCCTGATATTTTAAATCATCGCCCAATTTAATGGGATTAGCTGATTTCCCACTATTAGTGGTTTTATCAGTGGTTGAGGTAGGGAGTGTACTCCAAACACTAACCACTGATGCCTCTTTTTCTTGGTACTGGGGTCTTCTTCCTTCAACACTTGACAACCTTTTGATGTTGCCAGTAGGATAAATAAATCCACTGGTGGTTGGCAGAGGTGCTATGTAAGGAATTGCCTCCAAGGAAGTCTTATTAATGTAACCACTGTCCAACTGTAAACCAGTGGGTTCAACAGTTGTAGTGGCTGCTTCACTTGGACTACCACCAAGAGTTACATGTAACTCAAGGGGTGTAACCTCCTCAGGTTGTGTTGGTGGGTTAGCAAAGATTGATACATCAGACCCAGTCATTTGTTGAGGTATGTTCTCATTGATAGGTGATTGAGAAGGACTGGTTAGTGCCTGGTTCAAATCAATTGCATCCAACAGCAGTTTAGTGGGTGAGGGAATTGTGGATGTGAGGTTTGGTGTAAAAACTGTATTTGCTCCGGGCATTGAGCCGTGGATGATGAAACCAAGTGATTTCAGAGCATCATGATGTGGTGGCCCTATGTGTACAACCTGTTCTTTTTGTGAAGAAGCCGGAGGGGTATTGGTTATGGGTTGAGATATTTGTACCAACTGCTGTGAGGAAGAAGCAGCAGTGGTTTCTTGTGACTTTTGTGTTGTCACAAGCATTTGCTCTGGTATCTCATCCTCCAGAGTTGCCTTTTTGATTGGTTTGGGGGGTTTTGAATTTTTCTTTTTCTGTGGCTTTTTGGTGATTTTAGGTGTGGGTTTCAAAGCAGTTGTGCGGCCACTTTGATCACCTTGAGCAGTGGGCTCAGCAGCAGATACCTGAGGAGCAGTGGTAGCTGCTAAAATCTGCTCAGGCACCTCTGCTTGTGTTTTGCAAGGTGTTAACATTCTTGAAAAAGTTTCAGTAGTTAAACTGTTTATTTTAATATAATCACCTTGGTTTATTACAGCAATATCATCCTTACTGAATTTCTTTTCAAAATAATAACTTAGAAACCTTGGAAACAGTAGGAATGGTTTTGTTTCAACATTATTAACCAAATCATTAAAGATTTCCCGGGAATAATTAAAGTTTTCTTCTTGAAGAATAGCATATCCCAGATTTTGAATCTTTAATGGTATTTCATTAAAAGAAGTGGTTTTGTTTGAAACACACATTAGGAGGGTATGGAATAAAAATCTTGTTGCAGAAGGAAAGAAACCTTTTTGTAAGGTAGCTTTCTTCATCATTGTGTCTGCATACCCTCTCTCAATGAAGTCAATTTTCAATTCGTTTTTAGGGAAAGAAATTTTACATTGCTGATCCTCGAGTTGAAAGACCTCTGAAATTGACTGTGGTGTAATCTTGACAGGTTTTCCCTTTAGAGTAGAGTTAATGGCTATTACAGCGTCTCCTTGTGTTTCAAGGGTTGCATTCTTCCAAAACTCCCTTTGGGTTGTCAAGTAAATTTGTGCATCGGCTATTAACAAAGTTTTGTACTTTGATTTAGCCATTTTGTTAATGATGGAGTCGAAAGCATCTGTGGTGCCGGGTTTTGTGAGAAGACCCAGAAGATTGTGAGATGGTTTGTGTGGGATTTCAGTGGTATTGGCCTTTTGAGAGGCCGCTTTCGACGATGATTTGGAAGTGGGTTTTGCAGATGGCTTCGATTTTGTCATTTTGGAGATGATGATCGAAGAAATTTGTGAAGGAATGTGAAGAAAAACTATTTTGAGAAGAGAATTTTTGAGAATTCAATTCGACAGTAAAACCCTGTTTTTGGTGTGAAGTGGGGGTTTTATAGAGGAAAAAGTGAAGGCTGACGTGGCAGCGGTTACAAAAGTACTGATCACTATGTACTGCCCACATGCCAAACTCTGAAGAAATGAAGGACAGTACTTTTATGAAAGTTACTGATGAACGCAGTGGTTTAAACGGTAAAATGGAAGCAGTGGATGATTTTCACTATCAGTGGATAGCATATCAGTGGATAAGACACTGCTTTTGATCAACAGAGTTTATCAAAGAAATGAGAGAACAGAGGATGGCTTTCAGCAGTGGGCAGACTTTGAAGTAGAGCAGACTTTTGAACAATCAGTGGTTATGACAGACTTTTAAGGATTTTAATGAAAATTTCATTTTTGGCTATTTTTAAGGATGGATTTTTGATTTTCTGAAAACATTTTAATGCTTTTAATCATAGAAAAACAAGATTTTGCTTGTTATTCCATGTTCAGCATGCCAATTCTAGAGACCAAGCTTTCAAAAGTGGCTGTATCTAGTGCTTTTGTGAGCACATCTGCCAGCTGGTCTTTAGTTGGAACATGATGCAGAGAAATCAAACCTTTTTCATAGCAATCCCTCACAAAGTGATGTCTGATGTCGATGTGTTTGGTGGTTGAATGGGAAACTGGATTTTTGATGATATTTTCTGCTGCCTGGCTATCCAACATGAGTGGTGTTTTTAAGGCAGTGATACCAAAATCCAGCAACTGATTTTGAAGCCACAGGAGTTGGGCTATACAGCTTGCAGCAGCAATGTATTCAGCTTCAGCAGTGGATGTTGAAACAGCTGCTTGCTTTTTGCTTTGCCATGAAACTAAGCAATCACCTAGAAACTGGCACCCTCCTGATGTGGACTTCCTTGTGGTGTTACATCCAGCAAAGTCACTGTCTGAAAATCCTGAAAGCTTGATATTTCCATTAGCTGGATACCAGATACCAAGTGTGGGAGCACTCTTTATGTATCTGAATATCCTTTTTACAGCAATAAGGTTGGATTTTCTAGGGGCTGATTGACTTCTTGCACAAACACATGTTGCAAACATGATGTCTGGCCTAGATGCAGTTAGGTACAACAAAGACCCAATCATGCTTCTATATAAAGTTTGATCAATCAGCTCATCCTTTTCATCAGACATGACAAGCTTATTTGTTGCCATGGGTGTGCTGCATGGTTTACAATCATTCATATCAAATTTATTCAAAAGTTCTTTAGCATATTTGCTTTGATGAATGAAAGTTCCATTTTGCATTTGCTGAACTTGGAGACCAAGAAAGCATTGCAGCTCACCCATTGCACTCATTTCAAACTCAGCTGTCATGAGTTCTCTAAACTCTTCACACATTTTGTTACATGTGCTTCCAAAAATAATGTCATCCACATAAATTTGGATAATCATTAAATCCTTCCCTCTCCATTTTAGAAACAGTGTTTTATCAATGGTACCTCTTTTGAAACCATTTGAGAGTAGGAAGTTGGAAAGAGTTTCATACCAGGCCCTTGGTGCTTGTTTCAGGCCATACAAGGCTTTGTTTAGCCTGTAGACATGATCTGGATAAAATGGATCCTCAAAACCTGGAGGTTGACAAACATATACCTCTTCTTGAATTGTACCATAGAGGAAAGCACTTTTGATATCCATTTGAAACACCTTCATGTTGTGGTTGACAGCAAAGGCCAGGAACAGTCTAATGGCTTCCAATCTTGCAACAGGGGCGAATGTTTCATCATAATCAATCCCCTCTTCCTGTCTGTAACCTTGAACCACAAGCCTGGCTTTATTCTTGACAACAATACCCCTTTCATCAGTTTTGTTCTTGAAGACCCACTTTGTGCCAATGGGACTAACCTCTTCTGGCAGTGGTACAAGCTCCCATACTTGTTGTCTTTTAAACTGTTGGAGCTCCTCTTGCATGGCTTCTACCCAGCTGTTGTCTTTCAGTGCCTCTTTGTACTTGACTGGCTGATGGAGTGATAGAAAACCAGCAAAAAGACAAATGTTTTGGGTTTGGCTTCTTGTGAGCACCCCTTCATTTATGTTGCCAATGATTTGATCAGGTGGATGAGATCTCAAGAAGATTAAATCTCCTTGGTATGGTATGATGGCATTTGTTGGTGAGGGCTGCAAATGTGTATCATCTGAGCTATCCACTGCTGGGGACTTTGATGATCCAGCAGTGGCATCAAAAGGTGGTGGAATTGGAGGTAATGAAGTGGACACATGCTGACTTTTATCCACTGTTTGGGGACTTTTGTCAGCAGTGTTTGAGGATGTGGAAGCAGTGGTTGATGGGCTACTTTGGTCAACAACTGTTGAGGTAGCAGTGGTTAAGCTTTGACAGCTGTTTTGAACATCTGATGCTCTTCCCAGTTTGACAGACTTTTGATGAATGATGATTTCATATCCATAGTCTGGTGTTGAATCCTCTGATGGACCTGCACTGTTAGTCTTGACAGCAGTATTTTCAAAAGTAAATTTTTCAAGATCAAACAGATCTGCAGGATTTGCTGGGATTTTCATTGATGAAAGTTCATTGAACTTTACATTCAAGGTCTCCTCCACTGCCTTGGTCCGTGTATTAAACACTTTGTAGGCCTTGGCAGTGGTTGAGTATCCCAGATGATAACCACAATCAATTTTGGCTGCAAATTTTGAAATGGAATCTTTTAAGTTCAAAATAAAGCATGGGCAGCCAAACACCTTGAAGTATGAGATCAGTGGTTTGATTTTATACAGAATTTCATAAGCAGTCTTTTTGTGCCTGGGGTTTATTAAAACTCTGTTCTGGACATAGCAGGCAGTGTTTACTGCCTCTGCCCAGAAAGTTAATGGCAAACCTGAATCAGCAAGCATGGTTCTGGCAGCCTCAATCAATGTTCTGTTCTTTCTTTCAACTACCCCATTTTGCTCTGGTGTTCTAGGGATGCTGTACTGCCTTACAATCCCTTTCTTCACACAGAAGGCATCCAACTCCTTATTTTTAAATTCTGTGCCATTGTCACTCCTGAAGCTTTTCACTGGAAGGTCAAATTGCTTTTCAACCTGTGTCACAAAGTCTTGCAAAATGCCTGCAGTCTCATCTTTTGAGTGTAAAAAGAAAGTCCATGTAAACCTAGAAAAGTCATCAACAATAACCAAACAATATCTTTTCTTCTTGAGGCTCATGACTTGAACTGGGCCAAACAAATCCATGTGTAGCATTTGCAAACACTGGGTTGTTTTGGACTCTTTAATGGACTTATAAGAACTTTTATGCTGTTTTCCTCTTAAACAGGAAATGCAATGTTCAGAACATGAAAACAATTTTTGTGGTAGGCCTCTCACCAAACCATTTTTTGAAATTTCAGTGATTGTCTTAAGATTTGTGTGCCCCAGCCTTCTGTGCCAAAGTTCTGTCTCTTTGTTAGAGGCAACTGAGAACAGACAGGCATCAGCTCTGGGACATTCTTTAGACATATCAACAACATAAACATTGCCACTTCTTTGAGCAACAAGTTTAGTTTGACCAGTTTTGATTATTGCTTCAATCCTTTTGACCATTTCTGGTCCAACAATCCTACAACAATCTTTTGTGAAGAATGACCCAAACCCTTTGTCACTCATTTGAGACACACTCAGAAGGTTGAATTTTAGATTGTCTATCAGATTGACATTTTCAAATTTTACATTTCTAGACTGCACTGTACCAGACCCCAGAACTTTCCCTTTACTATTATTCCCAAAGGATATATCACCCCCTCCATGGATTTTAAAGTCTTTGAGGAGGGCTTTACATCCTGTCATGTGCCTGGAGCCTCCACTATCTACATACCAAAGACTATCAAAGCATGCCGAAGCTCCCTGCACATGAAGTAAAAGGATTAGTTCATTAGGGTCTCCAAAGCCAACAGGGCTTTGGATGGGGTCTCAACAGTGTCTGGGATGGATGCAGATTGATGGACAGTGGTTAAGTCAGGGGTTTGGACAGTTTTAGTACTGTTTCTTGCTAACCACTGTTGGGGGTCTTGACCAATCACCTGTTGGTAACCAAAAGGATGCCTGTTCACTTTAGGTTTAGAGGGCCTTTTGTAGGCCTCATAAACGTGTGGAATCCTTTGGTAAGACTGTTTTTCCTTGCCTTTTCTGAACTGATTGGCAGGGGGTGCATCAGTAACCTGAACATCTCTTTTGACAGATGTTTGGTTCAGCTGTTTTCTGACAGCTGTTTGAACTGGCACAAACAGTGGTTGGTTCTTGGTGAATTTGACAGATGATGTTGATGGACTCAAGGATGTTTTAGCAATGTACTCATTCTTTTTCACATCAAAGTTTTTGAGATACACACATGCTTGAGTTTTGTGGTTTGTTTTACCACAAACAATGCAGCTTTCAGCTGAAACAATGACACTTGTTTTGTTCAAATCATAAGATTTTAAATGGAAACAGTCTTTTGTTAGATGATTCCTTTTCTCACAGAATTCACAAAACAAGTTATTGATCTTTTCTTTCTTCTTTCTCTTTTCGGACTCCTTTGCAGCAGAGGTTTTAACCTCTGTTGGGATGTCCTTGAGAGGTATGACTTTAGCTTTTGGAGCTTTAACGCCATCAGTTGATGTAAAGTCCATGGGCTTGAAATTTTCAAGAATATCACACTCATCAGACCATTTTGGTTTAAACTGATAATCTTCAAGCTCCTCAAAAGTAGAGGATCCCATTGGTCTGTCAAGTGTGATTTTGTTACCAAGTTTATCAGTGATTTTCACTTCTTGGCCTTTCTTGTTTGTGGGGATGAACTCAGTGGTTACATCAGTGGTTTGAACAGATTTTTCAAAAGTAGTGTTTTCATCATCATGTTTTCTATAACCAACCCCAAATTTCACATTGCTTTTTATCTGTTTTTCAAGCATAACCTCATACCCTTTGCATGATTCCACCCATCTTTCACAGGTGATCTGGGTGGATTCCAACTCCTTTTTGCAAACTTGGTATTTTTCTACCATAGTTTGGAGTTGAGTTTTGGTTATGCTTTGTTCTTCTTTCAGACTGCTGATCTCTTTTTCCTTTTCAGTCAATTTGTTTTTAAGTTCTTTTAAAGACCTTTCAAATTTGACTTCATCAGTTAAGATTTTATCCCAAAGGTTTTCATTTACCTCTTTGATGTTAGCAAAAGCAATAATGCAATTGTCAGAACACAATTTTTCAAGAACTTGAGGTGATACCTTGGCAGCAGCCATCATTGCACAATCACATTGATGATTTTCCTCATCATCAGCTCTTTCTTCTTTCTCACCTGCTTGCTCATCTTTCTCTTCTTCTTTGTCCTCTTCGGACCATGGGTCTGTCAGTGGTTCAATCAGGGTTTCTGAATTTTCTCCCAGCAGCAATTCACCAGCAACTGCATTAACAACTGCTTCAGTCACCTCATCCACTGTTTCATCACTTAGCTATTCACCTTCAGTTTCAATCCCCTATGGTATTGACTCTAATGCCATCAAACAAAATTCATCATTAGAAGGTTCATTAGAAGCATAGAGTGCAAAATTTTCATCACTAAGCTCATCAGGCATGCTGCTCCAGTCAACAAAGCCTTGAGTGAAAAAACTTTGCTGATCTGGTTGTACCACTGCTAGAGCAGCAGTTTGTGGTGCAGCAGATTGCACTTGTTCCTGGGGGACCGGGGTTTGTACGTACTGAATTTGTGGAATAGTAGTTTGGACATAGTGCACTGGCACAGGGGCAACAGCATAATGTGCAGCGTTAACATGAGCTGCAGGGGTATATTGGGCATAGTGCACAGTGCCTTGATTTTGAGGTCTAGGATTTGAGCTAGGGTGAGTGATTATAGGACCAGTAGTTTGACTCCTGCATTCCCTAGCGAAATGTCCCAACCTATTACACTTGTAACACTTGATTTTCGATTTATCCAACCCAACCCTTAGATTCCCATGTAAACCTGGGAATTTCTGCCCTGTTCTTTTGTAGAATTTGCTAGTTCTAACACTGAGCAAAGCCAGTTGGTGCAGGATGTCCATCTCTTCTAAGTCAGTGGGATCAAAGTGTTGTAAATCATTGAGTTCAAAGCACAGATTATCTGACATCTGGTTTTCAGTGTTTGCAGTGAAAGCATAGTTTGCAGAGTGAGAATCAGGGTTGGTAAAGTTACCCCCAGCTGTTATATCAATGAAATGATCATAACCCTGTTCCTTACTACTGCCACCAGATTCTTCCTGACCCAGAAGAGCTGTGGTACCGAATGAGTAATCATCAGTGGCTTTACCAGACTCTTGCAACTTCTTTTTCTGGTTTAACTCCCTTTCATAAGTCAGGAGTCTACCATGAAGTTTGGTCAGGGTCAGATCTTTGAACTCAACAGAGTTTCTAGTCACAAATGCAATTGTGTCCCATTTATCAGGTAGCGACCTAAGAAACCTGCTATTTTGGGTTGATTTTGGAAATTCAACCTTAACAAGCCTTAACTCACTGATGAGACAACTGAACCGTTCAAATTGTTGGGTCAATGATTCACCCTTAATGTGACAGAATGTTTCATACTGCTGATTCAGAATTTCCCTATTGTTTTCAATAACTTCTTCGGTTCCCCCAAACTGTTCCTTCAAAGCATCCCATAGCTCTTTGGCACTGTTATAATGTAACAGTCCAGCATAGATCTCATTTGGTAATGCAGATGCTATGATGCTAAATGCTTTGGCATCGAGTTCGAACTTTTGAAAATCAGTTTCAGTATAGTTTTCATAAGGTTTTGGTACGAACTTCTTTGGATCCTCAGCACTTGGCACCATAGGAACATGGGGACCAAAAACAACAGACCTCCAACATCTAGTATTCTGTTGAGCAAGGATGTGACCCATCCTTCTCTCCCAGATGTTGTATTCATTTCTTTAAAGCATAGGTGGTCTAAAAAGTGAGCCAATGTTATTCTTATCATCTTGAGATTGTGACGTCATCCTGGTTGTTTTACAGACACTGATTAATCAACTTTAATGGTGATTAAACCTTGCTCTGTTTTTCAACGCAAACGAACAAACTATCGATATCAACGATTTTTGAGCTGAACTATTTATGTCAAAATGATTGTTAAATCAAATTTGACTGTCCAGGCTCTGATACCAATTGTTGGATCTGAGTTTGGTTTTGATTGTATTTTCTGTTTGAACTAAAATGGAAATGGATGAGTTGTGCAGCGAAATTAATATGGAAATAAACTTTGCATACAATCAAACGAGAGTATTGCTTTGATCAAGACATTTTTAACAAAGAACCGAATGATTGAATTTAATTTCAACAACGATTACAAAGTAATGCTTGAATACAAACTCCCCCTCAGCCAGAGCTCAGTGTTTGTTCGTGCAAAGAAGACGATGTTGCAAAGAGCTAATAGAACAGTACAGAGCACTGTTCTGTTTATAGGCACTAGCAAACCACTGAGCATCTAATGCTGACGTCACCATGAAAGTGACATCTAACCTCCTAACAAACTCTAACCTTTGATCAATACAAACACTGCTATGCTAACTACTGCTTAATACAATACATTTTATAAAGATAGAATAAACAATTGCTGCATCCTTCCACTGCTGTGAACCCAGCAGTACTTGTCCGGATCAGCAGTGCTTGAACCAAGGCAGTAGATTGAGCAGCAGGACTTTAGTTCTATCATCAGGTCTTTACTAGAGCAGCTGTTGTGAGTCAGTAGTTTGCATAATCAGTAGATAAGAGGTCAGCAGATGTTGAAATCACTTTCAAGGGGAGAGACTTGTATGTAACATCTGCTTATTCTGGATCCACTGTTCTGACCCAGTTTTGGCTTTAATTATCTGTTCATCTGGTAGGGCTCAATCCCAACAGGTCCATACCTGAATAGGCTCCTATAGGTGTGTCCTCTGGGATAGAGTAACGTTGCACAAAGTCCCTATTTTCGTCCCACCAGGGGTCGTAATTTGGGTCTAGGGGATTCGGTGCAGGAACCCTAGGGATTTCTTCTGGGTTAAAGTCGTGCATCTCCACTTGGTTGTCAGGATTTTCTATCTCCAGGGGTTGTTCTGGGTTTTGTGGTTGTAGGGCTACTAGTTATTCCAGACTCGGGTCAGCAGCAGTTGTAGCTAGGATATGGAAATTAGCTAGGCTTCTATTAAGCATATCCTGTGTATGGGCATCTGACTCTCGCTTAGCAGCTGCTAGAACTCTTTGCTGTTGCAACTTTCGCATTCTCTTCCTACGAGCAAAGGCTTCCTTACTGAACCATCCTCGTTTCTTATTAGGGAGTGGCTCTTCTGACTGAGCTCTAAAAGCAAACACTCCTTCTTCCTGATCAGCAGTATACCCAGAGAGGGCAGGCTATGAAGAGGTACCTTCACTCCTAGGTGAATCAGATAACTGACGATTTATGTCTGAGGGTCCTTGATCACTCATACTGTAAACTAACAAATAGTCAAATAACACATAACAAATAAATACAGTTATGCACGTATTTCCGTAATTTATTTCCTAACACAAAATTTAGAATTTAAGTGTCAGCAGAACACTTCTTTGGCTCAGACAAGTGGCTAGGCTCTGATACCACCTTCTGTCGCAACCCCCGATCCCTTATCCCCGGGAACGGGCGGACGCGATCACAGAGTTTCGGTGGTATCAGATTATTTAATCTTGCAGCGGAATTTACATCAGGACCGTAGTTAGGAAATGTTTATCAGAGTAAAACCACCTCATTTAATATTAATAATCACATGGGTAAAACCCAAGTTTCTTATTACAATACATTTATAGGGATAAACCCTATTTTATTTAAATTTAAAACACCGTTTATTTGGTAACTTTTATAGCCACATTTTCCCAAGCCTTCAGTGCTCTCCAGCTGGCTTTTTATTAATTGGCTGTCACATTGGGTTACCTGAAACGTGTTTTTAAAACATTTGTCAGTCGGAAATACTGGTGAGTGAATCCCAGTTTAATCAAGTTTAAATAAAAAGTCACAGTGAACAGTATTGAGAGCGATCACATTGTTTATGTCTACACAATTACTCCATTAGTACTGTCAACCCTGACTTGTGGGTCATATTACCCATTGGCTAACTCATTGTCCAATGGTAACGTATTGTCATCCCGACTTACTACTCACAGTGTAGTACAAATTTTGTAAACAAAACCCCAACATACCGGCAGTAATTGAAGAACTACAAAGACTCAATCACTGCTAAATTTCATTGTAAAACATTTAAGGTTTGGTAAAACATTACCAAAAAGGTTAACAAAAAGAGGATAAACTCACATTGCTATGTTAGACTTCGCTTAAGGATTTCCTGGATATAATCTATAATTTATACAAATGTACATTGGTTAGTATCATAACCCTTTGAAAATATTAATGATACCCCCCCCCCCCCGAGACGGCATTCCAACAACTACGTCGGGCAGAATCACGACAGTTGTTACGGAACCCTAAATCAATCGGGCAGCGTAACTATTACGAAACTGGGGTTATAATACTTACAACGGAGCAGAACCTCGCTAATTAGGGGTATAATACCCAACTATTATGCTTATAACTTCAGAAATTCGAGATTGAGAATTGAGAATTGAGAATGAGCGACGGAAAACGAAAACTGATGCGTTCTATTTATAGTTTTGAAATCTTGTCCTCTCGCGGCCCGCGTAAAAGATAAGGGACTCTTACGTGGCCCGCGTCAACATTGGTCAATGTGACAACTCGTATTTCCGAACTTATCTATGTGCTTAATGTAACGTACATGAACACTTTGTGATTATGTGAACTTGATAATTAATGAAACGATATCTGTTTATGTGTAATGTATGTATAGTTGAGCCCAAACGCACAACACCACTCGATCGCACAAGCCCATTTGGGCTACACTTTGTATTCGGATCAATGGGCAGCCCAGTGAGGGTTCGGCCCACTCTTCCTCTTTGTCGCATAACACTAGGAGATAGGGTATACTCCTCATATTTTGCAAATCACCTTACACACAAAAACCCTAGCTCTCTTCCTTTTCTCTAGAACCCGACAGCAGCCAAACATTCTCTCCATCAAAGATCTTTGTTTTCGGATCAATCCTCTACTCCTCCTTTAATCGGTTAGTGTCTGGGTTTATCGATTATATGTTTGATAATGTTCTGATGTGTGTGCTATGACATTTTCTTTTGCATGATGATCTAGGGTTTCGGTTAACATGATTGATTATGATGATTGAATGATAGTGTTCTTGTTAATTGGCTCCCATGTATGTTGACTATGATCAATATGAGATCTGATAGTGGTTGTCAACCACTATACATAAATCGGTCCAATCAAAAATCATCCTCTGAATGCTTAATCAAATTGTCGGCCATTGTTGTGTTTCTTGATGATGATAAATATGCTACATGTAATTTTCCAGTTGCATAATAATAAATATGTTGATTTCATAATGGAAGTGGTGGCCATGTGTTTCTAATCAAACAATAATAGTTGGTGAGTATGTGAAACAATGGCCAATGTTGTCGGCCAATTACTTGAAGAGGTCCAATCAATTAGAGGGATCATGGGGCATCTAATTAATGTTGTCAGAATATGTTATGATTGTTTATGTTCGTCCCTGAGGTCGAGTGTATTAGTGAATCGCATGTTAATAGGCTGTTAGATGAGTATAGGTGGATAATGTGTGGATTGTTATGATGATATGCATGATAATAATCTAGTGCATGAATCTGTTATATTGATCTAATTTTAAGATGGTTGTTCATGCTTGATACGATTAGGGTTCTCCAAAAATGAATGATAATTGTCTGTTTTGATCGAATAGTGTTTGGGTTGGAAACTGTTAATTGTTGATTGATAAATCGTAACTTTGGAAACTGTTATATTGGTCAAACGAAATTGGTTGGAACTAGAAATAATATTGCATGAAATTAGGAAATCATTTAAGCAATCGTATAAGTTAGTTAAACGCACAAGTTGTCCGGATCGCACAAGAGATCCAGACCGCACAAGACCAAAGTATTGTATAGCTGGGCCTTAAAGCCCAAATTCGGTCGCACAAGAGTTGTCCAGTCGCACAAGACGAACTGGACCGCACAAGATTATTTAATTGTTCGTTTGATTGGGCCGTATACATGTTAGACTATTTTTGTTATTTTGGGGCCGGGTATATTAACTAAATCGCACAACATGTTGTGGATCGCACAAGACTGTGCTGAACGCACAACATGTTGGGCCGACTGTTATTGGGCTATATCTTCCGGATCGCACAAGTTGGATACGTTTTGACTGCTAATGTGTTAATGTGATGCTATGATCAATACGTGTTCACAATCTGTTAGGTTATGTGTAATCATACATGCCTTACTTGATCCAAAACCTGACTTGTATGGTAACCATGTTAGGACGTGGTTGACCACTAGCTGCTAGATTTGACCATTCTGTGTATCTGCCGAGCAAACCAAGGTGAGTTCACACTAGCCAAGGCATGGGATTCCCAGGGGTTGGGAATGGGATGGAATAACTACTCGTACAACTATTACTATTAAACAAATTACTACTGTCCTCGGTTGAAGGGCACGTACGTAAAACCTACGTACAGTTATACTTACTACTGTCCTCGGATTGAAGGGCACGTACGTCAAGCCTACGTACACGATCTTAAGACCATCACCTCTATCAAAGGAAGTCCCTCAATTATCGACTTAATCGCCGAGGCCTAGGGCGAGCGGGTCATTAGTTAATAGCGCTATTAGGTTTAACAAACCTCACACCGTGCCAGTCGGACGGGCGTGTACTAATGGACTATGGGCAAAGGGTCAATGCTGATAGACATTGGCTTAGGGCACCTCTTATATTTTCGTAGCAGTCGATACGCGTGGTCTTGTAACACATGGGAAGCCCCCACTAATCATCGCACGCATGCCTGGACTGGCAGCAAGGATTAACGCGATACATGGTTTACAAAACGAATATATACGATTTATGAAATGAATACTTTAACCAAATAACCAACTGTGAACTCGCTCAACTTGTTGTTGATTCGTTGCTACATGCCTTGCAGGTCATTAGGTACCCATGGAGCTTGCACAGGGAGGAACGGTCGTTGTGGGATATGGCGATGTGTGCCATGCTTTAGACTTTACCTTATCTCATATTTAATAGTTGCTATGGGTTTTACAAATTATGCTTCCGCTAAACACTTAACTATGCTTTGGTTTTGAACACCTTTCATATTGGTTTGTTGAATTATGTTTACTTATCTACTTGTTCAATATGATTGGTGGCTTGATCCTGGTCAGTCACGCCTCCAAGCGGTGATACTCCGCATGTGGATTTTGGGGGTGTGACAGATTGGTATCAGAGCCATTGGTTATAGAGAACTTGGTTTTAATAAGGGAAAATGATTTCTGTTAAAACCAGACTATAACCTGTACAGTGCTCTACGATCCACAACGACGCTTCACTCCACGTGCAAGGCTCGACATTCTAGGTGATATGGTTTATGTTTATATTGCCTACTTGCTAGATTGCATAGAACTTTGCTCATGGTATGCTTAGATAAACGTAGCAACTATAGATTGAAAACACATTTGTGCTTGCTCCCTACTGTCACTACACACTTACACACATTCGCGACACCTTTCCTATTTGTGTTTCCTTCGATGAGAGATCATGAGGGAACGTGTGAACCTAACTCAAGCCAGCTGACGGCTCTTATCAACGAACAAGTTACGGCAGCACTCGCAGCCGCCCAGGCAGGAGGTATAACCTGCTATTCCGAACCTAACCTAGGATGATAGATCCTACTCTCATGACCCAACTCTCGCGCTTAACCCTGTCGTTTCTTCCTCGCGCAACAAGGTCAGAACGCTCAGCCGCCTGTATGCACATTTAAGACGTTCATGGACTGTCGTCCTAATACTTTCAGTGGCACTAAAGGAGCTGTTGGACTCCTCCATTGGTTTGAAAAGCTCGAGTTTGTCTTAGAGACGTGTGAATGCCCTGAGGCACTGCGCTAACTTGGTGGACGCGCAAGTTCCGATGCTGGGGCTGGCGGCTGCAAATGCCACCCCATGGAATGATTCTTAAGGAACTGATCCAAACGTGAATGCCTTAGTCGAGATGACATCCGCAAGCTGGAAGTGGAGTTCTTAAACCTGAAGATGACAAGGTCAGAGATAGAAACGTACACGAAACGATCTAACGAACTGACGGTGTTATGTCCAACAATGGTGGATCCTCCCATCAAGCGTATTGAGCTGTACCTCAAAGGCTTAGTACCAGAGATTCAAAGTCATGTGGCATCGGCCCACCTTGCAACCATCCAGGATATTACTCGTCTTGCTCAACGTATCTCAGATCAGGCGGTAGGACAGAACAAACTGCCGAAACGTATTAATGCTGCTACAACTACTTCGGATGCTCCCAGTGACAACAAACGCAAGTGGGATGGAAATTCGAGCAAAGGGTTCCACTTCGGTTCAGTCTCAGTCGCAGCAGGGAAAAACGGATGAGTACAGGGGCCCAGGCAGCAGTCTTTTGGTAATCGAAGTCAGGGTGGATACGAGGGGAACCACCCTAAGTGCAATCGATGTAATTTGCACCACAGCGGGCAGTGCAATGAAGATCATCGTTAGAGATGCAACCAGCTTGGTCATGGAGCCAAGGATGGTAGAAGCTCGCGTCCTGCAAACCAGAACCGACAACAACAGCCACACGATTTATAGAATCAGCAGCAACAGCAGGGTAACAAGGGATGTTATCAGTGTGGTGCTGAAGGTCACTTCAAGAGACACTGTCCACAGTTGAACCAGAACCAGAATCAGAATCACAACCAAGGAAATGGGAACAATAATGGAGGCAACAGCGGGGGTAATAACGACGGCAATGGTGCCAGGGGTCAAGTGTTCGTGATTGGTCAGGGTGATACTAGGAATGACCCCAACGTTGAAATGGTTTCGACATAGTTATTGATATGGTTTGGCTATCTCAACATCGAGCAGGGATTCTTTGCAACGAAAAGATCGTCCGCATTCCTCGTGCTGGTTAAGAACCATTGGTAATTCATGGTGACAAGTTCCTGGAGCAGCACCTATAGCTTGTGCACCTTATCGCCTAGCTCCATCAGAGTTGAAAGAACTCTCTACGCAACTACAAGAACTCTTAGATAAGGGTTTTATTCGTCCTAGCTCTTCGCCCTGGGGAGCTCCAGTGCTATTTGTGAAGAAGAAAGACGGTACGTTCAGAATGTGCATCGATTACCGTGAACTGAACAAGGTGACTGTGAAGAATCGCTATCCTCTTCCACGCATTGACGACTTGTTCGACCAGCTGCAAGGGTCGAGCTACTATTCGAAGATTGATCTGAGATCAGGATATCACCAGCTGAGAGTCCGAGAAGAGGACGTCTCTAAAACGGCTTTTAGGACCCGTTATGGGCATTATGAGTTTTTTGGTTATGCCTTTTGGGCTGACAAACGCACCTGCGGTCTTCATGGACTTGATGAATCGAGTGTGCAAGCCGTACCTAGACAAGTTCGTCATAGTATTCATCGACGACATCCTGATTTATTCGAAGAGTCAGGAGGAACACGAACAACATCTACGACTCATTTTGGAACTCCTTCGAACAGAACAGCTGTACGCCAAGTTTTCAAAATGTGACTTCTGGCTTCGTGAAGTCCATTTCCTAGGCCATGTAGTGAACAAGGATGGGATTCACGTTGATCCATCCAAGGTAGATTCGATCAAGAGCTGGCCTGCACCTCGTACGCCAACGGAAATTCGCCAATTCTTTGGATTAGCAGGTTACTACAGGAGGTTCATTAAGGATCTTTCCAAGATTGCGCAGCCTCTCACCTCACTGACACCGAAAGGCGTTGTTTATCGATGGGGGAACGAGCTGGAATTAGCATTTCAGCACTTAAAGGATAGACTTTGCAGTGCACCTATCCTTTCATTGCCAGAGGGCATAGACGATTTCGTAGTTTACTGCGACGCATCCATTCAGGGTCTTGGTTGTGTATTGATGCATCGGGATAAAGTTATAGCCTACGCCTCACGCCAGCTTAAAGTTCATAAAAGGAACTACACAACACACGATCTAGAGCTGGGAGCTGTCGTTTTTGCACTTAAGATATGGAGACACTACCTGTATGGTACCAAATGCGCTATCTACACTGATCACCGGAGCCTCGAGCATATCTTCAAACAAAAGGAACTTAATATGCGACAACGACGATGGGTCGAGCTACTGAATGACTACGAATGCTCGATCAGGTACCACCCAGGCAAAGACAATGTTGTGGCTGACGCCCTTAGTCGAAAGGACACTGCGCCTAAGCGAGTACGAGCTTTACAACTTACTATACAGTCTAGTCTTCCTTCTCAAATACGAGATGCTCAGGTAGAAGCATTGAAACCAGAGAACGTCAGGGCTGAAGCCCTACGCGGCTCAAGGCAACGCTTAGAACAGAAGGAAGACGGTGCTTACTACGTCACAGGACGCATTTGGGTCCCACTGTATGGCAACCTACGGGAGCTTGTGATGGATGAGGCACACAAGTCTCGCTACTCGGTACATCCTGGTTCGGATAAGATGTACCACGATATCAAAACTACATATTGGTGGCCTAGCATGAAGGCCCACATAGCAACTTACGTTAGCAAGTGCTTGACTTGTGCGAGAGTCAAGGCGGAATACCAGAAACCTTCAGGCCCACTTCAACAACCAGAGATACCACAATGGAAATGGGAGCAAATTTCCATGGATTTTGTTACTGGCCTGCCTAGATCTCAACGTGGTAATGATACTATTTGGGTGATCATGGATCGACTCACAAAGTCTGCTCACTTCTTGGCCATCAAGGAAACGGATAAGTTCTCCACACTGGCAGAGGTATATCTTAAGGAAGTTGTTTCGAGGCACGGAGTGCCCACCTCTATTATCTCGGATCGAGATGCACGTTTTACATCAGAATTGTGGCAAGCAATGCACAAGTCTTTTGGCTCAAGATTAGATATGAGCACAGCCTATCACCCGCAAACGGATGGACAGTCGGAACGTACCATCTAAACCCTCGAAGACATGCTTAGGGCATGTGTAATTGATTTTGGCAATGGCTGGGAAAAGCATCTGCCACTTGTGGAATTTTCGTACAATAACAGCTACCACACCAGCATTAAAGCTGCTCCGTTTGAGGCATTGTACGGGCGTAAATGCCGGCCACCTCTTTGTTGGGCAGAGGTGGGGGATAGTCAGATTACTGGTCCAGAACTTGTGGTGGACACAGCAGAGCGAATTGCTCAGATACGACAACGAATGGCGGCAGCTCGTGACCGTCAGAAAGTCTACGCCGATAAGGGCAGAAAACCACTAGAGCTCCAGGTTGGGGAGCGTGTACTACTCAAAGTTTCACCCTGGAAGGGTGTGGTTCGTTTTAGTAAACGGGGCAAACTTAACCCACGATACTTTGGACCTTTCGAAGTCATTGAGAAAATAGGCAAGGTGGCCTACAAACTGAACTTACCAGTAGAACTCAGTGCAGTTCACAACGTTTTCCACGTGTCAAATCTGAAGAAGTGTCTGTCAGATGAGACCCACATAGTTCCTTTGAAGGAGCTCACTATCGACGAGCAGTTACGATTCGACGAGGAACCAGTTGAAATCACGGACCGGGATGTTAAGGTCCTCAAGCGCACTAGAATACCTCTCGTTCGAGTTCGTTGGAACTCACGTCGTGGCCCAGAGTTACCTGGGAATGCGAAGATCAAATGAAACAAAAGTATCCCCAACTATTCGCAAACAGTACAACCACTACTAAGGCTGAAGCTACGGAATTTCGGGACGAAATTCCAGATCAACGGGGGGAGGATGTGACACCCCAGGAAAATCAGGAAAACCATACAACTTAACTAGCTTCCTCAGTGAGTACGTACCAAATTTCGGGACGAAATTTCTTTCAACTTGGGGATAATGTGACAACTCGTATTTCCAAACTTATCTATGTGCTTAATGTAACGTACATGAACACTTTGTGATTATGTGAACTTGATAATTAATGAAACGATATCTGTTTATGTGTAATGTATGTATAGTTGAGCCCAAACGCACAACACCACTCGATCGCACAAGCCCATTTGGGCTACACTTTGTATTCGGATCAATGGGCAGCCCAGTGAGGGTTCGGCCCACTCTTCCTCTTTGTCGCATAACACTAGGAGATAGGGTATACTCCTCATATTTTGCAAATCACCTTACACACAAAAACCCTAGCTCTCTTCCTTTTCTCTAGAACCCGACGGCAGCCAAACATTCTCTCCATCAAAGATCTTTGTTTTCGGATCAATCCTCTACTCCTCCTTTAATCGGTTAGTGTCTGGGTTTATCGATTATATGTTTGATAATGTTCTGATGTGTGTGCTATGACATTTTCTTTTGCATGATGATCTAGGGTTTCGGTTAACATGATTGATTATGATGATTGAATGATAGTGTTCTTGTTAATCGGCTCCCATGTATGTTGACTATGATCAATATGAGATCTGATGATTATATGATAACGTATTGTTATGTTAGTATGAATAATATGTGAACGGATTGTCAACCACTATACATAAATCGGTCCAATCAAAAATCATCCTCTGAATGCTTAATCAAATTGTCGGCCATTGTTGTGTTTCTTGATGATGATAAATATGCTACATGTAATTTTCCAGTTGCATAATAATAAATATGTTGATTTCATAATGGAAGTGGTGGCCATGTGTTTCTAATCAAACAATAATAGTTGGTGAGTATGTGAAACAATGGCCAATGTTGTCGGCCAATTACTTGAAGAGGTCCAATCAATTAGAGGGATCATGGGGCATCTAATTAATGTTGTCAGAATATGTTATGATTGTTTATGTTCGTCCCTGAGGTCGAGTGTATTAGTGAATCGCATGTTAATAGGCTGTTAGATGAGTATAGGTGGATAATGTGTGGATTGTTATGATGATATGCATGATAATAATCTAGTGCATGAATCTGTTATATTGATCTAATGTTAAGATGGTTGTTCATGCTTGATACGATTAGGGTTCTCCAAAAATGAATGATAATTGTCTGTTTTGATCGAATAGTGTTTGGGTTGGAAACTGTTAATTGTTGATTGATAAATCGTAACTTTGGAAACTGTTATATTGGTCAAACGAAATTGGTTGGAACTAGAAACAATATTGCATGAAATTAGGAAATCATTTAACCAATCGTATAAGTTAGTTAAACGCACAAGTTGTCCGGACCGCACAAGACCAAAGTATTGTATAGCTAGGCCTTAAAGCCCAAATTCGGTCGCACAAGAGTTGTCCAGTCGCACAAGACGAACTGGACCGCACAAGATTATTTAATTGTTCGTTTGATTGGGCCGTATACATGTTAGACTATTTTTGTTATTTTGGGGCCGGGTATATTAACTAAATCGCACAACATGTTGTGGATCGCACAAGACTGTGCTGAACGCACAACATGTTGGGCCGACTGTTATTGGGCTATATCTTCCGGATCGCACAAGTTGGATACGTTTTGACTGCTAATTTGTTAATGTGATGCTATGATCAATACGTGTTCACAATCTGTTAGGTTATGTGTAATCATACGTGCCTTACTTGATCCAAAACCTGACTTGTATGGTAACCATGTTAGGACGTGGTTGACCACTAGCTGCTAGATTTGACCATTCTGTGTATCTGCCGAGCAAACCAAGGTGAGTTCACACTAGCCAAGGCATGGGATTCCCAGGGGTTGGGAATGGGATGGAATAACTACTCGTACAACTATTACTATTAAACAAATTACTACTGTCCTCTGTTGAAGGGCACGTACGTAAAACCTACGTACAGTTATACTTACTACTGTCCTCGGATTGAAGGGCACGTACGTAAAGCCTACGTACACGATCTTAAGACCATCACCTCTATCAAAGGAAGTCCCTCAATTATCGACTTAATCGCCGAGGCCTAGGGCGAGCGGGTCATTAGTTAATAGCGCTATTAGGTTTAACAAACCTCACACCGTGCCAGTCGGACGGGCGTGTACTAATGGACTATGGGCAAAGGGTCAATGCTGATAGACATTGGCTTAGGGCACCTCTTATATTTTCGTAGCAGTCGATACGCGTGGTCTTGTAACACATGGGAAGCCCCCACTAATCATCGCACGCATGCCTGGACTGGCAGCAAGGATTAACGCGATACATGGTTTACAAAACGAATATATACGATTTATGAAATGAATACTTTAACCAAACAACCAACTGTGAACTCGCTCAACTTGTTGTTGATTCGTTGCTACATGCCTTGCAGGTCATTAGGTACCCATGGAGCTTGCACAGGGAGGAACGGTCGTTGTGGGATATGGCGATGTGTGCCATGCTTTAGACTTTACCTTATCTCATATTTAATAGTTGCTATGGGTTTTACAAATTATGCTTCCGCTAAACACTTAACTATGCTTTGGTTTTGAACACCTTTCATATTGGTTTGTTGAATTATGTTTACTTATCTACTTGTTCAATATGATTGGTGGCTTGATCCTGGTCAGTCACGCCTCCAAGCGGTGATACTCCGCATGTGGATTTTGGGGGTGTGACAGTCAACGCTGTAGCTTAGTTGGGTCAGCTACTAGACTCGCCACGATGTCGACACGTGTCGGCTCAGGGTGTATCCGCTTATGATGATCTCTCGCGGCCCGCGTCGACTAAACATGAACTCTTACGCGGCCCGCTTTAACTAAAGAAATTTGCGGAGTCAATTACAGTCTTAATACCGCCCACGTGAGATGTTGGGGTGGGTCTACGCGGCCCGCCTCAACTCCATTTTTCTTATTTTTAATTTATTTTATATGTTATAATCTATTCTGGGCTCGGTTTTTACATACGGGGTGTAATATAAGACATATTGGGATATTTTAAGATATAATAGGGTGTCGTAAAATATTATGAAAGTGTTGGTTTTACCGAGGGTTGTTACACCTAGGAAACCCTAAACACGAATAAACAGCTAAACCCGAGCTATCAGTCACCCAACTCTTATACAATGCTTAGTTAATAACCTAGCAATCCCGAATTATCTCTCAAATCATCAGTAAGGAATCACACACTTTAGTTAATCAATTTTAATGGATGTTTAACTTTTTTTACCTCTAAACATAAGATCTAGATCGAAAACCTAACGATAAACGGACAAGTTTAGTTTGTGACCTAAGGGATATTTCTATGTGCCTAAGTCAACGAAACCAATGAACATTCCACAAGATCAATTAACACAAGTATATGAAAATCAGAATCAGAAACAATGAATAATCGCGTGAATCAACACATTCATTCAACAATCAAAATCATACAAGCATCACAATATGTCTAATTCATCGAACCCGGGTAGTTGTAACAGTTTAGCTACTCATAATACTAAAAAAACATAATAAAATTAGATCGGAAATGAAAGAAATCATTATTCTAATGTTTAAGAATGGGAAAAATGAGCATAAACCGAACCCGAGGCACTCCAATCTTCAATTCTCTCGATCCCAAGCCTTATGATCTTCACCAGAAGCTCCAAAATCTTCCCAAGAATGCTCTGAAATGTCCAAGTTGTGAGCCCCCAAAACCCACACCTTCTAGGGTTTTTAAAACATTTTTTTTAGTTTTCGAAGCCCTTGCGATCCGCCAGGCTCCCCACTTAGTTTTCCACCACAACCTTGTGAACCGTAAGACTTTGTCGTTGCTTCCTCAAGGGGTATAGAAAACCTCATATTTGGATTTTTCTCATCAAGCTACCCAAAATTCATATATTACATGTCTCGTAACTCTTTTACAAACTCAAGATATGGCCGTTTTAAGTTCAGGCTCTTTTTTGTCGCACTGCTTCACTCAGTTTTTCCTCGTGTGCTCGTTTCTTCATGAATTTGACTTGATTTCTGCTCCTTTTACACACGAACACCTGCAAACACATCAATCTACTTAATACAAGCAATAAATGCCAAAAAACAACTCAAAAACTATCGAAAACATATATAACATACAAGGGAAAAAATGGCGTGTTTTGCAACACATCAATAGTTATCATATTTTCTAAGTGCTCAGGCTATATTTTCAGAGGTTGTTTTACATTTGTCATAGCAGCTCTACTTACTTGACTTATTACAGCGCGCTGGACCTTTTTATTGTTATCTGTTATCTACTCATGTCTCGTCCAGTAGACAACTTTCTCGACACACAGGTGATCCTTTGTTTGATCCCACTATGTAACAGAGTATTTTTGGTGCATTGCAATATGTTGTGTTAACATGACCAGAGATTGCTTATGAAGTCGGTAAGGTGTCATAGTTTCTTTAGACACCTATTGATCGACACTAGGTTACTGTCAAACGGATTTTGCAGTATCTTAAGGGTATCATTTTCTCATAGGTTGTGTATACATCGATCTACTTGTGTTGATTAACATGCTTATAGTGATGTTGATTGGGCAGGGTGTCCCAATGATTGACGTTCTACCATAGGTTATCATGTTTTTCTTGGCCCCAACCTCATCAGTTGGAATTACATGAAACAACATACAACTAGGTCGAGTACTGAGACTAAGTATCAAGCTCTTGCTCATACATCTGCTGAGTCGCATTGGATTACATCTATCTTACATGAGTTACATATTACGATGACTTGTCACCATCTCATGGGTGTGACAATATTGGAGCTACATATCTTACAGTCAACTCGGTGTTTCATCAGCACACCAAACAGTTGGAGATTGACTTGCATTATATTTGTGATATGGTTTTGGCAGGTACTTTACATGTTCGGTATGTTTCTACTACACTTCAGATTGCTGATATTTTGACCAAAGGTGTGACAACTGAGATTTTCCAGTTTAACTCTGTTAACACAATCCAGTTGTCTTTAACATGATTTAAAACATTCATTTTAGCATTTCACTTGATATTGGTTGGTTAAGTGTGTCAGTTAGCACACGAACACTCACGTAACAGTAATTTGGCGAATTAACCGAATTACCAACTGCACACAAGTCTAACCCCGAACGTTGGTGAAACATGGATATCGTATTGCAAACATAAAAATAATAATATAATTGAGTGGAATTATATGTTATTTGGTTACATGGACTACTTGTTAGTTGTTTCTCGTAATTGCGAACAATGTGCATTTTTGTGTTATCTAGTGTTATAAAAATATTTTTATAAACAAACTAGTGGTTTTATTTTAATAGACTTGGGCTATTAAAAATTAGTAGAATATGGTTTGGTGGGCTTGTGTTAGCTAGAAAGGGCCACCAAAAGTTACAAAAACCCACCAAAAGGCTCACCCATTGGTTTTAATTAGTTAAAAAAAGATAACCTAACCCTAAACCCCCTATTACATATGGCAGCCCCACCTCCACCATAATTTCGAAATTATGCCTTCAAAACACCATTTCACTTTGATTTGTTGTTTGGATCTTGTAATTGGTGGCTTTCTTGGTCGATTCTGATACCCTTTAACGCTTACAAGTAAGTTTTCTTGATCAATTTTGATGTTTCTTATGATTTAAAGATTAGGGTTTTGATTAGAAGCATGATCATGATATGAAATTGTGTTAAATCTGATTTATGATGTTATATGCATGCTAGGGTAGTATAACATATGTTAAATAAGATCATAAACACGTTTTTGTGAAGAGCTGTGAGTAAATATGTTATGTTCGAATTTTGCAGCCGACTTGTATTGGCTGTAACACGGTCAAAACATAATGAAATCCAATGTTTGCTAAGTCTAAAATGTAGTTTTTTGAAATACGCTTCAAACCTCACTGGTTTCATAATTTTTCGACAAGTTCAACTCAGCCAAATGAATTTCTGCGTCTCAAAGGTTCAAGCTATGTTTTCCAGCAGAATTTACAGCCTATTACGAATGTAATAACATGGTCTAGGGTTGTAGATAATAATTGGAATTTTTACAGTAGGTAGTCTTAAGAGGTCACGACATTCTCTAACTGGAATTTCGTTAAAAGAGTTAACGAGGATTTTTAAATGATTTATTTCTGTGAGTGCACAAATGTCTATCGCCTCCATCAATCCTGAATCGTAGCAAAAATGGAATGAAACAAGGTTTTATATCGTAAAATATAGAGGAAAGGCTTTTTAGTAGCAAGGTGGCATTATTGTAATTAATGAGAACTTCATTAATTGCCTATAATTTACTATCTCATTCGTTCATCATTCATCCGGATCCATTATTCACGAGTCCATAAACCCATCCGGAGCCAAGTTATTTCTACAATAGTCCATCCGGAGGTTAATTAACATACAAAGCACCCATCCGTTCCATTGGGTGTATATTGACCATTCGCTTGGAAATTATTGCCCATCCGCTCAGCAAGTGATTAAATCCCATCCGGAGACTTATTCACAGTTCATTCGGGCCATTTGTCATCTTGTTACATTGGACCATCCAAGAAAGTGATGTGTTCCATCCGCTTGCAATAATTGTCTAGACCATTCGGAAGGGAAAAGTGTTGTTAGTCAATCCGCTACTAAACGCATATCCGGGCCCAAAATAAATTTGTAGTCCATTCGACGGGTCGTTTTGTGTGCAAAGTCCATACATCCAAAAGTTCACGTTGTTCACCAGTCACACAGTTTAAGTTGTTTAAGTGTTTGACTTTATAAATTGAAGGTCCCTTAATCCGTTCGGATCGCAACAGAATCGTCGATCCAACCTAGAGTGCGGAATCCCCTAGATCAGATTTCACAGAAAACGAGTAGAAACAGAATCAAGAACACGATGCACTTTCAATCCGGTCTTCTATTGATTATCCAACACGAAGTTTACAATCAATTCAAGACCCACATAAATCTCTCAGCCACTCTCTGTAGATTTCTCTAACTCTCTCTCAAACTCCTCTAAGTGTGTAACCCCAAACCCTTATGCCTAGCCTTGTTTATATAGGACAAGGTTTGCACATGGGCTTTGGTCTGGGCTAGGCCATTCTCCAAGCCTATAACACTAATTAACTCCCTAACCAATAATGCTAAGCCCAATACAAAATATCCAAAGACTAAATAAACAAACTATTAAGCTGTTGTCACAAAATATGCACCAACAAACTCCCCCTTGACAATAGCTTCATAGTGTAACTTTGTCTTCAAACATCTTGCAGTCTTTTGGTCTTTGGATAGCGTCAGCTACACAGTTCCTGACATCAACAAATTCCAATCTCCAAAACTTTCATTCGTTGTAGATCCGTGAACTAGCAATCTTTGGTTAAGCAAGTAAACTTCAACACTTTCAAATCTCTTTCTGCAATGTAGTAGAAGGATCCTACCATGCAACTTCACACATCCTCACTTCACTCTCAATCTGCACTTTACTTGTATTCTGCACTTCATTTTGATAACTGCATCAATCTGTTTAACAACACAAGCAAGTATGTCGAAAAACCATTAGTCTTTTTCACATTTAAAGATAAACCAATATTTTATCTTAGTTTGCAAAAACAACTACCTGTCAGTTCAAAATGGGAGATCTTTTAAAAGGAAATATTTTTGGTATTTTTGATATTTTTCAACACAAACTGAACTAATTAAACTAAACTCAAAAATATTTACAATACTTCTTTTTGTGAGAATCATGTGCAGGAAGATCATATCAGCAAAATCAAACTGTTTTCACACTATTAGATAATTCTTTATGTAATTTTTCCGTGAAAAGCAGTTCAAGACGATTACCAGTATGTTTGTCCACCTAAACAAAATGCATGAATATTTCAAGTACCATTACCGTATAATACGTTAAGGTAATATTATTTCTGATATATTAGTGTGTCTCACTTCAGGATATACCCCCCGCGATCAAGGTATGCACAAAGATTCATCGTAGTAGTTGAGTATACTAAATTCATCCATTTTGTTTTTCAACGTTTAGATAATTGGTGAACAGGTCAGTACTTTCGTACAGCAGAGAGACCAAAATATCTAACGAGGGCTAAGACAAATACCATTTTTTTGGTACGATTTATGCATTTTGCATTGTTGAATGACTCTCTATGAGAGCTTCTTCATTTTCAGGGTTTTGGCATTTTTAGCTCTTTTAAGATATCCTGGTTGTGTCTAGGTCAGCATGTATCTGGATGCAGCAGAAGGACAACCATGATATCCCCAGATGAAGTAACAGTATAAAGACCCAAAACTTCAGATTTTGGCAATCTATCAACGCAAGATTTAAGGTCATTAAACCATACACCACTGATGTGTTCCCCACTCATACTCAGTGCATTTAGGTTTATATCACATTGGTAAGTTGATTATTTCATGCTTTTGCCTACTGGTACATCATTTGATGAAGCTGCTATCACACTTAACCAATTTAATTCAGATTGAGTGTGACAGTCTAACCTGCTAATGTACTATCATTTCTTCTTTTTCACACAGTGAAAACTCATTTTTTATTTTCTATTTTTTATGTTTTTTTATTTTTCAATGTTTTTGGATTTTTAAAATTTTATAACTTACTCCCCCTAAACACACGCACTAACTAAACTCTTTTTGGCTTAGGGAAATTTCTCCCCCTAAATTTTTGTTTTTATGGAGTAAGTTTTAAAAACATAAATTTAAAAACAAACAGACTCCCCACTTTAAATCTGACAAAAGTTTTTCACGTTTAAAGTTTAGATTAAACAAAACAATCACAGAAGTAAATAGTTCGTTACCCATGTTAACCTACTATTCACCTCAGATGCTTTACAGGAATAACCACTGTCAAACACATCAACAGTCCTTCTTGGTCATCCTGCATTCACTCAACAACTCAGTTAGACTTTAGAACCCAAGCCCTGATAGTCTTGGGTTTTCCAAATTCATCCATTACAGGAACATCCATCCAATATCCATCACTCCTCAGTGGAGTCTTGGATTGCTTTCCCATTGTTGAACAAGATTGATAATTTCCATTGGGTCTTTGATTACGAGGGTTCGAATAACCTCTCGAATTTTCTGACCTTTGGAAATTATTATCTTGATACCTTTTTCTACCATTATCATACCATGAATTCTGAAAAAAATTTGGATGTTGTTGAACATTCGAGTTACTAAAACCCCTATGTCCATTTCTTTGTTGAAAATTTCGATTACCAGCAGTTTGGTATCGATTTTGATATCCAAAATTTCTATTTTGACTTTGAAAACGATTTGATTTACTATTATGATGACTAAATTGTGGAGAAATACTTCTTGGTCTATCAAATCTTTTTGAAGTTGAAGGTTTTGATTGAGATTCAGGTTTCTTTGTCTGACAACTTGATTTTACATTATTGCTTGACCCAACCTGATTCCCGTCTTTAACCTCATCAACTTTTTGTTTACCTTTCTTCAAAGGACAACAACTCGCCACATGCCCTTTGTTGTGACATTTAAAACATGATCTTTTCTTATAAGTTTTCTTTTTGTTTGATCCCTTTTTAAATGTTTTAACCTTTTTGTCTTCAGTATCCTCATCCACTTTATGAGGTGTACTGTTAGACCCAACAGATTCTTTCAAAGAAACTGGACTATTTGGCAAGTCCACAGCTATCGGATCCACTACTACTTGTGCAGTGGTTACAAAATTAGTTAGGTCATCTTCAGTTGGTAAAAATGAGTAGTCTTGATTTCCAGAAGACGAAGCTTTAGTAAACCCCACCCCTGTTTTATCATTACTCCTTTTTAAACCTTTTTGAATTTGAGTCCAGACTAACGAAGAACTTCCAAAATTTTTTAACTTCCCCTGAAGTTCAACAATTTTGGCTTGTGCATCAGCCAGTTCTGTGCACTTTTCTGAAAGCTCGTTAGTCTTTTCTTTCACAGTTTCACGAGCCAAATCAATGACCTGTAACAGTTCATTGACTTTGCTTGTTAAACTGCTAATTTCTTGTTCATTTTATTTGAGTTTATCTAAACAATTTGACTCTCTTTTAATCAAAAGAACATTTAACTCTTTTCGGTTTTCCAAATCAGCTAAGAGAATTTTGTTTTGCTCCGATAGGCTGTTAACTTTACCCTGTAGTTCAGTGCAATTATGACATGTATGACTTACATATTCTGATGATACCTTCACTTCTGTTGTAAGTCCATTCACATCAGCCAAGCCCTTTGAAACTTCTGCACCCTTCTTTTCAGCATTCTCCTCATCTGCTTCCTTCTTCTCTTCTATCTCAGCAGCTCCCTCTCCAATCTTCATAGCTGCAAGCTCAGCTACCAATGCTTGATCACAAGTAGTTACTTGTGAAGAGATCTGATAACGTTTTTCCAAAGCTTCCCATAGCTCTCTAGAAGTCCCATACGTCTTGAAAGTATGTTAACACTCTCAGGCAAGGACATCTTTATTGCTGCGAAAGCTTTCTTCTCAGCATCAACCAACTGTTTCTCTAATTCATCCATCTTCTCATAAGAAATTACTTTTACCCTTCCTTCAACACGACGTGTGGGAGCAACGTATCCATCAATCATACAGCTCCACATTCTCGTATCCTTACTCTGAACATATGCCTCAACCTTCTTTTTCCAGTCAGCATATTCTTTGACATTTATAAGCTTTGGCCAGTTCTTAACAACCTCACTTCCATTATCCATCTTAGCCATCATGCAGCGTAAAAGTTTAAATGAATTTTGGTAACCTGTGTCAAAATCCAAATCTAACTTCTCTACTGCTCCTTGTCTAGCTTTTACCGTAAGCGAACTGATAAAACCATACAAAATATTTCCGAAAACTGTGATTACCAAAGTATACCGTTGGATTCGTCTCGAAATTACGATTCCAATGATATATAATGTCAAAATCCTATTTCCGGATTTTCCAGAGTCTTTTTTTACCCTAAAAATCCAAGGATTCCAATGGTGTAAACGGTTTCCTGAGATGAGTTACGGATGATTTTCTAAACGCGAAACAGTGAAACTTTTCTTACGCAAGCCAAGAAAAATTCCACCTTGTTCGAAATTGTCCAAAATGGCCCTAAACCCGAACTGGTTATTCGAAATGGTCCGAAATGGAACAATCTGATCCGAAATGAGACTTAATGATCCGAAATGCAACTTAACCAGGTCCGAAAAGCAACCTTCTGATCCGAAATGCTTGAACTTTGTCCGAAATGGACTATTCTAATCCGAAATCAGCTCCTGCTGATCCGAAATCAGCACCCTCTAGATCCGAAATGCTTGTTCTTGGTCTGAAATGCGACAATTTGATCCGAAATGGTTGATTTTAGATCCGAACTGGGTTGTTTTGATCCGAAATGGATCAGTCCAACCCGAAATGCTTATCTGAAGATCCGAAATGATGGATTTCAGGTCCGAAATTCAAGCCTATTGATCCAAAATAGTCTGAAATGCTTGATTTTGATCCGAAAACCTTGCAGTTTGTCCGAAATCACCAGCAGAACCCTAGAATAGCCGTCAAAAACGCCCAAAAACTCCGATTTTCTGCAGAAAATGATTCTGAACCAAGCCAATCAAGAGCCTAAAGCTCTGATACCAATTGAAGGTCCCTTAATCCGTGTGGATCGCAACATAATCGTCGATCCAACCTAGAGTGCGGAATCCCCTAGATCAGATTTCACAGAAAACGAGTAGAACAGAATCAAGAACACGATGCACTTTCAATCCGGTCTTCTATTGATTATCCAACACGAAGTTTACAATCAATTCAAGACCCACAGAAATCTCTCAGCCACTCTCTGTAGATTTCTCTAACTCTCTCTCAAACTCCTCTAAGTGTGTAACCCCAAACCCTTATGCCTAGCCTTGTTTATATAGGACAAGGTTTGCACATGGGCTTTGGTCTGGGCTAGGCCATTCTCCAAGCCTATAACACTAATTAACTCCCTAACCAATAATGCTAAGTCCAATACAAAATATCCAAAGACTAAATAAACAAACTATTAAGCTGTTGTCACAAAACATGCACCAACAAACTCCCCCTTGACAATAGCTTCATAGTGTAACTTTGTCTTCAAACATCTTGCAGTCTTTTGGTCTTTGGATAGCGTCAGCTACACAGTTCCTGACATCAACAAATTCCAATCTCCAAAACTTTCATTCGTTGTAGATCTGTGAACTAGCAATCTTTGGTTAAGCAAGTAAACTTCAACTCTTTCAAATCTCTTTCTGCAATGTAGTAGAAGGATCCTACCATGCATCTTCACACATCCTCACTTCACTCTCAATCTGTACTTTACTTGTATTCTGCACTTCATTTTGATAACTGCATCAATCTGTTTAGCAACACAAGCAAGTATGTCGAAAAACCATTAGTCTTTTTCACATTTAAAGATAAACAAATATTTTATCTTAGTTTGCAAAAACAACTACCTGTCAGTTCAAAATGGGAGATCTTTTAAAAGGAAATATTTTTGGTATTTTTGATATTTTTCAACACAAACTGAACTAATTAAACTAAACTCAAAAATATTTACAATACTTCTTTTTGTGAGAATCATGTGCAGGAAGATCATATCAGCAAAATCAAACTGTTTTCACACTATTAGATAATTCTTTATGTAATTTTTCCGTGAAAAGCAGTTCAAGACGATTACCAGTATGTTTGTCCACCTAAACAAAATGCATGAACATTTCAAGTACCATTACCGTATGATACGTTAAGGTAATATTATTTCTGATATATTAGTGTGTCTCACTTCAGGATATACCCCCCGCGATCAAGGTATGCACAAAGATTCATCGTAGTAGGTGAGTATACTGAATTCATCCGTTTTGTTTTTCAACGTTTAGATAATTGGTGAACAGGTCAGTACTTCCGTACAGCAGAGAGACCAAAATATCTAACGAGGGCTAAGACAAATACCATTTTTTTGGTACGATTTATGCATTTTGCATTGTTGAATGACTCTCTATGAGAGCTTCTTCATTTTCAGGGTTTTGGCATTTTTAGCTCTTTTAAGATATCCTGGTTGTGTCTAGGTCAGCATGTATCTGGATGCAGCAGAAGGACAACCATGATATCTCCAGATGAAGTAACAGTATAAAGACCCAAAACTTCAGATTTTGGCAATCTATCAATGCAAGATTTAAGGTCATTAAACCATACACCACTGATGTGTTCCCCACTCATTCTCAGTGCATTTAGGTTTATATCACATTGGTAAGTTGATTATTTCATGCTTTTGCCTACTGGTACATCATATGATGAAGCTGCTATCACACTTAAGCAATTTAATTCAGATTGAGTGTGACAGTCTAACCTGCTAATGTACTATCATTTCTTCTTTTTCACACAGTGAAAACTCATTTTTGATTTTCTATTTTTCATGTTTTTTATTTTTCAATGTTTTTGGATTTTTAAAATTTTATAACTTACTCCCCCTAAACACACGCACTAACTAAACTCTTTTTGGCTTAGGGAAATTTCTCCCCCTAAATTTTTGTTTTTATGGAGTAAGTTTTAAAAACATAAATTTAAAAACAAACAGACTCCCCACTTTAAATCTGACAAAAGTTTTTCACGTTTAAAGTTTAGATTAAACAAAACAATCACAGAAGTAAATAGTTCGTTACCCATGTTAACCTACTATTCACCTCAGATGCTTTACAGGAATAACCACTGTCAAACACATCAACAGTCCTTCTTGGTCATCCTGCATTCACTCAACAACTCAATTAGACTTTAGAACCCAAGCCCTGATAGTCTTGGGTTTTCCAAATTCATCCATTACAGGAACATCCATCCAATATCCATCACTCCTCAGTGGAGTCTTGGATTGCTTCCCCATTGTTGAACAAGATTGATAATTTCCATTGGGTCTTTGATTACGAGGGTTCGAATAACCTCTCGAATTTTCTGACCTTTGGAAATTATTATCTTGATACTTTTTTATACCATTATCATACCATGAATTCTGAAAAATTTTTGGATGTTGTTGAACATTCGAGTTACTAAAACCCCTATGTCCATTTCTTTGTTGAAAATTTTGATTACCAGCAGTTTGGTATCAATTTTGATATCCAAAATTTCTATTTTGACTTTGAAAACGATTTGATTTACTATTATGATGACTAAATTGTGGAGAAATACTTCTTGGTCTATCAAATCTTTTTGAAGTTGAAGGTTTTGATTGAGATTCAGGTTTCTTTGTCTGACAACTTGATTTTACATTATTGCTTGACCCAACCTGATTCCCGTCTTTAACCTCATCAACTTTTTGTTTACCTTTCTTCAAAGGACAACAACTCGCCACATGCCCTTTGTTGTGACATTTAAAACATGATCTTTTCTTATAAGTTTTCTTTTTGTTTGATCCCTTTTTAAATGTTTTAACCTTTTTGTCTTCAGTATCCTCATCCACTTTATGAGGTGTACTGTTAGACCCAACAGATTCTTTCAAAGAAACTGGACTATTTGGCAAGTCCATAGCTATCGGACTCACTACTACTTGTGCAGTGGTTACAAAACTAGTTAGCTCATCTTCAGTTGGTAAAAATGAGTAGTCTTGATTTCCAGAAGATGAAGCTTTAGTAAACCCCACCCCTGTTTTATAATTACTCCTTTTTAAACCTTTTTGCATTTGAGTCCTGACTAACGAAGAACTTCCAAAATTGTTTAACTTCCCCTGAAGTTCAACAATTTTGGCTTGTGCATCAGCCAGTTCTGTGCACTTTTCTGAAAGCTCGTTAGTCTTTTCTTTCACAGTTTCACGAGCCAAATCAATGACCTGTAACAGTTCATTGACTTTGCTTGTTAAACTGCTAATTTCTTGTTCATTTTATTTGAGTTTATCTAAACAATTTGACTCTCTTTTAATCAAAAGAACATTTAACTCTTTTCGGTTTTCCAAATCAGCTAAGAGAATTTTGTTTTGCTCCGATAGGCTGTTAACTTTACCCTGTAGTTCAGTGCAATTATGACATGTACGACTTACAGATTCTGATGATACCTTCACTTCTGTTGTAAGTCCATTCACATCAGCCAAGCCCTTTGAAACTTCTGCACCCTTCTTTTCAGCATTCTCCTCATCTGCTTCCTTCTTCTCTTCTATCTCAGCAGCTCCCTCTCCAATCTTCACAGCTGCAAGCTCAGCTACCAATGCTTGATCACAAGTAGTTACTTGTGAAGAGATCTGATAACGTTTTTCCAAAGCTTCCCACAGCTCTCTAGAAGTCCCATACGTCTTGAAAGTATGTTTAACACTCTCAGGCAAGGACATCTTTATTGCTGCGAAGGCTTTCTTCTCAGCATCAACCAACTGTTTCTCTAATTCATCCATCTTCTCATAAGAAATTACTTTTACCCTTCCTTCAACACGACGTGTGGGAGCAACGTATCCATCAATCATACAGCTCCACATTCTCGTATCCTTACTCTGAACATATGCCTCCTTTTTCCAGTCAGCATATTCTTTGACATTTATAAGCTTTGGCCAGTTCTTAACAACCTCACTTCCATTATCCATCTTAGCCATCACGCAGCGTAAAAGTTTAAATGAATTTCGGTAACCTGTGTCAAAATCCAAATCTAACTTCTCTACTGCTCCTTGTCTAGCTTTTACCGTAAGCGAACTAATAAAACCATACAAAATATTTCCAAAAACTGTGATTACCAAAGTATACCATTGGATTCGTCTCGAAATTACGATTCCAATGATATATAATGTCAAAATCCTATTTCCGGATTTTCCAGAGTTTTTTTTTACCCTAAAAATCCAAGGATTCCAACGGTGCAAACAGTTTCCTAAGATGAGTTACGGATGATTTTCTAAACGTGAAACAGTGAAACTTTTCTTACGCAAGCCAAGAAAAATTCCACCTTGTTCGAAATTGTCCGAAATGGCCGTAAACCCGAACTGGTTATTCGAAATGGTCCGAAATGGAACAATCTGATCCGAAATGAGACTTAATGATCCGAAATGCAACTTAACCAGGTCCGAAAAGCAACCTTCTGATCCGAAATGCTTGAACTTTGTCCGAAATGGACTATTCTAATCCGAAATCAGCTCCTGCTGATCCGAAATCAGCACCCTCTAGATCCGAAATGCTTGTTCTTGGTCTGAAATGCGACAATTTGATCCGAAATGGTTGATTTCTGATCCGAAATGGTTGATTTTAGATCCGAACTGGGTTGTTTTGATCCGAAATGGATCAGTCCAACCCGAAATGCTTATCTGAAGATCCGAAATGATGGATTTCAGGTCCGAAATTCAAGCCTATTGATCCAAAATAGTCTGAAATGCTTGATTTTGATCCGAAAACCTTGCAGTTTGTCCGAAATCACCAGCAGAACCATAGAATAGCCGTCAAAAACGACCAAAAACTTTGATTTTCTGCAGAAAATGATTCTGAACCAAGCCAATCAAGAGCCTAAAGCTCTGATACCAATTGAAGGTCCCTTAATCCGTGTGGATCGCAACATAATCGTCGATCCAACCTAGAGTGCGGAATCCCCTAGATCAGATTTCACAGAAAACGAGTAGAAACAGAATCAAGAACACGATGCACTTTCAATCCGGTCTTCTATTGATTATCCAACACGAAACAGAATCAAGAACACGATGCACTTTCAATCCGGTCTTCTATTGATTATCCAACACGAAGTTTACAATCAATTCAAGACCCACAGAAATCTCTCAGCCACTCTCTGTAGATTTCTCTAACTCTCTCTCAAACTCCTCTAAGTGTGTAACCCCAAACCCTTATGCCTAGCCTTGTTTATATAGGACAAGGTTTGCACATGGGCTTTGGTCTGGGCTAGGCCATTCTCCAAGCCCATAACACTAATTAACTCCCTAACCAATAATGCTAAGCCCAATACAAAATATCCAAAGACTAAATAAACAAACTATTAAGCTGTTGTCACAAAACATGCACCAACATAAATTGTACTAAATCATGTGTTCAACATTTTGCAGGTGAAAAATTCAAGGAATGAAAAATACAAGGTGCGAAAAATCAAGGCATGAATCGAGAATGTCAAGCATGGGAGAAGAGTTTTATAACACGTTTTACAACGCGTTCACAACTGAAGAAACTCCAGTAACACCAAAGAATTCTACAACTATGGTTACTGAGAGTTTGAACCGTGATAACGTTTATGGAAATCATCAGAGACCACTGAAACTTATGAATATTGAAGATTATCACTGGTGGAGTACAAGATTTGAAAACTGGGTGCAAGCCTACGCTTATGAAAGCTGGATCATGTTAACTATGAGATATGAAAAACCAAGAAATGAAAAACATGAACTAATCACACTTAAACAATTCACAGCTGATGATAAAAAGGAACATTCTAGTGAATTAAGAATGATAACTTTAATTCAACAATCTATTAGAGAGGATATTCTTTCACTGCTTCAACATGGTGAAACGTCCAAGTCAATGTGAGAAGCATTAAAGTTGAAAGCTAAAGGCGGGAAAGATATCAAGAAAAACAAGATATCATTGTTGAAGGAGTTTAACTTGTTTGGCTGCATGAAGAGTGAAACAGTTAGTCGAATGATTGAAAGGTTTTGTCATCTGAAGATTGAAATGGAAAGGTTTGGAACCTACAAAGACAGAGAAGAGATGGTGGATAAACTTGTTGAGGCATTAGCACATGAAGAAGATTGGAAAACCTATGTGATTGTTTTGAAAAATGATGCTAAATTCAATGAGATGACATCAGAGAGTTTGATTGAGAAACTAGAGGGACATGATCTCTTATTGCAAAAACAAAACAAAATGTCCAGTTCTAGTTATCAACAGAATGTTGATCTGTACTACCGCATAGGTATGCCGTAAAATAACGAATCTCCAAAGATCAGAACGGCATTCAGTGCAGATAAGACTGGTGATTCTTCAAACAACAAATCATCAAGCTATGATCCAGGATATCATTCTTCATCTACATCATCTAAGTCTGGTCCAAGTCAAGATTGGAAAAATTCTCCACATTTGAACAATGAGTTTGCACAACAGCACATGAGTTGTTTAGCTTCTATTATGGTATCTTATGAAGGTTTAATTGTAGGTAAGATCAGTAATCCGAACATGACGAAGGAGGATTACGATCAGGTCGATCCAGAAGAGATAGAGCTCATGGACATTCACTGGTGCATGGGAAGTGTCATCCGGAGAGCTCAAAGGTTCATGGAGATAACTGGCAGAAAGTGCTTGGAAGGCCCATACATGAAGATAGGTTTTGATAAGAACAAAGTCACTTGCTTCAAGTGTAAACAAAAGGGGCACTTCAAGAGAGAATGCTCGAACAACAAAGCTGATGATAGCGTGAATCCTTTTCATGAGGATTACTACAAAAAGGCTATCTATCATCAGAATAACGAGCAACCAACAAGAAAGCAGCTTGATGAAGGATCTTCTAAAGAAAAGAAACATGCTGTATTGACAATTCGTGATCGTAGTGAATCCAGTATTCATCAAATTGAAATTTTTTTTTAATTGGGATGATTACATCAAAGTAGATGAGAATTTTAACAGTTGTATAATTCATGATGATGAAGGGTATGATTGGAGTAAACATGACAAAGAAGATGGAAAAGTCAAGGCAATGGTTGCTGAGATCAAACAGATTCGAGAAGAAAGATATGCTCGCATGAGGTTGGATGATGTGTATGATGCTTACAAGGAAGCAACACGAGCATGCAGGTGGGGTCATGAAAAGGAATGTTTTGTGGATCCTCGAGGAAACCCGATAGTTGATCCTGATAAAGTTGATTTTGAAGCATTAGTTGCTGCAATACCGATTGTGGGGGTTTGGTGTAAAGGTCTTGAAGAGATTCCAAGGTATAGAGAAAAGGTTGAAGAGGCATAAAGAAGGTGATATATGCCAGTCTGGAGAAGAAGAAGAAGAAGAAGAAGAAGAAGAAGAAGAAGAAGACGATTGAGGAAATTGTGGATGAGAGTGAGAAGCTGGTGAAGGAAGTGAAGAAAGCTGATGAGAAAGCTGAGGAAGCTGTTGCTGAGAAACAACAGGTGCTTGAGGAAGATCAGATTCAAAAGGTGAAAGAAGAAGCCACGGTGCCATACACTGAGGTAACAACTCAAACTGAATCTTTAGAAATGTTAAATAAAAATGATCATAAAATCGCTGAATAGTGCAAGAAATGCATGGAAACGTGTAGAGCTTGTACTGAAAAGGATAACAATATGAGATCCAGAAACATTGAATTCACTAAAATAGAAAAGATTTTCAAAGAAAAATGTAATGAAATGATTGAAAATGAAAGAGTTTTGAAAGAAAAACAAAAGAGTTGACACAGAAATATGAAGATCTTGAAAAAGAAAACAAAATTTTGAAAGAAAAGTGTTCAGCTGTTTGCAACGAATGTGTTCCAAAAGATAAAACTATTCAAGAATTGCGAAAGAATATGATGGAATGAAATTGTCATATCATACTGTAAAAGAAGCCTATGAAACTTTGAAGTGTAGAGTCAAAAGTCTGGATGATAGATTGTCTGCATGCCAGAAAACAACCAAATTTCTTGAAGCCAGATATGAAGGAAAACAAATAGTTTTAAATAGTTATATTGATGATGTTGCCAAACTTAAACAAGAACTGGCAGATAAAGAAAAGTTGGTCAATAAACTTCAAAGTTATCATGCTTCTTCATACATTCTGGAACGTATTTTCAACATCACACCCGATGGTAAGGATTCCGAAAAGAACAAAAAGGGAATTGGGTCAGAATACCATCAAGTTCCACCACCGTTGGAGGAAAATTATACTTTCTATGATAGCGAAAAGGTGGAAAAAGCAATAAACATGGTTGACTAATTACCCGACAACATCGATGTGACTTACACCAAATATGATGATCTTGATGATTCAGAGGTGGTAGGTAAGGTCGTTGAAAGTGTTCTAGCAGAGGAGTCTACCAAAACAGATAAGTCTGAATCACATGATAAAAATGAGGGAAGTTTTCATGATAGTTATCTTAAACATTGAAAATCTGAGAAAGTTGTGAATGATGATTCAAAAGGATTGGTTTATATCATGATTGGATCGAACAAACTATTATTGGATGATGAATTCCCAATTCAAAATGTGATTTAAGATAAAATCAACAAAGTTTTCAAACTAGTAGAGATTGAAAAATCTGAAATTTCAAAATTCGCTGGAAAGAGCAAGAAAACTTTTTATAACAAACATAGTTACAAAAAGAAAAACATGAAGGCTGGGTTGGGTTATAAGAAGAAACAAAATCAGAAACGATTTGAAAAGACAAATCTTCATAAACAAACGAACTTTGTTCATGGAACAAGTTCTGAAGAAGAGAAAGAACTCCAATTTAGACGACAGTCTAATGAAAAGTTCTATGCTCAAAAGAAACAACAACAACAGGCCAAAGATGTTTCAAAGAAAACATGCTTTAAATGTAATAAAATTGGACATATTGGTCGTAAGTGTCCAAACTCAAAGCCTGTTAATGTTGGGAAACTGAAATCTGAGGATGTGAAACAAAAGTCAACCAGGTTTGATTCAAAACAAACTTGGAGGTACAATACAAACAAGTTTGCTTCAAATCAAACTTGGAAATAAAACCCAACTAGGTTTGATTCAAGACAAACCTGGAATTCTCACACACCCAGATTTAGAACAACACAAAGTTGGAAAACATCGGTTGATATGACCAAACCACGTAAATTTTGGAAAACCAAAGTTAATTTACCAAAACAAAATGTTTCAAATAATGACAGATTTTATAAAAGGAATGTCTCAAAAGGACAAACTTGGGTGGCAAAGAAACAAACTTCTGTGAGTGATGATCAAATTGAAGATGTGTTTGAGAAGAATGAATGAAACTATCCAGTTTTACCTCGAAAGATTCATGTTCAACTACCTGAGTCTAAACAGGCTTGGGTTGCATTGTTCAAATGATTGAATTATTTGAATGTGCAGGTGTTCCTAAAGACTGTCGATTGTCAAAATGAAGAACGAAGCAGCCTGGCACGAGAGGAGGCTGCTGGTCCCTGCAACTGAAACAGGGAGTTTGTTCGTTTCTGTACATAAATAAACCATATTAAAAACCCTAAAAACAGAAAAATTTAAAAACCAAAAATATGTTTTTACTTTGTTAAAAATTGAAAAAAAAAACAAAAAATATGTTTGTGTTTCAAATTTTGTCAAAAAAATAAAAAATTTCAAAAAGATGTTTTGATTGAATATGCCGAAACCCTCACGGAGGAACAAATATGACTATTTCACAATTGAAAACGGTTTTAACATTGTTAAAAATCAGTGTGTTGTAAATCATGGGGGTACTTTATGCGTTACATGTTATACTTTTTGCAAAACAGAGCATGTGAAGCAGAAAGTTGATGGCGAGCAAAGCTATTTACATCGGGTTATCAAATTTTCTTTAAATGTTTTGAATTTTAGGGGGAGTAAGAAATTTTCAGAAAATACAAAAACATTTGAAAATTTGAAAAAATCCAAAACAATAGAAAATCAAAAAGAGTTTTTGTGTAAAAAGAGGAAATGATAGTACATCAGTAGACAATCACAGTACGCCAAAGAAATGGAAAGTTAAAATGTGATAAACGGTCTCACTGGGGATATGCCAGTAGGTTTTTACACGCTTAGTAGATTGTTTTCGAGATATAAACCTAAATATCAATATACTTACTTATCTCGTGGGGAACATCTCTCGGATATATGGGTAACCCCCGAAATCTTGTTTGAGAGATTGCTAGATTCTGAGATACTAGGTCTTTATACTGTTTTATATCTGGGGTATTATACCTGGTCTTCTGATATTGTGGAAGCAATGGCCTAGACCTCGTAAAATACTTTACGTGCTTAAAGCTTACCCTTTGCATAAAAATTGATAAAATATCGAGAGATACGAATCAAGTGCAGTTGTAAAGAAGATCCCTAAGTGGGACACACCTCAAAGTCGAGCCTTCATCTCTTTGAGTGAATGGTAGTTCATACCTGAGCTCTCAAGGTCTCACACTAACCCAGAGAACATATTTCATTATTGTATATTCACCTGTAAGACTGAATCTAGGGAATCTTGATACAGGAGTATATTCTTAGGTGGGACACGCGAATAAGTTAAGTTCTTAAAACACTAAATCTCATATCTCGAATCAGTTAAACTTTCTGTGAAAATTTAAGTGGATCAGTATACTGACACTCTAAGTGAATCGTTTAGAACTTAAAGTGTCTATAGCGCAACGGTGCTAGTGATTTGTCATAAACTGATATGATCCTCTGACGCTAACTCAAACAAAAATATTGTCTGTAAATATTTCTTTACTGCTTTATGTTTCAGAAAAATATAAAAAGATTTTGATTCTACTTTATTTTCGACAACCGATGTCCGAGAGCTGAGTTTCAAAATATGAGTAAGCTGAACATGTTTCTGAAAATAAACAAGTTCATTAATTTGAAACTTGAAGTTTTATTCAAAAAACAAAAACAGTTTGTGAGATCTCCAAGGTCATTAAGTTGGACTTGGATGATTACTTGATAAAAGTTTTGGATGCTTAAACTATTAAATTTATAAAGTCATTTGATAGGGGGAGTGAAGTCGGGTAATTCTGGATAAATTTATATTGTTACATTTGTGTAATAGAGCCAGGTTCTTGATCCAAAGATATTTTAAGAGCCAGGTCATCATTCCTGGAAAACCTAGAAGCTTTCATTGTCACATATTTGAAATGCTCCAGCTTATGTTTAGAGCTAGGTTTTCGATCTTAAAATTGTCAAATTTCTTATAATTTGTTTGAGATGTTGCAGATGTTAAGCCAGATTACGATCCCGATAGCTGAGACTAAGGGGGAGTCTGAAGTTGAGCTCATCGCAAGGGGGAGCTTGTAGAACCAGGTGTCGATCCTTAAGCACGGAAGCTTAACGAAAGGGGGAGCCTGAAGAAAGAGTCTAACGAAAGGGGGAGCTGATTCAGAACGCAGAATCAAGAAAAGCTTGAAGAGGGAGTCTGTGATGCTGAAGATGTTAAAGCTTCGTGAAGACTCAGAAAGAGAGAAAAGACAAGATGCTATGAGATTGACTGCAGCAATATCCAAGGGGGAGTCTGTGAGTGCACGAATGTCTATCGCCTCCGTCAATCCTGAATCGTAGCAGAAATGGAATGAAACAAGGTTTTATATTGTAAAATATAGAGGAAAGGCTTTTTAGTAGCAAGGTGGCATTATTTTAATTTATGAGAACTTCATTAATTGCCTTGCCTATAAATAGGCCTTGATAGGTTTCATTTGAGAACTTTTGGATCTTTCTACATTTGGAGAGCTTTCAAGTCCTAGAGAGAGAAAGTAGCAAAGGAGAAGATTCAAGGTGTAAACATTGTTAGATCTTTCAATAGAATCATCTTTATATTAGTTCTTGTGTTCGGTCCACACACATGCACGTCTTCTGCACGTCATACGTGTCATTTCACAATCATTCGGGAGTCAAAACCGATCCTACAATTCCGTAAACAGTCGACATAATGTGACGAATCAGACCTACATGTACTAAATGATTTTAGTGTATTTTATGTAAACAATTAGGCCTTGGAAAAAATACACAAGGTCTACCCAACTTATTGACATGTCTTGTAATTTATTTGGATTTTTTCTAGTACGTATACTATTTTAAATAAATTTCGCAAAACAGTCCAGATTTGGACTTTGAACTGAAATAGCTGAAAGTTTTTGTATATGTTCTAAGTGAGTTTGCATGACTACCATAAGGTGTTAATTGTTGTATAATACCTAAACACATGTCATTAAAACGTATTGCATGTTATGAGATGAACACATAAGCATACTCGAATTGTGACAACCCGAGATTTCAAGGTCTTTCCTTTACACATCACTGATGTCACATCTCTGTTTTACAATTTGATTTATGTGGTGTCGTGTACAATTATCTTAATGATAAAATGTTTATGTGTAATGTCTGGTTGCTTTTTATGTCTGAGTATATTTGGTTGTTATAAGTGTTGTGTTAAATAAGATTTTTCGTCACAAGTCTATTCCGACGAAAAATAGGATTTTCGCCACATGTAACCTCGACGAAAATGGATCTTCGTCGAGGATGGTTTTTCGCCATAGCGGGCCTCGGCCCAATGTATTTCGCGGCCCAACTGTTGATGATTATAAAACCCTTATAACCGCCAGACGTAATCTAGAAACCCTAAAAAATCTTTCTTCCTCCCCTTGCTGTGCAACGGCATTCGTGAGTCTCGAGGCCTTCATCTCTATTGGACTAATCCTCTTCGTATCACGGTTAGTGTCCTCTTGTTAATGGTGTTATGATTCTGAGGTTGCTTTGTTATGATTTTATGTGATTAGGGTCTGTTAATGATTATGTTTAACATAGAAGTATGCTTGATGATTATTGACTATCCAGAACTGTTGCACATTAAGTGTTGATGATTAAAGAATGTACAGTGATTGTTGTGGTCTTGAATGTAACGTAAAAACTAGGGTTTCATGAAAAGGATCTTAGGACTAGAATATGTGTGATCATGATATGAAACTATGGTTGAATGGTTGATGTTCGTTCATGATGAACATGAATAACTGTTTGATCCGTTTTTCGTGTCAAAAATGTGTTAACTGCTATTATGTGTTTAGTGAGTTGTAACTGTATATGAATATGGTCTGACGAAAGATATGGTCCGACGAAAGATGTATCTTTCGTCGACTGGCTCATGACGAATCTCCTGGGTCTTTTGTCGTGCCCATTTCTGACGAAAAATGGGTTCTTCGTCATCTGGGGTCTGATGAATTCCTCCGATCCTTCGTCGCACTTGTCTTCGGCGAAAATGCTTCTTCTCCATAGGGGTATTTCGCCGAGAGGGCACTGAGTGTAACAGTATTCAGTGTGATGCTTGTGTTGTTGAATACTTGTGGTTAATAGTTGATGTATGATAACAATTCAATCTAAGGATATGAAACCTGATTTGTATTGTGTGGTTAAGACATTCATCTGTTAGGTGTTATGTGGTTACATGGGATGTGGACTGATGTGTGCAAAATGCAACATATAAATTACATCAATTGTGGCATAAAACTAACCCTTTTTTAGTACTAATGTTGGAAAAAGTGTGCTTTTGTCTTCCTTTTGTATTTTCAGGATTAAATGAGCTCAAATGAATAAAAGAAGCAAAAAGACAGCTAAATCTAACATAAATACAAGAAAAGGAGTAAACGTGTCATGCCCGACCCCTCGACAACATCCTCCCAAGCAAAAACAAGAGAACAGAAGGCTGAACACGCCTCGTGCTCAATGAGCACGGAGGCGTGCCCAAGTGTCTGCAGAAAAGACAAAGCTGTAGAAGCTTCTATCACCCACCACGGGGGCGTGCCCAGCAGACACGGGGCCGTGGTCAACTCTAAGATTTGCAGAATCTAAGGAAATCTTGATAGTACAGATACGCTTCTGCACACGGGGTCGTGCCCAGCGGACACGGGGGCGTGGTCAACTAATGCAGACAAACTGCAATTAATGAAGAAAGGGAAGAGGATGGGAACGGGGCCGTGCCCAATGGACACGGGGCCGTGTCCGGGCTTCTATGTAGGCTATAAATAGGGGTGCTTGGCTCACTTGCAAATCATCCCTTGGCAAACTACCTCTCTCACACTTCACCCACATTCCACCACCATCACAACACCATCATCCACCACCATCATCCATCATCCATCATAGAGTGTGTGTAGTAGTCTCGGGATCCAAGATTGATCGTAAGAGCTCTTGACATTCAAAGGCCATGTTTGCCTAAGTCTCTTACATCACTTGGTGAAGACAAGCATTTAGTGTAATACTTTTTATTTTTAATCTTTTCGCACTTTTTATTTGGTTATGTATTAATGACTTTAATAACTAGTTTCTTATGTTGAAGGTGAGTCTTCCTTATCATTTGTCCGTGGTGTCTTGGCGTTATTTTACTGTCTATATCAAATAAAAGATTTACACCATTCATATCTCCACGGTCTATATGGAGATATGTTGGCTACCTGGTCGGGGGTTAAGGGAATGGTTTGGTAAGAGTCTTGCCTTGTTCAATGTATAGATCCTACAAAGACCTGGGTCAAGCTTAGTAGGATCTCCTTCAATACCCACTGGTATTGGATGGCGGGGGTCCGAATTTCTTGATCCCCTCATATGTAAACTACTATTAATATATTAACCCGGCTACTTAGGACTGTATCCCTGCTGACTCAGACTACTTAGCCGAGGGTAACGTCACCTTCAAAAGAGGGGCCTACCACATTACGCATTAATAACTTAATTAATTATCTTTCAATAATCCAACCCTTTAGGATTGTATCCTTGCTGACTCAAACTACTGGGTTGAGGGTAACGTCACCTTCAAAAGAGGGGCCTACTACAATAACTAAGATAATCTCTTAAAAAGTGCAAAAGTGCGGAAATAATCAAAGGTTACACTAAAGGCGAGTCGGATCCAAGTGATTCATCTTGTCTATCTGTTTTTATTTTTATTTTCAGCATTTTGGTTTTTATTTTCTAGTTTAAAACCTTTTTCTAAATTTTTTATTTGATTAGACGTTGAGGATAAACCGGTATTAAAAGCTCTTGTGTCCTTGGACGACCTCAGTATCTTACCAACACTATACTACGCTCACGATGGGTGTACTTGCCCATATGTGTGTTTGGTGTTAGTAAATATCGTATTTTATAAATTTAAAACTTGACTAAAGTGGTTAAAAGGGGCTAAAAATATACATAAAAATATATAACACCACACGCGCATCAAGTTTTTGGCGCCGTTGCCGGGGACACAAGGATTTTAAGAAAGCTTAAAATCAACGGCCTAATCATTTTTTTTTAGGATTTTTTCTTAGTTTTTCAGTTTCTGCAGAACTCAGCACGGGTCGTGCCCGCTGAACACGCCCCGTGCCCAATCTTTGGTACTGGCAATCATGTTTTAAGTCAGACAGTAGCTGAACATGGGGCCGTGCCCATTCAACACACCACGTGCCCAAGCGTCAATTACTGAAAACATAACCGTAAGATCCCGATGGTTGGTAATTTCTGACACAAAAATAAGCGATACTGCTTTTTTTTACTATCGGCCCTCTTATGGTACGTGGTGTCAAGTATGTGGTGGCCCTCATAAAGAATTAGAATGTTATTTTCTAAATTACAAGCCCCACTATATTGACCCATTGTTTTCCTGTAGCCTTAAGAGGGGCGAAAGTAAAAATAATCCCTATCTCCCCCTCGAATGCGCTCAACTAGACCTTCTAGGAGAAATGCTTCTTGATGAACTATTTCAATTGGAAGATCTAATTTTTAATTGGTTAAAAGAACTTGAGATGGATTTCATTAATTCATCTCAAGACAATACCCAAATAGAATTATTAAGATCGCATTCGGATAAAAACAACTTCGTTGTTCCCGATATCACCTCTAACTCTGGAGAAGACTTGAGCGATAGTCGTCCCTGTGTCGATTGTGCCGTGAAGGACTCCCCATCGACTTCGTTCGATGCATACATAGACCCGAGCAATTCGACATACACCTTCTTTAACGAGAGCCTGGGAAAGGGTTGGACTTGTCCACCTACATTTAGCATAGGAATCACTCTTACCGATAACCTCTTGCGTTCTCGTCTAAATTTAGAGCAATTAAGGTATCTCAGGCACTTCGGGGTTGTTCCGTCCAGTAAGGAACCACCCGATCCGGGTAAACTCCTTAAAAATAGACAAAACTTCATTAACAGCCTTTCGACACGGGGCCGTGTCCAGGTCAACACGACCCCGTGTCCACCAAAAGATTCCTTTCTGACTTTTACTCAGAATACGGACAAAATGTGTCAGGATCTTGTCTGCACACGGGGCCGTGTCCAGCCGACACGGGGCCGTGTCCAGCGTGCTGTCGTTTTCTATAAATGCAGCCAAGAATCCTGCATATTTGGACCATTTCAGGGACAGAGATTTGTTGGGATATCACACATACCATCCTAGGTATTTTCTAAAACAAGGTTCTCAACAACCATCTTGTCCTTTTCTCTTTTGTCCATTACCTTCTTCTTCATTTTTCTCACCTCAACACCTCCATTGAAGCTTGAGATCACCATGATTCCAAGCTTTATTGTGATGTTTGTTAGGTTTTTGTTCAAGGAATCTTGTTAAAAATAAGTTGTACAACATTGTTTTAAGTTATTTCTGCTAAAAAATGCTTCATAAGTTGAAAAAATAATTTGAAACTCCAAGATTCCTTGTTCCAAAAATCTGCAGAAAGGTGAACACGGGGCCGTGCTCATTGAGCATGGGGCCGTGTCCGAGGTTACTGTTTCATTAAAATTAACTCTTTTCGGTTTGTTTTCGTAGAATGTCAAGTTAAAACAGTGAAACCTCTTCTGCACATTCCAGAAACAGTCGAAGGGAAAGAAGGTCTTCAATTGAAGCAACTCTCGTACGCTACGTAATGGCATTGCGTGAAGCTCTTGATTAGATGACGTCGGTAGAGGAGGTCCTGTTAGACCGTATAAATTATCTTACGGTGGGGTTGGAAAACAGTTTTCAAGAAATCAACCTCTTGCACCATGACGGGTGGTCCATAGGACAACCCTTAATGGTGTTAAAAGACAAGTTTATCCCTCACTTGATCGCGTAATTATCTTGAATTAGATTACTACAGTTGCTTTTGTTTCAGGTGCGTCTTGGAGCTTAAAATGGATAAATCGCTGCTTTGGATGGACTGGAGTGGAACGGGTCAAGCATGGAAGGAAAGAAGAAACAAAACAAAAGATTCAGGGGTCCACCGTAATTTATGGTGGCTACCGTAAATTACCGTAAATTACGGTAGCCCCTGAAAGTCCCAGTTTTCCACCGTAACACAGTAGTGATCCACCGTATCGATTTGAAGGCTACTGTAACTTACGGTAGCTACCGTAAGTTACTGTAGAGGCTGCGAGGAAAAGACGTAACTGCTCATTAAAAATGTAGGATCGAATTCGGACCTAAACGAGTCGTTTAGAAGAGTTTATCTCAGTTTGAACGGCGGAAACAGACAAACCGAGTACAATTCAGCGATAATTCAATTTAAACTGTTGTTGTATTGATCAATAATGCGATTACACGTTCAGACAACACTTCGGCAGCACTTCGTGGCTTGCCGGAAGACAACACCTACCACTATGTGCTGATTCCACCCCAAATGACCTATTTATAGAGTTTCTGATTCCACTCCTAATGACATGGTGTCATTTGGAATGGAATCAGCATGTTACTTTCGGGTGGAATCAGAAAGTTACATTTGGAATGGAATCAGAAAGTAACATTTCGGGTGGAATCAGAAAATTACATTAGGAGTGGAATCAGAAAGTTAACTTTCGAGTGGAATCAGAAAATTAACTTTCGAGTGGAATCACTCCTAAATATTCTGATTCTTGGATTCCGTGCTCTATTCTATCTATCTCTAAACAAGACTCGATACAAGACGTAGACGACAGACGGATGCACCAACAAACTCCCCCTCGGATGTTGACGGAGTCTTCAGTGTCGAGTCTTCGCATCTCCAGTCTTTATCAGTCTCTTTTCTTTCTTAGCATATACCAGGATCTTCTCTTTGGCTCTAACCTCGTCAGACTCCCCCTCTCATCATGATGGGATCGCTGTCTGGAATTAGCTATCACCTAGAGATCACATCCTGGCTTTAATTCTGTTCAGCTCATCTCCTGCACACATTTTCTCACCACCACATAAGTTTTTACTTAAAAACAATAAGAAAAACTTACTGAAAATAGTTACATCAAGTTCAAATTAATGACCCTGATTAACTAATCTCAACTTCTTTCTCAAAATAAATTTCTCAATTCAATACACACACTCCCAAACCAGTTCATCATGTTCAGCACTCGGAATTTTGAAAATCAGCTTTTCAACATCAGTTGTTGAAAATCTTTTTGTATTTTTCAAAATTTATGCTAAAACACACTAAAAATCTTTTTGGATTTTTGACTGAAAAGAAATGCAGTGAAATAATATTTACAGACACTATTTTTGTGAGTTTGTACAAGAGGATCATATCAGTTTATGAGACAAATCACTAACACCGTTAAGCTTGATTTCATTTTATGCTCTAAACGATTCACATTGAGTGACGATATTGTTGTGCACTTAAACTCAATCTAAAAACTTTCGAAATGCTTACCGATACGTTAAGATATATTTAGATAGCACTAAATTCTTATGGACCCCACGATCTCAGCATATCCCCTCATCATGCAATACACTGACTCAAGTAATGCCTTTAAACTTTATCAACTGTTATTTGTGCGAAAATAAAGCAGATTGTTTAAACATTAACAATCAGGTCGATACTTCCGTATACGCAGAGAAAGTCCAATGTTTAAACAAAATAAGAAAAATAAAACAAGTTGAAGTTGTTTAGGCTTTAACCACCAGGTCGATACTTCCGTATACGCAGAGGTGATCCAAAGCTTAAACGAAACACCAAAGAAAATAAAGCAGAACGTTTAGGCAACAACATCCAGGTCGATACTCACGTATACGCAGAGGATGTCCGATGCTTAAACAAAATAAAGAAATAAAACAAGTTTAAATCTTTGCAAAATAAAATGCACAATCACAGCGACTTTTCAGCAAAGTTGTGAAAGTTCACAAACTTAACCAGTTTTATGTCTTTCAACAATCAGCGATTACCGAGTAGGCACACAGTCAAGAAGGACAAAACTAAGTACTATGCTTTCGACCATGTTTCCCACTAGAACTAGGCTTTTTCATTTAGGTTTGTATCGTTATCGCAAATCTACTAGTCTAGCTGAGCCTATCGTCATATCTTTAGTGAGACCGATTATCACATTTTATCTCTTCATTTCTTTAGCATGCTGTGACAGTCCAACTGATCTACTATCATTTCCTCTTTTTGACAACAAAACTCATTTTTTTTCATATTTTAATGTTTTTGACATTTTCAAATTTTCAAATTTTTTTTTTTAAATTTTACTCCCCCTAAAATCAAAATATGTCTCAATTTTGATTTTCTGGGAAAATTTGAAAACCAACTGTACAAGAAATTTTACAACTGATATCGAATTGCCTCAATTCTCCATCCACTTGGCATAAACAATCAGAACTCCCCCTCACAACAAACTATTTTCCCATTGTGATCTCAAAACACTTAAGTTTGTTTTAATCAAAATGGTTTTTCCAGAAAATTAGTTTTGTTGATTGATTTTAACCATTTGTAGGTTAGGGGATAAACTCATCATTTTGTTTCTTAACCATTTGTAGAAAATCAGATACAACTTAATGTCCCTGATTTACCACTTGTAAGATCAAACTAATTCAACTTCTGAACCACTTGTATGAATCACAACCATACAACTTAAACCTGCTTTTCAACCAATTTACCATCTGTTGGTTGAATTCTCAAGGTGCCGATTCCTACTCCTCGCTTACAAACCTGGGAGTTCCGGCAAGTCCTGCTTTTCAAAAACACATTATACAAACATGATAAAAATGATGCCGATTCATGATCCACGATTACCAACTTGGGATCTCCGGCAAGTCAGGTTTTTCATTTAAACAGATTCACCCAAGCCTGACGGTCCTTGGATGATTTTGAATTCTTGTTCAACAATGGTGGAAAGTTTGCCTCATCCATTGTTAGACTAGAACTCTCAGTTTTTACCTCAACAACTGGCTCTTCTGGCTTTACCGTACCAGAATCATTGCCTGCACATGGCTTGTCTGACTTTGATAAGCCAGATTCATCGCCTGAAGGTGGCTTGTCTGACTTTGACATGTCAGATTCATCGCCGACCATTTTCTTCTTTTTCTTATCTTCTTTCGTCCTCAGATTTGTATCCGATGAATTCGTCTTGCTTGACTTTGCCATCGAGGGAGTAGATTCATCAGAACTCTTATTTTTAACAGATGAACTCGAGGACAAGATCTTCTCGAGATACTCTCTAGCCTTCTTTCTCTTCTTCCTCAGTCTGTCTTTCTGCCCTTGAGAAAGTTTCACTTTCGTTTCTTGAACTTTAGGTTCTTGAACCTTCTGTTCTTTGGGCTTGACATTGACTGATTTCTTTGCCATCTTCTGAGAATTAACCCTCAATCTTTCATTTGATCTCCTTGGGCAATCTCTGGCAATGTGACCTATGATGTTGCAGTTAAAGCATCTCCTCATCTCATAATTCCAACCTTGGCAGTTAACAGCAATGTGTCCTTCATAACCACATCGGTAACACACTCTGTTATCGTACCAATCACCATTTTCAGCCCAAATGCTCAAATCAAAGCACTGTTTGGCTTGGTGATATTCCTTCCTCATGTTTGCTGGATTTGGCTTTTGAGCACTGTGGTCCAACCTGCACCACTTATTGCCAACAATTTTAGAGTTTTCATTTTTCGATTTTTGTAATTTTTCATTGCGATTGGATGATCGATCTGATGAGCTTTTATTATCTTTTTGAACATTTTTCAAAATTTTCTCTTTTTGTTTTTGTTCCACTTTCTTCTTCAAAGGTTTTTGCTTAGAGCATTCTCCCTTTTCAGTTGATTGTGGAACAGTTTCTTGAAACTTTTCTTTTAATTTCAAAAACAATTTTTGTTTTTCGAATTTTTTATTTTTATCATCAGATTTCTCATCACAATCTTCAACTTTGACTTTGTCAAAGTTTGTGACATTGTCACTTATTGGAACTGAATTTAAAGGTTTTGGGCAAGGAATAGTTGAAGTATTCACAAACACCTTCAACTTTTCTTCCCATTCATTGATTTTCTTTTGAGCACATTCTGCCTCTTTTTCAAGTCGAATAATCTTTTCAAGATGAGAATTGATTTCAATTTGTTTTTCAAGATTGTTTTTACCAAACATATCTCTCTCATCTTCTAAAATTTTTATTTGACTTTGAAAATCTTTCTCAATTTTTACTTTTTCATTTTCAAAACCTTTTTCATTTTCTTTCAAAATTTTGTTTTCTAATGTCAAACTGTTCAAACTACTTAACAGTTTGTCATTTTCAGCTTTCATCTTTTCACAATTTCCCTGTAAATCCAGAATCTGTTTTACATCAGTTTGCTTCTCATCTTTCAACTTCTCGACTTCCGATTTCAAACTTTCCACATTCTTCAAGAATTTGTCATTGTCAGTCTTAAAGTTGTCACATTTGGTGCAACCTGAGTCAGAACTTGAGGATTCAATCTTCACAGATTCTTCATTCTTTTGAACTTGCTCTGTCTCCATCTTGTATGTTCCTGCACAAAAGATTTTAACGAAGTCAAGAGGATTCATATTCTCATCAATATAACCACCCCTCTTCATATCGTATTTCATAACATCTTTTGCACTAAGACACACACAGACTCTTTTGTTCAGTTCTACAACCACATCCAAACTTAATTTTTTCAAATTATTTTCTATCCTATTCAACAATTCTTTCTTTTTCTCTTCATTATCATATCTATGTGTTGTAAGTTTACTAATGAATTTACTTAAAGATAATTTTGAAAAACTAGAATTTTTTCTTAGATTTTCCAAAAAATCATTCCATTCAGCTGGTAATCCATTAGCAAACTTTGATACTTTTTCAGCTTCTGATATCATTATCTGGTTTTCTTTCAAATGGTCAATCAAACGATCAAAACGCTTTTCCAAATCATCCAATTTCTCATCTTCCTTACTCAGAAAACTTTCGAAACGTTTACTCCAAACCTCTTTGGGCAATTTCTGATAGGAACTACTGAAATATCCTCGATACCAATCATTTAACCTTTTAAGATCATTGTTTTCCTGGTCATCAAACATTTTCGCCATATTTCAAACACAACCTCGATCAATATTGATTATCTTTCAAAACAATGTGGCCGACACTATCAAGTAACAAATTGATATGATTGGGCTGCTTGGTTGATGTTGAAACTTGGGCCGTGAACTTTAATCAAACAACACTATACTTGGGCCGAACGAAATGTGGTTCACATGGGGTACTGACAAACCCACTTGGCCGACAAAACGTGAAATAGTCATGAAAGATTATGAAAATCACATTCAAACTGACATAACCATGTGATTTCTTTTCCACTTGTAGAATCGAGACACTTTATCTAACCCCAATTCATATGCGCCTGACACAACCACATGAATTTATGTGAAGATGCTTGACTAACATTTTCAATAAACACTTTCAATTCTTGAGCAAAGCACTAACATGACAAACAATCAGTCAATACTCCTCAACGATTGGACCCATTAATCCACTAATCGACAATTCTAATTGTTTGATTGGACCTCAATATATGTCTGATCACATGCAATACTTGGAACAAGTCAAAACAACCAATTAATTTGTATGTTGACAAATTTGCTTCACGTGATCCTGACACACATCCACTTTCATACTTAATCAACACATGCAATCTGAACTTCAATTTACGAGACCTCGGTATGATAATATCACATGAATCGATATATATCTTCACATGCAAATCTGATATAATCACATGCGCACAAGTTCACATGCAATCTGACTTCACCGACACTATGAGCGGAATCAGGCTGTTCACATGAGCGGAATCAAAAATTTTTTTATCTCGGGAGCGGAATCAAATTTTTATCTCAGGAGTGGAATCAACAAATCTATTCAGGAGCGGAATCAACAAATTTCGAACTGAATCACTGTGACGTCATCTTTATCTCGTGCAATTATGAGTGGAATCACAAAAATGTCCAGTTTTAGTTCGAATTAACTGCTGAAACTTATAAGACTTTGTTAATATGTAATTCCGAACACAATGTGAAAATTTGAAACGATTCTGACCGTAAAAATTTTAAATTTTCAGAAAAGAATGGTGTAGAAACAGAATTACCGGCTGAATTGTGAAGAAATCTTCTTAACTGGCTCTGATACCAATTGTAGGATCGAATTCGGACCTAAACGAGTCGTTTAGAAGAGTTTATCTCAGTTTGAACGGCGGAAACAGACAAACCGAGTACAATTCAGCGATAATTCAATTTAAACTGTTGTTGTATTGATCAATAATGCGATTACACGTTCAGACAACACTTCGGCAGCACTTCGTGGCTTGCCGGAAGACAACACCTGCCACTATGTGCTGATTCCACCCCAAATGACCTATTTATAGAGTTTCTGATTCCACTCCTAATGACATGGTGTCATTTGGAATGGAATCAGCATGTTACTTTCGGGTGGAATCAGAAAGTTACATTTGGAATGGAATCAGAAAGTAACATTTCGGGTGGAATCAGAAAATTACATTAGGAGTGGAATCAGAAAGTTAACTTTCGAGTGGAATCAGAAAATTAACTTTCGAGTGGAATCACTCCTAAATATTCTGATTCTTGGATTCCGTGCTCTATTCTATCTATCTCTAAACAAGACTCGATACAAGACGTAGACGACAGACGGATGCACCAACAAAAAACGGTTTTTTCAAGTCATTCATGATTGGGAACGTTTCTCTGCACTTTGTGGGCGAATTTTAGCTTTGGATATCATTTGGGAACAATTTCTAACATTCCGTTTTAGTTTTTGATTCGTATGAACTTCAACTTTGATGTTATGATGATCCACCGAACAATGTCCGGCTAAATTTGTGGTGATCATCTTAGGTGAAGGTTTCTCTACAACTCTTGTGTGGTTTTCATTAATTTCTCGAATGATAACTTTGTGTGTTTGCTTTGATTATCATGGTGTATGAATATTTGATTGTAGCTTGTTAATTGGTATTGCAATTCTAGTCTAAATCGCACGTTCTTGGTGTCGTTGACATTCGAGATATCACGGGAAGGGTTAGGGTTGGATATTGATTGATTATCAGGAAACGACCTCGCGTTCATATAATCCGAGTACTTTGTTCCCTTTTAGCACAACAATTGTTTATACACGAGTTATGTCTATGTAACTCTTTCTAGTTGGAATTTTGCACAAGTGTTAAAATAAACTGAAACCTAAGATGGTCATTGTTCTCATAATCTGAATTAAAAATCCAATCTTGATTAGTAAGTAGTTGATAACTTAGTTTTTAAAACAAACAATCCAAACTATTGATCTTTAATTTCTGCACATTAGGTTAATTGTAGTTAATTTGCAAGACTATAGAATCAACACATTTTCCACAAACTCCCTGTGTTCGATACCCATTTACTGCTATCTACTAGTTGTAATTTGGATTAAATTTGCGTGTACTACGACAGCACGTCAAATTTTTGTGCCGTTGCCGGGGAGTAGTGCGCAACGTGTGTTATTTTTTATCTTCTTAGGTTTGTTATTTTTCTGGTTTACGCTGGGTGTGTTAGTGTGCAGGTATTTACAGGTGCATGCGTACTAGAAGCTCTCACAAGCTATCACCATTGGCATTTGATCCAGATATTGAACGAACTTTAAGAAGAAACATAATCTTGTTAAGAGAAAACAGAATCAGCGGTTCACCAACAACACCAACTACACCAATTACACCACTTCGATACATGGATCCACCACCACCACCCACTGCGGGTGAGCTTACACCACCCTTCATACCATCATTAACACAACCTTCACCGAATACCACCATGCTTAACATCACCACCGACCCTACTCCACCACATGATGTTACACCAACCAACACCACATTACCTATCACTACCCAAGTTGAACCTATGCATACTTTTAACCCTTCTACCACAATTCCACCATTTTCCTATTTCTTTCCAGCTACGGGACAATCATCTTCAACTCATTCACTTCCACAAAGTTCAACTGTTGTTCATGCCACTTCTTCATTTAGACCACCGAACCAATCGGGTTTTCAATATTCGTCTTATCCATTTGGGCAATTTTTGGGTATAGGAGGAGATGGGTATGATGAAGGGTGTGAAGATTTTGAGGGTTATGAGGAAGAAGGATATGCATATGGGGGTGATGGAGATCAAGGGGAGCTTACTTATGTGCAAGGTCAAACTCAAAGAATGCCAAAAGTTGGTGGGATTCCACAACAACAAATTATTCCACAACATATTCGGCCAAGGCCTCAAGGGACACAATTGCAACGTCCTACACCAATACAACAAGTTTGTCCGCAAAACTTACAACATCAATTCCAAAGGCCAATTCAACAACAACCGATTCAACAAAAATTTCAACCACCATTTGCACCACAAGGGCCTATACAAAGACCAATGGGTCTTATTCGTCCAAGAGTTCGGTTGGGTGTACCAAGAAGACATCGTCGAGAACATGCAAGAGGCATTGAAGCACATTTTAGACCAGTAATCACTCATAATCCTTCATCGGTAGTTATTCCTCACAATGATCAAGTGAGGGATAAACTCGTCTTTTAACACCATTAAGGGTTGTCCTATGGACCACCCGTCACATCCCCACACTTAACCGTTGCTTGTCCCAAGCAACTCATCAAAATCATTTTCAAAACAAGCGATCAACATAAATCAAGCATAAACATGATGTCCTTTTACTAACCCTTTCTTAACACACCCCTCGCTATATCTCTCCTCTCGGCAACAAGTAAGCACTAGCATTTGTAAGCTAGACACACAAAGGCAAACGGGTGGTTGCACAACTATAGGCTTGTACCTAAATCGGTCCTCCTCCTACATGTGCCAAATATGAATGCAAATCAAAGGGGCTTTAAGGTTGTAACGAGGCTAGGCAAATGGGTAGGAAATGGAATATATATGTAGTAGCGAAAGACTTTACCCGGTCTTTTATTACACAATGAAACAAACAAACAACTTCCAAATTTAAACTTCTATATACAAGACAACTCAACATCATTTTTTTCTTTTTTCATTGCTTTTTCTTCTTTCTTTTTTTCTGATTTTTTTTTTCATATCTCTTGTTTCTCTCTCTTTTTTTTTTCTGAACAAAGAAACATTCACAAAACATCATAACAAATCTACACACTACTAAAACACTACTAACACCATAAGACCAGGTCAAGTCGGGTAAATTTTGGGAAACTAGCTAAGGGGTAACAAATGATAGAATTTAGGCACAAAATTGGGCAACTAAATGTCCAAACCCCCGCCCCTCTCACTACCAAGCTCATATATATAATTAATGAGGTCCAACCCCCCAAATCCCACACTCGCATTCACCAAGACGAGGCTACCTAATTGCCCTTATCCTTTTTACATTCACATTCAACTAAGGACTCGAACCATATTCAAGCACAAGTTCTAATGCACCCCCACCCATGGCCACTCTCATCAAAGACAAGTATTATTTATATACAAGTGTGGCTTCAACTCTCTCCAAGAACAAAGGTATTAAGGGTTGCCGGTGCATCATTTGGGGTTAGTCCAAGATGTTCAAATTCTCACAATATTTTGCTTGATTTAAAAATTTCAAAAATCTCAAAATCCCCCCCCCCCCCCATTGCCGTAGCCTACGGCATGCTTCAACATGAAAACTTGTTTTCAGCATAACTTTTTCGTTTCAACTCCGTTTTCTTCACCGTTTTCGCCTAGGTTCTCGTAATTTCGCCCTCTATCATGCTATCCTCTTAATTCTTCAATTCCAAAAATTGATCTTTTCATTTATTCTCCGTGTTCCTTCCATTTTAAGCTCCCGTTTGTACCTGAAACACAAACAACTGTAGTTATCTAATTCTAGACAACTACCCGATTAAATGTAGGATTTTATTATCATTTATACCACTTAAGGGTTGTCCTACCGACTACCCGTCACCAGAGGTTGAATATTCTTGTGACACCTCCTATGGAACCCATCCTCCCTCAAGAGGATTGGAACCTAGCACTTGGAGTCAACAATCCTACCGGATGGGATGACATCCCCGCGGTGTGACAACTGACACCAAACCGGTAATTTCCGTACAATTTAATTAATATTTAATATCTGCAATTATGTGCTTAAACGTCAACATTGTCTGATTACATGCTATACTTGTGAATTCATGCACGTTTTATACTTCAAATATTGCCTTATGCATTAATGTTAGCGTTGCGTCAGAAAGACTAGTAAACTCACCGGTAAGACACCTTGTGTCAGCAATTCTGCAGAAAGCAGTCAGACAGTAGAATTGGGGCCTAGGAGTAGGTCCAACGTCTAAAATACATTGAAACCCAAGAATGTATACAAGGGTTAACATATAGACTTTCCGGAAGCTAAAATACGCACTGAAAAGCACCCGAAACACACTTTATATGCTGAATTTCATATATTTCAGCAAAATTCAGCATTGTAACAAGTTAGTAACATGTAAAAATATGACTAATTAGTCCTGAATGCTTTCCTAAGTGTCGGGAATTGAAAGTGTCACAAAAGGGTACATAAAGGACACTAAACGGTGCAATTTAGCACTTTAACGAACCGGTATCTAACCGAACAACCGGACACTACCCGAAACATCAAAATTACACTAGAAGCATGGTTTTATTATTTCTAAGCTAGTTATAATCACCGAACACCCTAACACACTATATAACATATCATATGCATGGACACTAATTAATACACTTAAGTTCCAACTAAATTATCTAACCTATCCATCAAACTTATACTTTACCCCCCCCCCCCCCTTTAAAGTGGACGGTCATGGGGTGGCCCCCATCAAGATCCTTACTTGATCCTTCTTGATTTCCTATGATCTTATAAGATTTAGTGGAAGATTATGTATGTACTATATGAAACACAATATACATTGGATAAGAGAATTAGATGGATATAAGTTAGAACTTGGAGCTCATTCATCTTCGCACCTTCTTCCTCCCTCCCTTGCACCCACTCACGGCCGAGATCACCATCCCACACCACCACCTCCATTCAATCTTGTTCATCCAATCTAAGTTCATCTCAAGGTGTAAGAAGGTGTTTAATGAAGCTTGGTGGCCTTGGAGATTGAAGGACCTCTCCCGATTGCTTTTATCCATCACATTTACCATCTTCAACATCTTGTGTTCTTCCCTAGCCCTTGTGCTAGTAGTAAGCTTCTTGTAACTTGTTTTCACTTCATATTTAGTTGGTGAAGAGGTATGGTCCCAATTCTTTGCCTACATGGCAAGGACCACACCACTTTTTCATCCAACATGGCGCCTACATCAGCAAGCGAATCCAGAAGCTTCTGGAAGACGTCAAGGTGGCACCAAAGATGCTCCTTCCGATAGAAAGGACAACACGTGTCACCAGTCTTCAAGCGCCATGTAGGCCTGCAGCAAATCCAGGAGCAGACCAACAGTAGCAGTACGATGTTTCCAGCATGGACGAGTATAGGCGCGCCACGTGCACCACCACCCTGACCACAGCAGAGGGGACCAAGAGGATATTCCCCTTGCTCGGACAGCTGGAGCCCTATAGCAGCTGGCAAGGTTGCTCCTCCCTCTTTCATCCTCTGGTTATAAATAGGACCCTTCATCATTCAGGTTAATTCTATTTGATTCCTCACACCCTCACTCTTAACACACACTGTTTTATTCCTCAGAACAGTACTTATTCTCACGCCGGAGCCCGGTTAAGAAGGAAACCCCTATATTCCCCTCTTAACGAGCTAACGGTGTTGCTGCTTTGCAGGACTCAGTCTTTCGGCGAGTAAGAAAGGAGATTGAACCCACAGAAGAGACGACCCAGCTAGTTAATCATCGGATTTAACCAGTGTTTCATCATTGGCGCCATCCGCATCTTTTGCAAATCACTATCATATTCTTTTTTGTTCAAAAACTCACCAGAATGACTGAACCACACCCTTCTCCTCAAATGGACGGAGAAGTCTCTTCCTTTGAACTCATCACGGACAATGCGCACGTCCAAAGAGTCCAGGGGAACGAGACCATCCAAGAAGGGCGAGTAAACAACGATTTTCCTGAGATCTTTGGAAGTGCATCCAGAGCGGTTAGCCAAACCACTAACGGAGCTACTTTCCAACCCCCACCCTGGGTCATCAACCAAACCACAAATGGAGCCACTTTCCAACCTCCACCTGCGGTAGTTCACCAAACACCTGCAATAGTTCAAGCACCAAACCATGGAGCTGGCCCCTCAGCCCCATCGGACCAAACACAATTGAACTTTTCTGCACTTTTAGGGCTACCCGAAGGAAAAAATCTGGCTTCCTGGTATGCCGAACAAATGGCGTCTCTAAATCTTGTCTATACATAACTCAGCGCACAACAAGCCGTGTTCCAAGTACAAGCTAACCAATCCGCTTTTGTTACTCCATCGCAAAGGTCTCTAAGCACTCACATGCCTCAGCAAGCCAATGCGTGGAACTTACACCCTGAAAAAGCACATGTACCAAACATCAGAAGGCCAAGCGCACACAACACGCGCGATACTTATGGTGAAACAGAAAGCAATTATGTGCAATACTCCCATCAACAAAGATAACCAGTACAAAGTCGTTTAGGCCCGCGCAACATAAACGATGAGTGGGATAGCTATGAGGAAGAAGATGACCCAACGTACAAGAAAGTGAACACGGTATTCAGCAGATTACCACCTGAACACGAGGCATACAAACCCCACAAGCGTGCGGGGTACAATCCAAAAGCAGAACATGATTACTCATTGAGCTATCGCCCAGATGGCATGGCTGAAAACTCAAAGTTCATCAGAGAGATTGCGACAGCCGATATCGACAAGACAAAACTGCCACACAATGTAGGCAAATACAACGGCTTAACAGATCCCGACGACCACCTCCAAGTCTTCAATGGCGCAGGAGTAACAGGTGGTTGGAACATACCAACTTGGTGTCATCTTTTCGCACAAACCTTTGTCGGCGCAGCGCGCGTCTGGTTTGACAGCCTGCCAGCAGGAAGAATTAAGTCATGGGTTGATTTTCGAGACAAGTTCCACGCGCACTTCTCTCAACAGCGCAGGCACACTAGAGATCCAGCCGATTGTCTGAATATATGGAGGAAAGATCATGAAAGCGTAGAAGATTTCATGACCAGGTATAACAAAGAATGCCTCGAAATCGGGGATGTAGGTGAGAAGATGATGCGCGCGCACTTTATGAGAGCAGTTAAGTGCGACGACCTGATCAAACGACTGAAGGGAAGAGATGGAGGCCCCAAAGATTGGGAGAGCTTCATCGAATCAGCAAAAACAATTGCGCGCACAGACAAACAATTGACCGGTGACGACAACCGCCAATACAGTTACAACCATAACGATCGGCGCAATAAGAAAGGCAAAGGCCAATCATGGAAAACATCCGGTTATAGAGAAAGATGCCCGGTAAGGGAAGACACGGGCAATACAATCAACCAGATTGCTCATCGCAACGAGGTCAAAAGGGAGAACAGAGAAAAACAGTGGACACCATTAACAAAAACTCCTTCTGAAGTTTTGTCAACCGAAAATCACCAGTTCAAACCTCCTCTACAGATGCGAAAAAAGAGGGGCCAAGACCCAAATCTTTTCTGTGAGTTCCACAAGGACACAGGTCACCTGACTGACGATTGTTTCAGCCTAAAACAAGAGATAGAAAGATCCCTGAGAGATGGCAGACTTACCCATCTGGTGAAAGGCGGAAAGCGCGACTACCGTCAAATTCAACGAAGGGAAGAAGGGTCAGACAACAAGAAACTCCGGAAATTAGAAACTCACATGGTTCAAGGGGGTCCACAAAGTCCACGAAAAAACTATAACAAGCGCACACAAGACGACTCATGGCGTGAAAGACAAGTTGTCTTCCCCATAGTAAGAGGAGGTCCAAGAGAGAGAAGACCCATAGTCATATCTGGCGTAATCGGTCACTACCAAACCGACTACATTTTCATTGATCCAGGGAGCACTGCAGATATTATATACGAACAATGCTTCAATCAGTTTGACCAAGAGGACAAAGCGCGCCTGGAACCAGTAGATTACCCACTAACTGGTTTCTACAACGAAGCCGTTTTTCCTCTCGGCCAGATATCATTTCTGGTGCTGCTCTCAGACGGAAGGAATTCAAGAACAGAAGAAGTTACATTCATGGTGCTGCCCGCACATTCAAGACATGATATCCTTTTGGGAAGAGAGTCCCAAGGAGATTTTAGTATGATTTGCTCTAGACCACATTCAGCTGTGGGTTTCCCAACAGAGACAGGGGTAGCAATAATTTACGCAATCAAAGAAGTCTTAGCAACAGATGAAATCAGGCCAGCAAAAGCAAGCAAATCTGCACTATGCGCAGAAGCTGAAAAATGGGTACTTAACAGCAAATACCCAGAACAAACAGTCACCCTAGGCCCCGCAATGTCTGATCTCACGCGCGCGGCGCTAAAAAAGTTGTTGTTTGAAAATATGGACGTGTTCGCCTGGACACCAGCTGACATGGTGGGTGTCCCACGGCACATAGCAGAGCGTAGATTAAACGTCTCAGAGAGTGCCAAACCTGTGGTACACGCCAAGCGCCATCTAGGAGATATAAAGCATGACGCCATGCAAGAACAAGTCACAGAGCTATTAAACGCTGGCATCATCAGAGAAGTCTGATACCAAACTTGGGTGGCGAGCCCAGTAATGGTACAAAAAGGAAACGGCAATTGGAGAATGTGTGTAGATTACAAAGATCTAAACAAGGCATGTCCGCGCGACTATTATGCCTTACCAGATATTGATGAGAAAATCGATTCGCTAGCAACATTCAGATGGAAATGTTTCCTTGACTATTATAAGGGATACCATCAGGTACAGATGGTCGTCCAAGACGAGGACAAAACCGCATTCCGCACACCGACAGGGCTATACTGCTACACCAAAATGCCCTTCGGTCTAAAGAATGCGGGTGCGACTTATCAGAGATTGATGAATGAAACATTCAGCGATGCTATCGGAAAATACATCAAAGTGTACATGGATGACCTAGTCATCATGAGTAAGGAAGAAAGTATGATGCTGGAAAACATTCAAAAAACGTTCGACACACTGCGCGGAGTGAGTATCAAGCTAAACCCAGCGAAATGTTCCTTTGGCATGGAGGAAGGCAAGTTCCTGGGTTTCATCGTCACAAAGGATGGTTTTAAAGTCAACCCAGAAAAGGTACAAGCGATCGAGCGAATGCCTTCACCATCGACGATCAAGGAAATGCAGAAGTTGGTCGGACGGTTAGCAGCACTCAACCGTTTCTTAGCCAATCATGCAGCTAAATCTTTCCCGTTTATCAAGACACTCCGCAATTGCATGAAGAAAAGTCAGTTCCAGTGGACCCCGGAAGCCGAACAAGCGTTCCGAGAAATGAAAGATTGCCTCATAAGATTGCCAACACTGACGACGCCAGTGAAAGGAGAGCCCCTAGTGATGTATTTGTCAGCATCAGATAAAGCAGTTAGAGCAGTTTTGCTCGTAGACCGACAAGGCGTACAGAAACCAGTTTATTATGTGTCTCGCACTCTGAACAATCCGGAAACACGGTATGCCATAATGGAAAAACTAGTGCTGGCATTGATTCATGCATCAAGGCGGTTGCGCAGGTACTTCGCCAACCACGTCATTCATTTGTTAACAAATTACAACATCGGTAACACCCTTGCAAGGCCCGAGATATCCGGAAGATTAGCGAAGTGGGCTATAGAACTGGGAGGCCACAACGTGGTCTTCAGACCAAGGCCAGCAATTAAGGGCCAGGTGTTGGCCGATTTCATGACAGAGATGCCTGATGACAAAGACAGGGAATGCAAGGCAATGGAAAGAGCTGAAAGGCAACATTCAGAAGAACCATGGCTACTGTATACAGATGGCGCGTCCAACGAGGACGGTGCAGGTGTAGGACTTAGGCTAGTAAGTCCAGAAAAACATGAATTCACGTATGCCATCCGGTTAGACTTCAAGAGCACGAACAACGAAGGCAAATACGAAGCCTTTCTTGCCGGTCTAAGGTTGGCGATCAAGATGGGAGTCAAACACATCGAGGCGCATGTGGACTCCATGTTAGTAGCCGGGCAGATTAACGGCCAGTACGATGCCAAAGGAGACGTAATGGCGTTATACCTAGACCAAGCGAAAGCATTGCTGCAGAACTTAAAATCTTACAAGGTGCACCATATCAATCGAAGCGAGAATAAACCAGCAGATGCACTGAGTAAGCTAGCATCCACCAGTTTCCAGCACTTGGCAAAGGATGTGCGCATCGAAGTTCTGAGCAATCCATCAGCACCGCTGAGGCAAGTGAGCGTTATTCAGTTGGGAACGACATCTTGGATGAATCCCATAATCATGTATCTCCAGTCTGGAGTATTACCGGAAAACAAAGCCGAAGCAAGGAAAGTCCAATACAAATCCGAGCACTACCAGATGGTTGATGGAATCCTGTACCGAAAATCATACCTCGGGCCGTTGTTGAGATGCGTCGATCCAGAAGATGCAAACTACCTGATCCGAGAAGTACATGAGGGAATCTGTGGCATCCATGCCGGACCGAGAATGGTGGTAGCGAAAGTGATGAACGCTGGGTACTACTGGCCTGGAATGCATCTAGACGCAGTGAAGGTTTTGAGGAAATGCAGCGGGTGCCAGAGACCTGCCCCGAAAATGATGCGCCCCAAAAATGAACTAGTCCCCGTAACAACGGCGTGGCCGTTTCAACAATGGGGAATAGATATGGTTGGTCCCTTTCCTGAAGCCTCGGGTGCAGTGAAATTTATCATAGTCGCGGTAGACTATTTCACAAAATGGGTGGAAGTAAAGGCACTGGCATCAACCACATCTACCGTAGTGCGGCGTTTCATCTGGAAACTAATAATCTGCAGATTCGGGCTGCCTCTAAGAATTATCACCGATAACGGAAAAAAATTTGCTGCAGAAGATCTTCAACGTTGGTTCAAAGAGCTACACATAGAGCATACCTTCTCCTCGGTCGCGCACCCGCATGGGAATGGTCAAGTTGAAGCCGTCAACAAGAGCATTGTAGACGGTATCAAAGCATGGTTGGGAACACAAAGAAGAGGCTGGGTTGACGAACTACCCAGCATAATATGGGCCCATAGGACGATGCCAAAAACAAGCAACGGAGAGACACCGTTCAGTTTAGTCTATGGGTCCGAGGCCGTGATACCAGCGGAGATCGGACTACCGTCGCCAAGAATGCTCTCCATGAACATGATCAACAATGAAGAAGAAAGGAGGTTGGACCTTGACCTCCTAGAAGAAAGAAGAGAGATGGCGGCAATTAGTGAAGCAAAATACAAAACCAAACTGGAGAAGTATTATAACTCCAAGGTCCGAATTTGCACGTTCAATCCCGGAGATTACGTCCTAAGGGACAATGAGACATCCAAAGCCGAAAACCCCGGAAAATTAGCTCCCAAGTGGGAGGGCCTTATGTTGTAGATGAAGTCCTTGGAAAAGGAGCGTATAAACTACGCACCCTGGACAGCAAAGAGGTCCCAAGAACCTGGAATGCTCAGCAGCTAAGAAGATGCTACATGTAGACGGTCAATATTTATCGTACTTGTAATGGCTGCGCGCCAACACATTTTAACACTAATACAAGAAGTGTTTGGCTATCTCGTCCCATGAGAATTTTTGTTACAACTGCATATATTACTTTGGGCATACACGAAAACATCAATGGCTCAAGATTAGTAAACGTTGTAGACCTCCAAGGCTCGTCACAACCAAGTGCACAGCCGGGTCAAAAACACAACCAAAGCCTAGAAAACGCCAAATAAATACTTCGTGCCCACATAAACACAAAAGCATCGAAAACATGGTAAACAAACATTGTAAGACCCCCAAAGCTGAACACAGCCGGGTAACACAATAACCTGTAACTCGATCACTTCGTATAAACGAATTAACCCGCGCGTTTAAACGACAGAACAAACGTTGTAACTAACACAGCACAACCTGTCAGCGCCATCATTCATTCGTGATACCTAATCAAAGTAATTACACATGCACATATTGTAACGATAGCAAAATTCACAACGAACAAAGAAACAAAGCCTAAATATTAACATGAAATAGGTCAGGTACCACAAAATGTTAACAAATACGACAACTATAGGCAAATTGTTCACGAAGCATAAAGGTAAATTGTTCACGAAATTGTCAGTCGGTTACAAGGCTATCAAAGCCCGTCACGGCGTGCAAGCCGGAATTCTTCATTCCTGATGACTGGTACCAACACCCCCAGTTGCATGATCTTCATCATCAAGGGCCTTCTTCAACAGGGCAACACCATTAGGTTTCCGAGATAATTTCTGAGCAGCTTTAACAACACCATACTCCAGAGATTCAAACTCCTGTCGTTTTTCAGCATAACGACCGACACAGTCAGTCTTGAATAATTCAAAGTCCTCCAACGGCTCTTTTGACTCGGCAGCTGCCCTTCCTTCACAATACCCTTCCTTACGACCAAGATCACGTGCAGCTTCACCAAGATCATATACGTACTTGGCCAATTCTTCGGATCCGGCGATACGTTCGGCAATCTGCAAAAGCAATACACACATGAAGGAAATGGTAAGGAATACCAAAAACAAACAAACAACAAAAATTACCAGAGGCACTGCACGAGCAAGTAACCACTTGCAGTCAGCAGACATTTCCTCAGCTAAAATCTCAGAAGCCTTGCTTTCAGCAATCGTTTTCTCAACAAACTCTTCCAACTTAGCTATGCGCTCGACGTACTCCTGCTCTCGTTTTTTATGCGCAGCGCGCTCTTCTTCAGCTTCTTCACTGATTTGGACTTCTCACCAGACAATCTAACAATAGCATCACGTTGCGATTGCAACTCCTTATTGGTCCGCTCACAAGCGACTTCCCAATCTTTTTGTTTGTTGGAGTTAATCTGTTTCTCCTGAGCAAGTTTCTGCTCTGCATCAGACACCCTCCACAACAAACCCTTCCTCTCAGAATTGAAGTTCTCCCTATCCTCAGCAAATGCTTTTTTATCATTTTCAAATTCAAGAGTCTCCTCCCCCATCAGCTTCCATTCTCGAACAATCTCCTGAGAGGTAGCAAAAAAGTTGACCCCGGCATGGATATGATCATCTAAGAGATCAAACCGGTTGCGCCTTTTCTGAAATAACCTCTCAACAGGGGGGGAGAGACAAGGAGAAGAATTCTCGGCAGTTTTCATGATCATTCATCCGAGAGCCCTGAGTTAAATTCCACCGAGGAGCATGCGGCAGATCATCACATGCTGGGTTATAAGTATCCCAGGACCCAGCTTGGATATTTTCAAACTCATTACTCCGGGGTACCCCCGAAGTAGCACCACCACCAGAGGCTGGTGGACGTCTGGTATAGATGGTTTGGCGATGTGTAGCTTCACTAGACCCCGCTTCAGTGTCAACACCCTTGCCTCGACCATCACCACCAGCACCAGCACCAGCACCACCAGCACCACCTGCACCATCACCACCTGCACCATCACCACCTGTACCATCACCACCACCTTCTCTGACTTGTTCAACTTCCACATGAACTTGTCTCTCCTTCTCAGCCAGACCTTCAGGAGGGCAGACCAAAAGTCCTAGAAGGTGGAGAGGAAGGAGGAGTAATCTTCAAAATGTCAACCTTCCGGGTAGTTTTCCCTGACTTCACACCTGTCACCAAGATAATCATGATAGTCAAAGACATGATCGAAAGCCAAATAATAAGACTTATAAGTACAAAGTCTTTACCTTGAGGAGCAGAAGCAACGTATATCTTCTCCAACAGATTACCGCGCTTCGCGCTAAAAACATTCATGTCAATCTCAGACTCCGAGGGTGCAGGAGGAGTTTCCTTATGAAGTTCAGATTTCTTGGCAGCAAGGGCAGAAGCAGCTTGTTCGTCAAGCTCTCTCTTCTTGTCTTCAAGAGTTTTTCTCTTCTTCATAATCTCGGTCAAAGTTTCATCATCCTCAGGATCACGTTCGGTACGTTTCCTCCCCGCGCCTAAACCAGATAGCGTATCAGAAACGACAACATAATCCAGGGAAGGAAGAGTAGAAGGACGCTTACGAGGAGTTTCAGCAACATCCTCCTCAGCCTTTTTCCCTTTCTCCTCAGACTTATCCACCTTCTTCTTCTTTCTGGTTTCTAACTGCTCAGCAGTTTCCACCGGGGGATCAACGTCAACATCAACGGGCTCATTCACAGGCTCGTTCACAGCCCCTTGCGCTGGACCTGCACGAGGGGAACGAGGAATTAGGCCTTCACGTGATCTGTCCGAACCCTCACTCGAGAGAACAATAACTTCCTCTCGAGTAGGGTCAACAGTTTCATCAAGCTCATCACCATGATCTTCACCTAGTATAGTATTAGCATAAGCAGCAAAACTTTCGCTGGTGGGATGCAAGAAACGGTGACGGATTTGGTCCAACCACACAGGTTTATCCCCAGTAATCACCGCTTCAACCATGGCACCGGCAGCCTTTGGATCGAGGACATTCAACAAACTATATCCAACTGTGAAAAAAACATAAGGAAGGGACATAACTCTCATAAACTGCTCTCATGTTCAACAAACTATACCCAACGAATGAAAACATAAGAGAAAAAAAAACAGCATCAATACCTTTCCCTTCATAGCCATAAACAGGGACACCCTTAGGGTTCTTCGGGACCCACAGCATGCTCATACCGGCACCAACCAACGCTCTCTCCTCAAGTTGAGAAATAGGAGTGGCTTTGTGCGTCAACTTCTTGTACCACTCTTGCTTAGCAAAATCCATAGTCACATCTACCTTAGGGATCCCTTCACCCTCTGCCCGATAATGCATGTCTACCGGAATAACACCACGGCGAATGTAAAAGAACTTCTGTTTCCAATGTAGGCTTTTTGGAGGATTGGAACTACAAGGGATAACACCACTGGTCCGGGAGTTAAAAGAGTAAAAACCACCAGTGTAGGTCACGCTGTAAAAAACATTGAACATCTCAAAGGTCGGCTCAACACGGTTGGCCCTGCAGATAAATTCAAAATGGGTAACAGGAGGAAGTCCCAACGTGTTGATTTGAGAAATATGAAGCCCATAATTTGTCAAGACATCGGCAGTAAACTTCGTCATAGGGAGCCGGAAATTACCCTCCCGGAAAAAGGCCGCATATAACGCTATATAACCTGGGGTGCATCCAAGGCGGTAGAGTTTGGGGTTGGAAACTGAGCACCCCACTCAGAAAGAAAACCCATATCCCTAACCAAATTTTGGAACTCTTCTTCTTTCCAATTTATCATCGCTCGAACTGGACCGGGAGGATTCCTACCCTTATACTTTCTCTTCCTAACCAAAGGATTGGCTCCAGAAGACATATTGCAAGAAGATGAAGAGAGGAAATATGAATGAACTTAGATGGAGAGAGGTAGAGAAGTATGAGAAGAAACTGGTGTTCAAATTTTGAAAAAGTGAAGGGAAAGGAAAGAACCGCCATATATTTATACCCATCGCATTTAATGCGATGGGTAAGGGGCTGTCAGGAATTCAGAACGTTAGCCAACAGGAGAAAGACATGTCAGCAGAGAGAGAAACTGCCACCCCCTTTTTCGGGAGCGTGGGCGGCACACGTCTGACACCATGACGGAAAGTAACTGACACCACTGAAAAGGCACATGTTCACCTCCGACAAGACAGGGACATCAGACAGTCACATCAGTTGTCTTCATTCCAAGAGAGGAAACTTCTTTCAGAAGGAAGTACCAACACGCCATGCGCCACGCGTCCAGTTGGCTCAACTTTGTAAAGTTACCAACACGCCATGCGCCACGCGTCCAGTTGGCTCAACTATGTAAAGTTACCAACACGCAACGCGTCCAGTTGGCTCAACTTTGTAAAGTTACCAACACGCCATGCGCCACGCGTCCTGTTGGCTCAACTTTGCAAAGTTACCAACACACCACGCGCCACGCGTCCAGTTGGCTCAATTTTGTAAAGTTACCAACACGCCATGCGCCATGCGTCCAGTTGGCTCAACTTTGTAAAGTTACCAACAAGCCATGCGCCACGCACCCACTTGGCTCATTTTTGCAGAATCACCATTGTACGGCATGCGCCATGCGACCACTTGGCTCAACCGCACAAAGTAGCAAACATGCATTTCAAGAAGGCCAATAACCACTACCTTTATAAGTCCAGAATCCCTCCTAGACGATCAACTCAACTAGAAGGCACACTGGACTGGGGGACTTGAAGAGGTATGGTCCCAATTCTTTGCCTACATGGCAAGGACCACACCACTTTTTCATCCAACATAGCGCCTACATCAGCAAGCGAATGCAGAAGCTTCTAGAAGCTTCTGGAAGACGTCAAGGTGGCACCAAAGATGCTCCTTCCGACAGAAAGGACAACACGTGTCACCAGTCTTCAAGCGCCATGTAGGCCTGCAGCAAATCCCCTTGGTATAGGCGTGCCACGTGTACCACCACCCTGACCACAGCAGAGGGGACCAAGAGGATATTCCCCTTGGTCGGACAGCTGGCGCCATATAGCAGCTGGCAAGGTTGCTCCTCCCTCTTTCATCCTCCAGATATAAATAGGACCCTTCATCATTCAGGTTAATTCTATTCGATTCCTTACACCCTCACTCTTAACACACACTGTTTTATTCCTTAGAACAGTACTTATTCTCACGCCGGAGCCCGGTTAAGAGGGAAACCCCCATATTCCCCTCTTAACAAGCTAACGGTGTTGCTTTTTGCAGGATTCACTCTTTCGGCGAGTAAGAAAGGGGATTGAACCCACAGAAGAGATGACCCAGCTAGTTAATCATCGGATTTAACCAGTGTTTCATCAGTTGGATGAAAGATGATGAACATTGTTAAATCTTGAAGAACACTAAAGAACATGATCATGATACTTTAACATAATCTTAATAACATAAGAATACATGTTGAATGATGATGATTTGCTTCTTGATGATTTGTGTTAGTGATGTTAGACATCATAGGAAACCTACTAGATTGTGATTAAACACATGATCTAGTAAGTTAAGGTGGTGATCTTGTGAAAGACCAAGATCATCATGCTTTATGTCTTCATGAACTTGAATGATGAAATTGGTTTTCATATGTAAAGATGATTTAAACAAAATACAAATCTTGTAAATAGATGATTACCAAAATGATTTTCTCAAGACACCAAGTTTATTTATAAGATTTACAAAGTCATTGTTTCTAAGTAAACCAATCATATTTTCAGTATTTAAACAAGCCTAGAAACATGTTTGTAACAAGAAAGATACAAAAGAAACATTTTTAGAAAAATCATCTTACAGGTTGTAAATGACTAAATCATTCAAGAATGTAATTTAGAAAAACAAATAAATATGTTTTTTAAGGATAACTAAACCTACTAAACAACATGGTAAGTTACTACAAGTTTTTACAAAAACTTCAAGTTCATTATGTAGTGTAATTTACATGATCTTGGCTCATGGTAAGTCTTGATTGTGTTGTTGATGATTGATGATGATTTTAAAAGAAAATAAACACATGTTTTGAAAACATGGGAAACCTCTATTTTTAGGGGAAACTATGTCAAAATTTTATAGAAATTTTGACACTTAGAAAAATATAAGTTTTGGTGAAACTTATTCCCTAAAAATTTACCTAAAAATATTTACCAAGGTTTCCCTAATTTTTGTGTAAATTTCAAGATTAAGATATGATGATTTCTTCAAGATAAAAAGTGATATTAAGTATGTATATTATTGAAGAAAATATATATATTTATTGGCCACCAAATTCTATGCTAAGTGTATGTAATATGTATTGTATGTGATAGTGTATTAGGACTTGAAAATACACTAAATATTCCCAAGGAGTAGTAATACAAAAATACACATACAACATGCTTAGACAAATACAAGAACATATATTTATGAAAATATATTTCTTAAAAGATTATGTAACTTGGACAAGTTACAAACTTAAAATGTCTTTTTGGACGAAAATATATAACTCGGGTGAAAAATACAAGATATTTATATTTATTTTTGAGAAAATAATATAAGTAAGATACATAGTTAAAAATATAAATTATTTTTAACAACAAAGAACATATACATAAAAGATGGTGACTTGTACTTGTGCGATACAAGTCTAGTGACTAACGTTAATAAAACACGTATAGGTCACGACGCTATATAAGGAAACCCGGTAAAGTTTACGGCGCAGGAAACACAAAGTTGTGAGTTCATGTCCCCACTTTAAAAATTTTATATGCTTTTTAAACTTGGGGAAAATACATTTGTTATGGTATGTGGAATACAAAAACTAAGGAATGATACTTTAGATCATGTCACGAATAGGGTACCATAAGCACCATTAATCAGTTACATACCAAGACCGCGGAATAAAAGGTTAGATCTAATGGGTTTCAGGCAGCCACACTCTTGGTGATACTAGTACCAAGCAGTGCTTTTGTGTCTCTAGTCGTGAATCGACAGTCGTGGATTCGACAGTTAAAAATGCCTATGGTTTGGATGCTTCCTATGTCGTGTCACATGTTAATGGTCTTGCAAACCATTAGCGATCTCGATTTCCTTACATTTACAGAAATACTTGTTTCATACAAATTACATACCATGTTTTCATTCAAAGTATACAAATGTTCAATACAAAAAAAAAACTGCATGAATTCACACCAATATTATGTTGACGTTTTTCCAAAAACTCACATGTATTTCAGGTAACTAAAGTGGATGTGCGCGCGGTTTTACTCTTGCTCTTGGATGTTGTTTATGTTGTTAGCTATGTGTGTCAAGACTCCTATGCCGTTTTGCTGGGTTTGGTTGTTATGTCCCACTCCGTGTGGTGATATAAGGACCAAAACCTTTATGTTTGTCTTTGAATAAAGTTGTAAACCTTTTAAACAAAATGATGTCTTGTGATGTAAACATTTAACTTATGTTATGTTAATGGCACTTGGAGTTATTTTACGAGCATGTAGTATGTTTACCTTTCGTATGCAATGAGAACCTTTCAAGATCACACCTCGTGCTTCCGCCTTAGAAAGGGGTGTGACAGATTGGTATAAAAGCTGTGATTGTAGTGAACCAGGATTCCTTCTCGAGTCTATACTACAATCTTTAGGATCCTCTCATGAAAACAATTTTTTCAAAAGTTTTCATTGCATAAAACTTTCCGCGATATCCACTACCTGAAACTATTTTCAAGGAGTCAAGTAAGGACACTACGAAACTTAGGGTGCACTAGAGTAGCACTTGCCTTTGACTATAAATTATTTGCAACTATGTATAATAATTGATATATATATATATATATACTAGAAACAGAATATCTCAGGTACTCGTGTCTTCGCCTGAAAACAGTGGCCTATCCGAAGGAAGTGATACGAGAATGAAACGAACTGTGCGGACTGTGCAAGGAATTACGTAATTATGGATGCATACATAATTATGAAATTCAGTGCACAGAAACCACAGCAAGTCGTGTCACGTATCAAAGGAGATTCCTTCATTACAAGAAAAGGTCAAACGTGAACCCCCCTCACTCTTCCCCCAGCCTATTAAATGCTCTATTGGAGTAATGATTTAGGGTATTAAGACAAGAACCGCCAATGTGAAGAAAGATATTTTGTCTTTTACATATATTAAACTTGTACTATGGGGTGATGTAACCCTTATACATTTTGTTTACTTCGCAAACAATGATGTAACAAGTTGCCCTAGTATGTGTAAAGACTCGGTGAATATCTTATGACGCATCAGTATTTATCTATTTATGCATGCTTGTTGCTGTATGAATTGATTTATACGTTTGGCGGATTGTTTGATGTCACTTATGTGGTATATGCCTGTGTATATATATACTACTACTGTCTCGTAAGACGATATCAAACAAATGTCTAACCCTGTGCGTTGTGTTCTGATAGAACATGGCACCTAGGAGAGCTGTGAACAATCAGGATTCCGACCAACCCCCTCCTCCTCTTCTGCCGAGGACTGCTGAAGAATTGAACGCCCTACTGGAAGAAAGGATCTCCGCAGCTATCGCCCAATACGAGGCGAACCGCACCGAACAAAGTGGAGGACCAAGCAATGCTAGACGTAATGGACTGGGAGATACATCTGGAGGAAACACAGCTCAAGGCTGCACCTTCAAGCAGTTTCTCGACTGCAAGCCACTGAAGTACGATGACACTGGAGGTGCAGTGGCTTTTGTACGCTGGACGGAGAAGACCGATTCCACTATCCGTATGAGCAAGAGTACCGCGGATCAGCAAGTCACTTTTGTTACGGGGTTGTTTGTTGATGAAGCTTTGACTTGGTGGAACTTGCAAGTCCAGACTCTGGGTGATGACGCTGCGTACGGCATGACGTGGGATGAACTAAAGGAACAAATGAGAGAGAAGTATTGCTCTCGTGCTGAACTCCAAAGGTTGGAGACTGAGTTCTGGCACTTGACCATGGAAGGTGCAAACATTACTGGTTATACCCAAAGGTTCCATGATTTGTCAAGAGTGATCCCCTACATGGTGACTCCTGAATTTAAACGCGTTGAACGCTACATATGGGGATTGGCTCCAGAGTTTCGCAGCATGGTAACTTCGGCTAAACATGAAACGATTACTCAGGCTGTAACTCTGGCTATCAGCCTTACTGAAGATGCTGTTCGTATGAAGAAGTTATCACTGAATCCAACTGAAAAGACCGAGACGCATGCTGAGTCGTCTGGTGACAAGAAAAGGAAGCATGCGAGCCTGAATCAAGAGACACGTAACAACAAGGGTTCCAACAATAAGAAGTGCGACCCCAATCCGCCACAGGAGGCGAGAACTCTTGCAGCCATGAATGACGCTCCTGCCAGAGGATACCAGGGCACTCTGCCCATCTGCAACCAGTGCAAGCGTCATCATGAAGGAGCTTGTCGCGTTCCAAAATGCAACAAGTGTGGAAAACTGGGTCACCATACTGAGAACTGTTGGGGAAAAGGAAATGGAAGTGGTAACAGAAACAGGAATGGAAACCGTAACGGTGCTGGTAATAGAAACGGTGGTGGAAATGGCAATGGCAATGGTAACCGAAATGATAATGGAGCAGGGCAGAACCAAGGATGCTTTGGTTGTGGAAGCAAGGACCATTTCAAGAAAGATTGCCCAAGGGAGAATAATGCTCAGGCTCGAGCATTCGTGATTGGAGCAAGGAACGCACACGAGGACCCTAATGTGGTCACCGGTACGTTTCTCGTTAACAATCACTTTGCATCCATACTATTTGACACTGGTGCCGATTATAGCTTCATGTCTGTGGAATTTAAACGTATACTTGGAATAGAATCTAGTAGATTAGATATTCCTTATTCCATAGAACTAGCCAATGGTAAACTAGTTGAATCAGACGAAGTTGTTAGAGGTTGCACATTAGAACTTGGTGAGCAAAGATTTAGCATCAACCTCTTACTTATTCAATTGGGTAGCTTCGATGTAGTGGTCGGAATGGACTGGTTGTCCAAGAACAAAGCTGAAGTTGTTTGTCATGAGAAAATCATTCGCATCCCTCTTGCGAATGATGAAACTCTCATCGTGCATGGAGAAAAACGAGACACGCCTCTGTGAATCATCAGTTGTATGAAGGCGCAGAAGTGCTTAAGGAAAGGATGTGTTGCCTTCCTGGCGCACGTTGTAGATAAGAAGGCTGAGGAGCTGAAACTCGAAGACATTCCTGTAGTGAAGGAATTCCCTGATGTTTTTCCCGAAGATCTGCCAGGACTACCTCCGCAATGGCAAGTCGAATTCCATATAGACTTGGTCCCAGGAGCCGCTCCTGTAGCCAAGGCACCCTATCTGCTTGCACCATCCGAAATGCAAGAATTATCTACACAACTCCAGGAATTGTTGGATAAAAGATTTATAAGGCCAAGCTCCTCGCCTTGGGGAGCTCCAGTATTGTTCGTGAAAAAGAAGGATGGAACTCTGCGGATGTGTATCGACTATAGAGAGTTGAACAAGCTCACAATCAAGAATCGGTACCCACTACCGAGGATTGATGACTTATTTGATCAGTTGCAAGGATCGAGCTACTATTCCAAGATCGACCTTCGATCTGGATACCATCAGTTAAGAATCCAAGAGGAAAGCGTACCAAAGACTGCATTCAGAACGCGTTATGGGCATTGCGAATTCCTGGTGATGCCATTTGGGCTGACAAACGCGCCAGCAGTATTTATGGATCTGATGAACCGCGTATGCAAACCATATCTCGATAAATTCGTGATTGTATTTATTGATGATATCCTGATTTACTCGCGAACAAGAGAGGAGCACGAGAAACACCTCAGGACCATTTTGGAACTACTGAAGAGAGAGAAACTTTATGCAAAGTTCTCAAAGTGCGAATTCTGGATTCGCGAAGTACAATTCCTTGGTCACGTTGTGAACGAGAAGGGCATTCACATAGACCCATCCAAGATAGAAGCAATAAAGAATTAGGAAGCCCCCAAAACCCCAACTGAAGTTCGATAATTTTTGGGCTTAGCGGGCTATTACCGACGATTTATCAAGAATTTCTCCAAGATAGCTCAACCGCTGACTACCCTTACACAGAAAGACAAGAAGTACGACTGGGGTAATAAGCAGGAAGAAGCCTTCCAACTGCTCAAAAATAAGCTATGCGATGCACCGATACTATCCCTACCCGAAGGCACTGAAGACTTCGTGGTATATTGCGACGCTTCGCGTCAAGGTTTGGGTTGCGTGCTCATGCAGCGCCAAAAAGTCATCGCTTATGCTTCAAGGCAGTTGAAGGTGCATGAAAGGAACTATACCACTCACGACCTAGAGCTAGGCGCAGTGGTATTCGCCTTGAAGATCTGGCGACACTATTTATATGGTACTCGATGTACAATCTTCAAAGATCACAAAAGCCTGCAGCACATATTTGATCAGAAGGAATTAAACATGCGTCAGCGACGATGGGTTGAGTTGCTGAACGATTATGACTGTGAGATTAAATACCATCCTGGAAAGGCAAACATTGTAGCAGACGCGCTAAGTCGAAAAGAAAGGGTTAAGACCCTAAGGGTTCGAGCATTGGAAATGACTATTCGAACGAACCTCACTGCACGCATTCATGATGCACAACAAGAAGCCCTTAAGAGGGAGAATCATAGAGTTGAATATCTCCGAGGTATGCTGAAGAATTTGGTGCCAAACAAAGAGGGAACCTTATACTTTAAGGGGCGTATTTGGGTTCCGCTCTATGGCGGTAATCGAGAAGTCATCCTTAATGAAGCTCACAAGTCGAGATACTCAATCCGTCCAGGATCGGACAAAATGTATCAAGACTTGAAGGATTACTATTGGTGGTCGAGACTTAAAAGCGATGTTGCTGTTTATGTTGTAAAATGCCTAACCTGTGCTAAGGTTAAGGCTGAATATCAGAAACCATCTGGCCTACTGCAACAACCAGAGATACCCATGTGGAAATGGGAACAAATCTCGATGGACTTCATAACGAAATTACCCATGACCCCTAGGGGGCACGATATGATATGGGTGATAGTCGATCGATAAACAAAGTCTGCGCATTTCCTACCGATCCGAGAAAAGGATAGCACTGGAAAGCTTGCTGAGCTCTACTTGAAAGAAATCGTGGCACGTCATGGAGTGCCTATCTCAATTATTTCAGACAGAGATGGACGTTTTGTCTCAAGGATCTGGCAATCCTTCCAGGAAGCCTTTGGATCTCAACTAGATCCAAGCACGACCTTCCATCCGCAAACAGACGGCCAGAGAGAACGAAACATACAAACACTAGAAGATATGCTTCGCGCATGTGTTATGGACCTAGGCAGCAGCTGGGATACTCACCTACCTTTAGTTGAGTTTTCCTACAATAACAGTTACCATACGAGCATAAAAGCCACACCGTTCGAAGCTCTATATGGCCGCAAGTGCTGATCGCCGTTATGTTGGGCAGACGCTGGAGACAAACGTATGGTTGGTCCTGAACTTATTCAAGAGACAACCGACAAGATCATGCAGATCCGAGAGCGCATTAAGGCGGCTCGAGATCGACAAAAGAGCTATGCTGATAGAAGACAAAAACCCTTAGAATTTGAGGTGGGAGACAAAGTTTTGTTGAAGGTCTCACCTTGGAAGGGCATAGTAAGATTCAGAAAACGTGGAAAGATGAATCCACGATACATCGGACCATTCAAGATCTTGGAAAGAATTGGTGTCGTGGCATACAAGTTGGAATTACCGGAAGAACTTAACGGAGTACATGATACGTTTCATGTGTCCTACCTCAAGAAGAGTCCAACCCAAGAAACAGTGATCATCCCTGCGGATGAAGTGCATATCGACGACACACTCCGATCTACAGAACAACCCGTTGAGGTTACAGACTGGAAAGTCAATAAGACCCGGAGGAGGAGTGTCAAACTTGTAAAAGTACGCTACGACTCTAAGCACGGACCCGAGTACATGTGGGAACGTGAAGACCAGTTTATAGAAAAGTACCCCCACCCGTTCAAGAAAACTCCTGCGAGAGTTAGCTCAGCCTGAATTTCGGGACGAAATTCTTTTAATGGGGGGAGACTGTGACAATTGGCACGAAACTGGTAATTTCCGTATAATTTAATTAATATTTAATATCTGCAATTATGTGCTTAAACGTCAACATTGTCTGATTACATGCTATACTTGTGAATTCATGCACGTTTTATACTTCAAATATTGCCTTATGCATTAATGTTAGCGTTGCGTCAGAAAGACTAGTAAACTCACCGGTAAGACACCTTGTGTCAGTAATTCTGCAGAAAGCAGTCAGACAGTAGAATTAGGGCCTAGGAGGAGGTCCAACGTCTAAAATACATTGAAACCCAAGAATGTATACAAGCGTTAACATATAGACTTTCCGGAAGCTAAAATACGCACTGAAAAGCACCCGAAACACACTTTAAATGCTGAATTTCATATATTTCAGCAAAATTCAGCTTTGTAACAAGTTAGTAACATGTAAAAATATGACTAATTAGTCCTGAATGCTTTCCTAAGTGTCGGGAATTGAAAGTGTCACAAAAGGGTACATAAAGGACACTAAACGGTGCAATTTAGCACTTTAACGAATCGGTATCTAACCGAACAACCGGACACTACACGAAACATCAAAATTACACTAGAAGCATGGTTTTATTATTTCTGAGCTAGTTATGATCACCGAACACCCTAACACACTATATAACATATCATATGCATGGACACTAATTAATACACTTAACTTCCAACTAAATTCTCTAACCTATCCATCAAACTTACACTTTACCCCCCCCCCCCCTTTAAAGTGGACGATCATGGGGTGGCCCCCATCAAGATCCTTACTTGATCCTTCTTGATTTCCTATGATCTTATAAGATTTAGTGGAAGATTATGTATGTACTATATGAAACACAATATACATTGGATAAGAGAATTAGATGGATATAAGTTAGAACTTGGAGCTCATTCATCTTCACACCTTCTTCCTCCCTCCCTTGCACCCACTCACGGCCGAGATCACCATCCCACACCACCACCTCCATTCAATCTTGTTCATCCAATCTAAGTTCATCTCAACGTGTAAGAAGGTGTTTAATGAAGCTTGGTGGCCTTGGAGATTGAAGGACCTCTCCCGATTGCTTTTATCCATCACATTTACCATCTTCAACATCTTGTGTTCTTCCCTAGCCCTTGTGCTAGTAGTAAGCTTCTTGTAACTTGTGTTCACTTCATATTTAGTTGGATGAAAGATGATGAACATTGTTAAATCTTGAAGAACACTAAAGAACATGATCATGATACTTTAACATAAGCTTAATAACATAAGAATACATGTTGAATGATGAGTATTTGCTTCTTGATGATTGATGATTTGTGTTAGTGATGTTAGACATCATAGGAAACCTACTAGATTGTGATTAAACACATGATCTAGTAAGTTAAGGTGGTGATCTTGTGAAAGACCAAGATCATCATGCCATGTCTTCATGAACTTGAATGATGAAATTGGTTTTCATATGTAAAGATGATTTAAACAAAATACAAATCTTGTAAATAGATGATTACCAAAATGATTTTCTCAAGAAACCAAGTTTATTTATAAGATTTACAAAGTCATGGTTTCTAAGTAAACCAATCATATTTTCAGTATTTAAACAAGCCTAGAAACATGTTTGTAACAAGAAAAATACAAAAGAAACATTTTTAGAAAAATCATCTTACAGGTTGTAAATGACTAAATCATTCAAGAATGTGATTTAGAAAACAAATAAATATGTTTTTTTAAGGATAACTAAACCTACTAAACAACATGGTAAGTTACTAGAAGTTTTTACAAAAACTTCAAGTTCATTATGTAGTGTAATTTACATGATCTTGGCTCATGGTAAGTCTTGATTGTGTTGTTGATGATTGATGATGATTTTAAAAGAAAATAAACACATGTTTTGAAAACATGGGAAACCTCCATTTTTAGGGGAAACTATGTCAAAATTTCTATAAAATTTTGACACTTAGAAAAATATAAGTTTTGGTGAAACTTATTCCCTAAAAATTTACCTAAAAATATTTACCAAGGTTTCCCTAATTTTTGTGTAAATTTCAAGATTAAGATATGATTTCTTCAAGATAAAAAGTGATATTAAGTATGTATATTATTGAAGAAAATATATATATTTATTGGCCACCAAATTCTGTGCTAAGTGTATGTAATATGTATTGTATGTGATAGTGTATTAGGACTTGAAAATACACTAAATACTCCAAAGGAGTAGAAATACAAAAATACACATACAACATGCTTAGACAAATACAAGAACATATATTTATGAAAATATATTTCTTAAAAGATTATGTAACTTGGACAAGTTACAAACTTAAAATGTCTTTTTGGACGAAATATATATAACTCGGGTGAAAAATACAAGATACTTATATTTATTTTTGAGAAAATAATATAAGTAAGATACATAGTTAAAAATATAAATTACTTTTAACAACAAAGAACATATACATAAAAGATGGTGACTTGTACTTGTGCGATACAAGTCTAGTGACTAACGTTAATAAAACACGTATAGGTCACGACGCTATATAAGCAAACCCGGTGAAGTTTACGGCGCAGGAAACGCAAAGTTGTGAGTTCATGTCCCCACTTTTAAACTTTTATATGCTTTTTAAACTTGGGGAAAATACATGTGTTATGGTATGTGGAATACAAAAACTAAGGAATGATACTTTAGATCATGTCACGAATAGGGTACCATAAGCACCATTAATCAGTTACATACCAAGACCGCAGAACAAAAGGTTAGATCTAATGGGTTTCAGGCAGCCACACTCTTGGTGATACTAGTACCAAGCAGTGCTTTTGTGTCTCTAGTCGTGAATCGACAGTCGTGGATTCGACAGTTAAAAATGCCTATGGTTTGGATGCTTCCTATGTCGTGTCACATGTTAATGGCCTTGCAAACCATTAGCGATCTCGATTTCCTTACATTTACAGAAATACTTGTTTCATACAAATTACATACCGTGTTTTCATTCAAAGTATACAAACGTTCAATACAAAAAAACTGCATGAATTCACACCAACATTATGTTGACGTTTTTCCAAAAACTCACATGTATTTCAGGTAACTAAAGTGGATGTGCGCGCGGTCTTACTCTTGCTCTTAGATGTTGTTTCTGTTGTTAGCTATGTGTGTCAAGACTCCTATTCCGTTTTGTTGGGTTTGGTTGTTATGTCCCACTCCGTGTGGTGATATAAGGACCAAAACCTTTATGTTTGTCTTTGAATAAAGTTGTAAACCTTTTAAACAAAATGTTGTCTTGTGATGTAAACATTTAACTTATGTTATGTTAATGGCACTTGGAGTTATTTTACGAGCATGTAGTATGTTTACCTTTCGTATACAATGAGAACCTTTCAAGATCACACCTCGTGCTTCCGTCTTAGAAAGGGGTTTGACACGCGGAACCTTCTTTTGACAACTTGCAAGAAGTCCCAGTGAAAGTTACACCCCCTCAAAGTGATGCCAATGAACCCGCCTTTCTTCTCCCAAGGGAGATAGAAGAATGGCTCGCCGACGTGTGAGGGACCCATGACCGGAGAAAGAAGTTCTTTAAGCTACATCCAACCGAGAAAATTATTTTCGGAAATTTTGCTATTAGAATAAACTACAAGCTAGAACTTCTTTTCGGATTTAGACTTCTTGTGTTTTCTGACCTACTTATCTAAAATATTAGTTTATTAGGAATATTATGTAACTCTCTCTATCTCTTTTAACGGAATGCTGGTTTTAGTTAAATTGGTGTTTGGATTGTGTTGTAATGGATAAAACACACTCAGGATGGTGAAGGATACCAAGGGAAACTTGAACCAGCACCCCATGCACAAAAACAGAGCCTCCCAACAGTTTTTCTTCGTTACAGTAAGTTCAGCACGGACCGTGCCCACCCAACACAGCCCCGTGCTGCACAATCTGCAGGAAATCGCCCAGTTCAGGTAACTTGACATGGGGCGTGTTCGCTGAACACGCCCCCGTGCCCAGGCTCTGTTTCTTTTTAAAAGATTTCTGTTACTGGCAATCTGAACACGGGGCCGTGCCCGGTCACCACGGGCCCGTGTCCAGACGCCCAGTAACATTAAAATTTGTTTTTAAACACACTTTTACACATTTAATCAACCTAAAAACTTATTTTTGGGACACATTGAGGACAATGTGTAATTTAAGTGTTGGGGGGATGCTAAACCTTGAATTTTTGCAAGTCCTAATCACAAGCCTTACACAAAACTCTATTGGAACCGCTAATCACCCCAATTTTTTTTCAAAAAATTTTCATTTTTTACTTGTCTTGGTTTAACTTGGGAATTACAAGTTTTAAAAGGGTTATATTTTTACAAATGTACAACCGATAGCGTCTTGATAAAAAGAACCAACATAAGAAAATTATGAAATGTCATGACAAATCTAGTTAAAATTTGATTATATATACTTGATCACATAAAAACTCATTCCCACAAAAAGTGAGTTTTGAGCCTTTATTGAGTATACAAATACACATCTTTAAACTAAACGCTCATTTTTCGTTTATTGTGTGAATAGCCGCTTGGTTTCTTACAACTCTAGAACTTGCCACGACGATACATTCCCGGTCCTTACCAACTTAAACCCGAGTAAGTAAATGATGGAGGCATTAGGACTAACCCTTTTTATTTCTACACCATTATTTTTCTTTTTTTCACCACCTACCCAAAATCCCCCTAGTTAACCCCTTTGAACCTAAACCTTTTCATTTCTTAACCCACAAAACAACCACCCTTTTACCCACCAAAATCTTTTTTTATTTTAAACCCTTTATTTTAGTAACGAAGCTCGGTTTTTCATAAGACGTTTCTTATCAAAAAAAAATGATGATGATGAAGCCAAGGAATAAAACAAACAAGTTCATCAAAAAGAACTTTGTTTAAAGAATTGCTTCATTAAAATAAAAAGTTATGAAAAATAAAAGTCTTACGAAAACCGATGCTTTTGCCGCCTTTCGCCTTTTTCTACTAACTACTAACCCAACCACGTACCTTTAACCCAAGCCTAACCCTTCCCCAAAGTCCTCTTGATATTTACAAAAGTTTATAGTTAAAAAGGAGGAGGATTGATTGCTTGGCAAGCATATGGTAGAAGTAAGTTCCATGCCGCTCCCGAGTGTTTCACAAAAATACATATTCGGCCGAGTGTTGAGTGATCTCCCGTGAGGTATGTGAACTTGTATATAAATGGAATTTTAAAGAGGCATGTTATGCCCAAATAAGTAATTTATCTTATGTAATATTTTAAATAAATCATGACGAATAGGATTGTAAATAAAAATAAAAATAAAACCTAATAAAAATCTTGGAATCCCGACACTCTATAACAAGCCCAAAAACCTTCTCTTCTACCCATTCCATTTGGGAGTGTAAAGCCACATTATAAAGAGTTTTGCTTGAGGTCAAGCAAAGATTCAAGTGTGGCGGTATTTGATGTGTGCAAAATGCAACATATAAATTACATCAATTGTGGCATAAAACTAACCCTTTTTTAGTACTAATGTTGGAAAAAGTGTGCTTTTGTCTTCCTTTTTTATTTTCGGGATTAAATGAGCTCAAATGAACAAAAGAAGCAAAAAGGCAGCTAAATCTAACATAAATACAAGAAAAGGAGTAAACGTGGCATGCCCGACCCCTCGACAGCATCCTCCCAAGCAAAAACAAGAGAACAGAAGGCTGAACACGCCCTGTGCTCAATGAGCACGGGGGCGTACCCAAGTGTCTGTAGAAAAGACAAAGCTGTAGAAGCTTCTATCACCCACCACGGGGGCGTGCCCAACAGACACGGGGTCGTGGTCAACTCTAAGATTCGCAGAATCTAAAGAAATCTTGATAGTACAGATACGCTTCTGCACACGGGGTCGTGCCCAGCGGACACAGGGGTGTGGTCAACTAATGCAGACAAGCTGCAATTAATGAAGAAAGAGAAGAGGATGGACACGGGGCCATGTCCGAGCTTCTGTGCAAGCTATAAATAGGGGTGCTTGGCTCACTTGCAAATCATCCCTTGGCAAACCACCTCTCTCATACTTCACCCACACTCCACCACAACCACAACACCATCATCCACCACCATCATCCATCATCCATCATAGAGTGTGTGTAGTAGTCTCGGGATCCAAGATTGATCGTGAGAGCTCTTGACAATCAAAGGCCATGTTTGCCTAAGTCTCTTACATCACTTGGTGAAGACAAGCATTTAGTGTAATACTTTTTATTTTTAATCTTTTCGCACTTTTTATTTGGTTATGTATTAATGACTTTAATAACTAGTTTCTTATGTTGAAGGTGAGTCTTCCTTATCATTTGTCCGTGGTGTCTTGGCGTTATTTTACTGTCTATATAAAATAAAAGATTTACACCATTCATATCTCCACGGTCTATATGGAGATATGTTGGCTACCTGGTCGGGGGTTAAGGGAATGGTTTGGTAAGAGTCTTGCCTTGTTCAGTGTATAGATCCTTCAAGGACCTGGGTCAAGCTTAGTAGGATCTCCTTCAATACCCACTGGTATTGGATGGCTGGGGTCCGAATTTCTTGATCCCCTCATATGTAAACTACTATTAATATATTAACCCGGCTACTTAGGACTGTATCCCTGCTGACTCAGACTACTTAGCCGAGGGTAACGCCACCTTCAAAAGAGGGGCCTACCACATTACACATTAATAACTTAATTAAATATCTTTCAATAATCCAACCCTTTAGGATTGTATCCTTGCTGACTCAAACTACTGGGTTGAGGGTAACGTCACCTTCAAAAGAGGGGCCTACTACAACAATTAAGATAATCTCTTAAAAAGTGCAAAAGTGCGGAAATAATCAAAGGTTACACTAAAGGCAAGTCGGATCCAAGTGATTCATCTTGTCTATCTGTTTTTATTTTTATTTTTATTTTCAGCATTTTAGTTTTTATTTTCAAGTTTAAAACCTTTTTCTAATTTTTTATTTGATTAGACGTTGATGATAAACCGGTATTAAAAGCTCTTGTGTCCTTGGACGACCTCGGTGTCTTACCAACACTATACTACGCTCACGATGGGTGCACTTGCCCATATGTGTGTTTGGTATTAGTAAATATCGTGTTTTATAAATTTAAAACTTGACTAAAGTGGTTAAAAAGGGCTAAAAATTACATAAAAATATATAACACCACACGCGCATCATGGACTCGTGCGTCAATTGGGTATTTGTTATGTGTCACACAATGATCTTGATGATGAATGCAAACTGTATTAATTATGTGACTTGAACGATTATAAAACTGATATTGTTTGGTAACCACGATAGGGTTTGGGTTGACCAACTTGGACAGGTAATTTAACATACCGAGCTAATCAAAGGTGAGTTCATTCCTCTTGAGCATGCGTCCCGGTGGTTGGGACAGTCATTGGGTATCCCTGAGAGGGATAGGTTTTTGGGTAAATCATTTGGGTATTCCTAAGAGGAGTACGTCTTGTGGGTAAAATCTAGAATGTTGGATAATATACTCATCCTATCACCTTTAAGTCCCATCTTGTTTGTTACCTGATAGGTAATGGGGTATTAGTTGGTAGCGCTATCTAGGTTTGGCACCCTCACCCTGTACTTGAGAGGACGGGTGTGAACTAATGACCCAGTCATGCCCAATGCTTTGATAGGAGCATTGGGGAAAGGGCAAAATAAATCAGGAGTCGTCTTGTATTTGAGGTATTATCAACATTGTAATCAATGAACTGAACTAAACACTTGGTAACTAACATTTTCGTAAAACTATGAACTCACCGGCGTAGTCTGATACACTTGTTGCATGCTCGCAGGTCGTTAGATGCTTTGGATTGAGGAACTTGCTATCTGGATGGCTGGAGTGGTCATGGGTCGCATTGCTTGGATATGCATGTCTTGTTTACTGAATTTATACACATTGGGTTTTGAAACATTTAAACAACGAAATACTATTTGCTTCCGCTGACACTGTTTAATTTGGATTATGGTTTATGAATGTTTTACTTAATGAATGGAAATTTTGTTAAACACCTTATGGTAAGTTCAAAGTGATTAGTGGCTAGATCCTGGTACGTCACACGCCTAGCGGGGTTTTCGTATGGGGTATTTTGGGGGTGTGACAGTTTGGTATCAGAGCCACTGGTTATAGTAAACTAGGTTTTAAAAACGTTTTTATAAAACCAGACTATAACCGAACAGCTTCGAAATCGACCATGACACTCAGCGCCAGATTGCAAGGTTCGTCTCTCGTTTATTTATTGCCTAGTATATCTAGTATACACTTATGTATGATGTTGCATGCGATTGCACACACTTAGCATTTCAGACTAAATTCATGTGTATTTACCCGAGTTATGTGATTGATAGAGTCGCAGTGCGATATCCTGTTAGATTTTCGTGGTTTATGTTTGTGGTGTTTTGTATTGTTGCAAGAACTTGAGGAACCTTTTAGCATGAGTTGGGAGGAGCTGAGATAAACATGCAAATCACATTATTAGTATGGGTGCACACATAATAATAATATGGGGTGCGTGTAAGTCCCAGTGAGATCTAACGAGTGTGAAAGGGGTTCCGCTCCGTTGTCTGATGTAACTTAGTAGTCCGTAGAAGTCATCGTGAGGCTTGACTCCTACCTTATCTCGACTCTTAACCCTTCTCCTTTCTTATATAGAATCATGAGCGGAAGAGGTTATGGACGTGGTCACATTGCTATGACTCAGGCCGAGTTGACTGACCTGATCAACACCCGTGTGGCTGAGGCTTTGGCAGCCTATCAAGCTGGTCAGCAAGCGCATCAGAATCAAAACAATCCACCTGCCTGCACGTTCAAGACGTTCATGGATTGTAAGCCACAGACATTCAGTGGGACTGAAGGGGCTATGGGATTACTGCGTTGGTTTGAGAAGGCAGAATCGGTGTTTACGATGTGTAACTGTCCTGCTGGGGACAGAGTGAAATATGCTTCAGTCACACTCAAGGATGGTGCCTTGACATGGTGGAATGCCCAGGTCCAGATGTTGGGTATTGAGATGGCGAATGCGACTACTAGGGATGACTTTAAGAAGTTGATGAGGGAGGAGTACTGTCCTCGCGATGAGGTGCAGAAATTGGAGAACCAATATTATGATCTGAAGATGGTGGGGTCTGAGATCGAGGCATACACGAAACGATCGCATGAGTTAGCCAATACGTGCCCGAATTTATCACGACCTCCACACCGAAGAATCGAGCTGTACATCAAAGGATTAGCCCCACAGGTGAAGGGCTTGGTTACTGCAGCGAACCTCAACAATCTTTCTCAGATCATCCTCTTAGCTCACAAGATCACAGACCAGGAGGTGGAGCGTGGTTCGCTACCACCGCGTGCTTCTACTACTGCCACTACTGCTACAGCTACTACACCTACCACTGACAGCAAATGTAAGTGGAATGATGTGGACAAGGTGTCCAACTCGAATCAGTCATAGAAGAAGCCAAACCACAGTATCAACCGCAGTTTTAGCCAGTCATCTTCTGTGAATCAGAACCAGAGCAACAATTCAAATCAGGGTTCCTACGCGGGAAAGCTACCAAAGTGTAATAAGTGTGATTTTCATCATCGTGGGCCGTGCACCCGAGTTTGTCATAGGTGCAACAAGGTGGGCCACATCGCTAGAGACTACAAGGTCTCACTTCCCAAGCAACAGCAGCAGCAACCTCCACAACAGCAGCAGCCGCAGCAGCAGGGGAGGCAGCAACCTCAACAGAATCAGGGGAATCGTAAGGGGTATTTTCAGTGTGGTGATGAGGGTCATTTCAAGCGAGATTACCCTCAACTGAATCAGAATGCTGGAAACAACAACAACACTGGGAATAACAACAACGGGAACAATGGTGGGAACGGTGCGCGTGGAAGAGTATTTACCATTGGTGCTGGGGAAGCTCGTAATGATGGCAACGTTGTGACCGGTACGTTTTCTGTGAATGATCTTTTTGATTCTATTTTATTCAACTCTGGTGCCGATTGGAGTTATGTGTCTTTGGGGTTCAGTCGTCAGCTAGGGTTGACTCCCACACCTCTTGTAAATAAGCATGTAGTAGAATTAGCTGATGGTAAATCGATTGAAGCTTTTCATGTCCTTTTTGGTTGTAAACTTGATCTCATGGGTCAAGTGTTCGACATTGACCTACTCCCCGTTACTCTTGGAAGTTTTGATGTGGTCGTTGGCATGGATTGGTTGTCTAAGCATCAGACGGAAATTCTCTGTGAGGAGAAAATCGTGCGTATCCCTCTCCCCAGTGGAGAATCTTTGTCGGTTCAAGGTCATCAAAGTGGTGCAATGGTTGGCATCATCTCGGCAATGAAGGCTCAGACTTGTTTACAAAAGGGCTACCCTGCTATTTTAGCTCTTGTTACCGATTCACAACCTGAAGAAAGGAAGATCGAGGACCTTCCAGTTGTTCGTGAGTTTTCTGACGTGTTTCCTGAAGAGTTACCTTGTTTACCCCCACATCACCAGGTAGAATTTCAAATTGACCTTATGCCAGGAGCAGCTCCGATTGCCCGTGCTCCTTATCATCTTGCACCAAGAGAGTTCCAAGAGCTGTCAAATCAACTTCAAGAACTGTTGGATAGAGGTTTTATCCGACCCAGTTCGTCGTCTTGGGGAGCACCAGTTTTGTTTGTGAAGAAGCAGGACGGATCTTTCCGTATGTGTATTGATTATCGGGAACTCAACAAGGTGACGGTCAAGAATCGTTATCCTTTACCACGTATCGACAACTTGTTTGACCAGTTGCAAGGGTCAAGTTTCTACTCGAAGATCGATTTAAGATCGGGCTACCATCAGATGAGAGTCCGAGAGGAGGATGTCCCTAAAACAGCTTTTAGAACGCGGTACGGCCATTATGAGTTTTTGGTTATGCCATTCGGATTGACAAATGCACCAGCGGTCTTCATGGACCTCATGAACCGTGTGTGCAAACCGTATCTCGTCAATTTCGTTATTGTGTTTATTGATGACATCTTGATCTACTCAAAGAGCAAGGAGGATCACGAGCGGCATTTGCGCCTTATCTTGGAGCTTCTGAGGAAGGAGCAACTCTATGTGAAATTCTCTAAGTGTGACTTCTGGATTCGAGAAGTGCACTTCCTTGGCCACATTGTGAATGAATCAGGGATACACGTAGATCCTGCTAAGATTGATGCTATCATAAATTGGGCGGCACCAAAGAATCCTTCGGAGGTGCGATAATTTCTCAGCCTCGCTGGGTACTATCGAAGATTTATTAAGGATTTCTCGAGGATCGCTCAACCTCTCACTTCGTTGACACAGAAAGGTGTGGTATATTCTTGGGGAGCGAAGCAGGAGGATGCTTTCCAACTTTTGAAACAGAAACTCTGCAGTGCGCCGATCTTGTCTTTACCTGAAGGTACCGAAGATTTTATGGTATATTGTGATGCTTCTATTCAGGGTCTCGGTTGCGTGCTGATGCAACGCGAGAGGGTGATAGCTTACGCTTCTCAACAGTTGAAGGTTCACGAGAAGAATTACACGACTTACGACTTGGAGCTGGGAGCCGTGGTTTTCGCGTTGAAAATCTGGAGGCATTATCTGTACGGTACCAAATGCACTATCTACACCGATCACAAGAGCCTTCAGCATATTTTCGACCAGAAGGAATTGAATATGCGATAGCGTCGCTGGGTAGAACTCTTGAATGACTACGATTGTGCTATCAAATATCATCCAGGCAAAGCAAACGTTGTACTGATGCCCTTAATCGAAAGGAAACGAAACCTAAGCGTGTGCGAGCCTTACAGCTCACTATTCACTCAAATCTTCCTGATCAGATCCGTTCAGCTCAGACAGAAGCATTGAAGGAAGAAAATCTTAAAGCTGGGTATTTGCGAGGCATGGAGAAACGACTCGTGAAAAGATCTGACAGCATATATTATTTTATGGAACGGATTTGGGTTCCCCTGTTTGGTAACCTTAGAGATCTTGTGATGGACGAAGCGCACAAGTCTCGGTACTCTGTTCACCCGGGTTCAGATAAGATGTATTAGGACCTCAAAGTCATGTATTGGTGGCCGAAGATGAAAGCTGACATCGCGACGTATGTGAGTAAGTGCTTGACTTATGCGAAAGTCAAGGTAGAGTATCAGAAACCCTCAGGCCTTCTTCAACTACCAGAAATACCCATGTGGAAATGGGAGCAGATTGCTATGGATTTCGTTATTGGTTTGCCAAGAAATCAAAACGGAAATGATACCATCTGGGTGATCGTTGATCGTCTCACGAAGTCAGCACATTTTCTAGCAATCAAGGAAACGGATACGTTCTCACAACTTGTCGCTGTTTATCTGAAGGAAGTGGTTTCTAGGCATGGGGTGCCAACCTCCATTATCTCTGATCGCGATCCGCGTTTCATATCTGATTTGTTGCAGTCAATGCATAAATCGTTTGGCTCACGCCTTGACATGAGCACTGCTTATCACCCACAAACGGATGGTCAAAGCGAACGAACCATCCAAACACTTAAAGACATGCTGCGAGCATGTGTGATTGATTTTCGTAAGGCCTGGGAGAAATATTTTCCATTGATTGAGTTCTCCTACAACAACAGTTACCATACTAGCATCCAGGCAGCTCCGTTCGGAGCATTGTATAGGCGGAAGTGTCGTTCTCCTCTCTGTTGGGCTGAGGTGGGTGACAGCCAGGTCACAGATCCGGAACTTGTTCTTGAAACTTCTGAAAAGATTCTCCAGATCAGAAACCGTATAGCGGCATCGCGCGACCGTCAGAAAAGCTACGCTGACAAGCGTAGGAAACCCTTGGAATTCTTTGTAGGCGATCGTGTTATGTTGAAAGTTTCACCCTGGAAGGGTGTGGTGCATTTTGGGAAGCGCGGTAAGCTTAATCCTCGTTATGTTGGGCCTTCAAAATTCTGGAACGAATTGGTAAAGTGGCCTACAAGCTAGAGTTACCTGCTGAATTGGGTAACATTCATGATGTTTTCCACGTGTCGCAACTAAAGTAGTGTTTGTCTGATGAAACAATGGTGGTACCGTTTCAAGAGCTGAAAATCGACGACAAATTGCAGTTTGTCGAAGAACCAATAGAAATTATGGATCAGGAAGTCAAGGTTCGTAAGCATAGTCGAGTTCCAATCCTGAGAGTTCGTTGGAACTCAAGACGTGGACCGGAGTTCACCTGGGAGCGCGAGGATCAAACGAAGCTCAAGTACCCTCACTTATTCCCATCTGACAAATCTAAATATGGTGTAACTGGTGAATTTCGGGCCGAAATTCCCTTTCAAGTTGCGGATGATGTGGTACCCGCAGAAAATCCACAGTCATCCTGAGTTAACATCTTGCCGTTTTGGATTACTTGACAAATTTCGAGACGAAATTTCTTTCAAGTTGGGGATGATGTGACAACCCGAGATTTCAAGGTCTTTCCTTTACACATCACTGATGTCACATCTTTGTTTTACAATTTGATTTATGTGGTGTCGTGTACAATTATCTGAATGATCAAATGTTTATGTGTAATGTCTGGTTGCTTTTTATGTATGAGTATATTTGGTTGTTATAAGTGTTATGTTAAATAAGATTTTTCGTCACAAGTCTATTCCGAGGAAAAATAGGATTTTCGCCACATGTAACCTCGACGAAAATGGATCTTCGTCGAGGATGGTTTTTCGCCATAGCGGGCCTTGGCCCAATGTATTTTGCGGCCCAACTGTTGATGATTATAAAACCCTTATAACCGCCAGACGTAATCTAGAAACGCTAAAAACTCTTTCTTCCTCCCCTTGCTGTGCAACCGCATTCATGAGTCTCAAGGCTTTCATTTCTATTGGATTAATCCTCTTTGTATCACGGTTAGTGTCCTCTTGTTAATGGTGTTATGATTCTGAGGTTGCTTTGTTATGATTTTATGTGATTAGGGTCTGTTAATGATTATGTTTAACATAGAAGTATGCTTGATGATTATTGACTATCCAGAACTGTTGCACATTAAGTGTTGATGATTAGAGAATGTACACTGATTGTTGTGGTCTTGAATGTAACGTAAAAACTAGGGTTTCGTGCAAAGGATCATAGGACTAGAATATGTGTGATCATGATATGAAACTATGGTTGAATGGTTGATGTTCGTTCATGATTAGGGTTGTATGAACATGAATAGCTGTTTGATCCGCTGTTCGTGTCGAAAATGTGTTAACTGCTATTATGTGTTTGGTGAGTTGTAACTGTATATGAATATGGTCTGACGAAATTTATGGTCCGATGAAAGATGGATCTTTCGTCGACTGGCTCATGACGAATCTCCTGGCCCATTTCTGACGAAAAATGGGTTCTTCGTCGTCTGGGGTCAGATGAATTCCTCTGATCCTTCGTCGCACTTGTCTTCGGCGAAAATGGTTCTTCGCCATAGGGGTATTTCGCCGAGAGGGCACTGAGTGTAACGGTATTCAGTGTGATGCTTGTGTTGTTGAATACTTGTGGTTAATAGCTGATGTATGATAACAATTCAATCTAAGGATATGAAACCTGATTTGTATTGTGTGGTTAAGACATTCATCTGTTAGGTGTTATGTGGTCACACGGGATGTGGACTCGTGCGTGAATTGGGTATTTGTTATGTGTCATACAATGATTTGATGATGAATGCAAACTGTATTAATTATGTGACTTGAACGATTATGAACCTGATATTGTTTGGTAACCACGGTAGGGTTTGGGTTGACCAACTTGGATGGGTAATTTAACATACCGAGCAAATCAAAGGTGAGTTCATTCCTATTGAGCATGCGTCCCGGTGGTTGGGACAGTCATTGGGTATCCCTGAGAGGGATAGGTTTTTGGGTAAATCATTTGGGTATTCCTAAGAGGAATACGTCTTGTGGGTAAAATTTGGAATGTTGGATAATATACTCATCCTAGCACCTTTAAGTCCCATCTTGTTTGTTACCTGAGAGGTAACGGGGTATTAGTTGGTAGTGCTATCTAGGTTTGGCACCCTCACCCCGTACCTGAGAGGACGGGTGTGAACTAATGACCCAGTCATGCCCAATGCTTTGATAGGAGCATTGGGGAACGGGCAAAATAAATCAGGAGCCGTCTTGTATTCGAGGTATTATCAACATTGTAATCAATGAACTGAACTAAACACTTGGTAACTAACGTTTTCGTAAAACTATGAACTCACCGGCGTAGTCTGATACACTTGTTGCATGCTCTCAGGTCGTTAGATGCTTTGGATTGAGGAACTTGCTATCTGGATGGCTGGAGTGGTCATGGGTCGCATTGCTTGGATATGCATGTCTTGTTTACTGAATTTATATACATTGGGTTTTGAAACATTTAAACAACGAAATACTATTTGCTTCCGCTGACACTGTTTAACTTGGATTATGGTTTATGAATGTTTTACTTAATGAATGGAAATTTTGTTAAACACCTTATGGTTAGTTCAAAGTGATTAGTGGCTAGATCCTGGTACGTCACACGCCTAGCGGGGTTTCCGCATGGGGTATTTTGGGGGTGTGACACGAATGAACGGATAATTAAGTGTCAACGTGTTGCTTGGTTATGTGTTAGTATACGTGTAGAAATATGTGAGCACAAACTAACTAAAACGGTAACCATATCAGGACGTGGTTGACCACTTGTGCTACTATTCACTTATTTTCTAGCCGAGCAAACTAAGGCGAGTTCACAACTCTTTACTAAAGCATGCGTTCCTGGTTGGGGACAGTACACTTACTTCCCTGGTTGGGGGAAACATTTACTGTAGCCCTGGTTGGGGCTACGCGCACGTTCCTAGTTTGGGACCACATACATACTAACCGCTGGAGGTGGAATAGTACACATAACTAAACGCAAACTCTATATGGAAGTCCCTACACATTTTACCGTTTCACATGCCAGGTTGGCAGGCGGGGTATTAGTTGATAGCGCTATTAGATTTGACAAAGCTCACACCGTGCTGGGAGCCAGACGTGAACTTTTAACCTTTCCATTGCCTCAATGCAGATAGACATTGACGAGGGCACAAAAACTATAACGTCAACATTCAGTACACACAGTTTAGTTACCTTGATGAGGGTTAGCTACCCGAGTCATACTTATAATGCTTTGCATGTGAACTTATGCTTATGCTTTACGCTTAACTAAAATTGTGAACTCGCCAACTTTATGCTGATACACTTTCGCATGCATTGCAGGACAATAGGTACGGCTCAGATGGGAACTTGCAGCTTGGAGAGTGTCATGGCTTTTGGTTAAACTGTTTACATTGTTATGCTAAATAATTGTGGTTTTAAATTTTGTCTGGATTTTATACTTTTGCTTCCGATGGTAACTTAAACCTAGGTTTTCAAACTTCTAAAACTATTATCACTATTCAGCTTCAAGGTGGTAGTTAAGTGTTTTACAAATAAATTTGAAATGTTTCAACATGATTAGTGGCTTGATCCTGGAAAGTCACGCGCCTAGCAGTAAAACCCCACATGTGAAAATTGAAGGTGTGACAAAAGGCTTATCTTGTATTCGTTTTGTCAGTCTGCAGTCCAAGCTTCACGTGGATGCTCCCCGTTTAGCTTGAGGAGGCGTATTAGAGTGTATGTAGATATTGTGTATATGTGCAGATTTTAGTCGAGCTAGTTGAGAGGTTGTTACATGTATGGTTGTCTATATATATATATATATATATATATATATATATATATATATATGTTGTATCATTGTGAACTAGTGGATTGGCCCGCGATGCGCGGCGAAAACTCGACTAATAATTGATTCGGTCTGCGTCGTAACTCTACCGTTATAAAAACGGTATTTTATATCTATAGGAATTAAAAAGAAACCTTAAAAATAAAGTCATAAAACTAATAATATACCGACATTTGCTTTACATTGATCCAAAACCATAAAAACTAATACTAATATCGGTACCGATGTCGATATCGGGTCAGTTCGTTACAACACTCACATTTGCTATAGCTTACAATTATTTTTGTAACAAAATATATGTCGGAACATCGAGAAAACAAAATTTACACAATTACGTACTCATTTTAAAAAAATAACGAATACAAGATGTATATTTAAAAATTATTATCGATACTGACTTTAAGCGATTATTTCAAATATATAAAATTGAATTTAGATAATACATTAGTCAAAAATATTAAATATGATCAAACTTGGAAATAAGAAGCTTTCAAGTTTAAAATATTTGTCTAAGAAGCAAACAATACCAACCAAGCATGACAACAAACGCTCAACATTCAATTGTTTATCGACTAAAAGTGTATAAAGTGAGAAACTTGTGTTTTCATATTTAGAAACATCAAAGCCCATCGGTGTTCTACAGTGAATTCCAACTTGTTTTTTAATATTAACTAGGGTCGTAGTTACTCGCGCGTTATGTAAGGACGCAGTTGGAATTCAAAACGTATAGCACAACATGCAACCGATAAATAAATTTGTAAAATTAAATAAAATGACATATAAATGTGTTATGTTATTTGCGTCGTAACTCGGCTTTGAACATCAAACTAATAAGAAAAGGTAAAACATTATAGTAAATTACAAAGGTAAAAAAAAGTAAACGAAAAAGAAAACGATAGAAACCCGGTCGGTTTCAGTGCACTCGTTATAGCAAACAAAAAAAAGTTAAAAAAACTATGTTCAAAAGAGTATCGATGCGTTCGTTAAAAAAAACTAAACTAAAAAAAACTCTTCGTCACACCCGTTCTAGCAAATAAAAAGAAAAGTTAAAAAACATATCTTAAAGTATTCATTAAAAACTATTTATGGGTATATGAAATATTTTGTTAAAGTAAAAAAAAAGAATACAATGACTAAACTACAAAGGTTGAAAATGAAAGTTTAGACTAAATGACGAAATAGACTAAATGACGAAAAAAAATCGCTATTCCTCCTCTCTTCTTTTATATCTATACATCTATATCTATACTTTCTATAAAAGGAGAAATCCCAATGACATAAGAAAAGCTGATGTGTCTGCTAGAGAGCATGTACAACAAGGCTTTTCTTATGTCATTATTACATCATAAAACCTAATATATAAAGACTTTAAAATTCAAAGGTGACCCACATTCAAACCACTGCCTATCTCCAAAGCACTGGCTATCTCCAAAATTCAAACCACTGCCTATCTCCAAACCACTGTCTAACTCCAAAAATCAAACCACTAATGATTCAAAATTCAAACTTCAAAACCTCTAACGATTCAATATTATGGCTCCAAATTCAAAATTCAAAATTATGGCTCCAGATATATAATATATCATCTTCTTCAATCAATTACACTCTCTAATCAATTTCTCTCTCAACTCTCTCTCTCTCCAGTATGTTTCTTCAACGCAACGACTTCTGTTGATGCGGTTATCGTTTGATCACTAGAACTTTCTAATAAATTAGGGCAAACAGTTTCAACGAGATGAATTGCCTTCAAAATCTCCCAAGGTTTGTTTCAATTTCTTTTATATCAAACCATATACATATATAACATAGATGAAATCTGGCTCCACTTTCAAACTCACTTTCTCTGAGCAATTGAACTCTCAACTCTCTCTCTCTCTCTCTCTAAAACTCACTTTCTCTCTCTCTCTCTTTCTCTCTCTCTCTCTCTCTCTCTCTCTCTCTCTCTCTCAAATCCAGTTCTTGATGAAGTACAGGGAAGTTGGGGATTTTGTTTCTGTGACATCTGTGCGTCCACGGCTATCAAACAAATGCCTAACCAATGAAATATTGTGTTTCATACTTGGAATTTGTTTAAATATGTGTATCATTTGCACATATCAATTCTTGTTCGATTTCGAGCTCTAAATCGTTTTCTGGAAAGTTATACGCAAACTGATGCGTAAACGTAATCAGTTTAATGAGAAAAACACTCCGGGATAGTGACATAGGCTCAACATACCTTAAATAACCTTTACATAACTTAGAAATAAGTTTGGGATGGTTTGGTGTGTCGAAATCAAGTTTGTTCGATCGCAGGGACTATTTACGTCAAACTGCGAAACTATACCGATTTGTATAGTAACGAACGTTCCGGAACTTGATCATAAGTTAAACATGCCCTAAGTATACTTTACATAGCTTAGAAATAGGCTTTGAGGTGTTTTGGTGCGCAAAAATAAACTTATTGATCAACAGGGACTAAAAGCGTCAAAAAGTGCCCAAATGACAAGATTCATTGTATCTAGTCCAATTTTGAGATTTTGATGGTTTTTAACCCTAAGTTTTGCATTCTATGGGCTAAAATTTGATGGTATTTCGTGTCCCCTTGTATTGCAATACCATGTGCCCACATGGAGGGTCAAGATCAAGGCACGAAATGCGAGAAACGATCCTAACGGTTCTCCGAAATCTATAAATACCCAAGCTCTCATTCCATTCTCCTCACACCTTGATCTGATTTTATGCTCTAATTTGAAGCTTTATGCTTCATACCTGAGTATTTAGATCAAGTTCTTCCTAGCTTGGACCCTTTGTAAGTTTCTTTCATGCTTTTATGCATTTTTAAGAACGAAAGTCAAACTGTGTTTGACTTTCTGCTTTAACTAGGTTATGGTCAACACAAAGTTCGTTTGAACTTTGTAACGTGAGCGTAATCACGATGGTTATAGTCCCTTGTGACTATACCTACTGATTACCACGTTGATTAGGTGTAGTGACGAGTCATAGTTTCGGTCAAAATACGAATTCATGCGTATTTTGCAACCAAACTATTCTTAGCTATCAAAACCTTTTGTTTTGATATCAAACTTGTTTTCTAACTTCGTTAAACATGTTTTAACATGTTTAACTCGTCACTTTTAGTTTAGTGCTTATATAGGGACATAAGATAAGCGGTCTAAACAATCGCTTAGACTTTCGAACCCGACCCGTTTAGTGGTTCATTAGGATCCGACCAAACATATTTTGTGATCATAGTTGTATAGGGAATAATCTTCCGAGGTTATACCTTATGGTCACTTCGTTTAGTTAGTTGTATGATATGTAATTTATATGCCTTAGGAAAATGACCAAAATGCCCTTTTTACGCATAAATTCATTTTAAGCATATGTAACCTAAATTTTTATATCTAAACTGATTAGGTAACATTATTAGACATATTAAGGCATATAATACTTGTCATAGGACTAGTTAGGCGGTCCGAACGCGTTTTACGCGAACGACGCGTTGAAGTAGCGTAAGCTACCTAAACGAGTCGTAATGGGTCGTAAGCACTTAGGTTAGGTTTCGATTTAGTATGTAGGCTTTGTTAAACCATGTCATATGAGTTCCAATACTCATTTGGTTTACGAAACCTCATCCTATCAGATCTTTCGATTTAGGTCCGGTTTATTTACGTAGTTACTTATATTAGGTGCCGATTGATTTCCGTGATTCCTCTAGCTTTGCTTGGTTGTTATTAAAGACTTCTAAGCATTCTCAAGTGAGTACATAGTCCCCCTATTTTACTATTTTCGATTGTTTTGGGGTGATTCATATGTGTTAAATGATTTCGATGTTTTTAACGATGGTTTCGAAAATGATTAAAATGGTTTATATTAAATTAATAACGATTTCGATAATGTGGATAAACTTTTTGGTTGTAATTACATAACGAATAACATTCATTAATTTTGGCCGACCCGACCAGTATTAGGTTATGGTACCATAGGATCTGACAAATCCCGTTATCAGACTGCACCCATGGTTATGTGTGGGTTAGGTGGGTAACGACTGAATCTGTGATTGTTAATTTACCCTTTGATGGTTTATTAATGCGAGTTTCGAGATAGTCGAGTTGCGAAGGTTTGGATGTTATTAGCGAGACGACCAAAAGTAGTTTTCACAATTAAAACGAGAATGATTTAAACGACTGAAGCGATTTTAACAAGTTAAACGATTTGGGTAAACGATTGGTTTTTGGTTAGTGTTTAGATAATGGGACGGGTGTAATGTGATGAAAACATGGTAGATACGCCGCTGGTACTTCTTATATATAAGTGTTTTCATCATATTACATACAGTGGCGTTATTTAGTTCACTTGGGTAAACGATGTCACACAACGATGTTTTCTAAATAATATAAACCATACGAGTTTTATTAACGAGTTTTTACGAGATGTTTTACAATTTGGATTATTTAAATAAATGTTTTGGGGTTAAGAATCATGGCTACGAGATTTTATAAATTATAACCAACTTGATTTGAGTTGGTTAATAATGTTGCAATACTATACTTTTCAAAACAAGGTTTGTACTTTTGACTCTTGTAGTCTAATGAGGTACTGCAACATGTAAACTAGCCATGAATCCGACACTCTCATAAAACCTATGTGATGGCCAGCATTTCTTTGCTGACTTTGTTTTTACATATGTTTCAGGTGTTGTTGAATGATGTTGATTGCTAGGATGCATGCTCACTTAGGACTGGACGAGGCCTTAGTGACTTAATAACAATGATAGACTATGTTTATCTTGCTTGTTTAAATTTCAAAACAATGTAAATGATTAATCTTTAAATAAAACGAAACTTCAAATTTCCATGTGTTATGAAACAATGATTCTGTTACAACACTCCCCGACGATTCCGCCGTGATTTGTTGTTTTACGCGGTCGGGGTGTGACAGTTTCGATGAAGTACAGGTAATCATCCCCTTCAGTCTGAGGATTTTATATCATACATGCATTGAAGTTCCAGTCTTCTCTCTCCTCTTTCTTTCTCTCTCTAGGGTGACAAAAGAGTCGTTTTTCGCTGATCGGAGTGTGTTTGATAACTTAATCATCAGATAATTTTTGTTTTTAGGGTTTATTATCAGTTAATTTCAATCTTCCTTTACTAACAGAAACTCTGAATATCTACGCACAGCCTGAAGAAGATGAATCTGACAAGTCAAAGTCAGAAGTTCATGATAATGAAGCTGATGATGATGACAGTGGGGAGGTATAATTGTATATGTTTATATATAATCTTTGACTTGAACAAAATTTGATTGGGAATTTGAGATTTCATCATGGATTATGTGATTGGTTGGAAGTTTAAGCTTGGTAATGGATCTTTTAGACAGGGTAAAATTACCAATATTAGATAGAGATAGATTTTGATGAGTTTTTTTTTAACTGTAGTAGCATAATGTTAAACTTAGAATCCTTTTAGTGAGTTTAACAAAGCAAGAATCCTTGATTTCATTACATTAAGTTCTGAATTACAAAAACACTATCAGTGATCTTGGATATGGTAAACGCCCTTTTCTCTGTCCATCGATCTGCACAGGTATTCTTTCTATCTTTTAATGCATGTCTTCCTATATCCCTAAAATTGATATCATCTTTTTAAGTTGTTTAGATATAGTTGTTTGTTTGCAATTCAATTATCAAATTAATTAATAAACTGACACTGCAACCGTTCAAAATAGAAATGAAGATAGAATATTAAAAGTTTAAAACTACCTTAACAAAGCTTAAAAAGATTCCGATAAGGTATGATCCGTATTGATCAGCCGTATAATCTTTGTTGATAAAAGGGTTAACATAGTAATTCTGGACAAAATCGTTGTTGCCCGCGCTGATCAAGTACAATGCGTCTTTAAGTATGGAGGCTGATTTGGCACTTCCAGCAACCTGTGCTAGCTTGCCTTGATACTATTTGTAGTATTGTAGTTGTGATAATGGGATTGCATGCTGCAAATTATAAAAAATTGACTGTTAGTTTTTTTTAAATTGGGTATGTGACAGTGTGACACCAATGAGGTATAAGAGTTGGTTATTTTATGCTTGCATAGGCGGTTTTATCATTGTAACCAGATCCAGCAGACTACAGACGCAAAATTAGCTCCGATCAGAAGCTTGTGGGTTTATTATATGTCATCAAGGTTTCTATTGAGAATGCATGCTTTTAGTGTCGAATGTTTCAGCAATTAAGATGATCGACTTGTATGATATCTGATGTGTAGATATTAATGTTTGTATAATTTTTTAATTATAACATTTTAATTTTATTTTCGAGTTGAATTTTTTTATTACATTTATCAAACCATAAATTACTATCATGTGCTCATTAGTTTTCATGAACTTTCAGTTGTCCCAGTTCTAGACCAGTTGATTGGAGAAGGAAAATATGTCGATCAACCAGAGATCTCTTTAATCTAAATAAACACCTCTGAAATTTTGGTCGTTACAAGCACGCTGTCCAGGTTCTTCTCTGCTTCTCAGTTACATAACTTGAAATCTAATTTTAATTCATAAGGTGTTTGGTTTCGTATTTCATTCATCATTACTTTGATAAGTTTAACTTCTCTCTATTCATGAATCTTATTATTGCAGTTCCTAATGACGGTGAGTTTTTAAATACTATAGTAATGATCCTTAAAGTTGTCTTCAAATAGTTTCAGCAAGTGATGCAACCAATGTTGCTATTAATATGTGTCAGCAACGTGCACAGGTATTGTATTTTATGCTTGGTTCATCATATAGTTTTTATTATTTTTTTACTCATCTCACTATATAAATTTGTGAAAATGTACATTTGAACCCTTTATTTGTAAAACTACTTTGAGAGAGAACTTATGCCGAGGGAGGAGTATTAGGAAGATATGACACTTTATGGTGGTGACCTACATTCATATTTCCAGCTCATGCTCCTATAGGGGACAATTCCAACCCATTTTTGAGATAATTTTTCATGGCTAATGTATCAAACCAGTAGAGTGACATTTTTAGCTAAAAGGATATTGGTCAAACATGTAAAAGGGTCAATTTGGGTTAATCAGGTGTTTACATCCTTACAAAATGGCTTTATAAAAAAAAGATTAGATCTTTTATCTTGATTTGTAATCATACATAATATATTAGTTCTTTTTGAAGGGTCAATTGCACCCGATTGATCCACCTCTAACCTTTCAACCTGAACTCGAATTAACCCACTAGGTGACTACCCAACCAGACCGATCCGTTCATTTTGATTTTATATTTTATTTTTTTTAGGCTCAACTTGGTACTAATGGTATGTTTTATGATTTGGAATAGCATATGAAAATGATTACTTCTAACAAAGAAGTGCAATCATATGCATACACCACAATCTGTTATTTATTTGATTAATTCTAATGGATAAATCAATGATGTGAACAACAAAGTTTCTTTCGGAAATTGATGGATTTGTTTACAGTAATCCAAGATTAGGAAAATAAGGAAATTGATGGATCGTTTTTTGTTACGGTCAACTTTATTTGGCATGAACATCAATGAAAAAAGATTGGCAGTGATTATAGTTTTTCACGTATCATATAATTATATCATTTCTATTATTTAACCCCCTGATTAACTTAAACTAAATTTTATTTATTGAGGGTTATGATTATGATTATGTTATGATTTTGCAGTGAACGAGAAGATTCCCGAAGCCAAGGCTATAGCAGCCACAGGTGTGTTATGATTCATAATTTGATGCAAATTTGATCTATGGTTGAAGTGTGCTTTTAATTTGTAACAATTTGTTAAGTAGCAATGCGTTGATCAAAGATAGTCAAAACATTCAGTTAAGTGGACAACGAATCCGGAGTTTTTGGGGAATGCTAAGCGGAAGTTTCAGAAGATTCAAGTGGTGTATTCTGGTAAGTGTTGGTTTAGTTTAACTCAGATGTTAGAAATAGTATTTTTGGGTTATAAAACAGATGTTAGAAAATAAAACAGTGTTTGAAACCACTGTTGGGTTAAAACAGTGTTTTGAAACCACTTTTGAAACCACTGTTGGGTCAAACAGATGGATGAAAACAGCTGTTTGAAACCACTGTAGGGTTAAAACAGTGTTTTGTGGAGAAAACAGTGGTTGAAACCACTGTTGGGTTAAAACAATGTTTTGTGGAGAAAACAGATGTTTCAAACCACTGTTGGGTTAAAAAATTGGTTTGACTTTGGTCAAACAGACTTTTAAACCACTAAAAGAGTGCCACCTGGCTAGAATATGAGATCATCGAGGTGGATGAATCTGACCCTGAGTCTGATTCTGAAATGTAAAACATCTGAGTTATATTGATTTTAATGTCTGGTTAGTGGTTAGTAATTGATTTGAATTCATTTTAGACTGGATGACAGTTTATCGGCTAGCTCACCAGAATCTTCTATTGATGAACCTTCCATTAGCAAACAAGCTGAGTTGGTAGGCGATCAGTTTCTCCCGTTTCAAGGACATCTGAACCACAATTGACTTAGAAGGTCGAGTCATCAAGCCCACAGAACATGGAAAACTACACCAGTATCGGTATGTAACTTTTATCTTCATCTGATATTGTAAAACCTCCGTCTTCGCTGTAGAAACCACAGTGTACAGATGCGGTTTCATTCACCTGTATTATCAGGTATTGATGACGGGGGTAGCCCAAGATTGAATAAAATGGCTAATTACGTAAATGCTTAAATGGTTCAAGGCTTAAAAAGCTGTGAGAAAGGAAAAAGCAACACGGAAACAGTAGCCAGTCACATCTGGAGATCACTTCACCAACCCACAGCCGCAAAGGCAATGCAGGTCTGCACAATGCACGCTATTATCCGGGGGACAAAAGCCTTCAACCCCCAAAAGGGGAAACCCTCCACTGCAAGCGAGGTTGCTAGTCTAGTCCATTCCACTTCGGGAGATACTTTCTCTTATAAAATGACACGTCATTTACTTCAGAGAGGACAGCCAGACCAGCTCTGATTCCCCAATCTCTGGTCATTCACATCGAATGCTTGTCTTGCACAAGTCATTCCCTTTCACATTCAACACACACATTCCCTTTGCTTCCACTTCCGAATCTGAATACAATTCAGAGAAGGATCCATAGCAAAGAACAACAATAAACTAGTAAACCTCCTTCCACGTCTCGCAAACGTGGGGGGACCCCACGGCCTGCGTTAGGCAAGGTTGAACCCTTCAACCGTTCTGCCTAGCCAGTCCAGCTACCACCGTTGGTCTTGTATCTGTTGCATCAACAAGTTGGCGCCCACCGTGGGGCTACGCCGCTATTTCTTCTCCAAAAGACCTAGTAGTGTAGCTCTATTCACTTAAAATCACCATGTCTGAAAGTGGATCCCCGGGAGAAGTAAATCAGATCCCAAACACTTCTACTCCGGGTAGTAGTCAAGCTCATTTGGCTATACCAACTTCCTTCTCAACTCCGGGGAGCACACCCGAGTTCCTCAATTTCAACACACCAACTCCGTCCAGATCCGGAGCTCCTTCCCCCAATGTCGGTGTCTCTGACACCCCGGCACGTGTTGAACTTACCCCCGAGGGGGTTGCCAACAATTTCCTGGAGTTGAGGTCTCTCCTCAACCAGCACGTGGTTAGAGAAAGGGAAAAGGGGGTGAGAATCCGTCTAGATTATGACGAGCCAGAACCAACTTTGTCTCCTGGACCACCTCCCCCTCCTTTTACAACTAGGAATGAGGCTGGTCCCAGTAATCCTCCCAACCATCACCCTTATCTGTCCTCTATGACAAATCCTACGGTGCATCCTATCTTCTCTTCCCAACCAATTACTAGTGGTGCTCCTTTGGGACATGAGCTGACTCTTGACCAGCTCCTTCAATCCCCAGTAACAAGCTTTCCAGCATCCACAACGACTACATGGGAACAAGCTCTGTCAGTGCTTCCTTTGGCACGAAGTGCTGCTATGAGCACTCCCCTCGGAATGAACTGCTCAGTCGCTCCAGGAAGCCTTCAAGGCTTCAACCCCATTCCCGGCATGATGACCCAGATGATGGCCAACTTCCCGTGGCAACACTTCATCAATCAAGTGCTTGCCACTCAGGGAAACAACGGCAATAGCAGTAATGTGGACCCAAGGACAGAAGAAGACTTGGCTAAACCATACAAGCCAAGTAACCTTTCATGCTTTTCAAGGCAGATAGCCGATTATGATTTCCAGTCAAAGATCAAAATGCCAACCCACATCAGGACATATGATGGAACTGAAGATCCTGAGGACCATCTTCAGATCTTCACCGGTGCAGCTCGGATAGAGAAATGGTCCAACGCTGAGTGTTGCCTAATGTTCATGCAAACTCTTGTTGGATCCGCCAGGATCTGGTTCAACGATTTACCTGCTCAAAGCGTTCGAAGCTTTGACGATCTCAGCAGGGGTTTCTTGGCCAATTTCTCCCAACAAAGGCGATATGTCAAAGACGCAACAGTGATCTTTCAAATAAAACAACGTGATGATGAAAGTCTCCGTGCTTTCATTGAACGGTACAAGAAGGAAGGTCTGACTTATGTAGGGGCTGATGAGAAAATGAGGGTGGCAGGCTTCATGAATGCCATCACCTCTAAGTACCTTACAAGGGATTTCAACAAATCTCTACCCAAGACTTTAGAAGAAGCTCTTGAAAGGGCTGAAGCCCACATCCGGGGAGAGGAGGCAGTAGACATTAAGGAGCAAAGGAAAAGAGGGTCCGGCTGGAGAAGCAACAGTCCAGCCAGAAAAAGAGGGAACTTCAACTCCTATGACAGGCGGTCAAAGGGTTCAGACCCTCGAAGGTCTGAAGGTCGGAACCTTTCAAGCAGGGAAAAAGGCATAAGTTTCACACCCCTCACAAAAACCCCTCAAGAAATCCTTGCAACAGAAGAAGTTAAACAAAACTTTCGGCCTCCTAGACCTCTCCCCAAAAGCAGGAAAAACGAAAACTCCACCCAATACTGCGAGTTTCATGAAGAAAAAGGTCACCACACCAATGATTGCTTCCAGCTCAAGAAAAGAATAGAAGAAGCTGTTAAGTCCGGAGAACTCGCTCATTTAGTAAAGGGAGTCCGGGACAAAATGGCTGAAGGAAAGGGTAAGGAAGTCAACATGGTAGATTTCGATGGAAAGGTTCCTCACAAGAGGCAGAGGTTGGAAGCTTGGGAGCTTCAGTGTGTCTGTTTCCCCCCTACGGAGAATGACCCTCTCCCTAGCCCTCTTGTGGTAGGAGCAACCGTGGGAACGTTGCAAACATGCAAGGCATACATAGACACGGGGGCAGCCACCGAAATTATGTTCGAAAAATTCTTCAATCAATTGAGCAATGAAGAACGTTCAAGGCTTCAACCCTCTGGGACCTCCATAAAAGGTATCGCTGACATACCCCTCAAGCCTTTAGGGCAACTAACACTTAATGTTCGTTTTAGTGAAGGATCAAAAGAAAGAACCCAACCACTCACCTTTGTGGTTATCAACATCCCCTTAAGCTATGATGTGATCATCGGAAGACCAGGACAGTGTGCATTTTACATGGCCGTGTCTGTTGGCCATGGCACAGTCAAATTTCCCACCGAAAGGGGCATAGCAACCCTTCAACCCTCTCAGGAAGCCTACATGGTTGAAGGTGAAAGTTCAAACAGTGAAGAAGACAGATAAAGGTTGGTCATAAACCATAAATACCCTGAACAAAGGATAAGGGTCAACCCTGACCTTTCTCAAGAGACCCTTTCATACCTTGAAAAATTGCTAACACACTACAGTGATGTATTCGCTTGGTGTCCTGAAGATATGACTGGGATCCCCCGGGATATTGCCGAGCACGAGTTGAGAATACCACCAGAGGTCAAGCCTGTGGTCCAGAAGAAAAGAAGCTTGGCACCTGAAAGAAGTCTGGCAGCCTGCCAAGAGGTTGAAAAGCTTGTGTCAGCCGGCATCCTCCGAGAAGTCAAGTACCAGTCATGGGTTGCAAACCCAGTTATGGTCAAGAAACCAGACAACTCTTGGAGGATGTGCATAGACTTCAAGGATCTTAACAAAGCTTGTCCTAAGGATTGCTATCCACTACCAGAAATTGACCTCAAAGTTGACTCCCTCACCGGATACTCGTTCAAATGCTTTCTTGATGCATACAAAGGTTATCACCAAATCCTCATGAAGGAAGAAGATGAGGAAAAAACAGCCTTTCACACGGACAAAGGAATCTTTTGCTATTAAAAGATGCCTTTCGGCCTCAAAAATGCAGGAGCAACCTATCAACGGCTCGTTGACAAAGCCTTCGAAAGCCAAATTGGCAAAAACATGGAGGCATATGTCGATGACTTGGTTATTAAAAGCAAGACGGAATACCAAATGCTCGATGATATTCAAGAAACTTTCAAGAACCTCAGAAAGGTTAACATGAAGCTTAATCCAGAAAAGTGTTCATTTGGATTCGAGGAAGGAAAATTTTTGGGCCACATTGTTGGAAAACAAAGCATCAAAGCCAACCCTAACAAAGTAAAAGCCGTCCTTGAAACCAAGCCACCAAAGACCAAGAAGGAGGTTGAAAGCTTGAATGGGAAGCTTGCAGCCTTGAAGCGTTTTACCTCCAAGTTAGCCGAAAGATCTCTACCCTTCTACAAAACGCTCAAGAACTGCTCAGATAAAAAGGATTTCAAATGGACTGAAGAAGCTGATGAAGCTTTCAACCAGATGAAGCAACATCTAGCTTCCCTACCAGACATTGCGGCACCAAAAACCGGGGAGTTAATATCGGTGTACCTCTCAATTACGAATGAGGCCATCAGTGCAGTCCTCACCATTGAGCGAGACAAGGCCCAGGTACCCGTTTATTTTTTCAGCAAAACTTTAAAATTAGCTGAAACGAAATACCCTCCCCTTGAAAAACTTGCCCTAGCTTTAGTTCAAACAGCTAGAAGGCTTCGAAGGTATTTCCAAGCACACCCCATACAAGTGGTCACCGACCAACCAATTAAGAGTGTGCTTGAAAAACCTGAAAAACTCGGGGCGATTAGCCAAATGGGCCATAGAACTGGGTGAACATAACATCACCTATGTCCCAAGGAAAGCTATCAAGGCTCAAGTCTTGGCCGATTTCATTGTGGAAGTCCCAAACCAAACACTTACTGAAGTAAACACTGCCACCACTGAACCTTCCAACCCTGAAGCCTGGAAGCTTTTTACCGATGGGGCTTCAAGCGTTGAAGGGTCAGGGGCTGGATTAATTTTGATTAACCCAAAAGGTTTGGAGTTCACATATGCTCTTCGATTTGATTTTCAGACCACCAATAACGAGGCTGAATACGAAGCACTAATAGCCGGCCTAAGGCTGGCCAAAGAAATGAAGGTTGAAAAGCTTGAAGTGTTCACGGATTCGTTGCTGGTCTCAAGCCAAGTGAATGATAGCTACATAGCTAAAGAGCCCAGCATGAAAAAATACAGAGAAAAATCCAAGGAACTGATGAGTACCTTCCAAGCATGCAACATCAAACAGATCCCAAGATCTCAAAACAAAAAGGCCGATGCCCTAAGTAAGCTTGCATCTCTCACTTTTGCCCACCTCACCAAGAAGGTACTGGTAGAAGTGTTGAAGGCCCCATCCATTAATGAATTGGAGGTTCAAGACGTGGTTACCGAAGAAGAACCAAACTGGATGACTCCCATAAGAAAGTTCCTCAAAAATGGTGAATTACCCAATGATCAAGTGGAAGCTAAAAGGGTTGAAATCAAGGCAAGACAATACATGCTGCAAGGAGAAACCCTTTACAAAAAGGGTTACCTTGCTCCCTTGCTAAGGTGTGTCGGCCCCGAGCAAAGCAAGTATTTGATCAAGGAAATTCATGAAGGAGTGTGTGGAGCTCACTTTGGAGCTAGGACGGTAGTTGCAAAACTCATGAACCTCGGATATTTCTGGCCTTCAATGCATCGCGACACAGCCGAAGAATTGAAGAAATGTGATGCCTGCCAGATCCATGCACCAATCCCAAAAAGTCCCAAGCATGATTTAGTCCCAATAACCTCGGCTTGGCCATTCCATAAGTGGGGAATGGACATCGTTGGTCCATTTCCCCCAAGCAGAGGGGGAGTGAAATTCCTACTGGTGGCAGTAGACTATTTCACCAAGTGGCCCGAGGTCAAACCACTTGCCAAGATCACAGGAAAGCAAGTCATTGACTTTGTCTGGGAAAACATCATTTGCCGTTATGGATTGCCTGGAGTACTTGTCACCGACAACGGAAGGCAATTTGCTGAGAAGCCTTTTAGCGTTTGGTGCAAAGAATACAAAATCGATCAGGTTTTCAGCTCAGTGGCTTATCCACAATCAAACGGGCAGGTTGAGAGAACAAATAGAAGCATAGTAGAAGGAATCAAGACAAGATTAGGAAGATATGAAAGCAACTGGCTTGAAGAATTACCTAGTGTTCTATGGGCAATTAGAACAACGGAAAAAACAAGCCATAAGAAAACACCGTACAGCTTGGTATTTGGATCCGAAGCTGTGATCCCTGCCGAAATAGGAGTTGTAACCCAAAGAATTGTCAACATGGATCCCGAAGCAAACCAAAAAGAGACCATGTTGAATTTACAACTCCTAGAGGAAGCAAGAGATCAAGCCGCAATTCAAGAAGCCAAATACAAGCAACAGATGGAAGCTTACTACAACAAAAAAGTCAAAAACGAACGTTTCAAGCCAGGGGACCTAGTCCTCAGGAACAACGAAGCCAGCAAGAAAGAAAATCAAGGAAAGCTTGGCCCAAAGTGGGAGGGTCCATACACCATCCTTGAAGCACACAAAGGTGGATCCTACAAGCTGGCTGATTCAGAAGGCAAAAGGCTTCCAAGGCATTGGAACGGCAAAACATTGAAAAGGTTCCATGTTTAAACGGAAAGTTTGGTTTGTATCAAAATGTATTTCAAGCAGGATTATGAATACCTTTTGTAAAAAGCAAGTATTGTTTTAATGAATGAAGTTGTTTTTATCAAACTTGTCTTTCTATCCTAAAATCAGGTTGAGAACCTAGCAAAAAACTCCATGGCAAGTGCCATGTAAGGGGATGAGCTCCCAGGCCACATCGCTCAATAGGTTCAAGGGTTGAATGAGCCTATACAAGGGGTGAGTTCCTAAATCAATACAACTCCATTTGACTTGTCGAGAAAAAATAAAATTGTCTCATAGACGGGTATAAGCAGCCTACACCAAATGTTCCCTAAGTTTTAGAAATACAGTCTACAAAAAGGCTAAAAAACCAAAAGAAATGATTACAAGGATAGGTGCCATCTCTTCTTGTTAAAAATGCCAAGGCTAAGTGTCTGCAGCACTGAACCCTTTTAGGTATAAAAAGCATAAGGGCAGCACAAACCCGACAAAGACAAAGTTACAAAAAGAACAAAACAAGTCCAAAAAAAAAAGAACAAAGTCAATTGGACAAAATCACAAAAGTACAAACCAAGGCAGGACGCAAAACCAAAAAGCCTTCAAGGCTTCTAGCCACCCGGGCAATACCTCGAAACCTTAAAGGCTTCAACCTTTTAAAAGACAGCCAAAAGGCTTCAACGGTTAAAATCCAAATGAACTGCCTTGTCCAAAAAAGGCACAAGCACAAAACCATAATAAAAGAAAAATAGTTAAAACATCACATCATAAAAAATCCTAAAAAGACTTCCAAACATAAGTTAAGGCAAGTCCTAGTAACTTGCAAATCTAATCATTGTTCAACGGCCATACAGGCCTTCAACATAACCAAAAGGAACCTTAGGGGTTCCTGAAAACCTAATATTGTTCAACAGTTACAAACCACGAATTGTTTTAACAAAGTGCTAAGAAAGCTACGAATTTTAGGCATCAGCAGAAGGCTTAGTAGCCCCAGAAATGCTACCCTTGGCCTTCTTAGTCTTCTTAACCTTCTTAGCCTTCGGACCTTGATCATCAACAGCTGAAACTTCCAAACTAGCATCCTTCGGAACATCGGCCTCCCCAGGAAAACTATCCTCACTATCCCCCGAAAAGGAACGTTTCCTCGACAGGGAGCCAAGCAGTTCAGCACATAACTTGTCATTCAAACCATCCGGCTTCAGTTCCTGTAAAGCAGAGAGAGGCTTACCATAACAAGAGGAAACTTGACTGACATACGGGTAGGATAACCTCTCCATTTGCTCCACGGAACTCTTAAAGACCTCAGAAGCTTCGGGACGGTATAGAGGAGATTGCTCCAAAGGGTTGCCAGACTCACAAAGCTTATAACCTGCAATAAGGCCTTGGTGTTTTCCCAGATTGAGCAGCTTAGTGTAGACATCACCGAGAGCGGAGTTAAATTCCTTAGAGTGCAAGAGATAAGTAACCACCTGATGAAACCCATGTTCAATAAGCCATTGGTTATCCCCGGTAGTTTGGGCAACCAAAGCTTTCAAACCATCCCTCTCCTTATCAAAAGCTTTCTTTTGCACAGCCAAGGTTTCCCGGTCAGACTTCAGTTTCAATAAGTTAGCTTCAAAACTTTTCCTAAGATCACCCATTTCTATGTCATGCCTTTTAGTTAACTCCTCAATCTTCCTGTTCCAACCCAACTCCTTCTCAGAAAAGCTCTCAATTTCCTTCTTCATGGCAGCAATAGAAGCCTTCATTTTCTCCTTCTTCTTGGAAGTCTCTTCATATTCCCGCATCCCTTTGGCAAAACGGGTGACACCTTCAGCCAAAAAGGCAGAAAGGTTGCAGGAACTGAGCATCATCCTTGAGATAAGATGATCACCCTCCATCTCAGATATGGCATCTCGAACACCAGGAGGAGCAAAATGAGCCAACGCTTCAGCACACACAACAGGATCCTTAAAATTATCACCAACCTTAACCTTCCAATTGGGCACATAAATGTCATCTGAACCCTCGAAGCTTTCAACACTCTTGGCCGATGAACCTTCAATAGCAGAAATAGCACCCTTCTTGACCAATTTCTTCTTCTTGCTCGAAACGATCAACTCATTTTCTTTGCCTTTACCAACATCCACAACTTGATCCTCTGATGCTTCGATGTCATCACTAACGTCAACAGGCTCTGAGCCAGAGGGCTGATCAACACCCTTCAGATGACGTTGAGAACGACGAGTAGAACCTTTGGACACAGTAACCTTGGTGAAGCCTTTGACATTTGGAACATTGACATAACCAGAACCCTCAAACCTATAGTCAGCACCCTTAACAACCGCATTCTCACCAGGGGTAGCAGCAGCATCACCAAAAACAACGTCCGAGGTATCATCACTCTTAATAAAATCCAAGGCAGACATAACTACAATACAAAATATAAAAAGATATAAGCAGACAAATAAAAAGAAATAAAAAGCAGGAAAGGGAAAAAGGCATACCCTTCCCATCTCTAATAAGCACCGGGTCCCGGTTAGCATTTTCCCAAATTTTACTTATACCCAATAACACCAACAGATGCTCAGGAAAGGGACGAAGCCTCGAAGGGCATTCCCTAAGAATTTCTAAAAAACGGGTGTTTATCTCGGAATCAGAAGGCTCCGGCTCGTTCAGAACAGCATCCGGGTGTCTCCAAATAAGTTTGAAAGGAACAATTTCCTCCGACACCCAGAAAAACCGATCCTTCCAAACCCCAAGTGTAGAAACCATGGACGAAATCAAACAAGTATCAACTTGACTGGTTTCGAAGGTAAACCAATCACCATTTTTGGCAAGACGAAAGAAACGACGGAATGATAGAAGAGTAGGATCATACCCACAAGCCCGGCAGAGAATTTCGAAATGCAAAACCCTAGCCATACCTAGGGGATGAACTTGACCGAAAGACACTCGATAATACTCCAACACATTCAACACAAAGTTTGAAAACGGATAACGGAGGTTCGAAAACTCAAAATGACGACAATATAAGGCAATCATACCAGAAGGACAAGCATTGACAGATTTATCACAAGCCGGTGCAACCGGCCTATACTTCGTCCCTATTCCCCATTCCGCACAAAATAAATCAACTTCCTCTTGGGTCAGTCGAGAGAAGGATTTTGCCATATCCTTCCGAGCACCCATAACTATGAACAATTAAAAAGAAGAAGAAGAGAAAGAACTAACCTGATTTTTGAAGGAAATGGGGGAACTTGAAAGAAAAGAAGAGGAAAAAGTGATGTTTATCCGGAAGTAAAACATGTAAATAAGTAAGATATAAAATAATATATAGGGGTAATAATGGCAAACAGTAACTGCCACCCTAAAAACTGCCATACATCAATCACATCAACCGTCAGTCATTTCAAAATTCAAATATTAACTGAACACAACCTTTCAAGCCTTCAAGCATGGAACCCTTGAAACTTTTAGGCAGTAAAACACGCGTATAAAGTCAGAAGTCTTTGAGCTCATCTCCCAAAATCCTCTGACTTGGGGGGCTGATGACGGGGGTAGCCCAAGATTGAATAAAATGGCTAATTACGTAAATGCTTAAATGGTTAAATGGTTCAAGGCTTAAAAAGCTGTGAGAAAGGAAAAAGCAACACGGAAACAGTAGCCAGTCACATCTGGAGATCACTTCACCAACCCACAGCCGCAAAGGCAATGCAGGTCTGCACAATGCACGCTATTATCCGGGGGACAAAAGCCTTCAACCCCCAAAAGGGGAAACCCTCCACTGCAAGCGAGGTTGCTAGTCTAGTCCATTCCACTTCGGGAGATACTTTCTCTTATAAAATGACACTTCATTTACTTCAGAGAGGACAGCCGGACCAGCTCTGATTCCCCAATCTCTGGTCATTCACATCGAATGCTTGTCTTGCACAAGTCATTCCCTTTCACATCCAAAACACACATTCCCTTTGCTTCCACTTCCGAATCTGAATACAATTCAGAGAAGGATCCATAGCAAAGAACAACAATAAACTAGTAAACCTCCTTCCACGTCTCGCAAACGTGGGGGGACCCCACGACCTGCGTTAGGCAAGGTTGAACCCTTCAACCGTTCTGCCTAGCCAGTCCAGCTACCACCGTTGGTCTTGTATCTGTTGCATCAACAGGTATTAATAAAATTATTAATGAAATAAGCCACTGATAATTATAGGAAGCAAAACTTGAGTACAAAGACTGCCTTTGGTTAAAAATGCTGACTTCTGGATGTGTTGTGTTACTTGCAAAATGCGGGAATTGACATAATCTTTAGGTCATGTCTGTTTTTAGTAAAATTTATATCGAAAAGACGAAAACCAGAGATAGTTTGGCGGTTAGTGTTGAAAGTCTTAGGGTTTTGAGGTTTGTAATTTGGGGATTTTTGTGTTTGCCAGATAATTGATGGTTTTGATTGTGATGTTGTTGATAAAAAGTCGTGCAAAATTATTCGGATCATTCGTAAAGTACGACTAATATTCGAATAATGTCAACCAAGTCATGCAAAGTTATTCGAACGATTTGTAATTAGTGGGATATGTGTAATCCTGTTATCTTAATCTGTTATTTTTGGTTTTTTTGCTGTTCTAATATGAACGATTTGTAAGTATAACCAGGATAAAGATTTTGCAGACTACTCAATTGCACAAGAAAAATAAATGTTGACAATAACGAGGAATTGGAATTATTTGAAACATCTTGTGAGGAAGATGCTTGTGATAATACTCGACTGAATTCTAATCAGTTGGCTCAAAAGCAAGGTATAAGTACTCATTGTCTTAGTGTGGTGTTTAGGATTTTCTTTTTTTTGTGCTTATTCCTTAATAAATAAGCAGATTTAAGAGAGTATATGCCTGGTAAAAGCATTTAGAATCGTTTTATGTTACCTTACGATGATATCAAGTCTTTACTATCATGTTGTGGCATTTAGCCTTGGTTTTAAAAAAGTGATTATAAATCAGTGATGAGGCTTAGAATAGAAGTTAGAGAAAACGGATAAGTTGTAAACGGTTACTTGATGAAAGGCACGAATGAGTTGTGTAGGTTCGTGTGTGAACTATGAAGACCATGTTTGTGCTTTCAACTGTAGTTGTTGACAACTGCGTTCTTAAGATATTGACGTTTGCTTAATATTAAGGTTTCTTTTTCCTTAATGCTGCAGAATCAAGTCATGCGCGTGAAGAATGATGACATTGGGAACCGCTTTTTGGATGGCTACAACCTAAGGACATTATGTAGTCGAAAGCAAAGCCTGATATAGGCCGTAACGCCTATCACCATCGTGTACCACAGATATACAATAGGGAAACATCATTTCAACAACTTATCTTCGTAATGCAGCTGGTGTTAGTAAGATAGGTTGTTTACGAATTAACACAACAATATTTTGTATACACCAGGTAGAGGTAGACAAGGTAGGTGATGTTAATGAAACCCACCAACTTAATGTAACAAGCATCGGGCTTTCATCCATTGTAATATATATAACAGATCCCCGCCGAATGTGTGTGTCCGCTGATGATGATAAAATAAGTTAAAACGGAAAAAGAGAAATCTAATATGGATCTTTTCTTTTTTCTAAGAACGACCCGTGTTTGCACACGGGTCTTACTGCTAGTAATAAGATAATAAATGAAAATAATTTAGGACACTTGGCATGTTGTGGTGTAACTTTAAGGTGATTTGAGAGCGAAAAAATATGAGTCACTTTAGAGGCGGGATTCGTTTCTTTATTCAGGGCAGAATCTGGATTCGAGTTATCCATCAATGTTATATGGATCCATTAAATACACCACTCTCAATCTTCTTTCTCACACATTCTCCACAAACCCTAGAAGTTGTTCTCCGACCACCACAAATTACAGCCTCACTTTCTAATACCCTAAATCCCAAAAGGTGATTATCTTTCAATCGTTCTTTGCGCATTCATCATTCAGGTATGTTTTTTAGTTTAATCTATCTATGATTTTTGTTATTAAGGTAATCGATCTTTGTTAAATTTTTTTTCTTTACTAAATTTAATCGAATGTTTGTTGATGATACGCTCCATATCTCCATCTATGGTCCTCGCTATTTCTCTCCTTCATAGAGCGGATCGTTGTTCAAATCGATTGTAAGTTCGTTTCTAATCGATTTGGTGTTATCGTGAGTCCTCTTTATCCGATTGAATTGTATTCTTACTTTTAATGTCTTTTTCTTAAACCCTAGATAAAAAAATCCTCTTTCTTTTTCCTCAGTGAATCCTCTGCAATCTTTCCAATACAACCATTAGGTAAACAAAACTTTCTTTGTTAATTGTTAATCCTGTTTTGTAATTTTTTTGCATATATATATATATATATATGAGAGGGTTATTTTGAGAACGCTAAATATTGTGAGAACCGTGAGAACGAATGAGAAAACCAATCAAAACCATTTTTTATACAAACCTCATTGTAATATGCAACATCAAAAAAAAAATTTACAACATCAACATCAAATAATTCATTTCTCCTCTCAAAATCACTCTTATTAGATTTTTTACACATGTTAAATACAACAAATTTACACGTGTAAATGAGAAAACTTGTACATGTGTAAATTTTCAATATTTACAAATACATGTAAATTTAAACATGTAAATTTGATTTCTAACAATGTATTCGAATAATAATGATAAGTGTAAAAAAAATGGAACTTGAATTGTTTTTGACCAAGTTCTCGTAGTTTTTTCATTCGTTCTCACGGTTCTCGCAATATTTAACGTTCTCATTTAAACCCTCCCGTATATATATACACACACACACATATGCCAAATGTTATAGATTTGTGTTGTTTATGTATATATATTTTGTTAATCGAAGTTATTGATGTTTGATTTTTGTTTTATTTTGTTATTTAAATCAATACCAACGAATCCTCCATCATCTTCTTCATTCTGCTATCAAGATCAAAGGTATGTTGTTTGTGTTTGATTTTATGTGTTCATCCTTAATCCCAGTTACTAATGTTTTTGTTTTGATTTTTATGTTGAAACCCTATATCTGACGTAAGAATCGGACTGCAATTCTCCTTCAAACACAATAGGTTTGTTGATTGTTGTTAGAGTTTGTTGTTTTCATTCAGTTTATACGTGTTTTTGTGTTTTAAATCCAATATTTAGTTGTAAGTTTTTAAGTATTAATTTTCTTTGGTTTATCTTTTTAGTCGATGTTTGATGATATTTTGATGTTAACATATAAAAGGGTTTTTTTTACCAGTTTGATGATAGTTTGATGTTAACATATAAAAGGGTTTTTTTATCGGGATTGTTTGATTATTTGCATTATGTTATTTATAGATTGTATATCTTTTATCTATATTTGAAGTTTGAAGACTATCATGGTGTATAAGGTTATTGATCGTTCAATAATTCTAATCTCCCTTGACTGTGTATTGTAAATGTTTGTTTATTCGAATATACCAAATTTTAGTGTTTTTAATTTGATCAATTTTCAACTAAATTCTACTAATTTGGTGGACACTTTGTAAAAATTGTTGTTTTTGTATTACGTTTGGGTAGCTATATTTGTTTTTTTTTTTTTTTCACATTTGTTGTATACATCATTTAAATGGTTCAATCCCATGAGTATTCACGGAGATAACCTAGTTATAATAATAACAATAATAATAATAATAATAATAATAATAATAATATTATATTATATTATATTATTTTGAACTTAGGAGAACAGTAACTTTTTTTTTCATAATAAATTAATAATTGATTGTTTAAATAATATTAATTCTTTTTCTTTCAAATAATATTTGAAATGTTATATCATTGTTTTTTTTCATTCTGTTTACTATCGTATTATGTATGAAATACGTTTTCAACCCATTTTTTTTACCAATTTGTATTTTTTTTTCATTCTATTCACTATCGTATTATGTATGAAATATGTTTCAACCCATTTTCTTTACCAATTTGTATTTTATTCGATGACTTGCCTTCGTTAGTTTAAAAAAAAACTAAATATGTAGTTGTGTTTGTTTTTATAAATTTTATTGAAAACGAGTTGTGTTCGAAATCAAGTATATTTTTGGTATCAAAGGCTTGATCAAGTGTCGGTGTCATAATGGCACCATGATGAATAAAACAAATACTGACAAGGTCGATACCGATATCGGATTATAGGAACCAGTATCGGTATATACTTTAAAACTACACCTTTAACCCAATTAGTTTTTATTTAATTTGATTTTCCTTCAATAACTCCCGTTCATTGTCTTTTTTGTAAATTTGAATACATGACTAAGTTTAATATATCTTTTTCACCATTGTTGCATAAATTTTCTTGAAAAAAAAAAGTTTTATTCAAAATAGTACTGTGGTGAACTACCGGTATTCGTTCTTAATTTAAAAGACGTACAGACATATCTTGACTTTAAACCGAGTGCAAGTCATATACCGATACGAATCGTTACCACCCTGAATCCCTTGCGTAACGAATCGAATCAATACGGATGACTTCCCGCCGCATAGCGCGGGCAAATCTCGCTATATATATTGTTTTCGAGGACGGGTGAATAGTAACTTTATTTTTATAATAATATATAGTTTTTTATTATTTTATTATTTAATATATTATAATAGTTTATTATTATATTTACTTTTAATAACATATTTTTCTTTTTTTAAACATATATTTCCTTTACCTTTTTTAATAATTTTTTTTCTTTTATTTTTGAACATATATTAATTTATCGATTAATTTGAAACATCTTTAATAAGTTACGTTTATAACTTTTTTCTAAAAACTTAAGTACGTAGTTGTGCTTGATTTCTTTCCTTGACATTCCGTTATAAGTTCTGTTAAAAACGAGGTTATACTCAAAATAAAGTATTTATTTGGTATCATAAAACGGTACGATGATAAACTAAATCGTTTTAATGGTTTGACTTTCTAAACAACATGCTTTATTTTCAAATCACGTTTGTTTTACATTATCATTTACTCGGTTTCGTGGCAACGGACGATATAAAAAAACTAGTAATAATTGAATGTGAAATGAATGAACAAGTTAACTTCAATCTGATTTCCTTTAATAATAACATTGAATACCACATCGCTATTGGAATCTCTCACGTTCCACCTATTTAATAATGCCTGCCTCGTTTTTCTTGTATTTTTTCTTGTAATGCCCCACTCAATAGAACCTCCACATCCATATTTAAATCAAAATTCGTGTATTTGGTTTGAAAAGTAACACCATAACAGACATTCTTTTTTTTTTCTTTTTTTTTTTGGCAAAGATACAGTCAGATTCTTTAGCCAGTTGGTTAAAAGACGTGTAATTATTAGATGGGTTATATTATTGGCACACTTTGGGGATTAAATCGACACCTCAATACGCATCGTGTAGGTTTTTTTTTTTTTTTTTTGAACAGCCAAAGAGGATATATATAAACAAAACACCAAGCCTCTAGCAAGAAGCTAGAGGCAAAGAACACCAAAACTTACAGACTAAACAAAGTATCACCAAATTCTAACCAAACTTCTAGTGTTACATGCTCTATATTTGCTCTATTATTGACCCATAATAGAGACGTCTCCTTGATATCTTCTATAAGCTTTGAGTTCGGAATACTCACGCCCCGAAAAATCTTTTCATTTCTGCAGTTCCAAATCTTCCACAATCCGGCCAACACTACACACAATATAGCTTTCTTTCTTTTCCTTGAAGCCTTCAAATCATGCACATGTTGAAGTAATTCCTTAACCGTGGAACAATTCGCCAAAGTTGGAGCCTTCACCCACGCACCAATCATCCACCATAAAGCTCTCGCCAATAAACATGTAACCAAAACGTGGTCAGCTGATTCGTCCATGTACCCGCATCTCGGACACAATGTATTAGGTATCAAAACGCCTCGCTTCCTTAGAGCATCCACTGTTGGAATCTTATGATCCACCGCTTTCCACACAAAAAGGTTCGCTTTTGGAATCGCCCAATTACACCATTTAAAAACTACATCATCATTGCCCATATTACTCGAAAGTATCAAATCTTCCCTCACCTTTTTTACTGTGAAGTTTGTATCATTTTCTACTCTCCAACCCCAAGTATCCTCTTGAACACTTAACTTTGCTTCTCTAAGAGAATCCATAAGCTTCAAATACATTACCAAAACCTCTACAGTTTGTGGCTTATCTATCCATTCCCAAAACCAAACAATGTTTTCCCCATATCTCTTATAGTTATGTGCAATCACCACCCCTTTACACTTGGCCAAATTATATAAACTTGGATAAATACTACTTAGCGGATCTTCAAATAACCAGCGATCCTCCCAAAACCTATTTTTTTTTTCATCTCCCACTTTACCAACCATTTTTGAATCACATTTACATTACTCTTTGCAAACTCTTTACCAATTGATTCCACATTTTTTCACACACCTGTAATCGATTTGTTTACCGGGATAATGCTAGACTTCCAATTTTTTCCATGTATGGCAAAAACAACACGTGCCCATAATTGACCCGGGTCGTTCCTAAGCCTCCACCACCATTTCAACACGAGTGCCATATTTGCCTCCTTGAGCCCGCCAATCCCCAGGCCGCCTTTTTTCTTCGATGCCATCATCTTAAGCCAACTCACCCACCTAATCTTCTTGTTATTTCCAAACCCACCCCATAGAAAATTTCTACGAATCCCTTCTAGAGTCTTTATGACTTTGGCCGGAACTTTATAAAGAGACATAAAGTACGTAGGAAGACTTCCTAATACAGCTTTAACCAAAGTAACTCTCCCGGCAAACGACATACATCTAGCTTTCCATCTTGATAGCCTTGAACTAAATCGATCAATTACCGGCTTCCAATTTTCAATTCTATTAATGTTTGCACCTACAAGAAGACCCAAATATGGGAACGGAAACGTCCCTGCTTTGCATCTAAGTGTAGAAGCTGCTTCCGACATCTCCTGTTCCGTATAACCAACACCAAACACTTTACTTTTAGCTAAACTAATCTTTAAACCTGAAGCGAGTTGAAAACAACGAAGGATCCGATTTAAATTACAAATATTTTCCGTACTCCCTTCACCGACGAACACTACATCATCTGCATAGAAAAGATGAGAAATTAGAGGCCTACCATTTGGTAAATTCAGACCCTTGAACACGCCGTTCATCGACGCCCTCGTCATCATATTATGAAGTGCCTCCATTGCAATAATAAAAAGAAATGGAGAGATAGGATCCCCTTGCCTTAAACCCCTCTCCAACACAAACTCGGTAGTTGGAGACCCATTCACTAGAACCGACGAAGAACCAGAGTATAAGATACCCAATATCCAACACCGCCACTTACTCGGAAAACCCATATGTTTCATAACCATAATCAAGAATTTCCAATTAAGAGTATCGTATGCTTTTTCAAAATCAACCTTGAAGAACATACAAGCAGATTTATACTTTTTCGCCCATGCATAAACTTCATTCAGAATGAATGGACCGTCTACAATATTTCTTCCTCCCAAAAAAGCCGACTGTGAATCTGAAATAATGCTATCCAAAACCCCCACCAGCCTGTTAACCAGAACTTTAGAAATAATCTTTTGAACTACCCCAATTAAAGAAATCGGATGGAATTCATTTGGAGTTGTGGGATCTGATACTTTGGGAATTAATGAAATAAACGAGGAACCGCTACCCTTGTAAACAGAACCATGCGTAAAAAATTCATCCATCAAGCTAATAAAATCGGCCTCGAACACAGCCCAATATTTTTTAATAAAAGCAAAAGTCATACCATCAGGCCCGGGGGCTTTGTCACCTCCGCACTCCCACACCACGCACTTTATTTCTTCTTTTGAAAACGGAGCAATGAGAGATTCCGCTTGTTGAGTCGATAAAGTTTTAAACCCATTAGCCAAAATCTTCGGTCTTCTCTCCATCGGCTCCTTAAACTTTTTTTTAAAAAATTCCTTAAAATGTTCCTTCACTCTTTCCGGATCCGTAACCCATACCCCTTCCACCATCACCCCATTAACCCTATTTTTTAAAACATGGCTGTTTATAATTTTATGAAACAAAGACGAATTTTCATCACCGAATTTTATCCACTTAACCCTTGCCTTTTGATACAAATCCTTTTCCTTGGTCGCCTCAGTTCCTAAAATTTTACCAATAGCTTCGATCCTGAGTTTCCTTTCCTCCAGAGTCAATGCTCTTTTTTCGGCCATCAATTCCAGCTTTGAAACAACAGCTTTCGAAACATCCAAATCCTTACTTCTTTCTTTAACTACCCCAATCCTCCACTCTTTTATTTTAACTTTGAGCAATTTTAATGTTTCAGCAATACGAACCCCTGTAGTCTTAGCAACTAACTCTGTCTCCCATGCCTGTTTTACCACATCTTCTAACCCTATCTCGTCTAACCAGCTGTTAAAAAAACGAAATGGAAGCGGACTGAAATTATCACTAACCACTGAAAACAGAACCGGTCGGTGGTCTGAACGATCTCTAGACAAAGCTGTCACCCTTGCATTCGGCCACTTATCCACCACTTTATCGCATACCAAAATTCGATCTAACTTGCTGCTCTTAGACCCGTCATAAGACAGGTACGTATGGCATGCCCCTCCCATGTTAAACTCAGACAAACCTGCACGCCTTATAAAATTATTGAATGCTAAAGCACTCCCACAATCGAAAACCGAATTCATTCTATCTTCCGACTGCCGGACATCATTAAAGTCTCCTAAAAAATAACATACCCATCCACTGCGTTTCTTAATTCAAGGAGCTTTTCCCACAAGACCTTCCTTTGCAATTGATTGTTCAGGGCGTAAACATTAATAAAATAAAATTCACCATCTTCTCCCAATATATTTCCCCCCACCATTAAAAAGTTTTGACCCTGCATCACCTGTTTCTTCTTAAAAACAGTATCATTCCAAACTGACAATAAACCACCAGACCTCCCATTTGCTTGTACCAGTGCATAATCAAAAGAAGTATTATCCCAAAACTTTCTAACCTGAGATTCGCACATGTCCGAGAGTTGCGTTTCCTGCATAGCAATAAACGCTACATTATTTTCTTTCTTGATTCTCTTTACCCAAGTCGATTTCGCCTTTCGACCTGCCCCCCTTATATTGATTGTGATAAAATTCATAGCAACACCGCATCAGCCTCCTCTCCCCTGACCAAGACATGAACCTGATCATCAAAACCTTCTACTAACATACATTCTTTTTTTTTTCTTTTTTTTTGGCAAAGATACAGTCAGATTCTTTAGCCAGTTGGTTAAAAGACGTGTAATTATTAGATGGGTCGTATTATTGGCACACCTTGGGGGATTAAATCGACACCTTCAATACGCATCGTATAGGCCTATACGATGCGTATTGAGGTGGCTTCAAACTTCTATGTCTGCTAAAGGCTGCCATTGTCCCCTACCAAAAAGTAATACGCATTGTTTAGGCCTATACGATGCGTATTGAGGGTGTCGATTTAATTTTTTAATTTTTGCAGGGTAGCTTCCTGTCACGCGGTAGCTTTCCGTCACGCGAACGAAAAAGCAACACTTTAGACATTTGTTGGTCTTCAAACATCTAGGAAACATTATTTGAGAATACCCCTGAATTTATCGAAGCTGTAGAATGAGATCCTCCACTGTTGGGTTATCATCTTTCAACCCCATTTTCCCAAAATTTATCGATTATGTTTTTCAACAGGGATGTAATGCAATGATTCCTCTCAATTGAATAGACCAACACTTGCTTCATAGGACTCACTTGAATCGTCTCGGATGTAATAACAGTACGTTTAGCATCTGTGCCTGCTTGAATTGCAAAAAAGCAAAGGATAACGAAGATGAACATTGTATTTAGAGAAAAATGCCCGGATAGTCCCTGTGGTTTCGCCTTTTTTCACCTATAGTCCCCAACTTTCTAAAATTACCTGAATAGTCCCCAAGTTTTCAATTTTTGTTCCCGTATAGTCCCTGGGTCTAACTTCAGTTTGTTTTCTCTGTTAAGAGGGTGTGAAATGACAAAAATACCCTTTCCTTAAAAGGCCAAACCATAGGGACTATCCGGGTATCTTCTTCATTTTTATTTATAAAACCCCACCACCACACTTCATCTTCAACCTCCACCCAACATCACCCTCCTCCACCCTCCACCATCACCGCCATAATCAGATTTGAGCAAACCACCTCTATCTCAACTTTCTCTCTCTCTCCTGCACCCACCACCGCATAGCACCACCACCATAAACCACCCTCTTTTTTCTCACCCCTTTTTCTATTTATATGTTCTCTACCACCACCGATCTGAAAACATAAACAAAATTGAAACAAATCACAAACAGTACCTTAGCAACAAGGTAACTGAAAACAAAAATTCCAACCCCGAATCTCCGACCAGTCATGGCACCGTCGCTGGCATCCGACATCTCCGACCACTCATCAATAGAAAATGACGGTGGGGTTAGGTTATTCAACATTTGGTAGAGAAAATTACAGTGGGATTAGGTTTTTCTAGATTTGATTTTTGATTTTGATTTGGGGGGAGAAAATGACGGTGGGAGTTGGAGCAACGTATGTCCAGATCTGAACTAACTTATTGAATAATCTTATACGAGTATGATATTGCGATAAATTGATGGTTTATGAGCAAGATATTGCGATAAATTGATGGTTGCAAATCTATAATTCTTTGGAATGGAATAGTCAAATCTGCTAGTCAACGGTTGCTCATACATTGGTCCTAACTCCCAATAAGTCGATTTAAATTTTGATTTTTCTGTTATAAATGGTGGTGGGGTTGTTGTGGTTTCTTGCATGTGGCAGGGTAGTCACATATGGTGGTGGGTTGACGTAGTGCCAGATCGAGGAAAGAGGAACGACGGTGGTTCTGCGTGGCGGAGACCGGCGGCGGCACGGCTGTCGGCTCTGTTCAGATTTGAGCAGAGGGATGAAGTGTAGAGGAGGGTGATGGTGGGTGGAGGTTGAAGATGAAGTGGGTGGAGGTTGAAGATGAAGTGTGGTGGTGAGGTTTTATAAATAAAAATGAAGAAGATGCCCGGATAGTCCCTATGGTTTGGCCTTTTAAGGAAAGGGTATTTTTGTCATTTCACACCCTCTTAACAGAGAAAACAAACTGAAGTTAGACCCAGGGACTATCTGGAAACAAAAATTGAAAACTTGGGGACTATTCAGGTAATTTTAGAAAGTTGGGGACTATAGGTGAAAAAAGGCGAAACCACAGGGACTATCCGGGCATTTTTCTCTTGTATTTATCACGAAAGTAATGAACAACCGAGATAACAGCTCTGGTTTCATCAGCTGCATTTGGAACAGGAGAGTTGAAAAAACTGCAAATTGGAATTGATCTGGAACAACATACTCTTGTTACCATATGACATATGATAAAAGCGCTTATCTAGACAATCTGGGATTATGTTCCACAAATTGGGGACCACATATTTGCTTCAAGATTTACGTCTGATGTCCAAGTTTGATCACATTTGACTTCATCTGCGGCAGTCCAATGACTTTCTTCCCACGTGTCTGCATCGTAATCTTCATATTCTTGGTTCAATACCAACTCATCTTTGGTAGTGTTTGTTTGAGAAGCTGATTGAGATACACAACGGTTCTCCAATTCCAGATCAGTAATGTAAGGAGAAGCGTTGAGATAACGGACATCCATCAAGCTCAAAAAGAAAACTTGTGTTTCCCATAGTCACAAACGATTACGGTTTGTATTTCGCATAGCCACCGTTTCGGTAGTCAAAAAAGGTTGCGGTTTGCAGATTCAATCTTCATTGCTTCATTAAAATTAACAAGGCGGTCTCTTTGCTTCGTCCACTAGAACTATTTGTGTATGCATTCTTTTGGTAGTTAAAGCGCTAATGAGGCGCCATTAGAAGAAGTACCCAAACACTCTCTCTCCTCAGCTATACAACTGATTCCTCTGGGTTTCTTAAATCGGATGTAATGCAATGATTTCTCTCAATTGAATAGACCGACACTTGCTTCATAGGACTTACTTGAATCATCTCGGATGTAATAACAGTACGTTTAGCATCCGTGCCTGCTTGAATTGCAGAAAGCAAAGGATAATGAAGATGAACAATGTATTTATCATGAAAGTACTGAACAACCGAGATGTTTTTCAAGAATTAGTAGTGTTTGTTTGAGAACCTGATTCAGATACACAACGGTTCTCCAATTCCAGATCAGCAAGCAAATACACAACGGTTCTCCAATTCCAGATCAGCAAGCAAATACACAACGATTTGTATTTCGCATAGCCACCGTTCCCATAGTAAAAAAACGATTGCGATTTGCAAATTCAAAAACTGCAATTGGAATTGATCTTGGAACTATTTGTGTATGCATTCTTTTGGTAGTTAACAACGCTATAATAGGATGGATGTGACACACACAGATAGATAATATCTGATTGTTTTAGTTTTTTTCCGACTGTTTCAGTTATGTTTAAATAAATAATATCTGATTGAGAAGCACTAAATTAACAACGGTTCTCCAATTCCAGATCAATAATGTAAGGTGAAGCGTTGAGATAACGGACATCCATCAAGCTCAAAAAGAAAACTTGTGTTTCCCGTAGTCACAAACGATTGCGGTTTGTATTTCGCATAGCCATCGTTTCCGTAGTAAAAAACGGTTGCGGTTTGCACATTCAATCTTCAATACTTCATTAAAATACCACTAGTAGAAGAACCCGACACGTTTTCATGTTACGGAGAATGTTCTCGAAATTGAAGGAAAAGGAGTAAAAAAGATGAATTAAGGGGTGCATTGTTTAAATCTGAATCAGTTGTTAGGGTTTCGTTTCTTCATGCTCCAACTAAACCCTTGAATCCCAATGCTTCTCTAAAAATATTCATTGCACATTCAATATTCACAGTTGCATTTGCATACTGATTATTAAAAAGATTTGTTGAAATCGAAGAAAAGAGTAAAAAAGATGAATTGAGGCGTACATTTGGAACAAGAAGTCCAACAATCCGCTCATTATCTGTTGTTATCTAAAACAATATGCATGCACACAACGAATTTGACAACTGTGAATAACAAACTGTGGAGAACTTGTTTGCGTTATCCTTCAACATAACAATTTTGAATGTATATAAGAGCGTGATCAACTACTTTGGGTATATTCGAAACCAACTAAAATACGTTAAAATACGTTAAAATACGCTAAAATATGCTAAATTATGCTAAATTACGTTAAATTACGTTACAATACGCTAAAATACACTAAATTACGCTAAATTACGTTAAATTACGTAATAATACGTTAAAATACGCTAAAATACGTAAAAATACCCTAAAATAGGTTAAAATACGCTAAAATACGTTTGAATACGCTCAAATACGTCAAAAATACTATTAAATACGCAACAATATCTTAGAATACGTCAAAATACGCAAATATACGTCAAATACGCGACTAACGATATTTACTCACACGTATACATATAACACGGCACTATGGAGTCTAAGTGGATTTCAAACTAAACTGTACGTAATCATGGAATACGATATTCGCACGCAACCGAACGGCACCGAAACGACTTATGTTGAAGGTATACGTCATAAAATGACAAAATATGCGAAAGTTCGGCAAAAAACGAGACGTATACGCGTTGAACCGAGGGAAACACGATAAAACTAAATTTGAAATAATGCCATATACGATCGTATATGCCTATGTTGTATCATATATCAGCTTAATACGCATCGTATAGGCCTATACGATTCGTATTAAACTTAGAATTTTCTCAAAAATACCCCTGAATTTATCAGAAAACAGGGGTATCTCAGTAAATTCATCGATTAATACGCATCGTATAGGCCTATACGATGCGTATTGAACTATAAATTTCTCAAAAATGTTTTTCAAATCAAGGGTTCCATCATTACAACCACTTGTTTTCAACGGGGGTGTAATGCAATGATTCCTCTCAATTGAATAGACAGACACTTGCTTCATAGGACTCACTTGAATCGTCTCGGAAGTACTGAACAACAGAAATAACAGCTGCGGTTTCATCAGCTGCATCGTTTACCGTGAAATGCATCCGTATTTTTGTAAATCGCACAAACAAGCATGCCTTGAATGAGTCTAGAACACTCGTAATCCTCAACCGGCTTTGAAACCGGACGGAATCTACGAAGAAACTGTTCAATTTCACGGTGAGTGGAGAAATTAGCGACGGAGAAACTGTTCGACACAGACATGCATCAGGAAAGAAGCATATAATGATTCCTCTCAATTTTTACAAGTTTTCAATAAATTTCATTCTGCTGTGAACTTGTTCTCTATGAAATGTCTCACTTAACAAGAGAAGCAACTAAAAAAGCGGTGAATGGTATTTAACGTACACACCGCATTCGAAGATCCTTGCATTAGACACAATTTGTTGGAATTTGTGGATTTCGGTTGGTTCAGATCTCTATTCGGTCATCTTTCCTCTCAATTGAATAGACAGACACTTGCTTCATAGGACTCACTTGAATCAAACAGGCATGCCTTGAAGTACTGAATCCACAGAAATAACTGAAATAACAGCTTCGGACTCACTTGAATCAAACAGGCATGCCTTTGTGGATTTCAATTGGTTCAGACACTTGTTCATAGGACTCAATTGAATCATCTCGGAAGTACTGAACAACAGAAGGATGAGATATCGGCAGTTAGCTCGAAGAAGTTTCTCTCAATCAGGTGTTCCAATATATTCTCCCTTTTAACAATGTCCTGATAATTGTTTCAGATGACATGCTTGGTAACAAAGAGGAACACTTTCTTCTGTTTTATTTTTTTCTACTTTTAAAAAGGTTTGACCAACTCACGATTGTAATAAAATGGAACATAATCCCAGATTGTCTAGAGAAGCGCTTTTATCATATGTCATACGTTACGAGATTATTCGAGAACTAGAAAAGGAGAAAATACGGAACGACAAGGGTAGTATGAGTCTGAGTCCATTGTTGTTCGTGTCAGGTTTGTATTTCCCATAGCCACCGTTTCCGTAGTAAAAAACGGTTGCGGTTTTGCACATTCAATCTTCATTGCTTCATTATAATTAATAATCCGTGGGCCTATTGTCGGATCTGTGACTCCATGGAAGATGTGATTAAGGTAAGCGTGCCGTATCATGTGTCATAAAATGGAACATAATCCCAGATTGTCTAAAGAAGCGCTTTTATCATGTGTCATATTAGAGTAGTATGAGTCTGAGTCCATTGTGGTTCGTGAATGTTTCGAATCATCATAGAAGACGTATCGGGTGAGTTGTGGTTGATTTATAGGAGGATATTATGAAACGAATATATGTTTATGCGAATTTAAAGGACAATACTTGTCACAACCCCCGTCCCCTAACTACCCGGGAATGGGCGGTCGCGGCCAGTTTCGGTGGTATCTTGTGTTTATCATTTTGGCAGCGGAAATTACATCAGGACCGTAGTTTAGGAAATATTTTATCAGAGTAAAATACCACACTTTCATAATATTAAACATTTGGGAAAATCCCAAGTTTTTAAGTACACACATTTTCATAGGAATAACTCCTATTTTATTTAATAAAACATTTCTTTTATATAGGTAACTTTATAGCCACTTTTCCAAGCCTTCAGTGCTGTCCAGCTGGCTTCTATTTGGCTTTCACATTTTGTTACCTGAAACGCGTTTAAAAACATTTTGTTAGTGGGAAATACTAGTGAGTAAATCTCAGTTTAATCAAGTCAAGTAAAACCATTGTACAGTATTGAGGGGAGTTCCGCAATTACATTTGTTTCTATCTACTTAATTACCACCCACAGTACTGTCGACCCAACTTGTGGTCATGTTACCCCTCGCAAGGTAGTAACAAATTTTGTATACAAAACCCCAACATATCGACGATAATTGTAGAATACAAATACTCAATCACTGTTTAATATATTATTAATTGTGTAAGGTTTTGTAAAAACAGTTTGCAAAAAGGTTCACAAAAAGGAGATTACTCACATTGTTGTCTTAGGTTTTCCTTTAGGGTTTCCTGGTGATTATCTAATAAATACACAAATGCACACGTGTTAGTATAATAACCCAATATTTACATTAGTAATACCCTCCCCGAGATGGCATTCCAACGACTACGTCGGGCAGAACCTCGACAGCCGTTACGGAACCCTGGATCAATCGGGCAGCGTATCTAATACATAACCGTTATAATACTTACAACGGGGCAGAACTTCGTTATTTAGGGGGGGGGGGGGTATTATACCCAAGAATTATGCCTATATTATAGAATTTTGAGATAGAAAGTTGATTGTGAGCGAGTTTGAATGAACTACCGATGCCCTCTTTATATAGGGCCTGAATTCAAGTCCCTCGCGGCCCGCGTAAGAGTAAGTTGGGGCTTACGCTGCCCGCGTGTAACGCCACAAAAATATGTAATCTAATTATTGTCTTTAAAATAGTTCAAGAAATGAAGGTTTGGGCTAAAATAAATAAACGTTAGGACCCGAGGGACTAAACTTGAAAAATTAAAAAGAAAGACTAGTTAAATTAAACAACACACACACACTAGACACTTCTAGTGTGTGCGTGAAGTTGTCCATGAGAAGAGACAAGGACACCTTCAACCCTAGTTCACTAATTCCATCAATTGGAAGGTGATTTCAAGCCCGAACGATTGTAGGAACTCGAATTCTTGACCACCAAGGTGTGATTAACAAAGTGGTAAGTTGAATTTCTTGAAATCATGAACTTTAGGAAATGGGTTTCTACCCAATTATGAGTAATATTGTGATATATACATATAGAAGTTAAGATTATGAACTAGAACTCGATTAGTGTTCGGTATTTGGTGATTTAACTTGTTGTGATGGATGGAACATAGATGAATGATGTAGGATGAGAGAATCTCATTAACTTGCTAAATTTGTTATGAACTTGTATATTAGTATGTGAAGATACTTGTAATTAAATGTCCTATGAATGCGAAACCCGCCAAGTGTTCGATAAAATGCCTAAAAGAACAAATATCAAGATGTTGTATGATAAAAGTGTGTAAAAGAATGAAATGATATTTAGTCGGGCTAAATGAATGCATGTGTTGATGTAGGCGTAAAAGAAGAAGGTTCAAGCGCTAGGAGGTCGGACAGCTCACAGGATCGAGGTATGTTGTTTTATGCATACAAGCTTTAATTCCTAATTATCATGGTTATATTAGATCCGTAATTATGATAGTTCGTAGGTGATGTGTAATTGATAACTTAACCCGCCATAATCGGGTCGTAAGGAATGATGATGTATGAAGGAAGTTATGTTATGGTAGGTTGGTCCTAAACTAACCGTATTTTGGAAAGTTATGTAAGAATGGAAAGATATAGGTAAATCCGTTCTGAACGGATTTGGGATGTTGTTTATGTTGTTTTATGTCTAATCCGAAGTCAACGGATTATCGAACGCTATGCACTATCTCGTTTGGAGATAGTAGATAAGTACCCGTTAAATGGGTAAAGGAAAGTGAGATGGTGATATGGTTAGACGATGATGTGAATGAATGTTAGTTGTTTATTTTAAATTATAGTTGCAAGAATTGACTAGTTGAATTGGATTGTGATGTAGGTAAATCTGTCACATAGGTGGCGTGGCGAGCTTGGGGGCGAACACCAACATGTACACTATGCGCTTCCGAACTAGACGCCCTTTTTAAACAATATTTTGTTAAACTTGTAATGAAAAGAAACACGCCTTTTGTTGTGTAAACTATGGTTTTAGAAACTTAGTCGTTTGTAATTAGTAACTTTAAACTTGTGTCCCGACAGGGTAGTTCAGATTGACACCTGTGACCAGTCTAGGGGAGGTGTTGATCTCGAACTAACTTCAAGGGCATTTTGGTAAATATTATGTTTCTAGTGGCAACTTTGAAGTTTTCATGTGTTTTGGTCATTTTGTTAATAAGGGCGTAACAAGTTGGTATCAGAGCCTAGGTTTGAGAGAATCAAGCACGAGTTAAGGTGCTTGGGCTCAAACTGATAGCTCGCGCAATGGGTGTGTTCACTTCAAGGTCGCAAACAAGGTAAAAGTTTAAGATGTTTTAAATGCTATAACGGGTCAAAATAATAATATGTGTCGAAATGGTTTACGGGTGCATAGAAACCCAGGAAATCAAATCTTGTGTAATTGAAAATAATTATGGCATGGCATTGGCGAGAATTGGTATGTAAACGGACAAGTTTGGTTGATAAACCATGAATGGGTTGAAAGTTTATAAGCAAGAAAATGGCCGAAAGCTTAAAAATTTTGAAAATAGTTCAAGTGATGGAAAATACTTTTGAAGCCAAACTTCCGCAAATAGTTCAAGAGGTGGAGAGTCGCGTGTTGGAAACGATTGATGCAATAATGACAAGCAAAATGGACGAAATAAAGGAGCTGATTGGAGAGTCTAAAAGCAAGAGTAAGATACGAAGATGCACGTATAAGGATTTTATGGCGTGTAGTCCTTCTCCGTATGATGGAAAGATAGATCCAATTGTATGCCAAAGATGGATTTCTAATATAGAAGCTGTGTTTATCCGGAGTCGGTGTGATAAGGAAGATCAAGTAATGTTTGCTACGGGTCAACTGCAATCGCAAGCTAAAGATTGGTGGGATGCTCATTGTAAAGAGATAGGTGAAGATAAACTTCAAGCGATGACGTGGCAGGAATTTAAAGAGCCTTTCCTAAAATACCATTGCCCTCAATCCGCCATCGACAGGATTCAGGAGGAATTTTTGCGCCTCCGACAGCAGGATGAGACAATCAATGAGATAATAAATATTTTCTTGGATAAGCTGAAGTTTTGCAAGGAGTTCGTGAATTCAGAAAGAATGAAAATCAATCGATACCATGATATGTTGAAAGCGGAGTTTAGGGAGTTTATTACGCCCTCGAAGTGTGAAACTCTTGACGAACTCATAAACTGGGCGCGAGACAGGGAGATTGAACTCAAGAGACAGGTGGAGCGAGGTGAAAAGAGACCGCCAGAGAAGGTGTCTAACCCAATTCCTTTCAAGAAAGGCAAGTTTCAAGATCAAGGCAATAAAGAGAAAACAAAGAGTGGAATTCCCCGTTGCAAGAACTGTGGAAAGCTTCACACTGGGGAGTGTCTGTTGGGCAAGAAGGGATGCTATAACTGTGGGGAAGAGGGACATCCGCATTACAGGTGCCCTAAGAATACGAAGACATGTTTTAATTGTTTCCAGAAGGGTCATATCAAGGCGGAGTGTCCCAAGCTCCAACCGGGAATGAAAAAGGAAGGCAAGAAGGAGGAGAACTCTAAGGCAAGAGCAAGAATGTTTCAAATTACATCTGAAGAGGCTAAAGCTCATCCAAATGTTGTGTCAGGTATTTTCTTGCTAAATTCCTTGCCGATGTACGTGTTGTTCGATACCGGGGCTACTATGTCTTTTGTTTCAAGTGATGTAATTAATCACCCCTCATTTAAGATTGAAAGAATGCAAATACCATTAGAGGTAGAGATAGCTGATAGCAAGAATTATTTGTTGCACGAAGTGTGTAGAAACTGTAAGCTCACGATAGAGGATGAGGAGTTTGATATTGATCTCATACCTATGGTCTTAGGGGAATTCAAGGTAGTAGTAGGTATGGACTGGATGGCCCGACACCATGCGGAGATTAAATGCGAAAGTAAGACAATACGCGTGCAATCTCCGAGTGGGAGATGGTTAAGTATTCAAGGAGAGAGAAATGTAAAAGCAAAGTTATGCAATATTGTCCAAGCCGTCAAGTACGTGCGTAATGGAAGTAGGGCATTCTTAGCCTATGTAATAGATGTTCATCAAAGCCTTCCCAAGTTCGAAGACGTGGCGGTAGTAAATGAATATCCGGATGTGTTTCCGGAGGAGTTGCCGGGGCTTCCACCCGAACGCGAAATAGAATTTCGTATTGAATTAAATCCGGGTGCGCAACCGGTGGCTAATTCCCCATATAGATTGGCTCCCACCGAAATGAGGGAGCTAATGACACAATTGCAAGACTTACTTGATAAGGGCTTTATACGTCCGAGTGTATCACCTTGGGGAGCACCGTTCTTTTCATAAAGAAGAAAGATGGGTCGATGCGTATGTGCATCGACTACCGGGAGCTGAATAAATTGACCGTGAAGAACCGTTATCCCTTACCCAGAATTGATGATCTTTTTGATCAGTTGCAAGGTGCGAGTTGGTTTTCAAAGATAGATTTATGTTCGGGCTATCATCAAGTAAGGGTGCGAGAGGAGGACGTTGCAAAAACTGCATTTAGAACTCGGTATGGACATTATGAATTCTTGGTCATGTCCTTTGGGTTGACGAACGCGCCAGCTGCGTTTATGGACCTTATGAACCGAGTATGTCGACCTATGTTAGACAAATCTGTAATTGTGTTCATAGATGACATTTTAGTTTACTCCCGGAGTGAGGCCGATCATGCAAGACACCTACGTGAGGTACTTGAAACCCTCCGTAGAGAAAAACTTTATGCAAAGTTCTCAAAGTGTGCCTTTTGGCTCAGGGAGGTGCAGTTCCTAGGTCACGTAATAAATTCAGAAGGTGTCTTAGTAGATCTAGCAAAGATTGAGGCCGTATTAAAGTGGGTTCCTCCAAAAAACCCAACCGAAGTAAGGAGTTTTCTAGGCCTTGCCGGCTATTATAGAAGGTTTATTCAAGATTTCTCAAAGATTGCATCACCAATGACTAAACTGACGAGGAAGGAAGGAAAGTTCGTGTGGGATAAAGAACAAGAAGAAGCTTTTCAAGTGTTAAAAGAGAAATTATCGAGTTCCCCGGTGTTAACGTTACCCGATGGAACGGAAGATTTGGTTGTCTATTCAGACGCGTCACATCAAGGCTTGGGGTGTGTTTTAATGCAAAAGGGAAAGGTTATCGCGTATGCTTCAAGACAACTCAGACCACATGAAGTAAACTACCCTACCCATGACTTAGAATTGGCAGCGGTGGTTTTCGCCTTAAAAGTTTGGAGGCATTACCTGTATGGGGTAAAATGCACAATCTACTCGGATCATAAGAGCCTCAAATATTTCTTCGAACAAAAAGATTTGAATATGAGACAACGAAGATGGTTGGAACTGATTAAAGATTATGACTGTGATATTTTATATCACCCGGGAAAAGCAAACGTCGTAGCTGATGCGTTGAGTCGAAAAGAATATCCACACCCGATCCATGTAAAATCTATGAAGATGACAGTTACGCCTCATCTCCTTGAAACGATAAAAGATACTCAAATAAAAGCACTAGAGGCAGGGGATCCAAAGAAAGAAAGAACGAAGGGAATAGCAGAGAAATTTGAAGAAAACTCGAACGGGCTTAAAACGAGATTTGGTCGGATCTGGATACCAAGGTTTTGCGAGGTTAACACAGTGCTACTTGAAGAAGCTCATAAGTCACGGTATTCCATTCACCCTGGGGCTACAAAAATGTACTGTGACTTGAAGACAAACTATTGGTGGCCCGGTATGAAACGCGATATCGCTAAGTATGTCGCGAAATGTCTGACGTGCTCTCAAGTGAAGGCGGATCATCAGAAACCCTATGGAGAGCTACAACCCTTGGAAATTCCAGTATGGAAGTGGGAGGAGTTAACAATGGATTTGGTGACTAAGCTACCTAGAACGAAAAAGGGGCATGATATGATATGGGTAATCGTGGACCGGCTCACGAAGAGTGCACACTTTTTACCAATTCGAGAGGCCTACTCCTCAGAAAAGATGGCGGAAGTGTATGTGAATGAAATAATATCTCGACATGGGGTGCCTGTGTCAATAGTTTCAGATCGGGATACGAGATTTACCTCTCGTTATTGGCTGAAGTTCCATGAAAGTATGGGCACGAAACTGCACATAAGCACCGCCTACCACCTGCAGACTGACGGTCAATCGGAAAGAACTATTCAGACGCTTATTGATATGTTAAGAGCATGCGCGTTAGATTTTGCGGGAAATTGGGATGACCATTTACCACTAGTGGAATTTTCTTACAATAATAGTTATCATAGTGGTCTCAAAATGGCACCTTATGAACTGTTATATGGAAGAAAGTGTAGAACTCCCGTATGTTGGGGGGAAGTAGGACAAAGGGAGCTCGCGCCTAACGAATTGATAGCAGTGACCAACGAAAAGATTGATCTAATTAGAGCTCGATTAAAGGCGGCTCAGGATAGGCAAAAGGCATATGCGGATAAGAGAAAGCGACCTATCGAATTTCAAATAGGGGACTATGTTCTATTAAAAGTATCCCCATGGAAAGGTATAATCCGTTTTCGTAAATGGGGTAAATTGGGGCCTCGTTATATTGGGCCATTTAAGATCTTGGCTCGAGTGGGGAAAGTGGCGTATCGTCTAGAATTACCGTCTTCATTAGATGGGATCCATAACACTTTCCATGTATCACAATTACGGAAGTGCCTTGCGGATGAATCGGCGATTGTACCTCTTGACGATATTGAAGTAGATAAGAGTTTGAACTATGTTGAAAGACCGTTAGCCATTAAAGATTTTAAGGTAAAGAATCTTCGCAATAAGGCCATTAGACAAGTTCTAGTACAATGGCAACACCGAAAGGGGTCGGAACTTACATGGGAATCGGAAGATGAAATGCGGAAGCATTACCCTTCTTTATTCGGTACGTAAATGTTGATTTAGTATGTATTCAAGTTTCGGGGACGAAACTTTTTCTAAGAGGGGTAGACTTGTAACGCCCCAAAAATATGTAATCTAATTATTGTCTTTAAAATAGTTCATGAAATGAAGGTTTGGGCTAAAATAAATAAACGTTAGGACCCGAGGGACTAAACTTGAAAAATTAAAAAGAAAGACTAGTTAAATTAAACAACACACACACACTAGACACTTCTAGTGTGTGCGTGAAGTTGTCCAGGAGAAGAGACAAGGACACCTTCAACCCTAGTTCACTAATTCCATCAATTGGAAGGTGATTTCAAGCCCGTACGATTGTAGGAACTCGAATTCTTGACCACCAAGGTGTGATTAACAAAGTGGTAAGTTGAATTTCTTGAAATCATGAACTTTAGGAAATGGGTTTCTACCCAATTATGAGTAATATTGTGATATATACATATAGAAGTTAAGATTATGAACTAGAACTCGATTAGTGTTCGGTATTTGGTGATTTAACTTGTTGTGATGGATGGAACATAGATGAATGATGTAGGATGAGAGAATCTCATTAACTTGCTAAATTTGTTATGAACTTGTATATTAGTATGTGAGGATACTTGTAATTAAATGTCCTATGAATGCGAAACCCGCCAAGTGTTCGATAAAATGCCTAAAAGAACAAATATCAAGATGTTGTATGATAAAAGTGTGTAAAAGAATGAAATGATATTTAGTCGGGCTAAATGAATGCATGTGTTGATGTAGGCGTAAAAGAAGAAGGTTCAAGCGCTAGGAGGTCGGACAGCTCACAGGATCGAGGTATGTTGTTTTATGCATACAAGCTTTAATTCCTAATTATCATGGTTATATTAGATCCGTAATTATGATAGTTCGTAGGTGACGTGTAATTGATAACTTAACCCGCCATAATCGGGTCGTAAGGAATGATGATGTATGAAGGAAGTTATGTTATGGTAGGTTGGTCCTAAACTAACCGTATTTTGGAAAGTTATGTAAGAATGGAAGGATATAGGTAAATCCGTTCTGAACGGATTTGGGATGTTGTTTATGTTGTTTTATGTCTAATCCGAAGTCAACGGATTATCGAACGCTATGCACTATCTCGTTTGGAGATAGTAGATAAGTACCCGTTAAATGGGTAAAGGAAAGTGAGATGGTGATATGGTTAGACGATGATGTGAATGAATGTTAGTTGTTTATTTTAAATTATAGTTGCAAGAACTGACTAGTTGAATTGGATTGTGATGTAGGTAAATCTGTCACATAGGTGGCGTGGCGAGCTTGGGGGCGAACACCAACATGTACACTATGCGCTTCCGAACTAGACACCCTTTTTAAACAATATTTTGTTAAACTTGTAATGAAAAGAAACACGCCTTTTGTTTTGTAAACTATGGTTTTAGAAACTTAGTCGTTTGTAATTAGTAACTTTAAACTTGTGTCCCGACAGGGTAGTTCAGATTAACACATGTGACCAGTCTAGGGGAGGTGTTGATCTCGAACTAACTTCAAGGGCATTTTGGTAAATATTATGTTTCTAGTGGCAACTTTGAAGTTTTCATGTGTTTTGGTCATTTTGTTAATAAGGGCGTAACAAGTTGGTATCAGAGCCTAGGTTTGAGAGAATCAAGCACGAGTTAAGGTGCTTGGGCTCAAACTGATAGCTCGCGCAATGGGTGTGTTCGCTTCAAGGTTGCAAACAAGGTAAAAGTTTAAGATGTTTTAAATGCTATAACGGGTCAAAATAATAATATGTGTCGAAATGGTTTACGGGTGCATAGAAACCCAAGAAATCAAATCTTGTGTAATTGAAAATAATTATGGCATGGCATTGGCGAGAATTGGTATGTAAACGGACAAGTTTGGTTAATAAACCATGAATGGGTTGAAAGTTTATAAGCAAGAAAATGGCCGAAAGCTTAAAAATTTCGAAAATAGTTAATCCGGGTGCCGGATTTTAAATCTATGTGAAGGGGGATGGAATTACGATCGTGTAGGAAGAAACGGATCGTAAATCGGATGAAAATTGAGTAAGTTATGATCGTTTAGGTGAAAAATGGGAATTTTGAGAAAATGCAGCACCCAGCACCGGATCTTCTGTTAAAAACGAAGCCTCGCGTCGTGCTAAAGACCCTCGCGTCGCGCGAGCCCCCCTTAGCGTCACGCGAAGGATGATCAGACAGGCGTCGCGTCGCGCGACCCCCCTTAAAACGTGCAAAATTGTTTTTTTTAATGTTATGACCAAGGAACTTGTTTATGAAGGTTATGAATCATGTAAATAGAGTTATGAAAGTTATTACGACATTATGGAATAACCTCTAATGAACCGCAAGGGTAGGTGATGTTAAATTTGTTAAAAACCATCGAAAACTTATTGTGTAGATGGCGGATCACGTGGATTCGAATGATGACGACGTGGCACGGGAAGACGCATTAAATGAAAAGATGGCGCAAATGATGGAAAATACTTTTGAAGCCAAACTTCCGCAAATAGTTCAAGAGGTGGAGAGTCGCGTGTTGGAAACGATTGATGCAATAATGACAAGCAAAATGGACGAAATAAAGGAGATGATTGGAGAGTCTAAAAGCAAGAGTAAGATACGAAGATGCACGTATAAGTACCCGTTAAATGGGTAAAGGAAAGTGAGTTGGTGATATGGTTAGACGATGATGTGAATGAATGTTAGTTGTTTATTTTAAATTATAGTTGCAAGAACTGACTAGTTGAATTGGATTGTGATGTAGGTAAATCTGTCACATAGGTGGCGTGGCGAGCTTGGGGGTGAACACCAACATGTACACTATGCGCTTCCGAACTAGACGCCCTTTTTAAACAATATTTTGTTAAACTTGTAATGAAAAGAAACACGCCTTTTGTTGTGTAAACTATGGTTTTAGAAACTTAGTCGTTTGTAATTAGTAACTTTAAACTTGTGTCCCGACAGGGTAGTTCAGATTGACACCTGTGACCAGTCTAGGGGAGGTGTTGATCTCGAACTAACTTCAAGGGCAATTTGGTAAATATTATGTTTCTAGTGGCAACTTTGAAGTTTTCATGTGTTTTGGTCATTTTGTTAATAAGGGCGTAACACCGCGACATAGGGTGATAGGGCGTAGGCTTGCTGATTTGCCAACTGTAGACCTGACACGATGTTGACACGTGCCACGCTAGGGTGTCGGGGCTATCGCGCCCCGCGTAGACCCTGATGTGGTCTTACGCGGCCTGCCAGAGACCCCATAATTTTGTTTTTAATTAATTTTAATAAAAATAAAGGTATTTGGGCTCGGTTTTCGCATACGAGGTGTATTTTAGGACGCCTAGGGATGTTTTAATATATATTAGGGTGTCGAAAATATTTAGGAGAGTTGTTATATCCTCCCCACCTTGTTTTAGAGCTCGTCCTTGTGATCTTATTGGAACAGGTGTGGATATTTCTTTTGCATTTCTGATTCAAGCTCCCATGTATACTCTGGTCCTCTTTTGGAGTCCCATTTCACTTTGACCAAAAATAATCTCTTGTGCTTGAGATTCTTAACCTTTCTGTCTTCAATCTATAGAGGCTTTTCTACAAATTTAAGTTGTTCATTTACTTCTTTATCCTTAAGAGGTACTACCAGTGATTCATCAGCTAAGCATTTCTTGAGATTAGATACATGAAATACATCATGTATTCCTGCCATTTCCTCTGGCAGTTGTAGCTGATAAGCTACAGGTCCTATTATTCTAATAATCTCAAAAGCGTCAACATACATGGGGCTTAGCTTTCCCCTTTTGATGAATCTTACCACTCCTTTCCAAGGAAAGACTTTCAATAACACTTTATCTCCTACTTGAAATTCCAATCGCTTGCGTCTGTTATTAGCATAACTCTTTTGTCGATCATGTGCTGCTTTCAGTCGTTCCTTGACTTAAACATTCTTATCTGTTGTTTCTTGTACTATTTCAGGTCCAGATAGTTGTTTTTCCCCAATTTCTGCCCAACAGACTGGGGTTCGGCACTTTCGTCCATAAAGTGCTTCGAATGGTGCAGCATTGATACTTGTGTGATAACTATTATTATAAGAAAATTCTATCAATGGTAAGTGATCGTCCCAATTACCTCTGAAATCAATTACACAAGCTCTAAGCATATCTTCCATTGTCTGAATTGTCCTTTCACTTTGTCCGTCCGTTTGAGGATGATAAGCGGTGCTTAGATTTAGCTTGGTTCCCATTGCCTTTTGGAAACTTGACCAAAAATGAGAGGTAAAACGGCTATCTCTATCAGAAGCAATTGATAAAGGAATTCCATGTAATGAAACTATTTCATTTACATACAGCTTGGCTAATTGTTCCATACTGAAGGTTTCCTTCATCGGTAGAAAATGGGCTGACTTAGTTAGCCTATCTATAATCACCCAGATTGTATCATTAGCTTTTCTGGTCTTGGGTAATTTAGTAACAAAATCCATTGTTATTAATTCCCATTTCCATACGGGCATTTCTAACTGTTGCAACAATCCTGAGGGTTTCTAATGTTCAGCTTTGACTTGTGAACAGGTTAAACACTTAGAAACGTAAGCTGCTATATCCTTTTTTATTCCTATCCACCAAAAATTCTTTCTTAAATCCTGATACATCTTATCACTTCCAGGATGCATCGTATACTTAAACCTATGGGCTTCTTCTAATATACGATGATGCAGGTTTCCTAGTTTAGGTAACCACATTCTTTTCTTATGGAATCTCCAAATTCCATCGGTTCCTTGTTCTAATTCGTTAATCATTCTTTTTAACTTTTCAGTATCATTCTTGATTACTGATTCTTGTGCTTCTCTAATTTGTTCATTTAAATCTACTTGTAGATTTAATTTAAGAGAACGCACTCTTTTTGGCTTTTCATGATATTTCCGACTTAAAGCATCAGCTACTACATTTGCCTTACCTGCATGATACAGGATATTGCAATCAAAATCACTAAGAATTTCCATCCAGCGTCTTTGTCTCATATTCAACTCCTTTTGCCCGAAAACATACCTTAAACTCTTATGATCGGTGAAAATGGTAAACTTACTACCATAAAGGTAATGTCTCCAAATCTTAAGGGCAAAAATTATGGCTCCTAATTCCAAATCATGGGTTGAATAATTCTCTTCATGATTCTTAAGTTGTCTAGACGCATAAGCTATAACCTTTTGACGTTGCATCAACACACATCCATAACCTAACTTAGAAGCGTCACAATAGACTACAAAATCTTCAGTTCCTTCTGGTAACGCTAGTATGGTTGCATGGGTTAGTCTTTACTTAAGAATTCTAAAGGCTTCTTCCTGTTTTGGTCCCCATTCAAACTTAACAGTTTTACAGGTTAGCTTAGTTAAGGGAATGGCTATTCTAGAAAAATCTCGAATGAATCTTCTATAATAACCGGCCAATCCTAAGAAACTTCTAACCTCGGTTGGTGATTCAGGGGTTTTCCATTTGGTAATTGCCTCGATCTTGGTGGGATCCACATGAATTCCTTCATGATTGACTAGATGTCCAAGAAACTGTACCTGTTCTAACCAAAACTCGCACTTGGGAAATTTAGCATAAAGCTTTTCTTTCCTCAATAAACTTAGAAGTGCGTGCAAATGCTTTGCATGTTCCTCCTTACTTTTAGAGTAAATGAGAATATCATCTATAAAGACAATTATGAATTTATCCAAATATGGCTTACATATTCGGTTCATCATGTCCATAAATGCAGCTGGGGCATTGGTTAAACCAAATGGCATGACAGTAAATTCATAATGGCCAAACCTTGTTCTAAAAGCGGTCTTAGGAATGTCCTTTTCCTGTACCTTCAATTGATAATATCCTAATCTTAAATCGATTTTCGAGAAAAATCAAGCTCCTTGCAACTGGTCAAACAAATCATCGATTCTTGGTAATGGATACCGATTCTTAATCGTGACTTTGTTCAAATTCGCATTGACCCGTCTTTCTTTTTAACGAACAGTATTGGTGCTCCCCATGGCGATGAACTTGGCTGTATGAATCCTTTTTCCAACAATTCGTCCAATTGTTTCTTTAGTTCTTGCATTTCTGCGGGTGCCAAACCGTAAGGTGCTTTGGCAATAGGTGCTGTTCCTGGTAGCAGATGGATTCTAAATTCAACTTCTCTGTCCGGCGGTAATCCTGGTAATTCTTCTGGAAACACATCTAGAAACTGGGATACTACTGGAATATATCATTCAGTTCTTTTCCTTTAGTGTTAGTGCTTATGGAAATCAAATACACTAATGATTCTTTTCTTATATAACTGGTTGTTTTCATTACAGAAATGAATTTCGTGGATCTAGATGGTTTATCTCCTTTAATTGTGATCTTTTCACCCTTTGGTGAATTAACTTGGATTGACTTTTGATCACATAAAATACTGGCTTTATTGGCTATTAACCAATCCATTCCTAATACAACATCAAATCCTGCCAGATTCATTGGCTAAAGGTTTGCAATAAACTTTTGATTTAAAAATTCTATTCTTGCTCCCTGCAAGATTTCAGAAATCTTAATGGTTTCCCCATTTTCTGTTTCTACTGGACATTCTTGTGAGTTTAGTTAATGGTTGATTGAGAAGTTTGCAAAATGAAGTATTAATAAAACTTTGGTTCGCACCAGATTCAAATAATACTTTAGCAAAAACATCATTAACTAAAAACGTACCGGCAATCACGCCCGGAATCATCTTGGCTTCTTCTGCAGTCAGAACAAATGCTCTAGCATTTTTAGTAGTCTTGTTGTTCATGGCTGGAGCTAGTTTCGGACAATTCGGCTTGATATGACCTTTTTCTCCACAGTTGAAGCACATCCCATTATTAGGTTTCTTCCTGCAGTCTTCTTCCTTGTGTCCTGGTATTTTGCAGTAATTGCAGTAGGTGGAGCATTTTCCCGAATGCTTTTTCTTGCAGGTCTTGCAGTAAGGTGCAGAGGTAGAACCTACATTTCTCCCACGATTGAAATTCCCAGAACGGAATTCCTGGGTAAGCCTTTGAGCTAGGTTCCTCCTTTGGTCCTCTTCTCGCGTATGAACTAATTCATCAGTCAAGGTATTTGCTAGTTCTACAGCTTCCTCTATGGTTTGGGGTCTAGCTGCCTTGACTACATGCCTAATCTCTCCGATTAGTCCCCAGATGTAATGGGAGATCAGCACTGGTTCTGGTGATGCAAGGGTTGGTACTATTCTAGCATATTCAAAGAATAATGTAGTGTACCCCTTACTATCTACTCCAATCATTCTAAGGTTTAAAAACTTATTTGCTATCTGTTCTTTTTCATTGGGAGGGCAGAATTTCCTTTCCACCGTATTTTTAAATTTCTCCCATTCCATGTTGTAAACCCTGTCACTTCCTCTAGACTAGAGGATAGTATTCCACCATTCTAAAGCTGAGTTCTTAAACAGATTAGAAGCAAACATTATCTTATCCTCTTCCGCACATTTACTTATTTTTAAGATTGCCTCAGTCTTTTCTATCCAGCGTAGAGTTGCAATGGGTCCTTCATTGCCCGAGAATTCTATTGGTTTGCAGGCCCAGAATTCTTTCTAAGAACAACCATAAGACATGGTCCTTCTTCTTTTGGGAATGGGCACTTGAAGTGCTGGTCCATTGTTTACGCTGTGATCTGGTTCAGTTGGTCGCTTACTGCTATTATTACTTTTATTATCAGCTTCCTTAATAGTTTGAATAATAAATGGCATTGCATCTATAATTCCTTGTGCCACTATGTGTTGGATGGCACTATTATCCATTTGGTTTCCATTGTTATTGTTGTTCGGGTTATCATTGTTATTCTGGTTTTCATTGTTCTGGTTATCCTGATTCCCTTCGTTGTCCATCTGAATTTTAAACATTTGCCAATTATTAATATTACAAAATAATATTTAACGCAAACAATCACATAACACACATGTTGATCAAAAACGTCGAGCATTGCGACTTACTCTTTTTTATATATAATATGCATCTAATACAAACCAATACTGGAATTTAAAATTACAATACTACTATGCGTCCATAGCTATTGTCTAGATTTTTTTTTCAAACATACATACATTATATTACATATATTATTATATTATTAGTATTATTACTACCATCATCACGGATATGGGTTCATTCAGAACTCCATATTGCGCTCGTCGTACTTCCAGATGAATCGCTCTCCGACCTGCCTCATCCTCTCGCTACTCTCTAAAATCTCTTCTCCGAAGGTTCTAAGTTCTTGCACATTTTCTGCACTCACTCGGGGTGCTGGTACTGGGTTTGGGATTTGGGGCATGGGTTCCTGGTACGGGTATGGATTCTCTAGAATTTCTCTAATGAATTGATCATTATCATAATAAGGATCTAGAGGATCCAAACCTGGGTAGGCTGTTAGATTCGGCATGGGTTCATCTTCTTGTATTGGGTAGTGTGGCTGGTAATCCCTATGGTTGTCAAACCACGGATTGTAGTTTGGGTCTAAGGGATTGGGTGCTGGCACTCTAGGTATCTCCTCTGGGTTAAAGTCATGCATTTGGATTTGATTTTCTCGGTTGTTTTCTATTTTCATTGGCTGGGTAGGAAACAAGGGTAATGGTTGGGGTGCTATCAGTTGCTCCAGGTTAGGGTCTGCTGCTGTAGTTGCTAAAATATGGAAGTTCGGTAGACTCCTATTTAACATATCCTGGGCATGGGCATCTGTATCTCTCTTGGCGGCTGCTAACACACGCTGCTGCTGTAACTTTTTCATTCTCTTCCTACGTTCATGCGCTCCCCTACTGAACCATCCTCTCTTTTTAGGAGGGAATGGCTCTTCAGACTGAGCCTTAAACACGAATATCCCTTCTTCATTGTCAGCTGAATACCCTGAGAGGGCAGGCTGTGAAGAGGTACCTTCGTTCCTAGGCGAGCTGGACAACTGATGATATGCGTCGGAAGGTCCTTGGTCACTCATACTGTAAACTAACAAATAGTCAAATAACACACAACAATAAAGTACAATTATGCACGTAGTTCCGTAATTTATTTCCTAACACTTTAGATAATTTTTTTGGTGTCAGCAGAACATTTCTGTGGCTGAATCAGTAGCTTAGCTCTGATACCACCTTCTGTCACAACCCCCGTCCCCTAACTACCCGGGAATGGGCGGCCGCGGCCAGTTTCGGTGGTATCTTGTGTTTATCATTTTGGCAGCGGAAATTACATCAGGACCGTAGTTTAGGAAATATTTTATCAGAGTAAAATACCACACTTTCATAATATTAAACATGTGGGAAAATCCCAAGTTTTTAAGTACACACATTTTCATAGGAATAAATCCTATTTTATTTAATAAAACATCTCTTTTATTTAGGTAACTTTATAGCCACTTTTCCAAGCCTTCAGTGCTGTCCAGCTGACTTCTATTTGGCTTTCACATTTTGTTACCTGAAACGCGTTTAAAAATTTTTTGTCAGTGGGAAATACTGGTGAGTAAATCTCATATTAATCAATTCAAATAAAACCGTTGTACAGTATTGAGGGCAGTTCCATAATTACATTTGTTTCTATCTACTGAATTACCACCCACGGTACTGTCGACCCGACTTATGGTCATGTTACCCCTCGCAAGGTAGTAACAAATTTTGTATACAAAACCCCAACATACCGACGATAATTGTAGAATACAAATACTCAATCACTGTTTAATATATTATTAATTGTGTGAGGTTTTGTAAAAACAGTTTGCAAAAAGGTTCACAACAAGGAGATTACTCACATTGCTGTCTTAGGTTTTCCTTTAGGGTTTCCTGGTGATTATCTAATAAATACACAAATGCACACGTGTTAGTATAATAACCCAATATTTACATTAGTAATACCCTCCCCGAGACGGCATTCCAACGACTACGTGGGGCAGAACCTCGACAGCCGTTACCGAACCCTGGATCAATCGGGCAGCGTATCAAATACGTAACCGGGGTTATAATACTTACAACGGGGCAAAACTTTGTTATTTAGGGGGTATTATACCCGGGAATTATGCCTATATTATAGAATTTCGAGAGAGAAAGTTGATTGTGAGCGAGTTTGAATGAACTGCCGATGCCCTCTTTATATAGGGCCTGAATTCAAGTCCCTCGCGGCCCGCGTAAGAGTAAGCCCGCGACAAAGGGTGATAGGGTGTAGGCTTGCTGATTTGCCAACTGTAGACCTGACACGATGTTGACACGTGGCACCCACGTAGACCCTGATGTGGTCTTACGCAGCCCGCCAGAGAACCCAAAATTTTGTTTTTAATTAGTTTTAATAAAAATAAAGGTATTTGGGCTCGTTTTTCGCATACGGGGTGTATTTTAGGACGTCTAGGGATGTTTTAATATATATTAGGGTGTCGAAAATATTTAGGAGGGTTGTTATAATACTGACAGATGTGCTGGTCTTTTCTCCCACTGTGCAAACTTGAAAAATCTCACCATAACACATCTAATATGACACATGATAAAAGCGCTTCTTTAGACAATCTGGGATTATGTTCCGCAAATTGGGAACCACATATTCGTGTGTAAAAGCTTGGAAAGATGACCGAATAGAGATCTGTATACACCCTTGGTATTTGTTTACCACATGACACATGATAAAAGCGTTTCTTTAGACAATCTGGGATTATGTTCTGCAAATTGGGAACTACATTGTAGACTGGTGGGCTTGAATGGTTTTAATAATACTTGAAAATGGAAATGATCGTGTCAAGATCTTTATCTATCATATCATCAACCAACTGCTCGAAATCCCTTTCGTTTCTCGGGTTCGCATTCGACACAACACAACAAAAAATAAATAAAAAAAAAACAGTGGCCTGATACGCATCGTATAGGCCTATACGATGCGTAACAAGTCCGCCGCCAGACATAACCTGCACCTGTCAGTCTGCCATGTTTTGTTATTTTATTTCAATACGCATCGTATAGGCCGATACGATGCGTATTGAATTGAAAAAGTGTACAGATAGACACGAGGATGTGTCATTAGAAAATCATGTTTTATACCTATTATACTTTTTTTCAGGATTACGTGTAATTATTAGATTTGTCCTTTTGTAAACCCATTATACTTTTTTCAGGATTAGTGTTGGCTCTATAGTTGTAATCTCTAACGACCCCACTTACTTTTCTATCTTTGGTTCTTTACATTTGAATTGCCTATTTTAGAAATGAAAAAAAAATCAAGGTTTCCAAAAGTGGTTATCAATTTGTGGATTTACAGGATATCTGTATGAAGAACTTTGTACTGTTTAATAAAGATTTGTAAAGTTCAAGGAGCACGTACATGATCCAGTCTTCGCTACTAGTATTAGATCCATGTTCTTGAGTCCATCATCGTAACCATTGTCCCAAGCAAAGTTATTAAGAAGTTGTCTGTCACGGCCCCCGATCCGGTTTGACCCGTTTCAGGAGCCGCGGGACAGAAAATCCCGTGGTATTTATTTAATTGAGTTTAACAGCGGAAGTTTATCATCAGGATCGTTTAAAGCTAAAATTTTTCCCGATTATTTTATTTCATAATTCGGGATAAAACCCCGATAATTTACAATATTAATATTTCACAGAGAAATCTTTATGTTACAAAACATATTTCTTTACTTTATAATGAGCCACTATCTTAAGCTTGAAATGCTCTCCAGCACTTTTCCTGAATTACAACAGATCACCTGAAACATGTTTGATAAAGGTTTTGTCAGCGGGAAATACTGAGTGAATCATTCTATTTACTAAAATGACACATTTGTTATAATTTACAGTATTAAGGGCGATTACAATGTTTCTGATATCAAACCAACTACCCACGGTATTTGTCACTCGACCGAATCTGTGACTATGGTCATATCCCCCAATTGGCTGCCCCAATGGTGACGATTATCAAGTAATGTATACAAAACCCCACATACCGGCTGTAACTTGGTGATTACAAAGACTTAATCCCCGTAATTATAACTTTGAAAATATTTAAGAATTTATAAAGCAATTTGATAAAAAGAGAATGACTCACATTGCTGATTTAATACGGACAGAGTCTAGTCTATGAATTAGCCTGGTTAACCTAATTTAGATAACAATGCACACAAAACTGGGTTAGTAATCAATACAGCATTTACGATAACTCACGAGATCAACCATCACAACGAGTGACAAAGTGCTATGCTTAACATCTGTCGAATTAACGACTAATGACAAAGCATCACCCTAATGTGGGCAGCACTTAAACACCCGTTGAGTACATTGATCGATCGGAAAATGAATCGTAGCAGAGATCGTGCTAATACCCTGTTTTGTGGCAGAATTTCGAGACCCGGGGGTGTAATTTGGAGTATACAGAGTGTATCTTCGTGTGTGATTGAAATTATTTCGACGTTGAATGTTCAGATTTCGAGTGCCACTGTCCTCTATTTATACACAAAATTTGACTAGCTTACGGACCGTAAGCTAAACGATGTTGAGGTCCGTAAGGCAGCTTACGGTCCGTAAGCTTAGCAAGGTTACGGTCCGTAAGGTATCAAAATAGGCTATAGGGTAGCCACGGTTGGGACTAGCTCAGGTGACTTGACATATTAGAATTTCAGTTATGTGACAACGCTGATTTGTGGATAATCGTCCATTAAGGTTTATCCCCCCCTGAGTTTTAGGGGCCCTAATCCTGATTCCGTTGGTTCTGAAAATTTTAGGGTTTGTGCAGAATCACTTAGGTGTCTTAACAAGGGTTTCCTAATGATCAATTAAAATAATAATTAGGACTTTTAATTAGGGTTGTTACATTGTCTGCTCGAGATTCGGGTCGGCTCAAATCAGTAAATCTACAAGAGCAAAACTCTCTAGCATAACACACGGTGGGACAAAATCCCGGGTGGACTCGGGATTCGAACTGACAAACTCACACAAGGCCTAACTCAAATCCTCTATTGCCTTAATCCACCAAAGGTGACACATGTGGGGCAGTGGCGGATCTTGCCCGTTGAACGTGCCAGGGCCGAAAGACACGGGCACTAAAAAAAGCCCGGGCAAGCCCGGGCCAAACATAGTATATATAAAAAATTACGATCGAAATGCGGAAAATTAACACTACGGCCGAAAAACTTGCCCGGGCCGTGGCCCTCTCAAAGCTCTTCTAAGATCCGCCCATGATGTGGGGATCGAGCTTGGGTCTCCACTGGAGAAACCAAGCCTCCTACCACTAGGCCACAAGCGGGGATAAAGAGCAAGTTACTTGAAGATTTTAAAACGAAATGAAGAAAAAACACGGACAAGTTAGTTTATTCACCACTTGGGTTGGTGGCCCAGTGACAAATGCAAAGCCTCTAAGACTAGAAGGTATGGGGAGGCCCATCCCCATGAGGATGGGCCGCCACGTAGGCGCCACATCACTGGCTCGTGGAGGATGGGCCTCCTTCACTTTTCAGGGGGGTGGAGGATGGGGCTACCCCACCTCAATATATTATAATTTTCTAATTGTTTTTTTTTTATCAACTTAATAAAAACTTTATAAAAGGTAAAAAAATACAACATAAAACAACATAAATAAAGTTATTTCATAACATAAAAAAATTACATTTCCTAAAAAAAAACATTTCCTCTTCGTCCGAAGAAGACGAGGACCACCAAGAATTAGATGCCATTGTGGAAGATTGGTATAAAAAATGGGAGTGTTTTTTTTATAAAAATGGATGAGAATGGGAGAAGAATGGGGAGAAATGGATGAGAATGGTATAAAAAATGGATGAAAGTGTTATATATTTAAAGTGGAAAAGTAAATTTTTTTTTAAAACTAGCCGTTATTAACGACTATATATTTGAAAATGCGGGCCGGCGAGAACGTCTGTGGTTTGCTGGTCAAGCCGGAACGGGCCGGGGGGGGCGGTGTGGGGGACCGGCGCCGGGCCTAAGCCGGGCCTAAGCCGGCTCCCATACCTTCCAGTCTAAGAGCATTATTTATGTGGAGGTCCCACGTTCTATCATGAATTTTATGGATCGACAGTTGTGTCAGTGTGTGTGGCATGCATGAAGCTTGCACACATGGGCCTTATAAATATGTTATATGTGACAACCCTCACTAAACCAGGTATCCGTACGACTTAATTAATAATTAATTATTGCTTATTTACTGTGCTTGCTTGAACTTGTGAATAAACTGCTACTTGAATACTGATACATGTACTTACTTGCATCATACTTTGCTTGCTGTCACTACATTATTTACATGCTGAACCTTAGTGACAAACATGATGCACAAAAAGCACAGTAGCACTATAGCAGATAACCTAACGAACATGCTGATAAAGCCAGCATCAGGCAAACAATGCCTCTAAGGCCTGTAAGAGCCTGAAATATCTTGCTACACTAGTGGTGAGTGTAGGGATATAAGGGTTGTAGAACTGCGTCTCTAGGAATAAGTTACAATGACTGGATGTGCCTAAAACGTACTCTAAGTACAAAACTCAGCACTTTACATAATAATTCAGCTTTTAGCTAGCTAATAAAGTGCCAAAACATGAGAAAAATATTACTAGACACTTTCCAAAGTGTCAGGAATGAGTTGTGTCACTAAAAAGGGTATTAACGACACTTTAAAGCTTTGTTAGCACTTTAACGGATTACTATCCAACCGAACAACCGGACTATACCCGAAACATGAAAATATTGTTATTTTCATTATTTATCTTTTTCTGAGCCAGTTAGGGTCCCTGAGTACCCTAACACCCACTGTAACGCGTGACACACTAATAACTGGGTTAAACACTTAACTAACTTGGTTTAACCTAACTAATACCTAACTAACTAGTTGGAATCGGACCAAGACCCCCCCCCCCCTTACGATTTCGGTCACCATGGGGTGACACCTTTTGTACCTTGGTGATTATTATAATCACCAATGTCTAATATCTAGAATACATAAGGACCATCGGTTAATGACCAAGCTAATTATCTATAAGATCAACCTAAGGCACAACATAACTTTCATCACTCAACACAACACACTTCACACTCCCTCTCTCTTTCTCTTTGGCTCTCGGCCGAACCCACACCCACACACCCATCCATTTTCGAGTTTGATCTTGCAAGTTCCAAGCATCTACAAGTGTTACGGGTCACATACGAGGAGTCTTGGAGCAAACGGAAGGCGAAGGACCTCTCTACTTTGCTTTTATCCACGCAATTTTCGCATAGATTCTTCCCTAGCCTCGAGCTAGTGGTATGTTGCTTTAATCACCTTCTTGAACTATTCTAAAGTGGTTAATAAGATTTGTAACGGTTAAAACTCGATAACTTACAAGATGAAGCATAAAAGTCTACTTAAAACACTAAGAATGTTGGTTAATAGCACATAAGTTGTGTAAATATTGTAGTATTTGATTTATGTGATTATTTAGACCCGATCTATGTTGTGGTAGCTCGGATCATCATTTAACCCGGTTTAGTCATGATCTTGGATTGTGACATAAAGCTTGTTTAAGAGTAACAAGGGTTAGAAGATGAAACTCGACCACACAAGAATCATGAACTTGTGTAAAAATGTTTTACTTGTGGAATATTGTTTAAAACTAGCAGATCTACGTATCTGCAAGTGGTATTTTCAAAGGACCAAGCGTCAAAGAAATCATGTTTTCTAAAAATGGATCTTACACTAACAAGAATGGTTTTTAGAACACACAAGTGTGTAAACACTTGTGTAACACAAAGTTTCGACAAAATAGCTAGTTTTGAAAAAGATGACGAGAAGTTGTAAAGACGGAACTTCCATAAAAACGAGGTTTTTACAAAATCGGATAGTTTTATATAAAGATCCACTAAAAGTAATGGGATTTACTTCATAGTTTGAATAAATCACAAGTTCATGAAGTTTATGCGATTTATATGTATATTGACTAGTTTGTGATTTGAACATTGTTTTGGTTGAATGAGAAAATTGTTGGTTGAGTTGTAAAAGAAAATGATACGCTTGAAAGCGTGGCCACCTCCAGTTACAGAGGAAACTCTGGCGAAATTTTTCCAAAAGCCTAACACTTAGAAATATTTTCACTATAAGTGTTAGAACTACATTTTGACTTGTTTTCAAAATATAAGTTTCGCCACGACTATATTTACAAAACATCGGAGGTGGGATTTTCACAAAATAAAACGTGATACATAAATATATTAGTATATATTTTTCACAACATCACTTGTATAAGTGTTTATGATTATTTTGTGAACTACGTAAATATTATTTTTAGGGTAAAAATAATATTACTAAGTATTATTTTGGGAAAATCACATGTATTAAAATATAATATTTTTGGAAAGAATACTTATATCTTGGAGTTAGGAATAAAATATATTAAGTGAGACTTAATAGAGTAACCCGAATTATACGAACGCACATGTATTAAATCCCCCATCCTTGGGAAGGAGAATAACTACCAAGTATATACAGAACGTAAACACGAAATAGTTGCCTAACTATTTCCCAAAAACTTAAACCATAAAGCTAAGGCACGGCCATCCGTCTAATAGAGTTAGTACGTGTAGGTCGTCATACAGCTGATCGATTTGGAGGCATACTTGGTAGAGACGCACCACTGTGAGTTCATGTCCCCCTTTTCTCTTAACTGTTTTCAGTTTTCTTAACTACGGGGGTGAAATACATGTTGCTTTGATTACAAGTACTTTATACATGGTATGGTTAGCGTAAGGAGGTTTACTACCTAGATCATGTGAGTGGGTAGGCAGAAACTGGAGACCATTAATCCTCATTGTAGGAACCGAGGGACGTAAGCGGTAGATCTATCTGGGTGTAGCGAGCCCAACTCCAGGTCCAGCATAACGGACCTTGGAGTGACTTTGTGCCCCGACGCAAAATCGCAAGGTTTGAGTCTTCCTACTTGCACTTCACACATATCAATGGCCTTGCAAACCGTTGGTGATCTCTTTTTCCTTATTTGCTACATACCAGGATTTTTATACTTACAAGTGTTTTACATACTCACTACACATGAACTCGCTCAACATTATTGTTGATTTTTCAACTTACATGTATTTCAGGAAATTAAAGATCTGGCGCGGTATGTTATGTTTTCCCGCTGCATATGGGTTCCGAGGTCATCCCAGTTTAGGAAATGTGACTTTTTCCTGGACGAGTCACAAATCTTAAACTGCGTTTATTTCATGTCGATGTTTATGTCTTTCAAACAATATTTTATGTTATGATGTTGTAAGTCTCTAAGACAATGTTATGTTACTCTGGTTTTAAAACTTAATCAAATGGATGATCTTGCATGATTTTATTTCATATAGCTTTGTTATGATTAAGCTATGGTATTAAGAAGTCACACCAAAATTAACCACGCTTCCGCAAAGCCAGGGTGTGACATTATACGTCTAGTAAATGGCCAAAATAAGCTTCCAAAAATGGGTTTGTTGGTAATAACTGTTATATGTCTAGTAAATGGCCAAAATAAGCTTCCAAAAATGGGTTTGTTGGTAATAACAAGTCATAGCCCCACCTCAAAGAATAGTGGTGGGCATCGTGGGGGGTAATTTCTTTTGGCCCAATGGAAGCATGTGGATTACAAGAGGCATCACATTATGCTCTAAAAAAGTTGTTCAATTAGTTGGACTGACTTATCATAATGGATAGTATTGTAAACACCGAGTAAATTATGATGAAGAGTTTAGAAGTAAGTTTGTTTATATTCGTACATGAACAATAACTTTAATGTACTTGATTCAAGAAAGTATCGGACACAAATATACATTCATTTATGTTTGTGAACGTTAGTTTTTATTCGTTCATCTAGTATACAAAGTTGGACTTGCCTAATAGTTTATGGAAAATTAGACGCAAAGGAAGGGGGAATGCTCATCTCACCCATCCTGTAACTCTTTCTCCTTCACATTAGCGTCACATTTGATATCTTTCATCTCATCTTTTTCATCCCAAAACCATGGAAATGCACGGTGGTGACCCTAAGAATTTTGGTGTCATGTCCGAGCCGTTTAAAAATATGACCCTTAAGCCTTAAAGAATTAAATAATGTAAACTAATATTTTTAAACGACGATTAAAGTTATAGCAATAAATACATGAATTAGAAATATCATAGTATTCGAATGAGTGAAATTACATACCATGATAGACTAATACCTAACCGATGATTCGTCCTAACATTTTTAATAGTAAATTGGAGGATCAAATTTTCGCAGTTTATATCATTTAGATGCGTCGTTGTGGGTGGCGATGGAGTGGGGTCGATCGGTCTAGTCCACAAGCGTCAATGTTGTTGTGTGTTGTGTTTAGCGCTATTTTTTTTTATTTTTTTTTTAGTCATATAAATGGGGATTAGGCTAACCAATGAACTAATAACTAATAAGTTTTGACTTTTGAGAATGGGCCTGACTTAGGGGCTGTTTGGAAACATTTGAATGGTTAAGTGCTGAACCAGTAGAGGTCTGAACCATTAAGAGCTTGTATAATGCTTAACCGTTAGAGGCAAATGTCTGACCAATTCAGATCAGAGGTCTTAACCATTCAGACACTGTATAAATCTTAACCATTCAGAGGCAAATATCTGAATCATTCAGACATCTGCTCGTGAAACAAACAGTCTGAACCATTAAGTGTTAACTGGTAAGAGGTCTGAACCATTAAGAGCCTCATTAAGAGGTAAACAAACAGCCCCTTAATGTAATACTTTAGGTTTTTAATGGGCTAAACGTTATAAGTTTTAAATGGGTTGTCTGATTTATGAAACTAGAATTACCACCTGTCACAATGCGACGATGGTTCGTTAGTTATATATCATATCAGATGAAAGGAAAATGTTTCTTACATAACCGCGAGCCTATGTATAAAACATAGAAAAGAATAACTAAGTTGATCTCTGACCCGCGCGTTGCGACAAGCCTATCAAACGGGGAAAAATAGACGCGTTGCAACGGGCCTGTCAAACGGGAAAAATAGATGAAAAACGTTGAACCCCACACGCACGTTGCGGCGTGCTAACTCGGAAAATTTAGAACTAAATTTTAAACGGAAAACTTGCGAAAGATGAAAAGTATAAACTATAATGGAACAAAGTTGAAAGTAAAAAACTGTTGGGGTTAAATTGCAAAAGATGGAAACTTTTGAATTATAAGTGAAAAATCAAATTAATCAAAGAGGTTAAATTACCAAAGATTGAAACTTTAGACTTAAATTACCAAAGGTTGAAACTTTAGAATTAGAAAGGAAAAATCTTTTTTGTTTTTAAAACACACAAAGCCAAGGGTACAACAACCATAAGCACAAATATGTTGCTTATTTTTAGAAATTTTAATATATATATATATATAGAGAGAGAGAGAGGGGGGGGGGGGTTAACGTACAAGAGCCCTTATCCTACATTACGTACGCGATCATCCCAGCCGTACGATCTTGTGTCCATCAAACGCGGAGAAACTAAACAACATGCGATTTTATCTTTCAAACATGCGATTTGTGTTTTGAAACATCCCCATGCGATGTTGTATACATCCATGTAAACATGCTATTTGTTTTTTGAAACATCCCTATGCGATTTTGGTATACACCCATGCGATTTCACCAACATACACAACATGCGATTTCCAGATATAACATGCGATTTCTAATCGCATACGAAGCGTACGTTAAGGCCAATTGTACGATATAATATATATATATATATAGAGAGAGGGAGAGTTAACGTACAATAGTGCTTATCGTGCAATGTGTACGCGAGCATCTCAACCGCACATATAAGCCTTCAATTGAACACAATGGCACAATAGTAATTAACTCAGCATAATTACGCATGGGTTGGGTTAAGCCTAATCACGTATGTTATTTGCATAATTACGCACATTATAATGCATAATTAGGCATGTTATAAAAAATAAAAACCGCATGTCTCCAAACATGAAAATTACGCATGTTATACACATAATCGTGCGATTTTGTATACATCCATGTAAACATGCCTCTCTGTACTGTCGCCGCCGCCACCAAATGGGTGAGGGGGTATTATCGGTGGAGGAGATGGGTGAACGTGGGGGTAGAGGTGGTGGCGGAGATGTGGTGGTGGAGGTGATGCAGAGAAGATGTGGTGGTGGTGGCCTGTTTTGAATGGCAGAGAGAAGAGGAGATAAGAGGTTTGAAGACTTGGGTTCATGTCTGCTTGGGGAAGAGGCGGGGAAGAGGTTTTTGGTGAGAAACTCTTTAAGAAAACAAACAAATTGAATGACCCAAAGGTCTACGCATGTCTGCGCGACGCAGACATAAGTGGTCAGAAGAGCTTTTCTTCAAAAAACAAAAAGCACCTTAGTCTCCTGCTTACGTACACATCACACAATAAGCACTATTATATTTCACTTTCTTTCTACCCTCTCTCTCACTCTCTCTCTCTATATATATAGTGGAGGGTTCAAATGAGAAGAATTTTTTTGTAAGAATAAAAAAGAAGAAATTTCAACCAATAAAAATGTTCATTTTACTTCATTTAATTATTGTATTTAATATTAATGTAAGGGTAGATTGGTAAACTTAGATAGATCATTAATTGGTAGTCTTCCTTTTTAATAGCTAACTACATTAAATTTGTAACTTATTTTCAAAAAAAATATATTTTTTAAAGAAGAAAAAAATTAATTTAAAGTGTAGGATAAATTACGAGGTGTGTAGGATGAATTACGAGCTGTGTGGGAAAATTTTCAAAATGTGTAGGATAAATTTTGATGTGTGTAGGCAAAAATTTTTGTGTGGAGGATGATAGTCTTTATAACTAATTAACTAGTCAAAGATAATAATAAATGAGACGAGAGAAAAAGTATTCAATGTTTTACAATTGTACCCTTTGTTCTTTTTCTTCTCAATTTAATTTTATTCTCAAATGAACCTCGTAGGGTTCTAAAGTGAACACTAGTGTATTTGTGAACTGAGTGAACAAATTCTGGCCATTAATTTACATCATCAAATCGTAAAATACACTAGAGTATTTTCATCATCAAATCCTAGCCATTGATTTACATTTGTGTAGTAATAGTCAAGTGCTTGGATTAGTCTACTTGTGTTCACAATCAACAAGGTTCTTTACAAATCACAAATGAACCTAACCTGTGCCTGTAAATTAAAAAATAAAATAGTTTGGACCCTATTGGCGACACTTTGTTGACTTTTGTGAAATATGTATTTTAATTTTTGGTAATTTCCATATCTATTTTGATTAATTTTTTTAATAAATTTATCTATTTTCAAGAATCCTCTCATTTATGTGTCAAATGAGAATCTTATGGATTCAAAATAAACTTCCAAATTTGGGTATGGTCGGCAATAAGCTTCCAAACAAAATTAGGTATGTATGTGGGTAATAAGTAATAGAGTTAATAGCCAAAATGGTTCCTGAGGTTTGCTTACTTTTGCCACTTTAGTCCAAAATCCAAATTTGTTAAATCTGGGTCCCTGAGGTTTTCATTTTGTTGTCATTTTAGTCCAAATTTCAAAAAGTTTAAATTTTGTCAAATTTTTTACTGAATTTTGTCTTTATCCTAATTTCTCACAAGGGCAAAATTGTCATTCTATATTATTATAAAGAAATTTATATTAAAAAAATAAAAATAAAAAAACCCTTAAAAACCCCCTTGTTTGGATCAAAACCCTCATTCCCCATCATCTTCTTCCTCACCTGCTTCAAACCCTAACAATGGTGGTATGCCATATCATAAAAAACAACATATCTCGAACCATTAGAAAAATCCTTATCAATCCCATACTGCAGCGCAGCACCTGAATGCTCATTAACAAGAGCCAACACATTCAATCCAGCCAATTCAGCAGCCTAAAGCAGCCCCTTCCTTTCCACCTGTCCAAAATACGGAGGCACCGTAACCACCGCATCCTTCACCATCACCTTACTATGAAACTCTGCTAATCTCATACCATAACCTAAAACCATCTCCGTCAACTCCTCCGGAGAATACACCTTCACACCGTCATCAATCTTAATCCCCACACCGCCTCTAGAATCTTCCACCACATCGAACGGCAAATAATACGAATCTAGAAACTTCTTCACATAATCAAACGGTTTTCCGATTAAATCACGAACCTGAGAGTATACCTTATTAGGATACCTAGCCACAAGTCTGGCTGCTTCTTCTCCAATCGCGTGAAACGCGACCAGTGCTGGCGATTTCCGTTTACTCATCTCGTTAATGGCGATAGATATCGGAGATTGACCTGGTTTCAGATCCACAGCTGCTACTTTTATCCATTCGGAGCCTAGATCGATGCTCGAAACCGCTGATTGTGATGGAATTGAGTTTAATAACATCAAAAACGAGATTAGACCTAATTTGAACAGCATTTTGTGCATTTGAGGACGATAATTTGATGAATGTGTGTTCATATTGTTTACAAACCCTAGATGCATCTGTGAATCGGAAAATGAGATTGAATTTGGGCTGTTGGGATTTACATGTGCGAAGCTGCGTGCGTCGGAGCTCCACATGTGCATACCACCATTGTTAGGGTTTGAAGCAGGTGAGGAAGAAGATGATGGGAAAGTGAGGGTTTTGGATCGATACACAGAGGGCTTTTAAGGGGTTTTTTTTAATTTTCTTTAATATAAATTGTTTTATAATAATATAGAATGACAATTTTGCCCTTGTGAGAAATAAGGATAAAGACAAAATTCAGTAAAAAAATTGACAAAATTTGACTTTTTTGAAATAGGGAGGAGATCATGCGAGAACCACGAGAACCAATGTGAACACAACCTAAAATAACTAAAAAAAACCTAAAAAAACCTAACCCCCCCCCCTAAAAAAAACCTAAACCCCCCCACCCCCCCCCCCCCAAAAAAAAAAAAAAAAAACCTAAACCCCCCCCCCCCCAAGATAAAATGCTAAAAACTAAACCCCCAAAAAACCTAAAAAAATCTAAAAAAAATCTAAAATTTTTTTTTAATATTTTTTATGCTCAAATCGCTACTTTTAGTGACAAAAAAATATATTTTTTTAAAAAAAAAAAAAATTTTATTTTTTTTTGCTTCGAAAAGTAGCGATTTTTATATAAAAAATATTAAAAAAAAAATTTTGTGTGCTTTTTAGCTATTTTTAGGCATTTTTGGTTGTGTTCACATTGGTTCTCACGGTTCTCGGAATAAGAGGTGGTTCTCGCATGATCTTCTCCCTATATATATATATATATATATGTGTGTGTGTGTGTGTGTGTTGGAATATAATATGAAGAACTGGAGAAAATTTGGGATGTTAAGGGAGTGGAGCTAAAGAGATGTGGAGAGAGTTTAGTGTGCCATTGAAGTAATAAGACAAGTCCCTTTGATGGCGTGTTAAGCCAGTATTTTTGGGAAACTCTCTTAGGTGAAGATTGTGGGAAAGATAGTTGCTTTGATAACATCATAAAAGAAAGGGTTAAAAATTATGACTAGTTTTTATATTAGACATCTTTTAAATAGATTAAAAAGATATGATAGACTTATTTTAAATAGAACAAATATATAGATCAAATCGTTTAATAGACTAGTTTGTATATTATTGTTTTTAAATAGTTGGAATATAAGAAAATATTTAAGAGAAATTTGGAATAAGGGATAAAAGCTAAAGAGAGTTGGAATTCATTAATCATTGGTACTTCTCAAATAATCAAACGTTTAGAGTTCTTAAATTTAGAATTTTCTGAAAAAGCTCATCGAAAACCTTTTACAACAGATAATTTTACTATAGTTTGTAATATTAAAGATCTTTGTGAACATACTTTACGTACAAACAACTCACAGTTAAACACTTTAGTAGATTTGTTTATAAATCTGAGTATTAGTTTACAACAAGAAGCTATAAATAATAAACAAACAGTAGAAAATTTAACAGCAGAAATTAAAAAATTATCACAAAACCTAGATTATATAAAAAATCAGCCTAATATATTAACAGGAAAAAATATACCTCTAGAAGTTGAAAAAATCACAGAAGCTTTACAAAAATTAAAAATAGAGAAAAAGCCTACACCATATACTCACTGGCAGCCAAGAAAATGAATAATAACAATAATTTTTTAGGAAGAAGTAGAACTATACAGGAAGCTAGAAATTCTACAAGTAATATAAACGATAGTATAACATCAGATAGTTTTTTAAATAGAGTAATTAGAAGAGGATCAGGATCTAACAGTAATAGACATATAATACAATTAGAAGAAGAAATAGATTTAGACAGAAACTTGGAATTATATAACCAACATCAATTAGACATATTAAATCCAAGGATATTATATCAAACAGGAAGATTTAATATAAATACAACTCTTATAAGAAGTAGTAGAGAAGAAAGTTTAAGGGTAGTAGATAATACAGTAACCCTAGATCTTTTGTCACCAGATACTATTGAAAAAATTAAAAAACAAAATAAACACTTTGTACACACAGGATTAATAATAATAGGAATTAAAGCATTAGGAAGAAAAAATTTAGGAACAAAATTATTAGCACTAATACTTGATAAAAGTTGGAAATCGGATATGAAAAAAGCTATAATTTCTGGAATGGAAGTAGATTTAAGTCAAAACATAGCTATATTTTATTGTACACCAGATATTTTAAAAGATATTAAAGACTTACAAAATATAAAAATAGCTCTACAAACAAAAGGATACGAAGAATATGAAGGAAATAACCTAGTAATAAGTATAGGAGTACTAGGAAGAGCTAGTAACAGTTCAGGAATGAAATACAAAGTAAATATAGAAGGTATAGTAAAAACAATTGCATCAAAATCTATACAAATGATAGAACCTATCAAAATTGATCCAGAACAATTAACAGGATTAGAATGAGATTTAGAAGATTTACAAGAAAAAGAAGAAAATACAGTTTTAATACCTAAGAAAAGTTATATATATGAAAAAACTGATGGAAAACAAAAGTTAAGGTACACTGATTTTAAAGAAAAACAAATAGAGAAAAATAATAATGAAGAATATCATTTTATGAATATATAAAAAGAAGAAACACTTTCTACATATGATACAGATAGTGAAGAAGATGAAATTGATATAAATTTCTTAAAATTTGAACAAGAAGAAACAATGGATTATACACTATTAGATTATGAAGAAGAATCAATAGATTGTTTTAAAGTAGAAGAAACAAATAAAACAATAGAATAAATTATAAATCGAAAATTTACAGAAATAAATATACAAGAAGAAGTAGATGACATGATTATGGAATGTATAACAGAATTAGGGATGGACTATGAAGAAAGTTATAAAAAGCTACAAGAATATTACAATTTACCATTAGTAGAAGATATTAAGAAGGGAAAAGTAATGTTATCAGATTTTTATAAACAAGAACAAAGTTTTATGGATACACAAATGTTTCATCCTTTTAATCCTTTAAAAAGACCAAAAATAGAATGGGGAGAAGGATATAGTGGTACACACGAAAGTTATGGTAGGGAACCATGGACACAACCAACATTTAATTATCAACAAGAGTCTAATTCCATAGGAAAAGGAAGAAGATTTCCTATAGGACAAATATATATGTTATTGTTAGAACAACAAAAACCACAGTTATGGATAGATAAAGTTTTAACATGGGAACAAAATGTAGTAAGGTTATGGGAAACAAATAAAAAAGATAGCATGGATATGTTTTCATATTTAGAAACTACATTAGGACCAATAGCATTAGGAATATGGCAAAGTAAGAAAACACAAAATCCAGAATAAATAAATAATCTTAAAGCATTAGGAGATAATCCTTATAATTTTACATCACATATTAGAACACTTATATTAGGAGTTGATCCAGCAAAAAATAACTCTTTAATACAGGATACAGCTATTAGAAATTTAGAACAATTAAGTATAGCAGATATGAAATACATAAATGAATTCACATTAGATTTTACAAGAATATTATCACAAACAGGAAAAGCAATGGATGATAACCTATGTGATAAATATTTTATAAAATTACCAGGTGATTTAGGAAAATCTATACATGAAGCATGGAAAACAAATTATGGTATACAACAGAATTTAGGAATAGGACCAAGAATAACTTATACATTTGGTATACTAGAAGAAAAATGTAAAGAAGTAGCATTACAAGAACAATTAAAAAGAAACGCTTATGCATTCTGTAAAACAACAATCTATACACCACAAGCATATGGAGTCTATGAGTAGAAGAAAAAGATACGAAAAAGTACAACATATAATAGAAATTATAGGAAAAATTATAATACAAATAAATATGTTAAAAAACCACAATCACAAAAATGTAGATGTTACACTTGTGGAGAAACAACACATTTAGCTAATAATTGCCCAAATAAAAGAAAAAACATGGAAAGAGCTAATTTAATAGAGCAATTACAAGATTATGAAATAGAAGCTCTAGGAACAGATGATGAATCTGATAATGAATCAATATATAGTATTTATAGTGAAGAAGAAAATCCAACATCAAAAGTAACATATACATATATGAATACAGAAGAAATTTGTGAACATGATTGGAAACAAAATAAGGGAAATAATCATATAAGATGTTATAGTTGTGAATATTACCCTAGTATAGAAAAAAGATCACAATGTAATAAATGTTTTAAAGAAATTTGTTTTAAATGTCTTAAAGAAATTTATGATAAAGATATAGCTACAACATCAAAAGAAAAAACAAATTCTGAAAATAATGAGAATGAAAGAATAGATAAATTAGAATTAACAATAGAATTACATAGTTTAAAAATAAAAAACCTAGAAAATAAAGTAGAAGAACTAGAAAGACTAGTTAAAACAGACGAAATAAACAAAATGGCTCTACAAAAACCAGATGATCAAACTTATATACAAATACAAGGATCAACAAATATGATAAATATACAATGCCGTTTATGGTTAGATAATAATAAATACTTAGATTTAACAGCATTAGTAGATACAGGAGCTACAAAAAGTTTAATTTCACATGGTTTAGCACCTATAGAATATCATAAAAAACTATCGTATGAACTAAGTACAAGAACAATAGAAGATAGATTAATATCTATTACACATTGTTTAGAACCAGTAGGAATACAATTCTTAGACTTTGCAAACAATTATAGTATAAAATATGAAATGCCACAAATAAATATTAATACACCAAATATAAAATCAAAAGATTTTGTAATAGGACTAAATTTCATATTAGGATTAAATGGAGCAGTCACAATTACAAGAAATTTTATAACATTAAGTAAACAATTATATACAATACCAACCCTTAGATATATGAATACAACACAAATTGTTCAAAAAAGAGGGGATAAAGGGAATTTAGATTTTTTAAAAACACAAAACAGAAAAAAGCTTATAGAAAATGCGTCATTAAAACTTTTAATAGATTTTTTAAGTCATGAAATAGAAAAAGGACAATGCATTACAATAAGTGTTAATCATCCTATGATATTACATTTAGAAAAAATAGGATATATTGGAGAAGATATAACAAAATCAAATGTAAATTATATTTGTAAATTTAAATTAAAAAATCCTGACATAATAATAAGAACAGCTAATATAGAATACAGCCCATTAGACAAAGAAGAATTCAAAAAACAAATCCCTGAGATGGTAAATCAATGATTAATTAGAAAATCAGAAAGTCCTCATAGATCTACAACTTTTTTAGTAAGAAATCACAGTGAGATAAAAAGAGGAAAAGCTAGAATAGTTTATAATTATAAAAGATTAAATGATAATACAATAGATGATGGGTATAATGTTCCTAACAAAGATAGTTTGTTAAATCTTATACAAAACAAAAAAGTATTTTCGAAATTTGATTTAAAATCAGGATATAAACAGTTAAAACTAGAAGAAAGTTTTAAACCATGGACAACCTTTACATGTTCTGAAGGGCAATATGAATGGAATGTCCTTAGTTTTGGACTAAAAAATGCACCTTCAATTTTTCAAAGATTTATGGACAGTATATTTTTAAAATTTGATTTTTTGCTTAGTATACATTGATGATATTTTAGTTGCAAGTAACACAGTGCAGGAACATGAGAAACACTTACAGCAGGTCTTTGGAGAAATAAAGAAAAATGGTATAGTGGTTTCAAAAAAAAAATGGAACTTTTTAAAAGAAAAATTTCCTTTTTAGGATTAGAAATTGGAAATGGAAAAATAGAATTACAATCACATATTTCTACAAAAATTCTAAGTTTTCCAGAAAAAAATTGAAAATTTAAAACAGATACAAGCCTTCTTAGGTTTTAGTAAATTATGCTAGAAAGTTTATTCCAAACTTGTCAAAATTGGTTGGACCTTTATATGGTAAAACCACTAAAAATGGTCAAAGGTATTTTAATCAAGAAGATATTAAATTAGTTAAAGAAATTAAAAAAGCCGTTAAAAACATTAAACCATTAGAATTACCATTAGTTACAGATTATATAATTATTGAAACAGATGGATGCAAAGAAGGATGGGGAGCAGTCCTTCTATGTAAACCAAACAAATATAGTCCCAAGGAATAAGAGAAAATTTGCGCTTATGCAAGTGGTAATTTTCAAAACAAAACAAACTGGACTACAATAGATTTTGAAATACAGACATTAATTTATGCATTAGAAAAAATTAAGATTTTTCTTAATAAAAAGTTTACAGTAAGAACTGACTGTGAAGCAATAGTTAAGTTTGTAAAAAATGATCAAAGTAAAAAAGTAAATAGAACTAGATGGGTTAATCTACAAAATACTATACAAGGAAATGGGTATTTTATAAATTTTGAACATATTAATGGAAAAAATAATAGGATAGCTGATATGTTATCTCGAAATATAAACAAATGGTTTGTTTCAGATGGACAGGAAAAAGATAAGGAGAAATTAAAGCTTATACACCCAAAGCAGGGGAATTCTTCTTCAGATGAAGAACAAATCCAACAGTCATATCTACATTCAACAGAAAAGATATACAATTCTCCTCACACCTCATTACCACAGATAATGACAGGACAGTTTTATAAACAACAGCAATCAAAGACAGCTGGTAAACGACCATTGTATACAAATTTCTCACCCAAACCGGTGATTGAATTTGGAACATATGCTTTACAGATATGCAATGATGTTGACAAAAAGTTTCGTCCTATCATGGGAATGAAACTTACAGATAAACGGCAATGTTTATTAGACAACTTATGGCATATTCAAACCATGCCACAAGCTTCATCATTTAAAGTACAGGTTTTAAATGCTTTAAGCATTTACTTTCAGGAACAAAGTTCGAAAACACCTGAAAGACAGTTTAAACAAAAACCAAAGTACACACATTATGTAATATTTAAGGGTACTAAGGTTGGCATTTTTAACAAATGGGAAACAGTTGCACAACACATAACTTGTGTAGGAGGAGCACTTTGGAAAGGTTATACAAGTTTTGCTGAAGCTCTTCAAGCAGCAAGAAACAGTTTTGGTATACAAAGTTTTTACATAGAACCTGAAGAGGTTAAGAGTTTTGCTGATTTGGCTAAAACAAATCCGGAACATTACATAAAAGCTCAGCAAGAAATTATTTCTACATTAAAAACACAGCTTGAGGAAAAAACAAGAAATGCACAAGATATACAATTAAAAATTGAAAATAGCATGTTAAAACAAAAAAATGTGTTTGCTCGAATCAAAAAATGCACAGTTATTACAAAAGATCGAGAAGAAAGAAAATAAAGATAAAACAGATGTACACAGGACTTTTGAGTGTTTCAGGACAATGATTCTTGATACACCTTGGCAGCAATGTCTAAAACTAGTTACAGAAAGATTCCCAGAATTTGAGAATCTTGTTTCACAGAAAGTTTGTGCAGAGTTTCCTTTAATTCTGTACAATCTGTAGCAACAGCTGGTAGACATGGCATTCAAATTTGATAGTGAACAACAAGGGTTTTACAGTGGTGGAAAGAACAGATGAAGAAGGAGACGGAACAGGTCTTCTATTGCTTCAAGTACATCATCTTACAAAATTGACAGATGAACAAATAATTCAATTTTATCATCATGGTATGATTGATTATTTGGAAATAAAGTTAAACAGAAGAACAGAAGATCTTCTCAATCAACATGGGGAAAATATCATATTAACAGCAGGAAATATAGCAGCATGAAGCATAAAACCAACCATTGGCTGCAAAATAATTTCCTCATTTCCATTTGCAGACTCACACACATACAGGCCAGCAAGAAAAAGAATATTTATTGAACACAACAGAGGTAGCAACTGGTTGCAAAACTCCATGATAAGAACCGCTATAAAATTTTACATCTTTACCATGGTTAGACCATACAGCTAAAGAACCTACCAAAGATTTTCAACAGTTTATCAAAGAACATCAGAAGACCCCAGAAATTCCAGACCATTTTTTTTGGGAAAATTTCAAATTGATAGGTGAAGGACATTACATACAAGTCTACACAAAAATAAATTGGAGTATGCTATTACCCTTTGCAGGGGAAGGAGATACTCTACAGTTGCAACATATTGTTAATCTGGAAGATTTTCAAGACAATGAGCAAGACAATGAACAAGACTACTCAAGTCCACAGTCGATAGACAGCACACACAGAGACTTCTAGAAGATGACGTAAGAAATGACGACAGAAAATAGAAGACAAAAAACATGGTGTAAGCAATGACGTTTTTAAAAGCTCAATTATTTCACAGAAAGTGGTCGATAGTGGGCAACAATTTTCAAACTTTATTTTGGAATCTAGTTTTGTAATAATTCGTTTATTTGGCTTTCTAGGCTAGGCTTTTTGACTTTTGTAGATGCTTTGTTTCTTTATCTTTGCCTATATATATGGCAATTGTAAATTGTTGTAAGCACGAACAACCATTACTAGCAATAATATTATTACTTCAATGGCACACTAAACTCTCTCCACATCTCTTTAGCTCCACTCCCTTAACATCCCAAATTTTCTCCAGTTCTTCATATTATATTCCAACACACACATAATAAAAAAAAAACCTTTTCTTTTGCAACCTTGCAAAGGCTTTCTTAAAATCTAATAGACTAAGACAAGTCCCTTTGATGGCGTGTTAAGCCAGTATTTTTGGGAAACTCTCTTAGGTGAAGATTGTGGGAAAGATAGTTGCTTTGATAACATCATAAAAGAAAGGGTTAAAAATTATGACTAGTTTTTATATTAGACATCTTTTAAATAGATTAAAAAGATATGATAGACTTATTTTTGCTTTAGATTCAGCAAATTATTTAGATTATATAAATTATTATCGATTATTATGGTTTATATATGAACGAGCTAAGTTAAAAGAACAAATATATAGATCAAATCGTTTAATAGACTAGTTTGTATATTATTGTTTTTAAATAGTTGGAATATAAGAAAATATTTAAGAGAAATTTGGAATAAGGGATAAAAGCTAAAGAGAGTTGGAATTCATTAATCATTGGTACTTCTCAAATAATCAAACGTTTAGAGTTCTTAAATTTAGAATTTTCTGAAAAAGCTCATTGAAAACCTTTTACAACAGATAATTTTACTATAGTTTGTAATATTAAAGATCTTTGTGAGCATACTTTACATACAAACAACTCATAGTTAAACACTTTAGTAGATTTGTTTATAAATCTGAGTATTAGTTTACAACAAGAAGCTATAAATAATAAACAAACAGTAGAAAATTTAACAGCAGAAATTAAAAAATTATCACAAACCTAGATTTTATAAAAAATCAGCCTAATATATTAACAGGAAAAAATATACCTCTAGAAGTTGAAAAAATCACAGAAGCTTTACAAAAATTAAAAATAGAGAAAAAGCCTACACCATATACTCACTGGCAGCCAAGAAAATGAATAATAACAATAATTTTTTAGGAAGAAGTAGAACTATACAGGAAGCTAGAAATTCTACAAGTAATATAAACGATAGTATAACATCAGATAGTTTTTTAAATAGAGTAATTAGAAGAGGATCAGGATCTAACAGTAATAGACATATAATACAATTAGAAGAAGAAATAGATTTAGACAGAAACTTGGAATTATATAACCAACATCAATTAGACATATTAAATCCAAGGATATTATATCAAACAGGAAGATTTAATATAAATACAACTCTTATAAGAAGTAGTAGAGAAGAAAGTTTAAGGGTAGTAGATAATACAGTAACCCTAGATCTTTTGTCACCAGATACTATTGAAAAAATTAAAAAAAACAAAATAAACACTTTGTACACACAAGATTAATAATAATAGGAATTAAAGCATTAGGAAGAAAAAATTTAGGAACAAAATTATTAGCACTAATACTTGATAAAAGTTGGAAATCAGATATGAAAAAAGCTATAATTTCAGGAATGGAAGTAGATTTAAGTCAAAACATAGCTATATTTTATTGTACACCAGATATTTTAAAAGATATTAAAGACTTACAAAATATTAAAATAGCTCTACAAACAAAAGGATACGAAGAATATGAAGGAAATAACCTAGTAGTAAGCATAGGAGTACTAGGAAGAGCTAGTAACAGTTCAGGAATGAAATACAAAGTAAATATAGAAGGTATAGTAAAAACAATTGCATTAAAATCTATACAAATGATAGAACCTATCAAAATTGATCCAGAACAATTAACAGGATTAGAATGGGATTTAGAAGATTTACAAGAAAAAGAAGAAAATACAGTTTTAATACCTAAGAAAAGTTATATATATGAAGAAACTGATGGAAAACAAAAGTTAAGGTACACTGATTTTAAAGAAAAACAAATAGAGAAAAATAATAATGAAGAATATCATTTTATGAATATATAAAAAAAAGAAACACTTTCTACATATGATACAGATAGTGAAGAAGATGAAATTGATATAAATTTCTTAAAATTTGAACAAGAAGAAACAATGGATTATACACTATTAGATTATGAAGAAGAATCAATAGATTGTTTTAAAGTAGAAGAAACAAATAAAACAATAGAACAAATTATAAATCGAAAATTTACAGAAATAAATATACAAGAAGAAGTAGATGACATGATTATGGAATGTATAACAGAATTAGGGATGGACTATGAAGAAAGTTATAAAAAGCTACAAGAATATTACAATTTACCATTAGTAGAAGATATTAAGAATGGAAAAGTAATGTTATCAGATTTTTATAAACAAGAACAAAGTTTTATGGATACACAAATGTTTCATCCTTTTAATCCTTTAAAAAGACCAAAAATAGAATGGGGAGAAGGATATAGTGGTACACACGAAAGTTATGGTAAAGAACCTTGGACACAACCAACATTTAATTATCAACAAGAGTCTAATTCCATAGGAAAAGGAAGAAGATTGCCTATAGGACAAATATATATGTTATTGTTAGAACAACAAAAACCACAGTTATGGATAGATGAAGTTTTAACATGGGAACAAAATGTAGTAAGGTTATGGGAAACAAATAAAAAAGATAGCATGGATATGTTTTCATATTTAGAAACTACATTAGGACCAATACCATTAGGAATATGGCAAAGTAAGAAAACACAAAATCCAGAAGAAATAAATAATCTTAAAGCATTAGGAGATAATCCTTATAATTTTACATCACAGATTGGAACACTTATATTAGGAGTTGATCCAGCAAAAAAATAACTCTTTAATACAGGATACAACTATCAGAAATTTAGAACAATTAAGTATAGCAGATATGAAATACATAAATGAATTCACAATAGATTTTACAAGATTATTATCACAAACAGGAAAAGCAATGGATGATGACCTATGTGATAAATATTTTATAAAATTACCAGGTGATTTAGGAAAATCTATACATGAAGCATGGAAAACAAATTATGGTACACAACAGAATTTAGGAATAGGACCAAGAATAACTTATACATTTGGTATACTAGAAGAAAAATGTAAAGAAGTATCATTACAAGAACAATTAAAAAGAAACGCTTATGCATTCTGTAAAACAACAATCTATACACCACAAGCAAATGGAGTCTATGATAAGAAGAAAAAGATACGAAAAAGTACAACATATAATAGAAATTATAGGAAAAATTATAATACAAATAAATATGTTAAAAAACCACAATCACGAAAATGTAGATGTTACACTTATGGAGAAACAACACATTTAGCTAATAATTGCCCAAATAAAAGAAAAAACATGGAAAGAGCTAATTTAATAGAGCAATTACAAGATTATGAAATAGAAGCTCTAGGAACAGATGATGAATCTGATAATGAATCAATATATAGTATTTATAGTGAAGAAGAAAATCCAACATCAAAAGTAACATATACATATATGAATACAGAATAAATTTGTGAACATGATTGGAAACAAAATAAGAGAAATAATCATATAAGATATTATAGTTGTGGATATTACCCTAGTATAGAAAAAAGATCACAATGTAATAAATATTTTAAAGAAATTTGTTTTAAATGTCTTAAAGAAATTTATGATAAAGATATAACTACAACATCAAAAGAAAAAACAAATTCTGAAAATAATGAGAATGAAAGAATAGATAAATTAGAATTAACAATAGAATTACATAGTTTAAAAATAAAAAACCTAGAAAATAAAGTAGAAGAACTAGAAAGACTAGTTAAAACAGACGAAATAAACAAAATGGCTCTACAAAACCAGATGATCAAACTTATATACAAACACAAGGATAAACAAATATGATAAATATACAATGCCGTTTATGGTTAGATAATAATAAATACTTAGATTTAACAGCATTAGTAGATACAGGGGCTACAAAAAGTTTAATTTCACATGGTTTAGCACCTATAAAATATCATAAAAAACTATCGTATAAACTAAGTACAAGAACAATAGAAGATAGATTAATATCTATTACACATTGTTTAGAACCAGTAGGAATACAATTCTTAGACTTTGCAAACAATTATAGTATAAAATATGAAATGCCACAAATAAATATTAATCCACAAAATATAAAATCAAAAGATTTTGTAATAGGACTAAATTTCATATTAGGATTAAATGGAGCAGTCACAATTACAAGAAATTTTATAACATTAAGTAAACAATTATATACAATACCAACCCTTAGATATATGAATACAACACAAATTGTTCAAAAAAGAGGGGATAAAGGGAATTTAGATTTTTTAAAAACACAAAACAGAAAAAAGCTTATAGAAAATGAGTCATTAAAACTTTTAATAGATTTTTTAAGTCATGAAATAGAAAAACGACAAGACATTACAAAAAGTGTTAATCATCCTATGATATTACATTTAGAAAAAATAGGATATATTGGAGAAGATATAACAAAATCAAATGTAAATTATATTTGTAAATTTAAATTAAAAAATCCTGACATAATAATAAGAACAGATAATATAGAATACAGCCCATTAGACAAAGAAGAATTCAAAAAACAAATCCCTGAGATGGTAAATCAAGGATTAATTAGAAAATCAGAAAGTCCTCATAGATTTACAGTTTTTTTAGTAAGAAATCACAGTGAGATAAAAAGAGGAAAAGCTAGAATAGTTTATAATTATAAAAGATTAATTGATAATACAATAGATGATGGGTATAATATTCCTAACAAAGATAGTTTGTTAAATCTTATACAAAACAAAAAAGAATTTCGAAATTTGATTTAAAATCAGGATATAACCAGTTAAAACTAGAAGAAAGTTTTAAACCATGGACTGCCTTTACATGTTCTGAAGGGCAATATGAATGGAATGTCCTTAGTTTTGGACTAAAAAATGCACCTTCAATTTTTCAAAGATTTATGGACAGTATATTTTTAAAATTTGATTTTTGCTTAGTATACATTGATGATATTTTAGTTGCAAGTAACACAGTGCAGGAACATGAGAAACACTTACAGCAGGTATTTGGAGAAATAAAGAAAAATGGTATAGTGGTTTCAAAAAGAAAAATGGAACTTTTTAAAAGAAAATTTTCCTTTTTAGGATTAGAAATTGGAAATGGAAAAATAGAATTACAATCACATATTTCTATAAAAATTCTAAGTTTTCTAAAAAAATGTGAAAATTTAAAACAGATACAAGCCTTCTTAGGTTTAGTAAATTATGCTAGAAAGTTTATTCCAAACTTGTCAAAATTGGTTGGACCTTTATATGGTAAAACCACTAAAAATGGTCAAAGGTATTTTAATCAAGAAGATATTAAATTAGTTAAAGAAATTAAAAAAGCCGTTAAAAACATTAAACCATTAGAATTACCATTAGTTACAGATTATATAATTATTGAAACAGATGGATGCAAAGAAGGACGGGGAGCAGTCCTTCTATGTAAACCAAACAAATACAGTCCCAAGGAAGAAGAGAAAATTTACGCTTATGCAAGTGGTAATTTTCAAAACAAAACAAACTGGACTACAATAGATTTTGAAATACAGGCATTAATTTATGCATTAGAAAAATTTAAGATTTTTTAATAAAGAGTTTACAGTAAGAACTGACTGTGAAGCAATAGTTAAGTTTGTAAAAAATGATCAGAGTAAAAAAGTAAATCGAACCAGATGGGTTAATCTACAAAATACTATACAAGGAAATGGGTATTTTATAAATTTTGAACATATTATTGGAAAAAATAATGGGATAGCTGATATGTTATCTCGAAATATAAACAAATGGTTTGTTTCAGATGGACAGGAAAAAAGATAAGGAGAAATTAAAGCTTATACACCCAAAGCAGAGGAATTCTTCTTCAGATGAAGAACAAATCCAACAGTCATATCTACATTCAGCAGAAAAGATATACAGTTCTCCTCACACCTCATTACCACAGATAATGACAGGACAATTTTATAAACAACAGCAATCAAAGACAGCTGGTAAACGACCATTGTATACAAATTTCTCACCCAAACCGGTGATTGAATTTGGAACATATGCTTTACAGATATGCAATGATGTTGACAAAAAGTTTCGTCCTATCATGGGAATGAAACTTACAGATAAACGGCAATGTTTATTAGACAACTTATGGCATATTCAAACCATGCCACAAGCTTCATCATTTAAAGTACAGGTTTTAAATGCTTTAAGCATTTACTTTCAGGAACAAAGTTCGAAAACACCTGAAAGACAGTTTAAACAAAAACCAAAGTACACACATTATGTAATATTTAAGGGTACTAAGGTTGGCATTTTTAACAAATGGGAAACAGTTGCACAACACATAACTTGTGTAGGAGGAGCACTTTGGAAAGGTTATACAAGTTTTGCTGAAGCTCTTCAAGCAGCAAGAAACAGTTTTGGTATACAAAGTTTTTACATAGAACCTGAAGAGGTTAAGAGTTTTGCTGATTTGGCTAAAACAAATCCGGAACATTACATAAAAGCTCAGCAAGAAATTATTTCTACATTAAAAACACAGCTTGAGGAAAAAACAAGAAATGCACAAGATATACAATTAAAAATTGAAAATAGCATGTTAAAACAAAAAATGTGTTTGCTCGAATAAAAAAATGCACAGTTATTACAAAAGATCGAGAAGAAAGAAAATAAAGATAAAACAGATGTACACAGGACTTTTGAGTGTTTCAGGACAAGGATTCTTGATACACCTTGACAGCAATGTCTAAAACCAGTTACAGAAAGATTCCCAGAATTTGAGAATCTTGTTTCATAGAAAGTTTGTGCAGAGTTTCCTTTAATTCTGTACAATCTGCAGCAACAGCTGGTAGACATGGCATTCAAATTTGACAGTGAACAACAAGGGTTTACAGTGGTGGAAAGAACAGATGAAGAAGGAGACAGAACAGGTCTTCTATTGCTTCAAGTACATCATCCTACAAAATTGACAGATGAACAAATAATTCAATTTTATCATCATGGTATGATTTATTATTTGGAAATAAAGTTAAACAGAAGAACAGAAGATCTTCTCAATCAACTTGGGGAAAAAATCATATTAACAGCAGGAAATATAGCAGCACGAAGCATAAAACCAACCGTTGGCTGCAAAATAATTTCCTCATTTCCATTTGCAGACTCACACACATACAGGCCAGCAAGAAAAAGAATATTTATTGAACACAACAGAGGTAGCAACTGGTTGCAAAACTCCATGATAAGAACCGCTATAAATTTTGCATCTTTACCATGGTTAGACCATACAGCTAAAGAACCTACCAAAGATTTTCAACAGTTTATCAAAGAACATCAAAAGACCCCAGAAATTCCAGACCATTTTTCTTGGAAAAATTTCAAATTGATAGGTGAAGGACATTACATATGTCACACCCTCAAATTACCACCTAGGGAGTGTCCCTGTTAGGCGTGTGACCACTAGTAATGAGCCACCAATTACATTGAATCTATAAGTTTAAAATAAAGTTTCATCATTTAATAGTAATAAAATCCAAACATAAGTAATTCAAAAACCATCAAGTTCAGCGGAAGCGTTAACGTAACATAATGTAAATACTTTCCAAACAACCATAGTAAATAAATGTTTGATAAATAAACCCATCAATGCAACCATGACCACTCACGCCCTCCAGCCAGCAAGTTCCTGTTCCCAAGTACCTAACGACCTGCGAGCATGTAACAAGTGTATCAGACAAAGCTGGCGAGTTCACAGTTTTAGAAAACGTTTGTTACCAGTTGTATGTAAAACAGTTCACTGACAAATGCAAGTAATATTGTTAATATCTCAATTCCGAACAAGACGGCTCCTGATGTACATGACTGCCCTTCCCACGTACTCCTATCCAGTACTGGGCCCCGACTGGGTCATTAGTTCACATCCGTCCTATCTAGGAGCGGTGTGAGGGTGCCAAACCTAAGTAGTGCTACCAACTAATACCCGTTACCCTCCAGGTAACATAATAAGGGACTTACAAGAATGATAGGTGAGAATATTAACCAATATACCCGTTTTTACCCAAAAGACTTATCCCTCCACGGGATACCCACTGACTGTCCCCAACCACTGGGACGCATGCTCGAATGTAGTGAACTCACCTTAGAGTGCTCGGTAGACTTAATTACTCGTTTAACCAACAATCATTCAAGTCCTATGATAATTGCACATATAACAGTCAGTATGTATACAAGCTCGGTACATGTCACTCCACATTTATTCATCAATCAGTGCACACAACATACAATTAATTCACATATTCCATAATCACATACCATCTGACTTAATGTATAAGTAACACTTATATAGTTTAAGTCATGACAACATCATCAAACCGTCTCTAGCATATAATTAATTCATATAAGAGATTAGTGTTTATGAGGTTTTCAAGAACCATTCTAACCGAATATATATATATATATATATATATATATATATATATTGTAACCTGGTCATCATCAGAGAACTCAGGGGCGAAGCTTCTTGGGGGCGGGGGGGGTCGCCCGACCCCCGGGATTTTTCGCTCAGTAGTGTTATATATGTAGTTTTCGTATAGAAATTTTTGGATATATACGTTTTTACCCCCCCCCCCCCGATTCTATAGAAATTTTTGGGTATATATGTTTTAGCCCCCTCCGTTTTCTCCGGCAAGCTTCGCCACTGAGAGAACTAGTCAACATATCAAGATCATATAATTACATAACAACTTCCATGCATGCACTTATCACCCCACATCATTGATCCATTACATAACATGTTAACTAATAGGTGTGAGTGTGTGTGTGGTCTAGCAAGTCATCGGCCCCACCTAAACATGTGCACATGACTACCTACCCATCATTATATAAGCTGACAACATTTCATGATTTGATTCATTAGTTTAATAATGACAATACAACAATGGATCATCATTAGCGAGCCATCATCACATGGCTGCCCTTTTGAGCCGACAATTATCAAAGTATTCAGGAGGTTATTGGACCGAATCATTGAGTGGGCTGACAACTTATTGGACCGCTAACTTATATGATGACTAATGAATCTAGCTAAAACACATGATGGCCTGTCAACTTATTGAACTTCACAATCACATGCACAAGGAATCAGTGGCCTACAACTATGTTTAAACATTATCTTTATCTAAGTTTCGTCGGACTGAAATGTATGACACTATGCTTGGCCGACGAACCCTTACTGCAATTAACGTGTACAACCCTAATCAACCAGTTGTCGTTTCTTTCATTCAACCATATACGATCAGTTTCACCAATACGCAGACATAATTAACAATTGATTCAACAATAATCATGCACATAGAAAACCCTAAACATGCCACCAGGAGCCACAATCGTTATCATTAACAAATCATCAGTTTCCCTAACACCCGTTTTACAGTTATCATGCTAAGTATATTCATGAATCTCCCATAAAATATCCAGCTAACAACTGATTACATTTCTAAAACATTCACAACAACGACAATAGTCTATCCGCAGATGATTACTATGAAACTCACATCATTCATACGTAACAACACAGCCGAAACCCTAATGTATCATAACAGTCACTTACAGGTCAAAAAAATTATTAAACAATATCATCTATGGACTAAAGTACTAACCGGTTGACGAGATAATCACGAGGGTGCAGGAAAGCTTCGAAAGAAGGGAATAGCGTTGCCGTCGATCACCAATGAGAAGAAAGGTTTAGGGTTAGGTAGGTTTTTGTTTAAATAGGGAGAGTCTGCGTAAATGGGCTCCATCTGGGTCGAAGCCCACTCCAGCGAGCCATGATAAGAATTCCCAGTTTCGTCGGGTGATGTCCGTGGTGAAATCTATTCACCTAAACAATTCGAATGCTTCTAATACTAACCAGTTAATAACAAGTGCATCCATCACATGTTCATGCATACTCAAGTCATAGATTTGTGTGGCTCAATAAAGTTAAGACAACTAAACTGATGGATCACGTGAACTGTTTTGTGGAGGTCCCATTTATGTTGCATTAAGATTTGGCCCATGTGTACAAACTAATGAAGTACAATAGTGATGCAAACAATTATAATGCAAACAATATGAAAGCACCGATGTGAAACAAGTAACGTGCCGAAGAGACCTTGAAAAGTCGGGTTGTCACATCATCCCCTACTTGAAAGAAATTTCGTCCCGAAATTTGACAAGCAAGCACAAAGAAGTGAGGTGAGAAATCAAAATTGTTGCAGGTTTTCCCCATGTGCCACATCATCCCCAACTTGAAAGGAAATTTCGTCCCGAAATTTACCAGCTTCACCAGGTTTAGACTGATCATCAGGAAATCGTTGAGGATACTTAAGCTTCATCTGATCCTCACGCTCCCACGTGAACTCCGGTCCACGTCTTGAGTTCCAAGGAACTCTTGTAACACCTCGAAAATTTGCGTCCAATAATGTATTGACACGCGTCATAGGCTTTGAATATGTGAAAAAGTACTTTAGAGGGACTAAGTTGACAAACAGTGAAACTATGTGAAAATAAGGGTTCAAAGTGCCAACAATGGATAAATAGGCCTTACAATGACCCTACATGGTGTTTATAATCTTAGACGAGTAAATCATGGATCATACAAAGCGAAAAATGAAAGAAAGTGAGGAATTACAAACTACAGGGGCTAAACATGTCAACATGTTGAAAGTATACCTCTGAGTGACCTTTTGGCAAACCCGAAGCTTTGTAATGGTAAAATATACTCACTAGAGTATGTGGTAAAAATTTCATAAAGTTTCGTTGTCGTATGAGAAAGTTATGATCAAAACCGTGCACGAAGGGTTAAATGCATTAACGTTGAAATTCGTGACTTTTCGGGTACACACAAAGTTAACCAAGGACCTACCCAAGTTTGTAAATGTCCCAAGGCCCTTAAAAGTCAGGTTTAAGGGTCAAGAGTGCAAGATAAATAGCCAAAACCACGTTTCAAAGGACCAAGGACCAAAATGTAAATGTTGAAAACTTGTTGGGCTGGTTACCGGCTTGTACGCGGCCCGCGTAAGGTCTCTCGCGGCCCGCCTACAAGTCACCAGCGAACAAACAGTGAACAGATGCCTGTTTCAGGTCTGTTTTCGATGGTTAACAGCTGTTGCTCGATACCTGGGGCTCTCCAATGGTTTTACATACACTTAGGGGCACTTGTACTGATCTTACAACATTCCTAGACCCTGGTGGCATCATCTTGAATGATCAAAGTTCATATTTAAGAACATTCAAGTTGCAACTTATGTTCATTCATTTACAACTTTGCAAAAGATCATCTCTGGAGCTCTCTGGACATCAAGCCAACTTTCTAGTGATCTCTAAGCATAATTAGGACTCTTGTAAGTACTCCTAACCCTTTCTAATTCATTCTAGCTTAGCTAATTAACCAAAAGTCAAACCATCGTAATTTAAGTTTGACTTTGAGATTAAACGAAATTTGCTCAGCCTTTTCTCAAATTGAAAGTACCTACAAGTAGGTATTTATGTGGGTAACAAACCCTTAAAAGGATATTTACAGATTCCCACTCTAACTATGCTAATTGTCGAGTCAAAGCATACTTTAAAAAGTCAACATAATGATTATTTGCAAGTTTAAGCATATTTAGCAATGTAGGGTACATGCAACCTGTTTGATCATTAAAATAACATGGTAATTAATGTAAGAACATGTCTCAACATGTTCAACTCGACAATTTTCAGTTTAAACCCGGATCGGACCCGAAAGTCGCATAATTTGACTTTTGCTTTGACTATCAGTTCTGATCCGTTTATGCATGTTTGAGATCTGCCTTAGAGCTTATTTTGGACCAGGTTTCATATAAGTATAACTCTCTGAGATTTTACAACTTGGTTCAATACTTATCCGATTCATATGCATGTTTCCGATTTATGCTTAAATGTTGACTATTATGCCCTTTTGACTATAAAACGTGATTTTTGAAAAAGTGAAAGAGTAGAAACCTTAATTACTGATTTATAAACTTGCACCAAAAATTTGACATCAGTTTGAGGTCTAGATTAAGAGTTATGCCCATTAGCGTAATTTAAAAGCTTTATGTTACTTAAACGGCGTAATTAGCGTATAACCTATTTAAACCCACTTTTTAATATCAAACTTTTTACCCACTGATATAATATAATATTTTAGGATTTTTGAAGATTTTTATTTAATTTTTGGCTGAGCATAACATAGGTCTCTAAGTTTAATTCGGTTAATACCGACTTTGCCCTTTTAAGCCATAAAATGAGTTTTACAAATCCTTTTGACCCCAAACCTTTTTCTACTGATTTTATTTGATAAATAAAATATTTTGAGCATTCTGGAATTATAAAAATATCAGCTTTCTTTTACAAACCCGGAAACGGCTCCAAATCACCTTTTTAAGCGTTTTTAACGCATAGTATGTACTATAACCATATTAAACATATAAGGTTGATACCTACTGATGTTTTTGTATATTTTGAGATAATAACAGTAAGTAAAAGTTTTTGAACTCAGGTTTCCAGTTTTGACCTTTTTAGCCCTTGTGAAATTACCAAAATACCCCTAAGGAACATAGTTTGGTTTTAAATGATAAATTTCACATATAGGTCATACCCTACTGTTATAACATGTAAAATTAAGTATTTTTACTGATTACATCAGACCCTAAACTCAGATTTATATTTAAACTCTTTTATAACATTTTAAATGACCAAAATACCCCTACGGGGCGTAATTTATGATTAAATCCGTTTTGGGCATAATAGAAGATACCTTACTGATATCACAACATATTTAATGCATGTTAACTTAGGAAACTTGTATATGACTTTTATGGTTACTCGTTACGCACTTTTCGCGTTCGGGTCGGCTTATGTAACTAGTTTACATATATTAGCCGAAACGGGTCAAACCATATCGTTTTCATCTCAAAATCCAGAAAGTATTTAGATTACCCATTTTATACAAGTCTTCAAACTTGTCGGGTCTAAAACACATTCTATACCGGTCTTCGCCTTATCATGCGTTTGAACCGTATCTTTCTGTAAGACTAACCGGTCTAAGCTTAGGCTTAATTAAAGACCCATTAGCATTCTAATCGGTTATTTATACCATCATTCCAGACTAGAGCCTTCCGGTAAATGGTACCTATGCTTACTTAAGTGAATACGGCTGAGTTATTAAATTCTTACTATTTAAGACAGGAGCTAGCTCTGGTAAATACTCTTAACTTATTTTCCCTATACGGGCTTGGGATACGGTATAATAATACCGCTTGGTCGGGTATTGAATATTTAGTCGAATTGTGATTAAATTATTGAGGTAACCCGGTTTAATCTGTATTGTTTGAAATAAAGACCTTTAGGGGTTAATGACCATGTCCCGGATATCCTTGACATCATTGTGTTATAAAATGGCCACGCCTTATACACGGGGTGTAGGCATACACCTGACAGTTGTTTAAGGAAAAACGGTATCTCACTCTCTTGTGGGCTTATACTTGTGGCGTGTCTGTTAATCTGACTCGGTTTCTACATCGGGCCCTGAATGTATAACGAACATGTAAATCTGTATACAAGATTATAACTATAATTGTCCCAAGTTATAAAGAGTTTGTGCCTTGTGCATTCAAATAAATTTTTATTAAACCTTTTCAAAATGAGTCGGTTGAGTGTATTTACCAGTGAAAACTGACGTATTTTCCAAAAGGGTTAAGTGACAGGTACTGGACGTAATTGGCTGGAAGCTCAGGGCGTTAATAAGGAATCTTGCAAGTTCTAGGCGTCTAAAGTCTGTTGAATAATGTTTATGTTTTAAGATCCGCCTGTGGATCCTTTACTTTCTGTTGTAATACTGGATATTACTTTATATTCGGATTGTAATATATTTATCTTTTGCTTCCGCTGTGCATTCATATATATTGTGTTGTTTGACTATGATGATATCAACTACGTCACGATACTCCCCTACCGGGCCCACCGGTGAAACGTAGAAATATCGGGGTGTGACAGGTTGGTATCAGAGCCAACACTGAGTGAATTAAACACTAGTCTTTTGTGTTTAATCTCAGTTACACAATTGCACATTCTTGAGTCTAGACAAGAACATAGGACTAATCCTAATTCGTTTTATTTGTTTCTTTTGTTATTTTTCCGATTAGCCCTTGCATGGGCGAGTCATTTTTATTAGAAGTCCCGTTTAGGGCAACCATATATACTTGTTTAAGTTTTAAATGGAATGATTATATTTAAAAATATCATTCCTATATTATAAGATCTACCATTATAATAAAATGGCAAAATCTAAAAAGGACAAGACCTAGCCATGTGTCACGTTAAGACCCGGCCAAGATGGCAGTTCCTCAATTTAGATTCTGATCCTTATTAACATTCTGAGTTAGGATTGTTCTGCGTTAATTATTAAAAAGAATCTTAAAGGTAAAACCTGGCCTAAATGTCGTTGCAGACATGTCCAAGATGGTAAAACCTATTCGAAAGATTCAAACCCTTATTAACATCTGATATGTTATCATTAATGACAAAGATATGATTCGATAAAATAACATAAGTCATTTTAAATTGGGATGTTCTAAATTCCCTTATTTATATAACCATCCCTTATGGATGAAATGCTTACGGGCTATAATTAACGTCCTTTGAGACTAAAGATAGTAGTGGTCTACAACCCCCTGTTAAAAAGGGCAATGAACTTTGATTCAAGCCTTAGTACCTCGATTCTATAAAAATCCTGGTTTATAAATTAAATCTGTCCATGTGACTAGGCTGTTGAGCCATTATTAAATTATAATTGGGGATATAATACTTACGAGTCATATCCAATGTCATATAAGACTAAAGGCAGTGGTAGCTTACAACTCCCTGCCAAAGGAAGGTAATGAACTTTGATTCAAACCTTAATGCCTTGATTCCATAAAATCTGGGCTTGTAAAGTGAACTCGTCTACATGACTAAGCTTTTTGTGCTATTATTTACTTATAAATTAGGATTTATGATAAAGATCCTGAATAATTATGTATTTAACAAATTGACCAAAATGATTATTAAAAACCATGGTTAATAAATCGTCAAGAACGATAGTACTATATAGGCTTCTAAATAAACCTTGTCCTTATTGATTTTATGTAGCAATTAAAGCTACATGGCTAGGTCAGAAGAAGTAAACAGTCATCCCCTGGAAAACCACGATGATGATAAGATTAATATAACCAGAGGAGAGCTCCGTACACTGATTGATACAGCTGTATCTAAAGCTGTAGAGGAGCAATTTAAGGAATATAGTGAGACGCATAGTCGAGCCTCATCTGTACCCCACTCTAAGTCTATTCCAAAGACCCATTCAGTGGCTCATGACAAGCCACCCTCTAAGAAAGACGAACTAAAGAAGGATGATGATCGACATTCATCTAATGAACACAGTGTTCCATCCAAGAGGATAGGGTTCGATAACGAACCGCGTACCAAGTCCTGTACCTATAAATACTTTGTTTCCTGCAAACCCCGAGACTTCACTGGGGAGAAAGGGGCAATCGATTGTATGACCTGGTTGGATGAAATGGACACAGTTGTCGATATCAACGGTTGTGCTGAGAGGGATGTAGTAAAGTATGTATCCCAATCGTTCAAGGGAGAGGCACTAGCATGGTGGAAGGCTCTCATTCAAGCTGCTGGGAAGATCCCACTTTACAGCATGTCATGGGAACAGTTTGTTGCTCTCATTATGGAGAACTATTGCCCTCAACACGAGGTTGAAAGAATCGAATCAGATTTCTTATCATTGGTGATGACAAACTTAGATTGTCAAGCTTACCTCACCAGTTTCAACACCCTGTCCAGATTGGTTCCTTACCTAGTAACACCAGAACCCAAGAGAATTGCTCGCTTCATTGGGGGTTTAGCCCCAGAAATCAAAGCCAGTGTTAAGGCTTCAAGACCTGCTACATTCAGGTAAGCGGCCGATCTGTCGCTATCTCTTACACTCGATGTAGTTAGAAACAAGGCTTCCAAAGCCTCTGAAGATGGAAAGCGTAAAAGGGAGGATGAGGATTCTCATCACTCCGATAGGAAGAGGAACTCTGAGGATAAGAAGAGTTCCGGGTTTAAAAGAGACAGCCAGCAGTCGGGTGAGAAGACCAGGTGCGAAACCTGTAGGAAATACCACCTCGGAAAATGCAGATTTGAATCTCAGCCTCTACCGTGTGGAATTTGCAAGTCTAGGGAACATAAAACCCTGGATTGCAAGAAGTTGAAAGATGCAACATGTTACGGTTGCAACGAGAAGGGGCATATCAAGACCAACTGCCCTAGGAATCAGAAGAAGCCCGAAGAAGCCAAGAAAACAAACGCATGATGAACGCCTAGGATGCAGAATGACAACCTTATAGCAGGTACTTTTCCTTGTCAAGCAGTTTATACAAAAAGTTATTTGTTACCGGCACATATAATTCTATATAGAAACAATAAATGTTGTGAACTGTTGTCTTCGCTGATTAGGACTCCGGTCATTTAACGCGAGATAGAAATTGGACGATGACACTATAGAAAATGCCCTAACAAATCTTAGATTGATATTTTATATCTATTAAGAATCGCTCTTTTCTGATATCCTTATGGCAAGCTTTTAAGCTATCCAAATACATCACTATAATAAAGACAGATGTGACATCTTAATCCCCTGTCAAAAAGGTGATGGATTAATTAGGACCAAACTTTAAATGCCATTAAAGGTCTTTTGTGACCTAGGCTAAGTAAAATTCATATATATTATATAGCGTTCATTAAGAATGTTAATTCTATATTGGCCGGTATGGTTTAATGAAACCATGGTTAGTATATAAGACCATGAGGATGATGAATAGCAGTTGTCGGATCACAACCAAGAGATTGATTCATTTAGTAATAGGAACCAAATCTTGAGTATGACAAACTCGGATAAGACATCAGCCATTGATGAGGCGGCACATACTAATGATACTACAATTGTAAACCTGAAAAAGTCCAAGGATGTTCTTCAAACTATGATAAGACGCAGCTGTGGGAAAAGCTGTGAAGAAAATCATGAAAAAGTTCAAAGAGCCAAATGCTACTTGCTCCAATTCCTTCGTAAACTATAAGTATAGCAAACTTTTAAAATATTCCTTAAGAACCATAGTTATTAAGTAAAGGCAAGAATCATAAGAACTATCTCTTCTGTTCTTGTCAAGAACCTTCAGTCGTAGAATTTTAGAAGTATCCTCTTTCTAAGTGTAATGCGTCAACACCTAGAATTGATATCTCTTTGATCTCTAATGATTGCGGATACCAGACGGTATGATAAAAGCGTCATATGAGGATTGGTGTATCTTAATATGTTCCATAGATTGCGTCCATGCCTGATCAGTATGGAGGTTTAATGCATGGGACCACAAAGATATCCCAATGATCATATGGTACTAAAGTCAACTAATGGTATTCAAAGGAAATATCCAGAATGAAATTGTCCAAGTAAATGTTCCCGATTAAGGAATTCGTGGACTAGTAACATAAATGTGTCACTTATTTGACACGAGCAATGATGGGCGAACTGGAGCCTGAGATATGGAAATCTCTGTAACCCCCTTGTACCTTAATTATCTTCTCCTAAGATTACCCTGTTTACCCCTGAGAGACAAGTAGAGTTAAGATTAACATCCCACTTTGGGTTGGAGTGTCGTAGAACTCCATGATTGATTATGGAATAATCGAAAAACCCTGGTTAAGTAAGTTTTAAGATATAGATTCATATAGCCTAACTCAATATCCTGAGAATTCGGTATAGTTAATTAAGAAATACGGTTCATTTTGCTTATGCATTTGATTACCACAACCAATTAGGCAACAATTAAGAATTGCCATCAGCCGCCCAGGATCGTCGATTTGATCGACTAACAACAAGGATTAGCTACTCCTTAAGATTAGTTTTGAGCAATGATTGGAATAACCATCCCACCTTAAGATAAGCGTTTCTATAATAGTTGATATATAAGTATCAAGGCTGCTTCTTTGGGGACCTTGTAAAGATGGAATGTTAAACATCTATTGTTAGGACAATAGATTGGTAAGTCCAATTATCAGGATCTGAAAGTTGCATTGGAAACAACAAATAAGGTTATACAAATCCCTAATCATCTGTAAGATTGCCAGTAGTTGGCAGAAAATCAAGGATTTATGAGAGTAACAATCCTCCTAAGTTCTTGTTAAAGAATAAGGTTCAACAAAAGATATCCCCCTGGAAGGGTGTGCCAATTTGTTAATTTTCAGACTAATTAAGCTCTGAATATATAAAATCATTCGAAGGAATCGAATGTATCAAGATCAGATAGCTTAAAACAAAAACCTATTTAAGAAGATGGACGTAGCTCGCAATACATTTCACACAAATGGTTTAAGGATGTGTATCACCAATAAGTCGAGAAGCATTATCACATAATGATATGCAGAGTTATGATATAATGAGCAACCTATATCGATTGAGGATCAACAAGTGAAGAAGCTCCAAAAGGATACATGTACCCATTATAAAGGTCAACTTGGGAGCTTGGAAAAGCTCCAGATATGCTATTGAGGTTAAGTCCATTATGTGACAAAAAGTACTTCCATAATTTTAGCAAATCTCGAGGTCGAGATTTATTTTAAACGGGGTGAGGATGTAACACCTCGAAAATTTGCGTCCAATAATGTATTGACACGCGTCATAGGCTTTGAATATGTGAAAAAGTACTTTAGAGGGACTAAAGTTGACAAACAGTGAAACTATGTGAAAATAAGGGTTTAAAGTGCCAACAATGGATAAATAGGCCTTACAATGACCCTACATGGTGTTTATAATCTTAGACGAGTAGATCATGGATCATACAAAGCGAAAAATGAAAGAAAGTGAGGAATTACAAACTACAAGGGCTAAACGTGTCAACATGTTGAAAGTATACCTCTGAGTAACCTTTTGGCAAACCCGAAGCTTTGTAATGGTAAAATATACTCACTAGAGTATGTGGTAAAAATTTCATAAAGTTTCGTTGTCGTATGAGAAAGTTATGATCAAAACCGTGCACGAAGGGTTAAATGCGTTAACGTTGAAATTCGTGACTTTTCGGGTAAACACAAAGTTAACCAAGGACCTACCCAAGTTTGTAAATGTCCCAAGGCCCTTAAAAGTCAGGTTTAAGGGTCAAGAGTGCAAGATAAATAGCCAAAACCACGTTTCAAAGGACCAAGGACCAAAATGTAAATGTTGAAAACTTGTTGGGCTGGTTACCGGCTTGTACGCGGCCCGCGTAAGGTCTCTCGCGGCCCGCCTACAAGTCACCAGCGAACAAACAGCGAACAGATGCCTGTTTCAGGTCTGTTTTCGATGGTTAATAGCTGTTGCTCGATACCTGGGGCTCTCCAATGGTTTTACATACACTTAGGGGCACTTGTACTGATCTTACAACATTCCTAGACCCTGGTGGCATCATCTTGAATGATCAAAGTTCATATTTAAGAACATTCAAGTTGCAACTTATGTTCATTCATTTACAACTTTGCAAAAGATCATCTCTGGAGCTCTCTGGACATCAAGCCAACTTTCTAGTGATCTCTAAGCATAATTAGGACTCTTGTAAGTACTCCTAACCCTTTCTAATTCATTCTAGCTTAGCTAATTAACCAAAAGTCAAACCATCATAATTTAAGTTTGACTTTGAGATTAAACGAAATTTGCTCAGACTTTTCTCAAATTGAAAGTACCTACAAGTAGGTATTTATGTGGGTAACAAACCCTTAAAAGGGTATTTACAGATTCCCACTCTAACTATGCTAATTGTCGAGTCAAAGCATACTTTAAAAAGTCAACATAATGATTATTTGCAAGTTTAAGCATATTTAGCAATGTAGGGTACATGCAACCTGTTTGATCATTAAAATAACATGGTAATTAATGTAAGAACATGTCTCAACATGTTCAACTCGACAATTTTCAGTTTAAACCCGGATCGGACCCGAAAGTCGCATAATTTGACTTTTGCTTTGACTATCAGTTCTGATCCGTTTATGCATGTTTGAGATCTGCCTTAGAGCTTATTTTGGACCAGGTTTCATATAAGTATAACTCTCTGAGATTTTACAACTTGGTTCAATACTTATCCGATTCATATGCATGTTTCCGATTTATGCTTAAATGTTGACTATTATGCCCTTTTGACTATAAAACGTGATTTTTGAAAAAGTGAAAGAGTAGAAACCTTAATTACTGATTTATAAACTTGCACCAAAAATTTGACATCAGTTTGAGGTCTAGATTAAGAGTTATGCCCATTAGCGTAATTTAAAAGCTTTATGTTACTTAAACGGCGTAATTAGCGTATAACCTATTTAAACCCACTTTTTAATATCAAAATTTTTACCCACTGATATAATATAATATTTTAGGATTTTTGAAGATTTTTCTTTAATTTTTGGCTGAGCATAACATAGGTCTCTAAGTTTAATTCGGTTAATACCGACTTTGCCCTTTTAAGCCATAAAATGAGTTTTACAAATTCTTTTGACCCCAAACCTTTTTCTACTGATTTTATTTGATAAATAAAATATTTTGAGCATTCTGGAATTATAAAAATATCAGCTTTCTTTTACAAACCCGGAAACGGCTCCAAATCACCTTTTTAAGCGTTTTTAACGCATAGTATGTACTATAACCATATTAAACATATAAGGTTGATACCTACTGATGTTTTTGTATATTTTGAGATAATAACAGTAAGTAAAAGTTTTTGAACTCAGGTTTCCAGTTTTGACCTTTTTAGCCCTTGTGAAATTACCAAAATACCCCTAAGGAACATAGTTTGGTTTTAAATGATAAATTTCACATATAGGTCATACCCTACTGTTATAACATGTAAAATTAAGTATTTTTACTGATTACATCAGACCCTAAACTCAGATTTATATTTAAACTCTTTTATAACCTTTTAAATGACCAAAATACCCCTACGGGGCGTAATTTATGATTAAATCCGTTTTGGGCATAATAGAAGATACCTTACTGATATCACAACATATTTAATGCATGTTAACTTAGGAAACTTGTATATGACTTTTATGGTTACTCGTTACGCACTTTTCGCGTTCGGATCGGCTTATGTAACTAGTTTACATATATTAGCTGAAACGGGTCAAACCATATCGTTTTCATCTCAAAATCCAGAAAGTATTTAGATTACCCATTTTATACAAGTCTTCAAACTTGTCGGGTCTAAAACACATTCTATACCGGTCTTCGCCTTATCATGCGTTTGAACCGTATCTTTCTGTAAGACTAACCGGTCTAAGCTTAGGCTTAATTAAAGACCCATTAGCATTCTAATCGGTTATTTATACCATCATTCCAGACTAGAGCCTTCCGGTAAATGGTACCTACGCTTACTTAAGTGAATACGGCTGAGTTATTAAATTCTTACTATTTAAAACAGGAGCTAGCTCAGGTAAATACTCTTAACTTATTTTCCCTATACGGGCTTGGGATATGGTATAATAATACCGCTTGGTCGGGTATTGAATATTTAGTCGAATTGTGATTAAATTATTGAGGTAACCCGGTTTAATCTGTATTGTTTGAAATAAAGACCTTTAGGGGTTAATGACCATGTCCCGGATATCCTTGACATCATTGTGTTATAAAATGGCCACGCCTTATACACGGGGTGTAGGCATACACCTGACAGTTGTTTAAGGAAAAACGGTATCTCACTCTCTTGTGGGCTTATACTTGTGGCGTGTCTGTTAATCTGACTCGGTTTCTACATCGGGCCCTGAATGTATAACGAACATGTAAATCTGTATACAAGATTATAACTATAATTGTCCCAAGTTATAAAGAGTTTGTGCCTTGTGCATTCAAATAAATTTTTATTAAACCTTTTCAAAATGAGTCGGTTGAGTGTATTTACCAGTGAAAACTGACGTATTTTCCAAAAGGGTTAAGTGACAGGTACTGGACGTAATTGGCTGGAAGCTCAGGGCGTTAATAAGGAATCTTGCAAGTTCTATGCGTCTAAAGTCTGTTGAATAATGTTTATGTTTTAAGATCCGCCTGTGGATCCTTTACTTTCCGTTGTAATACTGGATATTACTTTATATTCGGATTGTAATATATTTATCTTTTGCTTCCGCTGTGCATTCATATATATTGTGTTGTTTGACTATGATGATATCAACTACGTCACGATACTCCCCTACCGGGCCCACCGGTGAAACGTAGAAATATCGGGGTGTGACAACTCTCACGATTGGAATTCGACTAAGTTAACGAACCTTGAATTCTTGGTCCATGTGTTCGATAAATTCCTCTAATAAAGGTATCGCACGTGTTTCATCAGACAACCACTGCCTTAGATCCGAAACATAAATAACATCGCGTACGTTACCCGATTCGCCGGGTAACTCGAGGTTGCAGGTTACGCTACCGATTCTTCCCAGACTGTTGAATGGTCCATCGTGACGTCAGTTAAGCTCGCCATGCTTCCCAAGCATTCCGCACCCTCCCCGGGTAAGACTTTCAACACGATACGATCGCCTACGGCGATCTTCCAGCGTTTCCCAAGTTTATCAGCTTTCCTGACACTCACGCGTTGCCGCCAATCGACTCCCGATCCAAAAAAAAAAAACCTTCCCAAGAGTTTCGAGTACCAGTCCTGGACTAGTAATTAAGTTGTCAACCATCTAAGTCTAACAAGGAGATTGGCATTATCGTCTATGTAATACCTCAACAGAGCTGTCTGGTTACCAAAATGATAACTGCCGCAGTAGTACTCAACCATAGGTAAGAGTCCTTCCAATTTGCACTAAAGCCAGTCACACACATGCTCGCAACATGTTTTCGAGTGCCAGGAGAGTTCGTTTTCTCTAATCATTCACCCAACGGCAATAAGCAATGCTCTAGTCCTGACGTGAGCCAAGGGTGTTGTGTATTGCCTGACATAAATCATACATATATCAATTTCAGAGGTAACAGGAGTTGGCACCTCGTGCCTAAAAGGGGCCTCTCTCAGGGGAACATTCACAACCGTGAAGACTCGTCAGTTTTCTTGATTGCAAGAAATAGTACTGGTAACCTGAGTCCATCAACGATCACTCAGGTGATAATGTTTCCGTTTCGAGTTGTAAGTAGACTAGTCACAAAATCCATGACAGTCTGTTCTCATTCCATATATGTGTTTCTATTTGCTAATATCCGACCTTGACTTTCCCACATGTCAAACTTCGTTCTCATGCGTGGCTATGTGGGCCTTCAGGCCCGGTCATTCGTACATGGTCTTCGGGTTTCAATACGTCCTATCAAAACTCAGATGATTAGGATATCGAGATCCGTGTGTTTCTCCTGCACCAGTTCCCTAATGTTGCTGAATAGTGAGGTCCATGTCCGTTCCACGAAGTGGCAAATATCGTCCGACCTGCCAAAGGTTGGTTCCCCATGCCCTACATGGGTTTATCTTGAGAACTCTCTTCCTTCAGTTCTTCAGTTTGGGCAAGGCGGGCCTGATCAGGTATGTTAGAGTCGATAGCAGGCCGCAAAGGTCGTGCACGTCCAGGTTTCACGGTCGTATTCATCCAATAGCCCCATCCAACGATGTTGTTACATGTTTAGCTCCTTCGAAACAAGGGTACACGGGAGGCCCTTGTGATCGATCTAAATAACGCATCTGGTACTGTCCAAGTAATGCCTCCATCTAGAATCCCAAGACCACGGTTTTCACCACCAGTTGTGTGTCGTGCAGTTCCTCTTTGTATCTCCATCACGTCAGTCATCACTCTCTCGTGTTGCGTCGGTGTGTAACTGGGACTCTGATTCGGACCATCATGGTATACCACTAAATCACCCGCACCCTCGGGTAAAGGCGATGCTCAGTGTAGTGCAGAGTTGGGATTCGAGAGCTGAAAAGACGTCCTCCTGTTTTGTCTTCCATGAACACAGCACCCTGCTGTGTTAAAGAGATTAAAACCGCACGATCTTCGAAAATCCTGTGATGAATCTACGATAGTATCCAGCGAAACCAAGAAATCGTTGCATCCCCAGGAATCCTTGGTGTCGATCAGTTTCTAGTAAAATGGATCCTAGCAAGATCCACGTGTATTCCCACTTCGTTGGTTACATGATCAAATGCATCTTTCGAATCTAGATGTTACACTAAAAAAGACTTCGCACGTAATGGCTCCTCCCTCAGGAGCCCTAAAATAAGATACAGATGTCAGCTATGATGTTCCTTCCTCCTGGAAATGATTCAACACGTTGTCAATAAGCATACTCAATTCATGTGATCCATGCAGCTGCCGGTGTGATAATTAGCCCAGAGGTTTTGGAATACAACGTCGCAATGGTCGCCCTGTGTCTGATACGCCGTTGTAGGAACATTCTCCCCTCTGGACTCCCATCTGATGATAGTTCATTCGTTAGTCATTCCTCGAATGGAAGCTTGACCCTCGCACTGGTAGACAGGTTGCCAATATATGATCGAGGCAAGCGGTTCTTAACTGTCTCCTTGTTAGGTTCTGGATAATCAGTACTCATACGAAAAGGCTTATCTTCACGGATATAAATGGGGCTCCCCAAAGCGAAAAGCTAGGTCTGACAAACTCCTGTCCAGTATTTCCTGTAGTTGATTAAACAGTTCTTGCAACCCTCCTGTGCAAGATGGTACAATGTACGAGTATTCAGAGCTTCCTCTGTCATGAGATCAACTGAGATTCCGACTAACTGTTGTGGAAGTAAACCTGAAAGTTCCTCGAGTAGCACACCGAGAGGAGTCACGGACAATTGGTGGATCCTCGATCCTATTTTCCTTAGCCTGACAATCAGAAATGGTTGCTAACCCAGCGGGGTAATCCCTCCGTAGACACTTCTGGGCTTTCATTGCAGAATTGATGCTAACTTTTACACAACTCTGGTACTGTGGAATAGATGACGATTCTCCACTAGGGGGAGGGGTACGCAAAGCTTTCTTTTCGCAGGGTATATCTGCGCGATGTATGGATAACCAATCCATACCAACTACTGCATCAAATTATCGAGGATAACAGAAAGAAGGTTGACGTCGAACACTTGTCCCACAAGGTCGAGTTTACATCACAATGAACATATGAGGTTTCATTTGACTTGCCATCAGTTGCTACCACCGCAGGTTCGGTTTCAAGAAGTATCAGGGTTGACCAAAACATGGCTACTTATACAAGTTACCATGCTGCTATTAAGCCTGGCGTCACCTACGCCAATCCTAAATGCCCTTCCGTAAGCATCATTTCCAGTGTTGTTGTTTTCGTTGCGAGAATTCCTAGTACCGTCTTTGTTCCCTTGGATGTTGGCACTTTGACTTAACACGGTCAATCCTTGTCGAGGTCAACTTCTTTTCCATCCTGTAAGCTATGATTACGAGTTCCTTGATGTTGCCGTGACCGTTGCCTCAACTGTCGTTGCTTAAAATGGGGCCCTACGATCTTTCAACAACAGGGTCCATCTTGTCCCATTCCGTGTCGCGTCCTAAGGCACTACTAACTGCGTGGGAAGTTACACATTCCATGTCCCGATTGATTCGTAAGAGTCGACTCCCATAAGTCGCTTACTAGGGTTAAGGATTCGGTTGAGGTCAATCTGCTGGAGTTCGTTGCTGGTGATCAGGGTCGTTCTAATACTGAGGTTGGTATGGCACTACGCTCATCCTCTTGTCCATCGCTCTTGCAAGTTGACTGGGTAATTCACAATATGTTCCCAGAGTGTTGCAGAAGTGGTCGCACTCCGGGGTCTAAGACGTCGGTACATTGAGTTCCAACCAATGAAAAGGAGTGAAAAGGTATCGTCCAATCATTCGACACTGCAACATCCAACTCAGGGATGTTCGTACAAGCACCTAACATTCTACACAGTTCGCTAGGCGTTCAAATGGGCGTTCAGGTAATACTCGATAGCATCGAGATTCGTAAGGATTCAGAGTAGAGTGTAAAGATCACGTTCAAGTAAGAGACAATCACTGCTATGACTCTTATAGACTGTTGTGTTTCACATCGATCAAATAACGGAACGGAACCCCTTTTTCACTTGTTAAGCCTCACTGGGACTCGCACGCACCCCACATTATTATTATGTGTGCACCCACAATAATACTGCGATTTGCATGCTCATCTCAGTTCCTCTTAACTCATGTCAAATGGTTCCTCCAACTCGAGTAGCAAACAAAGAGCATTACGAAACGTCAGTCATGAATGTTTAGGGAAATACTACCCTACTAGTCACATAACACATGCAAGTAATACATGAATTAATACTGTTGCGCTAAACGTGCAATCACATGCAATATTATGTGTAAGTGTTCACTAGTTATGCAGTACAATGAGTATACGAGAGACGAACCTTGCAGTCTGGAGCTGAGTGTCATGGTCGTATTCAGAACTTGTTCGGTTATAGTCTGGTTTTATGAAAACGTTTTAAAACCAAGTTCACTATAACCAGTGGCTCTGATACCAAACTGTCACACCCTCAAATTACCACCTAGGGAGTGTCCCTGTTAGGCGTGTGACCACTAGTAATGAGCCACCAATTACATTGAATCTATAAGTTTAAAATAAAGTTTCATCATTTAATAGTAATAAAATCCAAACATAAGTAATTCAAAAACCATCAAGTTCAGCGGAAGCGTTAACGTAACATAATATAAATACTTTCCAAACAACCATAGTAAATAAATGTTTGATAAATAAACCCATCAATGCAACCATGACCACTCACGCCCTCCAGCCAGCAAGTTCCTGTTCCCAAGTGCCTAACGATCTGCGAGCATGTAACAAGTGTATCAGACAAAGCTGGCGAGTTCACAGTTTTAGAAAACGTTTGTTACCAGTTGTATGTAAAACAGTTCACTGACAAATGCAAGTAATATTGTTAATATCTCAATTCCGAACAAGACGGCTCCTGATGTACATGACTGCCCTTCCCACGTACTCTTATCCAGTACTGGGCCCCGACTGGGTCATTAGTTCACATCCGTCCTATCTAGGAGCGGTGTGAGGGTGCCAAACCTAAGTAGCGATACCAACTAATACCCGTTACCCTCCAGGTAACATAATAAGGGACTTACAAGAATGATAGGTGAGAATATTAACCAATATACCCGTTTTTACCCAAAAGACTTATCCCTCCACGGGATACCCACTGACTGTCCCCAACCACTGGGACGCATGCTCGAATGTAGTGAACTCACCTTAGAGTGCTCGGTAGACTTAATTACTCGTTTAACCAACAATCATTCAAGTCCTATGATAATTGCACATATAACAGTCAGTATGTATACAAGCTCGGTACGTGTCACTCCACATTTATTCATCAATCAGTGCACACAACATACAATTAATTCACATATTCCATAATCACATACCATCTGATTTAATGTATAAGTAACACTTATATAGTTTAAGTCATGACAACATCATCAAACCGTCTCTAGCATATAATTAATTCATATAAGAGATTAGTGTTTATGAGGTTTTCAAGAACCATTCTAACCGAATATATATATATATATATTGTAACCTGGTCATCATCAGAGAACTAGTCAACATATCAAGATCATATAATTACATAACAACTTCCATGCATGCACTTATCACCCCACATCATCGATCCATTACATAACATGTTAACTAATAGGTGTGAGTGTGTGTGTGGTCTAGCAAGTCATCGGCCCCACCTAAACATGTGCACATGACTACCTACCCATCATTATATAAGCTGACAACATTTCATGATTTGATTCATTAGTTTAATAATGACAATACAACAATGGATCATCATTAGCGAGCCATCATCACATGGCTGCCCTTTTGAGCCGACAATTATCAAAGTATTCAGGAGGTTATTGGACCGAATCATTGAGTGGGCTGACAACTTATTGGACTGCTAACTTATATGATGACTAATGAATCTAGCTAAAACACATGATGGCCTGTCAACTTATTGAACTTTACAATCACATGCACAAGGAATCAGTGGCCTACAACTATGTTTAAACATTATCTTTATCTAAGTTTCGTCGGACTGAAATGTATGACACTATGCTTGGCCGACGAACCCTTACTGCAATTAACGTGTACAACCCTAATCAACCAGTTGTCGTTTCTTTCATTCAACCGTATACGATCAGTTTCACCAATACGCAGACATAATTAACAATTGATTCAACAATAATCATGCACATAGAAAACCCTAAACATGCCACCAGGAGCCATAATCGTTATCATTAACAAATCATCAGTTTCCCTAACACCCGTTTTACAGTTATCATGCTAAGTATATTCATGAGTCTCCCATAAAATATCCGACTAACAACTGATTACATTTCTAAAACATTCACAACAACGACAATAGTCTATCCGCAGATGATTACTATGAAACTCACATCATTCATACGTAACAACACAGCCGAAACCCTAATGTATCATAACAGTCACTTACAGGTCAAAAAAATTATTAAACAATATCATCTATGGACTAAAGTACTAACCGGTTGACGAGATAATCACGAGGGTGCAGGAAAGCTTCGAAAGAAGGGAATAGCGTTGCCGTCGATCACCAATGAGAAGAAAGGTTTAGGGTTAGGTAGGTTTTTGTTTAAATAGGGAGAGTCTGCGTAAATGGGCTCCATCTGGGTCGAAGCCCACTCCAGCGAGCCATGATAAGAATTCCCAGTTTCGTCGGGTGATGTCCGTGGTGAAATCTATTCACCTAAACAATTCGAATGCTTCTAATACTAACCAGTTAATAACAAGTGCATCCATCACATGTTCATGCATACTCAAGTCATAGATTTGTGTGGCTCAATAAAGTTAAGACAACTAAACTGATGGATCACGTGAACTGTTTTGTGGAGGTCCCATTTATGTTGCATTAAGATTTGGCCCATGTGTACAAACTAATGAAGTACAATAGTGATGCAAACAGTTATAATGCAAACAATATGAAAGCACCGATGTGAAACAAGTAACGTGCCGAAGAGACCTTGAAAAGTCGGGTTGTCACATCATCCCCTACTTGAAAGAAATTTCGTCCCGAAATTTGACAAGCAAGCACAAAGAAGTGAGGTGAGAAATCAAAATTGTTGCAGGTTTTCCCCAGGTGCCACAACATACAAGTCTACACAAAAATAAATTGGAGTATGCTATTACCCTTTGCAGGGGAAGGAGATACTCTACAGTTACAACATATTGTTAATCTGGAAGATTTTCAAGACAATGAGCAAGACAATGAACAAGACTGCTCAAGTCCACAGTCGATAGACAGCACACACAGAAACTTCTCGAAGATGACGTAAGAAATGACGACAGAAAATAGAAGACAAAAAACATGGATTAAGCAATGACGTTTTTAAAAGCTCAATTATTTCACAGAAAGTGGTCGACAGTGGGCAACAATTTTCAAACTTTATTTTGGAATCTAGTTTTGTAATAATTCGTTTATTTGGCTTTCTAGGCTAGGCTTTTTGACTTTTGTAGATGCTTTGTTTCTTTATCTTTGCCTATATATATGGCAATTGTAAATTGTTGTAAGCACGAACAACCATTACTAGCAATAATATTATTACTTCAATGGCACACTAAACTCTCTCCACATCTCTTTAGCTCCACTCTCTTAACATCCCAAATTTTCTCCAGTTCTTCATATTATATTCCAACACACACATAAAAAAAAAAAAAACCTTTTCTTTTGCAACCTTCTAATCCGCTGTGCATACTCTCATCCATCATCATCCGCTGTGCATATCTCCATCCTCTCTGTAAGTTTTAAATCTCCTTTTTATTTTTTTTTTCAGTTTTTCAGTTGTACTTTCACCACCCTCTCTGATATATTGGTAGGGTAAGATTCATGCAAGAACCACCTTTATTGCGAGAACCGCGAGAACCAATATGAACACAACCAAAAATAGCTAAAAAAACCTAAAAAACACTAAAAAAAACCTAACCCCACCCCCCCCCCCCCCCCCAAAAAAAACCTAACCCCCCCAAGCTAAATGCTAAAAACTAAAACCCCAAAAAAACCTAAAAAAAACCTAACCCCCCCCCCCCCCCGCCCACCCCCCCCCCCCCCAAAAAAAAAAAACCTAAACCCCCCTCCCCCACCCCCAAAAACCTAACCCCCCCCCCCCTCAAGCTAAAATTCTAAAAATTAAACCCCCAAAAAACCTAAAAAAATAAAAAAAAATCTAAAATTTGTTTTTTTTTTAAATATTTTTTATGTTAAAATCGCTACTTTTAGTAGCTAAAAAAAATTTGTGTGTTTTTTTAGCTATTTTTAGGCATTTTTGGTTGTGTTCACATTGGTTCTCGCGGTTCTCGCAATAAAAGGTGGTTCCTAACGGATCTTTGTCCTATATATATAGGGGACCGCTAAAATGAGAACCATCTCGAGTTGTAAGAACCGTGAGAACTACACCGTACGGGACGAGGTGGACCAAAATCTTTTTTTTTTCATAAACGTAGATGCGTGTATTATAAACACATTTGTAAAAAAAAAAATTTTAAAAAAATTTCGTGTGTGTAGTTTTGAGCACCACAAGTTTGTGTTTACGGTTACCGTAAATTTAACCGGAAAATTTACGGTACCCGTAAACACAAACTTGTGGTGCTCAAAACTACACACACGACATTTTTTTTTTGAATTTTTTTTTACAAATGTGTTTATAATACACGCATCTACGTTTATGAAAAAAAAAATTTAGGCATTTTTGGTTGTGTTCACATTGGTTCTCGCGGTTCTCGCAATAAATGGTGGTTCCTAACAGATCTTTGTCCTATATATATATATATATATATATATATATATATATAGAGGCCGGTTAACATACAAATACACTAATCGTACATTATGTACGGTACAACCACAACCGTCAGATCATCTAATTTAAAGCGCGTGTTTAACTATTAAATAAATCAAATTAAAATTAATAAAAGAAACAGCCAAGGTTAAAATCGTCCATTGCGAGATCAAAACCCCTGATAATCAGCACACAATAACTCACAATCATAGCGTAAACCCAAAATCAACATTGCATTCTCCTTCTCCAAAAGTTCCCTGCTACTCTCCGTTGCGATTTCAACTAGGATTCATGAATGCAAACAACGACAGACCACAAGCGAAGAAGATGAATCCAGGTATCGATTGACATTTGCGATTTTATAGTGGAATACACAGGGGCTTTAAAGTCAAATGCGATTTTGTTTGTTTATTAACCTTTTAATTGAAACATATAGTTTTATAAGATTACATATTGTTCACAACTACAATTTTGCTAGGGTTTATGACTGGTATTTGTTATTGATTAGGTTTTACATTATTATGCAGTTTCCTTAATGATACCTGATAGATGTGCGATATCATATAGGGTTTTGTGAGGGTTTTGTATGACATTTGCGATTTCATATGATAAAATGTTGTTTGTTGAACATTTTTTGTTTTAGGTTAGATTGAACATGCGAATTGATAAAAAGGCACCTGCGATTTCATATGATAAACTAGTTTTGGTACTGCTTAACTAACACTTGCGAACTGATAAATCATTCATGCGATTTTATCACTTAATGCCTTAGTGTACATGATTAACTGATAAATGCGATTTTGTAAGTGTTTTTTACTATAGCATGCGATTTTGTAGAAATAGAATCTGATGACGACTTTGAAGGCCCAATATCAACTCTGATAAAAATTAACAAGAATAGAAAGAGAAGGATAGTTGAAGAAGTTCTGAAGAGGATGACTTTGTTAAGCCACCCACAAAAAAGAAAAAAAATGAGAAGAAATCAAAGAAACAGACAAAAAAACATTCAGAAAAGGATAAACCACATAAAACAGAACATAGGGAATTCTTCAAATACAGCAACGAAGCAATACTGCTGAGATGCCAACCTAACTCATATATGGATACTGTGAGAAAATTTTCAAAAAAACAGATTGATGAGGTGAGGGATATGGGATTTGGAGCTATTCTAGATATCAATGTCAACCATATTTCGACACGATTGGCATATTGGCTAGCCAGAAACTTTGACGAGAAGTTCGATACGCTAAACGTAGGAAAACACCAAATAAAAATAACATCGAACACAGTTTACGAGGTATTTGGAATACCAAAGGGGCCAAAGAAGGTTGAAATAATAACCGATAAGAGAAAAGTCAAAAAGCAGGAGAAAATTGAAAAGAGTCAAGAACCGGGAAATGCTATCAGGAACAACTTCATAAGCCAGTGGGGGGGAAAACAGGAGAATTACCCATGGCTTAATTGCAGATACAATGGAAAATCAAAGAGATGGGGGGAGCCTGTTTAGATTAAATTTCCTTGTGTACTGGATGACGTTCTTTGCTGAGATTACAAAAGCAACGACTGCAAATGATAGATGTTTGCTTGGAGTAGAAGCTGTTGAGGAAATACAGAATCTAGATTGGTGCACATATCTACTTGAAACTTTGCGTCGTACACGAGCAGGCTGGAAAAACTATAAAATACAATTTGTGGGACCTGTTGCCTTTCTTACGGTATGCATTAGTACATTACATAAAAACATATTTAAAATACTAGTTTGTTTTGTCAAATAATAAAATGATCTTGCGATTTATACAGCTTCTATACACGCATGAATACAACAAGAAGCTTAACCTGTTTGAGAAAGCCATGGAGATACCGGTTATTCGTTATATCACATCTTCGGATATTGATAAAGTCGAAGAGCATATTTCAGATGACGGGCCTGTTTGGGCATCAAGTGAGAGTGAAGAAGAAGAAGAAGAAGAAAATGAAGAAAAAAGCGAGAGTGAAAAAGAAGAAGATGAAGAAAAAGAAGAGCGTTCAACGGATGAGTATACACTACGACCGCCGGTTGACACCACAATAAGCTACAAAAGAAGGACTGCGCGTGCAGTACAAAACGTAGAATCCGGGGAAGAGCCAAAGGATAACGAGAACATTGATGATTTCATGGATTTCAGTTTTGAAATCCATGAAATGTCTCAGTTGAACTTTGAGTTTGGAGTTGGAACACAGACACAAAAAATGATGGATTATTACAACACTCCTGCTCAACTTTCACCATCAGTATTCTACGACACAGCCCACGAACGAGAACTAGAGGCTTCGAGAACCAACAAAAAGGTAAGCGCAAAAAAATATTAATTTCACTTAATCCATTATATTTAACTTCTGGTTTGATAGTATCTAACTAGAAAAATATTACAGAATCTTTTGAAAAAATTAAAGCAAATGTCAAAAAATACCTTAAAATGGTTCAAGATGTTCAAGTGATGAACAACTTAGTTTCAGAAGCAAAAACTAAGTGTTTTTGGGATCCGGATATTATGACGGCCTGTAAGGAGTGGGATGAGACGCTTCGGAATAATCCAATTTGTGTGCCACATGATTCGGTTCAAGAGCATGAACCTTCACCCCCTCCTGTCAATGAAGAGCATGAAAATCCAGCTTCTGAAGTTCACCATGAAGTTAGTACAAACGAAAAAAGTGGACAGGATGAAGAGGCTCAAAAACTAATCTCAACTGTTTTGGTACAAATGGCATCAGATGGTAAAACATGCGAACTCAACACTAATACATGCGAAATCATATAACAAATCACTGTTCTTTTATTCATATGCGAAACCTAAAAAAACAAATGCGATTTCTTCCAAAAACTTAAAATTTGATTTCGCATGCGATGTAATGTATACCCCTGCAATTTTGATTCTAATGTATTAAATTTAAATACTTTATATCTATAGGTGTACTACAGCCAGATGATGAAGCCCTGACAAATAAAGATGATGAAGGAGTCACAGACACCCTTATTGCAAACATTCAAACTGTGGAACCGGGTGTATACGCTTACAAACCACCTGCCAAAGGTAAAAAAAAAACACTTTATATTAGGAAAAAAAATTAAAAAGCACAAAATATTTTATTTCTTAACTTACACTGGGCTGCAGAAAGTGGTGAAAACGAAACTGTTATCGAAGAAACAGTTAACTTAGCAGAATCTACACAAAACATTCAACAAAAAGTGCAGGAAGTGGAAGCAGTTTCTTTGGGAGAAACTACACAAAAAGACCCTCAACAACCAGATTCGGGAATCGATTCGGGAATCAAAGTGGAGAAGGAACCGAAAGTTGAATGCCCTCAGGTAACGGCTGAGGAATTGCAGTCAGTAGAGTTGCTTTTGAGCCTGGGACCCAGCATGGAAGAAAATAAAGGAAAAAAACCAGCTAGGGGCAAAAAAAACTCAAATCCAAAACAAGTTCTACCAGAAGGGTTAAATGAACTGCTTTATAAGACAATAGAACAAGCAAAAATTCGAGCTGAGAAAAGATGTAAAGAACTTGGAGACAAATTTTGTTCCCCTTACTGCAACAGAGTGGTAAACCTGCACGAAGCACTATTGACTCAAGAATTGAGTGTGATCCGATATACATTTGCTACGTTAGAGTAAGTAAAAAAGTTATATCAACTAACAAACATCTAAAATATATACATACAACAAAATATTAATTATTTATTTTATGGCTGGCAGAGAAGAATTTTACCGATCAAAAACTGAGGTTGCCACATTCAAAGCTATATCTGAAAGCTTCTACAGGGGTCAATACGTAGCATCGAACGGAATAGATGCATTTGTGGATATTCTAAACCTTGAAGAGAAGAAGAGAGATAGAAAATCATCTCCATACAGACTCTTCTTGTTTAGCACAATGATGGTATGTTTTCATATACATTTAGGCATTTGAAATTATAACAGTAAATGCATATTCAATGATTTCGCACGCTATTTATATCTAAATCGCATGTATTATAAAAGAAAGTTTTCCTGTTAAACAACATTTCTCATGCTCTTGTAAATTTCGCATGTGGTATATATACAATTCGCATGTGAATCCATTGTTTGCATAACTTTGATTCTAATTACATAACATACAGCTGGATATCTTTTACAACGAGAAGAAATACACAGACAACCAACGACTAAACATATTTGCCTCAAATTTTGAAGACATATTACTGAAATATGAGGTAAAAAAACTTGATTCGGTTGACCTGGTGTTTATTCCGGTACTTCAAGGTGACCACTTCTATGTCTTGTGCTTCAACTTGAAATCCGGCAAAATTGAGCTGATTGACAATTCAGCAGCTGAACAAGACTTCAAGGATAGATACAAGGGGCTACCAGACACACTGGTAATACAAAAACTCTTTCATATACATGTTATATATTATGTAAAAGCTACTAACACAATGTTGCTATGTTACAGAGAAGGGTATTGGTTTTATACCTACCAAAGGCTTTAAAACCAACACCGGCTATAGAAGAACTTGCAACCTCAGTTATAGAAAGAAAAGAGATGGATTGGAGGACTAAGAATAACGGCGTAGACTGTGGAGTGTTTACGATGCGTCACATGGAAACATACAAAGGAGACACAATACCATGGGTGACTGGATTTGTGAAAGAAGATGAAGTAAACAACAGACAGAAATCACAACTTCATCTCCTAAGGCACAGATATCTCAGTAAAATCATTCTATCCAAAGAAAATATACATCGTCAGCAAATAATTAAAAAGGCAAATGCTTTCGATAAAAGGCCAGACAAAGAAAGGTATATGAAAGATTTGGATAAGATAATCCCAGATAGGATGAGTAGTTATTTTGGAAAGCCAAAGTAAACTTGTTTGATAATCCCAACACATAAACTTGTTAGTGTTTTTAATTTCGCATATATTAGTGTTTTTAATTTCGCATTTGTGTTTTTTATTTCGCATATATTGTGTTTAAAATCGCAAGCTTGACATTGAATTATTAAAGGTGACTATAAACATGAGAAATACAAATCCATTCAAAAGTTCATTGAATTTATTGAAACATCACACAAATTAAAACAAAAGTTCATTCAAAAGATGAAAGAAACTCCATTTTCATCTTCATCGAGCATCTTAAGACAGTTATTGCATCGGCCAACTCTTTCAACTGTTTCTCATCCCTCTCACCCAAATCCACCATAAACATAACAACAATTTCTTTAAGACTACTCACTTGCATCTGAGATAGCAAGTTCAGAATTTCTTGTCTTCTCTTCATGTTTTCTGTTACACGAGAAATGTTGGCCTCCAACATCTCTTGACATGATCGATCCTCTTGAATTTGTTGCTGAATCCTTTGCCTCAAAGCCTGCTTGATACTTGGTTCAGAAGAAGAGGATGTTGGTAGATCTGCCATTTTTAATCGGATGTTTGAAATAGTGATAAAAATGTAAAATATATAATAAAAGAAAAATTATTGATGTGAATTATTGAAATCAATTATTGAGCTGAATAATTTGATTTCGATTATTGAACTGAATTATGAAACACACTGTGCGAAAATAAAAAATAATTATTATTAAAGCATGCGAAATAAATAGCTATATTTGATACATACTTCCAGGTTTGCGAAATCTTGAAATTATACATGCGAAATTAAATATGAAACTTCAATGTGTGCGAAATGTTTAATTTAAAACATGCGAAATTATACAAAAGATCCATTCTTAAATACCTGGACTATGTTAAAACACCACATGCGATACATCAAAAACACATGCGATATGGTAAACCCAAATAAGTAAAACCAGAAACAACTTATCTTCAACCATCAAATACAATCTAATAAAATGAAAAAAGGTTCAAATAAAAAAAAAACCCAGAACTGAATCTAATAAACCTATTGACGAATCATAAATGATTAATCCATCATTTTCGGAAAACGCGGTTTGGTCATGAATCAAATCAAAAACCCTACAAATCGAATTGATACATAATTAAATGGACGGTTACGAAAACGAACTCCATATCTGCTTCCTAGTTGACGGAATTCACTGATTAGCCCTCAGATGATCGAATGGAATGTCTGATATACCCTTATTTAATTAAATTTAATCAGGACATGTGTATGGCTGTGGTAAGCGCGTACATAATGTACGATAAGGAGATTTGTACCATACTCTTTACCTATATATATATACACCTTAGGGGTTACATGCATATATATAGGTGTATTCACATTATTTCTTTTCATACAACAATGGAGTTCCTAATTGTAACAACAATTTTTTCTCTTCTTCTTTTCCTACTTTATATCATCAACAAAAAGAGGGCTAAGATAGGGGCGGATCCAAAGCCACCTCAAGCCAAAAATGCATGGCCTGTAATCGGACACTTGCACCTTCTAGGTGGATCTCAGTTCCCTCACAAGGTTTTGGGCGACATGGCGGAAAAATATGGCCCTATATTCACCATCAAGCTTGGTTTTCACCAAGCTTTGGTGGTGAATAACGCGGACTTAGCCCGCGAATGCTTGACCAAAAACGACAAGGCCTTTGCAAGTCGACCCAAAGCACTGGCTTTCGAACTTATGGCCTATAACTATGCCGTGTTTGGATTTAGTCCCTATGGGGATTACTGGAGACAACTTCGCAAGATAGTGATGCTCGAAGTTCTTTCTCAACGCAGAGTTGAGATGCTTGAACATCTTCGAGTTTCAGGACTTAGATCGTCAATAAAAAGTATATATGATGTTTGGTTAACAAACAAAGAGAGTGGAAATTCAGGTATGGTGAAGGTTGACATGAGTCATTGGTTTGGAGAACTGGTACTAAACATTATGGTTAGGATTATCTCAGGAAAGAGGTTTTCTCCTAATGACAAAGAAGGGGTTAGATTTCAGGTGGTTATTAGAAAATATTTTGAATTATTGGGTGCCTTTGTGGCATCTGATTACATCCCTTTTCTCAAGTTTTTCGATGTGGGTGGATACAAAGAACGCATGACAAAGACGGCGAATGAAGTGGACGAATTCATCGAGGGATGGGTCGAGGAGCAAAAAGCTAAAAGAGAATCAGTTCCAGGACATGAAGGCAATCAAGTCTTAATAAATGTGTTAATTAACATTCTTGAAGGTGCTTCTGAAACGGAATTTCCAAAAGGTCTTGACCATAATACAATTATCAAATCCACATGTCAGGTAAATTCAAACATTAGTATCTCTTTCTTAATTTGTGATTTTTTCTTAGTGACATGTTTCTAACTATGCTGTATATAATGTAATTGCAGCAACTCCTAACAGCAGGCTTGGACACGACATCCGCAACTCTAACATGGGCATTGTCATTACTACTTAACAATCCAAAAGCATTAGAAACTGCCCAAGCAGAAATTGATAAGCATGTTGGAAGGGATAGACTAGTGGAGGAGTCAGACATGAAGAACTTAGTCTACCTTGAAGCGATCATCAAAGAAACATTGCGTTTGTACCCTGCTGCACCTCTCTCAGTGCCTCATGAGTCCGTAGAGGATTGCATTGTGGGTGGCTACAATATCCCAAAAGGCACCCGTCTTCTGGTAAATATTTCAAAGATTCATCGTGACCCAAATACTTGGTCGAATCCCCACGAGTTTCAGCCAGAAAGATTCTTGACAAGTCATCAGAATGTTGATGTCAAGGGAAAACATTTTGATTTGATTCCATTCAGTAGCGGTAGAAGAATGTGCCCTGGTGGTGTCTTGGCTCTTTATGAGTTACGTATAACATTAGCTACTTTGATGCAACTGTTTGTTCTGAAACCGACATCAAGCGAACCAATTGACATGAGTGAAAGCTTTGGAATTACTATTTGCAAAGAAATGCCACTTAAGGTTCTTCTTGCCCCTCGTTTATCGTCTGGCATTATGTATGGTGTTGGTGGATGATTTATCAGCTTCAAAGTATGCAGTCCTTGTATGTTAACATGTGATTCATTCTTCTTTCACGTTTTTTAACATGGATTTGAGTCAAGAGGTTGTGCTGGTTTATCGCTTCGTTTGGTAGCTTATCGTTTAACTTTTCATTTGAATAAGTCTGTTTTGAAGTCCGGGTCTGGTGCTTGTTTACATTGGTTGTTTTCCCTATTTAAGATGTATCTGTTGCTACTTTTGATGTGTGCTTTTCAGTTTGATCAATAAAAAGAAAACATCTTGAGCTCTCTTTGTTCTTCTACACTTTATTACCTTTCTTCATACTTTCATCTAATATCATCATTGTATTCTGGTCGTAACTCGATTTCTAAGACGATTATCTGCTGTAATTTAAATAACTAATAAGAGTTATGACGTTTGTAATCAACGAGTTCTCGCAAGCCCGCGCGTTGCGGCGGGATGTTTTAAAAATGTTACATTTGAAGTAGAACGTGACTGATGTTGGTTCGATTTCGATTTACGAAAAGGCTTGCATAAATTGTGATTCGATTTCATTATTATGTGGTATACCGAATCTGAACTGGCTACGGTGTTAGGGTTTGTAATTATGAGAGTTCAAAAAGTAAGGAAAAACATTATAGTGTAATGGTGATAAAACTTATATGAATTGTTGATAAATTGTATTTTACGTAATAAGTTGTATTTTATAGAACAAATCACATAAATTACGGTTATATTTGAACTGTTTCAAAATTGATATACATATGCTATTATTTTGATTGTCATGTAAACTTGTCATCTTGATTGTCATCTAAATTGGTATATGTGCAGTTTGAAATTTATATATGTGCATTATATTATAGTCTTAATATCTTTTTTTTTTTCTGATATTAACCGACTAGGTTAGAACCCGTGTATTACACGGGTTGAATAAATGTAATTTTATATATACCAAATAATAAAAAAATATATCTTCAAAAATCTCGTTATTAGACGGGTTGAATAAATATAATTTTATATACCAAATAATAAAACAATATATATTTAAAAATCTCGTTTATTACATGGGTTGAATAAATGTAATTTTATATATTAAATAATAAAAAAAGTTGTGTTTTTAAGAACCCAGTGTATTGTACGGGTTAAGTAAATTTAATTTTATGTATTAAATAATGAAAAAAGATACATTTTTAAAAACCTCATATGTTATACGGGTTGAGCACATGTAGTTTTATATACCAAAAAATAAAAAGTTATATCTTTATAAACCTTATGTATTATATGGATTGAATAAATCTAATTTTATATACTACATAATAAAAAAGTTAAAAATCCCATGTATTACACGAGTTGCATAAACGTAATTTTGTATAGTAAAAAAATAAAAATGTTATACCTATAAAAAAACCTCGTTTATTACACGGGTTAAATAAATTTAATAAAAATTTATATCTTAAAAAAACTAAAGGATATACTCAATATACGATGGATGGGGTAATTGCGGTGATGGTTCTTATAAATGTCACGTAAACATAGTGATTACCGTATTTGAGTTGAGAGTTGAACACGAAAATAAAAGTATAGAACCAATAAACATTGATTAATATTTTTGTTTACCCCTTATAAGCATTTTTAAAATAGGTTCTACCCTTAACTAATTTAGTTTAATAAAATAAATAAATCATTTATATAATATTTTAAAATATTATATTATCTCCTATACGAATTGTTTAAATTTATATTAAATTCAATTTTATATTTATCTTTTAATTGATATTATTTATTTATAAAAAATAGATGACTTAAATGAATGACATGTGTCCACCTATTGGTTTCTTTTATTATATAGTATAGATCAGTTAATTTTTCATTTCCATAACATCCTGTTCATTTTGTATTTAATAACAATTATAATAATAAAAATAATTATAATTGTACTAGGTTATAACCCCGTGTATTACACAGGTTGATTAAATATATTTTCGTATAATAAAAAAGTTACATCTTTAATTACCCGTGTATAACATGAGTTGAATAAACATGTGTACTACACAGCTTGAATAAATATAATGTAACCAGTTAACATACACGGTCGTCAAAATACGTTTTGGGTAAAAAGAACTTTGATATACTATTTATGTATTAGAATATTTTACTTTGTTTTTTATTTTTCTATTATTAGGTTATAAACTTGTGTATTACAAATAATATAACATTTTACTTTGTTGTTTTTTAATTTATTAACAGGTTAAAAACGTCTGTGTTACATGATATTAAATAGTTATTATTATTAAGTGTAAAAAAAAGCCTCAGGCCCTCAGCCACCGCCATCCTCACATGTTAGGCATGTGAGGGAAATAAACTGAGATAATTAACTTGGTTAGTCATAAAGGATTAAACCAGCAACAAAAATAAACTTAAAGGATGTTTTTAGCAAGTTTTAAACATTAAGGTTGGAACCTGCAAGTTTGAGGAAATATAAAGGACGTTTTGTGCAATTTACTCGTAAAATAATAAAATAAAGATAAGTATAAGGATTATATTAGAAGATAAATATGGTTAGTCATAAAGGATTAAACCATCAACAAAAATAAACTTAAATGATGTTTTTAGCAAGTTTTAAACATTAAGGTTGGAACCTACAAGTTTGAGGAAATAAAAGGACATTTTATGCAATTTACTCGTAAAATAATAAAATAAAGATGAGTATAAAGATTATATTAGAAGATAAATATAAATATAGAGATATAGTTATAGATAAACGTCGACTTAAAATATGGGACAACTTGATAAATTATTTTAAATAAACATAGATATATAGCGGGAAAACTAAATAATAGATGCCTCTCATATCGACACGTGTCCATCAATTGGTTTCTTTTATTATATGTACTAGCGGTAAGACCCGTGTGCAAACACGGGTCGTTTCTTAGAAAACCATGCATAACACATATTGATAGAACATATAGATATGTGTATAGATATTGTACCAAAACGTGTTATCTATTATAGCTAAAAGACAACTATAGACATGCATCATCAGTTAATATATAAGATACATATGAGTATTTCCATTGTCCTATCCACAAAAAAGTAGCACACATCCATTGACAATGAAACATGTTTATAGACATAAGTACATATAGAACATGTCTAAGAAGCAAAATTAGTACCACCGACGAACCAAATGTACAACCACAAACAATCATGACATAAAACTAAGAGGACTTTATCTTTGTCACGATATGCACAACTTTTTTTAATTTCAGTAATTGAGTAGACTTGTGAAACTCTAACGAAAGTTCATCACCAAAAGCAATATTGCAAGATCTCAGATAAGAAGACCATCCAACAACAGCGTAGTTGAATCCTGTATTGGTTTTTTGAGATGTTGTAAACAGTTCCTGGACTTCACATTTGAGATTCTGGATCTTGATAGGCTTAGGATTATCAGTATGCAGATCCAACGCAGAAGATACATCTGATGGCAGATGCTAAAAAACAGAAAATTGAATAGTGAATTTTATAAAATATTGATATATAACTGAAATTGTTGAAATAACGAAACAATGCAACGATCGCAAAAGCTTACAAGTCTGTCTTCAGCATGTGTGGTGAAGTGTAAGACTGATTCTGAAGTGGATGATACTAAATGGACCTTTTGAACTTTACACGGTCTATCAACAGCTTGGTTATCCTCTACAATTGTCTTGCCACGAAGTTTGTGCATCTTTTCAACCTAAGTAAATTAATTTAGAATATAACAACTCTAAATTCTTGAAATTTTATAACTTTCTTTATCAATACAAACTATCTTCTCAACTCAGCTTTGAAGTTTAAGACTCAATCATACAGAAGAATATCAATATATTGAGACAATAATAAAATAGACAGTATAAAACTAATAAACGCTTACATTAGATACAACACTTGAAGAGGCAGAAATGTCACGAACAGGAAAATCTTTAGACTGTAGTTGAGGATCGTTAACATCATCAGCTATTTTTACAGAATGATCTCCAGGCTACAACAAAATTAAAAAAAACCTTCTTATACTTATTATATAATAAAATATATGCGTAGGAAATTATAAATTTACAGCATGTTTAATATCTGACTCATCAACCAGATGTGCAATCTTTGAATCAAATAGCCCATCATCAGCAAACTATATTTATAAGAAGGATCATATATAAGAAACCATATTTTAAATCATAATAATATATAAATATTACATGTGTATATATACATTAAAAATATCCTCAAAACTCGTAAACTGCTTAGAATTACCAACCGAAGCTCCAGTATCCTCATCATCTAAAGCAACTTCCCCGGAATCCAGAACCTGTTCGTGTTTAGCCTACAAAATGAGATTTCAAAAGTTATTAGCATAATATAATAAAAGTTACTTATCACCATCATGTTATCAAACAATATATTTTATCATCAAAATTTTATACCGCAGCCAATAAATCAAACCCATCATCTCCATAAACTGAATCATCCAAAACAACAACATCAGCTTTCTTGAAGGAAACCTCAGTTCCAGTCTCGGAATGGAAAACGGAAAGCTCAAACGTTTAAGATGCAATCATGGTGAAAACCAATCAAGATTCAACTGCTATGGGAACTTCTTCAATCAATTTTAACCATCCATCAGTAAATCCTCATCCATCAGTCCATCCTTTCATCATCACATTCCAAAACCTTTCGCCAACATAGATAGTTGCCATCCCATACTCGTAATTTTTACCATAGAATTGTTTCCAAAATTTGTCAGCAATTAGCTATAGAAGAAGCAAAGGAATATTTAGTGCAGACTTACAAATTTGATATAAACTAATGAGCAACAGAAGTTACAACGGATTAGTCAACAAAATTTAAAATGAGAATTACTCAACAGGGTTAGTCAACAGTAGTTACAGTATTTACACACAACCTAACCACTGTTTGGCTATCAACTATTACATACCTTTGTTGCTATCCAACAGATGTTTCGTAACAACTGTCATCCATTATGTCCAGCAGAGGTTGCAACGTGGACAGATCTTAAAACAACAGTTAGCAGACATAAATAAAAACCACAAGGATTCTTAAAAAATAAGTGGTTTCTACTTATCTCTCATAAGAATTGTTTTTTCATAAGCATCTAATTGTTAACCTTAGTCAGCTTCTTCCGAGTTCTTCTCACATTAGTGGATAGCTCACTAACGTTTACAACATCAGCATCTTGAGCCATCCACTTTCCATTGGGAGTTGATCCAGAATCCTTTTCAACTTCAACGGCTAAAGAGTCGGCCGTAACAGAGACAGCATCCTTGCAACAGATCACAAAACAACTATTGATCTCATTTAATAAAATAATGAACTCTTTTTAAACATACTAAACATACTTTAAAAATAAATACTCACCCTTGAAGTTCGCTCAGCAGACACCTGGGAAGATTCTGAAAGGTTAACATCTTTAACTTCAGCTACCTCTTGAGTAACCTAAAGGATCATAATATATGATATCATATAAAAAAGTGCAGAATCCAGTCTTTAAAACTCAAAAGAAAAATAAATAGATTGAAAGAGTAATTTTATATGCTACCTCATCAGTATTTTCATCACCATTACCATCTCCACCAACCAACTCAGCAATTATTACTGGATCATCACATGTTTTTTGCACACTATAAACACGATAGTCATTTTTAAGATTGAACTCTGAAACATCAATCTTAAAAGCAGCCTTCTTATCAACCAATCGAAATATCTCACGAGAGTAACATCCAGTATCATTGGCCTTAACCTGCCACTCTCTTATGTCACTCGCCGCTAATCCAAGAAGCTTATGAACATCTCTATCAAACATAACAAAGAAACACTACCATTCTCATCCTGCACCCGGACTTGCACCTTGAACCTGAAATATACACAAATGACTAAGTAAACTGCAAAATTATATTCAAATATCAGTCTTAAAATGTTACTTATATAAATATAACGTTAAATAATCATCATTGCTTACTTTGTGGTGATCGACGTACATTCACTATGACATTTGGGACAAACCAAAGAAGTCGCAGGCAATCGAAGAATATCATCTGAAACATTTTCAACATTCTGCAAGTATTCACTTTTACCCATCACCTTCTTGAAACACTTACGACAGGCAGCATAAAACCAACCATACTCTTCTTGCACAATCTTAATTGTCACAACCACAACACAAGACATTTCCTGTAAAAACAATATATGAACTTGTAATCTCTAGTTTGACAAACATGCAGGTGACAAACCAAACAAATAACCAAACTATATAAAAAGATGTGAAACCATTTCTATCTCACTAATCTCATCAACATGTTTCTTCACACCATCAGTTACAAATTCTTTATGCAATGGAAAAACACTCTGAGACGATAGTACTGTTTGAGAAGTAGAACCACTCCCTTGTCCAAACTTCAGTATAAGCCTTTTGAATACCACAAATAACATGAAAACCAAGTATTTGACTTGAACATCTATATACAATAGAAATTACATTGACAAATTACCTCCTCCTTAGCTCATTAACTTCATCAATTTCTTCATTCAGAAAAATCCGTGTTGCAAACTTATCACTTTGAACAGTATATTCACCTACATGCAATAGTATATAGATATTTAATGTATACCTGTCTTTATATTGCCAGAAATAAACAGTATAGTTATGATTTGCAGAAAGTAACAAAAATACCTTTCCATTCCTTACACTTTCCATGCTGTATAACAGCCATCACATGCTCATGAGGTGGGATTTTAGAAATGAAGTCCTTAATCTGCAAAGCATAATCATTCCACACAGTACACCGCAAAACCTTACCCCTACATGAAAAGAATATTCATATGACGATATACTAAAGACTAAATTATGACCATTTCTTTACAAATCTCTAATATCAAAACCAAATTGAATGAATAAAAACACAAAATCAAAGGAAAGTTTTGACATTTATTAAAGTAGCAAATGAGCCATAAATTAACTAACATATTCACTAAGAATAAACTGTTGATCTCATTTATTACGATGATTCAGCATTAGATACAAACACTATAGATCTCATTTATTACCATTATCATGATCCCACATTAAATACCAACATTCTTCATCTTATTTATTAACATCAACTAATACAAACAATGATCTGTACATGATTGCACATGTAAACAACAAGTTACTCCAAGTCTTCAATATCGAAATTGATCTTCTTAGTCTCCTTTGGAGGTCGATCAAAGATTTCAAGATCTCCACAACAAACCACAGATCCAGCAACATCTATATGATCACATTATACAAGAATATAAGTAAAACTCTTTAATGTTATACAAGCAAGACATGATTACAAAAATATACACTACCAACACTCAAAGCATTTAACGCCTCTCCTTGAAGAATATCTTCATAAGCTCTGAAGTTGAAACCATATTCAACACCTTGCCAATCTCTCACAGGAGTAACAGTTGTGCATCTATAAAAGTTGATTTTATAAGGCTACACTACTACTTTATATAAATCTTTATTCTCACCAACACCAAATTTCGATAGAATTACAACAACATCTTCTTGAAGCTGTCCATCAAAAACAGGTATCAGATGACTCTTAATACCTGCTTGAATCTTAGCACCCTGAAGAACATTTAAAGAAAGTATCTTCTTAGCATACACCACTACATTCTCTAATAAAACGGAAAAGCAGAGATACAAATTACCTTTTCATCAATGAAGATGAGATCCATCTTGTAACCCTGATTCCATTTTTGAATAATTCTCGCTTTCATGTTCCACATATCTTTCCCAGGATTCAAATCGTTTACAAAACTAAGATTGTTACTGTCAACTGATATTGGCATGCTTCTAATTCGGAATTCGGATTGTGATTAAATTCCAAATTTCAAAATCAGAGAAGATGAAAACGTGATGAAATATGAAGAGGGAAACGAGAAGAAAAGGCTTATATAAGAAGGATGATTGACAGGAGTTTCTGAGTGACATGAATTAATTGCTAATTACTTATTCCCATGCATTTTTGAATTTGAATTTCCCGGTAATTAGCCTTAAACATCTGCTGATCTAAAAGCATTACGGAACATAACAACAACTGCTGCTAGGTATTAAAGTAAAATCACATATAAATGAGCATAGGTTTGATGGCAGACCTTTGGAATTTGAATGTGGGCCACCTTTGAATTTTAAAGTCTTTATATATTAGGCTTTATGATGTAAAAATGACATAAGAAAAGCCTTGTTGGACAGCCTCTCCAGCTGACACATTAACTTTTCTTTTGTCACTCGGATTTCTCCTTTTATAGAAAGTATAGATAGATTGTTCGATGTGCATTTAAATATAATATTTCTTTTTGTATTTTATTATTAATTCAACAGACTGTAAGTTGAACTGCGATGTTATCGACAAAAAATAAATTTTGTATAAAAAAAGAATGTGTACGATAGTCACGACATCATATACGTAAGACCTTATCCGAGTCCATACAAACACAAACATTTTGTAAATCCAACTCCAACGCATTCATGCATGATCAAATTGCAAATACAGAACAACTGGTTCTGGGTTAGGATCCGTGAAGATTAAAAGCCCAAAATTGTGAATTTCAACTGAAACTGGGAAAAAAGGATGGGTGGGTATTCTAAAGATTTATATGTATTTAATAATCGTTGCAACAATTTCTTACCAAATGTATTTTCAAGGAAATTCGTTAATCTGACCTTGGATACATATGCAGATTAAAAAAGGAAGATTTAATTGAAAAACTCTGTTGAAAAACAATTTGCACCGTAAACAATAAACAAACTTCAAATTTGAAAATTGACTTTTGAATTCAATAACTTCAAATGCCTTTTGTTTATCACCCTCAAAAAAACCAAACAAACTTCAAATTTGACTTTTGAATTCAATACTTTTTGTTAAAAAAGATATTTGCAAACAACAAATGTTTTCCGAAGTTTAATCAAGTGTAGGCAAATTCAATCCTTTTATAAGACTCCAAGAATTTAGAGTAAATCTTAAAAACACAAATTACGTTTGTTGGTGCACTTGTGTCTGTACTTTGTCTGTATTCTGTCATGATACAAAACGATGTCTTGAGTTAGTCTGAGTTACGTCTTAGTTTTGTTATTATGTGTGCTCGATGTAAGTTTGACCAAGTCAACCATCCTCCTGGTTTGACTTGGCCAAACAGTTAGCACTTTGGTTGTAACATGTTGTGTCGAAGGATGTGTAATCGAAGGATTGGTTATATCCTTCGATGAGCTCGAAGGATAAACCTTCGAAGGATATAGATGGACCTCGAAGGATATCATCCTTCGAGGTATATGTGGATCCTTCGATAGGCTTCTGATCGATAGATGATCCTTCGATCAGTCTATCTGATCTTTCAACCAGACGTGCTGTGATGGGTATATATACCCATGTAATGTGTTCACTTCAAAAGGGAGAACAAGTGTGTGTATGAGTGAACTGAGTCTTGTAGAGAGCGTATTTTCAGTTGGGTCAAGGGCTGTAACCGTGTCCACTGAAATACAAGAGAAAACTTTGATATCTCGTGTGTCTACCCTTTCTCTTTGTGGCTTGTGCTCTCATATAAACTACCGGTTTGCATTCTAGCTTGGATTCCGCACTTGCTAGTGTGTTAAGCATAACAAGGATAAGGTTTGACCTCATCCTCCGAGGGACCTACAAGTGGTATCAGAGCCGTGGCTCTTTTCCTTGTTAAAAACCGGGTTTATACAAGATTTTGGAGTGTTTGGACAAAAACTCACATGGTTTAGCACCCGTTTTTAGTGTTTTTCTCGCATTTCTTGTCATAAAAACGTGTTCTAAACTAACCGGGTGTGTTAAAGGACGGGTTGGGTAACTTAAAAACTTGTTTTTAAGAAGTTTGGTAATTTCCGGCCAAACTCCGGCTTACTCCGGTGACCGGTTTCTGGATTAGAACAGTCTTTTTAACTAATATTTTATTGTTCAAATCTTGTTTTTGGTAAAAGTATGGTCTGACCATACCTTTCTGCCGAAAGATTTCTACCAACCCATCACCTTTTCACCAACCTGTCACTTTTGTCAACTGTGTCAGTACCGATCGAAGGATATCCTTCGAAGTCGAAAGATCATCTTTCGATCAAAGGAAGTTTGATAGATAATCATCCTTCGAACATCCTTCGGAGTCTGTGTCTTATCCTTCGATCCAAGGAATCTTTTCGAAGGATACATTTTTCGATTTACAGTTCTGGTTCGAAAGATAAGGATCCTTCGATTGGAGAATCTTTCGAACACTGTTGATCCTTCGAACAAGTATTGATCCTTCGATCCTAGTCTGTTTAAATTTAACAAGTTTGTGTTTTTCTTGTCTTTCGATCTCGGATCCTTCGGCTGGTTGGTTGTTAACAAGGAGAACCCGAGAGAACTAGTGTAACAATTTTTCTTGATCAAAAATGAATTCGATGTGGGGTGTTCCGATAAATACAGAGATGTATTATGGTACTCCGTCTCCGGATTTGGGAAAGTATACAAATACCAGGTTATCTCCTGCATGGGCCGAATCTCCCGTACCTGTATCTTCGCAAGCTAATGCTATATCTACCGGTCAATGGGCATTCGTATCAAATCAAACTCCAAGTATTCAAAGCATTTTGTTAAGCGAGAGTGAAACGGGGAGTTTGAATAGGCCTCCAAAGTTGATGCACTTAAGTGAATATCCGGGATGGTTTGATAGATTTCATACATACGTCCTTGGTCAAAATACAGAATTGTGGTTGCGTTTCATCACAGATTTTGATCAAACAATAGAGGTTGCCGCTTCATCTGCTGCTACGTTTGCAGATCTTACGGAAGATCAGAAGAAGGTCTATGATTTGGAAAAGAAGGCATATGCCATTCTTACTCAGGCGTTAAGCAAAGATATTTATCATCAATTTGTCAGTTTCAAGACAACGAAGACGTTGTGGGACGCATTGAAGATAAGGGGCGTAGGAAATGAAGCGACACGTCAATTGAGAAAAGACCTGCTAAAGAAAGAGTTTGATGGTTTTACTTGTATGGAGAATGAATCTTTAGGAGATTTGACAAGTTGATTTAATCATTTGCTGACTGAATTGGCAAATATTGGGGTTGTAACAGCTTCAGCAGAGGTAGTGAAAAAGTTTGCAGATGCACTGCCACCTCAATGGAATACTTTCTTGGAAATCATGAAGTACAATGGCACTTTAGCTACAACAAACTTCAATGACTTTGCTCAACTCCTGGAAAACAAGAATCAGGAAGAAACTCTCAAGGCAAAAAGAGTTCCAGTGCCACAAAATCCTGAAATGTATTATGGAACTTCTAGCACTTCTACAAAACCTTCTTCACACGCTCCAATTCAAACAGCGTTTGTGTCTAGCACTAACCTGTACGGCAATCCTCCTCCAACAACAGACATGTATGGAAATCCGCTTGAACCAGTCCCTCAACCAGTACCACAACAGCAAAGCCAACGACCTATCAGAGCAACTGATATGTTCGGAAATCCATTACCTGTTCGATCTACCGGACCAACAGATTTATACGGGAATCCACTTCCTCCTCAACAGCAAGCATGTTATGGAGGCACATCATCTGCTAGTCAGCAATCAAAGCCAAATACAGTACGGCTCGACACCTCAAGTTTCTCTAAAGTCAGTGTTGAAGTAGCAAAAGAACATATGGAGCTTCTAAACACTTTGGTGAGCGCATACTGTGGATTAGTGGTAGGTCAGATTGGCAACATTAATCTGACTCAAGAAGACTATCAGCAGATCGATAAAGAGGAGATGGAGATGATGGACATCAAGTGGGCCTTTGCCAGTGCTGTTAGGCGAGCAAAGGATTTCATGGAAAGAACTGGCAGAACCAGCTTGGAAAGCAAGAAAGACACCAAGTATGGGTTTGATAAGCAGGCTGTTAAGTGCTTCAATTGTGGTGAACGTGGTCATTTCAAACGTGAATGTACAAGGCCATCTCAACATGGAAACCAAAATCCTTTCAGAGGTCAAGGCAACAGGGCAAATCAGAACCAAGTAAGGAACAATGAGCGCACATTGGTGCCTGTCAACAACCAGAGTCAAGCAGGACCATCTAATGCCAACCAGGCACTTGTGGTTCAAGTAGATGAAGGTTGTGATTGGTCGCTTCAGTTGGGAAATGATGCTCCAGATGGAACAGCTTGTTTTGCTGAAGTTGTCAAGGATCTTAAACACGCCAGTGGTGGAGAATCTTCCACCAATGGTGATGAATCTTCTGAAGATGAAGACAGTTTTGGTTATAGTGGAAGCTCAGATGAAGAATCCTCCACTTCAGGTAATGATCATGTGGATGAGACATCAAGTGCGTCAGTCGATGCAAATATTGATGAGCTTTTGGAGGAAGCTGCAGCAGGAACTGATAGAAGATCTATTTTGGTGGATCAAGCTGCTTATTCTTCGTCTTCTCTCCATTCAGCCTTTATGGCTAATGTCGACAGTTCATCAAGTCAGGTATGTGTCGATGAACCCACTTCTGTTAGTTGTGATGATTGTGATAGAATAAATGTTAAATGTGCTGATTTAGAGGCAAACATGTCTGAGTTGCAAGGCAAACATGATGCTTTACAAGCTAGTTTGTTTGACTTGCAAGACAAACATGTTTCATTGAATGATAAGTGGTGTGAATTGCAAAGCAAACACGAGGCTTTGCAAGAGAAATATGATGTGACATTCATCCACAATCAGAAATTGACCGTTGATCTTTCGAAGTGCACTGAAGCCAACATGTTTTATGAAAACCATGAAAAGGAGTTTAAATCGGTAATTGAGAAATTAAAGAAAGATAAAACCGAGCTAACAAAAATGGTTTCCAGAAAACAAACTGACATTAATTTGTATATAACTCGCCTTGAGGTAATGCAAAAAGAAATGGCTTGTGCTAAAACTGAAAGTGAGGCGATCCGACTCAAGTTAGACAGCTATTTAAGCTCTAGCTATGTGTTGGATCACATCATAGATGTTCAGAAAGAGAAACGGGATGTCACATGCATTGGATATAAGAAATGTCCACCACCCGTGAGAAACAATTATGATGCCATGCCTGATGAGGAGTATAGAACTCACTTTGAACCATCTGTTCCTTTGGACGTTGAGGAATTTGCAACAGGACTCGGATACAAGAAGGAAGTATCGTCAGATTCGGATGTGTCAGCAGATACATGTGTGTCTTCTGCTGAACAGAATCAGGATCCTCCAGTTGTTGTTGAGGATGCTGATTCTTCTGATGATGAGTCTGATGATACTGATTCAGCAAAGTCTGATGTGGTGATAAAAGAAGAGGACATACCTCTTGAGAATCATATTCTGTGTGATCCTCCTGCAAAACCCGCTAAGACTGTTGCAATCGAGTCCTTGTCTGCAAAAGAGTCGGAGAGTGTGGATTTGCTGTACACTCTTGTTGGTGATGATAAAATTTATTCTGACAAAGATTTTCCGATTAAGAATGTAAATCAATCCCTAATCAGTAAAGTTTTTGAAAATTCGACAAGTAAATTTCTGGGTAAGAAAGGATCACACGTTGTGGTAACACAGTGCCCTCCTATCCCAAAGGCTGAAGTTAGAAAACAATTTGGCAATCAGAAATTACCAACAGAGAAAAGGCAGCAAAATCATAACAAACAAAAAGGAAAATTGCCGGCTCAAAGTCAAAAGAAGTCAAATCAAAAGAAGAACAAGAATGTGAACTTTGTGAAATCTAAGGGAACGGACAAAATTGAAACGTTTGAAAACCAATCTAACTTAGATTTTGTCAAGAAAGCAACAGTGATGAAAAGAAATGAACCAAATAGTTCAAAACCTAGTACCTCGGGATCACAAAGTTCATCATCGGCAAGACGATCACATGATACTTCGGGGTTTGTTGAACGAAGATCATGTTTTGAATGTGGTGAAATTGGGCATATCATTCGAAATTGCCCGTATCTTCATAAGTTGAAAGCAAAGGATGATGATCCCCGTGAACGCAATCACCAAAAGCGATCTGTTTCTGTAAAACAAGATCCCCGACTTGTAAGAGAAAGGGAAAAGAAACAGAAACGCCAACAAGTCAAGGTGATTGAAAAGGCACTTAAAACTGACGTGGTTCAAAAACAATCTGTTTCAGTTAAGCCAGAAAACTCAAAATTTTCAAAAACTTCAAACAATCACGAAGTTAAATTTTTAAACAATCAAACTGGTAAAACTCAACAGACATGGAAACCTAAATTGACCACAAGTTCAGAGGGACCATCACAATTTATGAATCATCAAAGAATAGAGGTTATTGTTGTTGATGAAAATGGAAGACCCAAGACCACAATGGCTTGGGTCCCCATCTCCAACTAATCATGTGAGTTCATGTGCAGGGTGTTCCAGGAGGAACTATCAGTAGTCATTGGATTGTTGATAGTGGGGCATCCAGGCACATGACAGGCGACATGAAGCTTCTCTACGACGTTAAATCTATTAGAGGAGGTTATGTTGCTTTTGCTGGAGATAAAGGCGGATATATTACGGGTGAAGGAATGATTTCCAACGGGGTTGTGAGTTTTGATAAGATCAACTTTGTACAACAACTTGATCACAATCTTCTTAGTGTTTCTCAAATCTGTGATAAGCAGTTCTCAGTACACTTTGATGCAAATGGATGTTATGTGCTGAAACCCGGCTTCAAAATTCCAAAAGAATGGATTCTCTTGTCTGCTCCAAGGATAAATGATTTATATGTCCTTGATATGAGCCAAGCTATCACAACGTCTGCACAAGCAACCTGTTTCGTTTCCAAAGCCACAGAAAAAGACTCAATCTCTTGGCACAGACGAATGGGTCACATTCACTTACGCAAAATGAATCATTTGGTGTCAAATGAATTAGTGAATGGTGTTCCTCTTAAAAACTTCCATCTTCAAGACATCTGTGTCTCGTGCCAGAAAGGAAAACAAACGAAGAAGCGACACCCTACAAAGAAAATCAACACGGTGGCTGTTCCTCTTGAACGTTTGCACATGGATTTGTTCGGTCCTGTCAAGCACAAAAGTATTAGGAATGATCAATATTGCCTCGTGATAACTGATGATTACTCAAGATTTTCTTGGGTGGCGTTCATGGCACACAAGAGCGAAACCTTCGGTATTATCAAAAACTTGATCATTCAGATTGAGAATCTATACAAGTTGAAGGTTAGGCGGATACGTAGCGACAATGGTACTGAATTCAAAAATCATGCCATGGCGGAGTTTTGCACTTTAAAAGGTATTCTTCACGAATTTAGTGCAACTTATACTCCTCAACAAAATGGCGTCGCTGAACGTAAAAATCGTACATTGATCGAGACTGCTAGGACTATGTTGGTAGAATCGCAGTTGCCCATTCCATTCTGGACTGAAGCTGTGTCCTCTGCATGTTACACATTGAACCGAGTCCTCACAGTCAAAAGGCACAACAAGACCTGCTTTGAGCTTATTAACAAACGGAAACCAGATTTGTCATATCTTGAACCGTTTGGAGCTCCGTGCACAATAATCGATCCTAATGGAAAGTTTGGGGCAAAAGCAATTGATGGATACTTTCTTGGGTATGCCACCCCGAACTTAAGAGTCTGGAATCTAGAGACTAAAAGGGTCGAGGAATGGTCTGAAGTCAGAGTACAAAGGCACACTTTGCCAGTTAGAAATCCTGGTCAGCCTTGGATGTTTGAGTACGATGACTTTTTCAATTCGATCAATGTTAAAGCAGTTGAAGAAAATGCTGCAGCAAGGATGTTTTTCGAGAGTGACAATGCAACAGATTCACCGTTGGTTCATCCAATTATTGTCAATCAAGAACCATCTTCGGTGAACAATAATGCTCTCGACAATGAGGATTTTCACGATGCTACCGAATTGAACGAATCTTCAGAGGATGATGAATTTCTAGATGCAGATCAAGAGGCTCCAACAACAGCAGTACATGGTACTTCAGAGGGAACACCTCCAGTGGATGTCCCTAGAACAGCTGAAGCTACTGCATCATCCTCTTCGTCAATTCCGGGCATTGAATTGGTTGTTGATCTCAATCTCAACAATCTGGGTACAAACATTCCAGTTCAAGATAATCCAGAAACAAGGATTCACAATACCCATCCTCAACAAAACATCATCGGAAATGTACAAAGTGGCGTTCAAACAAGAAACATGTTGCGAAACAACAACAATGCAGGCTTGTATGTGGCGATTAGAGAATCTGGTCAACAAAACGATTGGTCTTTCGCGTGTTATGTCTCACAGGAAGAGCCAAGAACTTGGAAAGAAGCTTTGAAAGATAACTCTTGGGTTGAAGCGATGCAGGAAGAGCTGCAACAATTCCAGAAGCTTGGTGTCTGGAAACTCGTAGATAAACCTGCTGGTTACAAGAAGATTGGTACCCGTTGGGTGTTTAAATGCAAAAAGGATGACCGTGGAGTTGTTATTCGAAACAAAGCAAGGCTAGTCGTTCAAGGTTTTCGTCAGATTGAAGGGATCGACTACAACGAAGTGTATGCACCTGTTGCACGTCTAGAAGCAATTCGGATCTTTCTGGCTTATGCCTCATTCAAAGGTTTCAAGGTATACCAGATGGACGTGAAAAGTGCATTCTTACATGGTGTGGTGGAAGAAGAGGTGTACGTCGAACAGCCTCCAGGTTTTGAAGATCCTATCCATCCCGATCGGGTTTGGTTGCTCAACAAAGCTCTCTATGGTCTACATCAAGCACCGCGAGCTTGGTACGCAACCTTATCTAATTATCTGCTGGAGAATGGATTTCGCAGAGGTCTTATCGATTGTACTCTTTTCATCAAAGAACAAGATGGAGATCTTCTACTGGTTCAGGTATACGTTGATGATATTATATTTGGTTCTACTAATGATGTTTTGTGTAGGAATTTCGAGCGCATCATGCAGGATAAATTCGAGATTAGTGCTATGGGGGAAATGACTTTCTTTTTGGGCCTACAAGTACAACAAACCGAGTCTGGGATATTCATCCATCAGACTAAATATGTTGGTGACATCTTGAGCCGGTTCCAGATGTCTGATGCAACGCCCATTGGTACCCCATTGCCGCAAAATCACGGAATTACTCCAGACTTGAAGGGTGAAGCAGTTAGCCCCTCATACTACCGCGCGATGATCGGATCTCTTATGTACCTCACAGCATCAAGACCAGATATAATGTACCCAACGTGCCTGCTTGCCAGATATCAAGTCAACCCGAAGGCCTCACATCTTGCAGCTGTAAAAAGGATTTTTCGTTATTTGAAGGGTTACCCTGACACCGGTCTATGGTACCCTAGGGATAATAACTTTGACTTGATCGCATTCAGTGATTCTGATTTTGGCGGATGCAAAATCGACGGCAAATCCACAACGGCTGGATGTCAGTTTTTGGGAAATCGCCTAGTCACATGGCAGTGCAAGAAGCAGACGTGCGTCGCTACATCAACATGCGAAGCTGAATACATTGCTGCCTCAAGTTGTTGCTCCCAAGTCCTATGGACCCAACAACAAATGCGTGACTACGGTTTTGAATTCCTAACTACTCCTATTTACGTTGATAATTCTGCTGCCTTACAGATCACTAGAAATCCTGTGCAGCATTCAAAGACTAAGCACATCGAAATTAAGTATCACTTCATACGTGATTGCTTTGAGAAAAGGCTAATCGATGTTGCTTACGTCCACACTGATGACCAACGTGCCGACCTTTTTACCAAAGCATTTGACAAATCAAGATTTGATTATTTATTACTGGTAAACGGCATTAAGGTCAAGCAAGAGTAAAACCAACATCGGAAAATCATTTTTGTAAATACCTTTGTGTTTTAAACTTGTCTTAGTTTATTGATTTTAGGGGGAGTAAATCCAAAAATTTGAAAATCCAAAAACATCGAAAAATTTCAAAAACACAAAAACAATAGAAAAGCAAAAATGAGTTTCCTGGCGAGCAAAAGAGAAAATGATAGTACATCAGTGGTCTGTCTAAACCTCTTTAAACCTTAAATGAAAAATGATAAGCAGCTCTATATAAGATGTATCGGTAGGCTCACAATCATTTTAAAGTGTGCAGGGTGATATAAACTTAAATCGACTGAAGACCAGGTGGGAACCATTCATTGGCATATGGTCTTAGTACCGAAATTTCGTTTGAGAGATTGCCGAGGTTCTGAGATATTCGGTCTTTATGCTGCTTATCATCTGGGTATCATGGTTGTATCTTTTACCGAAAAATAACGGGGACGCAAGTCTAGATCTTCCATGATACCATACATACGTGTACATATTGCATTCGACCTCAATAAGTGATCAACAATCACATGTCCCACAAAATAAGTGATAATATATCACATCTATCCAGGAGTCAAGTTCGTCTCTCTGCTGTACGAAAGTACTGACCTGTTCACAGACTTGCTCCTGTGCCCTCATGCATCGAAAATCAAGTTCCTCATCAATAAGTGATTCTATCACATAGGGCTTGTTTTCAAATCAAAATAAGTGAGTTTCTCACATCATATACGGTCAAACAGATGATAATCGGTATACTCACCGGTAAGATGAACCCTCGTGCATACCTTGATACGGGAATGTGTCGTGATGTGGATGAACACCGGTCGATAAGTATAAATCATATCTTAACGTATCTCCTAAACATGATTACATCTGATAAGTTGAGCTTAAGTGGACAACCATACCGATAATTGTTATAGGATGCTTATCTTAATGTTAACTAATTGAACAACAAGAGCGTTTTGGCATTACCGTACACTGATATGATTCTCTTACCCTCGAAACTCGCAAAAAGAATGTCTGTAAATATTTATTTAATGCTTTCAGTTTCTGCATCTTTGTATATATTTATTTATTGCTTTCTGTCTTTACATTTCAAATATTCAAAATACCAAAAAGATTTTAGGTGTGTTTTAATATAAACTTTCTAAAAGCCAAAAAGATTTTATTTCTATTTTATTTTCGATCGTACGATGTTGGAGCTCGAGTCTTCGTTACCTGAAACCTGAACGAAAACCAAATCGACTAAATCTTCATAAATGGTCAGAATTTGCAAGTTTTGGAAGTTAAAAACCTAAAACTGAACAATTTGTTAAACTTTCAAACTGTCGGATGGTAGTTGATTGAACAATGGTCACATGTGTGTCGTTTACTTATGATATTCCAAGCAGTTGTTCTCATTACGCGTTTAGATTTCTTGCATGTGCAGATTCTAAGGGAAAGGAGAACATGGTCGATGACAAGCTTTGGAATGAAGACACGACGTGAAGGCACTCAAGTGATGAAGATGATCGAGTTGCCGCTGACCATCATCAACACCACAAGGATCTCAATTCATAAAGAACAAGTATTTCACGAGCATAACTCAAGGGGGAGCTTATGTTAAGGGGGAGTTTGTCAACACACTTCCTACATGAAACGGGGAGTTTGTTGGTACACTTTCTGCTTTCAAGACGTGAAGACTTTAAAGATCCTCCGACATTGAAGACTTGAAAGGACGTCAAAGGCTTGAAGACATGAAGATCGAGACAAAGCTACAGCCAAGGGGGAGTTTGTTGGTGCACTTGTGTCTGTACTTTGTCTGTATTCTGTCATGATACAAAACGATGTCTTGAGTTAGTCTGAGTTACGTCTTAGTTTTGTTATTATGTGTGCTCGATGTAAGTTTGACCAAGTCAACCATCCTCCTGGTTTGACTTGGCCAAACAGTTAGCACTTTGGTTGTAACATGTTGTGTCGAAGGATGTGTAATCGAAGGATTGGTTATATCCTTCGATGAGCTCGAAGGATAAACCTTCGAAGGATATAGATGGACCTCGAAGGATATCATCCTTCGAGGTATATGTGGATCCTTCGATAGGCTTCTGATCGATAGATGATCCTTCGATCAGTCTATCTGATCCTTCGACCAGACGTGCTGTGATGGGTATATATACCCATGTAATGTGTTCACTTCAAAAGGGAGAACAAGTGTGTGTGTGAGTGAACTGAGTCTTGTAGAGAGCGTATTTTCAGTTGGGTCAAGGGCTGTAACCGTGTCCACTGAAATACAAGAGAAAACTTTGATATCTCGTGTGTCTACCCTTTCTCTTTGTGGCTTGTGCTCTCATATAAACTACCGGTTTGCATTCTAGCTTGGATTCCGCACTTGCTAGTGTGTTAAGCATAACAAGGATAAGGTTTGACCTCATCCTCCGAGGGACCTACAACGTTTAAGCGTTTGGAACTAGGATCACCGTTCTGGAACCTTTCTAGTTCGGTACGGAAAGTTAACGGAACCAGATCACTTTTAAACAGAATTTAAAAGTAACAACAAATAAGGTAACGACATATAATTTAAGTGCTAGAATCGGAATTCTTAGCCTACCCTAATTGCAATATATGGCAGAGCCATCAATCTCATTGTTATATTCAAAGTGAGAATCGAAAAGACAAAAGGTTTCAAAAGTCGTTTCTATGAAAAACATAAAACTCTCTCTTCCACTATTTCTCTTAACCTAGACACCCAACCCCGCACCTCGTCCATACCCGCCACCCTAAGATGATGAAGAGAAGAAGATTGGTATCCGGCCAGCATTCTGTCATTTTCTTTTTTCTATTCATCCTTGGAACCCTAAAGTTAACCTTTGTTATTCCACATCGCTGGCATAACAAAATTCAGACCTATTTTCTATTTCGAAAGCTAAAAGAATCATCTAATCTTTTATCCATGTCATAACCAGACTACGACCGTTTTCTTCGTCTTCCATTTGGGAGTCATCATCTTCTGGGGAATTTCTTGTTATTGTGGGTTTTCTGGTTTATATTTCGGTATGAACGTATGGATATATGCGGCATATTACGGTGGTTATGGTGGTGCGACGACGGTTATATAAGATGTGAAACTTAGGCAGGCGACCGGGAAACGGTGGGTGAAGGAGATGTTCAATTGGTTTTGATAGTATGAAAAGTTTTGTAGGTTCTTTTTAAATGTTTTTCGGTTTGAATGGAAAAGGTATGTTGCTAACTGTCTTATTATATAATTATACAATATATAATGAAACTATATAATGAAAGTATGAAAGGGTGTGAGTAAAATAAAGTAAAGGTGTGACTTTTAAATAAATAAGACATAACCCAAGTTACTAATTGTATAAGGGTATAATTAATTGTTGATGCATGTATTATAGCGAAAAAGTCTGAAACTAAAGTTAGTACAAAAAGCATGGGACAACCTTACTTCTACCATTGCTGTGTTATAAGTTAGAGATGAGAGGGTAGAAATTGAAACTTGTTAGGGATATATCACACAACCAACAAGAACAAACACACACACACACACACAACAGCTCACTCACACACACACACTCTAAATCACAAGAACAAGAACACAGGATTTATAGTGCTTCGATCAAGCTTGATCTACATCCACTCTTTACAATTAGTTCTCTCTTTGTATTAGGTGCTCAAAGTGTTAAAATACATGAATGAGAAGTATTTATAGGGGTTACAATTAGGTTACTGAATATAATAATGAGATATACTTCAGGAGTCGTAATATCCAGGGTATTAGTCTAGAGAAGGACTAATTCCTCTTCCTGAGTCAAATCCTCCATAACCCAACAATCTCCCACTTGGAGGCTTTGACGACTTCAAACTGCTCTCCTTAAAACTTCATCTTCATAAGTACCTCTGTAAACACTTCATCTTCACTAGTTGTGGGTGACCTTCTCAACAATTAACCCGAAGGCCAGTTGAAGCTATGCAAAGCCTCAACTTCTCTAAGGTAACAACCTTAGTTAACATATCGGTTGGATTTTCAGTTCCTTTGATCTTCTTTAACTTCAGAGTACCATCACTAACTTGATCTCTGATAAAGTGGTATCTCAGCTGTATATGTTTCATCTTTGAATGGAAGACAGGGTTCTTTGCAAGGTGTATTGCACTTTGATTGTCACAGAATAGTGCACAATCGACTTGTTCCTTGCCAAGCTCTTTGAGAAAATTCTTCAACCAAATAAGCTCTTTGCTTGCTTCAGCAACTGCCATATACTGTGTTTCTGTGGTTGAAAGGGCAACACTTTTCTGAAGTTTGGACATCCAACTTACAACAGTGCCTCCCATTGTAAAGACATACCCCGTGGTACTTTTGAATGACTCTTTACACCACCAAGGTCTGCATCTGCAAAACCCTTCAGAATAACATCTTTCCCTTTAAAATGCAATGCCTCTTTAGAAGTCCACTTCAAATATCTTAGCAACCATTTAACTGCTTCCCAATGTTCTCTTCCCGGATTGAACATAAACTGACTAAGAACTCCCACTGCATGAACAATATATGGTCTCGTGCATACCATTTCATACATGAGGCTACCAACTGCAGATGCATACGGAACTTTAGCCATTTCTGCCTTGTCTTCATCTGAACTAGGTAACTGAACTTTAGAAAGCTTAAAGTGACTTCCCAAAGGTATGCTTCTGATCTTGGCATCTTTAAGGCTAAATCTCTCTAACACTTTCTCAATGTACTTCTCTTGAGAGAGTGTCAAAGAAACATATTCTTTGTTTCTAAAAATACTCATCCCGAGTATTTGGTTTGTAGCTCCCAAGTCTTTCATCTCAAATTCTTCAGACATTTGCTTTTTCAACTTCTCTGTCTCTGTCATGTCTGAACCGGCAATTAACATATCATCCACATAGAGTAGTAGAATGATATAAGAACCCTTGAACTTCTTGATGTAACAAAAATGGTCTTGTCACATCTCTTGTAACCAACTTTTCCCATGAAGTTATCAAACTTCAAATACCATTGTCTAGGCGCTTGTTTCAGACCATACAAACTCTTATTCAATTTACACACCAAGTTTTCTTTGCCTTTAACTTGAAAACCCTCTGGCTGTGTCATGTAGATGTCTTCATCTAGGTCACCATGTAGAAAAGCTGTCTTGACATCTAGTTGCTCTAGATGTAAGCCCTCTGCTGCTACAATACTAAGAACAAGCCCTCTTTCTGTTGAAATCCCTTGACTACTAATCTTGCTTTGTACCTTTCGGTACCATCATGTTCATCCATGATCCTGAAAACCCATTTGTTATGAAGAGCTTTCTTCCCAGATGGAAGCTTTGTCAAGTGCCAAGTCTTGTTCTTCTCAAGTGTGACAACCCATGATTTACGGCTCTCAACTACGTGATTAGCAGATGATTAACGTGATAATAAATAATGTTTACAAATCGAATTAACTTAATTAGGCCTTTGGAGTGCCTAGGAACGTCTATCCGACTTTAAAATGCGCGAACGGTGATTTGCGGAGAAGTAAGCTAAACGTTAAGCGATAACGAAATGAAACCGTACGAAATACTGACAACGCCGATAAACACGGAATTTCTAAGGATATTTTTATGCATATGGAGTTTGGATTTCGATATCGGGTTTCGTAGGAATTACGGGCCACTTACACATGAGATGGGCTTGTGGGCCCTGGGCCCAAGCCCAAAACCCACAAGCCTAAACCTACACCTAGTATATTAGAATCCATATAAGATTTACAAAATCCTATTAGGATCTCTAAAATCTACACAAATCTCTTCAAGAGATTTTGATTCAATGGATGGAACATATGTCCTGAATGTAATATATATACACAAAAGAAAATGAATACCTTTCATTTTCCCTCACTCTATTAATACATCAGATAATACACAATTCATCTTCTCAAAACAATCACACACACACTTCCTTTTCCCTCTCTCATTTCTCTCGATCTAATCAGCAGACACACCACAAAATTGGAGCACACCCTCATAAATTAAGTCACTGTTTCTCATCTCCAACAAGTCCAAGATAGAAACCCAAACCCTCCTCCTCTCGATCATCAGCTGCAAGGATAATCGGGGGCTGTCGGCGCCGGTTAACCGGCCGGCGATGATGTGACCGACGAACCCCCCCCCCCCCTCCCGTCTGTTATAGAGCCGACCACCACCATCGGGTGGTGGTGAGCGGTGTTTGGACCGAGAAATCAAGGCAAGAGAGAGAGTAGAGAGAGAGGGAGGCTGAGGAGAGAAAGAACCCCCGCTCACGGCGGCGGCGGCGGCGCGTGGTGGCAAGAAACAGAAAGAGGGAGTACCGGCGATGGTGGTGACCGGTGGTCCTTCACTCGGACCGGTTACCCTTGTCTTTAACCAACGAATTTCACTGTTTTTCCGGCGGTCCTTGCTATTATCCGACGGGTTTGCCGTTCAGGTTCGGGTTTCGCAGCAGGTCAAACCCGGTCGACTCGGTCAAACCGAGTCGACTCGGTCAACAATCAGTCAACTCGGGTCAACACAGTTAAAGTGGGTTTGGTTCAGATTCCTGAACGGGTCTCGTAGGTCAAATCTTGCAGTTCGGTCAAACTCGGTGCAACTCGGTGCGACTCGGTGCAACTCGGTTCGACTCGGTGCATTTCGGTTCGACTCGGTCAACTCAGTTGACCCGGTCAACTCAGCTGACTTATTTCGGCTTTTCGACACAAAGATTCGGTAAAAAGATTTAAAACGAATATTATTTACGTTAATTGTTCCTTATTTTTATTATGTGATAACGAGCTCGAACCGATTGATTATAGTTACGTTTGATATATTTGACGAAATCATACATATATTGAGTGAATCTTGATTGAATTTTGAAAAATGACGACAACTTGTGTTGTCGGGGCGACCAAAAACAGAGGAAACTCTGCCCGTTTTTCGAGAAAACCCGTAAAATAAAACGAGTTTTATTATAAAAACGTGCTTTTCTTGTAAAACGACAACTATTGTTATAAAGCGACTTTTACGAGATACAAATATAAAGTTTCCTTCGACAACAACTTACGAGAACCACGATACGAAAAATATTTCGATAACAAAATAAATATAGTTATTATATTTATTTCAAACGAACTCGAAATCTTTTTATAAATAAATATAGTATATATATTTATTTCAAGCATCGCGTAACACGAATTCGTTTCATCAAAATAAATATAGTTTATATTTATTTCAAATATTAATGACACGACAATTATTTTGCTAAAATAAATATAGTTTATATATTTATTTGAAGTAATAAACGACACGAATTCTTTTATAAAATAGATATAGTTTATATATATATCTCAAACTTCAAACAAACCCGACAATACTTTCGCAAAATAAATATAACTTTTTATATTTAATACAAACGCCGAAACGGCATATACGTATATTTTTGGCAAATATACACAAGACGCTATATATAATACAAGTTTATTATATATTACTTTCGTACGAATATTCCTATATACACAAACGACTTCTCGGAACTTAACAAGTTCAACTTAATCATTTTTATTAAGTTAACAACTTATCGTCAAATCGTTAGGTTAACGATTCGGTAGAGCTCGAAGACACGTAGTTTAGTTACTGCGTTTATTTAGAAACTTATAAGATATTCCGTGTTAGGAATATTGTAGAATGCACGCTAGCAAGTCAAGTCTTGGAAACGACACCACGAAGTCGTAAATTAGCTAGCTTTGCACAGGACTATTCAGGCGAGTTCATAACCCCCACTTTTTACTATTTTACATTTTTATAAATGTTTTCGGGGTGGAAAGACATGCACATTTTGCAAAAGACATACAAAGTTTTGAACTAACGCAAAACTCGTATTTCTAAATCATATCACGAAGGGATTTCGGGGAACACAAATGAATTACGAAAGGTTTATACTAAATATACCGGTTTTTACAAAACAAATGCTTATTTTCGAAATGTGAATGATATTCGGCCAGGGTGACCAGGGATCTGGTCAGGGTGACCAGGGATCTGGTCAGGGTGACCAGGGATCTGGTCAGGGTGACCAGGGATTTATTTTATACATGGTATGGTTAGCGTAAGGAGGGTTATTACCTAGATCATGTGAATGGGTAGGCTATTATCGTAAGACCATTAATCCTTGTATAAGGACCGAGAGGCATGAGTGATAGATCTATTGGGTGTTGCGAGCCCCACACATGAGTCAGCGTGTGGCTGCATGTGGTGACTATGTCGTTCCGCCGGAAGGACCGGTATGAAATACGCGTTACAGGTTTGAGTGCTTCCTAGGCCATTTCACTTATTAATGTATTAGCTACACATTAATTGATCTCTTTTTCCTTATTTGCTACATACCAGGGACATATATATTTACGAAACTACTTGTTCATACAAATTAAAATACCATGTTTTATACAAAATTCAAAGCACATGATTTTGCGGGTAAGGAGTCAAAGTCAGGGTGGGCATTGACGGTTATATGAACATTACAAATACAAGGCTTTACAAATACATGGTTTTATGAACATAACGTGTTACAAACACAACGTTTCTATATAATTTGGCAAGAAAATGATTTTTAAATTCATTTTCTCAATACTATTTCAAAAACCGGTTATTCCAAAGATTTATTTCAAATCTTTCACAATACCAAAGATTTATTTCAAACCTTTCACAACTCAAAAGATTTATTTCAAATCTTTTACAAACAAACTATGAACTCGCTCAACATTATGTTGATTTTTCTCGCATGTTCTTTCTCAGGTTGCATTTCTAAGACAAGGCACGGTTGGAATAGGAGAACCATTGGAGACTCGAGTACTTAGCAGGCGTTCAGTTTCTAGAAGTCTTTGCTTCTTTGCTTCCGCTGTGCAATGACGATACCAGTCCAGTCACGCCAATGCTCTGATAATTTCGGGGTGTGATAGATTGGTATCAGAGCTATAGGTTACAGCGAATTAGGTTTCTGTTGTGATACCTAGGCTCTAACCTCACTTTCCTCTGGGAACTTAGATTATTGAAACCTGAATACATACAGAACGCCTAGTACTCGAATATGGTCTCCAACCGTTGCCGAAAAGCAAACAGTCACGATTTTGTTTTCAACCATACGCTAAAGTTGTGTTTTACACACGGTACACGAAACGATTACATACAGTGCACAACACTCTGAGAGTTTAGGAAACATGCATTTAAGACCTTCGGAAAAGGGAATTCAGTCTGAGAGGCTGGGAGGATAGTCTAGTGGGACTAGGAGATTCAGTCTGAGAGGCTGGGAGGATAGTCTAGTGGGACTAGGATATTCAGTCTGGGAGGCTGGGAGGCTAGTGGGACTAGGAGATTCAGTCTGAGAGGCTGGGAGGATAGTCTAGTGGGACTAGGAGATTCAGTCTGAGAGGCTGGGAGGATAGTCTAGTGGGACTAGGAGATTCAGTCTGGGAGGCTAGTGGGACTAGGAGATTCAGTCTGAGAGGCTGGGAGGATAGTCTAGTGGGAATAGGAGATTCAGTCTGAGAGGCTGGGAGGATAGTCTAGTGGGACTAGGAGATTCAGTCTGGGAGGCTAGTGGGACTAGGAGGACTATTTGATTATATGATTGATTATTTGCGCATGTGTGTGTTTATTAAAGGTCATCACGTAGGAACCACGAATATTAACTCGGGTACACACTATTATCCATATTGTCTATGATATTTTAACTTCCCGAGCAGACAGCCTACGCATAACGAAACGCTAGTGCACATGAATACATGGAACTCAATTTCTACGTCAACGGATGTCGGGGTACATCACATTCTACGCGGCACACAACGCTAGTGCACAGGTATACGTGAAACTTAAGCTATACATCAACGGAGGTTGAAGTACGACACATACGACTATCGAGGCGAGGCCTTTGAGAAGGAACGATGACGCAAATTTAACGACGACACTAGATCCCTGTCAGCAGGAGAACTAACGATCAGGAAACGACAACTTGTCACGCGATCCTGCAACGACACGAATCACGCCAAGGAGAAGACGATTGTCTTCGCATTCCCCCCCCCTACCTAATTAATGACGAATACGCTATGTTCGACATTCCATGGTAATGTCACCTAACAATTGGTCGTCACACGAAACCCCAGGTAAAGTCCTCAAATTTCTTTTATTGAAATTTTGAATTTCACACTTACTGAGTAGATTTTCGTATCTCTACTCCTCTTAATGGTCATTGTATCACGGTCATTTCTTTTCAAGTTACATACATGGTTTTTCGTTGTGACCATGCCGAAAGTTTTCTTGTTGATACATATACTTATTGTCGGATTACGCTAAAATCAAGTTCAATTGTTTGAATTTGTTCATTACACATATTCATTTCAGAACATAATATGATGTATTGGGAGATTCATATTCAAATTCGTATTAACAAGCGTTTCATTTGTTCCGAGTCAAGGTAAACTTGTTTGGTATTCGACTCCATTAATTTGTCTGTTGATTTCGACACCATGTGGTGGTATTTTCACTTATTTGAACCTTGCGCTAAACTCATTTACATATCTTATGCACGGATTTAATTATTGATTCAGATTTAAATCCGCTTTGATTTATCACAGTCTTAATACAATTGTGTGTTAAGACAATGGTACACAAATTCATTTCATATTCCGGTGTACCTCATAACGGTTCTTTCAACATCGATCGAATGCTTTGCGATATTCATTGCTTCTTCATCTTCGATCGAAAACATTATTTCTTTGATGTTCCATTTTCAATTGAAAATCTTTCGATGTTTGTTGGAACAAACATTCATATTTACTTCATGGCGCTTTCAATTGACTTCAAACACGGTGGATTTGTTTGATCACCGCTATTATTGAATTATTTGAATCACTACGACACCTTGTGGTGTCAGTACAAACTTGTAGCTTGGGCTAATCATGATTGGGCGTTTCATGCAAAACACATGTGATACTTGTTCGATCACCCCTATTATTGAATTGTTTCATTCATTGCGACACCTTGTGGCGTCGGTATGACTTGCAGCTTGTGCTGATCACGATCGAACGTTTCATGCAAATTATTACATTTGAGATTGTTGATTCTAAGTTCATCCAGTGGATGTTATTGCTTCTAGAACTCATTTACATGTTATAAACGTTCATATGGAATTCGATTGGTCGAAGTTCCTGTTCATTGTTGGATCCTTGTTAACTTAGTCGCACTGGTGACTGTATCATTACGTCTCGTTTCATTTGACATCAATTACTGAGACACATTTCTTTTAAACCGCCGGGATTCCTATTGTGGAAGAATGTCATTAAATTCACATGACTCGAATAAGTCTTGTTTCGATTACGCGGTCATTCACTTTGTTATTATTCGGACTTACCTGCGAATAACACAATTCTGAGGGGATAACATAGTCTAAATTTCGAGGACGAAATTTCTGTAACAGGGGGAGAATGTGACAACCCGTGATTTACGGCTCTCAACTACGTGATTAGCAGATGATTAACGCGATAATAAATAATGTTTACAGATCGAATTAACTTAATTAGGCCTTTGGAGTGCCTAGGAACGTCTATCCGACTTTACAATGCGCGAACGGTGATTTGCGGAGAAGCAAGCTAAACGTTAAGCGATAACGAAATGAAACCGTACGAAATACTGACAACGCCGACAAACACGGAATTTCTAAGGATATTTTTATGCATATGGAGTTTGGATTTCGATATCGGGTTTCGTAGGAATTACGGGCCACTTACACATGAGATCGGCTTGTGGGCCCTGGGCCCAAGCCCAAAACCCACAAGCCTAAACCTACACCTAGTATATTAGAATCCATATAAGATTTACAAAATCCTATTAGGATCTATAAAATCTACACAAATCTCTTCAAGAGATTTTGATTCAATGGATGGAACATATGTCCTGAATGTAATATATATACACAAAAGAAAATGAATACCTTTCATTTTCCCTCACTCTATTAATACATCAGATAATACACAATTCATCTTCTCAAAACAATCACACACACACTTCCTTTTCCCTCTCTCATTTCTCTCGATCTAATCAGCAGACACACCACAAAATTGGAGCACACCCTCATAAATTAAGTCACTGTTTCTCATCTCCAACAAGTCCAAGATAGAAACCCAAACCCTCCTCCTCTCGATCATCAGCTGCAAGGATAATCGGGGGCTGTCGGCGCCGGTTAACCGGCCGGCGATGATGTGACCGACGAACCCCCCCCCTCCCGTCTGTTATAGAGCCGACCACCACCATCGGGTGGTGGTGAGCGGTGTTTGGACCGAGAAATCAAGGCAAGAGAGAGAGTAGAGAGAGAGGGAGGCTGAGGAGAGAAAGAACCCCCGCTCACGGCGGCGGCGGCGGCGCGTGGTGGCAAGAAACAGAAAGAGGGAGTACCGGCGATGGTGGTGACCGGTGGTCCTTCACTCGGACCGGTTACCCTTGTCTTTAACCAACGAATTTCACTGTTTTTCCGGCGGTCCTTGCTATTATCCGACGGGTTTGCCGTTCAGGTTCGGGTTTCGCAGCAGGTCAAACCCGGTCGACTCGGTCAAACCGAGTCGACTCGGTCAACAATCAGTCAACTCGGGTCAACACAGTTAAAGTGGGTTTGGTTCAGATTCCTGAACGGGTCTCGTAGGTCAAATCTTGCAGTTCGGTCAAACTCGGTGCAACTCGGTGCGACTCGGTGCAACTCGGTTCGACTCGGTGCATTTCGGTTCGACTCGGTCAACTCAGTTGACCCGGTCAACTCAGTTGACCCGGTCAACTCAGTTGACCCGGTCAACTCAGCTGACTTATTTCGGCTTTTCGACACAAAGATTCGGTAAAAAGATTTAAAACGAATATTATTTACGTTAATTGTTCCTTATTTTTATTATGTGATAACGAGCTCGAACCGATTGATTATAGTTAGGTTTGATATATTTGACGAAATAATACATATATTGAGTGAATCTTGATTGAATTTTGAAAAATGACGACAACTTGTGTTGTCGGGGCGACCAAAAACTGAGGAAACTCTGCCCGTTTTTCGAGAAAACCCGTAAAATAAAACGAGTTTTATTATAAAAACGTGCTTTTCTTGTAAAACGACAACTATTGTTATAAAGCGACTTTTACGAGATACAAATATAAAGTTTCCTTCGACAACAACTTACGAGAACCACGATACGAAAAATATTTCGATAACAAAATAAATATAGTTATTATATTTATTTCAAACGAACTCGAAATCTTTTTATAAATAAATATAGTATATATATTTATTTCAAGCATCGCGTAACACGAATTCGTTTCATCAAAATAAATATAGTTTATATTTATTTCAAATATTAATGACACGACAATTATTTTGCTAAAATAAATATAGTTTATATATTTATTTGAAGTAATAAACGACACGAATTCTTTTATAAAATAGATATAGTTTATCTATATATCTCAAACTTCAAACAAACCCGATAATACTTTCGCAAAATAAATATAACTTTTTATATTTAATACAAACGCCGAAACGGCATATACGTATATTTTTGGCAAATATACACAAGACGCTATATATAATACAAGTTTATTATATATTACTTTCGTACGAATATTCCTATATACACAAACGACTTCTCGGAACTTAACAAGTTTAACTTAATCATTTTTATTAAGTTAACAACTTATCGTCAAATCGTTCGGTTAACGATTCGGTAGAGCTCAAAGACACGTAGTTTAGTTACTGCGTTTATTTAGAAACTTATAAGATATTCCGTGTTAGGAATATTGTAGAATGCACGCTAGCAAGTCAAGTCTTGGAAACGACACCACGAAGTCGTAAATTAGCTAGCTTTGCACATGAATATTCAGGCGAGTTCATAACCCCCACTTTTTACTATTTTACATTTTTATAAATGTTTTCGGGGTGGAAAGACATGCACATTTTGCAAAAGACATACAAAGTTTTGAACTAACGCAAAACTCGTATTTCTAAATCATATCACGAAGGGATTTCGGGGAACACAAATGAATTACGAAAGGTTTATACTAAATATACCGGTTTTTACAAAACAAATGCTTATTTTCGAAATGTGAATGATATTCGGCCAGGGTGACCAGGGATCTGGTCAGGGTGACCAGGGATCTGGTCAGGGTGACCAGGGATCTGGTCAGGGTGACTAGGGATTTATTTTATACATGGTATGGTTAGCGTAAGGAGGGTTATTACCTAGATCATGTGAATGGGTAGGCTATTATCGTAAGACCATTAATCCTTGTATAAGGACCGAGAGGCATGAGTGATAGATCTATCGGGTGTTGCGAGCCCCACACATGAGTCAGCGTGTGGCTGCATGTGGTGACTATGTCGTTCCGCCGGAAGGACCGGTATGAAATACGCGTTACAGGTTTGAGTGCTTCCTAGGCCATTTCACTTATTAATGTATTAGCTACACATTAATTGATCTCTTTTTCCTTATTTGCTACATACCAGGGACATATATATTTACGAAACTACTTGTTCATACAAATTAAAATACCATGTTTTATACAAAATTCAAAGCACATGATTTTGCGGGTAAGGAGTCAAAGTCAGGGTGGGCATTGACGGTTATATGAACATTACAAATACAAGGCTTTACAAATACATGGTTTTATGAACATAACGTGTTACAAACACAACGTTTCTATATAATTTGGCAAGAAAATGATTTTTAAATTCATTTTCTCAATACTATTTCAAAAACCGGTTATTCCAAAGATTTATTTCAAATCTTTCACAATACCAAAGATTTATTTCAAACCTTTCACAACTCAAAAGATTTATTTCAAATCTTTTACAAACAAACTATGAACTCGCTCAACATTATGTTGATTTTTCTCGCATGTTCTTTCTCATGTTGCATTTCTAAGACAAGGCACGGTTGGAATAGGAGAACCATTGGAGACTCGAGTACTTAGCAGGCGTTCAGTTTCTAGAAGTCTTTGCTTATTTGCTTCCGCTGTGCAATGACGATACCAGTCCAGTCACGCCAATGCTCTGATAATTTCGGGGTGTGATATCAAGCGACTTCATTTCATCTTTCATTGCAAGCTCCCACTGCAATGAATCTTTCAACCCCATAGCTTTAGAGTAACACTGGGGTTCACCATTTTCTGTCAAAAGTATGTAGTTGACTGATGGTGAGTACCTGTTTGGCGGTCTAGAGGCTCTAGACGATCTTCTTGGTTGAACTTGTGGTGTTTCTGGGGAATTTGGAGTTGAAGGAGTAGCTTCTTCTTCCTCTGAATCATTACTAGAATCATCCCCTAAGCTCCCACTGTCGCTTGACTCATCTCCATTTTTTGGAATGTCGACCGAAGCTTCTTTTCTTGTTTCACCACTTTCAAATTCAGCATGCTCTTTCTGAACTTCTGGTCCTTTGGTGTTTCTGTCTTTGTATAATTCGTTTTTATTGAAGATGACATTTTTGCTTCTGATTACTTTTCTGTCTTCATTATCCCAAAGCCTGTAACCCATTTTTCCTGACACATAACCATGTCGAAGTCGTTGTCCAAATAAATACAAAAATCATTGAAATTAATCATCAAGGTGTTCATACAACTAGATCACGATCATCAACATGATAATTAAGATGTATGATTACAGAACAGTTGGAAGTTTTGGTGTGAATGGAAAGTATCAAGTGGTAAAATCACTTTGTCCCACATTGGAGTGGGAACAAAAGGATAGGCTATTTATAAGGTGAAACCTTAACCAAGCCTTTGAAGTCATATGACATGTTTTACCACAAGTCCTACCCGCGCGCGCGCAGGAGGTACAAAAATTTGAGTTTCGGAACTGGAATTTGGTTGAACTCGTGCATGCCCGCACGTCCTGCGGTCACGAATGCAGATCCGAAAACCCGAGCTCGCGTGAGACAGTTTTTGCACTCGAGACTGACTAATTGTTTTTAATTAGTCTTTAAAACTGAAACGGTTGGTCTTGTTAATGAGTTTTAAACTGAAATGATTATTCAGTATTGACGATGATCATTATTGAGTTTTAGTTTTAAACGGTTATTATTATCAGTTTTAAAACTGTACTAATGACCATTATTTGGTTTTAATTCACTGCAATAATGTCCAGAATTCGGTTATGAATTCTGTGACTATAAAACCAGATCATACCAACACAGTTGAGACACACCAACAACATCTTCTCCTCTCTCACTCTCTGCAACATATCTCCTGTTTCTTTTTAGGAAAGTGTCCAAGTCCGGCAGTGCGCTGTTGCTGCTTCGAACCGGCATACCCTGGGAACGGACCGCGAATCTGTTTAAGGGAATTGTGTCAAACACAAGCCCGGTTCATCGTTTCTGTCTCGTTTACTTTACTGTTTCTGCTTTCTTGTTCATATCAGCAGGTACTAACAAACTTAAACAGATCCGTTTACTAATTTTTTCTGCATTCCTTTTCTTTTCAGAATGGCATCCCAGCCGATGTCTACTTCTGTTTTTGCAGTCATGACTCATGTCATGACTTCCGCTGTTGCTGTCACAACCAGTCTGGTTGCACCACTGCCTAACGCAGTCTCGCATGCTGAGAAACCTGAGAAATTCAACGGTGTGAATTTCAAACAGTGGCAGCAAAAGATGTTCTTTTATCTGACCACTCTGAACCTAGCACAGTTCTTGACTGAAACCGTTCCCCATGTGGATGAAAGGGATGTGGATGCTCAATCAGTGAGCGCGGTTCATGCTTGGAATCATTCGGATTTCTTGTGTCGCAACTATATCTTGAATGGTATGGTTGATATGCTTTACAATGTGTATTGTAAAGCCAAGACTGCCAAAGAGTTATGGGAGTCTTTGGACCGCAAATACAAAACAGAAGATGCGGGCACTAAGAAATTCGTAGTGGCTAAGTTCTTGGATTTTAAAACGATAGACACTAAAACTGTCATTAGCCAAGTCCAAGAACTTCAAGTTATTCTTCATGATATTCATGCTGAAGGAATGGTGCTCAGCAAGACATTCCAAGTTACAGCTATGATCGAAAAGCTACCACCAAGCTGGGTTGATTTCAAGAACTATCTCAAGCATAAGCGAAATGAAATGACCATTGAAGATCTTGTTGTTCGCCTTCACATTGAAGAAGATAATAAAGTTGCTTTGAAAAGGATTGATAATCCTGAAACAGCAAAGGCCAATATTGTTGAACATGACCAATCTTTGAAGGGAAACAAGAACGGTGGAAAGGGTGGATAGAAAGCTCATGGGAAATGCTCCAACCTTGGTCCTAAGGGGGGAGTTGGGAAAAAGAAGTTCCAAGGAACTTGCTATAATTGTCAAAAACAAGGCCATAAGGTCAACGAATGCAAGCTTCCAAAGAAGGAAAATGCTTGACAAGTTAACATGGTTCATGAGGTTGATAATCTCATTGCTATGATCACGGACCTCTCGATTTTGGTCACTGAGGTTAACTTGGTTGGGCAAAACCACAACGATTGGTGGATTGATACGGTGGCTACCCGTCATGTGTGTTTTGACAAGAACCTGTTTAGCACCTTCAAGGAGGTGACTAATGGTGAAAAGGTTTTATAGGAAATTCCGCCAAGGCCGAAATCAAAGGCGAGGGGAATGTGGTTTTGAAAATGACTTCTGGAAAGGAACTCACTTTGTCAAACGTGTTGTATGTTCTAGAAATTCGTAAGAACCTTGTGTCGAGGTGGCAATTGAACAAGTTTGGGTTCAAAATGGTGATTGAGTTGGATAAGGTCATGTTGACCAAAAATGGTATGTATGTTGGTAAGGGCTATGCCCTAAATGGAATGTTTAAACTCAATGTAATGGTTGTGAATGCAATGAAAGAAACCGCTACTAGTTCTACTTACTTGATTGAGTCTTCTAATCTTTGGCATGGTAGACTAGGTCATGTTAATTATAATTCCATTCGTCATTTAATTAAACTTGATTGCATAACAACATTCGATATCGACTCAATTAATAAATATGAAACTTGCGTAGAAGCAAAACAAACGAAATCGTCATTCAAAAAGGTTGAACGAATCACCGAACCCCTCGAGATGATCCACACTGATGTGTGTGATCTAAAAGCAATTCCTACTCATGGTGGGAACAAGTACTTCATCACGTTCATTGATGATAGTACAAGGTATTGCTATGTGTACTTACTTAAGAGTAAGGACGAGGCTATTGACAAGTTTATCATGTTCAAAGCCGAAGTTGAGAATCAACTAAATCGGACAATCAAAATCGTAAGGAGCGACCGAGGAGGTGAATATGTTTCACCTTTTATTGACGTATGTGCAAAAAGTGGAATCATCCACGAACTCACGGCTCCTTACTCCCCTCAATCAATTGGCATAGCGGAACGGAAAAATCGCATCTTGAAAGAAATGATGAATGCCATGATGATAAGTTCTGGTGTAAACCAAAACATGTGGGGGAAGCAATCTTATCGGCAAATTATGTATTGAACATGATACCCAATAAGAAAAAAGGATGTAACGCCTTATGGATTATGGACGGGAAAGAAACCACCATATAAATCCTTGAAAGTGTGGGGGTGTCTAGCTAAGGTGGTGGTCACACCACCTAAGCGCCTACTAATAGGACCCAAAACGGTGGATTGTGTATTTATAGGATACACCCGTCCTTATGGTCCTTATCATTTTCTTGTGTTTGATTCTAAGAAGCCTGGAATATGCAAAGGCACCATAATAGAATCTAAGGATGCATCATGTTTTGAACATATGTTCCCATGCTTAGATAAAAGTGAACCGAGTTCTTTTAGACCGGTTAAGGAAATTGTTCCCGACAGTGAAGATGAAAACGATGAACCTCGAGAACAATCTAAGACTGAGGAAGTTGAAATCAGGAAAAGTAAACGGCAAAGGATTGAAAAATCCTTTGGCCCTGAGTTTCTTACCTATACGGTAGAAGATGAACCTCAACGTACCAACAAGCAGTGCATTCCTCAGATTTACCTCAGTGGAGGGAGGCAATCAAAAGTGAGATAGACTCTATCTTACAAAACCATACATGGAAATCAGTGGATCTTCCTCAAGGATGTAAACCACTAGGATATCGATGGATCTTCAAGAAGACGATGAAACCAGATGGAACCATCGATAAGTACAAAGCAAGGTTGGTGATCAAAGGATATAAACAACGAGAATGTTTAGATTACTTTGATAAATATTCGCCAGTTACGCGAATAACATCCATCAGGTTGGTGCTTGCCATTACTGCCATTAGAAATTTGGAAGTTCACCAAATGGATGTGAAAACAGCTTTCTTGAATGGAATTCTAGAGGAAGAAATCCACATAGAGCAACCCGAAGGCTTCACAGCTATTGGGCAAGAAAAGAAAGTGTGTAAACTTGTAAAATCCTTGTATGGATTGAAACAAGCTCCAAAACAATGGCACCAAAAGTTTGATCATGTCATGCTTGATGCTGGGTTCAAAATCAATGAATGTGACAAGTGTGTGTATGTGAAGGACACATCTGATGGATATGTCATTTTGTGTCTATATGTAGATGATATGCTCATTGCTGGAAGTGATGATAAAATCATAAAATCTACAAAGAACATGCTAAAAGCAAGGTTTGACATGAAAGACATGGGTCTTGCGGATGTGATTTTGCGGGTCAAAATTACGCGAACCCAAAGTGGACTTGTTTTAAGTCAATCCCATTATGTGGACAAAATTCTTGAGAAGTTCAATGAAAATGATTCTAATGAAGCTAAAACTCCACTTGACACGAGTCAACATCTAGCCAAGAATAGAGGCGAACCTTTAGACCAGTTGGAATACTCAAGAATTATTGGTAGCTTGATGTATCTTATGAGTTGTACTAGACCAGACTTAGCATATGCTGTGAGCAAGCTAAGTAGGTACACGAGCAACCCAAGTTCAATGCATTGGAACTGTATCACTCGGTTGCTTCGATACTTAAGATACACCCGGGAATACGGGTTGCATTATAACAAATATCCAGCAGTTATAGAAGGACACTGCGATGCAAATTGGATATCCGACACGAATGATTCCAGAGCAACAAGTGGGTATGTATTCACACTTGGAGGTGCTGCTATATCGTGGAAATCGTCAAAACAAACGGTTATCGCTAGATCCACGATGGAATCAGAGTTCATCGCTTTAGATAAAGCAGGTGAAGAGGCAGAATGACTACGTCAATTTGTTGAGGATATACCAAGATGGCCTAAGCCGACATCGGCCATTTGTATACATTGTGATAGCCAATCGGCACTTGGCAGAGCTCGTAGCACAATGTATAACGGTAGGAATAGACATATCAGACGTAGACATAATACGATACGACAACTAATCTCTACAGGAATTATCACTGTTGACTACGTGAGGTCAAAGGATTATATTGCGGATCCGCTAACAAAAGGCCTAAGTAGAGAGTTAGTACAGAAGTCGTCCATGGGAATGGGACTGAAGCCCTTGAAAATATAAGTTCATATGATGGAAACCTAACTCAGTATACTGGAGATCCCAAGAGCTGAGTTCAATAGGAAAACCTAGTTGTATGAATTAGTAAGGTCATTGTGGGGGATAACCCTACGTATATATATAAGGGAGTTTATTGTAAAGCTTAGTAAACTTCCTAGTCCATTCCTAAAAGTGACAAGTGTGAGGCTAAGTCTATGGCTTTTAATGATTCGACGAAGGTAACAATACATAGTGAATCACCTATGTGAGATAGAAGTGGGGTCGCTTTGAAGGGTGTTGTTGGGGCACAATACCTAATGGCTCTCGCAGAACTAGGCTCATGTTCATGAATGTGACAAGTGTGTGTATGTGAAGGACACATCTGATGGATATGTCATTTTGTGTCTATATGTAGATGATATGCTCATTGCTGGAAGTGATGACAAAATCATAAAATCTACAAAGAACATGCTAAAAGCAAGGTTTTACATGAAAGACATGGGTCTTGCGGATGTGATTTTGCGTGTCAAAATTACGCGAACCCAAAGTGGACTTGTTTTAAGTCAATCCCATTATGTGGACCAAATTCTTGAGAAGTTCAATGCAAATGACTCTAATGAAGATAGAACTCCACTTGAGACGAGTCAACATCTTGCCAAGAATAGAGGCGAACCTTTAAACCAGTTGGAATACTCAAGAATTATTGGTAGCTTGATGTATATTATGAGTAGTACTAGACCAGACTTAGCATATGCTGTGAGCAAGCTAAGCAAGTACACGAGCAAACCAAGTTTAATGCATTGGAACTGTATCACTCGGTTGCTTCGCTACTTAAGATACACCCGGGAATACGGGTTGCATTATAACAGATATCCATCAGTTATAGAAGGACAATGCGATGCAAATTGGATATCTGACACGAATGATTCCAGAGCAACAAGTGGGTATGTATTCACACTTGGAGATGATGCTATATCATGGAAATCGTCAAAACAAACGGTTATCGCTAGATCGACGATGGAATCAGAGTTCATCGCTTTAGATAGAGCAGGTGAAGAGGCAGAATGGCTACGTCAATTTGTTGAGGATATACCAAGATGGCCTAAGCCGGCATCGGCCATTTGTATACATTGTGATAGCCAATCGGCACTTGGCAGAGCTCGTAGCACAATGTATAATGGTATGAACAGACATATCAGACGTAGACATAATACGATACGACAACTAATCTCTACAGGAATTATCACTGTTGAGTACATGAGGTCAAAGGATTATATTGCGGATCCGCTAACAAAAGGCCTTAGTAGAGAGTTAGTACAGAAGTCGTCCATGGGAATGGGACTGAAGCCCTTGAAAATATAAGTTCATATGATGGAAACCTAACTCAGTAGATTGGAGATCCCAAGAGCTGAGTTCAATAGGAAAACCTAATTGTATGAATTAATAAGGTCACTGTGGGGGATAACCCTACATATATATATAAGGGAGTTTATTGTAAAGCTTAGTAAACTTCCTAGTCCATTCCTAAAAGTGACAAGTGTGAGGCTAAGCCTATGGCTTTTAATGATTCGACGAAGGTAACAATACATAGTGAATCACCTATGTGAGAGAGAAGTGGGGTCGCTTAGAAGGGTGTTGTTGGGGCACAATACCTAATGGCTCTCGCAGAAGCAGGCTCATGTTCATGAATGTGACAAGTGTGTGTATGTGAAGGACACATCTGATGGATATGTCATTTTGTGTCTATATGTAGATGATATGCTCATTGCTGGAAGTGATGACAAAATTATAAAATCTACAAAGAACATGCTAAAAGCAAGGTTTGACATGAAAGACATGGGTCTTGCGGATGTGATTTTGCCGGTCAAAATTACGCGAACCCAAAGTGGACTTGTTTTAAGTCAATCCCATTATGTGGACAAAATTCTTGAGATGTTCAATACAAATGACTCTAATGAAGCTAGAACTCCACCTAACACAAGTCAACATCTAGCCAAGAATAGAGGCGAACCTGTAAACCAGTTGGAATACTCAAGAATTATTGGTAGCTTGATGTATCTTATGAGTTGTACTAGACCAGACTTAGCATATGTTGTGAGCAAGTAAAGCAGGTACACGAGCAACCCAAGTTAATGCATTGGAACTGTATCACTCGGTTGCTTCGCTACTTAAGATACACCCGGGAATACGGGTTGCATTATAATAGATATCCAGCAGTTATAGAAGGACACTGCGATGCAAATTGGATATCTGGCACGAATGATTCCAGAGCAACAAGTGGGTATGTATTCACAGTTGGAGGTGCTGCTATATCGTGGAAATCGTCAAAACAAACGGTTATCGCTAGATCCACGATGGAATCATAGTTCATCGCTTTAGATAAAGCAGGTGAAGAGGCAGAATGGCTACGTCAATTTGTTGAGGATATACCAAGATGGCCTAAGCCAGCATCGGATATTTGTATACATTGTGATAGCCAATCGGCACTTGGCAGAGCTCGTAGCACAATGTATAACGGTAGGAACAAACATATCAGACGTAGACATAATACGATACGACAACTAATCTCTACAGGAATTATCATTGTTGACTATGTGAGGTCAAAGGATAATATTGCGGATCCGCTAACAAAAGTCCTAAGTAGAGAGTTAGTACAGAAGTCGTCCATGGGAATGGGACTAAAGCCCTTGAAAATATAAGTTCATATGATGGAATCCTAACTCAGTAGACTGGAGATCCCAAGAGCTGAGTTCAATATGAAAACCTAATTGTATGAATTAGTAAGGTCACTGTGGGGGATAACCCTACGTATATATATAAGGGAGTTTATTGTAAAGCTTATTAAACTTCCTAGTCCATTCCTAAAAGTGACAAGTGTGAGGCTAAGCCTATGGCTTTTAATGATTCGACGAAGGTAACAATACATAGTGAATCACCAATGTGAGAAAGAAGTGGGGTCACTTCGAAGGGTGTTGTTGGGGCACAATACCTAATGGCTCTCGCAGAACCAGGCTCATGTTCATGACCATAACTAACATAACTATGAGGACTTGACTTTGTTAGGGAGAGTCTTGTGCGAAGTGCATTATCGTCTACACAAACGGCTGACGAGTTCAAAGACATCGAGTTCTACTCAGAGCTAGTGGGCCAAGTGCATTTCATGAGCGAAGGTTCAAAGGGTAACACCTACCTATCGTATGCAACTCAACTGCTGAAATATAATAAGGAATTATGTTGTTTCTGAGATCGACCTCCATTCATGTGGGGGATTGTTGGAAGTTTTGGTGTGAATGGAAAGTCTCAAGTGGTAAAACCACTTTGTCCCACATTGAAGTGGGAACAAAAGGATAGGCTATTTATAAGGTGAAACCTTAACCAAGCCTTTAAAGTCTTATGACATGTTTTACCACAAGTCCTACCCGTGCGCGCACAGGGGGGTGCAAAAAATTGAGTTTCGGAACTGGAATTTGGTTGAACTCGTGCGTGCCTGCACGTCCTGCGGACACGAATGCAGCTTCGGAAACCCGGGCTCGCGTGAGACAGGTTTTGCACTCGAGACTGACTAATTGTTTTTAATTAGTCTTTAAAACTTAAACGGTTGGTCTTGTTAATGAGTTTTAAACTGAAATGATCAGTTTTAAAACTGTACTAATGACCATTATTTGATTTTAATTCGTTGCAATAATGTCCAGAATTCGGTTATGAATTATGTGACTATAAAACCAGATCATACCAACACAGTTGAGACACACCAACAACATCTTCTCCTCTCTCAATCTCTGCAACATCTCTCCTGTTTCTTTTCAGGCAAATGTTAAAGTCCGGCAATGCACTGTTGCTACTTCGAACCGGCGTACCCTGGGAACAGACCGCGAATCTGTTTAAGGGAATTGTGTCAAACACAAGCCCGGTTCATCGTTTCTGTCTCGTTTACTTTACTTTTTCTGTTTCTGCTTTCTTGTTCATATCAGCAGGTACTAACAAGAACAACACAAAGAATGTAAATTTAAATAATGAATAAGAGTTCGAACATGAATCCCCCTTGAGGGATTCACTAAAGGCAGATTGTGTATGATGATGACTCAACTTTTCCTAGTTTCATGTTACTTCTAAACTTGTCATATTTTCTGAATTTTGCATTCAACTCATCTTTGAAACCATGTTAAAGAACAAGTATTAATGAACTAACCGATTTATAAAGATTAAAATTTTATGAAGGTAGAGAGCCTATTTGAGATGGCGATTATCCAACAATATAAGAAGGAAAAAAGATTTTGTTTTTTTGTAACAATTTTCTGATTAACCTCCAAACGAAATCAAAAGAGATGGGGATCAAATGAAGCCATGGAAGAAGAACATCCAAACGCAGGAGCAATTATCTAAGCCAAGTGCCATGCTGGATATCTCAGTAGGTTCTAAAGTTGATGGGAACAAATTTTACCACATGGGCAATCGTGGGGAAGGCAATCTTGGTGGTTCAAGGGCTGTGGGAAGTCATTCAAACAACAACAGATGCATCAATCGATGAAAATAAGAATAAATCCTTATGTCCGTTCCTGTTTCAAGTTGTGTCAGAGAATATTCTTCTACAGGTATTGAAGTTCAATATTGCCTGAAAGTTCTGAGCTCGACTCTGAGTTCCAGAATCTAATATGAACGAAGACGAAACTATGATCAATTCTCTGGGCAATTGAGCGGCAAGGTTTTTGTTAGCATAATAAATAAGTCTAGTTTAGTGTAGGTTTTGGCTTTTTAGCTAGTAAGCATGTAGCTCGTCTATATATTTTTCATTCTCCTTTCATTTGTGATTTAAGCTTTTCCAATTGAATAAGAACATACTTACTGATCTGATTATGGAAGAATTTGAAGCGAGTATTAGTGTTGCAGATAGTTGAGTGGTGAATTTGTTAGGCGTATGGTATTGATTTTTTTACGGCAAAAATGGGGTTCGTCAACCACATCGGAATTGTTCTTCGAAATCAAGCATTAGGGCTGCAATTTGTTGGGGGTATGGAACACGTAGTTTATTTAATAATTGTTTAGTCCTTTAACCTTGGACTATATTTCAAACATTACGGCTGCAAAGTGCACCATGATTAGAAAAGTTGTTATTTTGTTACTGAACTTTCGTAAATTTCGACATATTTGCGACGCAGCTTTAACCTAAGAAATACCCTAAATTATGTACAAGTCTGCGACACAAACAAAGAAGCCCTAATTTTGTCACAGTTTTGTTACAAATGTGACTGAGATATTTTGTTAACACTATCAACTTTTTTAAATTTACTTCATCAAATACAATTTTACTATTTTGCTACACATATGCGACGGAACAATAAATATTATATTTGAATTATATCCATGGTTGCAAAAGTCGTTAGGCGCTCCCTAGTCGGTCGACTGGGGAGTTGAGGGTAGTCGGCCTAGGCGGGGAGTATTCGGGGAGTACTCGGACATGTTAAATTATAAAGAAGTTAATTTTCGGAAATTAAATTTATGTCAAATAACATAAATTTACTAGTATTTGTAACAAAATACGTGACAATGATTTTCATTCTTTAATTCTTTAATATGATAGGCAAAGAAATTATGTTTTATTTTTTTTTACGTCAAACTCGCCCTATGTTGACCTACTAGATCCAATTCTGACCGAGGTTTACCACGTTTGATCGATCCCGAGTAATTAGAATCAAAAGAAATATAAAGTTTGCCATGACCATGAGAAACGTCAAAACCGTCTATGTGTAACTTTGGTCCTGATACAAGATTCCAAGTAATCTGATGAATATATAAGGTATCATAAAGTTTAATATATAAACCAATTTTCATAATTAATTGTAATGTTCCCATGGCCTTGACTTCAAGTTCTTTCTCATTCCCCAGTCTAAGTGTTCTTTGGTTTCTCCGGATTGTAATGAATCCGTGAGTAGAGTTGGTTACGTGAACCATAGAACAAGAATCAAACCGCCATGTATAGTTGGAACATTAAAATTAAAGGACCCGTACCAATACTCATATATGTACCGTGTTTGAGTATTTGGTACATGTATCGGTACCCAGTTTTATTGATTTCGATATTGGTGGGTACCGGTCAAAAATGATATTGGTACCGATTTAATATAGGATTTAAGAGTTTTCTTTATATTGTGATTTAGTTTCTATTATGGTTTTTGTGGTACTCGTACTGATTTTACCAATTTGGTGCCCGTATCATATTGATACTCATACCAATTTATAGACAATTTGGTACCCGTTGGTATTGGTACTCATAACGACTTTGAATATTTGGTGCCCATAAAAGTGCTCAAAAAATAAAACAAAAACAAAGTGGTACCAAAATGGGTATCGTACGGAAATACTGGTACCAATACCCGTATGCGTACCCATACCAAAATATTTGGTAGTGTATTCGGTACCTAGTTTTGTTCAAATTCGCTACTGGTATTTTCGGTACCTGTACGTATCACACCACGCTAAAGAGAAAACACGAGGGTGTAACCAAAAAGGTTTTCGAAACATATGATTAAACAAACACTTACATGATATAAATACCAAATGTTTTAAAAATCATTTTACAACCTCAAACACTAAGATTCAAATACAAGCCTACATTATATGGCTATAAATGAAACTCTTCCAAAGCTTGGTAATCCTAGAATACATGCAACTCAATTGTGTTCTTTCCGCTAGAAATTAAATACCTGATAAACATGCTTAAAAATATCAACATTATGTTGTTGAGTTCACGGGTTTAGAGATAGAAGTGTAAATTGGTTTTTTCAAACAAATAGTTTACGAAATATTGTACGCATAGTTTATATAATACTAATTGATCTAGTTACCGATTAGCTAAGTCAATAACTTAAATACGATATTAAGGGCATGTAACCAAACCAAGACGGCCATTGTGGCCCTCAGATTTAACAATTAAGTCAAGTACAGTTAAATTGGAAATTACAAGCACTACAAAGTATTGGAGCAACGAATCAGCAATGGGGGTGTCAACCCAATAGATCTATTCAAGAACTCCATGGCTAAGCAACTAATGGTTATAGTAATGAGGACTTTCAATCTTACATCGCAATGTAAACTCAAACCCATGAACACATAAAGATTACATATTACATAAATAACTAACGTACATGTAAATGAAACTTTGCATGTTTTCCCCCCAAATTATAAAATAGTAAAAAGTGGTCGTGAAACTCACCTCGATTCCGAGCAAAAGCTAGTAAATAAAATCAAGTCTAAGAAATGATGTTCAACCTACATGCGTCCTAGAATGTCTAAGACACTAATAGTCTAATAATGTGTCTACATGGCAAGTTGATCACCCTCCTTGTTAAACTCATTGAGATGTTTATACTTTATGAAAAATGTTTACCTTAACGACCCGTTAGTAATGATTATTATTCTAGTTACAGATATATATATATATATATATATATATATATATATATATAGGGAGAGGATCATGAAAAAACTACATATAAATGAGAAAACTAACTAAAAAAAAGCTAAAAAACATACCAAAATTTTTTTTCTACAATTTTTTATAAAAAAAATCACTAGTTTTTATATATAAAAAAAATTTCAAAAAAAAAAAATTTTGTACTGCACATGTGCATTATATGTGTACTACACATGTGCACTATATCCGTAATAGTGCACATGTGCAATACAACAAAACTTTTTTCTTTTATGTTTTTTTTTTTTGAAAATTTTTTTCCATGCATAAAAAGCTGCGATTTTTTTAATAAAAAATAAAAAAAAAATTGGTATGTTTTTTAGGCTTTTTTTGTTAGTTTTTTTGTTTTCTCATTTAAACTAGTTTTCTCATGATCCATCCCCATATATATATATATATATATATATATATATATTTATTTATATATTCACACATAACACATAAATCAACTTATAAATCCAATCAATGATGGGTTCACATCCCGTGACCTCATTTGAAAACTCGTGGCGTCACACGACTTGCTCATTTAGTAAATATATATTCTAAAAATAATATATTTATTATTTTGAAAATTCATCGTGTTTCGAAATTGACTAAGTATTCATATTTATATTTAGGTAAATGTCCCACCCCGACTCGCAACGGAATGGGACAGAGCATGATGATTGTCCATAGCTTATGGAACTATTAAAATTTCATAATTTAACAAGTCATAATTAAAATGTCACACGTTTCATAAAAGACCAAATATCCAAATAATACATAAGTTGTGTCTTTGTTTATTTACTAAGGCACAGGCTCCTATGTGATCTTCATCCAGTCCGGTCTTGAATTCTCAATACGTGTCTCATGTGTAAAAAGGTTTTGGGTCAACTACAATGAACTAGTGAGTAAATCCAAGTTAGGTAAAAATTAATTTGCATTTTAATTTAATAAAATAAACATGCAAGTTCATGTGTACACATGTATAATGAATAATAAGATCATGAATCATGAATATAATAAACCATATACCAAAACCAAATGCTTGTATCTCACACCAACAAGGGTGTGACTAAATGAGATGGCGATACCAACATCCCATAGTCATGAGGAAAGGTCAACCCACGAAAGAAATTGTGAGGCAATACCAACATTCCATACTCATGAGTAAAGGTCAGCCGTGGATCCACAATATGCTTGCTTGTTTGAATTCAATAACCAAATAAACACATAACCAAATAATGCATGAACTACGCACTGATTATTGCATGCTTGATATATACTAAAAATGACTAAGATATTTACTCACAGTTTTTGAAGATTCAATCCACAAAATATGCAACCGCGTGATTTGAATATCGATGAGATAATTATCCTAAAAAATTATATCAAAACCCTAAATCTATATAGAATAAATATTTACCCACTATTCTATGAAATTGGGTTCTCCTATTTTGGGACTTAAATTATATATTTTAGAAAAATGTCTAAAATTAGAAAAATGTATTTCTAAGTAACTCTTCATTGTAGAAATTCAAACCAAGGTTAAAACAAATCATAAAAATACAATGAACCAGACTCAAGTACTAGATTAATGAACAATGGGGATATACCAAGGAAGGCACTTAGTCCCAACCGAGTTCAATGAGGGATTATTTAGCTACTACCGCTGTGATAGGCACTGGGTTCCATTCTCAGAACAGTTGTAGTCACTGGTCTAGCTACAAATAAAAGTCGAGAACATCCAACCGAAGGATGTACCTATAGAGAAAATGGTACGACCAATTCTTCATAACTTCAAATAACACCAATTCTTCATTATGATTCAAGTGTTCATCCTTTCATTCTCAAAACCCATATAACACATATATGATAATTCATCAATTCACTATGTTATGACACAAAATCCTTAAATTCTTATCTAGGGTTTGTTTCTAGACTTATAATCATCTTAATTTTGCCATAACATCAATCAATCATTCAAGAATTTCATTTATTAGAGTTCATGACAAATCAGAACATCACCAAAGATCAAAATTGACCATACACTGTGATCTCCTAACTATAGTGATCACGAATTTAACTTGGAATTGATCTTAAATCTGTTCCTTCTTTAATTTTGAGAGAAATTGGTGATTTTAGGGTTTTAAGAGATGAACTCTATGTGGTTCTAGGTGCTGGTCGAACAGAGCGCACACATACAGTGTGTGTTTTTGAGTTTATCTCATGTTTTATAAAATAAATTTCAAGTATGTCCATTTTAGTCCCTCTAGTTTTAAGATTTGTAAAATTAGTTAGAATCCCTTGATTCTGCATTATTCATAACATATAATTAACAAGGTTAAATATCTCTAGTTTTATTTTCTCAAATGTATTATTAATATAATTAATTATACATGTATACACATATATATATAATTTAATATTTTTGGGGTGTTACTAGTCTACCCCTCTAGAAGAGGATTTCATCCTCGAAATCGTAATACGTACCAAATAAGGAAGGGTATAGGCACCTCATTTCTTCCTCGGACTCCTAAGTGGTGTCCGATCCCTTCCGATGTTCCCAATTAAATTTTACTTGATAGATTTCTTTATTCCTTAAGCTTTTGACTTTTCGGTCAAGAATTGCAATAGGCTTTACGACATAATTCAGTTTATCGTCTACCTCAAAGTCGTCCTAGCTTATGTAAGCCGTTTCATCAGCTAGACACTTCCGAAGATGCGATACGTGGAAAGTGCTATGTATACCGCTCAACTCCTCCGGTAGTTCAAGTCGGTAGGCTACTTTACCCACACGTTCAATGATTTTAAATGGCCCGATAAACCTTGGGCTCAACTTCCCTTTTTTTCTGAATCGAATGACCCCCTTCCACGGAGATACTTTACGCATAATCCTATCACCAATCTGAAACTCGATTGGTCTTCGTCTTTTATCAGCATAAGACTTCTGTCGATCTTGGGCAATTTTCAAATGAGCCCGAACCACTTCAATTTTCTCATTAGTGGTACGGACTACATCTTTGTGGGCAATTTTCCCATTTTAGTCCCTCTAGTTTTAAGATTTGTAAAATGGGTTAGAATCCCTTGATTCTGCATTATTCATAACATATAATTAACTAGGTTAAATATCCCTAGTTTTATTTTCGCAAATTTATTATTAATATAATTAATTATACATGTATACACATATATATAATTTAATATTTTTGGAGTGTTACATATTATCAAAAAATGACATTCTTATTATAAGATTGTGATTGGATCAATAAACAATTAAGAACGTATTTGGTCATTTCATGTAAGACCCGTCTTGATAAATCAAAATTTTAATAATAAACTACACATTTTACGTGAAAATGCGACCTTTCAAAAACTTTTATAAGTTATCATACATACAAGACTAAAACATTCAAAAGATAGAAATCATTGTCTATATAAGTTGTTTTAAACATCAACAAACGGCATCCTTGCGTAAGCTTCAAAGACGAGTGTTCGTTTCTTGATACTTGACTTGATCATCATCCGGATGCGACCTATGATCACCTAAATTCAAAACCAACATAAAAGTTAGTTTTGATAAGTTAAAAACATGTTAAATCAAGTTCCATGAGTTAAATAAACAAAACTCAAACAATTTGCAGCTGTCAGGGCCCTCGTGGTCCGCGACCAATGTTGCTCAAATCTGTCGCGGGTCGCGACCATGGTCGCGCTACGCGACGGTGAACCTGGGTTGGTGTCGCGCGACACGACACCTTGTTTACGACAGTAGCTTGGCTGGGTTGTTGCAGCATGTTCCCAGCTCCAATTTTTTACCAAATTCAACTTAATTCATCCATAACTTTCAATATACAAGTCCATTTTTTGTGATTCTTTTTCCTACGTGTCTGAAATTTAATTTCGGACCCGTTTATTATCATTACTTGCAATAAAATCTTGTTTAAAGGCTGATCGCCTAAAAATCCTTTTTTATTTATTCGACCCATTTGATTATGTGTCAAACCTTACATAATTTCTTCTTAACGGTTTTTAAACACAATTACCCATTCCCCGGGTTTGTCTACATTGGCGTTTCACTACCATTCTCAATATTTACGCACACGATATGTCATGCTCGTTAAAAACGATTTCACTTATGAACATTGTTACTAAATCAACAACTATGTTTCATGTCTTTTGACCCATATCATGGGTTCTTTCTAAGAGAAACTAAGCTTTTGGCGCGTCCGTTCAACGGACTACGCTTCCATAATTCACCATCAATGAGTGACTATCAAAATCACTTCAAACACTACCAATTTATCCATTATTTGACCCGTTTGGTTGTCTAATGGAAACCACCATTTTACGACATACCAAACTTATTTCAACCAATTATTTGACCCGTTTGTCTATCTAGTGAACTTCGTCACTTCAACTAAATACCAAGTTTACATAATATGCTAATACAAAGTCGACTAACAAAATACATGATCAAGCATAATGTAACGAAACTGTAATTACGTACCTTCAAAGCTTTCCTTTCAAGCGCGTATCGACCCCGGCTTGTCCGCTCGAAGACTCGGTTTCCTTGCCTATAGAGTTCATTCAACGACTTGTTTAGAACTCTAATTATATCGTATAACGCATTAATTCGTCATAACATTCATGAATGCGTTTTTGTTCGAAATTTCAACACTTATCTTTCATTTAGGCATTTTAACAAACACCTAAAGGCATAATTTTACATATTTAAAATCAAGTTCATAACTTGTTATTTTTGCCAAACATAAACATAAATTTCAATTCCATTATATCTAGCATGCATACTATTCTCAGATTCATCTTATGGAAATCAGTTAACACCATTTTGATAGTCATAATTCTAGGGTTCATCTTATTTCTACAAAACCCATTTAACACATAAATGGATAATTATAAAATTCATATTTTGAACACCAATTTAACAAGCTATTGACTAGGGTTTACTCCTAGACATTATTTCATCCCTAATTTCATCCAAACATCAACTAATCAAGTTCAGATTTCGATTTCACAAGTTTATCAAGAATTTGAGATGAAACTAACTTATGAATTTTGACATACCTTATGATCACTTCACTGAGATGATCACTGATTTGTGCTTGGATTTCGATTTGGATTCGATTTGGCTTCTCAATTTGAAGTGATTTTATAGATTAAGGTTAGGTTGAAGGAACCTTGTTCGCCCCCTGTGTTGTCTACGACCAGAACACACACACAAAGTGTGTGTTTTGGGTTTTTAACTTTTATTTAATAAAAACTAATTTCAATTTTGTCACTTTTGGCCCCTCGACTTTTCCCAAGTTTTATTTAGGGTGTTTTAATCAAGTTTCCTCATTACTACAAGACTTGTGATTAACTAGGTTATTTATTCCTTGTTATTTTATCTCATTTATATCCGACATTAAATTTATAATATAAAGATTTATATTTTCGGGGTGTTACAAGTCTACCCCCTTAAAGAGGTTTCGTCCCCGAAACCTTCTTTAAGTAGTTCTTTGGTTTGGGTCGAACTAACTTAGTTTCATTTTTAAGGCATTGTTTCTTTTAGTCAAAAAAATTATCATTTGCACTGACGCGTGCGTCTTCCATGTGTAATTCCTCACGGACTGTAACTTGTATCTTGTGTTTCTTATCTCGTCTCCTATTTATCCCAATTGTCAATCAACCACTCAGTAGTATGAGTTTGTCAACATGTTTACTCCATACTAACCCTATATTGACAAGTGTTTTGTATAATTCACAACACTATTTTGACTTTAGAGGGTCTTATCGGCTAGACTGATTAGTCACCGTTATCTCATGCCCCGTTAACTTGGGTCTACCCCTTTGCCATAATCGGACTTATGTGAGTTTATGATCTCCTATCCCGTAACTCGCGCTATAACATGATTATATTCTATATCACTTTTTATGACCATGATCGCATAGCATCACGTCATGTTTAAGTTTTCATAAACTTTTCATTATTAAAATCTTCTTTCTAACGTATCGTCTTACACCTATCGGTGTTAAGGCCTATATCCTTTATTATTAACTATTTTCTAATTTGTCTCATAATATTCATATTTGTTAAACGTTGTTTCTTACTAAAACTGAATTCTAGTTTAACGTCTATCTCTTTAACTTATGTCAATTCCTCATATCCAGGAATTGACGACAAGAATTTATTCTTTTCCGCTATTATATTACGCGGGGAATCGTAACCAGTCCCCAGGCTTTACCCCAAGTGACCCGTAGGTTCTTTTGCTTACCCTCGTAGGTTATTTCTTTAGGCTTTCACCCCTTTTTGGTTTATTTCTTTCTATTGCTGAAGCGAGGTTCATTTAGTCCTTTAAACCCTTACTTTGTTTATAATCCCTAAGGTTATGATGATCCCGTAGATCATCTTTTGCTGGTGGCATTTCGTATTCTTAGAAATACATTTTTGGTGTCATGGCATCCCTTTCAAGCCTAAAATTCGTTTATTTAATTTTTGGATTCTATTGACTTGACCGTAGTCTAAGGCTACATTCGTTTTTTTTTTTTGGACTAATCTTCCTACTTTATGACTTCCTACATCATTTACGCGCCGGTTTGTTTTCCACTCACCGTTATCATGCTCACATATTATTTATTAACAACCCGTCACCCGGGTTCTTTTATCTTAATGTTTTAATGCTCCCGTTGTCTGGTTTTCGTTTTCTTATTTATATTCTCTCATGACCCATTACATGAGTTTGCTAATATTTTGCGCTTCAATTAATGGTTTGCGTTTACTTGCACTATGAATCGTTATACTTTATTCAGCCCGTTCAATATTGAAATAGTTGAACATAACTATCATAATTTCTGTTTTGCAAAATTTTATCGTCTTTTAATCATAATTCTTAATCCGAGTCTTTTGACTTTTAATCCGCGCCCCCGTCTCTCGGTTTACGCATATATCTGAAGCCCTACTCATCTATCGGGTATTTTACCTAAGTCATTATCCTAGCAACCATCTCGGCGTGCATTAAGACTTCGTCTTGATTTATTTGGTTGTATTAGCGAAATCTATCGCCATTATCTAACCAAGTCCTTTATTCTTTTATTCATCTTATTTGTGACTTGTTCATGTGAATTTCATCACTTGTGACAGTCAAACTTTGTCCTTATGCCTTGACATTCTAAATTCTCGGTTTATATTTTTGTTTACTTTGATTCGTATCCCTTCCCTTCCCTCGGGCTCGTCATTTTTAATGTAATATGCTTCCATTACCCGACTTGCGTTTTTCCTTTATTATCAAACATTTTACTTATTTGATATGAACACCCATCTTTCTTTTATTAGTGATCCTTAGGTCTGTCTCTTTTATTAATATCTCGAAGGTCCATTTCTTAAGCCTTATTTGGTAAAACCACTGCTATTATTATATGACTTTTGGGGTTTACCCGTTTTCGTTCCAACATTTTTTAATACGTTTATTTTACTAATCTTCTATACAATCACATCCATCAATGTGACCATCGTTCTTCCTCATAAGGATTTTATTAATAACGTGTTACTTGGATAGTTACTCATACCCAAGTTTCTAAATCCGCATTTATTAATAATTTATTATTATTCACAGTAGCGAATAATACGTATCATCCATTTAGTTTTCCTTGAGGATATTTTCCGCCCAAGTCTTGATTTCTCATTTTTAACCTTAATCCATTGTAATACTATTCAGAAATCGATTCGTTTCATTTTATTATTACATATCGTAGTAGGGAATTTACCCACATCGTTTATTGATATAAACGATGTTTCTACATGTTTTATTTAGTTTGGCTAAGTCTATAACCTTGTCCTTGTCATCTATTACCATTACAAATTTCCGGGTTCGGGTGTAATTACACTCCTTCCCAATACATCATTTATTTACTTTATTAAGTTTCCCGGGTTCAAGTGTACGCGCACTCCTTCCTATTATGACACTTATCTTTCATTGCATTCCCGGGTTTGAGTGTACGTGCACTCCTTCCCATGGCAACATTTATCGTGATTACTTTTGCCTCGGTTCCGCATGCTCACCATTGTTTATTTTATTATACATACATATATATATATATATATATATATATTTCTTTTACATAATTCACTCATTTCACTACTCATATATGCCCATATGCAACTATTATTCGCACTCGTGTCGAATAAAATTTGTGCTAAAATTGAATTTACAAGAAACATACCTGAAACGACATCAGGTTCAGCTTTAGCCTCTGCGGCTGTCATGTGGGAAGACCTTGCCTTCTCTTTCGGGGTATCAGACTTTGCATCAGTTGTGTCTTTGGTTCCAACCAATTCCGGGCATTCAGACCTTTTATGTCCCGGGTTATAACATTTATAACACACTGACACCTTCCCCGGGCAATTTGCAACCACATGTCCCACTTTTCTACAAATAGGACACGGTTTGTTTCTAAAGTAGCATTTGCCCCGGTGAGTTTTTCCACATATTTTACACTAAGGTGTCCCCATTCTTGTAACTCCTTTCTTAGAAGCTTTATTAGGCTTTGATTTCTTTACGGGACTTGGGTTCACATCCAACACTCTCCCGTCATCTTTTTCTTGTGAGAGACTGTTTTTTTAATTCAGTCATCATATCCTCCACCACTAGCAAGATTGTGGTTTGTAGTCTCTCGACAAACTGTGGTAGACTAGCTTCTACTGCCTTTCCAACTTCCTCGGAAATTTTAGCTTCCATCTCTTCAGTTAATTGAGATGCTAATTCACCCCCGGTTACACCAGACATTTCTTTCATCTATTCGGTGACTATCGGCATCGTATCGTCATTGCCTTCATCAATCATCTTGAATCTGAATGTTTATATTAACTGTTAAACATTTCATTCTATATCATTTGCATCTTTCGCTTTGGTTTAGCCAAGTTCACAACTTGCTTAGACCATTCATGTTTGATGCACTTTCCGGGTTTGAGCGTATTATGCACTCTTCCCATGCACATCTAATTGTATTCATTTTCTAATGTTTCATTAAAATTTACTAAAATAATTAATTCTTACCGGATGTTTGATCAAGCTTCGAACCGAACACGCTTTGTTAACAACCTTGAACTCTGATACCAACTTGTAAGACCCGTCTTGATTAATCAAAATTTTAATAATAAACTACGCATTTTACATGAAAATGCGACCTTTCAAAAACTTTTATAAGTTATCATACATACAAGACTAAAACATTCAAAAGATAGAAATCATTGTCTATATAAGTTGTTTTAAACATAAACAAACGACATCCTTGCGGAAGCTTCAAAGACGAGTGTTCGGTTCTTGATACTTGACTTGATCATCATCCGGATGCAACCTATGGTCACCTAAATTCAAAACCAACATAAAAGTTAGTTTTGATAAGTTAAAAACATGTTAAATCAAGTTCCATTAGTTAAATAACAAAACTCAAACAATTTGCAGCTGTCAGGGCCCTCGCGGGCCGCGAGCAATGTTGCTCAAATCTGTCGCGGGCCGCAACCATGGTCGCGCTACGCGACGGTGAACCTGGGTTGGTGTCGCGCGACGCGACACCTTGTTTACTACAGTAGCTTGGCCGAGTTGTTGCTGCATATTCCCAGCTCCAAATTTTTACCAAATTCAACTTAATTCATTCATAACTTTCATTCTACAAGTCCGTTTTTCGTGATTCTTTTTCCTACGTGTCCGAAATTTAATTTCAGGCCCGTTTATTATCATTACTTGCAATAAAATCTTGTTTAAAGGCTGATCGCCTAAAAATCCCTTTTTATTTATTCGACCCATTTGATTGTGTGTCAAACCTTACATAATTCTTTCTTAACGGTTTTTAAACACAATTACCCATTCCCCCGGTTTGTCTACATTGTCGTTTCACTACCATTCTCAATATTTACTCACACGATATGTCATGCTCGTTAAAAACGATTTCACTTATGAACATTGTTACTAAATCAACAACTATGTTTCATGTCTTTTGACCCATATCATGGGTTCTTTCTAAGAGAAACTAAGCTTTTGGCGCGTCCGTTCAATGGACTACGCTTCCATAATTCACCATCAATGAGTGACTATCAAAATCACTTCAAACACTACCAATTTATCCATTATTTGACCCGTTTGGTTGTCTAATGGAAACCACCATTTTACGACATACCAAACTTATTTCAACCAATTATTTGACCCGTTTGTCTATCTAGTGAACTTCGTCACTTCAACTAAATACCAAGTTTACATAATATGCTAATACAAAGTCGACTAACAAAATACATGATCAAGCATAATGTAACGAAACTGTAATTACGTACCTTCAAAACTTTCCTTTCAAGCGCGTATCGACCCCGGCTTGTCCGCTCGAAGACTCGGTTTCCTTGCCTATAGAGTTCATTCAACGACTTGTTTAGAACTCTAATTATATCGTATAATGCATTAATTCGTCATAACATTCATGAATGCGTTTTTGTTCGAAATTTCAACACTTATCTTTCATTTAGGCATTTTAACAAACACCTAAAGGCATAATTTTACATATTTAAAATCAAGTTCATAACTTGTTATTTTTTCCAAACATAAATTTCAATTCCATTATGTCTAGCATGCATACTATTCTCAGATTCATCTTATGGAAATCAGTTAACACCATTTTGATAGTCATAATTCTAGGGTTCATCTTATTTCTACAAAACCCATTTAACACATAAATGGATAATTATGAAATTCATATTTTGAACACCAATTTAACAAGCTATTGACTAGGGTTTACTCCTAGACATGATTTCATCCATAATTTCTTCCAAACATCAACTAATCAAGTTCAGATTTCGATTTCACAAGTTTATCAAGAATTTGAGATGAAACCAAATTGTGAATTTTGACATACCTTATGATCACTTCACTGAGATGATCATTGATTTGTGCTTGGATTTCGATTTGGCTTCTCAATTTGAAGTAATTTTATAGATTATGGTTAGGTTGAAGGAACCTTGTTCGCCCCCTGTGTTGTCTACGACCATAACACACACAAAGTGTGTGTTTTGGGTTTTTAAGTTTTATTTAATAAAAACTATTTTCAATTTTGTCACTTTTGGCCCCTCGACTTTTCCCAAGTTTTATTTAGGGTGTTTTAATCAAGTTTCCTCATTTCTACAAGACTTGTGATTAACTAGGTTATTTATTCATAGTTATTTTATCTCATTTATATCCGACATTAAATTTATAATATAAAGATTTATATTTTCGGGGTGTGACATTTCAACTTTTTTGCTTTTTAAAAATGAAACATGTTACCCGGTTCACCCATTCGATAAAATACGACACTAACTGATCGATTTCATTTTTATATTTAAAACATAATTTCAGTCATAAAACGTATTTAGAGATTTATAAATTATAAATTTTTTATAATTTAACTTGCGTAATACGCGGGTCTATAATCTAGTAGTAGCAGTAGCAGTAGTAAATAATAATAAGAGTTAACTGTCATTTTCGTCCATGTGGTTTGTTCACTTTTGCCTTTTCAGACCAATTTTCAAAATTGCACCATTTTCCTCTCTGACATACTGGAAACGTGTCATTTTAGTTCAAAAACTAACCCCAGTTAGAATAACTCGGTTAGCTCAGAGGTAAAATGATCATTTTTCATAGTTTTTATTTTCACTTTTTAGACTTCAGGTTTTAAAATAAACTTCATAGGTAAAATGAAAAAAAATAAAAATAACAATAAAACTATGTAAAAGGACCATTTTACCCTTAAGCTAACCCCAGTTATTCTAACAGGGGTTAGTTTTTTGGACTGAAATGGCACGTTTCCAGTATGTCAAGGAGGAAAATTGTGCAATTTTGAAAATTGGTCTGAAATTACAAAAGTGAACAGACCACAGGGACGGAAATGACAGTCAACTCTAATAATAATAATAATCGAATGTGAAATGAATGAACAACTTAACTAAAATCTGATTTCCTTTAATAATAACTAGGAAAAAGTCCCGGTCGCGTTGCGACGTGTGTACATCGGAAATATTGAATAGATTAGTCCAAATGTTATGTGATGCATTAACCATATGAAAACGCGTGTTTCGAAGTATCTGACTGAACTCAATGTGACCTATATAAGCATTGTGATTGAATCAAAATGTAAGGTAAATCGAATTTATATCATATAGTCGTAACGTATTATATGTGACCCAACTCATACATAGAAAATATTAATAGGTATAAAGGAAAAACCGTTTAATCAAAAGAGATTAATTGCAGCTTTTGAAAGAAAGGTGGAAAAGCACAATTTGACAGGGAAGACTGTAATTTTACACTGTACGCACCAACCCTCTTCTTTTACATTTCCACCAACACCCCCTCATCTTTTACACATTTCCGCCACCACCCCTATACTTTTACACTTTGTCTTTTTTAGACTTTGTTTTTTACCCCTTGCACTATTACTCCATTTTTACACCCGCCCAACTTTAAAAAAAAATTGCAATTGTAACCCCTAAACTACAACTCCTACTTTTGTAAATGACAATGCATTACTCCATTTTTACACCTGCCCAACTTTAAAAAATTTGCAATTGTAACCCCTAGACTACAACTCCTACTTTTGCAAATGCCAATGCATTGTGTTTTATGAAATGTCTTAGGCATTGTGTTTTACACTTTCTCTCTACCTTTGTGTTTTACACTTTTTTTGTAATTGTCTTTTACGCACTGCGTTTTACGAATCGTGTTTTGTCTTACTATATGTTTCCATCCGTCGCGCGCCGCCGCAACGCGCGACGGGCAAAATACTAGTACAATCTTAAAAGACAAAGTCGGTGGGTTTCCCACCGACTTTGCCTGTCCCCATACTTTCACGATGTTACAATTTTAGCCCCTTGACTTTGGTACCTTTAAAGTTTCATAAAATATCAAATTTAGTCCCTAAACCTTCTACTTTGAATTTCCAAAACCACAACCTCATCTTTCAAACTTTGCTAGCACCAACCCTCTACTTTGGTTTTCCACCATCACCCCCTTATCTCTTACACAGTTACGTCACCAACCCCCTTCTTTTACATTTCTACCAACACCCCCTCATCTTTTACACATTTCCGCTACCACCCCTATACTTTTACACTTTGTCATTTTTAGACTTTGCTTTTTAACCCTAGCACTATTACTCCATTTTTCCACCCGTCAGTACTACAAAACAGAGCTTTAGACGGGGTGATATGGGTTTTAAGACGGTGTTTTCAACACCGTCTTAAAGTACACCGGTTTAAAATCAAGTCTTATTAGACGGTGTTCAATTTGAACACCGGCTTAAACTTGATGAACACTGTCTTTTGGTGTTCAATTTGATAAACTTGATGAACACCGTCTTTTGATATTATGATATAAATCGTCGCTGTTATCCTGTCGTCGCAATCGTCACTATTTCCCTGTCATCGCTGTTGCTTAAAAACGTTTTTTTTTGTTTTTCTTGTTTTTTCAATACAAACCTGCCAATTTCTGGTTCACGACACACAAAAACTAAATAAACATAAACTAATAAGCATAAACGTAAGCATAAATGGTTGCCTTTAAAAAAAACATAAGCATAAACGTCACAAACGTCACAATCCGGGTTCGTTTTAAGTCACAATTCACAAACACGTCATAAAACTACCTAACATATAAAATGTAATAATTGTGCGTCATATCCGTGTCATCATCCGCTTCTTCATCAGATACTTAGTCAAATACTTTCCAAACTTAGTCGGATAACTTGAACTCAAGTTAAGTTAAGAAGTAAAGGTCCTTGAAGTGGTAGAAAGGGCTCCATTACACCAAATACTTTCTAAGATGATAGTAGAGGTTCCTGCAAGTTTAATAACATAATGAGAACCCATTGTAAGCCAATACAATCATAGTTGTCAAATACGTACAGTTACCAAACATAAAGCGAACGTGCGAAACTGCATCAAAAAACGAACCTGCGTTTTGAGCTGGAAAATGGCAAGAAATCAATTGTGGTGTTGTGGTCATCGGAAATTTTCCTCTGTTCTCGTTACCACTTGCTCCTGAACTGCAAATTCGAACCAAAGCTCATTCTAATAAATATTTATGAATATGTTCTTTAATATTTCCTAATTTAAAAAGAACATGCATTCTCTAACCTGTAGCTATAGATTTCTATAATATAAAGTTTATTATCATAAACGTTAACTAGTTTGAATTTTTGTTTAAGTCAAACATAAAATAATAATCACATACCAAACCATTGATATATACATATATACACATAAAAGTACATAAACGTTAACTAGTTTGAAAATTTCTAAACCCATACTCATATACGTCTAAATGTTTCAGACTTTGGTTTTTTTTGCCATCAGTAGTCAAAACGTATCATTTATGATATGCACTAAAACGAGCCGGGTCAGGATGGTTAACCTAGAGCAACACTTCGTATGTATAAAAGTAGTGATTAATGCTTCACCTTTTGAACGACGCCAACAGCTGCCTGGAGGGGGGTTAAGTACTCATATGCAAGCTGGACAAAAAAACAATATTTATCAACTTTAACATAAATAATAATAACCCAAACAAATGATCCATTGCCAATATATATATATACCTTCCCAGTTAGTAACTCCCATAACATAACCCCAAAAATGAAAACATCAGCCTTATGATCATAGGGTTTGTGTTCAATAACCTTCAAAACAAAAAAAAAGTAAGTTATTAAAATAAAATCAAAGACAAAAGACAAACATTGATTTAAAAAATGGAACTTCATAATACAATCAGTTTTGTTAAACGGTTGGTCGGCGGCAATTTGATCTAATTACTCTCTTGCAGGTAAAATGGGTCAAACAGACATACATGCCCGTATCATAATTTTAGTACAACTATTACTTCTTTCTGGATTTTTTATATAAAAGAGGTACCTCAGGAGCCATCCATCGATATGTCCCCGTTTCGGCTGTCATGACACCAGTCTGAGCCTTTACTCTCGCAACACCAAAATCAGCTACCTTAACAACCTGAAACCAAAGTGCCATGTAAGATTTTGGGATTAGAATCATGGTAAAGAACTAAAAAATATCTTAAAAAATCACATAGATCGATATATGTATTGATGTTAATAACAAATCTAAGCATATAACAGAAAAAAGTGGTTTGTACAAAGATATTTACCAACCATTTACTAGAGATCCTTATAGTAAAAGTAGAGATGTCAAATTCAAATCATTTACTATTAGATAGGTCGAGATGGGTTATATTTTATCTCTGTTGAGTAAATTAAGATAGAAAAAAAGAGGCTAAATTTTGATTTTTAAAGCAAAACACGTAAAAAAAGTGTAACCAGACTACATTTAACTAACTGTGAAACGGTAAGAATTTAAAAACTAAAATATGGATTCTATGAGTATTACCTGTTACAATGCACAAGCATGGAGGCTTGGTACATTCTCCTATAAACTGCACTACATTTTTATGCCGGACTTTCCTGCACACGATAAATCTTACTGAATTTCATATGTATGGAAGAAACAAAGATACAACTCAAGAAGGAAATGCAGTTAAACAGTGCAAATATGCAAAAATAAATATCGACTGACCTCAAGATGTAAACTTCCATGGCAAAGGGGTTGGGTTTGGGTTGGCCGGCGAACACTTTTTTTAACTACATTCTGCAAATTCTTCTAGGATAGTTACCGCATAGACGCATACTATATGATTTCCTAAAATATATAAGAAATGATATGCATTAGTATTTCACTTTAAATGGTTTTCTGCCCATTTCATGATTTTCTTTTTAGCTATTTTTATTTAAACGAAAATAAACCTAAAATGATAAAATATATATATAAGAAGTTTCAGTACATACCTACAATAAGACCCCTTTATCCTCATTTTGATAAGAAAATGCTCCAAAGCACTGCATGAACAAAATCATTAGTTTCCAGTTTCTTGCTTGATGTGTGTAAATTGCAAAATATAAATTACATCAAATGAGGCATAAAACTAACCCGTTTTAGTACTAATGTTGGAAAAAGTGTGCTTTTGTCTTCCTTTTGTATTTTCAGGATTAAATGAGCTCAAATGAACAAAAGAAGCAAAAAGGCAGCTAAATCTAACATAAATACAAGAAAAGGAATAAATGTGGCATGCCCGACCCCTCGACAGCATCTTCCCAAGCAAAAACAAGACAACAGAAGGCTAAACACGCCCCGTGATCAGTGAACACGGGGGCGTGCCCAAGTCTCTGCAGAAAAGACAAAGTGTAGAAGCTTCTATTTCCCAACACGGGGGCGTGCCCAGCGGACACGGGGCCGTGGTCAACGCAAAGATTCACAGAATCTGAGCAAATCTTGATAGTACAGATACGCTTCTGCACACGGGACCGTGCCCAGCGGACACGGGGGCGTGGTCAACTAATGCAGAGGGCGTGCCCAGCGGACACGGGGCCGTGGTCAACGCAAAGATTCACAGAATTTGAGCAAATCTTGATAGTACAGATACGCTTCTGCACACGGGACCGTGCCCAGCGGACACGGGGGCGTGGTCAACTAATGCAGACAAATTGCATTTAATGAAGAAAGAGAAGATGGGTGGAGACGGGGCCATGCCCAATGGACACGGGGCCGTGTCCGGGCTTATGTGCAGGCTATAAATAGGGGTGCTTGGCTCACTTGCAAATCATCCCTTGACAAACCACCTCTCTCACACTTCACCCACCCTCCACCACCATCACAACCCACATCCACCACCATCATCCATTATCCATCATAGAGTGTGTGTAGTAGTCTCGGGATCCAAGATTGATAGTAAGAGTTCTTGACAATCAAAGGCTATGTTTGCCTAAGTCTCTTACATCACTTGGTGAAGACAAGCATTTAGTGTAATACTTTTTATTTTTCATCTTTTCTCACTTTTTATTTGGTTATGTATTAATGACTTTAATAACTAGTTTCTTATGTTGAAGGTGAATCTTCCTTATCATTTGTCCGTGGTGTCTTGGCGTTATTTTACTGTCTATATAAAATAAAAGGTTTACACCATTCATATCTCCACGGTCTATATGGAGATATGTTGGCTACCTGGTCGGGGGTTAAGGGAATGGTTTGGTAAGCGTCTTGCCTTGTTCAGTGTATAGATCCTGCAAGGACCTGGGTCAAGCTTAGTAGGACCTCCTTCAATACCCACTGGTATTGGATGGCGGGGGTTCGAATTTCTTGATCCCCTCATATGTAAACTACTATTAAAACATTAACCCGGCTATTTAGGATTGTATCCCTGCTGACTCAAACTACTTAGCCGAGGATAACGTCACCTTCAAAAGAGGGGCCTACCACATTACGTACTAATAACTTAATTAATTATCTTTCAATAATCCAACCCTTTAGGATTGTATCCTGTCTGACTCAAACTACTGGGTTGAGGGTAACGTCACCTTCAAAAGAGGGGCCTACTACTATAACTAAGATAATCTCTTAAAAAGTGCAAAAGTGCGGAAATAATCAAAGGTTACACTAAAGGCGAGTCGGATCCAAGTGATTCATCTTGTCTATCTGTTTTTATTTTATTTTTATTTTCAACATTTTTAATTTTTAGTTTTTTAATTTAAAACCTTTTTCTAAACTTTTGATTTGATTAGACGTTGAGGATAAACCGGTATTAAAAGCTCTTGTGTCCTTGGACGACCTCGGTATCTAACCAACGCTATACTACGCTCACGATGGGTGCACTTGCCCATATGTGTGTTTAGTGTTAGTAAAATATTGTGTTTTATAAATTTAAAACTTGACTAAAGTGTAAAAAGGGCTAAAAATATACATAAAATATATCACACCGCACGCACATCAAGTTTTTGGCGCCGTTGCCGGGGACACAAGGATTTTAAGAAAGCTTAAAATCGACGGCCTAATCAGTTTTTCAATTTTTTTTTAAAAAACGCGCGCACATTTTTCTGCATTTTAGTTTTTGCGTTTACAGTAGACTGAACACGGGGCCGTGTTCACCGAACACGGGGCCGTGCTGCATAATTTTTATAAAACACCCAGATACAGAGTCTGAACAAGGGGTCGTGCTCACCGAACACGCCCCCGTGCTACACAAAACCAGTAACTTTTATTAAAACGCCCAGATACAGAACCTGAACACGGGCCGTGCTCACCGAACACGGGGCAGTGTCCAGCCTCTGTTTCCGTTTTTATTTTTGTTTTCTGGTCTCGAGACTCTGTTGTGGTCTGCTGAGTGATTCTTATGGATCAATACTCAGGAGATTACAACTACACCTATGAGGAGGATGATTATAGGGAAGACTATTGCACCATTTGTGGTGACCCGCACTCGGTACAATATTGTGACTTATTTCAACCATCCACTTCATACACCTATTATGAGGAGCCCAGGTACGAGCCATCAACTTCATACACATCCTATGAAGACCTAAGGTATGAACCTTCTCCCTCATACTCATATTTTGATTAACCGAGGTATGAGCCTTCATACTCATACTTTGAGGAACCAATATATGAGCCTCCACCTTCATATGCTTATTATGAGGAACCATGGCGTGAACATCCCACCTCATATGAGTATTATGAAGAACAAAATTTCGACCCCTATCCATCATATACTTACAATGAAGAACAATGGTGTGAACCATCTACTTCCTATGAGTATTACGAGGAACAAAGGATCGAACATCCGGATTCAAGCTTTGAGGATCCTGATCCTTACTCTATCACCCACATAGCCGATAAGATAATAGAACACATTAAAACTATCGAACATTGCATAAAAGAATCTCGCGCAAGGGAAGAGGAGTCCCGCGTAAGAGAAGAATTAACTTGTAATAAAGAAGAGATATTTGAAAATGTAAAAATGGAAGAACAAATAAGTGAAAAACCGACACATGAGTTAAACAACGAAAAAGGTGAGTCCGACAACGTTAAAATTCGAGAAGAGTCTAATTTTAAAGAAATTAATCTCTTGTCACCTTCTTTCGAAAATTATTGTTTAGTACCCACCCATGCGAAGTTTTTAAAAGAGTTAAACACTAACACTAAAATTGACGAAACAATAAGCATTAAGTTAACAAATGATCAAACTTCGCTAATTAAAGAAGACCCATTTGAAATCAACATTACACCGGTTCCATGTTTTTTTCAAAACTCCTTTATTAGTAATATCACAATTGATAAAGATCTTTGTGTTAATATAATGCCAAATTACATTTTTGAAAAATTAAGTATTAGTGATTTTTCTCCACTTAAAATACCCATTTTTCTATCTAATCGGAAAGTAATAAAATCAATAGGGGTAGTTGAGGATGTCTTGGTCCAAACAAATCAAATGGTGATCCCAACCAACTTTGTCATCCTTGATGACGCTCCTCTAGTGTTGGGACGACCTTTTGTAAAAACTCACGAAGCTTTGAAAAATCAGAAGTACAACAATTTATCTATTCAATTAGGGGCATTTAAAAAAGTGTCGATCTTGAGCGTTCAATGAAATATCCATTCAGCAATAATGACCCCCTAATTGAAGATGAAGATGAACCACCCGATACAAGAGAAGAAACTGACCACTTTGTTGAAGAAGAGGTCGCCATAGAACAAACTTTTAAGGTTCTTGATCAAAATGAGCAACCAAATAAGGAGTCTCCTAAAGACCCACCTCTTGAGCTCAAAGAACTCCCAAAAGGTTTGGAATATGCTTTTCTAGACAAAGATGGTAAATCACCTGTAATTATTTCGTCAAAATTAAATAATTCAGAAAAAGAAAAATTAATATCGCTTTTGAAAAAAACACAAAAACGCGATCGCTTGGAAGCTTGTAGATATTAAGGGAATAAGTCCTTCCATGTGCACGCACAAAATTTTAATAAATGATTACTATAAATCGGTGATACAACCACAACGTAGAGTAAATCCAAATGTCCAAGAAGTGGTTAAAAACGAAGTCATCAAATTACTTGACGCCGGACTCATTTACCCAATCTCCGATAGTCCTTGGGTAAGTCCCGTCCAAGTAGTTCCAAAGAAAGGAGGTATCGAGAGAAATGAATTAATACCAACGAGAACCGTCACAGGATGGAGGGTATGTATAGATTATCATCGATTAAATGAAGCAACAAGGAAAGATCACTTTCCTTTACCCTTTATTGATCAAATGTTAGAAAGATTATCCGGTCATAAATTTTAGTGTTTCTTGGATGGTTTTTCAGGTTACTTTCAAATCCCGATAGCACCTGAAGATCAAGAAAAGACAACATTCACATGTCCCTACGGAACTTTTGCTTATCGACGCATGCCTTTTGGTCTATGTAATGCCCCTGCAACCTTCCAACGTTGCATGGTGGCTATCTTCCATGACATGATAGAAAAGACAATGGAAGTCTTCATGGACGACTTTTCTATCTTTGGAGATTCATACGACCAATGCCTTGATAACCTTGAACGAATGCTATCCCGATGTGAGGAAACTAACCTCGCCCTTAACTGGGAAAAATGTCATTTCATGGTAACGGAGGGAATAGTACTCGGTCACAAAATCTCAAGCGAGGGAATGGAGGTTGATCGAGCAAAAATAGACACTATTTCTCGATTACCACCCCCTCCTCCGTTAGAGCTATCAGAAGTTTCTTAGGGCATGCCGGATTTTATAGGCGATTTATCAAAGACTTTTCTAAAATCTCAAGGCCTCTAACAAAATTACTTGAAAAAGATGCCCCTTTCATATTTGACAAGGATTGCAATCAAGCATTTCTAACGCTAAAGGAAATGCTAGTCAATGCACCTATCATGATAGCGCCTGATTGGAAATTACCTTTCGAAATCATGTGTAATGCAAGTGACTTTGCAGTTGGAGCTGTCTTAGGACAAAGAAAAGAAAAGCCTTTTCACCCAATTTATTATGCTAGTAAAACACTAAACGATGCATAAGAAAATTATACAACAACAGAAAAGGAATTACTAGTCGTGGTATTTGCTTTTGATAAATTTCGTTCTTATCTTGTTCTTTCTAAAACGATAGTTTATAAAGATCATGCAACCATTCGATATCTCTTTAAGAAACAGGATGCTAAACCACGTTTGATTCGATGGATTCTACTCCTCCAAGAATTTGACATTGAAATAAAAGACAAAAGAGGAGCAGAAAACACCGCAGCAGATCATCTTTCTCGCTTAGAAGACCCAGCTTTGGAGGCAACTAGGGACGAGCAAATCAATGAAAAATTCCCAACGGAGTCCCTGGAAATGGTGGAATACTGAGAAGAGCCATGGTACGCCGACTATGCTAACTACCTAGCTAGCGGTATAGTCACAAAAGGATGGCCACATCATCAAAGAAAGAAATTCTTTGCCGATGTAAAGCATTATTTTTGGGAAGATCCTTATCTTTTCAAAATGTGTGCTGATCAACTCATCCGTCGATGCGTACATGGTAGTGAAGCAAGAAGAATTCTCCGCCATTGTCATGAAGGTCCATACGTAGGACATTATGGTGCCGCCAGTACCGCACGAAAGGTATTTGATTCAGGATTTTATTGGCCGACCATTTACAAAGATGCCCAAAGTCTTATCAAGACATGTGATGCTTGCCAAAGATCAGGTAATATTTCTTCCAAAAACGAAATGCCCCAAAATGGCATTCTTGTTTGTGAAATTTTTGATGTGTGGGACTCGACTTTATGGGACCTTTCCCACCGTCAAAAGGAAACAAATATATACTTGTGGCGGTAGATTACTTGTCTAAATGGGCCGAGACCGAGGCACTTCCAACAAATGATGGAAGAGATGTGGTAAGATTTCTGAAAAGATTATTCTCTCGTTTTGGAACACCAAAAGCATTGATAAGTGATAGAGGTACCCATTATTGTAACCATCAACTTGAAATTTTTTTAACAAAATATGGGGTCTATCACCGGGTCTCAACGGCATATCACCCTCAAACAAACGGACAAGCCGAAGTGACTAACAGGGGTTTAAAACGATTACTCGAAAAATCCGTAGGGTTAAATAAAAAAGAATGGGCCGATAAATTAGATGACGCTTTATGGGCTTTTCGAACTGCTTATAAAACAACAATAGGTACAACGCCATATAAGCTCGTCTATGGAAAAAGCTATCATTTGCCAATAGAGATTGCACACAAGGCCTACTGGGCAATTAAAAATGTAAACTTAGATTTAGAGATTGCCGGTAAAAATCGATTTTGCCAGTTAAATGAATTAGACGAATTAAGGAATTATGCATACTCTAACTCCGAAATTTATAAGGAAAGAATGAAAAATTTGCACGATAAACACATTAAACCTAATGAATTTCGGGTAGGAGATCAAGTTCTTTTGTTTAATTCACGACTTCGATTGTTTCCTGGTAAATTAAAGTCTAGGTGGTCAGGACCGTTTTCCATCACCCATATTTTCCCACACGGTGCAGTCGAAATTAAATCTCGGAATGGAATTCCATTCAAAGTCAATGGCCAACGGCTAAAGCTCTATCAGGGATTCATTGAGGATGAGGAGGAAGAAATCTCGCTTCAAACGGTCGAAGAATGAAACAAAGGTTCAAGCATCAACACCATACCTGGTAAGTTACGAACAATCGGGAAAACATCTGAATCGGTAAGATCTCTAAAAACCAAGTTTTGGGAAACAGGGCACTCACACGAGCACTAAAATATATATATATATATATATATATATATATATATATATATATAAAACTTAGCCCGCCCACGGGGCCGTGCTCAGCGAGCACGAGGCCGTGTCTGCGCAGCTGTCGGGATAAAACCCTTTTTTTCCATTCACTTTCTTCATTCCACATGCCCCGTTTCCCCAAAAACTCTCTGGTCCCGGTGATTTTTCTGCAAGATTTCGACGTCTCCCCTACTTCTAACAACATCAAGGTATGATTCTATCATCATTAGTAGTTAGATTAAGCATTTGCATGTAGTTTAACATCAAGATTTGGGGAAAATCTAGGGTTCTTCAACTTGAACCGGATCGAACCTCAAATTTTTTCATAAATCTGTTAGCATTAGTATAGATACATGTTATAGGAAGTAAATCAACTTGCATTGTTTGTAGATTTTCCCTATTTCTCACAAAAACCCCAAACCCTTGTTTGTGAACCGAAAAAGATGAAATTGAAGGGGTAAACGGTTTGTTTTGAGAAAAACGGCACTTGGGGTTTCATTTTCGGGGAAAAACGCCCCTACTGGACCAAAAATTTTCAAGTTTTCAGGACCGGGTTGAAAAATGGAATTTTTGGGGAAACAAACGCCTGGACACGCGGTCGTGCTCAGTGAGCACGGGGGCGTGTCCAGCTGACTGCTTTCAGTTTTCTTCGAAAATTTCACTGTTTCGCGCTAATTGTTTGGTGTTTTCTTTCAGATGGCCAGGAAATTCACTAGGTTCAACGCAAGTGAGTTGGCTGCTCAAGCACGGTATGATGTGTTAAGAACTAGGCCCGAAGAGAATCCCAGATAAGTGTGCATGGACACTCTTGAAGCAGTGAACCAGATAGACCGCTTCAACACCATTGTCACCGGCCCGCTACGAGTGGCTCTCTGCACTCGACTTCGCTCCGTGCATGAATATACCATGGAATTTTACAGCACGTTTGTCCTTAAGTCAAGAGCGGAGCCATTTGACAATGAGGGGGTAGAGTTTCGTTGTGGAGGAACCACATACTCAATCTCAGTTGCACAATTTGGGGCAATTATCGGGTTGTACGCAGAAGAGGATGCTGGGGATGAAGAGAACACCGTCGGTTTACGTGAAATTCCGGAAGATCAACGCCAAGCTGCTTGGGCTCAGATCGGAGAGGGCAACTATAACCCGAGCCGAACTAAGAGCACACTGTTAAGAGACCCTCTCTACCGCTACATCCACAGGGTCCTCACCTACTCTCTTAGCCAGAGACACGACAGCAGCGGTGTTGTGGGATTACGGGATCAGCTAGTCCTCCATTGCATCCACAACCGTGTCAACCTTGATGTTCCATATCTGCTACTCCATACCATGCACTTAAACCAACTTGCTACTCCACCAACTCCTATCTTCTTCGAAGGGTGGATTTACCGCCTTTTCAAAAACTTTACAAGGATGCTGAGGTCCTTTCAAAAGGGCCCATGGTCGGGAAAGGTGGACTTGGTCATCTGTCGCTCCATGAAATTAATCAATGAAGCAGACAACGGGACGGTCAGGTTTCAAACAGTTCAAGGGCATGCATGGAACCCTCAAGAAGCCATGGTCCTACACGCTCCACACATCCAACCTCCTCCCTAGTACCAGTACCAGCACCGTGGTGATCCGGGTCAATCCTCCTCTCAAGGAGGAGGTTTTCCTAACTTTCAAAGCTTACATGATTTATTGCAAGAAAACCTTATGTGTACCAGGAACACCTATAACATGGCCAGCAACACATACTCCCGAGACGGAGTGATTGAGAGAAACATCTCCGACATGCAAGATGACATTGGAAACATCCGGGAGTATATGGCGGGCCACGGAGGAGGCAATGATGATGATGACGAGGACATGGACTGAGCGGGAGGAGTGGAGGTAGCAGCACACGATTGATGGTCTAACAGGTTAACCCTTATCCCATGAACAATTTCTGGCCTGCGTGCCACTTGTTGAACAATTTACTTTCCTTTAACACTTTTTAATTTCTGCATTTCTGTTTCTTTTAACTTGTGATGTGGATGATGAAACTTTGGTAAATTAGGATGTTTGTTATTGGTTGGTGTGGTATTTATTAGTAAAATAGGTACCTTCGAGGCTTACAGTGCTAAACATTAGTGCTACTAAAGCCGGGGCAGCAAAACCAAAGACAGAAACCTGTTTTACACTTTTGCAGTTTGTCCACACGGGGTCATGTCTAGCAAACACGCCCCCATGCCCATCGCCCAGACCTGCTGTTTGTCAAAATTTTGCAGATTTTTGTTCCACACGGGGTCGTGTTCACCCGACACGCCCCCGTGTCCATCTTCTGTAAGTTCTCGTTACTGGCAATCTGGCCACGGGGCCGTGCTCATCCGTCACGGGGCCGTGTCCAGTTGCCCAGTAACATAAAATTTTGTTTTTAACACACCTTTTTACACATTCAATCAATCTAAAAACTTATTTTTGGGACACATTGAGGACAATGTGTAATTTAAGTGTGGGGGGATGTTAAAACCTTGAATTTTGCAAGTCCTAATTACAAGCCTTACACGAAACTCTATTGGAACCGCTAATCACCCCAAATTTTTTCAAAAATATTCATTTTTTTTTACTTGTCTTGGTTTAAATTGGGAATTACAAGTTCTAAAAAGGTTATATTTTTACTAATTTACAACCGATAGCATCGTGATAAAAAGAACCAACATAAGAAAATTATGAAACGGCATGACAAATCTAGTTAAATTTTGATTATATATACTTGATCACATTAAAAACCCATTTCCACAAAAAGTGAGTTTTGAGCCTTTATTGAGCATACAAATACACATCTTTAAACTAAATGCTCATTTTTCATTTCTTGTGTGAATAGCCGCTTGGTTTCTTACGACTCTAGAACTTGCCATGACGATACATTCCCGGTCCTTACCAACTTAAACCCAAGTAAGTAAATGATGGAGGCATTAGGACTAACCCTTTTTCTTTTCAACACCATTGTTTTTCTTTTTTTTTTATCACCTACCCAAAATCCCCCTAGTTAACCCCTTTGAGCCTAAACATTTTCATTTCTTTTCCAAAATAAACACCCTTTACCCACCAAAACTTTTTTTTTTTTATTTTAAACCCTTTATTTTAGTAACAAATCTCGGTTTTCTTGTGACATTCCTTATAAAAAAAATTTCATAAAGAAGAAAAGAAAAATGAAGTTAGCAATAAACAAACAAGCTCATCAAAAGAAACCTTGTTTGAAAAATGCTTCATTGGAATAAAAAGTCACAAAAACAAAATGTTTTACGAAAACCGACGTTTTTTGCGCCTTTTCGCCCTTTTCTACTAACCACTAACCAAAACCACCTACCTTTAACCCAAGCCTAACCCTTCCCCAAAGTCCTCTTGATATTTACAAAGGTTTATAGTTAAAAAGGAGGAGGATTGATTGCTTGGCAAGCATATGGTAGAAGTAAGTTCCATGTCGGTCTCGAGTGTTTCACAAAAATACATCTTCGGGCGAGTGTTGAGTGATCTCCCGTGAGGTATGTGAACTTGTATATAAATGGAATTTTAAAGAGGCATGTTATGCCCAAATAAGTAATTTCTCTTATGTAATGTTCTAAATAAATCATAACGAATAGGATTGTAAATAAAATAAAAATAAAACCTAATAAGAATCTTGGAATCCCGACACTCTATGACAAGCCCAAAACCTTCTCTTCTACCCATTCCATTTGCGAGTGTAAGCCACAAAATAAAGAGTTTTGCTTGAGGACAAGCAAAGATTCAAGTGTGGGGGTATTTGATGTGTGTAAATTGCAACATATAAATTACATCAAATGAGGCATAAAACTAACCCTTTTTAGTACTAATCTTGGAAAAAGTGTGCTTTTGTCTTCCTTTTGTATTTTCAAGATTAAATGAGCTCAAATGAACAAAAGAAGCAAAAAGGCAGCTAAATCTAACATAAATACAAGAAAAGGAATAAATGTGGCATGCCCGACCCCTCGACAGCATCTTCCTAAGCAAAAACAAGACAACAGAAGGCTGAACACGCCCCGTGCTCAGTGAGCACGGGGGTGTGCCCAAGTGTCTGCAGAAACGAAAAAGTGTAGAAGCTTCTATTTCCCAACACGGAGGCGTGCCCAGCGGACACGGGGCCGTGCCCAACGCAAAGATTCGTAGAATCTGAGCAAATCTTGATAGTACAGATACGCTTCTGCACACGGGACGGTGCCCAGCGGACACGGGGGCGTGGTCAACTAATGCAGACAAATTGCATTTAATGAAGAAAGAGAAGATGGGTGGACACGTGGCCGTGCCCAATGGACACGGGGCCGTGTTCGGGCTTCTGTGCAGGCTATAAATAGGGGTGCTTGGCTCACTTGCAAATCATCCCTTGACAAACCACCTCTCTCACACTTCACCCACCCTCCACCACCATCACAACCCACATCCACCACCATCATCCATCATCCATCATAGAGTGTGTGTAGTAGTCTCGAGATTCAAGATTGATAGTAAGAGTTCTTGACAATCAAAGGCCATGTTTGCCTAAGTCTCTTACATCACTTGGTGAACACAAGAATTTAGTGTAATACTTTTTATTTTTAATCTTTTCGCACTTTTTATTTGGTTATGTATTAATGACTTTAATAACTAGTTTCTTATGTTGAAGGTGAATCTTCCTTATCATTTGTCCGTGGTGTCTTGGCGTTATTTTACTGTCTATATAAAATAAAAGATTTACACCATTCATATCTCCACGATCTATATGGAGATATGTTGGCTACCTGGTCGGGGGTTAAGGGAATGGTTTGGTAAGCGTCTTGCCTTGTTTAGTGTATAGATCCTGCAAGGACCTGGGTCAAGCTTAGTAGGACCTCCTTCAATACCCACTAGTATTGGATGGCGGGGGTTCGAATTTCTTGATCCCCTCATATGTAAACTACTATTAAAACATTAACCCGACTATTTAGCATTGTATCCCTGCTGACTCAAACTACTTAGCCGAGGGTAACGTCACCTTCAAAAGAGGGGCCTACCACATTACGCATTAATAACTTAATTAATTATCTTTCAATAATCCAACCCTTTTGGATTGTAACCTTGCTGACTCAAACTACTGGGTTGAGGATAACGTCACCTTCAAAAGAGGGGCCTACTACTATAACTAATATAATTTCTTAAAAAGTGCAAAAGTGCGGAAATAATCAAAGGTTACACTAAAGGCGAGTCGGATCCAAGTGATTCATCTTGTCTATCTGTTTTTATTTTATTTTTATTTTCAGCATTTTTAATTTTTAGTTTTTTTAATTTAAAACCTTTTTCTAAACTTTTGATTTGATTAGACGACAAGGATAAACCGGTATTAAAAGCTCTTGTGTCCTTGGACGACCTCGGTATCTTATCAACGCTATACTACGCTCACGATGGGTGTACTTGCCCATATGTGTGTTTGGTGTTAGTAAAATATCGTGTTTTATAAATTTAAAACTTGACTAAAGTGTAAAAAGGGCTAGAAATATACATAAAAATATATCACACCGCACGCACATCATTGCTTCTATAGGCATAGTTAATTTATTGGTGCATAACTTAAAATGCTAGCAGCACTTACAAAATCCAACTTATTACAAGAAGAGCACAAATGGCCTCTCCCTTTGTGAACATTTACTATTTCAGATTTGTATGTGATTCAATAATTCTCTCAGTTTGATTTTTTCACAGAGCAAATATTAACAGTATTATACATGACTCTTACAATTATATCATTGCTTAAATTCATGCATGGTTATATAATTATTTACTGACCCAAACAGCCCGATTCATTTCAACTCGCAACAATATGCCTGTTTCAATCCAGACCAAATTACCACCTCCAGAGTCCACATATCAACAAAAATAGGAAAACTTAAATGTACCCTTGAAAGCCAGACAAAGATAGGAGAGAACCGTCCAAGCTAAGAAGCAGTGGTCTTCCCACCCGAAACTCTGACTCGAAACTCCTCTTCCATAATAGCCACCACCTATTAACACAGAATATAAAGTAATTAAACTAGTAAAGTAATTAAAATAAACATAAAAAAATCCTAATACTTCCACCATAAACTTGCTTAAACTCATCCTTTTCTAAAGACACAAATGGCACACTCCTTCCCATTAACTCATCTGCAACAGCAAAAAAAAACCTGCATTAAATAAACCACATAATCATATAATTATAAACCCTAAGTTGTTAATCATACTAACTGTGCAAAACTTTAAAGCTAAAATTAAGATGTGTCCAATGTGACCATACCAAAGCCTAAATCAAGAAAGAAGTTGCAGGTGTATCCATCACATGAGTAGGTGTCTCTACTGTCATTAGAAGGCAATCATTAGCCCTAAATATCAAGTTTTAAACATTAGCTTTAGATATCAAGTTCTAACAAACCCTAGACTATAAATTATCCAAATTCCAAGTGCCAGAAGAAAAAATTAACACAATATATAGCACAAAAAAATTACCAAATTCATCAATTGTTGAGATACGGTGTGACACCCGGCTTTTCAGGCCGTACCGTACAATTGTAACACGTGTTGTGAATAGATAAAAGGCCGTATTTGACTGGTTATGATGTTTATATGTGGAATTTAATGAGTTGGTAAATTTAAACCTTGGTAAAAATTATGTTGGCAACGATAAGATAAAGCTTATCGCGTAACGGTTAAAATGCGAAACGAACGTCGGTGACCACCCGTTTAGTGTTAAAATCCTAAAACTAGTCTGTTATGATTAGAATAGTAATTTTAATCATATTCGTGAGGAAAAATAAATTAAAACGCTAAGAAACTCTATTTTTCGAGTTTGAGCGCGTAACGCGCGATACTGCGCTCATTAGACAAAATACTGTCAGCACAGCCAGTTTAGGCAACTGGTAATTATTTCAGTAATAATTTAGTGTGATTATTTTTATAGAATGATAAAAATAATTTACAACGCACTAAAACGGGATTAAAACGCTAGATAAAATACCCGGTATCCAGTAAAATGCCTGTTTTTAACACCAATTTACATATGTATATGTATATATATATATATATATATAATTTTGTGTGTATATAGAAGAGAGAGAGTATAGGTGGTGGCTAGGAAAGGTGCCACCCACCTTAAAAATGCAAGAGTGTGCCATGTGGAATCTTGTGTCTTGAACTAATCATTTAAACTTCACCAACACTTCACTTCATGAACACAAAGATCAAAAATTCATTCTCTCACTCTCTCCCTCATACTCACGGCTGAACACCCCCTTACATACCCACATTCAAGATTTTCAAACTAATCCATGAAGATTCAAAGGCCTTTCATGGTGATTTCAAGCTTGTAAGGAGGTTTGGAGGTGATTTCAAGAAGATTCAAGCAAGAACAAGCCTCATATCACCATCTTTTCACAAAAACCCACTTAGAAATCTTGAAGGTATAAACTTATTTTTAAAACCACATTCTTGATTTTTAGTGTTAATGAAAGAAATGTCGAATCAGCTTCAAGAGCTACTAGACAAGGGTATCATTCGATCAAGCTTTTCGCTTGAGGTGCATCTGTTTTGTCGTGAGAAAGAAGGATGGATCCTTTAGGATGCGTGTTGATTTCAGGGAGCTGGACTAGTTGACTATCAAGAATCGGTATCCTTTACCGAGGATTAACGATTTGTTAGATCAAGCTACAGGGATCCAGCTGCTACACGAAGATCGATCTACGATTAGGATATCATCAGTTGAAGGATTGCTGACAAAGATATTCCGGGGACTGCTTTTCAAACGCGATGTGGCCATTACGAGTTATTAGTCATGCCTTTTGACTAAATTAATGCACCATTTATATTCATGAATCTCATGAACAGGGTATGGAAACCCTAATCGGATAAATTCGTGATAATACTCATCGACGACATACTTGCCTATTTGCAAACCGAAGAGAATCATGAGTAACATTTGAAGTTGACTATGGAGTTGTTGAGGATTAAGGAAGGCATGCATGTAGATCAGTCTAAGATTAGAGCGATCAATTGATGAGAAGCGCTAAAGACCCCGTCGGGAGTACGTCGATTTTTAAGACTTGCTGGGTACTACCGGAGATTTATTAAGAATTTATCTAAATTAGTGTAGCCTTCGACACTAATAACCCCAAAGGGAAAAGGGAAATTTATTGGACAGGAAAGTAGGAGGAAGCTTTTCAAACCTTTGAAGGAAATGTTGAGAGCATGTACGATGAATTTCGAAGAGAGTTAGGATACTCACATGCCCTTGGCAGAGTTATCCTACAATAATAGTTATCATGCTAGTATGTAAGTTGCTTAGTTTGAAGCCTTGTATGGAAGGAAGTGTTGATCGCCACTTTGTTAAGCTAAAGTTGCAAAAGACGATTAACCAGACCCTAGTTTATCTGGGAAACCAGCGACAAGATTTGCCTAGATCGAGGGAAGGTTAAAAGTCACCAATTGATCGACAGAAGGATTACATGGACAATTGAGGGAAATAATTGCGATTTCAGATCGAAGATTTGGTTCTATGGGAGGAGTTACCCTAAGGGATGTTATTAAGTTAGCAGAGAAAGGGAAAAGCTGAGCCACATTGATTTGGTCCTTTCAAGAGCCCATCTTGAGTTGGATCAGTCGCTTATAGGCTCAAGCTACCATAAGGATTGAGTAGTGTACATGATGTATTGTTTGGGTCCAGTTTGAGAAAGTGTATACTGGATAATACACTGATTTTGTCCTTTGTAGAGATTTATTTGGAAGATAATCGGAAGTTTATCAAAGTATTGTAGAAGCAGTACGTATAGCTAGAAGAGTTATGTTGATAACTGGAGAGACGATTACAGCATTCTAGTCGTATATGTGATTTATTGATTGTGCGATTTGTGGATACCTGAAATGAATGCAAGAAGGAAAGAAAACGAGTTTATGAGATTAGATACTTTCTAGAGCCCATCTCGAGTTGGATCAATCGTGTTTAAACTCAAACTACCTCAGGTACAGGGTAACGTATATGTAAATGTACGTATGTTAAACCCGAAATGGTGGAACTTTGACTTAATCTTCTTGATTAAGTGCTTGTAAATGTTGAACCTTGGAAAGGGTGGAGAGCGTTGAGACGTGAGATTAGGAATTGAGGATGTGTGTAATATAGGTCTGTGAAGATTCTTTGTAAGAATCAAAGTTTCTCGCAGAAACTACAAGAACATATTCATCAAAATTGTTTTTACTATTTCCACCTAGTGCGAAAACAAAACCTGTAGAGTAAAATTTCGGGGACGAAATTTCCTAAACAGGGGGAAACTGTGACACCCGGCTTTTCAGGCCGTACCGTACAATTGTAACACGTGTTTTGAATAGATAAAAGGCCGTATTTGACTGGTTATGATGTTTATATGTGAAATTTAATGATTTGGTAAATTTAAACCTTGGTAAAAATTATGTTGGCAACGATAAGATAAACGCTTATCGCATAACGGTTAAAATGCGAAACGAGCGTCGGTGACCACCCGATCAGTGTTAAAATCCTAAAAATAGTTTGTTATGATTAGAATAGTAATTTTAATCATATTCTTGAGGAAAAATAAATTAAAACGCTAAGAAACTCTATTTTTCGAGTTTGAGCGTGTACCGCGCGATACTGCGCGCATTAGACAAAATACTGTCAGCACTGCCAGCCAAGGCAACTGGTAATTATTTCAGTAATAATTTAGTGTGATTATTTTTATAGAATGATAAAAATAATTTAAAATGCACTAAAACGGGATTAAAACGCTAGATAAAATACCCGGTATCCGGTAAAATACCTGTTTTTAACACCAATTTACATATGTATATGTATATATATATATAATTTTGTGTGTATATAGAAGAGAGAGAGAGAGTATAGGTGGTGGCTAGGAAAGGTGCCACCCACCTTGAAAATGCAAGAGTGTGCCATGTGGAATCTTGTGTCTTGAACTAATCATTTAAACTTCACCAACACTTCACTTCATGAACACAAAGATCAAAAATTCATTCTCTCACTCTCTCCCTCATACTCACGGCCGAACACCCCCTTAAATAACCACATTCAAGATTTTCAAACTAATCCATGAAGATTCAAAGGCCTTTCATGGTGATTTCAAGCTTGTAAGGAGGTTTGGAGGTGATTTCATGAAGATTCAAGCAAGAACAAGCCTCATATCACCATCTTTTCTCAAAAACCCACTTAGAAATCTTGAAGGTATAAACTTATTTTTAAAACCACATTCTTGATTTTTAGTGATAATGGAGATGTTAGATGGTTTCTCTTGAACTTGGAATAAATCACAAACTTGTAACAAACAAAGAATAAGATTTTAAACAAAATGGAAATGGGTGTGTATGTATATGTATGTATGGCCGAAAGTTTATGAATGTGTGTATTTAGTTGTGTTTTGATTTTGTTGAATATTCTTGAATGATTTGATTTGATTCTTGAAAGATGGATTCATGCATGGTTTAAAAAGATGTCATAAAAGAAAGTTCTAAAAGGGTCTTGTGATTTGAGATGAAAACGATATAAAGTGAACTTTTGGAAGTTTATATATGTGTGTATATGTGTCGTATATATGTATATATATGTATGCATGTATTAAAGTTTTGTCACATGTTAATAAATGAAAGAATGTTTATATTTATATAATAATGATTAGGTGATAATGAAATAGACAAGTTTTGATTTACTTGAACATGAAATAAATATGGTCTTTGATGCATTTAAGATCATGTTGGATGGTGGTTTTATGATATGGGTATACTAGATGCATATACTTAGACATGCATGATGATATGTGATCATAAAAAGGTGATTTGAGTATGATTTAGTAAAAATCAGTTTTAATCAGATTATAAACAATTAAATAAAGTTATTTTAAAGTGTTTAGTGACATATAACTTTGTCATAATGTTTACTAGCTTTGCATGTTGTACTTGGTGCATTAAAAGTTGTAAAATACATGAAATCGCATGATTTATGTGACTTACACAAAAACTGCACTAATCTTATTATAACCACTATTTTAATCAGTAAATAATATGTATTGTGTTAAAATATCAAGTCATTCCGAGTTGGGATGATTATAGAAATGTTTAACGCAAAACTATGCGTTAAAACGGTAAAAAATCGGCCTTTCGAGTGATTTTTATAAAAATGATTTAGATCAGTAAGTAAACTGATATTTTTAGTTCAAAAATAAGTATTTAAACTAATTTTAAGTTTACTTGGTGTTTGGTTGGTCATACGTGACTTCCGACACCCGAAAACGTTACTGAATCGTTAAAATACGCATTTTTCAATGAACACTAGTATGGATAATTTTTGGGTGAACCTTATGTGTTAAGATGTATTATGTGATTTAAATACATGTTAGTATCGGAGGGTCTCATGACTGTGTTTGTTTGTTGTAATTTGAACAAATGTAAAGATATGATATAATATAAAATGCAGCGGAAATGATAAAACAAACTTTGTAAACACAATCAAAGAGAGAATAGTTTTGTAAACACATGCTTGTCATATAGCTGAATGATTTAAAGTACAGGAATGATTACAGCAAAGTTTACATACTAAAACTCCCGCTCAGCAAGATGCCCAAATGGTTGACTGTACAGGATGAAAGGATTGGAGGAGATGGAATCTCCCGGACAATCAAATGAAACAGTACAGGGTACTGTTCCATTTATAGGCACAGTCAAACCACTGAAGCATCTTTGTTGACATCACCATGAAAGTGACGTTTAACAAACTAACAGACTCTATCTACTGACCTAATACATACACTGCTATGCTAACCACTGACTACAATACATATCATAAAAGAAGTAAAACATCTATTCCAGCTTTCAACTGTTGTAGTCTAAGCACTGATGTCTGAATCATCAGTGTTTACTTCAAAGGTGATCAGTCTTTGAGTGGACAGTACTTTGAATCTTAAGCAGCACTTAGAGAACAGCAGTAGATAGGGCTTTAGTCTTTGACTTGATCAGCGGTTGTAGGTCAGCAGTTGTACCGATCAGTAGATAGGAGGTCAGCAGATGTTGAAACCACTTTCAAGGGGAGAGACTTGTATCAAAACATCTGCTTATTCTGGATCCACTGCCCTGATCCGGTTTTGGCTTTCATTATCTGTTCCTCTGATAGGGTTCAATCCCAACAATCTCCCCCTGGAACAGATAATGCCAAAACCCTTCATTATTGTGGAACTTTATTGCCTCATCAACAGTTCCCTTATCTGACCTTTAAGTTGTAACTCAAAGTCTAGGGCATCTGTGTCATCTTCATCCCTGCTAAGTGGAAGATCAAGGAGATCCTGCATATCTTCAAGACTTAGGCCAAGTGCTTGTTCCCTTGTTATTTTCTTCACTTCTCCACTAGACTTGAACAAAGTCAGTACATGGGTCTGTTTGTCAGTTTTTCACTTTTGTACTTTTGAGCCTAGTGGGTTTCTTGGGAGATTTTTATTAGATGAGGAGTTTGGTGATGTTGGCCTATTGATGACTGTTTGAGCAGTGCTTGCAGGTTGATTTAGGCCAAGAGTTTCTTCTATCATATTTTTAACCCTTCTTTTACAAAGTCATCTCCAGCCATCATTTCTTCCACTGTTTCTGTAACACCCCGCCCCGATTAGGGCTGACGTGTTACATAATTCGGTAATCAGAGATAATTAATAACTTAATTAAAAACATAAATTCCATAGGTTTAAAAACAAAAAAAAACCCAAAATGACATAACGGTCTCAACAGAAAAACATAAGTGTCTAAATTTATTGAATATAAGGTTTTATTAAAACCCTTGTTCCAACTCTAGCTTTTTATTATCACTCTTCACACATTTCCCCGATTCCCCTGAGTACCTGTTTAAGACATAATAAAAAAAAACAACAGAAAGAAACGGTTGAGCCAAAAATTGCCCAGTAACGGAGAAACAATAGCACTAACACATAAATGATAGAAGCAATACACTAAACACTTTAACGATGCAAACAATACAATACGCTGAATGATCACTGATGAATACCATAAAGGTATATTAGAAATACCCATGTGAGCCACTAACAATAACACTAACACTTTGTACATTAGCTGCAGTTCCAATGCACCATTATGTAGAGGGGATGTGGGCACTCACACCTATCCCACTACCACTAACACTTACACTTACACTCCTAGGATCGATCCATACGCCTCTCAATAATCAATAAGTGCAATCACTTAGCACACAATACAATATAGAGACGCCGTGAGCCTTTCGCACCGCCACGGATGGTGCACGTCAACTGTGCCTATGATGACGCCCTATGTCCCCATAGGTGGATATGCTCGGGTATTGAGGTCAATGAAACGATTTACTCAATTCAAGGCAAATACACTAACGATATACTAAGGCTATATCACATCTAGCCAAAGATAAACAATAAATAATAAAAGTCATGGGAACATGCGACAATGAGTATAAATGTGTAACTTATCGCATGTGTGGCAATGACAATAACTCGATACGATGTATGTAACAATAATTAGAGAACGTAGAAAACTCAATGGTTCAAGTAGCAATCACGAACGAATACGATATCATAAATTAAAACAATTATGCTAAGAGCAAGAGACCACAAAATCCGTACCTTAGCTTAAAAGTAAACAATGTAGACGCAACAAGTCCTCACTTGAAATAAAATCCTACATATTAATCATGTTTTAAATTGGTTACTATATTTTAAATTCATTTAATTTAAATTTATGGAACCCACCGAATGAATTTAGTTATTTAATTCCCATTAGTCTCAAATTTGAAAAAAAAAAACAACCTATTATTCTTGTTTTCCTAATAACAGAAACCACTTTTATATTAAAGGATTATTATTATTATTATTATTATTATTATTTTCATGTATGCATTAATTTACTCAAGTTGTCAGTAAGAACTCCATGCATGGCCTCAATTAATTTCTTAATGCTAACTTATTGGTTCTGTGCAAAAGTACTAAATTTTAAAACTTCACTTTGAAAGCACTTTTATATCATAAAAGAATGTTCATGTTATGAACCAGTGGTGTTCGTTGATAAAACGAAGTTCAACAGCAAGGAAGTTATGTTCATATGTGTGAAAGTTTAATTTGTTTCTAGAGTTAATATTCGCCTGCTCCGTTATTATTTAGTCGGGAAGTCAAACTTATTTATGTTTGCAATACACATAATCATAGTCGTGAAAGGTTCAAAGGATAACGGACTAGTTGATACCTTATGTCAAAGAGAAAAAAAAGACGGTCGGTGCGGTGAAGCAGGTTCAGCGGTGATCTTGAGACGGCGACCGCTGCGTATCGCGGTGGTGGCTTGCAGTTATCGCTATCCGCGGTATGAGCGAAGACGGCTAATGGAATCTGGCAATGGTTAATGATCAAATGAATGTGGTTCCGGTTACGGATCTTCTAAACAGGGGACAATCGAATGGATAGAGAAACTTACTGAATGTTCGATCAATTGTAGTGGCGATGCTCGGTAGTATGTTTCAGATCTTGAACGTACAAACACAGGTGGAACAGAATTGAGTCGTCAGTTCGAATCGTTGGCTGTCAAAACGGCGGTCTTGAAGATGAAGGAGAGGGGAATAAACTTTTTTTTTTTTTAAAGGGTTTGTTAAGGAGTTTAATGGCTTGAAACGAATCGATTAATAGGTTTAATCTATTCTTTGAAAAGGATACGAGATCCCGCAATTGTCTCCGCTGAAGTTTTTGAGTAAAAAGAAGCTGTCATATTTACTAAGAATTGGAAAGGATTGGAAAATTGAGAACTGCCAAAAATTAATTCCTTATTTAAATCATTCCCCCTTTAGTTGGTTATTTATTTATACTGTTAAATATTATTATTTTTATTTTATAGTCTTTTATGTTTTCTTTTTCTCTTGTCTACGTACACACCAAATTGTGTTCTACCAACTTTTTAGTTATTAAAATATTTTCATTAATATATCTCGAATGTGATGTACGCAACCATATTACGAATATCATTTGCTATAAAATATTATTATTATTATTATTATTATTTTTATTATATCTTAATTAATTTGGGTTTAAAGGTTGACCAATGTTCTTGACATTGGAAATCCGACATGGTAATATGCCATACCATTTATGACATTTATTTCATTAGGGTTTTGAAAGTTTCGTGTATTACAGTTTCAGCATCCAACTGTTTTTGTTGTCTTCTTTTAAAGATGGCAGCACTAGTTGGGGCAGTGGATCTCCTGATTTGCAGCTTTGGTGGTCTTTTTGAAACCTCTGCTTCAGGGTAGTCAGGTTTTTGTGGAACTTTATGATCTTTCTTCCTTAATTCCTCCAGCCTTTTGTAGGTGGCCCTGACTTTATCTTCTCTCCAACTCTTCACTTGATTTTTGGACCCATAATCAGCTGCCACTAATTCCTCTTTCATTCTCCTCAGTTCCAGTGCCTTATCATGTACATTTTTCTTGTACTTTGACCAATCAGGAGGAGTGTGTTTGACCTTATTCTTAATCCTTTTTTGAATCCTGGCTGCTTCCTTTTCAAGCTCAGGAATGGTCCACTCTTTGTACATGTGTTTTTCACCCTTATACTTCTTATAAGTCATGATATTTTCAATGTAGTCTTTTCTTAGGGTTTCATCTGCTCTTTCTGATACTTGTTGACACACATTCTTTGCAAACTGCTCTAAGGTTCTGACTTGAGTGAATAGAAATTGGTAATGCCTTTGAATTTCTTTGTCAGTTTTGCCTTGAGAGCTTCTTTTGGAGATATCCACTGCCTGTTTAGCCTTCACTTTCAAGTATTCTTCAATGTTGTTAGGCCTTGGATACCCTTCAACTGATGGAAACCTCCTTTTAGCAGGATCATCCTCATAGTAGAAGGATTTAATCTCTTCTCTGACTGCTGCAAGTTCTAGAGGATATTGGAAGCCTGCAGGAGTGATGGTAATGATTGGTTGTTGTACTTGGACTGAAGAGAGAGGAACAGGGTTTGGAATAAGTGCAAGAGATTGTGAAGATGTTTGTGGTGGTGATGGTGAATCATCATCAGGTATAAGAATCCTTCTCCTTTTTATTGTAGGAGAGGCTGATGATGTTTTGGGTGAATCAGTGGTGGTGATTTTGGTGTGAGGTGGCTGACTAACAGTTGTTGAAACAACTGGTGTTTCAACCACTGTTGTCATTACACCAGATGTTGTAACATCTGATGTCTTCTGCTTCTTGGCAGGAGGTGAAAGTGGTGAGGTTGTTTTTGGTGGTGGTGGTAAGACAGTGGTTGTGGTGTGTGTTGAAGTGGTGTGTGTTGAGATGGTGGTTGTTGGTTTAACAACTGCTGAAACCACTGAAGTACCAACAGTTGTTGATACAGCAGGTGTTACAACAACTGTTTGGGTGGAAGATTGATGTTTGGAGCTTTTGGGTGGTGATTTAGGAGTATGTTTGGTGGCTTCAGAAGGTATGGATTTGGGTTGCCTTACTTGTCTAGTAGGCCTTCTTTGTGGCTTAGGAATATTTGGCCTATTCTATAGCTTTGAAGTACCCTGAACGTCCTTATCCATCAAAACTTTCTTCTCCTTTTCCCAGCTGGATTTACTCTTAGCCTCTCTTCCCCTTTTTACACTTGCTTTTGCTTCAGCGAGTGCATTTGTGGTAACATCAATCTTTTTACTACCATCTGGCAAGGGAATGTTTGCAAGCATGCTTGCAGTATCCTCATCATCAATGAACACACCATCGTCATAGCCCTTTTTCTTCCACTGCTTTATTTTCTCCCCCTTTTTGGCATTATCTGGTGGTGGTTGTTCCACAAAAATAACTGAGGGAGGGGCAGTGCCAGTGGTTTTGAGTAAATGGGCCTTTAGTGCCTTGATGTCTGCTTGAGTATCTTTAAACCTTGCTTCCGTGAGATTTCTGATCTTTTGAACCTGTAACTCATGTTGCTGATCAGCTAGTTATCTTTGATGATGGAGCACAGGTTGACATAGACTCCACAGCTCATTGAATAATGAAGCAGTTGTTGGAGATGGTGCAGCAGTGGATGTAGACTTTGGTAAATTTAACACCTGCTGCAGCATTGTTTTGATGTCTGCAACAGATAATTCAATTTTGTCCACTCTCTCCGTCAATTTCTTATATTTTAAACCATCACCCAAATAAATGGGATCATCTGATTTCCCACCAGCAGTGGTTGTATCAGTGGTAGACTTAGGGAATGTATTCCAAAAGTCATCCACTGATGCCCCTTGTTCTTGGTACTGGGGACTTCTTTCTTCATTTGTGGACACCTTGAACAGCTCACCAGTGGTTAAAGAAAACACACCAGTGGTTGCCTTGGTTGTCTCTGAAGAAATTGCCTTCAAGGGAGTCTTATTGATAGAACAACTGACCCAATGTAGACCAGTGGGTCCAACATTAATAGTTGCTGCTCCACTTGAACTACTAACAGGAATTACTTGTTATTGCTGGGATAGCAGTGTAACCTCCTCAATTGTTGCTGGGATAGCAGAGGTATAAGCATCAGACCCAGTCACTTGTAGGAGTGTACTCTCTTTGATGAGTGATTGAGAGGAACTGGTTTGTGTCTGAGCTATATCAACTGCATGTAACAAAGGTAGCATGGATTGTGGTAATGTGAGGGGTGAAGGCATAGGTGTAGAAAGAGACATGTCCTTGGGATCAGGACTGAGGAAGATGGATCCAAGTGGACCCAGAGCTTCATAATGTGGGGTCCCTGTGCTTACAACCTGATCCTTTTGTGAGGATGCAGGAAGAGTTTTGGGCAATGGTGGAGATCTTTCTTCCAACTGCTGTGAGGAAGTAGCAGCAGTGGTTATTGGTGACATATGTGTTGTCACTGGCAGTTGCTCTGGGATCTCATCTTCCAGAGTTGCCTTTTTGATGGGTTTGGTGGGCTTTTTGGATGTTTTCTTTTTGGCCTTTTTGGTAAGGGCAGGTGTGGGTTTCAAAGCAGTGGTTGTGCTGCCTTGATCACCTTGAGCAGTGGGCTCAGCAGCAGATACCTGAGGAGCAGTGGTAGCTGCTAAATTCTGCTCAGGCACCTCTGCTTGTGTTTTTGTAGGTTTTAACATTCTTGTGAATGTTTCAGGAGTTAAACTGTTTATTTTAAAAGGAGGACCCTGTACAAGTACATGGGCATTTTCTTTTGAAAACTTTTTATCAAAATAGTAACTCAAAAATCTTGGAAATAATAGAAAAGACTTTTTATCAACATGTTTGACCAAATTATCAAAGATTACCTGGGAGTAATTAAAATTTTCACCTTTAAGAATAGCATAACCTAGATATTGTATCTTCAATGGGATTTCATTGAAGGCAGTGGTTTTGTTTGAAACACACATAAGGAGGGTATGAAATAAAAACCTTGTAGCAGATGGAAAACTGCCCTTTTGTAAAGTATCTATTTTCATTTCTTCTCCATACCCTCTTTTAATGAAATCATCTTGACACTCTGTTTTTGAAAAAGAATTTTTACCTTCCAGATCGTTGAGTTCAAAAACTTCAGAGATGGCTTGAGGTGTGATAGAAATCTTTACACCTTTTATTGTGGAATTTATGGCAACAACCTTTTTATCCACCTTCTCAAGAGTAACATTCTTCCAAAATTCTCGTTGAGTATCCAGGTAGATGGTTGTATTACAAGTGAGCAAAGTTTTGTACTTTGTGGAGGATAGTGTGTCGATGATGGAATCAAATGTTCTGTTGTCACTGAGTTTTTCAAAGATGCCTAAGTAATTGTGTGACCATTTGTATGGAATTTCAACCTCGGTAGGCTCCTTTGCTTTGGATTTGCTTGCCTTTTTCACCATGGTTGAAACAGAGGATGAGAAAAATGGAGTGAAGACGATGAAGGTAGTGGGAGAATTTTGGGGAAAACTGTTTTGAGAATAGAATTTTGAGTTCGATTCGACAGTGAAAACCCTGTTTTAGGGTTTAGGGCAGGGTTTTATAAGATGAAAAAGTGAATGCTGACATGGCAGCGGTTACAAAGATCTGACGGATAAATACTGACCACGTGTCAACCTCTGATGAAGAGATGAAATAATGGAGGACAGTTGTTTGGGAAACCACTGATGAAGCAATACCAGTGGTTCACAAAGGAGAATGAAGACAGTGGGTGACTTTTACTATCAGTGGATAGCTTATGTCAGTGGTTTTGAAGCACTGAAGTTTGACAACAGTGTTTACCAAAGAAAATGAAGAAGTAGAGGTTGACTTTCAGCAGTGGATAGCAAATAACAAACAGATGTTTGCACCAATCAGTGGTTATGACAGACTTTTAAGGATTTAATGAAAATTTCATTTTTAGCTATTTTTTAGGATGGATTTTTGATTTTCTGAAAACATTTTAATGCTTTTATTCATAGAAAAACAAGATTTTGCTTGTTATTCCATGTTTAGCATGCCAATCCTAGAGACCAAGCTTTCAAAGGTGGATGTATCTAATGCTTTTGTGAGCACATCTGCCAGCTGGTCTTTAGTTGGAACATGATGCAGAGAAATCAAACCTTTTTCATAGCAATCCCTCACGAAGTGATGTCTGATGCTAAGTGAAGATGGACCAAAGAGATATTAAATTTTTTTTTGATGATATATTTCAGCTACTTGACTATCCTGCATAAAAGAAGTCTTTTGAGCAATTATATCAAAATTCAATAACATATTTTGAAGTGACAAACAGTTAGACTTTTCAGCTTATAGCATCATCAAAGTATTCTTCAAACAGTGGTTGTGATAACATCTGCTTGTTAGTGCTTAGTCTGAATAACATGAGCCTTAACAACCATGCTCCAACATATGCAATGTTCTTTAAGGGCCCACTTTTTACCAATATGATTCTCATCTTTTGGTAGTGGAACAAGTTTTCAAACTTGTTTTCCCTGAACTGTTGAAACTCCTCTTACATGACAACCATCCAACTTTCTGTCTTTTAGTGCCCCATGGTACATGACTTGTTGATGGAATGATAGGGTGCCAAAGAAAGGACAATTGTTTTAGGATGACTTTTGGTAAGAATCCCTTTTCAAATGATGTTGTCAGGAACTTGGCAAAATGGATGAGTTTCAAGAAGAAATGATGTTCAAAAAGGTGAGGCTGCAGATGTGAATCATCTGAGCTAACATCTGTTGGTGACTTTTGATGATCCAACAGCTGTTTGAAATGAAGGTGAGATGATTTGGAATGATGGGTTTGACCTATTGATGATTTTTATCCATTTTTTTGATGGATTTTTATCAGCAGTGGTTGGATGAGAGGCAATGGTAAATATTTTGAGGCTAATTTGGTCAGCAACTGTTGGTGTATCAGTGGGTAAGCTTTGACAAATGTTTTGTACATCTGCTGCTCTGATGAAGGAAATAATTTTGACTTGTGATATCACAACATCATGTCCAACATCTGTTGATGGTGATTGTGAGTTACCTGCAAGACCAAATACTTGACAAACACATTTTAGATGTAAGTTTATCAGAATTACCATAGCAGGATTTAAAGGGAATTTAATGAAGGTTTTCCACATACCTAGTCCTTGTCTTAAACTTTTTAGATCTAGGCAGTGGTTGAGTATCCCAGATGATTACCTCATTTTATTTTGACCACACATTTTGTGTTTTATCTTTTAGAAAATTTAGAGTAAAACATGTGCAGCCAAATGTTTTAAGATTTGTTAACAATCAACTTTGGTTACTGATTTGAACTTGAGTTTATGAATGAAATGACTCGAATATAACACCATCTCCTTTTGATCCATTTTCAAGGAAATATATCACCCTAGACAAAAATAAAAGGGTTCTACATCCTGACAAGAGGTTGAACTTTTACTATCTAAAACGAGTAAAAGTACAAAATATATCATCCTTAAGAAAAATGAAGAATAATATATCCTGTCTTATTTAAACAAGCCTTTTTTTAAAAAAAAAATAAAGGATTTCTGAGAAACAACATCAACTAGATCTGGTGCATTTTTCAAAGTCAATATATCCTTTAAGTCAGAGTTACTTTATTCTCAAGTTTAGGAAACTGATCAGTGGTTTGAGCCAAAATTTCATAACCACTGTTTTAATATCATTTCCTTGTCAGATGATTGTAACTGTGAGGAACCTGATCACCATGGTTTTGAAAGTCTTTTATAGACCTGATTACCATGTGATGATTTCGAAAAACTTTATCTAGTCCTCTTGTATGGTTATTAACTGGTGATACTTTTGTTTACCTGAACTCCCCTGAAATAATGGTTGCACATAGTTGTTTGGTAGCAAATGGTTAAGCATGGATGTGAATTTATTTTGGTTTTCCTTTTGTAGTACTAACCAGTGGACTCTCAAGTGTTTTACGGTTTATACTCTTTTCCTTTTGATTTCAAAAGTTTTGAGATAAACACACTCTTGAGTTTTGTAATTTTTCTTCTTTCCATTTTTACCCTTTCCATAGATAAGTTTTGAAACCCTTACTGGAAGGTTCTAAGGAAGGAATACTCAAATCTAGAATCATTTTTCAGCAATGTTTGTGAGAGATTTGGTCATTTTTACACATGCTTATGCCAAATTTCACATTACTCATGATTTGGATACCATAGACTACTGATTTTTCTTAATGTGTTTCTAGCAGAATTGATTTTGGTCCTTTTGAGGATTCTCAACCTGTTTTTCAATACATAAGATCTAATAACTAAAGTTTTAATTTCCCTCTTTTTGTATTAACAAAGACACTAATGCTTTTATCTGAACATAGGCCTTTGTCAACAAGAGGTGACACCTTAGCAGCAGCCATGATGGTATCATCATAGTTTCTCAGCATGAACACTGAATCAATAATGATTTGATTCATGATACTCCAGTGTTACGTGACTCCTATGTGATAAATAACATCTTGGTTGTTTTACAGAGTTTTTGAATAATCAACTCTGGACGTGATTAATCATTACTCTGTTTTTCAACTAAATATGATTAACCTTAGCATCAATAATTTTGAGCTGAACTGTTATGTCAAATTGATTGTTAGATCGAATTTGACTGTCCAAACTCTGATACCAATTGTTAGGATCGGAGGGTCTCATGACTGTGTTTGTTTGTTGTAATTTGAACAAATGTAAAGATATGATACAATATAAAGTGCAGCGGAAATGATAAAACAAACTTTGTAAACACAATCAAAGAGAGAATAGTTTTGTAAACACATGCTTGTCATATAGCTGAATGATTTAAAGTACAAGAATGATTACAGCAAAGTTTACATACTAAAACTCCCCCTCAGCAAGATGCCCAAATGGTTGACTGTACAGGATGAAAGGATTGGAGGAGATGGAATCTCCCGGACAATCAAATGAAACAGTACAGGGTACTGTTCCATTTATAGGCACAGTCAAACCACTGAAGCATCTTTGCTGACGTCACCATGAAAGTGACGTTTAACAAACTAACAGACTCTATCTACTGACCTAATACATACACTGCTATGCTAACCACTGACTACAATATATATCATAAAAGAAGTAAAACATCTGTTCCAGCTTTCAACTGTTGTAGTCTAAGCACTGATGTCTGAATCATCAGTGTTTACTTCAAAGGTAATCTGTCTTTGAGTGGACAGTACTTTGAATCTTAAGCAGCACTTAGAGAACAGCAGTAGATAGGGCTTTAGTCTTTGACTTGATCAGCGGTTGTAGGTCAGCAGTTGTACCGATCAGTAGATAGGAGGTCAGCAGATGTTGAAACCACTTTCAAGGGGAGAGACTCGTATCAAAACATCTGCTTATTCTGGATCCACTGCCCTGATCCGGTTTTGGCTTTCATTATCTGTTCCTCTGATAGGGTTCAATCCCAACAATACGTGAATGTGAAAATATGTTAAGTTTTAACATGATATTTGGAAATTTAGATTATGCATGTATACTTGAGCGTTTTATGCGGTAGAAACGGTAAAACTACGTTAAATGTGTAACTGTTTATCGAGCATGAAAATTGATAAATATGAGATATTTTATGTATATTTGCCTTAAAATGACAACATAAATAAGTTAACAAGATTACGTGTGTTATGGTGTTAATTTATGTGTACGTATACGTATATTTATTACGACGCGCAAATCGTAGATATATTGCGTATAGATGGGAGTGTTAACGGATTTACATGATAACAGTCACTAATAAAATCGTTCAAGTCGCAAAAAGATTAAAAATATATATATATGGACTCATATATATATTAACGTGCCAACATAATCAAAAACGATAACTTTTCGAGAAAATCTCAAAGTTATGTGAAAATTCTAAGAAACAGAGAAACTTAGGATTTTTGTGATATATTGATTTATAAATTGTTCCTACATATAATAGGATGTGTAGAAATCAAACTGTGGGATTGCGCTATTTAAAAATACGCACCCAAAGGTGAGTGTCACTAAACCCCTCTTTTACTGCTTTGTATATATATTTTGGGGGTAGAACACGCCAATAAAAGGGTTTAATAATGTTTTTGGATTAAAACAAGCCTTTTAATATAAAATATATATTTTCATTGAAAATATATGGAGTTTGATAACATTTAATGTTTGGTTTAAACATTGTTCTCATTAATATGTGGATATTATACCTGCGCAATGTTTGGTCCACTAACATTTAATGATTGAATTATTTTGGTTATCGTCTTATGAGCTTATTATTGTTGTAAATAATAGAAACGACGAAAATGCCCCCAAAAGCAAGACAGTGTACTGGACTACCTGCCACACCAGAAGAATTGGCACGACTCATAGCCCAACACGTTAATACTGCCTTAGAACAGCGTAATGCTAACCAGAACGATGGCCAGGAACGTGGATGTGGTGCTCACGGGCACAGTCTTGGTGGGACGCAGATTGGAAACCCTCCAGGTAAAATAATGATCGGAAAGTTTTGGTAGTTCATCTGTTATGATCTAATTGGAACGTATTCCTGATTTTCATTAACCGTATGAACAATGCACAGGAGTATACACAAAACAATCCAGGGTTGTAACCCAAGATCATTTACTGGTTCCCTATGCAACGATGTGGCAGCGATATGCGTGATATCGGGTTGTCAAAACGAGTCGGTCATTCGAGTGATTCAGCGTTCCGAACCTAGAATTGGAGATTCGAAGAAGCGCAAACCTGAGAGCTCCAAGAAGAATCCTGAAGAGGAACATGGGAAGAAACGTAGCTTGGAGAAAGCAAGTGTAGCTAACCCTAGAGAATCGGGAAAGGGTAATGTCGGTGATGGACAAGAGAAGTGCGCCAGATGCGGCCGAACCGGACATGTGACTCCCAAGTGTTATGCTAAGAGTACATTGGACGGAGTTGCGCTCGAGGGATGCTTCGTATGTGGTGAGCAGGGACACAACAAGAAAAATTGCCCGAAACCGAAAGGACAGGATGCTAAGGGCAAAGCCGTTGAGGCGAGTGTTGGGAAGGCACCTGAGAATCCTGCTGCTGTTACTGGTATGTTTCAAATCAAAGACCAATCTATGTTCATACTTTTAATACCAAGGCTGACTTGAGTTTTGTTTCGAAAAACTTTGAACCATTTTTGTGTTCACCTACAAGTAAGCTGAGTATAAAGTGCCCGATAGAATTAGCAATTGGTAAGTTGATAGAAACTAGTGAAGTTTTTCGCGGTTGTAGTATTTAGTTAGGTGGTCAAAGTTCTAGTGTCAATTTATTTCCAGTGGAGCTGGTGAGCCTTGACAAAGATGTGAGGATGGATTGATTTTCCAGGAACGAAGTGGGGACTATCGCTTGAAGAAGCTAATTAGGATATCTCGTCCTGAAGACGGTAGAGAGGTGATAGTTGTTCGCGGAGACCGATCGAGTCGAGTGTCGAGTATTGATGGTTGAGAGTCGCCACTGTTGTGAGGATGCTCAAGTTGTTGCGAAAAGGCTATCCTGCGTCTTTGTTAATGTAGTGGATATGAAGGCCAAATGTAGGGATAGCGAAGAAATTCCTATTGTTCGTGATTATCCAGAAGTTTTCCTAAAAAGACTTACCTGGATTGCCACCTGCGAGACAGATCGAATTCCGAATCGATCTGGCACTCGGTGCTGCACTCAATTGCACAAATCTCCTTATAGATTAAGCACCGTTTGAAATGAAAGAAATGTCGAATCAGCTTCAAGAGCTACTAGACAAGGGTGTCATTCGATCAAGCTTTTCACTTGAGGTGCATCTGCTTTGTCGTGAGAAAGAAGGATGGATCCTTTAGGATGCGTGTTGATTTCAGGGAGCTGGACTAGTTGACTATCAAGAATCGGTATCCTTTACCGAGGATTAACGATTTGTTCGATCAAGCTACCGGGATCCAGCTGCTACGCGAAGATCGATCTACGATTAGGATATCATCAGTTGAAGGATTGCTGACAAAGATATTCCGGGGACTGCTTTTCAAACGCGATGTGGCCATTACAAGTTATTAGTCATGCCTTTTGACTAAATTAATGCACCATTTATATTCATGAATCTCATGAACAGGGTATGGAAACCCTAATCGGATAAATTCGTGATAATACTCATCGACGACATACTTGCCTATTTGCGAACCGAAGAGAATCATGAGTAACATTTGAAGTTGACAATGGAGTTGTTGAGGATTAAGGAAGGCATGCATGTAGATCAGTCTAAGATTAGAGCGATCAATTGATGAGAAGCGCTAAAGACCCCATCGGGAGTACGACGATTTTTAAGACTTGTTAGGTACTACCGGAGATTTATTAAGAATTTCTCTAAATTAGTGTAGCCTTCGACACTAATAACCCCAAAGGTAAAAGGGAGATTTATTGGACAGGAAAGTAGGAGGAAGATTTTCAAACCTTTGAAGGAAATGTTGAGAGCATGTACGATGAATTTCGAAGAGAGTTAGGATACTCACATGCCCTTGGCAGAGTTATCCTACAATAATAGTTATCGTGCTAGTATGTAAGTTGCTTAGTTTGAAGCCTTGTATGGAAGGAAGTGTTGATCGCCACTTTATTAAGCTAAAGTTGCAAAAGACGATTAACCAGACCCTAGTTTATCTGGGAAACCAGCGATAGAATTTGCCTAGATCGAGGGAAGGTTAAAAGTTGCCAATTGATCGACAGAAGGATTACATGGACAATTGAGGGAAATAATTGCGATTTCAGATCGAAGATTTGGTTCTATGGGAGGAGTTACCCTAAGGGATGTTATTAAGTTAGCAGAGAAAGGGAAAAGCCGAGCCACATTGATTTGGTCTTTTCAAGAGCCCATCTTGAGTTGGATCTGTCGCTTATAGGCTCAAGCTACCATAAGGATTGAGTAGTGTACATGATGTATTGTTTGGGTCCAGTTTGAGAAAGTGTATACTGGATAATACACTGATTTTGTTCTTTGTAGAGATTTATTTGGAAGATAAACGGAAGTTTATCAAAGTATTGTAGAAGCAGTACGTATAGCTAGAAGAGTTATGTTGATAACTGGAGAGACGATTAAAGCATTCTAGTCGTATATGTGATTTATTGATTGTGCGATTTGTGGATACCTGAAATGAATGCAAGAAGGAAAGAAAACGAGTTTATGAGATTAGATACTTTCTTGAGCCCATCTCGAGTTGGATCAATCGTGTGTAAACTCAAACTACCTCAGGTACAGGGTACGTATATGTAAATGTACGTATGTTAAACCCGAAATGGTGGAAATTTGACTTAATCTTCTTGATTAAGTGCTTGTAAATGTTGAACCTTGGAAAGGGTGGAGAGCGTTGAGATGTGAGATTAGGAATTGAGGATTTGTGTAATATAGGTCTACGAAGATTCTTTGTAAGAATCAAAGTTTCTCGCAGAAACTACAAGACCATATTCATCAAACTTGTTTTTACTGTTTCCACCTAGTGCGAAAACAAAACCTGTAGAGTAAAATTTCGGGGATGAAATTTCCTAAACAGGGGGAGACTGTGACACCCGGCTTTTCAGGCCGTACCGTACAATTGTAACACGTTTTTTGAATATATAAAAGGCCGTATTTGACTGGTTATGATGTTTATATGTGGAATTTAATGAGTTGGTAAATTTAAACCTTCGTAAAAATTATGTTGGCAACGATAAGATAAACGCTTATCGCGTAACGGTTAAAATGCGAAACAAACGTCGGTGACCACCCAATCAGTGTTAAAATCCTAAAAATAGTTTGTTATGATTAGAATAGTAATTTTAATCATATTCGTGAGGAAAAATAAATTAAAACGCTAAGAAACTCTATTTTTCGAGTTTGAGCGTGTACCGCGCGATACTGCGCGCATTAGACAAAATACTGTCAGCACTGCCAGTCAACGCAACTGGTAATTATTTCAGTAATAGGTTAGTGTGATTATTTTTATAGAATGATAAAAATAATTTAAAACGCACTAATACGGGATTAAAACGCTAGATAAAATACCCGGTATCCGTTAAAATACCTGTTTTTAACACCAATTTACATATGTATATGTATATATATATAATTTTGTGTGTATATAGGAGAGAGAGAGTATAGGTGGCGGCTAGGAAAGGTGCCACCCACCTTGAAAATGCAAGAGTGTGCCATGTGGAATCTTGTGTCTTGAACTAATCATTTAAACTTCACCAACACTTCACTTCATGAACACAAAGATCAAAAATTCATTCTCTCACTCTCTCCCTCATACTCACGGCCGAACACCCCCTTACATACCCACATTCAAGATTTTCAAACGAATCCATGAAGATTCAAAGGTCTTTCATGGTGATTTCAAGCTTGTAAGGAGGTTTGGAGGTGATTTCAAGAAGATTCAAGCAAGAACAAGCCTCATATCACCATCTTTTCTCAAAAACCCACTTAGAAATCTTGAAGGTATAAACGTATTTTTAAAACCACATTCTTGATTTTTAGTGATAAGGGAGATGTTAGATGGTTTCTATTGAACTTGGAATAAATCACAAACTTGTAACAAACAAAGAATAAGATTTTAAACAAAATGGAAATGGGTGTGTATGTATATGTATGTATGGCCGAAAGTTTATGAATGTGTGTATTTAGTTGTGTTTTGATTTTGTTGAATATTCTTGAATGATTTGATTTGATTCTTGAAAGATGGATTCATGCATGGTTTAAAAAGATGTCATAAAAGAAAGTTCTAAAAGGGTTTTGTGATTTGAGATGAAAATGATATAAAGTGAACTTTTGGAAGTTCATATAAGTGTGTATATGTGTCGTATATATGTATATATATGTATGCATGTATTAAAGTTTTGTCACATGTTAATAAATGAAAGAATGTTTATATTTATATAAATATGATTAGGTGATAATGAAATAGACAAGTTTTGATTTACTTGAACATGAAATAAATATGGTCTTTGATGCATTTAAGATCATGTTGGATGGTGGTTTTATGATATGGGTATACTAGATGCATATACTTAGACATGCATGATGATATGTGATCATAAAAAGGTGATTTGAGTATGATTTAGTAAAAAATCAGTTTTAATCAGATTATAAACACTAAAATAAAGTTATTTTAAAGTGTTTAGTGACATATAACTTTGTCATAATGTTTACTAGCTTTGCATGTTGTACTTGGTGGATTAAAAGTTGTAAAATACGTGAAATCGCATGATTTATCTGACTTACACAAAAACTGCACTAATCTGATTATAACCACTATTTTAATCAGTAAAAAATATGTATTGTGTTAAAATATCAACTCATTCTGAGTTGGGATGATTATAGAAATGTTTAACGCAAAACTATGCGTTAAAACGGTCAAAAATCGGTCTTTCGAGTGATTTTTATAAAACTGATTTAGATCAGTAAGTAACTTGATATTTTTAGTTCAAAAATAAGTATTTTAACTAATTTTAAGTTTACTTGGTGTTTGGTTGGTCATACGTGACTTCCGACGCCCGAAAACGTTACCGAATCGCTAAAATACAAACCTTATGTTTTAAGATGTGTTATGTGATTTAAATACGTGAATGTGAAAATATGTTAAGTTTTAACATGATATTTGGAAATTTAGATTATGCATGTATACTTGAGCGTTTTGTGCGGTAGAAACGGTAAAAACCGCGTTAAATGTGTAACTTGTTTGTCGAGCATGAAAATTGGTAAATATGAGATATTTTATGTATATTTGCCTTAAAAATGACAACACAAATAAGTTAACAAGATTACGCATGTTACGGTGTTAATTTATGTGTACGTTTACGTATATATATTACGACGCGCAAATCGTAGATATATTGCGTATAAACGGGTGTGTTAACGGATTTACATGATAACGGTCACCAATAAAATCGTTCAAGTCGCAACAATATTAAAAATATATATATATGGACTCATATATATATTAACGTGCCAACATGATCAAAAACGATAACTTTTCGAGAAAATCTCAAAGTTATGTGAAAATTCTAAGAAACAGAGAAACTTAGGATTTTTGTGATATATTGATTTATAAATCGTTCCTACATATAATAGGACGTGTAGAAATCAAACTGTGGGTTTGCGCTATTTAAAAATACGCACCCAAAGGTGAGTGTCACTAAACCCCTCTTTTACTACTTTGTATATATTTTTGGGGTAGAACACGCCAATAAAAGGGTTTAATAATGTTTTTGGATTAAAACATACCTTTTAATATAAAATATATATTTTCATTGAAAATATATGGAGTTTGATAAATCATACGTTTCGAGATAAAACGTTTTTGATGAATGAATGGTTGGAGGAGAACCTGGGATGGTACGGTGTTTCTGAGGAGAAAACAGACCGTAAAGTTGGGACGAATGCTGCCTGGTCTCAAGAGAGTAAGTAGCAGCATCGGCTTACATTTCGGTGGGGATTTCAGGGGATTCGTACAACTTCGTATATTAAATTTGTCATATTAGTAGGATATATATATATATATATATATATATTATACGTTAGGCAAACATTATATTTGGTCTCAAAATGGACCCTGCGCCCATGATGTCGTTTAATCGATTAAGTAAATGTACGCGAGGAATTGTTGGTAGATCTATCGGGTTGACAACCCCGTCGTGACCGGTCGCCCCGTGTCAAGTCAAACGACGAATTTAGATTCTGTTTATTGTCTAGCATTGATTATCCCTGCATGGTAAATATATAGTTCGTATTGTCTAGCTAACATACGAGTCTGAAAGTTGACGCTATGAATTTATAATACAAAACTTGGGTAAGTGCTTTAATGTCGGGTTTTTGGAACTACGACGGATGATGTCACACCCCAACCGATGGCGGAAACATCGGGGCATGGCACTGAGCGAAACAGATTGTCCAGAAATTTCCATAACAATTATCATTACCAATCAATTTAAAGTAACATGTCCCATACCATGTCTCAAAAGGTAAACAAATTATTACAGACAAAATCTAGGCAAATAGTTCTATTCCGACAACTCAGATTTCAACTAGCCCAATTGTTTATCTGCTTCTAGAGCCCCTTTTTCCCTAGCTTTCGACTCCACAGCAAATTTCATGAGTACAGACAACTATTTGTTGGCCACTAGAGCCTTATCCTAGCCTCGACTTCATAGAAGGTAAGTATCCTAAGGACCTGTCACATACGTTAAAAATAAAGTCAATACATATAATGTAAAGGTGAGCATACAAGTTTGGTAGTAACATATAGGTTCGAAATAGTTTACGCATAACCAGCACGTACGCACGGAGAAATGAGGCATGTTAGTTATCGACATGGGTCTATTGACACCAATGACTGCGGGTTGACTATCCGAGACAGTTCGTAATACATAATCACCACTGTGATCCATGCAAATAATAGTCCTTAACAACCCCCGCGAACGGGTGCTGAGTCCAAACTATAGTACTATCGTTGCTAAGGCAGGTGAACAGCATTCCATGTGTAAACATAACAAACAAGCATTCATTTAGCCACGTAATACATGCAATAACGGTTAGCGTATAAATAGTATTGAGTAGTGTGATTGATGTGATTTGAATATTTGTAACGTATGTAACACCCAAAAGTGCATAAAGCAAAAAGGATTCGAGTATACTCACAGCGATGGATGGATTGAAGGGAGCGCTAGAGAGTAGGGTTAGCCTGAACAGTACGATAGCATAACGATAAGTGACGCTTAAAACGATGCATGATATAGGTGGTTCAGACAGCAGTTCGGTTGGATGGTAATCCGACCGGATGGTCCAGTCGTGTGGATGACAATCCATTCGGATGGTCATCCGGTCGGACAGGTTGTTCGGTCGGATGACTATTCGAGTGGATTGTTTCTTCCTTTTAGAAGGATGAGTTTGTGTACGATGGCTTGTCCTTTGAAGTTATCGTTGTAGCATTTTGAAAACATTGGAGTATCTCTACCTTTCAGGTCGGTCGATCGGATGGTCAGCCGTGCGGACGACAATCCGCTCGGAGGATCTATCCGGTCGGACGACGACTCGAGTGGCGAGGTTACTCAGTGAGAACAAGTCCACAGCAGGTTGTCACTTGATCGGACAGCAGTCCGGTCGGGTGGCATCCTTAGTGTATTGAACATGTTGAAAATTGTTCGAGTGTTAAAGTCCAAGTATCTCATGATCCGAAGAATAATTCGGTCGGATGGTAGTCCGATCGGATAGCAATTCGTTCAATACTCAAACTTCAGATAAAGTTGGTTAAGTGTGGGACCCAAGGTGTAGGTCGTTCGGACGGCCGGTCGCTTGGATAGTTTACCCGTTCGGACAGTAGTCCGGTCGGATAGTACTCCGTGCTGGTCGTTCCGTTCGTCTTTCACTTGGCCGTTTTGATTGTTTTCTGTCTTTCATCGATACGTGTTGACAACGTGCTAACCAACGGAACCCCATCTTAACCCAAGTGACCCGATCAAACAGGAATCACCCTAGTTCGACCAGTTAACCGGTTCAAGACGGTTGTTCTTGGTTAACCCGAAATCGGTGGTCTCGTGAGTAGAATCCAGATCTTGAACTAGTACAACACCTCGAATGAGTAGAAGACTAGATCAAGGTCCGAATCTGTCGGTTTTGAGTGCATTGAGTGTAAAAGAGTTGAAAGAAAGTTAGAAACCATCTTTCAATCCTTTTCCACCGTGAAAGTGTGTAGATCTCTGCAAGATCTTTGTTTATTTGTGTGAAATCGGTTAGATCTAAGTTGTTCTTGGTGGATTGAGGCCAAAACATGAAGTTCTTCAACAACACATGATGACGTCATCCTAGAATACCTCAAATATAGTGATTTCCCGGTTAAAATTTAAGATTTAAAAGATAGAAATGTGTAGGAGTGCGTGTAGATCAAGAAAGTACAAGATTTAGGACGAGATCTTACCGGGATTGAGTGAAATCGAAGAAAAGGTGAAGAACACGAGCTGGTCGAACAGAAGGTTTCCAAAAGTAGAAAGAATGAAAGTGACATGGGTATTTATAGAGTTACCCAAAGAGGAAAGTGTGGACCGGTCGGATGGCATCTCACCCGGATGGCTGTCCGGTCGGATGTCATCTCGGTCGGATGGCACTTAATCAAGTGACCGCCCGGTCGGATGGCAATCCGGCCGGATGGCACTTGGTTCGAGTGCGCGTCGCGACGATTTTTTAGGTTTCGATTTCGGTTGCGAGCGATGCGATAGGTTTTCCAGTCAAATTACTTTTAATCCCAACCATACATATCTCGCACTATCTCTTCTCCACTAAATATCATAGTTCGGTCTCGATTGAGTTCGATTGCGTTTCGATTGCGTTTCGAGTTTGATTGCGTTTCAATTGATTACCACAACACAACAAAAATAAACATGCACAAGTAACACGTAAGGCACACACGCACGTATAACCATAACCAAAATGCGTAGTTCGAGTTACGATTTCGATTCGATGTCGATTTGATTAACATAGTTTGATTATCGATTAATTAACTTTATCGCATTGTTACTTCCTATAGTTCACAGTCGTAAGTCGATTTACTAGCGAACAGCATACGTCGATTATTGTATTTATTGACACTTACTCCACATAATACAACTAAAATAAACACATAACAGAAATTCACTAAAAGTCAAGTCGCGTGAAATCGGTCGTTGACTTTGACCTTGACTTTGACTTTGACTTTCGAAAACACGGGGTGTTACAGCCTCCCCTTGTTTAGGGAATTTCGTACCGAAATTAGGCCGAAGCCGTAAAAAACAATTGCGGGTACTTCGCCTTCATGTCGCTTTCGAGTTCCCAAGTGAACTCTGCGCCTCGTTTGCCTTCCCATCGGACTTTCATAATAGGAATGCGCGAGCATCTGAGCTGCTTGGTTTGGCGATCCATGATTTCGACAGGCTTCTCCACGAAGTGTAGTGTTTCGTTTACCTGCAGGTCCTCAAGAGGTACGTGTAAATCATCATCAGCCAGGCACTTTCGGAGGTTTTAAACATGGAAAGTCGGGTGGACGTTGCTAAGTTCCTCCGGTAGTTCGAGTCTGTAAGCCACTTTGCCGACCCTTTCCAGAATCTTAAAGGGTCCTACATATCGAGGCGCGAGCTTTCCTCTTTTGCCGAATCTGACCAAACCTTTCCAAGGTGATACCTTTAGGAGTACGTGGTCGCCAACGTTAAATTCAAGGGGCTTGTGTCGTCTATTGGTGTAACTTTTCTGTCGATTTTGAGCTTTCACCAGGTTGTCTCGAATCTGGAAAATTTTGTCTGTCGTTTCTTGCAATAGCTCAGGACTGGTTAATTGCGAGTGACCGATCTCGTGCCACACAATAGGCGATCGACATCTTCTTTCGTACAAAGCCTCGAATGGTGCCATTTGAATGCTGGAATGATAACTGTTGTTATACGAGAATTCGACTAACGGCAGGTATTTATCCCAATTACCACCTAAGTCTATGACACATGAACGAAGCATGTCTTCAAGAGTACGGATCGTTCTTTCAGTCTGTCCGTCGGTTTGTGGGTGGAAAGCGGTACTTAGATTAAGCGATGTACCGAGAGCCGTTTGAAACGTTTCCCACAGTCGCCAGGTAAACCGAGCATCACGGTCAGAGATGATGTCATGAGGCGTCTCATGATTACAAATGATCTCGTCCGTGTAGATTCGGGCTAATCGTTCTACCTTGTAGTCTTCCCGTATTGGCAAAAAGTGAGCAGATTTGGTCAAACGGTCAACAACAACCCAGATGCTGTCGTGACCTGATGACGTGTGCGGTAGCTTTGTTATGAAGTCCATAGCTATACTCTCCCACTTTCACATAGGGATTGGTGGTTGCTCGAGTAAGCCAGAGGGTCTTTGGTGTTCAGCCTTGACCCTTGCACAAGTCAGGCACTTTCCAACATAGAGAGCAATATCCCTTTTCATGCCAGTCCACCAGTATTTGTAGCGAAGATCCTGGTACATTTTGTCGGCACCGGGATGAATAGAATACCGGGATTTGTGGGCTTCGTCCATCAAAATTTGCCGCAAATCGGTTCGTTTAGGGATCCAAATCCGATCCAGAAAGTGAAATATTCCATTTGATTTACTCACAAGCTGGGCTCCATCGTGATAGATTATTTCCTTCTTCAGAGTGCGTTCATTAAAACATGCATGCTGAGCTTCACGGATGAGGGTCTCGAGGTCGTATTGGGCTTGGACGTTACGAGTGTTAAGCAGATAGCTCTGTCTGCTGAGTGCGTCGGCAACAACATTTGCTTTGCCTGGGTGATAACGGATCTCACAGTCGTAATCGTTGAGAAGTTCTACCCATCAGCGTTGACGCATATTAAGTTCCTTCTGATTAAAGATATGTTGTAGGCTCCTATGATTGGTGAAGATCGTACACTTTGTACCATAAAGGTAGTGCGCCTAGCTCGAGATCGTGGGTTGTGTAGTTCTTCTCATGGATCTTGAGCTGACGAGACGCGTAAGCAATAACCTTGTCTCGTTGCATGAGAACGCAACCGAGACCAAGGTTGGAAGCATCACAGTAGACAATGAAATCGTCATTTCTGTCGGGCAATATGAGAACAGGAGCATTGCAAAGCATGTGCTTAAGGGTTTGGAAAGCAGACTCTTGTTCAGTTCCCAAAAAAAAAGGCTTGTCTTTATGCGTGAGAGCGGTAAGCGGTACAGCGATCTTTGAGAATCCTTCGATAAATCGTCGATAATAGCCCGCTAGTCCGAGAAAGGAACGGACTTCAGACGGGTTCTTAGGCGTAATCCAACTCTTAACGGCTTCAATCTTCGCAGGATCGACGTGAATACCCTGACTATTGACAATGTGCCCCAGAAACTGAACCTCCTCCAACCAGAATTCGCACTTGGAGAACTTGGCGTAGAGTCGATTCCCCTGGAGTAGCTCGAGAACCAAACGTAGATGTTGCGCGTGTTCGGCTTTTGATTTGGAATGGATCAAGACATCGTCGATGAATACGATGACGAAACGGTCGAGATATGGTTTACACACGCGATTCATCAGATCCATGAAAACCGCGGGTGCGTTGGTTAAACCAAAGGGCATAACAACGAATTCATAGTGGCCATATCGAGTGCGAAAAGCGGTTTTGGGTATATCTTCCTCTTGGATGTGTAGTTGATGATAGCCTGAGCGTAGATCGATCTTCGAGAAACACGTAGCGCCTTGTAGCTGATCAAACAAATCGTCAATGCGAGGCAGGGGATAGCGGTTCTTGATAGTTAACTTATTCAATTCCAGATAGTCGATGCACATCCGAAACGACCCATCCTTCTTTTTGACGAAAAGGACTGGTGCGCCCCAAGGAGAGGTGCTCGGGCGAATGAAGCCTTTCTCAAGTAATTCCTGGAGTCGGTTTGCGGGTTCACGCATTTCAGATGGTTCGAGCTGGTAAGGAGCTTTGGCAACAGGATTTGCTCCAGGAATGAGGTCGATACGAAAGTCGATATCACGACTTGGCGGTAGCCTGGGAAGATCCTCAGGAAAGACGTTAGGAAATTCTCGGACCATTGGAACATCGTTTACACCCGGATTACCTTTCTTTTCCTTCTCCGCTACTACAATGTTAGCCAAGAAAGCTCTGTATTCCTTGCAGAGATACTTGCTAGCTTGGACACATGACATGAGCTTGAGACCTTTCGAAGCAGTTTCGCCATAGTCACACAATAAATCACCATTCGCGAGCGAGAATCGAATCATCTTATCGAAGCACACAACTTCGGCATGGTTTTCGCGAAGAAAGTCCATGCCTACTATGACATCAAAACTTCCGAGTTGCATCGGAATAAGGTCGATTGGAAAGATGTGATTGTTGAGCTCAAGGGTACAATCACGAAGAATAGAATTAACAGCGACAGTTCTTCCGGTAGCGACTTCAACATCAAACGTCGAGGAGAGTTGGGAGCGCTTACGACTAAGGAGCTTCTCGAATTCGAACGACACAAAGCAATTATCGGCTCCAGTATCAAATAAACACGAAGCATAAATACCATTCACAAGGAACGTACCATTGACCACGTTGTTGTCGGCTTGGGCTTGGCGCACGTTGATGTTGAAAGTTCGTGCGCGTGCGGCTTGTTGCTGTTGCTGCTGCTGCTGAGGCTGCTGCTGCTGCTGGGGCTCTTGTTTCACGGCCCTGTTTAGGCACATGTTGGTGAAATGGTTAGGATCACCACATGCGAAGCAGGCTCTGGCGTTGACCGCGGGTGCCAGAGGAGCTTGTTGACCCTGAGGGGAGGTGAGTAGAGCTTGATGAGCAGGAGCTTGTCAGGCACGGCAGTTGGTAGTGAAATGGCCATACATATTGCAGTTGGCACAGAAACGGCAAGCAATGATCGTTGGGTGGTGGTAGGTACAAGTAGGGCAAAGCGGATGTGGCCCAGTGTATGCACGCTTAGCGGGTGGTGCATTTGCCACATGCGCCACTACTTGACGTTGTTGCTGAGCAGGTACGGATTGAACTGGTGCAGCAGTGATCGCACAGTTCTTGTTGCTGGAGTTGCTCTTTCTCTTGTTCTTCCTCTTGCTGCTCGATGTGGTGGTTTCAACAGTTGGTGCGGCGGTGGTAGCTTGTTGCAGGCTCTTCGAAGTTTTATCCCAAACACCAGCCTTTACCCGCTTGTCGTTGATCTCAGCGGCCAGTAGATAAGTTTCCTCGATCGTCTTAGTCTTAGCCGCTTGCACGAAATCGGCAACACAGTCGGGCAAAGCTCTGATGTACTTCTTGATTGCAATCTCTGGAGTCTTAACTTGATCGGGGCAGATGATGCTGAGCTGCTTGAAGCGAGCAGTGAGAGCAGCGTTTTCACCTTCCTTTTGCTTTATGTGCCAGAATTCATCTTCTAACTTTTGGCGCTCATGAGGAGGACATAATTCTTCCAGCATGACCTCCTTGAGTTCATCCCACGACAGACCATAGGCTGCATCGTTCCCTCGTTTGTTTCTCTCGGCCGTCCACCAGTCTAGTGCGCGGGACTGAAAGACGCCGGTAGCATTTAGAGTGCGAAGGTCGTCGGGGAAACCGCTCTGTCGTAGAGTGACCTCAATGGAATCGAACCATTGGAATAACGCTGTAGGGCCTTCCTCGCCAGTGAATTCCTTTGGCCCACAAGCCTTGAATTGTTTGAAACTGAAGGGAGTCTTAGGTGCAGCTTTGGGAGTTTCAATTCGAGATTCTTCAGATAACTTGCTGACGTTCTCATAGACATCACTCACGGCCTTTGCTACTTGCTTAGCGATGATAGCATCAAGACGTTTGTCTCTTTGCTCTTGGCGGGAGAGTCGTGGGTGATGGGATCCAGATGACATTGTCTGCAACAGACATCGTCACAGGACTCAACACAATGTATTCAAGTCTTACCTCACACGTCTACTACTTACTAAAGCTTAGGAACACGCAATGTAACAGCTATCACATAGACACGTAGGCACATAATCACAGATTCATATAAACACATAAGCATGTAATCACGTAAGCACATAGCGCACAAAAGCACATAAGCATGTAGTCGCAAGTAGCAGTCAGAATACATAAACCTATCATTCAAAATTCACAAGTGTTCGAATATAGCGATCGCGTTTTAGTGTATCGAGTAGCGTAGTATAAGCGTATTACATAGCATGAGGTCGTCCACAATTTAGCGATTTGTTAGCGTATTGAGATAGCAATGCAGTGCGAGTCGTGCGTGTCGATCGAAGTGAAAGCGAAAATCGAGTAAATCTCCAAAATCTAAACACATAAACAGGTAAACACACGTATATCACATAAAATCATCGAAACATCAGAGTCAGCAGTTGTGGCTCAGAATCGAAACATATAAAAATCAAGAGATAGATTGTCTGCGGCTATTAGACTTCGACTAACCAAGGTGATTCGACTATTCACAATGACTTGTCGTGCACATTGACCTTCAGGGTAGTGCCTTTGCCTCAATTCTTGGGCGTTTGGCACGCATCCCGTTAGTCATTTTGTGACTTCAGGTCGTTGGAGTCCGTCGAGACTTTGGTGAGAGTTTTGTAAAATAAGCGGAACAAGTCGTCAAGGTTAGGGTTTCACCCCTAGCTTAGCAACTTCATTCCTGTTTTTGATAAAATAGAGGAGATTATTCATCAAAATATGGATTTCACTCCTGATTTGGCATAATTCTCCCCGTTTGTAAGCAAAATGCGGGTTGATTAAGCAACTTTGGTCGAGAGTTTGCGGTTTTCACACCTAATCTCGACTTAATCGCCCATTTATGATCTGAAAATTCGAGTGTAGTAATAGTGTAGTATAGGCGAGAATAGTGAGAAATAGTGGTAGACTTATACAAAATCCCTGACGGATATGCACAAGTCGGTCTGTTGGTTCCTAACTATAGACTAGGTTTCTAAGACGTCCACCCGGACTAGGTCGAGTCTTGCCTAATTCCCTACAGTTATGGCTCTGATACCAATCTGTCACACCCCAACCGATACCGGAAACATCGGGGCATGGCACTGAGCGAAACAGATTGTCCAGAAGTTTCCATAACAATTATCATTACCAATCAATTTAAAGTAACATGTCCCATACCATGTCTCAAAAAGTAAACAAATTATTACAGACAAAATCTAGGCAAATAGTTCTTTTCCGACAACTCAGATTTCAACTAGCCCAATTGTTTATCTGCTTCTAGAGCCCCTTTTTCCCTAGCTTTCGACTCCACAGCAAATTTTATGAGTACAGACAACTATTGGTTGGCCTCTAGAGCCTTATCCTAGCCTCGACTTCATAGCAGGTAAGTATCCTAAGGACCTGTCACATACGTTAAAAATAAAGTCAATACATATAATGTAAAGGTGAGCATACAAGTTTGGTAGTAACATATAGGTTCGAAATAGTTTATGCATAACCAGCACGTACGCACGGAGAAATGAGGCACGTTAGTTATCGACAAGGGTCTATTGACACCAATGACTGCGGGTTGACTGTCCGGGACAGTTCGTAATACATAATCACCACTGTGATCCATGCAAATAATAGTCCTTAACAACCCCCGCGAACGGGTGCTGAGTCCAAACTATAATACTATCGTTGCTAAGGCAGGTGAACAGCATTCCATGTGTAAACATAACAAACAAGCATTCATTTAGCCACGTAATACATGCAATAACGATTAGCGTATAAATAGTATTGAGTAGTGTGATTGATGTGATTTGAATATTCGTAACGTATGTAACACCCAAAAGTGCATAAAGCAAAAAGGGTTCGAGTATACTCACAGCGATGGATGGATTGAAGGGAGCGCTAGAGAGTAGGGTTAGCCTGAACAGTACGATAGCATAACGATAAGTGACGCGTAAAACGATGCATGATATAGGTGGTTCGGACAGCAGTTCGGTTGGATGGTAATCCGACCGGATGGTCCAGTCGTGTGGATGACAATCCGTTCGGATGGTCATCCGGTCGGACAGGTTGTTCGGTCGGATGACTATTCGAGTGGATTGTTTCTTCCTTTTAGAAGGATGAGTTTGTGTACGATGGCTTGTCCTTTGAAGTTTTCGTTGTAGCATTTTGAAAACATTGGAGTATCTCTACCTTTTAGGTCGGTCGATCTGACGGTCAGCCGTGCGGACGACAATCCGCTCGGAGGATCTATCCGGTCGGACGACGACTCGAGTGGCGAGTTTACTCAGTGAGAACAAGTCCACAGCAGGCTGTCACTTGATTGGACAGCAGTCCGGTCGGGTGGCATCCTTAGTGTATTGAACATGTTGAAAATTGTTCGAGTGTTAAAGTCCAAGTATCTCATGATCCGAAGAGTAATTCGGTCGGATGGTAGTCCGATCGGATAGCAATTCGTTCAATACTCAAACTTCAGATAAAGTTGGTTAAGTGTGGGACCCAAGGTGTAGGTCATTCGGACGGCCGGTCGCTTGGATAGTTTACCCGTTCGGACAGTAGTCCGGTCGGATAGTACTCCGTGCTGGTCGTTCCGTTCGTCTTTCACTTGGCCGTTTTGATTGCTGTCTTTTATCGATACGTGTTGACAACGTGCTAACCAACGGAACCCCATCTTAACCCAAGTGACCCGATCAAACAGGAATCACCCTAGTTCGACCAGTTAACCGGTTCAAGACGGTTGTTCTTGGTTAACCCGAAATCGGTGGTCTCGTGAGTAGAATCCAGATCTTGAACTAGTACAACACCTCGAATGAGTAGAAGACTAGATCAAGGTCCGAATCTGTCGGTTTTGAGTGCATTGAGTGTAAAAGAGTTGAAAGAAAGTTAGAAACCATCTTTCAATCCTTTTCCACCGTGAAAGTGTGTAGATCTCTGCAAGATCTTTGTTTATTTGTGTGAAAATCGGTTAGATCTAAGTTGTTCTTGGTGGATTGAGGCCAAAACACGAAGTTCTTCAAGAACACATGATGACGTCATCCTAGAATAGCTCAAATCTAGTGATTTCCCGGTTAAAAGTTAAGATTTAAAAGATAGAAATGTGTAGGAGTGCGTGTAGATCAAGAAAGTACAAGATTTAGGACGAGATCTTACCGGGATTAAGAGAAATCGAAGAAAAGGTGAAGAACACGAGCTGGTTGAACAGAAGGTTTCCAAAAGTAGAAAGAATGAAAGTGACATGGGTATTTATAGAGTTACCCAAAGAGGAAAGTGTGGACCGGTCGGATGGCATCTCGCCCGGATGGCTGTCCGGTCGGATGCCATCTCGGTCGGATGGCACTTAATCAAGTGACCGCCCGGTCGGATGGCAATCCGGCCGGATGGCACTTGGTTCGAGTGCGCGACGCGATGATTTTTGAGGTTTCGATTTCGGTTGCGAGCGATGCGATGCGATAGGTTTTCCTAGTCAAATTACTTTTAATCCCAACCATACATATCTCGCACTATCTCTTCTCCACTAAATATCATAGTTCGATCTCGATTGAGTTCGATTGCGTTTCGATTGCGTTTCGAGTTTGATTGCGTTTCGATTGATTACCACAACACAACAAAAATAAACATGCACAACTAACACGTAAGGCACACACACGTATAACCATAACCAAAATGCGTAGTTCGAGTTGCGATTTCGATTCGATGTCGATTTGATTAACATAGTTTGATTATCGATTAATTAACTTTATCGCATTGTTACTCCCTATAGTTCACAGTCGTAAGTCGATTTATTAGCGAACAGCATACGTCGATTATTGTAATTATTGACACTTACTCCACATAATACAACTAAAATAAACACATAACAGAAATTCACTAAAAGTCAAGTCGCGTGAAATCGGTCGTTGATTTTGACCTTGACTTTGACTTTGACTTTGACTTTCAAAAACACGGGGTGTTACAGATGACCCATGGATTTTATTAAGGAAGTAAAACGGACTCTCTAAAAATTATATGGATGTTTTAAAATAAACACATAATCAGAAAGTTTTCCTTTGGAATGAATTGTTGAATGTGAATATGTGAACTCACCTTCCTTTGTGTTGACACCTGATTTTAACGTGTTCTACAGGTACATGAGTTCGTCTTTGGGAGTCACGGCGTATCTTGTGTTTGATGATGCATGTTGTGTTACTCAAAATGTTGGACAACTTTTAAACTTTCTGGGACGTTTGTAATAAGATCCGCGAGGATCAAAGACAACTTAACTTATGTGGTTGTGTCGTGGTTTTTAAAATGTAATGTTTAATAACCTATGTTTTAAAATAAGTCGAAATGTCCAACAAATGAGTGCATCGATCAACAAGATATAAATAGGCACCAACTTCCGTCACCACTACATTTAATATTCTGCTGCGACATTTTTTTGGGGTGTGACATACGGTGGTGAGTTCCTTGAAACCGGCGGTGGTGCGGCGTATTTCGGTGGTGGTGAATGGTGGGTCTCAGACACTGCAGACGCGAATGGTGAGATACGGTGGTTATTTGGGGGTCTCGAGTGGTGGGTGCCTAGTGCTCCGGTGGTGGTGCCCATCTCAGGTGGTTGTGGTCGTCTCAAACGCAGGCAACGGTGCTGGTCTTCTCAGGCTTGTGTGATTTGGGGGGAAAGTGGGAAGCAAAGGCCGCCTAAGGGTTTTGTTTATGTTAGGGGGGGGGGGGGTATATCAAGATATAACACCAACCGTTGGATCATTTTGTTGATCAAGGGCCAGACTCTCATCTAAGTTGCCAAAACACGGATCGGACTTTTAGCGACAACTTTTTACATGTCGTCGCTAAAAGTGTCGCCCCTAATGTTGATATTTCTTGTTTATAAGACGGTGTTCAAGACAACACCGTCTAAAGGTTGCATAAAATAGTATAAGACGGTGTTTAAGCATTAGACGGGGTTTTTTTTGAATTTTCTTGAATATTTTAATCAAAACAGCACAATGGTCATATGGATATTGATTTTAAGACGGTGTTATTGCTTTAACCCCGTCTAAAATAAAACTTCAACACCGTCTAATACTCCATTTTGCATTAGTGCGCCCAACTTTAAAAAAAATGCAATTGTAACCCCTGTGTCTACCTTTGCGTTTTTCACTTTTTTTTGTAATTGTCTTTTACGCACTGTGTTTTACGAATCGTGTTTTGTCTTACTATATGTTTCCACGCGTCGCGCGCCGTCGCAACGCGCGGCGGGCAAAATACTAGTTGGTTTATAAAGGGAAAAGTAGATTGGTTTTGGGATATTTGAAAATTTAAATTGTTTTTTTAATATTTGTTTAGTATAATGTTTTTATATACGTATTTGATGATGTGTAAAACATTATCTGATAAGTACGGAACTCTATGGTATTTTCTGATTTTTTATAATAATGAGTTTGATATTTTTATAAGATACTTGATAGTTGAAACTTTATTATTGTTATTGCGAATAACTTATTGAAGAATGCACAAATTTTAACGTTATTTACTAATTTCGTAAAAAAGTAACGTTAAAAGGTTAATCATGGATCATGTGGTGGTGTTGATAGCCAAAAGATAAGGGGTACATGCACTAATCGGCATTTGTCTCGATTGTTGATTGTTATGTGCCTTGTGTCCAAGCCTTGATGCAAAACTGCTATCGAGCCGGGGGTCTCACTGGAAGCAGTCTCTCTATTCATACAGGGTAGATGTAAGGTTGTCTGCATCTTAGCCTGTTTAGACCCTACCTTAGCTTTGCTAATGGTGGGATTTACTAAGTATGATGATGACGACGACGATGATGATGATTTATATATGTATTAACATGCTTTTAAGTCGAAGAAACAAATCTAAACCCCAAACTTCGCTAGAATTATAATTTTTACTTGATTAAACAAGATTACATTTTATATAAAAATATCATATGTACAGAAGATTATTGTCGAACGTCAAATGTAAAAAAGTAAACATACAAACAGTGAAAGAGAAAAATAACACATGACACCATAGTGTCAACAACGTCGTACTTTTTTTCTTGTAATCATTTACAATGCTTAAAACCAAATAGACGTTACAAGAGAGACGAAATGAGATTTTTGAAGTTCCTATATAGTAAATTTTAAAATGTGAAATATAAAATAAGGAGGGAGATTTTTTATTTTACTCTTCATTTTTGTCACAAAACATGATGATCGGAGATCAAGAACCAGATCCAAACAACGGATAACAACTTGAAAATTATTCACCAAATATTTATCCTCATATCTAGATCTAAAAAACAAGAAAACTCTCACAAATCTCACACAAATAGATTAACAACTAGATAATCTAAAACAATAATGTAACAGAAGAAGTGATTCTAGTGCAGAATCAAAACCCTAGATTACAAGAACTATATGCAGATTTGAGAGAAAAATCTAATCAACTGAATTAAAACCTCTCTTTCTCATCTTTATATACAATTGCAACAAGTAAGCTAGGGCTTCCTTTAAGACTTGAACGGATACGTGGGGCCCAACAACCCATATGTGAACCCAAATTAGATGTGTGGGGCTACCTTGGGCCCAGACGTTAACACTTGTACAATAATTTGGAAATTAAATTAAATTAAAATAAAGAATTATTTTTAACAACACCCCCCCCCCCCCCCCCCCCACACACACACAATTCAATGTCGAATTACATCAAACATGTTAAGTTGGTCACATAACCCCTTTAGTAAAGATATCTGTTAATTGATGTTTTATACCACACTTTCAGTTTTGATTATGGCTGGAGATATTTGGACACCCATCGCGCCTATTTTCACACCTTTGGTGCCCTAGACGCCTCGTATAGGTCTATACGAGGCGTCTACGCACTGAATTCAAGGGGGTCTGAGAGGGTGTCAGACACAAAGTTTAAGGAACCCTAGACGCCTCGTACAGAGCTATACGAGGCGTCTAGGATTGGGTTTTTTTTTGGCTGAAATGAGGGGTGTTTTGGTGGGTTTTGGTATGGTTTTTGGATAGTTTTTGAAGAAGTGGTTTTTGTTGAAAATTTTTTTGTTTTTAAAAAAAGTTATTTTTTTTTTGTTTTTTACACTATAAAAAAGTTTTTGTTTTTTAAAAATGAACTATTTTTTTGTTTTTAAAAAAATTTTATCTCGTTCAAATATTCAAAACATATTTTGCTTCCGTATTATCTCAATTTAAGACAACAATCATTAAGTAACCGAATAATTGAAAACAAACATAAATATGACATAGATAAGATAACTTTGTACATCCATAACAAAAATATATAAGATAAGTTTGTACATCCATAATAAAAATAAAAACAACAACAGGTCTATGCATCCGAATCCGAATCTGGCTGCTGCGGCTGCTGCTGCTGATGTGGTGCTCGAGGTGGTGGGAGCGGTATCGCGGGTAACCCATCTCTCTCGCGTCTATCCTGCAGCTCCCGAACCACCCAACCTATCAAATCGCTGAGCCTGTCAAGCTCTGCTCGTACCTCCGGATGTAGCGGCGCAGGTCCTGGGGCATGACCTGGAATAGCGTGACGTGGAAACTGAGGCGCCCCGGCAGGTGGCGGTGGCTGTGGCACCGCTGCACCGTCTACATCCTCCGGAGGCTCCTCCACAGGCACTATATCAGCAGGATCTACAGGAGGATAAACGGGCTCGAAATGCTCTGGTAGTGCCTCCTCTGTCCATATGCCTCCGGTCGCGCGGTTTTTAAACCGCGGGCCAACTGGAAACCTCCTGATTACCTTCATCCCCCACAGCGACTGCATGCCCATCCGCGTCGGCATGACTGGCGGCGTCCGTAGATGTGGGTCCTCGTGCAGCACGAGGCCAAATGAACGGGCAATGACGGTCACGTACGCCCCGCCATACAAAAATCCGCGCTCCTGCCGGTGATGGGCGGAGGCGTAGTACTGGGCTAGACCGTGTGCTAGCGCGCACGGCCTCCTATACAACAAACAGTAAAGGAAAAAAAGATCTGTGGTCGTACACCACTCACGGCTGTACCCGCGCGCTGAGATAGAAGTAGCGAGCAAATGGTGCAGATACCTGCAGATAGTGTTAGTGTTAGCGAAATACAGAAATAGAGATAAATAATCAATGCACATAATCACAATAATTGCCGTAATAAACGTACGTACCTGTATAGTGGGTCCGCAACAAACGACACCCTCCCCTTCGACTTATCGTGCTCCCAATGATCTGGCCCCGCAATCACCTGCCAAAACCCTAGAAGAATGTGTTTTTCAACCACCACTAGCCCCGCTGTGTAAACCTCAGTCTCGATCTCCCCCTGCATGTATAAACCAGAACGCACCGCAAAGTCTGCTAGCGTCATCGTACGCAAAACGCCAGCGAGCCTGAAAGAAATCTCAGGCGGAGGGGGAGCACCTGGGTACGGCAGCGGCACTGGGACCCCAGGAGGGTGAAATGTGAATGACGAAAGGAACTCGACCAGCAGCTCCCTGTAGGTCGGCGTGTGCGCCAAATCGAAAAGTCGATGCCACGGCGAATCGAGAGGTACAAACCGACGCACTCTATCCGTCTCAGCAAGCTGGTCCATCGCAGCCCAGTCGATCGATGCATGCGATCCAATGTACATCCTCCGAAGCTTCTGGCAATGGCGGGCGGCATCGGTGCCCGCGGTAAACTCTAGATACGGACAACCCTGCAGCGTATCCAGAGGCGGCCGCCGTCTCCGTCGTGGACCCTCCTGAACCGGCTGAATCTGCTGAGCCGGCTCACCCCCCTCAATCTCTATCTCAATATCATCGCCCTCCATAATCAATCTGCAAATAATAAATAATAATAATAATAATAATAATAAATAAAAATAATAATAAATAACAATAACAATAATAATAAATAATAGTAATAATAAATAATAATAATAATAATAAACAATAATAATAAATAATACTAATAATAAATAATAATAATAATAATAATAATAAACAATAATAATAAATAATAGTAATAAATAATAATAATAATAATAATAATAATAATAATAATAAATAAAAATAATAATAAATAACAATAACAATAATAATAAATAATAGTAATAATAAATAATAATAATAATAATAATAATAATAATAATAATAATAACATTAACAATAATAATAACAACATTAATAATAACAATAATAATAAAACTAATAATAATAATTAATTAAAAAAAAAAAAAAAAAACACAGAGCCTAGTATAGCCCTCGTATAGGGCTATACTCGGCGTCCTGTTCTTCCACATTCATCTTCAACCTCAAAACTCATACCCCCAAACCCCACAAAAATCAAATTTCAGGGCAAACCTACGGTCTAAAGGCAAAAACATGGCAAAAATACTAAACTACGGGGCGAAATACGTACCGGTGATGCTTCAAATCTTCGAAAATCCGGTCGAGATACGTATCCGAGGCGTATAGAGGTGTATTCTCCGTATGTGTGTTTGTTTTTTGTTTGGGGGTTATAAGCAGCCTCGTCTAGACCCCCCCTGTGATATACGAGGCCTAGACGCCTCGTATAGAGCTATACGAGGCGTCTACCTTTTTTATTAAATGACCATTTAGCCCCTGGTATGCCCCCAGTATAGGCATTATTCAGGGGCAAAATGGTAATTAACCATTCCAAAAAGATATTTCTGGAATGGTTAATTACCATTTTGCCCCTGAATAAAGTCTATACTGAGGGCTTTCCAGGGGTAAAATGGTAATTTAATAAACTTTTTTTAATAATTAAAAAACAAAAAATCTCAAAAAGTTGCCGCCTCAGAAGACGACACGTATAGCTCTATACGCGGCGTCTGGGGTTCCAAAATTACCTTTAAGCCCCTGTTAATGGTCTATACTGGGGGCTTTACAGGGGCAAAATGGTAATTAACATAAAATATTTTCAAAATTTAAAAAAAAAATGTTGCCGACACTGTAGACGACTCGTATAGCTCTATACGAGGCGTCCTAATTCAAATTTTGATTTTCAAATTTTCAAAATTTAAAATTTCAAAAACCCGCTCAAATAGACGTCTCGTATAGATCTATACGAGGCGTCTGTGGATTCGGAAATGACCTTTTAGCCCCTGAAATAAGCCTAGATTGGGGGCCTAACAGGGGCAAAATGGTCTTTTGGGCATACCTATACGACGCGTATAGCTCTATACGCGTCGTATTTTTTTTAAAAATGATATTAAACTGTTTTAATTATTGAAAAATGATACAAATTATAGAAATTGTAGAAAATTATAGAAATTAATAAAAAAAAATACATTCAAATTACAAAAATCATTCTTCCGTATCACTATCGATGTAATTAAGACTGGGGTTTGATCTTGGCGGAGGATTCATTATCGATGTATACCATTCTAGACGTGGCAAGTACATATCTTCCCATTGTTTCGTATGGGGTGTTCGGTTGGTCAACCATAGCCCGTGTGCTGGTGGCATTGGATAATCCCCTTCCAGCTTAACATGTATGAAGTGGTTCTCGTTTACATGTGTAAGCGTTATGAACAATGATTGTTGATTAGCCGGAGGACTTAGTATCGGGAAGAAAGTGGAACTCGCACCCATGGTTGTCGTTAACAGGTGCACCCCGATACCGTACGTTTGTGCAATAAGAAGTCCTGCATAGGGGAAGTCCATCCAGTGATCCCCCCCACAACCGGACATTGAATCCCAAATTAGGCCCTGACGATGCGTGTAAAAATAACCTTTATCCCATGCTTCAAATATTGGGAACCAGATCGATTTGTTCTTATCCATTTCTTGAACAAGGTGCCTTCGAATGAGCCCCCATGAACTCTGTTCCATACCTAAGCCCACAGCCACAGACCGAAACCCACAATGACCGTCCGGCATCACATCTCGTATGCACGAGACGTACGGATGGAACACTAGCGGAATGTCATCCTGAAACTGTTCGATGATTCCCACGTACTCGTCCCCAATGATTAACGGAAAACCGTGAGCATCTCGTGTCTCTTTCTTCTTAGAACTCTTTGAACGGCTTAGGCTCGCTTTGGGTTTTTGGGACCTTATAACCGACTGTTGAGAGGCCTGTGACGGAACGTACGAGCTGTGACGAGGTTTGTCGTACTTACTTTGTCGGGAACCTTCAAAGCACGTGTTTGCATCACCGAATGAGCTTCTCCTCAATTCTTCATCTATACGAGAGGCCTCGTCCAACCTTTGTTGTACCTGCTTTGTTGTTGGTCGGCCACGAGTATTTTGTTGGACAACCGGTGGTTTCTTGGTAGATTTCTTTGGAGTCAACACCGCTTTAATCTTTGAAATCAGGCTTTTTTGCTGAGCTGGGGGGTGCGACTCTAATTGTTGTCTAACAATATTTAGCTCTTCGACCACGTCCACGTCATCGTCTATCAATTTACAACTTTGGAAGTTAAGTTTCCGCCAGAAGACGTCCACGTCTTCGAGTTGAATCGGACGCTCTGCACGGTTAAAAACAACATTGTTTAAGTCACATGATTAACGGAAATATATCACACAAGTGTTGTACGTTTAACAATTATTACCTTCAAGCATGTACTTTTCTATCCTGCAAGCACAGGGCAACCCACAGCTGTGCCACATTTGGCAACCACATGATGAATGAAAGCGCTCCAAGACATCTAGCTTCCTAATTGCCTCGCTCCTCAACAAGTCAAGGGCTGTATGGGATACTTTACCAAGTAGGTGTTGAAACAACGGGTGTTTGTGGTGGGTCATTGTTTTTTCGATGCTATCTCGAAAAGTCTTCCTTATTTCACCGAACTGTGTCTCAACTATATCATGGACACAACCAACTATACGGTCGAGCGAGCTCCTATCTTCAACGTATCTCTTTAAGTTGGCGTGTTGGCTCTCAACTCTGTTTGTGGTACGATTACCAAAGTTGCGCCTCTTATCAGTCCACGCAAAGACGAACATCTCCTTATAGTCTTTTAGCCAGTTATCGTACACGTATTTGAAGACCCCTAAAACGTAAAAATAATTTAATAAAATTTGCATAGGTGAGTCGTATGTTATTATAAAAACTTACTAGAACGTTTGCACTCCACAAGTCGTTGTCGCATGTTGCGCAAGTGGTACTCGTAGATGAGTACGGATGGAGACTCAATCAATGTCCCCCAGAATGACAAAAATTTCTTCCAGTCTTCGTCTGTGAAGGCACCCTTGCAGTGCTTCATAACATTCTGTTGTATGTGCCACCTGCAAAGAAGCCTAGAGGCGTTTGGAAATACTTTAGCACACGCGCCCATAAGGGCTAGGTCTCTATCGGTTAAAATCACACGTGGCTCCATGCATTCATCCAACATTGACTTGACCCTCTCAAGCACCCACACAAAGTTATCACCCCGTTCTTTACTAACAACGGCATGCGCGATAATAAACGATTTGTTGGTAGGCGTCATACCAACAATCTGGATAAAGGGCATATTGTATATGTTTGTCTTGTACGTCGCATCGATCAGCATGACGTGGGGGAATGCACGCCACATGTCTCTCGAGTACCGATGAAGAAAGAAGATCTCTGTTACGATCTCTGTTCCGGGTTCCTCCCGTGTCTCGTAAATAAAGTCGTTGTTTATCAGCTTGTCTTCTAGTGACTGCATGGGAGTCAATCCTTGTCTTTGTTCGGCTCTAATCTTCGCCACAACGTTTTGAACGTCTTTCAGAACATGAAACCTGTCGGGGTCCTGCTTCCTTATCGTTTGAAATATTTTGCGCGACTCCATGTTTTGAGCTGTCAGCTGCTCGATCAGTTTCATTTCGCTTGGAGTAAACCTTCGCACAAACGCGTGGGCCGACAGGTCCTCACAAAGTTCGTGGTTATGTTCAATTTTTCTGTCTTTAATCTCCCAGGTTTCATATGGGTGGTTTCGCACAGCCAGCAGGTAAAACGGGCAACTGGTTTTTTTGCTTCCAGCTTTTCTAAGTGTTGCTGTAGTCTGGTGCTCACCAGCACGATCACATTCAAGCCATACCCTCCGGATTCTTCCACCGGTTTTCTTTGATCGACGGGTGACAATAACGAAACCATCCGCGTTTGCTATTTCTTGTATCCGATTCTTTAGTTCATCTAAAGAGTTGAAAACCTGTAACATCGACAATAATAATAAATAATTTTAATAAATAAATAAATAATAATAATAATAATAATAATAATATTAATAATAATACTAATAATAATACTAATAATAATAATTAAATAATTAAATAATACAAAAATAGTAATTAATACCTGTTTTTTAAGTACGGACTGTCCTGGATGGGAGGTGTCTCACCACCATATCTACCATATCCACCATAACCACCGTCTCCTCCGTATCCACTGTATCCACCATCTCCTCTGTAACCACCGTCTCCTCCGTATCCACCGTCTCCTCCGTATCCACCGTCTCCTCCGTATCCACCGTCTCCTCCGTATCCACCGTCTCCTCCGTATTCACACCCGTATCTATAATCCGGATACCCTTGTTGCGTCAGATAACTTGGTTGACAAGCATGGTATGAGTCATCTACAGGGGCTGTTTCATCAACAGGGGGATGATTGTTCAAATCTAGAAACGGTTTGTTTTGTTCTCCTTGTATACTAGACACAACCTCCTCTTGCTCATTAGAATTCGGAACGCAAGACTCCTCCAAAATAAAGAACCGTATCATCATTAGTAAATAATAAACTAAAACAAAAACTAATTAAAACATTTAAGTACCTGTACCGTTACCGGATCGCTTTCGGGCACCCAGTTCTCGCTATAATACTGCCCGAAGACATAGTTACCGTCCCAGTATGATGACATTTAAGTACCTGTAATGAAAGAAGAAGAAGAAGCAGAACGATGAATAAGAAGAAGCAGAAAGATGAAGCACATTTAAATGTTGAGGATGCTCGGGTGTGGACAAAGCATAACTGTATGTTGCACTTTTTCATAAGTCTTAGACACCTCGTATAGCTCTATACCCCTCGTATATCTTTTAGTCACTTGTCAAATGTACAGTAAAGCAGCCAAGGAAGACGCCTCGTATAGGGCTATACGAGGCGTCTGAGTACCTCGTATCCATCCCTCGTACAGACCTATACTCCCCGTCTGATGTGACTGATTTGACATTGTGCTTTGGTGCAGAGATGGTCGGAAAAGTAACCCTATACGCCTCGTATAGGTCTATACGAGGCGTCCTGAAGGGTGTCAAAATAGGCATAAAGGTGTGTAAATATGTAGACCCTTGATTATACCTCTTGTAATATTTCCCTCAAAAAGAATAAGTCCAACTCAAAATGATTGGTTCTATCATGAAACACAGGATTTGCAGATATTGACAAAGCAGAACTATTATCACATACTAAGGGTGCATGTAAACTGACCTGGACTCCAAGCTCTCCTAGTACATTGATCAGCCACATAATTTCACAGGTTACCGTACACATAGCACGATACTTAGGTTCAGCTGAGGATCATGAGACCACAGACTGTTTTTTTTCCAAGTAACAAGAGAATTACCAAGAAATACACAAAACCAGATTACAAATTTCCTTGTATCAGGGCATTTTGCCCAATCATAATCTAAGAACGCCTTTAGTTCAAAACTCTTTTCTTTACTAAACAGAATATCTTTCACAGGTGATAACTTTAGATATCTTAATAACCTTAATGTAATGTTTAAATGAGTATGTGTTGGTTTATGCATATATTGACTCAAAAATGCACTGGATATGAAATGTTTGGCCTTGTATTAGCCAAATATATTATTTTCCCCAACAATTATTGATACCCAATTATGTTACTAAAGAACACAGTATCACTTTTACGTTGGGTAGAAATTATATGATTAGGTTCTATAGGAATATTGAGTTGTTTGCACCTAGTCATGCCATACTCAGCCAACAAAACCAAACAATACTTATGTTGAGATGGACATATCCCAAGATCATATTTTATCACTTCAATTCCTAGAAAGTATTTTAGCACTCCTCAATTTATCTCCTCAATTTAGACTTTAAACATACGTTTATCTCCTCAATTTCTTTAACATTATTACAAGTTAGCACAATGTCGTCCAATAAACAAGAAGCACAATAATTATGTCATTTTGGTGTTTGACAAACAATGAGTAATCACATTTACTTTGGCTAAACCCTAGATTAAGTAATAAACCTTCTAATTTTTCATTCCACGTTCAAGGAACTTGTTTAAGACCATAAAGAGACTTCTTAAACTTACAAACTCTAGTACAATCTTAAAACACAAAGTCGGTGGCTTTTACGCCACCGATCCTCCCCCTTTTCATTACAATACAAGGCCACCCCTTCCACTTTTAAATAAAATACAAGGCCACCTCAATATTAAGAAATAATATTTTTAGCCCTTACTCTATACAATATAATAAATCCAACCTCCAACTTTGCAAAATGGTATTTTTAGCCTCTTTTTCATTTTACTGGCACCCCTTATACTTTCAAAGTTTACATTTCTAACTCTTTTTCTCTTAGTTTTACGTTTTTTTTTCCAAAGTTTTGTAGGAACTAGGTTCACTTTTTATTAAAATAAATTACAAAATATATAATAACGAGACTCTCGTTATTAGTGAGAAATTCTTCTAGTACAATACCGGTTACATAAACTAAATAAATAAATGTAATATACAATTTAATTGTACCAATCTTGATTCAAGTCGATGTCCTTGGAAACTTCAACCGCACCTACGAGATCGAAACTCCGCTGCAAGACAAGCAAAATTGTTGACGGTTTTGGTTGAGGCACGTGTTCAACACGCTTCCCTTAAAACAGATTTCGCGCCTCCTCTCAGAAGGTTCTGTCTCCCAGGGTACAACAACCGGAACAGTATGTGTACTGCCGGAGATGACTCTCATGCCCGAGATAGCACCGGTTATAATTTGGTGTTCATACAATTAGGAAAATATGAAGTTGAAAAAGAATAATTTAGAGAGTGCTCCTCTCTAAATTTCCATGGAACAAAAGACGAATTTGTTGTGTTTATTTTTCTTCTATCCTCAAATGAATAAACCATATTCATTTTATAATGAGATGCATAGACTCATTCAACCCTCTTAATGATTGTCATAAGCAAGGTCATTAATCTTATAATTAACAAGGGTTTAAACTCTAAATTAATGGATATTAAGTGGTAGTAAAAACTAAACTGCCATTCAACTTAGGGAACTAGTGGAAACCGTCTAACATTAACTCTCTAGTAAGTAGACTGGTTTGACCGGTCGAGCGCGCATGCAGGCGCGCCTTAGTTGAGCCTGCACTACGCTTCCGCGGAGACACACCTTTTTGTGCCACGCGCTAATTGGATGCCACTATGCATACCAGGACGCCACCTAGTTATGTGTCGTCCATACTCGCGCGCCACACGGATGCCACTACGCATACCAGGACGCCACCTGGTCATGCGCCATCCAAACTCGTGCGCCACTTGCAGTCTTCGCCATAGCCAATGACGTGCACCATGCGCCTAAGGAGCTTGCGCCGCATCGACATGAGCCATGCCATGACATCCGCCTACGCCACCCAAGGGTGCGCCATAAACGGACCCGCCATGTATCTGTCCACGCGCTCATGGGCAAAAATACAAAGGCGGTGCGCGAAGTTCAAAGTGCACCACATTGGGCCTATAGCCCACGTCACGCGCACATATGTACGGGTGCGGCGCACCCTTTGGCCCCCACTAGTGTTTGCCTTTAAGGAAAACAATTTACAAGGAGTGCTCATCCTTATATACCACTTTGAGTTTTGTCATCCCACCTCTGTGGGACAAGTTGACAAAACTAATCCATTTTATTCATCTTTGTTTGTTCCAAACATACAACTTCAAGCTTCGATATCTCATTCATCTTAGCTATATTTGGACATAGTTTGAACACAAACCCATAAATAATTATTTATACAACACATATATAAATATTATTGATGTCCAAAATATTTAGTGAAAAACTCATTTTCACTAAATTTCCAACAATCCCCCACATGAATGGAGATCGATGAAAACATCCAAAATTCCCGATAAAACCTCGACAGTCGAGTATTGCAGGATAGGTAGGTTTTGCCTTTGAACCTTCCTTTGTGAAGCATACTTAGTCTACTAGGGTTTTGTAGACGTGATGTCATTGAATAACCCCCCATTTGTGTAAACGACAATATACATTCACACAATACTTTCCCTAGCCGGGCCATCCCCTTACTATCGTGTCCTATTATGGTCCTGGAACACTAGCCTGGTTCTGCGAGAGCTCTAGGATTGCGCACCCCACAATGCCATTCGAAGCGACCCTACTTCTCTCTCACATAGGTGATTCCTTTGAATCATTAAAAGCATTATGGCTTACTATGATTTCCACAAATCAATTAGCCATATATTATGCTTAGCCTCACAACGTCACTGAATATTATAGGAATTGACTAGGACGTATTTAAACACCCTTTTATAGTTTTAGGGGGATATATAAACACATACACTAGCTTATACATAAACATATATATTAGCTATGCCCCCACAGTGACTACCCTTCGGTTCATGATTAAGTTGTCCTATTGAACCTAGATCTTGGGATCTCCAGTCAGCTAGGTTAGGTTTTCCTCATGTCCCTTTTTCATGGGCTTTAGTCTCATTCCACAACCTGATCTCTTATCAACCCACTGGTTGTTGGATCCAAAATCATCTTTGACTTTGCTAAGTCACCAACGATAATTTAAATTGCGATCAGTTGTTCTAACGTGTTCTTGACTCGCTAGTCACTTTTGCCTTTTAGTCCATTCATAAGACTTATAACTCGTGATCTCAACCTGGATCCAGTTATGTACCTATTCTTTAGAATGACATGAAACTCAATTCATGGCTAGACACGTTTTCACCATGCCTTTGGTGTGTCATGACTGACATCTTACTAGATTGAATCTAACCAATTGGCATTCGAGTCTAATCTACTCGATTAACTCCATATAACCATTGTGTACTCCACTTGGTCATGTGTTTGCAATATATATTAGGATTTCTAAAATTCTTATTGCCAAACCTTCCACATTCAAGTGCAAGTCACCCCCACATTTAAGTGTAATTGGATAGCATCCAAATGGGGTGACGAAAGGTTCTCCCTTTCATTTCGAGTTTGAGAAAAATTCTCAACTACCATTTCCACATTGAAATGCAAGTCACCCCCACATTTAAGTGTAATTGGATAGCATCCAAATGGGGTGATGAAAGGTTCTCCCTTTCATTTCGAGTTTGAGAAAACTTCTCAAATACCATTTCAACATACCCTAAAGGGTTTGTTTCTTAAATGGCTCCTCCCCCCACATTGCTTGCATTTTAATGAAGTTATATTTATAGTTTTGTTTAGCACAAAATTCGTTCTTAAACATCACATATTTTGAATGTTTAAAGTTAATTTAATCTCCGTCGAGCATATAAATTAACAAGTATTAGTCTAGCATGCTTTAGACCACAATACTCTAGCATGTGAACAGAAGATGCATCATTCTGATTCTTCACAGCCTTAAGAGATAACGCACTATCTCTTCCGAACATTCGTTTCTTAGTTTAGACATAATAATGAAATTTATTTCACCATTCCAAACCATCGGTTTTAGGAAGGCCTCAAAACCATAGTTAACTCCATCCATTAGGATCATAACTCGTTTGCCTTTTTATCTCCAAGGCTTCACCATTGACTTCCTAAGGACTTAAACATAAGTCTTAATCCAAGTCACTTTGATGAAAGATCTTTGTATAAAATCACTCGAGTCTTAAGATATAGTCAATTAAATTGACTCTCAACAATAAGACATTCATATATGCCTATAGTGATATATACATTTACATTGTTGTTTCACTAATACCATGTATTGGGATACTCTCCCAAATTGAGGACCAAGCCTTCACATAGTTTAAACAACACTGATGGTGGTAGAAGCATCTACAAGTCCATCACTATAGTAAATTTTCATTAATAAATTTCCTAAATTTATTAAAATCATTTACAATAATAACATATATTTCTTTCATATGTTATATTCTTTGAAAACTTACATGTGCATTTCCATGTTGATGCTCTCAACATTAGATGACATATCTTGTTTACGTGCATTTCATCTCAAACCATGCACCATGTTTCTCACGAACTCGTTATACGTTTGATGTTTTATTTGTGACTTATTACATAAGTCATGATCACAACCCGCTCGTTATGTCCGTGTAAATTAGTTTTTACACTTTGTATCAAAATGTGTATCCTTTTGACAACTTATTAGTAGTTCAAAATAACGGATACACCAATGATATCTAAACATCAAACCTCAAAGTGTTATTATTTTCAACACTTTAGAACGAAATAAACGCAATTACATCGTTCTGTCATGTTTTGAGGTACTCCCTCAATGGAACACGTATAACTTGTTTCGTCTTGAAACTCTAAACTTGAATAATCACAAGTTGTCCAAAATATAAAGTTGGTTACAATTAACTACTCGCAAGTAGTTGAGCAACTTATTATATTTATAACAACATCGAGTTGTTTTTCACAAAATAGTATTTCCAAGACTATTATATGGTTCAAGACGTTATACTTCTCGTGGAAGTATCGAATCACTTATAATTCGCAAAGACATGTTTTATTCGTTCAAAACATTTCTCGTTTTTGCAAGTGTTTTAAAAATAAACTATATATTTTTTATGTTTTGATTACAAATCAATACAATAAACCTTATAATAGTTTATTTAATAAAACAGTTTCAAACTCGCTCATTTCAAAAATAAAACGAATACACATCGTTTTAATAAATGGTTTATCATATTCAAACCATTTCTAATCGCTGTTAGATAATAACGATTATCAATCGTTAAAATGAGTGGTTTGTATGATAACCAATTCTAATATGCTAATTAGAATTTAAATGTTGAACAAACATTCAAAATATTCGGTTTTTATAAAGTAAACCGTTTCTAACGCGCTCATTAGAAATAAAACGAATACACTTATTCTCATAAGCCACTTTTGGTTTATTTAAATGATCGTTTTCTAACACGCTCGTTAGAAATAACCATAAACCTTTTCTAACACGCTCGTTAGAAAATTGTATAAAACGATTACAAATCATCTTAAATAGTTTATCATAGTTAACCCGATTCTAACCCGCTCGTTAGAACTTAACGATTGCAAATCGTTAAAATAGTTGGTTATAAAATAAACTAATTCTAATACGCCCATTAGAAAATTAAATGATCATTTATTTTCATAAGCCGTTTTGGTTTATATAAAATAAACATTTTCTAACCCGCTTGTTAGAAATAAATAATTGACAAAGTCGTTAAATCGTTTCTAACACGCTCATTAGAAAATAAACAACTATCAAACTCTTTAAATCGTTTCTAACACGCTCGTTAGAAGTAATCGATTACAAAATTTGTTTCGAAGTTTATAAAAAATATAAACTATTTCTAATACGCTCATTAGAAATAAACAAATAAAAATCGTTTAAACGTATGTGGAAAAAATCCGTTTCTAATTCGCTCGTTAGAAATTTAATAGTTTAGACGAAACCTTTACAAGATTTATTATCCAAAATAATTGTCTCCAACACGCTCGTCGGTAATTATTTGAAATAATAATCTTTTCTAACATGCTCGTTAGAAAATCTAAACGTATATTTTCTAGCACGCTCGTTAGAAAATCTAATCGTCTTTTAACAAGTTAGTTTTACACAATCATCATATCTAACACGCTCATTAGATATAAAAGATGATATTAAAACTTATTATTCTATAAAATTCTAACACGGTCGTTAGAGATAAAAAGTTTTAATCTTGTTATTCTTTCAACATCAACATTTCTAACACGCTCGTCAGAAAATATTAAAACTTGTTATTTTATAAAGTAATTACTTTCTAATATGCTAATTAGAAAATAAATATATACCAAGACTTTTAAACCCAACATTAATATATCAATTATGGTTACTAAACGCTTGTAATAAATAAATTAAACGTTACAAACATTTAATTTTTATGGGGTTACAAAATATATATTTCTAATACGCTCATTAGAAACTTTTAGTATTTCAAAAACATATTGAAAGACATATTATTTTGTATATGGTTCGGTTTATCTAAACACGAAAGAAAAACCCATGAACTGTAAAACTTGAATCAAAACAGTCGTTTTGCAACCCGGTATTCGGATTAAAGATTGTACTCCAATCATAAAATTAATCCGACTCATTGTACTAAATAAATATTTCCCAAAAATATTTTTAAGATTTTAACAAAAATCCCATTAAAAATATTTTAACTTCCGTGAACCTAAATCCTCGTAGAGAAGGGATTTAAGATTGTAGCAACAATCTTCACGAAAGTCTGTTTTTAAATTGTAGGAACTAGGTTCACTTTTTATTAAAATAAATTACAAAATATATAATAACGAGACTCTCGTTATTAGTGGGAAATTCTTCTAGTACAATACCGGTTACATAAACTAAATAAATAAATGTAATATACAATTTAATTGTACCAATCTTGATTCAAGTCGATGTCTTTGGAAACTTCAACCGCACCTACGAGATCGAAACTCCGCTGCAAGACAAGCAAAATTGTTGACAGTTTTGGTTGAGGCACGTGTTCAACACGCTTCCCTTAAAACAGATTCCGCGCCTCCTCTCAGACGGTTCTGTCTCCCAGGGTACAACAACCGGAACAGTATGTGTACTGCCGGAGATGACTCTCATGCCCGAGATAGCACAGGGTATAATTTGGTGTTCATACAATTAGGAAAATATGAAGTTGAAAAAGAATAATTTAGAGAGTGCTCCTCTCTAAATTTCCATGGAACAAAAGACGAATTTGTTGTGTCTATTTTTCTTCTATCCTCAAATGAATAAACCATATTCATTTTATAATGAGATGCATAGACTAATTCAACCCTCTTAATGATTGTCATAAACAAGGTCATTAATTTTGTAATTAACAAGGGTTTAAACTCTAAATTAATGGATATTAAGTGGTAGTAAAAACAAAACTGCCATTCAACTTACGGCACTAGTGGAAACCGTCTAACGTTAACTCTCTAGTAAGTAGACTGGTTTGACCGGTCGAGCGCGCATGCAGGCGCGCCTTAGTTGAGCCTGCACTACGCTTCCGCGGAAACACACCTTTTTGCACCACGCGCTAATTGGATGCCACTACGCATACCAGGACGCCACCTGGTTTTGTGCCGTCCATACTCGCGAGCCACACGGATGCCACTCCGCATACCAGGACGCCACCCGGTCATGCGCCATCCAAACTCGTGCGCCACTTGCAGTCTTCGCCATAGCCAATGACGTTCGCCATGCGCCTAAGGAGCTTGCGCCTCATCGACATGAGCCATGCCATGACATCCGCCTACGCCATCCAAGGGTGCGCCATAAGCGGACCCGCCATGTATCTGCCACGCGCTCATGGGAAAAATACAAAGGCGGTGCGCGAAGTTCAAAGTGCACCACATTGGGCCTATAGCACACGTCACGCGTGCATATGTACGGGTGCGGCTCACCCTTTGGTCCCCACTAGTGTTTGCCTTTAAGGAAAACAATTTACAAGGAGTGATCCTCCTTATATACCACTTTGAGTTTTGTCATCCCACCTCTGTGGGACAAGTTGACAAAACTAATCCATTTTATTCATCTTTGTTTGTTCCAAACATACAACTTTAAGCTTCGATATCTCATTCATCTTAGCTCTATTTGGACATAGTTTGAACACAAACCCATAAATAATTATTTATACAACATATATATAAATATTATTGATGTCCAAAATATTTAGTGAAAAACTCATTTTCACTAAATTTCCAACAAGTTTCACCACATTGCAATTTTAGTCCCATGGCTTTACAAACGTCAATGTATAATCCTGCATGTTTCTAATATTCTAGCTTTACCCATGTACCATTAAAACACAAAGTCGGTGGCTTTTACGCTACCGACCCTCCCCCTTTTCATTACAATACAAGGCCACCCCTTCCACTTTTAAATAAAATAAAAGGCTACCTCAACATTAAGAAATAATATTTTTAGCTCATACTCTATACAATATAATAAATCTAACCCCCAACTTTGCAAAATGGTATTTTTAGCCGCTATTTCATTTTACTGGCACCCCCAATACTTTGAAAGTTTACATTTCTAATTCTTTTTCTCTTAGTTTTAGGTTTTTTTTCAAAGTTTCACCACATTGCAATTTTATTCCCTTGGCTTTACAAATGTCAATGTTTAATCCCGCATGTTTCTAATATTCTAGCTTTACCTATGTACCATATATAATATGCGTTTTTAACATGTTATTTTCTTTAATGATTTCCGTTCGCTGATTTCTTTTTTTGAAGAACTAATTTGTCGCTAATCTCCTTGAATTTTAAAAGTTTCTATTTTACCCTTTTTCGTTCTCTTACTTGAAAAAAAAATTAGGTACAAATTTATATGTACGCGTCGGTATAAATTTACGTGCGGATTTTTATGTATGTATCAGTATAAATTCAAGTTGATCTGTTTTTAGCTGAAAACTTATCTTCGTAAATGAGTCAGTGCAAGTATAATACGTCTTTTACATACCATACCGAGTGTCGTTAAATATAATATGTTTTCATTTGATGGTATAAATTCGAGTTACTCTGCGTTACGTGTGTTTTCTATTTGTTTAAAACTATAATAAGACCCTTTTGATCATTGTGCATCGGTCGCGTTACATAGCACTTGCGCAAATCCATTCGATATTTGCAATTTACCCGCGCCGCAACGTGCGCAGGTCTATTTACTAAAATGGCCTAAATTAGCTTCCAGAAATGGGTCTGTGGATAATAACAAGTACAGCCCCACCCCAAAGAATAGTTGTGGGCTTCCTCGGGGGTAATTTCTTTCGGCCCAATGGAAGCATGTGGACTACAAGAGGCCACACATTATGCTCTAAAAAAGTTGTACAATTTGCTGGACTGACTTATCATAATGGATTGTATTGTAAACACCGAGTAAATTATGAAGAAGAGTTTGTTTATATTCGTACATGGACAATAACTTCTATGTATTTAATTAAAGAAAGAATGCAGACACAAATATACTTCTATTTATGTTTGTGAACGTTAATTTTTATTTGTTCATTTAATGTACAAAGTTGGACTCGCCTATTAGTGTATGAAAATCGGAGGCTAAGGCTATGAGGTGTGGGGGCTCCATGGGGCTCCATCCATGCCACATCAGCATCCATCACCACACCTTCCAAGTGGGGGCTCCATGGGGCTCCATGGTGACAAAGCCCTTTAACGCCAAAGTTGGTTAATTCAGGTGGGGCCCATTAGTTTTAAACCAATCAAAATTAAAGGGGGGGCTTCATAGGGGCTCCATCCACACCCTCTAAATTAAAGGGGGGCTCCATAGGTGTAACACCCGTTCTTAATAATTGAGGTTTTACGTATCATTTACGAAAAACAATCATGTAATTAAGATTACATATGCATTGGAAAATTTCGGGTTTATTAAAACTTTTACAATTTAAAAGTATACAACATATCATGTGTACGTTCGTCATTTAACATAATAACGATACATAGTGCGGAAGCTTATTTCGTGATCGTGTTCGGTTCTTGCTCGTCGCTTGATCTTCATCCGTGCACTCATGGCATTCACCTATGATCAAAACCAACTTAAAAGTTAGTTTTGATAGTCAAATATTAAGTTCAAACAAGTACAGGGGCTAAAAATGACAAAAAATAACAATTTTCGGAGTTTGGGGGCTAGGTGTGACGCCAAGGGCCTAGGCGTCACACCTAGCCCCTGTTTTCACAGCCTTTTGCTTCAGCTGATGCTGTACATACTCAGCACGATCTGATTTCACAGAAACGGCCATAACTTCTTCGTTATTGATCCGTTTTACCCGATTCTTTTTCCTACGCGTCCGTATTTACTTAATATAATACCTCTTTCAACTTCTATACTTAATCTAAGTATTTACTTAATCATAAAACTTGTTTCCAAACAACCTTTAAAGGTTGTTTGTTCGAATTTGTTAACAAGGGCGTTTTGGTCCTTTTTAGTCTTTCAATTACGACAAGGTCTTTTGAGAGCATGTTTGACCCATGATTCTTCTTTTGAATTATGATCTTGCTCGAAAAGTTAATATGCTTTTCAAAACGCCACTACCCTCTTTTAAAACATTCGGTTTACCCACTTAAGTAACCATTGTCTATCTAAGACTTCATTAAATACTCATTGAACCTTACGTTCTCAATGAATCATTACTCTATTACACATACCTGGCTCGGGTCAATGTATTGACCTGATTTAATGCCTTGCTATAATATTCGCTAAATAGTAGCGATGCAAATATCATTTCTACATTTATTCCTAAAATCATATAACTCGACAAGAATCATTAGTCGCTATTATCAAAAGGTGGCATCTTCACCCTTTGACCCGTTTGGTCTAAATGACCTATTATATTGGCGAGATGACATGTATTTTCATCTCGACTATATGACTCGCTCCGATTTACATCGTGCGGTCGCTTTACTTATAATTCATTTCTTAACACTTTTCGGCCTATTAAGGCTTGCTTTTCATAAGTGTCTTTTAAAGCTAATAGTTATGGTCGATGCATGACCAATTTACTGTTTTACCCTTATTGTTTGTTTTGGTTTACCCTATAAGGCAACCATTCAAAAATTTATTTTCCATTCGTCATAAAATGATCAAATTGCCGATTTAACTCCTTTTAAACCATCAACATGGTTTCTTGTCATACTCGACTATCTTGTTCCGTACGTTTACACGCCGGAACATCATACCTCAATTATGTATTTATCTTATTCGTAACTAATACAATAAGAGAATACTCTAAAATATAAGACTAGTGTAAGTTATACTTACCTTACTTCCAAATTATGCTTTTTCCGTCATTCTTTCTTCGTTTGACCCGCTTTGTTCCCAAGCTTTCACCTAGCTTGTTACTCGTCAAACTATCATTGCAAATTGTAAGATGGTTAGATTAGTCATAATTATTCACGACTATTCCATCTCACTTATTTCATACGTCGAAACTACTATTCGACTTCATGATTAGTTAACTTAGCTTTTTAAAGTTAACCACTTCAAATTACAAGGTTCACAACATTAAGTCTAAATCAACATTATATTTAGAACCCTTCTCACTTCATATTACGCGTAATCACCATATCATTCAAATGCGCGTTTTCGCTCTAATTTCAACACTTTAGTTTTCACTTAGGCATTTTAACAAACACCTAGTGTGCATACATTTTTACACATTTACAACTAGTTCATAACTAGTTATTTTTACCAAGATAAACATCAAAATTCACCACTATCACTTATGATCAAATACTCAAACTTGCAAATTGTTTAAGTATTTCCCGATTACTAACATGCATGATGATCCTAATCACAATCATATCATCAAATTCATCATATGATTAAAACCCACTTAACCTAGTGTGGTAAATCATTCAATCATTCAATCCATAGCATGTTATGTATGATTTTCACTTAGGGTTTTGTTCCTAAGCAAATATACATCACTAATCTAGCCATAGCTTCTCTAATCCATGCCTAATTCGCGATTAGGATGATTATCCAATTTTTACAACTTCAAGATTGTTAGAAATTCGACATACCTTACGATCCTCTTGACTTGGTGACCGTTTCTATGTGTTCAAATCCGAATTTGACCCTTGTTTGATCCTCCAATTTGAGGGTTTTGTTGAAGTTTAGGGTTGAGCTCCATGGGAGCTTTCCTGAGATCGATCCAGAACACACATGTGTGTGTGTGTTTGTGTTTTGTGTAGTTAAATAACTTTTCTAGTTATCCCACTTTAACCCCTCGTGTTTGGTTCGTTATTAAGTAGGCCACAACCTACTTATTTTTAACCATATTCCCACTTATTAACTAGGTTTAATATTCCTAGTTAACTTAGCGGGTTCAGGAATATTTATGGCTAAGTTTATTTTAAGTCCCGTTAGGTCGGCCTTCTATAAACTTTATTTCCTCAAAAACCTTTATTCTACTTTTATTTAATATTAGGTTTATTTATTTAAAATCCTAATATTCACCGGGTTACTTTTACCACTAACGGTATTTTACCCGTCTTTTAGTATTAACATGGGTTAATTACCAAACCCATTTTCGGGGTGTTACAAGTCTACCCCCCTTAAAGAGGTTTCGTCCTCGAAACCTTTTCTTACATAATTTATTGAGTTTCAACCCAATGTACATAAACTGAGTAACCTTCTAAGCATTACTCACACTTTGACCATTTGTTAGTGTCATTAGACAAATATGGTAACATCTTTTAATTACACAACATATGTATCTTTTATGCGAATTTACGCAACTCAGAATAACGCCATCTGGTCATTTCGACTTATTTGTTTAACTTAGCGAAATCCATCGCCTTTATACTTTCGGATTCTTTGTGAATCCGTTATTTTCACCCATTTGGATGTTTCTAGTGAGATCTTTCACTGTTTACAAACAGACCCCTTTTCTTTACGAACTTATTCGTTTGGTTCATTCGTACAGCATTCGCCACTAAGATGAATTTCCTGATTTTATCTTATTTATTTAGCACTATCTAGATGTGCTATTAATGGAATTCTACAAGGCATATTACCACATACCTTCCGGCTTTATCCTTTTTATCGTGCCTTTACTCGATCTGACTTCCCAACACTTTGCTTATGTTGCCTTGTGATCGCTTAGTATAGGCGATCAATACTTTTCGTTATTATGACCTCATGGACCATCACTGCCGTTTTGTACTCACTTACCTTTATTATTTGGCTTGACTGAGTAGCCATTTGGCCACTTGGTCATACACGCTTATCAACTATGATTATTTCACGCTAATCTTAATATAGATAGCGTGTTGAACACTTACTTAATTTAAATATTGACCTTAACCGGCCTCACTGACTAGTCTTGTTAGTCCAGTTACTTTATACCCATCTCTCGGGCTACTATGTGATTTTATTTCACATAACTTTCCTGACCGTGATCGCGTCACGTCGTGTTTTAGGTTTATTTCCCAATCATCTCATACTATATATGTTTGATAAAACGTTGTTTTTGACTAAAACGGAATTTTAGTTTAATGTTTTATCTTTAATTTATGTCAAGCAATTTTGACGACTTGGCATTTACTCTTTTACAGTCTTTGTTTTACGCGAGGATTCTCACTGGTTCTCTCGCTTCATTTCTATATTCCGACTTTGTCCTCGAGTTTGACGTTTTACAAAAACGACTCGTTTAGAGACATATTCGCATTTTCCGGGTTCGAGTGTAAGTACACTCCCTCCCAATGCTTGTCTAAATCATTTTTCATGTTTGCGTTTTCTGGGTTCGAGTGTAAGTACACTCCCTCCCAATACTTGTCTAAATCATTTTTCATGCTTGCGTTTTCTGGGTTCGAGTGTAAGTACACTCCCTCCCAATACTTGTCTAAATCATTTTTCATGCTTGCGTTTTCTGGGTTCGAGTGTAAGTACACTCCCTCCCAATACTTGTCTAAATCATTTTTCATGCTTCTTTGTCCCTTCACTCGGGCTCATCATCCTAATGTAATACGCTTCCGTCACCCGGCTGTGCGTTTACATTATTATCGATTATTTTGCTCATTTGATTCATTTGGGTACTTTTAAGTTAGTCCCATTCACACCGCCCTTACTACATCGGATGTAAACGTGTCCGCCATAAGAAGTTCATGGTATCATATGCCACTACTTACTTGGCCAGAGTAAGCGATTAACACATGACACACATGACCTTTTTATAGTTTTCATATCACGCCCTATGTAAGTAACGCCTCTATTTGTTTCTCTTGGAAACAATATCCCGAATACATTTTCTATTCGGGTTTTTTCCAAGTTTTTAATCTACATATGCAACTTTCAATTTTCTACTTATTTGTTGCATATTACTATTTGTGCGATTATTTAAAATGTGCACCTGGTAATGTTTGCCCCAACGGGCGTTCCTTGCCATTAACCTTGTTCGCGGTCGTTACGCGATTTAGTCCTCGGTGAGCATGCTCCCCTCGTCATACTTCGGACCGTTCCATCATCATATCCACAATTCGTTTGACTCTCGTCGTCTTCAAACGCGAGTGTCCTTACTTCCAAATTAAAACATTCACAAAGTTAGTAACGTCAACTTCAATAATCGCCCGTATTATAATACAAGGCTTTTTCTACTGTACGCGTCAACGCGCGTATTTTCGTCAACTATATCAATCATTTTAATTGGGGTAACGTGTATCACACGATAGCCCTATGTGTTGTTTACAACACTTTAGCATGCTAAACTATTAACATACTTGTACTTACCGGATTTGCGATCAAGCTTTGAACCGAACACCAATCTTTATTAAGAGCATAAGGTTTAAGTCCAAGCATAGTTTTCCCACCATACTTGAATCTCTTAAACCAAGGCTCTGATACCAACTTGTAACACCCGTTCTTAATAATTGAGGTTTTACGTATCATTTACGAAAAACAATCATGTAATTAAGATTACATATGCATTGGAAAATTTCGGGTTTATTAAAACTTTTACAATTTAAAAGTATACAACATATCATGTGTACGTTAGTCATTTAACATAATAACGATACATAGTGCGGAAGCTTATTTCGTGATCGTGTTCGGTTCTTGCTCGTCGCTTGATCTTCATCCGTGCACTCATGGCATTCACCTATGATCAAAACCAACTTAAAAGTTAGTTTTGATAGTCAAATATTAAGTTCAAACAAGTACAGGGGCTAAAAATGACAAAAAATAACAATTTTCGCAGTTTGGGGGCTAGGTGTGACGCCAAGGGCCTAGGCGTCACGCCTAGCCCCTGTTTTCACACCCTTTTGCTTCAGCTGATGCTGTACATACTCAGCACGATCTGATTTCACGGAAACGGCCATAACTTCTTCGTTATTGATCCGTTTTACCCGATTCTTTTTCCTACGCGTCCGTAATTTAATCCTCCATCTTATGGAGTTAAAATACTACATCCAACATAAGAAATTTTGAGACTTCTAAGCCTTTGACTCGTTACCTTTTTACCGAATTTTAACCCGTTTATGCATTTTATCAAACAAACGTATTTGTTTGATTCCTATATTACATACACTTCTACAAATTAATGTTACCTACCATATTAGGTTCTAATCATAGGTTTATTACACAATTTAAACCCGTTTTCGCTTGTATGCTTATTTTGACCCGTTAAGGGTATTTAAGCACTTTCGAGCCTAAAATCGCTCTCGATTGTTTCTAGCATTTCATCACCACATTTCTTATCCTATAATCTCCCACCACAATTCTGTTTATGGCGGGTTTGATGTGGTGATCTATATAAACCAAATTTTACCTCTCGAATCATTATTTTACGGCAAAAACTCAAATAGTACCGTTTGACTAATATAATACCTCTTTCAACTTCTATACTTAATCTAAGTATTTACTTAATCATAAAACTTGTTTCCAAACAACCTTTAAAGGTTGTTTGTTCGAATTAGTTAACAAGGGCGTTTTGGTCCTTTTTAGTCTTTCAATTACGACAAGGTCTTTTGAGAGCATGTTTGACCCATGATTCTTCTTTTGAATTATGATCTTGCTCGAAAAGTTAATATGCTTTTCAAAACGCCACTACCCTCTTTTAAAACATTCGGTTTACCCACTTAAGTAACCATTGTCTATCTAAGACTTCATTAAATACTCATTGAACCTTACGTACTCAATGAATCATTACTCTATTACACATACTTGGCTCGGGTCAATGTATTGACCTGATTTAATGCCTTGCTATAATATTCGCTAAATAGTAGCGATGCAAATATCATTTCTACATTTATTCCTGAAATCATATATCTCGACAAGAATCATTAGTCGCTATTATCAAAAGGTGGCATCTTCACCCTTTGACCCGTTTGGTCTAAATGACCTATTATATTGGCGAGATGACATGTATTTTCATCTCGACTATATGACTCGCTCCGATTTACATCGTGCGATCGCTTTACTTATAATTCATTTCTTAACACTTTTCGGCCTATTAAGGCTTGCTTTTCATAAGTGTCTTTTAAAGCTAATAGTTATGGTCGATGCATGACCAATTTACCGTTTTACCCTTATTGTTTGTTTTGGTTTACCCTATAAGGCAACCATTCAAAAATTTATTTTCCATTCGTCATAAAATGATCAAATTACCGATTTAACTCCTTTTAAACCATCAACATGGTTTCTTGTCATACTCGACTATCTTGTTCCGTACGTTTACACGCCGGAACATCATACCTCAATTATGTATTTATCTTATTCGTAACTAATACAATAAGAGAATACTCTAAAATATAAGACTAGTGTAAGTTATACTTACCTTACTTCCAAATTATGCTTTTTCCGTCATTCTTTCTTCGTTTGACCCGCTTTGTTCCCAAGCTTTCACCTAGCTTGTTACTCGTCAAACTATCATTGCAAATTGTAAGATGGTTAGATTAGTCATAATTATTCACGACTATTCCATCTCACTTATTTCATACGTCGAAACTACTATTCGACTTCATGATTAGTTAACTTAGCTTTTTAAAGTTAACCACTTCAAATTACAAGGTTCACAACATTAATTCTAAATCAACATTATATTTAGAACCCTTCTCACTTCATATTACGCGTAATCACCATATCATTCAAATGCGCGTTTTCGCTCTAATTTCAACACTTTAGTTTTCACTTAGGCATTTTAACAAACACCTAGTGTGCATACATTTTTACACATTTACAACTAGTTCATAACTAGTTATTTTTACCAAGATAAACATCAAAATTCACCACTATCACTTATGATCAAATACTCAAACTTGCAAATTGTTTAAGTATTTTCCGATTACTAACATGCATGATGATCCTAATCACAATCATATCATCAAATTCATCATATGATTAAAACCCACTTAACCTAGTGTGGTAAATCATTCAATCATTCAATCCATAGCATGTTATGTATGATTTTCACTTAGGGTTTTGTTCCTAAGCAAATATACATCACTAATCTAGCCATAGCTTCTCTAATCCATGCCTAATTCGCGATTAGGATGATTATCCAATTTTTACAACTTCAAGATTGTTAGAAATTCGACATACCTTACGATCCTCTTGACTTGGTGACCGTTTCTATGTGTTCAAATCCGAATTTGACCCTTGTTTGATCCTCCAATTTGAGGGTTTTGTTGAAGTTTAGGGTTGAGCTCCATGGGAGCTTTCCTGAGATCGATCCAGAACACACACATGTGTGTGTGTTTGTGTTTTGTGTAGTTAAATAACTTTTCTAGTTATCCCATTTTAACCCCTCGTGTTTGGTTCGTTATTAAGTAGGCCACAACCTACTTATTTTTAACCATATTCCCACTTATTAACTAGGTTTAATATTCCTAGTTAACTTAGCGGGTTCAGGAATATTTATGGCTAAGTTTATTTTAAGTCCCGTTAGGTCGGCCTTCTATAAACTTTATTTCCTCAAAAACCTTTATTCTACTTTTATTTAATATTAGGTTTATTTATTTAAAATCCTAATATTCACCGGGTTACTTTTACCACTAACGGTATTTTACCCGTCTTTTAGTATTAACATGGGTTAATTACCAAACCCATTTTCGGGGTGTTACAATAGGTGACTTGGATCCTAGGTGGACTTGATAAAGCCCCATGGGGCTCCATCCACACCTCATAGCCTAAGGGTGGGGGAATGTGACAACCGGCATAAATCCGGTAACTTCCATACCATTAAATAACTATTTATTGTCTGCAATTATATGTTTTAAATGTCAACATTTTATGTTTGCATGTCATACATTTAAATCATGCATGTTATACATTTCATTTATCGCATTATGAAACAATTTAAGCATTGCGTCAAAACAATTAGTAAACTCACCGGTTAGATAGGCTGTGTCAGCACAGCCTCAGTACTCAGCTAAATAGTAGATTTAGGACTTAGATGTAGGTCCGACATCAAAAACATATCAAAGCCCAAGTGGGGAAAACAAGTATAATAGTTAACACTTTCCGGAAAAATTTAACGAACTTAAAAGTGACAGTTTTGGACCATAAATGGCAATTTTTCGCAGGATTCAGAATCCGACAAATTATACAAGTCCAGAAATGTTGTTAAACATAAAAAACAACTTAAAAAGTATTGGGAATACTTTTAAAACACAAAAACATATAATACCTTATAAATTACATAACTTAACATTTTAGCGAACCGACAACGAAACGAGCACCAACCAATTATTCGGACATTACCAAAACACCAAATATGGACTAGTAATATTGACACGTAACCCCCCCCCCCCCCGCCCCACTCTTTTAGACGTTTATAAGTGGGGCACACAAGCCCCCACTTTGTCTCTAAATGTTAGCCTAAGATTTGTTGGATAATTGGAAGCTTAATGTGGATGTGTATGCACTTGGATATAACAAGAAATCTTATCTTCTTCCTTCATTCATTCACTCAAAATTTCAAACCACATTTCTTTCTTCTCTTCCCTAAAACTTTTGGCCAACACTTCACAAAATCACCTCCATCTTCATTTGATCTTCAAGCCATTCCAAGTGTTCTCCAAGGTGTAAGAAGGCTAGCAAAGGAAGGTTCAAGTGTTGGATGCTTAAGGACCTCTCAAGGAAGCTATTAACCACCATCTTCATCTTCTCACATTCTTCTTGTTCATTATGCCACTTTCCTAGCCACTAGAGCTAGTTGTGAGTCTTCTAAACCTTTGTTTTGATGTTCGTAGTGTAATGATAATGTACAAGTTAAACCATCAAGAACACTAAACTTTAAAACATGAACAAGTAAAGAAATGAGAATATCTAACTTGAACAAGTAATTTTTAGTGTTGTATGAAGTTTGTGATGAAGTTGTTGTTTGTTTTGTGACTTTGATAAGATCCATCACATGCATGCTTGTTAGAAGCATAGATCTAACAAGTATACACATGGATCTTGAAAGATCCATGATGAACATGCTAGTAAACTTGAAGATCTTGAAAATGAACTTTTAAGTTTGCTAAAAATGAAATAACCATGTTTATAAACCTACTAACAAAAAATAAAGTGTCAAAAAAGTTTATAAAAATTAACTAGTAAGCTTTGTTTTAAGTAGATATACATGTTTAAAGTGTAGATCTAAATTACTACAAGTTTATGTGAAAGTTCAAGTTTGTTACATGAAAAGTATGGATGATTTTGAAGATTGTTACTTGCAAAGTTTGTTGATGATTGAGTTTTGATCTTGAAAAGAAAATAAACACATGTTTTAAACATGAGAAAACCTCTATTTTTTAGGGGAAACTATAGCAAAATTTTTGTAGAATTTAAACACTTAGAAAAATATATTTTTCAAAGACTTTTTACAAGAAATAAATTAAAAGTGTTTAGCCATAATTTTTCACTAATTTTTATACAAAATATAAGTTAAGAAAATAGTGTTTTTCTTGAATATTAAAATGGGTATAAATATATATATATTTAGGGCAAGTTATATATATTTAGATGTCACCCAAAAATTTGTGTGTTTATTTGTATATTATGTGTAATATTTACTAGTATACAATTAGGGCCAAAAATTACAAAATATACACAAAGGAATGCACATATAAAATACACCCAAAAATACCACCAAATATAACTAAGTATAAAAATACTTATACTTGCCCAAGTGGGTGTATGGACAAAAATACAAAATATATATTTATATATATTTCCTTACCAAGAATTATGGACATTTAGACTATGGACTTTATGGACAAAAATATATATAAGAAGAAGCAAAAATATATATATATATATTTAACAGGTGTGACAAAAATATATATATATTAAACAAACCTTAAAATATATCAATTTTTAAGAAATATAAATTCCGGAAAGTATAAAATCATAAGAAATGATTTTTGACATTAAACACAAAATACATAAATGTTTACACCAAAATACATGTATACTTGCCTAAGTATACATTTGGTAAAATTACAAATATATTTATACTAAAATAATATTGAAAATATTATTTATTAAAAGTATAAATCGACGTTGACTTGCTCAAACTAATACAAAGACAATTATACACCAATAATACAAGAATACAGATACAAAGATAAGTTAAAAATATATTATTTATCTTTAACACAGATTGTATACAAAGATTCAATATATATATATATATATATAGGATAAGGTTCATGCGAGAACCACCTTTATTGCGAGAACCGCGAGAACCAATGTGAACACAACCCAAAATAGCTAAAAAAAAAAACCTAACCCCACCCCCCTCCCCGCCCAAAAAAAAAAAAACCTAACCCCCCCCCCCCCCCAAAAAAAAAATTAACCCCCCTCCCCCACCCCCCAAAAACCTAAACCCCCCCCCCCTCCAAGTTAAAATGCTAAAAACTAAACCCCCAAAAAACCTAAAAAAATCAAAAAAAAAAATCTAAAAAACACACAAAAAAAAATTTAATATTTTTTTACATTAAAATCGCTACTTTTAGTAGCCAAAAAATTTTTTTTTTTTTTTTTAAAAAAAAAATTTTTGGCTACTAAAAGTAGCGATTTTTTTATAAAATATATTTAAAAAAAAAATTTGTGTTTTTTAGGTATTTTTTGTTGTGTTCACATTGGTTCTCGCAATTCTCGCAATAAAAGGTGGTTCCTAATGGATCCTTCTCCTATATATATATATAACCAAAAATACCTTAAAATAGCTAAAAAACACACAAATTTTTTTTTTATTTTTTATAAAAAAATCGCTGGATTTCGTTACCAAAAAAAAATTAAAAAAAAATTTAAAAATTTTTTTTGGCTACTAAAAGTAGCGATTTTAATGTAAAAAAGTATTAAAAAAAATTTGTGTGTTTTTTTGATTTTTTTATGTTTTTTAGGGGTTTAGTTTTTAGCATTTTAGCTTGGTGGGGGGGGGGGGGGGGGGGGTTGGGGGGTTAGGGTTTTTTAGGTATTTTGGGGGGGTTTAGTTTTTAGTATTTAGCTTTGGGGGGAGGGTGTAGGTTTTTTTGGGGGGGGGGGGGGGGGTTAGGTTTTTTTAGGTATTTTTGGTTGTGTTCATATTGGTTCTCGCGGTTCTCGCAATAAAGGTGGTTCTCGCATGAACCTTACCCTATATATATTTTTACAAATAGAAAATACAATTTAAATTAACGATAACGCGTCGAACGGGTGAACCTGACTACAATGGGCACGGGCCACACATGTCTCGGACATGCACATCTTACTCGTGTGAGGCACGAAGCCGCAAGAAGAACTAGAACCGTAAACACAATCGCAAGTAAACAAAACTATATATATTTGGTGAAATATATCATGACAACTCTAGAAATATACACCTAAGACAAAACAAATACATAAACAAGATAGATAAATTATACATAGTAAATCACAAGTTTAGGTGATTAACATATTTAGAACACTTATAGGTACGTCGCAAACCAAGAAGAGTACCGGTGAAGTAGTACGTATCAAGACGCAAAACTGTGAGTTCATGTCCCATCTTTTAAATGTTTTCTAGTTTTCTAAACTTTTGGGGAAATACATGTATAAATGGTATGTTAGACTAAGGAATGATATAATTAGATCATGTGCGAATATGATGGAACTTAAGCACCATTAATCACATATACAACTAGACCAAGGAACAAAGAGTTAGATCTATAGGTATTGGCAGCCCCACTCTTGGTCCACATTGACCCACACGGAAGAGTGCTTTTGTGTCCCAGTCGAAGGGTAATCGGCACAAAAATCGCCTAGGTTTGGATGCTTCCTATGTCGTCACACATGTTAATGTCCTCGCGAAACATTAGCGATCTCGATTTCCTTATTTCTTATATCTTTACAGTTACATACCACTTTTTATACAAATGCATCTCACATTTTACAAGTATACATTTATTACACAAAAACTGCATGAATTCACACCAACTTTGTTGACGTTTTTCAAACTTACATGTGTTTTAGGAAATTAGTGGAAAGCTTTGCGGGTTTTTGCTTCAAGATGTCAAGAGTCCTAACTCCACGCCTCTTTTGTTGGATTGTTCATCATATCCCGCTTCCTTGCAGTGATATGAGGAACAAATCCTTTATCTTTTAAGAACTTGAATTATGATGTAGACTTTTAAAACTTATTTTATTTGTAAGTGACTTTGGTTAACTCTTGTTGATGTTTGAAACTTATGAATGGCATTGGAGTTTATTTTAAATCATTTAGTATGTTTGCTAAATCGTATGCAATGAGAATCAATCACGATCACACCTCGTGCTTTTGCCTATGACCGGGTTTGACAGATTGGTATCAGAGCCAGGTTGTATTGAACCAGAATTCTTTCTCGAGTCTAGTCTACAATCACTGGGATCCTCTCATGAAAACAATTTTTACAAAAACAAGAGATTTTCATTGCATAAAACATTTCACAAAATCCACTACATAAATTCGTTTTACAAAAACAAAGCGAGGACAATTACGTGACTTAGACTACAAAAAGTAGACGTAAGAACCTAAGTTAGTCCACATGACACAAATAGGATAACTTAAAATTAACATAGGTGCTACTTACATATTGTGTGTAACTATATATATATATATATATACACACACACACACACATATATATTAGGTAGAAATTGTTAATATATATATATATATATATATGTCGTAACATTCATCTTACAGGTTATCATGTCTTCCTCCGAGAGTAGTGGATTATATGATGACAATCACGATATAGGGTCGTGGTCTCCTATGGAGCTTGTCTCCGATGATGAGATTGGACCAGCCGATGAGATCTTCACCTCCGACACCGACTCGGACCCAGAGGAGGATCCCGACTTTATGTTGGATGTCGACGGCCTTGATGATTTTCAGCCCTTTGCTTTGCCTGACCCTGCTGATGACGACGTCCCTCTGGTGGACGATGTCCTAGCCTTGCCTCCGCAGCTACATGACCAGCTCATCATTGGACACCCTGATGGTGAGCACATCGTTGAGGTCATACCCTTCCCAGCCTTTCCACTTGCTGCGATCCCCCATGAGGATTGGCCATTCATCGCCGATCTAGATGATGACGAGGTCCATGTGTTCCACGTGGACCATCTCGACGAGGACCTCGGTGATGGGGAGGTCTTTGACGTTGCCATCCTAGAGGTCGCATCCCCGGTGATATATGTGATAGACATATCTTCTGACTCTGACTCTGATTCTTGAGAGTCAGTTACTTCATCTGCTTTGCGGGCCATTGGCCTGGAGGCATACCCTGCTGATGATGCCTCTTTTGCCGCCCCTACTACACCTACACCTACATCCACCCCCACCCCTACTCCTCAACACACCCTTATTCACACCACCGATGATGAGACCTCACAGCCCCCTGTTCCTACCAGGCCGACTAGCTGGCTACGACCATTACGGATTGATTCGATTCGATCCCACTTTTGCCCCCTAGCCAAGGCCGAGTCTTCACCATGGCCATCAGCACCACACCACGGGGCGAGCTAATTCCATCAGTCGTCCCAACCATTTCCACACTCACCACCATAAGTCACGCCCACTTCTGACCCATACCGCCGATGGTCTTGCCGCTAGAGTCCTGACACTTGAGCAGCAGGTGGGTTTCTTACTCCATCAAGTCCTTAAGCTCGAGTTGGGTCTTCAAGTTGTCATGCACTTACAAGCACACATAGTTCTGACACTTGACACAAGATGACCATATGTAAAGGAAGATTTTGCCGTTTTATGTATTAAACTTGTATGATCGGGTGATGTAGCCTGAGTACATTATTGTTTCCTTTACAAACAATTATGTAACAAGTTGTCTTGATAAATAAAAACTTGGTGTTATCTTTACGACGCATTATTATTCATCTGTTTATGCATGCCTTTTGCTTGCATGAATTGATTTATATATATGGTGGATTGTTTGGTTTCATATATATATATATATATATATATATATATATATATACTTCTTTTATTATTGATTTAATAAAAAGAATGGTGGTTATTTAATAAACACCTAATTATGGTTGTGTTATTATTTGGAAGATCATGCTTCCTAGAAGGATGATTCACACTCGGTGAATGGATCAACCTCCACCCCCGCCAATGCCAAGGACTGCAGAAGAACTAAACTCGCTACTTGAAGAGAGGATTTCGGAAGCTATCGCCCAATATGAGGCGTATCGTGCCGAGCATAGTGGCGGCACGGGTGGCACGGGTGGATCTGGTGGACACGGACATGGAGGTTCATCTGGAGGAAACCTTGTTCAAGGTAATCTTAAGTTGATGTGATACAACTTAAGAAATTCATTGTATAATCTATTCGTGTGTTTCAATATTTATTCATTCATGAATCGGTTATGCGAATTTCAGGATGCACTTACAAGCAGTTCTTAGACTGCAAGCCACTAAACTATGACGACACTGGAGGTGCAGTGGCATTCGTGCGTTGGACTGAGAAAACTGATTGAACCATCCGAATAAGCAAGTGCTCCGCGGATCAGCAAGTTACCTTTGTTACTAGCCAATATGTTGATGAGGCCCTCACATGGTGGAATGTGTAAGTAGAAACGTTGGGTGACGATGCTGCGTATGGTATGTCTTAGGATGATTTGAAGGAAAGGATGAGGGAGAAGTATTGCTCCCGAGCTGAACTCCATAAACTGGAAACCGAATTCTGGAACTTATCCATGGTCGGGGCGGACATAGTGGGTTACACGCAAAGGTTTCACGACTTATCGTGTGTAATTCCCTATCTTGTGACGCCAGAATTTAAGCGCTATATCTGGGGATTAGCTCTTGAAATCCGAATAAATATATGGGTTATGTTCAGGTTCATGAGTTTAAGCCTACTAAAAAGAATCATACATTGGTTCCTCTTGATACGTATTTAAATTTCAAGATTTACTCTTTTTGCAAACCCACTTGATCTTTTGAGGTAAAGTTCCAATCTTTACAGAGTTTTATTCACTAACAGTGAGCACAATCCAATTTTCAAGTTTCTCGCCACATCATAGAGTTTTATTCACTAGCAGTGAGCACAATCCAATTTTCGAGTTTCTCGCCACATCACATGAAATGATAAGATGTTTGGTTAAGTATAAGCTATCTTTTCTTTTAAAGCTATTAAATTTTAAATCCTTATATGCAAACTAAATGGCAACATAATAATATATCATAATTATCATATAATTTCATCAAGAAAAAACTTTATTATGTCCTCCCAAATGGATCGAACAAGAACACATGATATTTGGGGGACAAACCCACAACTCTTTCTATTCAATCAAACATATTTAACGAACTTACAGGGGGAAAACGACAAATAAAGAAAATAACCTAGACCCTTATTTATACTACACTAATCCTACTCAAATACTTCTATCAATTATAATCTAATACTAACTCAAATCATTATCTATACTGATTAAATCAAACAAGATAATTCTAAACTTGTAAGTATAATTAATTAAAAACTAATTAAATTAAACTTGCCACTTTGACCCTTCAACTTTACTACTAATTCAAGATTAACCTTCATTCACCCCTAAATCTTGAATTGTTTTTCTTCTTGCCTTCGTTCCTCCTTTTCAACTATCTATTGCATACTTGTTTCATCGGTTATTCGAACTTAGCATTCGTTCCTTCCGTATCCACATTGTTACTTTCTTTCTCAACTTGCTTCTTCTTATCAGCTTGTTCTTGACCAATACTTTCACGAACTCCAAACAAATCATTTGGGATCGTTCCAAACCAAATTACCCTCACTTTCATAATCGGTTTCACATCAGGATTTTCTTTCTTTTCATCTTTGAACTTGTTTGGATTACAACATACTTGAAGCTTGATGTTGTATATTCTATTCAGATTTCTCTAAACCTTCATCAACATTCTTCCTTTCTGATCATGAAGCCTCAATATTCCATTGGCTATTTCAATCTTGCAACCTTCTTCATCTATATGCCCCAAACTAAAAAGATTGGTTTACAACTTAGGCATGTTGAAAACATCACAAAACGTTTTCTTTTCGCCATTCTTACTTACCACGGTTACATTACGTTTACCTTTGATTTCAATCACAAATCCATCACCAAATTCAACTTGACCTGAAACTTGTTCATCCAAAGTAGTGAAAAACTCTTTATTTCCTGACATATGATGACTTGCCCCAGTATCTAAATACCATACTCCTTCTTCTTTTCCATTCTTTTCAAAAACACCTGGGATAACCATTTCTTCACTGAAAATTACTTTTTTTGCCGAACAAACTACCGTGAACAGAGATGGATCAAGATCACCTACATCTTCCGTCTTTGTCAAATTCGCTCATTTTTTTTCTTTGCTCGGTGCTTTACATTCGCTCGAGTAGTGCCTAATCTTATCACAGTTTTAGCACCTCAAGTTCTTTCTTCTGTCTTGCCATTCTTCAAGGTTCTTTTTCCGATCTACACTATGTTCATAATTCTTATTCTCACATTCATTATTCCATCTTGGATTCCTTCTTCCTTGTCTGGTGTATCTACCACGTCCTTGGTTTATTCTCACATTCATAATTCCATATTGGATTCCCTCTTCCTTTTCTATTGTATCTACCACGCCCGCTGTAGTTTTCAACTTTCTTTTTAGGTGAACATAAGCTTTCTTAGCATTTGAAGACGAGCTTTCTGTGTTCTTTATGCACCTAGATAACGAACCCTTAGTGTTTCCCCAACATCTTTTGGTTCTGAATACTTAGCCATCTGAAGCATCACATCTTCAGGTAGGGTCTGGAAGATGACACCTAAGGCCAAAAACTTCTCTCTGCCTCCAATTCCTGTTCATTTTTCGTTATCAATCGCATCTTGTAAACCATTCGCACCCAAAATAATTTTCACCAAAACCGACCATGCTGCATATTTGGTTGAAGTTAACTTTGGTGCCTGCATAACAAGACCACACATCGATTCTTTCACTGGTCCTGAGTTCCCTAGATTATCTTTATCTTCGGCCATAATTTGCTTTCGAATTTCTTTTTCAGCGTAGAAATGAACCTGAAGAAAACCGTCTGTTGATTCTAGTTTGCTTCTTTTTAGAAAATCAACACCAAAATTATACACTTTAATATTTGAAGGCTTGGTGGCGGTTGTAATAATAATAATTAAAAATTTTAATCAAGAACCAAAAAGAAAAAAACAAATACTTATCTTCCTTCGAGGGCGATTTCACGACACCGTATCGAACTACAAAACGATCCACCCATAAATATAATAATAATAATAATAATATATAGAGTAAATTACAAAATCGTCCTTTATGTATATCACTTATTGCAAACTGTGTCCTTTGTCTTCAATAATTACAGAAAACGTACTCGATGTTTGCAAACCCTTGCAAGTTATGTCCTTTAGCCCTAACTCAGTTAATTTTTTGTGGTTAAATCTGACCAAATGGACCTCACATGAGGGTATTTTGGTCATTTTACTCTTATGTGAGGACCATTTGTTCAGATTTAACAACAAAAATACCCTATTTAACCACAAAAATTAACTGAGTTAGGGCTAAAGGACATAACTTGCAAGAGTTTGAAAACATCGAGTACGTTTTCTGTAATTATTGAAGACAAAGGACACAGTTTGCAATAAGTGACATACATAAAGGACGATTTTTTGTAATTTACTCTAATATATATGAAGCAATAGGATAAATACAATTGCTTTCTTTTGGTCAACGCAACAGCAAGAATAAAAACTTATCGTCAAACGCAAACAGAGAGATAAAACGTCGACGACAATGAGTAACCAAACATTTTCTACAAATCGTTTCTTGAAAAGTAAGAACTATGTGCACAACGAGCCAAGCTCTCAGATGGATCAAACCAATATGATAGAACAAGAACACAAGATATTTAGAGGGACAAACCTACGACTCTTTCTATTCAATCAAACAAACTTAACGAACTTAAAAAGAAATTAGACAAATAAAGATAATAAGCTAGACCCCTATTTATACTAAAATAACATATTAATCCTACTCAAATACTTCTAACAATTATATTCTAATACTAACACACATCATTATCTCTACTAACTAACTAAATCAAACTAGATAAATCTAACATGCAAATAATTAATTAAACTAAACTTGCCACTTTAACCCGTCAACTTTGCTAGTAATTCAAGATTAACTTTCATGTTAATTATGTGAAATTAGCTCAAACAAGCTATTTTGATTATCTAACTTTGATGAGCATTGTCGCAACCCCCGACCCCACCCCGGGAGCGGGAGCCGCAACCAACGTCCGGTGGTATCGGTGTTTATTAATTTGGCAGCGGGAATGAGACATCAGGATCGTAGTTAGGAAATAAATTTCAGAGTTTTAAACACCAAATTCTTTATAATAACAAATGGGATAAAACCCATAATTTATTAATAATATCTTTATAGGGATAAACTCTAGTTGCTGAAAACATAAACTTTTATTTAGGTAACTTTTATAGCCACTTTCTTTTATAGCTGGCTTCTTATACCTTCACATTAAGTTACCTGAAACGCGTTTTAAAAACATTTTATCAGCAAGAAATACTGGCGAGTGCATTCCAGTTTAATAAAATGAACATTTATAACTTTACAGTATTGAGAGCGATTACAATGTTTAGATCTACCCAATTACTCATTCAATATTTGTCACTCGACCGGATCTGTGACTATGGTCATATCACACATTGGCTAACTCGTTGTCCAATGGTGAACCTTATCAAGTAGTGTATACAAAACCCCACATACCAGCAGTAATTGTAGAATACAAAGACTCAATCACTGTAAGTATAATTGAAAACATTTGAGAGTTTGTAACACAGTTTGGTAGAAAAAGAGAATGACTCACATTGTAGACTTATGTATTTCTACAGCTTCCTGTTTATTTTCATGATTATTTTCTAGTAAAAACATACAATGCACGCGTGTTAGTAAGATAACCCAAGTCACTTTAGCCATACAACACGAGACAGAACCCCAACGAACTGAGTCAGGCAGAGCCTTGACATGCGTTACGGGGCCCTAGATCAATTGGGTATGGTAACAAATTAGTGATCGAGGGTTAAAATACTTACAACGGGGCAGGGCTTCGTGTTTTAGGGGTATAATATTGAGCTATTATAGAGACAGAGAAAAGAAAACTGGACGAGGATTGAAAGTGTCTGAACTGCTCAATTTATAGGTGAATCCGGACGTTCTCGCGCCCCGCGACCCGTTGTGGGTCTGCCTGTCGCGGCCCGCGAGAGTCACCAAGCTATGGCTAGGTTTGACCACTCATCGAGTAGGTCAAGCAGCTGTCCCGACACGTGGCACTCTGGGTGTCCGGCAAGTCATCATTCCGTCGCGCCCAGCGAGAAGGTGAAGAGGGTTTGTCGCGGCCCGCGACCGGCTAGGTTTCATTATTTTATTTGTTTTTAATAAAAATTAAGGTTATACGGGTTCGATTACGTGTATATGGGGCATATTAGGGTGTTTTTAGAGGGTTGTTATATCCTCCCCACCTTGTTTCAAATCTCGTCCTCGAGATTTACTGGAATAGGTGTGGATACTTTCGTTGCATTTCTGATTCGAGTTCCCATGTGTATTCTGGTTCTCTCTTCGAATCCCATTTTACTTTGACCAGAACTAATCTCTTGTGCTTGAGGTTCTTGATCTTTCTATCTTCAATCTGAATGGGCTTCTCTACAAACTTAAGCCTCTCATTTACCTCTATATCTTGAAGAGGTATTACCAATGATTCGTTTGCTAAGCATTTCTTGAGGTTACATACATGAAATACATCATGTATTCCTGCCATTACTTCTGGAAATTGTAGCTGATAAGCTACTGGTCCTATTCTTTTGATAATCTCAAAAGGTCCAACATACATTGGGCTTAGCTTTCCTCTTTTTCCGAATCTGACAACTCCTTTCCATGGAGAAGCCTTTTAATAATACCTTGTCTCCAACTTGAAATTCCAACGGTTTTCGTCTGTTATCTTCATAACTCTTTTGACGATCTTGTGTTGCTTTTAGTCTTTCCTTGACTTGAATAATTTTGTCAGTTGTTTCATGTACAATCTCAGGTCCTGATAGTTGTTTTTCTCCAATCTCTACCCAACATACCGGTGTTCGGCATTTTCGTCCGTAGAGTGCTTCAAATGGTGCATCATTGATGTTGGTATGATAACTATTGTTGTAAGAAAATTCTATTAAAGGTAAGTGATCATCCCAATTACCTCCAAAATCAATTACATAGGCTCTAAGCATATCTTCCATTGTTGAATTGTCCTTTCGCTTTGTCCGTCCGTTTGAGGATGATAAGTTGTACTAAGATTTAATCTAGTGCCCATTGCTTTTTGGAAACTTGTCCAAAAATGAGAAGTAAAACGGTTGTCTCTATCAGACACAATAGATAAAGGAATTCCATGTAATGAAACTATTTCATTTACATATAACTTGGCTAACTGTTCCATACTGAAAGTTTCCTTCACTGGTAAGAAATGAGCAGATTTGGTTAATCTGTCTATAATCACCCAGATTATTTTTCGTATCTTGGGTAATTTGGTAACAAAATCCATTGTTATCAATTCCCATTTCCATATTGGCATTTCTAATTGCTGCAAAAATCCTGAAGGTTTCTAATGTTCAGCTTCAACCTGTGAACAGGTTAAACATTTAGCAACATAATTTGCTATATCCTTTTTCATTCCTATCCACCAAATTTTTTTTCTTAAGTCTTGATACATCTTGTCCCTTCCAGAAGGCATCGTATACTTAGACTTATGGGCTTCTTCTAAAATTCTGTTTCGTAGGTTTCCTTGGATAGGTATCCAGATCCTTTTCTTATGGAATCTCCAAATTCTATCTGCCCTTTTTCTAATTCCTTAATCATTCCTTTTAGACCTTCAGCATCGTCCTTGATTGTTGTTTCCTGTATCTGTCTAATTTGTTCATTTAAATTCTGAAAGCAGTTTTAGGAATGTCCTCTTCCTGTACCTTTATTTGATGATATCCTGAGCGTAAGTCGATTTTAGAAAAGAATCGGGCTCCTTGAAGTTGATCGAACAGATCATCAATTCTCGGTAGTGGGTACCGATTTTTAATTGTAACCTTATTCAGTTCTCGGTAATCTATGCACATACGCGTCGATCCGTCTTTCTTCTTGACAAACAACATAGGTGCTCCCCATGGAAATGAACTAGGCTGTATGAAACCTTTACTGTAACACCCTTGCTATTATTTTAAAGGTTCTCGTAGAGATTACGAAAAACAAACTTGTAACAATGATTACAAGTGCGTTTAAATTTTCTATTTAATTAAAACTTTTACAATTTAAAAATAATACAACATAATGTATTTTAGTCGTCGTTTGAAAGTTACGACGACACACCGTGCGGAAGCTTCTTTTTCATGTGTTCGGTTCTTTCTCGCCACTTGATCTTCATCCGGGTACTCTTGATATCCACCTATGATCAAAACCAACATAAAAGTTAGTTTTGATAACTTAAATATAAGTCTAAACAAGTTCTAAGCAACGAATAATCAAACAAAATATTTATTTCCAACTTTGATGTCTTAAACAACCAAAATACATACGCTAGTGTATTTTAACCCGAAATCTTTAGCTCGGGTTCGTAATATTTTTTTTTTGCGCGACTAGTTCGTAGGCTATGTGCATAAACTGTTTTTGACCCGTTTAGGGAATTTAAGCAATTTAGTCTAAAACTTGCCCTTTTCTTTCGACACAAAAAAATTCCATATCTAAATAACTACATATAATCCACAACAACTATTTTGTGGTGGATTTAACATAATGAACCCCTTCTTCCCAAATTTTACCATTCAACTAGTCGTTTCACGCAATGACCATTTTTAGGCATTTGAACGATGAAGTTTACGCCTACAACTCTTACATGCATCTAAGGGTTACATAATTACAATACAAGTCTCTAAACGGCCTCTAAGGGTCGTTTGCCTGATTTACCCAACAAGGGCGTTTTGGTTAATTTAGTCCCTCCTTTTACAACAAAGGCCCTTTGCTAATGTATTTAACCAACATTGTCCTTTTAACTATAAATCTATATATACGCGTACCTGGCTCGGGTCATAATATCGACCCGTTTCAATACCTTTCACTATTAATCACTAGTTAATAGTAACGCGAACCTTATGTTAATTCCTGTGAACACAAAACTCAACAAGCGATTATCAAATGTTATTGTCAAATGGTGTTAACAACACCATTTGACCCATTTAGTCTAATTGACCATTCGTCCATATGAAATGGTATTTATTTACCATTTCACCTCTTTAAACCTATCCCGGTTTTCTCCTTGAACTCTTTTACTTAAAAAAAACGTTTCTTATTTGTTCGTCATTACATGACTAATTTACCATTTTACCTCTTTACCATAGTTCATGATTTCTTACCATTTTCCTTTGTTCCGACTCGCGTTAAATCGTGTCGGAACATCATATTCCAATCACTTAATAGAACTTATATACAATACTTGCAATTAAGTAAAATGTAAATAATGTAAAAGGGGCGTAAGCTTTACTTACCTCGCATCCCAGCTATGCTTTCCTTTTTCCTTCATGATTTGTTTGACCGCTTCTTTCCCAAGCCTCCACCTAGCTCGTTAAGCATCAAACTATTGTCAACATTTACAAGGTGGTTAGACTAGTCATTAACAATCACGACCATTCCACCTTACTTATTCTCTATGTCGAAACTACCATTCGACTTCATCATCGGTTAGATTAACTTATCAAAAGTTAACTACTTTCAATCACATGGTTTACACAATTGAGTCTAAATCAACATGATGTTTAGAACCCTTATCACTTCATATTACGCATAATTGCCATATCATTCAAATACGCATTTTTTTACTCTAAAATTCAACATTTAGCTTTCATTTAGGAATTTTAACAAACACCCAATGGGCATATTTTTACACATTTACAAACTAGCTCATAACTAGTTATTTTTACCAAGGTTAACATCAATTAAGCAAGTTCATATAACTGAAAATAGGCTGTTTTTGGTGACCTGTTTAACCTATTTACAAGTCTTCAAAAATTATGAATTTTTTGTGTGGCGTACCTCTCGGAGGGTTAGACCTTGTGTTAAAATTTCAAGATCTAACTCTTTATAAAAAATTCGTAAAAATTCATTTACTAAGCTGCAATCAGATTCGTCACTTTCTGACTGCAGCTTACGGAAAAATTCATTTAAAATTCCTCGTTTATCCGATTGATGAAATTCCAATTGGCGATTATTTTAATCACTTAAAACTTTATACAGTAAGAATTTGAGATCATAACTCAATTCCTAAATTGAGTTATGACATTCGTAATGGGATGCAAATTCTGCCAGAAAACGCAGCTTGAACCTTCGATACGGAAAAATTCATAAAACGCTCAATTTTCGTCGAAAAAATGTGATTCCAGTGGGGTTTTAAAGATATTTCCTGGAATTACATTTTAGACTCAAGAAATACATGTTTTTTTTTCACGTTTTGTCCAGGTTACAGCCAATACAATTCGGCTGTAAATTCTGATCAGAAGCTGTTTGAATTCAGCTTTCAATTTGAACATGTTTATGACATTATAACACTTATTCTTAGCAATCAAAACCCCTAAAAGCATCACATACACAATTTAGTCAAAACAAAATCTGAATTTACTTGAGCTAAGCATGATTTCAATCTATACTTGTCTAGGGTTTACTCCTAGGCATTCAAATGTTCCTATTTCATCTACATATCACACATGCATCCACAGATTTCGAATTCCCTAAATTCATGAGAATTTCAAGTAGAGATTTTTTATCAAATTTTACATACCTTGTGATCTCCTTGCAATGGGGATCACTAATCTATGCTCGATTTTCGTTTTGGACATGATTTGATCCTTCAATTTGGAGGTTTACATGAACTAGGGTTTTGTGGAGGATGTTTGGTCGCCCTGCGTTTTTTTTTATCGAACCAGACTGTGTTTGGTGTTTTTAATTTTGTTTTAATAATATTAGTTTCAAACTTAACACCTTTGGTCCCCAAACTATTATTAGGTTCTTATTTTAGGTGTTTTGAACCTTCTAACATATTACTACAAGGCTTCTTTCTAACTAGGTTATTTTTATTCCTAGTTATTTTAATGGGTTCGGAAAATTATAACCCGCTTTATTTTAAGTCCCGTTAACTCGGGCCTTATATATATACTTTGTTTCCTCAACGGCCTTTATTCCTTTTTATTTAATATTAGGTTTCTTTATTAAATCCCTAATATTTACCGGGTTAACTTCACCACTAACGGTATTTTACCCGTTCATAAATATTAACGTGGTTTGATTACCAAACCCGTTTTCAGGGTGTTACAAGTCTACCCCCCTTAAAGAGGTTTCGTCCACGAAACCTTATTTGCGTAGTTCATTGGTTTAAACCAAACGAATCTTGGTTTCATTTTTAAAGCATCCATTCTTTTTGGTCAATATTTATCATTCGTGTTGACATGTGTGTCTTTCATGTATAAGTCCTTACGAACCGTAACTTTCATCTAATATTTCTTATATTTATCACCTATTTGGCTGAGTTGTCACTTGACCACTCAGTCGCGTTAGTTTGTTAACATGTTTATTCCGCGCTTGCCTTATATTAACAAGCGATCTGTATTTGTCATGACATTTTCCTAACTTTGAATAGTTTTATCGGCTAGACTAATTAGTTGCCGTCACTTCATTCCCCGTCATCCGGGTATACTATTTTGCCATTTCCGGCCTTATGTGTGTTTAAGATTTTCTAAAACACCTCATACCACTTATGTTTTGTTAAAACGTTGCTTTTGACTAGAGACTAAGTTTTTAGTTTATGTTTCCTCTTTGTCTTACCTCTTTCTCTCATTTTTAGGAATGTTACTTCCGAGGATCCATTCCTTTTAGTTATTATTTAATGCGGGGAACTATAACGAATTCCCATGCTTGACCCATATGTCCCGTAGGTTCTTTCACTTAGCTTTGTAGGCTATTTATTTAGATTTTCACCCTTTTTACCCCTTTAAGGTGAGACCCCTACTATTCGTTTCTTTCTATTTGTGACCCGAAGGTCTTTTTGGTCCCGTAGACTTTAACACTATTTATAATCCCGTAGGTTATGATGATCCCGTAGATCATCTTTTATTTGTGTCTTTACTTAACTGTATATATATTTATGGTGTCAAGGTACCCTTTTTATGTTTAGAATCATTTACTTTTGCTTTTTTTATTCCATTTGACCTTGACCGTAGTCTAAGGCTTCATTTGTTTTCTTTCGGACTAATCTTCCAACTTTATGACTCCTTACGTCATTTACTCGTTAGTTTGTCCTACTCTTACCATTATCCGGTTCTTACCTGTACCTCTTTACAACCCGTTACCCGGGTTCTTTATCTTAATGTTTTTAACATTCTTATTTCGCTAGTTTGCGTTTTTCCTATCTACATTCCTTTACGACCCATCACATAGGTTCATTAATATTTCGCGCTTCTATTATTCGGTTTGCGCCTATTTGTACTACTAATTTCTTATACTTTATTTGTCTCGTTTGACTTATTCGTGTGAGGTTTTATCACTTATGAACGTCAAACTTCGTTCTTTATTCGACCCGTTCACTCTAAAATAGTTGAACATAGTTATCAAAATTTCTGTTTGCAAATTCTCACCGTCTTTTAGTCATGACTCATATTCCGAGTCTTTTTACTTTCTTTTTTTTTTTGCGTTCCCGTCTCTCGGTTTACGCATTCACCCACAATCCTACCCGTCCATCGGGTATCTTTACCAAAGTCATCGTCAAGTAACCATTCTTATATGGTTTTAGACATCATCTTAATTTATTTGATCGTCTTAGCGAATTCCATTGCTTTTATTTAGTCAAGTCTTTTATTCTTTTATTCTACCTCTTTGACTTGTCTGTGTGAATTCCATCACTTATGACAGTCAAACTTTATCCCTTATGCCTTAGCATCCACATTAGTTGGTTTGTATTTTCATTTACTTTAATCTTTGTCCCTTCTTTCGGGCTCGTTATTCTAACGTAATACGCTCCCTGTCATCCGACTTGCATTTACGTTTACTATCAAACATCTTACTTGTTTGACTCATTTGGGTACCATTTAAGTTAGTCCCATTCACCCCGTCCTTACTACATCGGACGTAAATGTGTCCGCTACAAGAAGGTCATGGTATCATATGCCACTACTTACTTGGCCAGAGTAAGCGATCAACACATGATACACATGACCTTTTTATAGCTTTCACATCACACCATATGTAAGTAATGCTTCTATTTATTTCATATCTCTGATTTCATTTAGTAAAACTTTATTTAATTGCAAAACAACAATCATTAGTTTTACTAGTCTTACATTTGGAGAAAGTATAATGTACTTCAGTGCTTAACCTACATTAACATACATGAAAAAATATATAACGTGCGTTATTATCATAGAACGTGCGTGATTATAGTCCCATGCGTGATTATGTGGTCCCATGCGTGATTATGTGGTCCCATGTGGTCCCATGCGTGATTATGTGGTCCCATGCGTGATTATACCCCTGATCCAACGGTTACCATTGTCTCCTACGTGATGTATGATAAGGCTTTTTGTATATTAACCTTTCTCTTACATTTGAACATATAAAATGTTTTTCTTTTCTATCGAACTATTATATAATCACATTGTTAATGTGATCGCTACTTTTCTCAATAGCATTATATTGAGAGTTTTTCCACTTGGATAATTACCCCCCGTCCAAGTTATCATATGAACTATTTCTATTATAGTTTTGATATTCATTATCGTGAATAACGCATGTTTCTATTAAACTTCTCTTAGAAACATTATCCTGAATAGATATCCTATTCAGGTTTTATCAGATATATGCAACCGTTATCCCCTACGTGTTTGTTGCATATTACTACTTGTGCAATTAACTTTAAAAATGTGTACCTGATAATGCTTGCCCTTAATGGGCTTTCGTTGCCTTTGACTTTGTTCGCGATCGTCACGCGATTTAGGTCCTTGATGAGTATGCTCTGCTTGTCATACCTCGGACCGTTCCACCGTCATATCCACAATTCATTCAACTCTCGTCATCTTCAGATGCGAGTATCCTTCAACTAAACATTTACAAAAGTTTGTAATTTCAACATTAATAAATGCACGTATTGTAATACAAGGCTTTTTACTGCACGTGATTTCGTTAACTATACTAATCATTTTCGTTGGTGTAACGTGTATTACACGATACCCTATGTGTTGTTCACAACACTTTAATCCTACTAAACTATTAACATACATGTACTTACCGGATTTGCGATCAAGCCTCGAACCGAACACACTTTATTCTTTAACCATGAGCTCTGATTACCAACTTGTAACACCCTTGCTATTATTTTAAAGGTTCTCGTAGAGATTACGAAAAACAAACTTGTAACAATGATTACAAGTGCGTTTAAATTTTCTATTTAATTAAAACTTTTACAATTTAAAAATCATACAACATAATGTAGTTTAGTCGTCGTTTGAAAGTTACGACGACACACCGTGCGGAAGCTTCTTTTTCATGTGTTCGGTTCTTTCTCGCCACTTGATCTTCATCCGGGTACTCTTGATATCCACCTATGATCAAAACCAACATAAAAGTTAGTTTTGATAACTTAAATATAAGTCTAAACAAGTTCTAAGCAACGAATAATCAAACAAAATATTTATTTCCAACTTTGATGTCTTAAACAACCAAAATACATACGCTAGTGTATTTTAACCCGAAATCTTTAGCTCGGGTTCGTAATATATTTTTTTTGCGCGACTAGTTCGTAGGCTATGTGCATAAACTGTTTTTGACCCGTTTAGGGAATTTAAGCAATTTAGTCTAAAACTTGCCCTTTTCTTTCGACACAAAAAAATTCCATATCTAAATAACTACATATAATCCACAACAACTATTTTGTGGTGGATTTAACATAATGAACCCCTTCTTCCCAAATTTTACCATTCAACTAGTCGTTTCACGCAATGACCATTTTTAGGCATTTGAACGATGAAGTTTACGCCTACAACTCTTACATGCATCTAAGGGTTACATAAGTACAATATAAGTCTCTAAACGGCCTCTAAGGGTCGTTTGCCTGATTTACCCAACAAGGGCGTTTTGGTTAATTTAGTCCCTCCTTTTACAACAAAGGCCCTTTGCTAATGTATTTAACCAACATTGTCTTTTTAACTATAAATCTATATATACGCGTACCTGGATCGGGTCATAATATCGACCCGTTTCAATACCTTTCATTATTAATCACTAGTTAATAGTAACGCGAACCTTATGTTAATTCCTGTGAACACAAAACTCAACAAGCGATTATCAAATGTTATTGTCAAATGGTGTTAACAACACCATTTGACCCATTTAGTCTAATTGACCATTCGTCCATATGAAATGGTATTTATTTACCATTTCACCTCTTTAAACCTATCCCGGTTTTCTCCTTGAACTCTTTTACTTAAAAAAAACGTTTCTTATTTGTTCGTCATTACATGACTAATTTACCATTTTACCTCTTTACCATAGTTCATGATTTCTTACCATTTTCCTTTGTTCCGACTCGCGTTAAATCGTGTCGGAACATCATATTCCAATCCTTTAATAGAACTTATATACAATACTTGCAATTAAGTAAATTGTAAATAATGTAAAAGGGGCGTAAGCTTTACTTACCTCGCATCCCAGCTATGCTTTCCTTTTTCCTTCATGATTTGTTTGACCGCTTCTTTCCCAAGCCTCCACCTAGCTCGTTAAGCATCAAACTATTGTCAACATTTACAAGGTGGTTAGACTAGTCATTAACAATCACGACCATTCCACCTTACTTATTCTCTATGTCGAAACTACCATTCGACTTCATCATCGGTTAGATTAACTTATCAAAAGTTAACTACTTTCAATCACATGGTTTACACAATTGAGTCTAAATCAACATGATGTTTAGAACCCTTATCACTTCATATTACGCATAATTGCCATATCATTCAAATACGCATTTTTTTACTCTAAAATTCAACATTTAGCTTTCATTTAGGAATTTTAACAAACACCCAATGGGCATATTTTTACACATTTACAAACTAGCTCATAACTAGGTATTTTTACCAAGGTTAACATCAATTAAGCAAGTTCATATAACTGAAAATAGGCTGTTTTTGGTGACCTGTTTAACCTATTTACAAGTCTTCAAAAATTATGATTTTTTTGTGTGGCGTACCTCTCGGAGGGTTAGACATTGTGTTAAAATTTCAAGATCTAACTCTTTATCAAAAATGCGTAAAAATTCATTTACTAAGCTGCAATCAGATTCGTCACTTTCTGACTGCAGCTTACGGAAAAATTCATTTAAAATTCCTCGTTTATCCGATTGATGAAATTCCAATTGGAGATTCTTTTAATCACTTAAAACTTTATACAGTAAGAATTTGAGATCATAACTCAATTCCTAAATTGAGTTATGACATTCGTAATGGGCTGCAAATTCTGCCAGAAAACGCAGCTTGAACCTTCGATACGGAAAAATTCATAAAACGCTCAATTTTCGTCGAAAAAATGTGATTCCAGTGGGGTTTTAAAGATATTTCCTGGAATTACATTTTAGACTCAAGAAACACATGTTTTTGTCACGTTTTGTCCAGGTTACAGCCAATACAATTCGGCTGTAAATTCTGATCAGAAGCTGTTTGAATTCAGCTTTCAATTTGAACATGTTTATGACATTATAACACTTATTCTTAGCAATCAAAACCCCTAAAAGCATCACATACACAATTTAGTCAAAACAAAATCTGAATTTACTTGAGCTAAGCATGATTTCAATCTATACTTGTCTAGGGTTTACTCCTAGGCATTCAAATGTTCCTATTTCATCTACATATCACACATGCATCCACAGATTTCGAATTCCCTAAATTCATGAGAATTTCAAGTAGAGAATTTTTATCAAATTTTACATACCTTGTGATCTCCTTGCAATGGGGATCACTAATCTATGCTCGATTTTCGTTTTGGACTTGATTTGATCCTTCAATTTGGAGGTTTGCATGAACTAGGGTTTGGTGGAGGATGTTTGGTCGCCCTGTGTTTTTTTTATCGAACCAGACTGTGTTTGGTGTTTTTAATTTTGTTTTAATAATATTAGTTTCAAACTTAACACCTTTGGTCCCCAAACTATTATTAGGTTCTTATTTTAGGTGTTTTTAACCTTCTAACATATTACTACAAGGCTTCTTTCTAACTAGGTTATTTTTATTCCTAGTTATTTTAATGGGTTCGGAAAATTATAACCCGCTTTATTTTAAGTCCCGTTAACTCGGGCCTTATATATATACTTTGTTTCCTCAACGGCCTTTATTCCTTTTTATTTAATATTAGGTTTCTTTATTAAATCCCTAATATTTACCGGGTTAACTTCACCACTAACGGTATTTTACCCGTTCATAAATATTAACGTGGTTTGATTACCAAACCCGTTTTCAGGGTGTTACAAGTCTACCCCCCTTAAAGAGGTTTCGTCCACGAAACCTTATTTGCGTAGTTCATTGGTTTAAACCAAACGAATCTTGGTTTCATTTTTAAAGCATCCATTCTTTTTGGTCAATATTTATCATTCGTGTTGACATGTGTGTCTTTCATGTATAAGTCCTTACGAACCGTAACTTTCATCTAATATTTCTTATATTTATCACCTATTTGGCTGAGTTGTCACTTGACCACTCAGTCGCGTTAGTTTGTTAACATGTTTATTCCACGCTTGCCTTATATTAACAAGCGATCTGTATTTGTCATGACATTTTCCTAACTTTGAATAGTTTTATCGGCTAGACTAATTAGTTGCCGTCACTTCATTCCCCGTCATCCGGGTATACTATTTTACCTAGTAGTCCGTCAAGCTGTTTCTTCAATTCATGCATCTCCGTTGGTGCTAGTCGATAAGGTGCCTTGGCAATCGGTGTCGTTCCTGGTATCAGGTGAATTCTAAATTCAAACTCTCGATCTGGCGGTAATCCACGTAACTCTTCTGGAAAGACATCTGAGAATTTAGATACTACGGGAATATCTTTTAATTCTTTTTCTTTAGTGTTAATGATTACTGAAATCATATACACCATTCCTCATTTCCTTGCATAACTTGCAGCTTTCATCACAGAGATGAATTATTGTAACACCCGTCTCAATTGTTTAATGTTTTTCCATAAAATACGCATTTTCATAAGAAATGCATAATTTTAAAAGTTATACAAAATGATAAGGTTTCATGACGATAGTATCTTAGTTAACTGTCATCTAGTTTAAATATCTAAAACGATAAGTTAAAGGTTTACAACATGAACATTGTTTACAACAAAGTTAGATAAACGCAGAAGCTTCAAAAAGTGGTGTTCGGTTCATGTTCGTCGCTTGATCTTCACCCATCCTATGTTCAAACATACCTACACTGTAAATTTATCACAAACGTTAGTATATGAGACCCTAGAACCCGTCTAAATGGACCCGAAAGCTCAAAATCATCAAATAAACAAAATAAAAATTTTGTTTGGAAGTCGACCGTAGGCTACGGTTCACAGACCGTAGCATACGGTTCACCATATTACTTCAACCAGAACTTCTGGACCGTAGGCTATGGTCCAGGACCGTAGCTTATGGTCTGATCAGCAGATCTTGTTTGTTTTCCATTTTTAGTACGAAAACCTTCATAACTTTCTATCCGTTTGTCCGATTTACGTGATTTTTTTCCTACGCGTTCGTAATTAAATTACCAACGCATCTATCATGATAAAATAATCAAAAGTTGAGTTTACGGAACGAGAGGCTAATAGTCCCTTATTTGTTTATTCGACCCACATAATTTTTGCACTAATTCTAATACCGATACTTTTATGGCCACAAGGCGTATTTACCCATCTTCCGGGGCTTACGATCACGTGCGTATCATCACCAATTCCATGGTTTACGCTCTCATGATTCAAATCACCAATTGATCTTTCAACATCTACATATTAACTAATTAACACCCAATTATTCGACCCGTTTGGCTCATTTATGGAATCCTCTATTTCCAATGACTACCGAACTCATTACCACTAATATTTTAACCCATTTCTTTATCTAGTGAGTTACATCACTTTATTTAGATTCCAAACATGACTGATTAAACAATATTATCAACCAACATATCTAATTAACTAGTTTGACCCGTTTGATTTGTCGAGTGAACTTTGTCACTTCTATGACATACCTAACTCGCATTTGAGACTATAATCTCATTAGCATTTCTAAGACTATTATTTATGCATAATGTAACGAAACCGAAGTTGCGTACCTTTAGAGCGTTCCCTTCAAGCGCGTGTCCGCTCCGTCTTGTCCGCTTGAAGACTCGGTTCCTTTGCCTATAGAGTTCAATCAACGCTTCGTTTAGAACTCTTTTCTTAACATACAACGCATAGTTCGCCATAATATTCAAGTATGCGTTTTAATTCAAAATTTCAACATTAGGTTTTCTTTTTGGCATTTCTACGAACACCTAAAGGGAATGATTTCATACAATTTACGATTAAGCTCAGGACTAATTATTTAGTTAAGATTAAACTTCAATTAGGCATGCTCATATCAAATTTCCCTTCAACAAACCTGAATTTACTTCCTATGGCTTAAAATTACACTAGAATGTTATTCATATCCTTGTGTTTAACATGTTTCTACAACACCCACTTGACACCTTCATTGGTGATTATGACTTTCACAAGTAATAGCAAAATTTCAACAATCTAGTGACTAGGGTTTATTCTTAGACACTATTTCATTCCAAATTCATCCAAACAAAAATCATGCAACACTAATTTCGAATTTCAAGTATTCATTCAGAATTTTAGATGGAATCATTCAACGAAATTTCATGTACCTTATGATCCCTTTACTAAGGAGATCACCAATCTATGCTCGGATTTCGTTTTGGAACTGATTTGAGCCTTCAATTTGTGAAATTGTATGAGTTAGGGTTTGGTGGAAGAACTCCTGGTCGCCCCCTGTGTTTAGTCGAACCAGAACACACAGTGTGTGTGTGTGTTTTGGGTTTTTATGTTTTATTTAATAAAACCATTTTTAGTTTTATCACTTTTGGCCCCTCCACTTTCCTCAGGTTTTTATATGGTGTGTTTTAACCAAGTTTCCTTATTCATACAAGAATTATAATTAACTAGGTTATTTATTTTCTAGTTATTTTATCTTGTTCATAACCGATATTTAATATATATATATAAAATCTATATTTTTGGAGTGTTACAAGTCTACCCCCTAAAAGAGGTTTCGTCCCCGAAACCTTTTTTAAATAGTTCTTTGGTTTGGACCAAACTAACTTAGTTTTGTTTTTAAGGCATTCTTTCTTTTAGTCAAAAGTTATCCTTTGCCTCGACGCATGCGTCTTTCATGTGTAAGTCCTCACGGACTTTAACTTGTGTCTTGTATTTCTTATCTTGCCACCTATTTATCCCAATTGCCACTTGACCACTCAATAGTACGAGTTCGTCAATATGTTTATTTCATAATACCCTATATTGATAAGCGTTTTATATGAACCACAACACCATTTTGACCTTGGATGATCTTATCGGCTAGACTGAGTAGTCACCGTCACCTCATGTCTCGTTAATTTGAGTCTACTCCTTTCCATATTCGGACTTATGTGAGCTTATGATCTCCTATCCCGTAACTCACGCTACGACATGATTATATTCTGTATTCCTATATCACTCTTGTGACTATGATCGCATCGCATCACGTCGTGTTTAAGTTTTTATAAACTTTTCATTATCAGAAATCTTCTTTCAAACATAGCGTCTAACACCTATCGGTGTTGAGTGTGACATTTGTGCCATACGACCATCGCACAAATACAAAACCAATGAAATCTTGTGTTTCATTCTTAGGATTTGTATAAATACTTGTAACAATTGCACATATCAATTCTTGTTCGATTTCAAGCTTTAAATCGCTTTCTGGAAAGTTATACGCAACTGATGCGTAAACGTAATCAGTTTAACACGACAAACACTCTGAAACAGTGAAATAGGCATAACATACCTTAAATAACCTTTACATAACTTAGAAATAAGTTTTGGCGGGTTTGGTGTGGCGAAAACAAGTTTATTCGATCACAGGGACTATTTACGACAAACTGCGAAAGTATGCCGATTTTATAGTAACGAACATTCCGGAATATGATCTTAAGCTAAACATACTTTAAATATCCTTTACATAGCTTAGAAATAGGCTTTGAGGTGTTCGGTATGCGAAAATACGCTTATTTGATCAATAGGGACTTAAAGCGTCAAAAAGTGCATAAGTTTGCATTTACGAGCTATCTTACGTTCTGAACATATCCGAACATCCAAAAATTTTTGTAATCATTAAAATATTTTATTTTAGTGATTGGAATGCAAAAATACCACTCGTCGCGTATTTGGATCGTTTTCGCGTCCGTTCGAGTTTTCGTCGTAATTAACCGAATAACGTGACCGTACGGCCAAACGAACCAACATCCGAGATGTTTTCAAGCATATTTTAAGTTCTCTATACTTTAACTTCATTGTAGAGCCTTGAAATGTGGTTAACAGGGCTTAAATGCATCAAAAACAAAGTTTATAGCATGCAGGGATCAAAACTGACATTTCTGGATAGTTGGTCGCGGGGCGCGAAGACTGGTGCCTCAGTCTACGCGGGGTGCGACATCCTCAGATGGCAGAAACATTGAATCTGGTTCAGCAGCCTGTTTCCACTGATTTTAACCCATGATTTGGCATACCATTGGCTTATTTTTGAACTCCCCTTGTATTAGAAACTATGGGCCACATGTGTATGGCCAAGATCATGCCTTGATCCTTGCAAAAATACATGTAATGATCTTGTTAATTCAAGGTTTCCTATAAATACCCATCAAGCATGCCATTGTTCCTTGCTCATTGATCTGATTTGCTCTAAGTTGAAGCTCTCACATTGTTGAAAGCTTCATACCTAAGTATTTTAGTTCAATTCTTCCTAGCTTTGACCCTTTGTAAGCTTCTTTCATGCTTGTTTATACTTTTCAAGCATGAAAGTCAAACACTGTTTGACTTTCTATTTTGACCATGAATTGGTCAACACAAAGTTCGTATGAACTTTGCAACATGAGCGTAATCACGATGGTTATAGTCCCTTGTGACTATACCTACTGATTACCACGCCGATTAGGCGTAGTGACGAGTCAAAGTTTCGGTCAAAATACGTATTTATGCGTATTGTGCAACGAAGCTATTTTCGGGTATCAAAACACTTTGTTTTGATATCAAACCTGTTTTCTAACTTAAACATGTTTTAACATGTTTAACTCGTCACTTTTAGTCTAGTGCTTGTATAGGGTCGTAAGTCAAGCGGTCTTGACAATCGCTTAGACTTTTGAACCCGACCCGTTTGATCGATCGTTAGGATCTGACCAAGCATATTTTGTGACCATAGTTGTATAAGGAATAACCTTCCGAGGTTATACCTTATAGTCACCTAGTTTAATTAGTTGTATGATAGGTAGTTTATATGCCTTAGGTAAATGACCAAAATGCCCTTTTCATGCATAATTTGAATTTAAGCATATGTAACCTAAATTTTGTCACTTAAACTGATTATGCAACATATTTAAACATGTTAGGGCATATAATACTTGTCATAGGACTAGTTAGGCGTCTCGAACGCGCATTTGCGCGAACGACGCGTTAAAGTAGCGTAGACTACCTTAACGGGTCATAACGAGTCGTAAGCACTTAGGATAGGTTCTGATTAGGATGTAGGCTTTGTTAAACCATATCACATGAGTTCCAATACTCATTTGGTTTACGAGACCTCATTCTACCCGATCTTCCGATTTAGGTGTCGATTTATTAACATAGCTATCCGATTACTAGGTACCACTTGATTTCCTTGGTTTGCCCGAGCTTTGTTAAGTTCATTTAATCGAGGATACCTTGCAATTCAATGTGAGTACATAGTCCCCTCTTTTACTGTTTTCAAATATTTTGGGGTGATACACATGTGCCTACTTGTTACTTTCATGATTTTCATGACATATTCATGCTATATTCGATTAGTACACGTATAGTACATGATTTCAATTGCCTTTTTTGTTATGCATATTGACTAAGCATGCTATCACGTTGATTTCAAGGATCCATTGTGCTACTATGTTGTCTTAACATATTTAGCACCTTGATTTCATAAACATTTCTACTTCGTATGTTTAGTTAGTATACTTAGCACATGATTTTTATATGATATGCTTGTATTGGTTTTACAAAACATAACTTTTGATTTAACTTTGGTTTATTCAAATACTTGTTTTGTACACGACATTTGGTTATACATTGACATATACCTGTGGTTTGAGTAAAGACTTTTATTCACCATACAAGACATTGTTATACATGAATGATTAGAACGATGAAAGCTATTTGAACTATGTGAACTATTTGAACAAATTGAACTATTGGTTTAACAAGACATTTTGGTGGTTTATTGGTAAGTGATTTAAATAACGAGGCGTGTGTAATATGATAAAAGCATGGTGGATACACCGCTGGTACTTCCTATATATAAGTGCTTTCATGATTTTACATATCGTAGTGTTATCTAAATCACTTTGACAGAAACAGAGACATGACGCATTTTATACAAAGATACGACATATTGTTTACAAGACACTGTTTTACAAATAACATATTTTATACAAACTCGTTTATACTTGGTTATTTATTTAACCATACATCATTCTTTTATATCATCTGATTTTCATATCGATTTTCACAAGATTTTATAAAAGAAAACATTTTACAAGATTCATGACTACTTTTTGTTAAACACTTCTTTTAACTTACAAAGTCATGAATCCTGCTTCAACAAAACCTATGTATCTCACAAGCATTTTTATGCTGACGTACCTAGTTTCACATGTGTTTCAGGAGCTAATGTATGATGATGATCGTGCTACACTTAGGCGGACTTGGGCCTTAGTGACTTAAAATGAAGCAAGACAATTAAATTTATGTTACGTTTTCAGTTAAATTCCAAGACATTGTAAACAATTATTCTAATAAAATCAAACTTTAAATACCATGTGTTGTGAAACAATGATTCTGTTACTCCACTCCCCGACGTTTCCGCCGCGGTTTGTTGTATTACGCGGTCGGGGTGTGACAGAAAAGTTGGTATCAGAGCTCATGGTTATAGGGAATTAGGTTATTAGTAATGCTTTGACCTAGTCTATAACCTTCCTAGGACCCCAACGCGAGTTTACTTGCGTTTAGATTCTAAAAACAATTCCGCCACCTATCTTTAGGTGACAACCACAACAAGAACACAAAATATAAATCCATTTTGAAAACCAATCATCTATTCTTAGATGATTTGTTATAAGGTTTTTAACCTTCAAAGTTTTCAAAATCTCTTCAAAGTTTGGGTCTTATAATGTGAACACGTGCAATCTAGAAGGGTGGGTGCCTGTATCCTGATTTTTCTGTCTAAGGCTAGAGTGTTCGTACAAATCCGCAGTAACGGACCAGTCACTCTTACCTGGGAACTCTTGGGGTGAGTGTCCGCTTATAGGCTAAAGCATGTCTTCGCGATACATTATGACCCATTTACTTTTATTAGTAATCGTGTCATTTGTTTGTCCGAAGTAACAAACAGATGACCACCTTCCTTGTGTTTCGTCGATATTTCCAGTACCTTTTTCATTTATCCAGATGTCAATCTCACCCGTTTCTCGTGTTTTCTTGTTCTTTTTAGAAAATGCCTCCTAGACGCGATCAAACTCAAGATGTTGCACTCGCAGCCCTAGTCGCTCAGCAGATGGTTGCTGTGATTCCGAACCTTATTGCTCAGATAAACCAAGCGAATAACAATAACAACAATAACAATGCTCAGTGCAGTTTCAAAACATTCAATTTGGCTAAACCTACGAAATTTTCTGGGTCTCAAGGAGCAACTGCACTCCTACAATGGTTCGAGAGTCTAGAAAGCACATTCCGACGTGTTCAGTGTCCAAATGAACGAAAGGCTGAGTTTGCATCTAGTGTTTTTGAGAAACGAGCATTAACATGGTGGAACGGTGTGATGAGAGACAGGGGTGCCGATGCGGCATTGGCACAAACCTGGGAAGAGCTTCGAGCTCTAATGATGAAAGAATTATGTCCTCGACATGAACTCAGGGCATTGGAAAGGGAATTTGACGATCTCAAACAAGACAGCGGTGAAAATCGAGCCTACACTGATCGTTATGAGGAACTAAGTCTGTTGTATCCTACCATGGTTACGCCTTTGGACAAGGCAATTGAAAAGTACATTGATGGCCTCCCTGACCCAGTTCAGGACATTGTTACTAGTAGCAAACCTACCACTGTCAGACAGGCTATAGAATTAGCTGCTACCTTGACTGAATCTCAAATCAGAAAAGGGAAACTCTTTCGCAAAGGCGACAAGAAACAAGTAGCTAATACGACTCAAGAGGAAAATAAGGGAAACAAAGCCGAACCTTCTAAGAAACGTAAGGTTTCACAAAACTAAGCGGTTGCTGCTCAACCCAACCAAAACACTCACTACCAACCAGATCAACCCCCTGCTAAGAAGCCATACAATGGAACTGCACCTCTGTGCAACCAATGTAACCTTCATCATCACGCTAATGTACAATGCCGCAAATGCCTAAATTGTGGACTCGTTGGTCATACAGCTAGGGTTTGCCGAGCTGCGCCTCCACAAAATCAAGTTGTTAACAACCCTGCTCAAGCTCGTTTTCCACCTGGTTCTTGCTACAACTGTGGCGAGATGGGCCATTTCAGGAATAATTGCCCAAAGCTTGTTAATGCAAATCCAGCACGTGGATGAGCATTTGGCTAACTAGAAGACGATGCTGCTTTGAAACAATCGAACTTATGCTTTATTTCTTTTGTTGTCTACGACTTTGAAACAATTAGTTTGGTTTATAAACAAAATTTTATTTGCATTACGATGTACGAAAATAAAGGTGGTTACATGTGTGAATGACATAACCCTGCGATGCCGACACCAAGGAACTGTGTTCCTTGCAAGGCATATTACTCTTGTAGTTCTTCCATTCTGAGATCGCTCGCGATCTCCACGAAAATCTTATGTACTCGTTTCTCCTACGAAACAAAGTACAAGATTTCGAAACGATTTTCTCACTACACGAATTCCAAAATCCTTATAAGATCATCCTATCTTTGTAGATAGATTCTTAAGGATGTTTAAAGTACTAATTGAATTCCGTTGATTGGATTTTTGGTATACTTCAAATGCATATGTACAAATGGATGACAAGTTAATAACAAGTGATAACAAGATCGATAACAAGTTAATAATAAACTAATAACAAGTTGGTAACCAAGTTGACAATTGTGTAACAATGTGATTATGTGCTTACATGTGTATGTGTTGACCTAATTAAAGAAACTCTATGGTAATCTAGTCAAAGTATTCACAAGACTATTCATTTGATTCTATCCCCTACACATTATAAAATAAACTGTGCGGACTGTGCAAGGAATTACGTAATTATGGATGCATACATAATTATGGAATTCAGTGCACAGAAACCACAGCAAGTTTTGTCATGTGTTAACTTAAACAAGAAAAAAAAGTTATCTAAATTCATTTTCGTTTCTGATGAAGTATCCACTGAGGAAAAATGAACTAGCTACTCATTTTTCGCTTCTGAAAGAGATATCCAATGGGAAATGAATAATCTATTCGAGAACCGTATTCATTTTCGTTTCTGATGAAGTGTCCATTGAGGAACATGAACTATCCGTTCATTTTCGCTTATGAAGAAATATCCACTGAGGAAAATGAATAAATTCATTCCGTTTCTGGTGAAGTATCCACCTAGGAAAATGAATTGTCCATTCATCTTTGCTTCTAAAAGAAATATCAATGAGGGAATGAATAATTCTGTATCAACGTCGTCATTTTCGTTTCTGATGAAGTATCCACTGAGGAACATGAACTATCCGTTCATTTTCGCTTCTGAAGAAATGTCCACTGAGGAAAATGAATAAATTCATTCCGCTTCTAATGAAGTATCCACTGAGGAAAATGAATTATCCATTCATTTTCGCTTCTGAAGAAATATCCATTGGGGAATGAATAGTCTGTACTAATCCTTCATTTCCACTTCTGACGAAGTATCCACTGAGGAAAATGAATTATCCATTCATTTTCGCTTCTGAAGAAATATCCATAGGGGAAATGAATATTCTTAACGACAATCCTTCATTTCTACTTCTGACGAAGTATCCACTAAGGAAAATGAATTACCCATTCATTTTCGCTTCTGAAGAAATATCCATCGGGGAAATGAATATTCTTAATGACAATCCTTCATTTCCACTTCTGACGAAGTATCCACTGAGGAAAATGAATTATCCATTCATTTTCGCTTCTGAAGAAATATTCATCGGGGAAATGAATATTCTTAACGATAATCCTTCATTTCCACTTCTGACGAAGTATCCACTAAGGAAAATGAATTATCCATTCATTTTTGCTTCTGGAGAAATATCCATCGGGAAATGAATATTCTTAACGACAATCCTTCATTTCTACTTCTGACGAAGTATCCACTGAGGAAAATGAATTATCCATTCATTTTCGCTTCTGAAGAAATATCCATCGGGGAAATGAATATTCTTTAACAACAATCCTTCATTTCTACTTCTGACGAAGTATCCACTGAGGAAAATGAATTATCCATTCATTTTCACTTCTGAAGAAATATCCACTTCTGACGGAGAATCCATTGAGGAAAATGAATTATCCGTTCATTTTCACTCCTGAAGAATATCCACTTGAGAAAATGAAACACAAGTCCTTACAAGATCTTTCTATCTTAATAGTTAGATTCTTAAAGGATACTTACCAGTACTATTGGTTGATATTTACCACTAACAAGATCCCTCATTCCCACTTCCTACTTTAATCGAGGGAGTATCTAGTAGGAAATGAGCGTCATAGATATAACAGCCCATTTCCACTTCCCGCATTACCTGAGGAAGCGTCCACTAGGGAATGATAAAGTTATACCTTACGTAGAGATCTTTGATGGGTTATTCTATTCAAATAGATAAAAACCCTAGATTCCGCGTAAGACAATTATTTAAACACAACTATTCAGACAGACTCCTGCGAATAAATTTCGGGACGAAATTTTCTAAAGTAGGGGAGACTATGACATTTGTGCCATACGAACATCTTACAAATACAACACCAATGAAATCTTGTGTTTCATTCTTAGGATTTGTACAAATACTTGTAACAATTGCACATATCAATTCTTGTTCGATTTCAAGCTTTAAATCGCTTTCTGGAAAGTTATACGCAAACTGATGCGTAAACGTAATCAGTTTAACGCGAAAAACAATCCGGAACAGTGACATAGGCTTAACATACCTTAAATAACCTTTTCATAACTTAGAAATAAGTTTTGGAGGGTTTGGTATGGCGAAAACAAGTTTATTCGATCACAGGGACTATTTACGACAAACTTCGAAAGTATGCCGATTCGTATAGTAACGAACATTCCGGAATATGATCTTAAGCTAAACATACTTTAAATATCCTTTACATAGCTTAGAAATAGGCTTTGAGGGGTTCGGTATGCGAAAATACGCTTATTTGATCAATAGGGACTTAAAGCGTCAAAAAGTGCATAAGTTTGCATTTACGCGCTATCTTACGTTCTGAACATATCCGAACATCCAAAAAATTTTGTAATCATTAAAATATTTTATTTTAGTGATTAGAATGCAAAAATACCACTCGTCGCGTAATTTGGATCGTTTGGCGTCCGTTCGAGTTTTCGTCGTAATTAACCGAATAAAGTGACCGTACGGCCAAACAAACCGACATCTGAGATGTTTTCAAGCATATTTTAAGTTCTCTATACTTTAACTTCATTGTAGAGCCTTGAAATGGGGTTAACAGGGCTTAAATGCATAAAAAACAAAGTTTATAGCATGTAGGGACCAAAACTGACATTTCTGGATAGTTGGTCGCGGGGTGCGAAGACTGGTGCCTCAGTCTACGCGGGGCGCGACAGCCTCAGATGGCAGAAACATTGAATCCGGTTCAGCAGCCTGTTTCCACTGATTTTAACCCCTGATTTGGCATACCATTGGCTTATTTTTGAACTCCCCTTGTATTAGAAACTATGGGCCAGATGTGTATGGCCAAGATCATGCCTTGATCCTTGCAAAAATACATGTAATGATCTTGTTAATTCAAGGTTTCCTATAAATACCCATCAAGCTTGCCATTGTTCCTTGCTCATTGATCTGATTTGCTCTAAGTTTAAGCTCTCACATTGTTGAAAGCTTCATACCTAAGTATTTTAGTTCAATTCTTCCTAGCTTGGACCCTTTGTAAGCTTCTTTCATGCTTGTCTATACTTTTCAAGCATGAAAGTCAAACAGTGTTTGACTTTCTGCTTTGACCATGAATTGGTCAACACAAAGTTCGTATGAACTTTGCAACGTGAGCGTAATCACGATGGTTATAGTCCCTTGTGACGATACCTACTGATTACCACGTCGATTTGGCGTAGTGACGAGTCAAAGTTTCGGTCAAAATACGTATTTATGCGTATTGTGCAACGAAGCTATTTTCGGGTATCAAAACACTTTGTTTTGATATCAAACCTGTTTTCTAATTTAATTAAACATGTTTTAACATGTTTAACTCGTCACTTTTAGTCTAGTGCTTGTATAGGGTCGTAAGTCAAGCGGTCTTGACAACCGCTTAGACTTTCAAACCCGACCCGCTTGATCGATCGTTAGGATCCGACCAAGCATATTTTGTGACCATAGTTGTATAGGGAATAACCTTCCGAGGTTATACATTATGGTCACCTAGTTTAATTAGTTGTATGATAGGTAGTTTATATGCCTTAGGTAAATGACCAAAATGCCCTTTTCATGCATAATTTGAATTTAAGCAAATGTAACCTAAATTTTGTCACTTAAACTGATTATGCAACATATTTAAACATGTTAGGGCATATAATACTTGCCATAGGACTAGTTAGGCGTCTCGAACGCACATTTGCGCGAACGACGCGTTAAAGTAGCGTAGACTACCTTAACGGGTCATAACGGGTCGTAAGCACTTAGGATAGGTTCCGATTTAGGATGTAGGCTTTGTTAAACCATATCACATGAGTTCCAATACTCATTTGGTTTACGAGACCTCATTCTACCCGATCTTCCGATTTAGGTGTCGATTGATTAACATAGCGATCCGATTACTAGGTACCACTTGATTTCCTTGGTTTACCGAGCTTTGTTAAGTTCATTTAATCGAGGATACCTTGCAATTCAATGTGAGTACATAGTCCCCTCTTTTACTATTTTCAAATATTTTGGGGTGATACACATGTGCCTACTTGTTACTTTCATGCTTTTCATGACATATTCATGCTATATTCAATTAGTACACGTATAGTACATGATTTCAATTGCCCTTTTTGTTATGCATATTGACTAAGCATGCTATCACGTTGATTTCAAGGATCCATTGTGCTACTATGTTGTCTTAACATATTTAGCACCTTGATTTCATAAACATTTCTACTTCGTATGTTTAGTTAGTATACTTAGCACATGATTTTTATATGATATGCTTACATTGGTTTTACAAAACATAACTTTTGATTTAACTATGGTTTATTCAAATACTTGTTTTGTACATGACATTTGGTTATACATTGACATATACCTGTGGTTTGAGTAAAGACTTTTATTCACCATACAAGACATTGTTATACATGAACGATTTGAACGATTAGAACGATTGGAGCTATTTGAACTATGTGAACTATTTGAACAAATTGAACGATTGGTTTAACAAGACATTTTGGTGGTTTCTTTGGTAAGTGATTTAAATAACGAGGTGTGTGTAATATGATAAAAGCATGGTGGATACGCCGCTGGTACTTCCTATATATAAGTGCTTTCATAATATTACATATCGTAGCGTTATCTAAACCACTTTGACATAAACAGAGACATGACGCATTTTATACAAAGATACGACATACTGTTTACAAGACACTGTTTTACAAATAACATATTTTATACAAACTCGTTTATACTTGGTTATTTATTTAACCATACATCATTCTTTTATATCATCTGATTTTCATATCGATTTTCACAAGATTTTATAAAAGAAAACATTTTACAAGATTCTTGACTACTTTTTGTTAAATACTTCATTTAACTTACAAAGTCATGAATCCTACTTCAACAAAACCTATGTATCTCACAAGCATTTAAAACAAGGTGGGGAAGATGTAACATTGCCATTTTTTTCATTTAAGAGCTATAGGTTGTTTAAATTTATTAACCACTAGTAACTAGTTTTATTTTTAAAATAACTATTAAACTCATATAGTTTTAAAAACTATTTTATATATATTTGGTTGGAGTGTTATACTAATTAATTGGCTTATATATGTGTGAAATTTCAATTTTCTATATTAAAATAAAGTATATAAAACTTATATTATTAATTAAACGGGTGGATTACGGGTAAATTGACTGTTAGAAATATGAAGTACCTAGACGGGCCTAGTGACCGTCTAATAATTAAATTATAAAAATACATTGTATTTGGACTTACTCCGTTTTTAATGAAACTTGGTTCAAAATGTAGATAAGATTATTCTCGTTTTAATGACATATTCATTGTTTTATATAACGTAATATTTTAGAAGTTATAAGCACCAAATAAGTGAAGTAGCTGAATTAATTATAATAATAAAATAATAATAAAATTTAACTTATATTTGAAATTTTGAATGTTGTACTTGTCAGTTGAAGGATCAAAATCTACAATTAACATTTAATGGAAAGGTGTACGTGTCAAACTTCACAATTGGTATAAATAGGTAGAAGCATTATGCTTTCAATCTGCTCATTCCACTTTTTCTTTCTCTATATCTCGTCCTCCCTCTCTTCTTTTCTTATATATATATATATATTTCTTTCTTTAAAATATTAATTCTATCATACTCTAAAGCCCTGCCTCGTTTTAAGTGTTCTAACCCCTGATCACTGATTCCCTGTCCGATTGATCGGGAGCCCCGTAACGCATGTCAAGGCTCTGCCCGACTAAGTTCGTTGGGGTTCTGTCTCGTGACGTATGGATAAAGTTGAATTGGGTTACTATACTTAACACGGGTGCATTATATATTTATTAAATAGCTCAGGAGTTATACCCAAGATTATATCAGGAGGCTTTTTAGTTGAACCCTAAAGTTACAAAGTAAGTTCATTCTCTTTTCTTACAGTTTGTGAGTCATTATCCTTTTTATCACCTTTTTGTGATACACTTATATTTAAAAATGTTTTCCAAAATCCTAAATGTTTATCAGTTATACATACAGTGATTAAATTTTTGTATTCTGTAATAACTGCCGGTATGGAAGGTTTTATACATTACTTGACCCTCGTTACTATTGGCCAAAAGGTTAGCCAATAGTAGCATGACCACAAGCACGGGGGAAATTGTGCCCCGGTAGCCATAGCCTATAACTAATATTATTTTTACATTAAATCATTAATAAATTTAATATATGATTGAAATAAATCTAAATGGTGTGTATATAAAATAGAGTTTTATTAATCATTATTAAAATATATATTAAAGAAAATATATTTAATAAATCTAAATTACTATTAACATTATAAAATAATGTTTAGTCCATAAATGTATACCATAATAAAATAGTCAAATATAATATACTCTACTATATTAAGATTATATTTTTAATCTTAGTCACGTTAATATAATAAATAATAATATTACAATTATTTAAATAATATATTATATTTGATAAAGTTATAGTTATTAATTTGACAGAAAATGATATATTTCATTTTCTGGGCTAATTGGTTTTGTGCCATAGAAAATATATTTGACAAAGTAATGTCATGGGACACTACTAAGTTCATAATCACTGGTTGAGAGAATGATCAACAGTGATATGACCAGAAATATGACCAGAGTCACTAGTTGAGAGAATGATCAACAGTGACATGACCAAAGGCACTAGTTGAGAGAACGATCAACAGTGTTATGACCAGAATCACTAGTTGAAAGAATGATCAACAGTGATATGACCAGAGTCACTAGTTGAAAGAATGATCAACAGTGATTTGACCACCGTCACGGGAATCGCCTAGTGACCGATACCATTGAATCATAATAAGATATATTTTATATTTATTACTTGATAAACTTCACTATAGGACGAAAGTTAGCCAATGAGTAATATGACCACTGTCACATCGGAACTGCCACCATGTGACAAATACTGATTGAGTTTTGGGTAAATATAAACAAATATAAAAACCCTTAATGCTGTAAAGTATAACAATATATTTTATAAAAATGGAATAAACTCGCCAGTATTTATTACTGATAAATTGTTTTCAAAACGTGTTTCAGGTAATTTGCTGTAAAGATAATAGAAGTTTGCTGTGGAGCACTGAAGGCTTAAATAAAGTGGCTATAAACACCTGAATAAAAGAAGAAAATTATGTTTTATTTATTTGGGTTTATCCCTATAAAAACAATTGAATTGAATATGGGTTTGAGCCCATTTATTTAATATTAAAAGTTGGTGTTTTTATAAACTCTGAAATTATTTCCTAACTACGATCCTGATGAAAAATTTTCCGCTGCGTATCTAATAAACACTGATACCATTTGACTGGCTCGCTGCACCCGCTCTCAGGGTGGGGTCGGGGGCTGTGACAGAAGGTGGTATCAGAGCCACTTGTTTAAGCTATTTAGGTGTTCTTTTAATACCTAAACTTAAACAATAAAGTTAGGAAATTAATACAAAGTAATATGTGTTATTTTTGTAGATTTAAACATATGTGTATATATATATACTGACTTGTACTTGGCAATGAATTTTAAGTTACTTGTTTACTATTAATAATGACTCTATTTCGAGTTTCTCATTAATAGATAAACTTTTACACCCTACGTATTTGCATAATATATATTAGAAAGTATTAGTATTAGGTATGATAAAAGTGTTATAATATTATGCAATAAACATATTATAAATTAGTATTGATCATGAGGGTACAACAAAAATTAATTTTAATTAAGTATGTGAAGTATAAACAGTTATGTGAATATATATATATATATATATATGCACATATGATTCTTGGAAATATTGTTTTAATTATTCTGTGATATTAATAATTGAAAATGTTTGCAATTCAGATGTCAAATGAAGTATCACATAATCCAAAAGTTCACGTTAATAATGAAAATCCTTTGGATAAAAATGCTATAGAAAATATAATAGCCCAAGGAATAGCTAATACTATACCTTTAATAATTAAAGCTGTTAAAAACCACGTAGAACCCACCAAAATTGTGAGTAGCAAGCATACTCGCGACGACAGTTTTAGCCATAGTGTCAATGGAGACAATGATGATATTATCAAAACCCCATTTCCCAAGAAAATGAAGGCGATAAATGTCGGGTGTATCTATAAAGAATTTCTAGCTTGTAAACCAACTGAGTTCGCCGGCAGTGAAGGAGCCACGGCTGCCCTACGATGGTTGGAAAAGACGGAAGTTGTTCTTAAAATCAGCAAATGTGCCGAAGAAGATAAGGTGATGTATGCGTCCAACCTCTTTAAAGAAGAAGCCTTAGAATGGTGGAATACAATTATTCAGGAAAAAGGAAGTGACATGGCTTATGACATGAACTGGGAAAAATTCAAGGAAATGACATAAAGGAAATTTTGTCCTCCTTATGAAAAAGAACGAATGGCTAATGAGTTCCTAAATCATAAAATGATAGATGTGAATTGTCATGAATATACGACAACGTTCTTCGAATACGCAAGAATGGTACCAACTCTGGCTTCGCCAGAACCCGTACTAATTTCTCGTTATATTTGGGGATTAGTTAGCGAAATCCGAGACATGGTCAAGGCCGCCAGACCACAAACTATTGAAGAAACAGTTGAACTAGCTAACATCCTGACAGATGGACTAATCCGCACAAGAGAAGAAAACAAGAAAAATGAGTTAGCCCAGAAAATTTACCAAGAATTCTACCAGAAGAAACGAACTGAACCGTCATTGGAGCAACCTACCTGTAGAAACTATAACAAAAAGCATTCAGGAAAATGTCGTTTTAGGAAAACACCCTACTGTAACTTCTGCAAGATGACCGGACATATAGAGGAAGAATGTAGAAGGAAAACTAATATTTGTTACAATTGCGGAGAAACAAGACACATCAAACCATATTGCTCGAAACTGACTAAAGCACCCGACAACAAGGCAAAAACAACAGACGGAGCTAAGAAGAAGGCGCGAGCATTCGTACTTACTACTCAAGAAGCAGAAATGATTCCAGACGTAATCACTAATATGAAATATCTAAGTTAAGTTATTATTTGACTCTAATATAAATCAAAGTTATAAATAAATTCATCATGTCAAGTACTTCATCTATTCAGAACCATAATAGACTTGTTTGGTCTTCACTTTCATTGAATCATTTATTTGGTTACGACACCTTGTGGTGGCGTTTTCTTTAATTTGAAGCTTGAGCTAATCTCATTTCCACACCTGATGTACGGATTTATTTATTTAATTTCAGTTGGTTCATTATCTTAAACAGTCTTAATACAATTATGTGTTAAGATAAGAGTACACAAATTCATATCATATTCCGGTGTACCTCTAAAGATTCTTTCATCATTGATCGAAAATTCTATGATATTCATTTGGTCTTTCATCATCAATTGAAAATCCTATAAGACTTATTTGAAATTAATATCCAAATTTACTTCATTAAAACTTTCAGTTGATTTCAAAAACGGTGAATTTGTTCGGTCACCGTAATTATGAAACCATTTCAATCATTACGACACCTTGCAGCGTCGGTATAAACTTGTAGCTTGGGCTAATCATAATCGTACGAATCACGCAAAACTATGTAAGTCTTTCGTTTGACTCATCATTTAAAAGTAGTCTTCTCTTGATACAATTATGCGTTAAGACAATGATACACTAAACTCTGTTATATTCTGGTGTATCCTTGCAATTCAATAAATGTCAACATATTGATTTTTCTCATATCATAATTCGATAATTGACAAATTATTTTCGTGCTTCTATTTCATTGAGCTTGTTGATTCTGAGTCTTCCTTAATTGACAACTAAAGTAAGTTTTCTTTTGACAGTGCATTATATTGATTCTAAAGGTCATTCACAAATAGTAACCCTTCAATTTAGACATCTATTGATCATATATCTCTTTTGGCTTGAACCTAGTCACATTGGAAATTATATAATTTCACATCGTTCGTTTGACATTGATTCCTAGAAATAATTCAGTTGAACCATTGAGCCATGTTTATTGTAAAACACGTATTCATTTGAACATGTCTTGATTCTGTGTCATTTACCTTAATATTGTTCTTATTAAGTAAGTTATAACATAAATCTAGAGAAGACATCGTAGCCCAAATCTCGAGGACGAGATTTAAAACAAGGTGGGGAAGATGTAACATTTCCATTTTTTTCATATAAGAGCTATAGGTTGTTTAAATTTATTAACCACTAGTAACTAGTTTTATTTTTAAAATAATTATTCAACTCATATAATTTTAAAAACTATTTTATATATATTTGGTTGGAATGTTATACTAATTAATTGGCTTATATATGTGTGAAATTTCTATTTTCTATATTTAAATAAAGTATATAAAACTTATATTATTAATTAAACGGGTGGATTACGGGTAAACTGACTGTTAGAAATATGAAGTACCTAGACGGGCCTAGTGACCGTCTAATAATTAAATTATAAAAATACATTGTATTTGGACTTACTCCTTTTTTAATGAAACTTGTTTCAAAATGTAGATAAGATTATTCTCGTTCTAATGACATATTCATTGTTTTATATAACGTCATATTTTAGAAGTTATAAGCGTCAAATAAGTGAAGCAGCTGAATTAATTATAATAATAAAATAATAATAAAATTTAACTTATATTTGAAATTTTGAATGTTGTACGTGTCAGTTGAAGGATCAAAATCTACAATTAACATTTAATGGAAAGGTGTACGTGTCAAGCTTCACAATTGGTATAAATAGGTAGAAGCATTATGCTTTCAATCTGCTCATCCCACTTTTTCTTTCTCTATATCCCGTCCTCCCTCTCTTCTTTTCTTATATATATATTTTTCTTTCTTTAAAATATTAAGTCTATCATACTCTAAAGCCCTGCCTCGTTTTAAGTGTTCTAACCTCTGATCACTGATACCCTGTCCGATTGATCGGGAGCCCCGTAACGCATGTCAAGGCTCTGCCCGACTAAGTTCGTTGGGGTTCTGCTCGTGACATAGGGATAAACTTGAATTGGGTTACTATACTTAACACGGGTGCATTATATATTTATTTAATAGCTCAGGAGTTATACCCAAGATTATATCAGGAGGCTTTTTAGTTGAACCCTAAAGTTACAAAGCGAGTTCATTCTCTTTTCTCACAGTTTGTGAGTCATTATCCTTTTTATCACCTTTTTGTGATACACTTATATTTAAAAATGTTTTCCAAAATCCTAAATGTTTATCAGTTATACATACAATGATTAAATTTTTGTATTCTGTAATAACTGCCGGTATGGAAGGTTTTATACATTACTTGACCCTCGTTACTATTGGCCAAAAAGTTAGCCAATAGTAGCATGACCACAAGCACGGGGGAAATTGTGCCCCGGTAGCCATAACCTATAACTAATATTATTTTTACATTAAATCATTAATAAATTTAATATATAATTGAAATAAATCTAAATGGTGTGTATATAAAATAGAGCTTTATTAATCATTATTAAAATATATATTAAAGAAAATATATTTAATAAATCTAAATTACTATTAACATTATAAAATAATGTTTTGTCCATAAATGTACACCATAATAAAATACTCAAATATAATATATTCTACTATATTAAGATTATATTTTTAATCTTAGTCACGTTAATATAATAAATAATAATATTACAATTATTTAATTAATATATTATATTTGATAAAGTTATAGTTATTAATTTGACAGAAAATGATATATTTCATTTTCTGGGCTAATTGGTTTTGTGCAATAGAAAATATATTTGAAAAAGTAATGTCATGGGACACTACTAAGTTCAGAGTCACTAGTTGAGAGAATGATCAACAGTGTTATGACCAGAATCACTAGTTGAAAGAATGATCAACAGTGATATGACCAGAGTCACTAGTTGAAAGAATGATCAATAGTGATTTGACCACCGTCACGGGAATCGCCTAGTGTCCGATACCATTGAATCATAATAAGATATATTTTATATTTATTACTTGATAAACTTCACTATTGGACGAAAGTTAGCCAATGAGTAATATGACCACTGTCACATCGGAACTGCCACCATGTGACAAATACTGATTGAGTTTTGGGTAAATATAAACAAATATAAAAACCCTTAATGCTGTAAAGTATAACAATATATTTTATAAAAATGGAATGAACTCGCCTGTATTTATTACTGATAAAATGTTTTCAAAACGTGTTTCAGGTAATTTGCTGTAAAGATAATAGAAGCCAGCTATGGAGCACTGAAGGCCTAAATAACGTGGCTATAAACACCTGAATAAAAGAAGAAAATTATGTTTTATTTATTTGGGTTTATCCCTATAAAAACAATTGAATTGAATATGGGTTTGAGCCCATTTATTTAATATTAAAAGTTGGTGTTTTTATAAACTCTGAAATTATTTCCTAACTACGATCCTGATGAAAAATTTTCCGCTGGGTATCTAATAAACACCGATACCATCTGACTGGCTCGCAGCACCCGCTCTCAGGGTGGGGTCGGGGGCTGTGACACATTTGTTTAATGTTTTTCCATAAAATACGCATTTTCATAAGAAATGCATAATTTTAAAAGTTATACAAAATGATAAGGTTTCATGACGATAGTATCTTAGTTAACTGTCATCTAGTTTAAATATCTAAAAACGATAAGTTAAAGGTTTACAACATGAAAAAGTTAGATAAACCCGGAAGCTTCAAAAAGTGGTGTTCGGTTCATGTTTGTTGCTTGATCTTCACCCATCCTAAGTTCAAACATACCTACACTGTAAATTTATCACAAACATTAGTATATGAGACCCTAGAACCCGTCTAAACCGACCCGAAAGCTCAAAATCATCAAATAAACAAAATAAAAATTTTGTTTGGAAGTCGACCGTAGGCTACGGTTCACAGACCGTAGCTTAGGGTTCACCATATTACTTCAACCAGAACTTCTGGACCGTAGCTTATGGTCTAATCAACAGATCTTGTTTGTTTTCCGTTTTTAGTACGAAAACCTTCATAACTTTCTATCCGTTTGTCCAATTTACGTGATTCTTTTTCCTACGTGTTCGTAATTAAATTACCAACGCATCTGTCATGATCAAATAATCAAAAGTTGAGTTTACGGAACGAGAGGTTAATAGTCCCTTATTTGTTTATTCGACCCAAATAATTTTGCACTAATTCTAATACCGATACTTTTATGGCCACAAGGCGTATTTACCTATCTTCCGGGGCTTACGATCACAGCCGTATCATCACCAATTCCATGGTTTACGCTCTCATGATTCAAATCACCAATTGATCTTTCAACATCTACATATTAACTAATTAACACCCAATTATTCGACCCGTCTGGCTCATTTATGGAATCCTCCATTTCCAATGACTACCGAACTCATTACCACTAATATTTTAACCCGTTTCTTTATCTAGTGAGTTACATCAGTTTATTTACATTACAAACATGACTAATTAAACAATATTATCAACCACCATATCTAATTAACTATTTTGACCCGTTTGATTTGTCGAGTGAACTTCGTCACTTCTATGACATACCAAACTCGCATTTGACACTATAATCTCATTAGCATTTCTAAGACTATTATTTATGCATAATGTAACGAAACCGAAGTTACGTACCTTTAGAGCGTTCCCTTCAAGCGAGTGTCTGCTCCGGCTTGTCCGCTTGAAGACTCGGTTCCTTTGCCTATAGAGTTCAATCAACGCTTCGTTTAGAACTCTTTTCTTAACATACTACGCATAGTTCGCCATAATATTCAAGTATGCGTTTTAATTCAAAATTTCAACATTAGGTTTTCCTTTAGGCATTTCTACGAACACCTAAAGGGCATGATTTCATACAATTTACGATTAAGCTCATGACTAATTATTTAGTTAAGATTAAACTTCAATTAGGCATGCTCATATCAAATTTTCCTTCAACAAACATGAATTTACTTCATGCGGCTTAAAATTACACTAGAATGTTATTCATATCCTAGTGTTTAACATGTTTCTACAACACCCACTTGACACCTTCATTGGTGATTATGACTTTCACAAGTAATAGCAAAATTTCAACAATCTAGTTACTAGGGTTTATTCCTAGACACTATTTCATTCCAAATTCATCCAAACAAAAATCATGCAACACTAATTTCGAATTTCAAGTATTCATTCAGAATTTTAGATGGAATCATTCAATGAAATTTCACGTACCTTATGATCCCTTTACTAAAGAGATCACCAATCTATGCTCGGATTTCGTTTTGGAACTGATTTGAGCCTTCAATTTGTGAAATTGTATGAGTTAGGGTTTGGTGGAAGAACTCCTGGTCGCCCCCATGTGTTTAGTCAAACCAGAACACACAGTGTGTGTGTGTTTTGGGTTTTTATGTTTTATTTAATAAAACCATTTTTAGTTATCACTTTTGGCCCCTCCACTTTCCTCAAGTTTTTATATGGTGTGTTTTAACCAAGTTTCCTTATTCCTACAAGACTTGTAATTAACTAGGTTATTTATTTCCTAGTTATTTTATCTTGTTCATAACCGATATTTAATATATATATATATATATATATATATATAATCTATATTTTTGGGGTGTTACAATTTTGGGGTTTTCGTTGGCTTGTCTCCTTTAATTGTGATCTTTTCACCATTTAGTGTACTTACTTGCACTGACTTTTGATCATATAAAATACTGGCATGATTGGCTACCAACCAATCCATTCCTAATACGACATCGAATCCGGCCAGATTCATTGGAAAAAGATTAGCAGTAAAGTTATAGGTTAAAATTTCTCTCCTGGCTTCCTGCAGGATTTCGCTTATCTTGATAGAATCTCCATTTGCCGTCTCCACCAGACAGTCTTGTTGAAGTTTAGTTAATGGTTTGCAGAAAGAAGTATTGATGAAACTTTGGTTTGCACCAGAGTCAAATAATACTTTTGCAAAAACATCATTAACTAAAAACGTACCGACAATCACATCCGAAATCATCTTGTCTTCTTCAGTTGTCAAAATGAATGCCCTGACATTCTTCTTGGGTCCTTCTGTTGTTTTTGCCTTGTTGGTTGTTGCTAGAGCTGGTTTCGGACAGTTCGGCTTAATATGATCAGCTTCTAGGGATGGCAAAAAAGCCCAAGCCCGACGGGTATACCCGAAACCCGAAACATACGGGCCAGGTATACCCGAAGCCCGACGGGTATGGGCCGGGTATGGGATTAAAAATATAAAAATATTCGGGTATGGGATTTAGCAATACCCGCCCGATACCCGGCCCGTTTACCCGAATAATACCCGAAAAGCATATTATTTTAAATTTAATTTTCCATTTATATAAACTTTAGTACATACACTTATTCATATTATTTTGCTTTGTTTTTTGTCTTTAAGACTTTAACATACAAACACAAGATTTTATGTTTAGTTATGTTGTTTCTATGAAGATTAAAATTGTGTGATAGTTTTGGAATTTTCTAAACACATTTCAAGTTGTTAGGGAGATTACTTGGGTTCTGATTAATGCTACTATTTTTCATGTTTGGTCTTCAATTAAATGCAAATTATATAAACTGACATTATGTGTTCAAAGTAGCAGTACATTAATTAGTTAATTATGCAGATATATGTTTCAAATATGCATTTGAATATGATATGTTTGTATGTTATTGGTCATATTTTCCTTTGTTGTAGTTATTAAAGTAGTAAATTATATAAACATTAGATTAAAAAATGCACATGAGAGTTTCAATGATATTTTTAATAAATTAATGGGTATACCGGTTACCCGCGGGTATACCCGATACCCGATGGGTAAATACCCGACGGGTAACGGGCCGGGTACGGGCCAAAGAATTACAACCGGGTACGGGTTTGGGATTGCTAATACCTGGCCCAAACCCGGCCCATTGCCATTCCTACCAGCTTCTCCACAATTGTAGCATATTCTATTGTTAGCTTTCTTCCTACAGTCTTCTTCCTTATGTCCTGATATTTTTGCAGAAGTTGCAGTTATCGAGCATCTCCCTAAGTGATTCCTTTTGCAATACTTGCAGTTGGGTGAAAAGGAAGAACCTGGTCCTTTCTAGCGATAGGAATTACCGTAACGTAATTCTTGGGTAATCTTTTGAGCTAGGTTCTTTTTCTAATTTTCCTCTTACGTACGTACCAATTCATCTGTCAGAGTGTTGGCAAGTTCCACTGCTTCTTCTATGGTTTGTGGTCTGGCTGCCTTAACTACATGTCTGATCTCACTGATTAATCCCCAGATGTAACGAGAGATTAACACTGGTTCTGGTGGGGCTAAGGTTGGTACTATCCTTGCATATTCAAAGAATATGGTAGTATATCCCCTGCAATCTACTCCACTCATCTTATGATTCAGAAACTTATTAGCAATCTGTTCTTTTTCATGAGGAGGACAAAATTTCCTTTCAACTATTTCCTTAAAGTTGGTCTATTCCATATTGTAGACCCTGTTACTTCCTCAGGACTGGAGAATCGTATTCCACCATTCTAAAGCCGCGTTCTTAAAGAGATTAGAAGCATACATGATCTTATCTTCATCTGCACATTTACTTATTTTTAAGACTGCTTCTGTCTTTTCTATACAGCGTAAGGCTGAAATGGCTCATTCATTGCCTGAGAATTCTATTGGTTTGCAGGCCACGAATTCTTTATAAGAACAACCATATGAGATTGTCCTTCTTCTTTTGGTATTGGAGCTTAGATAAGTGGTCTGTGATTTCCATTCACGTTGTGACTTGGTTCAGTGGGTGCACGTTTACTTCCAATTACAGAATTATCATTTTCTGCTTTTTTAATAGTGTTGATAATATATGGCATAGCATCTATGATTCCTTGGGCTACTATGTGTTCGATAGCACTTTTATCCACTTGGTTTCCGTTATTATTGTTATTCTGGATTTCCTGATTTACTTCGTTTGACATCTGAATTGTAAACATTTATCAGGTATTAATATTACAGAATAAAATTAATACAAACAAACATGCAAACAGATAGAACCAAAATCGTCGCTTGTTGCGACTTTTACTCTTTTCATATAGATATGCATCTATTACAAACTACAACTGGAAATTCAAACGTTAGTAATTATGCATCAATATATTTATATATAGGTGATATATATTAGTTTATATCTATTTTAGTTGATTTATATATATATATATATATATATATATATATATATTATCAAAGTAACAAAATTACACACACACACACATATATATTAGGGGTTGGTTTTTCTAGTACTGCATTTCTCGCTCGTCATATTTCCAGACTAGTTTTTCTCCGATTTGACGAATCCGATTTCCTTCCTCAACCAACTCTTCACCATATTGGCGAATTTCTTCCACATTCTCCTGACTCATTGGTGGCAGTGGGGCTGGTACTGGTTCAAGGTAACGTGGTATTGGTTCTCCGTAAGGATATGGGTTATTCAATATTTCCTGAAATGAATGGTTGTCGTCCCACCACGGATCTAGAGGGTTCGGTGCTGGGATCCTAGGTATCTCATTTGGATCAAAGGCTGGGATTGGAAGTTGGTTCTCTTGGTTTGGTTCTAGGTCCATGGGTTGGTTAGGGAATAATGGTAGAATTTGTGGGTCTGCTATTTGGTTGAGATCCATTTCAACTCCTGCATTTCTAAACATGTGAAAATCAGCTAGTTGTCTATCAAACTCCTCTTCCCATAAGGGTCTAGGTTCTGAGTTTTGGTATTCCTTTCATCTCTATTTGTCATTCGCCGTTGTTGGAGTTTTCTCATTCTTTTCCTCCTTTCATATGTTGCTCTACTAAACCACCCTCGTTTCTTAGGGGGAAAAGGTTCTTCGGATTTGGCTTTGAAAACAAAGACATCCTCGGAATCAGCGGTGTATCCTGGGGTTGGTTGGGATGTTCCTTCATCCTTGGGAGAATGAGGTAGGAGACGGTAGCCGTCAGAAGTACCCCGATCACTCATACTGTAAACTAAGAAAATTTGTCAAAATGACATAAAATACTAATACACATATTTACACAGAATAACACATAAGTTATTACCTAACACAATTGGTTAAAATTTAGGTATTTAATAGAACACCTAAATGGCTTAAACTAGTGGCTCTGATACCACCTACTGTCACAACCCCGACCCCACCCCAGGAGCGGGAGCCGCGACCAACGTCTGGTGGTATCGGTGTTTATTAATTTGGCAGCGGAAATGAGACATTTGGATCGTAGTTAGGAAATAAATTTCAGAGTTTTAAACACCAAATTCTTTATAAAAACAAATGGGATAAAACCCATAATTTATTGATAATATCTTTATAGGGATAAACCCTAGTTGCTGAAAACATAAACTTTTATTTAGGTAACTTTTATAGCCACTTTCTTTAAGCCTTCAGTGCTCCATAGCTGGCTTCTTATACCTTCACATTAAGTTACCTGAAACGCGTTTTAAAAACATTTTATCAGCAAGAAATACTGGCGAGTGCATCCCAGTTTAATAAAATGAGCATTTATAACTTTACAGTATTGAGAGTGATTACAATGTTTAGATCTACCAAATTACTCATTCAATATTTGTCACTCGACTGGATCTGTGACTATGGTCATATCACACATTGGCTAACCCGTTGTCCAATGGTGAATCTTATCAAGTAGTGTATACAAAACCCCACATACTGGCAGTAATTGTAGAATACAAAGACTCAATCACTGTAAGTATAATTGAAAATATTTGAGAGTTTGTAACATAGTTTGGTAGAAAAAGAGAATGACTCACATTGTAGACTTATGTATTTCTACAGCTTCCTGTTGATTTTCCTGATTATTTTCTAGTAAAAACATACAATGCACGCGTGTTAGTAAGATAACCCAAGTCTCTTTAGCCATACGACACGAGATAGAACCCCAACGAACTAAGTCAGGAAGAGCCTTGACATGCGTTACGGGGCCCTAGATCAATCGGGTAGGGTAACAAATTAGTGATCGGGGATTAAAATACTTACAACGTTGTAGAGTTTCGTGTTTTAGGGGTATAATATCGAGCTATTATAGAGACAGAGAAAAGAAAACTGAACGAGGATTGAAAGTGTCTGAACTGCTCAATTTATAGGTGAATCCGGACGTTCTCGAGCCCCGCGACCTTTTGAGGGTCTGCCTCTCACGGCCCGCGAGAGTCACCTAGCTACGGCTAGGTTTGACCACTCATCGAGTAGGTCAAGCAGCTGTCCCGACACGTGGCACTCTGGGTGTCCGGCAAGTCATCATTTCGTCGCGCCCCGCGAGAAGGTGAAGGGGGTTTGCCGCGGCCCGCGACCGGCCAGGTTTCATTATTTTATTTGTTTTTAATAAAAATTAAGGTTATACGGGTTTGATTACGCGTGTACGGAGCATATTAGGGTGTTTTTCGAGGGTTGTTATAAGCATGTTGAGAAATCCAAATGCTGAGGATATTGTTTAGTTAGGTTGCCAAGGAATATCCTTAGGAAGATTACGATTAATGATATACCAACATATTTTCAAACCGCGTAGTATTTTTAAAATGAATTGGTTATCTAATGTTACCCAATATCTTGCATCATTCCTGACATAGCATAACTAACCCAATGTAAAACCCCTAATTCTTTTAAATGATTCATAACGTAACATAAAAGTAATGGAAATTGTCGACCCGCTGTAACGTACAGATTTTTCACTAGTTATATAATATATTCAAATGCAAGTATATTATATAATACTTTCTTCGACTAATGTATAGATGAACACAAATGAACATAAATAGATAGACTTAAACAAACATAATAAAACATAAAGGAACATAATTAAACATAAACAAACACATATTAACATTAATGAACAAAAACGAACAATTTGATATATTGCAATAAGTGATCGATTATTGAAGTTTAGGGATTAGCTTTTCGGGTTCAGCGTTAGCATTTAGTTTTTAACTTTTAGACGTTAGCCTATAACTTTTATTTTTGTTTCATTCACATTGTATGAAAGTTCGGTAAAAAAATTGACATTACCCCTAAAATTTTGGTCTAGATTCATCGTTGTTGGTATACACCTCACAACAATTAATAGGTATACTTGAACCACAGAATGGTAAAACCTTAAATTTGGTTGTCAATGATTCATATTGGCCACTTATGTTTTGGTTGACAAATTGATTTCATATTGGCCACTTGTTTTGTAATAAATCAAAGGTTGAATATTTTTATTACTGTTTCTTGGCTTTTAATGATCACATAACGTAAATGATTGAATAGAAGTCCTTTTTTTTGTTAAAATGTTTTTTTTTCTAGATGCATAGTTATCATATCAACATTTGTAGAGCAACTTGAATATTAGCTTGACGCATAATCAATGTCCCTTTCATTGTGACAAGTATGATCGTCTAGAATCTTTGCATGGGTGGAACTAGATATAATAAGGATACAGGACAAAGGCGTTTCTAAGACTAAAGGGTATGGAGAGGATGGGCTCGGATGGGTTGAGCCGACACGTAGGCGCCACGTAGGAGTGGCTTGGATGGGATGAACCTAGAGGGGTGGAGAGGGATGGAGGATGAGGCCCCACAACAATAAAAAAATATAAAATTTTAGAGAGAGATAGAGAGAGAGGAGAGACAAAGCTAGAGAGAGAGAAGAAAGGTGCTTCGGCTGAATCGGCGTGGGTGAGTCGTTTGGGCCGGGCCGGGGCTAAGGGGGGCGGTGTGGGGGCTCGGCGCCGGAGCTAGCCGGGGCTAGCCGACCCCCATACCCATTAGTCTAAGAATTCTAAAAAAAATTGTGCCTAGGCATGTAGAAACAAATGGGCCTTTATAGGCCCAGTTTTAAATAGGTTTAAACTTTACTAATAGATTTTTATGAATGATGAGTAAAAGAATCATGGACTTATTTTAAAATGAGTTTTAAAGTGTTTAATCAGTTTAAAATAGATAACATGTTAATGGGTTTAAGTGTTTAAATCATATTTAGTTGTTGACTGTGTTTTAGACTGTAAAGAAATATACAATATAACACATCATAAAGAACCTCAATTTTTATAAAACACAATGTCAAGAAAATACAAAGACATGACATTCCTGAATCATAACTGGTATAACATATCGTGATGAAACCAATACATAATAAAACCCAACATATCAATAATTACAACGACATTTTTATTATTTTTAAATTCATTATTAAAAATAATTATTACATCGATTTTATTACATAATTTATAAATCAAATTGCAGGAATTTGTACCAACATTTTATCACTCAAATTGATGCTAATTTGCTTCTTGAATAACGTATATTCTTTTCAAGAACCATCTCTGTAATCACCCTATCCATGGTGTATCAAGTATATCCGTTAGTTTTTTTAAAGAGATAACTTTTTTTATTATTTGGTATATAAAATTAGAATTATTTCACCCGTGTAATACACAAGGTTTTTTTTAAGATATAACTTTTTAATTATTTACTATACAAAATTACATTTATTCATCCAGTGTAACACACAATGTTTTTATGGATATAACTTTTTTTTTATTATTTGGTATATAAAATTAGATTTATTCAACTCGTACAATACATTGGGTATTTTAAAGATATTTTTTTATTATTTAGTATACAAAATTACATTTATTTAACACGTGTAATACACATGGTAAAATTACTCTTAACATGTATGTAATCATAAAAATACACATAATAAATGATAAAATTATCCTAAACATAAAAATATATAAATAAAAAGATTTTTTATTAGGAGTTCTGCGATTTCTGTAAATATTTATGGTTTTGAAATGATCCTTACTCTCTTTCTCTCTCTATACACACACACACACATATTGAACGGCGATATTCAATAACAGGCGATAGGTATCGCACCCGCTTAGAAGACCCTCCACCCCACTCTGGCACAAGACTATGTTGTCTTAACCGGGCCCACAATGTCGAAGTTATAATTGTCCAAAATTTGGGTGGTCACAAATGAGAGAGATGTCGAAGTCATGTATGATGGGTATGTAGGCCCGACTAATTAAAGAATAGTTATTTATTCCCCATAGTCTGTCTAGTTTCTTTTTAACATGTGACATATTGGAAAAACAGAAAGAACAATATACTTTATATCCCATTCATTATCAACACATACAATTTCAAGATGATGAGGTCAGCAGTAATAGGTCCACCACCCAATTGGGTGAAATGGGCGGCTGGCTCAACAGTGCCAGGCACCTGCCTGGCACTCCCTTATTAGCCATTCAAAATTTACGATTTTGTCCCGTCTTAAAATTACGACTTTGCCATCAGTATAAAATTATGTTTTTGCCCCCACTAAAAAATAAATTTGCGCTTTTACTCTTAGCTAAAAATTTCGATTTCGCCATCGGTTAAAAATTACGATTTTGCCCCGTTTAATTTTACACTTTTGCCATTAGTTTTTTCCCCTTAAAATGACGATTTTGTCATCAGTTCAAAATTATGTTCTTACCCCCACTTAAAAAAAAAAATTCCCTTTTACTCCCAGCTAAAAATTTTTATTTTGCCCTCGGTTCAAAATTACGATTTTGCCCCGTATAAATTTATAGTTTTGCCATTAGTTTTTTTTCTCACAGCCAAGTTACGATTTTACCCTCAACTTAACTTTACATTTTCCCAATCGCTTTTGTTTGTTTTCCTGGTGACATTACAATTTTGCCCCCAGTGTAAAATTACAGTCGTGCCGGCAACTTCCTGGCACTCCCCGTTGGTCCATTTAGTTTACAATTTATCCCCGAATTAAATTTATGATTTCGCCCTCAGTTAAAAATTACGTTTTTTCCATCGTTTTAGTTTTTTTTACCAAAACTATAAAGGTTTTTTGTTTTAATTGGTTTACTACGGTCTTATCATCGTTTTTTTTCCTAGGAAAATTATAGTAGTCTTTTTTTAATTGGTTGAGAATTATTCGGTCCTCGCCCCGCAACGCGGGCGGGGCATCTACTAGTTTCAAACAATATGATAGTAGGTTTTTAACTTTTTAGAGTTAATTCCTAAAATTGTCCCTGATGTTTGAGCATGTTTGCCATTTTCATCCAAAATGATTTTTTTGTATCAAATAGCGCCTCACGTTTGTAACTTTTTGCCATTTTCATCCAAATACCTAACTAGGTTAGAAACGGATATTATCGACTGTGTTCTTAATAAATTAATATTTAGTAATAACCGTAAATGACTAATCAAACGTTATTTTTATTGTATTCTTACTTATGTTTAGGTTTTTTATTATTATGTTAAAAGTTGCTTAAAAAGTTATAATATATTTATGGGAAATGTTTTGAAGGTCTAAAATAGTTAACTAACGCCGTAAAAAATGAGAACTGATTGTGGTTCTAACAAGAACAATCATACCCAGTATAATTTCACACCCATAGCTAAGCTATTGGTTGAGTCTGGGAAGGGTGGGATGTAGGCAAACCTTACCTCTATCCGGAGAGATAGAGGGGTTGTTTCCAGTGAGATCCTCAGCTCCAAAACCACATCCAAACATAACAGTCCGATGAAACAGAAATAAGTACATAGCTACTTTAAAACAACTGGAAAACATACCTTGGATTGTTATAGTGCAACTTTCCGGAAAGAAAAATTTAAAACAACTGGAAAACATACCTTTTTGCACTCCGTGTTTTAGCATGTGCGCATTTGCAGCCGACTCATAAATGTAACAGACAACGTCGTTCACATTTGTTGAAATGAAATTTATAATTTGCACTAAAACCTCATCAAATGATTGTTTCTAACCCAGTTAGGCATTTGGAGGAAAATGACAAAAAATTACAAACGTGGGGGGCTATTTGGTACAAAAAAACCATTTTGGACGAAAATGGCAAACATGCCCAAACCTCAGGGACTATTTTAGCAATTAACTCAACTTTTTATTATGTGTGAATCAATATCTTGTATTTGCATGGATATGTAGATCCCTTCTGTATTTTTATATACATTTTTCAAATACATTAGGCCTCCCATCAGAAGCCCAAGACCCATCCTTGGATAGTTGGATCATGGATGCATATTTCTTGTAGTAATAAACTAATCACTAATAGGCAAAATAAACAATTTTAGTTATTTTCTTGAAATATTGCAATATAAAGAAAATAGTTATGTTTTGAGGAAAAAAATTATTGTGCAGCGAACATCTAAGCCCAACATTTAATTTGGTATATGACTTTCTTTATTACTCGTCGGTCGTAAATAGGCATTCAAACCACAAATTAGGGGTGAGCATGGTGCGGTTCGGTTCGGTTATTACCTATAACCGAAACCATAACCGCACCTTGCGGTTATCAAAAAATCATAACCGTTCGGTTTCGGTTAATGCGGTTTCGGTTAATCGGTTATTGCGGTTAATGCGGTTTCGGTTCGGTTATAGGTCGGTTATTTTCATTGTTTCTAATGTTGGACTTTAAATGTGTGGGTCATGGTTAGTGTAAAATGTAATGGACCAATAAGGTTGGGTCATGTTAAAAGTTAAAACATTCAAATACTTCACCAAAGATACCTATAGATTAGGCCATGGTTAAGCATTTAAATACAAACTTAACGACCTATGGTGCTACGGATTTGGCTATGTTTAAAATATTCGGTTCGGTTCGGTTATTTGCGGTTATGAAAATAAGAATAACCATAACCGAACCGCAAAAATCGGTTATTAAAAATATAAATAACCAACCCTTCGGTTATTTCGGTTATCGGTTATTTCGGTTCGGTTTTTTCGGTTATTTCGGTTACGGTTCGGTTAGTTCGGTTGTATGCTCACCCCTACCACAAATACCCATAAGGCTATATGGTGCGGAATACGTAACTATCCAAGCGTCAACTGGACAGGAGGCTCTATTGTTAATTAGTCTACAATGGGATAAAGCCCCACAAATGCTCTGCCATCATTACCTAATTATTTTTTTTAACTTAGATTTTTAAATATCAACACAATATAAAAAAAAATCATTTTATTAAACTAGATTTAAAAAGATTACAACCCAACTTAATTAAAAGCAATACATAGAAATTTAGTTAAAACAAACGGCTTAATTGTTAAAATGGGCATGCAAAATTCTCCAAGCCGCAAAATGACAGAAGGTTCTGCCCTCATGTAGTTGGTACTCGGCACGGGAGGCCTCAATCGCTTCCTCTTTAGTTATGCCCACTTCGCGATTCATGGCAATGATAAAGAGCCTCTCAAAAAGCCCACAAGTTGCTCGCACCAAAATGAACCTTCCAGTAATGTTATTTAAGTTACGATTGTTTGCACCCACTTGTTGATGAAAGTGTGTCAAAATCGCGTTCCAAGTAGCAACATGATCTGGAGGTTGCCCTTGCTCCGCAACATGCACCCAACTAGTAGCCAAAGCGATGTCCTCTTGCTTGGTCCATCAGTTCGCCATAAAAATGGTTGCAAATATGATAGTGATGGTTGAAGTTGTGGTATGAATGGTGGTTAGTTGTAGTAAAAAAAATGGTGAAGACTAGGTATTTATATAGAGGATAAAATTAGTAAAAAATCTTTTTTTTAATTTATTACCGTTTTAACGGTAATAAAAAACAATATTGTCATCACTAGCCGTTGGCGCTCGCCAACCAACTCGCGAATGCCTCAATAACGCCCCCTTTAACATGAACGGGCCGGTGTTGGATGCACCATCATACCAAGGTAGCATGGGGCGCTACTCCACACCGTATAGCCTATTGGTTATAACTTGCATGGTGATTAACTATAGTTGATTTTCCTATATTAGAACCTTTAATTTTCACTTTCGAATATACTGGATGTCATATTTTTTTGTGAGGGTTGGAAATTTTGAGTGTCGGTTATCTATTGTGAGTTTTTTACTAAAGTGGTGTTGGTGGAAAAAAATATTTACCATAATAGTGTTGTTTCAAAAGTATTTACTAAAATAGTGTTTTATCTTATTTTATTAATTTTTCACTCCTAATCTCATTGGATGACCTCATTTTATAAAACAATAATGACTTAATAATTTTCTTAAATTTAAGATAACTGTTTTCCTTAACATAAGAGAAATTATTAACCTCATATGTAATTATTTTTTTTTCTTTAACTAATATAAAAAATGTTTGTTAGTGATGTAAATAAGCATGTAAATATTTGGTCTTTTTTCCTTAGAGATGCAGAGAATAGTAAATAAGTTCATTCAAGTATGTTTGATATGTATACTTTGATTTTAAAGAATTGATGTAAAATAAAAATTAAAAGAACCATATGAAATAAATTTACAATACGAAATATGATAAGATTATAACAGGTTGATCGGAATTTGGATTTGAATCGAATTCAACCATATGAATTTTGAACCGGCCTATTATTCAAAATTGAATTAAATAATTTCTATCTTTTTCATATATATAGTTTACTGAGAGAATACGTATAGTCACTTTATTGATGTAGTGTTGCTCATATTTTTTTTGTATGTTTATAGTGAAACTATAACATGGATAAAAAGGAAAAAACAAATTAATCTCTTTCCAGTTCAGAGAAAAACAATTGTGAAGTTTCAAAGTTCGATATTATAAAGTGTTTAAGGTTAACAATTTAAGCTTTTTAATAAAAATGTGATCAACCTAATAATTAATTAATAAAGTGAAACTAACCAATGAAATTAGGAGTGAGAAACCATCAAAAAAGATATACAACACTATTTTGGTAAATACTTTTGAAACAACACTATTATGGTAAATATAATTTTCACCAACACCACTTTGGAAAAAAACTCTATCTATTGTTAAATAATTTTTTTTTCGGTTTGGGTCATGTAACATAATAAAAAAGATAAAACCAAAACTTTCAAGCCAAAGTGGCAAAGCTGAAAAAACCAAAGCCAAACCTAACCCATCATGAAAACCGAAAAGCTTAAACCGAAAAACTAAAACATACTGGTTTTTCAAAACCTTAAACCAATTTTTTGGTTCTCTTTGGGCCTAAACCGACGACCATGCAAACCAAACCCCTACACCCGGTGAAGTAATCGTCTCGGTAGAATTTTTAATTAAGTTTTTTGTTTAAAAAGTCAACTTGTGGGTAGGGGCGATTGATCAAAAATCTCGTTCTATTAATTTTTCTTTTGTTAGGTTTATTTTGTATTTGTTAAAAATGGGTCAACTAAATCCTGTTTGGGCTTGATTGTTTAAAGTGGTTGTTTGTGGTATTGGGATTTAATGGTCAACTAGTGGGATTTTCCGCGCGTTGCGCCGGAAATTCGATCGGTATCGGTTCGTTTCGTTACGGTATCGGTAGGATATCGTCACTTAATATAGCAACCAATAAAGATATGCCTAAGAGGATATCGACATTTATTTTATATCGATAAAAAAACAATAAAACAAATACTGGTATCAGTGTTATTCAAAAGAATTGGTTTGGATTGTCATGCTAAAGAAAAAAAAAATCAATTATATCCGACTCGTTCTATTTTAAATAAAATTTTGATAAAAACATGTATAAAACTAAGCATGTTCCAACGATATTTTCAAAATTTTATAAAACATTATATTATGTTATTAAAATAACGAAAATGGTATACGACGTTACTTTATACAATAAGCATTGATGGAGAGGGTGAAACCCGAGCTTTAGAGTGTTTAAATACGATGATTTATGTGTATTTGATGTGTCTATTTGCTTGGAATGAAGTAACTACGAGATTTTGGTGTTTTGCAGGTAGAATACGTAAATCGGTGCATTTATGAGGGTTAAAGATGAAAGTGTGACCATATGATGGGATATCGCAGCTCAAGGATGGATGTTAAAGCTTGTTAGGGTGTTATGAAGGCTCACGAGTGGAAGAAACATGGAAACGAGAAGTTCGGGGACTAATTTGGTATATTATGAAAGTTGTGTGAAGCTAGCATATGCAAGAAATAAGAAGATTATAAGTTGAGGGGCCATTCGGTACTTATTTGAAAGTTATGTTATGCTTACACATGAGAGGAGATTGAAGACATAAAGTATAGGGGCCTAAATGGAAATTGTTGAAAGTTGGTGTGAAGAAGGAAAGAAAGTTATGTGCATTCGATCTGCTGGTTAGTTGATTGTTTTTTGGACAGAATTCTTAATCTGTAAGCTACGAGTTGGAACTCGTAGCTTACGAGTGATCAGATTCAGCAAAAGGAGATCAAGTGTAGATCGACCGTAGCTTACGAGTTGGAACTCGTAGCTTACGGTTTGGGTATGTTGTTACCAGAATTTTTATTCTGTAAGCTACGAGTCCAGACTCGTAGCTTACGACCCGGTAAAGTGAAAAACGCGAATTAAGGTCTCTAAGGTATAAATTAGGGTTTTCAAAGTTGGGGATCATTATCTTATCATCTACGGTCGATCCAAGGCATCTGGGCACTCAAAGTTGAAGACTTTTTCATCTCAATTCCATCAAGATTCTCAATTCCATCACCGAATCAACTATGGTTTCTTCATCGATCCAAGCTTTTGAAGATTCTTCGTGTGAGATGAGCGGCTAAACTCTTTTGGTTTCCTCCGGATGGAGGGTTTTTGTAAGTTAATGAATATTATGTGTTGATACAATCGTTTTGACTTGGTGATCTAAGCATTCGATGCTTTTCACCATTGATTTGATTTCTTGATTGTAAACAGTTACGTTTATTTAAACCTTAATTTCTAAGCATTCAGTTCCCGAGAGTTCTAGTAATTGGGATATATTTGACATGGGGTTAGGGTTTGTAAATTGTAATTGATAATCATTCGATAACCTCCCGTTATGTATTGACCGGAGTACTTAGTCGTTGGTTATCACAATTAATTAGTCAAAATTAACACCTATGTCTATGTAGGTAACGATTAAACACATAATTGAAGTTAATTGCAAAACCTGAAATCTGGAGGAACCATCTTTCTTCCTACTTATTTAAATCACACTTTTTACTTGTTAATTTAGTTCTTTTACATAATCAAACAACCCGATTTCTCAACTCAGTAACAGTTAATCAATACTTAGCATAAAAACGCTTTCCACAGTCCTCCCTTGGTTCGATACCCTGCTTATTCTATACTAATAGTTTAAATAGGTTTTTGCATGTCCTTAACGACAGACATCAAGCATTCACGACTCGGTTTTAAGTAAAACTTATATTGAAGAGTAAGGTCCCAAAAACCTTGTACAGGTACTTGAGACCATACCACAACCTCGGCAATAAGCTCTCTTTAGAATGAACCTTGCGCGGCCGCGCACTGGTTCTAAAAGGCATATCGTGCACCACCATTCGGTTACAACTGAATGGCTACGTGGCATCATCCTGGACATTCCCCAAAATCACGATGATGGAACCAAAATTAAAGGAAGATCCACACTTGCCCACTCTCCACGTGGCATCTCCCCAGCCGTTGATCATAGTCGCGATCCGTGTGTACACACTTTTGTTAGTGATTAATGGTGGAGAAAATAACTGCTCACGGAAATTACTTTCCGTCATCTTTTCGATCAACAGATTTTCCTGCCCAAACTTCGGCTATAAATAAAGGATAATTCAGGTATAATTCTTCAAGTTACTCTCACGTCACTTAACTACTTCTTCTTCTTCATCAAACCCTGTACTTATTCTCACGCCGGAGGGTGGTCACGGAGAGAACCCCCATTCTCCTCGTGACGAGTCTAACGGTTGTTTGTTTTGCAGTTTGTGTTCGAAGAATGAGATCGTTCACCCCCGAATCAAACGAGAAGACCTAACCCTTTTATGCAGATTCAAACCCCCTGGTTCAGTTGATTCCGGTTAATTAAACCAGTGTTTCTTCATTTGCGCCCACCAATTTCTCAGTCTCTATTCACATCTTCTCGTTTCGATTCATTTCCCTTTCCAATCTCTGTTTTCAATGGCAGAGACTCCGACAAACCGTCCATCAAATTCTCGACCAGCAAATTTCACTAGTAATCCTCGTGTCGAGGGGTTTGTGGAAGAAGTCTCCGACGATAACGAGGTCCAATACAACGATAATCACCCAAATGACCCTGTTACTCTAGGAGCACAACCCGAGATTCCGATAAGTTCAATTTTACCTCCCGGTTAAACTCCCATCTCGTGGTATGTCAGATCCCAAGGAGCAATAAACGCTGTATACGCACAACTCTGTGCACAGACTGCTCCTCCCACTCAGTCACAAAGACCTACATCTCGTGCTCGAGCACCGTCTGCACCACGTGCATCACACCATGATGCACCGTCACGAATACACCTGGAAGACACAGAAGTTTACTCCAAATCTCCTACAAGGTATGAGTCTACTCACTCCGAGACTCGACGAAGAGATTATCATGATGAATCTTATTCCCATCGAAGGCAATCAGTCCATTCTCGGTTGGGCCCGCGTTCCAAAAAACAGGACACCCACACCGACGACTATGACAGAACATACCATGAGGGAGATAACACAAGTGTTTTTAGCCGGCTGCAACGAGATCACAAAAGTTATAAGCCTCGCGCGGTTTATAACCCAGATGCAGAGCACGATTACAACTTAATCTACCGCCCCGCAGAAGCAGCCGAGAATTTGAAGTTATTAGTGAAATCGCTTTGGCCCCCCTCGAAAAAGCAAAATTACCATCGAATGTCGGAAACTTCAATGGTATGACAGATCCGGACGACCATCTTAGGGTATTCACCAGCGCTGGATTGGTAGGAGGGTGGACCTTGCCAATATGGTGTCATCTATTCATCCAAACCCTGACCGGTGCAGCATGACTGTGGTTCGATAATTTACCAGTCGGAAAGATAACGTCATTGGTGGACCTAAAAGAAAAATTCCTAGTGCATTTTAGCCAACAGCGAAGGTCTATCAGAGACACCGCTGACGTAATGAATATTTGGAGGCGTGATAACGAGAGCCTAGAAGATTTTATCACACGCTACAATAAAGAGGTGTTAGAGATTGGAGATGTCCACGAACACTTGATTAAAGCGCAGTTCAAGTATGATGTCCGCTACGATGACATGATCAAGGTTCTGTCGGGAACAGAAGGGCTACCCAAGAGCTGGGAGAAGCTGATGGCTGCAGCCAAAGTATACGCCCAGACAGAACGAAACCTCAGCACCAACAGGCCACCGCCACCACACAATCGTCCGCAAGACATGAGTGGTAGCAGCGGAAAGAAATTCAAGAAGAATTGGCGCGACTCAACTTCTGGAACATACTCATCTGACGACGCGCGCACAACAATAAACAAATTGGCAGCGCAAAAAGAAGCAAAACAAGAAAATAGAGAACGACAGTGGACCCCCTAACAAAAACTCCAGTGGTGGTGCTCAGCACAGAGGACTATCAGTTTAAAACACCTCCGCCAATTAAGAACAAGAGGGGTCAAGATCCGAATCAGTATTGTGACTATCACAAAGACAATGATCAGACTACAAACAATTGTATATCCCTCCGTACCGAGATTGAAAAAGCGCTCAAAAGTGGGGAACTCACCCACTTACTGCAGAACGTGCGGAAGGATATAAAGCAAATTACTCGCGGTGATGAAGGTCTGAGTAAGAAAGCTAAAAACTAAGCGGCGCAAGAAGCAAGTAGCATACAATTGCTTCTCCACATGTTGGTCAAGTTCTTTAACTTACCAATCCATGTCGTAGAACTATAGTATGAATAAGTTAAGTTCCATTTAATTATCCTAAACAGACAACTTTGTACTACGGCCTCTGAGCCTTATCATTAATCAAAGAAAAGTTAGTTCTATTATTTCTATGTTTATTACAAAGTGCATGCAATTCCTTTTGGTAAGCGCAAAAACATTATGGTAACCGTCACACAAATCTCATGAACAGTCAGTGATCACACGCATCACGCAAGGCCCAGCCTTACGTTCACACATGAGCTTTGTACCACCTTTATTCGCCTTACCTAGTCAAAGCAATTGTACTCATGCAAAATATTGTAATTCAAACATACTTCATACTGGTTACTGGCGCATCACACGCCTTAACAACATACACGGCAGTGTATGAAATAAAGTTACTTGCGCCACAGCGCATTAACAGACAGGGATTCACATCCCAAACCTAAAGATTATCTATTGTTCATACAACCACACGAGTAAAAAGAAAACCTAAGCTAGGTCTTCGTCTTCGTCTTCTTCTTGGTCGGGGAAAACTTCCCTCAGCTGCGTCACGTAGTCTTCAGACTGTAACGCGACAGTAATGAGATCCATGACTAGAAGCCGTAAAGTATTAAATTGAGTTTTGGCAACAGCAAGAGCAGCTTCGGTATTAACACCATGAGTAGCAGACCTACTAGTGTCCCAGTCAACCTTTAAAGCGTTAATCACATGATGGGAACACTCTGCATACCCTTGGGCATACCCATCATTCCGCGCAGCAACCACCAGGTGCGCAACTATTTTGTCTAGTTCTTCAGAGTTAAGAACTGAATCAGCAATCTACACAAAAGTAAAAGAAGAGTAAGAAGACGCGCAAACATCACCAATTGTTATCAAGGATAGATGAACTTACTCTTACGATCCCGCGCTCTTTCAACCACAACATGCCACTCTTCAAAGGTCCAAGCTCACTCTCCGCCGTTGCCCGCGCAGTCTTGGAGTTTTCCAACTTTTCCTCAGTTTCGGCAAGCCGGCGGGAAGTCTCAGCCTTCTCGGACCGTTCAAGCTCCAAATATTTTTTAGCGGACTCAACTTCCGCCTTAAGTTGTTCCTGCTCAGATAATAAAGAAGTAAGTTCTTCTATCTCCTTATCTCTAAGGGCAAGGGTAGCGCAGGTATGTACCTCTCTTTGCTCACTTCTTTTCCTATGAGAACGTGCTTCATCACGCGCTGCTTCAGCCTCAGCTTTTTCTTGTTTCAATTTCTCAATCTCCGCATCTTGTTTTTTCAACTTCTCAACTTCAGCTTTAAGATTGTTGATAACATTGCGGAGACCCATCTTCTCAGCATTATCTTTGTCGCAAATCTCTCTCCAGTTTTTACGCTCCTTGGAAAGAAGAGCAGCCTCAGCCTCTGCCTTTCTTTTCCACCCCGCAACTGACCATTCTTCAGTTTTTAGGTCATTTTCAAACTTGGCTCGGTCAGCTTCCAGCGTAGCTTTCATCCGAGCCATTCGGGCCTCATCCTCAGAATTTTTTTTCTTGGACGCCTCAAAGGCAGCCCACTCTTTGCACATACTACGCCCCTCACGCACTATACGGTCCGTAGTAGACGTATACCTGGCAGCTTCCTTAAGGTAAGCATGGTAAGCTTGTTCTTGGGCACGATCTTCTTGAAACTTAATCTCTGCAGGAGGAAAGGTACCCTGTAGCAAGTCACGACAAACCCTCCAGTTTGAGAAAGTGTCACCCTTCTTTAAATTCCAAACCGGGGTATGAACTTCAGATGCCTTTCTCTCCGTATAAGTTCTGTAGTAATGATCCCCCAAAATTTCATCTGGGCGAAGGGGATCATTCTCGTCATCATAAGAAGAGGCACCCTGATATCCAGCTGGGTCCTTCTCAACATCCACCGGCGCGGACGCAGGAGCAGAAACAGGGCTAGTAATTACCGTTTCTTCAGGAATAAATTTCCCTTTTTCCGCGTCACACGCCACAGCCTCAGGAGACTTAGGATGAGCAACATCCGCAATCTCCGGATCCACAATCTTCTCCAATTCCACCTCAATGGTTTTTTTCGCCTCAGTATTCTTCTTCGCCTCGTCTTCAGTAGCTTTGGAACTATCCAACTGCCCGCTGATCAGGGCGCGAGGAGGTGAAGGAGGAAGATCCACGTTAACCGCGGATGACGGCTCCGCATGCATAGGGGAACTTGGTTTCTCTACAAAAACAGAATACATATTACGAATACGCAACGCGCATAAAAACAAACAAAACAGGAACTTACCTGGAGGGGGTTTTGCATTAAAGGCATCAAGGTTACCCCTTCTAGTGAGCTTTTTTCTTTGAACCTTCTTGGCAGGCTGCCCTTCAGCATCACCGTCAGTCTGTTTCCTTTTTCCCGCCTTTGTCTTCAACAAAGGCTCCGGACTCGACTCTAAGTCAATTGGGTCCTTAGGATTTGAAGGAGGGATGTCAGCAGTATACCTAGGTTCCGTCTTTGGCTTCTTCACAACTGCAGCGCAAGACCCTCCAACGAATCAGACACCACCACATAATCACACCAGGAGTCAGAGGAATGGCGCGTACCTTTCTTCTCTCCTTTAACATTTTTGGCTTTTGAAGATTGAGCCTTCTCCGCATCATTCTTTCTTGGCACAGCAGTGGCAACTGGCGCACCTTTTTTTCTTTTCAGGGCCTATGCCCAGGTTAGACAACTCACCTACTAGAAAAAGCAAAACTTGCAAAGGTTACTGAACGCGCAGAAGTAGCAAAAAGTAACATTGAAATTTCAAACAAGAATCATAGAAAAATTACCAGCATCAGTTGGAGGTTGCGCAGACAAATCTTTATCTCGCGGAAGAACAAAATTCTTAACAATCCGAAGATACCAAAGTTCCTCATCAGCCTTTTTTGCAACAGTGGTCATCTTCCCACCTTCTCTCTCGAATGCAACAACATATAGTGTGACAACTCGAGTTTTCAAGATTTCCATCTTCGCATTAATTGCGCGTTAAATGTTTAAGTTGTTTGTTTACACGACTTGTTTGTTTCACAACTGTGCACGTTTGTAATATGTTAATCGTACTGTGATTGATATGTTTTATATGGTATGCCTTATAAGTGTATAAGTGTGTATGTTGATATATGTCTCATTTTAATATGTGTTGTATAATTTCAAAATGATATCTGTTAGGCCAAACACCCTCCCCACGAAAACCCTGCTGGACGAAAACACTAGGGTGTTTTCGTCACCCACACTTTGGCGAAAATAAATGGGCTTTGGCCCAGTAACGTTTAGATATAGGGTCTTGTTCATAACCTTTACGCGTAGTCGGTAACTGGCAAACCCTAAATCACTTCTCACCTCCTCTCGCTACCCTTTGAAACTCGACGGCAATCTTGTGTTAGAGCGATCTAGTTAGTGTCTCGATCATCACGGTTAGTGTTAATCTTTATTTGATTAATTGATTTAAATCGGATGTAGGTGTGTATGATGTTCGATTTAATATGTGTATCATCACTATAGATAAACTATCGATGATCTGTATGAGTAAAAACAATATTGTTATGCCTGCTGCTCATGTTTGAATAAATGATATGTAGATGTATTTGAAGGTTTTAAGGGAATGAATGATATGGTTATGTGAAACAACGATCTGTTTACATGTAATACATACTAGGGATGATGGATTGTATGAATGTGATCTACTAACAAGTTGTAGGAATATGTGAAAATTATAAATGGATATCATGATTATTATCAATACATGTGACAACCTAATAATCGGCCAGTCTTATGCCTTCTAGTGGTCAAATTACACATGTGTTGTCAGGAGAGTTTATCAAGTTTCATGTGGAGAATTATCATGCACAGCAATCTTTGTCGGCCATTTTTTAAAGAACAATATATATATACATGTGCAATATGATTTGTGTGATGATTAAATTGATGTCATGAATTGATGTGTGAAACTGTTATTGATGATGATGCACCCGGCGAAAACTCTCCACCCAACGAAGACCCTATCCCAACGAAAACACCTTGGGGATTTCGTCGCCCAAGTGTTTTCGGCCCAAAGGGATTTCGGCCCAAGTGGATTTCGGTCCATAGTGATTTCTCCATGCAAGTGTTTTCGGCACATGTAGTTGTCGTAGCACACTAACATTGTTGGTTTATCAAACCTGTTAAGTTATTAATTACATTAGTTCAGTGAACTCAGTAGTCTATTAATTCTGTTAGTTGTTAACGTGTTTAAACGTGTCAAATATGTAAAGTATGTTAACTGAGTTATGTTAACCATGTTATGTATGTTAAGCTCAGTATGTGTGATAACCCTATTAATTCTGATTGACTCTGTCATGTATGTTAAGTATGTTAAGTGTGTTAACTCAGTCAAGCATATTAACTCTGTTAAGCATGACAATTAGTAAGGAACTTGCATGTAACTTGGAACCTCGTATGGAGTGACCAACTGTTTGTGTGTACAAGATGTTAACTGCTAATCCCACTTTGTGACACAAATTGCGTATGAATCTTTACGAACTTGAACTGACTGAGTATACGTGCATACTATAGGACGTGACTGATTACTTGCGAACACATAGTTTAGCATACCGAGCAAACCAAGGTGAGTTCACACTCTTTCCAAGGCATGGGATTCCCAAGGGTTGGGAATGGGATTGAATAACTACTCGTACTATCATTACTATTAAACTACTTTTTACTGTCCTCGGATTGAAGGGCACGTACGTAAAACCTACGTACACAATGGTAACTACAAACTTGCGTATTCCCCATACAACAGGATACGTACGACCATAAGACCATCACTCTATCACTTTAAGTCCCACATTTATCGACTTAATAGCCGAGGCCTATGGCGAGCGGGTCATTAGTAGATAGCGCTATTAGGTTTAACAAACCTCACACCGTGTCATCCGAACGGGCGTGTACTAATGGACTATGGGCAAAGGGTCAATGCTGATAGACATTGACTTAGGGCACCTCTTACATTTTCGTAGCAGTCGATACACGTGGTCTAGTAACACATGGGAAGCCCCCACCAATCTTCGCAAACATGTCTGGGAGACCGCGATACGAACTAATATGATACATGGTTTACAAAACGAACATACGATTTACGAAACGAATGCTATAACTAAACAACCAACTGTGAACTCGCTCAACTTTGTTGTTGATTTGTTGCTACATGCCTTGTAGGTCGTTAGGTACTCATGGACCTTGCACAGGGAGGCGCAGTCGTTGTGGGACATGGCAGTGTGTGCCATGTTAGAAACATTGCTTTATTTCGTACTTACTACTTACATTGGGTTTTACAATTATGCTTCCGCTAAACACTTAACTACGTTTTGGTTTAAAACACCTTTCATATTGTGTGGTTAAATTTTACGTATTACTTGTTATGTTCAATATGATTGGTGGCTTGATCCTGGTCAGTCACGCCTCCAAGCGGTGATACTCCGCGTGTGGATTTTGGGGGTGTGACATATAGAGAGACAACTGCAAAAAAGAGAACAGGGGCAAATTCAAAAAAAAAACAACAACAAAGGGGAAAGAGAAGCAGCAAACAGGATAAAGGAATCCAAATCTCACCTTTACCATCTTCCATGTATACTGGCTTATCCTCTTGATTCATCCGCCAGCAAAGGTTCACACCAGCAGCAACTAAGGCTTTCTCTAGAAGAGCAATCGACGGAACATCCTTTAGATCCTGGTACCAATTCTTCGAATAAGGAGTTTGTAAAGTCTCCGTTGCAACTTCCTCTTTGCCCCTGAAAACCATCTTCATCGGAATCACTCCGGTTTTAATAAAGAAGAATTTTTGCTTCCAATCGGGAAGAGATTTCGGGGGTTGCAACAAGATCTTTTTCGCCGACGCCCGTTGGACAAACAAGTAGAACCCCTGGGGACAGTGCATCTGGTGAAACACCCGGAAACGGGTAACCGTTGGCTCAATATGCATTGAACGACAGACAAACTCAAATGGTGAACCCTAACCATCCCAATAGGGTGCATTTGGGAAATATGGAACTTGTAGTACGAAAGAATGTCAAGAAAGAACTTCGTAACAGGCAATCGAAAATTACCTGCAGAGAAAAAATCCCAAAACAAAGTAATATACCCGGCCGGAGCATCCGCCGCCGTCTGACCCTCACCAGGGTATCGAGCGTCCTAACTGTCAGGGAACTTGAAGTTTCGAACCAAACCATCAAAGATTTCCTTAGACCACTTCAATGGTGGAAGACCAGAAGCCATTTCTTCAGACGAATCTTCGTGATGTTCTCCGGTTGACATAGGGGGTGTTTGTTTTTTAGAAAAAGCACTTCAGAACCTCTTTTCTCTTCTCCACGCAGACCACGCGCAGACATAAGGGTCTGCAGCTTGTTTGTTTTTTAGAAGAGTTTTCATTAAAAAACATCTTCCCCACCTCTTTGTCAGGCAGAGGTGGCCTTATGTCTTCTGCCCTCTGCAAAACACTTCTCCATCAAAACATCTCAAACCCTAGATTACTCCCAGCACCAAGCTCCTCCCCTACCATCAAGTCCGCCGCCGCCCTGCTCCACCTCTGTCGCCGGCCTGCTCCCCTCCTCCGCCGCCCCCACCACGCCGGCCTCCACTCTACAGCCGCACCTCCACCTCAGCCTTACCTTCACCACCTCCACCATCTTCAGCCTCCACAGCCGAGACACCTCCACCTTCAGCCTCCACAGCCGAGACACAGGTATGTTAATTTGTATTGTGTTTTTGTCTATGTCTTGTTATTTTGATAAACACTGATGTAATTTTCTATTTCCTTCAAAAGTTTTGGCCTTTTTACTTGCGTTTTTCATGTTTGTATAATTTCTAATGGAAATGTGGTTGGATTAAATAACTAGTCGGAGTTTAACATCTGGATTTTGATTAGTCATTAACTGCCAACAGAATTTAATTGGGAAAATATTGAAAAAAAGTATCTATTCAATCCACTTATACAGGTTTGGTTAAATTAATGTTTTCTGAATGATAAATTTGAAGTTTTTGTTGGCTTTAGTTTTGTATTGGTATGCATTTGATGATAAAAAATTTGTCAGTGACGACTATGAATCATGAGTTTGCACTTTGCTGAAGTAAAAAAACAAACAGTCTTCTTCTTGCAGACTGCAGACATTTGGTCCACCACTTCTGCTACAGATGTCTGCAGATGTGGTCCGCAGACTACAGACGTTTTCCCTCAGAATAAAGACAGAAATAGCAGATTTCTTTAAAGGGGTAACAAGGAAAAGGAAGTAGGAGGGTTTTCAAATGGCAATGATGGTAAAAATAGGCAATCGAAAGATTTATATACCCACCGCCATAAATGACCGAGATAACTACAATAACACATTTTTCAGGGTAGACACGGTTATCTAAGCATCAGGGGCGAGTGGGAATAACAATGACGCGAGTCCACGCGCGCGTGAAAGCCACGATCAGCAACGTACAACTGACAGCGACAGCCTGTCACACGTCAACAGTCATCACTGCAACTTTTCACCTGCCAAAAGTCAAGATTTTCAAAATCAGAATCAGGGGCAAGAATATCTTCCCTAAGAAGATCCTTCATTTTCGCGCCAAAAACTCCACAGCAAAAACCACCCACCTCTCATAGTCCAGTGCTCCACTTATTTGCATAAGAGCAATACTAGACTGGGGGGACTTAAAGGGGTAAGGTCCCAAAAACCTTGTACAGGTACTTGAGACCATACCACAACCTCGGCAATAAGCTCTCTTTAGAATGAACCTTGCGCGGCCGCACGCTGGTTCTAAAAGAGAACTTAGAAAGAAATAGCATGTAACATTCGCGCGCCAAAAGGAACTAATAAATCCTTACGTAGACTCTCATGCAACAGATGGGATAAAAATAAACCTTTCTGTCACAACAGAATTACCATGAGGAAGAGCCGCACAGGATTACAGCTGTAATCCTTCTAGAAGGCATATCGTGCACCACCATTCGGTTACAACCGAATGGCCACGTGGCATCATCCTGGACATTCCCCAAAATCACGATGATGGCACCAAAATTAAAGGAAGATCCACACTTGCCCACTCTCAACGTGGCATCTCCCCAGCCGTTGATCATAGTCGCGATCCGTGTGTACACACTTCCGTTAGTGATTAATGGTTGAGAAAATAACTGCTCACGGAAATTACTTTCCGTCATCTTTTCGATCAACAGATTTTCCCGCCCAAACTTCGGCTATAAATAAAGGATACTTCAGGTATAATTCTTCAAGTTACTCTCACGTCACTTTACTACTACTTCTTCTTCTTCATCAAACCTTGTACTTATTCTCACGCTGGAGGGTGGTCACGGAGAGAACCCCCATTCTCCTCGTGACGAGTCTAACGGTTGTTTGTTTTGCAGTTTGTGTTCGAAGAAGGAGATCGTTCACCCCCGAATCAAACGAGAAGACCTAACCCTTTTATGCAGATTCAAACCCCCTGGTTCAGCTGATTCCGGTCAATTGAACCAGTGTTTCTTCATATATTAAGACGTAGATAAAAATTAGGACGTCGTAGCCACACACCCGAAATTTTATAAAACATCGTATTTTTTAAATTATAATAAAAAATAATTTATGTTCAAAATAATAAAATATATAAAGATAATATGTAAAATTGAGTGCACTATTCATGCTCCATGAAAATTAATATATAGATAATATATATATAGATAATGGGTTTATTTGTTTAATTGTATAAAATAGACTTAGGTATTTTATATTTGTTAATTAGTTTATAATAGGTTTATACAATTATATTTGTATGGTTTTAAAATGTTAAATATTTTTTTCTTGAGAATCAATGTTAAAATTTAATGGAGTTGGTTTTAAAATTGGTAAGGGGTTAGTGTCAAAATTTTATGGTCACTCGGGATCAAATCGTATATATACTAAAAAATAACTGGGGAATGTCAGGCTTATCTGTTTTTTTTCCGTTATACTACTAGGGGCTCATGTAGCCCTTGTCAAATCCGCCTCCATCCTCCCAACCTAGGTACACCCTTGATTGGATGTGATAGTATTTATTTTTTTAGTTCTCATTATCACATGATCCATATGTTCTATTAGAATAACCACTTTTAGATTCGATTTTAAACTTAATAAAAATACAAAATACGTAGCTGATAAGTACGTAAATGTTAGATGTATATGTTATTACCGAGTAATCTAATACCCAAGTATTTCCTTACCTTTGGGGCCCCACATATAGGCCATCGTGGATTTGGTGACCTAGCATCATCTTTAGCAATGTGTTCATAACCTTATATGTGCTCGAAGATGTGACAACCGACAAATTTATAGGTTAATCCGTACAACCTAATCATTGTTTATATGCTTAATTTCATGCATTTAGACTTAATTATGTGTTAACTGAGTCCACAAAGTCTAGCAATGTCCAGGAAATGCATGAATATTTGCATTTAGTATAATCGTTATCGCCTCGTCGCGTTACGATGAAACTAGTTATAACGAGTGTTAGTGGTTATCCGGTTAACGTTTTGGTATCAAAATTGTCCCAATATGCTTAAAACATTAAACCGATGACTTATTATGTGTTCGATATGAATAACATGTAAAAACTTATTTTAAATAAGTAAGTATTGTAATTATTCGGTAAATCGCACAAGTATCGTTTTTATCCGTTTTTAACGCCGAAACTTATAATTTTCATCAAAGAAATACTAGTATAAGATCAATATGTCATTTTGATTAGTATTGGGTGTCATTAGGGGATATGGAATGTCATAAGGATGTCTAAGTGTCGCAAACCCCGACCCTACCCTGGGAGCGGGAGCTCGCGAGCCAGTCAGATAGTATCGGTGTTTATTAAATTTGCAGCGGAATTAATCATCAGGGTCGTAGTTAGGAAATAATTTCAGAGTTTGTAAAAACACCAAACTTTTAATATATAAACAAATGGGCTAAATCCCATATTCCATTTCAAATATATTTATAGGGATAAACCCTAATTGTTGAAAACATAAATTTCTTCCTTTATTCAGGTAATCATAGACACTTTATTTAAGCCTTCAGTGCTCCATAGCTGCCTTCTATTACCTTCACAGTGGGATTCCTGAAATGCGTTTGAAAAATATTTTATCAGCAAGAAATACCGGCGAGTTCATTCCATTTTATAAAAAGACACATTGTTATACTTTTACAGTATCAAGATGGAGATTACAATGTTTATATCTACCAAAAACTCAATCAGTATTTGTCACATGGTGGCAGTGCCATCGTGACGGTGGTCATATCACTCATTGGCTAACTTTCGTCCAATAGTGAAGTTTATCAAGTAGTGTATACAGAACCCCACATACCGGCAGTAATTGTGGAATACAAAGACTTAATCACTGTAAGTATAACTAAAAACATTTAGGGTTTTGTAAAGCAGTTTGACAAAAAGAGAGAATGACTCATGTTGCAAATTAGGATTTAACTATAAGCTTTCGGGTAATATTTACTGGTGAATTTCCTGAATTCCGAATAAAATATACAATGCACACGTGTTAGTACAATAACCCAACTCAACTTTATCGATACATCACGAGATCAGAACCCCAACGTAGTTAGCAAAGCATAGCCTTATTAGGCAGCACCTTGACATCCGTTGCTGGGTTCAGGATCGATCGGACAGGGTATCGAATTAGTGATTAGGGATTACACACTTACAACGGGGCAAAGCTTCGTGAACTTAAGGGTATTGAGTATTATATTTTCGTGCAGAAAGTTTGAGAGAGAAAGAAATTTTGAATGACTTTGAACTGCAGATGGAACGCTCTATTTATAGTTGTTCTGGCACTCCATCGCGGCTCGCGATACCCTTAAGGTATCCTGTCGCGCCCCGCGAAACACCCTAGCTAGGGCTTAGGTGTTAATAGTCACCAGTGTAGGTTAGCCACGTGGACAACAGGTGTCAATAAGCATGACCAGAAAGTTACAAGGCTTTCGAGACCCATGATAAGTTTATATTAGTCTGTCGCGGCCCGCGACATTCACATAAATATTATTGTTTTTCATTTTTCAAGCTGAAGATCGTTATGCAAGTTCAGTTTTTCGATTACGGAGTGTTTTAGGACATTTTACTTTGACCAGTACTAATCTCTTGTGTTTGAAATTCTTGATCTTTCTATCTTCGATTTGTATTGGCTTCTCCACAAACTTAAGGTTTTCATTTACCTCTATATCTTGAAGAGGTACTACCAATGATTTATCAGCTAAACATTTCTTCTTTAGGTTACATACATGAAATACATCATGTACTCCTTCCATCTCTTCAGGTAACTGTAGCTGATAAGCTACTGGTCCAATTCGTTTGATAATTTTAAAAGGTCCAACATACCTTGGGTTTAGCTTTCCTTTCTTACCAAATCTGATGATTCTTTTCCATGGCGAGACGTTTAACAGTACCTTGTCTCCGATTTGAAACTCTAATGGCTTACGCCTGTTATCTGCATAACTCTTTTGACGGTCTCGTGCTGTTTTCAGTCTTTCCTTGACTTGAATTATTTTGTCAGTTGTTTGTTGCACAATTTCAGGTCCTGGCAATTGCTTTTCTCCAATTTCTGCCCAACACACAGGTGTTCGGCATTTTCGTCCATAGAGTGCTTCAAATGGTGCAACATTAATGCTTGTATGATAGCTATTGTTGTAAGAAAATTCTATTAATGGTAAGTGTTCGTCCCAACTTCCTCCAAAATCTATTACACAGGCTCTGAGCATGTCTTCCATGGTCTGAATTGTCCTTTCACTTTGTCCATCTATTTGAGGATGATAAGCTGTACTTAGATTTAATCTGGTTCCCATTGCTTTTTGAAAACTTATCCAGAAATGAGAAGTAAAACGACTATCTCTGTCGGACACAATAGATAAAGTGATTCCATGTAGTGAAACTATTTCTTCCACATATAGCTTAGCTAATTGTTCCATACTGAAAGTTTCTTTCATTGGTAAGAAATGTGCAGATTTAGTCAATCTGTCCACAATCACCCAGATTGTGTCGTTAACTTTTCGGGTCTTGGGTAATTTGGTAACAAAGTCAGTTGTTAACAATTTTCATTTCCAAATTGGCATCTCCAATTGCTGAAGTAATCCTGAGGGATTCTGATGTTCAGCTTTAACCTGTGAGCAAGTTAAACATTTAGCAACATAACTTGCTATGTCCTTCTTCATTCCTATCCACCAAAAGTTTTTGCTTAAGTCTTGATACATCTTGTCACTTCCAGGATGCATCGTATACTTAGATTTATGAGCTTCTTCTAGAATTTGATTTCGTAGATTCCCTTGAATAGGTACCCAGATTCTTTTCTTATGGAATCTCCAAATTCCATCTGCTCCTTGTTCTAATTCTTTAATCATTCCTTTTAATCCTTCAGCATCATCCTTGATTGCTGTTTCCTGTACCTTTTTCAATTGTTCATTTAAATATATTTGTAGGTTTAATCTGAGAGCACTGGTGTGTGTCGGGTGTATTATGTTTTTATTGATATTTTAAGCCCATTTTACACATTAGTCAAGTTTTGAATTTATAAAATACGATATTCTACTCACACTAAACACACACATGGGCAAGTGCACCCATCGTGAGCGTAGTATAGCGTTGGTAAGATACCGAGGTCGTCCAAGGACACAAGAGCTTTTAGTACCGGTTTATCATCAACGTCTAATCAAACTAAAATTTTTGGAAAAGGTTTTAAGTATGAAAAATAAAAACTAAAAATGCTGAAAATAAAAATAAAATAAAAACAGATAGACAAGATGAATCACTTGGATCCGACTCGCCTTTAATGTATCCTTTGATGATTTCCGCACTTTTGCACTTTTTAAGAGATTATCTTAGTTATAGTAGTAGGCCCTTCTTTTGAAGGTGACGTTACACTCAACCCAGTGGTTTGAGTCAGCAAGGATACAATCCCAAAGGGTTGGAAAATTGGAAGATGATTAATTAAGTTATTAATGCGTAAAGTGGTAGGCCCCTCTTTTGAAGGTGACGTTACCCTCGGCTAAGTGGTTTGAGTCAGCAGGGATACAATCCCAAGTAGCCGGTTTAATGTATTAATAGTAGTTTACATATGAGGGGATCAAGCCATTCGCACCCCCGCCATCCAATACCAGTAGGTATTGAAGGAGCTCCTAGTAAGCTTGACCCAGGTCCTTGCAGGATCTATACACTGAACAAGGCAAGAACCTTACTAAACCATTCCCTTAACCCCCGACCAGGTAGCCAACGTACCTCTATATAGACCGTAGAGATATGAATGGTGAAAATCTTTTACTTTATATAGATAGTAAAGTAATGCCAAGACACCACGAACAAATGATAAAGAAGTTTCACCTTTAACATAAGAAACTAGTTATTAAAGTCATTAATACAAAACCAAATGATAAGTGCGAGAAGATTAAAAATCAAAAGTAATACATTAAATGTTTGTCTTCACCAAGTGATGTAAGAGACTTAGCCACACATGGCCTTTGATTGACAAGAACTCTTACGATTAATCTTGGATCCCGAGACTACTACACACACTCTAAGGTGGATGATGGATGATGGTGGTGGATGTGGGTGTTGTAGTGGTGGTGGAGTGGTGGCAAAGTGGGAGAGAGGTGGTTTGCCAAGGGATGCCTTTGAAGTGAGCCAAGCACCCCTATTTATAGCCTAAACAGAAGCCCGACCACGGCCCCGTGTCCGCCGGACACACCCCCGTGGCCAATCCTTTTCTCTTTCTTCATTTATTGCAATTGTCTGCATTAGACTCCACACGGCCCCGTGTTCGCTGGGCACGGCCCCGTGTGCAGAAACGTATATGTACTATCAAGATTTGCAAGATTCTGTGCGTTGACCACCCCCCGTGCTGAGCTGGGCACGCCCCCGTGGTGGGAATAGAAGCTTCTACAGCTTTGTCCCTTTCTGCAGACACCTGATCACGCCCCCGTGTCCAGTGGGCACGGGCCATGGTCAGCCTTCTGTTTCTTGTTTTTGCTTGGGAAGATGCTGTCGAGGGGTCGGGCATGCCACGTTTATTCCTTTTCTTTGTATTTATGTTTGATTTTTGCTGCATATTTGTTCCTTTTGTTCGTTTAAGATCATTTGGTCCTGAAAATACAAAAGGAAGACAAAAGCACACTTTTTCCAACATTAGTACTAAAAAGGGTTACTTTTATGCCTCATTTGATGTAATTTATATGTTGCATTTTACACACATCAAATATCCCCACACTTGAATCTTTGCTTGTCCTCAAGCAAAACTCTTTATTATGTGGCTCACACACCCAAATGGAATGGGTAGAAGAGAAGTTTTGGGCTTGTCTTGAGTGTCGGGAATCCAAGATCTTTATTGGGTTTTATTTTTATATTATTTACAATCCTATTCGTTATGATTTATTTAGAACGTTTCATAAGAGAAATTACTTATTTGGGCATAACATGCCTCTTTAAAATTCCATTTATATACAAGTTCACATACCTCACGGGAGATCACTCAATACTCGGCCGAAATGTATTTTTGTGAAACACTCGAGACCGGCATGGAACTTACTTCTACCATATGCTTGCCAAACTATCAATCCTCCTCCTTTTTAACTAAAAATTTTTGTAAATATCAATAGGACTTGGGGAAAGGGTTAGGCTTGGGTTAAAGGTAGGTGGTTTTGGGTTAGTGGTTAGTAAAAAGGGCTAAAAGCGTAAAAAGCGTCGGTTGTCGTAAAACTTTTTGTTATTGTGACTTTTATTCAAGCTAAGCATTTTCAAAGAACTTGTTTGTTTATTGCTAGATTTTCATTCTTTTTTTTTTATAAAGAACGTCACAAGAAAACCGAGTTTTTTACTAAAATAAAGGGTTGAAAAGAAAAAGGTTTTGGTGGGTAAAGGGTGTTTGTTTTGTGAGTTTAGAAATGAAAAGGTTTAGGCTCAAAGGGGTTAACTAGGGGGATTTTGGGTAGGTGAAAAAGAAAATGAAAAATAATGGTGTTGAAAAGAAAAATGGGTTAGTCCTAATGCCTCTATCATTTACTTACTTGGGTTTAAGTTGGTAAGGACCGGGAATGTATCGTCGTGGCAAGTTCTAGAGTCGTAAGAACCAAGCGGCTATTCACACAAGAAACGAAAAATGAGCCTTTAGTTTAAAGATTTATGCTTGTATGCTCAATAAAGGCTCAAAAACTCACTTTTTGTGGGAATGGGTTTATAATGTGATCAAGTATATATAATCAAATTTTAACTAGATTTATCATGCCATTTCATAATTTTCTTATGTTGGTTCTTTTTATCACGACGCTATCGGTTGTAAATTTATAAAGATATAACCTTTTTAGAACTTGTTATTCCCAAATTAAACCAAGATAAGTAAAAAAAATGAAATCAATACAATAGACATTTAAAGTGATTCTAAGTGCAAATCAAGCTGATTCAACATCAAAACGTCTGATTCCGCCTCTCGTTTTGATTTAGAACTCTTCTGATCGACTCATTTGATCGATTCAATGATCCTACAAGTGGTATCAGAGCTCAGGAGGAAGAGTTCATACCATTTCAGCCGATTCTCACCGATTATTCTGATTTCTACCCACATTCTTCACATTTTTTCAAAATTTTTTGAGATTCGTCGGTTAATATGGTCTGATTTTGTCAAATATCACGTAAAATTGAGTTTTAAACAATTCGTGAACGAATTGAACCGTAAAATCAATCTAAATTTGGCTAAAATTGGTAAATTCATGGACTTTTGGACCTAGTTTGTTCGAACAGATTGAATACTTGTTGATGCGAAGTGGAAAATTGTTCTAATTGCATGAAAATGGACTGAATTGGTTGTTTCTTGGATCAGATTGTGTGAAAAAACCGTCCAAATCGTTCGAAATTCGTCCAAATCGTGTGAGATCTGAACCAGGTCGCTTGAAAGTTTACTCAGGTTGTACGAACTAAATTTCAGTTCATTTGAAAATTGAGCAGTTCGTTTGGAATTTTGAAACCAGGTCACACGAAGTAAACCCAGGTCGCACCAGTTTAAACTCCAGTTCGTACGATTTGAACAGCATTCAGGTCGTTTGAACTTCACCCAGTTCATACGAATTAAACCCCAGATCAGGTCGATTGAAAGTTGATCCATTTTGTGTGAAAAGGAACTCCAGTTCGCACGTGTTGACAAACATCCAGGTCGTTTGAATAGTAAGCCAGTTCGCTTGGAAGTTTGAACCAGGTTATTTGAACTTACATCAGGTCGCACGACTTGAATTTCATCCAGTCCACACGGTTTGATATAATCCAGGTCATTTGAAATCCTACAAGTTCAGATCGTTTGAGTTGTCATCAGTCCGCACGAACTGGATATATCAGTTCGTTTGAAAGTTTATCTACCAGTTCTCACGGTCTGAAAGTTTACCTAACCAGTTCGCACGGAGTGGTTATATTCAGTTCGCACTATTTGTTTTTGAAGACCTTCACTTCGCACCTAGTACCCACATCGCACAGTTTGTTAAAACAGGTCGCACGAGGTTATTAGGATGTTTGAAGGTTAACAAGGTTGTTTGAGTTTGTTATTTCAGGACATTTGAGATTGTATCAGGTCGTACCAGCTCCAGTTCGCTTGAGGATTTCAGTTCGTTTGAAAACAGTCTAGCTCATTTGAAAATTGTGTTTTTGTGAACTCTCGATATCAAAACATGGACAACGATTTTTACAACGCGTTTGCTACGGCTCCGGGTACTCCAGTTACAGTTGCTCAAAGTGTAAACATGGAAAATGAAACAGGAACGTTGCAGAAACCCCCAAAGCTGATGAGCATTGAAGAGTATTATAGTTGGAAAGAACGATTTGAAAATTGGGTTCAGGCAAACCATTTAAGGTCTTGGGAGTGTATCGAAACTAAGTATGTTAGACCTCGTTCTGATATGGGAGTGATCAAGATTATATCTGAATTGTTGGATAAAGAAAGAGACATGTATAAAGCAGAAAAGATGATGATCAGTCTACTGCAACAAGCTGTGAAAGAAGACATCTTTATCTTACTTCAACATGATGGAAGTGCACGTTCGATTTGGGATGCACTTCGCATAAAGTTTGAAGGAAGTACGGAAATGATCAAAAATAAAAAGGCATTATTAAAGAAAGAATTTGATCTGTTTACAAGTTTGCAGGGTGAAACTACTAAGAAGCTTATCGAGAGATATTGCCATTTAGTACGTTCTATGACCCGGTTGGATATCAACAAGGATAGAGAGGAATGGGTTGACAAACTAGCAGATGCGTTACCTCAAAATGAATGGGGTACATATCTGATGATCTTGAAGAACACCGGAGAGTATGATAGATTATCAATTGCTTAATTCATTGAGAAACTTGAAGGGCAAGATCTTGAACAACAAAAGATCGCTAGAATGAACAATTCAAGTGGTCAACAAGATGTCAAGATGTATTTCAAAGGTGGTGTTCAAAATGTTGAAGCTAGTCCAAAGATCCAGACAGCTTTCAGCGCAGAAAACTCATCCGGATGATTCAATCAAAGTCCAATCAACAACAGTGGATTCTCTTCTTATCCAAGTGTTACTCCAAATGTTTCAACTTCCAGTTATCAATCTCAAAGCTCAAACAATGGTAATGGTCATGTGCTACAATGCAACATCGTGTTGCATCTTCAGAACGGTCAGAATTTCTCTGAAGAGGTCGCTAAAGGTCATATGGCATTACTGGTTACCGTGTTAGAATCATATGAGAGCTTGGTTGCGAGAAGGATCGGAAATCCTATGTTAACAAAAGAGGATTACGATCAGATTGATGCTGAGGAAATGGAGCTTATGGATATTAAGTGGTGTTTAGCGAGTGTGTTGAGGAGAGCTGAGAACTTTAAGCAGATTACGGGAAGAGATGATTTACGTGATGCTAATGTTTCTACTTTAGGTTTTGATAAGTCTAAAGTTACTTGTTTTCGTTGCAGGGAAAAAGGACATTTCAAGAGGGAATGTACCAACCGAGAAGCAGGTGGAGCTCAGAATCCTTTCGGGAACAATGATTATAATCGAAAAGCGATTTATCATCAAATTGCTCAACAGCCGCATCAACAACAATCGTCACAAACTTCACATGCTAGGAAGGATCTGATCGAAGAGCCATCAAAGAAAGCTTATCTAGTGCATCAAGACGATGAAAAATTGCCAGAGGGTTTTAGCTGGGACAAATATATTCCGGTTGATTCAAAGTTTAGAGCATTTGTGGCACAGATCATTCAAGAGCCAGAGTTGATGAAAGAATGGATGGATGTGTTTGCTGATGATGAGAAAAGTCAAAATGGAGAATCTGTTTCTTCAGAAGATAGTTCAGAAAAGACACCAGTCGCTGATCAATCATCAATTGATAGCAGTGATGATGAAGAAGAAATTAAACAAATAAACATTGGTAAAACTCAATTATCTCCTGAAAGTTTCAAATTTTATTTTGCAGATAGATTGGAGAAGCTAAAGGAGAAACGAACAGCAAAAGAGAAGAAAAGGGCAAAATGTGAGAATGTTGCTCAGGAAGAGAAGCATGAACAGAGTGAAGAAGTTAAAGTTGCTGAGAAGATTGTTGAAATTGAAAAGATTGTAGAGGTCACAAAACCTTGTCTGAAATGTTTGGAACCATGCAAACATTGTGAAGAGAAAGACAAGAAGTTTAGTGAGCTAGACAAGATGAAAGAAAAGTTGTTGTTCGATGTTAAGTACGTGAAAGAATCGTATGATGTATTGAACATAACAGTCAACCAGTTGGAAAAGACAAACTCAGAAAGGGAAGATGCTTTGACAATGATGAATGCAGTGATGATGTCTAAACAAAAGGCCATCAATCACTATATTGAAGAGTGTGCAGAGTTGAAGCAGAAGTTGGAGACTGAAAAGTTTGAAAATGAAAGAATCAGAAGATTGCTGCAGAGTTATTCAAGTTCTGATTACTTGATTGATAGAATTTATCCAACTGTTGCAGATTTTGAAGCCTTTCAAGATAAGAAGTCGGAAGATACGGATATTGGTAAGAAACAAAGTGCAAATTATAAAAGGTGTCCGCCTCTGATCTGGGAAGGTTATTCTCCTAGAAAACCTATTTCAGATGAAGACAAAAAAGCAGTCAATATAAAGTTAAAGTCTGAAACAACTGATGAGTTACCAGACAACATTGATGTCACATTCACATCGTCTGACACTGATCATGAGTCTGAGTTAATAAAGAAAGTGGTCGATCAGGTGTTGGATAAGGATGAGGAGTCAGAGTCAGAGTCTGAGTCTGAAACTTCGAGTTCATCAGTCAACAATTCGAAATCATCGGTCAAAAGGGTTTACAATAAAGAATTTATGTTATCAAAATCTAATTTGAATGACGAAACATTCGAAGTTGCATATACTTTGAATGATTCTGACAAATTATATTCTAATAAAGAATTTCCAATAAGAAATGTTAAAACTGAATTGATTAGAAAGGTTTTCAAATTAACAGAAATTAATATTTCTGAAATAAAAGATGTAAATCTTACTGAAAAACCTAAAAAATATATTTCAAGATTTCAACAAAGATTGAACAAGAAAAAGGGTTACAGTTCTGGTTTGGGTTATCGAAAGAAACCAAACCATAACAGTAATTTCAAAAAGAAGGGATTAGGTTTTGATATTGAAGATAATCAAAATATTAAAAATTCTAAATCAAAAACAATATTTGTTTCAGGGACAAGTTCTGAGGAAGAAGAAAAGAGCTCATTCTGGAAGCAATCGAACAAAGCGTTTGTTGCAGAAAAACAGAAACATGAGAAGAATGAAGCTAATCAGAAAAAGGAGACAAGAACCTGTTACCAATGCAAAGAAGTTGGTCACATTGCCTGGAATTGTCCAAAGGCAACCAACACACAACAGGGATTACCTTCTAAATTCAAAACAAATGTGGTTGCTAATGAACCACCAATCGAACAATTTAAAGCGTTTAAAAATTCAAAATTTGAAGTTGGTGAGAGTTCTAAAAGGTTTTAAAAAAGAAGAGTGAATCTTAACAACCAAACGTGGGTTGTTAAGAAATCAGATGCTAAATCTGGCGATGAATCTGACTCGTCAAAGTCATAGGAGCCACAAGTTGAGATAAAAAGAGAAAATTCAGTTCCGCCAATGGATGACGCAAACTTTCCACCATTGCGGACTGAAAATTTAAAACAAAACGTTGGAAAAGTAGAGATTTCAAATCAATTCTATTCTGACAAGAAAGAATTCGTTGTCGAAAAGGCTTTCAATGGCAAAGTGAAACATATCTTTGGTAAGATGGTTGATGGAAAAGCCAAAGGGGTAAAGGATTTTTATGAATCCAAAAGAAATGTTCAAAGTCCAAGTGAAAGTGAACAGGTTACACCTAAGGTTGGTCAGGCTTGGGTGTCTGTATTCTTTACTTAAAAGTTCTGACTTGCCGGAACTCCCAGGTTGGTAATTGGAGAGTAGGAATCGGCATCTTTCTTGAGTATTTCAAAAATTGTTATACTTACAGGTGGTATGGTTGATGAGATCCTACAAGTGGTTAATCAAGGTCATTAAGTTGAACTTGATGAAACCTGATCATACAAGTGGTAAAAGTAAATGAAAAATGTTTTTACAACTGGTTAAAAAAACAATGTGATGAAACCCCATGATGTGTGAAATCAACAAAACTAATTTTCCGAAAAAACCATTTGATTAAAACAAACTTAAGTGTTTTGAAATCATAATGGGAAAATAGTTTGTTGTCAGGGGGAGTTCTGATTGTTTATGCCAAGTGGATGGCGAATTGAAGCAATTCACATCAGTTTGTCATTTTACTTTGTACAGTTTATTGCGTTTATTTTCAAATTTTCCCGGAAAATCAAAATTGAAACATATTTTGATTTTAGGGGGAGTAAAAAATTTTAGAAATTTTGAAAATTTGAAAAATCCAAAAACATGATAAAATCTAAAATCCAAAAACATTGAAAAATCAAAAATGAGTTTTGTTGTGAAAAAGAGGAAATGATAGTACATCAGTAGACTATCACAGCATACTAAAGAATTGGAAAGTTAAAAATGTGATAAACGGTCTCACTGATGATATGCCAGTAGGTTTTTACACGCTTAGTAGATTGTTTTCGAGATATAAACCTAAATATCATACTTATCTCGTGGGGAACATCTCTCGGATATATGGGTAACCCCCGAAATCTTGTTTGAAAGATCCCTCTTTCTGAGATACTAGGTCTTTATACTCAGTGATATATGGGGTATTATCCTGGGACTTCTGATTTTGAGGAAGCAATGGTCTAGTCCCTGTATAATACTTTTCGCTTGCTTGGAATAAAAGCACACCCTCAGCATAAAAATTGATGAAATATCAAAAAGATAAAATCAAGTGCTGTTGTAAAGAAGATCCCCAAGGGGGACACACCAAAAGTCGAACCTTCAACTCTGAAAAAATTGAGCTCTCAAGGTTTCGCATTTCACCCCTTACAGATATCATCTAGGTATACTCACCTGTAAGACTGAATATTGGGATCTGGATACGGGAGTATATTCTGAGGTGGGACACGCGAATAAGTTTAAGTCCTTAAAACATTAATCTCATATCTTGAAGCAGTTGAACTTTGTGTGAAAATTTAAGTGGATCAGTATACTGACAATCTAAGTGAATCGTTTAAGACTTAAAGTGTTTAAAGCTCAACGGTGCTAGTGATTTGTCAAAATCTGATATGATCCTCTTACACAAACTCACAAAAATATTGTCTGTAAATATTTCTTTATTGCATTTCAACATACTGATAAACCAAAAAGAATGTGTTTTAGCATAAAATTTTGAAAATTCAAAAAGATTTTATTTCATCTTATTTTTGACAACTGATGTTGAAAAGCTGATTTTCAAAATTCCGAGTGCTAAGCATGATGAACAAAAGGGTTGGGAAAGTTTGTTTGAAATGAAAAATGATTTTGAAATGATCAAATAGTTCATTAATTTGAAACCAAATTTGAGTGTTATGTATACAAGTGGTTAAGCAGAGATCATAAATGAAAGATCATGTTGATTTGTGAATGATATCTACAAGTGGTTTCTAAAATTGTTAAATTTTAATAATTGTGAAATTTACTTTTGGGTAGAGTATGTGCAGGTATGCAGATAGTGAATTCCAGACTACGATCCCAGTTTGTCGAAAGGGGGAGTCTGATGACGTAAAAGCCGGGTTCCAGATCATGTTGCTACGGAGAGCCAGGAGACATTCCTGAGCATAATTTGAGCCAGGTCACGATCTTGGAATGAGCCTAAGGAATCAAGAGATCTGATCAAGAGAATTTGAAGAGTCAGATTGCGATTCTGGAAGAGTGGGAGAAAGAATAGAACCAGGTTAAGAGAAAGATTGATGAGGATGCTTACAAAGAAAGATACTTTGGAAAGAGCATGAAGACTGATCAAGACTGAAGACTCGATGTACCGAAGACTCATCAACATCCAAGGGGGAGTTTGTTGGTGCATATGTCTGTTGACTTCGTCTTGTATCGAGTCATGTTTTAGTATAGATAGGCTAAAAAGCACGAGATGTTAATTTCATGAGGACTGGCAGTTCGTGAGGACTGGCAGTTCGTGAGGAGTGGCAGTTCGTGAGGACTGGCCAGTCCCTACGAAAGTTCATGAGAAGTGGCCATGCCTATAAATAGGAGATCTCATGTTGTCATTTGTAGCTTTGCAATTCCGGTAGCGAAGCTCTGCCGAGGTGTCTCCAGCCCGTGTATCTTTGTCAAATCAATACAATAGACATTTAAAGTGATTCTAAGTGCAAATCAAGCTGATTCAACATCAAAATGTCTGATTCCGCCTCTCGTTTTGATCTAGAACTCTTCTGATTGACTCATTTGATCGATTCAACGATCCTACAGGTTTTGAAAAAATTTGGGGTGATTAGCGGTTTCAATAGAGTTTTGTGTAAGGCTTGTTATTAGGACTTGCAAAATTTAAGGTTTTAGCATCCCCCCCCCCCACACTTAAATTACACATTGTCCTCAATGTGTCCCAAAAATAAGTTTTTAGGTTGATTGAATGTGTAAAAAGGTGTTTAAAAACAAGGTTTGGTGTTACTGGTCACCTGGACACGGCCACGTGCTGGATGAGCACGACCCCGTGGCCAGAGTGCCAGTATCATTAACTTATAGAAGGTGGCCACGGGGGCGTGTCTGGTGGACACGGCCTCGTGGCGGGCAGTTTTCAGGTAATCAGCAGGTACAGGGTGGTGGACACGGGGGCGTGCTGGATGAGCATGGCCCCGTGGTGACAGTCTGCAATCAATGGAAAAAGGCTTTTTGCTTTCGGTTTAGGTTTCCGGGCCTATGTAGCACTAATACTTAGTGCCCCTAAGCTTCCTGTGTACCTGTTTTGCTTAAATACAACACCACGCAACAAATAATAAACATCCTAAACATACCAACGTTAATCATCCTACATCACACATAAACGAAAAATAAAATGTAGAAAAGTAAAAGTGTTAGAGAAAGTAAATTGTTCAAACTTTGGCACGCAGGCCAGATAATTGTTCATGGGATAAAGGGTTAACCTGGTAGAAGCCGTAACCGGGTCACACCACCTCCGACACCTTCACCTCAATCCATCTCTTCATCTTCATCATCTCCTCCTTGGTACACCATATGATCCCGGATGTGGCTGATGTCATCTTGCATATCGGAGATGTTCCTCTCCATTGCTCCGACCCGGGTGTAGGTATTGATGGCCATGTTGTATGTGTTGCGGGTGCATAAGAGGTTTTCCAGCAAAAGATCAAGTAAGCTTTGAAGATTAGGAAAACCACCCCCTTGAGAAGAGGATGAACCCGGCTCGCCATGAAACTGAGGAGGAGGACGGATTGGTGCGGCGTGGAGAACTAGAGCCTCCTTTGGGTTCCAAACATGCCCCAGAACGGTTTGAAATCGAACCGTCTCGTCACCCGCCTCGTTGATGATTCCCATTGAGCGGCATATGACGAGATCCACCTTGCCCGACCATGGGCCTTTACGGAAAGATTTTGGCATTCTTTGAACAAAATTCTTGTAAAGGCGGTAAATCCATCCCCCAAAGAAGATAGGGGTCGGGGGTGTGGCTAGCTGGTTTAGGTGCATGTTTCTTAGGATCAGGTGCGGAACATTGAGAGGCACATGGTTGTGGATGTAGTATAAGACCATCAGATTCCTTAGGTTGACAACCCCGGTACTGTCACGCCTTTGGTTGAGGGAGTTGCTAAGGACCCTATGAATGTAGCGGTATAGAGGGTCCCGCAACTGGGAGCTTTTGGTTTGGCTTGTGTCGTATGGTCCATCCCCGATTTGAGACCATGCCGTTTGACGTAGGTTTTGCGAGATTTCACGGAGACCTCCCGTGTTTTCTTCGTCTCCGGCATCCTCTTCAGAAAACAACCCAATGATCGACCCAAACTGTGCAATGGAGATCGAAAGTACATTTCTAGCACATCGAAATTCAACCCCTCCTCATCAAACGGCTCTGCTTTAGTTTTGAACGCGAAAGTGCTATAGAACTCCATGTTGTATTCGTGGACTGAATGGAGTCTAGTGAAGAGGGCCGCCCTAAGTGGACCCGTGACTAGGTTGTTGAATCGATCTATCTGCCCCACTACTTCCAGGGTCTCGAGGCATACTTGTCTCGGATTTTCCTCGGGCCTTGTCTGAAGAAATTCAAATCGGGCTTGATAGTTCCATTCATTCAGATTGAAGCGTGTGAATTTCTTGGCCATCTAAAAGAAAACACAAAACAATTAGCACAAAAAAAATAAATTTTCGAAGAAAACTGAAAACAACCAGCTGAACACGGCCCCGTGGCCAGTGGCAACGGCCCGTGTTCGGAAGAAGTTTGCTGACCACGCCCCCGTGCTCGCTGAGCACGACCCCGTGCTCAGGCGTCTGTTTCCCAAAATTCTCATTTTTCGACCCGGTTTCGAAAACTTGAAAATTTTTGGTTCACTAGGGGCGGTTTTCCCCGAAAATGAAACCCCAACTGCCATTTTTTCGAAATCAAACCGTTTACCCCTTCAATTTCATCTTTTTCGGTTCAAAAACAAGGGTTTTAGGTTTTTGTTTGAAATCGGGCAAATCTACAAACAATTCAAGTTGATTTACTTCCTGTAACATGCAACTATACTACTACTAACAGATCTAAGCAAAAATTTGAGGTTTGATTCGGTTCAAGTTGAAGAACCCTATATTTTTCCTCAAATTTTTGATGTTAAACTACATGCAAATCATTAAAGTAACTAACTATGATGATAAAATCATACCTTGATGGTGTTGAACGGTGGAAGAACGTGAAAATCTGCAGAGATTCGCGGTGGAACCAGAGAGTTTTCGGGGAAACGGGTCATGTTGAAATGAAAATGAGAAGACAAAAGGGGTTTTATCCCCGACAGTAGCCGGCCACGGCCCCGTGTCCAGCGGGCACGGCCCCGTGGGCGGGTGAAATTTAATTTTTTTAGTGCACGTGTGAGTGACCTGTTTCCCAAAACTTGGTCTAAGAAATCTTACCGATTTAGAAGCTTTCCCGATGCTCGCTTCTTTCAAGATATGATGTTGATGCACAAACCTTCGTTCATTCTTCTGTTAGTGCATATTTTGTACGTCTGCCACTGTGCGAATAGTTAGATAGAGCGTGTGTTGAATATTGTATAGAATAGAGAAAGTTTGACAGGTTTTGATATTGTAAAGGTCCATCCGGACGGATGACCATCCGGTCGGATGGCAATCCGAACGGATGACCACATGGTAGGAAATGTCTATAAATAGGGACCTTGGGGTTCCATTTGGACAAGCTTTTTGGTTCCCAGAGGGGACATGCTGTCCAACTGGTCTCGTGGTGCTGTAATGTTGAATAATCAATAGAGACCAGATTGAAATTGACTGCTCAGTGTTCTATCTATTTTCTACTCCTTTCTTAGTCATAATAAACGCTCCGAACACGTCGGATCTGGACCGAAGCTCCGTCAAACTCGCCGGATCCTGGAATCACAATTGGTATCAGAGCTACGGTACCGATTTAATCGATCTAACAGTCGGTTAAATCACCCAAAGCTCATTAATTTTGGGTTAAACGGGAGTTTTTGACGTTAAAACAGATAAAATCATCAAAATAAAGGTCGATTCACGGATGGATTTTGGAATTGAACACATCAATCTGTGTGGAATTGATTCGCGAACAATCCTGTGAAGTTTCATCATCAAATTCACAGTAATAAAGATTCTGGATCGAAAAAACGCGATTTGGAATGTTCTTGAGCTGTTAGAACATTTCCAATCGGATGACAACCCGGTCGAGTGGCAATCCGACCGGGTGGCAATCCGATCCATATCACTGACTTGAAGGCTTATTGGAGGATACCAGCTTTTCAATAGGTTGGCAACCCGAACGAGTGACCACTCGAGCCATTTCATTTCATTTAAAAAGTGTTGACTTGTTTTGACTGTTACACACTCGAACAGCCACTCGGTCGAGCGGCAATCCAAGTCAACGAGTTAACATGCTATTCGATCAGACAGCATAATTTTGTCATAGTGTGTCACTCGATCGAACGGTAACTCGCTCGAGTAGCCATTCGACTCAAACCTCACTCTTTGACTATTGTTGACCTACCCGAGCGGATTACCACCCGCTCGAGTGGCATTTCATTCCATCATATCACTTTGTCCTTCAATCGAGTGGCAATCCGATCGGATGACCATTCGTTCCATGCCATTCGACCAGATGAAGAAATGCCTAAAAAAGGCATTTTTTGATCGCAACGACGAGGAGAGTCTCCAGAAAAAATTTGGTAATTGTAAAATTTTTCGGGTTTTTAACGACCAAGCTGGGTTGTTCGGGAACACCGTCGGGGGCTTCAGTGAACAGTTTTGATGATGCGATCATGGATTATGGAAATTAGTGGGGTAGTCAGGATACCAGTGCAGAAAGTCGTTCTTTCAGGGTATCTGACTATTTATGGGCCAAAACGTAAAATCCGCAAAGACGAAAAACTGACAATTGTGACGAATATTGTGATATTCTGGTTTGGTCATGTTTTTCGGAGAAGAGAATAGAAAACTGAATTCAGTTTGAGGGGGAATTCAGTAATAGAGACGTCAGAATTTGCAAAAATGAGGGGGAATCAGTTTTTTCAAAAATTCTAGCATTTTTGAAATTCATGACACTGCAACTGTATTCGGGTAGTTTCCACTTCAGATTGTCAGGGGGAATGTGAATCTGATCGTGAGTGTAAGCTTCTGAGATCAAGATGATCCGAGGAGATGAATTTGATTGTGGACGAATGCTTCGGAGATCGGATTTCATTACCAGATGATTTGTTTTCCGATGAAGATTTTCTGATTGTGGAGAATACTGTTTACTTGGATCTGTCATTCTTACGGTGTGTTAACGTGGATCACGGTAAATGGGATATCAGATCTTCAGGGGGAATCACGGATTTGAAGTTAATCAGTGGGGTATTTGAAGTTTCTATCAATTGCCGGTTGAGTTTTTGTACATTCTTAGATCGAGCAGGCGGAATGCGAGATCGTGGTGCTTACAGGTCATATAAAAAACTGAGCTCGGATATGCTTAAAGTTGAAATAGAGGATGCTGCACTGATTAGTTTCAAATTGGTGATTGTTCGTGAAGGTTGCAGTCTAGCAAATCAGAGGAGAGTCGTAAACTATGCAAAAGACATGAAGATTCATTCAAGGGGGAATTCGTGCTTTACTTTGGAAAAAGCAAACCCGAATCATCAATCGAGGGGGAATTTTGATAGTCAGATTTCAAGATGCCTGATTGAAGTTGCAGAAAAGTTGAAGATTACAGAATATTCAAACACGGCTCAAGGTTCTCAAAGTTTTAAAGACGATTCGACAGTGACATCCGAGGGGGAATCTGTTAGTGCATATTTTGTACGTCTGCCACTGTGCGAATAGTTAGATAGAGCGTGTATTGAATATTGTATAGAATAGAGAAAGTTGGACAGGTTTTGATATTGTAAAGGTCCATCCGGACGGATGACCATCCATCCGGCCGGATGGCAATCCGAACGGATGACCACATGGTAGGAAATGTCTATAAATAGGGACCTTGGGGTTCCATTTGGACAAGCTTTTTGGTTCCCAGAGGGGACATGCTGTCCAACTGGTCTCGTGGTGCTGTATTGTTGAATAATCAATAGAGACCAGATTGAAATTGACTGCTCGGTGTTCTGTCTATTTTCTACTCCTTTCTTAGTCGTAATAAACGCACCGAACACGTCGGATCTGGACCGAAGCTCCGTCAAACTCGCCGGATCCTGGAATCACATCTTCGGCCGCTTGTAGCGAGATCTCCTCCTCTTCATCCTCAATGAATCCTCGATAAAGTTTTAGCCGTTGGCCATTGACTTTGAATGGAATTCCATTTCGAGGTTTAATTTCAATTGCACCGTGTGGAAAAATATGGGTGATAGAAAAAGGTCCCGACCACCTAGACTTTAATTTACCGGGAAATAATCGAAGTCGTAAATTAAACAATAGAACTTGATCTCCTATCCGAAATTCATTAGGTTTAATGTGTTTATCATGCAAATTTTTCATTCTTTCCTTATAAATTTCGGAGTTAGAGTATGCGTGATTTCTTAATTTGTCTAATTCATTTAATTGACAAAATCGATTTTTACCGGTAGTTTCTATATCTAAGTTTACGTTTTTTATTGCCCAGTAGGCTTTGTGTGTTATTTCTACTGGCAAATGATAACTTTTTCCATAGACAAGCTTATATGGGGTGGTACCTATTGTTGTTTTATATGCAGTTCGAAAAACCCATAAAGTATCGTCTAATTTATCGGCCCATTCCTTTTTATTTAATCCTACGGTTTTTTCAAGTATTCTTTTTAAACCTCGATTAGTCACTTCGGCTTGTCTATTTGTTTGAGGGGGATATGCTGTTGAGATCCGGTGATAGACCCCATATCTTGTTAGAATTTTTTCAAGTTGATGATTACAAAAATGGGTACCCCTATCACTTATTAATGCTTTTGGAGTTCCAAAACGAGAAAATAATCGTTTCATGAATCTTACCACAACTCTTCCATCATTTGTTGGAAGAGCTTCGGCCTCGGCCCATTTTGACAAATAATCCACTGCCACAAGTATATATTTGTTTCCTTTTGACGGTGGGAAATGTCCCATAAAGTCGAGTCCCCACACATCAAAAATTTCACAAATAAGAATGCCATTTTGTGGTATTTCGTTTTTGGAAGAAATATTACCTGATCGTTGGCAAGCATCACATGTCTTGATAAGACTTTGGGTGTCTTTGTAAATGGTTGGCCAATAAAATCCTGAATCAAATACCTTTCGTGTGGTACTAGCTGCACCATGATATCCTCCGTAAGAACCTTCATGACAATGGCGGAGAATTCTTCTTGCTTCATTACCATGTAAGCATCGGCGGACAAGTTGGTCGGCACATATTTTGAAAAGATAAGGATCTTCCCAAAAATAATGCTTTACATCGGCAATGAATTTTTTTCTTTGATGATGTGACCATACTTTTGCGACTATTCCACTAGCTAAGTAGTTAGCGTAGTCGGCGTACCATGGCTCTTCTCGGTATTCCACCATTTCTACGGATTCTATTGGGAATTTTTCATTGATTAGCTCGTCCCTAGTTGCCTCCAAAGCTGGATCTTCCAAGCGAGATAGATGATCTGCAGCGGTGTTTTCTGCTCCTATTTTGTCTTTTATTTCAATGTCAAATTCTTGGAGGAGTAGAATCCATCTGATTAAATGTGGTTTAGCATCCTGTTTCTTAAAGAGATAACGAATGGCTGCATGATCTGTATAAACTATCGTTTTAGAAAGAACAGGATAAGAACGAAATTTATCAAAAGCAAATACTAAAGCTAGTAATTCCTTTTCTGTTGTTGTGTAATTTTCTTGTGCATCGTTAAGTATTTTACTAGCGTAATATATTGGGTGAAAATGCTTATGTTTTCTTTTTCCCAAGACTGCTCCAACTGCAAAGTCACTTGCATCACACATGATTTCGAAAGGTAATTTCCAATCAGGTGCTATCATGATAGGTGAATTGACTAGCATTTCTTTTAGTGTTAGAAATGCTTGGTTCCAATCCTTGTCAACGACGAATGGCGCATCTTTTTCAAGTAATTTTGTTAAAAGTCTTGAGATTTTAGAAAAGTCTTTGATAAATCGTCTATAAAATCCGGCATGCCCAAGGAAACTTCTGATGGCTCTAACGGAGGATGGGGGTGGTAATCGGGAAATAGTGTCTATTTTAGCCCGATCAACCTCCATTCCTTCGCTTGAGATTTTATGACCGAGTACTATTCCCTCCGTTACCATGAAATGGCATTTTCCCAATTAAGGGCGAGTTTAGTTTCCTCACATCAGGATAGCATTCGTTCAAGGTTATCGAGGCATTGGTCATATGAATCTCCAAAGATAGAAAAATCGTCCATGAAGACTTCCATAGTCTTTTCTATCATATCATGGAAGATGGACACCATGCAACGTTGAAAAGTTGCGGGGGCATTACATAGACCAAAAGGCATGCGTCGATAAGCAAAAGTTTCGTAGGTACATGTGAATGTTGTCTTTTCTTGGTCTTCGGGTGCTATCGGTATTTGAAAGTAACCTGAAAAACCATCTAAAAAACAATAAAATTTGTGTCCGGATAATCTTTCTAACATTTGATCAATAAAAGGTAAAGGAAAGTGGTCTTTCCTTATTGCTTCATTTAGTCGACGATAATCTATACATACCCTCCATCCGGTGACGGTTCTTGTTGGTATTAATTCATTTTTTTCGTTAGTGACCACCGTCATACCTCCTTTCTTAGGAACTACTTGGACGGGGCTTACCCAAGGACTATCGGAAATTGGGTAAATGAGTCCGGCGTCAAGTAATTTGATGACTTCATTTTTACCGCTTCTTGGACGTTTGGATTTACTCTACGTTATGGCTGTATTACTGATTTATAGTCATCATTCATTAAAAATTTGTGCATGCACATGGAAGGGCTTATTCCTTTAATATCTACAAGCCTCCAAGCGATCGCGTTTTTGTGTTTTTTCAAAAGTGTGGTTAATTTTTCTTTTTCTATGCTAGTTAATTTTGATGAAATAATTACAGGTAACTTACCATCTTTGTCGAGAAAAGCATATTCCAAACCTCTTGGGAGTTTTTTGAACTCAAGTGGTGGGTCTTTAGGAGACTCCTTATTTGGTTGCTCATGTTGGTCAAGAACCAAAAAGGTTTGTTCAATGGCGACCTCTTCTTCAACAAAGTGGTCGATTTCTTCCTTCGTATTGGGTGGTTCATCTTCATCTTCAATTAGGGGGTCATCATTGCCGATTGGATATTTCATTGAACGCTCAAGATCGACACTTTTTTTAATGCCCCTAATTGAATGGGTAGATTGTTATGCTTCCGATTTTTCAAAGCTTCGTGGGTTTCCACAAAAGCTCGTCCCAACACTAGTGGAGCGTCATCAAGGATGACGAAGTCGGTTGGGATTACCATTTGATTTGTTTGGACTAACACATCTTCAACTACACCCACTGATTTTATTGTTTTCCGATTAGATAGAAAAATGGGTATTTGAAGTGGAGAAAAATCACTAATACTTAAGTTTTCGAAAATGTAATTTGGCATTATATTAACACAAAGATCTTTATCAATCGTAATATTACTAATAAAGGAATTTTGAAAGAAACATGGAACCGGTGTAATGTTAATTTCAAATGGATCATCTTTTATTAGCGTAGTTTGATCATTTGTTAACATAATGCTTACCATTTTGTCAATTTTAGTGTTAGTATTTAACTCTTTTAAAAACTTAGCATGAGTGGGTACTAAACAATGATTTTCGAAAGAAGGTGACAAGAGATTAATTTCTTGAAAATTAGACTCTTCTTGAATTTTAACGTTTTCGGACTCACCTTTTTCATTGTTAAGTTCATGTGTCGGTTTTTTACTTACTTGTTCTTCCATTTTTACCTCCTTAACTATCACTTCTTTAGTACATATTACCTCTTCCTTCGCGCGGGATTCCTCTTCCCTTGCGCGGGCTTCTTTTATATAGCGCTCGATAGTTTTAAGGTGTTCTATTATCTTTTCGGCTACGGGTGAGATAGTTGGTGGTTCGTCAAAGTGAGCGGAGTAAGGATCCTCAAAGCTTGAGTTCGGAAGTTCGATCCTTGGTTCCTCATAATACTCATATGAGGTAGATGGTTCATACCATTCTTCCTCATTATAAGTATATGATGGATAAGGGTCGTAACTTGGTTCTTCATAATACTCATATGAGGTGGGTTGTTCACGCCATGGTTCCTCATAGTAAGTATATGAGGATGAACCAAGGTATGAGCCTTCATATTCATACTTTGAGGAACCAAGGTATGAGTATGAGGGGGAAGGTTCATACCTTGGCTCTTCATAGTATGTGTATGAAGTGGACGGCTCGTACATAGGCTCCTCATTGCATGTGTATGAAGGGGATGGTTCAAAGAGGTCACAATATTGTGCCGAATGCGCATTACCACAAATGGTACAATACTCTTCTTCATAATCATCCTCCTCATAGTGGTAGTTGTAACCTCCTGAGTATTGATCCATAAGAATCACTCAGCAGACCAGAAAAGAGTCTCGGGACCAGAAAACAAAAATAAAAACGGAAACAGAGGCTGCCCACGGCCCCGTGTTCAATGAGCACGGCCCCGTGGTCAGGTTCTGTATCTGGGCGTTTTGAAAACTGTGACTGGTTTGGTACAGCACGGGGGCGTGTTCAATGAGCACGACCCCGTGTTGAGACTCTGTATCTGGGAGTTCGTTTAATTTTTATGCAGCACGGGGGCGTGTGCAGTGAGGACGGCCCCGTGTTCAGACTACTGTAATGCAAAAACTACCTAAAAATGTAAAAATGTGCGCGCATTTTTGAAAAGGTTTTGAAAAACGATTAGGCCGTCGATTTTAAGCTTTCTTAAAATCCTTGTGTCCCCTGCAACGGCGCCAAAAACTTGGTGTGTGTCGGGTGTATTATGTTTTTATTGATATTTTAAGCCCATTTTACACATTAGTCAAGTTTTAAATTTATAAAACACGATATTCTACTAACACTAAACACACACATGGGCAAGTGCACCCATCATGAGCGTAGTATAGCGTTGGTAGGATACTGAGGTCGTCCAAGGACACAAGAGCTTTTAGTACCGGTTTATCCTCAACGTCTAATCAAACTAAAATTTTTGGAAAAGGTTTTAAGTATGAAAAATAAAAACTAAAAATGCTGAAAATAAAACTAAAATAAAAACAGATAGACAAGATGAATCACTTGGATCCGACTCGCCTTTAATGTATCCTTTGATGATTTCCGCACTTTTGCATTTTTAAGAGATTATCTTAGTTATAGTAGTAGGCCTCTCTTTTGAAGGTGACGTTACCCTCAACCCAGTGGTTTGAGTCAGCAAGGATACAATCCCAAAGGTTGGAATATTGGAAGATGATTAATTAAGTTATTAATGCGTAAAGTGGTAGGCCCCTCTTTTGAAGTTGACGTTACCCTCGGCTAAGTGGTTTGAGTCAGCAGGGATACAATCCCAAGTAGCCGGTTTAATGTATTAATAGTAGTTTACATATGAGGGGATCAAGCCATTCGCACCCCCGCCATCCAATACCAATGGGTATTGAAGGAGGTCCTAGTAAGCTTGACCCAGGTTCTTGCAGGATCTATACACTGAACAAGGCAAGAACCTTACTAAACCATTCCCTTAACCCCCGACCAGGTAGCCAACATATCTCTAAATAGACCGTAGAGATATGAATGGTGAAAATCTTTTACTTTATATAGACAGTGAAGTAATGCCAAGACACCACAGACAAATGATAAAGAAGTTTCACCTTCAACATAAGAAACTAGTTATTAAAGTCATTAATACAAAACCAAATAAAAAGTGCGAAAAGATTAAAAATCAAAAGTAATACATTAAATGCTTGTCTTCACCAAGTGATGTAAGTGACTTAGCCAAACATGGCCTTTGATTGACAAGAACTCTTACGATCAATCTTGGATCCTGAGACTACTACACACACTCTAAGGTGGATGATGGATGATGGTGGTGGATGTGGGTGTTGTAGTGGTGGTGGAGTGGTGGCAAAGTGGGAGAGAGGTGGTTTGCCAAGGGATGCCTTTGAAGTGAGCCAAGCACCCCTATTTATATCCTGAACAAAAGCCCGGCCACGGCCCCGTGTCCGCTGGACACGCCCCCGTGGCCAATCCTTTTCTCTTTCTTCATTAATTTCAATTGTCTGCATTAGGCTCGACACGGCACCGTGTTTGCTGGGCACGGCCCCATGTACAGAAGCATATATGTACTATCAAGATTTGTAAGATTCTGCGAATCTTAGCGTTGACCACGCCCCGTGCTGTGCTGAGCTGGGCACGTCCCCGTGGTGGGAATAGAAGCTTCTACAGCTTTGTCCCTTTCTGCAGACACCTGACCACGCTCCCGTGTCCAGTGGGCACGGGCCGTGGTCAGCCTTCTGTTTCTTGTTTTTGCTTGGGAAGATGTTGTCGAGGGGTCGGGCATGCCACGTTTATTCCTTTTCTTTGTATTTATGTTAGTTTTTGCTGCATATTTGTTCCTTTTGTTCGTTTAAGCTCATTGGTCCTGAAAATTCAAAAGGAAGACAAAAGCACACCTTTTCCAACATTAGTACTAAAAAAGGGTTAGTTTTATGCCTCATTTGATGTAATTTATATGTTGCATTTTACACACATCAAGCACGTACCCTTTTTGGCTTCTCATGATACTTTCGGCTTAAAGCATCAGCTACTATGTTAGCTTTTCCTGCGTGGTATTAGATATCACAATCATAATAGCTAAGGATTTCTATCCAGCGTCTTTTCCTCATGTTTAATTTTTTTTTCCCGAAAACATACCTTAAACTCTTATGATCTGTGTAGACAGTGAACTTACTACCGTAAAGGTAATGTCTCCAAATCTTGAGGGCAAAAACTATCGCTCTTAGCTCTAGATCATGTGTTGTATAATTTTCTTCATGCTTCTTAAGTTGTCTAGAGGCATAAGCAATTACCTTTTGACGTTGCATCAGCACACTTACAAATCCTAATTTAGATGCATCACAATAGACTATGAAGTCATCAGTTCCTTCTAGTAAAGCAAGTATTGGTGCGTCAGTTAACCTTTGCTTCAGAATCTTGAATGCTCCCTCCTGTTTTGGTCCCCATTCAAACTTAACTGACTTACATGTTAGTTTTGTTAATGGAATGGCTATTCTAGAAAAATCTTGAATGAAATGCCTGTAATATCCTGCCAATCCAAGAAAACTTCTTACTTCTATTGGTGAATCAGGGACTTTCCATTTAGTAATGGCTTCAATCTTTATAGGATCTACATGAATTCCTTCATGATTAATTAAGTGTCCAAGAAATTGTACCTCTTGCAACCAGAATTCACATTTTGAGAACTTAGCATCATGGTTGCAGAAATTGGCCTAGGCGGCCGATTAATCGGCGCCTAGGCGCTAGGCGGCCACTTACCGCCTAATTTTGAGCTAGTCGGTCAATTAATCGACCATGGTCAAAGTCGGTCAAAGGCGGGTACCTAGGCGGTCCTAGGCGGTCAAAACTTGGATTAATCAGACTATATTAATCGGTCAAAATCGGTCCTAGGCGGTCAAAATCGGTCAAAATCAAACCATACTATCTGAAACTTGAAGTATTTATGTGAATTTTGAAGTATTATTTTTATATTATTGGGTATATATATATAATTGTGAAAAAATACATATAAAAATCCCATTCCGATTAATCCCGATTAATCCCTAGGCGGTACCTCACCGCCCGACTAGCGTCTAGCGCCTTCTACAACATTGCTTAGCATAAAGCTTTTCCTTTCTCAACAATGTCAGAAGTATTTGTAAATGCTCCGCATGCTCTTCCTTACTTCTGGAGTAGATTAGTATATCTTCTATGAAGACAATTGTGAATTTATCCAGGTATGGTTTACATATCATGTTCATCATGTCCATAAATGCTGCTGGAGCATTTGTCAAACCGAATGGCATGACTGTAAATTCATAATGACTGTACCTTGTCCTGAAAGCAGTCTTAGGAATGTCCTCTTCCTGTACCTTCAGTTGATGATATCCTAAGCGTAAATCAATCTTGGAGAAGAATCGAGCTCCTTGAAGTTGATCGAATAAATCATCGATTCTCGGTAGTGGATACCGATTTTTAATCATAATCTTATTCAATTCCCTGTAATCAATACACATGCACATTGATCCATCTTTCTTCTTAACGAATAGCACGGGTGCTCCCCAAGGCGATGAACTAGGTTTTATGAAACCTTTTTCTAATAATTCGTCTAATTGCTTCTTCAATTCCAGCATCTCCGTTGGTGTTAGGCGATAGGGTGCTTTGGCAATCGGTGCAGTTCCTGGTATCAGGTGAATTCTAAATTCAACCTCGCGATCTGGCGGTAGTCCAGGTAACTCTTCTGGGAAAACATCTGGGAAATCAGATACTATAGAAATATCTTTTAACTCGTTTCCTTTGGTGCTAATGATGCCGAAATCATATAAACCATTCTTCCTTTTCGTGCATAGCTTGCAGCTTTCATCACTGAGATGAATTTAATGGATTTTGTCGGCTTGTCTCCCTAAATTCTGATCCTATCTCCAGTTGGTGCATGAATTTCCACAGAATTTTGATCACACAAAATTCGCGCATGATTGGCCACCAACCAATCTATCCCTAATACGACATCGAATCCAGCTAGATTCATTGGTAAAAGGTTAGCGGTAACCTTATGACCTAAAGATTCTATCTTTCCTTTCTGAAGGATTTCGCTTATGCTGATATAATTTCCATTTGCTGTTTCCACCGTACAAGCTTGGTGAAGTTTAGTTAGTGGTTGATTAAGTAATTGGCAGAAAGTAGTATTTATAAAACTTTGGCTTGCACCAGAGTCAAATAATACTTTAGCATAGACATCATGAACTAAAAACGTAGTGGCAATTACATCAGGAATCAATTCGGCTTCCTTAGTTGTCAGTACGAATGCTCTGGCATTCTTCTTGGGTCCTTCTGTTGCCTTTGCCTTATTGTTAGTTGTTGTAGCTAGTTTTGGGCAATTTGGTCTGATATGACCTGCCTCTCAGCAGTTGTAGCATATTCTAGCATTAGCTTTCTTTCTACACTCTACTTCCTTATGTCCTGGTATCTTGCAGAAGTTGCACAACACTGTGCACTTTCCTGAATGTTTCTTTTTACAGGACTTACAGAAATGCGACGAAGATAAACTTGTTCCTTTCCCACGATAGGAATTACCAGAACGTAGTTCCCGGGTAATCCTCTAGGCTAAATCCTTCTTCTGGTTTTCCTCTTGTGTACGTACTAGTCCATCTGTTATAGTGTTAGCAAGCTCCACTGTCTCTTCAATGGTTTATGGTATGGCTGCTTTAACTATATCTCTGATCTCACTGATTAATCCCCAGATACAATGGGAGATTAATATTGGCTCTGGCGATGCCAGTGTTGGTACTAACCTAGCATACTCAACGAATTTGGTAGTAAATTCCCTACAATTTACCCCAATCATTCTATGGTTAAGGAGTTTATTAGCAATCTGCTCCTTTTCGTGAGGAGGACAGAATTGCAAACATTCTATGGTTAAGGAGTTTATTCCTTGAGCTACTATGTGTTCTATTTCACTTTTATCCACTTGGTTCCCATTATCGTTATTATTCTAAACTTTCTGATTTACTTCGTTTGGCATCTGAATTGCAAACATTATCAGGTGTTAATATCACAGAATAACTTAAACAACAGATATTCAAGTACATTGAATCAAAATCATCGAATATTGCAACGTTTACTCTTTATATATATTATGCATCCATACAAACTACAACTGAAATTATAAACGTTAGTAATTATATATATATATATTATACATTATATATTATTATTACTATTATGGATTTTATATATATATATATATATATATCAAATTAAAGTAAAAGTATATATATTATAGGGTGAGGTTCGGCTACAAAGTCCATTTTTTCTACAAAGTGTACAAAGTCATAAAACACCACAATTTCAGCCATAAAACACACTCAAAACCCACAAATAAGAGAGTGAAGATCACTAAAACACAATATCCAAACCCTAACATTCCATAAAAACTTCAAACACATCATTGTAGAACTATGAATATAAAACACAACATGATAATCAATATAAAACACACTAATGTTAGTCATTCGGTAATCAAAGCCTTATCATCCAAAACACAACACAAAATCCACAAATATGGCGTTTTAGTAATCTTCACTTTGTTATTTGTGAGTTTTGAGTGTGTTTTAAGGCTGAAATTGTGGTGTTTTATGACTTTTTACAATTTGTAGGAAAAATAGACTTTGTAGCCAACTCCCACCCATATATTATATTATAGTATATTGGATTTGTTGTTTCTTAAAAATGCATATCCCTCTCGTCGTACTTCCAGACGAGATTTTCTCCTATGTGGCGTATCCTATTTCCCTCATCAATAAGTTCTTCGCCATAGTGACGAAGTTCAGCTACGTTTTCATGACTCATAGGAGGGAGTATGGCTGGTATGGGTTCATTATAGGCATGTATAGGTTCTCCATATGGTACGTAGGGATTTGGGTCGTTGATCAAGTTTTGGAAAGCCCAGTCATTGGTCCACAACTGTTCCAGTAGGTCCGGTGCTGGTAACCTGGGTATTTCCTCGGGGTTGAACGCTGGTATTGGCAGTGGGTATTCTTGAATTGGTTCTGGGTATAAGGGTGGTAACTGGGGTTCTGGTTCTGCTAACAGATTAAGGTTGATTTCATTTTCTACGGGTCAGAACATATCAAGATTAGCTAATCTTCTATCTAGTTCTTCCCACATAGGTCTTGTTACGGGTATCTGGGCAGTTCCTTCCACTAAGGTTATGGTTGCCTCTTGGTTTTTCCTTTTCCTTCACTTTTCCTTTTTTTCCTTATTAAACCACCCCCTCTTCTTGGGTGGAAAGGATTCCTCTGATTTTGTTTTGAAAACAACAGATTCTTTGGTGTCAGCCTCGTATCCGGATGCCGTCCCGGATGGTCCTTCATCCATTTCAGAATCGGACATGTGACGATAGGCGTCAGATGTATTTTGATCACTCATACTTTAAACTCAAAATTTGTTAAAATAACATAAAAATCTTAATATAAATATTAAGATTTATTTACACAGAATAACACATAAGTTATTACATTAATTTCCTAACATAATGGTTAAGTTTTAGGTATTAAAAGAACACCTAAATGGCTTAAACCAGTGGCTCTGATACCACCTTCTGTCGTAGCCCCTGACCCTACCTTGGGAGCTGGAGCTCGCGAGCCAGTCAGATGGTATCAGTGTCTATTAAATTTGCAGCGGAATTAATCATCAGGATCGTAGTTAGGAAATAATTTCAGAGTTTGTAAAAACACCAAACTTTTAATATTTAAACAAATGGGCTAAAACCCATATTCCATTTCAAATGTATTTATAAGGATAAACCCTAATTGCTAAAAACATAAATTTCTTCTTTTATTCAGGTAATCATAGCCAATTTATTTAAGCCTTCAGTGCTCCATAGCTGGCTTCTATTACCTTCACAGTGGGATTCCTGAAACGCGTTTGAAAAAATATTTCATCAGCAAGAAATACTGGCGAGTTCATTCCATTTTATAAAAAGACACATTGTTATATTTTTATGGTATCAAGATGGAGATTACAATGTTTATAAATACCAAAAACTCAATCAGTATTTATCACACGGTGGCAGAGCCGTCGTGACGGTGGTCATATCACTCATTGGCTAACTTTCGTCCAATAGTGAAGTTTATCAAGTAGTGTATACAAAACCCCACATACCAGCAGTAATTGTGGAATACAAAGACTTGATCACTGTAAGTATAACTAAAAACATTTAGGGTTTTGTAAAGCAATTTGATAAAAAGAGAGAATGACTCACGTTGCAAACTTAGAATTTAACTATAAGCTTTCTGGTAATATTTCCTGGTGAATTTCCTGAATTCCTAATAAAATATACTGTGCACACGTGTTAGTATAATAACTCAACTCAACTTTATCGATACATCACGAGATCAGAACCCCAACGTAGTTAGTAAAGCATAGCCTTATTCAGGCAACGCCTTGACATCCGTTACTGGGTTCAGGATCGATCGGACAGGGTATCGAATTAGTGATTAGGGGTTAAAACACTTACAACGGGGCAAAGCTTCGTGAAATTAGGGGTATTGGGTATTATATTTTCGTGTAGAATGTTTGAGAGAGAAAGAAATTTTGAATGACTTTGAACTACAGATGGAACGCTCTATTTATAGCTGTTCTGGCACTCCATCGCGGCCCGCGATACCCTTACGATATCCTGCCGCGCCCCGTGAAACACCCTAGCTAGAGCTTAGGTGTTAATAGTCACCGGTGTTGGTTAGCCACATGGACGACACGTGTCAATAAGCGTGACCGGAAAGTTACAAGGCTTTCGTGACCCGCGATAAGTATATATTCGTCTGTCGCGGCCCGCGACAGACACATAAATATTATTTTTTCATTTTTCAAGCTGAAAATCGTTATGCAAGTTCAGTTTTTTCGATTACGAAGTGTTTTAGGACATTTTTTAGGGTTGTTATACTAAGTTATAAATCTCGGTTTTTATCGCATAATTGTTCGTTAGCCGATAAATTGGCAAAGATAAGGATCGTTTGGCATCAAGTCAACATGTAAGCTATGTCTAGTAAACTAGTTAATGATAACTAGTGTTCTAATGTTATATTAGTACCCTAATCACCCTAATTAGTCCTAATGACCTAAATATCTAAAATGTCATCATTAGAATACCCACATTTTCAAACCAAGATCAACCACCCAATCCCCTACCCATACCCATACCCATGCAATTTCAGTCATAAGGGGGCCCACCCCTCACCTTACTTGTTGTTGAGTGTGGATTTGTAAGCATGGTGCAATTTAACTTAGGAAATTATGTGTTGTGTGTGAAGACATAAAGAGTTCACTAACCCTTGAACTTCATCCCACACTTCACTTCTACACTTAGCAAAAAAAAAAAAAAAAAAAAAAAACCCTCCTTTTCTTCCTTCTCACTTCACGACCACACCACCAGTTCATGATCTTCCATTTTCAAGTCTCAAAAAGAACTCTAAGGGTTCCTAGGAGAGTTTCAAGGTGATATAAGGTGCTAGATCATCAAGGAAGTTTGATCTTGCAAGACCTAGAGCATTTCCTTCTCTTTTCTACAAGACTTGTCTACCCTAGCCTTGGCTAGTAGTAAGCCTTCTTGATCTTATGTTATATTTGGCATAAAGATGCAAGGATTCATGATGTGTGTAAAATGCAACATATAAATTACATCAAATAAGGCATAAAACTAACCTTTTTTTAGTACTAATGTTGGAAAAAGTGTGCTTTTGTCTTCCTTTTGTATTTTCATGATTAAATGTGCTCAAATGAACAAAAGACGCAAAAAGGCTAAATCTAACATAAATACAAGAAAAGGAATGAACGTGGCATGCCCGACCCCTCGACAGCATCTTCCCAAACAAAAACAAGACAACAGAAGACTGAACACGCCCCGTGCTCAATGAGCACGGGGGCGTGCCCAAGTGTCTGCAGAAAAGACAAAGTGTAGAAACTTCTATTTCCCAACACGGGGGTGTGTCCAGCAGACACGGGACCGTGGTCAATGTAAAGATTCGCAGAATCTGAGCAAATCTTGATAGTACAGATACGCTTCTGCACACGGGGCCATGCCCAGCGGACACGGGGGCGTGGTCAACTAATAAAGACAAACTGCATTTAATGAAGAAAGAGAAGATGGGTGGACACGGGGCCATGCCCAATGGACACGGGGCCGTGTCCGGGCTTCTGTGCAGGCTATAAATAGGGGTGCTTGGCTCATTTGCAAATCATCCCTTGACAAACCACCTCTCTCACACTTCACCCACCCTCCACCACCATCACAACCCACATCCACCACCATCATCCATCATCCATCATAGAGTATGTGTAGTAGTCTCGGGATCCAAGATTGATAGTAAGAGTTCTTGACAATCAAAGGCCATGTTTGCCTAAGTCTCTTACATCACTTGGTGAAGACAAGCATTTAGTGTAATACTTTTTATTTTTAATCTTTTCGCACTTTTTATTTGGTTATGTATTAATGACTTTAATAACTAGTTTCTTATGTTGAAGGTGAATCTTCCTTATCATTTGTCCGTGGTGTCTTGGCGTTATTTTACTGTCTATATAAAATAAAAGATTTACACCATTCATATCTCCATGGTCTATATGGAGATATGTTGGCTACCTGGTCGGGGGTTAAGGGAATGGTTTGGTAAGCGTCTTGCCTTGTTCAGTGTATAGATCCTGCAAGGACCTGGGTCAAGCTTAGTAGGACCTCCTTCAATACCCACTGGTATTGCATGACGGGGGTTCGAATTTCTTGATCCCCTCATATGTAAACTACTATTAAAATATTAACCAGGCTACTTAGGATTGTATCCCTGCTGACTCAAACTACTTAGCCGAGGGTAACGTCACCTTCAAAAGAGGGGCCTACCACATTACGCATTAATAACTTAATTAATTATCTTTCAATAATCCAACCCTTTAGGATTGTATCCTTGCTGACTCAAACTACTGGGTTGAGGGTAACGTCACCTTCAAAAGAGGGGCCTACTACTATAACTAAGATAATCTCTTAAAAAGTGCAAAAGTGCGGAAATAATCAAAGATTACACTAAAGGCGAGTCGGATCCAAGTGATTCATCTTGTCTATCTGTTTTTATTTTATTTTTATTTTCAGCATCTTTAGTTTTTATTTTCTATTTTAAAACCTTTTTTCTAAATTTTTGATTTGATTAGACGTTGACGATAAACCGGTATTAAAAGTTCTTGTGTCCTTGGACGACCTCGGTATCTTACCAACGCTATACTACGCTCACGATGGGTGCACTTGCCCATATGTGTGTTTGGTGTTAGTAAAATGTTGTGTTTTATAAATTTAAAACTTGACTAAATGTAAAAAGGGCTAAAAATATACATAAAAATATATTACACTGCACGCACATCAAGTTTTTGGCGCCGTTGCCGGGGACACAAGGATTTTAAGAAAGTTATTAATCTATGGCCTAATCTTTTTTTTTTATTTTATTTTTCTGTTTGTTTTAGGATTTTTCTTAGATTTTCAGTTTCTGCAGAAGCTCAGCACGGGGCCGTGCCCGCTGAACATGCCCCCGTGCCCAATATTTGGTAATGGCAATCCTGTTTTAAGTCAGACACTAGCTGAACACGGGGCCGTGCCCAATCAACACGCCCCGTGACCAAGTATCAGTTTCTGAAAACAGAACCATAAGATCCCGACGGTTGGTAATTTCTGACACAAACATGAGCGATAATGATTTTTTTTACTATCGGCCCTCTTATGGTACGTGGTGTCAAATATGTGGTGGCCCTCATGTGGATTTAGAATGTTATTTTTTAAACTACAAGCCCCACTATAGAGACCCATTGTTTTCCTGTAGCCTTAAGAGGGGGCGAAAGTAAAAATAATCCATATCTCTCCCTCGAATGCTCTCAATCATCTCTTCTAGGAGAAATGCTTCTTGATGAATTATTTCAATCGAAAGATTTAATTCTGTAACACCTCAAAAATTTACGTCCTATAATGTCTTGACACGTGTCATAACCTTTAAACGTGTGAAAGAATACTTTCAAGGGACTGAAGTTGACAAACAATGAAACTATGTAAATAAAAGGGTTCAAAATGTCAACAACGAATAAATATACTTTACAATAACCCTACATGAGGTTTATAACCTTAAACGAATGGATCATGGATCATACGAAGCGAATTGTGAAAGAAAGTGAGAGATTGCAAACTACAGGGGTTAAATGTGTCAACATGTTTAAGATATACCTCTGAGTGACCTTTTAGCAAACCCGAAGCCTTGTAACGATTAATTATACTCACTAGAATGCACCATAAAAATTTCACCAAGTTTCGTTACCGTATGAGAAAGTTATGATAAAATTCGTGTGTGAGGGTTAGAATCGTCAACATTGAAAATCAGGGCCTTTCGGGTGATCACAAAGTTACCTGAGGACTTGACAAAGTGGGTATAAGTCTTGAAGCCCCTTTATGTCAATTTTAAAGCCTCATAATGCAAGAAACATTGAGAAAGCGATGTTTAGGAGGACCGAGGACTAAAAGTGCAATTAATAACAAGTTTGTAACCTGAACCGGAGGTCCAGGCGGGCCGCGTAAGACTTAACCATATCTTACGCGGGCCGCGTGACAGCTACCAGCGACAGAAACATCACAGCTGCCTGTTTTCAGCCATTTAACCGACTCCAAGTGACTTGTTATGATACCATGGGCTCCTATACTGGTATTTAGACTATAGAGGACACATGTATACATCCATGATCAATTGTAGACCCATTTGGCAACAATCTAGGATGATCAAAGTCACTATAAAAGGCTTATGTTGCAACATGCAACCACACTTCAACTTCTGGTCATTTTGAGGAGCACAAGAGCTGATACAAGACCTTCCTAATCATCCATTAGACACGTGTAAGTACCCTTGACCCTTCTTAATTAAGTTTTGATTAATTTATAGCTTAAAAGTCAAACCGTCGTAACTACGGTTTGACTTAACGATAAAACACAAACGGTCCAGGGTTTTTTCGAATTGAAAGTTGTTATAAGTTGGTAATTATGTGGGCTTTAAACCCTAAAAAGGGCACCCTCTGATTCCCATCCTAACTAGGTCGTTTGTCGAGTCAAACTTCTTTCGAAAAAGTCAACAGAACCATTAAACATGTAATTAGCGATATAGAAGGTGTGTAACCTGTTTTATCATTCATATAACTTGGTTATAAGTATAATAACTTGTCTAAGCTTGTTTGATTCGACAACTTTCTGTTTTGAACCGATTCGGAGCCGAAAGTCGCATAGTTTGACTTTCTGCTTTGACCGCGATTCTGACCCGGTTTTGGTAGGTTTAGACATGCCTTAAAGTTCCATTAGGACCTTGTAACATGTTAGTATAAACCTCTGTGGTTGTTACCTTGATTGTCCAATTCGTTGCACGTTTCCGTTAAATTGCCAAATGTTGACCATATTGCCCTTATGATCATAAAACGAGATTTTTGAAGATATAAAAGTACAATAATCTTTGTTACTGATTATAAAACATGTCCCTAAAATTTCACATCAAACGGAGGTCTAGATTAGGAGTTATGCTTAATGACGTAATTGTAACATTTCTTAGTAAATAAACGGCGTCATTAGCGTAAAACCTATCTAAACCCAATTATTGACACCAAACCTTTTACCCACTGATGTGATATAATATTTTGGGATTTTTGAAGATTTTTAGTTATTTTTAAACTGATCATAAGCTAGGGTTATCGCCTTGATTCGGTTAATACCGAATATACCCTTTTCGGTTATAAAATGAGTTCTACAAAGTATTTTGACGCCAATCCAATTGCTACTGATTTTAAATAATAAATGAAGTGTTTTGAACCTTATGAACTGACCTGGAAACTCAGAATACTATTTTAACCCGTAAATCGCTTAAAACGGCGTTATACGCGTATTAAGCGCATAGTAAGGGCTTAAAACCATTTTGCCACATAGGACTTAACACCAACTGATATACCAAGTTAAAATAAACTATTTTACTGATTTATTCAGACCCGGATCACAGAAGCTTAATTGATCCCTTTTATAATCTTTAAAATGACCAAAATACCCCTACGGGGCTTAATATGAGATTAAACTCGTTTTGGGCATAATGGAAGGTATCCTACTGATATCACAACATATTTAAGGCATGTTAACTTAGGAAATCTGTTTAGGACTCTTATGGTTACCCGTTACGCTTCATACGCGTTCGGTTCGGTTTATGTAACTAGTTTACATAAATTAGCCGAAACGGGTCAAACCTTATCGGTTTTATCTCAAAATCCAGAATGTGTATAATATACCCATATTAAACAAGTCTTCAAACTTGTCGGGTCTAAATCACATTCTATCCGGTCTTCGCTTAATCGTGCGTACGAACCGTATCTTTAAAACTAACCGGTCTAAGCTTAAGCTTAACTAAAGACCCGTTAGGATTCTAATAGGTTATTATTATAAACCTTCGTTCCAGATTAGGAGACCCGGTAAAAGATACTTGCACTCGCTGATTTTGATTTATACTTGCTCAGGTAAATACTTTTAACTTATTTTCCCTATACGAGCTTGGGGTACGGTATTTAAAATACCGTTTGGTCGGGCATTGAATCTTTAATTGTATGATGGTTAAAGTATTGAGATGTCTCGTTTAAATTGTATTGTTTGCTTAAAGCCTTTGGGGGGTTAATGACCATGTCCCGGATATCCCTGGCATCATTTTACGAAATGGCCACGACCTTAGCACACAGGTGTAGGCGTACACCTGTCAGTGTCTCATTTAAATAATGTGGTGTGTCTATTGATCTTTAACCCGGCTCGATCCGGGCTACTGAACGCATAAGTAACATGTAAATCCTTTACAAGTATTATATTCAAATAATTATCCCAAGTTATAAAATATTATTTGTGCCTTGTGCCTTAAATGCATTTTCTTAAACTCTTTTCAAAATGAGTCGGTTGATTGTATTTACCAGTGTAAACTGACGTATTTTCTCAAAAAGGTTAAATGCAGGTACTACGCGTAATAGGCTGGCTTTTCTCCTAGCATCCACAATAAGTCTCGCAAGCTTGGATGTCATAGACTGTTGAACATTGTTTCCTTTTATTTTGATCTACCTGTCGATTTATTTTCGACTACTTGTGATACTTAATATTACAATATTGTTTGGTTGAAATGAATCTATACTTTTGCTTCCGCTGTGCATTTAAATATTGTGTTGTTTGACTATTATGTTGCCAACCACGTCACGATACTCCCCCACCGGGCCCACCGGTGACACGTGGAAATCGGGGTGTGACAGGTTGGTATCAGAGCCAACATTGAGTGAATTAAACACTAGCCTTTTGTGTTTGATCTCAATGACACAATTGCACATTCCTAAATCTTTGAGTCTAGACAAAGAACTTAGGAATAATCCAAAAGATTTTGTTTTACTTTTAACTTTGTCCTTTATTTTTCCTTGTTGTTACCTTTGTTTATATGGACAGGTTTAACAATGCCGCCAAGATTCAGGCGAGGAAGTCGAGGAAAAGAGCCAATGAGCGCTCCTAACGACCACGAGGCCGGGCCTTCGCGCCGGCGAACTCCTTCTTCTACAAGGAGTGCAGATCCACAAGAACCTTGGAGGATTTACGAGGAGCCTTCCAGACGATCTACGTCGTATAGCTCAACGCCTCCATATCATCACTCCTATGGGCCTCAGTCCGAGAATGAGCCCAACAACCCGCAACCTTCATACATACCCCTACAGCGATCCTTATCGCACCGTTCCTTCGACGACCCTACTCCTGTTTTTCGGGGCCAGTTTAACCCGGCGGATTACCTACCAGAACAAGGGGGCTTTAACCCACTAGGACCGGAGGATCATTTTTCAGGTGATCAAGCGATGGACATGGACGAGGACACAGATCCCGTCGAGGCTTCAACCGGAACCCCGAACCATCCTTTTGTGATCTCTGATGGTTCGTCTTTTCACGGAACACCTTACCAAGGTCCGGATAGTCATCAGGCACGGTTCGAACGGTGTGAGTGGTACTTTACACCATCTCACCATTCATCGCCTCAACAGCAGCAGCAGCAAGATCCCTCTGGGGATCCACCTTTCGTGGTAGTCACGCCACCGCCTCCACCGCCGCCAGTTCATCTAGCTCCTCCAGAACCACCAAGACGTAGGAGGACTGGCGCACGGATGTCCGCAAGAGGAGGGGATTTTCATTTTAGCACCCCTCAACACTCTAGTGGCAGCCACTACCCGCCATTATATGAAGACCCACAAATGGGTGGACCTTCAGTTCCAGTTTCAGATGTGAATTCGGCACCTATTGCACCGCCATCACCGGGTTTTGGCAACCCTATCCCTGCTTATACTGCTCCGGCAGCTTACAATCCATACGGACCGCCGGCATACACTAACTATAACTATGCCGAGGCCGACCCATACCAAGTGGCAGCAAACTACAATGCCCTTCACCCAGAAGGACCTTATGGAACACCCTGGGGAGTGGGATACCCAGCTCGTGGGTATCAAGTACCTGCTCAGCCACCACTTCAGCATCAGCCACCACGATTTTCCCCACCAGAGCAGGAGGATCTCCGCCATAGGCTGGACAGGGTTGAGCGAGACCTCCAGAGAGAGCGTAGGAAGAATCAGGGATTCATGAGTGGTTTGGCAAGTTTGCTGAAGGGAAAGAAGAAACGGGATCGTTATATCCCAATAAGTATTGTTGTATTTCCTTGTTTAAATCAAGTCCCTACGTGGACATTTATTTATGTTTGTATGTAGTCCCTGTGTGGACATCTATCTTTGTACTTAGTCCCTACGAGGACTTGTCTCTATTAGTCCCTGCGCGGACATCTGTTTTTGTAAACAGTCCCTGAGAGGACTTGTATTATTAGTATAGCTCCTGCGTGGGCAAATGTTCCTGTGAAAAGTCCCGTTTAGGGCAAAGTGTACTACTTTTAAATTTTAATGGAATGTAAGTTTATAAATTTCATCGTTGCTATGTTATGCATAATTAAATAAAATATGAAATATATAAATCGGAATCATTCCTTTTAAAAATCTATCTGCCTATTTTAATTTTTAATTAAGGATCTTAAAGGTATAACCTAGCCTGCATGTCATTTTAAGACCTGGCCAAGATGGTAAAACCCGTTAAAAAGATTCAAATCCTTGTTAACATCTGAAAACATGTTAACACTCCTGGCAGACATGATTCGTTAAAATCACACGTGTTAGTATTATATAAGGATCTTTTTCAAGGATTCCAAACCCAGCTAAATGATCTCTGAATCATGGGTTAAATCATCAATTTAGATGATCATATTTTGATCATACATTGGTAATATAATGCCTACGGGCCCTTCTCATTTTCATATGAGACAAAAGACAGTAATAGTCTGTGACCCTGTCTGATAAAGGTAATGAACTTTGTTCAAACCTTCATGCTTTGATTCTCTGAAATCATGGTTTGTAATTTAAAAATTGTCCCTGTGACTAGGCCTTATGTGCTAATAAAACTGTTATTGTTTTATAATTAGGATAAATTATATTAGAAATCCTAAATAAATGTGAGTAATAAATTAACCATATATGGTCCATGTTTACCAAGGTTAATAAAATTGCCATAAAAGACAATTCTATAATAAACTCACCAATAAATTATTGTCAATATGTAACAGTTCAAGCTATATGGCCGACTCAAACGAGATCAATAGTCACCCGCAGGGAGAGCATCCTAATGCCCGAGTAAATATAGCGGGTGCAGAATTACAGGCAATGATAGATAATGCCGTTAATCGAGCTATGAATAGACAGCTCCATGAATCCAGTGGTACTCGTGCAAGGACCCAATCTGCACCACACTCTAGAACACCCTCCAGGACCCACACTGCCCATAACAGTAATTCTCACCACTCATCAAACCAGAGGAGTGCTCCATCCCAAAGAGTCATACGGAATCAAGAACCCCGTAATAAGGGTTGCTCCTATAAGTACTTCGTGTCGTGCAAACCCAGGGATTTCACTGGGGAAAAAGGAGCAGTAGATTGCATGACCTGGTTGGACGAGATGGATACGGTTGTGGATATCAGTAGTTGTGATGAAAGGGATATTGTGAAATTCGTGTCTCAGTCTTTTAAGGGGGAAGCATTAGCTTGGTGGAGATCTTTGATCCAAGCTACGGGGAAAGTCCCGTTGTATAATATGACCTGGGAACAGTTCATGGCACTGATCAAGGAAAACTACTGCCCTCAACACGAGGTTGAGAAAATTGAAGCTGACTTCTTGTCGCTGGTCATGAGAAACCTAGACTGTCAGGCCTACCTTACCAGTTTCAACACTTTGTCAAGGTTGGTTCCATATTTGGTAACTCCGGAACCCAAACGTATAGCTCGATTCATTGGGGGTTTGGCCCCGGAGATCAAGGCAAGTGTGAAGGCCTCCAGACCAGCTACTTTTCGGTCTGCAGCGGACATATCATTGTCTCTTACCTTGGATACGGTCAGGCAGAAATCGCAGAGGAACGCTGATACCGAAAAGAGGAAGCGTGAGGATGACAACTCACGACGTTCGGACAAGAAGCAGAAGGGAAACAATGACCATAAGAAGGGGTCAGGATTTAGGAAGGATGGTCAGCAGACGGGTGAGAAACCCAGATGTAAAATCTGCAAGAGACAACACTTTGGGAAGTGCAGGAATGAATCGAATTCGAATTCACAATCAAAAACTTTTGCATGTGGGTTGTGCAAGTCCAAGGAACACAAAACCTTGGATTGCAAAAAGGATGAAGGATACGACCTGCTACGGTTGCAATGAAAAGGGGCACATCAAGACCAATTGCCCAAAATACGCCAAGAAGCCTGAAGAGGCTAAGAAGACCAATGCTAGGGTCTTCAGGATGGATGCTAAGGAAGCCGTCAAGGACGATAATGTGATAACAGGTACCTTTCTCGTAAATGATGTTTATGCGGTTATTTGATTCAGGCGCTGATAAGTCGTTCGTAGATAATAAGTTTTGTGAATTGTTGAAATTACCTGTTAAGACCTTAAGTGTGAAGTATGAGGTGGAACTAGCAGATGGCACTTTAGAAACCGCCTCAACCTTATTAGATGGATGTTTCATATCCATTAAGAACCACTCTTTTCCTTTGTCCCTACTTTCTTTGAAACTAGCCGGTTTCGACATAGTTTTGGGTATCGACTGGTTATCTCATAACCAGGCCCAGATTATTTGCAATAAGAAGCAAGTGCTGATCAAGACTCCATCTGGCGAATCACTTACTATCCAGGGAGATACCCAGTACGGGCTGCCTGAGCATATGTCTATGCTCAAGGACTCTAAGTGTTTAAAGAAGGGTTGTGTCATTTACATGGCACAAGTGATTATTAATGAACCGAAACCCAAGATTGGGGATATTCCTGTCGTTTCTGAATACCCTGGTGTTTTTCCTGAAGAACTACCTGGTTTGCCACCAGATAGGCAAGTAGAATTCAGAATTGACATTATTCCTGGATCAGCACCGGTAGCAAGGGCGCCTTATAGGTTGGCACCAACAGAGATGAAGGAATTGAGAACGCAGTTAGATGATTTGCTAGCGAAAGGTTTCATCAAACCTAGTTCATCTCCGTGGGGAGCACCAGTTTTATTTGTCAAGAAGAAGGATGGATCGATGCGTCTGTGTATCGACTATCATGAGCTTAACAAGGTCACTATCAAGAATAGGTATCCTTTGCCCAGAATCGACGATCTGTTCGATCAACTACAAGGGGCAAGTTTCTTCTCTAAGATTGACTTAAGGTCAGGCTATCACCAACTGAAGGTTAGAGATGAAGACGTGCACAAGACTGCATTTAGGACTCGTTATGGTCATTACGAGTTCCTAGTGATGCCTTTTGGGCTCACTAATGCACCGGCCGCATTCATGGATCTCATGAATCGCGTCTGCAAGCCTTACTTAGACAAATTTGTCATCGTCTTCATTGACGACATCCTCATTTACTCAAAAAGCCAAGTTGATCATGAGAAGCACCTTCATTGCATTCTGGAACTACTTCGTAAAGAAAAGCTCTATGCCAAGTTCTCGAAGTGTGAATTCTGGCTTCGAGAAGTCCAATTTCTTGGGCATGTTGTTAGTGAGCATGGTATCCAAGTAGATCCTGCTAAAGTTGAAGCTGTCATGAATTGGCATGAGCCAAAGACGCCTACAGAAATTCGTAGCTTTCTAGGTTTGGCGGGATACTATAGGCGATTTATTGAAAACTTCTCAAGGATTGCTGCACCCCTGACTTTGCTGACACGTAAGAAGATTAAGTTTGAATGGGGTCCTAAGCAGCAGGAATCCTTCGGGATTCTGAAACAAAAGTTGAGCAATGCTCCAGTACTGACATTGCCCGATGGAATAGAGGAGTTTGTAGTTTATTGTGATGCATTACACACCGGGATGGGGTGTGTGCTTATGCAGAAAGGCAAAGTCATTGCCTATGCTTCACGCCAGTTAAAGGTGCACGAAAAGAATTACACGACCCATGACTTGGAGTTGGGTGTCGTTGTGTTCGCACTAAAACTTTGGAGGCACTACTTATATGGAATCAAATGTGTGATCTATTCTGATCACAAGAGCCTTCAACATCTGTTCAATCAGAAGGACTTGAACATGAGGTAACGCCGTTGGATGGAAACTCTGAATGATTACGATTGTGAAATAAGATACCATCCTGGAAAGGCGAACGTAGTCGCCGATGCCTTGAGTCGAAAGGAGAAGGTGAAACCCATCCGAATCAATGCCAAGCGCATGGAAATAAGGAACAATTTGATTGAAAGGTTGTTAGCTGCACAGAAGGAAGCTGTGTTGGAAGCTAACTATCCTAACGAAAAGCTAGGGGTAACTGAGGAGCAGTTAACGCTTAGCAAGGACGGAATACTAAGATTGAATGGGCGAATATGGGTTCCAATTTATGGAGGACTTCGAGATGTTATCCTCCAGGAAGCCCATAGTTCCAAATACTCCGTTCATCCTGGAGCAGATAAGATGTACCAGGATCTAAGGGCAAATTATTGGTGGATAGGCTTGAAGAAGTCTGTAGCCACCTATGTAGCTAAATGCTTGACATGTACGCAAGTCAAAGCCGAGCATCAGAAACCTTCAGGTTTGCTACAACAGCCTGAACTTCCTACGTGGAAGTGGGAAATGGTAACTATGGATTTTATCACCAAGTTACCCAAGACAAGGAAAGGAAATGACACAATATGGGTGATAGTTGATAGACTGACTAAGTTAGCACATTTCCTACCCATTAAGGAGACTTACAGCTCCGACATGTTAGCCCAGTTGTACGTTGATAAGATTGTAGCCTTACATGGCATACCTGTGTCTATTATCTCTGACCGAGATACTAGATACACATCACATTTTTGGAAAAGCTTCCAACAATCTTTTGGCACGCGTTTGAATTTTAGTACGGCTTACCATCCTCAGACAGACGGTCAGAGTGAGCGTACTATTCAAACGTTGGAAGACATGCTTCGTGCATGTGTGATTGATTTGGGTGGTAGTTGGGATAACCACCTACCACTAATCGAATTCTCCTACAACAATAGCTACCACACCAGCATAAAGGCTGCGCCTTTCGAGGCCTTATACGGTAGAAAGTGTAGAACGCCGGTTTGTTAGGCGGAAGTTGGAGATGTCCAATTATCGGGACCAGAGATAGTGTTCGAAATGACGGACAAGATTGTCCAGATTCGTGACCGTCTCAAAGCTGCCCGAGATAGGCAGAAGAGTTACGCTGATCCAAAGCGTAAAGCTTTTAACTTCGAGGTAGGTGATAAAGTTTTGCTTAAAGTATCACCCTGGAAGGGAGTGATGCGGTTTGGTAAGAAAGGCAAGCTAAGCCCGAGATACATAGGACCTTTCGAGGTTATCGAACGTTTCGGGTCAGTTGCCTATAAGCTAAACTTACCAGAAGAGCTCAGTGGAATTCACAATGTATTTCACATCTGCAATCTGAAAAAGTGTTTCGCTGATGAATCACTGGTCATACCACATTCAGATGTGCATATAGATGAGAGCTTGAAATTTGTGGAAAAACCATTGTCGATCGAGGATCGACAGGTTAAGAAGCTTCGAAGGAAGCATGTACCGATTGTAAAGGTCAAATGGGATGCCCGTAGAGGTCCCGAGTATACGTGGGAGGTTGAGTCCACGATGAAAGAAAAGTACCCTTATCTGTTTCAGTAAATCTCGAGGTCGAGATTTCTTTTAAGGGGGTGAGGATGTAACACCTCGAAAATTTACGTCCTATAATGTCTTGACACGTGTCATAACCTTTAAACGTGTGAAAGAATACTTTCAAGGGACTGAAGTTGACAAACAATGAAACTATGTAAATAAAAGGGTTCAAAATGTCAACAACGAATAAATATACTTTACAATAACCCTACATGAGGTTTATAACCTTAAACGAATGGATCATGGATCATACGAAGCGAATTGTGAAAGAAAGTGAGAGATTACAAACTACAGGGGTTAAATGTGTCAACATGTTTAAGATATACTTCTGAGTGACCTTTTAGCAAACCCGAAGCCTTGTAACGATTAATTATACTCACTAGAATGCACCATAAAAATTTCACCAAGTTTCGTTACCGTATGAGAAAGTTATGATAAAATTCGTGTGTGAGGGTTAGAATCGTCAACATTGAAAATCAGGGCCTTTCGGGTGATCACAAAGTTACCCGAGGACTTGACAAAGTGGGTATAAGTCTTGAAGCCCCTTTATGTCAATTTTAAAGGCTCATAATGCAAGAAACATTGAGAAAGCGATGTTTAGGAGGACCGAGGACTAAAAGTGCAATTAATAACAAGTTTGTAACCTGAACCGGAGGTCCAGGCGGGCCGCGTAAGACTTAACCATATCTTACGCGGGCCGCGTGACAGCTACCAGCGACAGAAACATCACAGCTGCCTGTTTTCAGCCATTTAACCGACTCCAAGTGACTTGTTATGATACCATGGGCTCCTATACTGGTATTTAGACTATAGAGGACACATGTATACATCCATGATCAATTGTAGACCCATTTGGCAACAATCTAGGATGATCAAAGTCACTATAAAAGGCTTATGTTGCAACATGCAACCACACTTCAACTTCTGGTCATTTTGAGGAGCACAAGAGCTGATACAAGACCTTCCTAATCATCCATTAGACACGTGTAAGTACCCTTGACCCTTCTTAATTAAGTTTTGATTAATTTATAGCTTAAAAGTCAAACTGTCGTAACTACGGTTTGACTTAACGATAAAACACAAACGGTCCAGGGTTTTTTCGAATTGAAAGTTGTTATAAGTTGGTAATTATGTGGGCTTTAAACCCTAAAAAGGGCACCCTCTGATTCCCATCCTAACTAGGTCGTTTGTCGAGTCAAACTTCTTTCGAAAAAGTCAACAGAACCATTAAACATGTAATTAGCGATATAGAAGGTGTGTAACCTGTTTTATCATTCATATAACTTGGTTATAAGTATAATAACTTGTCTAAGCTTGTTTGATTCGACAACTTTCTGTTTTGAACCGATTCGGAGCCGAAAGTCGCATAGTTTGACTTTCTGCTTTGACCGCGATTCTGACCCGGTTTTGGTAGGTTTAGACATGCCTTAAAGTTCCATTAGGACCTTGTAACATGTTAGTATAAACCTCTGTGGTTGTTACCTTGATTGTCCAATTCGTTGCACGTTTCCGTTAAATTGCCAAATGTTGACCATATTGCCCTTATGATCATAAAACGAGATTTTTGAAGATATAAAAGTACAATAATCTTTGTTACTGATTATAAAACATGTCCCTAAAATTTCACATCAAACGGAGGTCTAGATTAGGAGTTATGCTTAATGACGTAATTGTAACATTTCTTAGTAAATAAACGGCGTCATTAGCGTAAAACCTATCTAAACCCAATTATTGACACCAAACCTTTTACCCACTGATGTGATATAATATTTTGGGATTTTTGAAGATTTTTAGTTATTTTTAAACTGATCATAAGCTAGGGTTATCGCCTTGATTCGGTTAATACCGAATATACCCTTTTCGGTTATAAAATGAGTTCTACAAAGTATTTTGACGCCAATCCAATTGCTACTGATTTTAAATAATAAATGAAGTGTTTTGAACCTTATGAACTGACCTGGAAACTCAGAATACTATTTTAACCCGTAAATCGCTTAAAACGGCGTTATACGCGTATTAAGCGCATAGTAAGGGCTTAAAACCATTTTGCCACATAGGACTTAACACCAACTGATATACCAAGTTAAAATAAACTATTTTACTGATTTATTCAGACCCGGATCACAGAAGCTTAATTGATCCCTTTTATAATCTTTAAAATGACCAAAATACCCCTACGGGGCTTAATATGAGATTAAACTCGTTTTGGGCATAATGGAAGGTATCCTACTGATATCACAACATATTTAAGGCATGTTAACTTAGGAAATCTGTTTAGGACTCTTATGGTTACCCGTTACGCTTCATACGCGTTCGGTTCGGTTTATGTAACTAGTTTACATAAATTAGCCGAAACGGGTCAAACCTTATCGGTTTTATCTCAAAATCCAGAATGTGTATAATATACCCATATTAAACAAGTCTTCAAACTTGTCGGGTCTAAATCACATTCTATCCGGTCTTCGCTTAATCGTGCGTACGAACCGTATCTTTAAAACTAACCGGTCTAAGCTTAAGCTTAACTAAAGACCCGTTAGGATTCTAATAGGTTATTATTATAAACCTTCGTTCCAGATTAGGAGACCCGGTAAAAGATACTTGCACTCGCTGATTTTGATTTATACTTGCTCAGGTAAATACTTTTAACTTATTTTCCCTATACGGGCTTGGGGTACGGTATTTAAAATACCGTTTGGTCGGGCATTGAATCTTTAATTGTATGATGGTTAAAGTATTGAGATGTCTCGTTTAAATTGTATTGTTTGCTTAAAGCCTTTGGGGGGTTAATGACCATGTCCCGGATATCCCTGGCATCATTTTACGAAATGGCCACGACCTTAGCACACAGGTGTAGGCGTACACCTGTCAGTGTCTCATTTAAATAATGTGGTGTGTCTATTGATCTTTAACCCGGCTCGATCCGGGCTACTGAACGCATAAGTAACATGTAAATCCTTTACAAGTATTATATTCAAATAATTATCCCAAGTTATAAAATATTATTTGTGCCTTGTGCCTTAAATGCATTTTCTTAAACTCTTTTCAAAATGAGTCGGTTGATTGTATTTACCAGTGTAAACTGACGTATTTTCTCAAAAAGGTTAAGTGCAGGTACTACACGTAATAGGCTGGCTTTTCTCCTAGCATCCACAATAAGTCTCGCAAGCTTGGATGTCATAGACTGTTGAACATTGTTTCCTTTTATTTTGATCTACCTGTCGATTTATTTTCGACTACTTGTGATACTTAATATTACAATATTGTTTGGTTGAAATGAATCTATACTTTTGCTTCCGCTGTGCATTTAAATATTGTGTTGTTTGACTATTATGTTGCCAACCACGTCACGATACTCCCCCACCGGGCCCACCGGTAACACGTGGAAATCGGGGTGTGACAAATTCTTAATTGGGTAAAAGAGCTTGAGATGGACCTAATAAATTCATCTCAAGACAATACCCAAGAGGAATTATTGAGGTCGCATTCGGATAAAAACAACTTCGTTGTTCCCGATATCACCTCTAACTCTAGCGAAGACTTGAGCGATAGTCGTCCCTGTATCGATTGTGACGTGAAGGACTCCCCATCAACTTCCTTCGATGCATACATAGACCTGAGCGATTTGGCATACACCTTCTTTAACGAGAGCCCGGGAAAGGGTTGGACTTGTCCACCTACATTTAGCATAGGAATCACCCTCACTGATAACCTCTTGCGTTCACGTCTAAATCTAGAGCAACTAAGGTATCTCAGGCACTTCGGTGTTGTTCCGTCCAGTAAAGAACCACCCGATCCGGATAAATTCCTTGAAAATAGACAAAACTTCATAAACAGCCTCTAGACACGGGGCCGTGTCCAGGTCAGCACGCCCCCGTGTCCACCCAAAAGATTCTCGTCTGACTTTCTGTCAGAATACGGACAAAATGTGTCAGGATCTGGTCTGCACACGGGGCCGTGTCCAGCCGACACGGGGCCGTGTGCAGCGTGCTGTCGTTTTCTATAAATGCAGCCAAGATTCCTGCACATTTGCACCACTCCAAAGAGAAAGATCTGGTGGGATCTTCACACATACCATCCTAGGTATATTCTAAAAGAAGGTTCTCAACAACCATCTTGTCTTTTCTACTTTTATCCATTGCCTTCTTCCTCAATTTTTCTTCAACACCTCCATTAGAGTTTGAAATCCCCATGGTTTCAAGCTTTGTTGAGATGTTTGTTAGGTTTTTATTCAATGGATCTTGTTAAAAATAAGTTCTACGACATTGTTATTTCTGCTTAAAAATGCTTTAAAAATCAAAAAAATAATTTGAAACTCCAAGATTCCTTGTTCCAAAAACCTGCAGACACGTGAACACGGGGCCGTGGTCATCGAGCACGGGGCCGTGTCCAAGGTATTGTTTCAATAAAATTGAGCTCTTTTCGGTCTGTTTTCTCAAAATGGCGAGCAGAACTAGCGAAACATCTTCATCGCACTCCAGGAACAACCGACAAGGGAGAAGGTACTCAACGGTAGAAGACTCTCTTGTAAACTACGTTTACGCTTTAAGAGAGGCCACTGATGAAATGACGGGAGTAGAAGAAGAATTGGTCGACCGTATCAATCACTTAACGATGGGACTAGAGGGATGTCTTCAAGAGGTCAACCTTCTGCACCAAAGTTTGAACCTTCTCGCTTCTCCTCCTTTGGTACCAATCATCACCCAAAGGGCATGGAATGTGGTACCGGAAGTCATCATACCGGCCGAATGGTACACCATACAACCAGAGCCCCCTCGAGACATTTTACAAGGGGTTCCGGTTGGTGTCACTCCCCCTCCACAAGATGTTGAGGAAAATGAGCCCGCATTCTTCCTCCCAAAAGAGATAGAATAATGGCTTTAACAAACGTCTAGTGGACACCCCTCGGTTCGGAGTTCTACAAAGCCTTTAAATACCGGAAAGCTATTTTCGGAATTTCGATTCCTATTGTAAGAGTAGAACTCCTTAGGATGATTCTATGTATCACTTGACCTATCTTAGGACTTTTAGTTTTTACTTTTCTACTTTGTTTTTAATTTTCTAGGACTCTTTGTAATGTGCTATTCTCTATGAAATGGTGGTTTTAATTAAATTGGTGTTTGGATGATGTTGTAATGGGTAAAACACACTCGGGATGATGAAGGATACTAAGGGAAGCTTGAACCAACACCCCATGCACAAAAACAGAGCCTCTCGACACTTTTTCTTCATTACAGCAAGTTCGACACGGGGCCGTGCCCAGCCAACACACCCCTTGCTCATGATCTGCAGGAAAATGCCCAGTTCAGGTAACTGGACACAGGGCGTGTTCACTAAACACGGCCCCGTGCCCAGCCTTCTGTTACTTTCTAATGATTTTTGTTACTGGCAACCTGAACACGGGGCCGTGCCCGGACACCACGGGGCCGTGTCCAGATGCCCAGTAACATAAAAATTTGTTTTTAACACACCTTTTACACATTCAATCAATCTAAAAACTTAATTTTGGGGCACATTGAGGACAATGTGTAATTTAAGTGTGGGGGGGATGCTAAAACCTTGAATTTTGCATGTCCTAATTACAAGCCTTACACAAAACTCTATTGGAACCGCTAATCACCCCAAATTTTTTCAAAAAAAAAATTCATTTTTTTACTTGTCTTGGTTTAAATTGAGAATAACAAGTTCTAAAAAGGTTATATTTTTACTAATTTACAACCGATAGCGTCGTGATAAAAAGAACCAACATAAGAAAATTATGAAACGGCATGACAAATCTAGTTAAAATTCGATTATATATACTTGATCACATTAAAAACCCATTCCCACAAAAAGTGAGTTTTGAGCCTTTATTGAGCATACAAATACACATATTTAAACTAAATGCTTATTTTTCGTTTCTTGTGTGAATAGTCGCTTGGTTTCTTACGACTCTAGAACTTGCCATGACGATACATTTCCGGTCCTTACCAACTTTAACCCAAGTAAGTAAATGATGGAGGCATTAGGACTAACCCATTTTCTTTTCAACATCATTATTTTTCTTTTTTCTTACCACCTACCCAAAATCCCCCTAGTTAACCCCTTTGAGCCTAAACATTTTCATTTCTAAACCCACAAAACAAACACCCTTTACCCACCAAAACCTTTTTTTTTTATTTTAAACCCTTTATTTTAGTAACAAAACTCGGTTTTCTTGTGACTTCCTTATCATTTGTCAAAAAAAAATTATCATAAAGAAGAAAAGAAAAATGAAGTTAGCAATAAACAAACAAGCTCATCAAAAGAAACCTTGTTTGAAAAATGCTTCATTGAAATAAAAAGTCAAAAAAACAAAATGTTTTACGAAAACCGACGCTTTTTACGCCTTTTCGCCCTTTTCTACTAACCACTAACCAAAACCACCTACCTTTAACCCAAGCCTAACCCTTCCCCAAAAAGTCCTCTTGATATTTACAAAGGTGTATAGTTAAAAAGGAGGAGGAATGATTGCTTGGCAAGCATATGGTAGAAGTAAGTTCCATGCCGGTCCCGAGTGTTTCACAAAAATACATCTTCGGCCGAGTGTTGAGTGATCTCCCGTGAGGTATGTGAACTTGTATATAAATGGAATTTTAAAGAGGCATGTTATGCCCAAATAAGTAATTTCTCTTATGCAATGTTCTAAATAATTCATAACGAATAGGATTGTAAACAAAATAAAAATAAAACCTAATAAAGAATCTTGGAATCCCAACACTCTATGAAAAGCCCAAAACCTTCTCTTCTACCCATTCCATTTGGGAGTGTAAGCCACAAAATAAAGAGTTTTGCTTGAGGACAAGCAAAGATTCAAGTGTGGGGTATTTGATGTGTGTAAAATGCAACATATAAATTACATCAAATAAGGCATAAAACTAACCCTTTTTAGTACTAATGTTAGAAAAAGTGTGCTTTTGTCTTCCTTTTGTATTTTCAGGATTAAATGTGCTCAAATGAACAAAAGAAGCAAAAGGGCAGCTAAATCTAACATAAATACAAGAAAAGGAATGAACGTGGCATGCCCGACCCCTCGACAGCATCTTCCCAAACAAAAACAAGACAACAGAAGACTGAACACGCCCCGTGCTCAATGAGCACGGGGGCGTGCCCAAGTGTCTGCAGAAAAGACAAAGTGTAGAAGCTTCTATTTCCCAACACGGGGGAGCGTGTCCAGCAGACACGGGGCCGTGGTCAATGCAAAGATTCGCAGAATCTGAGCAAATCTTGATAGTACAGATACGCTTCTGTACACGGGGCCGTGCCCAGTGGACACGGGGGCGTGGTCAACTAATAAAGACAAACTGCATTTAATGAAGAAAGAGAAGATGGGTGGACACGAGGCCGTGCCCAATGGACACGGGGCCGTGTCCGGGCTTCTGTGCAGGCTATAAATAGGGGTGTTTGGCTCATTTGCAAATCATCCCTTGACAAACCACCTCTCTCACACTTCACCCACCCTCCACCACCATCACAACCCACATCCACCACCATCATCCATCATCCATCATAGAGTGTGTGTAGTAGTCTCGGGATCCAAGATTGATAGTAAGAGTTCTTGACAATCAAAGGCCATGTTTCCCTAAGTCTCTTACATCACTTGGTGAAGACAAGCATTTAGTGTAATACTTTTTATTTTTAATCTTTTCGCACTTTTTATTTGGTTATGTATTAATGACTTTAATAACTAGTTTCTTATGTTGAAGGTGAATCTTCCTTATCATTTGTCCGTAGTGTCTTGGCGTTATTTTACTGTCTATATAAAATAAAAGATTTACACCATTCATATCTCCACAGTCTATATGGAGATATGTTGGCTACCTGGTCGGGGGTTAAGGGAATGGTTTGGTAAGCGTATTGCCTTGTTCAGTGTATTGATCCTGCAAGGACCTGGGTCAAGCTTAGTAGGACCTCTTTCAATACCCACTGGTATTGGATGGGGGGGGGTTTCGAATTTCTTGATCCCCTCATATGTAAACTACTATTAAAACATTAACCCGGCTACTTAGGATTGTATCCCTGCTGACTCAAACTACTTAGCCGAGGGTAACGTCACCTTCAAAAGAGGGGCCTACCACATTACGCATTAATAACTTAATTAATTATCTTTCAATAATCCAACCCTTTAGGATTGTATCCTTGCTGACTCAAACTACTGGGTTGAGGGTAACGTCACCTTCAAAAGAGGGGCCTACTACTATAACTAAGATAATCTCTTAAAAAGTGCAAAAGTGCGGAAATAATCAAAGATTACACTAAAGGCGAGTCGGATCCAAGTGATTCATCTTGTCTATCTGTTTTTATTTTATTTTCAGCATTTTTAGTTTTTATTTTCTATTTTAAAACCTTTTTCTAAATTTTTGATATTATTAGACGTTGAGGATAAACCAGTATTAAAAGCTCTTGTGTCCTTGGACGCCCTCGGTATCTTACCAACGCTATACTACGCTCACGATGGGTGCACTTGCCCATATGTGTGTTTGGTGTTAGTAAAATATCGTGTTTTATAAATTTAAAACTTGACTAAAGTGTAAAAAGGGCTAAAAATATAGATAAAAAATATATTACACTGCACGCACATCAATTCACCAATGATCTTGTTTAAGCACTTGATGAGGTTAAATAAAACAGAATATAGTTTAAGAACATGTTGGTGGTTTACAGGTGATCTTGAAAGAAAACATGGTTGTGCATGTGATTATAGTTGATTTTGTGAGATTATACATGATTAAATATTTAAATGGTTGTTATGAAACATAAGGATCTTTGTATTAAATTTTTACTAATGATCTTGAAAGAAAACATGGTTGTACATGTGATCATAGTTGATTTTGTGAGATTATACATGATTTAATATTTAAATGGTTGTTATGAAACATAAGGGTCTTTGTATGAGGATAAAAACTTGCTATGAAAAAAAAAAAAAAAAAAAAAAAAAAGTATTCATGAGGTCATTCTTGATAAAAATGGAATTTTTATAAGATTATGTATGATCATGGAATTTGTTGAAGTTGAGGATGACGGTAGATGATGTTGATGAAGATGTTTAGGGTTAACATGTAAAATCTAATGTTAATAAGTTTTCGTGGTAAACTTAGAAATATTAGTGTTTGGTAGTTGTTAAAATAGATCTATACATGTTTATGTGTTATATGTATATATATGGAAAAATATAGATTAACATGATAAAATGGTGAAAATGGTTTTTAAAAGGTATTTTGACATGATATAGACTAAGTTGGAAAACTATGACTTGATGATCGTAATAAGATATCAAGGGTTTTGTGTGACAAGTTTGATGTTTTAATCGAGGATTTGATGAAGTTGGATCAAGACATGGTTTTATGTAAAAACGGTTTTTCTGGAACATGTGAATATTTTGGTATAAAATATATTATTGTATGGAAATCGGGTTTTTTATGAAGAACGACCAAGTCTTGATCTTCATGGGAAATTTTTTATTTTTCACATGTATATATTTCGGATGAAAAATGTATATATGTTCGAGTCATTGTAAAAATATATATATTTTCAAGTTATCGTAAAAATATATATATTTTCAAGTTATCGTAAAAATATGTTTTTAGAATATATTGTCCAGAAAATATGTTATCTGGCTAAGTGTGGAGTGTCAAGAATATATATATAAATGTAATTATATATTTTAACACGCTTAGCTGTTACGGCTAGTATGTGGTATATATGTGTGTGTATCGTGATACATGTTCATTGACTGAAAAGGTGTATATATAAACGTATATACGTACATGGATGATAAGCAAAAACACTCGTGACAACGTATGGGTTTTTGGTAAACAAACACGAATAATATTAAAGATATTATTTTCGGCAACTTATTGAACATGGAAAATATATTTATGATGTTAAAAGATAAGTATATTTTTGGTCGTGATCGACTTACCGGTTTTGTGGAACGATGCTTCACAAGATAAATATAATATATTTTGTCACGACCCCCGACCCCTACCCTGGGAGCGGGAGCCGCGAACCAGTCAAGTGGTACCGGTGGTTATTTTGAAAAGTATTGCAGCGGAAATTTCATCAGGACCGTGAGTTAGGAAAATATCAGAGTTTAGAAACACCGGATTTTATTTATTAAACGGATGGGGATAAACCCATGTCTTGCAAAGGTAGCTTTAATATGGGATAAACCCGAATACATAAACCAACTTTTCTTAATTTAATTTAATTTAATTGATAAAATAAGCCACTTCTGTAAGCCTTTTGGTGCTGTATCACAACTCATATTGCAATCTACTGTAATCACCTGAAACGCGTTTTAAAAATATTTTATCAGCAGGAAATACTGGCGAGTGCATTCAATTCATACAAAAGACACATTGTTATAACATACAGTATTAAGAGTTTTCACATTTGCTTATATCTTATAATTATCTGACCAAGTTGTCACTCGGCAAGACCTGTGACTGTGGTCATATCACTAGTGGGTCCGTTCACCCAAAAGTGACGCTTGTCAAGTAGTGTATACCAAACCCCACGTACTGGCAGTAATTTAAGATTACAAAGACTTAATCACTGTAAGTATAACAGGAAAAAATTTAGGGTTTTGCAAAGCAATCTGTTAAAACAGAATGACTCACCTTGTTAGCATATAGTCTTGATTTAACAGGCCTCCTGATTCTAAGCCTTCTGATGGTTAAACATCTACTTAAAATTCTGAAACTTCTGCTAATTTAAGTATCTATTTGATTGTAAGTCTATGGATCAGAGTTTTCTGATAGTTAAACATTTAGTTTAACAGAGTGGAATACATTTTAGTGTAAACCCATATCAAACCTAACGATGGTCATGAGATCAGAACCTTAACGAAATTCACAAAGTATAGTCTTATTTGGACAACACTTTGGCATTCGTTAGTTGGTTCCCGAATCGATCGGACAGAATATCGCATCGGTGATTATTGGTTAGAACACCAACGTATATAGAGAAGAATAGAATAAATGAGCAAAGAAAAATGAATCCTAAGCTTCCTATTTATAGGTAAGGGATAAGTCTTACCCTATATAGAACTTCCCTAGGTGTTATTTACCCGTATACACCTTCCTCAGTTGAACCTTCCTCAGATAATACCTTCCTTACATATTACTTTCCTTAGATAATATTTTCCTTAGATAATACCTACCCCATATATACCTATTTAGATATTATATACCTCATGTATATCTTGTTGTTAAACTTTAGCTGTTTAACTTTACTTTAACTGGTTAATTAAGTAACTTACTTAACTGTTTAACTAATTAACTTACTAGGCTAATTAATTAATCTTACTTAGCTGTTAAGTTTTACTTATCTATTAAGGTTTTTTAACCGCTAAGTTTTACATAACCATTAAGTTTACTTAAACACTAAGGGGCTGTTTGGTAGCCTCTTAATGACCATTCAGATGCTACCTCTTAATGGTTTAAAACCTCTGAATGAATAAGAGGTAACCTCAAGTCTGAATGGTTAAGAGGTAACCTCTGAATGGTAAATCATCACATGTCACATTCTTCTACCTTCTCATTGGTAAAATTATTAATGGTTCTATTAAGAAGTAGCCTCTTAATGACCATTCAGAGGCTACCAAACAGCCCCTAAGTTTACTTAACCATTCAGTTTACTTAACTACTAAGTTTACTTAATCGCTAAGTATTCTAGTTTAACAGCTCTCTGGTTATGAGTTCTAATTTCTAGATACAATGGAACTCGTATTAGCGTATTAACCCATTTCAACTTTAACGATAATCACGAGATCAAAACCCACAACGAATGATAAACTATAGCCGTATACAGGCAGCACTTAAACATCCATTGGATCGGTTTCAATCGATCGGATAAAATATCGTACCAGTGATTAGAGTTATTACCCTAATAACGGGCAGAGTTTCGGGGTTTTAGGGGTATAATACCGAGTTACTATTTTGCTATAATAGAGGCTGAGAGAAAGAAAAGAATTGAACGATTTGGAAATGCAAATTGAAGCTCAATTTATAGCTGAAAACGGATGTTCTCGCGCCCCGCGACTCGCTTCACTCCCCTCTCTCGCGGCCCGCGAGGGTCTTAGCTAGGGTGTAGGTTTGCTGAGTCAATGAGTAGGCTTGACACGTGTGTGACACGTGGCGTAACACGTGTCTGGATTGAAACGAGTCTCTCGCGCCCCGTGAGAGATCTCCTCTATTTGGTCGCGGCCCGCGACAGAACAAAATTTCATTTTTATTTGATTTTGATATAAAATAAGGTTATACGGGTTCGGTTTTTCACTTATGGAGCGTTTTAGGGTGTTTTTGTGAGTTGTTACATATTTTTACATGAAAAATATATTTATTAATCAGATCAATCATGCGCCGACACGAGTTTTATACAAGAGGCTAGGCCTCATATATTATTTCAAATATGTGTATATTTATGTATGTGTGTGATAATATACATGTATGATCATTCGGATAATCACCCACCAATGTGCCATAACATACAAACATTTTCGAAACAGATAACATATTAAGTCTTAACAAATTGGTGAAAGACTTGTAGAGGAAACATATAATTAAACCTTAGTGTCTTATTGAATTAGGACACTTGTAAGTCGGGAGTATATATATATTGGACATCGAATTTGATAGATTACACAGAACGCAAAGTTGTGAGTTTCACGACCCCTCTTTTAAATGTTTTACTTTTAAAAACTCGGGGGGATACATGTTTGCATATTTGGTATGATATATAGGGACTGAAATCATTAGTATTATTTACGTGTGCATAAGTTATTGTTCTCGGGAAGTCCCCGGGGGATATTAATTTGAGTACTCGTTAGTTAAAATAGACTGCGGAGCAGTCGAATAGATCTATTGGGTGTTGGCAAGCCCCACTCCTGGTCCAGGTGACCCTGTGGGAGTGCAATTGTGTCTCTAGTTGTGCACCATCGGGATTTTATGGGTGATACGGTAGAATTGGCAAGGTTTGGTTACGAGCTTATGTCGGCACATATGTTAATGTTCTAGCTAAACATTAATTTGATCAGCAGATTTCATTAGAACTAGGCATACCGGTTTTATCAAATGTTTTTAAAGATTCATTTTTGTTATTTGAAAACCTGTGAACTTACCAACAATATGTTGACATTTATAAACATGTATTTCAGGAAAGTAAGCAACGTCTCATGGCTTTAAGGTGAAGGATAGGATGCACGTGACGATACCATTTTGGGGATTTGCCTTGTATTTTCCACCTTTATGCGGAATATATTTGTCAAAGCCTTGTTTTATAAACTTTATCTTTTGTCTAAGTATTTTTAAAACACGTTGTTTATTTGGGCAATGTATGCCAACTTAAATACTACGTTTTGTAAACTTTGAAATACACTTGGTATCGTTGATTTAATATAATAATGTAGACATTTGCTAATCGGATGATTGAAAACCTTTCGTGATTGCGCCTCGCGTTTCCGCCTTGGGCGGGGTGTGACAGAAGAGTACACTGACTATTATTATTTAGGAGACTTATGGGTTGTTATTAATCTGTTATGTTATTATCAGATATTTGGTGGATTGATGTATGTGCCGACATTTGTCACACTTCATCATTATGGGGTATGCAACTCAATTTGCGTGTGAATAGTTTCATTTACAAGGGAATGATCAAATACACAATAATTTTAACCTAGGAAATGTAGGAAGTCAAACGAACTCCGGTTGACCTTATTCTAGCAGCGTTGGAACTAGCTCATTGAACCCTATTTAAATATATAGAGGGTTTAGAGTTTAACTTTTAGTGTCTAGTTTTAGATTTTAGCTTTAGGGTTTACGTTTAGGGTTTAGTTTTTAGGGTCTAGCATAGGTTTTATTCTTTAGGGTTTAGCTTTTAGGGTTCATAGTTTAGATTTTAGGGTTTAGCCTTATGGTTTAATTTTAGAGTTTAGGATTAGGGCTTAGGGTTTAGGTTTAGGGTGTAGGGGTTAAGGATTTTTCGACGAGCTGGTTCCAACCTTGCTGGAATGAGCTCAATCGGAGTTCGTTTAACCTGATTTCCTACATTTCTTTGGTTAAGGACATTTTGTACCAGATCCTTGCCCTTGTTCGATGGATCAATTAGTTAAGCACTATTAGAGTCCGGTGAGATTCGCTCGTTTTATTGTTGTATTTGTTAAAACCCTACAAAATGTTGAACGCATATTTTTTTTAAAGACTACCATCAAAATATCATATGTTTATGATCAAACATTCAATTCGTCTTTCAGGAGAATACCATTACTCACCACACACTGTGAGAATAAAAGACATGTTTTCAAATATTTTGGAAAACGCTTTGCTATGAATGTTACGCCTACTTAAATTATATTAAAGTGTACATGAAAAAGGTTGTAACCAAACTTGATTTATTAAATATGAAATTTAAGATTGAAATTAATTCTTGCAAGCACTTATTGTCTTTAGTTGTTTAATATTGACAGTCTCTTTTCGGCTTGGAGTGTTACACTAACAACTGCAACTCGTTTTATTCAAAATTAAAAAAAAAAAAAAACACTATGTACAAAATTAGAACAAGCGGACTTGTTTAGTATGAAGCCATGCCTTCTAAAGAAAACCAATAACCACTAATAATACAACGCTATGGGTAAGTTAGAGTAAAATGTCTGGATAGTATATGTGGTTTGTCAAAATTTCACCTATAGCCCAACTTTCTAAAATTACAGTCTTAGTCCATGTAGTTTGACAAGTTCTTACTCGGATAGTCCTTAAAGCGGATGAGGGTTAGTTTTTAGTGTTAAGTGAATGTAAATTGACTAAAATGCCCTTATCTTTAAAAAACAATAACTTAAATCTAAAAAATATAATTATGGTTTAATAAATTAAGTAGGACCCACTAAAATGCAAAAAGTCAAATCCTGCTGTGACCCACAACAAGAATCCCTCTTTCTTTAACCCAGACTACATCGCTAAAACCATAGGGTATAGTTTGGTTAGTCCTCAAAGGGACCACCCGTCACGTAGGCGTCACCTCACCAAAGGTGGAGGACCATCCCCTTGGGTACTACCCAATGGTGTGGTAGATAGTCCTCCCCCCCCCCCCCCCCTTTTATTATTATTTTTTTGATTTAATTAATTAATTAAAACAAAGTAAATAAAAATAAAAAAAGTTACATTTAAATAAAAACTAAAAAAAACAACACACTTAAAAAAAACCTAAAGTTACATTTAAAAAAAAAACTACACTCCCTCACTCCATTTTTTTCTAATTTTTTCCTTCATCATTTGTAAGATGTGACGGTCTTCCTCAGGACATTCGCTAAGGTCGGTGGTCATTATTTTCCATTCCTCCAACTGCTGCACTTCTTCTTGCATCATTTGCTTCTCCTCGGCTTGTCGTTTCTTCACTTTTACCTTCTCGGTTTGCGTCTCGGTAAAGGTTTGGTTGAATGCTTTCAACTCGGCCATAATACCTTCCAACTTTGAACCACCACCACTTCCTGATGCGGCTTGTTTCTTTTTTTCAGCCGCTATCTTTTTACTTTTGTCCCTTCCTGGGGGACGTTCTTCCTCTCCAATCGGCTCCTCGTCAAACTCGGGCTTGTCATTTATATTTATTTGACAACGACCGGTTGAGGCTCCAACGCTTTAACTTCCTGACTCGGAAGTTTTAGACCGTTTGGTTGCTCGTTTCGCGCTTGCAACCTCATTTGGAGTTGCCGCCCAATTTGGAGAATCCTTTACAACTTGCCACGCACGAACATGTGGGAAAGAAGTCTTATGTTCATTTTCGTACAAACGCATCGCCTCATGGAAAACATTTTCGTTGTTCCACCCACTCGGTTTGTTGGTGAGCGTTTGGTCATAAAACCCACAAAAGCGTTGGATCAACGTATTCATCTTGCGCCACTTGGAGCCGATAGAATGAACGGTTCTGTACTCGCTTTGTTCCATAATCGTGTGGAATATATCAAGGATTTCTTGCCAAAACCCATCGGTTGATTGATTGTTACCTACAAGTTAGTAAATATAGTGTACAAATAAATGTTAGTAACAATAATAATATTTTCTAAGAAAAATATAATGTACAAATAATATTTCATAACAATATAATGAAAAAATTAATTTTTACCGAGTATAGGATTCCTTGACGACCCAATATATGCCTTCGCCAATGCCTCTTCCTCAATTTTTGACCATGGCCGTTGTTGTTGTTTGACGGATGCGTCTTCTTTTTTACCCTTTCCCTTTGTATTTTTCTTTTTTGAAGGTTGAGGTTGCGTTTCTGGCACAACCTCTACGTCATCATCTTCTTCTTCGATTTGTGTTGGACGTGCTTGTGGCGGTGGTTGATATGGCATATTTAGTGGGTTTTGCATTAGCTGTTGCATTTGCATTTGTTGATATGGCATGTTGAATGTTTGTGGGTTTGGTTGCATTTGCATTTGGTTGAAGGGAATGTTGGGTTGTTGCATATGGTATTGGTTTCATTGGTTGAAAGCGTTGGGCATTTGTTGGTAACCCGAAAAAGAGTTTTCCATGACGGGTGCGTAGCCGGGTGACGAAAACGGGAGTGAACTTAAGTTGGGATTATTTGGGTTGTAGGAATCCATATTTTTTTTAAGGTTGGGAGAGATTATTTTATAAAAATGGGGTGAAAAGTGGAGGTTTTTGGTAAAAAAAAATGGGGTGAAAAGGTTGAATATATAGTGGTTGGGGGTGAATTTTTTTTTTTTTATAAAAGTGGCATGTTACCGTTGAGGGGGGGCCACCTTTTGAATTCCTAGCCGACGGAGGAGACGCGACGCCAGCCAGGGGGCGGTGTGGGACGCCAAGGACGAGCCGGGATGTTAGTGCATACATCTGTCGACTTCGTCTTGTATCGAGTCTTGTACTGTACTAGTTAGATCAGGGCACGAAAAACGAGAAAGTGGTTTTTAGGGGTGATTCCGCTCGAAATGACACCTTGTCATTTCGAGCTAAATCACATAAAATCCTGATTCCGCTCGAAAGTTAAGTTCTAATTCCACTCGAAATGACACCATGTCATTTCGTGGGGAATCAGAAACTATATAAATAGGGGAGTGACCATGTCATTTCGTGGTGAATCAGAAAATTGTACCAAAGTGCTGCCGGTGTATTTCCTGATTGTAATCGTTGTATTTTCAATCAGAAGAGTGTTTAAAGTGAAGAACAAGCTGTGTCTATCTTTGTTTCTTGTTTTCCGCACCTGAAACGAAGTAAAACTTCTCTGATAGACTCGTTTGGGTCAGATACACGATCCTACACGGGACGGGGGGGAGCCGACCCCCATACCGCATGGTCTAAAGCATCCAGCGAGTCCATCAACGGCGATCGTCCATGCAACAAGTACGATTTCTTCAAAACTAGTTTCAGATCCAATTCTATCTCTTCATTCTTCATCACATGTTAATTTGAATATGAATTTGTAATCGGTTAACATAAACACAGTGGCAGTTAACATAAACATATGTTCCCTCTGCCTTAGATAGGATTCCTTCATTGTAATAAAGATCAAATCACCGGAAAATCGTGATCAGAACATAGTGTTTCGTATTTGAAAAAAAAAACTGATGAATCATTAATGAGGGTAGGGAGATCCATGGCGATAATGGAGGTGCGGCTGTGATGCTTCAGCTTCCGGTGATGGACTTGCTAGAAAAAAATGAAATCGTCGGTAAGGGTTGTAGGTGCTGGTGGGAGGGTAACAAGGGTTGTCGAGGGTGAGGGAGGTAGGGGTTGTCAGAGGTGGGGCAGAAGTAACCGGTGGTGGTGTGTGTTAATGGGCGGTGGTGCTGGTGGGGTGGTTGTTGCCGGAGATGATGTCGGTGATGAAGACGACAGATGGAGAAAAGGAAGATGAAGGTGTGTGGCGAGGGTGTTGTGTAATAAATTAAAAAGTGGGTCCGACGTAAATTATAAATATTAATTATATTTCTTTTTTTATGTTTTAAGTATTATATTTAAATAGTAAGGGTACTTTTGTCATTTTACACGGATTTAACTAGAAAAACTAACCTCCATCCACTTTAGGGACTATCCGAGTAATAACTTGTCAAACCATAGGGACTAAGAATGTAATTTTAGAAAGTTGGGGATAGGTAAAATTTTAACAAATCACTGGGACTATCCGCGCCTTTTACTCAGCAAGTTATATGATCACAATCAAATCAAGAGCGGTCATTCCCACTAATATCCTTGACACATCGACACACTCATTATTATAATCAACATACAACAATGCCTCTTAAAGTCATGCACTAGTAGAAAACTACTACAATCCATTTTCGTAGGAAATCCGTGGGTAATTGCAGTTACCCACGGATTAGTTACCCACGGATTTCCTACGAAAATGGATTGTAGGAATTTTACCCGTGGGTAATCTTTTTCTAACGCATTTTCTACAAATTCTCCTACTCATTTCCTACACAAATGTTTTGTTAGAATTCTTCTACTCATTTCTCACGGAATTAAATTTCTTATCTTTCCAACACATTTCCCACGATACATTAATTTTTTAAAATATTATATTTAAATAAATTATATTTATTTTTATTATGTATATTTTAATTTTCTTACACAGTTCCTACAGAATTTTTTTTCTTCCTACACAATTCCAACGGAATGTATTTGTTTTTCCTACTTAGTTCCTACAAAAATATTTTTTTTTCCTACGCAGTTCCAACAGAATATATTCTTTTTTTCCTACGCAATTTCTACGAAATTATCTTTGTTTCCTACACAATTCCAACGGAATGCGATGAAACCTGTTTATTCTTTTTACTACAAATTTTCTACGGATACATTTAAAAAATGAACAAAAAAAACAAAAAAAAATACCTTCTTTTTCCTGCTGAAAAATGCAGAATGATACATATGATTCGGAACTTAAATTTAACAAAAAGAAATACTATAAATTTGAAGCACGTTTAAATTACAAAATTGCCATAGTTAAACATAAAGATAAAAAAAATAAATTACAAAAATTTTAAGCCTGCTTGAATCATAAAACCATAATTGTTAAACATAAAGATCCAGAATAATTAAAAAACTACCACTAATGACTAACGGAAGACTTAAATTTTTTCATAAACTCTTCAAATTGTTTTTGTTTTCTTTCTTCATTTTCTTTCATTTCTTTTTTTCATCTGTTGCACTCTTTGCTCCAACTCTTGTCTAGCATCTCTTTCATTTGAAAATTCATTTAAACCTATTATTACTGGATTCAAAATTACGATATTAGCTAAATTATCCCATGGCTTCCAACCACACCCTTGTTTAAAACTACTCTTATACAAAGGAACCAAGTATAAGTGTCACACCCCGATTTCCACACGTTTAACCGGTGGACCCGGTGGGGAGTATCGTGATGTGGTTGGCAACATAATAGTCAAACAACACAATATATAAATGCACAGCGGAAGCAAAAGATAAATATTATTATATTTCCGAATATAAAGTAATATCCAGTATTACACGGAAAGTAAAAGGATCCACAGGCAGATCTTAAAACATATCATTTGTTCAACAGACTTTAGACGCCTAGAACTTGCAAGATTCCTTATTAGCGCCCTGAGCTTCCAGCCAATTATGTTCAGTACCTGTCACTTAACCTTTTTGGAAAATACGTCAGTTTTCACTGGTAAATACACTCAACCGACTCATTTGAAAAGAGTTTAAGAAAATTGCTTTGAATGCACGTGGCACAAAATGTCTTTTATAATTTGATTAAAATGCACAGAGGCAAAATTAACCTTTTTAACTTGATTAAAATGCACAGAGGCAAAATTAATCTTTTTCACTTGTATACTTGGGACAAACTATATTTCATGTTATCAGTTTTACATAACTTGCTCTACATACGGGGCCCGGATCTATGCCGGTTCATGATTAATCAACACACCACTATTCCCTTATTGGGAATCCCTTATTGGGTATAATTAATTAATAAGCATATAGCATCTGTCAGGTGTATGCCTACACCCCGTGCTTAGGTCGTGGCCATTGCATTTAATGAGTCAAGGATATCCAGGACACGGTCGCATTAATCCCCAATGTTTCAGTCAAGCAATACGAATTAAAAACAGGTTATTTGGATTTCCCGACTTATTGGTCTTTGAATCCCATACCTGACCATGCGGTATTTATATTACCGTATCCCAAGCCCGTAATAGGGAAAATAAGTTAAGAGTATTTACCTGAGCTAGCTCCTGTCTTAAATAGCAAGAATTTAATAACTCATCCGTATTCACTTAAGTAAGCGTAGGTACCATTTACCGAAAGGCTCTAGTCTGGAATGATGGTATAAATAACTAATTAGAATGCTAACGGGTCTTTAGTTAAGCCTAAGCTTAGACCTGTTAGTCTTACCGGAAGATACGGTTCGTACGCACGATTAAGCGAAGACCGGAAAAGAATGCGATTTAAACCCGACATGTTCAGAGACTTGTCTTATATGGGTATTTCATACACATTCTGGATTTTGAGATAAAACCAATAAGGCTTGACCCGTTTCGGCTAATTTATGTAAACTTGTTACATGAACCGAACCGTACACGAAATAAGCGTGACGGGTATTCATGAGAGCTATATACAGGTTTCCTAAGTTAATTTATGCCTCAAATATGTTGTGACATCAATAAGATGTCTTTCATTATGCCCGAAACGTATATAACACAAACTAGGCCTCGTAAGGGTAGTTTGGTCATTTACTAGGTTATAAAAGAGTTTAAGTATTAATCTGAGTTACAGGTCTGATGTAATCAGTAAAAATACATAATTTGCTAAGTTATATCAGTAGGATAAAGCATATATGTGAAATTTATCATTTTTAACCAAACTATGCCCCGTAGGGGTATTTTGGTAATTTCACATAAGCCGAAAAGCTCAAACTGAAGTCTCAGTTTATCAACCTTTGCTTACTGTTAAAATATTATAATTTGCCTCATATATCAGTAGGTATCAACCCGGGTATGTCCAATATAATTTTAATACATACTTTGCGTTAAAAACGCTTAATAAGGCGATTAAAGGCCATTTCCGGGTTCGATACTTAAATCTGATATTTTTATATTTCCAGAGGGATTAAATACTTTATTTATCATATGTGATCAGTAGCAAAAGGTTTGGAGTCGTTTAGATATGTAAAACTCATTTTATGGCCCCGTAAGGGCAAAACCGACAATTACCGGATTAAGCCTACGATTACTTGTTATGCTCAGCCTAAAATTAATTAAAAATCTTTAAAAATCCCAAAATAATATATTACATCAGTGGGTAAAAGATTTGATATCAAAAAGTAGGCTTAACTAGGCTATATGCTAATTACGCCGTTTTATTAACATAAAGCTTTAATTTTTGCGATATTGAGCATAACTCTAAATATTCAATTCAAACTGATGTCAAACTTTGCATACAAGTTTATATATCAGTAATTAAAGTTTCTACTCTTTTACATTTCCAAAAATCACGTTTTAAAGTAATAAGGGCATAATGGTCAACATACGAGCAATTAACGGAAACATGCATATTAATTGGATAACCAATGAACCAAGGTGTATAATCACAGAGGGTTGTACTAACATGTAACCTAGTCCAATTAAAGCTCTGAGGCATTTCTAAAACATGCCTTAACGGGTCAGAACTGAAAGTCAAAGTGAAAGTCAAACTATGTGACTTTCGGTTCCGAACCGGGTCTAAACAGGAAATTGTCGGGTTGAACATGTTTAGACATGTCCTTACACTAATTACCAAGTTATATTAATGATCAAACAGGTTGTATGTGCTCTACATTGCTAATCATGCATAAATCGCATTTTAAACTTTCTGTTGACTTTTTAATTACACGTTTGACCCGACATTTGACCTAGTTAGAGTGGGAATCAAGGGAAACCCTTTTAAGGTTTTATTACCCACATAATTACCTATTTAAAGGTACTTTTGATTCGACTAATCACTGGACCATTAGTGATTAATCTTAAAGTCAACCATTAATTACGACGGTTTGACTTTTAAGCTAAAACTAAGCTAAAACTTAATTAAGAAGGGTCAAGCAAACTTACAAGAGTCCTATGCATGAATTATGATCACTTGAGAGCAGGATTGAGCTTCAGAAATGAGCAGAAAATGCAGATGAAGATGTGTGAAACATTGTTGTAACTTAGTTCCTTTTATAGTGAACTAAACACCACAAAATGTTGATAACAAGGTCTAGCACTCACCACAACTGATCAACACTTGTTTCTAGTGTTTAGGGGGTGCTTTAGGGGTCAAGAGATGTGGAGAATCGAGTTAGAATCGTGCACAAAGGCCAGGGCAGTCAACAACCCATTTTTCTCGGATCAGACATGGCCTCGCGTCGCGCGACCCTCCTCTGCACACAATCAAAATTTTAGATTTTGCGATTTGATCCTTGGCTCTTCAAAACTCGATTAGGCACTTGTTTATTGCATTATGAACCCTCACAATTGATCTATAAGGGCTTTAAAACATATACCCACTTTGTTAGGTCCCCGGTTAACTTTGTTGTCACCCGAAAAGTCCTAACTTTCAACGTTTACGCTTTAACCCTTCGCACACGAATTTGATCATAACTTTCTCATACGATAACGAAACTTTATGAAATTTTAATCGTGCATTCTAGTGAGCATAATTTACCGTTACAAAGCTTCGGGTTTGTCAAAAGGTCACTCAGAGGTATAACTTAAACATGTTGACACATTTAGTCCCTGTAGTTTGTAATCTCTCACTTTTAGCTTCGTATGATCCATGATTTATTCGTTTGAAGGTATGAGCACCATGTAGGGTTAATGTACATTATATTTATTCATGGTTGACATTTATAATACGTATATTCACATACTTTCCATGATTGTCAACTTTAGTTCTTCTATAATATTTCTTTCACACGTTTAAACATTTGACACGTGTCTACACATTATAGGACGTGAATTTTCGAGGTGTTACATCCTCATCCCCTTAAAATAAATCTCGACCCGAGATTTACTGAAATAAATACGGGTACTTTTCTTTCATCGTGGATTCAACCTCCCACGTGTATTCGGGACCTCTACGGGCATCCCATTTGACCTTTACAATAGGTATATGCTTCCTACGAAGCTTCTTTACCTGTCGATCTTCAATCGACAAAGGTTTTTCCACAAATTTTAAGCTCTCATCTATAGGCACATCTGTATGCGGTATTACCAGTGATTCGTCAGCGAAACACTCTTTCAGATTGCAGATGTGGAACACATTGTGAATTCCACTGAGCTCTTCTGGTAAGTTTAATTTATAGGCAACTGACCCGACACGTTCGATAACCTCGAAAGGTCCTATGTATCTCGGCTTAGCTTGCCTTTCTTACCAAACCGCATCACTCCCTTCCAGGGTGACACTTTAAGTAGGACTTTGTCACCTACTTCGAAGTGAAAATCCTTACGCTTAGGATCAGCGTAACTCTTCTGCCTATCTCGGGCAGCATTGAGACGGTCACGAATCTGGACAATCTTGTCCGTCGTTTCGAACACTATCTCTGGTCCTGATAATTGGACATCTCCAACTTCCGCCCAACAAATAGGTGATCTACACTTTCTACTGTATAATGCCTCGAAGGGCGCAGCCTTAATGCTGGTATGGTAGCTATTGTTGTAGGAGAATTCGATTAATGGTAGGTTCTTATCCCAACTACCACCCAAATCGATCGCACATGCACGTAGCATGTCTTCCAACGTTTGAATAGTACGCTCACTCTGACCGTTAGTCTGAGGATGATAAGCCGTACTAAAATTCAAACGTGTGCCCAAAGATTGTTGGAAGCTCTTCCAAAAATGAGACGTGTATCTAGTATCCCTGTCAGAGATAATAGACACAGGTATGCCATGTAAGGCTACAATCTTATCAACGTATAACTGGGCTAACATGTCGGAGCTATAAGTCTCCTTGATGGGTAAGAAATGTGCTGACTTAGTCAGTCTATCAACTATAACCCATATTGTATCATTTCCTTTCCTTGTCTTGGGTAACTTGGTAATAAAATCCATAGTTACCATTTCCCACTTCCACGTAGGAAGTTCAGGCTGTTGTAGCAAGCCTGACGGCTTTTGATGCTCGGCTTTGACTTGCGCACATGTCAAGCATTTAGCTACATGAGTGGCTACAGACTTCTTCAAGCCTATCCACCAATAATTTGCCCTTGGATCCTGGTAATTGAACTTACCAATCTATTGCCCCTACAATAGATGTTTATCATTCTATCTTTACAGGGTCTCCAAGGGAGCAGCCTTGATGCTTACATATCAACTATTATAGGCAAGCTAATCTTAAGGTGAGATGGTTATTCCAACCACTACTTAACAAATTTTAAGGATTAGTTGATCCTTGTAGTTAGTTGAACAAATCGACGATTCAGAGCAGCTGATGGCAAATTCTTAATTGTTGCCTAATTAGGGTTGCGGTAAATAATGCATAAGCAAAATGAACCGTCTTTCTTATTTAACAATATCAAACTTTCGTAATATCGAGTTAGGCTATATGAACCCTCTATTTTAAAATTTAGTAAATCAGGGCTTCGATTCTTCCAATGATGGTACTAGCCGTCTTGGAGATTTCATAATAATACAGCCTTAAATGGGATATAAATCTTAATTCTACCTGCCTTCCAGGAGGTAAGCAGGGAAACTTATGAGAAGATAATCAAGATGCAAGGAGGCTACAGAGATTTTCCATATCTCAGGCTCCAGTTCATCCCTCATTGTTCGTGTCAAATAAGTGACACATTTATGTTATAAGTCTACGAATTCCTTAATCGGGAATATTTACTTGGACAATTTCATTCTGGATATCTTCTTTGAATACTACTAGTCGTCTTTAGTACAATATGACCATTGGGATATCTCAGGGGTTCCATGCATTAAACCTCCATACTGATCAGGCATGGAAGCAATCTATGGGACACACTAGGATACGCCAATCCTCATATGGTACTCTTATCAAACATAGTTTGGCATTCGCAGGCGACATAAAATAATGAGAAATTAATAAAATAAAGTAATATATATTGTCGTACTCTTTTTGGGGAAAAGTATTCCAGATTCTTTTGAAAAAAATATCTTCGAGGGTGGGAGGGATGGACATTAAAGATTCCCTTGGTAAGTTATACCTTACATTAATTATCTGGAGTTCTTATGAGTGAACTCAAAAGTTTGCTAAGCTTATGGTTTACAAAAGGTTTATTATCTCTTGCATTAACGTAAGATACTTAGTAGAAATTTTCAATGCTAAATGGTACGGGACGTACCTGATGCTATGGTTGATATGTACAGTCTCTGTCATTCAATCGGTAGTTCAGGCGTTTCCTTTCTTATCCATTCCAGACTTAGCTGCTCCTTCCTTGGCAGCCTCAGGGCAATTAGTATTGATGTGGCCCTTTTCGCCACAGCTGAAGCAGTTTGCATTCTTTATGTCCCTACATTCATGGGACTGGTGACCAGTTCTTTTGCAGATGCCACATTGCTTTATCTTTTGGTTTGATCAACACTGTCCCCAGTGTCTTCTGTTGCAGGTTTTGCATGTAGGCTTCTTGTTGGAATCCTGTTGGTTATTATTGAGCTCGGATTTGCTCTTCTTAAGATTCTGGGAGTTATCCTCCTCCCTTTTACGCTTCCCATCTTCCGAGGCCTTGGCAGCATTGTTTCTAACCGCATCGAGTGTGAGAGATAGCGACAGATCTGCCGCTGACCTGAATGTAGTAGGTCTCGATGCTTTCACACTTGCCTTTATTTCTGGGGCTAGACCCCCAATAAAGCGAGCTATTCGCTTTGGTTCCGGTGTGATCAAATAAGGAACCAATCGAGACTTGGTATTGAAACTTGTGAGGTATGCTTGACAATCTAAGTTCTCCATGACTAATGTCAAGAATTCAGTCTCAATCTTCTCAACTTCATGTTGAGGACAGTAATTTTCTTTGATAAGAGCAACGAACTGATCCCAAGTCATGTTGTACAAAGGGATCTTCCCGGTGGCTTGAATCAACGATCTCCACCAGGCTAGGGCCTCACCCTTAAATGATTGTGACACGAACTTGACCACATCCCTCTCAGCGCATCCGCTGATATCCACAACCGTATCCATCTCATCTAACCACGTCATACAATCTACAGCTCCTTCCTCCCCAGTGAAATCCCGGGGTTTACATGAAACAAAGTACTTGTAGGAGCAACCCTCATCACGGGGTCTTTGGTTCAGTATGATTTGTTGAGACAGATCACTGTGATGATTAGAAGAGTGACGCTCGTCATCTTCCTTCTTGGGTTCATCCTTCTTGGGAGGTGGCTTTGAGGGTGGTGAAGATAGGGTCCTACTACGAGTCCCGCTATACTCTTCATACTGTCGTTCTAAGGCCCTTGTAACAGCGTCGTCTACCAACGCTTTCAATTCAGCACCCGTTAAACTAACCCGGGCGTTATCAATATTCTCCACTGGATGGCTATTAATTTCGTCAGAGTTAGCCATTTTAATTGAACTGTTGCAGAAAACAAGGACAATAGTTTACTTGGGAGTTTATTATGGAATTGTCTTTTATGGCAATTCATTAACCATGGTAAGCAGAGTCCATATTTGGTTAATTTATTAATCATATTTATTTAGGATTTCTATTATAATTTATCCTAATTATAAAACATTAATAGTTTTATTAGTGGCACCCAATGGCCTGGTCACATGGATATTTATAAATTATAAGCTTATGATTTCAGAGAATCAAAGCAACAATAACAGTTTTTTATTTAATAGCACAAAAGGCCTAGTCACTAGGACAATTTTAAATAATAGCCATGATTCCAGAGAATCAAGGCCTTGAGGTTTGAACCTAGTTCATTACCTTTTTCTGATAGGGAGTCATAGCTACCACTGTATTTTGGCTCATGTAGAAATGAGCAAGGCTCGTAGGCACTATATTACCACGTATGGTTAAAATATGATCATCTTATTTGATGATGTAAACCCAGGATTCAGAGATCATTAAACTGGGTTAGGAATCTTTTTAAAAAGATCCTTATATAATAATAACGTGTGTGATTTTTAAATAAATCACATCTGCCAAGAGTGTTAACATGTTTTCAGATGTTAACAGGGATTTGAATCTTTTAAACAGGTCTTACCATCTTGGCCCGGTCTTATAATTGACCCGAAGGCTAGGTTTCACTCTTAAGATTCTTAATTAATAATTTGAATCTTTTTAACAGGTCTTACCATCTTGGCCCGGTCTTTTAATTGACCCGAAGGCTAGGTTTCACTCTTAAGATTCTTTTAATATTTATCGCAGAACGATTTCTAAATTGAAATGTTAATAAGGATCTGAATCTAAATTGAGGAACTGCCATCTTGGCCGGTCTTAATATGACCCGAAGCTAGGTCTTGTCCTTTTTAGATTTTGCCATTTTGTTTATAATGGTAGATCTTGCAAAAGGAAATGTTATTTTCCATTTAATTAATATTTCTTGTTTAGAATGAAGTTTTAAACTTAATCATTCCACTATATAAACTAAAAGTATAAGGTTGCCCTAAGCGGGACTTGAAAGGAATAGTGTTGTCCTCGAAGGGACTGAAAAGATAAATATGTCCTTATAAGGACTATTGAGGAAACGATTTTCAGCAAAGGAGTTTCTTCTTCATTCTATTCCTGAATGCTTTCTCCTTGGTTGCACGTCTCATTCTAGCCGCGGTACGAAGCTCAGCATTTCAAAGCTCCGGGTGTGGAGAATTCTTATTACGGCTTCTTCGCTTGGCGACGTATCCAAAATAAAAATTTGGAAGCAAAATTTCCAGATTAGGATTTGAGAATAATCCTATGTTAAGTCTAGACTCAAAAGGTCAAGGAATGTGCAATTGTGTCATTGAGATTAAACACATAAGGCTAGTGTTTAACTCACTCAACGTTGGCTCTGATACCAACCTGTCACACCCCGATTTCCACACGTTTAACCGGTGGACCCGGTGGGGAGTATCGTGACGTGGTTGGCAACATAATAGTCAAACAACACAATATATAAATGCACAGCGGAAGCAAAAGATAAATATTATTATATTTCCGAATATAAAGTAATATCCAGTATTACACGGAAAGTAAAAGGATCCACAGGCAGATCTTAAAACATATCATTTGTTCAACAGACTTTAGACGCCTAGAACTTCCAAGATTCCTTATTAGCGCCCTGAGCTTCCAGCCAATTATGTTCAGTACCTGTCACTTAACCTTTTTGGAAAATACGTCAGTTTTCACTGGTAAATACACTCAACCGACTCATTTGAAAAGAGTTTAAGAAAATTGCTTTGAATGCACGTGGCACAAAATGTCTTTTATAATTTGATTAAAATGCACAGAGGCAAAATTAACCTTTTTAAGTTGATTAAAATGCACAGAGGCAAAATTAATCTTTTTCACTTGTATACTTGGGACAAACTATATTTCATGTTATCAGTTTTACATAACTTGCTCTACATACGGGGCCCGGATCTATGCCGGTTCATGATTAATCAACACACCACTATTCCCTTATTGGGAATCCCTTATTGGGTATAATTAATTAATAAGCATATAGCATCTGTCAGGTGTATGCCTACACCCCGTGCTTAGGTCGTGGCCATTGCATTTAATGAGTCAAGGATATCCAGGACACGGTCGCATTAATCCCCAATGTTTCAGTCAAGCAATACGAATTAAAAACAGGTTATTTGGATTTCCCGACTTATTGGTCTTTGAATCCCATACCTGACTATGCGGTATTTATATTACCGTATCCCAAGCCCGTAATAGGGAAAATAAGTTAAGAGTATTTACCTGAGCTAGCTCCTGTCTTAAATAGCAAGAATTTAATAACTCAGCCGTATTCACTTAAGTAAGCGTAGGTACCATTTACCGGAAGGCTCTAGTCTGGAATGATGGTATAAATAACTAATTAGAATGCTAACGGGTCTTTAGTTAAGCCTAAGCTTAGACCTGTTAGTCTTACCGGAAGATACGGTTCGTACGCACGATTAAGCGAAGACCGGAATAGAATGCGATTTAAACCCGACATGTTCAGAGACTTGTCTTATATGGGTATTTCATACACATTCTGGATTTTGAGATAAAACCAATAAGGTTTGACCCGTTTCGGCTAATTTATGTAAACTTGTTACATAAACCGAACCGTACACGAAATAAGCGTGACGGGTATTCATGAGAGCTATATACAGGTTTCCTAAGTTAATTTATGCCTCAAATATGTTGTGACATCAATAAGATGTCTTTCATTATGCCCGAAACGTATATAACACAAACTAGGCCTCGTAAGGGTAGTTTGGTCATTTACTAGGTTATAAAAGAGTTTAAGTATTAATCTGAGTTACAGGTCTGATGTAATCAGTAAAAATACATAATTTGCTAAGTTATATCAGTAGGATAAAGCATATATGTGAAATTTATCATTTTTAACCAAACTATGCCCCGTAGGGGTATTTTGGTAATTTCACATAAGCCGAAAAGCTCAAACTGAAGTCTGAGTTTATCAACCTTTGCTTACTGTTAAAATATTATAATTTGCCTCATATATCAGTAGGTATCAACCCGGGTATGTCCAATATAATTTTAATACATACTTTGCGTTAAAAACGCTTAATAAGGCGATTAAAGGCCATTTCCGGGTTCGATACTTAAATCTGATATTTTTATATTTCTAGAGGGCTTAAATACTTTATTTATCATATGTGATCAGTAGCAAAAGGTTTGGAGTCGTTTAGATATGTAAAACTCATTTTATGGCCCGTAAGGGCAAAACCGACAATTACCGGATTAAGCCTACGATTACTAGTTATGCTCAGCCTAAAATTAATTAAAAATATTTAAAAATCCCAAAATAATATATTACATCAGTGGGTAAAAGATTTGATATCAAAAAGTAGGCTTAACTAGGCTATATGCTAATTACGCCGTTTTATTAACAGAAAGCTTTAATTTTTGCGATATTGAGCATAACTCTAAATCTACAATTCAAACTGATGTCAAACTTTGCATACAAGTTTATATATCAGTAATTAAAGTTTCTACTCTTTTACATTTCCAAAAATCACGTTTTAAAGTAATAAGGGCATAATGGTCAACATACGAGCAATTAACGGAAACATGCATATTAATTGGATAACTAATGAACCAAGGTGTATAATAACAGAGGGTTGTACTAACATGTAACCTAGTCCAATTAAAGCTCTGAGGCATTTCTAAAACATGCCTTAACGGGTCAGAACTGAAAGTCAAAGTGAAAGTCAAACTATGTGACTTTCGGTTCCGAACCGGGTCTAAACAGGAAATTGTCGGGTTGAACATGTTTAGACATGTCCTTACACTAATTACCAAGTTATATTAATGATCAAACAGGTTGTATGTGCTCTACATTGCTAATCATGCATAAATCTCATTTTAAACTTTCTGTTGACTTTTTAATTACACGTTTGACCCGACATTTGACCTAGTTAGAGTGGGAATCAGGGGAAACCCTTTTAAGGTTTTATTACCCACATAATTACCTATTTAAAGGTACTTTTGATTCGACTAATCACTGGACCATTAGTGATTAATCTTAAAGTCAACCGTTAATTACGACGGTTTGACTTTTAAGCGAAAACTAAGCTAAAACTTAATTAAGAAGGGTCAAGCAAACTTACAAGAGTCCTATGCACGAATTATGATCACTTGAGAGCAGGATTGAGCTTCAGAAATGAGCAGAAAATGCAGATGAAGATGTGTGAAACATTGTTGTAACTTAGTTCCTTTTATAGTGAACTAAACACCACAAAATGTTGACAACAAGGTCTAGCACTCACCACAACTGATCAACACTTGTTTCTAGTGTTTAGGGGGTGCTTTAGGGGTCAAGAGATGTGGAGAATCGAGTTAGAATCGCGCACAAAGGCCAGGGCAGTCAACAACCCATTTTTCTCGGATCAGACATGGCCTCGCGTAGCGCGAGGACCCCCCCCTGGGGCGTCGCGTCGCGCGACCCTCCTCTGCACACAATCAAAATTTTAGATTTTGCGATTTGATCCTTGGCTCTTCAAAACTCGATTAGGCACTTGTTTATTGCATTATGAACCCTCACAATTGATCTATAAGGGCTTTAAAACATATACCCACTTTGTTAGGTCCCCGGTTAACTTTGTTGTCACCCGAAAAGTCCTAACTTTCAACGTTTACGCTTTAACCCTTCGCACACGAATTTGATCATAACTTTCTCATACGATAACGAAACTTTATGAAATTTTAATCGTGCATTCTAGTGAGCATAATTTACCGCTACAAAGCTTCGGGTTTGTCAAAAGGTCACTCAGATGTATAACTTAAACATGTTGACACATTTAGTCCCTGTAGTTTGTAATCTCTCACTTTTAGCTTCGTATGATCCATGATTTATTCGTTTGAAGGTATGAGCACCATGTAGGGTTAATGTACATTATATTTATTCACGGTTGACATTTAGAATACGTATATTCACATACTTTCCATGATTGTCAACTTTAGTCCTTCTATAATATTTCTTTCACACGTTTAAACATTTGACACGTGTCTACACATTATAGGACGTGAATTTTCGAGGTGTTACAATAAGTCTCTAAGGTGCACAATACAAATTCTTAGCTATCTTGATGCTTAAACTTTCCTTCCATTGATTAACTTGATCGTCGGAGTACACAACTCGAGGCCATTGTATTAGGTCTTAACCCATAACACTCTTCCTAAGACTGAATTATCATACCTAATTAAAGATATGTTGTTTAAAATTTAAATAAAAATTCATAATATGGTGTGTAAATCTCTATCATATTTAACTTTTAAAAATGAAATTTATACCTCCACAAATATTAGGGTTTATTTAAGAAAAGATTTGTATTAATTAGTTTTTTTAGGTTTCTTACCAAACCTATGACCATGCTACAACATCTATTTCTAGATTACTCCATTAAGTTTCTTTCATGTGCAAAACCTTGGCATTTAACATGTTTAAATAGTTTGAGAGTTTCTGACCAAACGAACACCGTATATTTTAAAGGACAGAACGGTAAAACCTTAAATTTGGTTGTCAATGATTCATATTGGCCACTTGTTTTTTGGTTGACAAGTTGATTTCATATTGGCCTCTTGATTTGTTATAAAATCCAAGGTTGAATATCTTAAACGAAACTTAGTTTTATTACTCTTTCTTGGCTTTTAATGATCACATAATGTAAATGATTGAATAGAAGTCATTTTTTATTTTTATTTTATTAAAATGTTTTTTTTTCTTGATGCGTAGTTATTATAACAACATTTGTAGAGCAACTTGAATATTAGCTTGACGCATAATCAATGTCCCTTTCATTGTGACAAGTATGATCGTCTAGAATCCTTGCATGGGTAGAACTAGATAAGGATCTAGGGCAAGGCCGTTCCTGAGAATTCTAAAAAAAAATTGGGCCTAGGCGCTAGGCATGTAGAAAAAAATGGGCCCTCATTGGCCCAGTTTTAAACAGGTTTAAACTTTACTAATAGAAATCGATGAATGATGAGTAAAAGAATAATGGACTTATGTTAAAATGAGTTTTAAAGTATTTAACGAGTTTAAAATAAATAACATGTTAATGGTTTTAAGTGTTTAAATCATATTTAGTTGTTGATTGTGTTTTAGACTGTAAAAAATATACAATATAACACATCATGAAGAACCTCAATTTTTATAAAACACAATGTCAAGAAAATACAAAGATATGTCATTACTGAATCATAACCGGTATAACATATCGTGATGAAACCAATACATAATAAAACACAACGTCAATAATTACAACGAAATTTTTATTATTTTTAAATTCATTATTAAAAATAATTATTATATCGATTTTATTACATAATTTATATGTGATAACTGTCAAAAATCCAGGTATCCGTACAATTAATTAACCATGATTAAGTGCTTAATGACTATGCCGAATTACAATTAACTACTTTCTGATTACTGCATCATACTTACATGTGCATCACATATTGCATATTGTCACATCATTATTACATGCAAACCATATTGACATAAATGATGCACAAAGCACAGTTAGCACAGTTAATAGACAAACCGGGAAAATGTTGACGGAGTTCAGTACATAGACAGACGTTGTTTTGAGACACAGTATGAGCCAGAAACTAAGTACTACACTAATATAGAGTGTAGGGAAGTAAGGACCACAAAACTGCTTTTCTAGGTGGTAGTTTAAGTGCCGGAAAGTGCCTAAAACTCACATAAAGTGCTTAATTCAGCAAAATTCAGCATTTAAACATACCAATATTATGCAGAAACTTGGTTAAATGGTCCTGAATGCTTTCCTAAGTGTCGGAAATTAAAAGTGTCACATAAGGGTACACAAAGCACACTAAACCGTATAGTTTAGCACTTTAACAAACCAGTATCCAACTGAACAACCGGACACTACCCGAAACATCAAAATTACACTAGAAGCATTGTTTTAATGTTTCCAAGCTAGTTATGATCCCCGAACATCATAACACACCATACAAAATATCTAGTAACTAAAACACTTAACTTACACTTGGATTTGAACTAAATGGTGACTAATTGGTTAAAACCTATGCTAATACCCCCCCCCCCCCACCTATTTACGGCCCAACCATGGCCCCACATAGAAGATTTCATTTGATTATAATCTTGGATCTTGTCTCTTGATTATGGACACATTACACAATGGTTAAAGGATTAAGATGGTTATAAGTATAACATGAAGGAATATGAGATCATTATCTTTCACACACACAACACACCTTCACCCTTCTCCTCTCCCTCTCTTTGGCTCTCGGCCGAAACCACAACCACCCACCATCATCCTCATTCATCCATTCTAAGGTGTACACAAGGTGTGAGAAGCTAAGTTAGGAAGCTTGGAGGGCTTGGAGATTGAAGGACCTCTTTCATTTGCTTTTATCCATCACATTCATCATCTCCATCTTCTTGAGTTCATCCCTAGCCATAGAGCTAGTAGTAAGGCTCTTATAATCCCTTGTTACTTCTTATGATGTTGGTTAAAAGATGATACATGTTACTAATCATGATGAACATCAAAGAATAAGAAGATAATTCTTAACATAAGGCTCAAAACCATAAGAATACATATTGATAAGTGTTGTTTTGCTTCTTGATGATTGATTATTTGTGATTGTGATGTTAAACATCATATGGAACTTACTAGATTGTGTGTAAACACATGATCTAGCAAGTTGAGGTGATGATCTTGTGAAAGACCAAGATGATCATACCTTAGGTATACATGAACTTGAAATAATAAAATTGTTTTCATATGAGATAATGAATTAAACACAATATAAGTCTTGTAAGTAAATGATTTCAAAGATAGTTTTCTCAAGAAACTAAGTAAGTAACAAGATGTATATAAATGAGGTTCTTACATAAACCAAACTTGTTTTTAATGGTTAGACAAGTGTAGAAACACTTGTGTAACAAGAAGATTACATAAGGAAGCATTCTTAGAAAATATGTTTTGAAGTTGTAAACATCCAACTTCTTTAAAAATGAAGTTTTTAAAGAAGTAAATACATTTTAAAGAGTAACTACACTCACTAAACACGCTAGTAAGTTACTACAAGTTTTTATAAAAGTTCAAGTTCATGTTGTTGTGTAATTGCATGATTTTGGCAAAATTGGTAAGTGAATGTTGTTTGTTGATGATTGTAAATTGATTATGGAATTTTTTACAAAAGAAAATGATATGCTTGAAAGCATGGAAACCTCCATTTTTAAGGGGAAACTATGGCAAAATTTTTGTAAAATATTAAATACTTAGAAAAATATTTTTAAACAAGTATTTACAAGTATATTTCTAACCATGATTTTCATACAAAGTTTGCCATGATTTTTATTACAAAAAGTATAAATATTGGAGTTTGGTTTTTGTAAATAAAAATGACTAAATATGTATTTGAAAGATATATATTTAGAAGACACATGTGTGTGATTAATTGTATACTTTGTGTATTAGTTATATTATTTTAGGACTTGAGATATTATAACTTAACAAAATACCAAGAGAATTACCATCCAGAATATTACCAAAAATCTCAAGGAATAAATATACAAGTTACACACATAATATTGTGAAACCGAACGAAAGAATGTAACTTACAAAATGTTTCGGAAAATACATTTATGAATATATTTTTGGTAAATAGTATTTTGGACACAAAGAAACGAAAATATGATTTTTATGATTATCGCAAAGTTATATCATATTTTGACAAGAAGGAAATATATAATTTTTGGCGATTAAAAATATATATGTTTTCTTGGAATTATTAGGAGATATATTATTTTTTGGAAAAAATATGTATTTTCTTGGATAAACTTGAAATACATTATTTTTGGATAAAAATAAGTTTATATTTTTTCTAAAGTTAGACTTGAAAATATATTATTTTGGAACTACAAATATTTTTGCCAAAAGAAAAAATTAAAAATAATTTTTCTAAGTGATAATTCTTAAATATATATTTTGGAAAATATATATATTAGCGGACTTTTATTAGAAATAATATTCCGGAAAGTTTAACACATGATTAAGCATAAGAATGCTTATCAATTACAAGAAAATACGTATTCTCGTGCGTATAAATACACCGGAATACGACACCGATACATGGCAAAAATATACAAATACAAATATAACCATCCTTGGGAAGGAAGTACAAGTATAAATACTTGGGAAGTATTAAATGTAAGATATACTGTTCTAACGATTATTCCAAAATTAATAAATATAACTTAAAGTTAAAATAATTATTATTTTAACAAGTAATTATAACTTGGAATAATATTGAAGACATAAAAGAAACGTAACTCAAAAACATTAATACTAAGACAAGGCACGACCCGTTCGTCTAATAGACGTTAGTACATTGTAGGCAGTCGTGTTTGCTGAAGGAACTTGAGTTACGATTATTGAAGACGCAGGACTGTGAGTTCATGTCCCCCTTTTCTTTTAACTGTTTTCAGTTTTTATACTTCGGGGGTGAAATACATGTTACGACTGTTATAAACATTTTATACATGGTATGGTTAGCTAAGGAAGGGTACTACTTGATCATGTGAGTGGTGGGTACAACACTTAAGGCCATTAATCCTCGTCGTAGGACCGATGGACATGAGTGATAGATCTATTTGGGTGTAGCGAGCCCACACCCATGAGGACCAGGGTGGCCCATGTGGTGACTATGTCCACATACTGAAGCCGTGGCAAAATCCGCTAGGTTTGAGTTTTCCTGCATCACTTCACACATACCATTGGCCTTGCAAACCATTGGTGATCTGTTTTTCCTTGTTGCTTTCATACCAGGATTTACATAAATACAGACATACTTTTAAAGGTTTATTCATACACACAAACAAACACATGAACTCACTCAACTTTTGTTGATGTTTTCAAACTACCTGTATTTCAGGGAATTAGTAAGTGGATCTGGCGGGCGTTGGAAGTTTCATGCTGCGTTATGAATAAAGATGTCATCCGAGGTCAATGGGTTTAGAACAAGTATCTTAATCCTGGACAAGATACATGGTTCTAAACTCGGTTTTATTTAAGGTCTTTTGTCGAGTCTTCGTGAACTCTTTAAAACATGTTGCATGGTTTGTAACTTAAATTTGGAGTCTACGTTTCATACAATTATGTTGTGATATTTTCAAACTTAATTTATGGATGAACATCTGATGGTTTAATCATATAGTGTTGTTATGATTGAATGCAATGGTATTAAGAAAGTCACACCATAATCACGCTTCCGCAAAAGTCAGGGTGTGACATTATAAATCAAATTGCAGGAATTGGTACCAACATTTTATCACTCAAATGGATGCTAATTCGCTTCTTGAATAACGTATATTCTTTTCAAGAACCATCTCCGCAATCACTCTATCCATTGTGTATCAAGTATATTCGTTAGTTTTTTTTTTAAGAAATGACTTTTTTTATTATTTGGTATATAAAATTAGAATTATTTCACCCGTGTAATACACAACGTTTTTTTTAATATAACTTTTAAATTATTTACTATACAAAATTACATTTATTCAACCAGTGTAATACACAAGGTTTTTATGGATATAACTTTTTTTTTATTATTTAGTATATAAAATTAGATTTATTCAACTCGTACAATACACGGGGTTTTTTAAATATATATTTTTTTATTATTTAGTATACAAAATTACATTTATTTAACACGTATAATACAAATGGTTCTAACCTCGTGTTATATGTATATATATATATATATATATATATATTTAAATTTCGTAACCTACAAACATTTTCGAAACAGATAACATATCAAGTCTTAACAAATTGGTGAAAGACTTGTAGAGGAAACGCATATTTAGACCTTAGTGTCTTATTGAATTAGGACACTTGTAGGTCGGGAGTATACATATCGGACATTGAATTTTCTAGATTGCACGTAATGCAAAGTTGTGAGTTTCACAACCCTTCTTTTAAATGTTTTACCTTTAAAAACTCGAGAGAGATACATGTTTGCTTATTTGGTATGATAGTTAGGGACTGGAATCATTAGTATCATTTATGTGTGCATAAGTTGTAGTTATTGCTCTTAGGAAATCTCCATGGGATATTAATTTATGTACCCGTTAGTTAAAACAGACTGCGAAGCATTCGAATAGATTTTTTGGGTGTTGGCAAGCCCCACTCCTTGTCCTACGTGACCCTGTGGGAGTACAATTGTGTCTCTAGTTGTGTGCCACCGGGATTTGGTGGGTGGTATGGCAGAAACATTGTTAAGGTTTGATTACGAGCTTATGTCGGCACATATGTTAATGTCCTAGCTAAACATTAATTTGATCAGTTGATTTCAATGAAACTATGCATACCGGTTTTACCAAATGTTTTTAAAGATTCATTTGTGTTATTTGAAAACCTATGAACTCACCAACAATATGTTGACGTTTTTAGACATGTATTTCAGGAAAGTAACTAGCATCTAATGGCTTTAAGGTGAAGGATAGGATGCATGTGACGATACCATTTTGGGGGTTTGGCTTGTATTTTCAGCCTTCATGCAGAATATATTTGTCAAAGCATTGTTTTATAAACTTTATCTTTTGTCTATGTATTTTTAAAACACATTGTTTACTTGGGCAATGTATACCAGCTTAAATACATGGTTCTATAAACTTTGAAATACACTTGGTATCGTTGGTTCAATATAATAATGCAGGTGTTTGCTAATCGGATGCTTGAAAACTTTTCATGGTCGCGCCTTAGGCGGGGAGTGACAGAAGAGTACATTGACTATTATTATTTAGTAGACGTATGGGTTGTTATTAATCTATTATGTTATTATCAGATATTTGGTGGATTGATGTGTGTGCCGACATACGTCAAACTTCATCAATATATGGGGTATGCAACTCAGTTTTCATTTGAATAGTTTCATTTACAAGGGATTTAACAAATACAAAATAATTTTAACCTAGGAAACATAGGAAATCAGGTCAAATGAACTTCGATTGATCTTATTCTAACAGCGTTGGAACCAACTCGTCGAACACTATTTAAATATATAGAGGGTTTAGAGTTTAACTTTTAGTGTTTAGTTTTAGATTTTAGCTTTAGGGTTTACGTTTAGGGTTTAGTTTTTAGGGTTTAGCATTAGGATTTAAGGTTTAGCGTAGGTTTTAGGCTTTAGGGTTTAGCTTTAAGGGTTCATAGTTTAGATTTTAGGGTTTAGACTTATGGTTTAACTTTAAGGTTTAGAATTAGGGCTTAGGGTTTAGCTTTAGGGTCTACGGGTTAAGGTATTTGACGAGTTGATTCCAACATTGTTGGAATGAGCTCAATCGGAGTTCATTTGACCTGATTTCCTACGTTTCTTTGGTTAAGGACATTTTGTACCAGATCCTTGCCTTGCCCTTATTTGATGGATCATTAATTAAACATTGTTAGAGTCCGGTGAGATTCGCTCGTTTAATCGTTGTATTTGTTGAAACCCTACAAAATGCTGAATGCATATTTTTTAAAAGACTACCATCAAAATATCATATGTTTATGAACAAGCATTCAATTCGCCTTTCAGGAGAATACCCACCACACACTATGAGAATAAAAAATATGTTTTCAAATATTTTGGAAAAATACTTTACTATGGTTGTTACGCCTACTTAAATCATATTAAAGTGTACATGAAAAAGGTTGTAACAAAACTCGATTTATTAAATATGAGATTTAATATTGAAATTAATTATTGCAAGCACTTATTGTCTTTAGTTGTTTAATATTGACACACAATCGCTTTTCGGCTTGGAGTGTTACACTAACAACCACGTAATAATACAACCCTATGGGTAAGTTATATGATCACAATTAAATCAAGAGCGGTCATTCCCACTAATATCTATTGACACGGCGACACACTCACTATTATAATCAACATACAAGAATGCCTCAACCCACTAACAATCGACATGGTTGGGATGATGCATTATCCCATGGCTTCCAACCACAACCTTGTTTAAAACTACTCCTATACAAAGGAACCAAGTATAAGTCTCTAAGGTCAACAATACAAATTCTTAGCTATCTTGATGCTTAAACCTTCCTTCCATTGATTAACTTGATCGTCGGAGTTCACAACTTGACGCCATTGTATCAGATCTTAGCTCATTAATAATGGGCCATTATGCTATTTTAAGGTCGAGGTAACCCATAACACTCTTCCTAAGACTGAATACATTAATGATTATCATACGTAATTAAAGATATGTTGTTTAAAAGATACATAACATGGTGTGTAGATCTCTATCATATAGAACTTTTAAAATGAAATGTATACCTCCACAAATATTAGGGTTTATTAAGAAAATATTTGTATTAATTCGGTTTTTAGGTTTCTTGCCAAACTTATAACCATGCTACAACATCTATTTCTAGATTACTCCATTAAGTTTCTTTCATGTGCAAAAACCTTGGCATTTAACATGTTTAATTAGTTTGAGAGTTTGTAACCAACCGAACACCGTATTTACCTATATATTAATAACACAGCTAAATGAACAGTAACATATATAGGGATAAATAAATGGTATCGGGTACTGGTATTAGATTTACCAAACCGGATACATTTTCGATACCGATTTCGTACCGACTTTTGACATTTTCGGTTCCGATTCGGTACCGACTTTTGACATTTTCGGTACCGGTTTTTACTCTGAAATACTGGTATCGTACCGTTGTCGTACCATGTATATTCGGTACCGGTACCCACTTTTGGGGGTTTTCGGTACCGAGCTCATCCCTAACATCACCTTTGAGCTCATGCCACGTAGCAACGCAAGTAATTGCACCGTTTAGATTGATTTTCATACACGTGGTAAGTAAATTGTATTTCGTTTGAATGAGGTTTTTATATACACAACTTCTTTTGTTTTCTTTTTTGTCTTTTTCTGTAATGAATGAATTGTAACATGTAAATTTAACTTGGATATTTAAATTATTGATGAGCAAATGATATCAAATCATGTAATCAAACCAGTATCGCATCGGTACCAAATCATTTTCGGTACTAATTTGGTACCCACCTTTTGGCGTTTTCAGAATCGTTACTTTCAGTTCGACACCGGTCTAGCACCATACCCATATTTACTTATTTTTACCTTTAAATACCATACCGTATAGTACCGAGCATTTTCGGTGCCGGTACCTAATTTCGATTATTTTCAGGATCGGTACTTTCGGTGACATTACCGGTATCGAGCTCATCCATGTTTTAACGTGTTAGTAACGTCATAACTGAACTGGAAAAAAAAACCGAATTTCCAACGTGTAGAACGTGTGGGTCCTACTATTATATATTAGATTTTTTAAAATCGTTTTTAGGACAGAGTAACTATTGTTACTACATCATTTTTATCTATGTCTTGATATTTAATATCCGCTTGCCGTTGTCGGCACGCATTTTACAGACATTAGATCCCCGCCGCAACGCGGGTTCGGAAAATTAACTAGTTTTCTTAAGATTTTAAAGATAGTATATAATTAGCCGGCAAATAAAAGGATATAATATTTTAAGGGACATAACGGTAAAACCTTAAATATGGTTGTCAATGTAGATGATTCATATTGACCACCTCTTTTTTGGTTGACAAATTGATTTCATATTGGCCACTTGTTTTGTTATAAATCCAATGTTGAATATGCTAAATATCTTATAAACGAAACTTAATTTATAACTGTTTCTTGGCTTTCAATGATCACATAACGTAAATGATTGACTAGAAGTTTTTTTTTTATTAAAATGTTTTTCTAGATGTGTAGTTATTATCCTACATATACAAAAAGGAGTTGAGGGAATAGTGTCAGGCACCTTGCCTGGCACTTCCCTATTGGATCAATCTATTTTTAATTTAATTTTATTTCTAGTTTAAATTTACGGTTTCGTACTTTGTTTGAAATTACATTTTTGCCCCAAAATTAAAATAAAATTATATTTTTTCCTCTAGCTCAAAATTACGCTTTTCCCTCAGTTCAAAAACTCATTTTAATTTTATTCTCAGTTTAAAATTACGGCTTCGCTCTCCGTTTAAAATTACGTTTTTGCACCCAGTTCAAAATAAAATTATGTTTTCCCCTTAGCAAAAAATTACGATTTTGCCCTCAGCTCAAAATTTCGTTTTCGCCTACAGTTCAAAACAAAATTATGTTTCCCCCCTAGCTCAAAATTATGATTTTTCCCTCAGTTTAAAATTATAATTTCGCGCCCAGTTCAAAATATATTTACGCTTTTGCCCTTTGTTCAAAATTATGATTTTGTTCCCATTTCAAAGAATACGATTTTGTTCCCACAGCTGCCTGGTACTTCCCCATTGGTCCAGCCAAATTACGATTTTGCCCCGTTTAAATTTACAGTTTTGCCATTGGTTTTGTTTTTTCCCGTCCATCCGAATTACGATTTTTCCCTCGGTTTCAAATTTATAGGTTTGCCAATGTGTTTGTTTTTTTCCTGTCAAATTACGATTTTGCCTCCAGTGTAAAATTACAGTCACGCTATCGTTTTAGTTTTTTTTTTTTTTTTTTTTTGACAAATCTATGGTAGTGTTTTGTTTTAATTGTTGACTCGGTGTAATTTTTATTCGTGTCAGGCGGTTGCGTGACACACGCTCATTTGTTCTCAAAAATTAAAATTTTGCCCCAGTTAAAAATTATAGTCTTTCCATCGTTTTAGGTTTTTTTAGCAAAAGTATTGATAGTGTTTTGTTTTAATTGGTTTTCTCGATGTAATGTTTTTTGAGATCGTGTTATAAGTAGTATGTACAAGTAACCGAAACACAGACGTATATGAAAGAGAAATATTTGGCTTAGTGCCCCGCAACGCGGACGAGGCAATACCTAGTTATATCAACATTTGTAGAGCAACTTGAAAATTAGCTTGACACGTAATCACTGGCCCCCTTTCATTGTGACAAGTATGATCATCTAGAATCCTTGCATGGGTGTGGAACTAGATAAGGATACAGGGTAAAGGCCGTTTCCGAGAATTCTCAAAAACTTTTGCATATAGAAACAAATGGGCCCCTATTGGGCCAATTTTAAAAAGGTATTGATGAGTAAAAGAATAATAGACTTATTTTAAAATGAGTTTTAAAGTGTTTAATGAGTTTAAAATAAATAACATGTTAATGGGTTTAAGTGTTTAAATCATATTTAGTTGTTGATTGTGTTTTAGACTGTAAAAAATATACAATACAACACATCATGAAGAACCTCAATTTTTATAAAACACAATGTCAAGAAAATACAAAGACATGTCATTCCTGGATCATAACTGGTATAACATATTGTGATGAAACCAGTACATAATAAAACACAACGTCAAAAATTACAATGACATTTTTATTATTTTTAAATTCATTATTAAAAATAATTATTATATCGATTTTATTACATAAATTATAAATCAAATTGCAGGAATTGGTACCAACATTTTATCGCTCAAATGGATGCTAATTTGCTTCTTGAATAACGTATATTCTTTTCAAGAACTATCTCCGCAATCAACATATCCATGGTGTATCAAGTATACCCGTTAGTTTTTTTTTAAGAGATAACTTTTTTTATTATTTGGTATATAAAATTAGAATTATTTCACCCGTGTAATACACAAGGTTTTTTTAAGATATAACTTTTTAATTACTTGCTATATCCGTTATTTTTTTTTAAAAGATAACTTTTTTATTATTTGGTATATGAAATTAGAATTATTTCACCCGTGTAATACACAAGATTTTTTTTTTCAGGTATACAAAATTACATTTATTCAACCAGTGTAATACACAAGGTTTTTATGGATATAACTTTTTTTTTATTTGGTATATAAATTTAGATTTATTCAATTCGTACAATACATGTGATTTTTTTTAAATATATATTTTTATTATTTAATATACAAAATTACATTTATTTAACACGTGTAATACACATGTTTCTAACTTAGGGTTATAATATATAAATTTAAATGTCGAAGTTATAATGGTCCAAAATTTGGGTGGTCACAAATGAGAGAGATGTCGAAGTCATGTATGATGGGTATGTAGGCCCGACTAATTAAAGAACAGTTATTTATTCCCCATAGTCTGTCTAGTTTCTTTTTAACATGTGACATATTGGAAAAACAGAAAGAGCAATCCCATTCATTTCAAACAAATACTATTTTTAGATGTTCGTATTATATCACAAATTCTATACTATATAATAAAAGAAACATGTTTTGGGACACTTGTCATTCTCTCATTTAATTGATTAAAATTATTAATAAAATTAATAATAATAATAATTACCCATGATTTTTTATTTCTAGATAAGTAATTCTTATATATATATTAGATTAATAATTAATAATATCTAATTTTTTAACTCTATCCGTATAAATAAAGATATACATCAATTTTTTTAATAAAAATAGAAGATGTATATTTCAGTTTCGAATTATCAGATCATTTTGAAATTCATAGACACGAATTGGGTTTTAAAATCCAAACTTGGAATTTGTTTATGATAATTTACCCATTAAAATTCTTTTTTTCTAAATCAACTTATTTTTTCCAATTGTGAACAAAAGCCAAGTAGGATTGTTCATTTTTTAATTGAATAAAAAACTATATATATTATTTTACTTTTCAAAGCACTGTTCAAAACTTTGGTTTTTTAATATATAGGAGAACTAGAACGCCGTGATACTTGAATCGAACAAATCCACCTAATTATAAATATTCACTTTCTTATAGTTAAAAATAATCATTATATATAGATATTAATTAATCTTCTATACTATATAATAAAAGAAACCTGTTTTGGGATACTTGTCATTCTCTCATTTAATTGATTAAAATTATTAATAAAACTAATAATAATAATATTTAATCTAAATTAATACAAATTTTTATTATTAATAATATTTAATCAAATCTAAAATCTAATCTAATACAAATTTTTATTATCAATCTTCTACTATATAATAAAAGAAACATGTTTTAGGACACTTGTCATTCTCTCATTTAATTGATTAAAATTATTAATAATACTAATAATAATATTTAATCTTAATTAATTCAAATTCTTATTATTGCAAGCTTTTTAAAATGTGTTATTTTTCTTCCGAAGCCTAATCCACCGTTTTAACTTTTAATTAATGAAAATGGTCCATGTGAGAATGAATATTATATAGACACCATATAAATAGATTTATTCGAATGTAACAAAAAAAATATAAAACCTTAATATATCAAAAATTTTATAATCAAAATAATGGATCAAGAGTCTTGTGAGCATGAATATTATATACACACATCATGTAGTTAGATATTTACTCGAATTTAACAGAAAATATAATAAAAACATGATATATCAAGAATTTATGATCAAAATAATGGATCAAGAGTCTTGCGAGGATCTATCTATATCTATATCTATATAATAAAATAAACCTGTTTTGGGACACTTGTCATTCTAACGAGATTTTTAAAGATATATTGTTTTATTATACACGACGTTCTTAAAAATGTAACTTTTTTCATTATTTAATATATAAGAGTAAGTTATGATTTTGGCCCCTGTGGTTATATCACTTTTAACCTTTTAGCCTAAAAAGAATTTTTTTAACATTTGAGCTCCTAACGTCTTTTTTTCTAACCTTTTTGGCCCCCAACGTCGTTTTTTTTAACCCTTTTGGCCCCCAACGTCTTTTTTTCTAACTCTTTTGTCCCCTAAAATTAAATGGATGGGGTTAGTGTTTGGGGCCAAAAGAGTTAGAAAAAAAGACGTTGGGGCTCAGATGTTAAAAAATTCTTTTTTAGGCTAAAAGAGTAAAAGTGATATAACCACATGGGCCAAAATCGTAATTTACTCAATATATAAAATTAAATTTAATCAACTCGTACAATACATGAAGTTCTTAAAAATATAACATTTTTATTATTTAATATATAAAATTACATTTATTCAACCCATGTAATAAACGAGATTTTTGAAGATATATTGTTTTATTATTTGGTATATAAAATTACATTTTTTCAACCCGTGTAATAAACGAGGTTTTTAAAGATATAGTTTTTTATTATTTGGTATATAAAATTATATTTATTTAACCCGTGTATTACACGGGGTTCTAACCTAGTGGTTATATAAACTGAAACTAACGGGCTGTTTGATGCGGGTCCAAGTGTGGAGGAGCGGGCCATCTTGTATTTGGAGGCCTAAGACCGTGTAACAAAAGGGGCTTCATTGAAATAGCTCTAACTTGGGCTACGGGGGTCCGTTTTGGGCGTGCGACTAGGCGAAACGAACGTGAAAACGAGCTCCATCTTGCTGCAAACAGCCGATGGCGGTTTAGGTCATTGTCTGGGCCAAAAAATGCTTATTTCTATTAGTTATTTATGTTTTTAAGTTTTTTGAAGTGTTTTGGGCTTTTTGTTTTTGGGTTTGCGTTTGGCCCATGGTCTTTTTTAGGCCCATTTTGAATTTCTGTCTCTATTTATGTCTTTCCCTTGTAATTTGGATGGTCAGACTTGAATTTTGATTTAAACCATTTTCACTTCAAATTTTGTGCCCTTTGGGTTGAATTTTGGGGGTTGTGGAAGAACTACACGGGTATTCGCAGAATCAACGTGTTTGATCTTCACTTTCGTATCACACGCTACATCACTTGGTATCAGAGCCGAATTCCTGGCTCAGAATGCCTCCGAGGAGAAACAACACCAGGCCTCTCGATGAAGTGTATGAACGGGAGTTAGAGTAACGACTCATGGCGAGAATGGATCAACGGTTGGATCAAGTGGTCGATCAGTTGACTGACCGGATGGCCGACTTGATCAATCGTAGGAGGCAGGAACCCAACGATGGGTATGGTTCTGATTTTAGTAACCTATTTGGTGACCGTTCAGATTCCGAAGATGAACAAGAAGGGCGACCAAGGGGTGAACGTGGATGGGGTAATAGGCGTTGGGATTCTGGAATAAGAGTTGATATTCCAGAGTTTGATGGGACTAGTTTGAATCCGGAGGGGTTCATCGATTGGTTGGCTACCGTGGAGGAGGTGTTTGAGTACAAGGAGGTGCCTGAAAATAAGCGGGTGGCCTTAATCGCTACCAGGTTACGTGGTAGGGCCTCTGCGTGGTGGCAACAAATGAAGTTAACACGAAATAGGCTCGGAAAGTCAAGGATCGTGACTTGGACCAAGATGAGAAAGTGCTTGAGTTCCAATTTTTTGCCTCATAACTTTCAAAGGTTAATGTACCAACGTCTGCAAAATTTAAAACAGGGGGCTAAATCGGTTGATGATTATACCACAGAGTTTTACCAGTTGATTGCTAGGAATGATATTCAAGAACCGGAAGAACAACTTGTTTCTCGGTATATTGGGGGTCTGAGGGTTCAAATCATGGAGTCTGTGAATCTTTTTGATCCGTTAACCATTCCAGAGGCACACCAACGGGCGTTGGCCTTTGAGAAGCAAAACCATCGGGTGAGCAGTTCATTTACCCCTGCCGGAGGGAATGTTGGGTCGGGCAGTGGGGCACCTCGTGGCGGGCCTAGTCAGCAGAAGCCGGGGGTTAACAATATCGGGCCTACTTCTAAGGGGGCTAGTAGTAGTGGTCCGAGATGTTTCAGTTGTGGTGAAACAGGCCATCGTCAAGCTGAGTGTAAAAAGGCTGGTAAAAGACACTTGTTTGTTGAGTCTGAGGATGATCAATATGAAGAGTACGAAAATAACCCAGTGTATGATGAAGAAACTGAATACGAAGAAGAGGTCGTGACCGGTGATGTTGGTGTGAACTTGGTAGTCAGACGCTCTTGCTATACACCAAAGGCAGATGGGGATGACTGGCTTAAGCATAATATCTTCCACTCAACATGTACCATTTTGGGGAAGGTTTGCACGTTTGTTATTGATTCGGGGAGCTGTGATAACTTGATATCTGAAGAGGCGGTTCAAAAGTTGGCCTTGAAGACGGAGAGTCACCCCAAGCCTTATAAGCTTCAATGGCTTAAAAAGGGAGGTGAAGTGACGGTATCTAAAAGAGCCCTTGTTTCTATTTCTATTGGGTCCACATATAAAGATGACGTTGTGTGTGATGTGGTCCCTATGGACGTGTGTCACTTATTGTTGGGTAGACCTTGGGAGTATGAGCGTAATATAGAGCACAATGGGCGGACCAATACTTATAGCTTTCTGTTTGGTGGTGTGAAGATAACTCTTGTTCCTAGCAAGCCTAAGCAGTTAGCCACAAAACATCCGGGTACTTTGTTGACCATTAGTCAGTTTCAAGATGAGCTGGAGGAAACAGACAATGTGTTTATTTTGATAGGGAAGCCAGTGCCCGAGGAAGTTGAAATTCCTGAATGTATGGTTCTGTTATTTGAGGAGTTTGTTGATGTTTTCCCTGATGATTTACCTACCGGATTGCCACCCTTACGAGACGTCCAACATCACATTGATTTGGAACCGGGGGCCCAACTACCCAATAAGCCCCATTACAGAATGATCCCAAAAGAGCATGAGGAATTGCGTCGGCAGGTTGAAGACTTAATTTCTAAAGGGTACGTTCGGGAAAGCATGAGTCCTTGTGTTGTTCCTGCTCTAATGACTCCAAAGAAAGATGGGACATGGTGTATGTGTGTTGACAGTCGCGCGGTCAACAAGATCACTGTGAGGTACAGATTTCCGATTCCGCGACTTGATGATTTACTTGATCAAATTAGCGGTGCCACTATTTTCACAAAACTAGATTTGAAGAGTGGGTACTACCAGATCCGACTCAGGCCTGGTGATGAATGGAAAACCGCCTTCAAGACTCGTGAGGGGTTGTATGAATGGTTAATGATGCCTTTTGGCTTATCCAATGCCCCTAGTACGTTTATGCGGGTCATGAACCAGTTGTTTAGGCCCTTTATTGGTAAATTTATGGTAGTTTATTTTGATGATGTTCTTATTTATAGCCCTAATTTTGATGAGCATGTGAAGCATGTACGGCAGGTTTTGACCTTGCTCCGTAGGGATAACTTGTATGCATCCAAAAAGAAGTGTGTCTTTATGGTCCCAAAGGTCCTATTTTTGGGGTATGTCGTTTCTGGTGACGGCATACAGGTGGATGAATCAAAGGTAGCGGCTGTTAAGCAATGGCCAACTCCAACTACGATAACTGAAGTACGTAGTTTCCGTGGTCTTGCTTCATTTTATAGGCGGTTCATTCGAAATTTCAGTTCCCTTATGGCGCCAGTGACTGACTGCATGAAAGGGAAGATTTTTATATGGACTGAGGAGGCAGAGTCAGCTTTTCAGTTAATCAAGGAAAAGCTTACAACAGCACCAATTCTAGTATTGCCAGATTTTTCTCGGGTTTTTGAATTACACACAGATGCCTCGCAGGGTGGTATTGGGGCAGTCCTAAGTCAGGGGGGGGGGCGTCCAGTTTCCTATTTCAGTGAGAAGTTGACGGGGCCAAAGTTGCGTTATAGCACTTACAATCTTGAATTTTATGCAGTGGTCCAGGCTGTGAAACATTGGCGTCATTATTTGTTTCACAAGGAGTTTGTTTTATTTACAGACCATGATTCGTTGAGACATATCCGCAGTCAAGATAAAGTATCACATAAGCATGCCCGATGGATGGCTTTCTTGGAAAAGTTTACTTTTGTTGTGAAGCATAAGTCTGAAATTTCGAATCGGGTGGTGGATGCCTTGAGTAGAAGGAGTAACCTGCTTATCTCTATGAGAGTTGTTGTACCCGGGCTAGACAGTCTCATGGAACAACTCACAACAGATCCATATTTTTCTGTTATTTTGCAGGACGTGCAATTTGGGAGGAGGACAGATTTCCTTGTGCATGACGGTTTCCTTTTTAAGGAAAATCAACTATGTATTCCTAATTCCAGCCTCCGCCTACAAATAATTAAAGAACTGCATGGCGAAGGGCATGTGGGGAGAGACCGTACTTTACGATTGGTGTAGTCTTCTTATTTTTGGCCTACTATGCAGAGGGATATTGATCGGTTTGTTAGATGTTGCAAGATCTGTCAAGTTTCAAAAGGCACAACTACCAATGCAGGGCTTTATATGCCTCTACCCATTCCTCAACAGCCTTGGGTAGATATTAGCATGGATTTTGTGTTGGGATTACCCCGTACTCAGTGTGGTAATGATTCGATCTTTGTAGTGGTGGACCGGTTTTCAAAAATGGTGCACTTTATTCCTTGCAAGAAGACAACAGATGCAGTTAATGTGGCTCAGTTGTTCTTTCGGGATATCTATCGTTTGCATGGTTTGCCATCCTCTATAGTTTTTGATCGGGATACTCGTTTCTTGAGTCATTTTGGCGCAGTCTATGGAAGATGGTGAACACTCAGCTCAATTTTAGTAGTGCTTACCACCCACAAACTGATGGGCAGGCGGAGGTTGTTAATCGGTCACTTGGTAATCTTTTGCGGTGTCTTATGGGTGATCATGTGAAGTCTTGGGATCAAAAGCTTTGTCAAGCTGAGTTTGCTCATAATCATGCTGTTAATAGGAGTACTGGGTTTAGCCCGTTTGAGGTGGTCTATTCTGCTAAGCCTCGGGGTCATCTTGATTTGATGTCACTTCCTACCCCAGGTTCTGTTCCCAAGAAGGTGCAAGATTTTGTGGTTGGGTTACATGAAGTTCATAAAGCTGTGCAGGATAACTTGGCCCACGCTAATTCAAAGTACAAGCAAGCTGCAGACCAAAAGCGTAGGCAAGTTGATTTTGAAGAGGGTGACTTTGTTTGGGCCATTTTGACTAAGGATCGCTTTTCAGTGGGGAAGTATAATAAGTTGTCAGCCAAAAAGATTGGGCCAGTGGAGATTGTGCAGAAGATAAATTCTAATGCCTATCGTCTGAAGTTACCAAGCCACATTCGTTGTTCTGATGTTTTCAATGTCAAACACTTGCTGCCTTTTCATGGGGATTCGTCTGATGATGAGGTTGCTGCAGATTCGAGGTTGAATTTTGTCTACCCAGGAGGGAATGATGCGGGCCCAAGTGTGGAGGAGCGGGCCATCTTGTATTTGGAGGCCCAAGATCGTGTAACAAAAGATGCTTCACTGAAATGGCTCTAACTTGAGCTACGGGGGTCCGTTTTGGGCGTGCGACCAGGCGAAACGAACGTGAGAACGAGCTCCATCTTGCTGCAAATAGCCGACGGTGGTTTGGGTCATTGCCCGGGCCAAAAAATGCTTATTTCTATTAGTTATTTACGTTTTTAAGTTTTTTGAAGTGTTTTGGGCTTTTTGTTTTTTGGTTTGTGTTTGGCCCATGGTCTTTTTGAGGCCCATTTCGAATTTCTGTCTCTATTTATGTCTTTCCCTTGTAATTTGGATGGTCAGACTTGAATTTTGAATTAAACCATTTTCACTTCAAATTCTGTGCCCTTTGGGTTGAATTTTGGGGGTTGGGGAAGAACTACACGGGTATTCGCAGAATCAACGTGTTTGATCTTCACTTTCATATCACACGCTACATCACTGTTTGTGAAGATTTTATGTCTAAAATGGGTTTACATTGGCATAAATTTCTTTCTAGTTTTAAATATAAACATTTGTTCACAAGTTCCCGGGCGAAACTGAGCTAGGACATACCTCATATGTTACACGACTTCCACGTCCTTTGGGTTGAATATAGGAACCCGTGGTGCGCCTGTACTCACAACATGAGGATATGGAAACACGCAGTGCACATAGTAAGGCACATTTGTATAATCCAGAAATGCAATCTAGTAATAAGATTATATTTATCTCGAAATGTAGTTTAGTACACATGGTAAGGCGGGCATGTCATATTTATCTGTAAGACTTGAAAATGTAATTTAATACCAAATGACTTGTCAATATACATTACTGTACTAATCATCATACACATGTCTTTAGCACCAAGATGACTTGCTATGAACTAATGTGACTTTGTGTAATCATAAATAACTCACTAAAATATGACAAGGCTTATTAGTGTGTAACCATTATAAATATGTATTTAACTACAAAATGATTCGTTATTGCCTAATGTGACATTGTATAACAGAAAAAACAACTCACGTACACATTAAAAAGGACGTTAAGGTCCATCAATGTATAAGTCATCATACACATGTTTTTAACAAACACCAAAAGCACTTGAGTTTGTGTAATAAAAAAACAACTCGTTACACATGACAGTGTGTATTAGCGTACTAGTCATTATACACATTAATTTAACACCAAAATGATTTGTTATAACAAAATATGGCTTTGTGCAACCTAAACCAATTCACTAACATATGACAAGACCCATTAAGGCTCATTAGTGTACTACCCGCCAGTTTTTTGAGATTGTTAACAAGTAGATGTAGAGTGGTTGTAAATTAATGTGTGCATATGTTTTGGGCTTTCTAGCTTTGCAATTATGTGTTATATATTATGCTTTGATGGAAAAAATATGAGTTCATAGTTTGTACTATTGACAATTCTTTAAGATTCTGAGTAGAGTTAATTACATAGTTAGTCCCTATGGTTTGCACAAAGTAACATACTTAGGTACTAATAGTTTAAAATCACCTTTTAGGGTATTAACTTTTCATTTTGTAACGCCGGTAGGTATTAACGTTAATTGTTTGTTAAACTATTAGTACCTAAGTATGTTATTTTGTGTAAACCACAGGGACTAACTATGTTAATACCCAAGACGTTAATACCTCCAAACGTTACAAAATGAAAATTTAATACCCTAGAAGGTGATCTTAAACTATTAGTGCCTAAGTATGTTACTTTGTGCAAATCACAGAGATTAACTATGTAATTAACTCTTTTGAGTAATAGACATAATTGGACTATGTAGTGTGGTTGTGAATTGATTGTGTGTCTATGCAATTATAAGGTTTCTTGTTTGCTTTGTGCATATGTAGTATGCATAAGTAAAACTATCTTATTAACGTTAGGATATATGAAGTTTATTATTTGATGTATGCATATGTAGTGCTGTTGCATAACTTAATTGACATTTCGATGTTTTTCCAATTAATATTAGGACATATGACATCATAGATTGCCCAAGCATGTGTGACCAACTTTGGTGTGTTTTGTCTCTTGCACTATATATCTAAGACTCCATTCATTTTACCAACTAACCTTCTAAGAGCTTAAAAATCAGAACACATATGTTTCGTCAAGTGATCTTTGATTCATAATTCAACACATCATTGAGTGAATTAAGGAAATAAGCAAAATCAAAAGGTTCAACTAAATAAGTTGGTGTGACTCTTGGTTGTAAACATCTATAACCAAATTCGTATGTGTAACTTGTAGGTGGTGATAACTACCCACCTAGTGAGATGCAAACATGTGCTCACTACTAACACTAGTGAGACAATTAATGGTAATCTCCTTCATTTTGTAACAAGGGATAACTGATAAGCATAAGCGAACTCTACTTCATTAGAGAGAAGTTGTGGTTACCACCGCTATCTTTGGGGGGTGTTAAAGCGGCGTGATCACGACTATCTTCATAGGATGTTTTAACAATAATCTCTACCGCGTTTTAGAGAGAAGACAGTGAAGAATAATTCTTGGTGGAAGGCCGAGGAGCGAACGTAAGATGAATTTGTTAATATCCACCCGAGTAGTATATATATCGGGTGTTATCTCTTCCTTTGTCTCTTTACATACATGCAAATCATATATAACTTTCAAAAACCAAGCAAAAATTGTTGAAAACCAAAACAGATTAAAAAAAAAAAAACTATTCGCCTCTACCCTCTAGATTTTTTAATTACTGTATATAAATATCACACGATTTATATTGATTCTAAAATTGTAAATATCACATGATTCTAATCGATATGATTATCATATGAACCACATATGCAAATTTATATTGATTGAGTACATGCTCACTCACACCAATTTTGAAATGTAAATTAAACTTTTTCATGCAAAAGCAAATGTTATCGTATTAAATCATATTAAAAATTAAATTAAATTTATATTTTTGCATGTGCCATATTAATAATTTAGCCAGATTCAAGGAATTTCTTATATAATGCCTTTTAGTGCCAATTGACAGCATGGGTTAAAGGTATCAAGTCACAAATTAAAGTTAGTTTTATCAAACCATTTTCTAGGAAAGTGCTAATATGAAACTTCCCCATGTCATTATGCAATGTCACATGTTCCATACGTTTGTTTTAGAGTAATCTTGTTTGCGTTCACTTAATCACTTATAATTTAAAAATGTCTCCTTTGTTTGCGTTCACTTAATCACTTATAATTTAAAAATGCCTCCTTTCTTTATTGGAACATGAATGTGAATAAAAAAATCCAACGATTTATATCAATTGTATCTTGATGAACCTATAGTCTGCATAGGAGGTCCCTAAAAATCTATCACATATTTAAAAGAAATCTTTAATTTAAAAAAATTAAACCTTGTAGCGAATTTCCTCCATATAGGTTTTTAACAATATTTAAAGTTGTTATCTACAGACACCAAATTTAGTCCCTATAGATTTTTAATAATCCTTTAAGGTGTCACATATATGTAAGATTAAATATATTATGATATAATATTTGATCTAATAGCCATTATAATCATTTACATTATAAAGATCAAAATATATAACAACCTATTAAATAATTAGTTGGTAATTGTTGATGGATCAAATTACCCTTATTAACTAATTAGGTTTCCTCTTGGGTGCATATATAAGGAGAGTAATATATAGGTTCTAAGGACACACAACCTAATAATTCTAATAACATCAATTCGGCCTCTCTCTCTCTCTCTCTCAACCGATCTCCCTTTATCGATTTTCATCATCACCATCATTAGATTGCACCCTAAGGAGGAACCAGATAATATTGACAAGCATGTCGACTTCGATGGCTGCATCACTTACTGGATTCTCTGTTGGCCTGTCTGCAATCACGGGTATGTTTTCATGTTTTCCATTATGATTAAACAGAACTGATCAACATGTGGCATCAGAGCATATGTTGATTAATCAGTTTTGTTTTCGTATCCATTAATTCTGATATTGAAATCTGGAAAACAGAAATTTTTTGAAAGCCTAATAAAACTCACGGGCTGGTTTTGAATCCTTTAAAACTCATTGAAATCACTGTTTCGAAAACTGAATTGGTTTATCATGTGACTCGAAATCATATGGTTTATATTAATGTTCGAAATCTGTTCATAAAACATTGAAAATTCAGGTTTCGGGTTCCAGAATTTTGTTCTTATGTTTAGGGTTCATCATGTGTTCTTAGGAAAATTCGAAATTCCTTTATGTTTTGGAATATAATTTGGATTATTGAGTGTTTTTTCCCGTTTTGATCTGTTTTGTCTTCTAAAGATTTTCGAAATCTGTTAATAGATAATCAGATAAAATTTTCGAAATATTTTGATAAAATTAGATCATCATTAAAACAGAAAACCATATCTCGAAATCCCTAAAAATTCGAATTTTCAGTTTTATATCCATTAACAGTTGTTGATGAGCAGGTTTCGAAACTTGGAGAATAAGTTTCGAGAATTAGGTGGTTTCGACTAAAGTTCCGACTGAGTTTTTCATGCGACCGGAGACTAACGACATTAGGGTTCTGTTAGTCAGGGTCCATTGGAGGCCAATATGTTAATAGTTGGGACTGCCAGTGGTTACTTTTGAAGTTGGAACTGTTGGCGGCCAACGACGAATAGTTGAGACTTGAGATTATTAAAATCCAATATTCAATTATAAAACTATAAAATCCACAATCACCATACTACAGATTTTAAAGCAAATAAAGTTCAATTCTAATATAAATAACCGTAACAAGTCAGTATTTAAAATTTTTAATTATATTATTTTGAATATATTCATCCAAATAAAATGAAACTAAGATAAATTCATTATCTTCTGAAAGATCTTCTTCATCAAGTTGACATGAGGAGTGAGCAGTAGTAACTAGGTTTATTTTTTATTAAATATAGTAAATGTAATAACAAAATTTTCGTTATTCGTGGTTGAAAAATTGTTGTTGAGAACGGGACCAGATTGCTGCTCGTTTCTTTGAAAATTTTTACTTTGGTTGAAAGATTGTTGTTGGTTGTTGTTGTTATTATTATTATTATTATTATTAGAGTCCTTCCAGCCAAGCTTAGGGTGATTTCTCCATTCCGAGTTATAGGTATTGTTGAAAAGACTTTGTGCTCGGGGTCTATTATTTACAAAGTTGACATCTTCCTGTTATTGTTCTGCTTGGGTGCAACTCTAATTTTCATGGGGTTCGCCACACCATTCGTGGGCCATTACAACAGAATTGGTCCTACTTGCTTCACGCTTTTTAGTTTTATTTGTTAAAGCTTCTATTTGAGCTTGAGGCGAAGTGGTCTCATTAACTTTGTATGCACCAGGGGCTTTTGCTTTGGCACTTCGGGTTGTGTGCCATTAAAAGCCTGTTTGAGCTATATCCTCAATTTGCGAAAATACTTCCACAGGTCGCCTATTTCCCAAGATTCCTCCAGAGTTGGAATCTAGGATTAAACGAGTTTGGGGTAATAGTCCATTAATTATAGAAGATGGAAACCTATTGCCATACTTCTAGTCCATGGTGCAGACATTTTCTAAAAAGTTCATTAAAACGTTTCCATGTTTCATATAAAGATTCCTCATCTTCTTGTTGAAAAGAACTAATTTCAGACATTAGTTTAGCAGTTTTAACGGGTGGAAATATTTATATAGAAATTTTTTAACAAAGTCATCCCAAGTTGTTATGGAACCATTGGGAAGGCTTTTCAGCCACGCCTTTGCCCTATCTTTTAATGAAAATGGGAACATTCTAAGTCTAATGCCATCTTCCGATACACAATTAATTTTAAAAGTCTCACATATTTCCAAGCAGTTGGAAATACGGAGACGGGAGTCTTCATCAGGCAGTCCGTAGAATTTGGATGAGTTCCTAAACATCTGGATGAGGGGTGGCCGAAGTTGTTTTCGTTCACCCACGGAGTTGTGGTCGCAACCCTGAAGTTATCTAGGCTTAGCCTCAGAAAGTCCATAAGGGTTCTTTCCGCCGCAATTAGTTTGTCTTCTATTTCAACCACGAGTCTATCCTTTGATGAAGTGTGCTACGAAAGTATCGTTATGGTTCATTGATGAACGGGTAAAGTGTTGGTTCTTCCGCCGGGGTAGAGGTCATGGACCACCTGCACAAGTAAACAAGAATGAACGCGTTCCAAAAATAAAATAAAACAGAAAAAGTATTCTGCTGGAAGTCGAGGCACAGCCCGAGTCTAGGAGACAAGGCCCGTGGCAAGAATTCTGACAGCATTTACCGCTAGGCTCGAGGCACGGCCCGTGTCTATGTGACAACCCGCAATTTCAGGTTAATACTTTAACCTAACCACCGTTACTTTAGACATACATTCATAGCACTGCATTTAACTAGGGTTAGTTAAATGAGTCTACATTGGTAATTCGGAGAATTATTGGAACACACGCACAAGTTAACTCTCGAACGTTGGTGACTAACTTGAATAATAATTATAAACAGGCGGTTTATACGAAACTTGCGTTGCATGACAAATACGTGAATTATATGCTTTGATTCTAAATTACAAGATGTTAGGTACCTTGTGTGAAAGTTAATTAGTTAAGGGGTGTTTAGAGCTAATAGTGAAACTCTAAATAACTACTGTAACCCTAAAAACTTCCCATAAACTCAATTTCAATCATACGGTAATTCTCTAATCATCCTCTAATCATTTTTGGCTGCACATCACGAATCCTAAATCATCAATCTTTGATCTTCAATGCATCTAGATTTAATCTGAGGTAAGTGTTGATGTAATATGTTGATACTTTGTTCTTTTGATTTCATACAAACCATAGTTCTCCAAACAATAGTCATGTGTTTAGTTGATCATGCTTAAATGACTGAATGTGTGCAACATTAGGGAGGCTATTGGTATAATAGAACTGTAAAATTCGATATGTTGATTCGCAACATGCTGATTAGGGTTGATAGTAAGAGTTGTAACTGTCGAATTGGAAACACCGTGATATTTGTTATTCTATGTCATTGTGCTGCGTAATCTGAAAATAAACTGTTAGTCCGGAGATAAATGTCCCATGTCCCGAGTTTAGATTGTTAAACAAAGTTCTGATTTATTTGAACCAATTCGGGACCAACTAGCTGCCTATCGCCTGCATCCGCCCAGCATAACGGGGATCGACACTTACGTCCATAAAGAGCTTCAAACGGTGCAGCTTGGATGCTTGTATGGTGGCTGTTGTTATAGGAGAACTCAACCAAAGGTAGGTGAGTGTCCCAACTGCCACCCAAGTCCATCACACAAGCTCGTAACATATCTTCAAGTGTCTGAATTGTTCTCTCACTTCGACCATCCGTCTGTGGATGAAAAGCAGTACTCAGATTCAACTGAGAACCAAACGCTTCCTGAAAGGATTGCCAAATCCTTGACACAAATCTTTCGTCTCTGTCAGAAATAATCGAGATAGGCACTCCATGACGTGCAACTATCTCCCTCAGGTACAGCTCAGCTAGCTTACCTGTGTTATCCTTTTCCTTGATTGGCAAAAGTGCGCGGATTTAGTCAGACGGTCTACGATTACCCAAATCGTATCATGACCTCTGGGTGTCCTTGGCAGCTTTGTTATAAAATCCATCGAGATCTGCTCCCACTTCCACATGGGTATCTCGGGTTACTGCAAAAGTCCTGATGGTTTCTGGTACTCGGCCTTTACCTTGGCACAGGTTAAGCATTTTCCGACATAAGTTGCAACATCACCTTTCAATCTCGGCCACCTGTTGGTGCATTTAGTGTCTGTTAACTTCGTCTTAATAGAGTCTTATGTCTAGATAGGTTAAACGAGTGCACAACAGAGTTGAAATTAGGGTTAGAACATGTTAAAGGGGGTGATTCTGCTTGAAAGTGTCCATGTACAGTTCAAGCGAAATCAAGACATGTGATTTCGCTTGAAACAACATGTGACATGTTCAAGCGAAACCTCTACTTCTATAAATACCTATGAGTTGTTGTCATTTGAAGCGAATCTGATCATAGTGTATGAGTCGAGGTGCTGCTGAATTTTCATCAGAAATCATTGTAAAGAATCGGATAATCAGTAATGGAAAAGAATTGAAAGGAACAAGCTGTGTGACGTTGTTTACTTCGATTCCGCCTTAGTAAATGATGATGAACTGCCTTTACTGACTGTTTAGGGTCACGGAACCGATCCAACACCACCAATAGAAATCTTTCAAATCCTGGTACATCTTATCCGATCCTGGGTGGATCGAGTACCTTGATTTATGAGCTTCATCGAAAATAACATCTCTAAGACCACCAAAGAGGGGAACCCAAATTCGTTTCATAAAACACAATGTTCCTTCCTCATTGGGTATCAGCTTCTTCTTCATCCCACGGAGGTATTCATCCTTAAGATTTTCTTTCTTAAGAGCTTCTCTCTGCGCAGCACGAATGCGCAACTAGAGGTCTGTCTGTATAATCATCTCCAAAGCCCTAACCTTTATGGGCTTAATCCTCTCTTTCCGACTCAAGGCGTCTGCCACCACATTCGCCTTTCCTGGGTGATATTTGATTTCACAATCATAATCGTTTAACAACTCAACCCATCGTCGCTGTCTCATATTAAGCTCCTTCTGATCAAATATATGCTGTAAGCTCTTGTGATCAGTAAAGATCGTGTATCGGGTGCCATACAAGTAATGTCGCCAAATCTTCAATGCAAACACCACTGCGCCTAATTCCAAATCATGCATGGTGTAGTTCTTCTCATGAACCTTCAACTGGCGTGAAGCATAGGCGATAACCTTCTGTCGCTGCATCAGCACACAGCCTAATCCCTGACGCGAGGCGTCACAATATACCACGAAGTCATCGGTGCCTTCGGGTAGGGATAAAATAGGTGCATCGCACAGCTTTTTCTTCAGCAACTGAAAAGCTTCTTCTTGTTTATCTCCCCATTCATACTTCTTATCCTTCTGAGTAAGGGAGGTCAGTGGTTGAGCGATTTAGAAAAATCCTCAATAAATCGGCGATAATATCCTGCCAAACCCAAAAATTTTCGGATTTCGGTTGGCGTCTTTGGAGTTTCCCAGTTCTTAATCGCCTCGATCTTGGTGGGATCCACGTGGATTCCATCTTCGTTTACTACATGACCGAGGAATTGTACCTCGCGCAACCAGAACTCGCACTTCGAGAACTTTGCGTACAACTTTTCCTTCTTGAGCAACTCTAAAATGGCTCTAAGGTGTTGTTCATGCTCATCCTTCGTCCTTGAATAAATCAAAATATCTTCGATAAATACAATCACGAATTTATCGAGATATGGCTCGCAAACTCGGTTCATCAAATCCATAAACACTGCTGGCGCATTCGTCAATCCAAACGGCATTACTAGAAACTCGTAGTGTCCATAATGAGTCCTGAAGGCAGTCTTTGGAATACTCGCTCCTTGAATTCTCAACTGGTGATATCCTGATCGAAGATCAATCTTTGAGTAGTAACTTGAACCCTGTAGTTGATCGAAGAGATCATTAATCCTCGGCAAAGGATACCGATTCTTGATCGTTAACTTGTTTAGCTCGCGGTAGTCAATGCACATGCGGAAACTACCGTCTTTCTTCTTAACAAACAGAACTGGAGCTCCCCAAGGCGAGAAGCTTGGTCTAATAAATCCCTTGTCCAAAAGCTCTTGAAGTTGTGTCGACAACTCTTGCATCTCAGAAGGCGCAAGTCGATAAGGTGCCCTAGCTACCGGCGCGGCGCCTGGAAGTAAGTTGATGTGGAATTCGACTTGTCGTTGCGGCGGCAATCCTGGCAAGTCTTCGGGAAAGACTTCAGGATATTCCCTCACCACCGGGATATCTTCTAACTTCGACTCATCGGCTTCCTTATCAATAACATGAGCCAAGAAGGCAACACATCCTTTCTGCAAGCATTTTCGGGCCTTCAAACAATTGATAATCCTTAGAGGCGTATCATGCTTCTCTCCGTGCACTACAATCGTCTCTCCATTCGCCATCGGGACACGAATGATCTTTCGTGGCATACGATCTCAGCTCGGTTGCTCGACAACCAATCCATTCCAACTACCACGTCAAAGCTTCCTAACTCGACTGGCAGAAGGTCAAGCGTAAACTCATGCTCCCCAAGCTCTATTACACAACCTCTAATTACTTCGTTTGCTTCTACTAGCTTTCCATTAGCTAGCTCTATCGAGTACGGAATATCTAGCTTACTAGCTACTAACCCAAGTATATTCTTAAATTCTAGGGATACAAAGCTATAATCGGCACCAGTATCAAACAGTACAGATGTAAAGCGTTGGTTGATAGGGAACGTACCCGTAACTACATTCGGATCTTGGCGAGCTTCCCTAGCTCCAATGTTAAAAACTCTCCCCTGGGCTTGGTTGTTCTTTGGGCAATCCCTCTTGAAATGCCCAACATCTCCGCAACTAAAGCATCCTTGCTTGTTTCCAGTACCACCCTGATTGTTTTGGTTATGGTTTCCATGACCGGCTTGATTTCCAATACCACCACGATTACCATTACCGACATTTCCTCCTTGATTGCGGTTTCCATACCCATTACCGTTTCCACCACGGTTTCCACTGCCACAACCATTACCTCTCTGGCCACCACTTCCAAGGCCAGTACCGGCCCAGCATGTCTCCTTCGAATGACCATTCTTCCCACAAGATTCACACTTCCTATACCTACATGGGCCGGCATAATGGAGCTGGCATACATCGCACTTAGGCAAAGTGCCCATGTAACATTTCTCCTTGTTCTCAGAACTCACAGCACCAGTCTTGATCTCGGCTGGTGGGTTTGCATCTCTCTTCTTGTTACCACCGTTGTTTCCTTGAGTACCTTTCTTGAAGTTGGAGAACTTCCGCTTGTTCTCTCCAGATGACTCGACATGAGTCTCCTTCTTCTTGTTATCAGAAACTGAGAACTTGTTCAGCCTAATCGCTTCTTCAGTCAATGCCACACTCAGATCAGTGGCCTCAATGATCGTTGGAGGCTTTGATGTTGTCACCATACTCATGATTTAGGGTGCCAATCCCCAAATAAAACGCTCGATTAGCTTGAACTCTGGCTCGACCATGTAGGGAACAACGCGAGATAAGTCATGAAATCTCTGCACGTACTCAGCAATCTTCGGACCATCCATCTTAAGATTCCAGAACTCGGTTTCTAGCTTCTGAATCTCAGCCCTTGAGCAGTACTTCTTGCGCATCAGTTCCTTCAACTCGTCCCAAGTCATAGCATATGCAGCTTCCTCTCCCAGAGTCTGAACCTGAAGGTTCCACCAGGATAGAGCACCGTCTAAGAACAGTCCCGAAATGTAAGTGACTTGGTGCTCTGGCGCACACTTGCTCATTCACAGCACAGAATCGGTTTTCTCAACCCATCTAACGTAAGCTACAGCACCTCCAGTGCCGTCAAATTTCAGAGGCTTGCAGTCAAGGAACTGCTTGTAAGTTCAGCCTGTACAAGCAACATCATTCACAGAAAGCATTAGCGAATGCACATGGAATGTCCAAACATATTGTAATGTGTCTTAAGTGACTTAAACATTACCGTGAGGTGGGTTACTTCCTGAGGTACCTCCGCTGTGTTCAGAACGCAAGGCCTCATGTTGTGCGATTGCCTGTGAAATCCGTTCTTGCAGTTCTGCCTCTGTCGTGGGCAACTCATTGTTCCTTCGTGGAGGCATCTTCTATAAAGAAGGTTGTATAGGTCAAGTCTTATGTATGTAATAAGTAATATGTATGTAATAGTGTTTATTATATCAAGTAAGCATACAACATCCCAATCACAGCACAACATGCATTTCAACAACGTATATAATGAGAACATTACGATTGAGCTTTCTATTAATCATCGACCACAATCACAGTTACATGATTTACAAATGTATCGTATCAAAATGGGAACACAGGGTCACACTACCCTTGTCCAAAATGTCTATCCATCTACCATAAGTCATACAAAAAGTGGTCTCTAAAAGTCTCACTAGCTTAGCTCAATAGCAGTGCTCTCATCAAAAGCAAGCTACCTACATAAAACCAAAAACCGGCTATGCTGATGGTGGTGGAGGAGGAGGTGGAGGAACAAAAAGCAAGATGCGCACATGCGCTAGCTCCTCCTCAAGATCATAAACGTGACGCAACAAATAGCTGATCTGCTGCTCCATGGTGAGAAATCGAACATCAAAATCTGGATAAGGCAAAAGAGGAGCAGGTGGAGTCGCAAAAGATGACTGACATGAACAAGGTGGAGGACGTGGAATCCTCTCAAGCTCCATAACTCTACGACACAGGATCTCCTGCTGAAGTTGCAATGACAAGAGTAACTCATCCCTCGTGTAACCAGCAAAGTGCGAAGGATAGTAGGGATCAGAAACTGGCATGGTGTACGGTGGGAACCATATGAGTGGCTCGCCTAGTGGTGAAAAAGTAAAATGAGCAGTAGGTGTATACTGAGGCATGTGAGGAAATGCTACTGTCACAAGTGGGTCATGGCCAGGCTGCTGGCTAGAAGGGCCTTCCCTGGGACGGGGTGCGGGTATGTCCTACAAGAAAGTGATAGGTAAGTCGGTACGGTGTACATCTGACTTGACCGGATGAAAAGGGGCAACATCAACAGGTGCATGTGTATGTGGGGGAGTAACATGCTCAATAATAGGAGGTATATCATCATCATCATCTATCCACCCATTGCTGGTGAAAGCGTATCGGGGGTCTACCTGCCTGGCAAAGGCAGCAGGGTCAGCGGGTGCAGGAATCGGATCTGGTATGAGCGGTGCAACATCAGGTATGCCAAATGGTACAGGATCAAAATCAGGCAAAGGCTCAGGAGCAAGTATCAGCTCAGGAGCAGGTATCGGCTCAGGATCAGCCGGTATCATCTCAGGATCAGCGGGTATCATCTCAGGATCAACGGGTGCATCAACAGGCTGATCGTCAGGGGGAAAGTCTAGCTCAAGGTCAAGCTCAAAGTCATGTGGAGGAGTAGGTGCGGCAGACAAGGCCGTATCAGTATCAGAATCAGTGGGGTAACGCTGCAGTCCCAATGCATGCAAAGTGGAGGATGCTACAGACTCAAAGGAATCTGGAACAGAGTGATCAGAGGAAACCTCAATAATAGGAACCTCAACGAGTAGAACAACAATGGAATCCTCAGCTACAACTCCATCACCCTGGGCATCATCAGGGGGACCATCAATAAAAAGATCGACATCATCATCAGACAAGTCATCAAAAGGCAAATCCTTGAAAGGAAAGGCCGCAAGAGGCAAAGGGGCGAGGATCGGAACCACGGCATGCTCACCATCGGGATGTCCGAGGATGAGATGGTCCTGGTCAGGAATAGGAATAAGAAAGGGATCCTCGTCGGGGAAACCATCAGCATGCGGTAAATCATCGCCAAAGTCGGGTAGCGCAAAAGGCTGGAAATCATCGTCGTCATCCGACATCATCTCCGGGTCACTCTCAGTGTCGGAGGTAAAAACCTCTGGGTCTGGGACGATCTCATCGTTAGAAACGATAGCCATGGGGTCGACAGTATCAGACAGTCCACTCTCAGACAAAGACATAGTGTCTGTAACAAAACAATCACAACATATGCACATATATCAACAAACATCATTAAGCATGTAAGTAATAACAATGTAATCACGTATTCTTCCAAGTCTTCCCAGACTACCCACTTAGTCTCCCAGACTAAATCTCCCAGTCTCCCAGACTGAACCCCCTAGTCTCTCAGACTAAACTTCTCAGTCTCCCAGACTGAACTCCCTAGTCTCTCAGACTAAACTTCCCAGTCTCCCAGACTGAACTCCCTAGTCTCTCAGACTAAACTTCCCAGTCTCCCAGACTGAATCATAAACATAAACTTTGAAATGTGTTTCGTGTCTTTTGTTTGTAAAAAGGTTTGTTTCCTGGATCTGGGCGTTTCGTGTATGCAATGAAAATAGGTTGTGAAAACATTTTCGTGAGAGCCCTAATGATTGTAGTCTAGACTCGAGAAGGAATCCTAGTTCGCTACAATCGAAGCTCTGATACCAAGCTGTCACACCCTGACTTTTGCGGAAGCGTGATTATGGTGTGACTTTCTTAATACCATTGCATTCAATCATAACAATAACTATATGATAAAACCATAGATGGTCATCCATTAATTAAGTTTGAAAACATTACAACATCATTGTTTAAACAGAGACTTCGAATTCAAGTTTTACAAACCATACGAATTGTATATGAGTTCACTAAGGACTCATCAAAAGATATTAAATAAAACCAAGGTTTGGGAGACGTGTCTCGTCCAGGAATAAGACACACTGACCAAACCCAAGAACCATGGATGACATCTTTATTCCTAACGCAGCATAAAACTTCCAACGCCCGCCAGATCCACTTACTAATTCCCTGAAATACATGTATTTTGAGAACATTAACAAAAGTTGAGCGAGTTCGTGTGTTTGTTTGAGTGTATGAATAAACCTTTGAAATCATTGTAAGTATGTATGTAAGTTTATAAATCCCGGTATGAAAACAACAAGGAAAAACAGATCACCAATGGTTTGCAAGGCCATTGATATGTGTGACGTGATGCAGGTAGCTCAAACCAAGCAGATTTGCACCGGGCTTCCGGCTGTAAGACATAATCTACCCATGGGCCAACCCTAGTCCAACATGGGCGGGGCTCGCTACACCCAAATAGATCTATCACTCATGTCCCTCAGTCCTACAACTAGGATTGATGGCCTTAAGCGTTATGCCCACCACTCACATGATCTAGGTGTACCCTTCCTTAGCTAACCATACCAAATAATAATGTTTGTAAACAATTGTAACATGTACTTCACCCCCGAAGTTATAAAACTGAAAACAGCTAAAGAAAAGGGGGGAACACGAAACTCACAATCTTGCGTCTTCAACAATCGTAACTCGAACTTCTCCGATGAACACGACTACCTACAACGTACTAATGTCTATTAGATGAACGGGATGTGCCTTGACTTAGTGTTAATGGTTCAGAGTTACGTTTCTTTTATGCCTTTGATATTATTCCAAGTTATATAATTATTGTCAAAATAATTAATATTTTAACTTAAATTATATTTATTAAGTTTTTGGAATAATCGTTAAACCATATTATTGTGATAATACTTCCCAAGTATTTATACTTGTACTTCCTTCCCAAGGATGGGGGTATCTTATACATGTGTATTCGTATTCTTGTATTTGTATATTTTGCCATGTTTTGAGGTTGTATTCCGGTGTGTATTTATACGTGTGTGAATACGTATTTTATTGTATTTATTAAGTATCATCATACTTAATTTCACATTAATTATTCCGGAATATTATCTTTAATAAGGTCCACCAACATATATATTTCCAAAATATATACATTTAAGAAATATTACTTAGAAAAATTATTTATAATTTTTCCTTTTGGCAAAAATATTTGTAGTTCCAAAATAATATATTTTCAAGTCTAACTTTAGAAAATATATATAAACTTATTTTTATCCAAAAATAATGTATTTCAAGTTTACTTAAGAAAATATACATTTTCCCAAAATGATATACCTTCTAATAATTCCAAGGAAATATATATATTTATACTTGTCAAAAATGTTGTATTTTCCCTTGTCAAAATATGATATACTCTTGTAGTAATTATAAAAATCATATTTTCATTTCCTTGTGTCCAAAAATATTATTTACAAAAATATACTTGTGAATATACTTTCCGGAATATTTTGTAAGTTACATTTCTTGTTCAGTTTTGCCAATATTTTGTGTGTAACTTGTATATTTATTCCTTGAGATTTTGGTAATATTTTGGATTGTAATCCTTGGTATTTTGATGTGTTATATTATTTCAACTCCTAAAATAATATAACTATTACACAAAGTATACAAATAATCACACATGTGTGTCTTTAATGTATATATATTCTAAATATATATTTAGCCACTTTTATTTATAAAAACCAACCTCCAATATTTGTATTTTTGTAACAAAAATTATGGCAAAGTTTATATGGAAAACTCATGGTTAAAATACACTTGTAAATATTTGTTTAAAAATATTTTTCTAAGTGTTAATATTTTTAGAAAATTTTGCTATAGTTTCCCCTAAAAATGGAGGTTTCCATGCTTTCAAGCAAATCATTTTCTTTTGTAAAAATCATCACAATCAATTTACAATCATCAACAATCAACCTTTACTTACCAATCTTGCCAAAATCATGCATATTCTACTACTTCATGAACTTGAAAGTTTATGAAAATTTGTAGTAACTTGGTAGTGTGTTTAGTGAGTTTAGTTACCCTTTAAAATGTGTTTGTTTATCTAAAAACATCATTCTTGAAGGATTTAAGTGTTTACAACTTCCAATCATATTTTCTGAAAATATTTCTTTATGAGGTTTTCTTGTTACACAAGTGTTTCTACACTTGTTTAACTACCAAAAATAGTGTTTGTTTATGTGAGAACCAAGATCCACTAAAACTCATATTTTAAGCTTGGTTCTTTTGGAAAACCATTCATAAATTTTAGATCTATATGATTATTAACTCACTTTGATTATTATTTTTCAAGAAACCCAAGTATTCTTTTCAAGTTCATGATTCAAGTGTGGATGATCTTTCATCCTACAACCTTCTTACTTTCTCATCTTGCTAATCTATGTTTCTATCATGATCTAGCAAGATGTTATGATGATCAACATCATCTTTACAAACAATCAATGATCAACAAGCATTCATATCATAAACAACTTAGTTTCATCAAGATTACTTCATAACTCAAGCTTATGTTCAAGTTTCATGCTCATGTTCTTTAGTGTTCTTCAAGTTTTGATTATGATACTTCTTTAACCACTCAAAATAGAAGTAATATAGATAGATCAAGACTCTTACCACTAGCACAAGGCTAGGGATGATTCAAGTGAAGAAATGAAGAGGATAAAAGCAAATAGAGAAGGTCCTTTAGCTTCCAAAGCCACCAAGCTCCCTTGTATACCTTCTAGCACCCTTGTGAGTGTATGGATTGTATGAGATTAAAGGAATGAAGGTGGTGGTGTGTGGTTGTGGCCTCGGCCGAGAGCCAAAGAGAGGGAGAGGAGAAAGATGAAGGTGTGTTGTGTTGAGTTATGAAATGTTATGTTCTAATAGGTCTTACTTATATCCAAACTCAACATAATTTCCAATGGTTTTAGTGTTTAGTGAAGTACCAACATAATCCAATAAACAAATGAAATAAATCAAGGGTGGGGCCCTTGTGTTGGCCGATTTCATAGGTGGGGGGGGGGGGGGTGGGGTAGTAGGCTAGGTTAAACTAAATTAGTTACAATCTAGTTTAATTTCAAGTATTAGTTACATGTCTTGGTTATTAGATATTTTTAGTAGGTGTTATGATGTTCGGGGATCATAACTAGCTTGGAAACATTAAAACAGTGCTTCTAGTGTAATTTTGATGTTTCGGGTAGTGTCCGGTTGTTCGGTTGGATACTGGTTTGTTAAGATGCTAAACTTGCAGCTTAGTGTGCTTTATGTACCCTTTTGTGACACTTTTAATTCTCGACACTTAGGAAAGCATTCAGGACCATTTTACCATGTTTCTGCATAATATTTATGTGTTAAAATGCTGATTTATGCTGAATTTTGCTGAATTCAGCACTTTGGGTGAGTTTTAGGCACTTTCCGGCACTTAAACGATCACTTAACAAGGCAGTTTTGTGATCCTTACTTTCCTACACTCTATACTAGTGTAGTACTTAGCTTCTGGCTTATACTGGGTCTCAAAACATTGTCTGTCTAGGTGCTGAGTTCTATCAGCATTTTCCTAATTTATCAGATAACTGTGCTAACTGTACTTAATGCATCATTTAAGGCAATATAGCTTTCAGGCAATATTGATATGACATTAAACAATGTATGATGCACATGTATGTGTATGGCAGAAATCAGAAAGCAGATAATTTGTAATTCAGCACAGTCATTAAGCATTAATCAAGATTAATTAATTGTACGGATACCTGGATTTTTTACAGTTGTCACATTCTCCCCCTGTTAAGAAAATTTCGTCCCGAAATTTTAAGCTTTACTGCTAGCTGCAGGGGTGTTAGGGAATAAATGTGGGTATTTTGCTTTCATGCGGTCCTCACGCTGCGTTCCAACGGACCTTAACATGTTTAACACTACTCCCAAATGCAGCATAATATGAAAAGTTATCAATCGATTTTATCGGGGAAGGACCACATATATCACAGTTGAATAATTCAATTGACGTGGTAGTACGTTTATTATTATTAACAAAAGGTAATCATTTAGATTTTGCTAGGATAGAAGTAAAGACAAATGTCCATGTTTTCTTAGCATATTAATAGTATCAAAATTGACATACTCAAGCCGGGAATGCCACACTTCATAAGAGGCTTTAGAGCACGAAGATGAAGTAACCAACGCTTCATGTGTGTTATGGAGAACATGGAGGCCATCTTTACAGCAACCTTAGGCTAGGACTTGCTTAGTTAGGTGATCCTGAACGTAAAAATAAGGATGTGAGAACAATACATCAACAAAATTTTCCTCTGCTAATTTACTTACCGATAAGAGATTTTTGGTAAGATGATTCACCAGTAAAACATTTTTTAGATCAAGAGAACCAATCAATTTAGCAATACCAATATGAGATACAAGGAGAGACAGTCCATTACCAAAAAAAAAATACTCTTTTGTTACCTTGAATTGGAGATGAATTTGTCACACCATTATTGTTAGGAAGCATATGATTGGATGCACCTGTATCACAAGTCATCTCTTGTATGTTTGTACTAAAGTGACATTGGGCATGAAATACATGAGATAATTGTTCCTCAGATGGTGTGGCAGAAGAGGCAAAGTTTGCAAGTTTGGAACATTGATTAGCATAATGTCCTGGAGTGCGACATAATTGACATGTAGGTGGACGACGACTGCGATTCTGAGTGGCATGAGATGAGCCACGAAAGGTATTGTTGGCCTGTTGATTTCGTTTAGGCCTGGATTGGGCCGATGAGGTGTTTAGGCCATGGGGGGTATAGGGACGAGTAGAACGGGTATGTTGGGTGAGAGCCATAAATGCCAGGGGCGGGGTGTGCGGACCATGAAGAGCTTTGACAAAGAGCTCGTGACTCTCAGCATAAACAAGTAAGTCAGGAAAGGCTGGAATGGGGTGAACGGACCGAACCGATGTCGAAAAGTTTTCAAAAGTGGGACCAAGGCCGCATAGGAACCAATGGACATGGTCCATTGGGTCAATAGGATGTCCGATAGCACTTAGTTGGTCACAAACGGTTTTGAAAGCGCGCCCAAACTCGGAGACAGTTTTGTCTCCTTTTTTAATGAAGCGAAGATTATCGCGTAGATTATGCACACGTTCAAATGACGCGTTGCAAAAGGCTGTAAGATTAAATATATTATGTTTTGTATTTAATCTAGTAGCCATTATAATCATTTACATTATATAGATCAAAATATATAACAACCCATTAAATAATTAGTTGGTAATTGTTGATGGACCATATTACCCTTATTAACTAATTAGGTTTCCTCTTGGGTGCATATATAAGGAGACTAATGTAGAGGTTAGAGGGTTAGATAATTACACAAACCCTAATAACACATAACATCAATCTCGCCTCTCTCTCCCAACCGAACAACCCTATTCGGTTCTTCATCACCATCATTAGATTGCACCTTAAGGAGGAACCAGATCAAGCTGACAATTATGTCAAACCTTATTGCTGTGTCTCCATCTGGATTCTTTGTCGGCCTGTCTGATGCAATCAAAGGTATGTATTCATGTTTTCCTTCATGTTTAAACAGAACTGAACCAACATGTGGTATCATAGCATATGTTGATTAGTCAGTTCTGTTTGTATCCATAAATCAGGAATAAAACTGGAAAACAAGATTTGAAAACCCTCATGAAATTCGTTTTGTCCATTCGAAATCCCATTCGGGATCATCTCAGATCTGATTTTATTATTTCGGATGTGTTACGGATGCATTACGGATGATTTCGGATGCATTACGGATGGAAATTCATAAAATTTTTCTGTTCCGAAATCGATATGTTTAAAATGTGTAATAAATGTCCAGATTTCGGATGATTGTTTGAATATTTTTATCTTAGGGTTCATCACATGTTCATAAGAAAATTCGAAAATTCCTTTAGTTTTGGAATGAATTTGGATTATTGGGTGTTTTTCCTGTTTTAATCTATTTTATCTACTAAACAATTTTCAAAATCTGTTATTATTATTAATGGATATAATTTTCGAAATAAACAGATAAATATAATTAACATTTAAACAGGAAACATAATCCTATAATCCCAAAATTTTGGATTTTGAACCTTATCAATTAATAACTGCTTAAATTAAGGATTTTGTGGCTTGAGGAACACATCTCGGATGAACATTCCGGATGGACATTCGGGATGAGGATCTATTCGTCCATCACGGATCAATAACTGTCTGATCATTTCGGATGACCATTCCGGATGACCATTCCGGATGAACATATGTTCGTCCATCACGGATCAATAACTGCCTGATCATTACGGACCATCTCGGACTAAGTGTCACGGATCATTTCGGACTAAGCATCTCCATCTCGGATGAATCCAAGACATAATTCATCCGAAATCACTCGTCTTGGACACATCCAAAATTATCCGAAATCATTCGAGATCATCCGAAATCATGAGTGTTCATAAAATTTCAAGACTTATTCGATCCGCGCTAACAGGTGGTTTGCTGTTAAATAATTGGTTTTGTAATGTCTTACAAAACCAAAATGGCTTAACTTGAATGAGCTTCTGATGTATCATTTCTGGCCAAAGCTGATTTGACACATCTACTAATCGTTCAAGTATTACGAAAGCCATGTTAAGTGTGCATTACAGACGTGAATGTCTTAATATCTGGCCAAAGCTGATTTAATTCATTCATGTATAGCATACTTAACAAGTGCATAACTAAAGTGGATTGTCTTATTTCTGGCCAAAGCTGATTTGTTACAATCACTTTGCACACATGCTTAAATGATTACACTTCCGGCCAAAGCTGATTTGTCTTCGTTTGAGTAGAATTTAAATAAGTCTATTATTTTGATGTTAGTAATAGACATATCACAACCTCTTCACAGAATGATCCTTATATTAATAATCCTTCATTAATTTTATGATCATTTCATCTGCCTTAATTTTTAGTACCCATAATTTTACTCACTGTAACTTTCTTCTATAAATCAATATCTCATCCACTATAATTCGTAATCCTAATATGTTTTGCTTTACTTAAAGTTTCTGTGAGATTAGCTCTTAAATTAAACCCTTGATTATTCCTTAAGACACGATAGACCTATAGCTCTCTTCTGATAAAAGTAATACATAATAAAAGTAGAGCATGATAAATAGGATCAATCGAAAGTGATGTCTCTTATGATAATCAAGAACTCTCTAACATAAATGCTATCACTAAAGTTATTCCAGATTAAGTCTTTCCTAAGACTAATCTATTATCTGTGGAATGATCACAAGAACTCCTTAGATGCATGCCTTCGTTTAAATTCTAAACTATAAAGTTAAGTGGTATATGTGAGTACATTATAATGTACAATACCATGCCCCATAAAGTTAAGGGCTTACACATGGAAATAAGTACATTTTTTCAGTACATTACATACTAAGATTTTCACTTGTACAATTTGATGCCTTATAAATAAACTATAACACTCAAAAGTACCAAAGTATAATGAGTGTGTTGATAAGCAACATATATACAAAGAAATAAATGTTTGAAACTGGAAAATAAGATGTTACTCACCTTACAACCACTGAAACCTTAAAAGAGGATTGTTCTAAGGTCCATAGTCAAAATACAAGTACAAAATTCCAACTCTAAGGTTCTTCAAGGGAGAATCTCACTGCATAATTATGCCATTAGACTAGGCATAAGCAATGGGACTATCCATTATTCAAAGGAACAGTTGGATAAGTTAATTAGATAGTCACTTACTAATGATATTTAAGTCTGCTAATTTTTTTAATATTCCAATTAACACATGATTAGTTGACTCTAGTTCTAAACGTTTCCTTACCAGAAGTCAACAAATAACTAACATGAGAGTTAGTGACAAAATTAAATGTTAAGGCTATAAGAACCATAATAAGCAGTCTTCTAACAACGCCTTTCGATACCTTATATATTCCGAAGATTAATCAGAATATAGTATCATAATTAAGCAGTGTTATGAAGGTTGTGAGGTTTGCATAGTCAACATAAAGTCACACTTACCTTAAACTCTCATCTTATTTGTTCTAAATATCTGGATTGAAACATTACTAAGATGGAACTAGATGATACCTTACACTTTCACAACTTTTGTCATTATGCAAATGAGAATTTGACAAAAGGAAAATGAGACTTATAAATTTCATCCATTATAACCGAAATTCATGAGAAATCATGACATGGTTAATGAGGATGATTTTTTATCTAATCTCATTCTAAGTGATTTTAAATCATGACGTTAAAGCCCTAAAATATGACTTGGCTTAAGGAATAAGTATGGGTCCATCATAAGTCATTCATTGACATTTGTGGAACTTATTCAAAATGGAATATTCAGACATAATTCATTTATCATTTAAAAGACTATCAACTTGTATCTAAATTTTGTTGCATATGGCCCACGGTCTTAGAAGAAGTTTATTCATATATGTACTTAATAAGATTTCTATTTAATATGTCCCTAAGTTTCTTATGATATCTGGACATTAAAGAAATCAAATAAAGTCTAACATATATATGATAGGTTCCCACGTCACGTAGCTCATTGAAACTTCTCTTGTAGCATTTCTAGAGATATTAAAGATCAGTGGGAGCATTAAGTGTCTTAATAATAACTTGCAATAGTTGCAAGAGGTGGGGGAGTGAAAACTTTATATACTTCAATTTACACCTCTTGTACAAGACACCGCTCCATCACGACACTGTTCCATCAAAACTTGTCTCCTTAAAATCTAATGCTATTCTTACAAAAGTTTCATTGTTGCTTAATTGTGTGCACACTTAGATTTCTTACCTAAACTAACATATTCCTCAACAAGAGAAACTACAACGACTAACGTCATTAATTTGTGTTTCTCTATTAGAATTTGTTGGTCGTTAAGTGTTGACCCTAAGCATGCTGAGTTCCTAAAGATTTCTAAGGTCAGTGGGAGTACAAAGTCCTTATCATGACTTGCAAGGAATACAAGAGGCGGGGGGAAGAGTGTCATTAAATTTCACTTCGAATTTAACTCCGATTACACCTCTTGTACACCATACTGCACCAACTCTTACAAACTTAGAATGAAAATGATAGCAACCTAACTAAGAGCTAATCCATAAAACTGAAACTTCTAATAAACCCAATAATCATCTCAGGAGGTTATCTAGGTTTAAAAACCTACTAACTGTGATGATTACATAACCTCCCTAATTGAAGTTGAAATGGATTTTGGAAATGTTTACTGATTCTATCTCTTCTAATTAAGCCATTAGCGTCGATCAATCTTCTAAATGGAATAAAACTGTTTTCTAGTAAAACTGATTTTATGTGTTCATATAACGTTTGAGATTTGATTGAATTACCTAAGAGTGTTCATAACTAAACCAAATCCTAATATATAAATGTTAAGACACTAAGAAGCATGATTGATTGTCAAAGGTTATACTTAGGAAGAGATAAATTATCAAAGATTTTTTTGAGGATCATCACTGTTCTAGTAGCTTATAATAGTTTAAGCTACATTAGATGAACATTATAAACAATTTTCCCTAACAAATGGCTGACATATTTACATGTTCATAAAAACAACTTGAAAGTTCTAAACTTAAGGTTAAAGAACACTTATTTGTAAGCCAATAAAATCCACGTATGGGTTAATGCAAACATCATAATGTGATGAAATCTTAACGCAATTATTTTCATCAAGAATCAAGTGGATTAATGTACCTACCTCAAAATGAGTGGGAGCAACTAAAATAAACTTGTCTATATAGATGATATTCTTTTGACAAGTATATGTTACATAAGTCAAAACATTGTTAACACAAACTTTGATATAATATATCTCAGATATATCTCTTACGTGATAGATATCATAACATACCGAGATAGACCCAATGGGACATTAGTTTCGTTCCATAAGTTTAACCTTAAATGGGTCCTTACATATGTAACAAACAATACTGCTCTCCTTTAGAGGATAATATGGTAAATGAGATTATTTCCTTACGCTTCATTAATTAGAAGCCTTATGTAAGTTCAAGTCTATACTCGTTTAGATATTACTCACATTGCAACACACTAAATATGTCTAGATTAATGTGAAACGTCTAATAGAGTATTACAATATATTTAAAAGAAACGAGAGGCTATAATTTGAAGAATAAGTGAGAACTTAAACCGGTTGATTACTCTAACTTTGTGATATTCAAAGATGACAAAATGTAATTTCGGGTATATCTTTATGTCAGCAGACAAAACCTATCTCATGGAGGAGTCATAATGGACTGATATCAACAACCTAAGTTATAACGACATAATATAGTCACTAAATGTTGTTGGAAATTTATCAGTGGACTCGTAAGTTTATTAACTCCATATAATTATTATTTTGAAGACTTAGTGTGATAAAGTCAGCTACCATGACTCCTTGAACAGTAACAGTTCAAGAGGTGCTGCATTAAGTTTCGATACACAATTAATTATTCGTTTATGAACGAATTGAGGAAACTAAGTCTTTGTATCGAATACATTCATGATATGCTTAAGGATCCTATAACTGAAGGACTATTACCCATAAGTTTTATTAAGAGAGCTCATAGACGGGTATTAATTAATAGCCATGCGCAATTGCATATCGTACTATGAATGACTAAGTATTAATTAATTTTCCTCATCAGTTTGATTTTGTATGTCTCTAAGAATATGTTAAACCGGTATAATGGCATATAGACAAATAAAATTACAAATCAAACAAAGGGCTTATGCGTATTTTGATCATAACGATTAGGTTTTAAATTAAGGCTATAGTATGACTACTGGGGGTCCTGAGTCGCATAATGATTCAACGGCTGTATTTCTCTGCTATAGTACTTGTTTAAGGCTAAAATGAGTGTTAACTCCTGATCAGGCTTATCTAATACTCATAGTAAATGATTACTCGGCTAAGTGGGAGAATGTAAGATTAAATACATTATGTTTTGTATTTAATCTAGTAGCCATTATAATCATTTACATTATATAGATCAAAATATATAACAACCTATTAAATAATTAGTTGGTAATTGTTGATGGACCATATTACCCTTATTAACTAATTAGGTTTCCTCTTGGGTGCATATATAAGGAGACTAATGTAGAGGTTAGAGGGTTTGACAATTACACAAACCCTAATAACACATAACATCAATCTCGCCTCTCTCTCCCAACCGAACAACCATATTCGGTTCTTCATCACCATCATTAGATTGCACCCTAAGGAGGAACCAGATCAAGCTGACAATCATGTCAAACCTTATTGCTGCGTCTCCATCTGGATTCTTTGCTGGCATGTCTGATGCAATCAAAGGTATGTATTCATGTTTTCCTTCATGTTTAAACAGAACTGAACCAACAAAGGCAACTTCAAGGGCAACATATACGCATACATATTACGATAAAGGGCCTAAAGAATAAAATAATTGTGAATAAGTACTACAAATATTAAATATTGTCATCTAATACCCACAATGGCAATTCACACGGTAAATTTCTACACATGAATTTACACTATGTCACATATTTACTAATATTCTCTCACATGTGAATTAACATTGTTAGTTAGGGCACAAGGGGCGGTGCGTGATGGTTATAGTTCAACGCGTTATACCCACCGCCGCTCCAAAAGTCCACGCGTTATAGCACCACGAAATCAGATTTCGTTATTTTCTTCACGGCCCGTGATGGTTTTTTTGTGAGTGTAATTGTTGGTTGGGGGGAAATTGTTGGGTGTGGTGGTGAGTGATGACCATTGTCACCAAAAAAGGTTGTGAGTGATGGAAAAATGGTTGATGACATGGCGGGTACTTGATTGGTGCTTGTGAGTGATAGAATTTTATCACTAGTGACCACCCCCACCCCCCCTAGTATTAGTTTAAATATCATTTCATAACGTAAACTCAAATGTAAATTAACAAGGGTTTGAAGGTGGTGATATCAACGCCCAAAACTCCGTGTCTCCATCCACGCTAGGATCATGATATTGCTCTCAAGTTGTATGAAGTTTTACGTCATATGATTAAGGGTTAGGGGCTTAGGGCTAACATTTGTAGTTGGATGGAGAATTGACCAACATTCTCATGTTTATTGACTTATGAGTTTTCAACATATGTCAATCATTTCTATAGGTTTACGCTTTTCTCTTAATGATTGTTTATGTTTTCTTCGTCGTCATTTCCATAGAACCAAGTAAAACATATCATGACGGAGTTCAAAGACGGGATGGTCATTGGCAGAAAGGGTTGTTGATGACGAGTATTTAGAATGCTGGTAGCGTCATTGTGAAAGGACGATAGGTGACGACTGACGACTGTGGCAGTGGTGACAATGACAGTAGAGGTCAATGTTTGTATTGGGTATACAATAAATTGTTTTAATGATTGGGCATGCAAACATGAGTACTCATTTATATCCTTTTAATGTTATAAAGTTAATATAGTTTATGTAAATTTTAATGGGGTTTAAATTTATCTCATTATTCTCTTTTATTGTGTGCTACATTTTGTTTTAGTGTCCATATCATATTTGTATCGTTATGTACTATGTTGGACCGTGTGCCAGTGAGTTTGATGGTGGTTTGATGGAAGTGTAGGTGGAGACAACTATGGAGATAGTTGTAGTTAGCCATTTAACTCATATTTAATAATTAAATGGGTAATTTGTTGGGTGATCTTAATGGGTCAGATGAAATATATTTGTATTGTCAATACCATATAATATGATTCTATAAATTAATAAATCATATTCATAACGAATATGCTAAAGGTGATTTTCATAAAATAAACGATCGAATATGCTAAGGTGATTTCATAAAATAAACAAGAGTAAACTGCAATTTTACCCCCTGAGGTTAGGGGTCATTGGCACCTTTACCCCCCTAAGGAAATAATTGTAATTTTACCCCCCACTGTTCACTGTTATGTTGCAACCTTACCCCCGGCCTCAAATTTGTTGACTAATCTGTTGACTATAACTTGAAATGACTATAATGTCCTTTCATATTACCCCCTGTGTTTTGTGCACTCCTGTGATATTACCCCCTGCCACCACTGCCACCGCCATTCACCACCACAACCACCACTGCCACCTCCAGGCACCACCACAACTTAATATCCCTTTCATATATAACACCACCACTTCTTCTGTCACCGGAAACCTGCAACTTCGGTCATCTTCTCCAACGACTGCCACCACTGCCACCTCTGCCACCTCCAGCCACCACCACAACCACCACTGCCAGCTCCAGCCAAACCGAAGCTGCTGCTGAGTCAGCTAAAATGGCATTATGGCAATACAGTTCATGAGTAAGCACGGAATCAAGAAAAAACAAAGCAAGTGGTGTAGGGCACTTAGTGGTACCAGCTCTAAAGAACGAAGAACTATATCAATTATATCCATTACCAAAACAAATATAAAACTGGTTTTAAGCTCTAAAGAACGAAGAATCATTTTCAAAATCAATATATTTATTAGAATTAAATTAATGACTATACTAATCATATAAAAGTAACTAAATAGAACACAATCTGTTTTAAGTTTGTAACATAACGCATATCAAGTTATCAACCACAATTTTGAAGTCACAAGTGTTTTCAAGTGTGAATGGTGTGGTTTTGTAACAAAATCAACAGGCAACCCAAAATTGTTACTCCTCCCAACAAAATTGAAACTGTTACTTGACTATACACAAAGAATAATCCATTTCTCATATAGTTAAGCAAATCTTAAATTATATATCATATAAAATACCATGCATCACATCACATTTTAAGAGTAAAACCAAGGAATCATCTAGGCTTGAATCGATAATGACAGATTGTAACTTCTAAATAAAACTTTCACCAAAAGATATGCTACAATTTTCATGAGACAGAACTACATTTCACAATTTCAGTGACATTCTAAATATGAATTCTCCTTTCATTTCACAGTAATACAATACATGCTGAGTCAGCTAAAACAGAGCATGTATGTGGGTTTGAGTTTATGAAGAAATTTGTGATTGAATTAAGGGTTTTTGGTGGTGGAATAAAACAGAGCATGTATGTGGGTTTAGAGTGGAAAACAGAGCATAATGTGTGTTGACCGTTATCTGTTTTTAACGATACAGATGAATCTGTGAAGGAGAGAGTTGGTAGGGTTTGGGGATATGTGGTGGTTTTTTGGTGGTTGATCGGAAAGGTGATGATAGGTTTGCTTTTTGTACAAGAAACATGGTTAAACGATCGGAACTTGAGGTTGTTGTTGGCGGTGACGGGAAGTTTTGGTTGCCGGAAAATTTGGAATAGTGCATGTGCGTATGAACAAATTTGAAGGGTAATATAGTGGTGACGGGAAGTTTTGGTGGTTGATCAGGTGTTGTAGATTGTTGAAATTTTAAGTTGATTTGTTGTTCAGAAAAGTTAAATTGGGGATCTTGATCTCTGGCCTCTTGTACCCACCTGGTGGAGTTTGAAGAGTGGTGGTGGAGGTGGTGGGGGTGGGGGTGGGTGAAGAGGGGTGGTGGCTGGAGGTGGCAGTGGTGGTTGTGGTGGTGAATGGCGGTGGAAGTGGTGGCAGGGGGTAATATCACAGAGTGCACAAAAACACAGGGGGTAATATGAAAGGGCATTATAGTCATTTTAAGTTATAGTCAACAGATTAGTCAACAAATTTGAGGCCGAGGGGTAACGTTGCAATATAACAGCAAACAGTGGGGGGTAAAATTGCAATTATTTCCTTAGGGGGGGAGGGGGGTAAGGGTGCCAATCACCCCTAACCACAAAGTGTAAAATTGCAGTTTACTCAATAAACAATAATAGATAAATACAAGTAGCTAAATAGCTCAACTATGAATCATATAAAAAGGTCATTGCTTTTGTTGGATTGTCTATCGAATGTTAAAATCAAAGCCATTGTCGTTCATCAATTGTTTTATAGTTGTGCAACAAACACATAACATATACTTTTAGAATTAGGATTAAATACAAAATGCAAAATAAATAAGAAAAGTAAAAAGGATTTTAATCTATTAATCTTATATTTGAAGGGTTGATATTAGTTTTAGTGAAAAGAAAATATTTGGAGAGAATAAAGGAAATCCTATATTATTGACTTTTGTATCCACATGCAAGTCACATGTCAATTGCCCTTATCAATTTAAAATGTTCATAACCTTTACATACTGACATTTTTCTTAAAAAAAATTCACCATAATAATGAGCATTTTTTTATCTTTAATATGAGTATGATATTGTTATATAAAAATAAAATCATTTTTATTGGTTTTTATTTGCATTGTGTTACTGGGTTTTCTTTGCATTGTGTTAAAAGTTCTGGTCACTGCGTCTTTCAACTGGGTTTTGGTCAATACGTTTTTACTAAGGTTTCTATACATTGTGTTATTATCAAAATTTATAACACGATGTTAATTTGGGTTCTATCCATTGCGTTTTTGCCAGAACCTATAACGCAATGTATGACGCAATGAAGATGATGTTATATTTGGGTTTTTTTTTTTAAATTGTGTTATAGATTCTAATTATTATATATTTCAACTAGATGAGTTTTCTATACGTTGTGTTTTAGGTTCTAGTCATTGCGTTTACTTTGCTATTTATTGTGTTTTAATCTGTTGTCTATTGCATTTTTGTTTTGTTGTTCATCGTGTTTTAGTTTATTGTTAATTGTGTTTTTAGCCTTTTGTTCATTGTGTTTAAGTTTACTGTCCATTGTGTCTTTTCTGTTGTGTATTTAATCTACTTTCCATTGCATTTTTAATTTGACACTCATTGTGTTTTACATTACGTCCATTGTGTCTTTTAGTCTGTTGTCCATTGTGTCTTTTATCTGTTGTTATCGATTGTGTTTTTACCGGGGGGGGGGGGGGGGGGGGGGGTTATTATGGGTTGTTCTCCTTAGTACCAAGTTTCCACATCATCGATTCCATACCGTCCTCAGCGTTTAAAGCGTGTACCACCAACCCTAAATGGCTAAATATATTATACAATATTAAGAAGCTTGACAAAATTAAATATTATTAAATCGTATATGCTTTGAATGGCCTATTTACGTGTGCCAAGTGTCTACAGACTTATATTTATCAAATACATAAAAACGACCAAATGTAATATAAAAGACCTAATTTCTAGCTTTTGTAGTGTATTACAATGTCATTTTCTTTGTTATTTTTTTTTTTCCTTTTTTTAATGATTAAGGCATAACCTTATAACAATGTTAAAATTGCTGTTCTTGAAAACATCAAAGCCGTACGTTAGATGAGATACTTACTGGGGTCAATTACTTCTTTAGTAAGTCTTGATTTATAAAACTTTGTTTATATTGAAATAATACTTGCTTGAATATTTAATACATTTTTATATGCAATATTTGCTTTAGGTTATTGATAAATGTATGATAAAATTTAGGGTATAAACAAATCCTATTTGTCATTAGAATATTAAATAAGAAATTTTAATTTTGTATAAGTTATTTTCATAACATCATAACTTCCATCATTTTGCAGTCTCAAGACATAGCAACTTATGCTAAATAAATAAGAAATTAAAATATTTACATATTGTTGACCTTACGTATAACCTAATCTTAAGTAAAATAGTCGTTACTATGGAACAGCTAATGTTTCAATGTTTGTCATTTACATGTTTGTATATATGTATGTGTGTATCTTATGTATGTAATTAGGCAATTCATATTTTAAGATTTGGTCATGAATTTCATGTGCCTCACTTTACTACGTGTTTGATCTTAGACCACCAGTAGTGGGGCGGTATTTTAAAAAAAAATTGAAACCCCCCCCCCCCCCCCCCCCCCCAATTACACTAGGCGTTTTGGGGCATTATTTTTGAAAAAAAAAATTGCTGCAACGTTTTTAAAACAACGCTCAATATGCACATGACCATGTTGACTAGCTAATGGGAGGGGTGCACTTGTAGTTTACTTTTTTTTTTAACCTCCTCTTAATAAAAAATAATTGTTTAATAATTGGAAAGGGCGTTATTGGAATAATGCCCCACTACGCCACTTTTGGAATAATGTCCCATGCTGACTGGACTGCCACGTGTCGAATAATGGCCCATGGTGGGGGCATTATTTTGTTTAACCACTACACATGGTCTTATGAGTGAGTTGTATGAGGAATCCTGGCATTTGAGGCCATGAAATGCTTTTGAGTCCAAACTCTAATGCTTTGAGTTAGGGTGAAAAATGTTTTTAGATTCTTGCTCAAATTGATTTTGAGGCCATGAAATTATTGGTTCCATATTTTATAAGTTGATTGGAATCTGGAAAAGGGCCAAACAACTTTTTATTGGTTAGTTTTAGACAAATTTGGTCTTAGACCATGCGTAGTGGTCTCATGGTCCACCCAATCACGAGTAACCACAAGCACTACAACCCCCTCCCCATGTGAAATTATATTTTGGGCTTTCTTTTATGGTTTTGTGTCACGCAGTGAAAGAGAGAGGGAGAGAGAGAGAATGAGAGGGAGAGGGAGAGAGAGACACTTATTTTGGTAGAAAGAGAGTGGTGGGTATTGGTTGGTTTTGTGTGAATCACACACCTCACACAATTGCACCATTTTGAGGGTAATTTCACCTATGTTGACGTGGACGTCACATGGCGGAAATTTCCCTTTCACATGGGTGACCACTACACATGATCTAAGTAAAATTGTTGGCCTAGTAAAGGGTGCAGCACGTCAAATGCCATGCAATTATACTCATCTTGTAAAAGTAATATAAAATCAACTCGAACTCAAATTGAGAATTTGAGGTTCTTGCTAGCAGCTTCAGTGTGTAAGAAGTCTATTTTAATAATGTTATGGTTTCTTGGGATAACTTGGACTCAGTTAATCAAATTAGTGAATTAGTGAAAGGGGTAAAACTTGAAGTGCCAACTATGGTAAGGGTGTTGTGTGGGTTGATCATAGAGTGTAAGATGTTGTTGCACCTCTATGTAGTGTTAGGATAGGTTGATATTGGTGGAATATACTGAGTATGATGATTAGTTATAACATAGCCAATCCAATGTGGTGTGTAATATCTTACTATGAAACAATCTAGTTGTCAATAACTATTAAGTGAGAGAATCAAGGTAAGTATAGGAATTTTACCAAATAAGGGCATATGTCAAATGATAGTTTTGTTAAGGGTGGAAGGGGTGCTCCTCATGGAGAGTAGTAAACTATCTACCTAGCCAATCACCTTATGTCATGTTAACTCTCCTTTTCACTCTCCATTTTACACTCAAACACAAGGGGTGTTTCACCCAAACATTTTTTTCTTAAAAAAAAGATAAATATGTGATTGATTGGAAGAGAGTGGGGCCCACTATTAACCTCCCTCTCTCCTCTTCCCTATGCAGGGACCACTCCTTGATAAATGCCATTCACCGCACACCAATGGGGGCCGACAGCGTTGTGCCCGCACGGTGAACCCCATCCCCGCACCATGTCACCGCACACACCCCGTCCCCCCTAAATAGCTTACGTGGTGAAATTATATTTAAAATTTTATTGGGGTTTCATGTATCAATTGCAAACATTTATATCGATTGTGTTAGTTTATCCATAGTGATAACTATTAAAAAGTTTACATGTGTATTTGGTAGTATGTTAGACTACCTATTGTAGGCCTTAACCCACACACGCCCATTGCCACGTCGGAGGTGCGGGGGGGGGGGGGGGTATAGAAGATGACGCGGGACAGTGGCGTGGCTCTAGCTGAGGGTGCCAAGAGTACCATTTTAATTTTTTTTAATATACAATCAATCATATCTAGCCATCTTAGGTCCTTAACCCAATACCACATTTCACTTAAAACCCCTTTAGTGCCCTGCAACACCCTCTTTAGATCCCCTGCTACCAAGCCTACGTGACACCACTTTTCCATTCGCCCATGTTCGTGCCAAATTGTAAATGATAGCCCAAAGCTTCTTCGAAACTTCTAACGCCCTTTCAATATCTTTTCTCATCGATTATTGCGCCTTTTTTAAAATTTTCTTTTATTCTCATGTGGGTATGAAAACGCTTTCACAGACAAGGCCACTTTGTTAAGTGTTAATGCACACGCTTCCATGATCTTTTCGTCTTCTTATGAATCATTAGATGAAGATGACCAATAACATTCCATTTTTTTTAAAGAGTAGGCGTGTATAAAACTGAAAACATACCTGTTACAGCAGACAGTGCAGTGGAGAATCCAGTCAGAGATGATCCCATCGTGTTCGACATATGTGTCAGTGTGATCTGGTTCCTCCTTAGGGTGCTGACTAATGATGGTGACTAAGAAAAACCGACAAGGGAATCGGTTATGGGAGAGGGAGGTCGATGATGATGTTATGGTTATTAGGTTATCTGTCTTAGTGTGTAACCTTTTGACATCTACATAATTCTCCTTATATAAGCACCCAGGAGGAAACCTAATTAGTTAATAAGGGTAATATGGTCCATCAACAATTATCAACTAATTATTTAATAGGTTATTATATATTTTGATCTATATTATGTAAATGATTATGATGGCTACTAGATTAAATATTAAACATAATATATTTAATCTTACATTCTCCCACTTAGCCGAGTAATCATTTACTATGAGTATTAGATAAGCCTGATCAGGAGTTAACACTCATTTTAGCCTTAAACAAGTACTATAGCAGAGAAATACAGCCGTTGAATCATTATGCGACTCAGGACCCCCATTAATCATACTATAGCCTTAATTTAAAACCTAATTGTTATAATCAAAATACGCATAAGCCCTTTGTTTGATTTGTAACTTTATTTGTCTATATGTCATTATACCGGTTGAACATATTCTAAGAGACATACAAAATCAAACTGAGGAAATTTCATTAATCATAAAACATAAGCTAGTACAATATGCTTAAATAAGGTCTTTACTAAATCCCATATTTCGAACATGTTCTTCGTAAACCTTAGGAGGGAGACCTTTAGTCATCGGATCCGCAAGCATATCTTTAGTACTAATATACTCGATACAAAGATTATTTTCCTCAACTCGTTCTCGTACGAACAGATATTTTGTATCGAGATATAAACCAGCTCCAGTCGAACTGTTACTGTTCGAGAAACTAACGGCAGCTGAATTATCACAATAAAGCTTCAATGGTCTAGAAATGGAATTAACGATTTTGAGTCCAGTGATCAGATTTCTAAGCAACATTCCATGACAGGTTGCGTTATAAACAACAATGTACTCTGCCATCATTGTGGAAGTTGTGGTTAACTGTTGTTTATGACTCTTCCATGAGATAGGGCCGCCTGCTAACATAAAGATATAGCCTGAAGTGGATTTCTTGTCATCTTTGCATTTTGCAAATTCAGAATCAGAATACCCCACCACTTCTAAATGATCACTTCTTCTATAAGTCAGTTTATAGTCTTTCGTCCCTTGCAGATATCGAAGTACCTTCTTAGCTGCTTTCCAGTGATCTAGGCCAGGATAAGTCTGATAACGGCCTAGCATTCCAGCAATATAAGCGATATCTGGGCGAGTACAGACTTAAGCATACATCAGGCTCCCGACTACTGACGCGTAAGGTATCTGGCTCATTTGCTCCTTCTCAACCTCTGTTGTCAGACACTGGAAAGAACCGAAAACATCTCCCTTAACTACTGGAGCAACGGAGCTTTTGCACTGTTGCATGTTGTAACGTGTAAGAACACGATCTATGTAAGCCTTTTGGGACAATCCTAAGATCCCTTTGTGTCTATCTCGGTGAATTTTTATGCCAATGATGTAAGAAGCATCTCTGAGATCCTTCATGTCGAAGTTATGCGAGAGTAACCGCTTCGACTCATGCAACATGTCTAAACTATTACTTGCCAATAGAATATCATCTACGTAAAGGACAAGAATAGTAAAGTTGCTCCCACTCATCTTGAGGTAGGTGCATTGATCCACTTGATTCTTCATAAAACCTTGTTTCTTCATGACTTCATCAAACTTGAGGTACCATTGACGTGATGCTTGTTTTAACCCGTAAATGGATTTCTTCAATTTACAGACTAGATACTCCTAACCTTCTGGTTTAAAGCCTTCAGGTTGTTTCATGTAAACATCTTCGTCTAAGTCTCCGTTAAGGAAAGCGGTTTTAACGTCCATCTGATGTAACTCTAAATCAAAATGAGCTACTAGGGCTATGACGATCCTTAATGAATCTTTACGAGAGACAGGTGAAAACGTCTCTTAATAATCAATTCCCTCTTTCTGAGTGTAGCCCTTCGCAACCAATCTCGCTTTGAAGCGTTCAACGTTCCCATTCGGATCCAGTTTTGTTTTGAACACCCATTTACATCCTACAGGGTTTGACACCGTTGGGTAATTCTACCAAATCCCAAACGTCATTTTTCTTCATGGATTCAAGCTCTTCAATCATTGCTTTATTCCATTCAGAAGACTGATCACTGCTAATGGCTTCATTGTAAGAGATAGGATCATTGAGCTTTCTGGGATCCATTTCAGTCAGGTAGGTAACATAATCATCCCAATTAGTAGGCCTTCTTTGCCTAGATGACCTCCTGAGTGGATTATCGGGTTCAGCGTTGTCTTGGTTTTGAGCGTTTGATGTGCCTTCGTCATGAGGTATAATGGGTTCTGATTGTGGAGGTGAATTTGGAGTTGGTGCAGTAGCTTCAGGTACAGTAGTTGCATTGGGTACAAGAGGAGTAATCGGAGTAATGGCAAGCGACGAGTCTCTCCCCCCCGCGTCTTGTACTTCTTGCAATTCTTCGTAAGGGTTGGTACTGCTCCCACTGACCTTGAAATCCTCCAGGAACGCAGCACGCTTGGTTTCAACAATACGGGTGACATGAGAAGGACAATAGAAACGGTAACCCTTTGAATTATCAGGATACCCGATAAAGAAACAGGTAACTGTTTTAGGGTCAAGTTTCCTTAGGAAAGGATTGTAAAGTTTTGCTTCAGCAATGCAGCCCCATACTTTCATATATTTAAGACTCGGTTTCCTTCCTGTCCAAAGTTCATAAGGAGTTTTAGGGACAGACTTAGAAGGAACTCTATTGAGTATATGAACAGCTGCTTTTAACGCTTCAGTCCAGAGAAATAATGGTAAATTAGTGTTGGCTAACATACTGCGCACCATGTTCATAAGGGTACGGTTTCTTCTTTCAGCTACACCGTTCTGCTGAGGTGTACCAGGCATGGTGTATTGATTCACAATCCCCTGGCCCTTACAAAACTCATAAAATGGACCAGGAGCTTGACCCACATCAGTATGTCTTCCATAATATTCACCGCCTCTATCTGATCTTACAACTTTAATCTGACGATCTAATTGCTTTTCAACTTCAGCCTTGTAATTTTTAAAAGTTGTAAGAGATTCAGATTTCTCCTTAATTAGATACAAGTACATGTAACGAGAATAATCATCAATGAAAGTGATAAATGAAGTATGTCATGTTATGCCAGCGATTTGGTAGGGACCACTAATGTCAGTGTGAATGAGTTCTAATAAATTAGAGCTCCTAGTGGCACCTTTCTTATTCACTAATGTCATTTTACCTTTAAGACATTTGACACATGTTCCAAAATCAGAGAAATCGAGAGGAGGTAAGACTTCATCCTTTACGAGACGATTTAATCGTTCTCTTGAGATGTGGCCTAAACGTTGATGCCACAACATGGACGAAGTCTCTAAGTCTCGTTTCTCTTTCATCTTTGTGAGTGATTCATTAATGTTATATGACAACAAAGATTTGGAAAAGCCATCATCTAGTTCTAATCTATAGAGACCACCATCCAGAATACCAGTACCATAAAGAACAGAATCATAGAGGATAGAGAGTTTGCGATGACCATGGGAAACAATAAAACCGTCCATGTCTAACTTTGGTCCTGATACAAAGTTCCGAGTTACCTCAGGAACATATAAGGTATCATAAAGTTTAATACATAAACTAGTTTTCATAACTAATTGTAATGTTCCAATGGCCTTCACTTCTAATTCTCGATCATCCCCAACCTTAAGCGTTCTTTGGTTTCTTTCCAGCTTCCGGATTGAAAGGAATCCCTGAGTTGAATTGGTAACATGAACCATAGAACCAGAATCAAACCACCAAGAATTAGCAGGAACACTTAAATTATAGGACTCAAGTATCATAAAATAATCGTTACCTTTCTTAGCCAGCCACTCCTTAAAATCAGGGTATTCCTTCTGCATATGTCCTGCCTTTTTACAGAACTTGCAGCGGATTCTGCCTAAGGAGTTCTTAGAGCTGGAGGGTGCACTTGTATTAGGATTAGGCCTTTGGACTTTTGAAGCATCCTTTCTCTGATGATTGTTCTTCCTTTTCTTAGAGTTGGAGGTGGTGAAGTTAGCAACATCAATAGGGCGATCCATCCTCGTATGCTCTTCCTCCTGTACGCACATAGCGACCAGCTCACTCATCGTCCATTTGTCCTTCTGAGTGTTGTAATTGATCTTGAATGCTTCAAAGGATGAAGGAAGCGAAGTGATGATAAAATGAACAAGGAAACCATCACTGATCTCCATTTCTAGCCCCTTTAGCTTATTGGCCATGTCATTCATCATCATGATGTGCTCGCGAATGCCGCTCCTCCCATCATACTTAGTTGTCACCAGCTTGAGGATAAGGGTACTAGCGTGTGCTTTAGACGTCCCTTTGAACTGCGCCTCCACATGTTCCAAGTAGGTTTTAGCATCTTCAGAATCAGGAATGGCTCCTCTAATTGCATTACTGATGGACTGCTTCATGAACATGAGAGACATGCGGTTACACCTAGTCCATTTTTCATGAACTATCTGCTCAGCAGCAGTACTTTGAGTGGTAAGGTCCGCTGGCTTATTCTCTCTTAGAGCAATATCAAAATCCAGCAATCCAAGTGTAAGCATGAGGGCATCCTTCCATGCAGCAAAGTTATCACCAGTCAAAGGTGGAATCCCCTGATTTGGTGCTGATAGTGGAAATAAGATGAGCAAGTTATGATACTAAGGAAGAAGTTCTAATGTGATCTAAGGGCATGTTAAACTAAGGCATGCATAAATAATGACCATTTTACATTACGAAGCTGTGATATTGTCTATTACTAACATCAAAATAATAGACTTAGTTAAAATTCTACTTAAACGAAGACAAATCAGCTTTGGCCAGAAGTGTAATCATTTAAGCATATGTGCAAAGTGGTTGTAACAAATCAGCTTTGGCCAGAAATTGAGACAATCACTTTAGTTATGCACTTGTTAAGTATGCCATCTATGAAAGAATTAAATCAGCTTTGGCCAGATATTAAGACATTCATGTTTATGATGCACACTTAACATAGCTTTCGTAATACTTGAACGATAAGTAGATGTATCAAGTCAGCTTTGGCCAGAAATGATACATCAAAAGCTCATTCAAGTTAAGCTATTTTGGTTTTGTAAAGTATTATCTGATTCTGATTAACTAACTAAGTAATTACAAAAACCAATTATTTAATAACAAACCACCCGTTAGCGCATTTTAGTTCACATTAACTGCCAAATTTTATGAACACTCATGATTTCGGATGAATCTTGTCTTGGATTCATCCGAAATGACTAATTTCGAATCATTTCGGACTATCCGAAATGGATGATTTCGAATGATTTCGGATGTGTCCAAGACGCGTAAGTCGAGTCATTTCGGATGATTTCGGATGATGATACTTAGTCCGAGATTCATTCGAAATGGTCAGTTCTTGATGATCCGTGATGGATTTCGGATGATTTCGGATGGTAATGCTTAGTCTGAGATTCATCCGAAATGGTCAGTTCTTTGATCATCCGTGATGCTTAGTCCGAAATGGTCAGTTGCTGATCCGTAATGGGCGAACAATGTTCATCCGGAATAATCAGACGGTTGCTGATCCGTAATGGGCGAACAATGTTCATCCGTAATGATCATCCGTAATGTGTTCTTCAAGCTGTTACAGTTGTTAATGTGATAACATAACAGAAAATTCGAAATCTTAGGAATTGTGATAGAGTTTCCTATTTTATCATTGATCTAATTTTATCAGAAAATTTCGAAAATCATAATCTGTTTATCCTATTAACAGATTTCGAAAACCTTATTAGATAAAATTAGATCAAAATTAGGAAAACATTCCACAATTCAAATCATATTCCAAAACATAAAGGAAATTTCGAATTTTAACTAAGAACATGATGAACCCTAAATAAAATTAACCTTAATACTATATCCGAAATCTGGGAAATTATCAATCATTTAAACAATACTTGAACATTATGATTTCGGGCAGTAACATAAGAATGAACATGTCATCCGAGATGGTCCGGAATGGTAATTATGAATGAACATGTCATCCGAGATGCCATTTCGGATGACAGAAATCGAACAGTTAATGATTTCGGATGACAGAAAACGAATTTAATTATCGTTTTAAAACCTGTTTTCCAGTTTTAATCCAGATTTACGGATAGAAAACAGAACTGACTAATCAACATATGCTCTGATACCACATGTTGTATCAGTTCTGTTTAATCATAATGGAAAACATGAAAACATACCTGTTACAGCAGACAGTGCAGTGGAGAATCCAGTCAGAGATGATCCCATCGTGTTCGACATATGTGTCAGTGTGATCTAGTTCCTCCTTAGGGTGCTGACTAATGATGGTGACTAAGAAAAACCGACAAGGGAATCGGTTATGGGAGAGGGAGGTCGATGATGATGTTATGGTTATTAGGTTATCTGTCTCAGTGTGTAACCTTTTGACCTTTACATAATTCTCCTTATATAAGCACCCAGGAGGAAACCTAACTAGTTAATAAGGGTAATATGGTCCATCAACAATTACCAACTAATTATTTAATAGGTTATTATATATTTTGATCTATATTATGTAAATGATTATAATGGCTACTAGATTAAATATTAAACATAATATATTTAATCTTACAATTGAAAGGAGATTTTAGTACGAATATTTGGTGTTTAGATAAAAGATATTATCACTTGTTTTTTAAAAAAGTAAAAATGTGTTTTCATTTAGCTATATTGCAAGCGTAACTTATATCATGGAGTGTAAACAAAAGAATTGGATTAAGAGAATGAAATTCGCCAATGAAATAGTGGTGGAGTGGTTGGGGAAAGACTTGGTGTTCCTTATGACCCAGGTTCGACTCTCACTCTCCCCTTTATTTTATGCGACATCCAGGTGAAGGGCGAATACGGGTGGCGCCGGTTCGTCTTGGATGGGAGACAAGGTTTTACCGATTATTCAACTGCCGTGCCTTCGGGCGGGTTTTCGCGCATCTGGGAGAGCCAAGAGGCTGGCGGCGGTCGAATCGTCGACCTTTACCACAGCGTCCAATGTCACGATGGTTGACACGTCGTTCCTTACCATTAAAAAAAGATAATGAAATTCACATACACGAGAAGGTGACCATAAAAACTCGAAAGTAAGTGATCATTTAGAAGATTAAAATAATGCGGCTATAGTTCTTTTGTTGCATATTTTCAACAAACAAATTGTAATATACATATTTTGTAAGTGATTTTATTGTATTTAAAGCTTGGAAATATTTAATTTCAAATTTATGATGTGACATATGCTTTCTTATAATGCAATATTCAAGAAGACAATAAAACTTTCTTCATATCATTTCCTACTAGTTAACTTTATCGAACTGTAATTCACCTACATAAAGTTGACAACATCAAGTCAACGAACCCTTCTATAACTCGTTTGTAACTCATAGTTTAAATTTCAAAAACGTTTCAAGATCTTAAACTTGCATAGTAATGTGGCATGAGTTATAACTTAAATTCTTAATGATATAAGGATTTTAAGTTTTAAATTTGATCTTTGTCTGGAAAAGTAAAAGGAAATGTGAGCGAAGAGTGAAGAAGAAACGGTTATCGTGTTATAGAAAAAAAGGATTAAATATCATGTCATAGAAAAAAAGTGTTAAATAGATCAATCCAAATAGGACTCATTTAGCTAAATGTGTTCATATGTTTCATCGAAATCTGGCCCGAACCTATTTTGACTAAACTCAAGCCCATAAATATGTTATTATGTTCGCGTATATTTTCGTAACATGTCATAGATTCACACCTCTAAAGATTTCATATTTTAACTAAAGAACCAAATACCCACAAAATGATTTATAACTCTTCATATATTAACTTTATAGTTAACTTAATTATAACCAATACATACCAGATATAATTATATTTCCTAAGACTGAATCTGTCCCAAAAGTGATGGGAGGAGATCAAGACCATCGGGTTTCTATGGGCGTAAAATAGATCCAAGTTACAATCTTTAGAGTGGTTAAATTGTTGTAATTTTAATTCTTTGCACTCTTAATTTATATATTGGTCTTGACGCATACAATGCATCTAGCTCTTGAGTAGTGGTACCAGTTTTTGTTATTTTAATGTATTTTAAAATTTAACTTTTAGATCATTCACAATGAATTCTTTATACCCTATCCATATAATCACATTAAAAATCCATATTTTTCTCTCTAGTTTTAAATTAAACAATATTTTTATACCTTTATCATTATATTTTGAGTTAATTGCCATTTTCGCCCCTGAGGTTTGGGCACATTTGCCATTTTCGCCCCTGAGGTTTGGTACCATTTTGACCCCAACGTTTGGCCATTTTTGCCATTTTCATCCAATCGCTAACTGAGTTTGTTTTTTCTGTTAACTTTTAAATAAAACCAGTGTTTTTATAACATTCCTTCTTCATAGAACCAGTGGTTATCTTTCTATAAAACCCAGCAACCATCATCATCAAATTTACAAAAAAAAGAGGCTCAGATGCAGATTTATAATCATCATCATCTCGCAAAATAAAGAGGCTCAGATGCAGCCACGGCTGCAACCGGAGTTACGATGCCAAGTGGCCAGCCACCATCATCGCTACAAATTTATATATACGCAGAAACAACATCGAAACCTGATCATCATCCAATCGACTCAGATTTATAATCATCATCATCGTCTCGCAAAAACCTCGATTCCCACCTAAATCACCTCTCTCCGGTAAAGAGGCTCAGATGCAGCCACGGCTGCAACCGGAGTTACCATGCCAAGTGGCCAGCCACCATCATCGCTACAAATTTATATATACGCAGAAACAACATCGAAACCCGATCATCATCCAATCGACTCAGATTTATAATCATCATCACCGTCTCGCAAAACCCTCGATTCCCACCTAAATCACCTCTCTCCGACGAAGCAACATCATCAGCAGACGAAGAACAGGGCAACACCCCCCAAATTCGTCTGCCACTGCATCAGCTCCGCCACCTCCACCATCAGCTCCGCCATCAGCTCCGCCACCTTACAACAACCATCACCCCAACAACCACCATCTCTACCATCACCCCAACAGCCACCACCGCTGCAACAACAACTATCGGCACCACCATTTGCCCACCTCCACCATCGCCCCACCTCCACCATCACCCCAACAACTACCATCTCTACCATCGCTCCAACAGCCACCACCGCTGCCACAACAACTATCGGCACCACCATCACCCCACCACCACCATCACCTCCACCATTACCCAAACAACCACCACTGCTGCCACAACAACCATTGGCACCACCATCAACCCAGATTAGAGAGAGAGAGATACAGATCTAGAGACCACCAGTTGAAGAATCACGTTACCCAAGATTCAGATCTGTTGCAAGTTATCAAGTGAGCAGCGATTTGATGCAAGTTATCAAGTGAGCAGCGATTATCAAGTGAGCAGCGATTTGATGGTGATGCAGCGATTTCAAGTGAGCAGCGATCTGTTGCAAGTTATCAACCCTGATGAATGTTTAGAGAGAGAATGGGGTGGGGGTGGGTGGGGTTGATTTATAATAAGTTTTTTTATTTTTTTATTTAAAAGTTAACAGAAAAAACAAACTCAGTTAGCGATTGGATGAAAATGGCAAAAATGGCCAAACGTTGGGGTCAAAATGGTACCAAACCTTCATTTTGGACGAAAATGACAAATGTGCCCAAACCTCAGGGGCGAAAATGGCAATTAACTCTTATATTTTTTTCTCTCATCCACTCACAACCACTTTCAAAAGCATTAAAAAAATTATAACGGTGAACAGTGTTCCCGTATATTTACAAATGAACAGTAATATTTTTTCTATCAACCACTCACAACCATTCCTTACAACGTAACTAACCCACTCACGTAAATTTAACAAATCCATTGTAAATGCTTTTAACCACTCTTTAATTAGTACTATAGCTGTTTTCTAACCCTCTTGAGATCCCAATCTGCCACTAATTATAAAAAAAAAATCCCTACCCATAAAATTCCAAAACTTTTCTTTGTTTTTCCCCTATTATTCTCTTATTATCCATTGCCATCTTCCTCTGATTTATGAACAAACTCTGTCACAATCAAATCTACATGGGCTTTTACAGCCAAGGCTGTTCTTGGAAGGTGACACAAGACAAGGATGAGCCCCACATAAATTAAGAGGGAGGGTTCAAGGTATGCACATTGCACAACTCCATATTCTCTCAATCCCATTAAAATAAAATAAAAAAAATAAAAAAATCTTTTTTTTTTCTCAGTGTGACAGTTATTAGTTTATGAGTAATCTTGACCCACACCCACTTCATTTTAATGCTATTTAGTGCTTCCTGTTTGTTGGGTATTATATAATTTCAAGAATCTTGGATGCCTATCTAACAAATTCCAAGAATTTCTTAGTTGATTTGGGGTTTATGTTTTTTTTTTTGTTTGGTATTATATAATTTCAAGAATCTTGGATGCCCATCAAACAAATTTCAAGATTTTCTTAGTTGATTTGGGTTTTTTTTTTGTTGGGTATTATATAATTTCAAGAATCTTGGATACCCATCAAACAAATTTCAAGAATTTCTTAGTTGATTTGGGGTTTATGTTTTATTGTTGGGTATTATATAATTTCAAGAATCTTGGATCCCCATCAAACAAAGTTCAAGAATTTGTTGCTAGATTTGGGGTTTAGGGTTTTGATTCTTGATACTTGATGAATATAGTGGATGATTTATATGTAAAGTTCATGGTGTCTGGGAATAATTATTTGAACATGGTCAAACCCTGTTGGAAGCCTTCTTTGGAAGAGGGTTGTGTAAGAAAATCTGCAGATCAAATTGGTAGAACAGATGGGTTGTTGTGGTATAAAGATTTAGGGGTTCATATGAGTGGTGAATTTTCAATGGCTACTATTCAAGCAAACAATTTGTTGGAAGATCAGAGCCAAGTTGAATCAGGACTGTTAAGTTCTTCGAGTTCCGGCCCGTTCGGAACGTTTGTTGGAGTCTATGATGGGCATGGTGGACCGGAGACTTCAAGATTTGTGAATGAGAATCTGTTTGCTAATGTTAAGAGTAAGTTTTGTTTATTATAACAATTAAATTTGGTTATTCAAACACGTAACCGTAAAATTTTACTTATAGCAGAGCTATTGACAGGGTCCGGTGGGATTAATGAGAATCTGTTCTCTAATCATAAGAGTAATTTGGTTAATTTTAAGAATTGAATTTGGTTATACAAATGTGGACCCATGAAAATCTCACTCGTAGCAGAGAGCTATTGGTAGCGTCCGGTAGGATTAATGAGAATTTGTTCTCTAATCTTAAGAGTAAATTTTGTTAATTTTAAGAATTGAATTCCGTAAACAAACGTACCTAGTAAATTCTCACTCATAGCAGAGTTATTGGTAAGAATGTGTCCTCTAATCTTAAGAGAAAACTTTGTTAATTTCAAGAAATGATTTTGTTAAAGAGTAAAGTACACGGATGGTTGCTGTGGTTTATCAAAATTTTGGATTCAGTCCCTAGCTTTCCAAAAGTACACGAATTGTCCCTGTGGTTTGTAGTTTGTAACACATTTAGTCCCCAGCCAACAAAATGCAAACCTCAGGGACCATCCATGTACTTTTGGAAAAAAATTGGGGACTAAATGCATTATATAGTGCGAACCACAGGGACTATCTGTGTACTTCTGGAAACCTAGGGACCAAATCAAAAATTTTGGTAAAACACAGACACCATCCGTGTACTTTTCTCTTTGTTAAACAGGTAACATAAAATGTGACTTAGAGAATCAAAGTAACAACCATACAAAAGTACTAACTGAATTCGGTTATGAAACTTTATAACTAACAAAAACTTAATTTTGGTTCAGAATTTGCATCTGAAGATCAAGAAATGTCAGCAGACGTGATCAAGAAAGCATTTTTAGCAACGGAAGATGAATTTCTATCGATTGTAAGAGAACAATGGCGTGTGTGCCCACAAATAGCGACAGTAGGGACGTGTTGTTTGGCGGGTGTTATTTGCGACGGGTTAGTATACGTCGCTAATGCTGGAGATTCGAGAGCGGTGTTGGGGCGAGCAGATAGGGGTGTCGGAGGTGTTTCGGCTGTACAATTATCAACAGAGCATAATGCAAGCTATGCTTCCGTAAGAGACAAGCTTCATTCCGAGCATCCTGATGATCCGAAAATCGTTGTTATGAAACACAATGTTTGGCGTGTTAAGGGGATCATACAGGTTAGTTTGAATTTTTTGAAAGTCAAACGCGTGTTCCATTCAAATTAATCTGGTTGGTGTTTTTGATTTTTTGGCTCACTTCTTTCTCAAGTTGCATTGCTTGTTTTGCAGTATTAATGTGAATTTTTTGTTTTTTTCAGTAATCATAACGATTGTTGTCGATTTTGAAAATAAATCGTAACTTGTTTGACTCCTTAAAGTCAACTGTGAACAATTTCTTTGTTCTGTGAAAAGTTGCAGTCTTAAAGTGGTTCCATAGTCTGTAATAAATCTTCTGGTCAAATGTTTTAATATCCTAAAAGTGAAATTTTTCATTCAATTTACAGTAACTTTTTGAATTATATAAAGTCAAATCGAGCCCGAGCCGAGCTTGAGCCTAAAATAAAGCTTATTTATTTATCGAGCCTGAGCTCGAGCCTGGCGTGTGAAGCTCGTCGAACCTTAGTGTAATATTAGTTTTTTATTAATATTTAATAACATTTACCTTTATCTTAAAGTTGTCTAGTAAACGAGCCGAGCAGAGCTTAGCTAAACTTGTTTACAAGCCGAGCCCGAACCTAAAAATAAGCTTGTTTAGTAAACAAGCCCGAGCTCAAGCTTCACTTGTCGAGCTCACGGGCCTAAACAAGTCTAGTGTTTATATTATTTTATTTAATATATTCATTAATAGATAAAAACGAGCCGAGCCCGAGCTCGAGCCTGGTCTAGCTCAGGCTTGGCTTAGTTCTTTTACACCCCTAGTTGTATCACTTTTCTTAACGGTTCAATTGCGCTTGATTATTTTCCCTAAGATCATGGAATTCAAAGATAAAGTGTAACTCGTTTGACTACTAAAAGTCAACAATGAAATCTATGTGAATGTTTCGTTTCTGCAATGAGAAATCGCAATCATAAATTTTTTGAACAGTTTGGTAATAGTCTTACTACCGGTAAAATGTCCACTTTTAACAAAGTAAATACACAAAAAATTAACTTTAATATAATTGTTTTGGTTTTCAGGTTTCAAGATCCATCGGTGATGCGTATCTAAAGAAGGCAGAGTTCAATAGAGAACCTTTATTGGCAAAGTTTAGGCTGCCCGAACCCTTTTCAAAGCCGATTCTTAATCCAGAACCGTCGATATATATACACAAACTAACCCCGAAGGATCAGTTTCTCGTATTTGCATCCGATGGTCTGTGGGAGCATCTTAGCAATGAGGAAGCAGTGGATATCGTTTATAATTATCCGCGTAACGTAAGTTTTATAATCTTTTTTTTCTCAATATTTCCTACTGCAAGTGATTATCTGATGTAGAAAAATCATAATCAGATGTGATTACACGGGTCGTAGAAAATAGTGTTTGGATGTGCTTTTGTGGTTTCAAGTTGTGATAAGGGCTGTAATCGAGCCGAGCCAGGCTGGGCTCGAGCTCAAACTTAATCGAGTCAGCCCGGCTCGTAAAAACTTCAAGCCAGCTTGAGCCCAATCGAGCCGGCTCGTTAATTTTTAAATTTTTTTTTACAAATATTGATAACATAAAAAACAAAAATAAAAAAATAACACACATTTCTTAAAATATATATATACACACACATGCATACGAGCCGCAGAGCCGAGCCATCGAGTCGAGCCACGAGCCAAGCACCCCCGACTCGAGCTTGGCTCAATTACAAAACGAGCTGACTCGGCTCAGCTCAAAAACAAAACGAGCTTTTTTCGAGCTTTTCTTGAGCGAGCCTCGGGCCACGAGCTTTTTTTAACACCCCTTCACAAAAACCCGTTACATAATGCAAAATCTTTTTATTTAAACATTAAAACTGCTTATCGGATATTACATTCTAAAACACAAATCCAGTACAGTTCAGGGCAAGAAGCTACGTTTTACCTGATCTTATTGGTTAACAGGGTATTAATGGGGTAGCTTACATGGTAACGGGTTCTCAGGGTTAACCCATAACCCAAATTGATTAAAATCTTTTATGTTTTTTTAACAGGGAATTGCAAGAAGATTAGTGAAGGCTGCACTTCAACTAGCAGCCAAGAAAAGAGAAATGAGATATTCAGATTTGAAGAAAATTGATAGAGGTGTTAGAAGACATTTCCATGATGACATCACAGTAGTTGTCATGTTTTTAGACCCGCCATCGACAAACCGAACTTCTACTCGTGCTTTGGCTCTATCAATAAAAGGAACCCGAGGATTACCTCGCACCAACAATTTGTAGCACCAAGGGTGCGTTTTTCAGCCGCACCCAAAATGTCGTTTTTGTTGAGTGAATGTGTGTAAACTAAGAGCATGTATTATTTTAACACGTGCAAAACGAGGTTGTTAGCCGTGGTTTCGAGTGTCGGGCATCATCCTCCGTCGTAGTCGAAAATCTTACAATTTTTTTTTTTTTTTTTTGATCATTTGTGGATGATGAGGTGTGAAGGTCTTGTCTCTTAGGATAATGATCGTAAAGAAAGGAAACGTGACAAGTGTTTAAATGTGTATATATGATTAAAGTATTTGATAAGGTGTTCATGCGGATATGTGATGACAATATTTGATAAAATAGTTTATGTAATTTGTATAGTGTTTAATTCAGCTACTTAGAAATATAACTGTAAAGTTTTACTATCGATTAGTTGGTAATTATTCTCATGTATACAAACAGGGCCGGTCCAACGTTTTTTGAGGCCCAAAGCGAACTTTATAGTGTTCGATTAGAGCTTAAAACCAACTAAAGTGTTGGCTCGTTTGCACCCCTAATGAAAACTAACCTCTCGAAGCGTACAACTAAAGTGTTCGGTTAGAGCTTAAAACCAACTGATGCATACTCCTATTTAACACATTATATTATCACTACTTTATATAATTCACATAAGAACACAGTTGGTGAAAAACTTATAACAATTCTCGCAAAGAATCAAGAATCATGCCCCCCTACAAAGAAAACTATTAAAACGAATTTTGATATGACAACAATCAAAATGAAAAGGTAAATGTGATTTTAGTGAACATATTGATGGCCTTTACAGTTCCTCCACCGGCAAAATTTATTTTTTTGTAAATAAAATCACTAAAGAGAAATCACCCTCATTAGTGTACACCAGTCTACCTGTTACATCTTACAAACAGTATTACATAGCGAAAAAATGCCACACAAGTTGTCTGGGTTTGTCAGTAGTCACATTAGTCATGTCTTTGTTAGTCAAAACATCATACGGATCATATAATTTGGCCCTCATATGCTCCATATGACCATTTTTTTAATGTATCATACAACTCGTTTTGACCCCTTTTGCCTCTATCATATGGCATGTATGACAAATAAGTGATATCTAGATATAGTGATTGATAGGGGTGTTTATATAGTTCTTTAGGCCATCCATAACAAGAGGCCCCAAAACACTAAAAAACGACGATATGACATTTTTAGTGGCTAAAAACAAGAAAACACATTGTGGATACTAGAGGTGAGCAGAAAACCGAAATAACCGAACCAAAACAAAAACCGACAGTTCGGTTTTCGGATTTTTAATAACCGAAAAATTTGGTTCGGTTTTCGGATAACCAATTTCAATAACCGAAAAAAACCTACCGAATTGAAAAAAAAACATATATTTTTATGTTTAAGTTTAAGTTGTTTAACCCATACTATTAGAAATCATTTATTTTATTCTTGAATATTAAGTATTTATAATAAAAACATTAACATGTTTATTTATAATTGAGATGATTAATTTATTGCCTACAACAAATAACAAAATTTAATATATAAATTACATAATCTTCAAAATATTATAAAATAAACTGTCTCAAAATAAAAACTTTGGAGAAACATAAAAATAGATCATAAGGTTAGGTTTATGTGAACATTATTAATTAAAAGAGTTAAATATAATAAATCAAATGTAAACATATAAGAAAAGATTCTTAAATTTTAAATTATGTTTTTTTTATTCTGAATCATACATAATTTTGTTTTAAAAATTGAAATAACCGAAAAATCAACTCGAACCGGTGATAAAACCGAAACATAACTATTTTAAAAAACCGAAAGTTGACATTTCAGTTTTGGTTTTGGTTTTGGTTTTGATTTTACCCAGAAACCAAACCGAACCGTACACATCCCTAGTGGATACCCCTTTTAATAAATTACTTGAAAATGGAAATTGTTATCTTTAATTCAAACTAGTTTTTGCCCCGCCCGCGTTGCGGGGCAATAATCCGAATATTTCTCTCTCATAACATGTATGTCTGTGTTTCGGTTACTTGTACATATTACTCATAACACGATCTCAAAAAAAATTACATCGAGTCAATAAACTAAAACAAAAACACTACCATACTTTTACTAAAAAAAAACTAAAACGATGGAAAGACTATAATTTTAAATTGAGAGCAAAATTGAAAATTTTCAGGACAAATGAGCATGCACCAGGGCATGCCTGAACGAATAAAAATTACACCTGTGCCCGCCCGCGTTGCAGGGGCGTTAAATCAAATATTTCTTAGTTTCATAACATGTATGCATGTATTTAGGTTACTTGTACATACTACTTATAACACGGTCTAAAAAAATACACCGAGACAACCAATTAAACGAAAACACTACCATAATTTTGCTAAAAAAAATAAAACAATAACAGGTCTTTAATTTTGAGCTGGGGGTAAAATACTAATTTGTCAGGACCAATGAGCGAGTGTTATACAACTGTTTGACACAATAAAAGTTACATTGAGTCAACCAAGCAAAATAAAACAGTACTATAGTTTTGCAAAAAAAAAAAAAAAAAACAAAGTAAAACGATAGCAAGATCATAATTTTTAACTGGTGGAGAAATCGTAAATTTTGAAATGGGAGCAAAATCATAATTTTGAACAGATGGCAAAATCGTAAAAATATTTTGAACTGGGAGCGAAATCATAATTTTAAACTGAGGGCAAAATCATAATTTTGAGCTATGGGGGAAGACATAATTTTATTTTGAACTATGGGCAAAAACGTAATTTTGAGTTGGGGGCAAAATCGTAATTTCGAGCTAGGGGCAAAAACATATTTTTATTTTGAGGGGGGGTAAAAACGTAATTTTAGACGAAGGGCGAAACCGTAAATTTAAACTGGGAGTAGAATTAGAAATGAGTTTTTGAACTGGGGGCAAAAGCGTAAATTTTGAGCAAGGACAAAAATATAAATTTATTTTGAATTAAGGGCAAGAATATAATTTTAAATAAAGGACGAAACTGTAATTTTAGGTAAAATTAAATTAAAATGGGTGGTCCAACACTATTCCCTCAACTCATTTTTGTATATGTAGGATAATAAGATTATATATTTGTTTTCTTAATAGCATATTGTCAACTACTACAAAGACCAATGTCCGCGGCAATAGTGTCTGCCGGCTATTGGGTCACATGGGCGGCATGGGTAATAGTGTAAGGCAACTGTCTGGCACTCATCTATTGGCTCAATAAATTTACGATTTTATCCCGTTTTAAAATTACGCTTTTACCATCAGTTCAAAAATATGTTTTTACCCCCACTAAAAAATAAATTTGCGTTTTTACTCCCAGCTAAATATTTTGATTTTGCCCCCGGTTCAAAATTACGATTTTGGCCCGTTTCAATTTACAGTTTTGCCATTACCTTTTTTCCCTTAAAAATACGATTTTGCCATCAGCTCAAAATTATGTTTTTACCCCCATTTAAAAATAAATTAGCGCTTTTGCTCCTAGCTACAAAGACCAATGTCGGCGGCAATAGTGCCTACCGGCTATTGGGTCACATGGGCGGCAGGGGTAATAGTGCCAGGCAGCTGCCTGGCACTCACCTATTGGCCCAACAAATTTACGATTTTATCCCGTTTTAAAATTACGCTTTTACCATCAGTTCAAAAATATGTTTTTACCCCACTAAAAATTAAATTTGCGTTTTTGCACCCAGCTAAATATTTTGATTTTGCCCCTTGTTCAAAATTACGATTTTGCCCCGTTTCAATTTACAGTTTTGTCATTAGCTTTTTTTCCCTCAAAAATAAATTAGCGATTTTGCCATTAGCTCAAAATTATGTTCTTACCCCCATTTAAAAATACGATTTTGCCATTAGTTATTTTCTCACAGCCAAGTTACGATTTTGCCCTCAACTTATATTTACATTTTCTCCATCGTTTTTGTTTGTTTTCCTGGTGAAATTACAATTTTGCCCCAAGTGTAAAATTACAGTCATGCCGGCAGCTTACTGGCACTCCTCATAGGTCCATTTAATTTACAATTTTATCCCTGAATTAAAATTATGATTTCGCCCTTAGTTAAAAATTACGTTTTCCCAATCGTTTTAGTTTTTTAGCAAAACTATAAAGGTTTTTTTTTAATTGGTTTACTTGATTTAATTTTTTTTCGTGTCAAGGAGCAGCCTAACACTGGCTCATTAGTCCTGAAAAATGACAGTTTTGCCCTGAGCCCAAAATTACGGTCTTATCATCATTTTTTTTTTCATAGCAAAATTAAATTATAGTAGTCTTTCTTTAATTGATTGAGAATTATTCGGCTATCCCGCAACGCTTGCGGGCGGGGCATCTACTAGTTATGAACAAAAGAATTTTCTTCAATTAAAAACCCTATTTGCTGTCAGTCTCTTCTGTCGCTTCCAGATTCAGCAACCCTCTAATCCGGCTGTTGTGGCGATCTGCTACTGCCCAGACCATCTGATCCGATTGACAATTTGATTGTGTAAGTTTGCTACCTGAACTATGGTTCTTCAGATGTGCCAAAATGAATTGTTTTATAGTGGTTCAATTCTGTAAAATTCGACATGATATAGTTAACGAAGGGAGAAACTAATCTGTTAAAACATAGATTCCAATTTTCAATTAAAGAGTTTGAGCTTCTGAACATGTTCTATACAATATTAATTTGTAAATTGTTATTTATATTGTTAAGATTCCCTACAGTTTGTAAAATCAAACTATGTTTCCCTTTTCATTTTGTTGTTGCTGTTGAAATATGATATGATTCTGCAGCATATATTCAAATTAGTTTAATTGAAGGTTTGTTTTTTATTTATGTGTTTGATTTCTGGAATAGTGAAGTCTTTTTAGGTTATATTTGTATTTTTATAGCTCAGGTCATTCCTCCATCAGGTACTGATAATTAAGCCCTTTAGCCGCCGCAAGATAAGATTTATGTATTTGGATATGCCAAAGAGAAGTGATTAGTTTATAAGGTTTGAGATATTTTTGCAAATAGAATGCTTTATCTGTTACGAAAAATGTTGGATGGTTGGTTTTTCACTAATTTAACGGTTCTAGGATTGGATGTTGAGAACTTGAGATCATAGATCATTCGTAGGGGTGGCAAAATCAACCCATACATTCAACTTTGGGTTAGGATGGGTATTATTTTTGTAGTAGAGTTAACAAGAACTGTTAAAAGGGTCAAGATGGGTTTTCTGAGTAAACTAAACCCTAAAAGTCTAAAACTGCGCATAGGGTCTTCTATGTTTAGTATGAATGAGAAAACCACAGCTGGAGGAGAGATTCAGTTGATTGATCTTTCTAATCTGTTGCAGTTGATTGATCTTTCTAATCTGTTGCAGTTGTTCTTCACATCAGGTGCGTGCTTGCGTTCGAACCACCACTTTTCCCCATAATCATGGCCCCAAAAAGTAATTTATACCTCCGTTTTAGTTGCTGTTTTCATTTCAATCGTTGCCCTCTTTGTGGGTTTTTCCGCAGATGTGAAATTAGGGACGTATGTTGCGCTGTTGTACGTTTATTAGTTTTGCTTTCGCTTGTTTTGGAAGGGATTTTAGCTATTGAGTTTACTTGCATACCAGGTGTTTGATTTAATTCCTCAATGAAAGATGCCTCTTTTTGTTTCAGTTTTTGAAACGACTTTGTTTTCGGTGTTTAACTATGTGGGGTTTTGGAGCATATCTCAGGTTGTTAATTTGTTTAGAAGAACCAGAAACCACTTTTTTTTAAGAAAGACATAGAACCGAATCCAAGTACCCAACATAGTTGGTTTGGTCCAGTATCAGTTTGGTTCTTCGGTATTGTGCGTTTGGACCAACCTTCCCCCGCACCCTCCACCTCAACCACAAACAAGTTGTCTTGTTAACAAGATTTCGTAATGAGAGGGAAAGCTTCCGAGGAGGAGTGGCAGGAGATACTTTGCACCGTCGCTGATAGGATTCAGATGGGAACTAACGGTTCGGGCTGGTTTTGGTCTTGGAAGCGTCCGCTGGCGTCCCCGACCGAACTCACGGAGCTGGCGAATCTTATACATTTGATGCGTGGATTTGTGTTAACCTCTGATGCTGATCGATGGACTTGGGTAGCGCATGATTCTGGTGTATTTTCGGTGTGCAGCCTTAAGAGTTTCATTCAACCTGCTCCTCAAAGTGCTCGGAATTACATGCTCACATGGAACAACTGGGTTCCCAAGAAAGTTTGCTTGCTTGCGTGGAGGGCAGATAAGGATCGTCTACCGACTCGGGTTGGGCTGGCAAGAAGGAACATCCAGGTGCCTTCAATTCTATGTGTTTTTTGTGGTGAAGCGGATGAAACAAGGCACAAGCGAACGCCTCTTTATCTCGTGTTCGTTTGCTCAATCCGTATGGCAACTTATAACTCAATGGTGCAAGGTCTCATCCATATACGCCTTCGGTTTCAGAGATTTATAGAGCTACATCGGTATAGTCGCATCCCAAAGAAGAAAATGAAGGCGTTCCATGCCATTATCCTAACAGCCATCTGGTGCATTTGGAGGATGCAAAACGACATGGTTTTTAATCGGAAGCCGCCATCCTTGGCTAATGTCATTGAAAGGATTAAAGCCTTGAGTTTGCTGTGGGTTAAAAATAGGGCAAAAGAGTGTTCTATCACCTCGAGTCAGTGGAGAGCGTTTGATGTTTTTAATGGCTAGGAGATGGTTTTGGGGGTTATAGTTTGTGTTTTGTATCTGATGGGTGTTTGTGGGTCTTTAACTTCCAGTTAGCCCCTGTTGTATCTTTATTCTTTCTTTTTTTAATAAAATGTTTATGTTGGTCGTTCAAAAAAAAAAATTGTTTAGAACATCAGCTGATTGCTTTGGGTATTTTGTTCTGTTCATAACTAAATCATAGATCGAATTTGAAGACTTGGTAAAATGAAGTTCATCGTGACGTACAATCCTCAAAAAGCACTGAACCTTTTTTTGAAATTTTTTTTTTTTTATTTTTTGATTTTTATTTATTTTTTATATATTTTTTTAATTTTTTTATTTGTTAATTTTTTTTTATTTTATTTATTTATTTATATTTTTAGCCTATCATGCCCAAATCCATCTTGACCTAAACCCATTCTAATGCATTTCTTAATAAACCCATCCTAACCCATTACCCAAACCTGCCCAACCCACCCATTGCATTCTTGTTGTCAGGCATATATCAATAATGTTTTTAGGGTTTTTATTTTGGGATATAACGGCTTTAATTGTGTTAAAATGTCACTCTCTTTTGAAAGGCCCTTATTTGCCTCTGAACGATAAAAACATATCAAGCGGCTAAAATTGTCATCCATTTTTTGAATGACTCTTATTTGCCACTTATGTGTGTGCAATTTAGATAGTTTGTTTTCGTTCATATTCTTTTCATTTGCATATCTCAATAAATGGTTTTGTTCTCACAAACATATCACCTCATTTGCTTTTTGCATACAATTATCATCCAAACAGAATTTAAGATTGAGAACTCTTAACTAGTCAAACTGTAAGGTGATTGCTTTCTTTTAAATAGTTCAGTGTTCATACATTAGTTTCTTCGAAGACAATCCTCACATCTATGTAGTTAATATCGCGATATATCGGTTATCGGTCCCAGGGGCGGATATAGCCTTTGAATAGGGGTAGCCCCCGCTACCCCTTGACGCTTCGTCGGTAGTGTAAAATTTGGAAAAATTTGACATTTTTTCGATTTCGCTGCCCCTATAGAAAATAAAATTTTGAAACGCTGCCCCTTGACGTTTTTTTCTAGATCCGCCACTAATCGGTCCCCTGGTGAGATATCGGTGCAAAATATCTGTCAGAATATCAGTACCGATATTATCGGCAATATTGACCGATATTGGACCGATATATCACTTATTTTCCCGATAGCAATACCTTTCTTCTTAGTTCTACCATTCGCCTTTTTTCTTATTGCTGCTTTAGTGTTTTAAGTCTTAATTGTTAATTGTTAGTGTTAAATGTTAAGTGTTTTAAGTTTCCTAAAAAGGTTAATTTGTTAATGGTAGGAGAGTATACTGAATTGTTAGGTTAAATTGCTATATATATATAAATTCTGCATGATATTAAAATTACCGATATCCCACCGCGATAACCGATATCTGATTTTTTACCGCATTAACTGCTTAGCCTCACAATACCTTTTTATCTCACAGAATGGGAGAACTAGCAGCTGAAAAACATGCCAAATACATCTTAACAGTCGAAAAAAAGAAAGACAGCATCGAATCCGTCTTAATGGAGCATCTTAGAATCAACGGTGCATATTGGGGTTTAACCACACTCGACATTCTAGATAAACTCGCAGCCGTTGATCAAGAAACAATCATTTCATGGGTCATGAGTTGCCAACACGAGTCCGGCGGTTTCGGCGGTAACGAAGGTCACGACCCGCATCTACTTTACACCCTCAGCGCAATCCAAATTCTAGCACTTTTTAACAAAATCGACACACTCAATATCGAAAAAGTGACAAATTACATAACCGCCCTACAAAACGAAGACGGTTCGTTTTCCGGAGACAAATGGGGCGAAATCGATACTCGGTTTTCCTACGTTGCGATATGCTCTCTCGCGTTACTAAAACAGTTGGATAAAATCAACGTTGAAAAGGCGGTTAGTTACATTATAAGCTGCAAGAATCTTGACGGCGGGTTCGGGTGCACCCCCGGTGCGGAATCCCACGCGGGTCAAATCTTTTGCTGCGTAGGCGCACTTGCGATAACCGGCAGTTTACACTACGTCGATAAAGATCTTTTAGGATGGTGGTTATGTGAACGACAGGTGAAATCTGGTGGTTTAAACGGGCGACCCGAGAAGCTTCCAGATGTTTGTTACTCGTGGTGGGTGCTATCTAGTTTGATAATCATTGATAGGGTTCATTGGATCGATAAAGAAAAGCTTGTTAAGTTTATATTGGATTGTCAAGATAAAGAAAATGGTGGGATTTCGGATAGACCGGATGATGCTGTTGATGTTTTTCATACTTATTTTGGAGTTGCGGGTCTTTCGCTTCTTGAATATCCGGGGTTGAAGGTTATCGATCCGGCTTATGCGCTGCCTGTTGATGTCATAAATAGGATTTTGCTTCATTGATTTGTGTTTTGTTTGTTTGAAAGGTGAACACTGTATACTAGTAAACATTGTTCTAGTATTGTTACCAATAATGAGTATTAGACTTCGTTTATTGGTTTTTATATTATCACAAAAATGGTTGAACCGCAATCTATGTACAGTCGATTGTCAAATGCTAATTTCGTAGTTTTTGTAATTTACTCTTATTAAAATCCATTATTCCTATATGTTTTAACATTGAAATGACATACATGTACAGCCTGAAAAGCATGACATACCACAATCTGCTGCACAAAAAATGTGTCATATACATGAGGCGTGCACTTCAGAGTGGTTTTTTCACCAAAAAAGCTCGTCTTAGTTGCGCTTTATATACAGAGTGCGCCTCAGCTTGCATAAGGCGTTGAGGCTTACGCGTCGCGCCTAGGCATGCTTTTTAAAACCAAAGAAGAGACTGATTCAAACAAAGTTCAACTTGATTTGGGTCAAAAACATAATTTGTATTAATATTTATTAACCCATCTTAAAATTAATATGTCTCTACATTTTGCATTACTCCAAAGTTGTGTAATATTATGTGAAGAATAAAAGTAGAATTTCTCTGCATCAAATGCATTTTATAACAATAAAATTATACACTATCATTGCTTCTATATTAATGTATCTATTTTATACATAATCAATAATGTACCACTGCTATACATTATTAAAAGTATAAGTCAGCGTAATATTGTGGAATGAACTATGAAGTTACAAAGTCAAAAATGAGCCATAATTGCTACACATTATAAAATAGCATATGAATGTCACATAAACTAAACTCAATTTTACTATGGCTAACTTAGCCAACACAACCAAAAAGAGCACCAACTCATGGGGTACCGGTCTCGTGTTTTTCGCGTTGGCGATTCTCGCGATAGGGGTGCTTATTATCCAGCTAGATACATTTGAGACCGTGGCATACCCGATGCATGAGCTTGGAAAACCGGTTGTTGTACCCGCTAGAAAAAATGCCGCAAGTCTTCCTGGTTTGGAAAAGATAGGGACGGGTCAGTTGATTGGAGCCGAGGATGTCGCGTATGAACCAAAAACCGGTTTGGTGTACACCGGCTGTGGAGATGGGTGGATCAAGCGAGTCACGTTGAAGGACTCAGCGGGTGACACGGTCGTGGAAAATTGGGTTAACACGGGTGGTCGGCCTCTTGGTATAGCGGTTGCGGATTCGGGTGATGTGTTTGTTGCTGATGCTTTTAAGGTTGGTTATTTCAGTTATTTTTTTTTATATTTGTTTCACATAAACAGCCATTATTCTACTTGTGGTAGAAATAATTGCATAAATATTGACTAATATATTCTATCTAATAATAACTCATAAACTATTGACATTAAAATCTACTAATTGATTATTTGTATGGTTGCAGGGGCTGATAAAGGTAAGTATAGATGGCGAGATAGAGGTATTGACCACTGAGGCCGAGGGGGTGAAGTTAGGGTTTCCAGATGGTGTTGTTGTTGCGAAAAATGGTATGGTGTATTTCACTGACGGGTCATATAAGTATGGCTACCATGAAACAATGCCGTGTCTTCTTGATGGTAGACCTCACGGTAGATTAGTGAGCTATGATCCTTTAACCAAACAAACAAAAGTGCTTGCTCGAGACCTTTACTTTGCAAATGGGGTTGAACTTTCGCCAAACCAAGACTTTGTTATCTTTTGTGAGAGCTTCATGTAAGATCAAAACAATTAAATTCGTCTCACAATTTTTTTTTATTTGTAGGTGTTTTCGCAAATGACAAATCCTAGGAGGTTTTTGGAAGTGTGTTGATTTCTAGGGAGTTCGCTACCTAGAATAACAGACTCTAAAATATATGACACTATATATTCAAGTGACAAGCGAACTCTTCGAATCTACTGACATGGAAAATCGGACTCCAATGCTCATTTGACCAACGGATTCCCTAGGAATCAAAACAAATTCAAAAACTTCTCTAAACACTTATGATTTTTCTAAAACGCCTAGAGATAAAACACACACAGATATATATACACACACACATAACTTCAAGAAATATGTATATATATTAAAGACGACTTGATATCGCAGGATGAGGTGTTCTAGATACTATTTACAAGGAGAAAGAAAGGGATCAATCGATGTTTTTATAGACGGTTTACCTGGTTTTCCAGACAACCTAAGATATGATGGAGAGGGGCATTACTGGTTGGCAATTGCATGGGTAATTTTGTTTCATACTACACGAATACTTATCCTAACTTCCGGTTTCTTTAACTGATATGACGAGTTCCAACTGATGCAGGACAATTCATTTTTAACACAAGTTACGATGAGATATCCTTTCGTGCGCAAGATTATCGCATTTGGGCTTAAACACCTGCAAAAAATGCCCACTCTCATGAAATTTGGTGGAGTCATGGAGTTGGATTTGGATGGAAAACCAATCGGAGGCTACTTCGATGACACATGGAGATTCACGACATCAGGATTCAAGATTGGGGAACACTTGTACTTAGGTTCCCTCGGAAGACCATACTTTTTGCGCCTTAATCTTACTCAAAACCCTCCTATGGGTGGAGCCTTATGAAGTATATGTTCTTTTATGTTCAACTTTCTTTATTAATAAAAAAAAAATATTTGTCTTCAATATAACAATATGATTTTTTTTGTTGTGAAAGAGAATATTAACTCATACAAACTTCAAAATGTCAACCTGTTAAAAATCTTTCATTCTTTAGAGTTAGAATTTATAATAATGTTACAACAAATGCTCAAAGGAAGCAGCCATCATAAGTTGACAGCTTACAATAGTCCCTTATGGTTGGTTATTTAACAAAAAAATAAAGTTTCTTTTCATTATTCTTTCATCCAAAATTTGCTGTGCACGCCAATTACGCGTGCAAATAATATCAAGTCTACGCGACTGCTGACCTTTTGACCTCAGAGTCATCAAGGTTAAGTGCTTCCAGCAACTTTGGCCATGATTCCGGGATCCCTCCAGGTAGATCAAACTCCATTAACTTGCCTTGACTTTTGTAGAAATCTTCAACAGGTTGACTCTGCAAAACCATACAAGATAATTAATTATTCAACGTCCGAAGGGTTTAGACATTTGACGAGTACCAAAATCATTTTCTTGAAACCACGAGCTTAATCCAATCGAATGATCAAAAACGACTTATAAAAATAGTCATAACTTGTTTTCTTACCCGCCGCGTACACGACGTGATAAATTATACACTATAATCAATTTGACTCATTTCCAAACTAAATTTACGTTGAAACGTGGAGTAATCAATTCATACCGTTCAAATGAAAACGTATTATATTTGATCTAACTTGCTTCAAAATAAAATTTACGTCGAAACGTAGACAAACTCAAAATGTACATAAAATAAACACTTTTGGTGGCGTCGTAGGCGGCGTGATAAAGCATAGACTACAATCGACCCGACTCATTTCCGAACAAATTTACGTCGAAATGTATAGCAACTCAAATTTATACTGTTGAATGTAAACGTGTTACATTTAACCCGCTTTGTTTTCAAACAAAATTTACGTCAAAATGTAGTCCAACTCAAAACGTACATAAAAATAGAACATTTTATAATTGACGCGACTCATTTCCAAACAAAAAGTACGTTAAAGCGTAGACGAACTCGAAATTATACCGACACGTACATAAAAATAAAAACGTAAGAAATTAGTTTTAGGTAAACTCGAAGCTTTAGAAACTTGAGGGGGTCAAAGTGACATTTACAAAGATAGAAGGTTAGTTTTGACATTATAGAAAAGCTTAGGGGGGCCTTTTACTTTAAGGTATGATACAATAATCATACCTTTTCGTAGTACACACGAAGTCGTTCTTTGACAACGTGTTCAGTGTCATCAGCACGAGTAATGAGCTTAGAAGCACAATGCTGAGGTGGAAGAAGTGGGTCCATGCTCATTCCCGGTCTCCCGTTTTCGGCTTTTGCGTTAATTGATGCCACATTGAAACCTTTTCCACACTGACTGCATATTCTTCTTCCCAAACATTTCTCAACCAATACGTCTTCCCGCAACTTCAGATTCACCACCAAATCGATTTCTGTTACCTCATCTAAAATTTCCTGTACATTTAAAATAACATTAAAAAATAGAACATCAAAAAAACAAGAATGAATATGGTTCAATTTGGTTAGAAAAGATACTTACGGCTTGTCTTATGGTTCGTGGAAAACCATCTAAAATAAAGCCTGATTCACCTTTTGATTCTCCCGCTTCGAGTCGTTTTGATAATAAGTTGAATATGATTTCATCGGAAACTAACTTCCCTTGATTCACTATCTCAGTAAGCTGAATAACATAAAAAGAAGAAAAAATCAGGAGATTTTTTATTTTTTTGAACAGACGGATCAAGAAGTTATTATTATTCATTTACCACAAGCTCATAAAAAATGTCAACCTTTACCGCTTTACAACTTCACTAAAGGTAATATTAATGCTCCCTTTGTCTCAAAATAAATGTGAAGTTTTACACTTTTAATTGCCACATAGTTTGGTGAGACTTATAACAAGAGAAAAACATCCAAGTTAACCTTCAATAACAATGACTTATCTAAAAAACAAAAATACCTTTGGAGCAAAGATTAATGACACCAATATCTTGTAAGATGTAGATAAAAGGAATAAAGAAAAAGAGCATTCTGGCCATTTTTGGTATTTCATGTTCCTATTACTTTAATTGGGTTAGAAATTCTTTACAACTAACTCGGTGATTGAACAGTTTCACTATTTTTTTTTTTTTGAACGGCAACGCATCTATATATAGATATAGAGCCCAGCAAGAAACTGTAAGAGGTTTCACTATGTTTATCTAAAATCATTGACGATCAAACTCCCTCTGTTCTCAAAATAAAGAACAGGTTTCAACAGGTCTGAAACAATTATACCAACCCTAAACAAGCCTGGAATCAACCCAAACTAGCCCCAAAAAGCCTAAAACGTGTCTAAAACTATAGCCCTAAAAACTGTATTTTTATGCTATACGCCGCCTCGCCTAAAAAACCCCACGCTTTTTAAGCTCCTTGCACTGGCCCAAAGCGCAATCATCCTTTGCGCCTTCGACAATTATGATTAAAGTCACCCACTTTTTGACGTGTTAAAGACCATTCCGGTTTTTTCTTAAATACACTTTTAGTGCGCCTTGCCAACGCCTTTTGTACAACGTTCGCCCAAGGTAGTCAAACGCGAACCACCTTGTGCCCCAAGCGCGCTTTTTAAAACCAAGATAGTAGCGGCAAATGATCAAAGTCACCCACTTTTTCGCCTTTTGTACAATGTGCGCCTAAGGTAGTCAAAAGCGAACCACCTTGCGCCCGTTCGCGCTTTTTAAAACCAAGATAGTAGTGGCAAATGATCAAAGTCACCCACTTTTTCGCCTTTTGTACAACGTGCGCCTAAGGTAGTCAAAAGCAAACCACCTTGCGCCTGTACGCGCTTTTTAAAACCAAGATAGTAGTGGCAAATGATCAAAGTCACCCACTTTTTTAAGTGTTACAAAAACCAATTATGTTTTTTTTAACAGCCAATAAAAACCAACTATCATCATCATCATACTTGGTAAATCCCACCAATAGCAAAGCAAAGGTAGGGTCTGAGGAGGGTAAGATGTAGACAACCTTACCTCTACCTCGTAGGAATAGAGAGGCTGCTTCCAGTAAGACCCCCGGCTCGATAGTAGTTTTGCATCAAGCCTTGGACATAAGGCACATAACACTCAGCAATCGGGACAAAGACTGATTAGTGCATGTACCCTTTTGTCTTTCAGCTATCATGATGCATGATTAACCGTCCTCAGCTTTTAACATTATTTTCACGAAATTAGTAAAATAATGTTAAAATTAGTGCACTTTCATTTTTGCCCCCGATGGCCCACACATATATACATTATATGCGCATACCGCAAGCGCAAGCGTATCTAGCTGATTGAACAATCCCACTATGTTTATCTAAATTTTTGGAACTTATGCCTCTATGAGTGTAGATAGTAAGTATTACATGAACCCAATTCACATATCAATCAGTGTGCATAACAAATTAAAGAGTCAGGATCTCATAAGACAAGGTCAATAAATAATCATATCAAGTATATAAAAAATAACAATAATAATAATAATAAAGATTATTATAAATATATATATACCTGACGAGAAAGGGGTCCAGAAGAAGACAACTCTTCACGAACAAGATCACCGGTGGCGATATGAGGGACACCGAGAAGATTCGACAACCGACTAGCATAGGTTCCCTTTCCGACACCGGGGCATCCAAGAAACACCCACTGGAAGTTTCTAGAAGGTTTGGGGTCTGAGAAATTAGGGATGTGGTGGTGGTGGTGGTGAGATTCGATGTCGGAAACAATGGCGGTGGTGGTGGTGGATAGGGATTGTTTGAAGAGGAGGGAGAGTGGTGAGGGTTTGAGGAGGCGGGTGATGGCCGCCATTGGTGGGGTTTGAAGGATGAATTTGCAGGGAGAGAGAGAGAGAGAGAGAGAGAGATGTGGGGGTGACGAAGAAGATGAAGAAGTCTACGAGATCCCCAATTCAAGAAAGCATATGCCTTGGTTTCTTAAAAGTTAAAACTATATTTTTCAACGGCGTGTTTTTCATTAGAGTAAATTGTTAAAATATCATGATAGTCTACCTTTTGATATTGGTTTAAAGGGAAAAGATCAAATAGGAAGATTATTTTGGCTAGAAAGTGTAGGAAGTAATAGGATTAGGACATGTGGCAACATTTAAAATAAAGAAAAATGGTATTTTAGTCAATTCAACCATTTCTTCTTCCTTTTCAAAACCCAGTAACTTCAAAACCCACCATCTTCAACCATTTCTTCACTTTCTATCTCAATAATCACTACATTATAGTGCGATTTTCATCACCAATCAATGATTCAAACACCTGATCAACGTGTTCTTCAGCTTTTTTTTGAAGAAAACCCAGTTTAATTTCATACAAAATCTCGTTTTTTCCGGTGATTTTGAAGATAATCACTCGATCCGTTCGATTCGAGCGCTGATAAGTGTTTCAATCATTCAAAAATCGTCAATTGATGAAGAAATCACTTCGATCCATGTAAGAAATTCTTTAATTTCGTTTTTACGATATGGGTTTTTGATTTAGTCATTGTGTTTTACGATCTTGGCGGGGGTCCGGGGGCAGCGCCCCTGGTAGCGGGGTCCCAGGGGCGGCAGCCCCTGGCTGGGTCCAAGGGGCAGAGCCCCTGGCTGGGGTTGAGCTGCCTCTGGAAAAATTAATTTTCTGTAAATTGCCTCTAGAAACTGCATTGGTCCAGACAGTTCACAGCACAGACAATTCACAGCACAGACAAAACTATTGTCATGGTTCAATGCGTTTTAGAAAGAACACTTTCTTTGGTGTTTCTGGCCATTGCGTTTTAGAAAAACACATTCTTGAAGTGTTTTTGGTGCATTGCGTTTTAGGTAAAACACTTTTTTAGGTGTTTTCAGTCCATTGCGTTTTACAGAGAACACTTTCTTTTGTTTTTTAGGCAATTGCGTTTTAGAATGAGTCATTTTTAAGTGTTTTCTGGCCATTGCGTTTTACAAATAAGACATTTCTTTGTGTTTTTGGTGCATTGCGTTTTAGGTAAAACACTTTTTATGTGTTTTCAGTCCATTGCGTTTTAGAAAACAGACATTTTAAGTGTTTCTGGCCAATGCGTTTTAAAAAATAAGACATTTGTATGTGTTTTTGGTGCATTGTGTTTTAGGTAAAACACATTTTTATGTGTTTTTAGTCCATTGCGTTTTAGAAAGTACATTTTCTTTTGAGTTTTAGGCTATTGCGTTTTAGAAATAAGACATTTCTTTGTGTTTTCTGGCCATTGCGTTTTACAAATAAGTCATTTCTTTGTGTTTTTGGTGCATTGCGTTTTAGAAAAATGTCATTTTTTAGGTTTTTTTTTTCATTGCGTTTTACGATACTGGGGGTTTTTCTATTGCGTTTTACGCAACTGGGTTTTAATTTTTTTTTTTTTTGAAAATATAGCAATAGTATACTCGTTTTAAAGATAAAAAAACGCTCGTTTTTTTGGTGCAATTTTTATAAAAAAAATAATGTCGTATGAAAGAGTTATTAACGTTTAAAAAATGGGGGGGAATTGGAGGAGAGAGAAACTATTGGCTTGGATTGACTAGAATGCCCCTGAAAAAAGTCATGCGTCTCTTTTCTTACTTTCAATTTCCCTGATTTAATCTTAGCCCTTGATTAACTAAATGGATGGTCAATATCACTTCCTAGCCTTCCTAGCCAAATAAACTTCCTATTGTATCTCCACCCTTGGTTTATATGGTTTCAATTTGTTTGTTATTTTCATCTAAAATCAAAATATAATCAGACTAGGTTATTACCCGGGATTGCTTCCCGGGCTCGGAAAACTTAGTTATATTAATTATTATTTGTTATTAATACGACCTCATTACATCAAGCATCTCATTGGATTCAATAACAATGTCTTCACATCACCGGATTAGATCATTAACCCATATTAGAGGTCAAACAAAAGCGCAACAGTACCACATGAATAACATCATTTCCACTTTTACTTCAATGCAGTTACGTGATCGGGTGATTTGGGATTTTGTAAAAATGTTTGTTCTTGTACTTCTTAACAAAATTACATAGAATTCAAAAAAAAAAAAACAAAACAATGATTTAAAGAACTATAATTTAACACCCAATCTGATCGGGCAAACAGATGTTGACCAAAAGTCAAACAGTTGTTGACCAAAAGTGAAACATATGTTTAACCAGATCCATTGTCTTCTTATATTTTAGCATTGTTTTCCTCTTCAAAACACTATTCAACCTAACATAGGTTTCCATCAATTGTTGACCAAAAGTCAAACAGATGTTAAAACCACTGTTTGAGTTATTCAAACATCTGCTGAATACTAAATGAGATGTTGACCAAAAGTCAATCAGATGTTAACCAAAAGTCAAGCAGATGTTCACCAAAAGTCAAACGAAGTGACCCATACATGATTTCTTATACATATTTAACATGTCTCTTTTGATCAATTTTAGTTTTAGTTTGGAAATTGTGGACACCAGTCCCAGCAAAATTTACATCTACATATATAGTTTTACAACCACAACTTCAAAACTAAACAAACAAGTCTGCCATCAGTTTCTAAAAGCAAAGAACTACAACCCAAAAACTTGGTTCCAAGTATCCTTCTGCATTTACCTTCTTCAATCACATGAACATTCATCCGAACATAAAAAGCTTTTTACCTTTCACAAAGTTAAGTATAAATGCTTGACCAGGAGCCATGCCTTTATCCTTCACAAACTTTCTCATTCCTTGCAAATAATATCTTGGTTGACCTCGAGATGAACCTATAGCAGCTTGAACATTCCAAACATCACCTGCCACGTCCACAATCTTCAAACCCATCTTACGATTCAGTCCAAGATCTTCAGCCTGTCTTTTAAAAAGTCGTTGTAAAGTGACAACGAACAATTCAATAAACAAAGAATTAACACATCTTTAAAATATGACTGAAGTATTATATATTAGTAAACTCCTCATGACAAACTTACAAAATGACCGTCCACACGGAAAGAAATAGGTACGATCTGATTATCTTCATTCACAACAGCCATACCACCTTCATTGACATTAACGATGTCCTGTACAGCTTCACTATCTGAACTCAAGATAATCTCTTCTACCACCTTTTTTTTAAACCATCACAGACCTCCGGTGGAAGCACTAAATCGCAGGTCGCACAATTGAAAACCGTGATTTGAAAAGTCTGAAGATCTATCATCTCAAAGACAATCAGATAATCAACAGTTATTGACAAGTCATTCATTATCTGCTTGCATCCGGTAGTTATGTAAAGTTCATTGTTGAAATCTTCCATCCGTACAGACCAGCTCTTCTTTCCAAATCCTTTAATAACAACCGGATATGAAGGAATAGTGTTTAACATCTTGTGATGAACAAAAGAATGATTAACACTCTACAATTAAAAAAAACACATTATACAGTATTGTTTTGGTCAAAAATCAAGCAATGACAATGTAACCAAACTTTCTGTTGTGAGGTATGATGCTTGAATTGATGAATAACAATAAGGATCACTATGAAGTGTAATGAACAAATGACACGAAGATTTATACGGGGAAAAAGCCCTTGATTAAGAGTTGATCTCCGGCACAAAAAACCCCGGGTGATGGAAACTACCGATCACCAACTCAAATTAAACAAACAATTTGTTACAACTTCGGATGATAGCGAGCTAAGTACAAGGATCACTATAGTGTATCGTGTAGAAATGTATGAAAAATGCTAAGTGTTTTGTCGAGAGCTGGTGAGAGCGGTTGTATGAGTGTGTGTGTAGCCAAAAATAGCTAAGTGTCTCTAAAATAGCTCGCTACCCCTTTAAAAATAGAAAATATCAAGCCTAACTAACATTCCGCAAATCATGCAAGTCTTCCACGACTCCACAACGTCCATTTCTGACCAAGCACGTGCGGAATAGACTGAGAATATTCTCCAGGAATGTCGCCAAGACTAAGTCCAAGTTGATATTCCTGCAAAACATTTACGAATTCAAAGTAGACAATCGTTAGTACAGGGATCCTTATAGTGATCCATGATCCTGATCCTGCAACACTTCTGAGGATCACTACTTCAGACAGAATTGAGGATCACTAAATTCAACAGTAAATAAGGATCACTGGTCATTTAGAAATCCACCCCTAACAATTGCCCCCAAAATATAAGGAGTAAATATGTAAATAAATGAGTTATATTTTGTCGATCTTATCCGTAGCAAACTAACGGATAACTAGCCGTTGAAGACGGACTAGCCGTTGCAAACCTGACGTCACTGAAGTGACAATCCTGCAAATCATCATTATAAATAGAAGTTAGAGATAGGATCAATTCACATTTAAATTCAAGAGAGAGACTCCCTTTAAATTTAAGTCCGCAGATCAAACAGGTAATCCTCTTTCTCTTCTTCCTTTACGTTTTCTTTCCTTGCTCTTTCTTTCTTTACATTCTTCACAGTCATGATGATGCTACGATCCTCCCCCGCCAAGGATCATAAGAAGGACAGTCCTCTCAAAAGCCAGGGGATCATCAAAGACTCACCGAAAGAGAGATGCTGCTTCAATGATGTTCAAATAGACAGAATTCGCCACTGTTTTCCGGCGAACACCGATTTCAAGCCATTCGATCCCACTGTTCTGAGCGACTACATTTCTGAGACATGGATTGCCTTTCCTGCTACCCCATTCACCATAGGATACACCTATCCTTTTTCCAGCCTTTACCCAATCCTTTTTCTCCCTTACCGGCATCTCCTACATCCAGGCTATGCCGATGATCTGGAGGGTCTTATATACCCTTGAAAGGATCATCGAGCAGGAAGGGGTTGACCTAGGAATGTCGGAGTTGGCTGAGATGTATGATCTCATAACGTTTGGATCCCACCGATATTTGTTCAAACGTAAACCCGGAGAAGAACATCCCATCTTTAAGGCTACTAAAAACGATACCAACTGGAAACGGCGGTTCTTCTTCGTCAGAAGGGATTCTATCCCGGATGGAAAGGATTTACCGAAGAAATGGAGCACTCATGGTAGGATAGGAGGATCCTTAGAAGGATCACTAAGTAAGCTCATTCTGATAACGATTACTAATATGCTTTTGTTCCTTTTTGTACAACTATCACATTCTCGCACATTATTCCTTCAGCTGCCACCAAGGGGAGACTTGCTGCCTTTAGAAACCTTGATCCTGAAACAAGATCATTCAAGACAATCACCCAGGATTCACAAGAGGTATCCTCAGGCTCTGTCACCATGTCAAGTAAGTATCCTGTTCTTTTTATATTCAAATGTTTTGGGTGTGTAGGCGCTGGAAAGTCATCAAGATCTGCATCCAAGTTCACTGTCACTGAGCTCGACACCGTCCGATCCTCCAAGAAGAAACTTCCTGCTAGCCCAACTGCTTCGATCCCCAAGGCACCCACTAAAGGAAGGGGTGGTAAGAAAAGAAAAGCCTCTGAAGCTAAGGATCTGCAAGGTCTGCCCCTGATCCGCCACCAGTTCCTTGAATACTTCAACGAGGTAAGGATCCTTGTCGCTGCTTTAGGTATCCAGTTTATTTGAGGATCACTTGTTCTTACACTGTTCTTTATCTTCTTTGCAGAAATTTGCTGAGATTGAAGACTACGTTGGGCATGTCGAGGAGCAGGATAAGAAGATTGCAGACCTCCAACAAGTCGCATTGCTCAAGGACCTTAAGATTGCTGACCTCCAAAAGGATCTCAAAGATGCCAAAGCTCAGACAGCTACAATCCTGATCAATTTTGATTACGAGAAGAGCGAGATCACGGAGGATGCTAAGGTCTCCGCTGCCATAGCCATGTACAAGACCAAGCTACAAATGGCTCAAGAAGCTCAGGATCCCGCATTTGATAGAAGCAGCTGGGATGTAGAAGGCTGGAAGGCAAGGCTGGCTGAATTGGAGGATGAGGATGAGGCTGATGAGGTTCTGGCAATCGAGGCTGGAGGCAGTGGCAAGGATCATGGTGGTGAAGCTAGTGGAGCTGGAGATGGTGATGCAGCGAAGGTGTAGGCTGCAACAATGGGCAATGATGGACACTTCTAGACATAGCCGGAGCCCATTTTTTTTTAAGTTTGGTGGTAGTTTTTCTTTTGATGATGTTTTGATAAACAATGGTTGGTTTATACTTGAACAATAGTAATTAGGGTTGAGGATCATGGATGATCCTTTGAACAATAGGTAGGATTACAAATGGTGGAGGGATCCTCTGTTTGGGGGATGAAGCCATTGTGATCCTGCCGTCTTTAATTTCCTGCACTTGTTAGACCTACAAACAATGGACACCCTTTGCCAACCCATGTGGACGGGCCACGTTTTGCTGGTAGAAACGTGGGTTGGCAATTTTGACAACCTTAAAAGGGTTTAAGCTTTTGTGAATAAAATGACTTTAACTTTTTGGCTATATCCTGTGTTGATACCCTTGTTGTTATTTCATTTTTCAATTGTTGTGATGTTCATGTCGTTTAAACTTATCAAGTAAGGAAAAAAATTTAAAAAATATCCGTTAAGAGTTAAGGATATGATCAAGGATCACATAAAAAAATAATTTAAGGATCATAATTCCAGTTGTCAAAGGATAAGTGTCACTTAAATGAATAAAATCAAAACAGTTTAGGATCATACCTGAGAACCCAAGTTAGGATCCTATCCTTTAACATTTAAAAATAGGATAACCCAAGATACAAACCTTAGTTGAAAGTAAGGGTCAAGAATCTTTGGCCATTTATCTTCACAAACCTGAAATAAGATATTACTTGGACCTGAGCCAATATAAGATGAATGTTAGTAACTGGGGACAAGCCCAATATACTGGGGACAAGCCCAAAGGATAACTGGGGACAAGCCCAAAGGATAACTGGGGACTAGCCCAAAGGATAACTGGGGACTAGCCCAAAGGATCGTATGTAAACTGGAGTATGGCCCTTACTGGCGACTATCCATACTTAGTGACATGAAAATGCCAAAACCTTAGCTAACGTGAAAACGTTAGAAACCTTAGGGACGGATGTATGGTACGTCTACCATTATACGTAGGATCCTGAATATAGCCAGTACAACGAAATTGTCAGCCCCTAAAGCGGGTACTGGTCCCATTGCCATGAACTATACCAGGATCATCGTGCGCTACTGGCGAAACTGGGGACAGGCCCAAACTGGGGACTAGCCCAAACAACTGGATACTTCTGTGGATACTCAACGCTTAGTTAAAGATACCTGAACCTTCAAAACTCAGAATCAAGTAAAAGGAGGATATAGGACGTAGGATCCTTATCCTTGTAAGAATAAATAAGAATGAAATAGTTTAAGATTGGAATGTTACCAAAAAGAGGATCATCTGTCAGCGGGGATCTTCAAGGATACTTGTCTGGTAAGGATCATGGATCATGATCACATGAAATATTTCTTCAAATGGACAGCATTCCAAGCTCTAGGTAGCAAATCACCCTCCATTGTTAGCAATCGATATGCCCCCTTTCCTGCTTCGGCTTCAATCAAATAGGGTCCTTCCCACTTTGGTGCTAGCTTTCCATCAGCAGGATTGGTGGTGTTTTGAAATGCTTTCCTTAATACCATATCCCCATCTTGGAATTTCCTGAGCCTGACATTTTTGTTGTAAGCTCCAGCCATCCTTTGTTGATAACTGGCCATCCTTATCCTTGCTAAATCCCTGATTTCTTCTATAGTATCCAAGTCTTGAATCAAGTTTTCAGCATTTTCTTCAGGATCACAAACGCTTGTTCTTGCAGTTGGAACCACCATCTCTGTAGGGATCACTGACTCTGCCCCAAATACCAAAGAAAATGGAGTTTGGCCTGTAGCATTCTTGGGAGTTGTTCTATCAGCCCACAGCACATAAGGTAGTTCTTCTGCCCATTTTCCTTTCTTGGATCCAAGCTTCTTCTTCAAATTGTTGATGATGATCTTGTTGGATGATTCTGCCTGACCATTAGCTTGTGGATGGACCGGTGTTGATGTTATCATCTTAATTCCCCAACTGTCACAAAAGTTAGTGGTTCTACTCCCAATAAATTGGGATCCATTATCACAAATAATTTCAGAAGGGATGCCAAATCTAGTAATAATATTTCTTTTAATAAAGGATATAACTTCCTTTTCTCTGACTTGAGCAAAGGCTTCAGCCTCTATCCACTTAGAGAAGTAATCAGTCATAGCAAGCATGAATACTTTTCCACCTGGTGCCTTAGGAAGCTTTCCAACTATATCCATTCCCCATCTCATGAATGGCCAAGAAGAAGATATAGGATGCAAGAGCTCTGCTGGTTGGTGAAGGATATTACTATGCCTCTGACAAGGATCACACTTCTTGGCATATTCCATAGCGTCCTTCTTCATAGTGGGCCAATAGTATCCTGTTCTCAGGATCCTTGAGAATAATGCCCTGCCCCTAGTGTGGTTTCCACAATCTCCTTCATGGAAATCCTTTAGGACTTCTTGAATTTCAGGATCCTCAATGCATCTCAAATATGGTCCTGCAAGAGATCGTTTATACAACATATTATTTAATATTGTAAATTGAGATACCTTAATTTTAAAAGCCCTTGGGTTTTCTCCTATAGGAATTTCTCCATGTTGTATGTATCTCATGATTGGGAGTATCCATGATCCTGAATGAGATTGGGTATCATCACTAGGGATGATTGCAGAATCTTCTCCTATCTCCATAGCTACACGATCCTTGATAGCAGGGGCCAGGATATGGATAATATGGATCTCAATATCCTCAGGAATCTTCAAAGATGATCCTAGATTGGCTAATGCATCAGCTTCTGCATTCTCTTCCCTTGGTACCTGTGTCAAACTAAAGGATACAAAAGAGAGTGCCAATTCTTTGACTATCTCCAAATATTTGATTAGCTTTTCACCTTTAACAGCATAGGATCCATTAAAGTGATTAGTGATCAATAAAGAATCTACATGTACCTCAAGATACCTGATGCTCATATGCTTTGCAATTTGCAAACCAACTATCAAGGCTTCATATTCAGCCTCATTGTTGGTAGTTTGAAATTCACAAGCTATGGAGTGGGGTATTATGTCCCCCTGTGGCGATTTTAGTAGTATTCCAAGCCCTGTTCCATTCATATTGGAGGATCCATCAGTAAACAGTATCCAAGGATCCTTGGTTTCTTCAAGCTGTTGGACTTCTAGTTCAGCTTCCTTTTGCAAATCACTACTGAAATCTGCCACAAAGTCAGCTAATGCTTGGGATTTAATGGCTGTCCTAGGCTCATATCTTATATCATATGCACGCAACTTCACTGCCCACTTAGCCATCCTTCCTGACATTTCAGGTTTCCTGAGAACATTCTTGATTGGGAAATTAGTTTTAACAATAATGGCATGAGTCTCAAAATAATGTCTTAATTTAGTAGATGCCATAATTAATGCAAGGATAAGTTTTTCTAAATGTGAATACCTGGATTCAGCATCAAGTAAGCTCTTACTTACATAATAAACAGGATGTTGTGTACCTTGGTGATCCTTAACAAGGACCGCACTTACTGCTTTTGAGGATACCGCCAGATATAAGGATAACACATCTCCCTTTTCTGGTTTCATTAAGGCTGGGGCTGAGGATAGGTAATCTTTAAGAGCTTTAAGGGCGCTTTCATGCTTCTCAGTCCATTCAAATTTCTTGTTTTTCCTCAGGATGTCATAGAACTCCTTACACTTTTCTGAGGATTTGGATATGAATCTGTTCAAGGCTGCGATCCTGCCAGTCAACCTTTGCACATCCTTAGCATTGGCAGGAGATTTGATATTCACAATAGCCTTAATTTGCTCTGGACTTGCTTCAATGCCCCTCTTTGTTACCATATATCCTAAGAATTTACCTGCCTTTACACCAAAATGACACTTAGAAGGATTTAGTTTCATATTAAATTTATCAAGGATATTGAATGCTTCCTCCAAGTCTTTAAGGTGATCCTCAGCTCTTTTGGACTTAACCACCATGTCATCAATATAGACTTCTATAGTGTTAGGGGAGGATTTTCTAACAATTAGTGATCCTTACTCGTTATCCTAATTAATGATCCTTTCTTCTGTGACAGATAGTGATCCTCAGAAGAGCTTCAGGATCAGGGTCATGGATCACTTTAAGGATCCTCGTACTGATGATTGTTTGTTTGTGTTTTGTATTACTTCGCAGGAGTTACGAGCTTGACTTGGTCTTGGCAACGGTACTAAGGAATATTCCACGGGCATTTCGCACACGATTGACCAAAAATGGACGTTGTGGAGAACGTGGGAGCTTGGCACAAAAGTCGGATAGTTAGTTATTGTAGTTAACTTCTATTTTAAAAGGGGTAACGAGCTAGAATTAGAACACTTAGTCATTTTTCAGCTACACACACTCTCATATACTCGCACACTTGAAGCTCCCGACGAACATTCATTCGTTTTCACTCACTTTTACACATTTCACGATAGTGATCCTTGTACCTAGCTCGTTACTATCCGAAGTTGTAAACATTTATTGATTTATTTGAGCTTGGTGATCGGTAGTTTCCATCACCCGGGGTTTTTTATGCCGGAGATCAACTCTTGATCAAGGGCTTTTTCCCCGTATAAATCCTTGTGTCATTTGTGCAATTTACATTGAAGTGATCCTTGTCATTGTTCTACATTTCAAGCATCATACCCCATAACAGAGAGTTTGGTTGCAATATCCTCATCAGATTTTTTGACCAAAACAGTTTGGCGCCCACCGTGGGGCAATTGGTGCTTCATTCTTAGAAAAATTCGTATTGCCGTGCTCATTGCAGTTCACTACAACCAAGCAAATGGCTTCCTCGGCGAAGAACGCTTCAAACTTGATGCCCTCATTCACTTCTTCACAAGGCGTTCCTCCTTTGCCTCCACCACCTTCTGGATCCCAGAAGAATACTGAGAATGCTGCGAAGAAACCAACTCCCATTTTCTCAAAACCACCTACTTCTTCTGTTTCAACTAATCCTACTACTAATGATCTCTATGCCTTGATTTTGCAGATGAGGAATCATGCACAAGAGCAGGATAAGACCAACGAAAGGATCCTCCAGGAGATTGACGAAATTAAGAAACAGAAGAAAACGGCAGAGGATCGTTCCCCACTGATACCCAGATCTTTGAATTTGATACTCCGGTGATCACTTCTCAGCCATCAGTGGTTCCAGATGTTCAATATGTGGGTGGACCAAAAGGAGTGCACTACGGAACAACAACAGTGACCCAGGCATTAGGTCCATACTTCCAGCCAGCAGGATCCTATCCTCAGCATATGGGATCCTTCATGACTTCAGGAGGATATTCAGGATCATCCCAGGTTCAAGGATCCTCCTTTGTTCCAGGATCATCCCAGGTTCAAGGATCCTCCTTTGTTCCAGGATCATCCCAGGTTCAAGGATCCTCCTTTGTTCCAGGATCATCCCAGGTTCAAGGATCCTCCTTTGTTCCAGGATCGTCCCAGTTTCAGGGATCCTTCCAGATGCCAGGATCCTTGAGGAATTTGCAAACAGGAAGTTCAGATGTCCATCAGGGAGATTTTATTCCAATGCAGACCAATGCTTCTACTGGTCCCTCGATCATTCCAGAGCCCCAACAATATGGATTAACATCCATTCTTCCTAACTTGAATCCAATGGGAGGTAACACTTTTAATAATTCTTATACTACTAACCATGGTCTTATGCAGGATCCAGGTATCAATCATGTCATGGCCAGAGAATTGCAAAAGCTAAAGGATATGATATCAAGTGTTCCGGGAGTGGTCAAACCTATCCCAGAGATTGCAGATGGGAGCCACAAGATATCTCGTTTTGCACCCCCAATCTGTGATGCTGAGATACCCAAGAGGTTCCATGTGCCAACAATGAAGCTGTATGATGGTTCGACGGATCCTGAAGAACACATAGCACAATACAGGGAGAGGATGGAGATCAATCCAATCCCAGAAAGGTTAAAGGAAGCATGCCTGTGCAAGGGATTCGGATCCACTCTTACTGGATCAGCTCTCAAATGGCTGCTAAGTCTTCCCCCTACTCTATTACCTCATTTGCTAATCTAGTTAACTTGTTTAATAATCAGTTTTCTTGTAGTAGAAAATTTGAACGATTAACTAGTGATCTATATAGGATAACCCAGGGTCATAATGAATCATTAAGGGACTACATTACCAAATTCAGTAAAGAATCCTTAGACATTCCCAACTTAGATATAGCCACGGCTGTTGAGGCCTTTAAAATGGGATTGCTTAGGGATTCGTTGTTCTATGATGATCTTGTTATGACACCATGCAGGAACTTAGATGAGGTAAGAACCCGGGCACTTAGGTTCATTCGGCTAGAGGATGACAAGAGGATCCAGGAGAGGTTAGCAGGATCCTCAAAGCAGGAAAAGCAAGGATCCTCATTCAGGAACAACAAGTTCAGATCCTACAACAGATCTGATAACCAGAACGTGCATGCTGTTGATCAAGAAGAGGATGATGAGGATTATCCTCCAATTTCTGAATATTGTTTTTCTGTTGATAACAATGAACTAATCCTTGCGATGCAGAATCTAGGTGATAAAGCTAGATGGCCCAGAAAGAATGATAGGCCAGCTGCAACTAAGGATAAGTCGAAGTGGTGTGCATACCATGAAGATTTCGGGCATCTCACAGAAGAATGCATTGCACTAAGGAAGGAAATTGGATACTTGTTGAGCAAGGGGCATCTGAAAGAGTTGTTGGGTAGGAAAAAGTCAAGGACTCAGGATCCTGAAAGGATCTCTGAGAAAGCTCCGGCCCCTCCAGCAGATGCACAAGTAATAAACTTTATTTCTGGAGGATCAGACATTTGTGGCACATCCTTCTCAGCGGCAAAAAGGCATGCAAAGGAAACTAAGATGGATAGTGGAGAAAGACCAGTTCGAACATCAAGTGTCTCCGAAGGAAAAGTCATAACCTTTGATGAGGATGATCGTGTTGATATCCAGGATCCTCATCACGATGGTTTAGTTATTACTCTTTTCATTTCTAACCATTTTGTCCGCAGGATCCTTATAGACGGGGGAAGCTCAGTGAACATTATCCAGCTTGATGTTCTAAAGAAGATGGGAATTCCTGAATCAGATATCATACCAAGATCCTCCATGCTTGTGGGATTTAGTAGCGAAACTAAGAATACCCTGGGGGACATTAAACTCCCAATATACATCTAAGGCCTACACTCTTATCAAAAATTTTGTGTTATTGACTGTTTATCTTGTTGTAATGTTATCCTTGGCAGGCCCTGGATACACGATATGAAAGCAGTCCCATCTACCTACCATCAATGTGTGAAGCTCCCTAGTCCTTGGGGAATAGTGAAGATTGATAGTGATCAGCAGGAGGCTAAGAATCGCTACACTTCATCGATGAAACCAGCCTCGAAGTCAAGGGAGCAATAGCAATCAAGGTGTCCTCCAAGAGATGTCTTGGAGGCAAGAGAGCAGGATGTGGTAGAAATCCTCATGGATCCCGATGATCCTGAATCCAAAATCTATATCGGATCAGGGATCCTTGGCGAAATGAAAGAAGACCTCGTATCCTTCCTCAAAAGGAGAAAGACTACCTTTGCATGGAAACACGAAGACATGACTGGTATATCCAAAGATGTAATCACTCACAAACTCGGCATTGACAGGTCCTTCAAACCAATCCATCAAAGGAGAAGAAAGTTTGCACCGGAAAGGAATGCCATTATCCAGGAAGAGGTAGAGAAATTGCTCCGGGCAGGTATGATTAGAGAGGTAAAGTATCCAAGATGGTTGGCCAATGTGGTTGTTGTTCAAAAGAAAAACGGAAAGTGGAGGGTATGTGTCGATTTTACCGATTTAAATAAGGCATGTCCCAAGGATCCTTTCCCATTACCCCACATTGACTCCATGGTGGATGCAACTGCGGGTCATGAACTGTTAACTTTTATGGATGCTTCATCTGGATTTCAACAAATCCAAATGGAACCATCCGACCAAGAGGATACAGCCTTCATGACTCCAACTGGTATATACTGCTATATTGCTATGCCGTTCGGATTAAGAAATGCAGGTGCAACATATCAAAGGCTGGTGAATATGATGTTCAAGGATCAAATTGGACAAACTATGGAGGTTTACATAGATGATATGGTGGTGAAATCAATAAAGGCTGAGGATCACCTAAGAGACTTGGAGGAAGCATTCAATATCCTTGATAAATATAATATGAAGCTTAATCCTTCAAAATGTCACTTTGGTGTTAAAGCAGGTAAATTCTTAGGATATATGGTGACAAAGAGAGGCATTGAAGCTAGCCCGGAACAAATCAAAGCAATAGTGAACATCAAATCTCCGGCCAATGCTAAGGATGTTCAAAGGCTAACAGGCAGGATAGCAGCTTTGAACAGATTTATATCCAAATCCTCAGAGAAGTGTAAAGAATTCTATGATATCCTAAGGAAGAACAAGAAATTTGAGTGGACTGAGAAGCATGAAAATGCTTTAAGAGCCCTCAAAGATTACCTATCCTCAGCCCCAGCCTTGATGAAACCAGAAAAAGGCGATGTGCTATCCTTGTATCTTGCAGTATCCTCAAAAGCAGTAAGTGCGGTCCTTGTTAAGGATCATGAAGGTACACAACATCCTGTCTATTATGTAAGTAAAAGTTTACTTGATGCCGAATCCAGGTATTCACACCTTGAAAAGCTTATTCTTGCATTAATTATGGCATCTACTAAGTTAAGACATTATTTTGAAACTCATGTTATCATTGTTAAAACTAATTTCCCAATTAAGAATGTCCTTAGGAAACCAGAGATGTCAGGAAGGATGGCTAAGTGGGCAGTGAAGCTAAGTGCATATGATATAAGATATGAGCCTAGGACAGCCATCAAATCCCAAGCATTAGCTGACTTTGTGGCTGATTTCAGTAGTGATTTACAAAAAGAAGCTAAGTTAGAAGTCCAGCAGCTAGAAGAGACCAAGGATCCTTGGATACTCTATACTGATGGATCCTCAAATGTCAAAGGCACAGGGCTTGGAATACTACTAAAATCGCCACAGGGGGACATAATACCCCACTCTATAGCTTGTGAGTTCCAAACCACTAACAATGAGGCTGAATATGAAGCCTTAATTGCCGGTTTGCAAATTGCAAATTGCAAAGCATATGGGGATCAGGTATCTTGAGGTACATGTAGATTCATTGTTAATTACAAACCACTTTAATGGATCGTATGCTGTTAAAGGTGAAAAGCTAACCAAATATTTAGAGATAGTCAAAAGTTTGGCACTCTCTTTTGTTTCCTTTAGTTTAACGCAGGTACCAAGGGAAGAAAATACAGAGGCTGATGCATTGGCTAACTTAGGATCATCCTTGAAGATCCCGGAGGATATCAAGATCCCTATTATCCATATCCTGACCCCGGCTATCGAGGATCATGTGGCTATGGAGATAGGAAATGATTCTGCAGTTATCCCTAGTGAGGATACTCAATCCCATTCAGGATCATGGATCTCACCAATTATGAGATACCTACAACATGGAGACGATCTCTTGCAGGACCATACTTGAGATGCATTGAGGATCCTGAAATCCAAGAAGTTTTAAAAGACTTCCATGAAGGAGATTGTGGAAACCACACTGGGGGCAGGGCATTATTCTCAAGGATCCTGAGGACAGGATACTACTGGCCAACCATGAAGAGAGATGCTGTGGAGTACGCTAAGAGATGTGATCCTTGTCAGAGGCACAGCAATATCCTCATCAACCAGCTGAATTATTGCATCCTATATCCTCCTCTTGGCCATTTATGAGATGGGGTATGGATATAGTTGGTAAGCTCCCTAAGGCACCTGGTGGAAAAGTATTCATGCTAGCTATGACTGATTACTTCTCCAAGTGGATAGAGGCTGAAGCTTTTGCCCAAGTCAGAGAAAAGGAAGTTATATCCTTCATTAAAAGAAATATTATAACTAGATTTGGAATTCCTTCTGAGATTATATGTGATAATGGTTCCCAATTTATTGGGGGCAGAACCACTAACTTTTGTGACAGCTGGGGGATTAAGATGATAACATCAACACCAGTCCACCCACAAGCTAATGGTCAAGCAGAATCATCCAACAAGATCATCATCAACAATTTGAAGAAGAAGCTTGGATCCAAGAAAGGGAAATGGGCAGAAGAACTACCCTATGTGCTTTGGGCTGATAGGACAACCCCTAAGAATGCTACTGGTCAAACACCATTCTCCTTGGTATTCGGGGAAGAATCAGTGATCCCAACAGAAATGGTGGTTCCAATTGCTAGAACAAGTACCCGTGATCCTGAGGAAAATGATGAAAACTTGGCTCAAGACCTGGATACTGTTGAAGAAATCAGGGATATGGCTAGGATAAGGATGGCCAGTTATCAACAAATAATGGCTGGTGCTTACAACAAAAATGTCAGGATCAGGAAGTTTCAAGTTGGAGATATGGTATTAAGGAAAGCATTTCAGAATACCACCAATCCTGCTGATGGAAAATTGGCTCCAAAATGGGAAGGCCCTTATTTGATTGAAGCTGAAGCAGGAAAGGGGGCATATAGATTGCTAACCATGGAAGGTGATTTGCTACCAAGAGCTTGGAATGCTGTCCACTTGAATAAATATTTCATGTGATTAGGATCCTCATGGCACAGATGATCCTTAAGTCAGGGATATCCTAGAAGGATCCTTAAAGTATCGGTGATCCTCACTTTGGTAATGTCCTAATCTTGAACTATTTCATTTCCTTATTTTCTCATATAAGGATAAGGATCATGTGTCCTTTATCCACCTCTCACGTGATTTTAAGTTTTGAAAGTTCAGGTATCCTTAGCAAATATTGGTTATCTGCAGAAGCGATCCGATCCTTCGGTTTAACCTCAGTTATTTGGGCTTGACCCCAGTTCCGCCTGTAGCGCATGATGATCCTGGTATAGTTCAAGGCAGTGGGACCAGTACTCGCTTTAGGGGCTGATAATTCCATTGTACTGGCTATACCTAGGATCCTACGTATAATGGTAGACGTACCGTACCATACATCCGTTCCTAAGGTTTCTAACGTTTTCACGTTAGCTAAGGTTTCTAACGTTTTCACGTTAGCTAAGGTTTTGGCATTTTCATGTCACTAAGTTTGGATAGTCGCCAGTTAGGGCCATACTCCAGTTTACATACGATCCTTGGGCTTGTCCCCAGTTATCCTTGGGCTTGTCCCCAGTTATCCTTGGGCTTGTCCCCAGTTATCCTCGGGCTTGTCCCCAGTTGCTAATTCTTATCTTATATTGGCTTAGTCCCAAGTTATGCTCTATTTCAGGTCTTTGAAGATAAGCAACTAGGGATCCTTGATCCTTACTCCTTTCTAAGGTTTATTTTGTAGTTATCCTGATTATGGTTAGGATCCTAACTTGGATCCTCAGGTATGATCCTTAACTATTTTTAAATTTTATTCATTATTTATTTGAATAACCCTTAAAGTTTGACAACTAGACTTATGATCCTTAGAATATATTATTTTCGGGATTCTTTAACTATAGGATATTTGATTATGGATCATATCCTAAAATATTTTTAATCTGACTTGTTCAAAATTGTTTATTCAATAAATGTGCATCAAAACAAAGGATAACAGCACAAAATAAGCGACAAAAGGTTAAGATTTTATTTATTAACAAAAGACTAACCCTTGAAAGGTTGTCAAAATTACCTACCCGAGCTTCTACCCGCAAAACGTGGCCCGTCCGCTGGGGTAGGTAAAGGGTGTCCATGATAATAAGTTCAAAAGTAGTGCAGGAATATAAAGGCGGCAGGATCACAATGGCTTCATCCCCCAAACAGAGGATCCCTCCACCAACTGCAATCCTGCCTATTGTCCAAAGGATCATACATGATCCTTAATCCTAAAAATTGTTGTTAAAGTACAAACCATCAAATTGTTTGACATCACAACCACAAAAGACCTACTACCAAATTTAAAAATTGGGCTCCGGCTGCGTCTAAGAATGTCCATCATCGCCCAATCATGCAGCCTAAACCTTCGCTGCATTACCACCTCCAGCTCCACTTGTTTCACCACCTGCATCCTTGCCTCCGGCTTCAATCGTCAGGATCTCTTCAACCTCCTCAGCCTCTTCATCGTCCAGTTCGGCTAGCCTTGCCTTCCAGCCTTCAACATCCCAGGTGCTCTTGTCAAAAGCAGGATCCTGAGCTTCCAAGGCCATTTGCAGCTTGGTCTTGTACATTGTTATGGCGGCAGAGACTTTGGCGTCTTCGGTGATCTCACGCTTCTCATAGTCAACATTGATCAGCACCTTGGCCGTCTCTTGTTTGGCAGCCCGGATTTCCTTCTGAAGATCAGCAATTGCAAGGTCCTTAAGCACTGCAACCTGCTGGAGGTCGGCAATCTTCCTATCCTGATCCTCAACGTGGCCAACATAATCCTCAATCTCAGAGAATTTCTGCAAAAAGGATAAAAGATAAGGTCAGGACTAAGTGATCCTCAAATCAGCAGGATATGTCAACAGGATATACGAGCAGAGACAGTGATCCTTACCTCATTGAAGTACTCGAGGAATTGGTGGCGGATCAGAGGCAGACCCTGTAGATCCTCAGCTTCAGAGGCTTTCCTCTTCTTGATTGCCTTCCCTTTGAGGGGTGCCTTGGGGACCGAAGCTGTCGGACTGGTAGGAGCTTTTCTCTTGGAGGATCTGACAGTAGTGAGATCAGTGACATTGAACTTAGAAGCAGATTTGGTGGATTTTCCAGCACCTACACAACCAAAACAAGATAAGTATCTTCCTTTAATTTATATTTTACTATTTATTTAAATTCTAAACAAGGATACTTACTTGACATCGTGACAGAGCCTGAGGATACTTCCTGTGAATCTTGGGTTGTTGTCTTGAAAGATCTTGTCTCAGGATCAAGTTTCTTGAAAGCAAGGAGCCTCTCCTTGGTAGCAGGGGACAATCTGAGGTGTGAGACGGTGATAGCTGCATAAACAAGAAAGCAAAAAATATAAGTGATCCTTACATCAAAAGAAAGTTTTTGGTGATCCTTCTCAGGATCCACCACCCTACCATGGGTAGCCCATTTCTTGGGTAGATCATTTCCATCCTCAATAGAATCTCTCTTGATAAAAAAGAAACGCCGCTTCCAATTAGCATCGTTCTTGGTGGCTTTGAAGATCGGATGTTCCTCACCGGGTTTACGTTTAAACAAATAGCGATGGGAACCAAAGGTAGTAAGATCGTACAGCTCTCCCAGCTCTGACATTCCTAGGTCTATCCCTTCCTGCTCGATGATCCTTTCAAGAGTGTACAAAACCCTCCAAATCATCGGCATGGCTTGAATATAAGAGATGTCGGTTAGGGAAAAGAAAGATTGGGTGAAGGCTGGAAAAGGATATGTATAGCCTATGGTGAACGGAGTGACGGGGAAAGCAACCCACTTGTCGGAGATATGATCACTCAGGGCATTGGGGTCAAAAGGCCTAAACTCGGTGTTCGCCGGGAAGCAGTGGCGGATCCTGTCGATCTGAGCATCATTGAAACATCAGCGTTCTTTTATGGAGTCTTCAATGATCCCCTGGCTTTTCGAAGGGCTGTTCTTCGGGTGATCCTTGGCTGGGGAATTTCGGAGCAACATCTTTGACGGAATAACGGAAAGAGATGAAAACAGAGCAAGATAGGGAAGAAGATGAAGAGAGAGAGTACCTGATTGTCTTCGGAATGCAGTTATAAAGGGAGTCTCTCTGAAAATTTAAATGCATTTGATCCTATCTCTATCTCCTATTTATAATCATGATCGTGCAGGGTTGTCACCTCTGTGACGTCACGATTGCAACGGCTAGTTCAACAATAACGGCTATATTTACGATAGTTAGTTGCGGATAAGATCAAGAAAACATAACTCGCTCATTTTACATATCACTCCTTATATTTTGGGGGCAATTGTTAGGGGAGGATTTTCTAACAATTAGTGATCCTTACTCGTTATCCTAATTAATGATCCTTTCTTCTGTGACAGATAGTGATCCTCAGAAGAGCTTCAGGATCAGGGTCATGGATCACTTTAAGGATCCTCGTACTGATGATTGTTTGTTTGTGTTTTGTATTACTTCGCAGGAGTTACGAGCTTGACTTGGTCTTGGCAACGGTACTAAGGAATATTCCACGGGCATTTCGCACACGATTGACCAAAAATGGACGTTGTGGAGAACGTGGGAGCTTGGCACAAAAGTCGGATAGTTAGTTATTGTAGTTAACTTCTATTTTAAAAGGGGTAACGAGCTAGAATTAGAACACTTAGTCATTTTTCAGCTACACACACTCTCACATACTCGCACACTTGAAGCTCCCGACGAACATTCATTCATTTTCACTCACTTTTACACATTTCACGATAGTGATCCTTGTACCTAGCTCATTACTATCCGAAGTTGTAAACATTTATTGATTTATTTGAGCTTGGTGATCGGTAGTTTCCATCACCCGGGGTTTTTTATGTCGGAGATCAACTCTTGATCAAGGGCTTTTTCCCCGTATAAATCCTTGTGTCATTTGTGCAATTTACATTGAAGTGATCCTTGTCATTGTTCTACATTTCAAGCATCATACCCCGTAACAGAGAGTTTGGTTGCAATATCCTCATCAGATTTTTTGACCAAAACATATAGTGTATCCAATTTGTTCCTTGAACATCATATTGACAAGCCTTTGGTAAGTAGCACCTGCATTTCTTAATCCAAATGGCATAGCAATATAACAGTATATACCAGTTGGGGTCATAAAGGCTGTATCCTCTTGATCGGATGGTTCCATCTGAATTTGTTGAAATCCAGATGAAGCATCCATAAAAGTTAACAACTCATGACCCGCGGTAGCATCCACCATGGAGTCAATGTGGGGTAATGGGAAAGGATCCTTGGGACATGCCTTGTTTAAATCTGTAAAATCGACACATACCCTCCACTTTCCATTTTTCTTTTTAACAACAACCACATTGGCTAACCATCTTGGATACTTAACCTCTCTAATCATACCTGCTCGAAGTAGCTTATCTACCTCTTCCTGGATAATAGCATTTCTTTCAGGTGCAAACTTCCTCCTCTTTTGATGAATTGGCTTGAATGACCTGTCAATGCCAAGTTTATGAGTAATTATATCCTTAGATATACCTGTCATGTCTTCATGTTTCCAGGCAAAGGTGGTCTTCCTTCTTTTGAGAAAGGATACTAGCTCTTGTTTAATATCGCTAAGGATCCCTGACCCTATGAAGATCTTGGATTCAGGATCATCAGGATCCATGAGGATTTCTTTCAAATCCTGTTCTCTTGCCTCCAAGACGTCTCTTGAAGGATACTTTAATTGCTATTGCTCCCTTGGTCTTGAGGCTGGTTTCATTGATGAGGTATAGCAATTCTTAGCCTCCTGTTGATCACTCTCAATTTTCACCACCCCCATGGACTTGGAAGCTTTACACACTGATGATAGGTGGATGGAACTGCCTTCATATCATGTATCCATGGCCTGCCAAGGATAACGTTACAACACGATAAGCAATCAATAACACAAAACTTTTGATAAGAATGCAATCCTTCAATATAGATTGGGAGTTTGATGTCCCCCAATGTATTCTTTGTTTCTCCACTGAATCCCACAAGTACTGAGGATCTTGGGATAATATCGGACTCTGGGATATTCATTTTCTTGAGAACATCCAGCTGAATGATGTTCACAGAGCTTCCTCCATCTATAAGGATCCTGCGAACAAAGTGGTTAGAAATAAACAATGTAATTACGAGACCGTCATGGTGAGGATCCTGGATGTCAACACGATCATCCTCATCAAAAGTAATGACTTTATCCTGGGTGACAACGGAGGTCCTGACGGGTCTGTCTCCATTATCCATCTTGGTTTCCTTAGTGTGTCTTTTTGCTGCTGAGAAGGATGTACCACAGATGTCTAATCCACCGGATATGAAATTTATGACTTGTGCATCTGCCGGAGGAGCAGGAGCCCTTTCCGGGATCCTTTCAGGATCCTGGGTTCTTGACTTCTTTCGTCCCAAGAGTTCCTTTAAATGCCCCTTGCTCAACAAATAACCAATTTCCTTTCTAAGTGGAATACATTCTTCAGTGAGATGCCCAAAATCCTGATGATATGCACACCACTTGGATTTATCCTTTGTAGCAGCTGGTTTATCACTTTTCCTTGGCCACCTAGCTTTCTCACCTAGATTCTGCATTGCAAGGATTAGTTCATTGTTATCAACAGAGAAACAATATTCAGAAATAGGAGGATAATTCTCATCATCCTCTTCTTGTTCCACTGCGTGCACATTCTGGTTATCAGATCTGTTATAGGATTTGGATTTGTTGTTCCTGAAGTAGGATCCTTGCTTATCCTGTTTTGAGGATCCTGTCAATCTGTCCTGGATCCTTTTGTCATCCTCTAGGTGGATGAACCTAAGGGCCCTAGTCCTTACTTCATCAAGATTCTTGCAAGGTGTCATAACAAGATCATCATAGAATAATGAATCCCTAAGCAATCCCATTTTAAAGGCTTCAACAGCCGTGGCTATATCTAAATTGGGAATATCTAAGGATTCTTTACTAAACTTAGTGATATAATCTCTAAGTGATTCATTTTGACCTTGTGTTACCCTATATAGATCACTAGTTAATCGTTCAAACTTTCTGCTACAAGAGAATTGACTATTGAACAAGTTAACTAAATTAGCAAATGAAGTAATAGAGTAAGGGGGAAGACTTAGCAGCCATTTGAGAGCAGATCCTGTGAGTGTGGATCCAAATCCCTTGCATAGACATGCTTCTTTCAACCTTTCAGGAATTGGATTGATCTCCATCCTCTCCCTGTATTGAGCTACATGCTCTTCTGGATCTGTTGAACCATCATATAGCTTCATTGATGGTATCTGGAATCTTTTAGGTATCTCAGCATCACACAAAGGTGGTGCAAAACGAGATATCCTATGGCTACCATCCGCAATCTCAGGAATGGGTTTAACCACTCCTGGTACACTGGATATCATATCCTTAAGCTTCTGCAGTTCCCTAGCCATGGCCTGATTGATACCTGTATCCTGCATAAAGCCATGGTTAGTGTTATATAAATTATTAAAAGTGTTACCTCCCGCAGGATTCGAGTTTGGAATTGCGGATGTGAATCCATCTTGTCGAGATTCTGGCATGATTGAAGGACCAGAGGAGGCAATGGTCTGCATTGGTATGAAGTCTCCTTGATGGATGTCTGAGTTCTGAGGTTGCATATTTCTCGAGGATCCTTGATTTTGAAGGGGGTTGGATCCTTGGAATTGCGATGATCCTTGAACCTGAAAGGATCCTTGGACCAGAGAGGATCCTTGGACCTGGGAGGATCCTTGGACCTGGGAGGATCCTTGGACCTGGGAGGATCCTCGGACCTGGGAGGATCCTCGGACCTGGGAGGATCCTTGGATCTGGGAGGATCCTTGTACTGCATGCATTCCCACATATTCTCCTGACGTGAAGTATCCCTGATGCTGAGAAGAGGACCCTAATGGTTGAGAAGAGGATCCCTGAGGCTGGAAGCAAGAGCCAAACGCCTGACTCATTGTTGTTGTCCCATAACGCCTTCCTGATAGTTCACCCAAGTATTGCATGTCTGGAACTGCTGAGTATTGTGAGGTTATGACCGGAGTGTCGAAGTTCAGCGATCTTGGCATCAGAGGGGAGTGATCCTCCACTGATTTCTTCTGTTTCTTGATTTCATCGATCTCCCGGAGGATCCTTTCGTTAGTCTTATCCTGCTCTTGTGCATGATTCCTCATCTGCAAAATCAAGGCATAGAGATCATTAGTAGTAGGATTAGTTGAAACAGAAGAAGTAGGTGATTTTTGGAAAATAGGAGTTGGTTTCTGCGCAGCATTCTCAGCATTCTTCTGGGATCCAGAAGGTGGTGGAGGCAAAGGAGGAACGCCTTGTGAGGAACTGAATGAGGGCATCAAACTTGAAGTATTCTTCACTGAGGAAGCCATCTGTTTGGTTGTAGCGAACCGAAATAACCACGAAAACACGAATCTTTCTAAGAATGAAGCACCAATTGCCCCACGGTGGGCGCCAAACTGTTTTGGTCAAAAATCAAGCAATGACAATGTAACCAAACTTTCTGTTGTGAGGTATGATGCTTGAATTGATGAATAACAATAAGGATCACTATGAAGTGTAATGAAAAAATGACACGAAGATTTATACGGGGAAAAAGCCCTTGATCAAGAGTTGATCTCCGGCACAAAAAACCCCGGGTGATGGAAACTACCGATCACCAACTCAAATTAAACAAACAATTTGTTACAACTTCGGATGATAGCGAGCTAAGTACAAGGATCACTATAGTGTATCGTGTAGAAATGTATGAAAAATGCTAAGTGTTTTGTCGAGAGCTGGTGAGAGCGGTTGTATGAGTGTGTGTGTAGCCAAAAATAGCTAAGTGTCTCTAAAATAGCTCGCTACCCCTTTAAAAATAGAAAATATCAAGCCTAACTAACATTCCGCAAATCATGCAAGTCTTCCACGACTCCACAACGTCCATTTCTGACCAAGCACGTGCGGAATAGACTGAGAATATTCTCCAGGAATGTCGCCAAGACTAAGTCCAAGTTGATATTCCTGCAAAACATTTACGAATTCAAAGTAGACAATCGTTAGTATAGGGATCCTTATAGTGATCCATGATCCTGATCCTGCAACACTTCTGAGGATCACTACTTCAGACAGAATTGAGGATCACTAAATTCAACAGTAAATAAGGATCACTGGTCATTTAGAAATCCACCCCTAACAAGTACGTTAGTAAAAATAGATTAGAAAATTAAGTAAATAAATAAAAAACAACAATTAAACAACTGTATCTCCAAAAAAATTACATGATGAATATTGTTTGAAGTTACATACCATATAATCTTCGTTACCACACATTTTGTAGTAAAAATGATCACAAGGATCAAGAGAAATGTCTTGATAAAAATATAAAATTCGGAAACTTTCCAATGCTTCCTCAAAGTGAAATAGCAACCATGAATCTGAAGGTATTTTCAAACTGTCTACCAACTGATACCAACTATTATAGAAATAATATCTGCTATTGCTTAGAGGATAGATCTTGACTTTAAAAACATTTCTACTTGTGGTCCGGATGTTTGTATTTCCAATTGGATAATTAAACTGTTGAATCCAATTTTCATACTGTTTTGGCAAAATCTAAGCATAAATAAATAAAACAGTTTTATTGCTAGATATCATACGAAAAAAATAAAATTAAGTGTTAAAGTAAGATCGGATAAAATTTCTAACCAAAGATTTCCTTTTACTGTCTCCAAGTTAACACGGAAATCCATAAATCATTGTCACGGAAAACTATCACAGTATCAATTATATAGAATCAAAATCAATAACATTGAAACAAATGAATACAATCCATTAAGGTATGCAATACATCTAAATAAAAGATGATACAACTAATATATATCAAAATAACAATAGACAACATCGAAAAGGTGAGAATACATGTATTTTCTTATCATATCGAAATATATATATTTTATACAACAAATCATATAATTAAAACTTAAAACCTACTTTTCCGATTAAGTATCACAAATAGACATGGAAGATCATCAGCTGAATAAATTGTATAGAAAGACAGGACAGTGACTTGTGTCTGTATCAAACAAAAACTTAAAAACAGTATAGCAACTACTAATCAAAATATGTTCAGCTTTACAAATACACATGAGAATACATCACTTAAAATCAGAAATTTATATCATACTTCAGAATAACATCGTTACATGAAGAACCTTAAAAAAAATTAGAATCACATGAACAACTTTATAAATAACTTTACAAATACAAAAGAGAATACTTCAGTAAAGATCGAAATTTTATATCATAAATGAGAATAAGATAAATACATGAGCAAAGTGAAATCCAATAAAATCAACAATGGATAAGACATATGGTACATACACCAAATGCAGATCACTTTTTTTAGAATCATATATGTCTATCATAACATGCATTATAACTACATAGTAATCGGATATAAAAAAAATCAGGACTATCAGAAGTTGTTCGAGTATAAGCCGCAACAATAAACGCAATAATAACAAACAATGGATTGAAAAAAAAAACAGGGAGATACATGAATACACAACCGTCGATTACAACTTCTTCATTAAAACAACAAGAACCATAATCGCCTATGGAATTCAAACTAAAATAATAAACATGAAAAAGTACAAAACAAATCAGATTATTTAACAATACCTTTGTTATTATGCAAGATGATAATGATGAAGGTCAGAAGAAATCGAAGAAGATGAGAGAGTTTCTTGGAGAAAGTGTACAAAGATACGTGGAGAGAGAAAGGAACCAAGATTTTGTGAGGATGTTGAAAAAGTTAGAAGGTTTAAATATATCCGATGTAACCGGGTTGGATCATCCCATTTAGTTTTGGTCACCATCTGTTTGACTTTAGGTCAACAACTGTTTGAGTTTTGGTCAACATCTCATTTAGTATTCAACAAAATTTGAATAACTTAATCAGGGGTTTGAACATCTGTTTGACTTTTGGTTAACAGTTGGATGGAAAACCATGTTGGATTGAACAGGGTTTTGAACAGATGTTAGAGCTTAAACAGATGTTTGGCCTTCTATATCAGTTGTTTGGACTTAAACATATGTTTGACCTTAAACAGATGTTTGGCCATAAACAGATGTTTGGCCATAAACAGATGTTTGGCCATAAACAGATGTTTGGCCTTATACAAATGTTTGACCTTAAACAGATGTTTGCCCATAAACAGATATTTGGCCTTAAACCAAACATCTGTTGAAGGTGAACATCTGTTTGACTATTGGTCAACATCTGTTTGACTTTTGCTCAACATCTGTTAACATATAAACATTGTTAACATAAATTACAAATAATTAGCTAATAGACGGCACATATTTAGCATCTTAAATCATCAAGACCTTAACAATTTGACCATATGATTTAATCGTGTGTTTTATCTTAGATCGAACATGTCGCAACCCCCGATCCCTAATCCCTGGGAACGGGCCGCCGCGAGCCAGTTTCGGTGGTATCGCTTATTGTCTAATGTTGGCAGCGGAATTTTCATCAGGACCGTAGTTAGGAAATATTTGATCAGAGTAAAATACCACATTTTCATAACATTAAACACACGGGATAAAACCCAAGTTTGCAGTACACACATTTTCATAGGAATACATCCTATTTTATTTAATAAAACATCTATTTTATTTTAGGTAACTTTATTGCCACTTTTCCAATCCTTCAGTGCTGTCCAGCTGGCTTCTATTTGGCTTTCATAGTTTGTTACCTGAAACGCGTTTTAAAAACATTTGTCAGTGGGAAATACTGGTGAGTGAATCCCAGTTTAATCAAGTTTAAATAAAAACCCAGTGTACAGTATTGAGGGCGATCTCGCAATTACATTCGTTTCCAAGTTATAACAATTAACATCAATGGTACTGTCAGACCCGACTTGTGGAAATGTTACTCCTTGACCAGGTGGTAACAAATTTTGTATACAAAACCCCAACATACTTATGATAATTGTATCCTTACAAATACTCAATAACTCCTTAATATATAATTAATTGTGTGAGGTTTTGTAAAAACAATTCACAAAAAGGTTAACAAAAAGCGGATAAACTCACATTGCTGTCTTAGATTATCCTTTAGGGTTTCCTGGTGACAATCTATAATTTACACAAATGCACACGCATTAGTATAATAACCCATTTTAACATTAGTAATACCCTCCCCGAGACGGCATTCCAACGACTACGTCGGGTAGAACCACGACAACCGTTACAGAACCCTAGATCAATCGGGCAGCGTATCTAATACGTATCCAGGGGTTATGATACTTACAACGGAGCAGAACTTCGCTATTTAGGGGGATATTAGACCCGTGTATAAAGCCTACACTTTAATTTTGAGAGAAAGAAAGAAAGTTTGAACGAAATTCTCGATTAAAAGCCGATGCCCTTCTTATATAGGGCCTAATCTTGACCTTGTCACGGCCCGCGTAAAACAAGAACAGGGGGCTACGCGGCCCGCGTCAACCCCGGTCAAACATGTAGCTGATCCGGGTCACTGCCTAGCCTCGCCACGATGATGACACGTGTCATCACCGGGCTGTGCCACCTTTATGATCTCATGCGACCCGCGTAAGAGTTGGGGTGAGGCTTACGCGGCCCGCCTCAACTCAAAAAATCAGATTTTTAATTAAATTTAATAATATTTAAGGTATTCGGGGCCCGTTTTCACGTATGGGGTGTATTTTGGGACATATTGGGATATTTTAAAATATATTAGGGTGTCGAAAATAATTCGAGGGTGTCGGTTTTCTTGAGGGTTGTTATATCTTCCCCACCTTGTTTTAGAGCTCGTCCTCGAGATCTACTGGAATAAGTGTGGATATTTCCGTTGCATTTCAGATTCAAGCTCCCATGTGTACTCAGGTCCTCTTTTGGAGTCCCACTTCACTTTGACCAGAACTAATCTCTTGTGCTTGAGATTTTTGACTTTCATGTCTTCAATTTGTAGAGGCCTTTCTACAAACTTGAGTTGTTCATTTACCTCTATATCCTTAAGAGGTACTACTAGTGATTCATCAACTAAACACTTTTTGAGATTAGATACATGAAATACATCATGTATTCCTGCCATTTCCTCTGGCAGTTGTAGCTGATAGGCTACAAGTCCTATTCTTCTAATAATCTCAAAAGGTCCAACATACCTGGGACTTAGCTTTCCCCGTTTGATGAATCTTACCACTCCTTTCCAAGGAGAGACCTTTAACAATACTTTATCTCCTACTTGAAATTCCAATGGTTTGCGTCGGTTATCAGCATAGCTCTTTTGTCGATCACGTGCTGTTTTCAGTCGTTCCTTGACTTGAATAATCTTGTCAGTTGTTTCCTGCACTATCTCAGGTCCAGATAGTTGCTTTTCCCCAATTTCTGCCCAACAGACTGGGGTTCGGCACTTTCGTCCATAAAGTGCTTCGAATGGTGCAGCATTGATACTTGTGTGATAACTGTTATTATAAGAAAATTCTATTAAAGGTAAGTGATCATCCCAATTACCTCTGAAATCAATTACACAAGCTCTAAGCATGTCTTGCATCGTCTAGATTGTCCTTTCGCTTTGTCCGTCCGTTTGAGGATGATAAGTTGTGCTTAGATTTAACTTGGTTCCCATTGCTTTTTGGAAACTTGACCAAAAATGAGAGGTAAAACGGCTATCTCTATCAGAAATAATTGATAAAGGTATTCCATGTAAAGAAACAATTTCATTTACATACAATTTAGCTATCTGTTCCATACTGAAAGTTTCTTTCATTGGTAGGAAATGAGCTGACTTGGTTAGCCTATCTACAATCACCCAGATTGTATCATTACCTTTCCTTGTTTTGGGTAATTTAGTAACAAAATCTATTGTTATCAATTCCCATTTCCACACTGCATTTCTAACTGTTGTAACAAACCTGAGGGTTTCTGATGTTCAGCTTTAACTTGAGAACAAGTTAAACATTTAGAAACATAGGCTGCTATGTCCTTTTTCATTCCTATCCACCAGAAATTCTTTCTTAAATCCTGATACATCTTGTCATTTCCTGGATGCATCGTATATTTAGACTTATGGGCTTCTTCTAATATACGATGACGCAGGTTTCCTAACTTAGGTATCCACATTCTCTTTTTATGGAATCTCCAAATTCCATCTGTTCCTTGTTCTAATTCCTTTAGCATACCTTTTAGTTTTTCAGTATCATCCTTGATTACTGATTCTTGTGCTTTTCTGATTTGATCATTTAAATCTACTTGTAGATTTAGTTTAAGAGAACGTACCCTTTTTGGCTTTTCGTGATACTTTCGGCTTAAAGCATCTGCCACTACATTTGCTTTTCCTTCATGATACTGGATATCACAATCATAATCACTAAGTGTTTTGGTCAAAAATCAAGCAAAGATAATGCAACCAAACTTTCTGTTGTGAGGTGTGATGCTTGAATCAATGAACAATATTAAGGATCACTCAGAAATGTAATGAACAAATGACACAGAGATTTATACGAGGAAAAAGCCCTTGATCAAGAGTTGATCTCCGGCACAAAAAACCTCGGGTGATGGAAACTACCGATCACCAACTAAGATTAAACAAAATAAAGATTACAACTCGGGATGATAACAAGCTTGTTACAAGGATCACTAATGTGCAAAATGCAAAAGAGTGTACGAAATCGCCAAGTATTGCTTGAGAGCTGACTGAGAGCTGTTACGAGTGTGTGTGTGTATGCCAAAATTAGCTAAGTGTCTCTATCAAGCTTGTTATCCCCATTTTAAATTAGAAATAACTAAGTTAACAAACTATCCGATAATCATGCAAGCTCCCCCACGATCTCCACAACGTCTATAATGGTCAAACACGTGCGGAATCTGTAGAGAATATGCTCCAGGAATTTCGGTGAGACTTGGTCCATGCACTTGTTCCTGCAAAAATAAGTTTACGTACAAAGAAGACAATTGTTAGTAGTAGGATAATAACAGTGATCATGGATCCTGATCCTGCAACACCTGCTGAGGATCCTTAATTCAAACAGAATTGAGGATCCATGATCCTGGTAGCACTTGAAGGCCCGTGATCCTTAGGATTTATAAAATCCTCCCCTAACAATTGCCCCCAAAATATAAGGAGTAAAGTGTAAATTGTCGAGTTATATTTTCTTGGTCTTATCCGTAACAAACCAACGGATATATAGCTGTTGTGATCTGACTAGCCGTTACCGATCACACGTCATTGAAGCGACATCCCTGCAGAATCATGATTATAAATTGAAGTTAGAGATAAGGGTCAATGTGCATTTAAATTCGAGCGAAACTCCCTTTAAATCCACATTTGAAGATCAAGCAGGTACTTCTCTTTCCTCTTCCTCCTCTCCTTCTTACTATGTTTCTTTTTCTTTCTCAAAATCTTCGAATCACCATGAAGCTAAGATCATCCCCTGCTAAGGATCATCGAAAAGATAGTCCCTTAAAAAGCCAAGGGATCATCGAAGACTCTCCAAAGGAACGTTGCTGATTTACTGATCCTGAGATTGACAGGATCCGTCATTGCTTTCCGGCGAGCACTGTTTTCAAACCCTTTGACCCTACCGTCCGGAGTGATTTTATTTCTGAAACATGGGTTGCATTTCCAGTCACCCCTTTCTCTATAGGATACTCCTATCCTTTTCCTGATTTTACCCAATCTTTTTTCTCCCTTACCGGCATATCTTATATCCAACCTATGCCAATGATGTGGAGGTTTCTATTTACCCTTGAAAAAATCATTGAGCAAGAGGATGTAGATTTGGGAATGTCTGAACTTGCTGAGTTGTATAACCTTGTGAGCCACGGTTCACATCGTTTCCTTTTCAAACACAAACCTGGTGAACCTTATCCAATCCTGAAAACCACCAAGAACGATACTAAGTGGAAGAAACGATTCTTCTTCGTCAGGAGGGATTCTATCCCTGATGGAAAGGATCTGCCTAGAAAATGGGCCACTCATGGTAGGATAGAGGATCCTTATAGAAGGATCATAGGATACCCTATTTTTGCTGAGGATCACTAATCCCTTTGTTTCTATTTTGCAGCTATTTCTGTTTCACACATCATTACATCACCCGCAACCAAGGAGAGGATCGACGCTTTTCGGAATCTTGATCCTGAAATAAGATCATTTAAAGCAAACACCAAGGATTCTCAAGAAGTATCCTCAGGCTCAGTTACAATGTCGAGTAAGTATCCAAGTTTGTATTTAAGTAAATGTTAAAATGTAAATAAAACAAGAATACTTATCGTTTGTGTTGGATGGATAGGTGCTGGAAAATCCTCAAGGTCTGCCACCCGTTTCAGTGTTACCGATCTTACTGCTGTTGCTCCCAGGTCTGGGAAGAAGAAGACTGATGCCAGCCCTAGTGCCGTGGTTCCAAAGCCTACCACCTCCAAGGGAAAGAAAAGGAAAGCTTTTGAGGCTGACAATCTTGAAGGTTTGCCTCTTATCCGCCATCAGTTCCAAGAGTACTTTGCCAATGTAAGGATCACTAACCCTGGCTGATTATCCTGCCCATCTGAGGATCAAGGATCCTAAACTTCACCTTGTCTTTTTTTTGCAGAAATTCGCCGAGATTGAGATGCTGTTGGATGCTTATGCTGAGGAAGCTGACCAAAAGCAGAGGGACTTCCAAAAGATCTTCCTAGCTAAGGATAAGACCATCTCCCACCTCGAGAAGGATCTAAACTTGGCAAAGCAGCAGGTGGTCATGGCCCAGATAAACGCTGATCACGAGAAGCACGACCTGCTGGAAGATGCCAAAGTCTCTGCTGCCATCACAATGTATAAGATCAAGCTGCAAATGGCTCAGGAGGCTGAGGATCTTGACTTTGACAGGACCACTTGGGACAAGGAGGAATGGAAGACAAAGCTAGCTGAGCTCGAGGATGAAGAGGAGGCCACAGAGGTTTTGGCAATTGAGGCGAGTGGCAGCGGGAAGGATCAGGCTGGTGATGACGCTGGTGGTGATGCTGGTGGTGATGCAGCCAAGGTGTGAGCTGCAGAAATGGGCGATGATGGATATTTCTAGACGTGGCCGGAGCCCATTTTTTTAGGATTTGGTAGTTGTTTAATGGTTATGGTGTTTTTAAAACAATATTGGGTTGCATTTTGAACAATAGTTTCTAGGGTTATGGATCAAGGATCCTTAGACAATAGGTAGGATAATAGGTGGTGGAGGGATCCTCTGTTTGGGGGATGAAGCCACTTGTTATCCTGCCATCTTTTATTTCCTGCACTTCAAGACCCATTAACAATGGACACCCTTTACCTACCCCAGCGGACGGGCCACGTATTGCTGGTAGATGCTTGGGGTAGGTAATTTTGACAACCTTTTGAAGGGTTACCTTTTGTGAATAAAAATAACTTCAACTTTTTGGCTATTTCCCGTGTTGTTATCCTTGTGAGTTCTGTTAATTTTCAACTATTGTTATGTACTTTGTTTGAATTTGTAAATAAAAGATAAAGATTTAGTAAAAAAATTTAGGATATGATCAAGGATCAAATATCCTATAGTCAACAAATTCAGAAAAGTTATGTAGCTTAAGGATCACTAGTTCTGTTGTCAAAGGATAAGGGTCACTTAGATGGATAATGAATAAAATCAAAGTAATTAAGGATAACACCTAAGAATCCAAGTTAGGATCCTAACCCTTTAACACTCATAATCAGGATAACCAAAAGACAAACCTTAGTAAAAGGTAAGGATCAAGGATCCTTGGCTGTATAACGTCAAAACCCTGAAACAGAACATAACTTGGGATTAAGCCAAATATAAGAGAAGAGTTAGTAACTGGGGACAAGCCTAACAATTTTGGGGACAAGCCCAATATACTGGGGACAAGCCCAAAGGATAACTGGGGACAAGCCCAAAGGATAACTGGGGACAAGCCCAAAGGATCGTGTGTAAACTGGAGTATGGCCCTCACTAGCGACTATCCAAACTTAGTGGCATGAAAATGCCAAAACCTTAGCTAACGTGAAAACGTTAGAAACCTTAAGAACGGATGTATGGTACCGTCTACCATTATACGTAGGATCCCGGATACAGCCAGTACAATGAAATTGTCAGCCCCTAAAGCGAGTACTGGTCCCATTTCCATGAACTGTACCAGGATCATCGTGCGCTGCTGGCGATACTGGGGACAGGCCCAAAACTGGGGACAGGCCCAAATAACTGGGGTCAAGCCCAAATAACTGGATACTTCTGTGGATACTCAATCCTTTGTTAAGGATACCTAATCCTTCTGCAAAACTCAGATTCAAGTGAAAGGAGGATAAAGGATCCAAGATCCTTATCCTTATATATACAGGATAATTAAAGAGTGAAATAGTTTAAGATCAGATCATTACCAAATTGAGGATCTTCTGTCTTGTAAGGATCCTTCAAGGAAACTTATTAACTAAGGATCATGGATCCTTATTACATGAAGTATTTCTTCAAGTGGACAGCATTCCAAGCTCTTGGTAGCAAATCACCTTCCATTGTTAGCAATCGATATGCCCCCTTTCCCGCTTCAGCTTCAATCAAATAGGGGCCTTCCCATTTTGGTGCTAACTTCCCATCAGCAGGATTGGTGGTGTTCTAAAATGCTTTCCTTAATACCATATCACCAACTTGGAATTTCCTGATCCTGACATTCTTGTTGTAGGCTCCAGCCATCCTTTGTTGATAACTGGCCATCCTTATCCTTGCCAAATCCCTGAGTTCTTCTATAGTATCCAAGTCTTGAACCAAGTTTTCAGCATTTTCTTCAGGATCACAAATGCTTGTTCTTGCAGTAGGAACCACCATCTCTGTAGGGATCACTGATTATGCTCCAAATACCAAAGAGAATAGAGTTTGGCCAGTAGCATTCTTAGGAGTTGTCCTATCAGCCCAAAGTACATAAGGTAGTTCTTCTGCCCATTTTCCTTTCTTGGATCCAAGCTTCTTCTTCAAATTGTTGATGATGATCTTGTTGGATGATTCTGCCTGACCATTAGCTTGTGGGTGGACTGGTGTTGATGTTATCATCTTAATCCCCCAGCTGTCACAAAAGTTAGTAGTTCTACTCCCAATAAATTGGGATCCATTATCACAAACAATTTCAGAAGGGATACCAAATCTAGTAATAATATTTCTTTTAATAAAGGATATGACTTCCTTTTCTCTGACTTGAGCAAAGGCTTCAGCCTCTATCCACTTGGAGAAGTAATCAGTCATAGCAAGCATGAATACTTTTCCACCAGGTGCCTTTGGAAGCTTACCAACTATATCCTGTAACACCTCGAAAATTCACGTCCTATAATGTGTTGACACGTGTCATAAGCTTTGAACGTGTGAAAGAATACTCTAGAGGGACTAAAGTTGACAAACAAGGAAAGTATGTGAATATAAGGGTTCAGAATGTCAACAATGGATAAATATACTTTACAATAACCCTACATGATGCTTATACCCTTAAACGAATAAATCATGGATCATACGACGCTAGTTGTGAAGAAAAGTGAGAGATTACAAACTACAGGGGTTAAATGTGTCAACATGTTTAAAGTATACTTCTGAGTGACCTTTAAGCAAACCCGAAGCTTTGTAACGATTAATTATGCTCACTAGAATGCATGATAAAAATTTCACCAAGTTTCGTTATCGTATGAGGAAGTTATGATAAAATTCGTATACGAGGGGTTAAAAGCGTCAACGTTGAAATTTAAGACTTTCGGTGATCGTATGAATAACCGGGGACTTAAAAAAGTGGAATTATGAATTTGGGGTCCTTAAAAGTCAAGTTTGGGAGTTACAAGTGCAAGAAACCATGTTAAAAATCAAGTTTGGAAGTCCGGGGGCCAAAACTGTCAACTTTTGAAAGATTTGTTGAGCTGGCTTGGTCCTTACGGACCGTAAGGCTGGGACCCTTACGGTCCGTAAGCATGTCCCAGATGCAGAAACTTGGACAGGTTGTCTGTTCAGCCATTCAAACGACATATATTGCCCTTTTTCACTTCCATGCGCGACCCCTACTGATTTTTAGACTTAGGGGCACTTATTATTGATCTGGATCACCTCTTAGACTTAGTTGCCATCATCATAATGGATCAAGAACACTATAAAAGGTCTCTCAAGTTGCAACATTTCTTGCATTCATTCCATCTGCATTTGTGGGACTCTCTGGAGCTTAAGATCAGTCCTCAATCACCTCTGGTCGTAATTAGGCCTTCGGTAAGTGTCCTTGACCTTCCTTGATTGAGTTTTACTTAGTTATTAGCTTAAAAGTCAAACCGTCGTAATTAACGTTTAACTTAGCGATTAATAATTAATGGTCCAGTGATTAGTCGAATTGAAGGTAGTTATAAGTTGGTATTTATGTGGGTAATAAACCCTTAAAAGGGCACCATCTGATCCCCACTCTAACTAGACCATTTGTCGGGTCAAAGTTGATTAGAAAAAGTCAACAGAATGCTAATTTTTGAATTAACGCATAATTAACATTGTAGAAGGCGTGTAACCTATTTTATCATTCATGTAACTTGGTAATAAGTATAAGAACTGGTCTAAGCTTGTTTGATCCGACAATTTTCTTTTTAGACCCGGTTCGGAACCGAAAGTCGCAAAACTTTGACTTTTGCTTTGACTTCAGTTCTGACACGATTTAGTATGATTTGTAAATGCCTTAGCACTTCCCTAGGACCAGGTTACATGTTGGTATAACCCTCTGGGGTTGGTTTATTGATTGTCCGATTCGTTTACACGTTTCCGTTAATTGCTTAATGTTGACCATAATGCCCTTTTGACCATAAAACGAGAATTTTGAATATGTGAAAGGACAATAATCTTTATTACTGATTTATAAACATGTCCCAAAAATTTCACATCAGTTGGAGGTCTAGATTAGGAGTTATGCTCATTAGCGTAATTATAACGCCTTTTAGTAATTAAACGGCGCAATTAGCATAAAGCCTATCTAAACCCATTTTTTGACACCAAACCTCTTACCCACTGATGTAATATAATATTTTGGGATTTTTAAAGATTTTTAATTATTTTTAACCTGCTCATAACCTAAGGTTATGGCGTTGATTCGGTAAATACCGATTATACCCTTTTTGTGTATAAAATGAGTTTTACATAATATTTTGACACCAATCCAATTGCTACTGATTTTATATGATAAATAAAGAATTTTTAACTTTATAACCTGATCAAAAAACTCAGATTTCCTGTATAACCCGAAAATCGCTTAAAATGGCTTTTTAAGCGTATTAAACGCATAGTTTGGGTTTAAAACCATTTTGTCATATAAGACCTATTACCAACTGATATGACCCAATAAAATAAGTTATTTTACTGATGTATTCGGACCCGAATCTCAGAATTTCAATTAACCTCTTTTATAATCTTTAAAATGACCAAAATACCCCTACGGGGCTTAAATTAAGATTAAACTCGTTTTGGGCATAATGGAAGGTATCCTACTGATATCACAACATATTTAAGGCATATTAACTTAGGAAACCTGTATATGACTCTTTTGGTTACTCGTTACGCACTTGTCGCGTTCGGATCGGCTTATGTAACTAGTTTACATATACTAGCCGAAACGGGTCAAACCATATCGTTTTTGTCTCAAAATCCAGAATGTGTTTAAGTTACCCATATTAAACAAGCATACAAGCTTTTTGGGTCAAAACCACATTCTAAACCGGTCTTCGCTTTAACATGCGTTTGAACCGTGTCTTCCTTTTGAAAACTAACCGGTCTAAGTGTAAGCTTAATTAAAGACCCGTTAGGATTCTAATAGGTTATTAAAAACCTTCGTTCCAGATTAGGAGCCCAGTAAAAGCTATGTGCACTTGCTGTATTTGATTTATACTTTTCTAAGGTAAATACTCTTAACTTATTTTCCCTATACGGGCTTGGGATATGGTACTATAAAAGTACCGCTTGGTCGGGTGTGTGTAGTCATTTAAATCGGATTGTGATTAATGTATTTGCATAACCCGTTTAATATATATTATTTGGTGTATGGCTTTTGGGGGTTAAATGACCATGTCCCGGATATCCTTGGCATCATTTTACGAAATGGCCACGACCTAAGCACGGGGTGTAGGCGTACACCTGACAGATGCATTATGTAAAAGCTGGTAATCCACTTAGAGGAATACAAATCCATGTGGGCATTATACCTGTGGCGTGTCAGTTAATCTTGTCCGGCCCTACAAACCGACCCTAATGGATGACAAATAAGTAAAACTGTATACAAGATTATATACAAATGATTGTCCCAAGTTATAAAAGATATTTTGCCGAAGTGCATTCAAATAAATTTTTAAACTCTTTTCAAAATGAGTCAGTTAAGTTGTATTTACCAGTGTAAACTGGCGTATTTTCAAAAAGGCTAAGTGCAGGTACTAGACGAAATAGGCTGGCTACTCCAGGCATCATTACTCATGTCTCGCAAGCTCTAGATGTCAAAGTCTGTTGAACAATGTTTCATTTTATTTTCGATCCGCCTGTGGATCCTTTACTTTTCGTTGTAATACTGGATATTACTTTATATTCGGATTGTAATATATTTATCTTTTGCTTCCGCTGTGCATTTATATATTGTGTTGTTTGACTATGATGATATCAACTACGTCACGATACTCCCCACCGGGCCCACCGGTAATACGTGGAAATATCGGGGTGTGACAGGTTGGTATCAGAGCCAACACTGAGTGAATTAAATGCTAGCCTTTTGTGTTTAATCTCAGTTACACAGTTGCACATTCTTGAGTCTAGACAAGAACATAGGACTAATCCTAATTCGTTTTATTTTGCCTTGTTTGATTCCTTTGTTATTTTTCTGATTAGCCCTTGCATGGGCAAGTCATTTTTTTTTCTGTTAGAAGTCCCGTTTAGGGCAACCATATACTTGTTTAAATTTTAATGGAACGATCATATTTAAAAATATCATTCCTATATTATAAGATCTACCATTATAATAAAATGGCAAAATCTAAAAAGGACAAGACCTAGCCATATGTCACATTAAGACAGGGCCAAGATGGTAGTTCCACAATTAGATTCAGATCCTTGTTAACATTTCAATTTAGGATTGTTCTGCGTTAAATATTAAAAAGAGTCTAAAGGATAAAACCTAGCCTAAATGTCATTGCAGACATGGCCAAGATGGTAAAATTTATTCAAGAGAGATTCAAATCCTTGTTAAATATCTGAAAGCATATTAACATGCTTGACAAAATGTGATACGATAAAATCACATAAGTCATTTTTAAATGGGTTATTCTAAAATTCCCTTATTTATATAATCATCCCTTAAGGATGAAGTGCCCACGGGCTATAATTAACGTCCTCTGGACTAAAGAAGGTGGTAGCCTACAACTCCCTGTCAAGGAAAGGTAATGAACTTTGATTCAAACCTTAATGCCTCGATTCCGTAAAATCAAGGCCTATAAATTAAACTTGTCTACGTGACTAGGCCTTTTGTGCTATTATTAACTTATAATTTAGGATTATGATAAAGATCCTGAACAATTATATATTTAGCAAATTAACTAAAATGTGTATTAAAAACATGGTTAATAAATCGTTTAAAACGATAAAACGGTATAAGCTTCCGTATAAACCTTGCCTTTATTTTCTTTTTGTAGCAATTAAAACTTCATGGCTGACTCTGATGAGATAAACAGCCATCCTCTGGAAAACCACGATGATGATAAGATTAATATAACCAGAGGAGAACTTCGTACACTGATTGATACAGCTGTATCTAAAGCTGTAGAGGAGCAATTTAGGGAGTATAGTGGAACGCATAGTAAAGCCTCATCTGTACCCCACTCTAAGTCTGTTCCTAAGACTCATTCGGAGGCTCACAGCAAGCCACCGCCCTCTAAGAAGGATGAGCCAAAGAAAGATGATGATCGACACTCTTCAAATCATCAAAGTGATCCATCTCAAAGGGTCGTTCTGAATCAAGGACCCCGTGAAAAGGGTTGCTCCTACAAATACTTTGTTTCCTGCAAACCCCAGGATTCACTGGGGAGAAAGGGGCAATAGATTGTATGACCTGGTTGGATGAAATGGACACAGTTGTCGATATCAGCGGTTGTGCTGAAAGGGATGTAGTAAAGTATGTATCCCAATCGTTCAAGGGAGAGGCACTAGCATGGTGGAAGTCTCTCATTCAAGCTGCTGGGAAGATCCCACTCTACAACATGTCATGGGAACAGTTTGTTGCTCTCATTATGGAGAACTACTGCCCTCAGCACGAGGTCGAGAGAATCGAGTCAGATTTCTTATCGTTGGTTATGACAAACCTAGATTGTCAAGCTTACCTCACCAGTTTCAATACCCTGTCCAGACTGGTTCCTTACCTAGTAACACCAGAACCCAAGAGAATTGCTCGCTTCATTGGGGGTTTAGCCCCAGAGATCAAAGCCAGTGTTAAGGCTTCAAGACCTGCTACGTTTAGGTCAGCAGCTGATCTCTCTCCGTCCCTTACTTTAGATGCGGTCAGGTTGAGATCGCTAAAGAATTCTGAAGAAAGTAAGAGGAAGCGTGAGGATGATAACTCACGAGAGTCAGAGAAGAAGCACAAGGGAAACACTTATTCTAGGAAGTTTGGGTCTGGAAAGAATAGTCAGCGAACAGAGGAAAAGCCAAAGTGCACGACATGCCAAAAACGCCACTTTGGAAAGTGCAAACTTGAGTCCAATTCTAAGTCAGGATCACCTGCATGTGGGTTATGCAAGTCTAAAGAGCACAAGACGATAGAGTGCAAGAAGATAAAAGACGCAACATGCTACAATTGCATTGAGAAAGGGCATATCAAGACCAATTGCCCTAAGTACGCCAAGAAGCCTGAAGAGGTCAAGAAGACCAATGCAAGGGTCTTCAGGATGGATGCAAAGGAAGCCGTCCAAGACGACAATGTGATCACATGTACCTTCCTCATAAATGATGTATATGCTAGAGTATAATTGATTCAGGTTCAGATAAGTCCTTCATAGACAATAGATTTTGTAAATCATTAAATCTGCCTGTTAAAACTCTAAACGTTAAGTATATAGTAGAATTGTCCGATAGTACCTCAGAGACTGCTTCAGCAATATTAGATGGATGTTTTATATCCATTAGGAATCTTTCTTTTTCCGATGTCCTTGTTTTTTTTATAGAAGGACTCGATATATTAATATGAATGGATTGGTCGTCTTGTTACCGAGCCCATATTGTGGGTGTAATAAGAAGTATGTAGTTATCAAAACTCCTTATGGTGAACCTTTGACCATTCAAGGAGACACTGGGTATGGATTGCCTAAGCACTTGTTGAATATGGTATTTAATACCAAAGATTCGAGTATGAAAACTCAGAAAAGACAAACAACATTCGTGATGCTGAGGATGCGACAAATGTTAATAATGAATCCAATGTGAACCCCAGTGTTGATGGAGTTAATCTCCAGAACTGTAGTTAACACAGCTGTTAGAAAGTCTATAAGAAAAGTCGTGAAAAGGTTCAAGAAACCGAATGCTGCTCGCTCTAAAACACGTGTCGCTGCTCATGAGAAGAGCTATATTCATACTTCAAATGCGAAGAATAACCCAAACAAAATCATATGTGACAAGAAGCCCCTTTCCTTTTAGGATGTACTTAAAAGTACTTCGTCTCTTGGAAGTCAAGAGGCTTCAATAGTAAAAAGGGGCCATCGATTTCAGGAAATTGTTGGATGAAGTAGAAACCATTACGTATATTAGCGGATATGCTGGAAAGCACACGGAGAGGTATGCGTCACAGTCGTTCGATGACAATACCCTTGACTAATGAGGACATTAATGGAGTCCACAAGAAAGATCCTCTTTACGTTATGGGGTGGTCCAAGTTTTAAGGGCCTTACTAGAAAACCTATTATCCACGTCGCGAAATGGAAAAAGATGGAATACGAATTTTTCTGACTCCCCCATAAGAACTATAAACTATCGCCAGTATGTTGCAAACCCTGGTGCATTGGTTGAAATAGTGCTCTTATTCGGTTAACCTAGAATTCAAGCATAATGCACTATATATATTGATGATTTAGCATCAACTATAAAAGGGCACATTAAGGTTTCAAAGCCTGCTCATTATAAGTCCATTATGGATCTACCTCAGCTACTCACGTTATATAGGTTAAGAAATAACTAGTCAAAGCTGAGACTGCCCTAGAATTAGTCAAGGATTTTCAGCTAAGTTTAAAAGGGATTAAGAATGGAGGCGTTTAACCCTCCTGATGAATAATTAGGGGTAGTTCACATTAATAATGACACCAGATAAAACCCCTACTGTGATTTGATTGTTAGGAGATACGTTTGGGCTCAGGTGCTGCTGAGTCTCTCATAAGATCTTAAGCTTAGCAAACTTTTGAAAATTTTCCCGTAAGAACCCCAGATATTAAGTGTAAGATAAAAACTTACAGGTGAAATCAAAAGAACAATTCCTTCTGTTCCTGTTATAAACCTTCAGGCGTAAAATTTTAGAAGTATCCTCTCTCTAGGTGTAATACGTCAGCATTTAGAGTTGATATCTCTTTTCTCTAACGATTGCGAATACCAAACAGTATGATAGAAAGCGCCATATGAGGATTTGTATATCTTAATATATTCCATAGATTGCTTCCATGCCTGATCAGTATGGAGGTTTAATGCATGGGACCACAAAGATATTCCAATGGTCATAGAGTACTAAAGTCACTTAATTGACACAAGCAATTAAATGTGTCACTTAATTGACACAAGCAATGATGGATGAATTGGAGCCTGAGATTTGAAAAATCTCTGTAACCTCCTTGTATCTTGATTATCTTCTCCTAAGATTACTGATGTATGTAAAATGCAACATATAAATTACATCAAATGAGGCATAAAACTAACCCTTTTTAAGTACTAATATTGGAAAAAGAGTGTTTTTGTCTTCCTTTTGTATTTTCAGGATTAAATGAGCTCAAAAACACAAAAGAAGCAAAAAGACAGCTAAATCCAACATAAATACAAGAAAAGGAACATAAGTGGATTGCCCGACCCCTCAACGGCATCTTCCCAAGCAAAATAGAGAAGGCAGAAGACTGAACACGCCCCGTGCTCAGCCAGCACGGGCCGTGCCCAAGAAGCAGCAGAAAAGACAAACCTATAGAAGCTTCTATTGCCCACCACGGGGCCGTGCCCAGTGAACACGGGGGCGTGTCGAAAGTACAGCAGGCGCATTAATTGTAATTGCGAATTACAATTAATGAGGAGAGAGAGTGTCAGACAGGCACGGGGCCGTGCCCAGCGGACACGGGGCCGTTCCCAGCCCTCTGTTCAGCCTATAAATAGGAGTGCTTGGTTTCATTTCAACTCATCCCTTGGCACACCACCTCTCTCACACTTCATCCACCACCCACCACCATCACAACACCATCATCCACCACCATCATCCATTGTCCATCGTAGAGTGTGTGAGTCGTCTCGGGATCCAAGATTGATCGTAAGAGCTCTTGACAATCAAGGCCATGTTTGCCTAAGTCTCTTACATCACTTGGTGAAGACAAAGTGTCTAGTATAATACTTTTTATTTCTAATCTTTTGCACTTTTTATTTGGTTTTGTATTAATGACTTTAATAACTAGTTACTTATGTTGAATGTGTTCTTTCCTTATCGTTTGTCTGTGGTGTCTTGGCATTATTTTACTGTCTATATAAAATAAAAGATTTTCACCATTCATATCTCCACGGTCTATATGGATGTATGTTGGCTACCTGGTCGGGGGTTAAGGGAACGGTTTGGTAAAGGTCTTGCCATTGTTCCGCGTTTAGAGGTCCTGCAATGGACCTGGGTCAAATTTAGTAGGACCTCCTTCAATACTTCACGGTATTGGATGGCGGGGGTCCAAACTCTTTGATCCCCTCATAAGTTAACTACTATTAATACTATAACCCGGCTATTTAGGACTGTATCCCTGCTGACTCAGACTACTTAGTCGAGGGTAACGTCACCGCCAAAAGCGGGGCCTACCATAATATTGCATTAATAACTTAATTCATTATCTTCCAATAATCCACCCTTTTAGGATTGTATCCTTGCTGACTCAAACTACTGGGGTGAGGGTAACGTCACCTTCAAAAGAGGGGCCTACTACAATAACTAAGATAATCTCTTAATTATGTGCAAAAGTGCGGAAATAATCAAAGGTTATACTAGATACGAGTCGGAACCAAGTGATTCATCTTGTCTATCTGTTTTTATTTTTATTTTATTTTCAGCATTTTAGTTAGTTTTATTTTTCTTAGCTTAAAACATTTTTCTAAACTTTTTATTTTTGATTAGACGTTGAAGATAAACCGGTACTAAAAGCTCTTGTGTCCTTGGACGACCTCGGTATCTTACCAACGCTATACTACGCTCACGATGGGTGCACTTGCCCATATGTGTGTTTAGTGTTAGTAAAATATCGTGTTTTATAAATTTAAAACTTGGCTAAATAAGTGTTAAAGGGGCTTAAAATATACACCTAATATATATAACACTTTACCGCACATCAAGTTTTTGGCGCCGTTGCCGGGGACACAAGGATTTTAAGAAAGTTAGGAATCAACGGCCTAATTATTTTTTTTAGGATTTTCGTAGTTTTTCAGCTTCTGCAGAGCTCAGCACGGGCCGTGCCCGCTGAACACGCCCCCGTGCTAAATCATTGGAACTGGCAATCCTGTTTTACGTCAGACAGTAAGCTGAACACGGGGTCGTGCTCACCCAACACGCCCCCGTGCCCAAGATTCACTTACTGAAAACAGAACCGTTAGATCCCGGCGGTTGGTAATTTCTGACATAAACATGAGTGATAGTAATTGTTTTTACTTTCGGCACTCTTATGGTACGTGGTGTCAATTATGTGGTGGCAAACATAAAGAAGTAGAATGCTACTTTCTAAATTATAGGCCCCACTACATGGACCCACCGACTTCTTATAACCTTAAGAGGGGCGAAAGTAAAAAATAAGCACTATTTCTCCCTCGAATGCGCCCAGCCAGATATTCTAGGGGAAATGCTCCTTGACGAGTTATTTCAACTAGAAAAGCTAATTCTGAATTGGTTAAAAGAGCTTAGGAAGGATTTTATTAATCCACCCCAAGACGATGACCATGACGAAATGCTGAAACCGCATTCCGACAACCTCGTTGCTCCCAAAAATACCTTCGTACCTAGCAAAGACTTGGACGATAGTCGTCCCTGTGTCGATTGTGCCGTGAAGGACTCTCCATCGACTTCATTCGATGCATACATAGACCTGAGCGATTCGGCATACACCTTCTTTAACGAGAGCCCGGGAAAGGGTTGGACTTGTCCACCTAGAATAAAAATAGGAATTACCCTCACCGACAACCTCTTGCGTTCTCGCTTTAGTCTAGGACAATTAAGGTATCTTAGGCACTTTGGGGTTGTTCCAACCAATCAGGAGCCACCCGATACTCGTGAGTTCCTTAAAAAGCTAGACAACTTCATAAAACAGTCCTTCAACACGGGGCCGTGTCCAGCCAACACGCCCCCGTGTCCATCAAAAGATTCCCTTCTGATCGGTACGTCAAAATACAGACAAACTGTGTCAGAACTCCACCTGCACACGGGGCCGTGTCCAGGATGCTGTCGTTTCTATAAATGCAGCCAAGAATTCTGCACATTTGGACCAACTTGGGACAGAGATTTGAAGGAATCTTCTCTCAACTATCCTAGGTAAGTCTAAAAGAAGGTTCCAACAACCCATCTTGTCCTTTCCTCTTTTAGCCATTTCCTTCTTCTCCATCTTTCTCCAAGAACTACCATTAAAAGTTTGAATTCTTCCAACTTTGTGGTAAGGATTAATGAGTTTTGTTCAAGGAATCTTGGTAAAAACATGTTATGTAACATTGTTTTAAGTTATTAGTGACTAAAAAGACCCCACAAGTTCAGAAAATAACTTAAAAATCCAAGTTTCCTTGCTCCAAAATTCTGCAGAAAGATGAACACGGGGCCGTGCTCAATGAGCACGGGGCCGTGTCCGGTCACTGTTTCATTAAATAAACTATTTTCAGTTTATTTTTCGTAGGATGTCGAGTGAAAATAGCGAAACATCTTCTGTGCATTCGTCAAACAGCCGAAGTGGAAGGAGACCCTCCATTGAGGCTACACTTGTGCACTATGTGATAGCATTAAGGGAGGCTCTCGATGAAATGACATCAGTAGAGGAGGTCCTAATCGACCGTATTAATGATCTTACGATGGGACTGGAAAGCAGCTTCCAAGAAATTAACCTCTTGCACCAGAGGTTAAATATTCTTGTAGCACCCCCGATGGAACCAGTCCTCCCTCAACAGGATTGGAACCTGGCACTCGGAATTAACAACCCTACCGGGTGGGAAGATTTGCCAGCGGAACCTCCCGTGGAACACCAACAAGAGATCCCGGTGGAAATCAAAACTCCTCAAACCAATGCCAATGAGCCTTCTTTTCTCCTTCCAAGGGAGGTGGAGGAGTGGCTCGCCGACATATGAGGAGAGCCGCACCCGGAAGAAGGAGTTCTAAAAAGGCCTTGTCTAACCAAGATTAGTTGCTTCTTGGAAATTTTGCTAATTAAAATAAAGTAGAGGCCAGAACTCCATGGTTTAATATTCCGTTGTTTTATCTAGTTTAATCTTAATTTAGGACTATGTAAGGTCTCTCTATGATGCAATGAAATGATGGTTTTAAAAGTTCGGATGGTTCATAATGAATAAAACACACTCATGATGGTAAGGGATGAAAAGGGGAACGAGAAAAATGACCCCATGCACAAGAACAAGGCAACCCGACAGTTCTCTCCATTACAGAAGGTTCAACACGGGCCGTGTCCAACCAACACGGCCCCGTGCTGAACCACCTGCAGAAAAACGCCCAGTTCAGGTAACTGGACACGGGCCGTGTTCACCAGACATGCCCCCGTGTCCAGACTTCTGCTTCTCTTGTTTTAATTTTGTTACTGGCACTTGAACACGGGGCCGTGCCCGGACAACACGGGGCCGTGTTCAGCGCCCAGTAACACAAAATTTTTGCTTTTTAACACCATTTTACACATCTAATCAACCTAAAAATTTATTTTTGGGACACATTGAGGACAATGTGTAATTTAAGTGTGGGGGGGATGCTAAAACCTTGAAATTTTGCAAGTCCTAAATACAAGCCTTACACAAAACTCTATTGGAACCGCTAATCACCCCAAATTTTTTTAAAAATTTCAATTTTTTTTACTTGTCTAGGTTTAACTCGGGAAATTCAAGTTCTCAAAAAGGTTATATTTTTACAAATTTACAACCGATAGCGTAGTGATAAAAAGAACCAACATAAAAAAATTATGAAAAGGCATGGCAAACTTAGTTAAAATTTGATTATATATACTTGATCACATAAAAACCCATTCCCACAAAAGTGAGTTTTGAGCCTTTACTGAGCATACAAATTTACATCTTTAGACTAAATGCTCATTTTTACGTTTCTTGTGTGAATAGCCGCTTGGTTCTTACGACTCTAGAACTTGCCATGACGATACATTCCCGGTCCTTATCGACTTAAACCCGAGTAAGTAAATGATGGAGGCATTAGGACTAACCTTTTTTTTTCTACACCATTATTTTTCTTTTTTACCACCTACCCAAAAATCCCCCTAGATAGCCCCTTTGAGCCTAAACCTTTTCATTTCATCACCCAAACCAAAAACCCTTTTACCCACCAAAACCTTTTTCATTTTTAACCCTTTGTTTTAGTAACAAGTTCGGTTTTTTTTCGTATGATTGTTCAAAAAAAATTTAATTTTTTGTGTTGATGATGAAGCAAAAAGAAAATAAACAAACAAGTTCATCAAAAATAACTTTGTTTGAATAAAAGCTTCATCAAAATAAAAAGATACAAAAATAGAAAGTCTTACGAAAACCGACACTTGTTACGCTTTTTCACCCTTTTTCTACTAACCACTAACCAATATCCCAACCACCTACCTTTAACCCAAGCCTAACCCTTAACCCACAAAGTCCTCTTGATATTTACAAAGGTATAAAAGTTAAAAAGGAGGAGGATTGATTGCTTGGCAAGCTTATGGTAGGAATAAGTTCCATGCCGCTCTCGAGTGATTCACTAAAAATACACCTTCGGCCGAGTGTGAGTGATTTCTCCCGTGAGGTATGTGAACTAGTATATAAATGGAATTTTAAAAAGGCATGTTATGCCCAAATAAGTAATTTCTCCTATGAAACGTTCTAAATAAATCATTACGAATAGGATTGTAAATAGATAAAAATAAAACCCAAAAAGATCTTGGATTCCCAACACTCTACGACAAGCCAAAAACCTTCTCTTCTACTCGTTCCATTTGGGAGTGTAAGCCACATATTAAAGAGTTTTGCTTGAGGACAAGCAAAAGTTCAAGTGTGGGGGTATTTGATGTATGTAAAATGTAACATATAAATTACATCAAATGAGGCATAAAACTAACCCTTTTTAAGTACTAATATTGGAAAAAGAGTGTTTTTGTCTTCCTTTTGTATTTTCAGGATTAAATGAGCTCAAAAACACAAAAGAAGCAAAAAGACAGCTAAATCCAACATAAATACAAGAAAAGGAACATAAGTGGATTGCCCGACCCCTCAACGGCATCTTCCCAAGCAAAATAGAGAAGGCAGAAGACTGAACACGCCCCGTGCTCAGCCAGCACGGGGCCGTGCCCAAGAAGCAGCAGAAAAGACAAACCTATAGAAGCTTCTATTGCCCACCACGGGGCCGTGCCCAGTGAACACGGGGGCGTGTCGAAAGTACAGCAGGCGCATTAATTGTAATTGCGAATTACAATTAATGAGGAGAGAGAGTGTCAGACAGGCACGGGGCCGTGCCCAGCGGACACGGGGCCGTGCCCAGCCCTCTGTTCAGCCTATAAATAGGAGTGCTTGGTTTCATTTCAACTCATCCCTTGGCACACCACCTCTCTCACACTTCATCCACCACCCACCACCATCACAACACCATCATCCATTGTCCATCGTAGAGTGTGTGAGTCGTCTCGGGATCCAAGATTGATCGTAAGAGCTCTTGACAATCAAGGCCATGTTTGCCTAAGTCTCTTACATCACTTGGTGAAGACAAAGTGTCTAGTATAATACTTTTTATTTCTAATCTTTTGCACTTTTTATTTGGTTTTGTATTAATGACTTTAATAACTAGTTACTTATGTTGAAGGTGATCTTTCCTTATCGTTTGTCCGTGGTGTCTTGGCATTATTTTACTGTCTATATAAAATAAAAGATTTTCACCATTCATATCTCCACGGTCTATATGGAGGTATTTTGGCTACCTGGTCGGGGGTTAAGGGAACGGTTTGGTAAAGGTCTTGCCATTGTTCAGCGTTTAGAGGTCCTGCAATGGACCTGGGTCAAATTTAGTAGGACCTCCTTCAATACTTCACGGTATTGGATGGCGGGGGTCCAAACTCTTTGATCCCCTCATAAGTTAACTACTATTAATACTATAACCCGGCTATTTAGGACTGTATCCCTGCTGACTCAGACTACTTAGTCGAGGGTAACGTCACCGCCAAAAGCGGGGCCTACCATAATATTGCATTAATAACTTAATTCATTATCTTCCAATAATCCACCCTTTTAGGATTGTATCCTTGCTGACTCAAACTACTTGGGTGAGGGTAACGTCACCTTCAAAAGAGGGGCCTACTACAATAACTAAGATAATCTCTTAATTATGTGCAAAAGTGCGGAAATAATCAAAGGTTATACTAGATACGAGTCGGAACCAAGTGATTCATCTTGTCTATCTGTTTTTTTTTTATTTTATTTTCAGCATTTTAGTTAGTTTTATTTTTCTTAGCTTAAAACATTTTTCTAAACTTTTTATTTTTTATTAGACGTTGAGGATAAACCGGTACTAAAAGCTCTTGTGTCCTTGGACGACCTCGGTATCTTACCAACGCTATACTACGCTCACGATGGGTGCACTTGCCCATATGTGTGTTTAGTGTTAGTAAAATATCGTGTTTTATAAATTTAAAACTTGGCTAAATAAGTGTTAAAGGTGCTTAAAATATACACCTAATATATATAACACTTTACCGCACATCAATTACCCTGTTTACCCTTGAGAGGCAGGTAGAGTTAAGGTTTATATCCCATTTAAGGCTGTATTATTATGAAATCTCCAAGACGGCTAGTACCATCATTGGAAGAATCGAAACCCTGATTAACTAAGTTTTAAAATAGAGGGTTCATATAGCCTAACTCGATATCCTGAGAATTCGGTATAGTTAATTATGAAAGACGGTTCATTTTGCTTATGCATTATTACCGCAACCCTAATTAGGCAACGATTAAGAATTTCCATCAGCTGCCCAGGATCGTCGATCTGTTCGACTAACGACAAGGATTAGCTATTCCTTAAGATTAGTTTTGAGCAATGGTTGGAATAACCATCTCACCTTAAGATAAGCTTTTCTATAATAGTTGTCATATAAGTATCAAGGTGGCTCCTTTGGAGACCTTATAAAGATGAAATATCAAAACATCCGTAGGATGGACGAGACTTTGGGAAGTCCACTTATCAGGATCTGAACGTTGCATGGAAACAACGAATAAGATCATACAAATCCCAAATCATCTGTAAGTTGCCGGTATCCGGCAGAAAATCAAGAATTAATGAAAGTAGCAACCCTCCTAAATTCTTGTTAAGGAATAAGGTTCAAAAGATATCACCCAGGAAGGGTGTACCAAATTTGTTAAATTATCAGGCTAGTTAAGCTCTGAAGATATAGAATCATTCGAAGGAAATCGAATGTATCAAGATGAAGTAGCTTATAAGCTAAAACCTATTTAAGGAGCTTGGCGGAGCTCGCAATACATTGCACACTAGTGACTGAAGGATGTGTTTCGCCAATAAGTCAAGAAGCACTATCACATAATGATATGCAGATTTATGATGTGAGGAGCATCCTGTATCGATTAAGGATCGACAGGTTAAGAAGCTCCAAAAGGATACATGTACCTAATATAGGGGTCACTTTGGGAGCTTGGAAAGACTCCAGATGTGTTATAGAAGTTAAGTCCATTATGCGACAAAAAGTACTTCCAGCATTTTAACAAATCTCGAGGTCGAGATTTCTTTTAAGGGGGTGAGGATGTAACACCTCGAAAATTCACGTCCTATAATGTGTTGACACGTGTCATAAGCTTTGAACGTGTGAAAGAATACTCTAGAGGGACTAAAGTTGACAAACAAGGAAAGTATGTGAATATAAGGGTTCAGAATGTCAACAATGGATAAATATACTTTACAATAACCCTACATGATGCTTATACCCTTAAACGAATAAATCATGGATCATACGACGCTAGTTGTGAAGAAAAGTGAGAGATTACAAACTACAGGGGTTAAATGTGTCAACATGTTTAAAGTATACCTCTGAGTGACCTTTAAGCAAACCCGAAGCTTTGTAACAATTAATTATGCTCACTAGAATGCATTATAAAAATTTCACCAAGTTTCGTTATCGTATGAGGAAGTTATGATAAAATTCGTATACGAGGGGTTAAAAGCGTCAACGTTGAAATTTAAGACTTTCGGTGATCGTATGAATAACCGGGGACTAAACAAAGTGGAATTATGAATTTGGGGTCCTTAAAAGTCAAGTTTGGGAGTTACAAGTGCAAGAAACCATGTTAAAAATCAAGTTTGAAAGTCCGGGGGCCAAAACTGTCAACTTTTGAAAGATTTGTTGAGCTGGCTTGGTCCTTACGGACCCGTAAGGCTGGGACCCTTACGGTCCGTAAGCATGTCCCAGATGCAGAAACTCGGACAGGTTGTCTGTTCAGCCATTCAAACGACATATATTGCCCTTTTTCACTTCCATGCGCGACCCCTACTGATTTTTAGACTTAGGGGCACTTGTTATTGATCTGGATCACCTCTTAGACTTAGTTGTCATCATCATAATGGATCAAGAACACTATAAAAGGTCTCTCAAGTTGCAGCATTTCTTGCATTCATTCCATCTGCATTTGTGGGACTCTCTGGAGCTTAAGATCAGTCCTCAATCACCTCTGGTCGTAATTAGGCCTTCGGTAAGTGTCCTTGACCTTCCTTGATTGAGTTTTACTTAGTTATTAGCTTAAAAGTCAAACTGTCATAATTAACGTTTGACTTAGCGATTAATCATTAATGGTCCAGTGATTAGTCGAATTGAAGGTAGTTATAAGTTGGTATTTATGTGGGTAATAAACCCTTAAAAGGGCACCCTCTGATCCTCACTCTAACTAGACCATTTGTCGGGTCAAAGTTGATTAGAAAAAGTCAACAGAATGCTAATTTTCGAATTAACGCATAATTAACATTGTAGAAGGCGTGTAACCTATTTTATCATTCATGTAACTTGGTAATAAGTATAAGAACTGGTCTAAGCTTGTTTGATCCGACAATTTTCTGTTTAGACCCGGTTCGGAACCGAAAGTCGCAAAACTTTGACTTTTGCTTTGACTTCAGTTCGGACCCGATTTAGTATGATTTGTAAATGCCTTAGGACTTCCCTAGGACCAGGTTACATGTTGGTATAACCCTCTGGGGTTGGTTTATTGATTGTCCGATTCGTTTACACGTTTCCGTTAATTGCTTAATGTTGACCATAATGCCCTTTTGACCATAAAACGAGAATTTTGAATATGTGAAAGGACAATAATCTTTATTACTGATTTATAAACATGTCCCTAAAATTTCACATCAGTTGGAGGTCTAGATTAGGAGTTATGCTCATTAGCGTAATTATAACGCCTTTTAGTAATTAAACGGCGCAATTAGCATAAAGCCTATCTAAACCCAATTTTTTGACACCAAACCTTTTACCCACTGATGTAATATAATATTTTGGGATTTTTAAAGATTTTTAATTATTTTTAACCTGCTCATAACCTAAGGTTATGGCGTTGATTCGGTAAATACCGATTATACCCTTTTTGTGTATAAAATGAGTTTTACATAATATTTTGACACCAATCCAATTGCTACTGATTTTATATGATAAATAAAGTATTTTTAACTTTATAACCTGATCAGAAAACGTAGATTTCCTGTATAACCCGGAAATCGCTTAAAATGGCTTTTTAAGCGTATAAAACGCATAGTTTGGGTTTAAAACCATTTTGTCATATAAGACCTATTACCAACTGATATGACCCAATAAAATAAGTTATTTTACTGATGTATTCAGACCCGAATCTCAGAATTTCAATTAACCTCTTTTATAATCTTTAAAATGACCAAAATACCCCTACGGGGCTTAAATTAAGATTAAACTCGTTTTGGGCATAATGGAAGGTATCCTACTGATATCACAACATATTTAAGGCATATTAACTTAGGAAACCTGTATATGACTCTTTTGGTTACTCGTTACGCACTTGTCGCGTTCGGATCGGCTTATGTAACTAGTTTACATATACTAGCCGAAACGGGTCAAACCATATCGTTTTTGTCTCAAAATCCAGAATGTGTTTAAGTTACCCATATTAAACAAGCATACAAGCTTGCTGGGTCAAAACCACATTCTAAACTGGTCTTCGCTTTAACATGCGTTTGAACCGTGTCTTCCTTTTGAAAACTAACCGGTCTAAGTGTAAGCTTAATTAAAGACCCGTTAGGATTCTAATAGGTTATTAAAAACCTTCGTTCCAGATTAGGAGCCCAGTAAAAGCTACGTCCACTTGCTGTATTTGATTTATACTTTGCTCAGGTAAATACTCTTAACTTATTTTCCCTATACGGGCTTGGGATACGGTACTATAAAAGTACCGCTTGGTCGGGTGTGTGTAGTCATTTAAATCAGATTGTGATTAATGTATTTGCATGACCCGTTTAATATGTATTATTTGGTGTATGGCTTTTGGGGGTTAAATGACCATGTCCCGGATATCCTTGGCATCATTTTACGAAATGGCCACGACCTAAGCACGGGGTGTAGGCGTACACCTGACAGATGCATTATGTAAAAGCTGGTAATCCACTTAGAGGAATACAAATCCTTGTGGGCATTATACCTGTGGCGTGTCAGTTAATCTTGTCCGGCCCTACAAACCGGCCCTAATGGACGACAAATAAGTAAAACTGTATACAAGATTATATATAAATGATTGTTCCAAGTTATAAAAGATATTTTGCCGAAGTGCATTCAAATAAATTTTTAAACTCTTTTCAAAACGAGTCAGTTAATTTGTATTTACCAGTGTAAACTGACGTATTTTCAAAAAGGCTAAGTGCAGGTACTAGACGAAATAGGCTGGCTACTCCAGGCATCATTACTCAAGTCTCGCAAGCTCTAGATATCAAAGTCTGTTGAACAATGTTTCATTTTATTTTCGATCCGCCGGTGGATCCTTTACTTTCCGTTGTAATACTGGATATTACTTTATATTCAGATTGTAATATATTTATCTTTTGCTTCCGCTTTGCATTTATATATTGTGTTGTTTGACTATGATGATATCAACTACGTCACGATACTCCCCACCGGGCCCACCGGTAATACGTGGAAATATCGAGGTGTGACATATCCATTCCCCATCTCATAAATGGCCAAGAAGGGGATATAGGATGCAAAAGTTCTGCTGGTTGATGAAGGATATTACTATGTCTCTGACAAGGATCACACTTCTTGGCATATTCCACATCATCCTTTTTCATAGTAGGCCAATAGTATCCTGTTCTCAGGATCCTTGAGAATAATGCCCTGCCCCCAGTGTGGTTTCCACAATCTCCTTCATGGAAATCCTTTAGGACTTCTTGGATTTCAGGATCCTCAATGCATCTTAGATACGGTCCTGCAAGAGATCGTTTATACAACATATTATTTAATATTGTGAATTGAGATACCTTGATTTTGAAAGCTCTGGGGTTTTCTCCTGTATGGATTTCTCCATGTTGTATGTATCTCATGATTGGAAGGATCCATGATCCTGAATGAGATTGAGTATCATCACTAGGGATGATTACAGAATCCTCTCCTATCTCCATGGCTACATGATCCTCGATAGCAGGGGTCAGGATGTGGATAATAGGGATCCTGATATCCTCCAGGATCTTCAAGGATGATCCTAGATTGGCTAATGCATCAGCCTCTGCATTCTCTTCCCTTGGTACCTGTGTCAAACTAAAGGAAACAAAAGAGAGTGCCAATTCTTTGACTATCTCTAAATATTTGATTAGCTTTTCACCTTTAACAGCATAGGATCCATTAAAGTGATTAGTAATTAACAACGAATCTACATGTACCTCAAGATACCTGATCCTCATATGCTTAGCAATTTGCAAACCAGCTATCAAGGCTTCATACTCAGCCTCATTGTTGGTAGTTTGAAATTCACAAGCTATGGAGTGGGGTATTATGTCCCCCTGTGGCGATTTTAGTAGTATTCCAAGTCTTGTTCCTTTGACATTAGAAGCACCATCAGTGAAGAGTATCCAAGGATCCTTAGTTTCTTCAAGCTATTGGACTTCCAGCTCAGCTTCCTTTTGCAAGTCACTACTAAAATCTGCCACAAAGTCAGCTAAGGCTTGGGATTTGATGGCAGTCCTTGGTTCATATCTTATATCATATGCACTAAGCTTGACTGCCCACTTAGCCATCCTTCCTGACATTTCAGGTTTCCTGAGATCATTCTTAATTGGAAAATTAGTTTTAACAATAATGGCATGAGTTTCAAAATAATGTCTTAATTTAGTAGATGCCATAATTAATGCAAGGATAAGTTTTTCTAAATGTGAATACCTGGATTCAGCATCAAGCAAACTCTTACTTACATAATAGACAGGATGTTGTGTACCTTCGTGATCCTTAACAAGGACCGCACTTACTGCTTTAGAGGATACCACTAAATACAAGGATAATATATCCCCTTTCTCTGGTTTCATCAAGGCAGGAGCTGAGGATAGGTAATCCTTAAGAGCTTTGAGAGCATTTTCATGCTTTTCAGTCCACTCAAATTTCTTGTTCTTCCTCAAAATGTCATAGAATTCTTTGCATTTTTCTGAGGATTTGGATATGAACCTGTTCAAGGCTGCGATCCTGCCTGTCAATCTTTGCACATCCTTAGCATTGGCAGGAGATTTGATATTCACAATAGCCTTGATTTGCTCTGGACTTGCTTCAATGCCTCTTTTTGTCACCATATATCCTAAGAATTTACCTGCTTTAACACCAAAGTGACACTTGGAAGGATTTAGTTTCATATTAAATTTATCAAGCATATTGAATGCTTCTTCCAGGTCTCTAAGGTGATCCCCAGCTTTCTTGGACTTAACCACCATGTCGTCTATGTAAACTTCCATAGTGTGTCCAATTTGTTCCTTGAACATCATATTGACTAGCCTTTGGTATGTAGCACCTGCATTCCTTAGTCCAAATGGCATAGCAATATAACAATATATACCAGTTGGGGTCATAAAGGCTGTATCCTCTTGATCAGATGGTTCCATCTGAATTTGTTGAAATCCAGATGAAGCATCCATAAAAGTCAACAACTCATGACCCGCGGTAGCATCCACAATGGAGTCAATGTGGGGTAATGGGAAAGGATCCTTGGGACATGCCTTGTTTAAATCAGTAAAATCGACACATACCCTCCACTTTCCATTTTTCTTTTGAACAACAACCACATTGGCTAACCACCTTGGATACTTGACCTCTCTTATCATACCTGCCCGAAGTAGTTTATCTACCTCTTCCTGGATAATAGCATTCCTTTCAGGTGCAAACTTCCTCCTCTTCTGATGTATAGGCTTGAATGACCTGTCAATGCCAAGCTTATGAGTAATTATATCCTTAGATATACCTGTCATATCCTCATGCTTCCAGGCAAAGGTGGTTTTCCTTCTCTTAAGGAAGGATATTTGATCTTGTTCAATATTGCTGAGGATCCCTGATCCTATGAAGACGATGGATTCAGGATCATGGGGATCCATAAGGATTTCTTTCACATCCTGTTCTCTTGCCTCTTAGACATCTCTTGGAGGATACTTTAGTTGCTATTGCTCCCTTGGTCTTGAGGCTGGCTTCATTGATGATGTGTAACAATTCTTAGCTTCTTTTTTATCACTCTCAATTTTCACTACTCCCCACGGACTAGGAAGCTTTACACATTGATGATAGGTAGATGGGACTGCCTTCATGTCATGTATCCATGGCCTACCAAGGATAACATTACAACAAGATAAGCAATCTATAACACAAAACTTTTGATAAGAATGAAGTCCTTCAATATAGATAGGGAGTTTGATGTCCCCCAATGTATTCTTGGTTTCTCCACCGAATCCCACAAGTACTGAGGATCTTAGGACAATGTCTGATTCAGGGATGTTCATCTTCTTGAGGACATCAAGCTGGATGATGTTTACTGAGCTTCCTCCATCTATCAGGATCCTACGGACAAAATGGTTAGAAATAAATAGAGTAATAACAAGACCATCATGATGAGGATCCTAAACATCAACACGATCATCCTCATCAAAAGTTATATTCTTATCCTTGGTAATTGACGAGTGGTCCGTAGGACAACCCTTAAGGCCTTTAAATAGACTAAAATACCATACTTTATCCGGTTAATAGCTTGAATTTGGTAATCACAAGATGTTTGATGTTACAGGTGTTAAAGAGCTTAAAATGCGGGTTTTATGGAGCTTGGATGGATGCTAGAAGTTAGCGGTGTTGGGATTGAAGAAATGGTGAATTAAATGAAGGAAACAAGGAAAAACTAACACTCACTAACCTTTGCAAAAAGCCTTCGCCGTAAGACAGAAGCCACCCGCCGTAAGGGAAAGCTGCCCGCCGTAACCTACGGCCCTCTGCCGTAGGTTACGCCACCGACTGATCCAATTTTGTAACTTGTGCATTTATTGGTCATTTGATGGGGTTTTTATGGGGTCTAATCATGTTTTTCGGTTACTACTCATTGGTAAACCAAAATTGGAGCTTGGTTGGAGACTTTGGTAGTGAAGAACACTTGTTAATCTCTTGTTTTATGTTTGTGATTTCCTTGAACATTGAAACTAGTAGTATGATGTTGCTTCAAGCCATGAGTGGCTAAACACTTGATGATTGTCCTGGATTGAAGGTTTGATTGAGACATTTCATGTTTGATTTTCTTTATTTCTAGAATAACAAACTTTGTCTTTATGATTTATTTGTTATGGTGTGTGATTGTTTGTTAGTAACTTGTTAATTCTTATGTTGAACTAATTAGAAACCATACGTTCTTGGTGCCGTTGGCAATCGAGATATCATGGGTATAGTTAGGCTTGGGTAAGGGTTGATTGATCATCGGGTAACAACCTCACGTTTTAGGAATCTGAGTACTTAGTTCCCTTTCATCACTGCAAGTAATCACACATGAGCTATGTCTATGTAGTTCTTTCTAGTGAGATGATAATATGAATGTTGAAACAAACCGGAAATCTAGGATGGTCATTTGTCTCTAATTTGCTTACAACCAAAACTTTCATCTTTGCAATTTAATTAGTTAATTTCAGTTTTAAAACCAAATCCAATCAAATCAACTCTTGAACTTTACTTTTCTTGCAATTAGATTAATTTAGTCAAGTTAGATATAATCTTCAAATAACACATATTCCACAAACTCCCTGTGTTCGATACCCACTTACCGCTATCTATTAGTAGTATTTGGATTAAATTTGATTGTGACCACGACATCACGCCAAATTTTGGTGCCGTTGCCGGGGAGTAGTGCGCAACGTGTGTTATTTTTTATCCTTTTTAGTTTGTTATTTTTCTGGTTTACGCTGGGTGTGTTAGTGTGCAGGTATTTACAGGTGCATGCGTACTAGAAGCTCTCACAAGCTTTCACCTTTGGCATTTGATCCGGAAATTGAGCGAACATTAAGAGGAAATAGAATTTTGCTAAGAGAAAACAGAATCAGTGGTTCACCAACAACACCAACTACACCAATCACACCAATTCGATACATGGATCCACCACCACCACCACCCACTACGGGTGAAATTACACCACCTTTCATTCCATCCTCCACTCAACCTTCACCAAACACTACCATACCAAACATCACTACCAATCCTATTTCACCTCATGATGCAACACCAACTAACACCACCCAACCCATTACCACTCAAGAAGAACCTTCACTTTCCTTTAACCCTTCAACTACGATTCCACCCCTCACTCATTTCTTCCCAGTTTCAGGTCAATCATCCTCCACCTATACATTACCACAAGGTTCAACTTTCGTTCATGCTACTTCTACCTTTAGACCATCAAACCAGTCGGGTTTTCAATATTCGACTTTTCCGTTTGGGCAATCTTCGGGTATAGGGGGAGATGGATATGAGGAAGGATATGAAGATTTTGAGGGGTATGATGAGGACGGTTATGCTTATGGGGGTGATGGTGATCAAGGGGAGTTTGCTTATGTGCATGGCCAATCTCAAGGAATGTCAAGTGTTGGTGGAGTGCCACAACAACAACAACTCATATCACAACACATTAGGCCGAGGCCACAAGGGCCGCCAGTGCAACGCCCTATACCATTGCAACAAGTTCGTCCACAAAATGTACAACCACAATTTCAAAGGCTAATTCAATACCCACTTATGCCACAACAACAAATTCAACAACCATTTGCACCACAAGGGCATATACCAAGACCAATGGGTCCTGTTCGTCCAAGGGGTCGGTTTGGTGTATCGAGAACTCATCTTAGAGAACATGCGAGGGGTATTGAAGCGCATTTTAGGCCGGTGATTACTCATAATCCTTCACCGGTGGTTATTCCTCACAACAACCAAGGAAGAACCTTTGAAGTAAGGACTAATTCACTACAAAGTTTGCCGAAATATAAGGGTTTAGCAACGGAGGAACCTTATTTCCATTTGGAGGCCTATGACTCAATTTGCAATACTCTTGGGAGTCAAGGTTTTTCGTCCGATGATGTCAAGTTAGTCCTGTTTCAATTTTCTTTAGAGAATAAGGCAAAGAAGTGGTTCTACACTTTGCCTTCGGCATCTATTTATACTTGGGCGGAAATGCAACAAATTTTCCTAGATGAGTTTTACACCGCCCAAAAGACCAATGATGCAAGGAAGGGGTTGAGGAGTTTTCAACAACAACAAGGCGAAATGTTTCATGAAGCCTTTGAGCGTTTCAACATGATGATCAAAAATTGCCCTCATCATGGAATTGAACTTTGGGAGTTGATGAATGCCTTCCACGTGGGGTTGAGTGCCGAAGATGCTCGTGATTTAATGTCCATTACAAATGGGTCTTTTGGTACAAATTACGAGAATGACGATTGGGAGTTCTTGGAGCAAATGGCAATTACTTCAAAGAGGAAAGCTCAAGCATCAAGGAGAGCACGACCGGCCGTTACCCGAACACAAGTGCATGCGGTTGACGATGGTAATGTTCAAACCTCTAATCAAATTTATGATGTTTGTGCTATTTGCAATGAAATAGGTCATGCGGCTGAAAATTGCCAAGGAATGGTGGAAGGGCAATATGAAGAAGTTCATGCAGTACAAGGTCAAGGAGGGGGTGGTAGAAATTACAACAATATGAATTCTAATACTTACCACCCCGGTTTAAGAAACCACCCAAACTTTCGGTATGGGAACCCTTCAAATCAAGCTAACCCGAATTTCCAAGGAAACCAAGGATTTCAAAGGCAATATCAAACGGGTCAAAGCTCTTCTGGTGGAAACGAAGTAATGGAGATGTTGAAGGCGATGCAAGTTGAAATGCAACGAATGAATCAACGTGATGAGGTTCGGATGCAAAAGGACGAGGCCCGTGATAAAGCGATTCAAACTTTGACTACCCAAATGGGTCAACTTGCAAGTGAAGTGGCGATATTGAAGAAAGCAAAAGGCCAGTACCAAGTGACATGGTGACAAATCCCAAGAACATAAAAGGCGTTAATATCAATGTGGTAAGCACCGTTCCTAGTACCGAATTTAATGAAAAATGTCTAACCTCTTCGTGTCAAATAAATACAGGTATAGAGAAGGATGCCGATGGTGAGAATGATAAAGAACATGGAGCACCAATCGTGCCTATCCGTGTGGGAAAATTAAAAATCCCTCACGCATTGTTGGACTATGGGGCAAGCATGAGTGTGCTACCAGGCGATTTATATGATATGTATGACTTTGGTCCGCTTCAAGATATAGACACCATGGTAAGCTTGGCGGATGAAAGTTGGAGGCGTCCACAGGGAATGGTTCGGAATGTTAAGATTCAGTTGGGAGAGTTTGAATACCTGGTGGATTTTCTAGTTCTAGACTATGCTTCTACAAAAATGGCAGCACAACAAAGGGTAATCTTAGGTAGACCGTTTCTATACACAACAAATGCTCAAATTAATTGTAGAGACGGGATTATTACCATGATCGAAAAGAAGCGTAAGATGTCCTTTGATGTTCAAACTAGAGTGATTAGCTATGAGTCCATTGAGGGGAAGGGTGGTGAGTCTAGTGATTATATGAAAAATGTGTTTCAAAGAATGAGAAAAAAGCACCCACCGGACCGTGAAGAAAAACATATGGGTATAAGCAGGAGTGTATTTGATTGCCCACCGAGTCGAAACGAGACGGGTGCATTTTGCTCAATGGCACAATGTAGTGATGGAAGTGGCAGTAACCGATTCTTTGAGCCACCATAAATGGGGGTGGCACGGTCTGGCTGAAGACTCGAAACTTAGCGCTGCTCGGGAGGCAACCCGGGGTTTTATATTGATCTTGCTGTTTTTATCTTTCTATGTTTCAGGGCCATGGTGACATTCAAGTGTAGGGAAGATGTACGGATATTTGGGTAAAAGTGGTGATAGGAAGTCGGATTATCTACAACATCTGTTGTGGCAAACTTCACCAGGTCAATGTACTCTTTCCTTAGTCTTGTTGTGTTCTTTAGCTTTGAAATATTGGTAGTTAGTTTGTTTGATTTTGTTTAAAAAAAAATACAAAAAGAAATTTGGGGTTTGAGTTTATAAGCTTTTAGTTGGTGTTTAAGAATTTATGCGATCAAAGTCTCTCAAAACCATACATTGGGGTCAATGTATCCCAAGTGTGGGGATGGGGAGAAATTTTGAGATTTTTGAAAACTTTTTAAATCAAGCAAAACATGAAAAATTTGAACACCTTAGTCTAACCCCAGATGATGCACCGGCAACCCTTAATACCCTTTTGTTCTTGGTGAGAGTTGAAGCCACACTTGTACATAAATAAAATTTATCTTTGATGAGAGTGGCAACGGGCGGGGGTGCATTAGAACTTGTGCTTGAATGCGGTTTGAGTCCTTAGTTGGACGTGAATGTGAAAAGGATAAGGGCATTTAGGTAGCCTCGTCTTTAGTGTGTGTGAGTGTGGGATTTGGGGGGTTGGACCTCATAAATTATATAAATGAGCATGGTTGTGAGAGGGGCAGGGGTTTGGACATTTAGTTGCCCAATTTTGTGCCTACAAGCCTATCGTTTGTTACCCCTAGTTAGTTACCTAAAAATTTACCCGATTTGACCCGGTCTTATAGTATTAGTGGTTGTTTAGTAGTTTGTGATTTAGTTTGTTTTATAAAAAAAAAGAAAAGAAGAAAAGAAAAAAAAAGAGAAAAAGCAATGAAAAATGAAAAAAAAAAGTGATGTTTAGTTGTCATGTATATAATAGTTAAGTTTGATAGTTGTTCGTTTGTTTCTTTGGGTAATAAAATACCAGGTTAAGTTTTCGCTACTTCATATATATTCCATTTCCTACCCATTCGCCTAGCCTCGTTACAACCTTAAAAGCCACTTTGATTTGCATTCATGTTTGGCACTTGTAGGAGGAGGACCGATTTAGGTACAAGCCTATAGTTGTGCAATCACCCGTTTGCCTATTGTGTGTCTAGCTTATCTTTGCTAGTACTTACTTGTAGCCGAGAGGAGAGATTTAGAGAGGGGTGTATTGTTTTGGGTGTTAAGAACGGGTTAGTAAAAGGATGACATGTTTTTGTTTAGTTTATGTTGATCGCGTATGTGTTGAAAATAGTTTTTGAATGAGTTGCTTGGGACAAGCAATGGGTAAGTGTGGGGATGTGACGGGTGGTCCGTAGGACAACCCTTAAGGCCTTTAAATAGACTAAAATACCATACTTTATCCGGTTAATAGCTTGAATTTGGTAATCACAAGATGTTTGATGTTACAGGTGTTAAAGAGCTTAAAATGCGGGTTTTATGGAGCTTGGATGGATGCTAGAAGTTGGCGGTGTTGGGATTGAAGAAATGGTGAATTAAATGAAGGAAACAAGGAAAAACTAACACTTAGCACCGTAACCTACGGCACTTGGCCGTAGGTTACGGCCCCCAACCTTTGCAAAAAGCCTTCGCCGTAAGACAGAAGCCACCCGCCGTAAGGGAAAGCTGCCCGCCGTAACCTACAGCCCTCTGCCGTAGGTTACGCCACCGACTGATCCAATTTTGTAACTTGTGCATTTATTGGTCATTTGATGGGTTTTTTATGGGGTCTAATCATGTTTTTCGGTTACTACTCATTGGTAAACAAAAATTGGAGCTTGGTTGGAGACTTTGGTAGTGAAGAACACTTGTTAATCTCTTGTTTTATGTTTGTGATTTCCTTGAACATTGAAACTAGTAGTATGATGTTGCTTCAAGCCATGAGTGGCTAAACACTTGATGATTGTCCTGGATTGAAGGTTTGATTGAGACATTTCATGTTTGATTTTCTTTATTTCTAGAATAACAAACTTTGTCTTTATGATTTATTTGTTATGGTGTGTGATTGTTTGTTAGTAACTTGTTAATTCTTATGTTGAACTAATTAGAAACCATACGTTCTTGGTGCCGTTGGCAATCGAGATATCATGGGTATAGTTAGGCTTGGGTAAGGGTTGATTGATCATCGGGTAACAACCTCACGTTCTAGGAATCTGAGTACTTAGTTCTCTTTCATCACTGCAAGTAATCACACATGAGCTATGTCTATGTAGTTCTTTCTAGTGAGATGATAATATGAATGTCGAAACAAACCGGAAATCTAGGATGGTCATTTGTCTCTAATTTGCTTACAACCAAAACTTTCATCTTTGCAATTTAATTAGTTAATTTCAGTTTTAAAACCAAATCCAATCAAATCAACTCTTGAACTTTACTTTTCTTGCAATTAGATTAATTTAGTCAAGTTAGATATAATCTTCAAATAACACATATTCCACAAACTCCCTGTGTTCGATACCCACTTACCGCTATCTATTAGTAGTATTTGGATTAAATTTGATTGTGACCACGACATCACGTCAGTAACGATGGAGGTCCGGATGGGTCTATCTCCATTATCCATCTTGGTTTCCTTGGCATGTCTTTTGGCTGCTGAAAAGGAAGTACCACAAATGTCTGATCCACCGGATATGAAGTTTATAACTTGTGCATCTGCTGGAGGAGCAGGAGCCTTTTCCGGGATCCTTTCAGGATCCTAGATCCTTGACTTCTTTCTTCCCAAGAGCTCCTTCAAGTGCCCCTTGCTTAACAAGTAACCAATTTCTTTCCTAAGTGCAATACACTCTTCAGTGAGATTTCCGAAATCCTCATGATATGCACACCACTTGGATTTGTCTTTTGTAGCGGCTGGTTTATCACTTTTTCTTGGCCACCTAGCTTTCTCACCTAAATTCTGCATTGCAAGAATTAGCTCATTGTTATCAACAGAAAAACAGTATTCAGAAATTGGAGGATAATCCTCATCATCCTCTTCTTGCTCTACTGCATGCACATTCTGGTTGTCAGACTTGTTGTAGGACTTGAACTTGTTATTCTTAAAGTAGGATCCTTGCTTTTCCTGTTTTGAGGATCCTGTCAATCTCTCCTGGATCCTTTTGTCATCCTCTAAATGGATGAACCTAAGGGCCCTGGTTCTTACCTCATCAAGATTCCTGCATGGGGTCATAACAAGATCATCATAGAACAATGAATCCCTAAGTAAACCCATTTTAAAGGCTTCCACAGCCGTGGCTATATCAAGGTTAGGAATATCTAAGGATTCTTTACTAAACTTAGTGATGTAATCTCTAAGTGATTCATTTTGACCTTGTGTTACCCTATATAGATCACTAGTTAATCGTTCTAATTTTCTACTACAAGATAATTGACTATTAAACAAATTAACTAGATTAGCAAATGAAGTAATAGAGTAAGGGGGAAGACTTAGCAGCCATTTAAGAGCAGATCCGGTGAGTGTGGATCCAAAACCCTTGCATAGACATGCTTCTTTTAACCTCTCAGGAATTGGATTGATCTCCATCCTCTCCCTGTATTGAGCTACATGTTCCTCTGGATCCGTTGAACCATCATATAGCTTCATAGTTGGTATCTGGCTACCATCTGCAATTTCAGGAAGGGGTTTGACCACTCCTTGTACGCTGGATATCATATCCTTAAGCTTCTGTAACTCCTTAGCCATAGCCTGATTGATACCTGTATCCTGCATAGAGCCATGGTTAGTGTTATATGAATTGTTAAGATTTGAGTTAGGAATTGCAGATGTGAATCCATATTGACGGGATTCCGGTATGATTGAAGGACCAGAGGAAGCAATGGTCTGCATTGGAATGAAGTCTCCTTGATGAACATCTGAGCTTGGAGGCTGCATGCTTCTTAAGAATCCTTGATCCTGAAAGATGTTGGATCCTTGAAGCTGAGAGGATCCTTGAACCTGAAAGGATCCTTGGGGCAGAGAGGATCCTAGAACCTGGGAGGATCCTGGAACCATGGAGGATCCTTGAACCTGGGAGGATCCTTGGACCTGGGAGGATCCTTGAACTGTGTGCATTCCCAAATATCCTCCTGAGCTGACGAAGGATCCCTGATGCTGAAAAGAGGATCCCGATGGCTGAAAACAGGATCCTTGAGGCTGGAAGTGAGAGCCAAATGCTTGACTCATAGTTGTTGTTCCATAACGCCTTCCTGATGGTCCACTCTGATACTGGATGTCTGGGACTATAGTTTGCAAGGCTGTTATAGCTGGAGTATCGAAATCCAATGTCCTTGGTATCAGAGGAGAGTGATCCTCCACTGATTTCTTCTGTTTCTTGATATCACCAATCTCCTGGAGGATCCTTTCATTGGTTTTGTCCTGCTCTTGCATGCGATCTCTCATCTGCAAAATCAGAGTAAAAAGATCATTAGTAGTAGGATTAGAGGAAACATAAGAAGTTGGTGGTTTTGGGAAAATGGGGGTTTGTCTCTTCGCAGCATTTTCAACATTCTTCTGGGATCCAGAAGGTGGTGGAGGCAAAGGAGGAACGCCCTGTGAAGAACTCATTGCCGGCATAGAGCTTGATGTGTTCTTTGCTGAAGAAGCCATCTGCTTGGTTGTAATGAACCGAAATGATCACAAGAACAATAATTTCTCAAGAACGAAGCACCAATTGCCCCACGGTGGGCGCCAAACTGTTTTGGTCAAAAATCAAGCAAAGATAATGCAACCAAACTTTCTGTTGTGAGGTGTGATGCTTGAATCAATGAACAATATTAGGGATCACTCAGAAATGTAATGAACAAATGACACAGAGATTTATACGAGGAAAAAGCCCTTGATCAAGAGTTGATCTCCGGCACAAAAAACCTCGGGTGATGGAAACTACCGATCACCAACTAAGATTAAACAAAATAAAGATTACAACTCGGGATGATAACAAGCTTGTTACAAGGATCACTAATGTGCAAAATGCAAAAGAGTGTACGAAATCGCCAAGTATTGCTTGAGAGCTGACTGAGAGCTATTACGAGTGTGTGTGTATGCCAAAATTAGCTAAGTGTCTCTATCAAGCTTGTTATCCCCATTTTAAATTAGAAATAACTAAGTTAACAAACTATCCGATAATCATGCAAGCTCCCCCACGATCTCCACAACGTCTATAATGGTTAAACACATGCGGAATCTGTAGAGAATATGCTCCAGGAATTTCGGTGAGACTTGGTCCATGCACTTGTTCCTGCAAAATAAGTTTACGTACAAAGAAGACAATTGTTAGTAGTAGGATAATAACAGTGATCCTGGATCCTGATCCTGCAACACCTGCTGAGGATCCTTAATTCAAACAGAATTGAGGATCCATGATCCTGGTAGCACTTGAAGGCCCGTGATCCTTAGGATTTATAAAATCCTCCCCTAACACTAAGCATCTCCATCCAGCGTCTTTGTCTCATATTTGACTTCTTTTGCCCGAAAACATACCTTAAACTCTTATAATCAGTGAATATGGTAAACTTACTACCATAAAGGTAATGTCTCCAAATCTTAAGGGCAAAAATTATAGCTCCTAATTCTAGATCATGGGTTGAATAATTCTCTTCATGATTCTTAAGTTGTCTGGATGCGTATGCTATAACATTTTGACGTCGCATCAACACACATCCATAACCTAACTTAGAAGCGTCACAATAGACTACAAAGTCTTCAGTTCCTTCTTGTAACGCTAATATGGGTGTATGGGTTAATTTATGCTTAAGAATTCTAAAAGCTTCTTCTTGCTTTGGTCCCCATTCAAACTTAATGGATTTATAGGTTAACTTAGTTAAAGGAATGGCTATTCTAGAAAAATCTTGAATAAATCTTCTATAATAACCGGCCAATCCTAAGAAACTTCTAACATCGGTTGGTGATTCAGGGGTTTTCCATTTAGTAATCGCCTCGATCTTTGTTGGATCCACATGAATTCCTTCATAAAATAGATGGTTAAATGAGTATGATGGTTATTCATGATTAAATAAAATCATTTAAATTTTTTAGAGAATTGGGTTGGTTGGACTACGTAGAAAGGCCTAACTAAACGTTGAAAACATTTTCTACAGATCTTTAATATTAAGGTATGTCCAGAATAGGTCTTATGCATGGAGATAGTTAATATAAGATTATAAGATTAACCAGTCATATTAGTTATAAGATTGTGTATATTAAAGAAAAGTATGCGAGTCAGCTGGCTAATGTATAATAGTTAAATAATACAATTCTATTATATTTGAAATATTTATATACACTAATACATTTAAATAATATATATACGTGTATATAATGTAAAAATATATATTCATATATATATATATATATATATATATATATATATAGGGTTGAGTTCATTTCAGAACTCTAAATAACTACAGAACTTTCAGAACTCCTAATAATCAATCATTTTATATATAAGTTTTTGTATTTAGGATCTTTTTATCATCTATTATATGTATTTCTTTGATTACATACATGTTAAAAGTAGTTTACATATGTTTAATTACCAAAATTATATATATGTGTCATAACTAATTACATATATGTAAAAAAACTAGTTTACATATGTGTAATTATAAAATTACATATAAAAAATGATAAAATTACTCTTAACATGTATGTAATCATAAAAATACACATAATAAATGATAAAATTATCCTAAACATAAAAATATATAAATAAAAAGATTGTTTATTAGGAGTTCTGCAAGTTCTGTAAATATTTATAGTTCTGAAATGATCCTGGCCCTATATATATATTAGGATACATGTAAAATTTATACATTTAAAACTATAAAGAGAGGATATGATCAAAAGAGTCATTATATATATATATATATATATATATATATATCATGATAATCCTATATAAACAATCAGGTTTTCATTTTCTATCATTTAGAATATTATATTTAAAAAGAAGTAATAAAAAATTTATGATGTGTAATAAAAAGAAAGAAAAGATGGGTTTAATGGTTTGAACAATTGATACATAAAAAAAAGATGGAGGTTCTCATAAAATAACTGTGGTAATAAAATATCAGTGATGTACCCATGACATAAATAAATTTTATAAAGTCGGTTACGTAAATCTATAAAAGATCTATTTAATTGAATACTTGAATATAGATCTCGAATATATACGAAGTAAAATATTAATCTTAACATAAATCAAAACACTAAATATATTTTGAATATAAAATAGACATACTTTGATGGTATGAGGTAAAGTACGCTACATAAGGTTTGAAAAAAAAATGTTATGTGTTTTAAGTTTATACTATATATTAATATTTAATCTTATATATATCCGCTATATTGTTATAAATTACAGAAAGTAATTTATGTATAGTATATATATCTCTTGGTAACCCATAAATACAATGTTATGAGTCACATATGCACATATTCTTCTAAATAATGCCTCTCAATCTTAAATGTATATTATAATTGATTCTTATAAAGGAAAAGGTAGGAATGTGATAATTGGAATAGATATATAGATGGTTACTTGAGGAGAAATTATTAAGGTAACATAAATAGTGAGTCTGGTATAGTTTAACCCATTAGTTAAAAATGAAATTGTTCTTATGAGTCCAGAAAATTTATATTTTGAGTAATTTATTTCCCTAAACTTTTAATTCCAAAATATTATATTTGACAGAAATTTATTTCAATATACTACTTTTATAAAAAAAAAGGATAAAATAAAGTCATGGAAATAAGCTTGATGATTGGTACCATCGGATGTATAGTTATTATTTTATATATGTGTGTATATATTCCGTAAGTTTAATATTAACTAGAGATTTGAAATTTTATACACGTATATGCATATACCCAATAGAATTTCTTGATGATATACCCAATATAATATCTTCTGTAAGATAAACATAAGAGAAAATATCATTGGTGATTCATATGAAAACATGAAGTCATTATAAACCATGAAACCTACTATGTTTTAAAAATACCATATGTCTCAATAAAATATTCATTGTAACGGAATCTAAGGTTATATATATATATGCATAAATAAAAGAGTTAGAATTTTGATAATTACTGGTAAACACCAGGAGAGTATTTAGACTTGAACCTAAGGAAAATGCCTTAGTATAAAGCTTTGAGATAAGCCAATTACTTGCATAGATAAAGTGTGATGGTTATTGGTATCCCGTGAGGATGATGACTAGAATAGTGCCAGAATGATAAATAAGCAATAACACTTGGTCACTGTTATTTTTTGTTTATTAATACTACTCGGTTCTAGAATATGATCCATCATGAGAATACTAATTTCCTTGTTTATTGATATAAGCCATAATAAATGATGCACTTTTAAAATCATGATTTCAGAGAAATTCTATTTAAGGAAAATACAATGATAATTACCTCTCCGGCAAGATTGGGAGTAGACTCTCCAGCTTGTCCGGGTAAGATGGGGGTACCTCTCCGGCGAGACCGGGTGAGATGGGGTATATGTTATGATAATGGAATTCCCTAAATAGTACCATGACTTGATGTCTGACATGTTTTTGGAAATATAAATCTGTTAAGTACATTAACCTTATGAAGGGTGTATATATTATCGTATGTGAAACATATGATTATATAGATATGTATATCTATAAGGAAATCCAAGGACCATAATGATTGGCAATTAGAAATAAATCACGAACAGGTGTGTCAATGATAATTTTAGATTTAATCAGGAATCTCTCGTATACATCTATAATTCCAATATCAAACATTATTTCGTTTGATTATCCGTTTCATAACTCGTATGACAAGATAAACGACAGGAACCCTATAAATTGGAACGCCATCGAAAGTATAAGAATTTCCTTTGCAATTATTAACGCATTAGGAAACCTGTAACTAAAAGTTGTGTTAAAATACAAAACATATTTCAGTCAAGGATAAGAATCTCATAGAGAATAGTTCTGGTCAAAGTAAAGTGAAATTCAAAACAAAGACTAGAATATATCTTGAAACTAAACTAAATAAAAATATTCATCCATATTTCAGGGAATCTCGAGGACGAGATTTAAAACAAGGTGGGGAGGATGTAACATTCCCAAAATTTTTATTTATATAAAATATATAAAAACTTATGTTATTAAAAGGATGCATCATGGGTAAGTTGACCGATGAAAATATGAGGTATTTTGGGCAAACGTAGGAACCATTTAATAATTAAATTATAAAAATACATTATATTTGAACCTACTCTATTTTTAATGAAACTTGGTTCAAAATGTAGATAAAAATATTCTCGTTCTAAAGGCATATTCATCATTTTATAAAACGTCATATTTTAGAAGTTATAGGCGCCAAATGAGTAAAGCAGTTAAATTAATTATAATATATATATATTAATTAAAATAATAATAATAAACTAAAATCTAAAACATAAATTGAATGGCAACGTGTAGGATAAGATCAAATGATTCCTTAACCTCTAAGTCAAATTTCAAGTATAAAAGAAAACATAGGAGGGCATTTCCATCAGACCATTTTCTTTCTCTCGTCTCCCTCTGTCTCTTCAATCTTGCTTTAGTAATTCACCCCTAAATACTATAAAGCTTTGCCCCGTTTTAAGTATTGTAGCCCCTGATCACTGATACCCTGTCCAAGTGACGTAGGGCCCCGTAACGTATGTCAAGGCTCTGCCTAAATTCGTTGGGGTTCTGTCTCGTGACGTAGGGATAAAGTGGAAATGGGTTACTATACTTAATGTGAGTGCACTATATATTTTATTAAATAACCCAGGAGTTATACCCAAAATATAACAACCCTCCTAAAACACCCCTGACACCCTACACTTCTAAAATATACCCCGTAGGCGATAAACGGACCCCGAATGCCTTAAATATTATTAAAAATAAATAAAAATCTGAATTTGGGGTTTAGGCGGGCCGCGTAAGGTACCCCTTAACCCTTACGCGGGCCGCGACAAGGTAAAAGGTGGCGACACCCTGGGCCGCCACGTGGCCCAACACATGTCGAAGCTAGATAGTGACCCGGATCACCTACGCTGTTGACCAGCGTTGACGCGGGCCACGTAGACCTCGGTCTACGTTTACGCGGGCCGCGAGAGGACCAGAAATCAGCACTATATATAGAGGGCCTTGGATCTTCAGTTGAATTCGTCCCTTTTCTTTTCTCAATCTCGAATTCTCTAAAGTATAGGCATAATCTCAGGTATAATACCCCCTAATAGCGAAGTTCTGCTCCATTGTAAGTATTATAACCCCTGGATACGTATTAGATACGCTGCCCGATTGATCTAGGGTTCCGTAACGGCTGTCGTGGTTCTGCCCGACGTAGTCGTTGGAATGCCGTCTTGGGGAGGGTATTACTGATGTTAAAATAGGTTATTATACTAACGCGTGTGCATTGTTTATTTAACTAGATTATAACCAGGAAGCCACAAAGGAAATACCTAAAATAGCAATGTGAGTTTATCCTTTTTTTGTTAACCTTTTTGTAATATTTTACAAAACCTTAAATGTTTTACAATGCGATTAAGCGGTGATTGAGTCTTTGTAGTTCTTCAATTACTGCCGGTATGTTGGGGTTTTGTATACAAAATTTACTACACTGTGAGTAGTAAGTCGGGACGACAACATGTTACCATTGGACGAAGAGTTCGCCAATGTGTAATATGACCCACAAGTCAGGATTGACAGTACTGAATGAGTAATTGTGTAGAAATAAACAATGTGATCGCTCTCAATACTGTATTAATTGATAAAATGTTTCTTGATTAAACTGGGATTCACTCACCAGTATTTCCTGCTGATAAAATGTTTTAAACACGTGTTTCAGGTAACTTAGTGTGAAACCAATAAAAGCCAGCTGGACAACACTGAAGGCTTGGAAAAGTGGCAATAAGGTTACCTAAATTAAAATAGATGTTTTTAATAAATAAAATAGGATTTATTCCTATGGAAACGTGTGTACTACGAACTTGGGTTTTATCCCATATGTTTAATATTATGAAAATGTGGTATTTTACTCTGATCCAATATTTCCTAACTACGGTCCTGATGAAATTTCCGCTGCCAAATTAATAAATATTGATACCACCGCCACTGAGTTCGCGGCCGCCCGTTCCCGGGAATTAAGGATCGGGGGTTGTGACAGATTCATTGGGTAAAGGTTTGCCATAAACTTTTGGTTTAGAAATTCTATTCTTGCTCCCTGCAGGATTTCGGAAATCCTAACCGTTTCTCCATTCGCTGTCTCTACTAGACATTCTTGTGGTAGTTTAGTTAATGACTGATTTAGAAGTTTGCAAAACGAAGTATTAATAAAACTTTGGTTTGCACCAGAGTCAAATAATACTTTAGCAAAAACATCATTAACTAAAAACGTACCGGCTATCACATCTGGAATCATCTTGGCTTCATCTGCAGTTAGAACGAATGCTCTAGCATTTTTAGTGTTCTTGTTGTTTGCAGCTGGAGCCAATTTCGGACAATTCGGCTTGATGTGACATTTTTCTCCACAGTTGAAGCACAGTCTATTACTGGATTTTCTCCTGCAATCTTCTTCCTTGTGTCCTGGCATCTTGCAGAAATTGCAAAGAGTGGAGCATTTTCCCGCATGCTTTTTCTTGCAGACCTTGCAGAATGGTGCAGAGGTAGAACCCATATTCCTACGGTTGAAATTCCCAGAACGGAATTCTTGGGTAAATCTTTGAGCTAGGTTTCTCCTCTGGTCTTCTTCTCTAGTACGGATTAGCTCATTTGTCAAGGTATTTGCTAGTTCTACAGCTTCTTCTATAGTTTGAGGTCTAGCTGCCTTGACTACATGTCTAATATCTCCGATTAATCCCCATATGTAACGGGAGATTAATACTGGTTCAGGTGATGCAAGGGTTGGTACTATTCTGGCATATTCATAGAATGTGGTAGTATAACCCTTACTATCTACCCCGGTCATTCTTAAGTTCAGAAACTTATTTGCTATATGTTCCTTTTCATTGGGAGGGCAGAATTTCCTTTCTACCATATTCTTAAATTCTTCCCATTCCATGTTGTATACCCTATCACTTCCTCTTGACTGGAAGATAGTGTTCCACCATTCTAAGGCTGAGTTTTTAAACAGATTAGAAGCAAACATTATCTTATCTTCTTCAGCACACTTGCTTATTTTTAAAACAACCTTAGTCTTTTCTATCCAGCGTACAGCTGCAATGGGTCCTTCATTGCCCGAGAATTCTATTGGTTTGCAGGACCAGAATTCTTTGTAAGAACAACCATAAGGCATGGTTCTTCTTCTTTTGGGAATGGGCGCTTGAAGTACGGGTCCATTGTTTACGTTGTTTTCTGGTTCTGTTGGTCGCTTACTGCTATGTTTACTTTTATTATTCGCTTCTTGAACCGTTTGAATAATAAATGGCATTGCATCTATAATTCCTTGTGCCACTATGTGTTGGATAGCACTATTATCCACTTGATTTCCATTATTATTGATGCTCGGATTCTCAATAACCAACTTAATGTTACTCTGGTTATCGTTATTCAGATTTCCTTCGTTGGCCATCTGAATTTTAAACATTTACCCCGTATTAATATCACAAAATAATATTTACTATAGTAATTCACATGACACGCATTTTGGTCAAAAGTGTTGATCATTGCGACTTACTCTATTCATATACTATGCATCTATTACACACTAGTACTGGAATTAAAAATTACAATACCGACTGAAATTAAAATTACACTACTAGTAGTAGGCATCCGTAATTTTTTTTTCATACACATACACACATACACACATATTATATTATTTTATTATTATTATTACTACCGTTCTACCATCACATTCATGGATATGGATTCATCCAAAAATCCATATTGCGCTCGTCATACTTCCAGACGAGTCGCTCTCCCACCTGTCGCATTCTTTCACTACTCTCTAGAATTTCCTCACCAAATGTCCTAAGTTCTTGTACGTTTTCTGCACTCATTAGGGGTGCAGGTTCTAGGACTGGGTTCGGAATCTGGGGTGTGGGTTCTTGATATGGGGGTGTAGGTGCCTGGAATCGGTAAGGATCTTCTAAAATCTCCCTAATGTATTCATCGTGGTAATAGGGATCTAAAGGATCCAAACCTGGGTAGGTTCCTATGTTTGGCATGGGCGTGTCTTCATGTATTGGGTAGCGTTGCACATAGTCCCTAACGTCATCCCACCAGGGGTCGTAATTTGGGTCTAAGGGGTTTGGTGCTGGTACCCTAGGTATTTCCTCCGGATTGAAGTCATGCTTTTCTATTTGATTTTCAGGGTTTTCTATCTCCATCGGTTGGTCAGGGATTGGTGGTTGTGGTTGGGGTGCTATTATTTGCTCCAGATTAGGGTCAGCTGCAGTGGTGGCTAGGATGTGAATGTTGGCTATACCCCTATTTATCATATCCTGGGCATAGGCATCGGTTTCTCTCTTAGCTGCAGCTAGTGCTCTCTGGTCTTGCAACTTTTTCATACGTTTTCTACGCTCGTGTGCTCCTCTACTGAACCATCCCCTCTTTTTTCTGAGGAAATGGCTCTTCTGACTGAGCCTTAAACACAAAGATTCCTTCTTCCGTATCAGCAGAATACCCCGAGAGGGCAGGCTGAGAAGAGGAGGTGCCTTTGCTTCTAGGTGAACTAGACAATTGATGGTATGCGTCAGATGGTCCTTGGTCTCTCATACTGTAAACTAACAAATAGTCAAATAACACATAGCAATAAAATACAATTATGCACGTATTCCCATAATTTATTTCCTAACAGATTGAATTTTGATGTCAGCAAAACACTTCTGTGGCTGAATCAGTGGCTTAGCTTTGATACCACCTTCTATCGCAGCCCTCGATCCCTAATCCCTGGGAACGGGCGACCGCGAGCCAGTTTCGGTGGTATCGCGTATTGTCTAATTTTGGCAGCGGAATTTTCATCAGGACCGTAGTTAGGAAATATTTAATCAGAGTAAAATACCACATTTTCATAACATTAAACACACGGGATAAAACCCAAGTTTGCAGTACACACATTTTCATAGGAATACATCCTATTTTATTTAATAAAAACATCTATTTTATTTTAGGTAACTTTATTGCCACTTTTCCAAGCCTTCAGTGCTGTCTAGCTGGCTTCTATTTGGCTTTCACAGTTTGTTACCTGAAACGCGTTTTAAAAACATTTGTCAGTGGGAAATACTGGTGAGTGAATCCCAGTTTAACCAAGTTTAAATAAAAACCCAGTGTACAGTATTGAGGGCGATCTCGCAATTACATTTGTTTCCAAGTTATAACAATTAACATCCATGGTACTGTCAGACCCGACTTGTGGAAATGTTACTCCTTGACCAGGTGGTAACAAATTTTGTATACAAAACCCCAACATACTCATGATAATTGAATCCTTACAAATACTCAATAACTGCTTAATATATAATTAATTGTGTGAGGTTTTGTAAAAACAATTCACAAAAAGGTTAACAAAAAGCGGATAAACTCACATTGCTGTCTTAGATTATCCTTTAGGGTTTCCTAGTGACAATCTATAATTTACACAAATTCACACGCGTTATTATAATAACACATTTTAACATTAGTAATACCCTCCCTGAGACGGCATTCCAACGACTACGTCGGGCAGAACCACGACAGCCGTTACGGAACCCTAGATCAATCGGGCAGCGTATCTAATACGTATCCAGGGGTTATGATACTTACAACGGAGCAGAACTTCGCTATTTAGGGGGATGTTAGACCCGTGTATAAAGCCTACACTTTAATTTTGAGAGAAAGAAAGAAAGTTTGAACGATTCTCGACTGAAAGCCGATGCCCTTCTTATATAGGGCCTGATCTTGACCTTGTCGCGGCCCGCGTAAAACAAGAACAGGGGGCTACGCGGCCCGCGTCAACCCCGGTCAAACATGTAGCTGATCCGGGTTACTGCCTAGCCTCGCCACGATGATGACACGTGTTATCACCGGGCTGCGCCACCTTTATGATCTCAGGCGGCCCGCGTAAGAGTTGGGGTGAGGCTTACGCAGCCCGCCTCAACTCAAAAAATCAGATTTTTAATTAAATTTAATAATATTTAAGGTATTCGGGACCCGTTTTCACGTATGGGGTGTATTTTGGGACATATTGGGATATTTTAAAATATATTAGGGTGTCGAAAATAATTCGAGGGTGTCGTTTTCTTGAGGGTTGTTATAGAACAACTCGAAAAGAAAATTCAATAAAAGGATAATATATTAAACGGATAAAAAATGCTCAAAGTGTATTTTACTGCATAAATACTGTTACATACAAACACGGTTAACATAAACACTGATGCAATATTTGCTGTTGATGCTGAACTACTATTGTTGTTGGACAGTGGTTCACCTTTGGTTGTTCAGACCTTTGGCTATTTGTTGTAGCTTTGCTGAGTCAGGATTTTCTATCAACATCTGCTTGATGGCCAATTTAAAATATTCGGATACTTGTTGCGCCTGTTCTACTTCATCCATCTGTTTTTGCCTCTTTGTTTGATAGACAACAACAACAGATGGAACAGTCGGTTTAGCAGATCTCTTAGTTGGTATGGTCTGTTTGATTGAAACCTCTAATGCTGGATAAACTGGCTTTTTAGGAACAAAGGCATCTTTCTTTCTTCTTTCTTCCAATTTTTTGTACGTCTCTATCACTTTAATCTCTGTCCACCTTGTGATTTGATTCCTTGAGCCATAATTTGCAGTTATAAGCTCTTCCTTTATTCTCTTCAATTTCAAAGCCCTTTCAGGTATATTCTTTTTATATTGAGACCAGACTGGTGGGGTTGGTTTTATTGTTGAATCTTCAAGCATCTTTTGTATTCTTGCAATTTCTTGCTTGAGCTCACTTATGGTCCACTCTTTGAATTGATACCTTTCTGCCTTGTATTTCTTGTTTTGTATGATGAGCTCAATGTAATCATTCCTTAGGCTTTCATCATCTCTTTCTGATAACTACTGACAAAGATCTTTTGAAAACTGCTCTAATGTTCTGACTTGGCTGAGAAGATATTGCAGATTTCTCTGTATTTCTTTATCAGATTTTCCTTTTGTGTCTCTTTTTGAGATATCCTCTACTTGTTTGCCTTTCAATTGAAGGTATTCATGAATGTTCTTTGGCAAAGGATACCCTTGAAGAGATGGAAGATTCCTCTTTTCAGGATCATCTTCAGAATAGAAGGATTTGATCTCCTCCCTAACTGCTGGAAGATCCAGAGGAAATTTCACACTCAAAGGAACAAAGGCAGTAGTTTGGTCAGGGGTTAGAATTGAAGCAATTGAAGTAGATTTTTCCAAAGTTGATAGGATCAGAGGTTGTGAAGATATTGGAAGTGGAGAAGGTACAGAGTCATCTTCAAGTATGACATTTGTTATTCTCCTTCTTTTGATTTTTGGTGTGGTTGGAGGTGTTGAACTTGGAGTTAGATTTGTGGATTGAGTGGAGGTTGGTAAAGTGACAACAACTATTGAAACCACTGATGTATCAACAGTTGTTGATATAACAGGTGTCTCAATATCTGTTGGCTTTGTGGTTTGAGGTAAGGAACTTTTGAGGATTTCAGAAGCTGATGTATCAACCACTGATGTATCAACAGTTGTTGATATAATAGGTGTCTCAACATTTGTTGGCTTTGTGGTTTGAAGTGAGGAACTTTTGTGGATTTCAGAAGCTGATGTATCAACCACTGATGTATCAACAGCTGTTGATATAACAGGTGTGGAAGTACCCTGCTTATCCTTTGTCATCAGAACTTCCTTTTCTTTTTCAAATCTTTTAGAACCCTTTCATTCCATTTTCTCTTTTCTATTTGCTTTTTGTTCAGCAAAGGCATTGAGAGTCACATCAACCTTCTTTGTACCATCTGGCCTTGGAATTTCTACAACAGGTTTAGCCTTTGAATCAGGTTTTAGATACAAACCATCCTTTCCTTTCTTTCCTTTCTCCCCCTTTTTAGCATCATCAGGGATTTCTACATAGACAATTGTAGGAGGAGAAGTACCAGTGGTTTGAAGTAAATGAGATTCGATGGCTTTAATGTCAGCTTGAGTATCCTTATACCTTGCTTCCATCACATTTCTAAACATTTGTAGCTGAATTTCATGTTGTTGATCAGCATATTTCATTTGTTGATGAAACAGAGGTTGCAGAAGTTGCCATAGCTCAGTTGTTGTGATAGCAGATGATGAAACAATGGATTGAGAATTTGAGGATCGTAACAACTGTTGCAGCATATTTTTGATATCTGCCACAGATGTTTCAAGATTGGTAACTCTCTCCGTCAAATCCTGATATTTTAAACCATCACCCAATTTAATGGGATCATCTGATTTCCCACCAGCAGTAGTTGTATCAGCAGTTGGACTAGAAGAAGTCTCCAATGGTTCATCCACTGATGCCCATTTTTCTTGGTACTGGGGACTTCTTTCTTCAGCAGTAGTTACCTTAGTAAGCACACCAGTGCTTAGCTTGAACACACCAGTGGATACCTTGGTTCCCAAGGAAGAAATTGCCTTCAAGGGAGTCTGACTTATGAAACTACTGTCCAGGTGTAAATCAGTGGATTCAACACCTGTAGTAGCTGCTCCACTTGAACTACCACAAAGAGATACATTTAACTCTAGGGGTGTAACCTCCTCAACTGTTAATGGGTTAGCAAAGGTAGAGGCATCAGACTCAGTCACTGGAGTATATTCTCAATGATGGGTTGTTGAGAAGAACTGATTAGTGTCTGATCCATATCCAATGCTTTCAACAGAGGTAAAATGTTGGATGGTAAAATGGTTGTAAGGATAGTAGTTGAAAGAGAATTTGCCCCGGGAGCAGGGCTATTGAACATACTCTCAAGTGAGGGTAATGTATCTTGGTTGGATGTCCCTGTGTTTACAACTTGTTCCTTTTGTGAGGAAGCTGGAGGAGTTGAGGCCTGTGGTAGAGATCTTTCCAACTGTTGTGAGGAAGTAGCAACAGTGGGTGTTGGTGACTTTTGTGTTGTCACTTGAGTTACTTCTGGGATCTCATCTTCCAGAAGGTCCTTTTTAGAGGGTTTGGGGGGCTTTTTTGATTTTTTTTCTTGATGGTCTTTTTGGTGATTTTTGGTGGGGGTTGCACAACAGTGGTTGTGCTGCTGAGGTCACCAAGAGCAGTAGGCTCAACAGCAGAAACCTGAGGAGCAGATGTGGATGCATCTAAAGTTTGCTCAGGCTCCTCTGTTTGTGTTTCTAAAGCTTTTGACTCAGACAACCTTGTAAAAGTTTCAGTAGACAAACTATTTATTTCACAAGGAGCACCTTGGACAAGCACTTGTGCACTGTCATTTGGTACTTTTTGCTGTAAATAGTAGCTTAAAAACCTTAGAAACAACAGGAATGGTTTTTTCTTATCTTTTATATTATTCACATTTTAACCAAATAATTGAAAATCTCTTGGGAGTAATTGAAATCTTGTTTAGCCATAATAGCATATCCCAAGTATTGAATTTTCAATGGAATTTCATTGAAAGCTGTTGTTTTGTTTGAAACACACATAAGTAAAGTATGAAATAAAAATTTCATAGGAGGTGGGAATGCTCCTTTTTGCATAGTAGCTTTGGGGCATTGCTCTTCATACCCCCTTTCAATCAAATCTCGTTGATACTCTTCTTTAGGTAAAGAGTTTTTACCTGTATGATCGTTCATCTCAAAAACCTCAGATATGGTTTGTGGAGTAATAGCAACCTGAATCCCACCTACTGTTGATGTAATAGCCCAAGGCTTGTTGTCTTGAACTTCTAATTTTGCATTTTTCCAAAAATCTCGTAGAATTTCTTGGTAAATAGGTGCGTTGCAGGTCAACAAAGTTTTGTACTTTGAGGATGAAAGAGCATCGATGATTGAGTGAAAAGCTGTGTTTTTACTTGTTTTCTCAAGTGTACACAAATAGTTATGAGAGTTTTTGAGAGCATGAGCCATGGTGATTCGAAGGAATTTCTGAGAGGAAGAAGAAGATGAAGCGTTTGAAAGAATTTGATGGAAACAACTTTTGAAAAAAAATTGGAATTCGAAATGGCAGTTAAAACCCTGTTTGGGGTTTTGATCAGGGTTTTATAAAAGTGAAAAGTGAATGCTGACGTGGCAGCGATTACAAAGATCGGACGGCTAAGAACTGTACACGTGACAACATCTGATAAAAATGGACGACAGTTGTTTAGGGAAACCACTGATGGTCAATACCAATGGATGTCAACAATAAAAATGTGAGCAGTGGCTGTTTTTTAACTATCAGTGGATAGCCAACAGTGATTGAAACACTGATGTTGGAATTAAACAGATGTTTGACCTTAAACATAAATTTGGGCATAAACAGATGAATGCCCATAAACAGATGTTTAGCCTTAAACCAAACATCTGTTTAAGGTCAACATCTGTTTGACTATTGGTGAACAACTGTTTGACTTTTGATCAAAATCTGTTTGAGTCCATAAGTCTTTATAAGGAGCAGTGGTTAGTTATAACAGTCCTTAGCATGATCAGCTGTTATAACCACTCCATAACCCTTTGAGAGGAAGCAAGTGTCGGTTTATTCAATTGAGAGGAATCATTGCATTACATCCATGTTGAAAAACAGAATCGATAAATTTAAGGAATATGGGGTTGAAAGATGATAACCCAACAGTGGAGGATCTCATTCTACAGCTTCGAAAATGAGGAAACCTTTGCATTTTAGGTTTGTTTTTTATTTTGATTAACTGTTTGATGATGTTGAGAGTTTTTATTGACACTGACATTTTAGAATATGTTAAGATGCATGTTGATATTATTAAAATAAACTATTACATAGAAAAATAGAAATTTAATGAAATATTTATAAACTATTACTAGCTAGAGTTAACACTTGCTAGGATTTCGTAGACTCTGGCCTTTCTCCATGTGATTTCATGCTCTCTTTTGTTTTTCAGGTCAGTTAGCATGTTGCAGATTTTCTGATCCTATTTTAGAAGTTGTGTGAGAAACTTTTCTGCATTCTTCTGGAAATCTGATGGAGGAGAGTGGAGGTCTTCATCGAGCAATGCTATGTTGTTCCAGGTTTTCTTGTAATTAGTGTCATTGATTATGTCGACTTTACTATTTAGTTCTTCGTCTGTTCTTTTTTCTTTGAGTGACCACATCGAGAATTAGGTTTTAACATCGCTGGTGTCTGAAAAGTGGTAGAAGCTGAAGTTTGCCATCTAGATTTTTGTTGGATTTTCTGATGTGGAACAATCTTTCACAGACAGTGATTTGTAGGACAATTTGTTGATGTTTTGAATCAAAAGTAATTATCGGTCTTTTATAGAGTTTAAAAACGCGTCTACATGGCAAATGAAAAGGTTAATTGTAATTATGATAATCTGCTTTTGTTCTTTGAACTTCGAAAATTTGTCCCTTGGGTTTCTTGGTATTTAATTTTAAAGTTTTCCCATAAAAGTTGGGGTTTGAAAAGGTTTTTGCATTAAAAGACTGTTGTTTTGAAATATACATTAATATGTTCATATTAAATCTACACGTTTGGATTGATTAAGTATATAAACTCATAGCCACTTCACCTGTTTTTCATCACGATTTCCTACGAAGATATCATACTTTCAGGAAAGTCGAGTAATATAGTTTATTGAAATGGCGTCATTCACTTCTATAAAATCAGATGATTTAAAGCAGCGTTTTGTCAAGCATATAAAGGAACAGGTGTATGAAGATAGGGCTACTCTTCACGAGCTGAAGAAATGTTTTGATGGATTGCATGTTGGCCTGTTCACGAGAGAGCAGGTTTCCAGAAATCTTATGCGGATGCCTTCAACTTCCGTTCGTGAGCTTTGTGTTGTCAACAATATAGCGTGCGGTGATAGAGACGTGGAGTTCATGGCGATGCTGAAGGACATACATCGAGAGGTTCAGCAATCGATGGAGTTGAAGCTAACCTTTCTTAATTCTTACGGTTATTGTTAGATTTAAAAGTTTACTTGTTCAGTATGTTATGTAATAATTGGACTTTTAATGTCATGAATAAATTTTAATCTTATGAATCTATGTTGCGTTTGTAGGAAAAAAAAAGAGAGAACGTCAATTTTAAATTACCATTTTGCATATTTTGAATTTCAAAAGTTATTGATATTATCAGTAATTACTGATTTGATTTGAAAGCAATTGTCATCATGACTTTTCTAATTTTTATTTTAACTTTAATTAAGAGAAAATAACCGTCAATTTGAAATTCCCATTTTGCATATTTTCAATGTCCAAAGCTCAATAAATTAGCATTAATTACTGATTTGATATGCAACAAAATGTCATCAACAGGTTTTTTTATTTTTTATTTTAACTTTAATTTTTATCACCAAAACATTGTTGGAGGAACTCTTATCTCATTAGAATGTAACGATTAGGTAAAATGGTAATTTCATTGTAATTCTACTTTTCATTTGAAAATTTCATTCTATAATTAATTAACCACATCAACAATAAAAATGTGAGCAGTGGATGTTTTTTGGGAAAACCACAGATGGTCAATATCAGTAGATGTCAACAATAAAAATGTGAGCAGTGGCTATTTTTTAACTATCAGTGGATAGCCAACAGTGATTGATACACTGATGTTTGGTCAGTCAGTGGTCAACATGAAGAATGAAGAAACAGAGGTTGTCTTTCAGCAGTTGATAACATTTAACAATCTGATGTTTGAACCAAAACAGTGGTTGTAATAGACTTTTAAGGATTAATGAAAACTATCATTTTTAACTATTTTGAAGATGTTTGACCTTAAACAGATGTTTGGACATAAACAGATATTTGGCCTTAAACAAATGATTGACCTTAAACACAAGTTTGCCCATAAAGATCAAACCATTGTTCTATTTATAGTACAGATCAAACCACTGAGGTGATGAGATAAATACTATTACATATAAACACTGAAGTGATATGATATCTAACAATCTAACAGAGTATTAAACACTGATGTGATAAATACTGTTACATATAAACACTGTTAACATAAACAAAGGTAGAATATCTATTGTTGATGCTGAACCACTGTTGTTGTTGGGCAGTGGTTCACCTTTGGGTTTGTCTAGGGTTTGTCTCGAGAGATAAACTCTAGGGTTTGTCTGGAGATACCTTCAACTTCATCTTCAATCATGAACTATTTAAAGAAATGGATGAAATCATCAAAAAATACCCAAAATAAAGGTAATTCAACCATCCAACCATCCGATACTTGCCAAAACCATAACTAGTCAGATTTAAGTCCGGCTCTTAACTACATTCTGTAGAATGTGTACATCTAACAAATAATCAAAGAACAAAGAAACAAACCAATAAACTTGTTGGGCGATTAAAATTAAAAGGATATCATAAGCAATCTTTAGATAATTAGAATGGTCATTTTTACCTTACTTGATAACAATAGCAAACAACATCAAACAACAATAGCAAGTGACCAATCAATCGACCTCAAAATCATATAGAAGCCTAAAAATAAAATGAAAATTAGATAAGTGAACATCAAAATTGAACAGGAAACCTGACCAAAAGTTAACCAAACACCTGATGTTGAATCCACTGAAGATGTTGAACCACTGCTGTTACTGAGCAGTGGTTTTCCTTTGGTTGATCAGGCCTTATGTACATAAGTGCTTGTCTTTAATAGGGATTTGTCTTCAACAGTGGATAGGCCTCATCAGTCTTTAAGTCCATCAGTCTTTTTAAGGAGCAGTGGTTAGTTATAACAGTCCTTAGCATGAACAGCTGTTATAACCACTCCATAACCATTTGAGAGGAAGCAAAATTCGGTCTATTTAATTGAATCATTGCTTTACATCCCTGTTGAAAAACAGAATCGATAAATTGAAGGAAAATGGGGTTGAAAGATGATAACCCAACAGTGGAGGATCTCATTCTACAGCTTCGATAAATTCAAGGGTATTCTCAAATAATGGTTCCTAGATGCTTCCAAAGAAGCAGCATTTTGGACATCTGTTGTTCTTCAAGCATCTATTATCTATTATCTATTCTATCTATTATATATAATAAATGAAAGTTACTTGGGCCATGTTGTCACACCCTAACCGATGGCGGAAACATCGGGATGAGACGAAGTGTGTATAGATTGCAAGAGACTTCATAACACTATGTGACAATATTTAATTAAATTCAAATCTCATTGCAAGTGCTAAATTGTCATACAACATTTAAAATAGAAATAACAACATTGTTCAAATTTCAATCATAACATCAAAAGATAAATAGATTAAAGGTGTGTATCTAGTCCACCCTATTCTTGTTTCATCTTTCATCATACTTCAACAATTTAACCTGCAACATGTATTAAAATAGAGTTTCAATGCAAAAGCAATGGCGAGTATACAAGTTTGTTTACATAGCATAATAGAATAAAAACTCAAATCCAACATGATTCATAATATGTGATTACTAGTATGCAATTTTGGCGTACAATATGATCAAACCCTAGAATACAACGCATAAAATAGCCTAATCCCAATAGTTTAGCGGGGTGGTGATGTTTAACTTAACAATACCCAATAGAATAGCGGGCGGGGCGTTAATCCTATAGCGCTATAATTGTTAAGGTGGGCGAGCAAAGTTAATGAGCATATAACGTTCCAAATCGTTCACATAGCATACGAGAATAACAAGTAAGTCACATTAGTTTCATGCTTGATCAAGGATTGAGTATGTTTAATTTAGTTTAAAAGTTGTTTGCATAGTTATACATGTTGCATCCCAAAGTGTAAAGGGGAAAAAGGGATCGAGTATACTCACGGTGGTTGCAAGCTTTCCTACTTGATATCCCGCGAGTGAGTTGGTGGATGGATTAGTTTGGAGCACCTAGTCCTTCTACACGAGGAAACATAGGTGTGTGAGTTTGGCGTTTAACGGAAGATTATAAATTTGGAGTTTAACATAACATAAAGTATGATATTAAAAATAATCATCTTTAACTTATAACTCTTATATGACACTATGTAACCACTAGGGTTATATTGTATTTCATGGGTAGTACACCCATTAGAATCATATCAAGGTTTTAAAGTCTTAGATGATATTCTACTACTTTAACATATAAACACAAGTTCAACATTAAAGGTTCGAATGAGTATATATATATCTAGGTTACATAATATTTAGTCCAATAATTCATGTAGGAGGTAGAAGATTAGAATCCTCATTTAGGCACCTCGAGTTATCATGGAAGTCATGTATGGGGTAGGAAGAACAAGCTTCCGTTTAGGAACCCCTTGAATGTTCACCAAGTAAAAACAACCAAGGAGGGTCACGAACTAGGATTAGTACAATAATATAAACAACCTAACTAAAGAGAAATCATCAAATCATGTGAGGATTGTATGTTTTGACAACCCAAGTTGTTCCATAATCACTCATTCATCAAGGTCTAAGCTTGACATGACTTGTGGGTTAAATACCCTAACAAAACAGAAAGTTTATGAGGTTTAATCCTCTGATTTTAAGTGTCTCAACCTTGTTTTTAAGCCCAACTAATCATTCATTTGATTATGAGCATTAGGACATAGGTTTGAGATGAGAAAACTCAAGTTTGATAAGTTTAAACAAGTTTTGAAAGAGTTTAAAACATAACAGAAAGTTTATGGACACTTTTAGGGCAATTCCAGGTCTGATTTCTCCAATGAGAGATCAAGGAATCAAACCCTATGATTATCCAAGCAAGTAGGAAGAAGAATCAAGTGATTTGGTTGAGAAATGAGCAAGTTATACTCACTTTGGTACAAGAGTACGAATCTGCCCGAATTTCTGAAATTTGCAAGAACTTAAGAGTGATATACAGAAGATTAGAGAGTTGTGAAAGTGTAAAATGGCTTGGAGAAGGGTTGTATTTATAGGGGAAGAGGTTAGGGATGATTGGAGGTGATTAGAGGTGGATTAGAGCTTATTGGTGGGGTTAAGAAAGTGGGATTTCGTGCAAAAACGCGGGCTGCTGCGAATTCTGTCCGCCCAGACACCCCTTACGGACCGTAAGGGTAGAGGCTTACGGTTCGTAAGCCTGGACCAGAAGCACAAAATTTTTATTTTATGTTTTAATGAATTGCAACTTATTCCCATGTCACCTAATACGGATTTTATGATTAAATTAGTGTTCCTAGGCATATGTAACATGTTCTAAAGTATGCCCAAGTGTAAATTGAATATGATTAAGCATAAGTTTCGCATGAAATATAAATGTCACGTGTTTATTTGTTTAACATAAGTTCGCGAACATCCCGAATAAATACCCAATTGTTTCTCAATTCAAATGCTCAATCATGAATGGGATATATATATATCACGAGTTTAAATAATTGTAAGTTTAGCACTTAGTTTCCAAGAATAATGATTAATCATCAATTGATTTACAAAATCGAACATACGAGCATATATAGAGTGTGTATAGCATATTTGTAACAAAATACGAGTTTCATTAATGATCCAAGTCTCGGTTTTACAATGATTACAAAGAAAGAACGATTACAAGAATACAAGGTTTCCAAAAATAGAAATACGAACAAAACTTTCTATAAATGGAAAGTACGAAAGAGCCGGGCGTTACACATGTGGACCAAATAACTTTAATTTATTATAAATAATAGATAGAATAGATAATAGATAATATATGTTTGAAGACGACAGATGTCCAAAGTGTTACTTCATTGGAAGCATCTAGGAAGCATTATTTGAGAATACCGCTGAATTTATCGAAGCTGTAGAATGACATCTCCACTATTGGGTTATCATCTTTCAACCTCATTTTCCCTAAATTTATTGATTCTGTTTTTCAACAGGGATGTAATGCAATTATTACCTTATTTAAGATACCTTCAACTGCATCTTCTGATAAATTAACACTCATTTCACTCAAAAGATAACTTCAACTTCATCTTCAATCATGAACTATCTAAAGAAATGGATGAAATCATCCAAAAATACCCAAAATAAAACTAATTCAACCATCCAATATTCTTGAGTACTCACCATTAATGTGATGACCAATATAAAATCAAACCCTAAAAGCATACAAATCATAATGAAATATGAAATCAGGTAGTTGTATAACAAATCATTATATTATATGAAATAACGAAGAAGAAGAAGAACTGACTACAAAGTGTATTAACAATTAGCAAAAGAATAACAATTACCTGATTTATGTGCGGCTCTTAACTACATTCTGTAGAATGTGTACATCTAACAAATAAACAAAGAACAAAGAAACAAACCAAAAAACTTGTTAGGCGATTAAAATTAAAGGATATCATACGCAATATTCAGGTAATTAGAATGACCATTTTTACCTTACTTGACAACAATAGCAAACAACAGCAAACAACAATAGCAAGTGACCAATCAAACAACCTTAAAATCATATAGAAGCCTAAAAATAAAATGAAAATTAGATAAGTGATCATCAAAACTGAACAGGAAACCTAACCAAAAATTAACCAAACACCTGATATTTGTCCTTCGAATCTTTGAGTTGGTCGTCATAGTCCTACAACCTTTCGATCTCGTTGGACTCGGTCGGTGATGTCAGCAGCCTAATTAACAAACAACAGCAAACAACAATAGCAAGTCACCAATCAATCGACCTCAAAATCATATAGAAGCCCAAAAATAAAACAAACCCTAACCTAAAACTCAAGATGGAAAAATGAAAAAATATATTTATAACTAACCATAAACCTCAAATCCATTACAGCATAACCATTCAATCGACCTCAAAATCATATATAAGTCTAAAAATAAAATAAAAATTAGATAAGTGAACATCAAGATTGAACAGCAAACCTGACCAAAAATTAACCAAGAGAACTGCAGGCCGCAGAGCCGACAACCTCCGATCATCTCCGTCATCAAGTTCCCAGCGGAACCCTAGCCGAAGCACAACCCTAGGTAAAAACGCATGAAGATCAAATGAGTGAACAATAAAAACAAAGATTAACACATATTGATAATCTAACCTTTAATCGGAGCGTTGATCTGAACATCTTTTAAGATCGGAATAGAAGAGAGCAACAGAGAAAGAGGGTAAGCCCTAAATGAGATATGAGATAAATGAGAGATGAGATAGATAAAAGAGGGGAAGGGTACTGTTGGGCGGGAAAAGGGAAAAAAGGTAGCCCTCATCTACCGACACGTGGTCCAAATAACTTTCATTTATTATATAAATAGATTAACATCCAGATTTTATGTCTTTTCCTCTTTTTTAATAAAGGACAAAATGGTTTTTAATGTTTTATCATAACAAATTAAAAAAATCTAACATTTTGCCCTTCATTAAAAGAGAGGAAAAAGACAAAAGAGTTGGATATTAACTAGAAAACCTTATTATATTTTGAATTTTGATGAAAATGACAACAAAATTGAAACCACAGGGACCCAGATTCAAAAGGTTTGAGTTTTGAACTAAATTGATAAAAGTGACCAAACCTCAAGGACCATTTTAGCAGTTTACTCTTTTTATTAAATAAAAAAGGTACCTTCCATAATATTTCCTTGTATTAATATGGTTTTTATTTAACGGCTAACGAAATAAAAGTTCGGCTATATAGGATAATCCAATGGTAGAAGGCGGCCTTATACGTCCGTGATTGCAGACAGCGTTAGGCAGCCCAACATCTCTAGTTCCAGAGATAACCAGTCGCCCGAAGGCTTACTGCGTTAAAACCTGGTTGGGATCGAATTCAAACTTGAGATCCATTATCTTTGAGTAAAGTACACGAATGGTCCTTGTGGTTTACTAAAATTTTGGATTTGGTCCCTAACTTTCTAAAAGTACACAGATGGTCATTTTGTACCGCATTTAGTCCACATCCAACAAATCTAAAGGTTTTAGCATGTACAGGTTAGGAACTACATGTGTTACAAAGTGCAAACCACAAGGACCATCCATGTACATGTGGAAAAAAGTTGGGGATTAAATATGTTACAAAGTGCAAACCACATGGGACCATTTATGTACTTTGAAAAGCTATGGACTAAATCTAAAATTTTGGTAAACCACAGGGACCATCCGTGTACTTTACTCATTATGTTTTTTTAATGGGAAATTACACATACTTCTAAAATAGTAAAATCAACATCATTTGTCTCCGATAAAAGTTAACCCTTACCACTTATAGGACAAGGCATCTGGTTATCTTTGGAAACCCTTGCCTTATTGAGCTCATTTTGATCTCCTCTGGAGATTCAATGATATCATCAACATCTACTATATAGTATTTATAAAGCTCATATTGTTCTTCTAATTAATAAAATATTACATTAAATTAAAATAAATAAAATGACATTAAAATATAAAAAGACATTAAAAAAACTAATTAAACTATTCGTCGTGGGAATCCGCCAAAAGGTAGGGTAAATCTTGTTCTCCAAGATGCTCCACAAGATCATATTTTAGTCTATAATGCGTATCTTCATCAATGAGCTCGTTAAAACATTGTTATCGAAAACAAGCTCCACTAGAGGATCCCGAATATGTATCGGTGCAATCGCGTTTCCGTCGTCTTTTAGAATCATGTGATGCGTAATAATGCACGCATATACGACATTCCTAATTTTTTTCCACTCATAGCACGCATCGGTCGATTAAGTATACCCCATTTTGCCTTTAAAACACCAAAAGCCTGTTCCACGTCTTTTCTTGTCGCCTCGTGTTGCCTCTTGAACTTCTTTTCTTTCACAATGTGAGGATACGGAAATGATTTCACAAACACGGACCAAATAGGGTAGATTCCATCGGTAAGATAGCATCCACGCTTGTACAAGTGGTTGTTCACGTAAGGTGGGCATTTTGGTGCAGTTCCATTTCGTTGAGTAAGAACTAAAGGAGATTGTTGGAGCACGTTGATGTCGTTTTGTGAACCCGGTGGACCACAAAAAGCATGCTAAATCCACAAATCTTGACAGGCCACCGCTTCGAGCATAACTGTCGGGTACCTGTGATCCCCCTCATATATTGTCCCCGCAACTCTGTTGAACACATTATCCAAACAGAATGTGTACAATCAAGACTATTCAACATCCCAGGAAGGTGATTATATCCTCATGAGCTTGATACAAGAACGCAACCACGTAAGAACTCGGAAGCGTATATATTACATACCGTTTCGCAAAAATTATCTAGACAGTCACGGGAAGTCATTTTGGCCATATTTAAATACTCGTCGTTCTCGTCTCGAGGGTTACTGGTTGTGAGTTGCTTAATCGTCAACGTAACTTTTTGCATCGGTGTAAAAATTTTCTTCATTCTCGCATTCACGGTCTCTTGAAACCACGAGTTATTCGCTTGCACGTCACTCACAATTTTTAAAAACAACCTTTTCGACATACGAAACCTATGACGAAAAACCTCTTCGTTGAATTTTGGCTCCTCAACAAAATAATATGTCATAAGGGTTTCGTGACCTTTCTCTCGATCTCGACGGACATATTTCCTTTTTCTAGAAGTACCCGTGTCTTCCAGTGCAACGACTTCCTTAATAAGATTTTGGAAAAAAAGTAAACTACTATCGCTTGAGGAAGAATCATCGTCTTCATTAATATCAAATGGAATGAATAGCGGTGGTATGTCATCCGCCATTATTTAGAAAATAGGGTTAAATTTTTTGAATGTAAAAGAAAGGATTTAGGTTGAATAGAAGTGAAAAATGGTGTTGGATGGAAAAGAGAATGGTGAAAAATGGTGTTTTTTATAAAGAAAAGTTGTAACTTTTTTTTAATAAAAACAAGGTATAACGGCTAGTTTCAACGGCTCCTTTCACTCCTTTCAATCGGTGAGTAGTCACCGCCTTTGCCTCTCCCCGATCACCGAACAAGGACCGGATAAACATCACCGATCGGTAAACATCTTTCCCCGATCCCTTCCCCGAGACCACTCCCTCCACCCTTAGACCTAAATATCGTAAACTGATCTAACTTAATTGGAAATTCAGGTGATTTTTAAAGAAGGAAGATGCTTTCTTAGAGAAAGAAAGAATATGTGAAAAACAATTAATGAAGTGCAGACATTGGAAACCAAATTATGTTGCGTGTGTATATGAAGCCACACCTACCCTAGTACCCTATATTCACAATAATAATTAGAGTAAACTGTAATTTTACCCCCTGGGGTTTAGGCCAATTGGCACTCTGACCCCCTCTAACGAAATAATTGCAATTTTACCCCCTAACGTTGTTGTTCTGTCGCATAATTACCCCCTGGTGTCAGTCAACGGTAGTTTGACCCTTATAGGTAAGGGTATTTTGGTAATCTTACCCATATTTATTATTATTATTATTATTATTATTATTATTATTATTATATATAAAAAATACCTACACATATATACAGATAGTTCTTCTTCTTCAATGATCCCTGAAACCTTTTTTGTAACAACCCTCTTTTTGGAAATTCAAAGTACAAGTCAAAGTTAAAGGAAGAAAAGATTGCTAATTGCGATCTGTCACTCCTTGCTTAACTATTGATTGTACGTTAATGACTTGTAATCGAATTCTATTATTTATTTGTTTTAGTTGTATTATGTGGAGTATCTATTAATAATCGAGGTTTAATCGCTATTTAATCGCATGTTTAATTGCTAATCGACTTATCGCTATCGCATTCGCAACTTGAATTATGTGTTCGGGATATTGTTTTACGTGTGTGCTATTATGTGTTACTTGTGCATGTTATGTCTATGTTGAGGTGCTTAATCGCAATCGCAATTCTATCGCATCGCAATCTAAATCACAAACGCTAAACGCAGGTTATTTATAGTGATTGTATGTTAGATATAGTAATTAGGTTATTTGTGTAACTAATGGTGAATACTATCGCATCGCTCACTCGAATCGCATCGCAACGCAACGCTCAACACGCGAATCGAAACGACAAAACTCAACGCGCCGGACACCTGGATCGAGTGGCCAACCGATCGAGTGGCCATCCGATCGGATTGCCATCCGATCGGTGACCAATCCGACACCTATACACTTTCCTCTTTTGGAAACCCTATAAATACCCTCCTGTCACATCATTTGTGATGTGACAGCTCTCCCACTCGACCAGCCGCACTCAAGCCCTCTTTTCTCTCGATTTTTCGCGATTCTTGTAAGTTTTCAACTCAAATCTTGTACTTCTATGATCTACACGCACTCCTTCATCTTTTTCACCTTTGAATCTTAACTTTTAACCGTGAAATCACCGCATTTGAGGTGTTCTAGGGTGATGTCATCGTGGAGTTCTTATGAACTTCAAGGTTTGGCTTCATTCCACCAAGAACGACTTAGATCTGAAGGATTTCCACATGAATAAACAATGTTTTCGCATAGATCTACACATATTCATGGTTAAAAGGATTGAAAGATGGTTTTCTAACTCTCTTTCAACTCTTTTACACTCAATACACTCAAAACCGATAGAATCGGAGCTCGTTCTGACCTTCTACTCTTTCTTAGTGATGTGTTGGTCCAAGATCTGAATTCTATCCAAGGGACAACTGATTTCGGGTTAAGCATGAACCATCGTCTCGAACAGTTAACTGATCGGACTAGGGTGATTCCTGTTTGATAGGATCACTTGGGTCAAGATGGGGTTTCTGTTGTTTAGTACGTTGTCAAATCATCTCGAACAAACTGCAAACATTCAAAATAATCAAGTTCAAAATGATTGGATTCGTGGGACGGATTGTCGTCCAATCGGATTGCCATCCGATCGAGCTGCAATCCGATTGGATTGCACTTTAGCTTCCAGAACTTCAATATTTTCAATTTTTCAAAGAACAATGGTTTCCAATGGATCGCTATCCGATTGAATTGCCATCCGATCGAGTAACCATCCTGCTGTGAACTTGTTCTCACTAAGTGTCTTGCCAATCGGATCGCTATCCGATCGAACTGCTGTTCGATCGATCGACCTGAAGGGTAGAGATACTTCGCTATTTTCAAAATGCTACAACGAAAACTTCAAGGCCATCATACACAAACACATCCTTACCAAACGAATGTCAATCCAATCGAATGGCCATCCGATCGGATGACCATCCGATCGGATTACCGTTCGACACTTGGTCACTTTTCACCGTTTTGCGCACCGCTCTTCGCTTATGCTATCGTTAACTGTTCAGGCTAACCACTCTAGCGCTCCCTTCAATCCCTTTCCATCGCTGTGAGTATACTCGATCCCTTTTTTCTTTATGCACTTTTGGGTGTTACATACGTACTTATTCTAAATCACATCAATCACACAACGCAAACACTATTTATACGCTGGCTATTATTGCATGTTACTAGTTACTCGATGAATGCTTGTATGTTATGTTAACACAATGATTGTTGCCTGACGCCTTAGCAACGATAGTACTATTTGTTTGGACTCAACACCTATCGTGGACGGGGGTTGTTAAGGTTACCTCTCACATGTCACAGTGGTGATATGTGTTGCGCATTCTACAACTCCCAGTCTAGTTTGTGCATATTTCATTGTCGATAACCTGCTAGCTTCGCATATTACATGTTACATGCTGGTTATGCGTAAACGATTTCAAACTCTACTATTACTATTAAACTTGTATGCTCACCTTTACACTATGTGTATTGACCTCTATTTTAACGTATGTGACAGGTGCTTAGGATGCTGTGCTTTGCTTGCTATTTGATGGAATCGAGCTTAGGAGAGTCTAGAAACCAACAAAGACAATTTACTTTTATTTAAATCTGAGTTGTCGGAACATGTTATTCGTCTTTGAGATATCGCTGTCTGTAATAACTGATTTTGCTTAATAGGTTATGGTATGGGACATAATATTAACTATTCGGTAAAGTAGTTGTTATGGAATTTCTCTTGGACAATCTGTTTCGCTCAGTGCCATGCCCCGATGTTTCCGTCATCGGTTGGGGTGTGACACTTTTCTTGCCCATGTAAGGGTATTTTGATTCCATCTCTCTTCTTTCTCTCTCTCTCATCCACCACAATAATCACCACCGGGCACCACCACTACCACCGCCATTCACCACCACAACCACCGCAACTGTCGCCGCCACACAACCACCACCACAACCATCCGGAAGGAGACCAAAATGAACCCTATCTCCCTTTCTTCTTTACCTTTCCACCAGATTCGCAACCGATCGTTCTTCTTCTTTGTTGATCCCTGAAACCCTAATTTGAACTTTCAGCCACCGATCGTTCTTCTTCTTCGATGATGATGATCGATGAACGGTTAGGATATGATGATGCTGAAGAATGGATCAGGTGAACGGAGGTGAACAGTGATGACAGAGGAGGTTCAATGGTCGCCGGAGAAGGAGCTGTTGGTGACGGAGGGATCTGGTTTGCAATTATTCTGTTTATTGTTAGGGTTTAATTGCTTACATATTCACGCAACCAGAAACTGTCTTTAAGCTTAGTGGTTGGGGATTCTATAATCACTATTGTGTTTTTTTATTTGCTTATGATATATTTTCTTGAGACCTTATATTTTCAAATTTTATCTGCTGATTATGAAGAGTGATTTCAATTAATTTTGGCCAAGTTATTTTATTTGTTTGTCGATCTGATTCAGTTTTGCAGAATTTGTAGTAAGATATATACCTATATTAAGAATTGAGTAAGTATGCTATTGTTTGCTGTTGAGGACCTTTTAGTGAGTTTCTGGACAGTTTTTAGATAATTTATTCTCTATCACATAACTTCTGATATTTTGTTGTTTATGATAACATTTGATTGCATAGCCACCTAATCCGTGAGATTACTTTTAATATCATTTATAACCTTATGGTTGATTTAAGACACCATGGTTACCAAATAGTACTATCATTTTGGATTTGAAGTTAAGTTGTTAGGTGAAAAAGACTCTTATCCTAAACTTTTTAACTAGCAAATGGATAATTTACAAAAGAGTTAGAATGAGATATTACAGACCCACTCGAGCAACACCCGAACTGATGTTCTGATCACCGTCTTTTAGCGTGTCCAGGCTTTTGAAACTTCTCTGCAAATGTGAGGATTAAGGGAAGTGGAGGTGGGTGATGGCGGGGGGGGGGGGGGGGCAATATTGGAGAGTACAACAAACCATAGGGGGTAATAAGAAAAGACAATTTAGTCATTTTACACCAGGGGGTAATATTACAGAGTAGAACAAACCATATGGGGTAATATGAAAGGGCAATATAGTCATTTCACATTCCGGTTAACAGATCTGTTAACTTATTTGACGGCAGGGGGTGATATTGCGACATAACAACAACGTTGGGGGGGAGGGGGTAAAATTGCAATTATTTCGTTAGAGGGGGTCAGATTGCCAATTGGCTTAAACCCCAGGGGGTAAAATTGCAGTTTACTCTAATAATTATTTCATTTTCTTTTTAGGGGATACGAAGTGGGGCGGCAAAGGGGATCGACAAAGGGGTTTGCTTGATTTTGAAGTTTACCACTTTCAAGTGTCTAACCACTCCCTATACCCTTATGTATTATTAGCTCTTTACCTTTAAAAAATACATGAATCTTAGGGGGTGTTTGTTTTTTGTGAAAAGCTTTTCAGAACATCTTATGCTTGCACCATCCCTCCTCATCCTTCCTCTCTGCTGGCCACCGTCCTCCCCCTCCTACGCCGCCGGTCTTCCTCCTCGTTCCTGCTAACAAGTATTGGAATAGGTATTTAAATTCTGAATTTTGATTATGTTAATAAGTTGATTATATATTTTTGTTTGTTTGATTATTGGAATAAGTTGATTAAATTCTGAATCTTGTAGAAGTTAAAAAACAAATAGTCTTCTTCTTGCAGACCGCAGAGGTTTGGTCCACCTCTTCAGCTATAAATGTCTGCAGATGTGGTCCGCAGACTACGGACGTTTTACCCCTGAAAAAACAAACAACACCTTAGTTTTTTTCAATAATTATGCCGTTATCCGGTTCTTAAATCCGGTCCGAACGGTTCGACTGTTCCGACCGGTGAGCCGGTAACGAGTCCGGTCCGGTCATGAAAACATTGATTCAAACAGAACAAATTTCACACCGGTATCGAAACTTCGGAGGTAGTGCCGATACTATAACACACCAATATTGATACCAACCGAAATCCGAGAAAATCCCACTAGGTTAGACCATAAACCATCAACACGAACACTAGAGTCACTTCACACACAATAGACAAAGTCACTCTGACCACTTTCCTTTCCCGCCTGTTACTCCAAAATGGGAAAACGCCGGCGAGCAGACTCCGATTCCGACTCCGACGACGACACCACCACCACCACCACACGCCTCCCCTTCAAAAACCGTCTAAAACCAGACTCCGTCATCTTATCCACCCTCAAAACCCTATCCGCCGCCACCAAATCCGCCTCCACCTCTAAAACCCTAACCCTAACCGATCTCTCTCTCTCCTCCACCTGCCGTGAAGTCACCGACCTCCCGTTATCCTCTGTCCAAAACCGCATCCTCACCCTCGCCCTCAATCTCACCAAATCCATCCTCGCCGGTAACGGCTTCTCCTTCTCCGTCCCCTCACGCGCCGCCACGAACCAGCTCTACGTGCCGGAGCTCGACCGCATCGTTTTAAAGGACAAATCATCCGTTCGTCCGTACGCATCCGTATCAACTGTACGGAAAACTACGATTACGACGAGAATATTGTCGCTTATACATCAATTGTCGTTGAAGAATATCCACGTCACGAAGCGTGACCTGTTTTATACCGATGTGAAGCTGTTTCAGGACCAGACGCAATCCGACGCCGTTTTGGATGACGTGTCGTGTATTTTGGGGTGCACTCGGTCGTCGTTGAATGTTGTTGCTGCTGAAAAAGGAGTGGTTGTTGGGAGACTTGTGTTTAGTGATAATGGTGATATGATTGATTGCACAAAAATGGGGATCGGAGGTAATAATATTGTAATTTGTGTATTCCTAGTTTTTTTAACGTATAGACTGAAATCGACTAGACTAGTTTCCGAACTAAATTTATGTCAAAACGTATGATAACTCAAATTCATACCGTTGAATCAAAACGTATTACATTTGACCCGATTTGTTTTCAAACAAAATCTACGTCGATATGGAGTCCAACTCAAAACGTACATAAATAAACATTTTATAATTGACCGCTGCGTTTTCAAACAATAATTACATTAAAGCGTAGACCATGGTTTTAAAAAATGCTTGAGTCGCCCGCCTCGAGGCGGAACGGCCAAAAAACGAGTCTGAGGGCGCCTCATGGCTTTTTTATTGTATATGCACTGCGCCTCAGGTGATTTTGATAGACTTTTTGTGTCAATTTCAAGCATTTCATGTCTTTTTTATGTGTGGTTTGCTGAATCTGATGATGAAATTAGTTAGTATTATTATTTTTATAATATATATATAATTTTATATTTATTTATTAATATCGCCTCGGCCTTACGCCTCGTTTCCCCTCGAGGCTTACGCCTCGTGAGGCGAAGGGAAAATGTCTCGAAACTCGTTTCCGTTCTTTTAAACCTTGGCTTAGTCGAACTCGAATTTATACTGACACGTTCTTAAAAATAAAAATGTAAGAAATTAGTTTTAGGTTAAGCTTGAAACTTAAGAAACATGAGGGAGTCAAAGTGACATTTACAAAGTTAGAGGGTTACCTTTGACGTTATAGCAAAGTTTTGGGTAGAATGAGTTACATGTCAAAAGTTTGAGGGTTAAAGAGAAGTTAGAAAGTATGGGGGCTTTTTCTTGTCAAGTTAGAAAGTAGGAAGGTCATTTTTGTCAAGTTAGAAAGTTGGTTTTTGTCAAGTTAGAAATTTGAGGGGTGAACTTTGTTAATTTAGAAAAGTTAGGGTGAATTTTGTCAAATCAGAAAGGTGGTCGCACCGACTATTCAATTTAAGATTATATATATAATTATCTTAGGTATAGCGGTCAATAGCGATAAGCTATCTATATGCTATCTTTAGTGACGAAATAGCACTTTCATGTTTAGCGATAGCGATTAAGTAGAGAAACAGAAAAATACATTTTATCAAGTAGTGGAGATGAAGAAAATGCAGAAAATACATGTTATAAGATCAAACCTGAGTTGTCGAACAGTGGGGATGAGAAAAAAATATGAAAATAAAAATGTCGATATTTATCGCTATATGCTATATATCGACATATGACCTATATGCTACGTAGCACGCTATAGCCGCTATTGACATCTATGATTTATGGGTATTAGACTAATTACTACGAGTAAAATTAGGTAATAGGTGTAACAACTCAAGTAAACCATGGTAGAATATTGTTTGTATTTGCTCCCGACAGCTTGCCTATTCAGGAACTCATGGTTTTGTTTTCACCTGATGAATTGCTCATCTAAGCAAAACACGTCCCTCAATTGATGTGGTGGGACTTACAATAGGGGATCGGATAATAATATAATTTGTGTATAATCTTAGGTATTAGATTAATTAGTAGTTTAGTACAAGTTAAATTAGGCGAGGTGTAACATCTTAAGTAAACCGTGCCAAAATATCGTCTGCCTTAGTGTGCCTTAGTGCCTTTGCCCCTGATAAGTTGCCTGTATAGGAACTCAGGGTTTTGTTTTCACTTAACGAATTGCTCGTCCAAGCAAAACGCGTCCCCCACGTCTCTCAACTGATGTCGGACTTACAATAGGTCAATTAAAATGGTCATGCTATTATAATATGTATATTATTAATTTAGGTATTAGACCATGCGTTGTGAAATGGCGAGGGGGTGCCACATCACACGTTAACGGGCTGAACACCGCCTCCTTTGTTATTCGGTTTAGTTATTGGAGTCATAGCCATTCCGGTAACGGCGCCATTGAGAGGAAGGTGGGGCTCACCCCAATCTAAACCAATCACATGCTTTTGTTTTTTTAAACTTTTGCTTTAGTCATTCCACAACACATTGTTAATGGGTATATAGTTATTGCTCAAGTTCTTATGTGGCGGTGATGTGGGCCATGTGGCAATGCTTTAGTTATTCCACAACACATAGTCTTAGATCAATTAGTACGAGCTATGTTAGGTATAACAGCTCAGGTGAACCGTGCCAGAATATTGTCCGCTTTTGTCCTAGATAGGTTTCCTATCCAGAAACTCATGATTTTGTTTTCACCTCAAATTGCTCGTCCAGGTAAAACGCGTCCCTCAACCTATGTGGGACTTATGATAGGTTAATTGAAATAGTCATGCTGTCAACCAGAATTTCGTTATATATGGGGTAAGTCGGTTCGGAATGCTTATATGTAAACGATTTGCCTGTTGTTGTGATTATTTATTCATCATAGAAATTTCTATACATAAGCTGTTTCCTGCATACTTGTTCATAGTGATTTGATTTTGTAGTGATGATTTGATTTGTGACATCCAACAGGTAAAGCGATTCCTCCAAACATCGATAGAGTAGGTGATATGTCTAGTGATGCATTGTTCATACTATTGGTTGAAAAGGACGCTGCATATATGAGATTAGCTGAGGATCGGTTTTACAATCGGTTTCCATGCATTATCGTAACAGCAAAAGGGCAGCCTGATGTGGCTACAAGGTTGTTTTTGAGGAAGATGAAGATGGAGCTGAAACTGCCTGTGTTGGCTCTTGTGGACAGTGATCCATACGGGTTGAAGATATTGTCGGTCTACGGTTGTGGGTCGAAGAACATGTCGTACGATAGTGCGAATTTGACTACGCCGGATATAAAGTGGTTGGGGATTAGGCCTAGTGATTTGGATAAGTATAAGATACCTGAACAGTGTCGGTTACCGATGACGGAGCAGGATATTAAGACCGGTAAGGATTTGTTGGAAGAGGATTTTGTGAAGAAGAACCCAGGGTGGGTCGAGGAGTTGAGTTTGATGGTGAAGTCGAAGCAGAAGGCGGAAATTCAGGCGTTGAGTACGTTTGGTTTTCAGTATCTGTCGGAGGTTTATCTGCCGTTGAAGTTGCAGCAGCAAGATTGGCTCTAGTGATTGTTTGTAACCTCTTTGTTTTTCATTGTAGCAAGTTTATTGTTCTTCAAGTGTAATATGTTGTCTTGAATTTATAAAAACTGTCAAGAACCAAGTTTTACATGTTTTCTGTATTTGAAATGATGTATTATTAGTCTTTTGTCTTTAACTAGTTGAACTTCCTCTGCCCGTAGCAATCTTCTCCGACGTGGACGGTGAGGTGGAAGAGAGATGGTGGGGAGCCACACGTATGTGGGATTGTATTTACTGATCTTGTGAATTTCGATTATCTGGTTCACTAATTTTACTGGTTTCTGTGTGTTTGTTTGTATGTATATTTCTTAACGTGCGCTATATTATTGTCCTATATTAGAAAGAGTGATCCTGGATAAGTCGTGTTGTGATACCTGCCAAAAGAAAGGGGGCCTTTCGTACGAATTGGAGTGCGAAGAGAATTTCAGCACACTTAAATGTGTGTTTGTTTGTATGTATATTTCTTGACGTGCGCTATATTATTGTGTTCTATGCTAGGAGTGATCCGGGATTAAGTCATGTGGTGATACCCGCCAAAAGAAAGGGGGCCTTTCGTACGAATTGGAGTACGAAGAGAGTTTAAGCACACTTAAATCTAGTGAATCCATATTCATGAAAAGTGGGGATTGAAAGTTGAAGCATGTTATGAAATTAAGACAACTTATCTTACTGATAATAAGGAGTTAGGCGCTCCAAGGCCTACAAATAGAAGCTTCTTTCGGTCTATATTTTCAAAGAGAGATAGAAGTCAGAAAGAAAGACTTTCAGTAACACTTATTCCAACAAAAAACACTCTTATGGAATCACCAGAAGACTTGCAAGAATTTGATTCAAGCAAGTCGACCATTGAATCTGTTAAACTGTGCCGCTTCTTCCCCCTCCGCAGGAAGAAGCATCCTTTGCCCAGGTTGAACTAGGGACCTCACTTCTAAGAAGCATATGTTTACCAAGCGGGCTAGCCTCACGTAGGCTAAAGTTAATACATATTTTATCATATTTTCATATACTTATTATAGATTTAGCATGTCTTTAATAATAAAGTAAACAACATATACACTTAGATTGGTGGGTATGAGGTATGGGTTGTGGCGTTGAAGGGGGTTTAACGTCGGCTACACCACCCCGGCTTAGCGTTGCCCGCTTGGCGTGGATATTCTACCTGGCGTGGGCCGGGGGGCTTGGTGACGTGGCTGGTTGTGGTTAGCTGGTTCAAAGTGTGTTATTTTTATTAAATGAAAATTTTAATAGTTTAAACAAAAAAAATCCACATGGCTGGTCACGCCCAGCTAAGCGACGCACCACCACACCCCTAGTTTTTGAGTATTAGCTTGTGGATCCCACCCTCGCCACGTGTCGAGCAATGCCCCCAACCCAATCCCCTCCACAACCCATATTCTTTTAATACAATAAAACAGATCTAAACCATAATCTACCATGTGAAAAGAATCGCATTGACAAATGACATTCCACGAGATTTATGCTTCTTGATTGTTAAAGCAAATACTTTATTCAATCAAATTAAGTTTTGATTTTAATTTGCAAAAAGATAGCGGTGCAAATGTGAACTGTTCGGCGAAAACTTCGTTTGTGTTCGTTCGTTTTTTAAACAAACGAACACAAACAAGAAATTTTGTTCGTTTAGTTAAATGATCGAATATAAACAGAGTCCGTGTTTGTTCATTTATGTTCGTGAACGTATGGTAACATGTTTGGTTGTGTTAAATAGTTAATTAGTGTTTTTAGTTTTTATATTATATTTAAATACTCCAAAATTTCGATGAATAAAATATTTAAGAAGTGTTAGTGTATTACATATTCTGTCCATGAACGTTTATTTGTGTTTGTTTCCATTTGTTTTCAGGAACATTAGTTTGTGCTCATTTGTGTCATCAACGTTCGTTGCCTAAAATTAACAAATAACCATAAACGAACACAAACAAGTTCATTTTCTTAACTAACAAACCCAAACATAAAATCTCATTCGGTAAGTGTTCATGAACATATATATTTATTAACAAACAAACACGAACACAAACAAGGTCTTGTCAGTGTTCGTTCGTTTCGTTTACCGCCATGCAAAAAGATATTAACAAAAATCAAGAAAATGAGTAGATTTAGGGACCACACCGCATCCGGGCTCCAACTCATCCGGACTTTACCGAACCAAAACCCAACTGTCACTCATTCGATCCTGTCTCCTTAATTTCACATTTCACCATTTCATCCACAAGATCTGGTTTTCTTCCTCAAAACATTCCAAAAAACTGCCAATTTTCAAGTAGCTTTCAAAGAATCCAACTACATTCACCGGTAACTTTGACTAAATTCCCATTCTTTCAAGTTTCTTTAACTTTCTTTCCAGTAAAAATATGTTCTTTTAAGTGATTTTACTGAATCTTGTTCAAGTTTTTCATGTTTTGGCATCTGGGTGTGTCAAGAATCACTTGGATCATGTTAGTTTTCTTTTGTTTGAAAATGGGTATGAGCGGTTATTGTATAAAATTACCTACATTTATCTGAATTTTGAATATTATTTGTTGAATTTCTTGAAGTTCATTGCCAATTGGCTTCTGGGTATGAATTATCTTCTGGGTTTAATTCCTGGATTCATAATTTTTTTTTTTTCTGGTGAATTTTGGGTTTTTAAGTAGTAATTCAACAGTTTTTCTTGATAACTTACCGTTTGACTTCTTAGTTTTTCTTGATAACTTACCGTTTGACTTCTTGGTCAAACGGACCATTTTTTTTACTTCAAATTGACATGAATTAATTGAATTTTAGAGGATCTTGATAAGTAATATGAATCTCATGATCATTTCTATAATTTAGGAATAATATTGGTCTCAAATATGTAATGCCAGTCTAAATTATGAATTTATATTGTTGTGAATGTTTGACTCTCATTGTCAAAGTGCTTCTCTTGTAAATGTAACCGAAAAAACCGAAATTTGTTGAAAACAGGATAATTCAGTAATGGGAAAGAAAGGAAGCTGGTTTTCTTCGATTAAGAAGTCGTTTAGTCCGAGCTCCAAAGAAAAGAAAAGCCAGGTTCGTTACAACTCGTAAATCATTACAGTTTATCGATTTATTAAAATATTATCGTTAAGTAATGATCTTTTTGCTGATCATACAACACCAGAAGTCGGAACAGCAAGGGGTTGTGGAGGAGCAAGAGCAACCTTCAGTACCCGATACATCAATTGTCGAAAATGTCGACGGTTCTTGCGACTCTCATCCATTTTCTCCACCAGAAGAGACGGGACCGCTTGAGGTGCAACCTGAGCCGCCACAGACCGCCAGTGTTAATATAACCGTTGATGAATCGACTGCAGTGGCAGCCGTCATGACCCACTATGCAGGAAAATCACGGGAGGAAGTAGCTGCGATCATAATCCAAACAGTTTTTCGCGGTTACTTGGTATTTAATTATTGAATTAAATCAAGAATATCAAGTACATTCTACATTAAAACGTATAATGTGTTTAGGGCTGCAAACGAACTGAACGTTCAGCGAATAGTTCGTGAACTGTTTTGGCGTAAGTTCGTTTGTGTTCGTTCGTTTAATATATGAATGAACACAAACAATAAATTTCGTTCGTTTAATAAAATGAACGAACATGAACAGAGGCCGCGGTCATTCATTTATGTTCGTGAACGTTCGGTGACATGTTTGTTTGTGTTCAATAGTTCATTAGTATTTTTAGTTTTATATTTTATTTAAATACTTCAAAATTCCGACAAATAAAATATTCAATAAGTTTCAGTGTACTATATATTCTGTTCATGAACGCTTGTTTGTGTTCGTTTGTTTCCATTTGTGTTCATGAACATTAGTTTGTGTTCATTGTTCATTTGCATTCATGAGCAAAATTTAATGTTCATTTCATTTCCTTAACGAACGAACACGAACATTAAATCTCGTTCGGTAAGTGTTCATGAACAGTTCGTGAACACATACATTTCCTTAACAAACGAACATTTGTGTTCCTTTGGTTCGTTTGCAGCCCTAAATGCGTTGTTTGTTGATGTTTTCCTGTGTTTATAGGCACGAAGGGCGTTTTGGGGTCTGCGAGGGCTAGTTAGGTTGAAAACAGTGATTGAAGGGCCGTGTGCCAGACGGCAAACGGTTAACACACTCAAATGCATACAGAGTTTATCTCATCTGCAATCGCAAATCAGTTCTAGAAGATTCCGGATGTCGGAGGAGATTCAAGCACTTCAGAAACAACTTCTAAGGAATAAAGAAACCGCAGACATGCAGGTTCGTTTTTGTTACAATTCATTTCGCTCTCGCCCTGCTACGTTTTATGTAACAATTATCCTTTTTTTTATAATTTTTTGTTATAGACCGGAGATGAATGGGATGATCGCGTTCAGTCTAAAGAAGAGATAGAGGCAAAGCTTCTGAACAAGTATGATGCTGCTATGAGAAGAGAAAGAGCCATGGCGTATTCCTTTTCTCATCAGGTAACGACATACGGGCTTTAGGTGTAGGGGTGCTAAACGGGCTGTGTTTGCAAGTTCCAAAAATTGTGTCACACACGACTAGTTGTGTACATTTCGGTTAATTTTAGTAACCGGTTTAGGTGGTTATTTTCTCATTTTAGCCTTAACCGGTTATTACTTTAACTGGTTCGGTTATTCACTTTAAACGGTTCGGTTAATAACCAGTTATTTTTGGTTAATTAACCGGTTATTTTAAAAAAATTGGTTTTACCCAATTAACCGGTACATTTGTTTAAAAATAACTGGTTACCATTCTAAATATCTATAACCGGTTACGAACTGGCGGTTAATATTAACGAGGAACCGGTTATTAACAGGTTCCACTCCACCTCTACACACAACCCATTTATCCTGGATTTTTTTTTTTTTGCATATTAATACTCTAAAAGTACAAATTTATAACCATAAACAGAAATGTGTATAAAACAGTTATGTTTATACTATAAAATACACACCAGTTTAAGTTATAACATATTAACATTAAACATTATTTTTAAAAAGTGTAAAGAAACACGTCAGGGTGACCCGAACCCAACTATAGCTAAATGTATTCAAGGGGCTTAGCCTGAAACTGGCCCGAGTCTGTTTAGACTAGATTCAAACCCCGCGAATTTCGTATCGTAAAGTTGTATAATAGAGCACTATTAAAGGACATGATTTGAGATGTTTGGTGATTCTACTGAAACAGCAACCGTGGAAGAAATCAGGAGGGACGGCGACAAAGATGCTTTTCATGAACCCGACAAATCCTCAATGGGGTTGGAGCTGGTCAGAGAGATATAAAGATCATGGAACCGATCATCTTTCCGTTAGAAGTGGTATCGACAATGGTAAAAGTGAAATTGCAAAATCGTATGCTCGTCATCAACTTAATTCCGCACCTTCAACTCCTCGGTCAAAAGGAACTAATGGTCTGGTAGCATCACCAACGCCCAAGACTGGTCCTAACCCACGAGCTATCGGTTTGGGGCCCGACGCTAACTTGGATGATGACTCAAAGAGTGTGTCGAGTGTTAAATCTGAGAGGATTAGAAGGCATAGTATTGCAGGGTCTATGGTGGCTGCAAAGTCTGCAAAGGTGAAATCACGGGGACAGGGTTTGGCGGAGAATGGTGGTGCGAAGAAACATCTTTCTTTTCAGGTGAAACCGAGGCGGCGTTCTGGGCCGCCAAAGGTTGAACCGATCATTGGTGATGGATTGGAGCAGGGAGGTGGTAGAGTGATTTCTTCTTTGCAGAACTAGCAAGAGTCACTTAAATCATACTTTTAATGGTGCAATTTGGATCTATGTGTTTACTTATTGTATGAAAATTTTATGTAATTATCGGTTATATGCTACATTTCTTATCGGTTAATATTATTCTTGCTACAACGAAAGTCGTATATGGTCTTATTGTCATGTTAAGCAATATCTAGTATTCTGGAGTCCGGACTGCAAAATGTGGATAAGCCCGTTAGAAGGTGGCACAACGCTAAAGTAGGGGCGTAACCACATGTAAAGGAGGGCCGCTTGAAAAAAAATGTAGTGTTATTTTTAGGCGAAAAACTCGATCATCCCCTTAAAAGTTTGGTTAAGCCCCTCTGGAACACCATCTTATATGTTGTATCAAAATCCTAGGTCACCAATGTTGTATTGATTTTTAGTTTAAACAATAATAAACATATGATTTTAAGTTGAACTTATAAAATTATTCAATACATTCGGATTTAATGTTACTACAGCCATCATTATATAATTAATTGTATTTTGATGATTTAACTAACCATCAAGAATATAATTTGAAAAATCTTGATATTACATAAAGATATGTATTATTAATTGTATTTTGTTGCGGATACCATGAACTGATACCTTAAAGAATTGAACTGATACCGACCGAGATTCCGCCACGTAAGGCAAAAAGCGGTTTCCAATAAATCTTGACTTGGGCAAAAGCAAACTCCATTAATCAATCAAACTTATTTTACAACCCGCATCCATTTATTACATTCATAATAATACTAGCTAGCTCTTAAGGTAACTAACATGCTTTGGTGCAAAAGCATCGTCCACGAACACCACGACAAATGCCACCGGAAAAGCCTTCGTTTATACAGACGAGACCACAGTTGTGGTTGCTCATACACATCCCTTCGAATCCATGGCTCTGTGACTCACAAATCCTCCCTTCCACCACCATAGTTTCTTCTTTAACTGCGCGCGCGCACGCACACATACGTATATATTTATTCCACAACTCAACGTGCCTTAACGACATAACAAAGCTAGAGATATGGAAACTTACATGGAACTAAGAGGAGGAGAAGGATGAGGAAGATTATGTTGTTGCTGCTTTTCTCCATTGATATCAAATATGCCTATGCATGTTGTGTACGTCTGGATTTATATAGGCATCAATGCAGATGGATCATGTGAATGAAGACTGAATATACTTTAGTAATAAATAATGTAGAAAGAAAGAAACAAACAAAAAACTAATTCCACAATGTTACATTCACTTTTTTCATGTGTTAATTCACATTTATCATAACATTCTTCTATATATTAAAAAACCAATGTTTTGAACAGTATAATAATATATATAGTTTTTTTTTAATAATTTTTATTATTTTCTTTACTTTTTAAGTTAGATAAGCTTGTGTCAACCGGTATTGGTATCGAAAATACCAGTTACGGTTATCGGTACATGAAGGTAAAAACCGACACCAGCCTAGTACAAAAAACACCAAAAGTCGGTATCGAATTGATTTTGAAAATCTTTTAGTTCGGGAAATTCGGTACTGCTACCCGGTACCATTTGCTCATCCCTGATCACGGGTGTCGCATGAACAACAACGGTATCGTGCAACTTTTTTTGTTGATTTTCTTCAACTTTTAATGATTTCTTTTTTTAGTTTCAGGGGTAGGGATGAGCTCGGTGCCAACCAATACCGAATTGGTACTGGTACCGAAAATACCAGTTACAGTTATCGGTACATGAAGGTAAAAACCGACACCAGCCTAGTACAGAAAACACCAAAAGTCGGTATCGAATTGATTTTGAAAATCTTTTAGTTCGGGAAATTCGGTACTGCTACCCGGTACCATTTGCTCATCCCTAATCACGGGTGTCGCATGAACAACGGTATCGTGCAACTTTTTTTGTTGATTTTCTTCAACTTTTAATGATTTCATTTTTTTAGTTTCAGTGGTAGGGATGAGCTCGGTGCCAACCAATACCGAATTGGTACTGGTACTGAAAATACCAGAGTTACGGTACCGGTATATGAAAGTAAAAAATGGTAGCGAACCAGTACCGGGAACGCCAAAAGTCGTACCGAATTGATACTTAAGATCTTTCGGTTCGGTAAATTCGGTACCGGTACCCAATATCATTTGCTCATCTCCGACCATAGGTTTCATACGAACAACATTATTACCGTATAACTTTTTTTGTTGATTTTCTTTTGGTTATCTTTTAGTGTTTTTTTCTATATTTTTTCTTTTTATTCTTGTCAGCGGTTTCCGTACGCAACACGCTCGTAGTGATTTCAAAACACATGTAAACACAGACTAGACAACAAAAGACGTTCGCCGCAACGCGGCGATAGTAAAAAACTAGTTTTACTTAAAAGAGTTGTTAATTCATATTTATCATATAAATATAAATTTAGCTAGGTTTAAAGAAGTTTGTCGCGTTGCGACGAATTTGTTTTGTTATTTAGTCTTCGTTTACATGTGTTTTAAAAACACTACGGGCGCGTTGCGAACGGAACTGCTGACAAGAATAAAAAGGAAATGTAGAAAAAAACACTAAAAGATAACCAAAAGAAAATCAACCAAAAAAATTGTATCGTAACGATGTTGTTCGTATGAAACCCGTGGTCAGAGATAAGCAAATGGTTCTAGGTACCGTTACCAAATTTGCCGAACCAAAAGATCTTAAGTACCAATTCGGCACCGACTTTTGGTGTTCCTGGTACCGGTTCACTATCGTTTTTACCTTCATATACCGGTACCGTAACCAGTATTTTCGGTATCATGCCGATTCTGTATCGGTTGGCACCGAGCTCATCCCTACCCCGAAATTAAAAAAAGCAAAAAATTAAAAGTTGAAGAAAATCAACAAAAAGAAGTTGTACGATACTGTTGTTGTTCGTACGGTATCCGTAATCAGGGATGAGCAAATGATACCGGTTAGCAGCACTGAATTTTCCGAACCAAAAGATTTCTAATATCAACCCGGAACCAACTTTTGGCGTTTTCTGTACTAGTACCAGTTTTTACCTTCATGTACTGATACCGAACAGGATCGTACCTTTATTTTCAATGTCAGTACTGGCTCGATACCGGTTGACACCAAGCTTATCCCAACCCGTGATATTAAAAAAATGATTAAAGTTAAAAAGTAAAATAAATATTATTATAATATTAAAATAATAAAAGAACAAAAACTATATATTATTAAAATTTTAAAATTACTATTCATTAGCTTCTAAATTTAATATATGTTTTCCAATATCAATCCAGCAACAACTTTTGGCGTTTTCTGTACTAGTACCGGTTTTTACCTTCATGTACTGATACCGAACAGGACCGTACCTGTATTTTCAATGTCAGTACTGGCTCGATACCAGTTGACACCAAGCTTATCCCAACCCTTGATATTAAAAAAATAATTAAAGTTAAAAAGTAAAATAAGTATTATTATAATATTAAAATAATAAAATAACAAAAACTATATATTATTAAAATATTAAAATTACTATTCATTAGCTTCTAAATTTAAATTATTAATTAATTAATTAATAATATTAATTAATAATTAATATTATTATATTATATTATATTATTATATATATTATTATTATATTATATTATATTAAATTAATAATAATAATAATTAATATTAAAATTATTAATATTAATAATAATAATCAATTAATATTAATTATTAATATTATTATTATTATTATTATTTTTATATATTATTATTATATATTATTATTATTATATTATATTATTAAAATATTAAAATTACTATTCATTAGCTTCTAAATTTAATATATGTGTTTTCCAATATCAATCCGGCACCAACTTTTGGCGTTTTCTGTACTAGTACCGATTTTTACCTTCATGTACTGATACCGAACAGGACCGTACCTGTATTTTCAATGTCAGTACTGGCTCGATACCGGTTGACACCAAGCTTATCCCAACCCGTGATATTGAAAAAATGATTAAAGTTAAAAGTAAAATAAGTATTATTATAATATTAAAATAATAAAATAACAAAAACTATATATTATTAAAATATTAAAATTACTAGCTTCTAAATTTATTATATATATATAATTCCACAATTTTACATTCACTATTTTCATGTGTTAGATTCATATTTATCATAAGAGTTTACTTCATGTATTAGTTGTTAATTCATGTTTATCATAAAAATTTAAATTCACAATATTACATTCACTTCATCCATGTGTTAATAATTCATAGTTTCATACTTATCATTAAGGATGAGCTCGGTACCGACCGGTACCGGAACCGAAAGTATCGGTACCGAAAATCCCCAAAAGTAGGTACCGGTACCGAATGTACCCGGTATGGTTCGGTACCGGTATTTGAGGGTAAAAACCGGTAAATACCGGTACCGTACCCGACCGGTACCGAAAAGGCGAAAATGTCAAAAGTCGGTACCGAAAATGTACCCGGTTCGGTAAATTCGGTACCGGTACATCACCATCATTCCTGCTTATCATAACTTCAGATAATCCCCTATAACACTAAGGCTAGGAGGTGTGGTATAAAGCCACTCGCCACATCACCATCGTTAGCGCCCTATAGCGCCCCATAGCCACCCCCTGGGCGCTAAAGGAGGGGGGGGAGGGGGAATGGAGAGGGCTCCATTGCAGTAACGTGTGTTAAAGGGGAAAGCAGGTGGGGCCCATTCTTTTTAACCAATCAAATCTCTTCTCTTTCTTTTATTTTTTGTATTTTGTTTAATATAGGGCTTTAAAGGGGTTTTAAATCATGAGTTTTTTCCCAAACTAGTGTTGATGAGAAAAATATTTACCAATTTGGTGTTACTTAAAAACTATTTACCAAAATAGTGTTTTTATTTATTTATTTATGTATTATTTTATTAAATTAGCATAGCAAAAAGACTTTGTGTATCCCCGACATTTCAATTGAACTAATTTATATCAGATGCAACAAATCTCTTTGCGGCACCCTTGTCTCTCCCGATTGAATCAAAGGCATCGTTTTGGTAAGCGATCGACACCATCACTAAACCAAAGAATCATTATCCTTCTCTATTGTTGCCAACTGAATCAGAATCCATCGATCTCCGCCAACGCTAGTGAAACCATTGAATCATAATCGGTCGTACTCCGCCAACACATTGAAACTGTTGACACATAATCGATAGAACTCATATGCGAACGCCATTTAAACTAATTGAATCCTAGTTTTAAAACGATGAACTGAATCCATCGACTTCATCCAGACTTCGACCCCAGCCAATATTGAGGATTTCATGGTTTTAAAATAAGAACTTTGAATCGTAATGGACCGAACAGAAAGGTTGAACTCTGTATAATCGCATAGTATATTTGGTTAATTTTTAATATGGAACTTGTCTTTTGTTTATTATTACAAGGTTTTTTGAATTAAATTTGAATTGAACAGAATTGTTTTAATCTTTTTGTTTGCGATATTGTAGTTTTTAACTTTGTAGAATATGTTTGAATACAGAGACTGAATTATATTTGAACAAATATATGAAAACCATGCATTTGTGATTTCGTATTTTTTAGAATTATATGAAAACTTCCTGAATTGCCTTTCTTTGATTTCAAAGTGATAGTTGTGTTTTCAATTGAATCTGTTTGAATTAAAGGTTGAATTATATTATAAGTTTAGAACAAAAAGAATCGAACTGATCTGAACAATTGACAGTGTTGTTAAAAAAAATGAAAAACACCATTTTGGTAAATAGTTTTAAAGCAACACCAAAATGGTAAATATTTTACCCACCAACACTAATTTGGGAAAAAACTCTTTAAATCATTGCATGTAAGTTAAAGGAAAGGGTTTTAAAGCCCCCTATGTGACATGGCACTGATGTAACGTGATAAGGCCCCAAGTACCAGACCCTCGAGCCTAATAATTGTCACACCTCTAAAACTCAAGCACAGTAACACAACGTTTTGGTTTTACACTTCACACGCATGGCGGAAGACTTCAAATCATCTATGTAAGTTTAATTTACTTTAAAACATATAAAAATAATTACTAAAGTAGCCCATAGTTCCACTATCACTACTCACAGCAACTCACACTAAAACACGTATTAAAAACAATCGATCTAAGTTGGTGTGTCTATAGTTTATAAAAAGCTTGCAATGCTTTACTTTATCAAAAATAAACATTTAAATCAAATCTTTGATGTATGTTCATTGATACTCTTTATTTTTATTAACACGTTACATAGCTTACAATTAATGCAACTTGTCACATAAATAATTTTTATTGCTTTACCCCCTCTAATATGTTTCTTCGGATTAGGATCAAATATAAAGGATCCTAATTGTAAGAAGTGTAAGAAGGATTTATAGAGTGACAAGTGTCCAATAACCTAAAAAACCCACTAAAAAAAAAAACCTTAAACATCCACCATCACCAAAAACCCCCACCCCCCCCCCCCAACATCACCCACCCAAAAAAAAATTTTTTTTTTTTTTGCCGAGGGGGTGGGGGTTTAGGTTTTTGGGTGGTGGTGGGGGTGGGTGTTTAGTTTTTTTTATATTTTTTTAGGTTTTTTTTTTGGGAGGGGGGGGGGGGGGGTTAGGTTTTTGGGTGGTGGTGGGGTAGGGTGGGGGTGGGTGTTTAGGTTTTTGGTGGTGATGTAGTGGGTTTAGTTTTAGGTTATTGGACACTTGTCACTCTATAAATCCTTCTTACACTTCTTACAATTAGAAGCCTTTGTAGAATAACTTGACCCATGTTTCTTCATCAAAACTTTACATACTAAAATATTTCTCTCATGACAATTCATAAAAACCAATGTTCACACTTGCTATAAACATTCTTAACTTTCTAAACTTTTGTGTTCATTTTGCACGGGATTTGAAATTTCTTGTGCCCGACTCCTGTCAACGTGAGGCCTACACTCCTACCACCAAAGTGGACTTAACCATGTCACCTCACGTGGACTTTAACTTACGAACACATGAACTTACCCTTAGGCAACAAGCCGTCCCAAAATCTCCTTAGTCCAATATCTTATCCAAAAACTTATCTCAAATTAAATTCAAGTTCTTCAACAATTCTTCAAAATCTTCTTTATCATCGCCACACTGTCAACAACGATCACCATGAACCACCATATAAACATGTTTGGAACAAATCCGAACATAAATATAGTAACTAAAAAAACATATAAACATTGGATCTTAAATTCTTAACATGTTCTTGAATATAAGAACATGTGTTGTAGTAAATCAAACAAAGCCACAATCAAAACCAATTTAAAGCAATGGAACCAAACAAGTTTAAGTGAATAAAGTGGACGATTGTCCGTCTAAAATAATAAGTAATGCGTATTTTAGAATCAGTTAGGCTTTTGTTTGTTTTGTTGACATTGTTGATGGCCTGTTATTTAAGATTTACAAATAGTATATTTGGTGACTTATATTTTTTGGCTTCTGTAGTTGTTTTTGGTTTGTCCGATTCAGCAACGCGTCATGATAAAGCACCATGGTGGCATCAAAAATACGAAAAGCGTTTCTCCCTATCAGACACGCCGCTACTTAGGTTGATGATTCGTGTTTTAATTTCTGGCTATTTAGGCAAGGCATAAGCTAGAGAAATACATGGTTGCCGACTTTAGAACTGGTAAAAGCGTTTATGGATGCAGTTGATACGCTTTCACTAAGTGAAACGTCGTTCAATAGTTGTAGTGCAAGTGGTGTTTGGGTTAGGTGTGAAACCATCTGGGTTTCTTCGGTCTGAACCAAGAATAAGGGAGTTCATGTTGTTGTTTAAAACCTTACATAATGTCATGTTCCGCAAATCTATTGCAATTCGCCTATTTTCAAGCATCCAGCCAAAATGCTCGCGCAGCAACGCACGAGGGGCTAATTTCTAGTTGAATAAAAAATAAACAAGCTCCATAAATCAATCAACTTATTTTACAACTAGCATCCATTTATTACATTAATAATAATAATAATAATAATAATAGCTCGAGGTAATTAACAAGTTTTGGTGCAAAAGCATCGTCCTCTAACACCACGACAAACGCCAGCGGAAAAGCCTTGATTTCTGCAGACGAACAGTTATGGTTACTCATGCACCTCACTTTGAATCCATGGGTTTGTGACACACAACCCCTCCCCTCCACCACCATAGTTTCTTCTTCAACTGCGCACGCACACACATACATATATATTTATTCCACAACTCAACGACATAACAAAGCTAGAGATATGGAAACTTACATGGAACTAAGAGAAGGAGAATGATGAGGAAGATTATGTTGCTGCTGCTTTTCTCCATTGATATCAAATATGCCTATTCATGTTGTGTATGTCTAGATTTATAAAGACATTAGTGCAGAAATCAAAATTAAAGATGGATCATGTGAACACACATGTAACCCCCAATGTGCTTACATGTTTCACATTCGTCTCTCAAAACACTCCAAATTTGCTTCTCCTTTTCAAAACCAATATATTTATGAATTTCAAACTCTTCACAGCTAAATATACTTATATACTTTAGGGTAAATTACTTTTTGAGTCCATGTGTTATAGTGGTTTTAACCACTTGAGTCCAAAATCAAAAAGTTTAACGACCTGAGTCCCTATAAGCATTTTCTTTAACCATTTGAGTCCAAGTTTCTAACACTGTTAGAATTTTTTGGTTAAATATTGTTAAATGACCAAAATACCCTTATAATTAAAAAATAATAATTCTGTCTCTGTTATATCTCTCTCTCTGCATATTCTCACCTTCTTCTCTCCCTCTCATCTTTCTCTCTCTTTAGACCACCATCAACACCATCACCGTCACCACCACACCCACAACCACCTCCGTCTCCAACCACCACCTTCGCACAGCCACCATCCCCACCACTCAAAACAATAACCAAACCCAAAATCTAAACCTAAACCCACAATGTCAAAATCAAGAACCAAAATAAAAATTCAATAATAACTTCCATACATCTTCAGTTATCTTCGAGATCATCAAGTATCTTGTCATCTTCAATTAAATAACTTTGCAACTCTGCACATCTTCATCTTCATAAAACAAGAATAGAGAACCCAGATCTACCCATCTTCATCAAAATGTTTCACAAAGAACACCCCAAGAAGAGAACCTCATCATTTCACCAAGAACATCGTCGGTCACCTATTGGCCTCTACCATACATCTCCGGCCGTTCACCACCACTCCAACAAACAGATCTAACCATACCCACCATCGCAACCAACTTCCACCTGCAACAACTCCCTCCACCACTATCCACATCCAACCTTCGTTCTTCACAATAGTTAACAAGAGCTTGAATTTATTCGACTTTCATTATCATCAGTCGGGACTTTACAAAGCCAAAGCCTGCTGATTTGTAGTTAACAATTTGGGGAAAATCAAAAATTAGGGTTTCTTTTTCTAGGGTTTCGTTGAAATTTTGTTGGATAGGTGGAGAGGGAGAGGCGACGGAGACATGGTGGTCTCGTATGCAGGCGGTGGTTGACAGTGGTGGTGGTCTCGTATGCAGGCGGTGGTTGACAGTGGTGGTTGACGGTCAACAGAAGGTGGTGATAGTGGTGGAGGTGCGGTGGGAATGGTGGTGGTGCAGTGGTGGTGCGGTGGTGTTAGGGGTAGAGAGTAGGGGTGTTCAGGATTCGTTTCGAATTCGAAAAATTCGAAATTCGTTTAAATTCGATTCGATTATCAAGAATTCGTTTCGATTATAAGAATTCGAATTCGAATTCGAATTCGATTCAATTCGAGTCAAGTAAATCGAATACGAATCGAATACGAATTTATAATTTCAAATTCGATTCGATTCGAAATTCGAATAAAAATTATACATTTTTATTTATTATTTTTATATATAATACATATATAACTTTTAGTAAGCTATACTATAAATTATTTTCAAGTATTAAAATTACCCATTACCAAACCCACTACATGACCCATAAGTAAAATCTAAGTATCTATCAATAGATTTCTAACCATAAAAATATTAAATTGTAATGTAGAGTGATCCCGACTTCTCGTTTTGAATTTTAGACTTGTGGTACTTTATTTGTAACTTTTTAATGCGATATCGTGCTTTATGGCTGCTTTAAAATTTATGTTTCATTTTGATAGTTTTTTACATGTTTTAAAGAATCTGAATTAAATCGAATTTGTTCGAATTCGATTCGAATTCGTAACTTTAATCGAATACGAATCGAATACGAATTGGGTTTTTTATTCGAATACGAATTCGAATCGAATTCCATAGGTTTTAATCGAATTCGAATCGAATACGAATTCAAGGAAAAATAAAAATTATTTGAACAATTCAATTCGAAAATTCGATATTCGATTCGATGAACACCCCTAGTAGAGAGAAAGAGAGAGGGGAGGGATGGACTGTGTGAAATGTGTGTATGCAGATATATATAATTTATTTTATATATAATATTAAAATATTTATGCATTAAAGACTTGTACCTTATACACTTGTGCATATAAGATTTGAACTTTGTGTGTAAATGACCAAATTACCCTTGTAGTTAACAAACTTGGTGGATGGAGTTAGAAATTTGGACTCAAATGGTTAAAGAAAATGCTTATAGGGACTCAGGTCGTTAAACTTTTTGCTTTTGGACTCAACTAGTTAAAACCCCAAAAACACAGGGACTCAAAAAGTAATTTACCCTATACTTTAATAATGATATACAAAAAAATTAATTCCACAATGTTACATTAACTTTTTTCATGTGTTAATTCACATTTATCTTAACACTTTACGATAGTTGTTAATTCATATTTATCATATAAATTTAATTCCACAAACTTTCGATACCGACTTTTGGTGTTTTTTGTACTAGGCTGGTGTCGGTTTTTACCTTCATGTACCGATAACCGTAACTGGTATTTTCGATACCAATACCGGTTGACACAAACTTATCTAACTTAAAAAGTAAAGAAACTAATAAAAATTATTAAAAAAAACTATATATATTATTATACTGTTCAAAACATTGGTTTTTTAATATATAGAAGAATTCCACAAACTTACATTCACCATTTTCATGTGTTGATTCGTATTTATTATAACAGTTTACTTCATACTAGTAGGGTGCCCGCGCGATGCGGCGGGGGCGACACTTTGCATTGCGGCACTCGTTTCTGGTATTTTTCTTATTCGTATAATATTTATGATAACATTATCGTGGTGGATATGTGTCATAAGTGTTACACATATGTAAAAGTTTTGTTTTTTTTATAAAAATTAATAATCAAAGGACAAAAAATATTGTTTTTATAAAAATTAATAATCAAAAGGCAAAGAATAAAATATAAGTTGTTATAATTGTAAAGTATGTTTATTTTATTGGTTAAATTATAAAGTATAATTTTATTCTTTAAAGTTCATAACTTTTCTAAATATCCACATAGTACTCATCCAATAAACTTTAAATTAAATTTTTTTTTTTTGGTAAAGGTTTTACCCTGGTAAATTTATTTAAAATTTTCGTTTTTATAAAAAATAGTATTTGACTCATAAGTACGTTTTAGAGCTTTAACTTAAATTGTTAAATTTCAGTTTTTTACAGATATAAAAAATTATATTTTTATAAAATTTCAATAACTTTTTTTCTAAAAAATAGGATTTTAAGAGTTTATATTTTTATTAATTTTATATCATACTAAGTTCAAATTTTTAGTTCCTAACTAATCTTATCTATATGAGTCTACTTTTAACTTATAATCCCTAAAAATATGCAACACAATCTACTATGTATTTAGTCAAGTTGATAAATAAACTTATAATTTCTAAAAAATTGCAATCCAATTTAGTATTTATCTAGTAAATAATGTAAATTTCTGGAGTATTTTATTTATATTACTTGTTATAAAAATGTTTATAAAAGAATTTTTTTTTATAAAAACAAAATGTTTTGTTTATAAATAAAATAATAAAACTGTTTTACACATGTACAGTTTCGTTTTTTAATAAAAAACTAATAATCAAATGACAAAAAATGAAAGATAAGTTGTTATACTTGTAAAGTAAGATTATTTTGTTGGTCAAATTATAAATTTTATAATTTTATTCTTTAAAATTCATAACTTTTTTTTTAAATATCCACATGATACTCATCCAATAAACTTTAAATTTTTGTTTTTATAAAAATAAAAAATAGTAGTTGACTCGTAAGTATGTTTTACACCTTTAACTTTAATTGTTAAATTTCGTTTTTATATATATATAAAATTATAATTTTATAAAATTTTATAAACAGTTTTTATAAAAAATAGGGTGTTAATAGCTTATATTTTTATTAACTTTATATCATAGTAAGTTCAGTTTTTTAGTTTAACCTTAAAGTTTATTACTTTTTAATTAAGAAATACAAATTATTAGATTAATATCCAAGAATAACTGCAATATTTTATAATTTCAGTTTGACTATATCTAACTGCAATATCTATTTATTGCAACTTTAGGATATTAACTTATATAAGTTCAGTTGACTTGTAAATTTAGGATACTAACTTTGTTTTGAACTTTATTAATATGGTCAATAACTGCATTGTATTAACACAAAAAATAAAGTTCAAATATAAAATAAACTTTATTAATACGTCTAGGTCAAACATGACAACTGAAAATGAAAAAAAAAACATAAAAACACATGACAGATTTCATAATAAACTGCATGAAATCTGTTCCGCTTCTGAATTGACACTCGAGGTATTTTTAATCGGGTTTTCTGGTTTGTACTTGAATCGACAGTATCTTCTAATTCCCCTTCTTTGTCATTGTCCTCAGAATCATCTAAATTAATAACATCACTATATTTCCATTCAGAGAGTCTCTTAGATCTCTTCCTTTGAGTCTCAAACTTCCGATCCTTAAAAGGACAAAAATTGAATACAAAAGTTAAAAAAGATTAAATAAACCTTAAAATTACCTCTTCACTAAATTCATGTTGAAGATTAGACTTGTATGGACTAAATTGCACCATAAGAAATAATATCAACACTTTTATCACCATCATCCTGCAATAAAACACACATATAATTACATAACGAACATGTTAATATGAAAGATATACACAAAAATAATATTTAAAAACCAGCAAAATCAATACCTTAGAAGTTTGTTCGACAACTGGGTTGTTTAAATTGGCATGTTCATCATGCAACTGAATCTGAAAAATCAAATAAGTAAACCTTCACATAAAAGTAAATAAAATAAAACAATTATTCACTTTTGCGATATAACATAATTGACCTTACAATTTTCAATCTCGCATGCTTGGTTTTTTTGCAACATTGAATTCAGAACTGAATCCATTTTTTAACTTTGTTTAGCAATACATATAGGGGTGTCCTGCTATATATTTATAGTAGTAGCTAATTAGCTATAGAAGTACATTAGAGTTTAATTTTAGATTTGTCACCCCTTTATTTAGAAAATTTATTGTGGTTAGTTTTAAGTTTTTATAAGATATATCTAAGTATGAGATATTAGGCAGGCTTAATATAATAAAATAAAATGTGACTAATAATATATTCATATTATGTTACGATACTTTTAATTCTTTTTGTTTTTGTTTTTGTTTTTGTTTTTGTTTTTGTTTGTGTAGATGGAGCCCATCTTTGTAGATTAGGCACATTAGATCACAAATATTAATTACTTGTACATTAAAGCATTATCGACTTGTACCTTTTAATCCATGCATCGATATTGAACAAGACAACTACCGAAACATCGACAAAAATGTGTAGGTCGTCATGTTATCTTTGGATTTTTTTTAAACAATATAGTTTATAAGATATGTCAATAATACATAAAAAAAATTATAAGTTTGTTTGTGGAAGAGTGAATTGTAACTAATTATCTATAATTTTGTTAAAACCTTAGGGATTTAAGTGTAATAAGTTTATGGGATAAAAAATAAATAGTGTTTAAAAGACCAAACTATCCTTATTTTAGGGATCTTTCTATAAATAAAGAGGGAAAAAGTTCTTACTTTTTGGGCATCTTAAAATATTCATCCCTCATGCATTATAATATAGTATAGATATTAGTTGTTAATTCATGTTTATCGTAAAAATTTAAATTCATAATGTTACATTCATTTTATTCATGTGTTACTTTATATTTATCATAACTTTAGATAGTGGTCCCTATAACACTAAGGGTGCACGGGGCACCTTCGGTGACCCCATGCGGGGAGTGTGCTCACCGTGCGGGTACACCGCCACCAACAAAATTTTACCGCGCGGGTTGTGTAAAGCTCGGTGTGTGCTCACCGATTGAGAGAGAGAAGAGAGAGAGAGGGTGATTGGTTGTTAATGTGGGTCCACCCTTTTTCCACCAATCATATTTTTTTTCTTCTTTTTTTATAAAAAAATAATTGTGTGAGTGGAGTGATGCCAACGTTTGAGTGCAAAATGGGGACTTAAGAGGGGAGTTGACATGGAATAACCTGATTGGTTGTGACTAAGTGGGGAATACCCCCACGTGGGGAATACCCCCCACGTGGGGAGCACCCCGTTCACCCTAACAATTGTCACACCTCTAAAACTCAAACGTGCCACTTTTTGGTTTTACACATCACACACATGTCGGAAGACTTCGAATCATTTACATAAGTTTAATTCACTTTAAAACATATAAAAAAAATAAGTACTAAACTAGTCTATAGCTGCCCTATCACTACTCACTACGACTCACGCTAAAACTCGTATTAAAAATAAACAATCTTCGCTTTACCCCTTCTAATATGTTTTCTTTATCAAAACTTTGCATACCAAAACATTTCTCTCATGCTAATTCATAAAAACCAATGTTTATACTCACTATAGACATTCTTAATTTTCTAAACTTTTGTGTTGGCTTTTGCATGGGATTTGAAATTCGTTGTGCCCAACTCCTGTCAACGCGTGAGGCCTTAACCGTGCCACCTCACGCGGACTTTAATTTATGAACACTTCTACCACTAGTGGACCTTAACCGTGCCACCTCACGTGGACTTTAACTTATGAACACATGATCTTATCCTTAGGCAACAACCTATCCCAAAAAACCCTGAGTTCAATATCTTACCCAAAATCTTATATCAAATTAAATTCAAGTTCTTCAACTATTCTTCAAATTCTTCTTCATCGCCGCCACATTACCACCAATGATCACCATTGTTAGAGAAACAACCCAGAAATTAACCCAGAGAATTAAGCCAACGATTAACGATTGGATCTTATTAAATTGAAAACAGATTACAAGAAAGAAATTACAAAGAAATTGAAAGTAATGAACTATCTACAATCTACTACAAACCCCTATTTATACTAAACTCTCAAAATTCAGTTACAACTATCCGTTGTAAGAATTTTCACAAACACCCCCTAAACTTACAAGAATGTAAGTATCAGACCTTATATCTAAGCAACTGCTCTCCATCACCTCAACCACTGACTCAATACACAACAGCATTTAAAACCACTGATTCACTATATACTGCTTATTTCAGCAGCAGCTGTTTACCGTCATCAGTTGTTGCTATCAGCTGTTAACCACTATCAGTGTTTGAACACAAGCAGTGCTTAGAATGTCATCAGCTGTTTTATCTTGTTTAGTCTCAAACAGTGGTTTGCTTATTTATTCATACTCATCAGTGGTTACAACTGAAATGTTACTTTTCTCAACAATCTCCACCTAAGTAACAATTCAGTTTAACCTAAACTTAATGAGTTAAAGCAAAATGTAAACTTTGCACCTGGCAAAGCCTTGGTCATCACATCAGCTGGGTTAACATCAGTTCCAACCCATTTGACCAACACTTCCTTTGAAGTCACCACATCTCTGATCCAAAACATCTTCACATTGATGTGTTTGGTTCTTTCATGAAATACACTGTTCTTTGACAACTGAACAGCACCTTTATTATCACAATTCACCTCCACACCATCCAACCTGATTCCCAGATCAGCAACCATACCTTTTAACCATAAAGACTCTTTTACCCCTTCAGTTAAAGATATGAATTCAGCCTCAGTTGTGGATAGTGCCACAACATGCTGCAACTGAGACTTCCAGCTCACCACATTCCCCATGACTGAGAATACATAACCAGTTATTGATCTGCCATTATCTTTGTCTTTTGCATAATCTGAATCAACATAACCACTGACCATGTTCTCCTTCTCAGCATGATTCTCAAACTTTAAACCAAGTTTCTTTGTACCAGCCAAATACCTGAGAATCCACTTCACTGCTGCCCAATGATTTTTACCAGGATTAGCCATATATCTGCTCACCACACTAACAGCATATGCAATATCAGGTCTTGTACAGACCATGAGATACATCAGACTTCCAACAGTGTTTGCATATGGAACCTTGCTCATATATTCTTTATCCTCATCTGTTTGAGGACAGTCTTTCTTTGACAAACTGAAATGAGCTGCAAGAGGAGTTGTAACAGGCTTACACTCTCCCATTCCATAATTCTTTAACACTTTCTCAATATAAGAAGATTGAGACAGTGTTAACACTTTTTCTGCCCTGTTCCTGTGGATTTCCATACCAAGTATCTTCCTGGCTTTTCCCAAATCCTTCATTTCAAACTCTCTCATCAACAGTTGTTTGGTTTCTTCTATTTGGTTTTTGCTTTCACAGGCTATCAACATATCATCAACATACAAGAGTAAATAGACAAATTTACCCCTGTCATACTCCCTGTGATACACACAACTGTCATAAGGACTTCTGCTAAAACCACTGCCCACTATGTACTCATCAAATCTTTTGTACCACTGTCTGGGAGACTGCTTTAATCCATACAAGGACCTCTTCAGTAAACATGCCTTATCTTCTTGGCCTTTAACTTCATATCCCTTTGGCTGTGCCATATAGATCTTCTCCTCCAAATTACCATGCAAAAACGCAGTTTTCACATCCATTTGTTCCAACTCCAGATCTAATGATGCAACCAACGACAAGATAACTCTAATTGAGACATGTTTGACTACAGGAGAAAAGATCTCATTGTAATCAACACCTGCCTTTTGAGTAAATCCCTTAGCCACCAGTCTTGCTTTGTATCTTGGACCTTCTCCTGGTTTAACACCTTCTTTAATTTTGTAGATCCATTTGCAAGACACCAACTTCTGGTCTTTTGGCTTGTTTACCAACTCCCACGTACCATTCTTGTACAGAGAATCCATCTCTTCATCCATTGCTTCATACCACTTTTGATTATCTTCTGAATTAACAGCTTCTTCAAAAGTTAGTGGTTCATAGATGCTTTCATTCTCTGCTGCTACAAAAGCGACTGCAGAAATATCTTCTTGATCTCTGTATCTCAGTGGTTTCACAGCTTTCCTTTTTGACATGTCTCTTACCAAAATGTAATCCTCCAAATTTGGTACACTTTGACTTGTCTCATCCTGACTTGAAACAGGACTTCCACTTTGACTTGTTTCACCCTGAGTTTCACCAGACCTTTCAACATTCACCTTTGGTCTGCTTAACACTGGCTCCACCTCAAACTGAAGATCATCTTTCTTGGATACACTTCTGTTTATTGACTCCATAACATCTTTGTACAGGACATTCTCCCTGCATTGAACATTTCTGCTCACTATCACCTTTGGATTTTGCAACCTCCAAAGCCTGTATCCCTTTACACCTTCAGTATATCCCAGCATTACACACTTTTGAGATCTTGGATCCAACTTATCATCACTCACATGAGAATACACCAAAGACCCAAAAACTTTTAAATCTTCATACTCAGGTTTAGTACCAGAGCACATCTCCATAGGTGTCTTCATCTGAATTGCTGATGAAGGACATCTATTGATCAAATAAGCTGCAGTGGATACAACTTCACCCCAGAACTTCTTTGGCATACCTGAGGTTGCCAACATACACCTCACTCTTTCTAACAAAGTTCTGTTCATTCTTTCAGCCAAACCATTCTGTTGTGGAGTACCAGGAATGGTTAAGTGTCTGGCAATACCATTTTCTTTGCAAAATTTATCAAACTCATGATTACAAAACTCCAGCCCATTATCTGTTCTGAGTTTCTTCACTTTCTTCTCAGTTTGATTCTCCACCAATACTTTCCATTCTTGAAACTTCTTGAAAGTATCACTCTTGTGTTTAAGCACATAAACCCACACTCTTCTTGAGTAATCATCTATGATGGACAAGAAGTATCTACCACCTCCCAAGGTTTCTGTTCTTGCAGGCCCCCACAGATCAGAGTGAACATAGTCTAAGACTCCCTTAGAACTATGTTTTCCTTTGCTAAACTTTACTCTCTTCTGTTTGCCCAACACACAGCTTTCACAAAAGCTTATATCACAGTTCTTTAGATCACCAAGAACTTGTTGTTTGGACAATTCAATCAGGCCTTGTTGACTTATATGACCAAGTCTTTTATGCCACTTCAGGGCTTCATCATCACCTTCTTCACTTGCTACAGCAGCCACTCCATCTACAACTTTACAATCCAACATGTAAATGTTGTTCTTGATTCTAGTACCACTGAGCACCACCATAGACCCTTTTATGACCCTGGCCTTTCCTTCTCTAAGACTAACATGATATCCCATTTTCTCTAAAGTACCAAGAGATAATAAACTTCTCTTAAGATCAGGGATGTACCTCACATCTTTGAGATCAAACGTCATGCCAGATTCTGTCTTCATTGTGACTGTACCAATACCAAGAATCTGACAAGGCCTGTCATCTCCTAGCTTTACAGACCCCATGTCCACCATCTTCAATTCTTTGAAGGCTTCTTTCAGTGGTGTCATATGGAATGAACACCCTGAATCCATTACCCATTTTTCTTGATTACATTCACTTGTAACCACAAGCACATCAGCACTGTCATAGCCACCTTCTGACTGATCATCAGAATCTACATGACTACTCTGCCCCTTTGAGTAATTACTACTTTGCCCTCTTGAATAACTGCCTTCACCTTTTCTTTTCTTGAATTCTGGACAGTCTTTCTTGAAGTGCTTCTCTGAATTACAAACAAAACATCTCCTCTTGAATCTTGACTTGGATTTTGACCTGGAATTTCTGCTGCCACTGCTGTAATTCCTTTGATCTGACCTTCCTCTCACATACAAGCCATCTCCACCTTCTTCTTTAGAATCTGACCTCTTCTTCAATTCTTTTGAATTCAAGGCAGACAATACATCTTCCATAGATAGAGAATCCCTACCATACATCAATGTATCCACAAAGTGTTCATATGATGATGGTAAAGAAGTGAGAAATATTATGGCCTGATCTTCATCATCCAATGCCACCTCTATATTTTCAAGATCCAAGATCAACTTGTTGAATTCATCTGTATGATCTTCAAGACTCTTTCCAGATGACATGTGAAACGTATACAACCTCTTCTTCAAATACAACCGATTTGCCAAAGATTTAGTCATATACAACGACTCCAACTTTGCCCAAATCCCTGCAGCAGACGTCTCCTTTGATACTTCACGAAGAACTCGATCACCAAGACTCAATATGATCGCACTATGAGCCTTCTCGAGCATATCCTTCTTCTCTTTATCAGTTAAGCCTTCAGGAAGTTTATCTTCTCCTTTCAGCGCATCTACCACACCATTGTGAACCAGAAGAGCCCTCATCTTCACACGCCATAGACTGAAATCATTCCTTCCATCAAATTTCTCCAATTCAAACTTCGTTGACACCATCTTTGATCTCTGATTGCGGAATTGAACGTCAATTTCTTCTAATCGAACCACCAATGGCTCTGATACCACTTGTTAGAGAAACAACCCAGAAATTAACCCAGAGAATTAAGCCAACGATTAACGATTGGATCTTATTAAATTGAAAACAGATTACAAGAAAGAAATTACAAAGAAATTGAAAGTAATGAACTATCTACAATCTACTACAAACCCCTATTTATACTAAACGCTCAAAATTCAGTTACAACTATCCGTTGTAAGAATTTTCACAAACACCCCCTGAACTTACAAGAATGTAAGTATCAGACCTTATATCTAAGCAACTGCTCTCCATCACCTCAACCACTGACTCAATACACAACAACATTTAAAACCACTGATTCACTATATACTGCTTATTTCAGCAGCAACTGTTTACCGTCATCAGTTGTTGCTATCAGCTGTTAACCACTATCAGTGTTTGAACACAAGCAGTGCTTAGAATGTCATCAGCTGTTTTATCTTGTTTAGTCTCAAACAGTGGTTTGCTTATTTATTCATACTCATCAGTGGTTACAACTGAAATGTTACTTTTCTCAACAACCATGAACCACCACATCATGTTTGGATCAAATCCAAACACAAATACAGTAACGGAAATAAAACACATAAAACATTGGATCTGAAATTCTTAATGTGTTCTTGAATATAAAAACATGTAGCATAGTAAATCAAACAGAGCCACAAATCATCAAAACCAATTTAAAGCAATGGAACCAAACAAGTTTAAGGCTTATTTATATTTTTACGTAATTGCTATATTCGATCAAGGTAACGGTCATACGTTGGTCATTATAAAATTTAAATCAATTTTCATTTTGCTTATAAAGAGGTGGAAATGGTTAGGATTAACCCCCATAGTCGATATTTTTGTTTAAGCTTTGGGTGAAAAATCAATCTTAAGGAAATGGCCTTGACATGAGAAACTTGAGGCAGATTTCATAATTGTGTTTAAGTTTTGTTATGGTGTATAAGACTAAACCCAATACAATGCATTTGAGACATGGATGATGAGTTGGAAAAAAGACAGAGTAAAGAGAGGGTAGAAATGTTATTGGTTAAGTGCATGCATTTGTAGACAGAGAATGGGTTTTGTGAGTGGTGAAGTTTTAATTGAAGAAATAGAAACATGAAAGAGAGTGAATAAGGAGATGATGTGGCAAAAAAATTACAAGAATTTTTCATCTTGTATTGGAGATGGTCTTTTTTTTAATGGCTAACTAAATCACCGGATAAACATTTTGGGATGCCCTCAATCGAGCAAATGCTTCCCCTCCTCCATAACGGCCAGAGTTGGATGCATACCCGAGCCACCAGCTCCGGGGAAACCCACTCACCCGAAGACCCACTACAGTAAAATCCGGTTCGGCTCGGTTTCGAACTGACGACCTCCAGAGAGAACTAGTTCTAAACTTCATTGCCACCACCAATGTCCTTTACGCTGTGTTCCCAAGTTTCATTTAACAAGAGAAGAGAAAGGAATAAGAATTATTAGGGAAAGGAAAGGAAAAGATATGATTATATTTCGTGTTCCCGAGTTTAATGAAAAGAAAATGAAACGAAAGGAAATTAAACATATTATATGTTCCCGAGTTTAGAGGTAAAGAAAAGAAAGTTATAATTTTACTATTATGCCCTTGCGTGTCTGATTATCCATCGCAATTCGCAACTTTACTTGTTGTTAAAAATTGTTATTTGATTAGAAAATTGTTAATTCTTGTTCTATGAAATTATGGTAGGATCCACTAATCAGGTTTTTTCATTCTTCCAAACCTTGCCATCGTATTTCTTAGGAACTACAAGCCTTACTCTTACAAGTCGACATATTGGCATGATGATCAACCTACATTTCACACCCGGCTTTTACATTCTTTTTATATTACAAGTTACTCTTTTAAGACTACCGAAGAAAAGCATGGTAAGTCATCCTAGTCTTTGATTGTTTTTAACCTTTTCGCACGGGTCAATATAATACAAAACTAATAAGCAAATAATTGTCAGCATATCAGGTTACTTAATTGTGAACTCAACTAAAAGTAGGCTAATGCTACAGAATAAGAATTGCTCAAGGAAAGATAAGTAATTGCAGGGAATTCTTTATTGATCCAGAATTTTTGTGCATACAAAACACAGCATACAAGCTTGCTATTTAAATGAAAACATGACTCAACAACTAGAAAAGTTTAGCAGATCCAAAGGAATCAGACGACTATAACAACCCTAACGGGTGTTAACTTATTCAAACGTAAACAACCTAATGGCTGCATACTTATTCAACATATAACCGAAATTCACAGCAAACTGAGATTGAATCACATTTTATCAGCCTAGATAACGAAACAAAGAAAACCCTAATTTATATAACAATAGGGTAATGATTAAAAAAAATCAAAAGTGCAAATCAAAATTTGATTTACCTGGTTCTATCTTCAATCAGATTGCAGCCAGAGAAAGATGGAGAAGTCAATCCGATTTGGCGCTAGAGAGGGTTCTCTCTTCAATCAGTTTATCCAGCTTCTTCAATAATTGTGCAAAACCATTATAGGAGAGATGATCGGAAGGTGGGTTGAAGAATTGGCGGGGTGCAGGAGATATACGCGCCATCTTGATTTTGAGGGTAGTTATGGAATTCCTTATATTAACATGATGTTTTCTATTTCCTTCTCTCCTAATCCTTCCGATTTGGAAGGAAACAAATGAGACGTAAAATCCACTCCAATCCCCTTCGCTTCTTTTCCTTTCTCCCAAAAAAATAATCTCTGGAACATCAAATTATTTCAAATCCTTTCCCTTCCCTACCTTTCTTTCTATAATTAAGACTCTGGAACACAACGTTAAAGTGATGCTAGTGGAAGTTGAACTTGAGACCTCAAGGAGAGAAACCAAGTTTTTAACCATTAGACAACTTGACTAACCATTAGACAACTTGTCATCTTTAATTTCCTTTGTAATTGTGGTGCCTAGCTGTCTAGCACCTTGCTAGTTTGTTTAATAACTTTTTGAGAAAATTACTTTTTGAGACCTTATGTTTTAAGGGTTTAACCACTTGAGTTTAAAATCAAAATGGTTAATGCCCTGAGTCCCTAAATGCTATTTTCATAACCCTTTGAGTCCAAATTTTTAACTCCATCCACCAAATCTGTTAGGTTTTAATGAAAAGACTAGAATGCCCTTGTATTTAAAAAACATAAATATAAATATAAATAGACACAAAACCTCCTCTCTCCCCCTCAAACACAAAACCACCCGGACAACCACCGGCGAGTTAACCACCGTCGTCACCAACAGAGCCAAACTCTAACGTCACCTGCAATGCACTACCACCATTACCACTGTGGCCTGACCCTTTAAAGCTGTTAAATCAGAACCCTAAATTGGCCCCGGCGGACCTGTTAAAGCTTTTAATTCAGTGTTTGGGGAAGCTGCTACTGAATCGAAACCCTAACGCCGCTTGCAACGGCCCTGTTAAAGATGTAGGGTTCCAACGTACCCCTTTGAGAAAATTATCCGAATCGATTGTATGTTATGTGATTTATACTAGATTTATGCACTCATAATTTTTATGAGTTGTAGTTCGTTGAATCGTAATGGGGATGTTTATGCATTTTGTTTGTTGCAAAGTTTTATCGAAGGGGGTAAAGAAATGTGTGCAAAGGGATTTCAAGCTTTTTTTAGCCTTATGTAATATGTATCATATTGAAATTGGGTTCTGTATTTCAAGGGTGTAAAATTAGCTTATTTTGTTGCATAAGACTATCCGCATCAGTGAAAGGCTATCCTTTCTACAAACAGCCTAATCAGCATGCTACATCAGCTTTTCACTTATTCTTCCCACAAACACTTTTTACCCATAACAATAACATATATATCCTTCCCACAAACAACCTTATAATTTCCACATCACCAAAAGAAAGGACCCACCATTCCCCCATTCTTCCCTAAGAATCCTTAAGAATGAACACTCTCCATGTCATCCTCTACAACACCCACTAATCCATCCCTCTCACAAATGCCCTCCACATAGGCCAATAATCACCTACAAACATCCTTGATGTGGATAGTCTAAACACAGAAACCATTTTAGATGTAGAGCATTATTAAAGTTTATTTGATTAATATGTTGTTTGGGTTATGATATAATAGAAAGTTTTTTTTGCTAGAAAGTAATTTTGACCATCAATATTTTTAATCAAGGACTAAGATTAAATTAGTGAAATTGAAGAGAAAAAAAGAGGCGCGTGGGTTTGTGTAAGGGCATTCTAGTCAATCTAGCCCAATAGTTTATCTCTCCTCCAATTCTCCCCCCCCCCCCCTATTTTTTTAAATGTTAATAACTTTTTCATACTACATTATTTTTTTATAAAAATTGCACAAAAAAAACCGAGCGTTTTTTTTTATCTTTTAAACGAGTATGCTATTGCTATATTTTCGATTTTTTTTTGAAAACTCAGTTGCGTAAAACGCAATGGAAAAAAACGTAAAAAAATGACTTTTTCTAAAACGCAATCACAAAACACAAATAAATGTCTTATTTCTAAAACGCAATAGCCTAAAAACACAAAGAAATTGTACTTTCTAAAACGCAATGGACTGAATGAGTTTTACCTAAAACGCAATGCACAAAAAACACAAAGAAATGTCTTATTTCTAAAACGCAATGGCCAGAAAAACACAAAAAAATGTGTTATTTCTAAAACGCAATAGCCTAAAAACACAAAAGAAAGTGTACTTTCTAAAACGCAATGGACTGAAAACACATAAAAATATGTTTTACCTAAAACGCAATGCACAAAAAACACAAAGAAATGTCTTATTTCTAAAACGCAATGGTCAGAAAACACTTAAAATGTCTTTTTTTCTAAAACGCAATTGCCAGAAAACACATAAAAATGTCTTATTTCTCAAACGTAATGGCCTAAAAACACAAAAGAAACCGTTCTCTCTAAAACGCAATGAACTAAAAACACATAAAAATGTGTTTACCTAAAACGCAATGACTAAAAACACTTCAAAAATGTCTTATTTCTAAAACGCAATGACCAGAAAACACTTAAAAATGTCTTATTTCTAAAACGTAATGGCCTAAAAACACAAAAGAAACTGAAGAAATGGTTGAAGATGGTGGGTTTTGAAAATGGTGGGGTTTGAAGTTACAGAGAGAAGAAGAATGAAGAAGATTGGGTAAAATTGACTAAAATACACTTTCTCTTTATTTTAAATTTTGCCACATGTAATAATCCTATTGCTTTCTATCCCTCCTAGCCAAATAAACTTCATATTTGATCATCACCCTATGTTGTTTTCCATAATTGAACTTCTATACTTTTTAAGATTGTTATAATCGTTTAATGATTATAAGGTACTAGCATTTGGATTGCAGAACTTTATTTAGCAAGAGGTACAAAATGCAACGACACTGTCCCGACGGACCTGTTAAAGTTGTTGATCTGGGATTTCACCGGCGATTTGGTTGGTGCGGCTATTAGTGAGTTTCAAAGGGGGAAGCGATGGTGGTGGTGCGGTGGTGGGTATGGTGGTGGTGCGATGGAGAGCGGTGCTGGTAGGTTGTCTAGAGAGAGAGAGAGGTGGTGCATTATGTGAAAATGTGTGTAATGAACGTATAATTGTTTTTATATAATATTAAAATATTTATGCATTAAAGACTTGTTTCTTATACTCATGTGCATATAAGACTTGTATTTTGTGTGTAAATGACTAAATTGCTCTCGTAACAGACTTGGTGGACGGAGTTAAAAAATTGGACTCAAATGGTTATGAAAATAATATTTAGGGACTCGGACGTTAAACATTTTAATTTTGAATTCAATTGGTTAAAACGCTTAAAACACAAGGACTTAAAAAGTATTTTTCTTTAAATTTTTGGCAAATTGGATTTAAATAATCCCAACTTGCTCAATTTGGCCGATAATAATCCCAACTCAGTTATTGGCCGATAATAATCCGAACTGGTCCACTTCTGGCCGATAATAGTCCGCCGTTAAAAATAGCTTAACGGAGTTAAGTTTTTTTCCGAATTACAAACCGATGTTTTATGGATTTTGATCAAAACGAGGATACCGTTCGATTTATGTAAAACTTACCTCGGAACGGTGCTTCAAACGACTTGATTTTTGTTTATTGGAAGTTTAAACACACGAATTGAAGCACCGTTTTCGTCGTTTAGGCAGTATTTCAAGGTAAATTTTATATCAATCAACTCGTATCCTTGTGCTGATCAAAATCCATAAAACATCGGTTTGTAATTCGGAAAAAAGCTTAACTTCGTTAAGCTATTTTTAACGGCGGACTATTATCGGCCAAAAGTGGATCAGTTCGGATTATTATCGGCCAATAAATGAGTTGAGATTATTATCGGACAAATTGAGCAAGTTGGCATTATTTAAATCCAACTTGCCTAAATTTTTCTCTGCACCGTTAAAATAAATATTTTTTGGGTTTACCTATCTACACACATTTTTGCCTATTTACACACTAAAAAATGTATTTTTTTTGTCCTTATATGCGCACCCTGCACTGTCGAACTGTGGCCAAAACGCGGCGTTTTGGTCCGGTTAACCAGACAAAGACTGACGGGTCTGTTGACCGGACCAAAACGCCGAGCTTTGGCCGCGTTTTGTAGGGGTGTTAAAAAAAATCCGAATCCGAAATATCCGAAAACCCGTATCCGAAATATCCGAATTTTCGGATATCCGAAAATCGGATAATCCGAAAATTCGGATTCGGATAGTGATTTTGAGAATTTTCGGATAATCGGATTATCCGAAAATATCCGAATATTTAATTTTTATTTTTTTCGGATATCCGAATATCCGAAAATATCCGAAGTATCCGAAAAATATCCGAAATATCCGAAAAAATATCTGAAAAAATATCCGAAAAATATCCGAAGTATCCGAAAAATAACCGAAATATCCGAAAAAATATCTGAAATATCCGAAAAATATCCGAAATTTATATTCGGATATCCGAAACTATCCGAAAAATCTGGTTCCAAATATTAAAAAATAATAAAAATTAAAAATTAAATAAAAAATTGGATATTCGGATATCCGATTAGATATCCGAACCCGAATCCGAAATTTCGGATATCCGATTTTCGGATATCCGATTTTCGGATATCCGAAATTTCGGATTCGGGTTCGGATGTCAATATTTCACTATCCGAAATTTCGGATATCCGATTTTCGGATATCCGAAAACCGGATTATCCGATCTTGAACACCCCTAGCGTTTTGGTCCTATCAACCAGACAAAAGACCGACACCCGGTCTGGTTGACAGGACCAAAACGCGGCCAAAGCTCGGCGTTTTAGTCCGGTCAACAGACCTGTCAGACACCCGTCAGTCTTTGTCTGATTAACCAGACCAAAACGCCACGTTTTGGCCACAGTTTGACACTGCATGGTGTGCATATAAGGACAAAAGCACTTTTTAAGAGTGACTATCACACCAAGTAGATAGTTTGGCCCTATTTTTTTTTTTGAAGTAACGAGAAACATCTTACCAACTTGGACAACAAGAAATAAAGTCGGCGTCCCCGATTTAAAACCCCCAAATCACCTTCTTCAATCAAACCCTAATTTCAACTTCATCATTGCAATTTCAAGATCTTTAATTTACCATCTCCCCGAAAACTTAAAACACAACCTATATACTTTCAACCATTCGATTCCTTCAAGTTCCGAGATACCCGTTTAAGATCTTAAATGGTTAGTCCTCAATCCTATTGATTGATTTTTTGAGATCATTTATTTACTCGTGTTAATGTTTGTTGTGATTGTTAATTATAGCTTTTGGTTCTGTTTGTGCGCCGTATACAATTCAATTTGTGATATTAGGGTTCTTACTGGCGAAAATAAGATAGTTTATGTTTGTAATACGTGTTGAATAACTTCACTGCTTTTTGCACACAAAAAAAAAAAGAAATAAATAAATAAATAACTCTGGGTATTAAAATTTTCTTCAGATGAATATGAACATATTAAGGAATGATAACTGTTTACCAATCAATCATGTTAATAGGATTTTGTTTGTTAAAAGCTTAACGTATGAACATGTACGATGCCTCGTTCGTTTATAGCTCTAGTTTTTAGGCTATTATATGAGAACAAGATTATTCGTTGCAACAAATGAAGTTGTGCGTTTTGTTTGATTTTAGTACTTGTAAATTTAGGGCGGCAAACGAACCAAACGAACACAGACAATACCTTGTTCGTGTTCGTTTGTTAGAGATATATGTGTTCACGAACTTTCATGAACACGTACCAAACGGGATTTTATGTTTGTGTTTGTTTGTTAAAGGAAATGAACTTGTTCATGTTCGTTTGTGTTTGTTTGTTAGATTTAGGAAACGAACAGAAACGAACGTTGATGAACACAAATGAGCACAAACTAATGTTAATGAACACCAATGGAAACAAACGAACACAAACAAGCGTTCATGAACAAAATATATAATACATTGACTCTTATTAAATATATTATCTGTTGGAATTTTGAAGTTTAAATAAAATATAAAAACTAAAAACACTAATGAACTATCGAACACAAACGAACACGTTACCAAACGTTCACGAATATAAATGAATGAGCGCGGTCTCTGTTCATGTTCGTTCATTTAACTAGACGAACGTAATTTCTTGTTCGTGTTCGTTTGTTTAATAAATAAATGAACAAACACAAACGAACTTCCTGCAAATGTTTAGTTCATTTGTAGCCCTACTTGTAATACCAATTTATGAATATGGAGTATGACACTAAAGTCTAAAACCATCAACAGGCAACTCCGCTCGTTGTAGGACTTGCAGTTGCTGGTGCTGCTTATGCAGGTCGGTATAGCATCCTAGCTTGGAATGCATTCAAGGCTAGACCAGCTGCACCCGCCTTTCGCAAATTTTATCAAGGCGGTTTTCAACCTCAGATGACTAGAAGAGAAGCCGCCCTTATTCTTGGAGTCAGGTGCATACTACAAAAATCATTATCGCTGCTGCTCACTTTTCGTTCATTTGAATTAGGGGTATTTGATTGCGTGAGTAAAGTTATTAGTGATACTTGTTGGCTTTGGTGTTTTGTTTAGTGTGATCATGACCTTAGGGGTTGGATCTCTGGCACGACATGAATCTAACATGCAATTCATAGGTTTGGGTTTAATCTAAACTGGTTAATCAGGTCGAAACCCGTGAACATGTTTAGCCAACTGGGGTTGTGTCCAGATCAACCTGGCGGGTTCTAGGGTTGGCCTGTTTAACATGTTTTATGAACTTAACAGTTTTAGTATTTTATGGAGGGGTCGTGTTCGCCGGTTGGCGGGTTCAACCCGGCCCGAACCCGAAAATTTTAGACGAAACCGAACCCGAAAATCGTGTCATACATATGAACCCGAACACGACTCAAATATTCACGGGTTGACCCGAACACGACCGTTCTACCCGAATTTTTTTATTTTATTTGAGAATATATTAAAATTTACTAAAACAAAACACAAATGTATTTAATACAATTACATTTAAATTATAAAATCTTATGCCAGTTTCTCTTTTAAGTTATAAATATGGCATAAAATACACACAATTTAATTTATGACAAAAACGTATTGTAAAAAATATAATATAAAATAAACGGGTCAACCCGTGCTGGGTTGACCCAAACCCGACCCGTTCAGCTAAATGGGTTCACGAGTTCAACCTGAAACTGGCCTTATGCCACGATTTAAGAGACATGTGTTTTGTAGCTTAAACATAACTATGTTATATGCATTCGTATTTTTTGTTATAACTTGTGATTTTGGAGTATCAATAAGCAAAACAATAAAAAAATAAAGCTCGGGTTAAACGAGTCGTGCTCGTGTTTGTGTGAGGTTCGACCCACCCCTCCATGAGCGGCCCATTTAACACCCCTAATTACGAATGTAATTTTCTAATGATTTTAAGGAAGCACAGAGAAGGGTAAGTGTATATATATTATTATATTTTTATATGATGAAATGGTTTGTTGCTGTTGTTTAGGGAAAGCAGTGCGCTTGATAAGATAAAGGAAGCACATAGAAGGGTGATGCTTGCAAACCACCCAGACGCTGGCGGCAGTCATTATCTCGCTTCCAAAATCAGCGAGGCGAAAGAGATGATGTTGAGGAAGAGTAGCAACACCGGCTCGGCTTTCTAGTTATCTCCAACAAGGCCATTTTTAACCCAGAAAGAAAACAGACAACATAAATTTTGGTTATACCTTGATTCTATTATTGATCTGTGTACCATTATAAGTTTAGTGTTTCTTGAAATGATTCATGGAATGGGAGTAACTGTGTCCATTTAGGTCTGGAGTTTATGTTCACTTATTGCTCATGTTACACTTCGCGGTAAATAAATGAGTTGTTTTGGATTTTTTTTTAGCAAAATAGGTTATGTTACAATATATAGAGATCAACAGGGAACCCTGTAAACTTAACCGAGTCCGTGGCTCGTACTAATAAACCATAGTCTAATAATACAATCCAATAAAAAATCGGAACGTTTCTATATGGGCGAATACCGCCATACATCACTGTTCACCGAAACAACCTACATGCTGATGTAACAGGCATTGTAACCGACATGTTGCGTCTTCCACCGGTCGCATCCTCTGTAATAACCCCTACTGTCGCCATTATCCATGCTGCCGTACGCCATCGCTTACAATAGTCTGTTGCTGTCACTAGCCGCCACAAAAAAATAATAATAATAATAATAATAATAATAATAATAATAATAATAATAATAATAATAATAATCTCTACAAGTAGCGGACCTGTTGCTTTCAACAACCATTTTATGAACAAAACACCCGTAAAAGCCACATCGAACTTCAGAAAAATCTATAAAAATTACCAAATATCCATTACTATATTAGGTAGCTTCTGACCAAAAATCTTGCCAAAATAGAATGGTTAAGACCTCGAAACAGCGTCTTCAACAGGGTTGACCTGCTATTGATAGCAAGTGAAAACCAGAGTTGTGAACATATGTTGTGACATCTTAATCTTGTTTTTCTTGTTGAAAAGTAGATTTTTAGATCAAAGTCTTGTTTTATTGATTTAGTTTTTTTTATAAATTTATACACACTTAGAATAAACTAGGATCAATAACCATCATCAACACTTAACCATTAATGAATCCATAAACAACACCCTTTTCAACCCAAACAAACAAACATGGCTCTAGTAAAATTAGAGTTTCAACCTTAAGTTAATGTTATAACAACAAAACTATAAATGAAAACATGTGTTGTTGCAAAACAAGAAACCTTTTCGTAGGAGCAAGGACTGAACTATTGAGGTCAACAGACACTAAACCAGTGAGGTATATACTTTGAAATCAAAAACTTTCTTTATGTGGAAAAGGTCAAAAGTCAAAGCAAGTATGGCTGAGAGTTTAGTTAGGAAGTATTGAAGTAGCTTGACTTTGACCATCACCATCTTCTTCTTCTTTTATAACTTCTTGATCAAGGACTTCAACAGATCCTTGAGGTTCTCCAAACAGGGTTGACAAAATCTCTCTATGACATTCATCACAAAAGTAAAAATACGAAAAGTGGCCTTGATTCGGAACTTTATGAACAACAGCATTCGGTAGTACACGTGCCACGTAATCGGTCATGACAGGTGGCACGACCAAATCCTCCATTCCCTGTTCACCAATACAATTTCATACAAACAGTTATTAACTTATTACCAACTTCTCAAAACCACAACGAATATGAGTTGCGATGAAATTACAAACCTGCCATATGTGAATCGGTTCAAGAAACCCGACCAACTCACATTCTGGTTCATCAGACATGAAGTTGAACCAGTGAAACAAGCCTTTTTCGGGACATTTCTTTTGCACTTGTAGATCTGTTATACTAAACGGCCAGTTTGACACTTGTAGAACGGTTTCCTCGACAAACGGTTTCACGTTTCCTTGTCGGATTGATTCCTCTACATCCCTTCGCCAGAATTTTTTAAATATAGGATCTTCAGTCACAACTTTATCCTGCAATAATCAAGATTATTATTATATAACAGGTTGTGATTTCTGACCCGTTAATTGCGTATGGGTTGATTCGGATTATGTTTTATCTCCAACACGCAAAGAAGTGAAATAACAAAATAGATTAAGACTTTAAGAGGAACGGGTCAAAAGTCACTCCTAACTTATTTTATTTAGAAGAGTAAAATGCCATTTTCGTCCATGAGGTTTTGCCAGTTTTGCGACTTTCGTCCCAAGGTTTGTTTTTCCGCATCTGGATCCAAAAGGTTTGAAATCTTGTCATTTTCATACGGCTCGTTAACTCCATTCATTTTCTCTAATTCAGGGGTATTTCCGTCTTTCTTTTTGTTAACTTAAAGGGCAATTCAGTCTTTTTCACTTAATGTAAAAAGACCAAATACCCCTGAAAAGAACCCGAATTGCCCTTTAAGTTAACAAAGAAGACAGAAATACCCTACTTAACTTAGAAAAATGGATGGAGTTAAGGTGCCGGATGAAAATGGCAAGATTTCAAACCTTTTGGATCCGGATGTGGAAAAACAAACCTTTGAACGAAAGTCGCAAAACTAGCCAAACCTCAGGGACGAAAATGGCATTGTACTCTATTTAGAGAAAACTAGATTGTTACCGAAAAATACAACTTTATCTAGAAAAACTAGATCGCGTAGGTTGTCACCTTAAGCTGTCATGGATGAGATCAAATTTGCAAAAATGAAAATGAAATATGATTGAAGTTTGAAATAAAACTCACCTGCTCCGAAAGAGTTAAGGACAACCACTTATCAATAGGTCCGTGTTTTCCCGAAAGGAAAGTTCGACGATAAAAGTATCTCAAAAATCTCGGAAATCGACGCGCTAAAAAGTAATTAAATTTCCTTTTTCTTGTCCATTTTTCCCAAATTCCCAACTTTTCTTCTTTCGTCAAACTCGGATCATACGGATTAACCATTGGAGCAAATATCACTGCACCTGTATATAATGATATATAATCACCCAGATTTAAGCTCAGCATAGTAACCAAATCACTTAGTTGCTCAACTCGTAACCATTTCCGTTGCCATTAATGTCACTAAACTATCATAATTAAAAGAGTAAAATACCATTTTCGCCCTTGAGATTTGACCAGTTTGCGACTTTCGTCCAAAGGTTTGTTTTTTCGCATTTGGATCCAAAAGGTTTAAAATCTTGCCATTTTCAACCGACTAGTTAACTCCATCCATTTTTTTAACGACAAGTCAGGGTATTTCCGTCATTCAATCTTGCCATTTTGATATGAATACACAAAACAAATAGCTAAAATGACGAAAATGCCCCTGACTTAAAGTAAAAAAATGAAGTTAACGAGTCGGATGAAAATGGCAAGATTTCAAACCTTTTGGATCCAGATGCGGAAAAACAAACCTTTGGATGAAAGTCGCAAAACTGGCCAAAACTCAGGAACGAAAATGGCATTTTACTCTAATTAAAAAGTGGTAGTCCAAATATCTAACCTGCAATTTTATGTGGTATGTACTTTAGGGCAGCCCAAGCATGAATAGCACCACTTGAATATCCAACCATCCAAAACTTATCGATTTTAAGTGCATCTGTTAAGTGTAAAAGATCCATCGCTGATGATTGAAGAGTCCGGTTAGAATGCGGATCACTTTCCCCAAACCCGGGAAGATCATAAGTTACTAATCGAACCCCGAATTCTTCCAAAAGTGACAGTTTGATCCCTGGTATTCCTGTAAAACAAAAGTTAAGTTCACAAGTTAGTACAACGTTTGTAACAATTATGTTAATTTTGTTGAAGAGTTTTGTAGCCAGCTTTGGAACCTGCGAGCCGAGAAGACAGAAAGCTATGAGCGGCGACTAACGTATATCTAGCTTTGTCTGCAGAAACGCCCTGTTCGTGATACGACATGTTTCTACCATCCGGAAGTAATATACGCGTGGCGCTTGGAGCGTGTAGCTGAACAAGTGGAACGGGTGTATTTTCGTGTTTAATATTCACACATAAAACTGCACATGTAACAATATTATTACGATATCAATAATTTTATAATTCCATTAACCAAATCGACATATACCATATGCAACAAACTATTGTAGCTGTATACAATATACAGACACCGCCTTTGCGGCTTTGCATGACTCTTGACCCGTTTGACACAAAAAAAACAACCTAAATTGACCCATTTACAGCTACACGGGTCAAAATTACTACCTCTACAGTAAAACAATATAACAGCATGGAACTGAGACTAATTATTATGGCTGTATAGGCACTACTGCATTAGGGTGACTCTTGATTAGACATGTACATAAAAACCAGTTCGAAAAACCGGAAAAAAAAAAAGCCAATCCGGTTCGAGAAAAAAAATGCTTTTTGAAAAACCGGTTTCAACCCGACTTGGCCCAACGGTTTGGATACGAGTTCGTATTCTCGATCTTTGAAACCAGTTTATAACCCGAACTGAATCGGTTTAATAGGTTTGGGGTTTGATCCTTGGAAACCTGTTTAAAACCCAAACCGGTTTGAAAAAAAAAAAAAAAAAAACGGTTTGTTTACCACTCATAAAAACCGATTCGGTTAAAAAACTGGTTTTGTTTGTAAAAAAAACGATTTGTACACTTCTACAGCTCTACTCTTGACCCGTTTGACATAAAAGACAATCCAAATTGACCCATTTACAGGTACACGGGTCGAAATTGGTACTTCTGAAGTAAACAAAAACAATATAACACCATGAAGCTGAGAATAATCAGGGTCCACTACTTCATTGATAGCATCAGTAATGCAACAATCTAAACATTTATCATCTAAATTTATATGACATGAACATGAACATAAACATAAACTACCTGACAGAGTGATGAGAATAACAGACAATATCACCGGCCACGCGACCACCGGATCACGATCCTCGGGCAAAAACTCATTCAACACACTGAATTTTTCAACAACTACTCTACAAGGGCCTCTAACTTTCTTCACTACATAACTATCATCAGTCAACACACTCTGCAACACAACATCCTTACATCCTTTACCTAATTCAACCACTATTTCCCCCCAAGCTTTCGCAAAACCTTTCATCTGATCCCTAAAACTCTCCGATTCCGCTTTTTCCCCTTCCAAAACCGCCTTTAATTCAAACGAAGGCGTCGATAAGCTGCTAGTGTGATCCTCGCCGGTGTATCGTATTCCGGTGTCCTCCACCAGACTCGCAAGCTCCTCCGTCCATGATTTCGACCTTCCGACGTCCTCCGCCCATGTTTCCGGCCTCCCGACCGCCTCCGTCCATGATTTCGATCTCCCGGACTCGTCCATTGTGGTTGTAAGCTCGGTTGGTTGTTCACGGATTTTACCAGCAAACAAAGCTCGGTTGGTTGTTCAGGATTTTACAGCAAACAAAGCTCGGTTGGTTGTTCAGGATTTTACCATATGTGAATTAATTGCTTGTGAACGTCATTAATACCTACAGCAGCTGAATATCATTGTGTATGTAAAGTTCTCATTTAATAAACTAAAAGGTTTTAACACTTGATGAAGAAACGAATGTTTCCACAAGTAGGTGAGTTTACAAGAAGTTGAGATATGTAAAGAAAACCTCAAAAGGTTTATGAAGAAACAAATTCTAGCCGGATGGTTTCAGATCGTGTTTCCACAAGTGAGTGAATTTATGTATGATAATAGAAAAAATATGAAACAAAACCTCAAACGACGAGTGCAGATTTGAAAATATATAAACTAAAAAGCAAAACCTGAAAAGGATACGTGTGTAGCTTTGCTTAAGTGAGAAGATTTGAAATAAGAGTGATGAAAGTGTGAAATTCAATCTAGGAATATTATTATAAATTATTAAAAGGAAAATGAATAAATCCTACGCAATAAAGGGTAATATTCTCTGCTTTTTGCTTTTGGACAAAAACAGTAGAAACAGTCATCGCAGAAGTGGTCGGTGTGAAGAAGACAGATTAAAAATTGATATGATTTTAGGAAGCTGCCATTAATGGAGATTTTCTCGAGGGGGGGTTTTACAGTTTTTCACTCGATTGAAGGTTTGATTTCTGGGTTTTGGGGGTGGGGTAAAGAAGATGGTGGGGTCAAGGTCGTAGGATCTGATGTTATCACATGTCAAACGGCGTGCCTTGGTTATCTCTTTACTCTTTTCCTTTTCATTTTAATAAAGTCGTTATCATTAAGATTGACTAATTTATTAACTAAAACTTAGAAAACTAACAAAACCCGAATCCGATCCATACTCGAAAAGAATCCGGACTTGGGTATTATAAAAACCTGGTATTGATAACCTAAACCCAACCTTATCCTATCGGTATGGACCATCGGTATAGACCAGGAATGATATTTCAACTAAGAATCTGAACCCGACCCTATCCTATGGGTATGGATCAGGTACAGTATTCCAGTTGATAACCCGACCCTATCCTATGGGTGTGGACTATGACCGATATTCCAGCTGAGAACCCGAACCTGTATTTTTTTAGACCAGCTTTATACCCGAGTTTTTTCAATACCCAAACCGGGTTTAATAATACCCGTACCCAGGTTTTAGGAATACCTGCACCGAGTTTTATGAATACTCGATACCAGGTGTTGGGAATGTATGCAATTCCGGGGTTTTTTCATACTCGAGTGATACCTATATTTGAACCCGGAAATAAGGTATTTTAATACCCGAGTATAGAAAACCTGAACCCGGGTAAAAAGGGTATGGATTTTCTGGCCAATACTCGGACCCGAATCCGACCAAAAGTATTGGCAATACCTAAAAATTCAAAACCAGGTCATACCCATACCCGGGGATTAAAAAAACTCATTTTTGTGCACCTCTTATCAAGGTGTGTAGTAGTAAGGCGTTCCTCTAAAATAGTTGAGGGTCTTAATTTTACTAAATTCATTGTTTATGATTTAGAGCAGAGTCTTCTTAAAAAAATGTTTAAAAAAATTGGGCCCTTGACGAGATTAAAAATCGGGCCCTACCCAACTTTTTTGCAGTAAGTAAGAATACAGCTAGAAACAAAGTAAGTCAGCTAAACAAAAGAACACAAAACACGTCCACTCGAACCCAACACCTGAACTTTAGAAGGCGAGTCGGCAACCGGCTGAGCTATGGTTGATGTCGACATAGTCTTTTAATTCACACTTATCCGCCTTACAAATACGGTCTTACTTAAACTTTTACAATTTTTTTGTTAACCGAAAATTACAATTATTAACTAAAACAATGATAAACAAAAAGTAAGAAAATAGAAGAAGAAAACATTGATAAATCGGTCGAACAATGCAACAACATAACATGTAATTTATTTATCATCCAAGAAGACTTTTATTCCTAAAAAAAAAAAAAAAAAAAAAAAAAAAAAAAAAAAAAACCTTTAGCAAGCAGCTAAGAAAGGCCTTCACCATACAATAGAACAAAAGAAACATAAAATTAAATATATTTTATTTTATATTTAATCTAGTAGCCATTATAATCATTTACAATATATGGATCAAAATATATAACAACCTATTAAATAATTAGTTGGTAATTGTTGATGGGCCTAATTACCCTTATTAACTAATTAGGGTTTCCTCTTGGGTGCATATATAAGGAGACTAATGTAGAGGTTACAAGGTTAGACAATTGAGACAACCTTATTAGTTCATAACATCAATCGATCTCTCTCCCAACCGAACTGTAAGATTAAATATATTATGTATTAATATTTAATCTATAGCTATTATAATCATTTACATAATATAGATCAAAATATATTAAAACCTATTAAATAATTAGTTGGTAATTGTTGATGGACCATATTACCCTTATTAACTAATTAGGTTTCCTCCTCGGTGCTTATATAAGGAGAATTATGTGGAGGTTAAGGGGTTACTCAGTTACACAATTAGACACACCCCATTAGTCATAACATCACCATCTACCTCCTTTCCTAAGCCGATACCCCTTTTCGGTTTTCTAAGTCCCCATCATCAGTCAGCACCCTAAGGAGGAACCAGATCACGATGACAAGTATGTCGAACTCCATTATTGGATTCTCCAACGCACTGTCTGCTGTAACAGGTATGTTTTAATGTTTTCCTTCATCAATAAACAGAACTGATCCAACATGTGGTATCAGAGCATATGTTGATTAGTCAGTTCTGTTTTGTATCCGTAAATCTGGATTAAAGCAGGAAAACAGGATTTGAAAACCATAATAAAATTCGGTTTTATCATCCGAGATATCATCTCGGATCTGTTCAATTCATCTCGGATCATATATATTGATTCGTTATAACTGTTCCGAAATCATCAGTTTGAGAAACATGTTTAAATGTGTAATTATTTCCAGATTTCGGATATAAGTTTAAGGTTATTTTATTTAGGGTTCATCATGTTCTTAGTTAAAAATTCGAAATTTCCTTTATGTTTTGGAATGTGTTTTGAATTGTGGAATGTTTTCCTAATTTTGATCTTATTTTATCTAATACGTTTTTTCGAAATCTGTTAATAAGATAAACAGATTATGATTTTCGAAATTTTATGATAAAATTAGATCAAATGTTATAATAGGAAACTCTATCACAATTCTTAATTTTCGAATTTTCAGTTGTTATAACAATAAACAGCAACTGGATCGCACAAGATCAGGTCACATAAGAGATGATCTGATCGCATAAGATAATCGCACAAGATCAGATCACATAAGAGATGATCTGATCGCACAAGACAGTCGCACAAGATTTGTACAACTAATTAAGCACATTGTACAAGTTAAGACTGCATAATCGCACAAGATTTGTGGATCGCACAAGACTTGTGGATTGCACAATACTTGTGGATCGCACAAGACTTATGGATCGCACAAGGCATTACTGATCGCACAAGTTTTTTGGGCATTACTGATCGCACAAGTTTTGGGCCTTACTGATCGCACAAGTTTTGGGCCTTACTGATCGCACAAGTTTTGGGCCTTACTGATCGCACAAGTTTTGGGCCTTACTGATCGCACAAGTTTTTGGGCTTTACTGATCACACAAAACTTGGGCATTACTGATCACACAAGACTCGAAACCTCATGATCGCACAAAACTTGGGCATTCGATCCGCGCTAACGGGTGGTTTGCTATTAAATGATTGGTTTTGTAAATACTTAGTTAATTAGTAAGGATCAAATAATGTTTTACAAAAACCAAAATGGCTTTATTTGAATGAGCTTCTGATGTATCATTTCTGGCCAAAGCTGATTTGATACATCTACTTATCATTCAAGTATTACGAAAGCTATGTTAAGTGTGGATCATAAACATGAATGTCTTAATATCTTGCCAAAGCTGATTTAATTCCTTCATAGATGGCATACTTAACAAGTGCATAACTAAAGTGATTGTCTCAATTTCTGGCCAAAGCTGATTTGTTACAACCACTTTGCACACATGCTTAAATGATTACACTTCTGGCCAAAGCTTATTTGTCTTCGTTTAAGTAGAACTTTAAATAAGTCTATTATTTTGATGTTAGTAATAGACATATCACAACCTCTTCACACAATGATCCTTATATTAATGATCCTTAATTAATTTTTATGATCATTTCGTCTGCCTTATTCTTAGTACCCATAATTTTTACTCACTATAATTTTCTTCTATAAATCTATATCTCATCCACTCTAATTCCTAAATCTAATATGTTTTGCTTAAAGTTTCTGTAAGAATTAGCTCTTAAATTAAATCCTTGATTATCTCTTAAGGCACGATAATCCTATTGCTCTCTTCTGATAAAGCACTACAGAAGAAAAGTAGAGCATGATGATTAGGATAAATCGAACATGATGTCTCTTATAATAATCAAGAATAAGTGCTGTCACTAAAAGGTTATTCCAGATTAAGTCTTTCCTAAGACTAATCTATAATTGTGGAATAATCACTAGAACTCCTAAGATGCATGCCTTCATTTAAATTATAAATTATAAAGCTAAGTGGTATATGTGAATACATAATAATGTACAATACCATGACCCATAAAGTTAAGGGCTTACGCGTGGAAATAAGTACATTTTTCCAGTACATTACATACTAAGATTTTCACTTGTACAATTTGATGCATTATAAATCAACTATAACACTCAAAAGTACCAAAGTATAATGAGTGTGTTGATAAGCAACATATGTACACAGAAATAAATGTTTGAAACTGGAAAATAAGATGCTATTCACCTTACAACCACTAATAGTTTAAAAGAGGATTGTTCTAAGGTCCATAGACAAAATGCAAGTACAAAATCCCAACTTTAAGGTTCTTCAAGGGAAAATCTCACTGCATAATTATGCCATTAGACTAGGCATAAGCAACGAGACTATCCATTATTATAAAGAACGGCTGGATAAATTAATTAGGTAGTCACTTACTAATGATATTTAAGTCTGCTAATTTTAATATTCCTATTAACACATGATTAGTTGACTCTAGTTCTAAACGTTTCCTTACCAGAAGTCAAACATATAATTAACATGAGAGTTAGTGACAAAATTAAATGTTAAGGCTATAAGAACCATAATAAGCAGTCTTCTAACAACGCTTTTCGATACCTTATATATTCTGAAGATTAATCAGAATATAGTATCATAATTAAGCAAAGTTGTGAACGTTGTGAGGTTTGCATAGTCAACATAAAGTCACACTTACCTTAAACTCTCATCTTATTTGTTCTAAATATCTGGATTGAAATATTACTAAGATAAAAACTAGATGATACCTTACACTTTCACAACTTTTGTCATCATGCAAATGAGAATTTGACAAAAGGAAAAATGAGACCTATAAACTTCATCCATTATAACCGAAATTCATGAGAAATCATGACATGGTTAATGAGGATGATTTTTGTTTATCTAATCTCATTCTAAGTGATTTTAAATCATGACGTTAAAGCCCTAAATATTATTTGGCTTAAGGAATAAGTATGGGTCCATCATAAGTCATTCATTGATATTCGTGGAACTTATTCCAAATGGAATATTCAGACATAATTCATTTATCATTTGAAAGACTATCAACTTGTATCTAAATTTTGTCGCATATGGCCCACGGTCTTAGAAGAAATCTATTCATATACATACTTAATAAGATTTCTATTAAATATGTCCCTAAAGTTTCTTATGATATCTGGACATTAAAGAAATCAAATAAAGTCTAACGTATATATGATAGGTTCCCATGTCACGTAGCTCATTGAAACTTCTCTTGTAGCATTTTAGAGATGTTAAAGATCAGTGGGAGCATTAAGTGTCTTAATAATAACTTGCAATAGTTGCAAGAGGTGGGGGAGTGAAAATTTTACATTACCTCAATTTGCACCTCTTGTACAAGACACCGCTCCATCACGACAATGTTCTATCAAAACTTATCTTAAATCTAATGCTACTCTTACAAAAGTTTCATTGTTGCTTAATTGTGGGCACACTTAGATTTCTTACCTGAACTAACATAATCCTCAACAAGAGAAACTACAACGACTAATGTCATTAACTTGTTTCTCTACTAGAATTTGTTGGTCGTTAAATATTGACCCTAAGCATGCTGAGTTCTTAAAGATTTCTAAGGTTAGTGGGAGCAGTCAAAGTCCTTATCATGATTTGCAAGGAATACAAGAGGCGGGGGGAAGAGTGTCATTAAATTTCACTCTGAATTTAACTCCGATTACACCTCTTGTACACCATACTGCACCAACTCTTACAGACTTAGAATCCTAAAAATGATAGCAACCTAACCAAGAGCTAATCCATAAAACCGAAACTTCTAATGAACCCAATAATCAACTCAGGAGGTCATCTAGGTTTAAAAACCTACTAACTTTGATGATTACATAACCTCCCTAATGAAGTTGAAATGGACTTTGGAAAAGTTTACCGATCCTATCTCGTCAAATTAAGCCATTAGTGTCAATTAATCTTCGGAATGGAATAAAACAGTTTTCTAGTAAAACTGATTTTATGTGTTCGTATAATGTTTGGGATTTGATTGAATTACCTAAGAGTGTTCATAACTAAACCAAATCCTAATATAAGCGTTAAGACACGAAGAAGCTTGATTGATTGTCAAAGGTTGTACTCAGGAAGAAATAAATTATTAAAGAATCTTTATTACATATCTAAAGTTTTCTTTGAGGATCATCACTGTTCTAGTAGCTTATAATAGTTTAAAGCTACATTAGATGAACATTATAAACAATTTTCCATAACAAATGGCTGACACATTTACATGTTCATTAGATAACAACCTAAAGTTTCAAACTGAAGGTTAAAGAACACTTTATTTGTAAGCCAATAATATCCATGTATGGGTTAATGCAAACATCATAATGTGATGAAAAGCTAACGTAATTATTTTCATCAAGAATCAAGTGGATTAATGTACCTACCTCAAAATGAGTGGGAGCAACTAAGATAAACTTGTCTATATAGATGATATTCTTTTGACAAGTATATGTTACATAAGTCAAAGCATTGTTAACACAAACTTTGATATAATATATCTCAGAGATATCTCTTACGTGATAGATATCATAACATACCGAGATAGACCCAGTGGGACATTAGTTATGTTCCATAAGTTTAACCTTAAATGGGTCTTTACATATGTAACAAACATTAATGCTCTCTTTTAGAGGATAATAGGATAAATGAGATTATTTCCTTACACTTCATTAATTAAAAGCCTTATGTAAGTTCAAGTCTATACTCGTTTAGATATTACTCACATTGCAACACACTAGATATGTCTAGATTAATGTGAAGCATTTAATAGAGTATTACAATATCTTTAAAAAGAAACGAGAGGCTACAACTTAAAGAAGAAGTGAGAATTAAAACCGGTTTATTACTTTATCTTTGAAATATTCAAAGATGATAAAATGTAATTTCGGGTATATCCTTATGTCAGCAGACAAATCCATCTTATGGAGGAGTCATAATAAACTGATAATAACAACCTAAGTTATAACGACATAATATAGTCACTAAATGTTGTTGAAAATTTATCAGTGGACTCATAAGTTTATTAACTCCATATAATTAATGTTTTGAAGACTTAGTGTGATAAAGTCAGCTACCATGACTCCTTGAACAGTAACAGTTCAAGAGGTGCTGCATTAAATTTCGATACGCAATTAATTATTCGTTTATGAACGAATTGAGGAAACTAAGTTTTGTATCGAATACATTCATGATATGCTTAAGGATCTTATAACTGAAGGGCTATTACCCATAAGTCTTATTAAGAGAGCTCAGAGACGGGTATTAATTGATGGCCATGCGCAACTGCATATCGTACTATGAATGACTAAGTATTAGTTAATTTTCCTCATCAGTTTGATTTTGTATGTCTCTAAGAATATGTCACGCTAGCATAATGGCATATAGACAAATATAGTTACAAATCAAACAAAGGGCTTATGCGTATTTTGATCATAACGATTAGGTTTTAAATTAAGGCTATAGTATGATTAATGGGGGTCCTGAGTCGTATAATGATTCAACGGTTGTATTTCTCTGCTATAGTACTTGTTTAAGGCTAAAATGAGTGTTAACTCCTGATCAGGCTTATCTAATACTCATAGTAAATGATTACTCGGCTAAGTGGGAGAATGTAAGATTAAATATATTATCTATTAATATTTAATCTATAGCCATTATAATCATTTACATAATATAGATCAAAATATATTATAACCTATTAAATAATTAGTTGGTAATTGTTGATGGACCATATTACCCTTATTAACTAATTAGGTTTCCTCCTCGGTGCTTATATAAGGAGAATTATGTGGAGGTTAAGGGGTTACTCAGTTACACAATTAGACACACCCCATTAGTCATAACATCATCATCTACCTCCTTTCCTAAGCCGATACCCCTTTTCGGTTTTCTAAGTCCCCATCATCAGTCAGCACCCTAAGGAGGAACCAGATCACGATGACAAGTATGTCGAACTCCATTACTGGATTCTCCAACGCACTGTCTGCTGTAACAGGTATGTTTTAATGTTTTCCTTCATCAATAAACAGAACTGATCCAACATGTGGTATCAGAGCATATGTTGATTAGTCAGTTCTGTTTTGTATCCGTAAATCTGGATTAAAGCAGGAAAACAGGATTTGAAAACCATAATAAAATTCGGTTTTATCATCCGAGATCTCATTACGGAGTCGAGATCTCACTCGAAACCTCATTATTTTAGGCTGTTTAATGTGAACTAAGACTTAGCTCGGGGCTCCGCCCCTAACCCCGTGCGGGGGCTCGTTGTCCCCCTGCACCCCCCAGCGAACTCACCGCGGAGTTCGGTCCGCGCTAACAGGTGGTTTGCTATTAAATGATTGGTTTTGTAAATACTTAGTTAATTAATAAGGATCAAATGATGTTTTACAAAAACAAAATGGCTTTACTTGAATGAGCTTCTGATATATCATTTCTGGCCAAAGCTGATTTGATACATCTACTAATCATCCAAGTATTACGAAAGCTATGTTAAGTGTGCATCATAAACATGAATGTCTTAATATCTGGCTAAAGCTGATTTAATTCTTTCATAGATGGCATACTTAACAAGTGCATAACTAAAGTGATTGTCTCAATTTCTGGCCAAAGCCGATTTGTTACAACCACTTTGCACACATGCTTAAATGATTACACTTCTGGCCAAAGCTGATTTGTCTTCGTTTAAGTAGAACTTTAAATAGTCTATTATTTTGATGTTAGTAATAGACATATCACAACCTCTTCACATAATGATCCTTATATCAATGATCCTTCATTAATTTTATGATCATTACGTCTGCCTTATTTTTTTGTACCCATAGTTTTTACTCAGTGTAATTTTCTTCTATAAATCTATATCTCATCCACTCTAATTCCTAAATCTAATATGTTTTGCTTTACTTAAAATTTCTATAAGAATTAGCTCTTAAAATAAATACTTGATTATCTCTTAAGACACAATAATCCTACTGCTCTCTTCTGATAAAGGTACTACAGAAGAAAAGTAGATCATGATGAATAGGACAAATCGAGCATGATGTCTCTTATGATAATCAAGATATCTCTAACATAATTGCTATCACTAAAGTTATTCCAGATTAAGTCATTCCTAAGACTAATCTATTATTGTGGAATAATCACAAGAACTCCTAAGATGCATGCCTTCATTTAAAATTCTGAACTATAAAGTTAAGTGGTATATGTGAATACATTATAATGTACAATACCATGACCCATAAAGTTAAGGGCTTGCGCATGGAAATAAGTACATTTTTCCAGTACATTACATACTAAGATTTTCACTTGTACAATTTGATGCCTTATAAATCAACTATAACACTTAAAAGTACCAAAGTATAACGAGTGTGTTGATAAGCAACATATGTACAAAGAAATAAATGTTTGAATCTGGAAAATAAGTTGTTACTCACCTTACAACCACTTAAAATTTAAAAGAGGATTGTTCTAAGGTCCATAGACAAATTACAAGTGCTAATTCCACCTCTAAGGTTCTTCAAGGGAAAATCTCACTACATAATTATGCCATTAGACTAGGCATAAGCAACGAGACTATCCATTATTCAAAGGAACGGTTGGATAAGGTAATTAGGTAGTCACTTCCTAATGATATCTAAGTCTGCTAATTTTTAATATTCCAATTAACACATGATTAGTTGACTCTAGTTCTAAACGTTTCCTTCCCAGAAGTCAACAAATAACTAACATGAGAGTTAGTGACAGGCTATAAGAACCATAGTAAGCAGTCTTCTAACAACGTTTTTCGATACCTTATATATATTCTGCAGATTAGTTAGAATGTGGTATCATAATTAAGCAATGTTATGAAGCTTGTGAGGTTTGCATAGTCAACATAAAGTCACACTTACCTCAAACTCTCATTTTATTTGTTCTAAATATCTGGATTGAAACATTACTAAGATAAAACTAGATGATACCTTACATTTTCACAACTTTTGTTGTCATGCAAATGAGAATTTGACAAAAGAAAAATGAGACTTATAAATTTCATCCATTATAACCAAAATTCATGAGAAATCATGACATGGTTAATGAGGATGATTTTTTATCTAATCTCATTCTAAGTGATTTTAAATCATGACGTTACAGCCCTAAATATTACTTGGCTTAAGGAATAAGTATGGGTCCATCATAAGTCATTCATTGACATTCGTGGAACTTATTCCAAACGGAATATTCAGACATAATTCATTTATCATTTAAAAGACTATCAACTTGTATCTAAATTTTGTCGCATATGGCCCACGGTCTTAGAAGAAATCTATTCATATATATATATATACTTAATAAGATTTCTATTAAATATGTCCCTAAAGTTTCTTATGATATCTGGACATTAAAGAAATCAAATAAAGTCTAGCGTATATGTGATAGGTTCCCACGTCACGTAGCTCATTGAAACTTCTCTTGTAGCATTCTAGATATATTAAAGATCAGTGGGAGCATTAAGTGTCTTAATAATAACTTGCAATAGTTGCAAGAGGTGGGGGAGTGAAAATTTTACATTACCTAAATTTACACCTCTTGTACAAGACACTGCTCCATCTTAACACTGTTCTATCATAACTTGGCTCCTTAAAATCTAATGCTACTCTTACAAAAGTTTTATTGTTGCTTAATTGTGGGCACACTTAGATTTCTTACCTAAACTAACATACTCCTCAACAAGAGATAATACAGAGACTGATGTCATTAATTTGCTTTCTCTATTAGAATTTGTTGGTCGTTAAATATTGACCCTAAGCATGCTGAGTTCCTAAAGATTTCTAAGGTCAGTGGGAGTAATCAAAGTCCTTGTCATGACTTGCAAGGAATACAAGAGGCGGGGGAAGAGTGTCATTAAATTTCACTCCGAATTTAACTCCAATTACACCTCTTGTACACCATACCGCACCAACTCTTACAAACTTAGAATCCTGAAAATGATAGCAACCTAACCAAGAGCTAATCCATAAAACTGAAACTTCTAACAAACCCAATAATCAACTCAGGAGGTCATCTAGGTTTAAAAACCTACTAACTTTGATGATTACATAACCTTCCTAACTGAAGTTGAAATGGATTTTGGAAATGTTTACTGATCCTATCTCTTCAAATTAAGCCATTAGTGTCAATTAATCTTCTAAATGGAATAAAACAGTTTTCTAGTAAAACTGATTTTATGTGTTTGTATAACGTTTGAGATTTGATTGAATTACCTAAGAGTGTTCATAACTAAATCAAATCCTAATATAAGCGTTAAGACACGAAGAAGCATGATTGATTGTCAAAGGTTGTACTCAGGAAGAGATAAATTATTAAAGAATCTTTATTACATATCTAACAAAAGATTTCTTTGAGGATCATCACTGTTCTAGTAGCTTATAATAGTTTAAAGCTACATTAGATGAACATTAAAACAATTTTCCCTAACAAATGGCTGACATATTTACATGTTCATAAAACAACCTGAAAGTTCCAAACTGAAGGTTAAAGAACACTTTATTTGTAAGCCAATAAAATCCATGCATGGATTAATGCAAACATCATAATGTGATGAAACCTTAACGTAATTATTTTCATCAACAACCAAGTGGATTAATGTACCTACCTCAAAATGAGTGGGAGCAACTAAATTAAACTTATCTATATAGATGATATTCTTTTGACAGGTATATGTTACATAAGTCAAAGCATTGTTAACACAAACTTTGATATAATAGATCTTAGTGATATCTCTTACGTGATAGATATCATAACATACTAGGGCTGTTCATGAGCCGAGCCGAGCCAGGCCAAGCTCGGGCTCGGCTCGATTATAAACTGAGCTGGCTCGGCTCGGCTCGGATTTGAAACCGAGCTGAAAATCTAAGTTCAGGCTCGGCTTGGTTTTAAACCGAGCTAGCTCGGCTCGGCTTGGTTTGGCTCGATTTTATAAAAAAAAAAACTAATATATACCTCTTAAAATTTAATAGCCTAAAATATTATTCAATAATTTAAAAGAATATATTCAAAATAAGTTCAACCTAATACAATTTAAACCAAAATCAAGTTTAACAACGCAAAATAAGTTTTAATTTCAATAAAATACAATATTAGTTCATTAGTATGTTAATCAGTCTTCAAATATGCCATAAATATCAAATTACAAACCTATATACATGTAAATAATAATCAGTTTTTTTGTAATATATTATAATGTATATAAAATTAAAACTTATTATAAGTAAAATAATTCGAGCTAAACCGAGCCGAGCTACAAAGCGAGCCGAACCGAGCCAGCTCGGCTCGTTACGAGCCGAGCCGAGCTAGGCTCACTTTCTAACCGAGCCGGCTCGGCTCACTTTTAAACCGAGCCAAATCGAGCAAGCTTTTTCCGAGCTAAATCCGAGCGAGCTTCGAGCGAGCTCCGAGCCGCGAGCTCCGAGCCGCGAGCTTTTTGAACAGCCCTATAACATACTGAGATAGATCCAATAGGACATTAGTTATGGTCCATAAGTTTAACATTAAATGGGTCATTACATATGTAACAAACAATACTGCTCTCCTTTAGAGGATAATAGGATAAATGAGATTATTTCCTTACGCTTCATTAATTGGAAGCCTTATGTAAATTCAAGTCTATACTCGTTCAGATATTACTCACATTGCAACACACTAGATATGTCTAGATTAATGTGAAGCATCTAATGGAGTATTACAATATCTTTAAAAGAAACGAGAGACTACAATTTAAAGAAGAAGTGAGAATTAAAACCGGTTTATTACTTTTAACTTTGTAATGTTCAAAGATGACAAAATGTTATTTCTGGTATATCCTTATGTCAGCAGACAAAACCTATCTCATGGAGGAGTCATAATGGACTGATATCAACAACCTAAGTTATAACGACATAATATAGTCACTAAATGTTGTTGGAAATTTATCAGTGGACTCATGAGTTTATTAACTCCATATAATTAATGTTTTGAAGACTTAGTGTGATAAATTCAGCTACCATGACTCCTTGAACAATAACAGTTCAAGAGGTGCTGCATTAAATTTCGATATGCAATTAATTATTCGTTTATGAACGAATTGAGGAAACTAAGTTTTGTATCGAAAACATTCATGATATGCTTAAGGATCCTATAACTGAAGGGCTATTACCCATAAGTCTTATTAAGAGAGCTCATAGACGGGTATTAATTAACGGTCGTGCGCAATTGCATATCGTACTATGAATGACTAAGTATTAGTTAATTTTCCTCATCAGTTTGATTTTGTATGTCTCTAAGAATATGTCAAGACGGCATAATGGCATATAGACAAATAAAGTTACAAATCAAACAAAGGGCTTATGCATATTTTGATCATAACGATTAGGTTTTAAATTAAGGCTATAGTATGACTAATGGGGGTCCTGAGTCGCATAATGATTCAACGGCTGTATTTCTCTGCTATAGTTCTTGTTTAAGGCTAAAAGCCTAAAATGAGTGTTAACTCCTGATCAGGCTTATCTAATACTCATAGTAAATGATTACTCGGCTAAGTGGGAGAATGTAAGATTAAATATATTTTATTTTATATTTAATCTAGTAGCCATTATAATCATTTACATTATATGGATCAAAATATATAACAACATATTAAATAATTAGTTGGTAATTGTTGATGGGCCTAATTACCCTTATTAACTAATTAGGGTTTCCTCTTGGGTGCATATATAAGGAGACTAATGTAGAGGTTACAAGGTTAGACAATTGAGACAACCTTATTAGTTCATAACATCAATCGACCTCTCTCTCCCAACTGAACACCCTATTCGGTTTTCTTCATCACCATCATTAAATTGCACCCTAAGGAGGAAACAGATCAAGCTGACAATCATGTCAAACGCTGTTGCTGAGTCTCCATATGGATTCTCTGCTGGCCTGTACTGATGCAATCAAAGGTATGTTTTCATGTTTTCCATTATGTCTAAACAGAACTGATCAACATACAACCCACAGGCCAAAGCCTAAGAACCTACACTACAATACAGTCAACCCAGATCAAGGCATACAAAATTATTCCACTTCTACTGATTTATTCCACTTCTACTGACCAAGGGAGTAGCCCCATATTCCAACCTGTGGTATGCCGAGTTGTAACACCTCGGAAAATTCACGTCCATTAATGTCTTGACACGTGTCATAAGCTTTACATATGCGAAAACATACTTTAGAGGGACTAAAGTTGACAAAACAGTGAAAACTATGGAACGTAAGGGTCCAAAGTGTCAACAATGGATGAATAGACTCTATAATAACCCTACATAATGTTTATAACCTTAAACGGATGGATCATGGATCATACGAAGCGGAAAATGCACGAAAGTGAGGAATTACAAACTATAGGGACTAAAAGTGTCAACATGTTGAATTTATACCTCTGAGTGAACTTTTGGCAGCCCCGAAGCTTTTTAATGCTAGAATATACTCACTAGAATATGTGGTAAAAATTTCATGAAGTTTCGTTATCATATGAGAAAGTTATGGCCAAAACCGTACTTGAGGGGCTAAAAGCGTCAACGTCGAATTTCATGGCTTTTCGGGTGAGCGCAAAGTTATCCGAGGACATTACCATGTTGGTAGATGTCCCAAGGTTCTTAAAAACCAAGTTTGGGGGTTTACGAGTCAAAATAAATAGCCGAAACCTCGCGTGCAAAGACAGGGACCAAAGCTGCCATTTTTAATCAAAGTTTGGCAGCCCCAGGTGCAGCTTTTTGCGATCAGGGGCTGTTTGGTCCGAATTTTTAGTGCAAAACAGCTGGGATCACCTCCATTTCTCACCAATAGATGAGCATGCATGTCTTGGACACTTGTGAGGCTCCTACAACATCTGATTTCTCCATAAATTCTGATCAAAGCTCCATTTTATTGAGTTCTTGTGATAGTAACAAGAACACCCACAACTTGCAAAAACTCACAAGACTTCTCCAGGAGCAATCTGATCGACAAGGCAGCCTCCAAGTGTTTTCTAGGCTTCATTAGGACCTTTGTAAGCATTCATATCATTCTATAATTCGTTATAGCTTAGATTATTAGTTAAAAGTCGAACCGTTGTTCATATAGTTTGACTTTTCGATTAAACGAAATTGGCTCTGTCATTTCTCAAATTGAAACCACTTATAAGTTGGTATTTATGTGGGAAACAAACCCTCAAAAGGGTATTCTCTGATTCCCACTCTAAGCATGCTATTTGTCGAGTCAAAGATGTTCTTAAAAAGTCAACAGAAATCGTTTTTGTGAAATATAGCATAAATGGTAATGTAGATGACATGCAATCAGTTTGATCATCATAAATAACTTATAATGAATATAAGAATGTGTTTTATCATAATCAATTCGACAATCTTTAGTATAAACTCGGATCGGAACCGAAAGTCTTATAAAACGACTTTTTCGTTGACTCTCGATTCGGATCCGTGCATGCATGTTTGAGATCTGTATTAGAGTTTATTTTGACCATTTTTATTTATGTATAACTTTCTGGAATTTTTACATCTTGAGTCTATGCTTAACCGATTCATATGCATGTTTCCGATTATGCTTAGAAGTTGACTATTTTGCCCTTTTTGATATAAAACGTGATTTTTGGAAAAGTGAAAGAGTAGAAATCTTTATTTCTAATTTATAAACTTGCACCGAAAATTTGAGATCAGTTGGTGGTCCAGATTTTGAGATATGGCCGATATCGTAAAACTATATCTTCATGTTAAATAAACGGCGCATTTAGCGTATAACCTATTTAAGGCCACTTTTTGATATAAAACTTTTTACCCACTGATGTTATATAATATTTTGGGATTTTTGATGATTTTTATTTAATTTTTGGCTGATCGTTTCATAGGTCGCTAAGTTGATTCGGTTAATGCCGGTTTTGACCTTTTAAGCCATAAAATGAGTTTTATAAATCCGATTGACCCCAAACCACTTCCTACTGATTTTATTTAGTAAATAAAGTATGTTGAACCTTCTGGAAGTATAAAAATCTCAGCTTTCTTTTACAAACCCGGAAACGGCTCTAAATCGCCTTTTTAGGCATTTTTAACGCATAGTATATACTATAACCATATCTAACATATAAGACTTATAGTTACTGATGTGTTTAACATATTTTTATAAAATAACAGTAAGCACGAGTTTATAAACTCAGATTTCCAAATTTGACATTTTTAGCCGTTGTTAAATTACCAAAATGCCCCTAAGGCGCATAGATTGGTTTTAAATGATAAGTTTTATATATGGGTCATACCCTACTGTTATAACATAATAAGTTAAGTATATTTTCTGTATAAATCAGACCCATAACTCAGATTAACAAATAAACTCTTTTATAACCTTTTAAATGACCAAAATGCCCTTATGAGGCGTAAGTTGAGTTTAAATACATTCCGGGCATAATAGAAAGTAACTTGCTGATATTATAACATATTTAGAGCATATTATCTCAGGGAACTTGCATATGACTCTCATGGTCGCCCGTAACGCACTTTTCGCGTTCGGTTCGGTTTATGTAACTAGTTTACATAAATTGGCCGAAACGGGTCAAACATTATCATTTTTGTCTCAAAATCCAGAATGTGTTAAGTAAACCCATATTATACAAGTCTTCAAACTTGTCGGGTCAAATTCACATTCCATCCGGTCTTCGCTTAATCGTGCGTGAACCGTATCGTCCTTTAAAACTAACCGGTCTGAACCTAGGCTAAATTAAAGACCCGTTAGCATTCTAATTGGTTATTTATACCATCATTCCAGACTAGAGAATTCCGGTAAATGGTACCTACGCTTACTTAAGTGAATACGGCTGAGTTATTAGATTCTTGCTATTTAAGACAGGAGCTAGCTCAGGTAAATACTCTTAACTTATTTTCCCTATACGGGCTTGGAATACGGTATAATAATACCGCTTGGTCGGGTATTGAATATTTAATCTTATTATGGTTAAATTATTGAGGTAACCCGGTTTAATCTGTATTGTTTGAAATAAAAGCCTTTAGGGGTTAATGACCATGCCCTGGATATCCTTGACATCATTGTATTATAAAATGGCCACGTCTTAGGTACGGGGTGTAGGCATACACCTGACAGTTACTAAGTAATAACGGTATCTCACTCTCTTGTGGGCCTATACTTGTGGCGTGTCTGTTAATCTTGACTCGGTTTCTACATCGGGCCCTGAACGTATAACGAACATGTAAATCTGTATACAAGGTTATAACTATAATTGTTCCAAGTTAAAAAGGTTAATTATGCCTCTGTGCATTTTAATCAAATTATAAAAGATATTTTGTGCCACGTGCATTCAAATCAATTTTCTTAAACGCTTTTCAAATGAGTCGGTTGAGTGTATTTACCAGTGAAAACTGACGTATTTTCCAAAAAGGTTAAGTGACAGGTACTGAACGTAATTGGCTGGAAGCTCAAGGCGCTAATAAGGAATCTTGCAAGTTCTAGGTGTCTAAAGTCTGTTGAACAAGTGATATGTTTTAAGATCCGCCTGTGGATCCTTTACCTTCCGTTGTAGTACCGGATATTACTTTATATTCGGAATGTAATATTATTTATCTTTTGCTTCCGCTGTGCATTTATATATATTGTGTTGTTTGACTATGATGTTATCAACTACGTCACGATACTCCCCACCGGGCCCACCGGTGACACGTGGAATTCGGGGTGTGACAGGTTGGTATCAGAGCCAAACACTGAGTGAATTAAACACTAGCCTTTTGTGTTTAATCTCAGTTACACAATTGCACATTCTTGAGTCTAGACAAGAACATAGGACAAACTCTAAATTCGTTTTATTTTGACTTTATTTGATTCATTTGTTATTTTTGATTAGCCTTTGCATGGGCAAGTCATTTTTATTAGAAGTCCCGTTTAGGGCAACCATATACTTGTTAATTTTTTTTAGAAACGATTATATATTTAATGTATCAATCCTATATTATAAGATCTACCATTGTAATGAAATGGCAAAAATCTAAAAAGGACAAGACCTAGCCTCGGGTCATATTAAGACCGGCCAAGATGGCAGTTCCTCAATTTAGGTTCAGGTCCATATTTAGCACCTCAATTTAGGGTTGTTCTGCGTTAAATATTAATAAGAATCTTAAGAGTGAAACCTAGCCTTCGGGTCATTTTAAGGCCGGGCCATGATGGTAAGACCTGTTTAAAGGATTCGAATCCCTGTTAACATCTGTAAATATGATTAACATCCCTGGCAGACGTGATTCATTAAAATCACGCGCGTCATTTTTATATATGGATTCTTTAAAAAGATCCCTAACCCAAACTTAATGATCTCTAAATCATGGATTTACATCATCAATTAAGGGGATCATATTTTGACCATACGTGGTAATATAATGCCTACGGGCCCTCGCTCATTTTTACATGAGCCAAAAGACAGTGGTAGCAATTACTCCCTGTCAGATAAAGGTAATGAACTAGGTTCAAACCTTCATGCTTTGATTCTCTGAAATCATAGCTTAAAATTTATAACTGTCCTTGTGACTAGGCCTGTTGCGCCAATAAAACCTTAATGCCTCGATTCTCCGAAATCATGGCTTATAAATTTAACCTATCTACGCGACTAGGCCATTTGTGCTATATCTAAAATCTTAATGCCTTGATTCTCTGAAATCATGGCTTGTAAATTTAAAACTGTCCATGTGACTAGACCTTTACGCCACTTTAATATCCTTAATGTTTTATAACTAGGATAAATTATAATAAAAATGCTAAATAAATGTAACTAACAAATTGACCAATATGGTTTATATTACCATGGTTAATAAATCGTTTAGAACGATGAGACTGTATAAACTTCCGTATAAACCTTGCCTTATTTTCTTATGTAGCAATTAAAGCTACATGGCTAGGTCAGAGGAAAAGAACAGTCATCCTTTGGAAAACCGCGATGATGAAAGGATTAATATAACCAGAGGAGAGCTTCGTACATTGATTGATGCAGCTGTATCTAAAGCTATAGAGGAACGGTTTACGGAATATAGTGAGACACATAGTAAAGCCTCATCTGTACCCCACCCTAAATCCATCCCTAAAACTCATTCTGAGCCAAATAACAAGCCGCCCTCTAAGAAAGAGGAACCAAAGAAGGATGATGATCGATATTCTTCTAATGAACACAGTGTTCCATCCAAGAGGATAGTGTTCGATAATGAACCGCATACCAAGTCCTGTACCTACAAATACTTTGTTTCCTGCAAACCCCGGGACTTCACTGGGGAGAAAGGGGCAATAGATTGTATGACCTGGTTGGATGAAATGGACACAATTGTCGATATAAGCGGTTGTGCTGAAAGGGATGTAGTGAAGTATGTATCCCAATCGTTCAAGGGAGAGGCACTAGCATGGTGGAAGTCTCTCATTCAAGCTACGGGGAAGATCCCTTTGTACAAGATGACTTGGGATCAGTTCGTTACTCTTATCAAAGAAAATTACTGTCCTCAGCATGAAGTTGAGAAGATTGAGACTGAATTCTTGACATTAGTCATGGAGAACTTAGATTGTCAAGCATACCTTACAAGCTTCAATACCAAGTCACGATTAGTTCCTTATTTGGTTACACCAGAACCCAAGAGAATTTCTCGCTTCATTGGGGGTTTAGCCCCAGAAATCAAGGCCAGTGTTAAGGCTTCAAGACCTACTACATTCAGGTCAGCGGCAGATCTGTCGCTATCTCTCACACTCGATGTGGTCAGAAACAAGGCTGCCAAAGTCTCGGAAGATGGAAAGCGAAAAAGGGAGGATGAGAATTCTCATCGCTCCGATAGGAAGAGGAACTCTGAAGATAAGAAGAATTCCGGGTTTAAGAGAGACAGCCAGCAGTCGGGAGAGAAGACCAGGTGCGAAACCTGTAGGAAATACCATCTTGGGAAATGCAGATTTGAGTCTCAGCCTCTACCGTGTGGAATTTGCAAGTCTAGGGAACATAAAACCCTGAATTGCAAAAAGTTGAAAGATGCAACCTGTTATGGTTGCAACGAGAAGGGGCATATCAAGACCAACTGTCCTAGGAATCAGAAGAAGCCCGAAGAGGCCAAGTGAACAAACGTATGAGTTTTCAGGTTGAACGCCCAAGAAATGGTGCAGAATGATAATAGTATAGCATGTACCTTTCCTTATCAAGCAAGTTTATGTAGAAACTTATTCGATATTGGCACATATAATTATATTATGAATGATAAAGGTTGAGAACTGTTGTCTACACCTGATTAAGACTCCGGTCATTTAATGCGCGGTAGAAAGTGACCGATGATACTTTAGGAAACGCTCCAACAAATCTTAGATTAATATTTTATATCTATTACGAATCACTTTTTCTGATATCCTTATGGCAAGCTTTCAAGCTATCCAAATTCATCAATATAATAAAGACAGTTGTGACATTTCGATTCCCTGTCAAAAAGGTGATGGACTAGGTCCAGACCCTAAATGCCCTCAATGGTCTTTTATGGCCTTGGCTAAGTAAAAATTAATAAGTATACATATCTAAACAATGTTCATTAAGAATGTTTATGTTATATTTTCCTATATGGTTTAATGGTACCATGGATAGTATATGATGAATTGCCAGAATGATGAATAGCGGTTGTTGGATTGCAATTAAGTAATTGTTTCATCAATGTTAGGAACCAATATCAGGTATGGCAAACTCAGATAAGGCAGCCGTTGATCGTACTATGGATGATGCGACGCATGCCAATGATACTACAATTGTGAACCTTAGAATTTCCAACAATGTCCTTCAAACTATGATAGACGCAGCTGTTGGAAAAGCTGTGGAGAAGGCCGTGAAAAAGTTCAAGGAGCCCAATGCTATTTGCTCAAAATCTCATCCAAGACCACACGACCTTACTCACGAGAAGGATCTCGTTCATACCTCTAAGGCAAGGGATGAACTAAAGAGGAAAAGGGAGGAAAATAACTCCCAGAGTTCTAAGAAAAAGAACATACAAAAGTCCGACCAGAAACCTGTATGCAAGACCTGCAAGAAGCGCCATTATGGGAAGTGCAGGTTCGAACCAAAATCCCGATCGCGGCCGAGGGTTTGTGGGATCTGCAAATCGAAGGATCATAAAACGTTGGACTGCAAGTACATGAAGGATGCAGTCTGCTTCGGCTGTTATGAGAAAGGCCACATCAAGACCACGTGCCCTGAATCTGTCAAAGAAAAGACGGCTAAGGAAGTAAAGCCTAAGATTGAAAGCGCCTAAAATGCCTGAACTAGTTCATAAATAATGGCATCAGGTACCTCCCTTAACACTTATCAACGATTTGAATGCTAAGAGTTCTTATTCGATTCAGATACCAGTAAATCCTTCATAAACTATAAGTATAACAAGTTTTAAAACTTTTCATAAGGACTATATATATATTAAGTGTAAGATAAAACTTACAAGTAGAAAATTTACCAGAACTCTTTTCTGTTCCTGTAAGAAATCGATAAGTCGCAAAAATGGTGGAATTGGCCGTCCCCGGAATCGAACCTGGGTCTAGGCCGCACCCTTTCGCGCGCCTAGCCAACTGAGCTAGGTGCCTAGTTTGTGAAACTTCCATTATTAATTCAATATAAGCACTTGTACAATAAACTTCCTTATCATTTATCAATGATAATTTCTGCTAAGTGTCCTGTTTTTAATACAGGCAATAATAAGTCTTCATGAACCATAAACTTAACAAAATTTTTTTTATCATCCACAAGGTATAACTACCAAGGAAACTGTCACACCCCGACCGCGTAAAACAACAAATCGCGGCGGAAACATCGGGGCGTGTTGTAACAGAATTAATGTTTTCACAACCATGGATATTGAAGTTTCGTTTTATTCAACAAACAAGCAAGTTACATTGTCTTTAAACAATAAGTAAAGAGTATACAACAAAAATTAACTAGTTCTTGTCTCGTTTTAAGTCACTAAGGCACAAGTCCGCCTAAGTGTATCTTGATCAATCCTATGCTTCAATTCCTGAAAAACACATGTGAAAATATGGTACGTCAGCATAAAAATGCCGGTGAGATACATAGGTTTTGTGAAAATAAGATTCATGACTTCTGTTTAAGAAAATGTTTAGTCATGAACCTTGTAATTTGCTTTGTCTTTGTAAATCATTTGAAAAACAATAAGTTCAGATGATACATATAAATAAGTGAATAATGCATGGTTAAATGAATAGCCATGTAAAAATGAGTTTGTATAAGTTAAGTTGTTTGTAAATCAATGTCTTGTGAAAAATATGTTATTTGCATAAATGTTCTATGTCTCAAATTGAAATGATTCAAATAACGCTACGACATGTAATACCATACAAACACTTATATATAGGAAGTACCAGCGGCGTATCCACCATGCTTGTATCATATTACACCCGCATCGTTACTTAATCACTTAATCAAACCAAACCAACAATGTAAATTGTCCATGTATAAATGAATTTGTCAAATGTATTGAATAATATGTCAAAATGCATGATCAATGTAAATCATGTAATGTGTAACCTAAATGATATGTATGGCTAGTGAAAACGCATCAACTAAACCATAGGTGAAATGCACAAAAACAAGGTATTGAAGTAAAACTGTGTTTAAATCAACGTTATGTTTTGTGTAAAATGCATGATCAAGGTCAATCATGTTAAAATGTCTATGTCTAATGTCTATGTCAAAATGTCATGTATGGCTAGCGAAATGTCTCAACTAAACCATATGCACAATAACAAAGTATTGAAGTAAAACTTGGTTTAAATCAATATTATGTCTTGTGTAAATGCATGATCAATGTAAATCATGTAATGTGTAAATGCATGCTATACTGATAATGAACATTTATGCGGTGTTGTTCCAATGCATACATCCAAGCCTTGCGACTGTGGTGATAAACCCTTTAAACAAATTAAAGGTTTATCTGTCTTAAATATCATCGAATTCGGTCATTCCTTTCATCCCCTTTCCCTGGGACGTCCGGAACGGGAGTTGTCAATTCCTATGGTACCACTACCTACTAACGAACGGCGTAGCTAATGTTAATGAATGTATTGTCCCATTTAACAAACCAAATGTCATACCAAAATGTAAGCATGTGATGAAATGAAAATGTACTAAGTATGCAACAAATGAACATACATAGCATGTGATGTGATGTGATGTAAAACAATGTACTAAGTATGAACTAAATGAACATACATAGCATAAAATGTCATGTAAAACGATGTACTAAGTAATGCACACAATTGAGCACACCTAGCATGAAATGTCATAAAATCATGTACTATAATGTACTAACAAACATAGCAGTATATGATGTGAAAACTGGAAAGCATGAAAGTAACAAGTAGGCACATGTGTTCCACCCCAAAACAGTTTGGAAAACAGTAAAAGAGGGGTCTATGTACTCACTTGAGATTGCTCAGTAGTCCTTGAGTAACAACCAAACAATGCTAGAGATCACGGAAATCAAACGGCACCTAATATAGGTAACTATGTTAATTAACCGGACCTAAATCGAAAGATTGGGTAGCATTAGGGTTTGTAAACCAAATGAGTGTAGGAACTCATATGATATGGTTTAACAAAGCCTACATGCTAAATGAAACTTAACCTAAGTCTTATCGACCCATTACGACCCGTTTAGGAAGCTTATGCTACTTTAACGCGTCGTTCGCGTAAAACGCGTTCGGAACGCCTAACTAGCCCTATGACAAGTGTTATATGCCTAAACATGTTACATAATCAGTTATGTGGCAAAAGTTTAGGTTACATATGCTAAATTACCAATTATGCATGAAAAGGGTATTCTGGTAATTTACCTAAGGCATATAAACTACCTATCATACAACTACTTAAACGATGTGACCATAGGGTATAACCTCGGAAGGTTATTCCCTACCTACTATGGTCACCTAAAGTATTTGGTCGGATCCTAATGATCGACCAAATGGGTCAAGTTCGAAGGTATAGGCGATTTATTAGATCGCCTACCCTACGACTCTAGACAACGTGGTAATCAGTGGGCATAGTCCCAAGGGACTACGACCAACGTGATTACACTCACGTTGCGAAGTTCAACCGAACTTCGCATTGACCATTACTGGTCAACGCTGAAAGTCAAACAAAGTTTGACTTTCTGACTCGAAAAGCAGTAAAATAAGGAAAAGAACGAAAGAATACTAACCCAGGGTCCCCGAATGCTAATCCCGACTCAAGAACTCAGGTATGAAACAATGGTTTCAACTTAGAGCTCTCAAAATCAGAATTCTAGTGAGAAATGCAATGGGGGTGTTGGGTTATTTATAGTTTTCGGTCCACCGTTGAGATCGTTTCTTGGAAAAGGGGAAACGATCAAGGCCGTACACTTGTCCAAATGTTATGGTGGCTAAAACTTGATCTTATCTTGCTGATTAGGCGAATTAGAACATGTGGTTGTGGATCAAACAAGTGCAAACAGCTGTTCTGAACATTGAATCTGGTCTGCAGACCCCTAGCGCACCGCTACGCTTAAAGTGTAGCGCACCGCTAGGCACTATTTCGGCAGAATTACACTTTTGGTCCCTGAACTGTATTTAGGCCATTTTCGACACGTTTAAGGCCCGTTAACCCCATTTCAAAGCTCTAAAATGAAGTTAAAGTATAGGGAACTTAAAACATGTTCAAAAATATCTTGGATGTCGGTTCGTTTGGCCGTACGAACGCGATGTTCGCTTAATTACGACGGAATGCGCATAAGCGCGAAAAACGAACCAAAGACGTGACGAATGGATTTTTCTTATGGAGAACACTAAAGTATAATGTAGTCATGCTTACATAAATTTTTGGGTGTCCGGATATATTCAGAACGTAAGTTATGCGCGAAAATGCAAACTTGTGCACTTTTTGACACTTTTAGTCCCTGAATGACCCAAAAGTTTATTTTAGCACATCGAACCCCTCAAAGCTTATTTCTAAGTTATGTAAAGGTTATTTAAGGTATGTTAAGCCAATGTCACTATTCCGAAGTGTTTGTTGCATTAAACTGGTTATATTTACGCATCGGTGCGCGTATAACCTTCCAGAAAGCTATTTAGAGTTTGAAATTGAACAAGAATTGATATGTGCAAATGATACACATATTTTTACAAATCCCAAGTATGAAATATAATATTTCATTGGTTTGGTACTTGTTTGATGGCCGTGGAGGCACAGGTGTTACAGTCTCCCCTACTTTAGGAAATTTCGTCCCGAAATTTATTTAGAGGAAACTTGTGAGAGCTTGAAAACATGAAGTTGAAAAGATCGAACAACATTGGCTAGGTTTCTGAACTTCTAGTAACTTTAATAATCATCATGATTGCAACGTAAGAGGGATACTTATATACAAGTATATGAAGCGTCATCGGTGCGTCCACCGTACCTCTATTACATCTTCCTCATTTTGTTATTGTTGTCACTATTGGCTCTTACACATAATAAACCTTACTGGGTTTCTATGCACTAAATTTCATAATTATGTAGGCCTCCATAATTTAGACAATTCCTTGCACAGTTCACACAGTCTATTTTATAATGCGTAGGGTAAAACCAAATGAACAATCCTGTGATGAGTGTAACTAGACCGCCATAGAGTCCCGTAGACTAAATCAATAAATGATCTAAATAGACTATCAAGGAGTCTGTCCAGCTACATCACTAGATGTCATTCTTTAACCAAATTGTGAATCAATCCTTTAGACTAGACCACTAAAAAGGGTCTGGAGTGGTACTATATAATCCAAGGGTCTTAACTATTACATAGAAGCCCATTAAGGATTTAAGGTAGTACCTTTGAATATCCTGCTACGAATCTCTCATATGAAGATATGAAAGATCCTGCGAGGATTTGGATAACAAATATCCAGAGTATACCAAAAACACAAAAATGTATAAATGAAAAACACCAAATATGTAAACACATAATCACATAACCACAAAATTGTTTAACTAGAAGTTTGTTCTGCTAACAGAGTACATGTATTTAAAGCACACTAGGAATCCATCTCGTGGATTTCATTTGGCACTTTAAACATTATCGAGAATCTAACTATAAAGATAGAAAGATTCAAAAAGAAAATTCGATTTCGATTACGAGAACTCGAAATGTTCGAATTAAGGTACATAAAGAATCCAATTAAGGACTCTGATTTGAATGATGATCATCCACAAGGATCTAAATGTGAAGATAAAAAGATCCCATATGGATTTTAGAAGTTGAATATGTTTTGAAACCTTGCACTGGATGTGCTTAGGTCAAAACATGAAGTAAAATGCTTATGAAGTTAAGATGCTAGATATGTCAAGGCGACATATGAAGCAGAATTTGAAGGTTAAGTAAATGTGTGAGGAAAATATTTTTGAAAACTATGCATGGGAAAAAAATGTTTTTGAATCCTTATATATAATATTTTGAAATCATAAAGTAGATGTACTAGATAGATATATTTACAAAAATGTTTTAAACTCATGAGAGATGAATTTTGAAATTATGTATAAGGTTTTTGAAAGACATGAATGATGCTTTTCGAAATCATGCACTTGATAAGAAAATGTATTGTGTTAATATTGTCTTCAGACTATATGAAATACTTTGAAATTTGAAAGGTTGGTTTTGATAACATGGCCAATATTTTTGAAATAACATAGACAATGCATCTAGAAAAATTGTTTTCAAACTATATGAAATGTTTTGAGATCATGAAGATTGTTTTGAAATACTGGTAATGTGTATGTTGAAAAAATCAAAACGTAATGGGTATGAGATTTGAAAATACCCTTAGTTATCTAACCAAGGATTTAAAGGCGCAGATGTGCGAAAAGCACGATTACTCATAATGTCACTTAATTTTCTGTACTTTGTTTCTTAGAGTGAAACGAGTACTTAAAATTTTCACAGGAATCATGAGCGATCATTTGAAAGAGAGAATCACAAGAGTAGTTTGTAAGGAACATAGTTCCTTGATGTAGGTATCATAGGAAAAGTCATACACGCATGTAATTATACTTGTATATCAGAATTGTGAACAACAACTTTTATTTATGAACAAGACATATTGTTTCACAATACACGAGAACAAAAGAAACAAAGGTATAAGACAGCAATATCCTTTGTTCAGCCGAATGCTCATCCAAGGGTTGGATTTGCATTAGCAAGCTTTGGGCAGTTGTGGCGGAAGTGACCAATCTCTCCGCAGTTGAAACATGAACCCAGTGGGAATTTCGCAGCGTTCCCTTGAACCGGAGCTTGAACCTGAGCAGCCTGATTTTGTCCCAAACGACAAACTTTGGCCAAATGCCCAAGTTTACCACACGTCGTGCATTGCCAGCAAACTTGTTGTAACGAGTGATGACCGTTGCAGCGTGCACAATGAGGTGCAGTACCGGCATATGCTTTCTTTGCAGGTGGCTGAGCTGGTTGGTTGGGAACGGCTCGACCATTGTGAGCGACCACGGTGAAGTTTTGAGGAGCCTTTCGCTTCTTTGACTTCTTAGGCGATCGTTCATCCATGGTCTTTGATTCCTCGATTGGTTTATTGGCTGATGGTGTTGTCGCCTGACTAGGTCCTGCCTGTCTTGGTGACTCTTGAGTGGCTTCATCCTGGAGATGATACATGGCAGTAGCTAATTCAACAGTCTTCAGGACTACTTCGCCTATTCGCTGAGCTAATTTGACTGCTTGCTCAGATATCTGGGCGTCATCGTGATGAAGAGACATTCTTGAAGAAAAAGAAAGGCATAGGGAGAAACAGGTGAAAGATTTTTGGACAATCAAAACAGAATGATAACGCATGAAAATTGCGATCATTTGTTTGTTACCTAAGGCAAACAAATGAGACGGTGACTAATCAAGGTAAACAGGTCTTATTAATGTATCACTGAAGACATGCTCGCCTATAAGTGAACACTCATCCCAAGAATTCCCAGGTAAGCACAACTGGTCTCGCGTCTGATGAGATGTATACGAAGTGCTTGCCTAGACAGAAAACCCAGAATACAGGCATTCACCCTTCCAGTTTGCACGTGTTCACATTATTTAAAACCCAAAACCTTGACGAGATTTTGAAAATTCAAAGGGATTCAAAACCATATAACAGAGAGTTCAAAACCTCACAATAGAGGGTTCAAAACCTTGTAATAAATCATCCTAGAACAGATGATTAGTTTTCAAGCGGTTTTGAAATTTATATTCTTGTTGTGGTCGTCACCTAAGGATAGGCGACGGTATTGTTTTATGACTAAACGCAAGTAAACTCACGTTAGGGTCCTAGAAAGGTTATAGACTAGGTCAAAGCATTACTAATAACCTAATTCCCTATAACCATTGGCTCTGATACCATCTTTTCTGTCACACCCCGACCGCGTAAAACAACAAATCGCGGCGGAAACATCGGGGCGTGTTGTAACAGAATTAATGTTTTCACAACCATGGATATTGAAGTTTCGTTTTATTCAACAAACAAGCAAGTTACATTGTCTTTAAACAATAAGTAAAGAGTATACAACAAAAATTAACTAGTTCTTGTCTCGTTTTAAGTCACTAAGGCACAAGTCCGCCTAAGTGTATCTTGATCAATCCTATGCTTCAATTCCTGAAAAACACATGTGAAAATATGGTACGTCAGCATAAAAATGTCGGTGAGATACATAGGTTTTGTGAAAATAAGATTCATGACTTCTGTTTAAGAAAATGTTTAGTCATGAACCTTGTAATTTGCTTTGTCTTTGTAAATCATTTGAAAAACAATAAGTTCAGATGATACATATAAATAAGTGAATAATGCATGGTTAAATGAATAGCCATGTAAAAATGAGTTTGTATAAGTTAAGTTGTTTGTAAATCAATGTCTTGTGAAAAATATGTTATTTGCATAAATGTTCTATGTCTCAAATTGAAATGATTCAAATAACGCTACGACATGTAATACCATACAAACACTTATATATAGGAAGTACCAGCGGCGTATCCACCATGCTTGTATCATATTACACCCGCATCGTTACTTAATCACTTAATCAAACCAAACCAACAATGTAAATTGTCCATGTATAAATGAATTTGTCAAATGTATTGAATAATATGTCAAAATGCATGATCAATGTAAATCATGTAATGTGTAACCTAAATGATATGTATGGCTAGTGAAAACGCATCAACTAAACCATAGGTGAAATGCACAAAAACAAGGTATTGAAGTAAAACTGTGTTTAAATCAACGTTATGTTTTGTGTAAAATGCATGATCAAGGTCAATCATGTTAAAATGTCTATGTCTAATGTCTATGTCAAAATGTCATGTATGGCTAGCGAAATGTCTCAACTAAACCATATGCACAATAACAAAGTATTGAAGTAAAACTTGGTTTAAATCAATATTATGTCTTGTGTAAATGCATGATCAATGTAAATCATGTAATGTGTAAATGCATGCTATACTGATAATGAACATTTATGCGGTGTTGTTCCAATGCATACATCCAAGCCTTGCGACTGTGGTGATAAACCCTTTAAACAAATTAAAGGTTTATCTGTCTTAAATATCATCGAATTCGGTCATTCCTTTCATCCCCTTTCCCTGGGACGTCCGGAACGGGAGTTGTCAATTCCTATGGTACCACTACCTACTAACGAACGGCGTAGCTAATGTTAATGAATGTATTGTCCCATTTAACAAACCAAATGTCATACCAAAATGTAAGCATGTGATGAAATGAAAATGTACTAAGTATGCAACAAATGAACATACATAGCATGTGATGTGATGTGATGTAAAACAATGTACTAAGTATGAACTAAATGAACATACATAGCATAAAATGTCATGTAAAACGATGTACTAAGTAATGCACACAATTGAGCACACCTAGCATGAAATGTCATAAAATCATGTACTATAATGTACTAACAAACATAGCAGTATATGATGTGAAAACTGGAAAGCATGAAAGTAACAAGTAGGCACATGTGTTCCACCCCAAAACAGTTTGGAAAACAGTAAAAGAGGGGTCTATGTACTCACTTGAGATTGCTCAGTAGTCCTTGAGTAACAACCAAACAATGCTAGAGATCACGGAAATCAAACGGCACCTAATATAGGTAACTATGTTAATTAACCGGACCTAAATCGAAAGATTGGGTAGCATTAGGGTTTGTAAACCAAATGAGTGTAGGAACTCATATGATATGGTTTAACAAAGCCTACATGCTAAATGAAACTTAACCTAAGTCTTATCGACCCATTACGACCCGTTTAGGAAGCTTATGCTACTTTAACGCGTCGTTCGCGTAAAACGCGTTCGGAACGCCTAACTAGCCCTATGACAAGTGTTATATGCCTAAACATGTTACATAATCAGTTATGTGGCAAACGTTTAGGTTACATATGCTAAATTACCAATTATGCATGAAAAGGGTATTCTGGTAATTTACCTAAGGCATATAAACTACCTATCATACAACTACTTAAACGATGTGACCATAGGGTATAACCTCGGAAGGTTATTCCCTACCTACTATGGTCACCTAAAGTATTTGGTCGGATCCTAATGATCGACCAAATGGGTCAAGTTCGAAGGTATAGGCGATTTATTAGATCGCCTACCCTACGACTCTAGACAACGTGGTAATCAGTGGGCATAGTCCCAAGGGACTACGACCAACGTGATTACACTCACGTTGCGAAGTTCAACCGAACTTCGCATTGACCATTACTGGTCAACGCTGAAAGTCAAACAAAGTTTGACTTTCTGACTCGAAAAGCAGTAAAATAAGGAAAAGAACGAAAGAATACTAACCCAGGGTCCCCGAATGCTAATCCCGACTCAAGAACTCAGGTATGAAACAATGGTTTCAACTTAGAGCTCTCAAAATCAGAATTCTAGTGAGAAATGCAATGGGGGTGTTGGGTTATTTATAGTTTTCGGTCCACCGTTGAGATCGTTTCTTGGAAAAGGGGAAACGATCAAGGCCGTACACTTGTCCAAATGTTATGGTGGCTAAAACTTGATCTTATCTTGCTGATTAGGCGAATTAGAACATGTGGTTGTGGATCAAACAAGTGCAAACAGCTGTTCTGAACATTGAATCTGGTCTGCAGACCCCTAGCGCACCGCTACGCTTAAAGTGTAGCGCACCGCTAGGCACTATTTCGGCAGAATTACACTTTTGGTCCCTGAACTGTATTTAGGCCATTTTCGACACGTTTAAGGCCCGTTAACCCCATTTCAAAGCTCTAAAATGAAGTTAAAGTATAGGGAACTTAAAACATGTTCAAAAATATCTTGGATGTCGGTTCGTTTGGCCGTACGAACGCGATGTTCGCTTAATTACGACGGAATGCGCATAAGCGCGAAAAACGAACCAAAGACGTGACGAATGGATTTTTCTTATGGAGAACACTAAAGTATAATGTAGTCATGCTTACATAAATTTTTGGGTGTCCGGATATATTCAGAACGTAAGTTATGCGCGAAAATGCAAACTTGTGCACTTTTTGACACTTTTAGTCCCTGAATGACCCAAAAGTTTATTTTAGCACACCGAACCCCTCAAAGCTTATTTCTAAGTTATGTAAAGGTTATTTAAGGTATGTTAAGCCAATGTCACTATTCCGAAGTGTTTGTTGCATTAAACTGGTTATATTTACGCATCGGTGCGCGTATAACCTTCCAGAAAGCTATTTAGAGTTTGAAATTGAACAAGAATTGATATGTGCAAATGATACACATATTTTTACAAATCCCAAGTATGAAATATAATATTTCATTGGTTTGGTACTTGTTTGATGGCCGTGGAGGCACAGGTGTTACAGAAACCATAGTAACCGATTCTTATAGATCGGCAAGGAATCCTTCCGAAAATCTAAGAGTACTCCTTCTTCGAGTGGAGTACGACAAGATATGTTATTTTAATCATTTTCCCCATTGATTTTATCAACTGCGAATGCCAAACTATGTTTGATAAAAAGTGCCATATGAGGATTGGCGTATCCTAGTGTGTCCCATAGATTGCTTCCATGCCTGATCAGTATGGAGGTTTAATACATGGAACCTCTGAGATATCCCGATGGTCATATTGTACTAAAGTCGACTAGTAGTATTCAAGGAAGATATCCAATATAAAAATGTCCTTATAAGTATCTCTACTTAGGACATCCTTGCATTATAAAGTGAATGTGTCATCTATCTGACACCGACATCATAAACCCAAGCCTGAAAAATACAGACACCTCTGACATCTATGTGTGTCATAATTATCTTCTCCTAAGACTAACCTGTTTACCTTCTGAGAAGCTAGTAGAGTTAAGATTAACATCCCGCTTAAGGTTGGAGGGTGATAGGAACTTCGTGTTGATCATGGAATAATCGAAACCCTGATTAAGTAAACTTTAAGATAAGAGATCCATATAGTCTAACTAGATATTCCGAGAGTTAAATAAGAAAGACGGTTCATTATGCTTATGTATTGATTACCGCAACCCTAATTAGGCAACAATTAGGAATTCCCATCAGCTGCCCAGGATCGTCGATTTGTTCGACTAACGGCAAGGATTAGCTATTCCTTAAGAGTAGCTTTAAGTAATGATTGGGATAACCATCCCACCTTAAGATAAGCTTTCTATAATAATTGGTATGTAAGTATTAAGGCTGCTCCTTCGGAGACCTTGTATAGATGGAATGTTAAACATCTATTGTAGATAGAGAATTGGTGAGTCCAGTTACCAGGATCTGAAAGTTGCCAAGGAAACAACAAATAAGATCATACAAATCCATAATTAATTGTAAGTTGCCAGTATACGGCAGGAAATCAAGGATTTATGATAGTAGCAACCCTCCTAAGTTCTTGTTAAGGAATAGGGTTCAACAAAAGATATCACCCCGGAAGGGTGAGCCAATTTATTAATTATCAGAATAGTTAAGCTCTGAATATAGAAAATCATTCGAAGGAATCGAATGTACCAAGATCAAGTAGCTTATAAGCTAAAACCTATTTAAGGAGCTTGATGGAACGCACAATGTGACTCACAATAATGATTTAAGGATATGTTTCTCCAATATGTAGAGAAGCATTATCACGTAAGGATATGCAGATTCATGATGTGACGAGCATCCTGTATCGATTGAAGATCGACAGGTTAAGAAGCTCCAAAAGGATAAATGTACCCAATATAAAGGTCAGCTTGAGAGCTTGGAAAAAGCTCCAAATACGCTATTGAGGTTAAGTCAATTATGCGACCAAAAAGTACTTCCTGCATATTATCAAATCTCGAGGTCGAGATTTCTTTTAAGGGGGTGAGGATGTAACACCTCGGAAAATTCACGTCCATTAATGTCTTGACACGTGTCATAAGCTTTACATATGCGAAAACATACTTTAGAGGGACTAAAGTTGACAAAACAGTGAAAACTATGGAACGTAAGGGTCCAAAGTGTCAACAATGGATGAATAGACTCTATAATAACCCTACATAATGTTTATAACCTTAAACGGATGGATCATGGATCATACGAAGCGGAAAATGCACGAAAGTGAGGAATTACAAACTATAGGGACTAAAAGTGTCAACATGTTGAATTTATACCTCTGAGTGAACTTTTGGCAGCCCCGAAGCTTTGTAATGCTAGAATATACTCACTAGAATATGTGGTAAAAATTTCATGAAGTTTCGTTATCATATGAGAAAGTTATGGCCAAAACCGTACTTGAGGGGCTAAAAGCGTCAACGTCGAATTTCATGGCTTTTCGGGTGAGCGCAAAGTTATCCGAGGACATTACCATGTTGGTAGATGTCCCAAGGTTCTTAAAAACCAAGTTTGGGGGTTTACGAGTCAAAATAAATAGCCGAAACCTCGCGTGCAAAGACAGGGACCAAAGCTGCCATTTTTAATCAAAGTTTGGCAGCCCCAGGTGCAGCTTTTTGCGATCAGGGGCTGTTTGGTCCGAATTTTTAGTGCAAAACAGCTGGGATCACCTCCATTTCTCACCAATAGATGAGCATGCATGTCTTGGACACTTGTGAGGCTCCTACAACATCTGATTTCTCCATAAATTCTGATCAAAGCTCCATTTTATTGAGTTCTTGTGATAGTAACAAGAACACCCACAACTTGCAAAAACTCACAAGACTTCTCCAGGAGCAATCTGATCGACAAGGCAGCCTCCAAGTGTTTTCTAGGCTTCATTAGGACCTTTGTAAGCATTCATATCATTCTATAATTCGTTATAGCTTAGATTATTAGTTAAAAGTCGAACCGTTGTTCATATAGTTTGACTTTTCGATTAAACGAAATTGGCTCTGTCATTTCTCAAATTGAAACCACTTATAAGTTGGTATTTATGTGGGAAACAAACCCTCAAAAGGGTATTCTCTGATTCCCACTCTAAGCATGCTATTTGTCGAGTCAAAGATGTTCTTAAAAAGTCAACAGAAATCGTTTTTGTGAAATATAGCATAAATGGTAATGTAGATGACATGCAATCAGTTTGATCATCATAAATAACTTATAATGAATATAAGAATGTGTTTTATCATAATCAATTCGACAATCTTTAGTATAAACTCGGATCGGAACCGAAAGTCTTATAAAACGACTTTTTCGTTGACTCTCGATTCGGATCCGTGCATGCATGTTTGAGATCTGTATTAGAGTTTATTTTGACCATTTTTATTTATGTATAACTTTCTGGAATTTTTACATCTTGAGTCTATGCTTAACCGATTCATATGCATGTTTCCGATTATGCTTAGAAGTTGACTATTTTGCCCTTTTTGATATAAAACGTGATTTTTGGAAAAGTGAAAGAGTAGAAATCTTTATTTCTAATTTATAAACTTGCACCGAAAATTTGAGATCAGTTGGTGGTCCAGATTTTGAGATATGGCCGATATCGTAAAACTATATCTTCATGTTAAATAAACGGCGCATTTAGCGTATAACCTATTTAAGGCCACTTTTTGATATAAAACTTTTTACCCACTGATGTTATATAATATTTTGGGATTTTTGATGATTTTTATTTAATTTTTGGCTGATCGTTTCATAGGTCGCTAAGTTGATTCGGTTAATGCCGGTTTTGACCTTTTAAGCCATAAAATGAGTTTTATAAATCCGATTGACCCCAAACCACTTCCTACTGATTTTATTTAGTAAATAAAGTATGTTGAACCTTCTGGAAGTATAAAAATCTCAGCTTTCTTTTACAAACCCGGAAACGGCTCTAAATCGCCTTTTTAGGCATTTTTAACGCATAGTATATACTATAACCATATCTAACATATAAGACTTATAGTTACTGATGTGTTTAACATATTTTTATAAAATAACAGTAAGCACGAGTTTATAAACTCAGATTTCCAAATTTGACATTTTTAGCCGTTGTTAAATTACCAAAATGCCCCTAAGGCGCATAGATTGGTTTTAAATGATAAGTTTTATATATGGGTCATACCCTACTGTTATAACATAATAAGTTAAGTATATTTTCTGTATAAATCAGACCCATAACTCAGATTAACAAATAAACTCTTTTATAACCTTTTAAATGACCAAAATGCCCTTATGAGGCGTAAGTTGAGTTTAAATACATTCCGGGCATAATAGAAAGTAACTTGCTGATATTATAACATATTTAGAGCATATTATCTCAGGGAACTTGCATATGACTCTCATGGTCGCCCGTAACGCACTTTTCGCGTTCGGTTCGGTTTATGTAACTAGTTTACATAAATTGGCCGAAACGGGTCAAACATTATCATTTTTGTCTCAAAATCCAGAATGTGTTAAGTAAACCCATATTATACAAGTCTTCAAACTTGTCGGGTCAAATTCACATTCCATCCGGTCTTCGCTTAATCGTGCGTGAACCGTATCGTCCTTTAAAACTAACCGGTCTGAACCTAGGCTAAATTAAAGACCCGTTAGCATTCTAATTGGTTATTTATACCATCATTCCAGACTAGAGAATTCCGGTAAATGGTACCTACGCTTACTTAAGTGAATACGGCTGAGTTATTAGATTCTTGCTATTTAAGACAGGAGCTAGCTCAGGTAAATACTCTTAACTTATTTTCCCTATACGGTCTTGGAATACGGTATAATAATACCGCTTGGTCGGGTATTGAATATTTAATCTTATTATGGTTAAATTATTGAGGTAACCCGGTTTAATCTGTATTGTTTGAAATAAAAGCCTTTAGGGGTTAATGACCATGCCCTGGATATCCTTGACATCATTGTATTATAAAATGGCCACGTCTTAGGTACGGGGTGTAGGCATACACCTGACAGTTACTAAGTAATAACGGTATCTCACTCTCTTGTGGGCCTATACTTGTGGCGTGTCTGTTAATCTTGACTCGGTTTCTACATCGGGCCCTGAACGTATAACGAACATGTAAATCTGTATACAAGGTTATAACTATAATTGTTCCAAGTTAAAAAGGTTAATTATGCCTCTGTGCATTTTAATCAAATTATAAAAGATATTTTGTGCCACGTGCATTCAAATCAATTTTCTTAAACGCTTTTCAAATGAGTCGGTTGAGTGTATTTACCAGTGAAAACTGACGTATTTTCCAAAAAGGTTAAGTGACAGGTACTGAACGTAATTGGCTGGAAGCTCAAGGCGCTAATAAGGAATCTTGCAAGTTCTAGGTGTCTAAAGTCTGTTGAACAAGTGATATGTTTTAAGATCCGCCTGTGGATCCTTTACCTTCCGTTGTAGTACCGGATATTACTTTATATTCGGAATGTAATATTATTTATCTTTTGCTTCCGCTGTGCATTTATATATATTGTGTTGTTTGACTATGATGTTATCAACTACGTCACGATACTCCCCACCGGGCCCACCGGTGACACGTGGAATTCGGGGTGTGACAGGTTGGTATCAGAGCCAAACACTGAGTGAATTAAACACTAGCCTTTTGTGTTTAATCTCAGTTACACAATTGCACATTCTTGAGTCTAGACAAGAACATAGGACAAATTCTAAATTCGTTTTATTTTGACTTTATTTGATTCATTTGTTATTTTTGATTAGCCTTTGCATGGGCAAGTCATTTTTATTAGAAGTCCCGTTTAGGGCAACCATATACTTGTTAATTTTTTTTAGAAACGATTATATATTTAATGTATCAATCCTATATTATAAGATCTACCATTGTAATGAAATGGCAAAAATCTAAAAAGGACAAGACCTAGCCTCGGGTCATATTAAGACCGGCCAAGATGGCAGTTCCTCAATTTAGGTTCAGGTCCATATTTAGCACCTCAATTTAGGGTTGTTCTGCGTTAAATATTAATAAGAATCTTAAGAGTGAAACCTAGCCTTCGGGTCATTTTAAGGCCGGGCCATGATGGTAAGACCTGTTTAAAGGATTCGAATCCCTGTTAACATCTGTAAATATGATTAACATCCCTGGCAGACGTGATTCATTAAAATCACGCGCGTCATTTTTATATATGGATTCTTTAAAAAGATCCCTAACCCAAACTTAATGATCTCTAAATCATGGATTTACATCATCAATTAAGGGGATCATATTTTGACCATACGTGGTAATATAATGCCTACGGGCCCTCGCTCATTTTTACATGAGCCAAAAGACAGTGGTAGCAATTACTCCCTGTCAGATAAAGGTAATGAACTAGGTTCAAACCTTCATGCTTTGATTCTCTGAAATCATAGCTTAAAATTTATAACTGTCCTTGTGACTAGGCCTGTTGCGCCAATAAAACCTTAATGCCTCGATTCTCCGAAATCATGGCTTATAAATTTAACCTATCTACGCGACTAGGCCATTTGTGCTATATCTAAAATCTTAATGCCTTGATTCTCTGAAATCATGGCTTGTAAATTTAAAACTGTCCATGTGACTAGACCTTTACGCCACTTTAATATCCTTAATGTTTTATAACTAGGATAAATTATAATAAAAATGCTAAATAAATGTAACTAACAAATTGACCAATATGGTTTATATTACCATGGTTAATAAATCGTTTAGAACGATGAGACTGTATAAACTTCCGTATAAACCTTGCCTTATTTTCTTATGTAGCAATTAAAGCTACATGGCTAGGTCAGAGGAAAAGAACAGTCATCCTTTGGAAAACCGCGATGATGAAAGGATTAATATAACCAGAGGAGAGCTTCGTACATTGATTGATGCAGCTGTATCTAAAGCTATAGAGGAACGGTTTACGGAATATAGTGAGACACATAGTAAAGCCTCATCTGTACCCCACCCTAAATCCATCCCTAAAACTCATTCTGAGCCAAATAACAAGCCGCCCTCTAAGAAAGAGGAACCAAAGAAGGATGATGATCGATATTCTTCTAATGAACACAGTGTTCCATCCAAGAGGATAGTGTTCGATAATGAACCGCATACCAAGTCCTGTACCTACAAATACTTTGTTTCCTGCAAACCCCGGGACTTCACTGGGGAGAAAGGGGCAATAGATTGTATGACCTGGTTGGATGAAATGGACACAATTGTCGATATAAGCGGTTGTGCTGAAAGGGATGTAGTGAAGTATGTATCCCAATCGTTCAAGGGAGAGGCACTAGCATGGTGGAAGTCTCTCATTCAAGCTACGGGGAAGATCCCTTTGTACAAGATGACTTGGGATCAGTTCGTTACTCTTATCAAAGAAAATTACTGTCCTCAGCATGAAGTTGAGAAGATTGAGACTGAATTCTTGACATTAGTCATGGAGAACTTAGATTGTCAAGCATACCTTACAAGCTTCAATACCAAGTCACGATTAGTTCCTTATTTGGTTACACCAGAACCCAAGAGAATTTCTCGCTTCATTGGGGGTTTAGCCCCAGAAATCAAGGCCAGTGTTAAGGCTTCAAGACCTACTACATTCAGGTCAGCGGCAGATCTGTCGCTATCTCTCACACTCGATGTGGTCAGAAACAAGGCTGCCAAAGTCTCGGAAGATGGAAAGCGAAAAAGGGAGGATGAGAATTCTCATCGCTCCGATAGGAAGAGGAACTCTGAAGATAAGAAGAATTCCGGGTTTAAGAGAGACAGCCAGCAGTCGGGAGAGAAGACCAGGTGCGAAACCTGTAGGAAATACCATCTTGGGAAATGCAGATTTGAGTCTCAGCCTCTACCGTGTGGAATTTGCAAGTCTAGGGAACATAAAACCCTGAATTGCAAAAAGTTGAAAGATGCAACCTGTTATGGTTGCAACGAGAAGGGGCATATCAAGACCAACTGTCCTAGGAATCAGAAGAAGCCCGAAGAGGCCAAGTGAACAAACGTATGAGTTTTCAGGTTGAACGCCCAAGAAATGGTGCAGAATGATAATAGTATAGCATGTACCTTTCCTTATCAAGCAAGTTTATGTAGAAACTTATTCGATATTGGCACATATAATTATATTATGAATGATAAAGGTTGAGAACTGTTGTCTACACCTGATTAAGACTCCGGTCATTTAATGCGCGGTAGAAAGTGACCGATGATACTTTAGGAAACGCTCCAACAAATCTTAGATTAATATTTTATATCTATTACGAATCACTTTTTCTGATATCCTTATGGCAAGCTTTCAAGCTATCCAAATTCATCAATATAATAAAGACAGTTGTGACATTTCGATTCCCTGTCAAAAAGGTGATGGACTAGGTCCAGACCCTAAATGCCCTCAATGGTCTTTTATGGCCTAGGCTAAGTAAAAATTAATAAGTATACATATCTAAACAATGTTCATTAAGAATGTTTATGTTATATTGTCCTATATGGTTTAATGGTACCATGGATAGTATATGATGAATTGCCAGAATGATGAATAGCGGTTGTTGGATTGCAATTAAGTAATTGTTTCATCAATGTTAGGAACCAATATCAGGTATGGCAAACTCAGATAAGGCAGCCGTTGATCGTACTATGGATGATGCGACGCATGCCAATGATACTACAATTGTGAACCTTAGAATTTCCAACAATGTCCTTCAAACTATGATAGACGCAGCTGTTGGAAAAGCTGTGGAGAAGGCCGTGAAAAAGTTCAAGGAGCCCAATGCTATTTGCTCAAAATCTCATCCAAGACCACACGACCTTACTCACGAGAAGGATCTCGTTCATACCTCTAAGGCAAGGGATGAACTAAAGAGGAAAAGGGAGGAAAATAACTCCCAGAGTTCTAAGAAAAAGAACATACAACTAGTTAGTAAACCTAAATTGTTCAACATAATTTGATTATACGTGGTCATTGAACACTTAGCACAACTAGTTCTCCCACCACCAAAACATGCACGCCTCGTGCAATAACACAACCCCCTCCCCCAAAATACTTACTTTACTTTGTCTAATAGAGATGCCCAATCATTCCAATGTGCAATAACCATTTTTACTCATGAACATTACCCCTCCGTTAGGTTAGTCTATTAATCATTACAGTAACTAGTTTTATACCCATCCGTTGGACAGAAATATTAATGATATAATGACAATATTATAAAATAATACTAAAACGTATCACCTTAGGAAACAACCAGATTTATGTATAAACATGAAAAATAAGAATGAAATATTAATAGCAAATGTTTTTAAATAAGCTTGAAAAATAAGAATAAAATATTAATAGCAATTTTATAAGGGTCACTTAAAAAATGTTCTATTTTATGAGGTTCCTGTAAAAATGGTCTTTTTCATGAGAAGTGTGATGAAGGTATAGGAATTTACATATAGACATCATGTTTTGGACTTAGCCATGATGTTTTAGGTTGTTTTGTTAAGAAAAACACCAAACATAATAATTTAAAACACAATGCAATGAATTCTAGGCATGAAATTTAAGACACGACTAAAACACACTTAAAAGACACTACTTAATGTTCTTGGCATGGTGTTTTAAGTTTTAAGCCTAGAATTCATTGCATTGTGTCTTAACATGATACCCAAGTCCAAAACATAATGCCTTCATGTCAATTCCTATGACTTATCACACTTCTCACAAAAATTGTCCTTTTTACATGATCCTAAACCTATATATATATATACATATATATATATATATATATATAAAGTGTTTTTTATTTATGTGGAAGAATAAAAAGATGAAGTTGGTGATAGTAGAAGAATTAGAGAGTAATTCTTTTTAATTTTTATGAAACTTTTTGACAAATAATTTCTCTAAATTTATAAGGTTCTTTTTATACTCAAAACTATATATATATATATATATATATATATATATATATAAACATGATCAGGAGAAAACGCCTCAAAGTGTGAAAACGGTGAGAACGATTCTCATCCACAAGATCTTAGAGGTTGTGGCTGATATTGATGTGGTGACATTTTTGTAAATACTATGGGCCTCGGAACTACCATGAGCGGTAAAATAGGAAGATCCAAACAAGGGTGCATATGCTAATCACATGCCATTTCCCCCGATCATATTTAAACGCCAATAACTTTTTTATACGCGATTATTTTTTCAAAAAAAGCACACCATAAAATTAAGCATTTTTTTTATCTTTCCAACGAGTATACTGTTGATATATTTTTCAAAAAAAAAAAAGTGGGTTTTTTATGGCGTTTTAAACTTGTTTTTTTACGGCGTTTTCAACTGGGTTTTATGGCGTTTTTCCGAAGTGGGTGTTTTTATGGCGTTTTTCAACCAGTTTATATGGCGTTTTCAACTGAGTTATTTATGGTGTTTTTCTGAATTGAGTGTTTTATGGCGTTTTCAACTGTGTATTTTCATAGCATTTTTTCTGAACTGGGTGTTTTTATGGTGTTTTTCTGAACTGGGTGTTTTATGGCGTTTTCAACTGGGTATTTTTCATGGCGTTTCTGAACTGTGTGTTTTTATGGCGTTTTTATTTGAACACCAAGTTAATGTTTTTTTCTAATTTCAAAAGTATAGCAATAGTATACTCGTTAGAAAGATAATAAAACACTCGATTTTATGGTGTATTTTTTTTAAATAATCACGTATAGAAAAGTTACGAGAGTTTAAAAAAGATGGTGGAATATACATGTGAGTGGCATGCGCATGGGCTTTTTGACAATATTACTAGGGCTGTAAACGAACCAAACGTTCGGCGAACAATTCGTGAACCGTTCGGCGGGAAGTTCGTTTGTGTTCGTTCGTTTATTAAACAAACGAACACGAACAAGAAATTTCGTTCGTTTAGTTAAATGAACAAACATGAACATAGGTCGTGTTCGTTCGTTTATGTTCATGAACGTTCGGTAACATGTTCGTTTGTGTTCGATAGTTCATTAGTGTTTTTAGTTTTTATATTTATTTAAATACTTCAAAATTTCGACAAATTAAATATCTAATAAGTGTCAGTGTATTATATATTATGTTCATGAACGATTGTTTGTGTTCGTTTGTTTCCATTTGTGTTCATGAACATTAGTTTGTGCTCATTTGTGTCCGTCAACATTTGTTGCCTAAAATTAACAAACAAACACAAAGGAACACGAACAAGTTCATTTCCTTAACAAACGAACACGAACATAAAATCTCGTTCGATAAGTGTTCGTGAACGGTTCGCGAACACATATATTTCTTAACAAACGAACACGAACAAGGTCTTGTTAGTGTTCGTTCGGTTCGTTTACAGCCCTAAATATTACCCTTAGTGTAAGTTGGCACCAACGTCACATATCAACGTCAAAATCGTTCTCACCGTTTTCACACTTTTAGGCGTTTTTTCTAAATCCCACCCCTATTGGGGAACCCTAAAAAAGTGCGGAATAGCGGTGTTGGAACCGACTCGACGAACCCTAACTAGGATCTCTTAACCCTAAACCCTAAATCCTAACTCCGAAACTCTAAACCCTAAAGCTAAAAAAAATAAGGCTAAAACCTAAGCTAAACTGTAAAACCTAAACTATAAACCCTAAAAGCTAAATCCTAAAGGCTAAACCTAAAGCTAAACCCTAAAGCTAAACCATAAAGCTAAACCCTAAAAGCCAAACCCTAATATATTTAGGGTTTAGGGGTTATGATTTAGGGTTTAGGGTTAAGAAATCCTAGTTAAGGTTCGACGAGCCTGTTCCAACGCCACTGGAATGAGTCCAATCGGAGTTCGTTTGAGTTGGTTCCTCACTTTTTTAGTGTTCCCCAATGAACCTCACACTATATATATATATATATATATACATATATATATAAGTGTCCGCTAAAATGAGAACCACCTCGAGTTGTAAGAACCGTGAGAACTACTTGATCCGGGGCGAGGTGGACCATTTTTTTTCATAAATGTAGATGCATGTATATAACAACATTTGTAAAAAAAATTCAAAAAAAATGTCGTGTGTGTAGTTTTGAGCACCACAAGTTTGTGTTTACGGGTACCGTAAATTTTCCGGTTAAATTTACGGTACCCGTAAACACAAACTTGTGGTGCTCAAAACTACACACACGAAATTTTTTTTTTTTTTAATTTTTTTTACAAATGTTGTTATAATACATGCATCTACGTTTATGAAAAAAAAATTTGGTCCACCGCGCCCCCTACGGTGTAGTTCTCACGGTTCTTACAACTCGAGGTGGTTCTTATTTTAGCATTCCCCTATATATATATAAGAGTAAACTGCAATTTTACCCCCTGGGGTTTAACCCAATTGGCACTCTGACCCCCTCCCTTGAAATAATTGCAATTTACCCCCCAACATTGTTGTTATGTCGCAAGATTACCCCCTGTTAACAGTCAACGGTTGTTTGACAGTTATAGGTAAGGGTATTTTGGTCATTTGCACTTGGTTTTGTGTCAGATATAAAATAAACACCCTATATATTATGTGAAGAAACAACCTTACCCCCTAAGCTTCCCCACCACTCCCCCACACCTTCCACCACACCACCGGCGATCCCACACATTCCACCTTCAACCACCACAGTTCCACCGGCGATCAAAATGAGTCGAGACCTCAGTTCCACCGGCGATCAGGCATTACTTCCACCTCCACCACCATAGGTTATCAGAATCAGCTCGGGACCTTCTGCCCACCACCGGCTCTCAGCACACCTCAGTTCCAACATGCGAGAAGTCTTCTCGCACTTGTCAGGTAAAATCGAACAAGTATTGTGGTTATTGAACAAGTAATGTCAGGTTATTGAATAAGTAATGCCAGGTTATTGAACAAGGGTTATTGAACATGGGTTATTAAAAAAAATAGGGGTTATTGAACATGGATCATTGAACAAGTAATGTCAGGTTATTGAACAAGGATCATTTTGATGTATGTGTTTCTTTCTGTGTTTGTAGTGGACATGAGGATTCGTGTTTCACTACGATCGATTGTGGTCTCCTTGGTGGTGAAAATGCGAGGCCGCCCTTTCATGCACTTCCAGTTTCCCCCTCAGCAGGAAATGGTTGCGTAGTTGAACTGTAATATATATAATCTATTTACGTAGTGTGACCTTAGGATCTTTTGGTTTAATATCTATGATAATTGTATATATTAATGTTTTGATACTGATAATGTTGAACAACAGATTGTGATCTAATTCCTAGTTATAATGTGCATTTGCATAACATTTTGGCACTCAGTCCTTCTATATTGATTTTGATAGTTGTTAATTATATAAATCGGCTTTTGTTAAGCATAAACTTGATTAGTAACATAATTTACTTGTTTCAATAGAGGTAATATATAGCTAGTAAACATGATGTCTGTCTTTTATCACATATGTGTTACATACTTTCATAAGATCTCATGGTGTGGAGGGACATGAGTGTAATTGTGTAAAGTTGGTAGCTTTCTAAGGATTGTGATTGTAGCACTGATGCACTCAGGACTATTTAGCAGGAATTACACAAGTATATTGATTGGGTCATAACATTTGACTTGAAAAATGTTGGTCTTTCATTTGGGTTCAAGCTCTAGTTGTACAGCCATTTGAGTTTGGGTGATTTATGTTGGCAATTGTCTTTCACCTAGCGTTAGTTATACAGCCATTTGACTTACAGTTTTACTGTATCAAATATGGCATTTTGCAGCAGGGTATTCTATCATTTGTATATATTTGCATTTGCAGCAGGGTATTATATCAAATATGGCATTTAGTTTGTGCAGCAGGGGGTAAAATTGAGCAGGTTACATTCTAATTGTGTGCAGCAGATTCATTTTCAGCATGTTTGAGCAGGTTAAATGAGCATTTGCGGTAGGTTAGACATTTACCAAAGTCCATTTGCAGCAGGTTAGGCAATTAGTTAGTTTATGTGCATTATCAAATTCAAATACCAGGTTTTACACTTAGTTTCTGCATCATTTGACTTTGGCTGGTCAAACCTTTTTGGCGGGAAGGGTTTTGGTTACTGCAGGGGGGTAAGGAACCAATGAAATACTTAAAACGGGGGGTACTACTGTTTCTTACAACAAAGTATAGGGGGTAATAAGAAAGGACAATTTAGTCATTTAACAGTGGGGGGTAATAAGTTTGCTTAGAACAAACCATAGGGGGTAATATGAAAGGGTAACATAGTCATTTCACATTCCATTTAATAGATCTGTTAACTTATTTGACGGCAGGGGGTAATATTGCGACATAACAAAATATGTTGGGGGGGTAAATTGCAATTATTTCTAGGGAGGGGGTCAGAGTGCCAATTGATTTAAACCCCAGGGGGTAAAATTGCAGTTTACTCTATATATAAAGACCATTATATCAATTTTATGAGTTAAATAAAACATTCATTTGATTCATGACATGTCAATGCCAATTTAAATAAAATGATCAACCATAATCAAGACCTTCATAATGATTATTGAAAGAGTCAAAACAAAACAACTCTTTTATGTCAAAGATAAAAATTTCTAACAAAGTCAATAAAGTTTAAAAATATTCAGCTCAACCACTTAACTTCGAGCATTGATATCTCATTCATCTTAGCTTCGATTTGGGTGTGATTTGGTTCGCTCGTTCGTTCATAAAACTCTCACATCATGGAACACAAACTCAGAAATATAATTTTCGCACCCCAAACGATGATGGAAACATCGGGGCGCGACACTGAGCGAAACAGATTGTCCAGGATAAATCCATAACAGCTAATTTTACCAAATATTTAAGTTAAGTCCCATACCAAAACATACTTAGTAATTCAGTTATTACAGACATAACATCTCACAGACAATCAAATTGTTTCGACAACCCAGATTAAATAAATTGTCTTTGTTTCTAGACTCCATCATACTTGATTCCACAAAAGCAGGAAAACACCACATCCTTGCAGATAGCATCCTAAACACCTGTCACATACGTTAAAATAAAGGTCAATACATAAAATGTAAAGGTGAGCATACAAGTTTGATATAGCATAATAGAGTTCGAAAATAGTTTACGCATAACCAGCATATACAACGTATAATGTGAAGCATGTATGTTATCGACAAAGATTCTATCAATACCAATGACTGCGAGTAACGAGTGCGCAACACATGTTCACCACTGCGAACACGTGAAGTAATATCCTTAACAACCCCTGTCCACGACAGGTGCTGAGTCTAAACTATAGTACTATCGTTGCTAAGGCAGGTAGACAACAATCAATGTGTTAACATAACAAACTGGCATTCATCGAGTCACGTATAACATGTAATAACGATTAGCGTTTAAATAGTGTTTGCGTTGTGTGATAGATGTGATTTGAATATAGATAACGTATGTAACACCCAAAAGTGCATAAAGCAAAAAGGGATCGAGTATACTCACAGATTGTGTTTAACAAATAAACACAACCTTGGATTGAAGGGAGTGCTGAGAGATTAGCCTGAACAGTTAACGATAGCATAAACGATAAGCGGCGCATAAAATGGTGCAAAGTGTCAAAGGATCGGACGGTAATCCGATCGGATGGCAATCCGATCAGATGGCCGGTCGATCGGGTGACAATCATTTCGGATGGTCATTCGATCGGGTGACCATTCGATTGGTTTGTTACCTCGTTTGGGATGGATGTGTTTGTGTATGATGGTTTGCATTTTGAAGATTTTGTTGTAGCATTTTAAAAACAGAGAAGTATCTCTACCCTTCAAGTCGGTCGATCGAACGGACGTTCGATCGAGTGACGATCCGATAGGTTAGACACTTAGTGAGAACAAGTTCACAGCAGTTTGTCACGCGATCGGATTGCAATCCGATCAGGTGGCAATCCGTATTGAACATGTTGAAGATTGTTTAAGTATTGAGTTTAAAACATCACAGGGTCGGATGGTCGGTCGATTGCGATAGAGTTTTGATTGCGTTTTGATTAATCACCACAATATAAACATAAGTAAACATGCACAAGTAACACATATTTAGCACACACACATAAAACAATATCAAGTACGCATAATTCGGGTTGCGAATGCGATTGCGATAAACGAATAAGAGATAAAACATGCGATAAATAGCGAATAAACCTCGATTATTATAAGTACTCCACATAATACAACTAATGCGATAAAATAAATAGATTTTCTACAAGTTAAAAAAGTCAAAACAGGAATTGAGCAAGGATTGACATATCGCAATTAGCAATCTTTTATTCCTTTGACTTCAATCTTGACTTTGACTTTGACTTTCGAAACACGGGGTGTTACAGCCTCCCCCTATTAAGGGAATTTCGTCCCGAAATTAGGCTTCAGCCGTAACAAACAATTACGGGTACTTCGCCTTCATGTCGCTTTCGAGTTCCCAAGTGAACTCTGCGCCTCGTTTGCCGTCCCAGCGAACCTTCACAATGGGAATGCGTGAGCGCCTGAGCTGCTTGGTTTGTCGGTCCATGATCTCGACAGGCTTCTCCACGAAGTGTAGTGTTTCGTTTATTTGAAGATCCTCCAGGGAAACTTGTAAATCATGCTCAGCAAGACACTTTCTGAGGTTCGACACATGGAAAGTCGGGTGGTCGTTGTTAAGTTCCTCCGGTAGTTCGAGTCTGTTGGCCACTTTTCTGATCCTTTCCAGAATCTTAAAGGGTCCAACAAATCGAGGCGCGAGCTTTCCTTTCTTGCCGAATCTGACCACACCCTTCCAAGGTGATACCTTTAGGAGTACATGGTCGCCAACGTCAAATTCAAGGGGCTTGCGTCGTCTATCGGCGTAACTTTTCTGACGACTCCGAGCTTTTAGCAGGTTGTCTCGAATTTGGAGGATTTTTTCTGTCGTTTCTTGCAGTAGCTCGGGACCGATTAATTGCGAGTGACCGATCTCGTGCCATACAATTGGCGATCGACATTTTCTTCCGTATAGAGCCTCAAACGGTGCCATTTGAATGCTGGAATGATAACTGTTATTATACGAGAATTCGACTAGAGGTAAGTATGCGTCCCAACTACCACCGAAATCTATAACACAAGAGCGAAGCATGTCTTCCAAAGTGCGGATCGTTCTTTCAGTCTGACCGTCGATTTGGGGATGAAAAGCGGTACTTAGATTAAGCGAAGTACCGAGAGCAGATTGAAACGTTTCCCATAAACATGAAGTAAACCGACCATCGCGGTCAGAGATGATGTCGCGAGGCATACCGTGTCGACAGATAACTTCGTTTGTGTAGATTCGGGCTAATTTACTACCTTGTAGTCTTCTCGTATTGGCAGGAAATGAGCAGATTTGGTCAAACGATCGACGATAACCCAGATGCTATCGTGGCCTGAGGTTGTACGCGGGAGTTTTGTGATAAAGTCCATGGCTATGCTTTCCCATTTCCACATTGGGATCTCGGGCTGTACAAGCAAGCCAGAAGGTCTTTGGTGCTCAGCCTTGACTTTCGAGCAAGTCAGGCACCTCGAAACATAGAGAGCGATGTCTTTCTTCATGCCCGACCACCAGTACTTGTAGCGAAGGTCCTGATACATTTTATCGGCACCGGGATGAATAGAATATCGAGACATATGGGCTTCGTCCATCAGAATCTATCGCAAATCGGTCCATTTAGGGATCTAGATTCGGTCCAGATAAAGGAATATCCCATTCGATTTACTCACTAATTGGGCTCCATCGTTGAGAATCCTTTCCTTCTTCAAGGTGCGCTCGGTAAAGCATGCGTGTTGGGCTTCGCGAATGAGAGCTTCGAGATGATGCTGCGCGGGAATATTACGAGCGCTATGCAAATAGCTTCGTCTACTGAGGGCGTCGGCAACGACATTCACTTTGCTAGGATGATAACGAATCTCATAGTCGTAATCGTTGAGAAGTTCCACCCATCGGCGTTGACGCATGTTAAGTTCCTTCTGGCTGAAGATGTGTTGCAGGCTCCTATGGTCGGTGAAGACCGTACACTTTGTACCATAAAGGTAGTGTCGCCAAATCTTCAACGCAAAAACAACTGCGCTGAGCTCGAGGTCATGGGTTGTATAGTTCTTCTCGTGGATCTTGAGCTGGCGAGATGTGTACGTGATAACCTTGTCCCGTTGCATGAGAACACAGCCAAGACCAAGGTTCAAGGCATCACAATAGACAATAAAGTCATCGTTTCTGTCGGGTAAAGCAAGAACGGGAGCGTTGCAAAGCATGTGTTTGAGGGTTCGAAAGGCATTCTCTTGTTCAGTTCCCCAAACAAAAGGCTTGTCTTTATGCATGAGAGAGGAAAGCGGCACGGCGATTTTTGAGAATCCTTCGATAAATCGGCGATAATAGCCCGCTAATCCGAGAAAAGAACGGACTTCAGCGGGTTCTTAGGCGTAACCCAACTCTTAACAGCTTCAATCTTCACGGGATCGACATAAATACCTTGACTATTGACAATGTGACCGAGGAATTGAACCTCCTCCAGCCAGAATTCACACTTGGAGAACTTGGCATAGAGTCGATTCCCTTGGAGTAGCTCGAGAACCAAATGTAGATGCTGCGCGTGTTCAGCTTTCGACTTTGAATAGATCAGGATATCATCGATGAACACGATGACGAAACGGTCAAGAAATGGTTTACACACGCGATTCATCAGATCCATGAAAATCGCGGGTGCGTTGGTTAAACCAAAAGGCATAACAACGAACTCATAGTGGTCGTATCGAGTGCGAAAAGCGGTTTTTGGTATATCCTCCTCTTGGATGCGTAATTGGTGATACCCTGAGCGTAGATCGATCTTCGAGAAACATGAAGCACCTTGTAACTGGTCAAACAAATCGTCGATTCGAGGCAGAGGATAGCGATTCTTGATAGTTAGCTTATTCAATTCCCTGTAGTCGATGCACATCCGGAACGACCCATCCTTCTTTTTGATGAAAAGGACTGGGGCGCCCCAAGGAGAGGTGCTAGGGCGAATGAAGCCTTTATCAAGCAATTCCTGGAGCTGACTTGAGAGTTCACGCATTTCAGATAGAGCGAGACGATAGGGCGCTTTAGCAACAGGATTAGCTCCAAGAATGAAGTCGATTCGAAAGTCGATATCACGACTCGGTGGCAATCCCGGAAGGTCATCAGGGAAAACGTTTGGAAATTCATGTACAACGGGTATGTCACACCCCGACCACGTAAAACAACAAACCGTGGCGGAAACGTCGGGGAGTGTTGTAACAGAATTATTGTTTCAAACCACGGATACAAAGAGTTTCGTTTTATTGAATATTAAACATTGTCTTAGAGTTAAACAAGCAAATCAAACATAGACTATTATCGTTAATAAATCACTAAGGCCTCGTCCAGTCCTAAGTGAGCATGCATCCTATTCGTAATCATCATTAAGCAACTTCACCTGAAACATATGTAAAAACAAAGTCAGCAAAGAAATGCTGGCGAGTACATAGTTTTTGCGTGAGTATCAGATTCATGGCTCGTTTGTATGTTGAAACAACTTGTATGACTTTGTTACTTGATATTAGAAAAACCTTGTTTTGTAAAATATTTGTATTGCAATTGAATAACCAAGTCAAAATGGATTGGTCATAATTTATAAACCTTGATGCCATGAATCTTAACCCAAAACATTTATTTAATAAAGTCTCGTTAATAAAACTAGTATAGTTTATATTGTTTCGAAACCTCGTTTGTGTGACATCGCTTCCAATTGTTTACCCAAGTGAACTAGATAACGCCACGGTATGTAATATGATGAGAACATATATATATAGGAATCTTGATGCAACAAATACAAGACCAACGGTGGTAGCTGGACTGGCTAGGCAGAATGGTTGAAGGGTTCAACCTTGCCTAACGCAGGTCGTGGGGTCCCCCCACGTTTGCGAGACGTGGAAGGAGGTTTACTAGTTTATTGTTGTTCTTTGCTATGGATCCTCCTCTGAATCGTACCCAGATTTGGAAGTGGTAGCAAAGGGAATGTGTGTGTTGGATGTGAAAGGGAATGACTTGTGCGAGACAAGCATTCGATGTGAATGACCAGAGATTGGAGAATCAGAGCTGGTTAGGAGATGATTTCTGAAGTAAATGAAGTGTCATTTTATAAGAGAAGGCATCTCCCGAAGTGGAATGTGTTAGACTAGTAACCTCGCTTGCAGTGGAGGGTTTCCCCTTTCGGGGGTTGAAGGCTTTTGACCCCCGGATAATAGTGTGCATTGGCAGACCTGCTTTGCTTTTGCGGCTGTGGGTTGGTGAAGCGATCTCCAGATGTGATCGGCTACTGTTTCCGCATTGCTTTTCCCAACTCCCAGCTTTTCAACCGTTGAACCGTTTAACCTTTTGAGCGTATACATATTTAATCATTTTATTTAGTCTTGAGCTACCCCCGTCATCAGCCCCCCAAGTCAGAGGCTTTTGGGTGATAAGCTCAAAGACTTCTGACTTTTATGTACGTATTTTATTGCTTGAAGGTTTCGAGGGTTCGTTGCTTGAAGGATTGAAAGGTTGAAGGCAGTTAATTTTTTGAATTTGAATTTTAAATAACTGACAATTGATTTGATTGATGTATGGCAGTTGATAGGGTGGCGGTTTTCGCAGGAGTTACTGTTTTGCCATTATTACCCCTATTGTAGGCTTATATTTATTTTATATTTCCAAACTTATCCATTTGTTTCAAAATTTTCTCCAAGTTTCTGCCATTTTCTCTCCTTCTCTAAGGTTAGTTCCGGTTTCCTTTTCATCTTGCATTCTTCATTTTCCGTTTTCAAAAAATGGGTGCTCGTAAGGACTTAGCAAAATCTTTTTCCCGGTTAACACAAGAGGAGGTAGATTTATTTTGTATGGAATATGGTATTGATAGGAAGTTTGACCCCACTGCCCCTGCTTGTGGTGTTCCCGTTGATAAACCACCTTCTGGTTCGATTGCCCTTTATTGTAGTCATTTTGAGTTCTCAAACCTTCGTTATCCCTTTTCGTTTTTTGTTTTGAACTTGTTGGAGTATTATCGGGTTTCTTTTGGGCAAGTTCATCCAAAGGGGATGGCTAGGGTTTTGCATTTTGAGGTTTTATGTCGTGCTCTTGGGTATGATCCTTCCCTTTTACTCTTTCGCCGGTTTTTTCGTTTGGCTAAGAATGGCGATTGGTTTACTTTTGAAACAACCAAAGTTGATACCTGCCTTATTTCGTCGATGGTTACTACGCTTGGGGCTTGGAAAGACCGCTTTTTCTGGGTTTCTGATACTATTCTCCCATTTAAAATGGTGTGGAGGAATCCGGATGCTGTTCTCAATGATCCGGAACCTTCCGAGTCTGAATTGAATGCTGTTTTTCTCAATGCCATCCGGGGGTGCCCTTCGAGGGTTCGTCCCTTTCCTGAACACTTACTTGTTCTATTAGGGGTTAGTAAAATTTGGGGGAATGTTGATCGGGATCCGGTTCTTATGAGGAGTGGCATGGGTATGCATTTTCCTTTTTTGTCCTCTTTATGTTTTTCTTAATCTATGACTTATGTGTTGTTGTTTTTTGCAGTCATGTCTGCTTTGGATTTTATTAAGAGCGAGGATACTTCTGATGTTGTTTTTGAGGATGCTCCATCTGTTCCTGGTGAGAATGTTGTGGTTAGGACTGTTGATCAAAGATTTGAGGGCTCAGGTTATGTTAGTGCTGCTACTGCCAAGGGTTTTTCTAAGTCTAATGCTCCTAAATCTTCAACCCGCCGATCTTCTCGTCGGTTGTTGAAAGCTGGTCCTCAATCCACTTCTACTGAACCAGTGGTCTTGAGTGATGATATTGAAGTTTCGGAAGATCAAGGTGTTGAAGCAGGTGCTGAGAAGGCTAAGGAATTGGTTGTCCATGGTAAAAAGGTTTCAAGCAAGAAGGTTGTTGCCACTCCTGTTCAGGAGTCTTCGAGCAGGGACGTTGAAGGGTTGGATCCGGAAGGGATTTATGTGCCCACTTGGTCGGTGAAGAATGATGACAGTTTCAAAGATGCTGCTGTCTGTGAGGACGCTCTGAGTCACATTGCTCCTCCCTCAGTGCACAAGACTATTGCTGGAATGGATGATGACCTGATGTTGTCCCGTATGATTTTGAGTACTTGCAACCTTGCTGCCATGCTTCCTCAAGGCATTGCCCGTTTTTGTCAGAGAATGCGAGAATATGAAGAATTCTCCAAGAAGAAGGATAAAATGAAATCCTCCATGGCTGGGATGAAAAGGAGATAGCTGGTTTTGCCGAGAAGGAAGTAGCATGGGAGAAGAAAGTTAGTGATCTAAAAAAGACGCATGAGATTGAGATGGGTGATTTGAAAAAGAGCTTCGAGGCTGATAGGTTGAAACTTAGGGCTGACCGGGAAGCTTTGTTTGTTCAGCAACAGGCTTTTGGTAAGGAGAAAGAGGGGTTGAAGGCTTCAGTTGCTCAGGCTACTGGGGATAACCAATGGCTCATAGAGCAGGGTTTTCACCAGGTGGTTACTTATCTATTGCACTCCAAAGAGTTTAACTCTGCTCTTGGTGACGTTTACACTAAGCTTCTTAACCTGGGGAAACACCAAGGCCTCATTGCTGGGTATAAACTTCATGAATCCGACCATCCTTTGGAGAAATCACCTCTGTTTCGTCCCGAGGCTTCTGATGTTTTTAAAGGCTCTGTTGAGCAAATGGAGAAGTTGACCTATCCTTTCATCCATCAAGTTTCTGGTTGCTTTGGTAAGCCTCTTGCTGTGTTGCAGGATTTGAAGCCGGAGGGCTTAAATGAAAAGGTCTGTGCTGAAATCCTGGGATCTCTTTCAAGGAAGAGGTCTTATTCGGGTGATAGTGACGATACCCTTTCAGGTCAGCCGGATGTTCCTAAGGATGCCAGCTTGGAGGCTTCAGCGGTTGGTGGTGATGGAGGTTTGAAGACTAAAAAGTTGAAGAAAACAAAGAAGGCCAAGGGCGAAGGTTCTGGAGTTTCCAAATCTGTTGATGCTTGATTCGTAGCTTTCTTAGCACTGAAAACAATTTATGTTTTGTAATGTTAACTTGAACAATATTAGGTTATTAGGAACCCTTAAGGTTCCTGTTGGTTGTGTTTTAAGGCCTTTGTGGCCGCTGGAACAGTAGTTTAAGCTTGCAAGTTATTAGGACTTGCTCTAACTTATGTTTGAAAGTCTTTTGGGGCTTTCTTTTATATGATGTTATGTTTTAACTATTTTCCATTTATTATGGTTTTATGCTTGTGCCTTTTTGGACAAGGCAGTTCATTTGGCTTTTAACCGTTCAAGCCTTTTGGCTGTCTGTTAATAGGTTGAAGCCTTTAAGGTTTCGAGGTATTGCCCGGGTGGCTTGAAGCCTTGAAGGCTTCTTAGTTTTGCGTCCTGGCTTGGTTTGTACCTTTGTGATTTTTGTCCAATTGACTTTGTTCTTTTTGGATTTGCTTTGTTCTTTTGTAACTTTGTCTTTGTCGAGTTTGTGCTGCCCTTATGTTTTTTTATACCTAAAAGGGTTCAGTGCTGCAGACACTTAGCCTTGGCATTTTTAACAAGAAGAGATGGCACCTATCCTTTTAATCATTTCTTTTGGTTTTTTAGCCTTTTTGTAGACTATATTTCTAAGGCTTATGGAGTATTTGGTGTAGGCTGCTTATACCCGTCTATGAGACAATTTTGTTTTTTCTTAACAAGTCTCATGGAGTTGTATTGATTTAGGAACTCACCCCTTATATAGGCTCATTCAACCCTTGAACCTATTGAGCGATGTGGCCTGGGAGCTCATCCCCTTACATGGCCCCTGCCATGGAGTTTTTTGCTAGGTTCTCAACCTGACTTTGGGATAGAAAGACAAGTTTGATAAAAACAACTTCATTCATTAAAGCAATACTTGCTTTTTACAAAAGGTATTCATAATCCTATTTGAAATACATTTTGATACAAACCAAACTTTTCCGTTTAAACATGGAACCTTTTCAGGGTTTTGTCGTTCCAATGCCTTGGAAGCCTTTTGCCTTCTGAATCAGCCAACTTGTAGGATCCACCTTTGTGTGCTTCAAGGATGGTATATGGGCCCTCCCATTTTGGGCCAAGCTTTCCTTGATTTTCTTTCTTGCTGGCTTCATTGTTTCTGAGGACCAGATCCCCTGGCTTGAAACGTTCGTTTTTGACTTTTTTGTTGTAGTAAGCTTCCATTTGTTGCTTGTATTTGGCTTCTTGAATTGCGGCTTGATCTCTTGCTTCCTCTAGGAGTTGTAAATTCAACATGGTCTCTTTTTGGTTTGTTTCGGGATCCATGTTGACAACTCTTTGGGTTACAACTCCTATTTCGGCAGGGATCACAGCTTCGGATCCAAATACCAAGCTGTAAGGTGTTTTCTTATGGCTTGTTTTTTCTGTCGTTCTAATTGCCCATAGGACACTAGGCAATTCTTCAAGCCAGTTGCTTTCGTATCTTCCCAATCTTGTCTTTATGCCTTCCACTATGCTTCTATTTGTTCTCTCAACCTGCCCGTTTGATTGCGGATAAGCCACTGAGCTGAAAACCTGATCGATTTTGTATTCTTTGCACCAAACGCTGAAAGGCTTCTCAGCAAATTGCCTTCCGTTATCGGTGACAAGTACTCCTGGCAATCCATAACGGCAAATGATGTTTTCCCAGACAAAGTCAATGACTTGCTTTCCTGTGATCTTGGCAAGTGGCTTGACCTCGGGCCACTTGGTGAAATAGTCTACCGCAACCAGTAGGAATTTCACTCCCCCTTTGCTTGGGGGAAATGGACCAACAATGTCCATTCCCCACTTATGGAATGGCCAAGCGGAGGTTATTGGGACTAAATCATGCTTGGGACTTTTCGGGATTGGTGCATGGATCTGGCAGGCATCACATTTCTTCAATTCTTCAGCTGTGTCGCGATGCATTGAAGGCCAGAAATATCCGAGGTTCATGAGCTTTGCAACTACCGACCTAGCTCCAAAGTGAGCTCCACACACTCCTTCATGAATTTCCTTGATCAAATACTTACTTTACTCGGGACCGACACATCTTAGCAAGGGAGCAAGGTAACCCTTTTTGTAAAGGGTTTCTCCTTGCAGTATGTATTCCCTTGCCTTGATTTCAACCCTTTTAGCTTCCACTTGATCATTGGGTAATTCACCATTTTTGAGGAACTTTCTTATGGGAGTCATCCAGTTTGGTTCTTCTTCGGTAACCACATCTTGAACCTCCAATTCATTAATGGATGGGGCCTTCAACACTTCTACCAGTACCTTCTTGGTGAGATGGGCAAAAGTGAGAGATGCAAGCTTACTTAGGGCATCAGCCTTTTTGTTTTGAGATCTGGGGATCTGTTTGATGTTGCATGCTTGGAAGGTACTCATCAGTTCCTTGGATTTTTCTCTGTATTTTTTCATGTTGGGCTCTTTAGCTATGTAGCTGTCATTCACTTGGCTTGAGACCAGCAACGAATCCGTGAACACTTCAAGCTTTTCAACCTTCATTTCTTTGGCCAGCCTTAAGCCGGCTATTAGTGCTTCGTATTCAGCCTCGTTATTGGTGGTCTGAAAATCAAAACGAAGAGCATATGTGAATTCCAAACCTTTTGGGTTGATCAAAATTAATCCAGCCCCTGACCCTTCAACGCTTGAAGCCCCGTCGGTGAAAAGCTTCCAGGCTTCAGGGTTGGGAGGTTCAGTGGTGGCAGTGTTTACTTCAGTGACTGTTTGGTTTGGGACTTCCACAATGAAATCGGCCAAGACTTGAGCCTTGATAGCTTTCCTTGGGACATAGGTGATGTTATGCTCACCTAGTTCTATGGCCCATTTGGCTAATCGCCCCGAGTTTTCAGGTTTTTCAAGCACACTCTTAATAGGTTGGTCGGTGACCACTTGTATGGGGTGTGCTTGGAAATACCTTCGAAGCCTTCTAGCTGTTTGAACTAAGGCTAAGGCAAGTTTTTCAAGGGGAGGGTATTTTGTTTCAGCTAATTTTAAGGTTTTGCTGAAAAAATAAACTGGTACCTGGGCCTTGTCTCGCTCAATGGTGAGGACTGCACTGATGGCCTCGTTCGTGATTGAGAGGTACACCGATATTAACTCCCCGGTTTTTGGTGCCGCAATGTCTGGTAGGGAAGCTAGATGTTGCTTCATCTGGTTGAAAGCTTCTTCAGCTTCTTCAGTCCATTTGAAATCCTTTTTGTCTGAGCAGTTCTTGAGCGTTTTGTAGAAGGGTAGATATCTTTCGGCTAACTTTGAGGTAAAACGCTTCAAGGCTGCAAGCTTCCCGTTCAAGCTTTCAACTTCCTTTTTGGTCTTTGGTGGCTTGGTTTCAAGGACGGCTTTTACTTTGTTAGGGTTGGCTTTGATGCTTTGTTTTCCAACAATGTGGCCCAAAAATTTTCCTTCTTCGAATCCAAATGAACACTTTTCCGGATTAAGCTTCATATTAACCTTTCTGAGGTTCTTGAAAGTTTCTTGAATATCATCGAGCATTTGGTATTCCGTTTTGCTTTTAATAACCAAGTCATCGACATATGCCTCCATGTTCTTGCCGATTTGACTTTCGAAGGCTTTGTCAACGAGCCGTTGATAGGTTGCTCCTGCATTTTTGAGACCGAAAGGCATCTTTTGATAGCAAAAGATTCCTTTGTCCGTGTGAAAGGCTGTCTTTTCCTCATCCTCTTTTTTCATGAGGATTTGGTGATAACCTTTGTATGCATCGAGAAAGCATTTGAACGAGTAGCCTGTGAGGGAGTCAACTTTGAGATCAATTTCTGGTAGTGGATAGCAATCCTTAGGACAAGCTTTGTTAAGATCCTTAAAGTCTATGCACATCCTCCAAGAGTTGTCTGGTTTCTTGACCATGACCGGGTTTGCAACCCATGACTGGTACTTGACTTCTCGAAGAATACCGGCTGACACAAGCTTTTCGACCTCTTGGCAGGCTGCCAGACTTCTCTCTGGGGCCAAGCTTCTTTTCTTCTGGACCACAGGCTTGACCTCTGGTGGTATTCTCAACTCATGTTCGGCAATGTCCCGGGGGATCCCGGTCATATCTTCAGGGCACCAAGCGAATACATCGCTGTAGTGTGTTAGCAATTTTTCAAGGTATGAGAGGGTCTCTTGAGAAAGGTCTGGGTTGACCCTTATTCTTTGTTCAGGGTATTTGGGATTTATGACCAACTTTTGCCTGTCTTCTTCACTGTTTGATCTTTCACCTTCAACCATGTAGGCTTCCTGAGAGGGTTGAAGGGTTGCTATGCCCCTTTCGGTGGGAAATTTGACTGTGCCATGACCAACAGACACTGCCATGTAAAATGCACACTGTCCTGGTCTTCCGATGATCACATCATAGCTTGAGGGGATGTTGATAACCACAAAGGTGAGTGGTTGGGTTCTTTCTTTTAAACCTTCACTGAAACGAACATTAAGTGTCAGTTGCCCTAAAGGCTTGAGGGGTATGTCAGCGATACCTTTTATGGAGGTCCCGGAGGGTTGAAGCCTTGAACGTTCTTCATTGCTCAATTGGTTGAAGAATTTTTAGAACATGATTTCAGTGGCTGCCCCCGTGTCTATGTATGCCTTGCATGTTTGCAACGTTCCCACGGTAGCTTCTACCACGAGGGGGCTAGGGAGAGGGTCATTCTTCGTAGGGGGGAAATAGACGCACTGAAGCTCCCAAGCTTCCAACCTCTGCCTCTTGTGCGGAACCTTTCCATCGAAATCTACCATATTGACTTCCTTACCCTTTCCTTCAGCCATTTTGTCCCGGACTCCCTTTACCAAATGGGCGAGTTCTCCGGACTTAACAGCTTCTTCTATTCTTTTCTTGAGTTGGAAGCAATCATTGGTGTGGTGACCTTTTTCTTCATGAAACTCGCAGTATTGGGTGGAGTTCTCGTTTTTCCTGCTTTTGGGGAGAGGTCTAGGAGGCCGAAAGTTTTGTTTAACTTCTTCTGTTGCAAGGATTTCTTGCGGGGTCTTTGTGAGGGGTGTGAAACTTATGCCTTTTTCCCTGCTTGAAAGGTTCCGTCCTTCAGACCTTCGAGGGTCTGAACCCTTTGACCGCCGGTCATAGGAGTTGAAGTTCCCTCTTTTTCTGGCTGGACTGTTGCTTCTCCAGCCGGACCCTCTTTTTCTTTGTTCCTTAATGTCTACTGCCTCCTCTCCCCGGATGTGGGCTTCAGCCCTTTCAAGAGCTTCTTCTAAGGTCTTGGGTAGAGATTTGTTGAAATCCCTTGTAAGGTACTTAGAGGTGATGGCATTCATGAAGCCAGCCACTCTCATTTTCTCATCGGCCCCTACATAAGTCAGACCTTCCTTCTTGTATCGTTCAATGAAAGCACGGAGACTTTCATCATCACGTTGTTTTATCTGAAAGATCACTGTTGCATCTTTGACATATCGTCTTTGTTGGGAGAAATTGGCCAGGAAACCCTTGCTGAGATCATCAAAGCTTCGAACACTTTGAGCAGGCAAATCGTTGAACCAGATCCTGGCGGATCCAACAAGAGTTTGCATGAACATCAGGCAACACTCAGCGTTGGACCATTTCTCTAACCGAGCTGCACCGGTGAAGATCTGAAGGTGGTCCTCAGGATCTTCAGTCCCATCATACGTTCTGATGTGGGCTGGCATTTTGATCTTTGACTGGAAATCATAATCGGCTATCTGCCTTGAAAAGCATGAAAGGTTACTTGGCTTGTATGGTTTAGCCAAGTCTTCTTCAGTCCTTGCATCCACATTACTGCTATTGCCGTTGTTTCCCTGAGTGGCAAGCACTTGATTGATGAAGTGTTGCCATGGGAAGTTGGCCATCATCTGGGTCATCATGTTGGGCATAGGGTTGAAGCCTTGAAGGCTTCCTGGGCTAGCGGAGCAGTTTATCCCGAGGGGAGTACTCATAACAGCACTTCGTGCTAAGGGGAGCACGGACAGAGCTTGCTCCCATGTAGTTGTAGTGGATGCTGGATAGCTTGTCACCGGGGATTGTAGGAGCTGGTCAAGAGTTAGCTCATGTCCCAGAGGAACACCACTGGTAATTGGTTGGGAAGAGAAGATAGGATGCACCGTAGGATTTGTCATAGTGGACAGATAAGGGTGAGGGTTTGAAAGGTTACTGGGACCAGCCTCACTTCTTGTTGCAAAAAGAGGAGGAGGTGGCCCAGGAGATAATGTTGGCTCAGGTTCGTCATAGTCTAAACGAATCCTCACTCCCTTTTCTCTTTCTTTACTCACATGCTGGTTGAGAAGAGTCCTTAGCACAAGGAAATTGTTAGCAACTCCTTCAGGGGTGAGTTCAACACATGATGGGGCATCAGAGACACCGATATTGGGAGATGGAACTCCGGATCTGGATGGAGTCGGTGTGTTGAAGTTGAGGAACTCGGGTGTGCTCCCCGGAGTCGAGAAAGAGGTTGGTATAGCCACGTGAGCTTGGCTACTACCCGGAGTAGAAGCGTTTGGGATCTGATTTACTTCTTCCGGGGATCCACTTTCAGACATGGTGATTTTAAGTGAGTAGAGCTACATTACTAGGTCTTTTGGAGAAGAAATAGCGGCGTAGCCCCACGGTGGGCGCCAACTTGTTGATGCAACAAATACAAGACCAACGGTGGTAGCTGGACTGGCTAGGCAGAATGGTTGAAGGGTTCAACCTTGCCTAACGCAGGTCGTGGGGTCCCCCCACGTTTGCGAGACGTGGAAGGAGGTTTACTAGTTTATTGTTGTTCTTTGCTATGGATCCTCCTCTGAATCGTACCCAGATTTGGAAGTGGTAGCAAAGGGAATGTGTGTGTTGGATGTGAAAGGGAATGACTTGTGCGAGACAAGCATTCGATGTGAATGACCAGAGATTGGAGAATCAGAGCTGGTCAGGAGATGATTTCTGAAGTAAATGAAGTGTCATTTTATAAGAGAAGGCATCTCCCGAAGTGGAATGTGTTAGACTAGTAACCTCGCTTGCAGTGGAGGGTTTCCCCTTTCGGGGGATGAAGGCTTTTGACCCCCGGATAATAGTGTGCATTGGCAGACCTGCTTTGCTTTTGCGGCTATGGGTTGGTGAAGCGATCTCCAGATGTGACCGGCTACTGTTTCCGCATTGCTTTTCCCAACTCCCAGCTTTTCAACCGTTGAACCGTTTAACCTTTTAAGCGTATACATATTTAATCATTTTATTTAGTCTTGAGCTACCCCCGTTATCAAGGAAGTACCAGCGGTGTATCAACCATGCTTTCATCACATTACACCCGTCCCGTTATCAAAACACTAACCGAAGACCAATCGTTTACCCAAATCGTTTAACTCGTCAATAATCGCTTTAGTCGTTTAAATCATTCTCGTTTTAGATCGTGAATCTACTTTTGGTCGTCTCGCTAATAACATTCAAACCTTTGTGACTCGTCTATTGTTCAACCCATTTTCGTATTAACAAACCACCAAAGGGTAAGTTAACAATCATCAGATTCAGTCGTTACCCACTTAACCCACACATAACCATGGGTCCGGTCTGATAACGGGATTTGTCGGATCCTATGGTACCATAACCTACTACTGGTCGGCTTGATCAATGCTAATGAATGTCATTCGTTATGTAACTACAACCAACAAGCTCATTCACATTATCGAAATCGTTATTAGTTTCGTATGAACCATCTCAATCGTTTTGAAACCATCGTTAGAATATAGAAATCGTTTTGATACATATGAATCACCCCAAAACAATCGAAAACAGTAAAAAGAGGGGATCTATGTACTCACCTTCGGTGCGTTTTTAATTGTTAACACAATCCCTCAAATTGTCTATCCACCCTAAATTAAATAAGAATGATTTTAATAATCAAAAACCACACTTTGACATGCAAAATACTACTTATGTCATTTCTGTTTTAATATATATGAAACTGGACTGTTTTCGGACATTTAAATAAAATAGTTAACTTATTCCAAAAATTCCCAAATTTTTACAGAATGTCTTAAACGATCCAGATATTATTGTGTAAAAATATCGGAGTCTAGTTCATTACCAATATTTTATAAAAATTCATTTTCCCGACTGCAATCAGATTTGTTACTTTCTGATCGCAGTCTACGGAATAATTCACTAAAAATTAATCGTAAGTCCGTTTGACGTAATTCCAGTTGGAGGATCACATCGACAATAGTGACCATCTGCAGTATAAATTTCATGATCTAACCCTACACAGAAATCAAGTTATGACTGAAAACAGGGCGCATATTTTTAGCAGCAAAAATGCAGCTCCAGCTGCTGTTACAAAATGACGCTTTAAAAATAGTAAACGAATTCCAAAAATTATGATTTCAGTGCCATTAGAACCGTATTTCATAATATATAAATCCAGACTTCAGAAAATACATTTTTCGTTAAGTTACGGTCTGGTCACAGCCAGTTAAAGGTGGCTGGAAATGCAAGTCAGCAAGCTGTTTTCAGTCTTTTGACATGATAAAGTGTGTTTGATTGATTCCGTTAACATGTTTAGCGATCACAACAGTACTTACAGCAAATTATTACTTATATATTCCAGATTTATCATGCAATATCATATTTCATTCAACATTTTAACACTACTTTATCATATGTTAGGTGATGTTCAAGCCTTGTTTAAGTTCTTTAGACTTTCTATCTTTTTGACCTTTAAACATTATTAACCACTCAACAATCATGTAAAATGAAAGGATCTAAGTGCTTACAACTAGCACAATGCTAGGGGAGTTCGAGTGTAGAAAAGTGGTGGATAAAAGAAAACGAGAGCGGTCCTCGAGCTTCCGAGTGCACCCAGCTTACTTGTTGAACCCCTTACACCTTTGTACGGATGGAAAATGGCTAGAAAGTGACTTGAAGGTAGTTGTATGGTGGTGTGGGGTGGCTGCCGAAAGCAAGCAAGAAAGGAAGGAAGAGAGCTTGGTTGTTGTTTGTAAATGTGAAGTGAATGTTCAAGACCTTATGTGCTAATTTATAAACCCAAGTTGCTATTAACCATCATGCATTATGTTCCTCTAACCAACAACATGTGAATAACTATTGGGTAACATGTTTCAAATGGTTGGACAAGATCCAATATAATATGAAATGAAATCATGGTGTAGGGGCTACCTTGTAGCCGTAGGATGGGGGGGGGGGGGTATGCTTGGTTGAGTTTCAATTGTTGGTTACTAATTCTAGTTAGAAAATTAAGTGTTTAGTTAGGGTTTGGTTACTAGATATTTTCATGATGTGTTATGATGTTCGGGGTCCATAACTAGTTCGGAAAAAATAAAAACAATGTGTTTGACCATATTTTTGTGTTCCGGGTAATGTTCGGTAGTCCGGTTAAACACCGTTACGTTAAAGTGTTTAATTATGTACCGGGTATTTTATCTAGCGTTCAAATCCCGATTTATGGCGTTCTAAATTATTTTTATTATTCTATAAAAAATAAACTCGCCAAAATATTACAGAAATAAATTTCAGTTGCCAAGACTGGCTACGTTGTCTGTGTTTCGCAGTAAAAGTACTGTGTCGCGCAGAAACACACGGTGCGCGCTTAAATTTGAAAAATAACGTTTTTAAGCGTTTGAATTTATTTTTCAACACGAACCTGATTAAAATAAGATTTTAATCATAACAGAATATTTGTGGGATTTAAATATTATCCAGGCGGTCGCCAACGTTCGTTTCGCAGTTTTGTCGTAATTAGTTCTTTAGTTCAAATAAACATGTTTTCGCCATACCGAATCCTTCAAAACTTATTTCTAATTTATGTAAAGGATATTTAGGGTATGTTCAGCCTACGTCACAGTTCCGGAGTGTACGTCGCGTTAAACTGATTGCGTTTAAGCACCAGTTTGCGTATAACCTTCCAGAAAGTGATTTAAAGCTTGAAATCGGTATCGAATCAAATTGTAAAATTAATAAACACAATTGCACATATATTATCACCAAAACACATATAATAACACCAAGGCATATTGTTTTATTGATAACCAACATTGTTTTACATTATACGGTGCTTACAGAACACAGTTGTCACAGGGTACCTGGTCTACCTCCTTAACTTTCTTTTTCTCCTCCGCTACTACAATGTTAGCCAAGAAAGCTCTGTATTCCTTGCGGAGATACTTGCTAGCTTGGATACACGACATGAGCTTGAGACCTTTCGAAGCAGTTTCACCATAAACACACAGTAAATCACCATTAACGAGCGAGAAGCGAATCATCTTATCGAAACACACAACTTCAGCATGATTCTCACGAAGAAAATCCATGCCTACTATGATGTCAAAACTTCCGAGCTACATCAGAATAAGGTCGATCGGAAAGATGTGATTGTTGAGTTCTAGAGTACAATCACGAAGAACATAATTGTAACAACTCTTATCAAAATTGTTACTTCTTATTTTATTATGTCCAATAGGAAACCCTAATTGAGACCCCCAAGTGATATTACATGACCCCTAAAATTTTCAGAATAATCGGAACTAGGATCAGGGCCCCTAAAACTCAGGTGGGGGGGGTATTCCCTAATTGGTATTATCTTCGCAGTTTGTTGTAGAATGCGAAATTCGTTAAACCGTCGACTCACCCAGGCTACAAACAGACGTGGCTACCCTATGCTAAAAGTGACCCGTCGCGCCACGCGCGGGAGCCAGGTGTCCCTGGCGCGCCACGCGAGGGGACCAAAAACTCAGTATAAATGCAAGGGTTTGGCACTTGAAAGTCTGTCTTGTTTCGACGTTAAAATTCAATTCATACGCCAAGATATTCACTGTTTAGTGCAAAAACACACACAAGCACGAATTCTGCAACGATAACAGGGTAATAACTCGATCACTGCTACGATTTAATGTCTGATCGATAAAAACCAATCCGATGGATGTTTAAGTGCTGCCCATAATGGGGCTATACTTTGTCATTCGTCGTGAAGGTTTTGATATCGTGAGTTGTCGTAAAAGTTGTATTAAGTTACTGACCTAGTTTTCGTGTGCATTATTACTTGAATTAGGATAACCAGGCAAAAATCAGTAGGCTAAACGCTGCCCGTCTAAACTTCCAATGTGAGTCATTCTCTTTTTACCAAATTGTTTTCCAACTCTATTTATTTTCAAAGTTATAATTACAGGGATTAAGTCTTTGTAATCTTCAATTACTGCTGGTATATGGGGTTTTGTATACATTACTTGATAGCCCTCACCATTGGACAACGGGTTAGCCAATGGGTGATCTGACCATAGTCACAGATACAGTCGAGTGACAAATACCGATTTGGGGTAATTGGTTGATAGAAACAATATAATCACCCTTAATACTGTATATTATAACAATGTGTCGTTTTATGCAACTTGAGTGACTCGCCAGTATTTCCCTGCTGATAAAACCTTTTTAAAACATGTTTCAGGTGATCTGCTGTGATCCAGGAAAAAGTGCCGTGTAGCACTACAAGCTTGAGGAAGTGACTCAATAAAATAAAGAAACATGTTTTTGTGAAAACATGGATTTCCCAGTGAAATCACCTTTATTGTAAATTATGGGTGTGATCCCCAAATTGTGAAATAAAAATAAATTGGGCATTTTCAAGTTTTAAAAGATCATGTTAAACTTCCGCTGCCAACATAGTAATTACCACAGGTTTCTGTCACGCGGCTCCTGAAACGGGTAAAACCGGGACGGGGGCCGTGACAGAAAAAAGGTGGTATCAAAGCCACTGATTTAAGCCAATTAAGTATTTAGAAATACTTAATTTTTCTGATTGCCAATCTGTGATTATGTGAAAATTTAATTTACAAAATTTTAACTTAGAATTTTTGTGTGTTTCTTCATATATGCTAACAGCATGAATGAGTTATCTGAGGCTCTTCAGAATATCCCTATCCATTCTGCTGACATGGAAATTTCCGAGGGCTTTTCCGGTTATTGGGCCAACACTGAGGAACCAATGGTATTCCAAGCCCAACCTCAGGAGAAACCAAAACCGAAAAAGAGAAGAAGACTCGTAGGCTGGAGGCGTGTGCGTAGGAAAAACCAGCGACACGGAAAGTTATAAAGACCGAGGATCCGAAGGATAAAGGCAAAGGAATAGAGATCGGAGAAAGTTCCAGGCAAGCCCAGGAAATGCCATCATGGGAGGAGCTGGATCGTAAACTGGCACTTAGTGACCTCATCGGACCTGCCGATGAAAACCTCTTCAATTACTCAGCGGAAGCACAACTTCCACTTAATCTAGAACCTGCTATTCCAGATCCTATTATCCACCCCCGACCTCTACCAGAAGAGCTAGAAGAATGGTGGACAACTTACGGGCAATTTCAGAATCTTTTAAATAACCCTAATACCTTTTCCCCCAATTTGACCCTGAGCCTCCACTACACCCACCAATGAGCACCGAGAACTTGGCTGAACTTCGCCACTATGGCGAGGAGCTGGTGGACGCAGGAAATAGAATCCGAGATGTGGGGGAAAGGATATCATGGAAGTACGACGAGAGGGAACGTCGTTTCTGAGATACCAGCTGACGGGGATGGTGTGACTTTGTGGTTGTGGTTGTATAATAATAAAATAATAATAAATATTAACAAAAATATAATCGTGTAAAATAAACTTAAAATAAAACTTTTGTAATATAACGGGTGTGTAATGATGCATATTAATATATAAAACATGGGAGTCGAAAAATCGACAATTTTAGCTATACGTGTTAACTTGATTATGTACGATTGTTTTATTATGTTTGGTTGTTATTCATTTTGTGCTAATAAGTTATATATATTAATTACCAGATGGAACACGCTGGTAATGAACCAGTTAACGAGGTTAACCAATCCGAGCAAAACAATGAGGAGCATTTTCTGAATAGACAAGACATAGAAAACATTGTTGCTCAAGGAATAACCAATGCTATTCCAGCAATCATTGCTGCTGCCCGAAATCCAGTTGAGCCTCAACCAATTATTCCCAGCAAACGCACTCACGAAGATAATTTTAGTAATAGTATAAATGGAAGCGGCAACATTAATAATAATGATAATTGATGTGCGTTAAAGTGTTATATATATTAGGTGTATATTTTAAGCCCTTTTTAACACTTATTTTAGCCAAGTTTTAAATTTATAAAACACGATATTTCACTAACACTAAACACACATATGGGCAAGTGCACCCATCGTTGAGTGTAGTATAGCGTTGGTAAGATACCGAGGTCGTCCAAGGACACAAGAGCTTTTAGTACCGGTTTATCCTCAACGTCTAACCAAAATAAAAGTTTAGAAAAATGTTTTAAACTAAGAAAAATAAGACTAACTAAAATGCTGAAAATAAAAATAAAAACAGATAGACAAGATGAATCACTTGGTTCCGACTCGTATCTAGTATAACCTTTGATTATTTCCGCACTTTTGCACATAATTAAGAGATTATCTTAGTTATTGTAGTAGGCCCCTCTTTTGAAGGCGACGTTACCCTCACCCCAGTAGTTTGAGTCAGCAGGGATACAATCCTAAAAGGGTGGATTATTGGAAGATAATGAATTAAGTTATTAATGCAGTATTGTGGTAGGCCCCGCTTTTGGCGGTGACGTTACCCTCGGCTAAGTAGTCTGAGTCAGCAGGGATACAGTCCTAAATAGCCGGGTTATAGTATTAATAGTAGTTAACTTATGAGGGGATCAAAGAGTTTGGACCCCCGCCATCCAATACCGTGAAGTATTGAAGGAGGTCCTACTAAATTTGACCCAGGTCCATTGCAGGACCTCTAAACGCTGAACAATGGCAAGACCTTTACCAAACCGTTCCCTTAACCCCCTACCAGGTAGCCAACATATCTCCATATAGACCGTGGAGATATGAATGGTGAAAATCCTTTATTTTATATAGACAGTAAAATAATGCCAAGACACCACGGACAAACGATAAGGAAAGATCACCTTCAACATAAGTAACTAGTTATTAAAGTCATTAATACAAAACCAAATAAAAAGTGCAAAAGATTAGAAATAAAAAGTATTATACTAGACACTTTGTCTTCACCAAGTGATGTAAGAGACTTAGGCAAACATGGCCTTGATTGTCAAGAACTCTTACGATCAATCTTGGATCCCGAGACGACTCACACACTCTACGATGGACAATGGTGGTGGATGATGGTGTTGTGATGGTGGTGGGTGGTGGATGAGGTGTGAGAGAGGTGGTGTGCCAAGGGATGAGATGAAATGAATCCAAGCACTCCTATTTATAGGCTGAACAGAGAGCTGGACACGGCCCCGTGTCCGTCTGACACTCTCTCTCCTCATTAATTGTAATTCGCAATTACAATAAATGCGCCTGCTGTACTTTCGACACGCCCCCGTGTCCGCTGAGCACGGCCCCGTGATGGGCAATAGAAGCTTCTATAGGTTTGTCTTTTCTGCTGCTTCTTGGGCACGGCCCCGTGCTGGCTGAGCACGGGGCGTGTTCAGTCTTCTGTTTTCTCTATTTTGCTTTGGAAGGTGCCGTTGAGGGTTCGGGCAGTCCACTAATGTTCCTTTTCTTGTATTTATGTTGGATTTAGCTGTCTTTTTGCTTCTTTTGCGTTTTTGAGCTCATTTAATCCTGAAAATACAAAAGGAAGACAAAAACACTCTTTTTCCAATATTAGCACTAAAAAAGGGTTAGTTTTATGCCTCATTTGATGTAATTTATATGTTGCATTTTACACACATCAAATACCCCCACACTTGAACTTTTGCTTGTCCTCAAGCAAAACTTTTTAATATGTGGCTTACACTCCCAAATGGAATAGGTAGAAGAGAAGGTTTTGGGCTTGTCGTAGAGTGTCGGGATTTCCAAGATCTTTTTGGGTTTTATTTTTATTTATTTACACTCCTATTCGTAATGATTTATTTAGAACTGTTCATAAAAGAAATTAATTTTTTGGGCATAACATGCCTTTTTAAAATTCTATTTATATACAAGTTCACATACCTCGCGGGGAAATCACTCACACTCGGCCGAAGGTGTATTTTTAGTGAATCACTCGAGAGCGGCACGGAACTTATTCCTACCATAGGCTTGCCAAGAAATCAATCCTCCTCCTTTTTAACTTTTATACCTTTGTAGATATCAAGAGGACTTTGTGGGTTAAGGGTTGGCTAGGGTTAAAGGTAGGTGGTTGGGTTAGTGGTTAGTAGAAAAAGGGCTAAAACCGTAACAAGTGTCGGTTTTTCGTATTTTTGCAACTTTTTATTTTGATGAAGCTTTTATTCAAACTAAGTTATTTTTGATTAACTTGTTTGTTTATTTTCTTTTTGCTTCATCATTATCACAAATTTTTTTTTTTCACGAAGAACCGAACTTGTTACTAAAATAAAGGGTTAAAAATGAAAAAGGTTTTGGTGGATGAAAAGGGTTTTTGTTTGGGTGATGAAACGAAAAGGTTTAGGCTCAAAGGGGTTACTAGGGGGATTTTTGGGTAGGTGGTAAAGAAAAATAATGGTGTAGAAATGAAAAGGGTTAGTCCTAATGCCTCCATCATTTACTTACTCGGGTTTAAGTTGATAAGGACCGGGAATGTATTGTCATGGCAAGTTCTAGAGTTGGAAGAACCAAGCAGCTATTCACACAAGAAACGAAAAATGAGCATTTAGTCAAATGATATGTAATTGTGTGCTCAATAAAGGCTCAAAACTCACTTTTGTGGGAATGGGTTTTTATGTGATCAAGTATATAATAAAATTTTAAATAAGTTTGCTATGCCTTTTCATAATTTTCTTATGTTGGTTCTTTTTATCACTACGCTATCGGTTGTAAATTTGTAAAAAATATAACCTTTTTGAGAACTTGAATTTCCCGAGTTAAACTTAGACAAGTAAAAAAAATGAAATTTTTGAAAAAAAAATTGGGGTGATTAGCGGTTCCAATAGAGTTTTATGTAAGGCTTGTATTTAGGACTTGCAAAATTCAAGGTTTTAGCATCCCCCCCACACTTAAATTACACATTGTCCTCAATGTGTCCCAAAAATAAATTTTTTAGGTTGATTAGATGTGTAAAATAGTGTTTAAAAAGCAAAAAAATTGTGTTACTGGGCGCTGAACACGGCCCCGTGTTATCCGGGCACGGCCCCGTGTTCAAGTGCCAGTAACAAAATTGAAATAAGTCAAACAGAAGTCTGGACACGGGGGCGTGTTGGGTGAACACGGCCCGTGTCCAGGTACCTGTACTGGGAGTTTTTCTGCAGGTGGTTCGGCACGGGGCCGTGTTGGTTGGGCACGGCCCGTGTTGAACCTTCTGAAATGGAGAAAAATTGTCGGGTTGCCTCGTTCTTGTGCATGGGATCATTTTTCTCGTTCCCCTTTTCATCCTTTACCAGCATGAGTGTGTTTTATTCCTGAAAATTAAAACTAACTAGGAAACATAAAAATTAACCTAAATTAAACTAGGGATAGTCCCGTGGAATGCCTCCATGGTGCGCCACGTTTATAAGGGTCCTTGGCTAGACCCAAAGCCTGGTCATATGTTACCCAATTGGGATGAGTTGCATCCCATGTTACACCGTCGGAGAGCGTCATCCAAGCTTGAGTCTATGACCTTCATGTAGTTGACCGGATCTTCTTCCTCTACTCGCTTTCCACATTCAAATTTTACCTCTTCCTCCCCAAACTTCAATGTTAGAGTTCCGTCATTCATATCCACCAACGCTTGGGCGGTGGCTAGAAATGGCCTCCCGAGGATGAGAGGGACATCGGTGTCTTCTTCCATGTCTAGGATGACGAAGTCGGTTGGAAAGACGAATTTGTCAACCTTGACTAGCAGATTTTCGGCGACACCTTGCGGGAATTTGACGGACCTGTCGGCGAGTTGTATGCTCATCTTTGTAGGGCTTGTTGTTCCTAGGCCGAGTCGCTTGAACATTGATGTGGGCATGAGGTTGATGCTAGCCCCAAGATCGGCTAAAGCATTTCGGACGGGGGACTTCCCAATCGAACAAGGGATTGTGAAGCTCCCGGGGTCGATTTTCTTTTGTGGAAGTTTGTTGAGTACTAAAGCTGAACATTCTTCGCCTAAGTTAACTAATTGCAATGATTCAATTTTCCTTTTGTGAGTGAGGAAATCCCTCATGAATTTTGCATATTTAGGCATTTGGGTTAGGACCTCAATAAAAGGAATATTAACATGCAATTGTTTTAGTAAACTTTCGAACTTTGCGAATTGCTCATCGGTCTTTTGACGATTTAACCTACCGGGGTACGGAATTGGAGGAGTCTTGGTGGGCTCTTGATTTGGTATAGAAGCCTTTTCTGGCGCAGGAGGAGTTATAGGCTGGCTAGAATGGCTTCTTTCATTTGGTGGCAATGGAACATCCTCGGGACCCACGGTTCGATTTCTTAATGTGATGAGATGTACTTGTGCCTTTGGGTTCGTTTCGGTATTACTAGGTAACGCGCCTTGTGGTCTCTCGGAGAAATTTTGAGCTAGTTGATTTAATTGTTTTTCAACGTTCTGAATGCTAGCTTGTTGATTTCTAAAATTTGATTCCAATTGTTGAAATCGATCCGAGTTTTTCTTTTCAGTGTCAGAGATGAGGCGAGATACCGTATCTTCAAGCCTTTCTCTTCCACCTTGTTGTTGAGAAAAATTTTGCGGTTGTTGAAAATTAGTTCGTTGGTTTTGTTGGTTACTACTATTGCCGGGATCTCTCCAACCAAGATTTGGGTGGTTACGCCATCCTTGGTTGTAGGTACCCGTTGGAGGACCCGACGGCCTAGGTCTATTATCCAAGTAGTTTACCGTTTCAGTTTGTTCATCTAATTCTTTCATACAACTCCAATTTTCATGTGACCCACCACACCCTTCACAAGCCATAACCGAGGCCGTTTTCGTCATTTCTAGCCTTTTGATTTTTGAAGAGAGGGCCTCGATTTGGGCTTGTAAAGAGGTGCTTTCATCAACCTTATGGGCGCCCGGGGCAATAGATTTATTACCCCGGGGAGTGTGCCATTGAAAATTGGTTTGAGCAATTTCCTCAATTTGGTTATATATTTCATTTGGGCGACGATTACCTAAGAGTCCCCCGGAGCTTGAATCAAGTGTTTGTCTTGTGTGTGGCAACAATCCATTGTAGAAAGTGGATACTTGTTGCCATACCGCTAGACCATGGTGAGGACACTTTCTTAAAAGCTCCTTGAACCTTTCCCAAGTTTCATATAAGGATTCCCCATCCTCTTGTGAGTATGTATTAATTTCAGTCATTAATTTGGCCGTTTTAGCAGGAGGGAAATACTTATATAAAAAATTTTGGGCGAGTTCATCCCAGGTGTTTACCGATCCAGCTGGGAGGGTGTTAAGCCAAGCCTTAGCTCGGTCTTTTAGTGAAAAAGGAAACATTCGAAGGCGGATGGCGTCATTTGATGCTCCATTGATCCGAAAGGTATCACATATTTCTAAGAAGTTAGTAATATGTAGATGGGGATCCTCGTCCGCAAGCCCGTGGAAGGTTGCGGAGTTTTGGAGCATTTGTATCAAATGCGGCCGAAGTTCGAAGTTGTTGGCCTCGACATTCGGTGCATTGATAGCGGCGCCAAGATTGCCTACGGTAGGCCGTAGGTAATCCATGAGGGTACGTTGGTCCGCCATTGGAAGTGGGTCCCCCGAAGCTTTCTCTTGATTTTTAGCTTTAAGTCTTTTTCTGAGAAAGCGCTCGGGTTCTTCTAGGGGTTCTTTTATGTCTCTACTAGAACTGGAGCTCATGCACTACGTAGGAGGTTCAAATGTGGCGCCTGGGTTCCAAATCCTGCAATAGAAACAAAAAAGAACGTTGGTCAGAATGTTCACCACGGCCCCGTGCTCAGTGAACACGGCCCGTGGTCAGAAGTACAGTAATTGTTTTCTGTATCCCAGTTACTGGGAGTTGGACACGACCCCGTGTTGCACCGACACGGCCCCGTGTTCAGCTCTCTGTAACTCAGAAAATAAAAACTGCCAGTGACGAAGCTGGGCACGGCCCGTGTCTGACCGAGCACGGCCCGTGCTGAGCTCTGCAGAAGCTGAAAAACTAAGAAAATCCTAAAAAAAATAAAAAGAAAAATAAAAGATGATTAGGCCGTTGATTCCTAACTTTCTTAAAATCCTTGTGTCCCCGGCAACGGCGCCAAAAACTTGATGTGCGTTAAAGTGTTATATATATTAGGTGTATATTTTAAGCCCTTTTTAACACTTATTTTAGCCAAGTTTTAAATTTATAAAACACAATATTTCACTAACACTAAACACACATATGGGCAAGTGCACCCATCGTTGAGTGTAGTATAGCGTTGGTAAGATACCGAGGTCGTCCAAGGACACAAGAGCTTTTAGTACCGGTTTATCCTCAACGTCTAACCAAAATAAAAGTTTAGAAAAATGTTTTAAACTAAGAAAAATAAAACTAACTAAAATGCTGAAAATAAAAATAAAAATAAAAACAGATAGACAAGATGAATCACTTGGTTCCGACTCGTATCTAGTATAACCTTTGATTATTTCCGCACTTTTGCACATAATTAAGAGATTATCTTAGTTATTGTAGTAGGCCCCTCTTTTGAAGGCGACGTTACCCTCACCCCAGTAGTTTGAGTCAGCAGGGATACAATCCTAAAAGGGTGGATTATTGGAAGATAATGAATTAAGTTATTAATGCAGTATTGTGGTAGGCCCCGCTTTTGGCGGTGACGTTACCCTCGGCTAAGTAGTCTGAGTCAGCAGGGATACAGTCCTAAATAGCCGGGTTATAGTATTAATAGTAGTTAACTTATGAGGGGATCAAAGAGTTTGGACCCCCGCCATCCAATACCGTGAAGTATTGAAGGAGGTCCTACTAAATTTGACCCAGGTCCATTGCAGGACCTCTAAACGCTGAACAATGGCAAGACCTTTACCAAACCGTTCCCTTAACCCCCTACCAGGTAGCCAACATATCTCCATATAGACCGTGGAGATATGAATGGTGAAAATCCTTTATTTTATATAGACAGTAAAATAATGCCAAGACACCACGGACAAACGATAAGGAAAGATCACCTTCAACATAAGTAACTAGTTATTAAAGTCATTAATACAAAACCAAATAAAAAGTGCAAAAGATTAGAAATAAAAAGTATTATACTAGACACTTTGTCTTCACCAAGTGATGTAAGAGACTTAGGCAAACATGGCCTTGATTGTCAAGAACTCTTACGATCAATCTTGGATCCCGAGACGACTCACACACTCTACGATGGACAATGGATGATGGTGGTGGATGATGGTGTTGTGATGGTGGTGGGTGGTGGATGAGGTGTGAGAGAGGTGGTGTGCCAAGGGATGAGATGAAATGAATCCAAGCACTCCTATTTATAGGCTGAACAGAGAGCTGGACACGGCCCCGTGTCCGCTGGGCACGGCCCCGTGTCCGTCTGACACTCTCTCTCCTCATTAATTGTAATTCGCAATTACAATAAATGCGCCTGCTGTACTTTCGACACGCCCCCGTGTCCGCTGAGCACGGCCCCGTGATGGGCAATAGAAGCTTCTATAGGTTTGTCTTTTCTGCTGCTTCTTGGGCACGGCCCCGTGCTGGCTGAGCACGGGGCGTGTTCAGTCTTCTGTTTTCTCTATTTTGCTTTGGAAGGTGCCGTTGAGGGTTCGGGCAGTCCACTAATGTTCCTTTTCTTGTATTTATGTTGGATTTAGCTGTCTTTTTGCTTCTTTTGCGTTTTTGAGCTCATTTAATCCTGAAAATACAAAAGGAAGACAAAAACACTCTTTTTCCAATATTAGCACTAAAAAAGGGTTAGTTTTATGCCTCATTTGATGTAATTTATATGTTGCATTTTACACACATCAATAATGATGTAATGCAGGCCCCAATTCTTAAGAGAATGAAAGATGCAACGCCTGGTTGCACTTACACGGAATTTCTTGCCTGTAAACATGTTGAATTTGCAGGCAATGAAGGGGCGACTACCGCATTGCGTTGGTTGGAGAAAACCGAGGCAGTGATTAAAATAAGTAGATGTGCCAAGGAGGATAAGGTGATGTATGCTTCTCACCTTTTCAAGGAAGAAGCATTAGAATGGTGGAATACGGTATTACAAGCCAAGGGAAGTGACATGGCCTATGCCATGAGTTGGGAAGAATTTAAGCGTTTAGTGGAAAGGAAATTATGCCCCGAATATGAAAAGGAACAAATGGCGAATAAATTCCCGAGGCACCGAATGGTGGGTGTTGACTGCCGAGGGTATACTTCGAAGTTTTTCGAATATGCTCGAATTGTGCCTACTCTGGCTTCGCCAGAACCGGTACTTATTTCTCGCTACATTTGGGGTTTAATTAGCGAGATCCGGGATATTGTCAAAGCTGCGAGACCCCGCACGATCGATGATGCGGTGGAATTAGCCAACACTTTGACTGACGGACTGGTGCGTACGCGAGAAGAAAACAGGAAGAAGGAATTGACTCAGAAAATTACCCAAGGATTTCGTGTGGGTAATAATAGCAACTTTAAAAGAAAGGGAACTGGATCATCTTCCACTCCGCCGTTCAGCAGAAACTGTAAAAAGAAACATTTTGGAAAATGTAATGAAACCTGCAACTTTTGCAAAGCTATAGGACATCGTGAAGAAGATTGCAGAAGGAAAACAAAGATCTGCTATAACTGTGGAGAAGCTGGGCATTTTAGACCAGAATGCCCTAAATTGGTCAAACCAGCAGATAACAAGGTCAAACCTGCTGAAGGGACTAACAAGAAGAACGCAAGAGCCTTCCAATTGACCACGCAGGAAGCTGAACTGATTCCTGACGTAATAGCTGGTACGTTCTTAGTTCACAACGTTTATGCGAAAGTATTATTTGACTCTGGTGCAAACCAAAGTTTTATCAATACTTCATTCTGCCAAGCTCTTAAACTACCCTTAACGAAACTTAGGCAAGTTTTTACAGTAGAAACGGCAGACGGGAACTCTGTTAACCTAGATACGATTTTGCAAAAAGAAACTATAGAACTTTCAGGTCATAAATTTTCTGCAAACCTCTTACCTATGAATTTAGCTGGATTCGATGTCGTGTTAGGAATGGATTGGTTAGTAGCCAACCATGCTCGAATCCTTTGTGATAAGAATTCCATAGAAATTCGGGCACCTACGGGAGAAGTAATTATGATTACAGGGGATAAGCCGCATAAACTGATAAAGTTCATTTCATTAATGAAAGTTGCTAGTTATGAACGAAAGCAAGGAATAGTGTATATGATTTCAGTAATCATTAGCACTAAGGGTAAGGAACTTAAGGAAATTCCTGTAGTATCAGAATACTCGGATGTATTCCCAGAAGAAATACCAGGATTACCACCAGATAGGGAGGTAGAATTTAGAATTCATTTGATTCCTGGAACTACACCCGTAGCAAAGGCACCCTACCGATTAGCACCCACTGAAATGTTAGAACTAAAAAAGCAATTAGATGAATTGCTCAGTAAAGGATTCATACAACCTAGTTCATCCCCTTGGGGAGCACCAGTATTATTCGTAAAGAAGAAAGATGGTTCGATGCGAATGTGTATCGATTATATGGAATTAAATAAGGTTACAATCAAGAATCGATACCCTTTTGTAACACCTCGTAAAATCACGTCCAATGATGTATTGACACGTGTAATAAACCCTAATGAAGTCAAACATTGAATTTAAGGGACTAATTTTTTGAAAAATCGAAAACTTTGATTATGAAAGGACTAGAAGTGTTAGCATACCAAAAATAAGTTTCTGAATAACCTTGTACGATATTTATATTCACAAATGAACCACTTGTTGATCGAGTGTAGCCGTTCGCATAATTAATTGAAAGTTCGCGCAATGAAGGGTTAAAAGCGTCAACATGTTAAATTCTTACCTCTGAGTGGCCTTTCAACAAACCGGGAGCTTCATGATATTTGATTATACTCTCGGGAATGCCAAACATTGGCCATCTAAGTTTTTTATGCCTATAAGTAAAGTTACGCGCAACTTTGCAAGTTAGAGGGACTAAAAGTGTCAATATGTTTAATTATACCTCTAAATGACCTTTTAGCGAACACGAAGCATCGTGATGTTTAATAATACTCCCAAGAATGCCTAATATGGATTAGATAAGGCTTCAACGCTATTAAACTATGGTTGTGGAGAGAAGGGGCACATAAATACCCGCTGCCCAAAGAAGGCAACTAAAGGGAAATGCACTTTAGAGTCACAAGCTAGGCCTTGTGGGATTTGTAATAAGGAAGTGCACAAGACTTTGGAGTGCCAAGGCATAAAGGACGTAACCTGCTATGGTTGCAATGAAAAATGGCACATCAAAACTAATTGCCCAAATAAAACCAAGAAGCCTGGGGAGGCTATGAAGACCAAAGTTGGGGGCTCTCAAATGAATGCTCCAGAGGCCGTTCAGGATGACAATGTCACAACAGGTACTTTCCTTATCAATGACGTTTATGCTAGAGTATTATTTGATTTAAGTGCAGATAAGTCTTTCGTAGACAATAGATTTTGTAAATTATTAAATCTGCCTGTTAAAACTCTAAGTGTTAAATATGAAGTAGAATTGGCCGATGGTACATTAGATGGATGTTTTATATCCATTAGGAATCATTCTTCTCCGTTGTCCTTGTTTTCGTTAAAAATAAGAGGAATTTGATATAGTGATAGGAATGGATTAGTCGTCTTAAAAATCAAGCCCATATTGTGTGTGATAAGAAGCAAGTAGTTATCAAGACTCCTTATGGTGAGCCTTTGACAATTCAAGGAGACACTGGGTATGGATTGCCTAAGCACTTGTTGAATTTGGTATTTAACACCAAAGCTTCAAGTATGGAAAACTCAGAAGAGACAAACAACAGTCGCGATGCTAGAAATGCGACAAATGTTAATGATGCATCAAATGTGAACCTCAATGTTAATGGAGTTAAACTCCAAAACTGTAATTAACGCAGCTGTTAGGAAGGCTATGAGAAAAGTCACGAAAAGGTTCAAGGAGCCAAATGCTGCTCGCTCTAAAGCACATGTCGCTGCTCATGAGAAGAGCTTTATTCACACTTCAAATGCGAAGAATAACCCAAACAAAATCATATATGGCAAGGAGCCCATTCTTTTTAGGATATACTTAAAAGTACTTCATCTCTTGGAAGTCAAGAGACTTCAATAAGAAAAAGGGGCCATCGATTGCAGGAAATTGTGAGATGAAGTAGAAACCATTAGGTGTATCAGCGGTTATGCTAAAAAGAACACGGTGAGGTATGCATCACAGTCATTCGATGGCAATACCCTTAATTAGTGAGGACATTAATGAAGTCCACAAGGAAGATCCTCTTATACATTATGGGATTGTCCAAGTTTTAAGGACCTTATTAGAAAAACCTATTATCCGCATCACGAAATGGAAAAAAGATGGAATAAGAATTTTCTGACTCTCACCATAAAAAGTTCTAGACTGTAGACAGTATGTTACGAATTTTAATGCACTGGCTGAGATAGTGCCCTATTCAGTCTACCCAAATCTAAGCTTAATGCAAACAATTATTGGTGGTTAGCATCGGCAATAAGAGGGCACATTAAGATTTCAAAGCCTGCTTATTATAAATCCATTATGGATCTACCTCATCTACTCGCATTATATAGATTAAGAAACAACCAGTCAAGCTAAGTCTGCCCTAAAAATTGTCAAAGATTCTACAGCTAAGTTTAAAAGGATTAAGAATGGAGGCGTTTAACCCTCCTGATGAATGATTAGAGGCAGTTCACATTAATAATGATACTAGATAAATCCTATATTGTGATTTTATTGCTAATAGTTACGTTTGGTTTCAGGTGCTGCTAAGTCTCTCATAAGACCATAAGTTTAGCAAACTTTTAGAAATTTTCCCGTAAGAACCCCAGATAATAAGTGTAAGGTAAGACTTACAGGCAAAATCATAAGAACCATTTCTTCTGTTCATGTCAGAAACCTCCAATCGTAGAATTCTAGAAGTATCCTCTCTCTAGAGGAAGTGCGTCAGCATATATATAGTTGATATCTCTCTGATCTCTATCGATTGCGAATACCAAATGATATGATAAAAGCGCCATATGAGGATTGGTGTATCTTAATATGTTCCATAGATTGTTTCCATGCCTGATTAGTATGGAGGTTTAATGCATGGGACCACAAAGATATTCCGATGGTCATATGGTACTAAAGTCAGCTAATGGTGTTCAAAGAAGATATCCAGAATGGAATTGTCCAAGTAAATATCTTCGATTAAGGAACTCGTGGACTCGTAACATAAATGTGTCACTTATCTGACACAGAAAATGATAGATGAATTGTAGCCTGGGATTTGGAAAATCTCTGTAACCTCCTTGTATCTTGATTATCTTCTCCTAAAATTACCATGTTTACCTTCTGAGAGGCAAGTAGAGTTAAGATTTACATCCCATTTAGGGCTGTATTATTATGAAATCTCCAAGACGGCTAGTACCATCATTGGAAGAATTGAAACCCTGGTTAAGTGAGTTTTAAAATAGAGGTTCATGAAGCCTAATTCATTATTCTGGGAAGTTTGGTATTGTTAATTAAGAAAGACGGTTCATTTTTGCTTATGTATTGATTACCGCAACCCTAATTAGTCAACAATTAAGAATTACCATCAGCTGCCCAGGATCGTCGATTTGTTCGACTAACGGCAAGGATTAGCTATTCCTTAAGATTAGTTTTAAGCAGTGGTTGGAATAACCATCTCACCTTAAAATAAACTTTTCTATAATAGTTGTCATATAAGTATCAAGGCTGCTCCTTTGGATACCTTGTATAGATGGAATGTTAAACAATTATTGTTAGACAAAAGATTGACAAGTCCAATTATCAGGATCTGAAAGTTGTCGCGGAAACAACGAATAAGATCAAACAAACCCGTAATCATCTGTAAGTTGCCAGTATTCGGCAGAAAATCAAGGATTAATGAAAGTAGCAACCCTCATAAGTTCGTGTTAAGAAATAAGGTTCAACAAAAGATATTACCCTGGAAGGGTGTGCCAATTTGTTAATTATCAGGCTAGTTAAGCTCTGAATATATAGAATCATTCGAGGGAATCAAATGTATCAAGATCAAATAGCTTATAAGCTAAAACCTATTTAAGGAGCGTGGCGGAGCTCGCAATGCATTACACACTAATGAATTAAGGATGTGTTCCACCAATAAGTCGAGAGGCATTATCACATAATGATATGCAGATTTATGATATGATGAGAAACCTGTATCGATTGAGGATCGACAGGTTAAGAAGCTCCAAAAAGGACACATGTACATATTATAGAGGTCAGCTTGGGAGCTTGGAGAGGCTTCAGATATGATATAGAAGTTAAGTCCATTATGTGATGAAAAGAACTTCCAGCATTTTAGCAAATCTCGAGGTCGATATTTCTTTTAAGAGGGTGAGGATGTAACACCTTGTAAAATCACGTCTAATGATGTATTGACACGTGTAATAAACCCTAATGAAGTCAAACATTGAATTTAAGGGACTAATTTTTTGAAAAATCGAAAACTTTGATTATGAAAGGACTAGAAGTGTTAGCATACCAAAAATAAGTTTCTGAATAACCTTGTACGGTATTTATATTCACAAATGAACCACTTGTTGATCGAGTGTAGCCGTTCGCGTAATTAATTGAAAGTTCGCGCAATGAAGGGTTAAAAGCGTCAACATGTTAAATTCTTACCTCTGAGTGACCTTTCAACAAACCGGGAGCTTCATGATATTTGATTATACTCTCAGGAATGCCAAACATTGGCCATCTAAGGTTTTTATGCCTATAAGTAAAGTTACACGCAACTTTGCAAGTTAGAGGGACTAAAAGTGTCAATATGTTTAATTATACCTCTAAATGACCTTTTAGCAAACCCGAAGCATCGTGATGTTTAATAATACTCCCAATAATTTCTAATATGGATTAGATAAGGCTTCGACGCTATTAAACGATGAAATGAGCAAGTTAGCGCATTAGAGGGACCTAAAGCGTCAACTTTTGAATCTACGCCTTTTGGTGACCATTTCACGCTACTTTGTGCGATTAAAGGACTATTTGCGTCAAACTGCAAAAGTATGTCGATTCGTATGATAGCAGACCTTCCGGAATATGACAATGAGTTAAACATTCCCTAATTATCCCTTACCTAGCTTAGAAATAGGCTTAGAGGTGTTTCGTGCGCAAAAATAAACTTTTAAGTCATGCAGGGACTAAAAGTGTCAAAAAGTGCGCAAGTTTGCATTTTCGCGCATATCTCACATTCTGAATATCTCCGTGTCACACCCCAACCGATGGCGGAATCATTGGGGCATGGCACTGAGCGAAACAGATTGTCCAGAAGTTTCCATAACAACTATCATTACCATTCGATTTAAATAATACGTCCCATACCGTATCTCAAACAGTTAAACAATTATTACAGACAAACACCAAGACAAATATTCTTTTCCGACAACTCAAATTTAAACATAACTAAATTATTTGTTGGTTTCTAGGACTCCTTCCCTAGCCTCAATTTCATCACCAGCAAGCTAAGCACAGAAACAACCTAAGCTCCTGTCACATACGTTAAAATAAAGTCAATACATATAATGTAAAGGTGAGCATACAAGTTTGATAATAGCATATAGAGTCCGAATTCATTTACGCATAACCAGCACGTACACATAGTGAAATGAAGCACGTTAGTTATCGACATAGACCCATCGATACCAATGACTGCGGGTTGACTGCCTGAGGCAGTTCGCAATACATGATTACCACCGTAATCCATGCAAGTAAAGGATCCTTAACAAACCCCGTGTGAGCGGGTGCTGAGTCCAAACTATAGTACTATCGTTGCTAAGGCAGGTAGACAGCATTCCATGTGTAAACATAACAAACAAGCATTCATGAGCCACGTATAACATGCATTAACGGTTAGCGTTCAAATAGCTTGAGTGGTGTGATAATTGTAGTTTGAATATTCGTAATGTATGTAACACCCAAAAGTGTTGAAAGCAAAAAGGGATCGAGTATACTCACAGCGATTATTGGATTAAAGGGAGCGCTTAGCGAGTACGGTTAGCCTGAATAGATTCGATAGCGTAACGATAAGTGGCACGTAAAACAGTACAGAGTGGGAGTGGGTAGGATGACTGATCGTGCGGATAAGTCATCCGTGCGGATTAGTTATTCGTGCGGATTGGTCATCCGTGCGGATCAATAATCCATGCGAATGGTAATCCATCCGGATTAGTCATCCGTGCGGATTAGTTACTCGTGCGGATAACTTGTCCGTGTGGATAACTATTCGAGTGGATTGTTTCTTCCTATTCTAAGGATGTGTTTGTGTATGATGGCTTGTCCTTTGAAGTTTTCATTGTAGCATTTAGAAAACATTTAAGTATCTCTACCCTTCAAGCCGGTCGCGCGGACGACAGTCCGTCCGGATGGTTGTCCGTGCGGACAACGACCATTCGTCCGGATAGTCTGTCCGTGCGGACGGCGACAATCCGTCCGGATAGTCTGTCCGTGCGGACAGATGGTCCGTGTGGCTGTTCATGTTGAAAATTGTTTAGGGTCTTAGTATCTCATGATCCGAAGAGTAGTCCATTCAGAGCGTTGTCCGTGCGGACTATTCATTCGTCGATACTCAAACCTTGTTTGGTTGTGGGTCCCAAGTGTAGTTCGTCCGGATGGCAACCCGTCCGGATAGTCTATTCGTGCGGACAGGTTGTCCGTGCGGATAACATCTTGTTCTGGTCGTTCCGTTCGTCTACCCTTGGTCGCCTTTGTCGTTCTATCGAGACGTTCTGATTACGTGGCAACCATTTGGAATTGTACTCTTACCCACATGACTAAGCCGGCCAGGAATCACCCTAGCTTGACCGTTCAGCGGCTCAGAATGGTCATTCTGGTTTAACCCGAAATCAGGTGTCTTGTAGGTAGAATCCGGATCTAGGACTAGTGCATCACTAATATTGAGTAGAAGACTAGAACTGACCCGATTCTAACCGTTTTTGAGGGTAAAAAGGGGAGAAGGCTTGTGTTTGTTTCTTTCAACTCCTTTATCCTTTGAAAAGTTCAGATTTTAGGTGAAGTTGTTGTGAAATCTTGTGGAAACCGTTTAGATCCGAGTTATTCTTGGTGGAATGAGGTCAAGCTTCAAGTTCATGAGAACTTCATGATGACGTCACCCTAGAATACCTCAAATCTTGATGATTTCACGGGTAGAAGTTGAGATTTGAAAGATAGAAAGGTGTAGAAGTGTGTATAGATCAAGAATGTACAAGATTTAGGGCGAGATCTTACCTGGATTGAGAGAAATCGAAGAAAAGGTGAAGAAAGTGTGCAGGTCGGACGTCACTTGCCAAAAGTGGAAGGTTTGGAGAGTGACCCGTGTATTTATAGGATGCCAAAAGGGGAAAGGGTCGTCCGTGCGGATTGCACGTCGCCCGGTTTGGTTATCCGTGCGGATTGCCTGTCCGTGCGGATGGGCTATCCGTGCGGATTGACTGTTCGTGCGGATGGACAATCCGTGCGGATGACGCCTGAGTGGTGCGTTTGGTGCGACGATCTTTTGACGTTTCGGTTTCGATTGCGAGCGGTTCGATAGGGTTTCCTAGTCAAATTACTTTGAGTCCCAACTACTTCGTATATAACATGGTTCGATTCGGAATTCGGGTTCGAGTTCGATTATATTCGAGTTAGATTTCGAGTTTCGATTGAGCTCGCTTGATTACGACAACGTAACGTAAAATAAACATGCACAGGTGACACGTAAGGCACACACACGTATATGCAATAAGTAAAACACACAGTTCGAGTTGCGATTCGATGTCGATTTGATTAGCATAGCTTGATTATTAGTTGATTAACTTTATCGCATTGTTACTGCCTATAATTCACAGTCGTAGGTCGATTGAAATACGATTAACACGATTTGATTATTGCAATGAACAACACTTACTCCACATAATATAAATAAAATAAAAACATTTCTACAAGTCAAGTTGCGCGAAATCGGTCGTTGACTTTGACCTTGACTTTGACTTTCACTTGCGAAAACACGGGGTGTTACACTCCGGACACCCAAAAATTTATGTAAGCACTAGAATATTTTATTTTAGTGTTTGGCTTGATAAAATTCCACTCGTCGCGTAATTTGGATCGTTTTTCGCGTCCGTTCATGTTTCGTCGTAACTAGACGAACAACGTGACTGTACGACCAAACGAATCGATATCCGACATGTTTTCAAGCATGTTTTAGGTTCCCTATGTTTAGGCTTCATTATGGAGCCTTGTAAATAGCTTAACGGGCCTTAAACGTGCCAAACGTGACCTTAAAAGCTAACAGGGACCATTTCTGTAACTATTTCAAAGTTCTGATGCTGATATGGGAGCTAGGCGGGCCGCGTAAGACTCCTTAGGAGTCTACGCAGGCCGTGTGAATCCACCAGAGCTGCAAAACAGCTTCAAACATTTAGCAGCTGGGTTTCTTTGTTGGCACATGATTTTAATCAATACTATGGGCCATTTTGGGCACCCATAGTATTAGAAAACAGTGGGTATGAAGTGTACGGTCCAGATCAAGGCTCGTTTATCGAGGAACGATCTTAACGGTTCTTGAAAACCTATAAATACCCCACTTGATCTTGCTCTCATTCACACTTGATTTCTGAATTCTCTAAGTTGGAGACCTTGCTCTTCATACCTGAGAATTTAGGATCAAAACCTCCTTGCTTGGACCCTTTGTAAGTGTTCCTTCGTGCTTAGTTCATTATTTAACATATATAGCCGAAAAGTCAAGCATTTTCGATAAACGCTTTGACTTTTAAACGGTTGGTCCATTGTTCGCAATGAACATGGCTACGTGACCGTAATTAGGTAGGTGTTAAACCCTCAAAAGGGCACCTCCTAATTACCACGTTTACTTAGTTAAATTATCGGGTCAAATAAAAGTCAAACGGGTTAGTTTTAAATAAAATTCATAACAATTAATATAGAAGCCATAAAATCAGTTTCCTCACTTTAATAACTTGGTAAATATTAGTTGAACATGTCTAAGCATGTTCAACTCGACAATTCTAAGTATAGGCTCGGTTCGGAACCGAAAGTCGCAAAAGTTGACTTTTGCTTTGACTTTCAGTTTTGACCCGATTTAGCTTAGTTTAGATATGCCTTAGGATTCCTTTAGGGCCAGGTTATAGGTTAGTGTAACCCTCTGAGGTTATACAACTTGGATCCTTAGTTATCCTATTCATTTACATGTTCCCGTTATATGCTTAAATGTTGACCATTATGCCCTTTTGACCTTAAAACGAGAATTTTGAAAATGTGAGAGGACAATAATCTTTATTACTGATTTATAAACTTGTCCTTAAAATTTGACATCAGTTTGAGGTCTAGATTAGGAGTTATGCTCAATAGCGTAATTCGAAAGCTTTTTATTAATTAAACGGCGTAATTAGCATAAAGCCTATCTAAACCTAATTTTTGAAACCAAACTTTTTACCAACTGATGTAAAATAATATTTTGGGATTTTTAAAGATTTTTATTTATTTTTAGGCTGAGCATAACATAGGGTTTTAGCCTTGATTCGATAATTGCCGATTTTGCCCTTTTGGCCTATAAAATGAGTTTTACAAATCATTTTGATACCAAACCTTTTTACAATGATCTCATATGATAAATAGAATATTTTAAGCCTTCTGGAATGATAAAAATATCAGCTTTTATTATAAAACCCGGAAATCGCTTAAAACCGTCTTTTTACGCGTTTTAAATGCATAGTATGTATTAAAACTATTTTTATCATATAAGACTTGATACCTACTGATATTTTTAGTAAATTTTTATACTTTAACAGTAAGCAAAAGTTTTAAACTCAGCTTTCCAGATTTGACCTTTAAACCTTATGTGAAATTACCAAAATGCCCCTTAGGTGCATAGTTTGGTTATAAACAATAAATTTCACATATATGTAATACCCTACTGATGTAACTTATTAAATTAAGTATTTTACTGATCAAATCAGACCTGAACCTCAAAGTTATATTTAATCTCTTTTATAGCCTTTTAAATGACCAAAATACCCCTATGGGGCATAATTTGTGTTTAAATCCAAATTGGGCATAATGGAAGGTATCTTACTGATATCACAACATATTTAAGGCATATTAACTTAGGAAACCTGTATATGACTCTTATGGTTACCCGTTACTCATATTTCGCGTTCGGATCGGTTTATGTAACTAGTTTGCATAAATTGACCAAAACGGGTCAAACCTTATCATTTTTGCCTCAAATTCCAGAATGTGTTTAGTTTACCTATATTATACAAGTCTCCAAACTTGTCGGGTCTAAATCACCTTCTATTCCAGTCTTCGCTTAATCATGCGTTTTGAACCGTAAACCTTTCCTTAAAACTAACTGGTCTAAGTTACGACTTAAATAAGACCCGTTAGGAATCTAATAGGTTAATAAAACCTTCATTCCAGATTAGGAGACCCGGTAAAAGCTACTTGCATTTGCTGTTTGTGAATTATACTTGCTCAGGTAAATACTTTTAACTTATTTTCCCTTATACGGGCTTGGGGTACGGTATATAAAATACCGCTTGGTCGGGCATTGAATTTTTAATCGTATGAAGGTTACTTTATTGAAATGACCCGTTTAAATTGTTTTGTTTTCTTAAAACCTTTGGGGGGTTAATGACCATGTCCCGGATATCCTTGGCATCATTTTAAGAAATAGCCACGACCTAAGCACGGGGTGTAGGCGTACACCCGACGGTGCATATATAAATAATAAGGTATAACCGCCGGTTACGGGAATAACTCGCCGCGGTACTATATCATGTGGTGTGTCTATTAATCTTTAACCCAGTGTCAATCCGGGCTACTGAACGTATAAGAAACATGTAATTCTTTTACAAGTTTATATATAAATAATTATCCCAAGTTATAAAAAGTTTTATGCCATGTGCATTCAAATCAATGTTATTAAACATTTTCAATATGAGTCAGTTAAATTGTATTTACCAGTGCAAACTGACGTATTTTCTTAAAAAGGCTAAGTGCAGGTACTAATCGGAATAGGCTGGTCTCTCCTAACATCAAATAAAAGTCTCACAAGCTTAGATGCCTGAAAGTCTGTTGAACAATATTATCTTTCTGTTTTAAGATCCGCCTGTGGATCCATCTTACATTCCGTTGTAATATTTGATATTACCTTTGAATCGGATTGTAATATATTTATCTTTTGCTTCCGCTGTGCATTTAAATTGTGTTGTTTGACTATGATGATATCAACTACGTCACGATACTCCCCACCTGGCCCACCGGTAATACGTGGAAATATCGGGGTGTGACACCTTTGCCTAGGATTGATGATCTTTTTGATCAACTTCAGGGGGCTAGATATTTTTCTAAGATAGATTTACGCTCCGGATATCATCAATTGAAGGTACAAGAAGTAGACATACCTAAAACCGCTTTCAGAACTAGGTATGGTCACTACGAGTTTACAGTTATGCCTTTTGGACTAACAAATGCTCCCGCAACATTTATGGACATGATGAATAGGATCTGTAAACCGTATTTGGATAAATTCGTAATTGTCTTCATTGACGATATACTTATTTATTCCAAAAGCCAGGAAGAACATTGTGAGCACCTGCATGCACTCTTAACTTTGTTAAGAAAGGAAAAGCTTTACGCCAAATTTTCGAAATGTGAATTTTGGCTACAGGAAGTGCAATTTTTAGGTCACATGGTGAATTACGAAGGTATTCACGTAGATCCCTCCAAGATAGAAGCAATCACCAAATGGAAGGTCCCGCAATCAGCTACAGAAGTTAGAAGTTTTCTAGGCTTAGCTGGATACTATAGGCGCTTTATTAAGGATTTCTCTAAGATAGCTGTGCCATTAACTAAGCTAACCTGTAAAACAGTTAAGTTTGAATGGGGACCTAAGCAAGAAGAGGCTTTTAAGGTTTTAAAGCAAAAGTTAACAAACACCCCAATTCTTGCCTTACCAGAAGGGACAGAAGATTTTGAAGTTTACTGTGATGCTTCTAAGCTAGGATTAGGATGTGTGCTAATGCAACGCAAAAGGTAATTGCGTATGCTTCAAGGAAATTGAAAAAGCACGAGGAAAACTATACGACACATGACTTAGAATTAGGGTCGATAATTTTTGCCCTTAAGATTTGGAGACATTATCTGTATGGAAGTAAGTTTACAGTCTATACGGATCATAAGAGTTTAAGATACATTTTTGGGCAAAAAGAATTGAATATGAGGCAAAGTAGATGGATGGAAATTCTAAGTGACTACGACTGTGATATCCAATATCACGAAGGAAAAGTAAATGTAGTCGCAGATGCCCTAAGTCGTAAGTATCATGAAAAGCAAAAGCGAGTTCATGCTCTTAGATTAAGTTTACAATTAGACTTAATGGAACAACTGAAAAACATTCAAGAAACAACAATCAAGGATGATGCTGAAGGAATGAAAGGAAGAATAAAAGACTTGGAGCAAGGGGCGGATGGAATTTGGAGATTCCATAACAAAAGGATTTGGATACCTAAGAAAGGAGAATTAAGAAATAAGATTTTAGAGGAAGCCCATAAATCTAGGTATACCATGCATCCTGGTAATAATAAGATGTACCAAGATTTAAGGAATAATTTCTGGTGGATAGGAATGAAAAAGGACATAGCTAGATATGTATCTAGATGTCTAACTTGTTCGCAAGTTAAAGCAGAACACCAGAAACCTTCAGGATTACATCAACAATTAGAAATGCCTGTATGGAAATGAGAACTCATAACCATGGACTTTGTTACTAAGTTGCCCAAAACAAGAAAAGGTAATGACGCAATTTGGGTAATTGTGGGTCGATTAACCAAATCCGCTCATTTTCTACCCATGAAAGAAACCTTTAGCATGGAAAGGCTAGCAAAATTATACGTAGACGAAGTAGTATCCTTACATGGAGTTCCACTCTCCATTGTATCGGATAGAGATAGTCGTTTCACTTCCCATTTCTGGACTAGTTTCCAAGAAGCAATGGGAACCCGATTAAATTTAAGTACAGCATACCATCCTCAAACAGACGGACAAAGTGAAAGGAAGATCCAAACCCTAGAAGACATGCTCAGGGCATGTGTAATAGATTTTGGTGGAAACTGGGATGACCATCTACCCTTAATTGAATTCTCCTATAACAATAGTTACCATGCAAGAATTGAAGCTGCCCCATTCGAAGCACTGTATGGACGAAAGTGTAGAACTCCAGTTTGTTGGGCAGAAATAGGAGAAAGCCAATTATCAGGTCCCGAAATCGTACAAGAAACCACCGACAAGATAACTCAAATTAAGGAAAGATTGAAAACGGCTCGAGATCGCCAGAAGAGTTATGCAGACAATCAACGCAAGCCACTGGAATTTTAAGTCGGAGATAAGGTACTCTTGAAAGTTTCTCCTTGGAAAGGAGTAGTTCGGTTTGGTAAGAAAGGGAAGCTGAGTCCAAAATACGTAGGACCATTCCCAGTAATACAGCAAATAGGACCAGTTGCATATCGCTTACAATTACCAGAAGAACTAGCCGGGGTAGATGACGTCTTTCATGTATCCAACCTCAAGAAATGTCTATCTGACGAATCCCTGGTAGTACCTCTTCAAGATGTTGAGGTAAATGAAAAGTTAAAATTTGTGGAGAAGCCGCTACGGATAGAAGACAGAAATGTCAAGTTTCTCAAACACAAACGACTAGTGTTGGGCAAAGTCAAATGGGATTCAAAGAGAGGACCGGAATACACTTGGGAGTTGGAATCAGAGATGAAGCGAAAATATCCCTACTTGTTCCAGTAAATCTCGAGGACGAGATTTTTATTAAGGTGGGGAGGATGTAACAACTCTCATCAAAATTGTTACTTCTTATTTTATTATGTCCAATAGGAAACCCTAATTGAGACCCCCAAGTGATATTGCATGACCCCTAAAATTTTCAGAACAATCGGAACTAGGATCAGGGCCCCTAAAACTCGGGGGGGGGGGGGGTATTCCCTAATTGGTATTATCTTCGCAGTTTGTTGTAGAATGCGAAATTCGTTAAACCGTCGACTCACCCAGGCTACAAACAGACGTGGCTACCCTATGCTAAAAGTGACCCGTCACGCCACGCGCAGGAGCCAGGTGTCCCTGGCGCGCCACGCGAGGGGACCAAAAACTCAGTATAAATGCATGGGTTTGGCACTTGAAAGTCTGTCTTGTTTCGACGTTAAAATTCAATTCCTACGCCAAGATATTCACTGTTTAGTGCAAAAACACACACAAGCACGAATTCTGCCGCGATAACAGGGTAATAACTCGATCACTGCTACGATTTAATGTCCGATCGATAAAAACCAATCCGATGGATGTTTAAGTGCTGCCCATAATGGGGCTATACTTTGTCATTCGTCGTGAAGGTTTTGATCTCGTGAGTTGTCGTAAAAGTTGTATTAAGTTACTGACCTAGTTTTCGTGTGCATTGTTACTTGAATTAGGTTAACCAGGCAAAAATCAGTAGGCTAAAAGTTGCCCGTCTAAACTTGCAATGTGAGTCATTCTCTTTTTACTAAATTGTTTTCCAACTCTATTTATTTTCAAAGTTATAATTACAGGGATTAAGTCTTTGTAATCTTCAATTACTGCCGGTATGTGGGGTTTTGTATACATTACTTGATACCCGTCACCATTGGACAACGGGTTAGCCAATGGGTGATCTGACCATAGTCACAGATACAGTCGAGTGACAAATACCGATTTGGGGTAATTGGTTGATAGAAACAATGTAATCACCCTTAATACTGTATATTATAACAATGTGTCGTTTTATGCAACTTGAGTGACTCGCCAGTATTTCCCTGCTGATAAAACCTTTTTAAAACATGTTTCAGGTGATCTGCTGTGATCCAGGAAAAAGTGCCGTGTAGCACTACAAGTCTACAAGCTTGAGGAAGTGGCTCAACAAAATAAAGAAACATGTTTTTGTAAAAACAGGGATTTCCCAGTGAAATCACCTTTATTGTAAATTATGGGTGTTATCCCCAAATTGTGAAATAAAAATAAATTGGGCATTTTCAAGTTTTAAAAAGATCATGTTAAACTTCCGCTGCCAACATAGTAATTACCACAGGTTTCTGTCCCGCGGCTCCTGAAACGGGTAAAACCGGGACGGGGTCGTGACAATAATTGACGGCGACGGTTCTTCTGGTGGCAACTTCGACATCGAATGATGAGGGTAAATGGCCGCGCTTACGATTTAGGAGCTTTTTGAATTCCAACGACACAAAACAGTTATCGGCTCCAATATCAAATAAACACGAAGCATATATACCATTCACAAGGAACATACCATTAACCACATTGTTGTCGACTTGGGCTTGGCGGACATTGATGTTGAAGGTGCGTCCGCGGGGTGCTTGCTGTTGTTGTTGCTGCTGCTGCTGCTGTTGTTGTTGCTGGGGCTGCTGCTGAGGCTCCTGTTTAACCACCCTGTTGGGACACATATTCGCAAAGTGGTTGGGGTCACCACATGCGAAGCACGCTCTAGCATGGACCGCGGGTGCTGGAGCTGCTTGTTGTTCACCCTGAGGGGCAGTGAGAAGAGCTTGCTAAGCAGGAGCTGGAGCTGTGGCGTAACGGGGTCCGGTTCGACAATTGGCGGTGAAGTGGCCATACATATTGCAATGCAAGCAATATCTGCAGGCTCTACCCACCGGGTGATGGTAAGTGCATGTCGAGCAGGCAGGATGAGGACCAGTATACGCACGCTTTGCAGGCGGCGCATAGGTAACTGGTGCAACTTGGCGGTGTTGCGGTTGTTGTTGAGCCGGTATGGCTTGAAGTGGGGCAGCGGTGGTAACAACACAGTTCTTGTTGCTGGAGTTGTTGTTCTTCCTCTTACGAGGAGAGGATCTTGATGATGACTGCGGAGTGGCGGTGGCGGTTTCAGCGGTGACAGCAATTGTTGCTTGGTGCAGATTCTTTGAGGCTTTGTCCCAGACACCAGCCTTGACGCGTTTATCGTTGATTTCAGCGGCGAGCAGAAAAGTCTCTTCGATGGTAGTTGTCCTGGCAGCCTTAACAAAATCAGCCACACAATCCGGCAAAGCACGGATGTATTTCTTGATTGTGATCTCAGGCGTCTTCACTTGATCGGGACAGATGATACTGAGCTGCTTGAAGCGAGCAGTCAGAGCTGCGTTATCTCCATCTTTCTGCTTGATATGCCAGAATTCGTCCTCCAGCTTTTGGCATTCGTGGGGAGGGCAGAACTCTTGCATCATTATGTCCTTCAACTCATCCCACGTCAGCTCATAAGCTGTGTCATTTCCGCATTTGTTTCTCTCAGCCGTCCACCAGTCTAAAGCGCGGGACTGGAAGACGCCAGTAGCGTTCAGAGTACGGAGATTTTCAGGACAGCCACTCTGGCACAGGCTGACTTCGATAGAGTCAAACCATTGGAACATAGCCGTAGGGCCATCTTCGCCAGTAAACTCTTTTGGACCACAAGCTTTGAACTACTTGAAACTAAAAGCAGTCTTCGGCGCATCTGTTCGAGACTCTTCAGATGATTTGCTAGCGTTTTCGTTCAATTCACTAACGATCTGTGGGATGACTTTCGCTATCTGGTTAGCAACCAGTGAGGCGATGCGTTTGTCATCATGCTTTCGGCGAGCGGCGCGTGAGTGAAATGATCCAAAGGATGACATTGTCTGCAATCGACAGCGCCATGGATTCAAAACGCTATTTCGATTAAGCCTATTATAGTCTAGCGAAACACCAAAATCTACCTTATATAAAGCACAGGAAACACGTATAATCACACAAGCACATAATCACAAAATCACATAGCACATAAACACATAGGTACATAAGGCACGTAGAACACATAGTAGCACATAGAAGCAGTCAGAATAGAGAAACCTATCATTCAAGATTGCGCGCGCGTTCGAGAATAGCGATTGCGAGTACACAGCGTGTAGTATAGCTTAAGCGTGTAACATAACACGCGATCACCAACGATTTGTTAGCGTTGTGCAGTGTGTTGTGTGCGATAAGCGGAGCAAGGAGCGTTAAATCGAAACCATCAGTACCTCAATATGCTAACAAACAAACAAAAACCACATAAATCACATAAAACTTCACATAAAGTCGACAAATATCAGAGTCAGCAGTTGCGGGCTCAAAATCGAAACACATGAAATCAGTGATTGCGAGATTGAAATCGAATATGGATTGTCTCATGCTGGTATAAATTGACTACCCAGAGTGATTCGACTATTCACAAGGACTTTTGGTACCCACTTTGGCTTTCGGGACTATGCTCTCGCCTCGATTTTTGGCGAATGGCACGCATCCTTCCAGTTCCAGTGTGACTTCAAGTCGTTAGAGTCCGTCGAGACTTTGGTGAGAGTTTTGTAAAACCAAAATAGAGAGGCGGAACAAGTCGTCAAGGTTCGGGTTTCACCCCTGACTTAACAGCTTAGTTCTTGTTTTGATAGAACAGAGAAGAAAATATGCGTCAAAGTGCGGATTTCACTCCTGATTCAACGCAGTTTCTCTTGTTTATAGATAAAATGCGGGTCGACCAAGCGATCTAATCGAGAGTTTGCGGGTTTCACCCCTAATCTCGATCAAATCACTGGTTCATTATGCAACATGACTACCTTAGGAAAGGTAGTGTGATAATATAGCGTGAGTGCGAGGCGATCGAGAGATAGTAATAAGCTCATACGAAACCCCTAATGGGTCCGCACAAGTCGGTCTGTTGGTACTTAGACTATAGACTAGGTCGTTTCTAAGACATCGACCCGGACTAGGTCGAGTCTTGCCTAATTCCCTATAGTTATGGCTCTGATACCAATCTGTCGCACCCCAACCGATGACGGAAACATCGGGGCGCGGCATTGAGCGAAACAGATTGTCCAGGAGAAATCCATAATAGCTAATTTTACCAAATATTTAAGTTAAGTCCCATACCAAAACATACTTAGTAATTCAGTTATTACAGACATAACATCTCACAGACAATCAAATTGTTTCGACAACCCAGATTAAATAAATTGTCTTTGTTTCTAGACTCCATCATACTTGATTCCACAAAAGCAGGAAAACACCACATCCTAGCAGATAGCATCCTAAACACCTGTCACATACGTTAAAATAAAGGTCAATACATAAAATGTAAAGGTGAGCATACAAGTTTGATATAGCATAATAGAGTTCGAAAATAGTTTACGCATAACCAGCATATACAACGTATAATGTGAAGCATGTATGTTATCGACAAAGATTCTATCAATACCAATGACTGCGAGTAACGAGTGCGCAACACATGTTCACCACTGCGAACACGTGAAGTAATATCCTTAACAACCCCTGTCCACGACAGGTGCTGAGTCCAAACTATAGTACTATCGTTGCTAAGGCAGGTAGACAACAATCAATGTGTTAACATAACAAACAGGCATTCATCGAGTCACGTATAACATGCAATAACGGTTAGCGTTTAAATAGTGTTTGCATTGTGTGATAGATGTGATTTGAATATAGATAACGTATGTAACACCCAAAAGTGCATAAAGCAAAAAGGGATCGAGTATACTCACAGATTGTGTTTAACAAATAAACACAGCCTTGGATTGAAGGGAGCGTTGAGAGATTAGCCTGAACAGTTAACGATATCATAAACGATAAGCGGCGCATAAAACGGTGCAAAGTGTCAAAGGATCGGACGGTAATCCGATCAGATGGCAATCTGATCGGATGGCCGGTCGATCGGGTGACAATCCATTCGGATGGTCATCCGATCGGGTGACCATTCTATTGGTTTGTTACCTCGTTTGGGATATATGTGTTTGTGTATGATGGTTCGCATTTTGAAGTTTTTGTTGTAGCATTTTAAAAACAGAGAAGTATCTCTACCCTTCAAGTCGGTCGATCGAACGGACGTTCGATCGGGTGACGATCCGATAGGTTGGACACTTAGTGAGAACAAGTTCACATCAGTTTGTCACTCGATCGGATTGCAATCCGATCGGGTGGCAATCCGTATTGAACATGTTCAAGATTGTTTAAGTGTTGAGTTCAAAACATCACAGGGGCGGATGATCGGTCGATCGGGTGGTAATCCGACCGGACGGCAATCCGTTCGATGTTCAAAACTCTTAAAAGTTTGAAATAAAGTTTAAGTGTGAGACCAAGTGCAAGCCGATTGGACGGCTGTCCGATCGGGTGGTAATCCGATCGGATGGCAATCCGATCGGACGGCAATCCAATCCATCCCGGCGGCCTGATCGTCCTGACACTTGTTTGTTTGAAGGTTTTGCGGTTTTCTTGAGACGGCGTGATAACGTGCTAAACAACAGAAACCCCGTCCAGACCCAAGTGACCCGATCGGACAGGAATCACCCTAGTCTGACCAGTTAACTGTTCGGGACGGTGTTTCATGTTTAACCCGAAATCGATAGTCTCTTGGATAGAATCAGGATCTTGAACCAACACATTAACAAGAAGGAGTAAAAGATCGGAACAAGCCCTGATTCTATCGGTTTTGAGTGCGTTGAGTGTAAAAGAGTTGAAAGAAAGTTAGAAACTATCCTTCAATCCTTTTTCCACCGTGATTATGTTTAGATCTGTGCAAGATCTTTGTTTATTCATGTGGAATTCGTTCAGATCTAAGTTGTTCTTGATGGATTGAAGCCAAAACATGAGTTCATAAGAACCTCATGATGACATCACCCTGGAACACCTCAAATCCATTGATTTCACGGTTAAAAGTTAAGATTCAAAAGATAGAAAGGTGAAGGAGTGCGTGTAGATCATAGAAGTACAAGATTTAGGTTGAAAACTTACAAGAATCGTGAGGAATCGAGAGAAAGAAGCTTGAGAGTGTGGCTGGGTCGAGTGAGAGCTGTCACATCACAAATGATGTGGCAGGTTGGTATTTATAGGGTTTCCCCAAAAGGAAAGTGCATTGGATAGGGTGGGTCACCGATCGGGTGGCTGTCCGATCGGGTGGCAATCCGATCGGGTGGTAATCCGATCGGGTGGCCATCCGATCGAGCTGTCACTCGATCGAGTGGCTCCGACGGTTTAAGTTTCGGCGTTTCGTGTTGTGCGTTGAGTTTTGCGATGTGATAGAATTACCCATTAATCCCAACTACTATATCTAACATACAATCACTATAATTAACTTGCGTTTAGGGTTTTGTGATTCGATTGCGATAGAGTTTCGATTGCGTTTTGATTAATCACCACTATATAAACATAAGTAAACATGCACAAGTAACACATATTTAGCAAACACACGTAAAACAATATCTAGTACGCATAATTCGGGTTGCGAATGCGATAAACGAATAAGCGATAAAACATGAGATAAATAGCGAATAAACTCGATTATTACAAGTACTCCACATAATACAACTAATGCGATAAAATAAATAGATTATCTACAAGTCAAAGAAGTCAAAACATGAATTGAGCAAGGAGTGACAGATCGCAATTAGCAATCTTTTCTTCCTTTGACTTCAATCTTGACTTTGACTTTGACTTTCGAAACACGGGTGTTACAATAATTATTTATATAAATATATTTCCAACAGATTTCCTGTTTAATTTTACCCCTTTTCAATTGCTAGTTGTTTATGTAGCCCATTTAACATGAAGCCCAAACAATAGAGAAAATGGTATGACTTGGCCCATTTTGCCACCCACAACCCACCCATATAACAACAAAACAAGAATCAATCGCTTACCACCCCATTCCTGATTAGGGTTTTGGGTTTTTCTTCAAGTTTTCATCACTCAATCTCGCAACCGATGTATGCATCACTTTCATTTATCTTCTTCTTTACCTGTAATTGTTCTTTTAATTTTTTGTTAGATTCTCAATTCATAAATAATTGTTAGGGTTTTAATCGTTGAAAATTATGCATGTTTAATTAATGCTTTAATTGTAGCTGCTGAAAAGCTTATATCAAAGTTTAAGCTTAAATAGGTTTATCAACATGACAAATCATGCTTACATTGCAGTTGAAATGTTGAATAAGAGAAGATGAGGAGGGGTGTGGTTTGACTTTGACTTGTTGTTTCTTTAGGATTTTTTCTTAAGAGTGGCAGTGTTAGTGATTAATGTATTATTATGTATGAGAAGATATTTAGTGAATGAACTTTTGGTTTCTGAGTAAAATGCCAAAATGTCCCTGAGTTTAGGCCACTTTTGCCACGTCAGTCTAAAAATGAAACTTTTTGTATATGAGGTTTCATTTTTGTTGCCATTTTCATATAATTGACAAACTGGGTTAGATTTTTTTGTTAAATTCGCCCCTTTTTTGTCGTTTTTCTCATTAAATTAAAATATATTATGGCATATAATGACGAGTGTACCTTTCATTAAATGAGGAAACAGACAAAAAGGGGAGAAGTTAACAGAAAATTCTAACTCAGTTTGCCAATGGGATGAAAATAGCAACAAAAATGAAACCTCCGGGACCCAGATACTAAAGGTTTCATTTTTGGACTGAAGTGGCAAAAGTGGCCAAAACTCGGGGACTATTTTCGCATTTTACTCTTTGGTTTCAAAAACTCGATAAAGAAATCGTTTCACAAGTGATACTTTTAAGCGGCCTCGTGCACTTTCTGTATACTTGGCTTTCTTTTGAAAAAAATTGTGATTGTTGATGACTGTTTATGTCTTGTGCTTCTAGTCGAACTGCAACCACAAAGCTTTGTCGAAAACTGTAATGACCGATATGACCCTTTACAGTCTCACATCTTATACGTGCATTTTTAAACCAAACTATTAGCTGATTGATATCTCCTCTGCTCTAAATGCAACAATAATGTTTTTGACAAAAACACAAGTGAATTCAATGACTCTTTACGTGTCTTGGTTTTTGTAGATGTGACTTTTTTTTTCTGTAGCGTATATGATTATAAGATATTATTTTAACAAGCAGTACGCAGCTTCCTGCTATTTAAATAACACTAGATTAAACTTTGTAGTAATCATGCTGTGATATATATAACATATACGGTATACCCAACTCAGACACTCTATACTTCCATCTTTTTATCTTGTAAATCACATTCTTTTAGAAAGGTAGCTTTTCTAAGTTCTAACACTACACTCTATATTATATATGCCTTAGTTTGTAACTTTGTGTTATGGGCATTTATGTTTTTTTTCAAGAAGAGTGTTATACGCCTGCTGAAACTAGCCGGTGAGAACTTAGTGTAGTCGAATGATATCTGGTTATGCTTACAGTACTTTGCGTGTTTTACTTTGTTGCAGCTATATCATGTTGCGTATAAAAACACCTAAATCACTGAGAGCGAAGAGGGAGCTCGAGAAACGTGCACCAAAGTTGGTGATTATCTAAATCTTTTTGTTTCTTTTTTTTTTTTTTGTAAATAATCAGATAGTCTGTAATGAAGTTTAATCTTGGTAATAAAAGCTCACAAGTTTTCGTGTGTTTTTGCAGGTGGAACTTGGGAAAAAGACACTCATATTGCATGGGACAAAGACCAGCAACACCTTAAATGCCGTATTGACAGAAATATATCATCTTAAGAAGGATAACGCTGTGAAATATAGCCGTAGAAACGATAACATTAGACCGTTTGAGAGCGGTGGTGAAACTTCACTAGAGTTTTATTCGCTCAAAACTGATTGCAGCTTGTTTGTGGTAAACTAAATGCTATTGCTTATTATCAAATGAGTAAAATGCCATTTCTGTCCCTAAGGTTTGGCCAGTTTTGCGACTTTCGTCTGAAGGTTTGTTTTTCCGCATCCGGATCTAAAAGGTTTGAAATCTTGCCATTTTCATCTGGCTCGTTAACTCCATAGATTTTTCTTCGTTAAGTCGGGGGTATTTTCTTCTTTTTTGTTAACATAAAGAGCAATACAATCTATCACTTTATGTACAAGCATTTAGCATAATCTACAAGTATTCAAAAGATCGAATTGCTCTTGAAGTTAACAAAAAAAGACGATAATACCTCGACTTTAATGGAGAAAAATCGATGGAGTTAACGAGCCGGATGAAAATGACAAGATTTCAAACCATTTCTGTCCCTAAGGTTTGGCCAGTTTTGCGACTTTCGTCTGAAGGTTTGTTTTTCCGCATCCGGATCTAAAAGGTTTGAAATCTTGCCATTTTCATCTGGCTCGTTAACTCCATAGATTTTTCTTCGTTAAGTCGGGGGTATTTTCTTCTTTTTTGTTAACATAAAGAGCAATACAATCTATCACTTTATGTACAAGCATTTAGCATAATCTACAAGTATTCAAAAGATCGAATTGCTCTTGAAGTTAACAAAAAAAGACGATAATACCTCGACTTTAATGGAGAAAAATCGATGGAGTTAACGAGCCGGATGAAAATGACAAGATTTCAAACCTTTTGGATCAAGATGTGAAAAAACAAACCTTCGGACAAATGTCGCAAAACTGGCCAAACCTCAGGGATGAAAATGGCATTTAACCTTTTTTATGGGTAAAGTACACGAATGTTCATTGTGGTTTATTAAAGTTTAGGATTTGGTCCCTAGCTTTCCAAAAGTACACAAGTGGTCCCTGTGGTTTGCACTTTGTAACACATGTAGTCCTCAACTTTTGCCAAAAGTACATGGATGGTCCCTGTGGTTTGCACTTTGTAAAGCATTTAATCCCTAACTTGGACCTGCTTAAACCTTTAGATTTGTTAGCTGGGGACTCAATGTGTTACAAAGTGCAAACCACAGGGACCATTCTATTCGTGCACTTTTGAAAAGCTAGGGATGAAATCCAATTTGATTAACCATAGGGACCATTCGTGTACTTTTCCCTTTTTTAATAACCATTTAATATTATGTTTTTTTCTGATAAACAAGCTTACTTCGTAGGAAATGTTAGTAATCCAAAAAGAAATAATAAAAAAAAAACATTTTCTGCCTGTTGCAGTATGGTTCACACTCAAAGAAACGGCCTGACAACCTCGTGATAGGGCGAACATACGATCATCACATTTACGACCTCGTGGAGGTTGGAGTCGAAAATTTCAAAAGCATGTCATCATGTTCATACGATAAGAAACTAGCTCCATTAATCGGATCAAAACCTTTTTTTGTTTTTATTGGAGAAGGGTTCGAGAACGTTGAAGAACTAAAACACCTAAAAGAGGTTTTGCTCGATCTATTCAGAGGACAGGTGTGTATTAGATTGTACTTTTCGTAGTGCTTAAAGAGTAGTGGTTTAAGTGGGACCCGTAATCTGTTATTGCAGGTTGTGAGTAATTTAAACCTTGCGGGATTAGATCGTGTGTATGTTTGTACAGCTGTGTCTTCTAACAAAGTGTTGTTCACGCAATGTGCGTTGAGGCTTAAAAAATCTGGCACGGTTGTTCCACGCGTGGAGTTGGTTGAGGTGGGCCCTTCGATGGATTTGGTAGTTAGAAGACACCGGCTTCCCGATGAAGGCCTAAAGAAAGAAGCTCATAAAGTTCCTCATGAGTTAATTAAGAAGAAGGTTCGTTTATCTTTTTTTATTCACACCCATGGCCCACCCCCAAACAAAACGAAAAAGAAATTAGACCAAAACATTAAACACAGATAAATCTTGTAATGCGAAGAAATTAGACCTCCAACACGTTAGAGACCACCAACACTGAAGTTGTGGCGTATTAATGCGAAGAAATTAGACCAAAACGTTTAACACATAAAAAATAACTAAGTCGATCTAGGACCCGCGCGTTGCGATGAACTTGTCAACAGAGAAAAAATGGATGTAAAAACGTTGAACCACGAACGCACGTTGAACTGTGTTAACTCACAAAATTTAGAACGAAACGTTTGGATGCTTGTACTTCGAAACTAACGTTTATGCTTTCTTATTTGTCATACTTTCAGGAGAAAAATGTCAGCAAAGATGCAATCGCAGGGAAAGTCGGGAAGATTTACGTTCCAGATCAACAGGTGAGTGAAAACAGTTTATTTCTATTTTTTAGAAAAAGTTTTGTAAATATGGATGAAAACAGTTTATTTCTATTTTTTAGAAAAAGTTTTGTAAATATGGACATTTTTTTTTTTCTTAACAAGGATTTCAGTCAGTTTGATAGTTAAGTCGGGTAGCAGGTCTGCTCGAATGCAGTACGGGTCTGTTTGTTATTTTTGCTAGATGTTTAATGGTAAAGTATCTATATGATGTGAGTTGAGGGTAAACAATAAATGAATATTACTGATTAACTGTAAATGACCATTCTACCTGTATGACCGAAAGGAGCAAGGGCCTGTTTGTTTTCTCTTCTTGTTAGATGTTATAGTGATAAAGTGTATTGACGTCTGTTGACGGTAAACTGTAAATGATAGTTTATTTTTTGCGTGGGTTAGAAACGTAGAATGAACACACGAGTGACATTAAATGACCATTTTACCCCTCTGACTGGAACCATGTTGGTATGTTTGGTTATTGTGTTTTGTAGGTTGGAAGTGCGTCTTTACCGTTTACGCCAAAGGGGGTGAAAAGGGAGCGTCGTGAAGCAAAGGCCAAAGGCGAAGACAAGAAGCATGCAGAAAAGAAGCAGAAGCAGAATGACGATGCTTCTGCTTGATTATGGCGTCTGTATCGTCACCTTTTAAACAATTTTGTTTTTATTTATTTTCTCTTTTGTCCTAGTGGCTTGATTAATGTTATAATTATATACTGGGCTTTCTTTGGCATCAGTTTTTGTACATGTGAGAGATGGTATAAACAACCCGTCAGTTTTCTAAAGACTTTTTAATCGAGTTTTACGTTCTTATTTATATGTACGTGTCGGTATAAATTCGTGATAAATTGTGTTTCGATGTAAATTTTTTTTTTTCACAAATAAGTTGGGTTAAATATACTATGTTTTCGTGTTTATTTCAGGTACGTTTTCATGTAAGTTTTCTTCGAAAATGAGTTATGTAAATATAATACGTTTGCATTAGACAATATAAATTGAAGTTACTTTATGCTTTGATACCGCTGCAAACGAGAAAAATTTACTAGTTTTATATAAAATGCCAAGTTTTGTAATTAGAAAAACCAATGAATTCTATGTGTCTCCAGTTTCAAAAGCGATATCTAACGTCTTAAATTCCAACAACCTTAAAATTCTGCTTGTTTCGTTTTTGATAATGAGTTTACATGAATAAAAAGAAATACAATTGGCAAAGCTAGAAATTTTTTGAATGATACAAAATGGCAAATTAGTTTTAACCTTGTACAAATTAATTAAACTTATTGTTTAGCACACAAACATTAAAAGACAATACACTTTTTGGTCTCACTTTTCCCTTTCACTTAATTGCAAATTCTGTTTCACATGATTATTGTCTAAGTAAATTATGCCTTTAAAACAAAGCATATAGCAAATAAAGAGTAATAGGGAAGTCAAACTAATATAAATATATTTGTAATTATCCTTGTGTTTCTTCACCCTTTGTCCATTTTAGGCATTTATTAATTTTCCTTTGGTTGTTGGGAGTGGGGTTAGTTCCAAACATCCAATTAGGTATGGAGTTCATTTCATGGTTTATCTTGTTTCTTGCATTAAAACCAATTTTCCAGAACCATATGCTATAATAGTTTGTAAGTTATGCATTAAAAATTGTACTTTTGTCTTTTATCTTGATTTGTCAACTTCAACTAGGTGTAAAATGGGTGGATTTTGACCTTTTGTTTCTTTTCTTTTAATGGGTATTGATTAAATTGAGGTTTTCATGATGACTTCATTCATTGGTATCCTTTTACATGTACATACCTTATATATGTCACAAAATCATTCTCCTTCTAAAGAAACCCATTATAGGTACTCTACCTAAGGGTTGTATTTAGACAATGCAACATCCCAAGACAAGGTATGACCTCCCATCTTCTTGCATTTTACATTTGAAAAAGTATTTTTTTGAGTGTCTTTTCAACTCGTTTAAAACGAAATATGTCAGCCGGTTTGAAATTTATATCGGTTTTGTTCTGATGGTCTGGTTGTATAACGGTTCGTCTATCAGTTGAAAACTTGATATATGCAGTTATGACGTTATGTATGTATTATATACGTATATATTCATGAATCTATCTTTTATCATTTTAAAACTTTTATCACAAACCAACGCTTTTGGAAAAAAAAAATTCTAACCATCGAACCACTAAAACCAGCCAGTCACCTGACCCACCCAACCCGATTAATTTTGTTAGTCATTTACCGGTAAAAGCTTAGCGATCTAGAATTTTCATCAAACCCACCTGAACCCGAGTTTGAACTACCATAATACTTATTGTTCCTATTTTTTTTATCCTTTTCTGAAAAAAAAAAACAGAGGTGGAACTACAGGATCCGGCACAAAACCCAAGAACCCGGTACCAAAACCCGTTGACCAACGGCGCGCTCTGACATCCGAGGTAACATACCATGACCCGTTAACGTTTTTTTTTTTCAAAAAAAAAAAACATACCATGACCCGTTAACGTTTTTTTGTCTCCCAAGGGGACATTCTGGTGGTAAATGTTGTACTTCTTGGAGAGTGCAAGTGTCGTGTATTTATTCTTGTTTTGTAACTGTGCTTGAGCCCCTCGCTTAAGTTTTTCTATAAAATTTCCGCCCTTTTTCAAAAAAAAAAATTCTATAAAATCTAGAAATTGTCGTTAATTTTTTTTTTTTTTTTTTTTTTGACATTTTTAAGTTACAGAAAAAACGTGTAACGAAAGCACCAGAATTGGAAACTCAAATAGCTCGGCTTCAAGAAGAGCTCAAGAAAACAAAGAGCCAGCTGATCGAAGCCGAGTCATGTACAAAACAAGCTCAACATGAAGCCGATGAAGCCAAGAAAGAACTCGCGGCTATGACAGCGAAACTCGATGACTTATGGGCTTGTGAGGAGTCTAAAATTCAAGAACTCCGGAAAATATCGCAGGACCGGGATCGAGCCTGGGAGGCTGAGCTGAAAGCCGTGCAGAAACATTTAGCCACGGCTATAAATGAGAACCAGAAGCTCAACACTCGGCTTGAAAAAGCGGCTGAAGCCGAAGCTGTGCAGGCTAAGCAAGCTGAATTGGTTAATGAGGTTATAAGTCTAAGATTGCAGCTTTCGGAATCTGTTAACGCGGTTGAAGAGGTTAAGATTCGGTTAAACGAATCGAAAGAAGCCGAATCGCAAGCGGTAGAACGACTGGAATCGGTGAAATCGAGCATGGAGGTATTTGATATGGTACAACCCCGTAAGACCATCCGTAGTGGGGCATTATTTTTGAAAAAAAGCCAAAAAAAAACGCCCCCACCCTATTACATAGGGCATTATGGGGCATTATTTTTCAAAAAAAATGGGTTAGGCGTGTTTATAAAAACGCCACTTTTGGATTGTGATGGGTTGACTGCTTTTTGACTGGCCAATGAGCAATTAATTTGGTTTTTTTTTTTTGTTTAATGATTGGAAGGGCATTATTTAGGCATTATTCCCACTACGCCACTTTTGCAATAACACCCCATGCTGACTGGACTGCCACGTGTCGGATAATGCCCCATGGTGGGGGCATTATTTTTCTTAACCACTACACATGGTCTAAGATATTATGTATTATTGATCATTGGGGTTTGTAAAAAAAACGAAAATCGAAGTGAGAATCTGGTTTCCGGTTTCAAAAATCTTGCTTATCCGGATAGAAATGAATTCAATCCAATCGAATAAACCAAATTATTACTAGTTTAATCGGATAACCGAACCGAATAAATTGGTTTAATTGATTGGATTTGGTTCGTTTAGACATATTTCTAATTCGGATCGGTTCATTTTCTGGATAGAGCCAAAAGAAAATCGTAATTCGTAACCAATCAAATCTATATCCGAACTAATGTACATCCCTAATTAGAGGTGGACAAATCGGGGTTTAAAAAGAAACGGTTGTTTTTTAACCAAACCGGTTTTTTTTAGCAAAAGAGAAACCTGTTCATCAAAAATCGGTTTGTTCTTTTAACCGGTTTGATGTGATGAAAACCCAAACTAGTAACAACAGGTTCGAACTGGGTTTAAAACCGGTTTGGGACAAAAAAAAAATCGGTTTTAATTGGTTTTTTTTTGCTTATTCTATTCCCACATCCCTAAATTCTTTTTTTTTTTTTTTTTTGGGTAAAGGGTTACCCCGGTGATTCTATTAAAAACAACCGCAAAAAAGTACAAGTAGTGAGGATGTGTTCCACACTAATTCATATACAGGACATGCCCCATATATGTAAACCAAAACAAAAACAAGAACTCTAAGACAACCCATGACCTAGCCTACTTTACATCAAGAAACAAAGTAGACAAGACACAAATCTTTTTCACTCTATCTCTCTCTCTATATATCTATGCATATATAAAGAGATAGATGGGAGAGGTGTGTGAATATTAACACCCTTTTTATACAACCGGTTTAGGGTATAAATCAGTTTAAAGATTGAGAATACGAACTGGTCTACAAACCGCTGGGTCGGATCAGGTTGAAACCGGTTTTTCACAAACCAGTTTTTTTTTTTCAAACCGGTCCGTTTTTTTTTTCAAACCGGGTTTTTTGCCCACCTCTACCCCAATTATACCCACGAGTACAATAAGAATAACTATATATAAAAAATAGAATAAAAATCATATTTTCAAACTACCCGTGATTTTACATGAGTTTTACATCTAGTGGTAATAATATAACAATATATTGTTTCTTTCTGACAGGAGGAAGCCAGAAAGGCGGAGGCGGTGTGGGTGGAGGAGCTGGGGGCCACTCGGGCCGCAAACACAGAGATGGAAAATGAATTACGGCGGTTGAAAGTGCAAATGGAGCAGTGGAGGAAGGCGGCGGAGGTGGCGGCCACGATGGTTTTGGGTGAAGTTGGCTGCAACGGGAAGTTTGAAGACTCGTTCGAGTGTAACCCAATGGCCGAAAAGTCGAATTCGGGTTATTTGGGATATACAGAAGATGAAGCATCGATCAAGAAAACTAGCAACATGTTGAAGAAATTCGGGGTGTTGTTAAAAATAGGCCAAAAGTAATTTTTTGTATGATATTACGTTTGTTTAGTTTAATAATCAATGGATATAAACCCTTAATTTACCATAGGAAATTGCATATACATTTTCGTAAGTAAATACGGGTGTTCATGGTTTGATTTGATATCATATGTTGATCTTATATTTTTTAGAGTTAAAGTCTGTTTTTAATCTCTGAGATTTGGCTAACTGCGTCCCAAATCCCAAATTTTAGCATTTCATGGCCCGAAGTTCCATTAATTAACTAACTATTTGCGTTAAAATGTCTGACTCAATCTATGTTCTCTGTTAAATGCGAAAGCAGTTACATCCATTTTAATTTTTTTTAACTTTTATATTTCTTTTAGCAAATAGACGGAAATGCCCTCGCATTTAATAGAGAAAATATACTACATTAGACAGTTGGATGTAAAGGGTTTAAAAAATGGAACCTAAAGCCATGATACGACATGCGTTAAATATTTAGATTTGAGACGCGTCTTGGTAATCTGACCTAACCTCATGAACGAAAAAACCTTTTTTATATGACAGTTTAGGAACTTTCAAATCATACCAAACGTTTGGTTAAAAATTTATAAAAAAATATATTTACATTAGTTGCGTTGATTGTGGTGGTGGATTTTGTTGGTGGGATATGATTAATGAGAACAATAAGTTTTAAATTGTTGAGTTGGTGGAGTTTGATGATGGTTGACTGATCATTGTCACAAGTCACAACCACATACATGTGATGTAAGTCCTTAGTTGAGGCTTTGTTTATTTAAGATTATTTTGATTTGTAAAGATTTTTAGACATGGAAGGCAAGTTAGGGATGAACATGAAACAAGATTATGTTGGTTTGAAAGGTAAAAAAAAAAAGCTCTTAAAGGTCACATTTCGGCTGGGGTGTTGGTGTATTTGGAGAGCTAGGAATGGGGCAAGATTCAATAACAAGCAGGTCAAGATAGAAGACATCATTAGCGAGACAAAGTCGATTGTGTTTTTGTGGTTTAAGAGTAGGTCGAAAAATGTTTCTATTTCTTGGGATGATTGGTGTAATTATGTAGTTTTTTGGTATTGGGCCGCCTCGTTTAGAGGTTTGGCTTGGTATGTTAATGAAATTTACCTTTAAAAAAACATGAAACAAGATTATGGATTTTAGATCCTTTGCCTCACTTTCTGTTTTGATTTTTTAATATTTTGTTATAAAGTATACTTTGCATGGTAATTTTAGACGCACTAAAGCGCAAATGTCACGGCCTGGCGTAAGAAAAGTGTATGTTCGAGATAAGAAAAATGTAATAATTTTTTTATATATATAATAGGTATAGAAAATAGTAAGGGGCTGTTTGTTTGCTTCTTATTTGCCTCTTAATACCCAATGTCTGACTGAGTCAGACATCAGACTGTTTGTTTTAACCCTCTTAAAACTTACTCCGGCTCTTATTTATCACTGACCGGGTCATACATTGGAAGGAGTCTGACCCAGGCTCTTATTCACAAAATACCCCTTTGCCCTAAAGAAGAAACCTGTTCTTCCTCTCCCTCTTCACCATCGGACCTGCAACATATCCTAACTTCTTCATCTCCGTCACCATCGACCTCCTCCTTCACCATCGACCTCCTCCACCATCGACCTCCTCCTTCACCATCGACCTGATCCACCATCGACCTCCTCCTCCACCATCGACCTCCTCCACCAGCGACCTCCTCCTTCACCATCGACCTGAGTCCACTCCGCAGCGGCGCCTCCTCCTCCACAATGATGAAGTTGATGCGACGCTGGATGTAGGTAAATGATGATGATGATCTGATGTAGTTGATCTTGATGAAGAATGATGGAAAGTGAAGATGAAGAAGAAGAGCAGAGAAACATTGGGGAAGTGAGAGAGAGAGTACTAGAACTTTGGTTTTAAAGCCAATTGGTTTTTTTTTTTTTTCAGGGGTAAAAATGTCATTTTACACATTATTCAGATGTGCAACCAAACAGCGTTTTATTGGTTCAGCACTTACTGGTTCAGACCCTCTTACCCATTCAAACCTCTTATTCATTCAGCACTTATTGGTTCAGATGTTGCCAAACAGCCCCTAAGAGTAAATTACAAAAATCGTCCTTTATGTTAACATTAGATTGCAAAGTGTCCTTTATCTTTCAAAAAGTACAAAAACGTACTCGATGTTTGCAAACTCCTACACATTATGTCCTTTATCCCTAACTTAGTTATTTTTCATTGTTAAGTGGGTGTGAAATGACCTAAATGCTCTTATTGTTAAATAAATAACTAAAATTTTTAAAGAAATATTAATTAATATTTAAAAATTCATGTGGGACCCACCACCCACCTCACCCTCTTCATCTTCCCCCAATCTTCACCACTCCACCTTTCACCACCACCTCAACCCGCTGGAAAAATGCCACCACCTCACCCTCTCACCATCATCTTCAACCTCATCCACCTTTTCAGTTTGTGGTACGCCCTAACCCATCGGCTCCATGATTGGATTCCTTCTCGTTGCAACCACGTAGATGCCCTAACCACTTAAACAAATATCATTTCCATTTCCAAAACAAACAAACAAATTCATTCACACCCCTGTCTCACAAAACAAAAAGTCTATTCTTCACTTCCCCAAATTCACACGCAAATCCCAATTTCTCGGTTACAATTTTTCAATCCACCTTCTCTGTATCTATATAATCTTTCTATGTATTTGGCATATTTATTTTCATAATTTTCTTTTTCCTGTCATTTCTCGATCTGTAGAGCGTTAGTATTTTTGTTTTTTCTTATGGATTTACTGTTGAATTTGTGAATATACTGAAAATCGATTAGAGATCGGAAGGTTTGAGTGTTCCGGTGACTCAAATTATTTATGCTTCTGAAAACATTGATAATTGTAAATTTGTTTTTCTTCACCAATATGCCATTGCCGAGAGCCCGTATTATAACAGTGGTGGATGAGGTTGAAGATGATGGTGAGAGGGTGAGGTGGTGGTGTTTTTCCGGCGGGGTAAGGTGGTGGTGGTGGAAGGTGGAGGTGGTGAAGATTGAGGAAGATGAAATGGGTGGGGTGGGTGGTGGGTCCCATATGAATTTTAAAATATTAATTATAATTCTTTTAACTTTTTAGTTATTTATTTAACAAGAGTATTTAGGTAATTTCACACTTACTTAACAATGAAAAATAACTAAGTTAGAGATAAATGACATAATGTGTAGGGGTTTGCAAACATCGAGTACGTTTTTTGTAATTTTTAAAGATAAAGGACACACTTTGCAATCTAGTGTCAACATAAAGGACGATTTTTGTAATTTACTCAAATAATAATTTAGTACTAATACTACGTATAATACATAAAATATATTGTAGTTTCTTTTAATCCGAAGTTTAAAATGCTTTTTTCTCCACAATGGGGTTTTCATACCACCTTGCTTCATGTGAAGAAATTAAAATAAAGTAGTTAAGTCTATAGAAGTAACCATAAGGTTGGTGCATACCCGTTCAAGCTTGTGCAACCAACTTTCGTACGGTCATTTTCTGTCTGATTCAGGTTATTTTTTTGCCTGAGTGTGCTTAAGGCTCTTAAGTTGCGCCTTGTCTCGTTTGAGCGTCTAGGTGCGCACCTGGTGCACTTTTGACTACATAGATAACATACTAATGGTATATATTGTAAAAAAATATGTATTTTATGAGATACTAATGGTATATATTGTAAAAAAATATGTATTTTATGAGATAAAAATGAAATGACATACTTAACCTTAACATCAATGTGTTATGGTGACAAATTATTAGGGTGGTGGGTTGGATGTTGAAACTTGAGAAGGTGACATTAGAGAAACGTGGGTTTGACTCGACTATCTTTTCAAGCTTGATACGTTAGACTTTCTGGATCATTAGTTGTTAATTGACATTTGACAGGTTTGTGTGCATTTTTTTTTCTGAATGATATAATATTTAAGTTTATAAAAAATAATAATAATATTTATGAAGATCGCATAGAGTAGGTCTAATAAATCCATTTCTTTCTTCTTATTTTTTGTTTTTGTTTTTTATCTCTCTCTTCAATTATATGTCTTTCAAGTTTCAACCCTATTTGTAGGTTAAACTTGTTTTATTAATTTCTTTAAACAAAAAATCTCTATGTATTTACACATTTGTTCTTTAAAAGTTACAAGTACATCTATGAATAACACCATCATTGATAGAACTTGCATTGTAGAGAGATGCATATAGATCAATTGTGATGTGCAATGTATATCGCACTAAAATAAACTTATTGAAACTAGTTTTTGTGCGCTTGCGCTTTGCGATGGGATAAACTTTATCGAATCCATCATCGATAGGCAAAATATAGTTGTTAAATGTGTCACTTGTAAAGTTACATGTGATTATAGCTATTTAATATTGTAACAAAACATGTGAAATATCCTCATCGGATGCACACACTTCTAACTTGTGTTCTTGTTATTTTTGAGACATGATAGTTCAACACAACAACCTCTCACCCGCGTGTCAACGACCTTAACAGTTACGAAAGGCCTTGTTATTAGTTTTTATTTTTTTTAATAAAAGAGATGGTTTGAACTTTGACAAAACTAAGTTGGTCCAAATAAATTCGAGTAATGTATTTCAAATAATTGCGACATTCTTCCTTGAACTATCCTTTATAACACATGGATTTCGTCCCTCCATTTAAACAAGGTGAATATTCTATTAACTCTGTTGTATATTATAAATTCCGTTCATATGTTCTAACAAGTTTATATTTTTTCAAATTTTCTTAAAGGCCCACCTAAGTGGAAATATAAACAATTATTTTTTTAACGGCCAACAGAATCAATCTCGAGCATTCTCGAGGCACTTACTGGACCAAACGGAGTACTTCGAGAGTAACCCGAGTCCACCACCAATTCCGGGGAAAACCCGGTAACCCACCCGCCCGTAGGCACAACGGTGAAATTACCGGTAAAACCCGTTTGGCTCAAGGATCGAACCCAGTTTTCCCTGGGTCTCCTATCATTGCCCACCAATGTCTCACTCTGCACCAAGTGGTTGAACTTACATCTCTCAAGAAAAATGCAAGTCTTCCACCACTTGATCTAGAGATCATTGGCGCAAATTATTAACCATATCCCAGAAAGAAATATAAAAGAATATGTTCACAAAAATATACGATTATAAGTTCATCTTCTCTATTTTTTCTTAGTTGATGGCACTAGAAATATAACCACGTTGCCAAAAGATCTATTGACGTTTTGTGTGTATCTTTTGTGACCTATTCATAGAGTGTGTGTGTGTTTTTTTTTGTTAAGTCATATTTTTACCATATTCTGGAATATAGTCTAAAAAACATAATATGAAGTATACAAATCAAGCATATGCAATAGTTAGTTTCGGACTTTTTTTAACGCACATGAGTGAGGGAGGGGTGACCGTTTTGTTGAAGAACGCCGCTGAACGACTTTCGGGAAAGAGGGAGGAGATAGACTGATAGAGCATGGAAAGAGAGGAGTTTTTTGGATCCATTTTTTATTAGGGCCATTCAAACCGCTCACCACTCCTCGCTCGCTTGATGTTGGCTCGGAAATGGCTCGAAATGCTCGTTCAGTTTGAGGCTCAGTTGTAAACGAGCCGCTCTGTTCGGCTCAATTCGGCTCGACTTATTATTTCTTAATTACTATATATATACATATTGTGGATCAGTTCTGTTTAAACATAATGGAAAACATGTAATAACATACCTTTGATTGCATCAGTAGAGAATCCAATCAGAGACGCAGCCACAGAGTTCGACATAATTGTCAGTTTGATCTGGTTCCTCCTTAGGGTGTAAAGTGATGATGGTGATGAAACCGAAAGTAGGGTTAGTTTCGGTTGAGGGAGAGAGAGACGAATTTGATGTTGGTGAGGGTTGTGATTGTGTAACTTGTCTAATCTTTTTAACTCTCTAATAAGCTCCTTATTTATACACCCAAGAGGAAACCCAATTAGTTAATAAGGGTAATATGATCCATCAACAATTACCAACTAATTATTAATAGGTTATTAATATATTTTGATCTATATTATATAAATGATAATGATGGCTACTAGATTAAATATAAATAAAATATTTAATCTTACATTCTCCCACTTAGCCGAATAATCATTTATCATGAGTATTAGATTAGTCTGATCAGAAGTTAATACTCATTTTAGCCTTAAACAAGTACTATAGCAGAGAAATACAGCCGTTGAATCATTATGCGACTCAGGACCCCCATTAGTCATACTATAGCCTTAATTTAAAACCTAACAGTTATGATCAAAATATGTAAGCCCTTTAACGTTTGATTTGTATTTATAGTTGTCTATATGTCATTACACCGGCAGAACATATGTAAGAGACATACAAAATCAAACTGATGAGGAAAATTAATTAATAGTTAGTCATTCATAGTACGATATGCAGTTGTACATGGTCATCAATTAAAACCCGTCACTTTTATGTGCACTCTTAATAAGACTTATGGGTAATAGACCTTCAATTATAGGATCCTTAAGCATATCATGAATGTATTCGATACAAATATTTAGTTTCCTCAATTCGTTCATAAACGAATTATTAATTGCGTATCGAAATTTAATGCAGCACCTCTCGAACTGTTACTGTTCAAGGAGACATGGTAGCTGACTTTATCACAATAAATCTTCAATATATTAATTATATGGAGTTAATAAATTTATGAGTCCACTGATAAATTTCCAACAACATTTAGTGACTATATTATGTCATTATAACTTAGGTTGTTGATATCAGTCTATTATGACTCCTCCATGAGATAGGTTTTGTCTGTTAACATAAAATATACCCGAAATTACATTTTGTCATCTTTGAATATTACAAAGTTAGAGTAATAAACCGGTTTTAATTCTCACTTCTTCTTTAAAATATAGTCTCTCATTTCTTTTAAAGATATTGTAATACTCTATTAAATGCTTCACATTAATCTAGATATCTCTAGTGTGTTGCAATGTGAGTAATATCTAAACGAGTATAGACTTAAACTTACATAAGGCTTCTAATTAATGAAGCGTAAGAAATAATCTCCTTTATCCTATTATCCTCTAAAGGAGAGCAGTATTGTTTGTTACATATTTAAGGACCAATTTAATGTTAAACTTATGGAACGGAAGTAATGTCCCATTTGGTCTATCTCAACATGTTATGATATCTATTATGTAAGAGATATCTCTGAGATCTATTATATCAAAGTTTGTGTTAACAATGCTTTGACTTATGTAACATCTACTTGTCAAAAGAATATCATCTATATAGACAAGTTTATCTTAGTTGCTCCCACTCATCTTGAGGTAGGTACATTATTCCACTTGGTTGTTGATGAAAATAATTGCGTTAAGATTTCATCACATTATGACGTTTGCATTAAACCATACATGGATTTTATTGGCTTATAGACAAACTGTTCTTTAACCTTAAGTTTAGAACTTTCAGGTTGTTTTATGAACATGTAAATATGTCAGCCAGTTGTTAGGGAAAATTGTTTTAATGTTCATCTAATGTAGCTCAAAACTATTATAAGCTACTAGAACAGTGATGATCCTAAAAGAAATCTTTTGTTAGATATGTAATAAAGATTCTTTAATAATTTATCTCTTCCTGAGTACAACCTTCGACAATCAATCATGCTTCTTTGTGTCTTAATGTTTATATCAGGATTTGGTTTAGTTATGAACACTCTTAGGTTATTCAATCAAATCCCAAACGTTTTGCGAACACATAAAATCAGTTTTACTAGAAAACTGTTTTATTCCATTTAGCAGATTGATTGACACTAATGGCTTAATTAGAAGAGATAGGATCAGTAAACTTTTTCAAAATCCATTTCAACTTCAATTAGGGAGGTTATGTAATCATCAAAGTTAGTAGGCTTTTAAACCTAGATGACCTCCTGAGTTGATTATTGGGTTTATTAGAAGTTTCAGTTTTATGGATTAGCTCTTGTTTAAGTTGCTATCATTTTCAGGATTCTAAGTTTGTAAGAGTTGGTGCAGTATGGTGTACAAGAGGTGTAATCGGAGTTAAATTTGGAGTGAAATTTAATGACACTCTTCCCCCCACCTCTTGAATTCCTTGCAAGTCATGATAAGGACTTTAACTGCTCCCACTGGCCTTAGAAAACTTTAGGAACTCAGCATGGTTAGGGTCAATATTTAACGACCAAACAAATTCTAATAGAGAAAACATATTAATGACGTTAGTCGTTGTAGTTTCTCTTATTGAGGATTATGTTAGTTTAGGTAAGAAATCTAAGTGTGCCCACAATTAGGCAACAATGAAACTTTTGTAAGAGTAGCATTAGATTTAAGGAGATAAGTTATGATAGAACAGTGTCATAATGGAGCAGTGTCTTGTACAAGAGGTGTAAATTGGAGTAATATAAAGTTGTCACTCCCCACCTCTTGCAACTATTGCAAGTTATTTTTTAAGACACTTAATGCTCCCACTGATCTTTAATATCTCTAGAATGCTACAAGAGAAGTTTCAATTAGGGATGTGACGTGGGAACCTATTATATATATATATATATATATATGTTAAACTTTACTTGATTTCCTTAATGTCCAGATGTCATAAAAACTTAGGGACATATTTAATAGAAATCTTATTAAGTACATATATGAATAGATTTCTTATAGGACCGTGGGCCATATACGACAAAATTTAGATACAAGTAGATAGTCTTTAAATGATAAATGAATTATGTCTGAATATTCCATTTGGAATAAGTTCCACGAATGTCAATGAATGACTTATGATGGACCCATACTTATTCCTTGAGCCAAGTAATATTTAGGGCTATAACGTCATGATTTAAAATCACTTAGAATGAGATTAGATAAGAAATCATCCTCATTAACCATATCATGATTTCTCATGAATTTTGGTTATAATGGATGAAATTTGTAAGTCTCATTTTCCTTTTGTCAAATTTTTCATTTGCATGATGACAAAAGTTGTGAAAGTGTAAGGTATCATCTAGTTTTATCTTAATAATGTTTCAATCCAGATATTTAGAACAAATAAAATGAGAGTTTAAGGTAAGTGTGACTTTATGTTGACTATGGAAACCTCACAACCTTCATAACATTGCTTAATTATGATACTATATTCTGATTAATACTCAGAATATATGTATGGTATCGAAAAACGTTGTTAGAAGACTGCTTATTATGGTTTTTATAGTCTTAACATTTAATTTTGTCACTAACTTTCATGTTAGTTATTTGTTAATTTCTGGTAAGGAAACGTTTAAAAAAAACTAGAGTCAACTAATCATGTGTTAATAGGAATATTATAATTAGTAGACTTAAATATCTTTAATAAGTGACTATCTAATGAATTTATCCAACTGTTCTTTAGAATAATGGATAGTCTCGTTGCTTATGTCTAGTCTAATGACATAATGATGTAGTGAGATTTTCCCTTGAAGAACCTTAGAGATGGAATTAACAGTTGTAATTTGTCTATGGACCTTAGAACAATCCTCTTTTAAGGTTTTAGTGGTTGTAAGGTGAGTAACAACTTATTTTTCCAGCTTCAAACATTTATTTCTTTGTACATATGTTGCTTATCAACACACTCGTTATACTTTGGTATTTTGAGTGTTATAGTTGATTTATAAGGCATCAAAATGTATAAGTGAAAATCTTAATATGTAATGTACTGGAAAATGTACTTATTTCCATGCGTAAGCCCTTAACTTTATGGGTCATGGTTTTGTACATTATAATGTATTCACATATACCACTTAACTTTGTAGTTTAGAGTTTCAAATTAAGGCATGCATCTTAGGAGTTCTAGTGATTATTCCATATATAAGAGATTAGCCTTAGGAAAGACTTAATCTGAAATAACTTTAGTGATAGCATTATGTTAGAAAGTTCTTGATTATCATAAGAGACATCATGTTCAATTTGTCCTAATCATCATGCTCTAATTTTCTTCTTTATAATCTTTATCAGAAGAGAGCAATAGGATTATTGTGTCTTAAGAAATAATCAAGGATTTAGTTTAAGAGCTAATTCTAATAGAAACTTTAAATAAAGCAAACATTTTAGGTTTAGGAATTAGAGTGGATGAGATATGTGTAGAAGTAAATTATAGTGAGTAAAATTATGGGTACTAAGAATAAGACAGACGAAATGATCATAAAATTAATTAAGGATCATTAATATAAGGATCATTAAGTGAAGAGATTGTGATATGTCTATTACTAACATCAAAATAATAGACTTAGTAAAATTCTACTTAAACGAAGACAAATCAGCTTTGGCCAGAAGTGTAATCATTTAAGTATGTGTGCAAAGTAATCGTGACAAATCAACTTTGGCCAGAAATGAGACAATCACTTTAATTATGCACTTGTCAAGCATTCTAAACATAAATGAATTAAATCAGCTTTGGCCAGAATTAAGACATTTCACGTTTGTAATGCATACTTAACATAGCTTTTTATAATACTTGAACAATAAATAGATGTATTAAATCAGCTTTGGCCAGAAATGATACATCAAAAGCTCATTCAAGTTAAGCTAGTTTGGTTTTGTAAAACATTATTTGATCCTTATTAATTAATTAAGTATAAACAAAACCAAATATTTAATAGCAAACCACCTGTTAGCGCGGATCGAACTTGTGCGATCAGTAATGCCTTGTGCGATCGATAAGGCCCAAAACTTGTGCGATGTACATAAAGCCCAAGTCTTGTGCGATCATAAAGGACTTGTGCGATCAGTGAGGACTTGTTCGATCAGTGAGGCCCAAAAAATTTGTGCGATCAGTGAGGCCCAAAACTTGTGTGATCAATTATGCCTTGTGCGATCCACAAGTCTTGTGCGATCCACAAATCTTGTGCGATTTTCCCTTGTGCAATCAGACCTTTTTTTTTTTTTTCATCTGACTTGTGCGAATGTCTTGTGCGATCAGATCATGTCTGATCTGATCTTGTGCGATAAAAGGGACTTGTGCGATTTGAGCATTGATGATTTCGAATCCTCTCTTTAAGGCTGTTATGGTGATAATTAACTAAAACCCGAAATTTAAGGGATTGTGGGATATTGTTTCCTATTTTATTTCTGACCTAATCTTATCAAAAGATTTCGAAAATAATAACTGATTATCCCTTTAACAGTTTTTCGAAAATTTAATAGATAAGATTAAGATCAAAATCATTAAAACACCCACTAATTCAAATCATATTCCAAAATTTATGGAATTTTTCGAATTTTCTTAGAACATTATGATGAACCCTAAAAAATAAAAACATAATCTGGAAATCCGAAACCTGATTTTAATGGTTTTGTAATGGATTTCGTGACAATAAGTTTAATCCTTTATAATTTCGAGTCGATTTATCAATTAACAGTTTCCGAAAACAGGGATTTCGGCCACAAGGAACTCGAAAACAGTTTTGATTTTTCAAGGCTTTAAAAATTCGTTTTCCAGATTTTTGATCCCAGAATAATGGATACAAAATCAGAACTGATTTATCAACATATGCTCTGATACCACATGTTGATCAGATCAGTTTAAACATAATGGAAAACATGTAATAACATACCTTTGATTGCATCAGTAGAGAATCCAATCAGAGACGCAGCCACAGAGTTCGACATGATTGTCAGTTTGATTTGGTTCCTCCTTAGGGTGTAAAGTGATGATGGTGATGAAACCGAAAGTAGGGTTAGTTTCGGTTGAGGGAGAGAGAGACGAATTTGATGTTGGTGAGGGTTGTGATTGTGTAACTTGTCTAATCTTTTTAACTCTCTAATAAGCTCCTTATTTATACACCCAAGAGGAAACCCAATTAGTTAATAAGGGTAATATGGTCCATCAACAATTACCAACTAATTATTAATAGGTTATTAATATATTTTGATCTATATTATATAAATGATAATGATGGCTACTAGATTAAATATAAATAAAATATTTAATCTTACACATATATTAGCACGATGGCCGCGCGATGCGGCGAGAGTGTTACATCGCATTGCGATAATCGTTTTTGGTAGTTTTCTTACTCATATAATATTTATTGTAGCACCATTGTGATAGATATACTTCAAAAACAAAGTAATCAGGTAATCTATTTCATTGTGTTGTGCATGGTTCGGTTGGTTTAATTATTATCCTCAACCAAAGCAGAAACGAAAGTCATAGGTTTTTCTATTTTATTAACCAATCGGTTTTCGGTTAAGCACTTCGGATTATTCGATTAGAATGACTGTTTTTTGTTTGGTTCATTTACAACCATACCCAGTAAATCCCACAAATAGCAAAGTTACTCATAGGGTCTGGGGAGAATGGGATGTAGACAGACCCTGCCTCTATCCCTAGGGATAGAGAGACTACTTCCAGAAGAGACCCTTGGCTTCAAAACGAACAGCAAACCAACACATCAAGTCCAAAAATATAGAAAAATATACTATAGAAAAAAGAAGTCACCTATACGAAGAAAGTGATCAGAGTGACCCAGTATAATATAAATAATGTATAATAGCATACAACATCATTCGGGCATATACACAACATCATTTGTTTGGTTCATTTAATTTTAGTTTAATAGCAAAAACCAAACTTTGGCTAAAACTTTTGCTTAGAAATATATGAAATTAAGATAAAAATACATGAAATGAAAATATAAATATATAAAATGGAGATATAAAAGATGAAATATATAAACTGGGGGTATAAAAGCTAGAAAAATATGAAAATATGAATGATTCGGTCCGTTTCAACTAATTTTGGTTAAACGAGAGTACAAAAAATTTGATAACCGGTTATTGGTTAATTCGGTTTTCAGTTTTCAGATAATTCAGTTTTTTGTTGATTCAGTTCGGTTTTGTCTGTTTTCGGTTTGGTTTAGGTTAATGATTTAGTTATTGCTCACCGATAACCGATAGGTGCGCATGCGATGCGGCGGTAAACATAAACATTGCCATGGTGTGCATTGTTCGGTTGGTTAGATTGTTATCCTCAATTGAAATCGAGGTCATCAATTAGTCTATTTTATTAACAAATACTTTTCAGTTAACAAGTTTGGTTTATTCAGTTAGATTGACGGTTTTCTGTTTGATTCGTTAATCTCGATTAATAGCAAAAACCAAACTTGGCATAAAACTTTTGATTAGAAATAAATGAAATTTAGGTATAAATATATAAAATGAGGTATAATTATGAAATACAAGAACTGAAGGTATAAAAGGTAGAAATGTGTGAAAATATGAGTGATTCGGTTCACATAATTTTAGTTAAATGAGGATACAAACAATCGATAACTGTTTTTGGTTAATCAGTTTTATAGTTAGTTCAGTTTTTGGTTGATTTCGGTTAACGATTCAGTTATTACTCACCCTTAGACACTGTGAATCACGTAATATATCAGTTTTTTATTAGAAAAACTATAGCAGTACTATACTCAAATTAAAGAGAATAAAATACTCGTTTATATGATGTAATTAAAAAAAACATTAACGTACCAAAAAGTTATGACCGTGTAAAAGTCCGGGGGGGGGGGGGGGGTTAGTTTTTTACAAGGGGATATAATGTAACTACTAACTAATTATCTATAATTTTGTTAAAAATGAAGGATTAAAGTGTAATCTTTATGAGATGATTAAATTGATGGTATTTAATCACTTGACATTCTATAACTATTAAAATTATAGGATAATGACTAAGTACGTTGGGCTTTAATCATTTGTATAGTAAGGCATCATCTACTTGTACCTTTTAATCCACACGTCAATACTAACCATGAAATATCGAAACGCCAAGAAAAATGAGTAAGCCGTCAAAGTACTTATGGACTTTTTTAAAACTTTATAATTTATAAGATATGACAAGAATACGTAAAAGAACTATAAGTTTGTTGTGGAGGGGAAAAGTGTAACTAATTACCCATATTTATGTTAAGGGATTTAAGTGTAATAAAAAGGGAGGCTAAAAAATAATTATTGTTTAAAAGACTAATTTACCCTCATTTTAATGGTGTATTTATAACTTAGGAAGAAAAAAATTCTTATTTTTTTGTTATCTTAAAATGTCGCTCACTCATGTCTTATAATATAGTATAGATAAACACGAATAATATATACACAAATATAGATTACACATACATACATATATACATAAATATAAATTAAATTTATAGTTTTATATACACCACTCTATTAGACTTTGTTTCACTATATATAAATTTACAACCATATCTATACGTACCAGCCAAATCACGTCATTGTTTGTGCAATATAATAATCACCTCATGTTATTACTCTAAGTCGATCGTCTCCTGCTCTCAATGTCATTGTTTGTGCAATATAATAATCACCTCATCGGCCACAACATTGTTATTCGTAAGAAAGATAGTATGTATGAAATGTGTCTGGTTTTAAATACATAAAAACTTAAGACCCAACATTGTCACTATCTCACACCACAAATTTAAATGGGTGACACAGTTGCCAAAATCGCTCGACGCTCGCTCAGAACATTCATTGCTCATAAAATGCTTGTTTGATTTGAGGCTCGGTTTTAAATGAGCCGCTCCGTTCAGGTCGGTTTGTAAACAAGCCAAACACGAGCAAAAGTCCGTTCGATTCGGCTCGTGAACAACCTAGTTTTGATTGTAAAAAGAGCAAAAGCCTGAACTGGGCAAGGGTGACGTGAAATGCTGAAATCTTTCTGTTACAAAAAAAGATGGTTCGACAGTGTGATGTGATTACGTAGGTCCATTTTAGATCCTTTGTTATGAGGCCCATTTGACCTGAAGCCCAATCAAAGAAATCGAGTGAGTTGGGCCCATTTTACGACAAAAGAAAACCCATATAAAACAATAATCACTCTCCATCCCTAACAAGAAGTAGGGTTTTCATCACAAAGGCAGCCGCTTCTTCTTCTTCTTCTTCTTCAACATCTCACCGGAAACCTACACTCAATCTCGCAAACATGGGGTATGCATCATATCCATTGATCTGCTTCATCATGTCCTTTGCTAGTTTAGTTTTTGAAACTTAAGCATGTTTTGATGTTTTAATATTTGCTGTTTAAATGTCGTTGCAAAGATTAGGCTCTTAATGTTGGTTATTTAATTGTTTGATATAACATTTGAAGATTAGATGTGCTCAACAAAGATAATCAAAATACAATTAGCTTATAAATTATTATAGTATTACATTTCGAATTTGATCTGTTACATACTCAAAAAAAGTTTTTTTTTTTTTTTTGCAAATGTTTGGAAAAAATATTGAGCTTGTTTTGATTGATAAAAACAAGGTGATTTCTCTGCAAATTGTAGGGGGTAGAGAGTAGTTAAGAATTTATATTACATTATTACATAAAAAAATGTTGAATTTCATGTTCTAAGTAAGAGGATAGTGAATTAAACAAAATAAGTAACTAGGTTGTATTTATTTACATAAAAAATAATCAAAATAAAGGCTTCAAGGATAGTATACATGGGGAATGAAGTAAACGGGTGTTAAATACTTAAATAGGAACCTTGGTTTTAAATTGCGTGATGCGCTCCGATGCGTTTGGTCCAAAAAATCTGATGTCGATGCGAACTCATCACGTATGTGATGCGAGCTCTTTTATAAATTTATTAAAAATATTCATATATAAAAACCTATAAAACATACTTAAAGTAAAATAATCAAGCATACTAAGATATTAATTATCGACTAGACTGAACTCGGTTCATAAAATCTGAAAAAACATTAGAAACAATGTTGCGTGCATCAGAGAGCATGTGCGCAATATTCTCGCATCACGTAAATGCAATGCATCAGATGTGGCAATGCGCTTTAATTAGTGCCTCGGGCGCATCACGCGTTATGCACAAATAATGCACACGTTTTAAAACGAAGGTAGGAACTTAATCGATAGGAGCTTAAGCATCTTTAAGGTAGGTTAAAAGAAAGGGAATGGAACCGTTTTTGGTCAATGTAGAAGTATGCGAAGTTTTAATGTATTGTTATGGTCATATTTGTCGATAGTGAGCATAGCGATCGCTAAAGCGCATAGGTCTAGCTGTCTAGGCTTGCTATTAGGGTTGTAGCGATAGATAGCGATAATAGTCCTTTTTTTTTTAAATATATATAGCAGTTAAATATAGTTATAAAGTAGCTGGATTTTAGTTACCTTGTTGCTATTCGCCATTAACAACTATGAACTGAAACCTGATTATAAAGATTTTGAATACGGTACTGTTAATTAATAAAAAACAAATGCTTTTGTGATTATGGTTTATTAATTAAGGTTAAATGTTTGTATTTTAGGAAGACACATGGAATGGGAGCCGGTCGAAAGTTGAAGTCCCACCGCAGGAGGCAAAGGTGGGCCGACAAGTCATACAAGAAATCCCATCTTGGTAACGAGTGGAAGAAACCTTTCGCTGGTTCTTCTCATGCTAAGGGCATTGTTCTTGAAAAAATGTAAATTCATTTTAGTCTTTAATTTTCAGATTTCTTTATCACTTTATTAATTGTAATCTTGACAATTTGTTGTACTATCTTCACAGTGGTATTGAAGCTAAGCAGCCTAACTCTGCTATCAGAAAGTGTGCCAGAGTTCAACTCATCAAGAACGGCAAGAAGATTGCCGCTTTTGTTCCCAACGATGGTTGCTTGAACTACATCGAAGAAAATGTTAGTTTTAATCCTTTTTGTATTAGAAAGAAAGTATTTTTATCATGTTGAGTATTTTTATATTAACAATCTTTAAATGTTATTGTGTCAGGATGAAGTTTTGATCGCCGGATTTGGGCGAAAGGGTCATGCCGTTGGTGATATTCCCGGAGTAAGGTTCAAGGTGGTTAAGGTTTCTGGTGTTTCTCTTTTGGCTCTCTTCAAGGAGAAGAAGGAAAAGCCAAGATCTTAAATTATAAAAGGGTTATTTTTTTGATGATTTTGAAATGTTTGTTAAGGAGTGTTTTGATTTGGTATCTTAAACATGTAGTTTGTGATAAGTTATTTTGTTCCCCAACTTTATTTACTATATTTTTACTGTGTTGTTCTAAGACCACCCGTAGTGGGGTTTTTTTGCCCCCCCCCCCCCCCCCCCCCCCAAAAAAAAAAAACGCCCCTTAACGCCGCCGGACCGCCACCTTGGGCGTTGTTTTCAAAAAAATTGGGGGTAAAGAACGCTGGTGCATTGTTCATCCATTTTTGTTTGTCTAACAAGAAGCTTCCAAGTAATATTATTTGTTTTAAAAGATAATAATTGGGTAATCATTGATGGGGCATTATCCCACTACACTCATATATGAAAAACGCCCTATAAAGCCTCTTTGCTGACTAGGATGACACGTGTCGCACAACGCCGATAGGTGAAAGACATTATTTTTGTGTACAACTACACATGGTATAAGAAGTTTTAGTGTCCATTTTTGCCATTTTAAAAAATATTAGGAGCTTGTATAACAAAAAAATATTATTTGTAGCATGGTTATAACAAAAAAAGTTTATCCCGAGTTTGACAAATGTGAGGGCCGGTCCTGAGAATTCGTGTACCCTGTTCAAACTCGAAAAAATGTGTTCTTAGGTCTTAACGAAATTGGGTATTGGGCTCACTAAAGGTCTAAACCTAATGTCAAAGAGGTTAATAACTAATCTAAACCATAAAAATAGTTTTGTAAGGAGGCCTATGTTAGTGTATGGGTGTACCCTATTAAATTTTTTTTACATATACATATCGGGTTTTTTTCATTAAAAAGTGTGCCCCTTAAAATATCGGGCCCTGACCGGTGGTCCTCCCCACCCACCCAAGGTCGGCTATGACAAATGTTATTTGTATTATACGAGTTTGATTAGTTGTTTAAAAAAGGGAAATTGGTCTGTAATAATTCCACCTACATCTTATTGGCCATTAATAATCCCACCTCAGAATATTCCCCCCACCAGTCTCACCTTTTACCTATTTTTCCAACAATGGTCCCCCATTAAAAAAACTTAACGGAGTTAAGCTTTTTTTTTTCTTTCAAATTACAAACAGATTTTTTAGGGCTTTTGATTAGAACGACGATACGAGTCAATTGATGTAAAACTTACCTCGAAACGGTGCTCCAAACGATGAAAACGGCGCTTCAATTCGGGTGTTTAAATTTCCAATTAATCAAAATAAAGTCACTTGGAGCACCATTTCGAAGTAAGTTTTACATCAATGGACTCGTGTCATCGTTCTGATCAAAAGCCCTAAAAATATGTTTGTAATTTAGAAAAAAAGTTTAACTCCGTTAAGTTTTTTTAACCGGGGACCATTGTAGGAAAAATAAGTGAAAAGTGGGACCGGTGGAGGGAATATTCTGAGATGGGATTATTAATGGCCAATAAGGTATAGTTGGGATTATTACAGGTCAATTCCCCTTTAAAAAATGCTTAAGATCTAAAATAGAAATTTTTGAATCGTAATTATAATTTTATTTTTTTGTTAAGTGTAACATGTAATATGTAACTTGAGTTGTAAGTAGTTTTTAACTTTATTGAATTTTATATGTTATACCATGGGATAGATAGCCTAGTTTCTTTTATTAAAACCAAACAGAAGTACTTTCATTTTAAGGATGTCTACTCATGATTTTGATCTAATGTACAAACAACAAACTTCTATATAAATTTACCGCGGTTCAAAAAATATATATACAGTCTTAGGTGAGGTCATCTTTCATGAGAAGTGTGAAAAAACATAGGAATTGGTATGTAGGCATCATGTTTTGAAATTAATTTGTTAAAAACTAGTAAATTTCCTATGCGTTGATGTGGCGTCGAAACTTAAAGTAGCTCGAATTTATATCGTTTAATGAAAACATACCAATTAAACACGTACATAAAAGTAAGTACAAAAACGTATAATATATGAGCCTACTCATTTAAAAAAAATGATGTCGAAACATAAATAAACTTAAATTTATACCGACAATTACATCAAAATAAGGACGTCAAAACTCTATAATAAGACCACCCATAACCAGGCGTTTTTCATCAAATATATCGCCCAAACACGCCCAATAACGCCCGTATGCCGCCCACCTAGGCGTTTTCGGGCGTGATCTCGCCTGAATTTGTGTTTTGGCGTTTTTTGAATAACGCTGAACGGGCATTTGACTGACCAATAGGGACTTGTTGCAACGGCTAGTTGGGGGTAACGGCTAGCTTTTATTTTTCTTTTTTAACCTCTCACCTATATATATACACACATTTCTAAAAATTTTCAAACCAAAACTCTTAAACACTCTCATACAATACTACCATTTTATAAAAAAACATGGATTCCCCTAGTTCCTCGTCTATCGTGAATTATTGCTATAGGGAGTTTTTTGCGGATGGCGGTGAATCCACCGATGAGGAGGTCGAGCAAGAGGCGGTTACGAGTGCTTGTCAACTAGCGGTGAGATATGTGAAGCATTGTCGCCGTCCCGAACCTGAAACTAAAACAAGATATTATATTGAACGAGACCGACGCACGGCACACGATCGGTTGATGAAAGATTTCTACGCATCGTCGACGACTTGGAAACCAACTACGATTATTTTAAACAAAAAGCGGATGCGAAAGTGACACTTGGATTTACCGGTATTCAAAAGTGTACGTTGGCGCTACGAGTCCTTGCTTACGGAAACACAACCGACATCAACGACGATTATTTAAAAATGACCGAGAAAACAACTCGAGACATCTTGGAGCATTTTTGTCGCGGTACAATTCCTATACTTTACATAAAACATTACAAGTGTTTTTTTAAGCTTATGTTTGTATAAGTTTTTTTTATAAAGGTATTATTGATTTGTATGGTGCGCGTTATCTTAGAACGCCCGCATGGGACGACCTTCAAAAGATTTACGAGGTACATTCGGCTGAGCATGGTTTGCCTGGTATGATCGGGAGCTTGGATTGCATGCATTGGCGTTGGGATAACTGTCCGACCGCATGGCGAGGTCAACACACACGGGATGACCAAAAAGGACCTACTGTTATTCTTCAGGCGGTTGCCTCACAGGACCTTTGGGTTTGGTCGGCATACTTTGGCGTGGTCGGGTCATGCAATGATATAAATGTTTTTGAACAATCTCCGTTGTTAGAGGACTGGATTTCTGGAAGAGCTCCAAAAGCGTCTTTTTACTCAAACGGAAACTACTACCCTCATGGATATTATTTGTGCGACGGAATTTATCTTAGGTATTCGATTGTCGTGAAGACGTTTAGTGATCCTATCGACGAGAAAAGAGCACACTTTAAGAAGGTTCAAGAGTCTTCACGAAAAGACATTGAGAGATGCTTTGGGGTTCTTAAACAACGATGGCAATATTTGAGAAATCCTTGTCGTGCATGGACCAAGCAAAAAATGAGAGATGTTATGTACGTTTGTATAATCATGCACAATATGATTTTGAAAGACCAAGGAAAGGCGATATGCCAGAATTATGTACCGGAAGCCGTTCAGGAGGAGCATCCGCAGGCGTCAATGGAAGAAAGAGTGAATAATGCACGAGAATTGTGTTACGAACCGTACCATTCCGCGTTAACGGTTGATTTGGTACAACACGCATGGTCGGTTCGGTATGTCCCACCTGAGGGTGAAGAAGAAACGGAGGACGAGGAAGACGAAGTTGGCGAGGATGAAGAAAGCGAAGACGAAAACTAATGTATTTTTTTTTAATTTAGTCGGTTTTTATTATTTTAATTTCTAGTATTTTATTTTTTTTATTTAATGAAATATTTTAAGTTTTTAATTAAAAAATAATAATTGTGTAATGATTGGAAGGGGCGTTATTGGGCATTATTCCCACTACGCCACTTTTGCAATAACGCCCAATAATGCCCCCATACTGACTGGACTGCCACATGGCAGAAAACGCCCCAGGATGAGGGCGTTATTGGGCTAACGACTACGCATGGTCTAAAGTCTTTAGAAAGTTGAGGGGTTAATCCTGAAAGTTGAAAGATAAGATAAAAGTAAAAGAAAAAACAAAACAAAAAAAAAAAAAAACCAATGAGTAGAAGCACCATAGAAGGAATCTTGATAAACAATTTTGACAAGGCAAATACATACTCTAGTTATTGGAAACACGAATGCTTATAGTTGCCACATAAATGCTTTCACGTTCATCACTCTTTCTGAAATTTCATACAACTATATCATTGTAGAAATTTCAAGTGAACACACCATGCATGAATGCAAGCTTATTAAACATTAGTTATATCTAGATAAGGCCTGATCTCTTTGCAAATTCAAGACAATCATTAAGGATCTTCTCGGTACTATATTTGTAAGCAAAACCTTTATCCTCTAGCTTCTTCGATCCCCATTTAATTTCTCTCCCATGTTCTTCTAGACACCTGAAAAAAGAAATTCATAATAACTTGGCATATATATATATTTATGAATTAGATGCACTTTTATTTCAAAACTTACTCTTTGCTTAACCGCGGGTACATTTTCTGATAATACCTTGCAATATCTGCACTTGTTACATACGAGCTAGCACATAAGAACCTTCCATTAACCGAAGGCGTCTCTGCACAAAACATATGTGCTCGACAAACGTCCTCGATGTGCACAATTGGAATTTTCCCTAGCAATTCTTCTAAGTACCTTAGTGATTGATAATTTGTGCAATTGTTGGCAATTTGCGATATGAACATCAACACAGTGACTGTAGGGTATGGTAGACGTCCTCTACCACCCACGAGCCCACAACTTAATGTCACTACCTCCAACTCATTCACCGTCTCTTCCTCAATTTTCAGTATTTCTCGCTCTGATTTTGTTTTGGAGTTTGTGTAATCCTACGGTAAACATAGTCAAAAGAATTTTAAAAATATTAAGAAAATTAAAAGGATAGCATATATAAATCTAATGGCATTATATAAAGAGTAAAATGCCAAAATCGCCCCTAAGTTTATGTCACTTTTGCCACTTCCGTCCAAAAATGAAACCTTTTGTATCTGGGTCCCTGAGGTTTCATTTTTGTTGTCATTTCCATCCAATTGACAAACTAGGTTACAAATTTCTGTCCTTTTTGTCGTTTTCATCATTTAAATGGAGGGTATAATTGTCATTTTATGTTTGAACTCATCAAGAACTCCATCATTTAAATGAGAAAAACGACAGGAATGATAGAAATTTCTAACCCAGTTTTTCAGTTGGATGGAAATGGCAACAAAAATGAAACCTCAGGTACCCAGATATAAAATGTTTTATTTTTGGACTGAAAGTGATATAAACTCAGGGACCAATTTGGCATTTTACTCTTAGATAAAAGTAAGACCTCTAAGAAATCATTTGTGTAAGAGACATTGAGATGAGGAGATGTCCAACAACTTTCATCCATGGTGATCTTATAACCGCTCGCATCATCTTTTAAAGGCGAAGCCGCAACAACCGAAGCAGTGTAGATGAGGCGCTTCACTGTCTCCGATTTTTTGCAAGCATCAATGATCTTTTTCACCGCATTAACAGCCGCCTCAACAAAATTATTGTACTGTAAATATGTAACATAAACAGAAAAAAATGAGATTTAAACCTTTTTTGGGCATTGAGAATCTTGATTATTGGTTACAATTTCAAGAATGTTACACCTTGTAGCCAGTTGTGTGTTGCATGGGGGTTGCAACATGGAAAACATAGACACAACCTTGTATTGCCTTTTCGAACTCTTTTGGCTTGTAAATATCAGCTTCAAACAAATGTAGCCTTTCTTGTGCCCATGGAAAACTTTTCAAAAGTTCCACCTTTGATTCATCACCTACCATGAAAATAATATCAACTAAATGGTTGCATGCATCTTTCAACTATGGCTGTCCAAAAAGCTCGCGGCTTGGAGATCGCTTGGAAAAAGTTGGCTCGATATGGCTCGGTTTGAAACTGAGTCGAGCCAGCTCGGCTAGAAAGTGAGCCAAGCTCGGCTCGGCTCGTAACAAGCCGAATTGGCTCGCTTGGTAGCTCGGCTTGGCTTGGCTCAGATTATTTTACTTTTAATATATTTTAGTTTTATACATTATAATGTGAAAGTGTAAACTACAATATTCCTTAAAGTGAGACGCGTACGCGAGAAAATTATAACATGCGTAATTATTTTTATAACATGCGTGATTAGGGTTTACCCGGCGCATTTGTGATTTCTGATTTTGCTCATGCGTTATTTCTGATTTTGTTCATGTGTGATTATGTGTTTTTGTTCATACATGATTAGGGTTTGATTTTTATAACATGCGTGATTTAATATCGTACGCATCACACATTAAGAAATATTGTATGTTAAACTTTCCCACATTATAATATATTACAAAAAGAACTGATGTATTTAAGAGTGTAATTTGACATCTATGACATATTTAAAGGTTGATTACTATGCTCATGAACTTATATTGTATTTCGTTGAATCTGCTGTTGAACTTGATTTTGGTCTGTAATGTATTAGGTTGAGCTTATTTTGAATCTATTATTTTGACTTATTGAATAATATTTAGACTACTGAATTTTAAGAGCAATCTTTTAATTTTTCTTTTTAAAATTGAGCCAAACCAAGCCAGCTCGGTTTAAAACCAAGCCGAGCCCATTTTCAGCTCGGTTTCAAATCCGATCCCAAGCTAGCCCTGGCTCGGCTCGGTTTGGCTCGTGAACAACCCTACTTTAAACCACTTTACCGAAACAAAGGTTACGTACCCAGGTTTCTTAGAGTAGCATGGACAATGTAACCATTTTGAAGAAGTGAGTGAACTAGAGCTGAACCAATGTAACCTGCACCTCCAGTCACACAAACCTTGCAATTTCCTTCACTCCTCATTTTCTGATTAAAACAAACAAACAAACTCTTAAAATGATTATGATAAGCGGGAAATGTGAAGCATATTTAAAGTCGAAAAAACATACCATGGAATCATATTAATTAAATATGAAAATTCAAAGTCTTATTTTTTTATTTTTATTTTTTTAACTTCAACTGAGCGGTTGTTAAGAAATGCTGCCGCTTTGCTCGCTTGGGTGGGTTGTTATAAAATGCTGCCGTTTTGCTTACCAATTTTTATTTTTATTTTTTTTAACTTTTTATTTTTTTATCATTTTAATATTAGAGTAAATTACTTTTTGAGTCCATGTATTTTAGTGGTTTTAACCACTTGAATCCAAAAAAAAAATAAAAATTGAACGCCTTGAGTCCCAAACCGCTCATTTTGTAACATTTGAGTCCAATTTTTAACACTTAAACTTTTGATTTTGGACTCAAGTGGTTAAACCACTAAAACACAGGGACTCAAAACGTTAAAAAATGAGCGGTTAGGGACTCGGAGCGTTAAATTTTTTGATTTTGAACTCAAGTAGTTAAAACATTAAAACACTAGGACTCAAAAAATAATTTACTCTTAATATTATAACTAGTTTTTAGCATATTTTGTTTTTATCTAGTTCCGAATCATTGGTTCCTGAGCCATTTTTTCTCCAGTCTTGGTTGGAAATGTTTCGGGTTCGATGGAAGGGTAGTTGGTGGCTAATCTTGTTCCCTTAAGATATGATCTTTATAAAATCAATTGATGTTGTTTACACTTTTAGATATTCTAAAAATATAATGAATGACTTACAGATCTGAATATGCTGTTGCGACGTTCTTGTTATCATCAATGTTTCAATAAGTTTGTAAAAACTTGAACGGATTACGTATAACTATTTTTTACCAATAGGGTGGTGGTGGTCTATTAGGAAAGACAAAACCTTTAAACACCTGGGTTTGGGAAGGGGAGGTCTTGGGTTCAAGTCATACAGACGACTTGGATTAAAAGAAATTTGTCATTAAAAAAATATATTACTGTTTTTTTGTTCTATAGCGTGACGAACCGAACCGTACAGTCCTCACAACTTTGATAGCGGTACCAATATTCGTTTTTATGGTGTCTTGTAAATTATGTTCTGATTCTAGTCAAATAATGTTGAAAGTGGAGTTGTATTCAATATATACTGTTTATTTATTATATGCTATAACAAGTGACGTTAACGTACTGTTATCGTGACGAACAAACCGATTCTGGCCGAACAACATCAATACTCGTGACGAACAATTGATTCCGGCTGAACAACAACAATACCGGTATCGATACTATTAGAAGTGTTACTGATATCAATTATTATGATTTTCGATCAATGTATAGACTTGGCACTCCCAAAACAAACTTCTATTTTTTGTTATCTTTTCTACACTACAAATAATTTCCGTCAAAACGCTATATGATGAAATTAGATGTACACTATTTAATATAAGAGCTGGATTAACTTGTTCAACTTGGGCTTGATAAATTTAATTTGGGAAAGGTGAAAATTAACAGAAGCGCAATACTAGTTAAAAGTATACAAGGCTCGACGAGCTTAAATTATCTTCACATACAAGGCTCGGGCTCGACTTGTTTCGCGGTTTTTATTGATCCGATCTCAAGTAGCTCAAAAGCGACTCGACTTGTTTGCACCCTTAATATACAACTCTAATTAACGAATAAAATGGACCTCACATGAGGGTATTTTTATGGTTAAATCTGACCAAATGGAACTCACATGAGAGTAAAATGACCAAAATACCCTCATGTGGGGTTCATTTGGTCAGATTTAACCACAAAAAATTAAATGAGTTAGGGCTAAATGACATAACTTGCAAGGGTTTGCAAACATCGAGTACGTTTTCTGTAATTATTGAAGATAAATGACACAGTTTGCAATAAGTGACATATATAAAGGACGATTTTTATAATTTACTCTAAAAAAAATCAACTAATTCACCATAAACGATCCTATTTGACAGTAATTGAAGATCATTGGCTATAATTGACCATAACTCGAACCACGTTACCACAAGTTACCTTAATTTACTAATTAACCAATAATCACCCTAAATAATCGTAAATGACTAATAAATACCCTAACAATTTAGTCTATAATGGTCTTTTGTTGTAAGGCTCCAAATCTCCAAACCCTGGAGACCTCACAATTGGATCCAAAAATCAAATCATAGCAACTGATTGAATCCATACATTCGCAGTGGAATGATTAATAGGTCAACTAAGGGCATTATGATCCCATACTTCAAGATAGGGTAGCATTCATTCCATGCTAAGTGACATCCTATCAAACATCAATACATGTTTATGTAACACCCTAAAGTTTTACAAATAAGGGAAAAATAAGGTTTATGGGGTTTTTATGTTTTAAAGGGTAAGTAGGCCCATAAAAGAAACCCATGAAGGAGTTTGGGCCACCAACCTGTCACACCCCAAATTTCCACACTTTACCGGTGGGCCCGGTAGGGGAGTAACGTGACGTGGTTGGCAACATCATAGTCAAACAACACAATATATAAATGCACAGCGGAAGCAAAAGGATAAATATATTACAATCCGAAATAGTGTAACATCAAAGTATTACAACGGAAGTAAAGGATCCACAGGCGGATCGAAAATAAAATAACACTGTTCAACAGACTTTAGGCATCTAAGCTTGCGAGACTCTTTATTGATGCTAGGAGTAGCCAGCCAATTCCGATTAGTACCTGCACTTAGCCTTTTTGGAAAAATACGTCAGTTTACACTGGTAAATACAATCAACCGACTCATTTTGAAAATGTTTTAAAAATGATTGATTTGAATGCACATGGCACAAATAATATTTTATAACTTGGGTTACTTATTTAATTATATAAACTTGTACATGATTTACATGTTTCTTATGCGTTCAGTAGCCCGGATCGAGCTGGGTTAAAGATCAATGGACACACCACTTTATGTAGATGAGACACTGACAGGTGTACGCCTACACCTGTGTGCTAAGGTCGTGGCCATTTCATAAAATGATGCCAGGGATATCCGGGACAACGGTCATTGACCCCCAAAGGCTTTAAGCAAACAAAACAAATTTAAACGGAACATCTCAATACTTTAACCATTATACAATTAAAGATTCAATGCCCGACCAAGCGGTATTTTATATACCGTACCCCAAGCCCGTATAGGGAAAATAAGTTAAAAGTATTTACCTGAGCTAAATATAAATTCAATCCCAGCCGTATCAAATCAGCAAGTACAGATAGCTTTTACTGGGCTCCTAAATCTGGAACGAATGTTTTTAAAATAACCTATTAGAATCCTAACGGGTCTTTAATTAAGTCATGACTTAGACCGGTTAGTTTTCAAAAGGAAGATACGGTTCAAACGCATGATAATGCGAAGACCGGAATAGAATGTGATTTAGACCCGACAAGTTTGAAGACTTGTATAATATGGGTAATCTAAACACATTCGGGATTTTGAGATAATAACGATAAGGTTTGACCCGTTTCGGCTAATTTATGTAAACTAGTTACATAAACCGAACCGAACGCGCATGAAGCGTAACGGGTAACCGTAAGAGTCCTAAACAGGTTTCCTAAGTTAACATGCCTTAAATATGTGGTGATATCAGTAGGATACCTTCCATTATGCCCACAACGAGTTTAATCTCATAACAAGCCCCGTAGGGGTATTTTGGTCATTTTAAAGATTATAAAAGGGATCAATTAAGCTTCTGTGATCCGGGTCTGAATAAATCAGTAAAATAGTTTATTTTAACTTGATATATCAGTTGGTGTTAAGTCCTATGTGGCAAAATGGTTTTAAACCCTTACTATGCGCTTAAAACGCGTATAACGCCATTTTAAGCGATTTACGGGTTAAAATAGTATTCTGAGTTTCCAGGTCAGTTTACAAGGTTTAAAACACTTTATTTATTATTTAAAATCAGTAGCAATTGGATTGGTAGCAAAAGGACTTGTAAAACTCATTTTATGGCCGAAAATGGTATAATCGGTATTTACCGAATCAAGGTACTAATCCTAGCTTATGATCAGTTTAAAAATAATTAAAAATCTTCAAAAATCCCAAAATATTATATTACATCAGTGGGTAAAAGGTTTGGTGTCAAAAATGGGGTTTAGATAGGCTTTACGCTAATGACGTCGATTAATTACTAAGAAGCGTTATAATTACGTCATTAAGCATAACTCCTAATCTAGACCTCCGACTGATGTGAAAATTTAGGGACATGTTTTATAATCAGTAACAAAGATTATTGTACTTTCACATTTCCAAAATTCTCGTTGTATGGTCATAAGGGCATTATGGTCACTATTTAAGCAATTAACGGAAACGTCGGACAATCGAGGTTCCAAGTGGTATAAACGCAGAGGGTTGTACCAACATGTAAATAGGTCCTAATGGAACTTTAAGGCATGTCTAAACCTATCTAAACCGTGTCAGAACTGAGGTCAAAGCAAAAGTCAAACTTTTGCGTCTTTCGGTTCCGAATCGGTTCAAAACAGAAAGTTGTCGAATCAAACAAGCTTAGACAAGTTCTTATACTTATTAACAGGTTATATGAATGATAAAATAGATTATACGCCTTTTACATCGCTAATTATGCGTTAAATCCAAATTTACAATTCTGTTGACTTTTTCTAATCTTCTTTGACTCGACAAACGACCTAGTTAGAACGGGTATCAGTGGGTGCCCTTTTAAGGGTTTAAAGCCCACATAAATACCAACTTATAACTATCTTAAGTTTGCCTAATCGCTGGACCTTTAGCGATTAATCGTTAAGTCAAACCGTAATTACGACGGTTTGACTTCTAGGCTAATAACTAGTCAAAACTTAAACAAGGAAGGTTGAGGATACTTACACAAGTCCTATGAACGATTTGGAATGCTTGAGGATGGTCCTTGTGCTCCAGAAATGACCAGAAGATGATTGAGAATGAATGATCAAAAGTTTGCACAAAGTGGGTTCTTATCTAGTGGGTTTGATTGATCAAGATCATGCCACACCAAGTCTACAAGTGTTATGGGATCACCCCAAGTGTCCCTAGGCTAGTACAAGGCATCAAAATAAGCCCCTATAATCGAAAAAATGCAAGTTAAGTCGGTTAAACCGGCTGTACAGGCTGCTGTCTGTTTTTTCTGCATCTGCAGGTGGGACGCGGCCCGCTTGAGATTTTGTTAATTTGTACGCGGGCCGCCTGAGCCTTGTCTTCAGGTTTCAAAGTTTTCAGTTATTGCATTTTCAGTCCCCGGTCCTCCTAAACGTCGCTTTCACCTTGTTTCTTGCATTATAAGCCCTCTAACTTGATTTATAAGGGCTTCAAGACTTATACCATCTTTGTGAAGTCCTCGGGTAACTTTGTGATCACCCAAAAAGCCCTAATTTTCAATGTTGACGATTCTAACCCTCACACACGAATTTTATCACAACTTTCTCATACGGCAACGAAACTTGGTGAAATTTTTATGGTGCATTCTAGTGAGTATAATTAATCGTTACAAGGCTTCGGGTTTGCTATAAGGTCACTCAGAGGTATATCTTTAACATGTTGACACATTTAACCCCTGTAGTTTGTAATCTCTCACTATCTTTCACAATTCGCTTCGTATGATCCATGATCCATTCGTTTAAGGTTATAAACATCATGTAGGGTTATTGTAAAGTATATTTATTCATTGTTGACACTTTGAACCCTTATATTTACACAGTTTCATTGTTTGTCAACTTTAGTCCTTCGAGAACATTCTTTCTCACGTTCAAAGGTTATGACACGTGTCAAGACATTATAGGACGTAAATTTTCGAGGTGTTACACAAACCCTTCTATAAAAGGAAAGCGATGGAACCATAACATCACAATTGTCATCTTCACCAAATTGCTAGAGAGAAAGTGGAGTTGAGGAAGAGAATCGAAAACTAGGAATTCAGATTCTCTTCCTCAACTCCACTTTCTCTCTAGCAATTTGGTGAAGAAAACAAGGAATTCAGCTTTGGAAGCTTGGAATAAATTGCTGAATGTTTGGGGATAATCATGACATCATCATGCTTGAAATCTAGATAACAATCGGCCCTAAATATATATGTGATTATAGAGGTTTTGGGTTTTTTTTTGGGAAAACTTGGGTTATTTTAGCATAAAGATTGATTATGAAAGTTAAACAAATGATTTGGACGTATGAAACACCCTCACACATAATAACTTTAAAAAACGAGGCAGCGGAAAAAGAGCCTTAAAAATTTCTTTCTCTATTAGACACATTTCTTACATGAAGGCTCAAATATGGAATGTCAAACGTTAACTAAAAGAAATATACAACATTCACTTTCAATTAACACTTTAAGGCGTTACATAATTAAAGCTATGTGACTGTTCTTTTCCGTACAATCCTTGCTCTGGACTCGATCTATGCCCGCTTCTCTTCGTTTGTGGTAGAAGAAATCCGTGTAGTACCTGTGGACATCACATACAACTTAACCATTAGTCGTTAACAACATCATACGATATTATTCTCATGTAATTTAATATCAAATATCATTCAACAATATAAACTTTGATTCATTCAACTATCCTCTCGTATTTTCTCATTCCGAGTCCGACTTCGATACCTCATGAACCCGATGTTCTTTTACCTGCATTACATTTCAACTTCAAGGCACACCATTAGCAACGTCAATGCCCAAACATAATGAAACCATTCCTTCATACATTTATAACATCTCGCATTCATATATGTATACTAATTCCTACGTGCATTCATAGCATATTACATCCATACATGCATACATTCATAAATTATACATGTACACAAACATATACACCAACATATATACGCACACATACATACGTACAAGCTCTTACATACCACTTACATTTCCATATAATTTTACTAACATATCCTAGTCACAAACGTCCATATAAATAAGTCTCATACGTACAAACTTACGTGCATGTTCATTTCTATTCATGCTTACCTATGGATTCCGTCACTAACATGTAGGTAGATCTATACACATACATATCTCCAAACTTATTTCTTTCCCACACATACTTTGAGTGAACGTTCTTGCTTATGAGTGAACGTTCCAACTGTTGAGTGAACATTCTTGCTGACGAGTGAACGTTCCAACTGTTGAGTGAACATTCTTGCTGACGAGTGGACGTTCCAACTGTTGAGTGAACATTCTTGCTGACGAGTGAACGTTCCAACTGTTGAGTGAACATTCTTGCTGAAACGGACTAGAAAAACAAGATTTGCCAGCTAACTGGCTCTCGCGGGGCGCGACAGCCCCTACCCCGGGCGGTCGCGGGGCGCGACATCTGTCGCGTTGCGCGATGGTGAAACTGAATTGCTGTCGCGTAGTGCGACAGCCCTATTTCGATAGAATACTTCCCTTTGCTGCTGCATAAAGTGCCCAGCTATGTTTTCAACCAAAACTCAACTTGAAACTTACATAACTTTTTAGCTAAGCGTCCGTTTTGTGTAATTCTTGTTTCTGTGCGTCCGTAATTTAATTACGGATTCGTTCACCATCCTAACTCACATCAAGAGCTGAATTATAAGAAAAAGGCTTAAAGATCCTTCATTCCATTATTCGACCCGTTCGATTCCACCATTTTATTTCCAACGTAACTAGCTACTTTCAGCCCCGACAATCATTCCTACCTTAGTATTTCCATTTATTAATTGATCATACATGACCTTCTCACATTTATAAGCATTAAATAACTCTCTAAACATACTAATAAGTGAGTCGGAAGTCACTTACCTTAAGCGTGCGTATTAGAGCTTACTTCCTTCCTCATCTCGCCGCGCTAGCCCTCTTGAGTCAATTGATACGATTCCTTTCCTTACATGTCATCACGTTCGTATCAAAGTTAGCATATATGATCATACATACATACAAACATTCATTTCCTTTTATTTACACATTATTTGACTTCCATTAATCACATTTTCGCATACATGAGACACATATCAATAGTTACCTTATTCAAATCTCACGCAATCCGATTACCATCATACATAGCACATAAATCATCTAGTACATGACACACTAATTCTCTACTCTAACATTTGTGTTCAAAAGCCCATCCATTACATTCATACACTGTTGACTTTCAAAAGTCAACGATCTAACTTATATGTATACCTTCAAATTGTTATTCTTAATAAGGTAGACCATAGTAATAACATCGTGTGCATTTCATACTCATGTGGTGACGCACATACACATGGTCACCTAGTTATATCCATATATAATCACATAGTAAATCCTACATATGCGAATTCTTCATGATCCTACCAATTGACCAACACATTCTAAATTAACCCATTTACATAACTCCACCTTCTTTACTCGCTAGTGAGTTCACACGCTTAATATTTAGTACATGATTATTTACTAGTTATGACCAAACACCTAATCCCACATACGGTGTGCATCACACCCTCAAAGCATGTAGTACAACTTTCTAATGCAAGTATCTTACCGTATCATCTTATCACACTAATTTCCCACTTGTAATCCATCTAAAACACATTCCTTTTGCAAACCTATTAACTATTACATCATTATCACATTCTAAATATAATTATCCATTGCTAGCATACAAATTTCACTTATCATTTTCACCTAAGCATTTTATCGAACACTTCGTGTGCATACCACTTTCTAAGCATAATGTACAAGTGTTTTGAGCATGTTTTTCCCAACTTCATCTCATGAACCACCACATTCAAACAAGACCTCATAATCATCAATTTAACATCAAGTTTGTCTATCAAAATCTATCATATAATACCTTGCTCATCACAAAATCACAATATAACATCTACAATTTCTTCATGATCATCCTCTTCACATTCATGCATGGGTTTCATTCTAATTCATCCAAATAACTAAAATTTAACCATGATTCAACTTCAACATATTAGCATCAACAAGTATTCATTCTAATTTGAACCAATTTCACGGATTAAACATAACCCACTTCATACAAGGTCACCAATCTAAGTTTTAGAACATACCTCATGATCCCCTTGTGAAGGTGATCATTAATCCATACTCGGTTATGAATTTAAGCTTCATCTAGCCTTTCAATTTGATGATCTTTCTTGATTAGGGTTCGGCTCTTTAGAGCTCCTGAACATTCACGAACACACACGAAGTGTGTGTTTGTGTGTGTGTTGATTTCTTTTAAGTTGATAATTCAACTTTCATTTTATCCCAGTTTAGTCCCTCGTGTTTGCCACTAAAACATATTTGGCACAACTTTCGTCATTTAATACTTTTGACCACACACTTAACTAGGTTAAATAGCCTAGTTATTTATTTCATGCTATTTCATATAGGAACATACGACAAATATAAACATTCGGGTTTTGGGGTGTTACAACGTAAAAATGTGATTTCGGGTTTTACCAAGTTCTTACCAGTGAATTAGTTCGTACATGGTGACTTTGTCGGGTTGGGGTTGAAAATGAAGTGCATAGACACTAAAAAATGCCACTAAGTGGCATAACAAAAGCGCCACTAACAACCCTCGTGGGAATTAGCGGCACACAAAAAAAGTGTCACTAGAAGCGGGCCGCTAAAGCCTTTATTTTGTCATTTTTCAAAACCATTCAATAGTCAAACCGACCAGTTGACCGACCCACTTAAACCAAGCAGTTTAATTTGTCGTTTTTCAAAACCATAGTTAGCGACCAGACCAACAATTCTTATCGAAACCGGTCTTAACAAACCTTTTACACCCTTAATTTTAGGTTTAACTAAATATTTATGTGATTTATCATTTATGGTTTAAGATTTAATAAGTATATAGTTTATGTGTAATCTTTGTACAAGTATTTAATTTCTTAGATAAAAAAAGAGTGAGTAAACTATAATTTTTCGTCTATTTGGTTTGTATAAAATAACACTAAAATAGCACCAACAGGGGCGGACCCAGGTAGAGCCGTGGAGGGGGCACTCATTAAAAAAAGTTTTTAGTGTATTTTCTAGTTAAAAATCTCGTTCGCACCCTTTGAAAGTTTGTTTAAACCCCTCGTTGCACCCATTGAAAATAATTTTTGGGTCCGCCAATGACTACACCACCGCCGCCTTCCTACAACGATATTAGTTGTTTGGACTAAACATGAAACAAACCCTAAAACTATTAGACTATAGTATGAGGGGGGTGGGGGCTTAAAATTTTTTTTAGTATATTTTCTAGGTAAAAAATCTCGATCGCACCCTTTGAAAGCTTAGTTGAACCCTCATTCGCACCCCTTGAAAATATTTTTTCTAAGCCCGCCACTGACTGCACCATCGTCCCCTTCTTACAACGATCCTAATTGTTTGGAATGAATTTGAAACAAAATCTGAAACTATTAGACTCTAGTAATAAATAAACTATTAAACTAAGGGTTTACGTGGGTGGGTGCGGGAAACGCATCGGTAAATTTTACCATCGGGGAACACTGGCGCCGAGATAGTTTACCACGAGAGTTGAGTTTGTATCGGTGAGTCTTTAGACCGTGGGGTATGGGGCGGGGGTTTGGGCGTGGGTTGGGGGAAAACGCCCAAGCCACCACCCCGGGTGGGCTTGGGTTTGGGCGTGGCCCCATTGGCGTGGGTTTGAAGCCGGGCGTGGGGCGGGCTAGTAAGTGACATGGCAGGCTCTCAATGGCCAAACCAAATTCATGCCCCCAACCCAAGCCTCCAACCCAAGCCCCACCATACCCCATGGGCGTGGGTTTTGGTGGTGGGGGGCTCCCATTCCACGTGTCAACAAATGCCCCAACCCAAGCCCCCATACCCCACGGTCTTACCGCGTGAGGGGAGGCATTTTTTGACGGTTGGAGATATTTTATAAACGACTTTATAGCCGTTAACTCATTAAAAAAATTAATTTGTTTTTCTATTTAAATTCCATTTATCCATCTCATTTTTCACCCAATCTACATACTCACAATCTCAAATTTCTCATACACTATGGATAGACAAAACAAGGGTGATGGCAAGAAAAAAGTTTCGTGTTCCGGTTCGAAGGGGAGGGGGTGCGGCTCGCAAAGTAGACGAGGCGGATCGAGTGGTTCAAGTGTGCCATTTCAATCACAACTCGGTTATTCCCCACACTCTCAACCTCTATATTTTTACCCACAAACTACACAACCGGGTTTCTACAACACCCAACCCCAACCCAATTTTCCATCAAAATCGTTTTCACTCCCACAAGGTCCCACGATGGTTGTACCCGGTCTGTATGAATATCCTATGGATGCGCAAAACTCTTTTGACCCGTTTGCTTATCAGAGTCAACCAACTCAATCACCAAGAGATAATGTTGAACACATGCTTCTGATATACGATGATAACAAAGAAGAAGAATTTGTGCCCGAGACTCAAAACTTAGATGAAGACGAAAATGAAGATTATGTCGAAGAAAAAGAACTTGAAGACGAAGAAGAAGCCGAAGATGAACCGAAAGGAAAGGGGGTAGGGCGGATCGTCAAAATTGGACGAAGACACAAGAAGAGGCGTTAGCCAAGACATATGTTCATTGTAGTTTAAACAAGACAAAAGACAATCAACAAAAATCTGATGATTTTTGGAAAAAAGTTCTCGAACATTAAAATACAACGGTTGGAGGAAGTACCCGAAACGTTCATCAAGTCTGTTCAAAATGGAAACCTATGCAAGGAAAGTTGAACTTATTCAACGGTTTTTGGTATCAAGCGGTATATTTTTTTTACGTTTACATACTTTTTATTTTTTACCTTTATACATTGTTGTTTTTTACCTTAATATAATTTTTATCTTTATTAGAGGATTGTTTATGTCATAGCGGGAGTGACGATGCTTATGCCATAAAACAAGCGCTAAAAGATTACCAAAAAGACATCGGGGTGGCTTTCCTTATGTTGACGTGTGGGAGGTGGTTAGAAAACATGAGAAATGGGCCCGATACAATTGTTGGGTGAAGAAAGTGGTAGTTCATGGCAAAAAAAGAAAGTCTTTGAATTCGGGTAACTACAAAGCGGGTACACTGAATACCGAATTCACTAGTGGTATACCCAACATAAACTTAGACTCCTCTCTAAGAAGGCAAAAAAAGAAAGAGAAAAAAGATAAAGGAATCACAACGACGACCGAAAGGTCAATTGGTTTGTCCGACAAGTTCGAAGAATACAAATTTATGAAAAAAGAGTTGATGGACATTAAAAAGAAACGAGAGGAAAAATATACGGCGTTGGCGGATGAACATCGAGAGGTGGTGAGATCACTTTTGTTTGACAAGGATTTGGAGACGTTTAACAGGCCACATGACAATGTTCCACCGGAGATTTTGGAAATCACACTAGCCCGAAAACGCGAGATCGCAAAAAAAATATAACTGGCCATAAATTTCTAATTTTTATGGTTTTAATTTATTTTACTAGTTTTAATTTTATGTATTTTTTTTCAATTTAGTTTAATGTAATGTCTTTATTTAATTAATGTCATTTATGTTTTATTTATTTTGTATTAAAAAAATAGTTACCTCTACCTATGAGGGGTGACCACCTCTTAATGTTTTTGGGCAAAAATTAGAAAAGGTAGTTGACATGACAAGGGATGATTGAGTGGGTAGAAAGTTAACATTTTCCGGCCCGGCTTGAAATCCAAGCCCCAAGGGCCACGCCCCAACCCAAGTCCACCCGGGGTGGTGACTTAGACGTTTTCTCTAAACCCCCGCCCCATACCTCACAGTGAAAAACTAATGAAACTTCAAACTCCCCCCAAAAGTGTACCATTTTTCATTTTCAAACACAGGAAGCACGTGAGTTTCAGCCCCTTGTTCAACACTATCATGTGCTCCTGCAACTTCCATGAGTCAATAAATTACTCTTTCCTGAAATCTTCTCAATCTTCACTCACTCACACCTTTTAAACTTCTTCAACTTCAATCTCCAAACCCCTATTATTTTTCTTCAACCTCAAATCATACAATGTGGCAACTTCTGCTAGCAGCAGCAGTTGCAGGATCTGGGTATGTTGCAAGAAACATTCTTTACAAAGATCACAACAAACCCACAAATCTTTTCTCACATAATCATGATTTACCCACAGATTCACCAAAGAATGCTGAAGAAATGTCACCGGTTTTTAGGTTTTGTAGTGCTTCAAATGGGTCAAAGAATGTAAGGAAGAAGGTGGGGAGGAGTGGTGGAATGAAGGGTTATCGGTTGAATAATGAAAGAAGAGTTGTTAATGTTGATGATGATGGTAAGAAGAATGCGAAGAAGTTTGGTGTTTGTTTGAAGAAGAGGCGTGTAGGGAGAAATGGGTTTGCAAAGTGTCAGTCTTTTGATGTTAAAGGTAGTTTCTTTCTTTCACCTGTTGGTTTTATGTTTCTTTGATATAACAAATTTGATTTCGAGCCGAGGTAAGACTGTCTACATCTTACCCTCGGTCCCTCCTCAGACCCTACCTTAGCTGTGCTATTGGTGAGATTTACTGAGTATGATGATGATGATGATGTAATAGGCTAGAGTAATTATAGGGAACTTTGGTTATGGCTTTTTGACCTTATTAAAGTGAAATGAAGAAGATGATAGCTATATTATACAGTAGATTTGTGCATCAAGATGTTGTACAATAGGTCTTTTAGGTAGTACATATAGGTTATTTTTAGGGCTGTAAACGAACGAAATGAACAATTACAAGGCCTTGTTGTTAAGGATATACTGTGTTCATGAACGGTTCATGAACACTTACCGAACGAGATTTTTTGTTCGTGTTCGTTCATTAAGGAAAGAACAGGTTCACGAATGGTTCACGAACACAGATAAAATCGGCGAAGACGATGGTAGCTAGAGGTGGATGGTGAGAGGGAGCGGCGCTAGGTCTTGACGCCCTAATCGTTGAACGAAGGTCGATAGTATTTTTCGATGTGAATAATGAGAAGAAAGTGGAGAAGTGCATAAACAAGGTGGAGATAGGGTTTCCTATTTTATTTGTTTGGATTATGACATAAACAAAGATTTAATGAATATAAAAAGTTTGGATAAAATAAATACATGCTAAAAAAACTTTAATGAACAACATAAACAAACGAACATGAACGAATGTTCACGAACACATTACCGAACTTTCACGAACGTAATTGAACGAACGAGACATCTGTTCGTGTTCGTTCATTTAACTAACCGAACAAAATTTCTTGTTCATGTTCGTTCGTTAATTAAACGAACAAACGTAAACGAACTTTCCGCCGAACGGTTCACGAACTGTTCGCTGAACGTTTGGTTTGTTTGCATCCCTGGTTATTTTGATATTAAACCTTATATAGAGCTTATTTATGTCTAAATTTAGGCAGATGATGCTAGAAACCTTTGAGAAGTATAAAAATAATTATATGAATAAATTGCGCCTTGCGTACTAAAAGTGGTGCGTTTTTGCGCCTAGCGCCTCGGCTCGGGACCGTATCGTATCGCCACGTTGAGTCTCACCTCTCACGCCTTTTAAAACCATATGGGTGACTTTCTGAAAGTCTCCACCTAGGCAACCAAAAATGAATCTGCAAGCTCTTTATGGGCATATTGGACAATATTGGTTGTTATGAGCTCTTTTGAAGATGAATATATTGTTATCTGCATATCAAATTGATGGGAAATTCAACTTTTCTTTTCATTATTTCATCTGTAATTCTGAAAATTTACTGTTTCTGGTTTGTTATAATTGTTATCAGACAAATCATCTTTCGGTTATGGAGTAGGAGTTGGCATAATGTACATGATGTCAGCCGGGAAAGCCGAAATCGAGAGGCTAAATGCAGCAGTAGACAAGACCGCTAAAGTTGTTCAAGAACTAAAAGCTGAAATTTCCATAAGAAAATCATCTTTTGATTCAAAGGTTGAAAATACCGCGAATATCAAACAATCTGTTTCCGAGAAATCCAGTGAGGCGAACAATAATATTGAAATTTACGGTCTTTCCATGAATGATGAAGGTGAAAATGCAAGTAGCATTATAACAGAAGAACCGCATAGAGATGTGGTGGAAATGGAGCAATTAGAAGCCGAACTTGAATCCGAGCTTCTAAAGCTTCAAGTGTCCACCACATCGTCTTCTTTTCAGGTATTTTTTTTATAATAAATGGGAATTCGTATAAAATCGACATATGGTTTATTCAAGGTGGCAAGATGGGCTCGCTTGTTTAACTCTTTATAGGTGATTAATGAATGAATGATGATGGTTCTATAAACAATTTTATTACAAAGTCGATATGAAGTTTTAAATAAAACGATTTAGGAGGTAGTATGCAGTTGATGCGATCTCATCACCGCATCGTGCACATGGCACGTTATGCGTTCCTGATGCGTGCATTTTTAAACCAGGAGTTTGATCGCTTGTAATTATAAGTCATAAGCAATCTTACTTCATATGTTTGACCATTTTTTTTGTTGATGTTTCCAGAACAAAACTACAACTGAAGATCTTGATTTGGAATATAATCAGTGTAATGGTGTAATGCCATATGAACTTGATCAGAAACTATGCCATTTGCTAATCGAACAGCAGGAAAGTCAAATCGTTGACTTGGAGTCCGAATTGCAACACACTAATTCCAAACTCGTGGAGAAAGAATCCGAGCTCCAAGCATTAAAGGACTGCGTTAAACGCCTCAGTGACTTATCTGTAACATGCCCCTCAGGTACACTTTTGACCTTTTGAGTCAAACTTTTGTATCGCGGTTGTAACAAGATGTTTTTTCGGAAACTGAAACCTTATCTTGTTCAGATGAAGAAACAGAAGGCGCGTTAGATGAAGCTTATAACAAGATGATATATGGTAACAGAAGATCAATGGCTGGGATCAAAAGGGCAATTGACTTTGATTGAAATGTTGTTGTGCATATGCTAACCTAGCTACATTTTGTTCAATGATAGTAGTGTACATTTTTAGAAATTTAAATCTTTATCATAGGTATTTGATGATGAGATTTTATGCATGTAAGAGACTTTTTTTTTCTTTTTTACTTACGGTTTTTAAGGAATATTTCGTCATTTAAAATTGTGTTTTGTCTTTGGGGATCATTGTTAAGTAGGCCAATCAACCGTCTATACGGTCTAATGGCGTCCTGAATGGGCGGACCCAAGGTCAGCCCAAGGTGGGCGGGCGCACCCCCGGGGAAAAAAAAATTTAGTGCTAAGTTCCGTCGAAAATTCCGTCCGCACCCCTTGGAATTTTTCGTCCGCACCCCTTGGAATTTTTCGATCGCACCCCTTAGGTAAAAAGTGTTATCAATTTATATTTTAAATTTTTTTTAGTAAACTCTTATTTTAAAAAAAAAAAATACTAGCTAAACTATATAACTTTTAATACCTAACTAACTAAACCCAAATACTCATACCTTTACCAACTTAGACTATTGGGTATGGGGGAGGATAGTCTCCAAAGGACTACCCGCCACGTAGGCGCCATGTAATCACGGGAGGAGGATAGTCTCTTTGGTGACTACCCAAGGGTGTGGGGACTACCCCACTTTAATAAAAAACAATATATATTCAGGAGAGAGAGAGAGAAACAATGAAGGTGGCCCACCACTTGCCCCGTCTTCACCGTCGGAAATCCGACGCATTTGCCGAGCCGGGCCCCTTGGGGGCGGTGTGTGACGCAGCTAAAGGGGGGGACGGGCCTTCCGACGAAGCCCATACCTGATAGTCTTATATTTCCTAACTAGCTAGCCCACTAAGTCTTAGCTTAGCCCATTAACCAAACCTAACAATATTTCAAACTATAATAAAATAATTAGAGCTCAAAACCTTTAGAAAATCTCTCTCGCTCTCTCTCTCTTGCGTCCCTGCACTGCCAACGAACAACATCACCCAGCGACAACAGTCCAGCAGTCGGCGACCACCGTAATCAGCCACCATACCACCATCGTTTGACACCAAATCTAACCGGAATCCGAACACGGGTAAGTTTCTTTGTTATTTTGATGATTTTGGTTGATATTATAGGAGAAAAAAAGGGTAATAAAGTTGTTAAATAGGTTTGAAATTTTGTGTGTTTTGACGTTGTTTATGGTTGTTTAGATGATTTTTATGGTGATTATGTTGCTTATATATTTTTAGGGTGATTACAACTTACGTTATAATTTCTAGGGCTTGAATAATTGAAAATTAAAATTGAAACATTATGTTATGGAGCGATGAACTTATGCTATATAGAGAAAGAATTGCTTAAGAAATTAGCTTTAGATGATGTTTGAATAGATTTTAAAAAATGAAAACCTGCAGGGCGTCGACGTTTTAATTATGTTTGTAACAAGGTTTGACATGTTTTTTATTATTATATAAATTTAGTTTGATGTTCGTTTGTTTTACATGACCCGACCCGACACGATACGAACCGATTTTTTTACTTATATACCTAGGGGCCTAAAATTTTTAAAAATGTTCCGCACCCCCATAGAAAAATTCCTGGGTCCGCCACAAGTTTTAAAATGGATGATCCAATCATCTATAGTTGTAGATATGCACAAAATGATATTGGAGGGTCGTTCAATACTTATTTTAAGTAGAGAACTGAATAAACACTTATACATATTGTTTTAATTGTGATACATAAAGTGGTAACTGTTCAAGTATTCTCATGTTTGCGTTTGCTTCACAATCGAACATAAAAGAAAACACAACTAATGTACATCTCCTAAACATCGTATACTTGTTCACACAAGTTTTGCAATAGGATCATATGATTTGATTCGATTCGTGGGTGAATACACTTATACATATTGTTTTAACTGTGATACATAAGGTAGTAATTGTTCAAGTATTCTCATGTTTGCGTTTGCTTCATAATCAAACATAAAAGAAAACAAAACTAACGTACATCTCCTAAACATTGTATCATTGTTCACAAAAGTTTTGCAACAAGATCATATGATTTGATTCGAGGTTGTAGCAAATGATCTTTAAAATCTGGCTCCAGTGTTCTTCTATGTAAAACTTAAAGAGTTTCTTTGGCCTCTCATACCACCAATATTGTCCGTTTTGCTCACAAAATTGGAGAGTTCTCCTCTCATCCACTAGCAATAAGCCCAAAATGCGTTGGTGATTTATGAGGTGGGGTCTGCCTTGTAAACCAAGAATCTCTACTGGTTACAGTGATCTATGTTAATCTTTTCTGTATCGTACATAAACAATTCAAGGTAACCACGCAAATCACACAGTAGATGAATACATGATAAGTGACTTTTAACCTAAGATAAAATAAAATAAAATAAAAAATTCGGTTCGAATGACTAAACCAGATTACTAGTTCAACCGCCAGTCGAACCAGGTTGTAGCAAAGTTACTTTAAATGGCCGGTCCGATAACATACAAAGAGAATCTCATGTCTGAAATGTACATGTATTCACGAAATTGATATCTTTTTCGTGAAGGGGTCCCACATTTGATTTTAACTAAATTCACCACATTAATTGTATTTCAAGCCATTGATTAGTTTGTCATAAATTTCATAATTAATTAAGATGAAAATATATAAACTAAATAATTAAAGGGGGAATTGGTCTGTAATAATCCTAACTATACCTTATTGGCCATTAATAATCGCACCTCTGAATATTCCCCATGCCAGTCCCACCTTTCACCCATTTTTCCTACATTGGTCCCCCGTTAAAAACCCTAACGGAGTTAAGCTTTTTTCCAAATTACAAACAGATTTTTTTAGGGCTTTTGATCAGAATGACAATACAAGTCCATTGATGTAAAACTTACATCGAGATGGTGCTCCAAATGACTTGATTTTTGTTAATTGGAAATTTTAACACCCGAATTGAAGCGTCGTTTTCATCGTTTGGAGTACCATTTCGATGTAAGTTTTACATCAGTGGACTCGTATCGTCGTTCTGATCAAAAGCACTAAAAAATCTATTTGTAATTTGGAAAAAAGCTTAACTCCGTTAGGGTTTTTTAACGGGGGACCATTGTAGGAAAAATGGGTGAAAGGTCGGACTGGCATGGGGAATATTCAGATGTGGGATTATTAATGGCCAATAAGGTCTAGTTGAGATTATTACAGGCCAATTCCCCTAATTAAAAAGAATAGACGAGTCAAGCCCATGCTAAACTCGAGCTTTAAAAATTAAGTTCCAAATGAGCCGAGCTCTCTCAAAATTAAACAAGTCGCTCGAGCCTATACGAGTTTGGGCTTGGCTTGTTTACACCGAGGGCCGTCTCCGAAAATCTAAAAAAAAGGCCATGTGCTGCGAGATAAAAAAAATGGACCCTATTCACATATCTCCATACATTCAAATCCAGGCAATTGGGTCACAAAATCACAAATCCAAAATTATGAAAAGGCCCAAAAATGTTTTTGGTTTATAAACACAGGCCCTTTTAGATTTTTTTAACAACATACAAAATTTTTTTAGATATATGAATCTATATATATAAACTTTAAAAAAAATCGGGCCCTATTTCGATTTGGGCCCAGAGCGGTCGTCTACCCGGTACTTGCTCTAGGCCAGCCCTGTTTACACCCCTCAATTAGGGGTGTTCAAAAAACTCGTGGCTCGTAGCTCGCTCGAAGAAAGCTAGGCTCGAAATTGGCTCGGTTGCAAACGAGCCAACTTGGCTCGGCTCGGTTTGTAAACGAGCCGAGCTCGAGCTTGGCCTGGCTCGGCTCGTGAGCTCGTGAGCTGGCTCGATAAGGTTTACATCCTTCATTTTTTTGTCCTACATCGCTTAGAAAACAAAAACTAAGGGAGTATTTCCCCTATAAAAGAAAGTAAAGACAATGGAGATAGTGAATTAACTATTTATACTTGCATATTTAGCCATATGGTTAAATTAAATGGCAATTATGGCCCTTAGGCTATGAAGAAATTCATTTTTAAAGGCTTTTTAAGAAATAATTTTGCAATTCTTTGTTAGTTCGAGCTAGATCGAGCCGAGCCGAGCTAGCTCGAATTCTAATCGAGCTGAGCTCGAGCCTCAAATCTCAGCTCGATTTGAAATTCGAGCTCGAGCCGAGCCAGCTCGAATCGAGTTCGAGCCGAGCTCGAGCTGGGTCTAGCTCGGCTCGACTCGGCTCGTTTACAGCCCTACCCTCAATGCGGGCTCGGGTCGATTATTTTTTCAAGCACTCAGCCTAATTAAGGTTGTAAACGAGTCGAGTCAGGTTGAGCTCGGACTTGGCTCGTTTGAAAACCGAGTCGAACTGAGCCAACTCGTTTTTTTTATTGAGCTGAAATGTTGGGCTCCCTACAAACCTAATATAATCTTATTAGTAGGGTTGCGTGAGCTTCAATTATACACAGGTCTTCTAATTTCACAAACCTAATATAAACCTCTTTGTGTAGTTAATCTTTCTTCTATCGGTACAACTTAGTTCTTGGACGTTTCAGTTAAGCTTATCTTCAAAAAAAGTAGTTGTAGGTGGTATAGTGGATAGGGATTAGTACCAACAATTTTGCTTATACTTAGGCCAGGGGGTGTGGTATACCGCCCCTGGCCACGTCATCATCGCTAGCGCCCCATAGCGCCCCTAACCCACTTCTTGGGCGCCCGCCATCGTCTTCTACGCAATGCCCTTAACGGGCATTAAGGGCTGCACACTTTTCAATAGCCAATCACATTTTTTTTTCCTGTTTTTTCTTTTTTCTTTATTAATAGGTAAGAGGCTTTATCTTATTACATGCAAGTTAAAGGGATGGGTTTTAAAGCCCCTTATATGACATTACGTGTCGCTGATATGGCGTGATAAAGCCCCTAGGGGCTGTATACCACACCCACTAACCTTATTAACCATACTCAGTATTTATTAATATTATTTATGTGAATTCATAAACCCTAATCCATATGTAAAGCCCCTTATTAGTTAGGGTTATGTAAGTTTCTCTCTATTTATAAGGTTCATAATTAATAGAATAAACATGGAATAGTTATATACTTTTAATATTGTGTAGTTTTCTTCGTAACTCTTAGAACATGTTATTGAAAACTCACGAAACCCTACTAATAAGATCAGCTAAACCATAGCTAGTGATATACATTTGACTTTCAAGTTTCAAGATAGTTAAAAGGCCAAAAAAAACCTATAGAAGCTGAATTCGAACCGCTAGAGGCTCTATATTATGTGAAGTTGGTTACAACCTAACACTACTTGACCCGAACTAACCCGATTTAACCAGAATTTGTTTTGATAAATCCTAATATCTTTTAGCTATTCCACTAACAGAGTTCGATTGTCAAATAATTGATGGTGCCTCTAGTGTTGTTGGTTTTGATAAGGGGCCTGTTTTATTGTGGGGTCAAAAGACAAGTTCTTGATTGAGTGCAAGAAAGGAAATAAATTCTGAAACCCATGGTGACATTTTGTTTTCTTGTTGATTGGAGTGTTGGGTAAACTCCTATATGATATGTCATTTCATAGTTAGTGGAATTTCCTAAACTATACCAGTTTTTGGGATGCTAAAGGTTATGTGCACAAAGGGTAGTGGGGGTAGTTTTGTAAAAATACCAAAACTTAACTCAACTATGTAAATGCTTTATTGGATTGTATAGGAAAATAGATGCTATAAAGGAGAAGGTGGGAGCCATTTCTTGGTTTTAAGAAATTTGCTCTTTTCATATCAAGATTTATGGTGTTTTATGTTATTTATACCCCTTTTCACAAGAGTACAATAATATTTTTTTAATACTTGGAAAGTCTTGCATGAAAAATAATATACAAAATGAGTTATAACTTTCATACATATTATTATATATAACTAGAATTACGACCCGCCGCAATGCGGCGGGGATTCTTTAGTTATAGCTAAGTCGATTTAGGACACACACGTTATGTTGAACATGTGAAACGGGAAAAAAATAGACGATGTAAAAATGTTCACCCACACACGCATGTTGCGTCGTGTTAACTCGCAAAATTTAGAACGAAACGTAAAAACGTTAAACCAAAGACGCACGTTGCGATGTGTTAAGTCACAAAATTTAGAACGAAGCATAAAGCGAAAAATTTGCGGAAAATGAAAACTATAAAGGACCAAAGTTGAAAGTAAAAAAAGTTGTCAGGATAGATTGCAAAAGATAAAAAGTTTTGTGTTAAAAGTAAAAAAAAAAACAAATAGTTTTGGGTTAAAATTAATTTATGAAATACTTTTGGGTGAAAAGTAAAAAAATCAATTTTTTTTTTTAAAAACCCCAAAGCCAAGGTTACAACAACCATATGCATAAGCATTTTTTCTTTGAAAAACCCCCAAAGTCAAGATTACAACACATAAGTAAAAAAATAAAGTGGTTAAATCGCAAAAGAGTGAAACTTTTGAATTAGAAGTGAAAAATCAAATTAATCAAAGGGGTTAAATTGTATAAGATGGAAACTTTGAATTAGAAGTGAAAAATCAAATTAATCAAAGGGGCTAAATTACCAAAGATTAAAACTTTAAACTTAAATTATCAAAGATTAAAACTTTAGGGTAAATTGTCAAAAATTAAAACTTTAGGGTTAAAAAGGAATCAAAGATTAAAACTTCAAAGTTAAATTGTCAAACATTAAAACTTTAGGTTTAAAAAGGAAAATTCTATTTTTTTTTGAAAAACTCCCAAAGCTTATGGTACAACTACCATATGCATAAAGTAGTTGCTAAGTTATACTTTGTTAATTAATCAAGTTGTTAGCTACAGTAACTAACTTGATTTTCTTTTGTCTTTTTATGAATTTTGCTCCTCAACTTTTAATATTGACACTTAAACCCTCTAAAATTTCTAAAAACTTTGTAACATGTCATTTTAACCCCCTCGAGTTTTACGTGATTATCTTTATGTACACGTTGGGTATAAATTCAGGTTGTTTTACTTTTCAACATATTTTTTTATCAAAAATGATTCATGTCAAATATCATACGTTAGGGATGAGCAAGGCGGTATCCGATACCGAACCGATACCGCCAAATACCGATCCCGAATTTCACCCAAACTAGGTACCGATACCGATACCGAAACATGTCGGTTCGGTATCGGTACGGTACGGTATCGGTATTATACCGTATTTTGAGGGTCGGTATCGGTATTATACCGATACCGTACCGTACTGATACCGAAAACGCCAAAAAGTGGATACCGATCGGGATACCGAAAAGTGCACGGTATCGGTATTTCGGGATCGGGATCGGTATTCGGTGGCATATGCTCATCCCTATCATACGTTTTGGTGCTTATTTTATAGACGTTCTCAGTTGGTCTACATTTTCATGTAAATTTTGTTTAGAAACGAATCGGGTCAATATACTACATTTTCGTTATACTTTATAAATTCGAGTAAGATTACGTTTCATGAGTAATGTCAAATATAATAAATTTCCGTGCTTATTTTCATGAACGTTTTCCTTTGATCTACCCTTTGATCATTAAGCAATTACAAAAAAAAAAATCAGTACGCTCAAATCACGTTAAAAAAAACAACCCTGCAATATGGGGAATCAATTCTAGTTAATAAATAATAATTATATAGTTAAAACTTTCAAAGATATTCATAAATAATAATTATATTATTGTTGTTGTTATTGTTATTTTTTATATTGATTTTAAATTTGAAATGATTTTTTCGTTGGTGTTGTCAAATCCATTAGACTATACATAGTCCCATAAAAGCAACCAAGTATATCTTGTAAAAGTGAGTCCAAACATAACCTTACAAGAAGTTTTCAATTTTACATTGCTTGTATGATAGATAACATTCTATTTCTGTTTTTCTGTTTATCACCAAATAAATAACTTTTTATCTCAGACTCAAATTGAGCATGATATATTTATATAGTCAAACAAAATGTCATTTAAACTCATTTATAATCCATGTTATATAAAAATAACGTAGGACACTAAAGTAGTGTTCGTTTCATAGAATGAAATGGAATCTTAATGAAATTGGAATGTTGACTTCACTCCTTATTTTGTTGGTTTCAAGTTGACGTAACCAAATAAACCGATCCGAATAACGAATTCAGTTTTTGGTTTGGTTTCTAACCGAAACCGAATTGTGAATATGGTTTTTGGTTCGGTTTATGGATCCACATTTTATTTTATTTGGTTTATTCGGTTTATTTGGATAACCGAATAAACTCCGAATAAACCATTTAAGTTAATTAATTATTAAATAAAAATAATAATATTTTATAAGTCATATACAATTTATTAGTCCAAAATAGTTATTTTTTATGCGGCCGAAAATACCAAATGTAACTCTAAAAGCCCAACCCAAACCCACTCATTTATAAAATAATAGAACTTTTTCAGACCTTCAGTATAGAAACTAGGGTTACTACATGTTTGAATATTATTTATATTTGAGTAAACTTCCGTTTTGCTCCCTATGGTTTGGTCAGTTTAACGGTTTTGCCCCAAACCTTTCAAAATAGCCATTTTGCTCCCTGATCTATGACGTCATTCTCCAGTTTGCTCCCCGCCCCTTAACCTCATCCATTTGTGCTGTTAACTTATGTCACATGCAAATCACCTGAGGGGCATTTTAGTCTTTTCCTATAATTAATTATTTATTAATTTATATATATATATATATTTATATAAACTAGAAAATCATTCAAACATTTCAACCCAATTATCAAGGTTTGGGGCAAATGAAATCTGCAGATGAAAAAACACGTATACACTCACAATCATCATTCCATTTCATCTCTCTCAACCCCAATTTCGTCCCAAAACCCTCACACCACCGTCACCGCACGACCACCATCCACCTCCGACACGGCCACCACCTCTCCACACCCCCCTAACCCATTCCCCCAAACTTCTGTCGTGTCTCCCTCTCTCTCTAACTGTAATGTCCACTACCGCCGCCGCCATGAGACACCACCACTGCCCATCCCACCAGCCTACTGTTGTACCCATCTATCTCTCTCTCCCTTCACCACCACCACCACCATCACCACCGGTCATCTTTTATTGTTCCATTTTTACCCTCCACATTTAGCTGCAACAACAATAAAATATTCAACATAAACAAAAAGTGTATGCAGTCGGCGTCGCGTTCCGAGTTAGAGCTGAGGAGCAGTGTTTGGAGAGGAGGAATCTGGGGGTTCCGGAAGCCGACCACCATCCATGGCAGAGCCTTGGTGGTCAGCGACGGTGGTCTTGGCTGGTGCTCGATTAGATGACGGCGGCATTAGGGTTCCAGTTTTTAGGGTTCCGCCGTGACGATTCAGATCAATGTTGTAGTGGTGGGGGTTGGGTGGATTCGGTGGTCGTAGGAGGTGGTTGTGGTCGTAGCAGGTGGTTTTGGTGGTAAATGACAGTAGCACTCAACCAGATCTGAGAAATGTTAGTGGTTTTCTCTCAGATCCATGATTTGATCTATGGTGGGGGTGGTTACGGAGGTGATGGTTGGGGTATGAGCTCCGATTCAATGGTGGTGGTTGTGTGGGGGCTGTAAGAGATGAAGGCCGAAGGTGGTGGTGATGGTGGCGGTGGCGGTGGCGGTGGTCGGGTGGTGGAGAGAGATGGAAGGATGAGAGTGTGGAGAGAGATAAGAGAGAGGGTAAAGAGAAATCACCAGGTGTTTTGAGGATGAAGATGATGATGATGTTATATATTATTATTATTATTATATATAATATAATCTTTTATTTTGTAGTTTTACTAAAATACCCCTACTTTTATACTTGAAGTTACCAAAATACCCTTTTAGATAACAGACAATTTAACCGAGTTAGAGCTGAGGAGCAAACTGGAGAATGACGTCATAGATCAGGGAGCAAAATGGCTATTTTGAAAGGTTTGGGGCAAAACCGTTAAACTGACCAAACCACAGGGAGCAAAACGGAAGTTTACTCTTTATATTTTGTGTCATTAGACTTGTTAACTATTTATAGTTTCTATGATCTATGTTTTGAAGCTTTAACTTTGTGGTTGTGTCTACGACTACTTTATGGATGTGTTTGTTTTAGTTCGCAATGAAACTTTCTTGTATTCATATGTTGTTAGGTGTAAATTAGTTGCGATGTTCGGAAGTTGGAACAAAAACATAAATATAAATTAGGAAAAAAATGTACTTAGGTACAATTTGGTTAAATTCGGTTTATTTGGTTTCTAACCGAAACCAAACCGAATTGAATTTGGTTTGGTTTGGATCGGTTTGCATATTCCTTATTTGGTTTGGTTTGGTTTTTGGTTTGGAGTAAAAAAAATTGAAAACCGAATAAACCGAACCGAATAAACCAAATAAACCATAAACCGAACCGATGAACACCCCTAGTTTCAACAAGAAAATAAATTGGAATTGAACAACATCCGAAGAGAGTCTACATTCAAATTCCATCAAAATTTCATTCCATTTTGCAAAACAAACACACCTAAATTACAAATTAAATTTCAATTTCTACACGAATTTTCATTCCAATTCCATTACAATCTATGAAACGAACATTACCTAAGAGTAAAAAAAAGACTAATGATGATAGAAAAAGAAATCCAGTAAATCAAGTGGCTTGATAACTAGTAACTGATGAAAAGTGATTCAAACTCTCACGTGCTTGGATACTCAAGATATTTCGCATTGCATGAAGCTGATTTGAATAAGTCTTTTATCTGTTCTCCCACGTTGTTTATCAAGTCCTTATTTTCTGTTTGTTAGTTAATTGAATAATGGGTCAAGTGGCTTACCCACGTGCCCTCTAGTTCGGTTAGGTAGTTCAGCTTTTTCAGGCTTTCTTTTACTATTTAATGTTGATTGTTCAGCTTCTGTAATCATCAGAAAAAGTAATAAAAAATACTTGAGTTTTCCAGTTCTTTGTTACGTGTGAGTTGCAAAAATTCCAACAGTTTTGGTATCAGAGCCAGCACCGGCTCTTGAACACTTCTGTTTTCTACCCTACAAAACCTTAATTCCCTTCAATGGCTGATCACACTTCAACTCCCAACCCTACGTCTGCTGTAGCGATTCCAGTGTTCAATGGAGATGGATATGAACACTGGAGCATCCGTATGAAGACCATTCTCAAGTCTCGTGAGTTATGGGATGTGGTTTTTCTCGGTGTCACTGCTGTCAACGATTCTTCCCAAGATCGTAGAGAATCAAAGAAAAAGGATGCTCTAGCCATGTCTATCATACAACAAGGGGTTCATGATCACCTTTTCTCCAGAATCGCTGCATCAGAGACTGCTAAGGATACGTGGGATACGCTGAGGGTCGAGTTTCAGGGTGATTCACAAGTGCAGTCTGTAAAACTTCAAGGGCTTCGGCGAGAATTTGAGAATCTTGCCATGAAGAATGATGAGGCAGTAGGTGATTACTTTTCTCGTGTCATGGACAACGTGGGACGACAAAGATCCTACGGTGAAGAACTAACAGATCAGAAGGTGGTCGAAAAAATACTGAGAAGTCTCTCAACAAAATATGACTATGTCATACCCTCTATTGAAGTCGTGTATGATCTAGCCGATGTCTCTCCTGTAAAGCTCATGGGGCTTTTGCAGTCACAGGAAGAGCGAATCAACAGCCGGATCTCAACTGAGGTCTCTACAAAGGAGGTCTCAACAAAGAAAACCGAACATCCAGATGAACAAGCACTCCAGGTCATCCACGATCAGACTAAAGCCACTTATGGTCGAGGTCGCGGTCGAGGATCACCACGTGGACGTGGAATTGGTCGGGGTCGTGGCGTGTTGGATCGAAGTAAAATACCACAGTGTTATGTGTGTAAGAAGTATGGCCACCTAAAGAAAGATTGCTGGTATAATACCGATGAACCTCAGGTTAATGTAGCAGAAAATGAGGAACAAAATGAAGGCACAGAAGATGAAACCCAACGTCTTCTTCTTGCTTTTCATAGTCTTCCTGATCACCTGGCATTGATGACCTCCACTGCGAAGTCAAGCAGTAAGTCTCATTTATGGTTTATAGATTCAGGTTGTTCTAACCATATGACAGGTGTGAAAACAAGCTTTACAAGTTTAGATGAAAGCTTCAAATTGGGGGTCCAATTGGGTGATAAAAAAAGGCTAGCTGTTTAAGGGAAGGGTACCGTGAAGATACACACCGGTAAAAATGAATACAAGATACTTGAAGATGTTTACTATGCTCCCAAACTAGAATACAACCTTTTAAGTGTAGGGCAACTCATGAAGAATGGTTATGCACTTATTTTTGATGATGGCAAGTGTTTAATTAAACACAAAGCTTCTAAACGTATCATGATGAAGATTGATGTTGCAGCCAACAATATGTTCATGGTTGATGCTATCAACCTGATTACTGTAGTAGACAAATCCACTGACAAGCAAGATGCTGAAGCCTTGAAGTGGCACCACAGGTATGGTCACTTAAATTTTGAAAGTCTCAAACAGTTACACGACAAAGAGATGGTAAAAGGTCTTCCCAAGATTAAGGCTTCCTTACCTTGTGAGGCATGCATTATTGGGAAACAAGCTAGGAAGCCATTTAACTCAAGTTCCTGGCGTGCCAAGACCAAACTAGGTCTTGTGCACACGGATTTGTGTGGCCCCATGCAAACACCAAGTTTTGGTAACAGCTTGTATTACCTTCTCTTTGTTGACGATCTTACTCGTATGTGTTGGGTCTATTTTTTAGCTAAGAAAAGTGAAACTTTTGAGAAGTTTAAACATTTCAAGGCTATGATAGAAAATGAATGCAACTGCAGTATTAAGGTTCTTCGCTCTGACAGAGGTGGTGAATTCTGCTCACAAGAATTTAACAATTACTGTGCTCTTGCTGGGATCAAACGTGAAGTTACAATTCCATATACTCCTCAACATAATGGAGTGGTGGAAAGGAAAAATCGGACGATTATGAATCTTGCAAGAAGCATGCTCAGAGAAAAAGAATTGCCCAATTCCTTCTGGGCAGAAGCTGTGTCCACAGCAGTCTACACCATGAACAGATCACCAACCAAGGCATTAATTGATCAAACACCTCTTCATGCCTGGTCAGGTATAAAACCATCTGTAACTCATATGAGAACTTTTGGGTGTGTTGCTCTAGGTGGAGTTCCTTCTCAACTAAGAAGGAAACTGGATAATAGAGCTGAAAGGGCAATACTCATCGGGTATTCCAATGATATTGATGGGGAGTACAGGTTATATAATCCGGATACAAACAAGTTTAGTGTATCACGTGATGTTAACTTTCTTGAAACAGGTAAGTGGAAGTGGAACAGCAATAAAGCAACTTCAAGTACTACCAACTCTTATCAATTTGTTGACCCATTCATTTTTGATGATGTGACACCTAGTACTTCACATGTTCCACCTGCACCCAACCTTGAACCTACTAGCTCTTCACAAAACAACTCACATACTACTGTATCACCTACTACTCTCACAAATACCACTCAGCCTACTACCTCTTCCCAAAACAATAATGACTCATCATCCAGTGTACCAGTAACCGGCCCCACCAGAAGAAATACAAAGCCCCCATCATGGATGCAAGATTATCTCAGTGGTGAAGGCCTTTCTGACAGCGACAATGATCCTCTCACCTGTCAATTTGCTCTAAGTGCTGCTGACCCAGTAACTTACTCTGAAGCATTAAAATCTGAAAAATGGGTGGAAGCAATGAACAAGGAGATTCAGGCCATTGATAAGAATAATACATGGGAGTTAACATCTCTTCCTCAGGGAAGAAATACTATTGGTGTCAAATGGTTATTCAAAACTAAGGTCGATTCAAATGGGCATGTTCTCAAACACAAGGCTCGTCTTGTGGCTAAAGGGTATTCACAGCAACCGGGCATCGACTTTCAAGAAACTTTTGCTCCAGTCGCGCGATTTGAAACTATAAGATTGGTGATTTCAGTTGCTGCTCAAAGGGGATGGAAGATTCACCAGCTGGATGTTAAATCAGCTTTTCTAAACGGTGAGCTTACCGAAGAAATCTACATTGATCAGCCAGAAGGTTTTGTATCAAAGGAGCATCCGGAGATGGTATACAAGTTACACAAGGCGTTGTATGGGTTAAAACAAGCACCCAGGGCTTGGTACTCAAAAATTGACAAGTATTTTGAAGAGCATGGATATCAAAAGAGTCAGAGTGAACCCACACTTTATGTTAAAAAAACTGTCACAGGTAATATCATCTATGTTTGTTTATATGTTGATGATATTATTTGTACTGCTTCCTGTGAAGATTTGATAGATGAGTTTAAGAAAGGTATGGAAGAAACCTTTGAAATGACGGATCTTGGGCTGCTTAAATTGTTTCTTGGCTTGGAAGTTGAACAAACCAAGAGTGGAATCTTTCTGCATCAAACAGCTTATGCTAAAAGTTTACTCAGAAAGTTTCATACTTCTACTGACAAGTTTGAGCCAACACCAATGAACTACAATGAGAAGCTGTCTCTGAATGATGGAGGTGAGAAAGCTAATGGTGAAACATTTAGGAGCATGGTTGGAGGGCTTATTTATCTAACTCACACTAGGCCAGACTTGGCATATAGTGTAAGTATGATCTCACGGTTCATGCAGAATCCCTCCAAAATTCATATGGGTGCAGCTAGACGAATCCTCAAGTATGTATCTGGTTCAACTGATCATGGCATATGGTACTCAAAAGGAACTAATGTCTCACTGGTTGGGTATAGTGACAGTGATTGGGCCAGCTGTATTGATGATAGAAAGAGTCTCTCTGCCTATATGTTCTCACTAGGGAGTGGGGCGGTGTCTTGGAGTTCAAAGAAGCAACCTACGGTTGCTTTATCCATCACTGAAGCAGAGTACATTGCAGCTGCTGGAGCCACATGTCAAGCTATTTGGTTGCGTCGCATGTTAGAAGATATGGGTCTGATGCAGCAAGAACCAACAGTTATATACTGTGACAACATGTCCGCCATTAATCTGTCAAAGAACCCGATTCATCACAATCGCTCAAAACACATTGAATTAAGATATCATTTCATTAGAGAAATGATTGAGAAGAAGGTGATATCTTTGGAATACTGTGGAACTCATGATCAAGTAGCAGATGCTCTCACCAAGTCCCTAAGTAAAGAAAAGTTTGCGTACTTCAGGTGGCTGCTTGGAGTAGGACAGTTTGAATCAAGAGGGGATGATGAAAAGTGATTCAAACTCTCACGTGCTTGGATACTCAAGATATTTCGCATTGCATGAAGCTGATTTGAATAAGTCTTTTATCTGTTCTCCCACGTTGTTTATCAAGTCCTTATTTTCTGTTTGTTAGTTAATTGAATAATGGGTCAAGTGGCTTACCCACGTGCCCTCTAGTTCGGTTAGGTAGTTCAGCTTTTTCAGGCTTTCTTTTACTATTTAATGTTGATTGTTCAGCTTCTGTAATCATCAGAAAAAGTAATAAAAAATACTTGAGTTTTCCAGTTCTTTGTTACGTGTGAGTTGCAAAAATTCCAACAGTAACGCCTATTCCACTTCTTTCGTAATCGGACGGGAACTAGCTACATAATCGGTCCATTTGAGTTCTTGAACTGATCAAACTAGTTGAACCAGTGTCCGGCAAACCGGACTGGATAGTTCGACCGGAATTTTTATTTGCTTTTCTTCTTCAAAAATCGTATTTACTTATTCATTTACTATCTATCTTCAATTTTTATTTAACCAACACCTCATATTTTACTAACAATTTGAATTCACACCAAGGATAAATTGGTTTCATTCTTTTATAGATAACGTATATTAAGTTATTTATCACCGTCACAATGTTAACTTTTGTGAACGGTAAAACAACTTATTCGATGACATGTACGGTTAATCGGTTATAAAACATTGGTCTATCTAGGTGTACGATTATAAGCCTATACATTAGTTATACAAATAATTTTAATTTAAAAAAAAATAAACATTGTAAAAATCTAAACAATTAATGTGAAAATAGAAAAAAACAAAAAAAAAATATAAATCACATAGGTACAAACTTCAATGGAAAAAGTAATAAAATAATAAATATTCTTGACACACAAATCTGCTGCCTTTTCAAGTAAAAAGTTGTCTGATTACATCCAATCGTGCAAATTCAACCTAAATTATAGAAAATAATATTGTAAATATCAATACTTTTTTTTCATTTTTTTTTTCATAAGAAATAACAATACTATCTGATTACAAGTTTTGATTCATGAATTGTCATTATGAAATGAAGAAAATATGGCAAATTTATACATCTTTGAACAATTGTACCTGACTTTATGAATGAAAAAAAGGCTTACATGTATAAAAACTGAACAACATCCTTTAGAACGTGGGGTATGGTGGGGCGAAGGTTTGGGGCATAGGTTGACACGTGGACTTCGAGGGGTATCGCTGGTCAGTTGCATGTTGGGTCGGTATGGCGGGGCGTGGCTAGCCCGCGTGGGTTGGTCAGTTTCAATTACTATAAATGTAGTTGGGGTATGGGTTTGGCTTGGCCAAAGGGTTGTTTTTTAAATTTAAATCATAGCCACTTATAGCCTAGCCAACCCAGCCAATGAGAGCCGGTCACGGAAGACCACTAGGCCCGCCCAACGCCCGGGCTGAAACCCCCGCCCAAGGGGCCACGCCGAAACCCAAGCCCACCCGAGGTGGTGACTTGGGCGTTTGTATCCAACCCACGCCCCAACCCCCGCCCCATACCCCATAGTCTTAAGTTTTTCTTTTATTAAGGGTGGTCGGGGTGGGCAAGTGATGACTGATGGGTGATAGCACACTGCCGTGAGTGTTCTATCACGCGCGATGGAGGCCAAACACGTAATGTTTGTCACGTAGTAAGGGGGGAGGGGGTGGTCACTAGTGATAGAATTCTATCACTCACAAGCACCAATCAAATTCCGCCATGTCATCAACCATTTTTCCATCACTCACAACCTTTTTTGGTGGCAATGGTCATCACTCACCACCACACCCAACAATTTCCCCCCAACCAACAATTACCCTCACAAAAAAAAACCATCACGGCCGTGAAGAAATTAACGAAATCAGATTTCGTGGTGCTATAACATGTTTTCGTTTATGGTGGCGGTGGCCCATCACGCGTTGAAAATGGCCATCACGGTCCTAAAAGTGACCGCCCTGGCCTAATAGGAGAATGTGTGTGTAAGACTTTGGTGTTGAGGTGTGATTGGAAAATGTGTGTGTGTGTTTGACTTTGGTGTTGAGGTGTTAAGTTGTGATTAGCTGTGAAGAGTGTGAGTGATGACTTAGAGTAAAATTGGATGGGTGATAACAAAAGAAATATAAATTTGAATAGAGGACGTGCACGTGCAAAAACTTTTTTCAGGAAAATCTCACTTGGGTCACTTTTGACAACTAGGTAAACTTTGAACTTCACATGCTAATCCGTAAAACTCTTGTAGTCCAAGCGATTTCATACCTATATTTTTAGGCTTGAGACTTACGGAATTGTAAAACGTATCGTTTTATGTTAACCGGGTTGAATTTACCCCAAATGCTAACCGTGTTGAGAGTTGAATTCAAGATTTCTTTTTGGACAATCCCAAACTTTGCGGTTCGTCTATTTTGGTATAGTATATTGGTGTTCCAGGCAGACTTGCAAATGGGTGATTTTAGTTAAATTACAATTACAATACTAAATATTTAAATGGGTGATTTTAGTTAAATTACAATTCTAAATATTTAAAAATTTAAAGAAAAACAATGTTGTATAGTCCTAAAAATTATACGTTTCATTTAATTACCATTGTTTTGATGAAAAATCAATAACTAACAATTGTTAACTTTTTTAATTAATGTCATAGATCTATTAAAAATAGAACGAAACCCAATTAAAAGCTGTTGAGCAAAGTATTTTTTTTTTTGAAAGGTAAACTTCATTCACAAACAAGCCGGCCCAAACCGGGCCGACCAAAACACTACAACCAAAAAACAAACTACAATTACATATTTACAAAAGCACACCAATCCCTCCACTCCATTCCTTTAAACTTTGATCTATTCGACCACCACAGATAACTCGACGCTTTGATCTCACTAGTAATGTTGTCAATTCTCACTGATTTATTTGAAAACACCAAATTATTTCTTGCCCTCCAAATACTCCAACACGCTATCCTTATAATACCTTGAACCGCTATCTTCTTTTTTTTCCGACCCGGCAATATTCGAATGGAGATCCAACAAATCCTTAATTGAGAATGCAAAGATACTTGGAATGTTACACCACGTGCTAATACCATTCCAAACGTTAGACGCAACAAAGCAACCAATGAACAAGTGTTCTACGGTTTCTTCGTCCGATCCACACAGACGACACATAGAGTCACTCACCTGAATGTTTCTTTTTCTCAACGCTTCACCTGTAGCGATGCTATCCAAACCCGCTCTCCACGCATGAATGTTAATTTTGGGAGGAATCCATTTACACCACTCCGTTTTATGACCACTTATGCTCGGCGAATCCTCGCGAAGAAGCTTTTTAACCGATTTAACCGAGAACACTCCAGCCGAATCTAGAGTCCATTTCCACTTATCGCATCCATCCACAACGTGAATGTTGTTCAGTAAATTCTCGAGCTGCACAACTCTATTAGACAACCCCGAATCGGTCACAACCGATTTCCAGTTCCACGTGAAAACCTGCTCACCATCAATCCGATTGAACCGGTCCGCCACACGACATCTTTTCTCCGCTTCCAACGAGAATAATTCCGGGAAAATCATTTTAAGAGGCTCCGACGCAACCCAGCAATCTAACCAAAATGCTATGCCGTTGCCGTCACCAACTTCTCTCCGAAGATTTGAATCCCCAATCTTAGTTTTCAAAAAAACTTTCGCTATATTGTTCCAAACTCCAAAAAAAGACTTCTTAAGAGGAATGCATTCCCACCCGACCCGATTATAATGAAACGTGTCAATAACACGTTTCCAAAGATTGTTTTTCTCTGTTTTGTATCGCCACCCCCATTTGGACAAAAGCGAAATGTTGACCTCGTTAAGTTTATTCAAACCTAATCCTCCTTCTTTCACATGACGCGACACACGGTTCCAATTAACCCAGTGCATTTTCCTTTCTTCGGAAGAGCCTCCCCTCAAGAATTTTTTAATCATGGCCTCCAAGTCCGAAATAACCTTTTTGGGGGCTTTGTAGAGCGAAAAATAATAGCAAGGAAGGCTATCTAGAACCACTCTAATGATGACCACCCTTCCTCCGATCGAAAGAAGATGAGACTTCCAATTAGCAAGTCTAGCTCGAAATACTTCGTAAACCGGTTTCCAATTGTTAATGCGATTCATGTTGGCTCCCACCATGAGACCAAGGTACTTGAACGGAGTTGAATCCGGGTTGCATCCCACCTCTAAAGCCATATCCCCGATCTCTTCATTGCCAACTCCGATGCCGTAAAGATTGGATTTGTCTATGTTAATTACAACGTATTGCAAATATTAAAATCAATCCACAACTCTCATTTTAACGAATCAAAATTGGATCTATTCTTTATCCCAAAAAGAACTCTTACTTAATAACTCTATCATTTTATTTCCATTGAATTCTTTCTCGTTTCTACTTTTTTTTTGCTATCTCCAAAGAGTAGCCAATACAACAATACTAATCACCTTCTTCCAAACCTTCGACTAGACCCGCGTTTTAACATGATCCAACACATCCGCTACATCAATATTTTCATTCAGACCAAAATTTGCCACCCGACAACCACAAGGATGTGGTCACCGTTCTTTGAAATAAACACACCTACAACATATAGTAGAAGTTATCAGGATTCGTTTAGCCATCATCGCTTCCTTTGATGGGAACATTCCCATGTAAGCTCTCCACGCAAAGTAGTTAATTTTGAGTGAGGTTTAATTATTCCAAACAACCCCCCGCCCCCACAGTCTCTCTACAAAGGATTTTAATCGAAAAAATCATATTCTGGCCACTAATTCACATCCACCTATCTTTGGCTTCTAACAAAGAGATATTATGACGCATATTCATTAACTCCCTACCTTTAGCCCATTCCTAAGCAGAACTCGGACCCTTGTTAGGTTTGTTAAATGTGTTTTCAAAATTTTAATTAGAATAGCGGAAACGTGTATACAAACAAATCCAAACTGAACTTTGGATTGCTCACCAAGGAGTTTAGATGCAAACCAAATAGAAACAATAAAACCCAACCATATAATGTTATACGAGAACATACATTTTCGTAAAACATAGCTAACCAAGTTGCAATACCTTGATTCAACAGCTGGTCGCTAAATCCAAGGACACGAATCACCCTTGAATCGAACACCATCGACATCACCTCGAGAGAACACCCGAAAATCGGTCTCTACCGATTTTGGACCATGGCAGAGAGGTGGCGACGAAAAAAGTGACTGACATAATGAGAGGCATTTCTCCGCAATAAAGTTTTACGTCGTTACAAAAACGCATGTCAGCTATACGACAACTAGCCTATGGTAATTCTCTTGACTCGCTTGATGATTGTTTGCATATGTTCGAGAGAACATCACGTGAAAGCTTGCAAGATTTTTGTGATGGCGTTATTAGTTTCTATGGTATAGAATTTATTCATAGGCCGAGTTACCACGAGATTCAACGTTTGTTTCGGCACATGAGAGATGTCATGGCTTTCCGGGAATGCTGGGGAGTGCAAGTTGTATGCACTAGCCTTAGAGGAATTGTCCACGAGAATGGCGAGATCAATTCATGAGGGGTGATCATAATGGTTCGATGATTATGTTTGAAGCGGAGGCATCACAAGATTTGTGGGTTTAGCATGCCTTTTTTGACCCCCTGGGTCAAACAACGACATCAACGTCCTCGACCAATTGTATTTGTTTAGTAAATATTTGGATGGATCAGTCCCACACTATCCATTCGTGTAAAATTGAGTCCAGTATAGATTTGGTTATTATCTTGCGGATGGGATATACCCTCCTGAAAACGATGCAAAATGTTGCCTGTATATCAAAGCAAACAAAGCGACATGAAAGGACGTTGAAAGAACCTTCGGGGTCTTAAAAGGCGGGTGGTACATTCTCGCACAACTTGCAAGGCCATTGCATCCATGAAGATCAGAAAAATCACACACATGTATTATTTTACATAACATGATTTTGAAACATACATGTGTGGTGATATCTCCTGAACATATAGAGGATCTACCAAATGAAGGAATAATTGAAGACAATATTCTTCATTGTTAAGATCACGAGCTATACATCGAAGTTTTAAAAGTAGATCTTATCGAGCATTCTGAACATCGGCACTAACTCTACCTTCAAAGTTTACCAGTTTAGTCTAAAGGTTTCAGTTTTCTCCTGTGGGGCCAAAAAAGTTTCAGTGTTACCATTTTTGTCACACCCTGGCTTTGCGGAAGCGTGGGTTTATTTAGTGCGACTTCTTAATACCATAGCAACAATCATAACAATGCTATATGATAAAAACATGAGATATTCATCCATTAATAAAGTTTAGAAAAATCCCATTTTCAACAATCACAAAATAAGTTTACAAACCTTAATTTGATTAAATTGAGTTCATAAAGACTTAGCAAAAGGCTTTAAACAATACTAGGTTTAGGGATATGTAACCCGTCCAGGAAGAGGTTACACCTTCTAAACCCTGGGTGACTTCTTTATTCAAACGCAGCTTGAAAATACGTGCATACCGTGCCAGATCCGTTAGTTTCCTGAAATACATGTAGTTTGAAAAGTCAACATAAAGTTGAGCGAGTTCATGTGTAAGTGAGTCTGTATAAATCGTTAGAATATGTCTGTATAAATGTATGTTCTTGGTATGTAGCAATAAGGAAAAAGAGATCAATTAATGTGTAGCTAATACATTAATAAGTGACATGGCCTAGGAAGCACTCAAACCTGTAACGCGGATTTCATACCGGTCCTTCCGGCGGAACGACATAGTCACCACATGCAGCCACACGCTGGCCCATGTGTGGGGCTCGCAACACCCGATAGATCTATCACTCATGCCTCTCGGTCCTTATAAACGGATTAATGGTCTTACGATAATAGCCTATCCATTCACGTGATCTTGAAGTGAATTCCTTAGCTAATCATACCATGTATAAAAGTGTCTGTAGTAATTGTAACATGTATTTCACCCTAGAAGTTATAAAACTGAAAACAGTTAAGAAAAAGGGGGGGACATGAACTCACAGTATTGCGTCTTCGTATTCGTAACCCAAATCTCCGCGGCAAACACGACTACCTACAATGGTCTAATGTCTATTAGACGAACGGGTAGTGCCTTTTCTTAGTATGAATGTTTTTGAGTTACGATTCTGGTATTATTCCAAGTAATAATAATTGTATTTAGTTTTGGAATAATTGTTTATTCAACATTTCTGTATTAGTACTTCTCAAGTCTTAGTATTTGTGTTCCCTTCCCAAGGATGGGGGTTTTTAAATGCATGTATGCTTTATATTTCCGAAAATATATTTTAAGTCCCACTTAGCAAATATGCTTAACCTTTTTGTCCAAAATAACTTATTTCCAAAATATATGTATTTTTCCCCAAAAATAATATATTTTTACTTCCTTGATTCCCAAAATGATATTTTACCAGAATATACGTATACGTTATAGTTCGAAAATATATTTTAAGTCTCACTTGAAAATATATTTTAAATCACTTGTCCAAACTATTCTGATTCCAAAATATACATATTTTTTCCAAAAATATTATACTTTACTCCATACAGTTTACCAAGATGATACTTTTATCAAAATACACATTTAAGAGTATTTTCTGGTAATACATAAGTTACATTTAAAGTTCGGGAGGTAATAATAATACCGGTGTAACTTAGATATTTATTTGTGAAGGCGTTGGTATTATTTTGGAGTCGATACTTCTCAGTGTATTCAGGTTATATTATTTTTACTCTAAAAATAACATATCTTTAGTTCACAAAATAATCACGTAAGCACACAAGCGTTTTATTAAAAATATATATTCTCAATATATATTTAACAAGTGTTATTTACGAAAATCCACCTCCGACACTTGGTAATTTTGTAATAAAAATCATGGCGAAGTTTGTTTGGAAAAACTAGTCAAAAATATAATCATAAACACTTGTTACCAAAAATATTTTACAAATGTTATATTTCTGGAAAAATTTCGCCAGAGTTTCCTCTGTAACTGGAGGTGGCCACGCTTACTAGCGTATCATTTTCTTTTCAAAATTCAATCAACAATTTTCAAATCATCAATATTCAATGTTCAATCGTCAAACTAGTCAAAATAAGCATAAATCGCAAACACATGAACTTGTAAGTTGTGTAAAAGTATGTAGTAATTTTCCAACATTTTTAGTAGATCTTTCTATCTTTAAAAATGAATCGGTTTCCTGAAAAACTTTATTTTTAAATAAGATGTAACCTCACAACTTCTAGTAAAAAATTACGGAAATATTTCTTTGCTAAATCCTTTTGTTACACAAGTGTTTACACACTTGTTTGTTCACAAAAACACCTTTAGTTTATGAAAGATCCGGCTTTAAAATAAGACTTGTATATTTTACTTGGTTCTTCGAAAATACCACTTGTAGATCTTTAGATCTACTAGTTTAGAACTCCATTTTACAAGAAAAACTATTTTTACACAAGTTCATGGTTATGTATGGAAGGGTTTGTCATCTTGTATCTTCTACACTTAACATATTGCTAGTTCATGTTCCATGAACATGATCTAGCGTGGTTAGATGACGATCCGTTCCACTACTAGCAACCAACAACATAAAATAACCATAACTAAACAAGATTCACAAGTTTTACACCATTATTTACTCTTTAACCATCAAGTTTATCATTCTTACAAGACTTCTAGTTTTGATCTTAAGTGTTCATGATTTTTATTCGTTAAATCCCATATTAACCACTTTAAACATGAACAAGAGAGTGTTTAGAATCACTTACAACTAGCTCAAGGCTAGGGAAGAATCGAAGCGAAAACTAGGTGGATAAAAGCGATGTAGAGAGGTCCTTGTGATTCCGAAAGCACCGGGCCTCCTCGTATGAACTCTAGCACACTTGTATGTATGTGGTTTAGCAAGATCAAAATTTGAAGGTGGGTGGATGTGGGTGTGGGTGTGAGCTATCGGCCGAGAATAAGCAAGAGGGAAAGAGATAGTTTGAGTTGTGATTATGAAATGAAAGTCTTATCCTTTGGTGATTTATTTATAACCAATTTCTTATTATCCATTATACAAAGTGTCCCCTAGATATTTAGCAATGTGATTAAAATAATCAAACAAATCAAGGGTGTGTGTTCCCTAGGGGAATCGATCGGTTGAAGGGGGGTGGGTAATTAGTTGGATTTGAACCATGTAGTTAGGTGCTAGTTTGTTTAATTAGGAGATTAAATTAGTTACTAGAGTGTTATGTAATATAACGGGTGTTAGGGTGTTCGGGGACCCTAACTGGCTCAGAAAAGGAAAAACAATGTCATTGACAATATTTTTATGTTCCGGGTATAGTCCGGTTGTTCGGTTGGATATTAATCCGTTAAAGTGCTAAATAAACATTTAAAGTGTCGTTAATATTATTTTTAGTGACACAATGAATTACTGACACTTTGGAAAGCGTCTAGTATTATTTTCCCATGTTTTTGCACTTTACTAGTTATATTAAATGCTGAATTTTGTGATAAAGTGCATAATTTTGTACTTAAAGTACGTTTTAGGCACATCCGGTCACTATAAACTTCACCTAGTGACGCAGTTCTACAATCCTCACCTCCCTACACTCACCACTAGTGTAGTAATCTATTCCCGGCTCATACTGGCCTTAGAGACAGTATCTGTCTGGTGCTGGCTATGTCAGTATGTTTACTGGGTTATCCGTTTAGTGTGCTCACTGTGCTTTTGTGCATTAAGTTTGTCACTATAGTTCTGTGTAAATAATGGAGTGACAGTAATAAAGTATGATGCATGTATATGTATGTATCAGAAATCAAGAAGCAGTTTAACCACAGTTGTAAGCAAGCACTGTAATTAAGCATTAATTAAATATTAATTAATTCGTACGGATACCTGGTTTGGTGAGGGTTGTCACAATTTTAGTCCACTATGTTAATTTTATCTATTATTTCTGTTAACGAGAAGGGCAATTCGGTCATTATATGGCCCAATTACTTTTCTAGTTAACATAATTACATATAAAATGATTGATTGCCCTTCTCCTTAACAAAAATAATGGATGAAGTTAACTCAGTAGACTAAAATGGCAACGGTGTATTGGCATTATGCCTAGTGGAGATGGATATGATCAGGTGGTTCCACTGATGACACGATTATACTCCAGTGGTACGTCAGTGATCCAAATTTACCGTTCAAAAAAATATTAGTTACTCTTACAACTATTTTATATAACTCCTTTATTTAACCGGTCATTATAACAATAAAATATCACCAGAATCATTGATTACTTTCGTAATGCCCAAAATATTATTAGCTGTAATAAAATTCATATATATTTTCCCATATGTAACAGACTAACCCCAATTTATATAATCTAATTATAACTCAACATATTAGCATATATTAAGGTAGATCTTTGTCACATAGTAATTATTTCAAACCAAAGCAACACTCCTATATTAACCACCATCAACCCATTATCCCCCTTCCCACTTCCCCTACCCACTCACTCTCTCTCTCTCTAAAACCTCCATTGTTGAGGTTAGAGAGAGAAACCAAAACACACCTTTAACACACACTCTTTTGTGTTCTTATACCCTTCTTCATTTGAGTGAAAAAAGTGAGGTTTCTTTCTTTTTTTTTTTTTTTTTTTTTTTTTGAATTTAAAGCACAAAAATGAATAAACCAACAAAACCCATATCAAGCCCAGGAAGAACACCAACAACAACAGAGAAGTTCCCACCGCCATTGATGAGGTTTTTAAGAAGCAACGTGGGAAACAAGAGCAGAAGAAGGTCACGTGCCAGCCCTATGTTCGTTAGAAAGAAAAACACACTAATCGAGACCACACAAGAACCATCTTCACCTAAAGTCACGTGCATCGGCCAAGTCCGTGTCAGCCGCTCCAAGAAAAAAAACCACAAAACCACCACAGCCACCGCCACCGCAACCAACCACCACCACCGCAACCGCCTCTGCCGTTGCGTTAGAACCATCAAACCGTTCTCGTGTACAAACGTTTGGTCCAAATGGGTAACTTTATTTCGATGCTGGAAATGCGGAAACTCCAGAACAAACACAAAAAACTCACCCCAACACCAACAAGGAGAAAACCACCAAGAAGAAGAAGAACAAAAACAAGAACTGGTCTCGTTCTTTCGATGCTGCGGGAGTTATAAAAACTCCCGAAAACACATACAACAACACCAGCAGAAGCAACATCTTCACCAACAAGAGCAACACCAACAAGAGCAACACCAACAAGAAGAAAACCTCCAAGAACAAGAAGAACAAAAACAAGAACTGGTCTCGTTCTTTCGATGCGGGAGTTATAAAAACTCCGGAAAACACATACAACACCAACAGAAGCAACATGTTGAGCAACACCAACAAGGAGAAAACCACCAAGAAGGAGAAGAACAAAAACAAGAACTGATCTCGTTCTTCCGGAGTTATAAAAACTCCGGAAAAATCAAACAAGAACACCAAAAAGAACCAGAAGTTGATGTACAACATGTAACAACAACAGAAGTTGATAATATAAATGAAAGTTTGATATCACGAACGCCGCCGAAGAACGCGTTCTTGTTGACGAGATGTAGATCTGCACCGTACAGGTCGTCTTCATTGGCGAACATATTTAGAGAATCAATGATGGAGAAAAGTGATGAAGAAGAAGAAGTAGAAGATACAATGAAAGAGTTGAAGATTGAAAAGGAAGATGAAGATGATGATGAAGAAGAAGAAGATGAAGGTACATGTAATGAAGGTGATGGATGTGAAGAATTAAAAGAAGTGCCATTGATTCTGGGCAGGTGTAAATCAGAACCAGCAAGAACATGGGATCAATTACTTCGTGTTTGAGTTTGACTTAATTAACTGTGATTAGTTGGTTATTTTTATCTTATTTTGTTTTTAAGTTACTATATTTTTTTTAAACTTTCTTTTATATATTTTTGTAGTTAATTAAAATTTATAAAATATGGATTTTATAAGGATAGGTTGTATAAAGTGTTTAACGTTTTTACCCTTGCGAAATTACTGTTACGTCACTGACATATAGACATTGTGACTCTAACTAAAATTACCCACTCTACATGAGTGTAATGGTTTAACCAGGAATTAAATAAAATATAATAATAAAATCAGAAAATGATGGTTGGTTGTATTGGTGGACCCCATCTTCCCGTGCTCCCCTAAGACCGGGTGTAGTGGTTAAACAGAATAATGCCCCCACCATGGGGCATTATTCGACACGTGTCATCACAGTCAGCATGGGGTATTATTGCAAAAGTGGTGTAGTGGACATAATGCCTAATAATGCTCATTCCAATCATTAAACAAAAAAAAAAAAAACTACTTGCTTATTGGCTAGTCAAACCTTGGACCACTCCCATTGACCACATGCCCCTTCCATTTGACCACTTTAGCGTTTTAAATAAAACACCAACATGCAATTTAAAAAAAAAAACGCCTTATAACGCCGGGTGTAATGGGGGGGAGGCGTTTTGGGGCGTTTTTTTTTTTCAATTTTTTTTTTAAAATACCGCCCCACTACGGGTGGTCTAACGCTTGTTATTCCTCGGCTCTTCCCTCCTTTGCAACCCTCATGCGATGTTTGGCGCCCATGTTGATTTGGCATGGAGCGTTAGAGCACTACATTTGGTCTTTAAGGCGTCATCTAGTGGTTTAAGCTTGGGAGGTAATTCAAATCATGCAAGATGTACATGTGTAGGGCTATCGATTTTTAATTGAAACCCGACCAGAATATGAATCCATCTGAACCCGACTTAGAGAACACCCGAAATTGAATAACCTGGACCCGACCAACCTGAACCTTAAATAGGTTGGTTATCGGGTCAATTTTTCCCACAAAAAAAAAAACCCAGAACAATCCGACCCGAAAAACCCGAATGAAAACTAAACATTTATTGTCTTTTTTTTATAGATGTGATTTGGTTTAAAGTGTTTGTAATGGGGTTTATAAACCTTCCTGGACTCCGATGTGGAAGATCGAAAGGCTAACGGGGGACGAGGCGTTCTCTATCGCAACCCCCGACCCCTGCCCCGTGAGGCGGGCGGCCGCGTCACGCAGATTTGGTGGTTTCGGTGTTTATTAATTTGGCAGCGGAAATTATATCAGGACTGTAGTTAGGAAATAGTTTATCAGAGTAAAACACCACATTTTTATAATAATAAATACATGGGAAAAACCCAAGTTTCCATTACAACATGTTTATAGGGATAAACCCTAATTTATTGAAATAAAACTTCTTCTTTATTTATGTAACTTTTATAGCCACTTTTCCAAGTCTTCAGTGCTCTTCAGCTGGCTTCTAATTGGCTTTCACATTTTGTTAACTTAAACGCGTTTTAAAAAGTTTTAACAGCAAGAAATACTGGCGATTGAATCCCAGTTTAATCAAAACAAGTTTTATCATTTTACAGCATTGAGGGCAACCCGCAATTACATTTATTTACGTCTACTTTAATTACCACCCACGGTACTGTCAATTCTGACTTGTGGTCATACTACTACTCACAGTGTAGTAACAAGTCATGTATACAAAACCCCAACATACCGACGATAATTGTAGATTTACAAATACTCAATCATTGTGAATTGTAAATTAAAACAATTGTGGTTTTGTAAAATGTAACACCTCGAAAAATTCATGTCCAATAATATATCAACACGTGTCATGGACTTAAAACGTGTAAAGGATTGATTTAGAGGGACTAAAGTTGACAAACAAGGAATCTATGTGAATAAAAGGGTTCAAAGTGTCAACAATGAATAAATATATCTTTCAATAACCCTACATGATGTTTATACCCTTAAACGAATAAATCATGGATCATACGAAGCTAATTGTGAAAGAAAGTGAGGATTACAAACTACAGGGGTTAAATGTGTCCACATGTTTAAAGCATACCTCTGAGTGACCTTTTAGCGAACCCGAAGCTTTGTAACAATTAATTATACTCACGAGAATGTGTGATAAAAATTTCACAAAGTTTCGTTACCGTATGAGAAAGTTATGATAAAATTCGTATATGAGGGGTTAAAAGCGTCAACGATGAAATTTAAGACTTTTCGGTGATCGTATGAATAACCGGGGACTTAACAAAGTTGGTTTATGACTTGGGGTCCTTAAAAGTCAAGTTTGGGGGTTAAAAGTGCAAGAAACCATGTTAAAATCAAGTTTGGAAGGACCAGGGGCTTAAATTGCAATTGTTGAAACTTTGTTGACCGGACCTGACCCTCATACCAGGCGCGTAAACCCCCTGGGGATCCTTACGCGGGGCGCCTAAGGTGCCCAGATGCAGAAAAACATCACAGGTGTCTGTCCAGCCCGTTAACCGACTTAGATTGCTTGTTTTCAATACCATGGGCTGCACAAACATGTTTTTAGGCACTAGGGACACTTGTATACATCAGGGATCAATCCTAGACTTGTTTGGCATCATCTTGATCAATCTAAGATCACTATATAAAGGAGCACTTGTTGCAACTTTTGATCATTCATTCAAACTTCATTTCTGGAACTTCCTCGAGCACAAGACCACTTCCTAAGCATCATTAGTCGTGCATAGAACCTTGGTAAGCTTCCTTAACCTTCCTTAATCGTGTTTTACTTAGTTTATTAGCTTAAAGTCAAATCGTCGTAATTAAGGTTTGACTTAACGATTAATCACTAATGGTCCAGTGATTAGTCAAACTAAAAGTAGTTATAAGTTGGTAAATATGTGGGCATTAAACCCTTAAAAGGGCACCCTCTGATTCCCGCTCTAACTAAGTCATTTGTCGAGTCAAAGTTAGTTATAAAAAGTCAACAAAAAGTTAATTTTTGAATTAACACATAATTAGCAATGTAGAAGACGTGTAACCTGTTTTACCACTCATATAACTTGGTAATCAATGCAAGAACATGTCTAAGCATGTCCGACCCGACAATTTTTAGTTTAGGACCGGTTCGGAACCGAAAGTCGCATAAATTGACCACTGCTTTGACTTTCAGTTCTGACCCATATTAGCATGATTTAAAAATGCCTTAGAGCTTCATTAGGACCAGGTTATTTGATAGTATAACCCTCTGTGATTGGCTCGTTGATTGTCCGATTCATTTACACGTTTCCGTTAATTGCTTAATGTTGACCATAATGCCCTTTTGTCCATAAAACGAGAATTTTGGAAATGTGAGAGGACAATAACCTTTGTTACTGATTTGTAAACATGTCCCTAAAATTTCACATCAGTTTGAGGTCTAGATTAGGAGTTATGCTCAATAGCGTAATTAGAAAGTTTTTTATTTAATTAAACGGCACAATTAGCATAAAGCCTATCTAAACCCAATTTTTGACACCAAACCTTTTATCCACTAATGTAATATAATATTTTGGGATTTTTGAAGATTTTTAATTATTTTTAAACTGATCATAACATAGGGTTATTGCCTTAATTCGGTAATTGCCGATTATACCCTTTTTGATTATAAAATGAGTTTTACATGACATTTTGATACCATGTCTTTGGCTACTGATTTTATATGATAAATGAAGTATTTTGAACCTTATAAACTGATCAGGAAATTCAGATTTCCTATTTTAAACCGGAAATCGCTTAAAACGACTTTTTACGCGTTTTAAACGCGTAGTATGGGTTAGAACCATTCTTGTCATATAATACTTATCACCAACTGATGTAACTTATTAATTTAAGTATTTTTACTGATTAATTCAGACCCGAACCTTAGAATTATATTTAACCTCTTTTATAATCTTTAAAATGACCAAAATACCCCTACGGGGCTTAATTTGAGATTAAACTCATTTTGGGCATAATGGAAGGTATCCTACTGATATCACAACATATTTAAAGCATATTAACTTAGGAAACCTGTTCATGACTCATTGGTTACCCGCTATGCGTTATTCGCGTCCGGTTCGGTTTATGTAACTAGTTTGCATAAATTAACCGAAACGGGTCAAACCTTATCATTTTCACCTCAAGATCCAGAATGTGTTTAGTTTACCCATATTATACAAGTCTTCAAACTTGTCAGGACTAAATCACATTCTAATCCGGTCTTCGCTTAATCTTGCGTTTTGAACCGTATACCTTTCTTTAAAACTAACCGGTCTAAGTTTAAACTTAAGAAAGACCCGTTAGGAATCTAATAGGTTAATTAAAACCTTCGTTCCAGATTAGGAGCCCAGTAAAAGCTACGCGCACTTGATTTTTGTGATTTATACTTTGCTCAGGTAAATACTTTTAACTTATTTTCCCTATACGGGCTTGGGGTACGGTATTATAATAATACCGCTTGGTCGGGTATGAAGTCGTACAATCAAATATTGATTAAAAAGATGCATAACCCGTTTTATTCTGTCTTGTTTGATGAAATGCCTTTAGGGGGTTAATGACCGTGTCCTGGATATCCTCGGCTCATTCGTTAGAAATGGCCACGACTTAAGCACAGGGTGTAGGCATATACCTGACAGTTGCGTATGTAAAAAGGTAGTCCACAAGAAGGTTATCTTCTTGTGGGTATTATACCAAGTGGTGTGTCTATTAATCTTGTTAAACCGGCTCTTCTAACCGAGTCCTAAATGGACGACAAACAAGTAAAACTGTATACAAGTTTATTTTCTGAAATAATTATCCCAAGTTATAAAAGATTATTTGTGCCTTGTGTATAATACCCACAAGAAGATAACCTTCTTGTGGACTACCATTTTACATACGCAACTGTCAGGTGTATGCCTACACCCCGTGCTTAAGTCGTGGCCATTTCTAACGAATGAGCCGAGGATATCAAGGACACGGTCATTAACCCCCCTAAAGGCATTGCATCAAACAAGACAGAATAAAACGGGTTATGCATCTTTTTAATCAATATTTGATTGTACGACTTCATACCCAACCAAGCAATATTATTTTAATACCGTACCCCAAGCCCGTATAGGGAAAATAAGTTAAAAGTAATTACCAGTGTAAACTGACGTATTTTCCGAAAAGGCTAAGTGCAGGTGCTATACGAAATAGGCTGGCTACTCCAGGCATCAATAATCAAGTCTTGCAAGCTCTAGATGTTAAAGTCTGTTGAACAATGATCTTATTTATATTTTGATCCGCCTGTGGATCCTTTACAGCCCGTTGTGATACTTTGATATTACTATATATTCGGTTGTAATGTGATTCATTTATCTTTTGCTTCCGCTGTGCATTTAAATTGTGTTGTTTGACCATGATGACATCAACTACGTCACGATACTCCCCACCGGGCCCACCGGTAATACGTGGAAATATCGGGGTGTGACAGGTTGGTATCAGAGCTATAACAATTTACAAAATAAGGATTAACTCACATTGCTAATTTAGGTATTTCCTGGTGACTTCCTTGTTATAATCTATTAAATTAGACAATGCACACGCGTTAGTATAATAACCCAATTTACATTAGCTATACCCTCCTCTCGAGACAGAACTCCAACGAATGAGTCGGGCAGAGCTTAGACATGCGTTACGGAGCTCTAGATCAATCGGGCAGGGTAACTAATACGTAACCGGGGGTTATGATACTTACATTGAGGCAGAGCTTCGCTTTTTATTGGGTATTATACCCTGAGAATTATTTTTACTATTTAGAGAATAGAGAGAGAGATCGAGAATTTGAATGATTTCCAACTGAAGCCTGAGGCCCCTATTTATAGTTCTGATCGAGCAGCGGGTAGCGGCCCGCGACGACCGCTTCTATCTTTCTCGCGGCCCGCGAGAACCTAGGCTAGGTTCTAGCTTAGCTTAGTCACCACTATAGGTCCGCCGAGTGTCGTGCCACGTGGCACCCTGGGGTTCCGCCACTTATCACTCGGTCGCGCCCCGCGACAGATCAGGAGAAGTCTGTCGCGCCCCGCGAGGACCCACCAAACTAGATTTTATGTTATTTTGTAAAAATAAAGGTATTCCGGGGCTGTTTTCGTATACAGGGTGTATTTTAAGACGTATAAGGGTGTTTTAAGGATTTTAGGAGAGTTGTTATATCCTCTCCACCTTGTTTTAGAACTCTTCCTCGAGGTCTACTGGAACAGGTATGGATATTTCCTCTGCATCTCTGATTCAAGCTCCCAAGTGTACTCTGGTCCTCTCTTGGGATCCCATTTTACTTTGACTAGAGCTAATCTCTTGTGTTTGAGATTCTTGATCTTTCTGTCTTCGATCTGTAGAGGTTTCTCTACAAACTTAAGCTTCTCGTTTACCTCTATGTCCTTAAGAGGTACTACTAATGCTTCATCTGCTATGCACTTTTAGAGATTACATATATGAAATACATCATGTATTCTTTCCATTTCCTCTGTTAGTTGTAGCTGATAAGCTACTGGTCCTATTCTTCTAATAATCTCAAAAGGTCCAACATACCTGGGTCTTAGCTTTCCCCTTTTGACGAATCTAACCACTCCTTTCCATGGAGAAACCTTTAATAATACCTTGTCCCCTACTTGAAATTACAATGGTTTTCGCCTGTTATCAGCATAACTCTTTTGACGATCGCGTGCTGCTTTTAGTTTTTCCTTGACTTGAATAATCTTGTCCGCCGTTTCTTGTACTATCTCTGGTCCAGACAGTTGCTTTTCTCTAATTTCTGACCAACAGACTGGAGTCTGGAACTTTCATCCATAAAGTGCTTCGAATAGTGCAGCATTGATACTGGTATGATAGTTGTTATTATAGGAAAATTCTATTAATGGTAAATGATCGTCCCAATTTCCTCCGAAATCAATTACACAAGCTCTAAGCATATCTTCCATTGTCTGAATGGTTCTTTCGCTTTGTCTGTCAGTTTGAGGATGATAAGCAGTCCTTAGATTTAACTTGGTTCCCATTACTTTTTGGAAACTAGTCCAAAAATGAGAAGTAAAACGACTATCTCTATCAGAAACAATAGATATAGGAATTCCATATAATGAAACTATTTCATTTACATATAACTTGGCTAACTGTTCCATACTGAAAGTTTTCTTCATCGGTAAGAAATGAACAGACTTGGTTAATCTGTCTACAATCACCCAGATTGTATCATTTCCTTTTCTTGTCTTAGGTAACAAAATCCATTGTTATCAATTCCCATTTCCATATCGGCATTTCTAGTTGTTATAATAAACCTGAGGGTTTCTGATGTTCAGCTTTAACTTGTGAACATGTTTGACATTTAGCAACATAGGCTGCTATATCCTTTTTCATCCCTATCCACCAGAAATTCTTTCTTAAGTCTTGATACATCTTATCACTTCCGGGATGTATCGTATACTTAGACTTATGGGCTTCTTCTAATATTCGGTGGCGTATGTTTCCTTGTTTGAGTATTCAAATTCTTTTCTTATGGAATCTCCAGATTCCATCTGTTCCTTGTTCTAATTCCTTAATAATTCCTTTTAATTTTTCAGTATCGTCCTTGATTACTGATTCCTGTATTTTCTTAATTTGCTCATATAAATCTATCTGCAGATTTAATTTGAGAGAACGTACTCGTCTTGGCTTTTCATGATACTTTCGACTTAAAGCATCGGCTACTAAATTAGCCTTTCCTGCATGATACTGGATACTACAATCATAATCAATAAGAATTCCCATCCAGCGTTTCTGTCTCATATTTAATTCCTTTTGCCCAAAAACATATCTTAAACTCTGATGATCGGTGAAAATAGTAAACTTACTACCGTAAAGGTAATGTCTCCAAATTTTAAGGGCAAAAAATTATGGCTCCTAACTCTAGATCATGGGTTGTATAATTCTCTTCATGATTCTTAAGTTGTCTAGAGGCATAGGCTATAACCTTTTGACGTTGCATCAACACACATCCATAACTAACCTAATTTAGACGCATCACAATAGACTACAAAGTCTTCAGTTCCTTCTGGTAATGCGAGTATGGGTGCATTGGTTAACCTTTGCTTAAGAATCCTAAAGGCTTCTTCCTGTTTTGGTCCCCATTCAAACTTAACTGATTTACAAGTCAGTTTTGTTAAAGGAATGGTGTCACACTGTAACACCCGTTCTTATTAATCAAGGTTTAACGTAAATTATACGTAAAACAATCATGTAATTAAGATTACATAAACGTTTGAAAATAGGGGTTTATTAAAACTTTTACAAATCATAAGTTATTCTACATAACGTGCTTGAATTCGTCGTTTAAAATTTACTATGTGTCAAAGTGCGGAAGCGTGTGTCTTTATCGTGTTCGGTTCTTCGCTGAGCTTGATCGTCTTCCGGCATCCAAGGCGTACCTGCATTTCATAAACATGAAATGCTTTAGTCATACGGGGTTTAAATCATGACCGAACAATGTCCGGGAAACATTTGATTTTCAAATGAAAAACAAAATATAAAAAAAATATATATATATCCACCGTAATTTACGGTGGGACCGTAAATTACGGTGGCCCCTGGGTTTCTATTCTTCTGCCGTACAACAGACTGTTCGCACCGTAACCAAATTCAACTCCATCGTAATTTACGGTGGGACCGTAAATTACGGTGGACTCTGCATCCAGCTTCTCTATTTCGTCGTAATTTGACACGAAATCTTTCGTATCTTTCAAACCGCTTATCCTTTTGACCTACCGTTTCTTCCTACATGTTTGTAATTTGATTCTCCATCATATGGAGTTAAATCCGGCATTCGGCTTGATAAAAATTCAAGACTTTTAAGTCTTCGGCTTATTACTCTTTTACCAAAATTTGACCCGTTCGTGATTTTATCAAACATACAAGCTTGTTTGACCCTTATTTCTCATAAACCTATTAAATTCAATATTATCTAACATATTGGGTTCCAATCATAGAATTATATACCTTCTTTAACCCTTTTACACACATATGCTTATTTTGACCCGTTTGAGGTATTTAAGCATATTTTAAGCACCAAACGCTTTCATTCCTATCCAAATACATGTGTCACACATTTCTTATCAAAGGATTTTCCACCACAACTATATTTGTGGTGGATTCTATGTGGTGACTTATTTATTACAAATTTTACTCATCAAAACAGTATTTTACGGCGAAGACTCTTTATAGAGTCATTTGACCAATATTTTACATCTTTCGCTTATCATACTTATTCAAAGTATTGACTTGATTATAAAACTCGTTTTCAAGCGACTTCTAAGGGTTGCTTGCTTAATTTCACTTACAAGGGCGTTTTGGTCATTTTTAACCCTTCATTTACAACGAAGGACTTGCCTAAGCCATGTACGCCCAAAATCTAATTTTTTTTTTAACCAAATCTTGTTTTCAAAACACTCTGTCTATAATTTAAATCCTTCGGTTTACCTTTTAAGGTAACCGAATGTCCCTTTTTACTTTGCCTAAACCCCATAGATCTCCAAGTTCTAAATGAGGAGTTGATCTATTATACATACCTGGCCCGGATCAACTTATTAACCCGGTTATAGTACCTTGCTTTATTTTCGCTAATTAAGGACAATGCGAATATCCATTGAATATCTATTCCTGTAAGCATATAACTCGACAAAGAATCATTAGTCTATATAGTCAAAAGGTGTTGTCTACACCTTTTGACCCGTTTGGCCGAAATGACCATTTATCTTTGCGAGATGATATTTATTATCATCTCCTCTACATGACTCGTTCCGTTTAACACCGTACGGTCTTTTTAACATATAAACCGTTTATTACCTTCGACATAACATAGCCGAATTATCGATTTACTTCTTTTCAACCATTATTACGGTTTCTTTCATTCTTGATTTTCTTGTTCCGTTCTACTACACGACGGAACATCATATTTCATTTGTTTAGATACCTCATTCATAATTTATATGATAAGAAAATATTCCACAATTTAAGACTAGTGTAAGCTATACTTACCTTGCATCCGAATTATGCTTTTCCGCCATTTTTGCTTCGTTTGAGCCGCTTCCTTTCCAAGCCTCCACCTAGCTTGTCAAGCGTCAAACTATCATCATAATTCGTAAGACGGTTATATTAGTCATCATTAATTATGACTATTCCATCTTACATATTTTCTATCACAATTACCATTCGATCTTATTAATGGTCGGTTTGACTATTTAAAAGTCAAATCACCAATTAACACATATGATTGCACTATCAAGTTCACAAGACTCAATTAGGCACATTATCAACACTTAGTTCTCATTTAGGCATTTTAACAAACACCTAATGTGCATGATTTTACATATTTACTAACTAGTCCCTAACTAGTTATTTTTACCAAGATTAACATCAAAATCACCACTATCACTTATGATCAATTACTCAAACTTGCAAATTGTTCAAGTATCTTGCATCTACTATCTCTTGTGATGATTTCTAACACAACTATATTATCATCTTTTCTACATAATCAAAACCCACTTGACACATGAGTGTATGATTATGAATTCATAACAATGAACATCAATTCAACAAATATATGACTAGGGTTTACTACTAGACATAGTTTCATCCCTAATTTCATCCAAACAACATACATGCAAGCTTAGATTCGAATTCTCTAGGTTTGCTCAGAATTTCAACTAGAGATTTATCAAGAAATTTACATACCTCGTGACTCCTTTTTCAATGGAGATCACTAATTCATACTCGGATTTTGATTTGGACTTGATTTGCTCCTTCAATTTGATGAATTTCTGTGTTTTAGGGTTTGAGCTTGAGAGCTCTTCCTGGCTCCTGTGTTTGTACGACCAGAACACACACACAAGGTGTGTGTTTTGGTGTTTTTAACTTTAATTAATAAAACCATTTTCTCATTTTAACCATTTTAATCCCTCAACTTTACCCAAGTTTATAAAGGTTACTACATCAAGTTCTTCACTATTTTAAAACACTAGACTAACTAGGTTGATATTCCTAGTTATTTAGTGGGTCCCGGGAGTTATAACCCGTTTTATTTTAAGTCCCGTTAACTTGGGCTCTTATAGACTCAACTTCCTTAAAACTTTGATTTGTTTGTATTTATTATTAGGATTTCTCATTTAAATCCAAATATTCGCCTGGTCACTTTTACTACTAACGGTACTTTACCCGTCTTTTAGTATTAACGTGGGTTAATTACCAAGCCCGTTTTCGGGGTGTTACACACACCCCAAAAACGTCGCAGCGGAATATTTAAACGTAGTGGAGACGGAAGTTGGTGCCCATTTATATCTTCTCGAGCGATGCATTTTATTGTTGGACATATTGGTTTATTTTAAACATAAGTTGTTAAACATTACATTTTAAGTCACGACACAATTACATGGTTAAGATGTCTTTGATACTCGCGGATCTTATTACAAAAGTCCCAGAAAGTTTAAAAGATGTCCAACATATTTAAAAGAAACAACATGCATCATCCACCACAAGATACGCCATGATTTTCCCGAAGCCGATTTCAAGTACCTGTAGAACACGTTAAAATCAAGTGTCAACACAAAGGAAGGTGAGTTCACTTATTCGTTTACAAACAAATTTTATTCCAAGGAAAACTTTCTAATTAGGTGTTTATTTGAAAACATCCATGTAGTTTTAGAAAGTCCATTTTACTCCTTTGATAAAATCCATGGGCCTTCCATCGGGTCATTACTCCGACAATAGTAATACTGCCCAGGTTTTGTATATTAAATTCTAGTGTCAACTTTCAGACTCATATGTTAGCTAGTCGATACGAACTATATATTAACCATGCAGGGATAATCAAAACTAGACAATGAACAGAATATTAATTAGTCGTTTGACATTGACACGGGGCGACCGGTCACGACGGGGTTGTCAACCCGATAGATCTACCAACAGTTCCTCGCGTGCAATACTTAAACTAATTAAACGACATCATGGGCGCAGGGTTCTTTCTCGAAGAACAATATGATGTCTGCCTCACGTACAATATATATATCCTACTAATATGACAATTTAATACACGATGTTGTACGAATCCCCTGAAATCCCCGACGAATGTAAGCCTATACTGATACTTACTCTCTTGAGACCAAGCAATATTCATACCAACTACACGGTCGTTTTCCCCCAAACACCATGCATAATCCCGTTTCCACCCGAAACATATTTATTCTTCAAAACCATTTCATCCCGAAATACATATATAATTTCCCAAAAATCCATATATTTCCAATGAAAATATATAATTTATATCAAAAGGTATGTTTTATTTCAAAAACATTATTAAACCCTTTTATTGGCGTGTTCTACCCCCAAAATATACATATAAAGCAGTAAAAAGAGGGGTTTAGTGACACTCACCTTTGGGTGCGTATTTTAATACCGCAATCCCAGAAATTGATTATATACGTCCTAATATGGAAACAATTCTAAATCAAAATAACATTTAATCACAAAAATCCTAAGTTTCTTAGTTTCTTAGAATTATCACATAACTTTGAGATTTTCTCGAAAAGTTGTCCTTTTTGAATATGTTGGCACGTTAATATATATATATATATATATATATATATATATATATATATGAGTCCATATATATTTATTATGATTTTGCGCTTTGAACGATTTTATTGGTGACCATTATTGTGTAATTCCCTTAACTCTCCCGTTTATACGTGATATACCTATGATTTGTGCGTCATAATATTTATACACAAACGTTCATATAATTTAACACCGAAACACACAAAATCTTGTTAATTTATCTATTTTGTCATTTTCAAAGCAAATACACATGAAATATCCTATATATATCAAATTTCATGCTCGAAAAACAAGTTACACATTTAACGCACTTTTACCGTTTTTACCGCACCAAAACGTACATGCATACATGCATAATATAAATTTCCTATTATTAGATTAACACTTAACATATTATCACATTTAAATTTAAAAATCACTTAACACATTTTATCACAAAAGATTCACTCAAAATTTGCCCATACTAATGTTCACAGAAAATGCGTATTTTAGCGATTCGGTAACGTTTTTGGGCGTCGGAAGTCACGTATGACCAACCAAACACCAAGTAAGCTTTAAATTAGTTAAAATACTTATTTTTAAACTAAAAATGTTAGTTTATTTACTGATCTAAATCAGTTTTATGAAAATCATCCGAAAAGCCGATTTTTGACCGTTTTAACGCATAGTTTTGCGTTAAATGTTACCGTAACCATCCCAACTTGAAACGATTTGATATTTTAACACAATACATGTTATTTACTGATTAAAATGGTGATTATATTCAGATTAGTGCAGTTTTTATTTAAGTCACATAACTCATGCGATTTCACATATTTTACAACTTTTAATTCACCAAGTACAACTTACAAAGCTAGCAAACATTATGACAAAGTTACATATTATTAAACACTTCAAAATAACTTTATTTTAAGGCTTATAATCTGATCTAAAACTATTTTTATCATAACATCATTTATCCATCATTTTATGTACATACACCCACATGCATGACTATGTACAAGCACTTAATGCATATATATCATATCATCATCATCATCTTACATAACCTTAAATGCATCTAAGGATACATTTACTTCATGTTCTTATAAATCACAACATGTTCATCTCATAATCATTAGATCATTTCACATAAATGCATCATTCCATCTTTATTTACATATGACAAAATTTAGTGTATACACTTACATATACATACACGACATACACACATATACACATGCATAAAATTTCAAAACCTCACTTTTTAACACATCTACTTCAAATCATGGAACCTTTTCTAGAACTTTCTTTTATGACTCTTTTACTACACATGCATGTAATCATCTTTTCAAAATCAAATCAAGTAAGAATCATTTAACAAAATCAAAACACAACAAGTTACACTCCCACTCATAAACTATCGGCCCTATGTACAATACATATTCACATTCACTTTTCTTTGATTTAAATCTCATTCTTTGTAGAATACAAGTTTTGTGATTAAACTCAAGAACAAGAGAAACTTCCATTGTTATTTTAGATCATCAAGAATCAAAACAAGATTTGTGAAATGAACTTTATACCTTCAAGATTTTAGATGGGCTTTTGAGAATAGATGATGAGATGGAGGTTGTTCTTGCTTGAAATCACTTCCAAACACCCTTTTTAGCTTGAAGTCATCTTGAAAGAACCTTGAATCTTCATGGAAATAGTTCAAAATTTTTGAATGTGGGTGTTTAGAGGGGTGTTCGGCCGAGATTGTTCAAGAGGGTGAGAGAAAGTGTAATTTGATCTTGGTTTATGGAATAAGAAGTGTATAAAGAATGTTTAAATGATGACTTGTGTTCCCAAGAACCACACATGGCAAGAACTCAACAAAAAGGCAAATGGTGGGCTGCCTATATGCTGCCACCTAAGCCCCCCTCTCTCACATAAAAATATACATACACACATTATATGTAAATTAATGTTAAAACAGGTATTTTACTGGATACCGGGTATTTTATCTAGCGTTTTAAACCCGTTTTAGTGCGTTTTAATTCATTTTTATCATTCTATTAAAATAAACTCACCAAAATATTACTGAAAAATATTTTGTTTGCCTGGACTGGCGACGTTGTCGGTATTTGGCAGTATGCGCGCTGTGCTGCGCGGTACACGTTAAAAATCGCAAAAATAGGAATTTAAGCGTTTTTGTTTATTTTTGTCATTCTATAAGAATAAATTATCAAATTATTGCTAAAATGATTTTCGGTTGCCTAGACGGGCTGCGTTGACAATATTTTGTCGGTATACGTGCTACATCGCGCGGTACGCGCTTAAACTCGAAAATAGAGTTCATTAGCGTTTTAATTTATTTTTCCTCACGAATAGGATTAAAACTATTATTTTAATTATAACAGGCTATTTTTAGGATTTTAACACTATCCAGGTGGTCACCGATGTTCGTTTCACATTTTAACCGTTACGCGATAAGTGTTTATCTTAACGTTGCCAACATAATTTTTATCAAAGTTAAATTTTTACCAATACACTAAATTTCACATATTACATCATAATTAGTCAAATATAGTCCTGTTACCTATTCACAACACGTGCTATAATTGTATGGTACGGCCTGAAAAGCCAGGTGTCACAAATGGCTATTCTAGAAAAATCCCGGATAAACCGTCTATAATAACCTGCTAGTCCAAGAAAACTTCTCACCTCCGTTGGTGACTCAGGGACTTTCCATTTAGTAATTGCCTCGATCTTTGTGGGATCCACATGAATTCCTTTATGATTACCTAAGTGTCCAAGGAATTGCACTTCTTGTAACCAAAATTCGCATTTTGAAAATTTAGCATAAGGCCTTTCCTTTCTTAATAAATTTAGGAGTGTATGAAGATGCACTGCATGTTCCTCTTTACTTTTAGAGTAAATGAGAATATCATCTATAAAAACAATTATGAATTTATCCAGATATGGTTTACATATTCTGTTCATCATGTCCATAAATGCGGCTGGGGCATTGGTTAAACCAAATGGCATGATTGTAAATTCATAATGACCATACCTTGTGCTGAAAGCAGTTTTAGGAATGTCCTCTTCCTGTACTTTCAGTTGATGATATCCTGAGCATAAATCGATTTTAGAAAAGAATCGAGCTCCTTGCAATTGATCAAACAGATCATCGATTCTCGGTAATGGGTACCGATTTTTAATTGTGACCTTGTTCAATTCTCGGTAATCGATGCACATATGCATTGATCTGTTCTTCTTCTTGACGAACAAGATTGGTGCTCCCCATGGCGATGAACTAGGCTGTATGAATCCTTTCTCCAGAAGTTCATCCAACTGTTTCTTCAGTTCTTGCATTTCTGCTGGTGCCAAACGGTAAGGTGCCTTGACAATTGGTGCTGTCCCTGGTAGTAGATGAATTCTGAATTCAACTTCCCTATCCGGTGGAAGTCCACGTAGTTCTTCCGGGAAAACATCTGAGAATTGAGATACTATAGGAATATCTTTCAAATCATTTCCTTTAGTGTTAATGATTATGGAAATCATATACATTAGTGACCCTTTTCTTGCATAGCTTGCTGTTTTCATCACATAGATGAATTTTGTGGATCTAGATGGCTTGTCTCCTTTAATTGTGATCTTTTCACCCTTTGGTGAACTTACTTGTATTGACTTTTGATCACATAGAATACTGGCTTTATTGGCTACTAACCAATCCATTCCTAATACAATATCAAATCCAGCCAGATTCATTGGGTAAAGATTAGCAATAAAATTTTTGTTTAAAATTTATATTATTGCTCCCTACAAGATTTCAGTGATCTTAGTGGATTCTCCATTTTCCGTTTCTACCAGACATTCTTGTTGAAGTTTAGTTAATGGTTGATTGAGAAGTTTGCAAAATGAAGTATTAATAAAACTTTGGTTCGCACCAGAGTCAAGTAATATTTTAGCAAAAAAACATCATTAATTAAAAACGTACCGGCAATGTAACGACTCTCATCAAAAGTCATAATTACTAAAGTAATTTGACCAATAGGAAACCCTAATTGAGACACCCAAGTGATTCTGTACAAACCCTAAAATTTTCATAATTTTCAGAATCAGGATTAGGGCCCCTAAAACTCAGGGGGGGTTAAACCCTATTGACGATTATCCACTTAAAACGTAGGCAGAAAGGAATTTTCAGAAACCGTCGACTCAGCTGAGCTAGTCCCACACGTGGCAACCCTATGCATGAAAATAGTTCTTACGCGGGCCGCCTCAAGTTAGCTTAATTCTCACGCGGGCCGCCTAAGGGACAAAATTCACCTATAAATACAGGAGTTTGGGACTTGAATTCTAGCTTCAGAACGACGCTCAAATTCACTTTGTGCGCCGAGTTATGCTCTGTTTACTCTCAAAAACACTAATTAGTAGGGGGTGCTGCTACGATACAGGGTATTAACTTAATCGCTATTACGATTCATTTTCCGACCGATCAATATATCCAATGGATGTTTAAGTGCCGCCCACACTAGGGTTATACTTTATCGTTCGTCATTAATTTGACGGATCATCGTTAATTCGATGGATGAAGTATTATACTTTGTCGTTCGTCATTAATTTGACGGATCATCGTTAATTCGATGGATGAAGTATTATACTTTGTCGTTCGTCATTAATTTGACGGATCATCGTTAATTCGATGGATGAAGTATTGCACTTTGTCGTTCATTGTGAGAATTTGATCTCGTGAGTTATCGTAATTATTGTATTAAGTTACCTACCTAGTTCGTATGCACTAGGTTACAAGGCAAAATCAATAGGCTAAGCCCTGCCTGTATAAATCTGCAATATATCAAGGCTTATGTGTAGACTAAATTCTGCCTGTATAAATCTGCAATATATCAAGGCTTATCTGTAGACTAAATTCTGTCCGTATGAATCTGCATGATTATCTGTGAGTCATTCTCTCTTTTTATCAAATCTATTTACAAAACCCTATTTATTTCAAAGTTATAATTACAGGGATTAAGTTTATGTAATCACCATATTACAGCCGGTATGTGGGGTTTTGTATACATTACTTGATAATCTTCACCATTGGGGCAGCCAATGGGTGATATGACCATAGTCACAGACACCATTGGACGGAAGGGCCAATGGGTCGAGTGACAAAGTACTGTGGGTAATTGGTTTGATATCAGAAACATTGTAATCTTCCTTAATACTGTAAATTATAACAAATGTGTCATTTTAGTAAATAGAATGATTCACTCAGTATTTCCCGCTGACAAAACCTTTTTAAAACGCGTTTCAGGTAATTACAGTAGATTGGAATAAGAGATGGATACGGCACTGAAAGGCATCAAGAAGTGGCTTATTTTATTAATTAAATCAAATTAAGAAATATTGTTTTATATAATCAAATTTATCTTTATTTAAGCTACCATTGTAAAAACATGGGTTTATCCCATCTATTTAATAAATAAAATCCGGTGTTTCTAAACTCTGATATTTTTCCTAACTCACGGTTCTGATGAAATTTCCGCTGCAACGTTTTCAAAATTAAATCACCGGTACCACGGGCTGTTCGCGACTTCCGATTCCGTCCAGGGTGGGTCGGGGGTCGTGACAGAAGGTGGTATCAGAGCCAACTCAAAGAGCCACTGCTTTAAGCCTTTAGGTGTTATGACACTAATACCTAATTTTATATAAAAGAGTTAGGAGATTGTTATTACTGGTAGCACACATGATAGCATTTAGACTTGAACTTAAGAAAGATGCCTTAGTATTAGCTTCACGATAAGCTAAGTACTTGTGTAAAATATGATGGATTTTGATATGCCATAAGTAATATATTTGATAAAATAATATCACGGGACAACTAAGTCCAGAATCACTAGTTGAGAGAATGATCAACAGTGTTATGATTACAATTACTAGTTGAGAGAATGATCAACAGTAATATGACATGAGTCACTATTTGAAAGAATGATCAATAGTAAATTGACACTGTCACAGGAATCGTTTATTGATCAATATAATAATAAGATATGTTATGGAAATACAAATTTCCTTAATTCTGAATAAAAGCCCTAATAAGATAGGCACTTTTGAAAATATACTATTTATGGGAAATAGAAAATTTTCTCTGGCAAGACTGGGTATGGTGTGGTAGACTCTCCAGTTTGTCCAGATATACTGAGGTTACCGCTCCGGTGCGAATCGGATAAGACGGGATATATAATATGTCAAACGAGTGACAAGATTTCCCTAAATAGTATCATGACCAGATATTTGACTGGTTTTTGGAAATATGAATCTGTTAAATACATTGACCTGATAGATGGTATGTTTAATTCAGTATGTGAAATATATGATTTAATAGATATGTATATCTATAAGGAAATTCAAAAACCATAAGGATTGACAATTTGGAATAAAGCACAAGCATCTGTGTCTAGATTTCTTTATTAGGAATCTCTTTTCCGACATCAAACATTATTTCGTTTGATTATCTGCCTAGTAACTCGAGCAACAATATTAAGTTGGGATATCATCAAAAGTGTAAAGAATTTCTAACGCATTACCATAAACTAGTAACGCAAGTAAGAAAGTACAAGAAAACACATGAAAATTTAATTATAAGTCCACAAAAGTTGAAGTATATCACACACAACTTTCGAGGCAAGATCTTTGGAAAATATAAATTGGGCACGATAACACCAATGTTAAATTCTGTCAGTAGAAGAACTAAAAGCAGCACTTTGCCACATGATCCTACAAGCAACATGAAATTTCGCTGAGGTACGTTGTAACAAGATTTCACAATCATTAGTGCACAGTCTAATCAGAGTCATAATTATTATCACTGCAAAAGGAGTTATAGACCTTTGCAAATTCCCTATTTCATTTTATTTGACATTCCCTGGTAATGTCATTTAATAACGATTATCACTCGAAATTCCAGATAAAAGTTCTTATAATTCTTTTGTTGAAAATTCTGACTTCTGCATATAATAAGTTGACTTTCGCAACGGTCATCATACCAGGAGGATTTATTTCCTAGTAGCGGATATTGATTCATTTCATTTCTTGGTAAATCCACATGTTACACATGCACCATTTGTCGTGCATGTGGTTCGTTTAATTTCTGAATTTCCACTGAAGGGTTTCATTCTAAATTGTTGTTTTATCCAAACTCAAAGATCATTTTGCTATACTTGATTTTTGGCACTATATACCGCAGTAAGGCAAAACGATGACCCTTTTATATCAAGTCAATAAATTTCTTGAGAAACTCAATTTTCTTTGGCATACATGATTTTGCTGTAACCATGTCCGAACTTTCTTATTAATACATGAACTCGTTGTGATTAAACCAAGTTCAATTGCTTGAACTTGCTCATATTCATTTCAAATTCCCATATGATGGATTTAAAGCTATTATATTCTCCAACAAACACTTCAATTCTCTAGAACTATAAAATGCTTATTTGGTCTTCGACTTCACTAAATCATTTCTTTGATCACGATCACCTTGTACTAACGTTTTCATAAAATTTAAAGCTTGCACTAATCTCATTTATATATATCATATACGGATATTTATAAAAGTTATCTTAACACAAATCATGTGATAAGATAATGATACACAAATTCTTGTCATATTTTAATATATCTCTTAAATGATTTTTACAACATCAATCTAGCCTTTCGTGATAAATTATTACTTTAACATCTTCAATCGAAAAACATTATATAAAATTTATTTTATATATGGAAACTTACATAAGTGATTACCTAATAGTATTACTATATTCTTATTAGTCACCATAAGGAGAATAAGTAAATACTTAGTTAATATAAGTAGGTGACTTATAATAAGAAGTACAGAATTTATTGTACATGTGCTTATATTTAACCAAAATGAAAATTTCATAAACTAGGCACCTAGCTCGGTTGGTTAGATGCGCGAAAGGGTGTGGCCTAGACCCGGGTTCGATCCTGGGGACGGCCAGTTTCACCATTTTATTAGAAATTTTTCCATTTAAGTGTATGTTTAGTTATGTATTACTAATATCAGTTTTATTATTAGTAAGAAAATATTAATAATAATAGTGTTGGTATTATTTTTACTAGGATTATTATCAAGGGTAGGTATTGGATAGCCTAGCCTTAATTAGGCATGGACTGATCACCTATGCTTAAATAAGGGAGCACTAATCAATATCCACCATGATAATGACTAGTAATATATATAAATTAAGTCATCATACTTATTTAATAAATCTTAAATTATATATGAAAATATATATACTTTGGAGAAGACATATTTTCATAAAATAATACAAGAATTAGAGGAACGAATAAAATTTTATAAATAATTGTCTATCACATGTAACTATGTACCATAGCACTCTAATAAGAAATTAACCATAAAAAGAATTATATGGTAGTCATCAACTACGTTGGATTAAGAGAACAATTATAATAACTAAGAATAGTCTCCGTTTTCACTTATAAATACATTTATAACGTTATATGGTTTCAAAATAAAAGTAAGTAATCCCATAGAATCGACCCATTAAGTGTAATATATGTACAAAAGTATTTGTACGAATATTTTGTATAATAAATATTTTTACACCTTTATTTATAACTCTCATTTAACGTTATAAATAATAATGATTTCTTTTACAAAATAATATTTTGTAAACGTAATAACTTCATTACGGTATTTTGTAATATATCTTACATAATTATTTTACATAGTATGGTAAAATACTAAAATAATATTTAAAAGTGGTGACCATTTACATATAGTATAAATGCGTAACAAATAATATATATTATATAATATTTATATGTGATATCTAAGATACGGTTCAGATAAGGACACAAATAATAATATATTACAATTGCTTTGCAAAAGTATAATATAATGGTTGATCAGGCCAAAATAACTTGTTTTTATTATATTTCAATTTCTAGGAGATAGTATGAAAAATATAGTCACTAATAGTGTGCTATTATATTATTTCAACAAATAAAACAACTTGAAATTCTAAAATGATACACTAACTCTATTGTCTTTTGGTGTATCTTTGCAATTCACTCCTCTCAACACTTTGATTTCTCATATCATAATTATTTGACAAATCATTTTTCATGCTTTGATTTCATTTGGAAAACTGTCAAAGTCTTCCTCAGTTACCAATCAAAGTAAGCTTTCTTTTGACAAAGAATTTTATTGATTCTAAAAGTTCTTCAGATTCATTTTAAATATCTATTGATCATATATCTTTTGGCTTGAACCTAGTCACTTTGAAAATTATATCATTTCATCTCATTCGTTTATCACCGATTTCTCTAGCTAATTCAGTTGAATCATTGAATCCTACTTATGATACAACTCGTATTCACAAAATTCGATATTTTAAATTCTGTATCATCTACCTTAATATTATTTTTATTAACTAAAAAGGTGACATAAGTCTAAAAGAAATATCATAACCCAAATACACTTGGAAGCTGGAATCTGAGATGAAGAAGAAGTATTCCTACTTATTCCAATAAATCTCGAGGACGAGATTTTTATTAAGGTGGGGAGAATGTAACGACTCTCATCAAAAGTCATAATTACTAAAGTAATTTGACCAATAGGAAACCCTAATTGAGACACCCAAGTGATTCTGTACAAACCCTAAAATTTTCATAATTTTCAGAATCAGGATTAGGGCCCCTAAAACTCAGGGGGGGTTAAACCCTATTGACGATTATCCACTTAAAACGTAGGCAGAAAGGAATTTTCAGAAACCGTCGACTCAGCTGAGCTAGTCCCACACGTGGCAACCCTATGCATGAAAATAGTTCTTACGCGGGCCGCCTCAAGTTAGCTTAATTCTCACGCGGGCCGCCTAAGGGACAAAATTCACCTATAAATACAGGAGTTTGGGACTTGAATTCTAGCTTCAGAACGACGCTCAAATTCACTTTGTGCGCCGAGTTATGCTCTGTTTACTCTAAAAAACACTAATTAGTAGGGGGGTGCTGCTACGATACAGGGTATTAACTTAATCGCTATTACGATTCATTTTCCGACCGATCAATATATCCAATGGATGTTTAAGTGCCGCCCACACTAGGGTTATACTTTATCGTTCGTCATTAATTTGACGGATCATCGTTAATTCGATGGATGAAGTATTATACTTTGTCGTTCGTCATTAATTTGACGGATCATCGTTAATTCGATGGATGAAGTATTATACTTTGTCGTTCGTCATTAGTTTGACGGATCATCATTAATTCGATGGATGAAGTATTGCACTTTGTCGTTCATTGTGAGAATTTGATCTCGTGAGTTATCGTAATTATTGTATTAAGTTACCTACCTAGTTCGTATGCACTAGGTTACAAGGCAAAATCAATAGGCTAAGCCCTGCCTGTATAAATCTGCAATATATCAAGGCTTATGTGTAGACTAAATTCTGCCTGTATAAATCTGCAATATATCAAGGCTTATCTGTAGACTAAATTCTGTCCGTATGAATCTGCATGATTATCTGTGAGTCATTCTCTCTTTTTATCAAATCTATTTACAAAACCCTATTTATTTCAAAGTTATAATTACAGGGATTAAGTTTATGTAATCACCATATTACAGCCGGTATGTGGGGTTTTGTATACATTACTTGATAATCTTCACCATTGGGGCAGCCAATGGGTGATATGACCATAGTCACAGACACCATTGGACGGAAGGGCCAATGGGTCGAGTGACAAAGTACTGTGGGTAATTGGTTTGATATCAGAAACATTGTAATCTTCCTTAATACTGTAAATTATAACAAATGTGTCATTTTAGTAAATAGAATGATTCACTCAGTATTTCCCGCTGACAAAACCTTTTTAAAACGCGTTTCAGGTAATTACAGTAGATTGGAATAAGAGATGGATACGGCACTGAAAGGCATCAAGAAGTGGCTTATTTTATTAATTAAATCAAATTAAGAAATATTGTTTTATATAATCAAATTTATCTTTATTTAAGCTACCATTGTAAAAACATGGGTTTATCCCATCTATTTAATAAATAAAATCCGGTGTTTCTAAACTCTGATATTTTTCCTAACTCACGGTTCTGATGAAATTTCCGCTGCAACGTTTTCAAAATTAAATCACCGGTACCACGGGCTGTTCGCGACTTCCGATTCCGTCCAGGGTGGGTCGGGGGTCGTGACAGGCAATCACGTCCGGAATCATCTTGGCTTCTTCTGCAGTCAGAACAAATACTCTAGCATTCTTGGTAGTCTTATTGTTCATGGCTGGAGCTAGTTTCGGACAATTTGGGTTGATATGCCCCTTTTCTCCACAATTGAAGCATATTCCATTACTGAGTTTCTTCCTACAGTCTTCTTCCTTGTGTCTAGGAATTTTGCAGAAGGTGCAGTATGTTGAACATTTCCCTGAATGCTTCTTCTTGCAGTTCTTACAGTAAGGTGCAGAAGTAGAACGTATATTTTTCCCACGGTTGGAGTTACTGTAGCGAAATTCTTGGGTAATCTTTTGGACTAGGTTCTTCCTCTGGTTTTCTTCTTGTGTACGTACTAGTTCATCAGTCAAGGTATTTGCTAGTTCTACAGGTTCTTCTATGGTTTGTAGTCTAGCTGCCTTGACTACATGTCTAATCTCACTGATTAATCCCCAGATGTAACGGGAGATTAATACTGGTTCTGGTGAAGCTAGGGTTGGCACTATTCTAGTATATTCAAAGAATATGGTAGTGTAACCCTTGCAGTCCACTCCAGTCATTCTAAGGTTTAAGAACTTATTAGTTATTTTTTCTTTTTCATTGGGAGGACATAATTTTCTTTCAACCATGTTCTTAAACTCAGTCCATTCCATATTATAGACTCTGTCACTTCCCCTAGACTGGAGAATAGTGTTCCAGCATTCTAGAGCTACATTCTTAAAAAGATTGGAAACAAACATGATTTTATCTTCCTCTGCGCATTTGCTTATTTTTAAGACTGCCTCAGTGTTTTCTATCCAACGTAGAGCTGCAATGGCTCCTTCATTTCCAGAGAATTCTATTGGTTTGCAAGACCATAATTCTTTGTAAGAACAACCATATGACATGGTTCTTATTCTTTTTGGAATAGGCAATTGAAGTAATGGCCCATTATTTACGCTGTGATTGGGTTCAGTAGGTGGTCGTTTACTTCCACTATTAGTTTTATTATTTTCAGCTTCTTTAACAGTTTTCATGATATATGGCATAGCGTCTATAATCCCTTGTGCCACTATGTGTTGGATGGCACTGTTATCTAATTGGTTTCCATTATTATCGTTATTCTGGTTTTCCTGATTTACTTCGTTGTCCATCTAGATTATAAACATTTACCAGGTATTAATATAACATGATAAGATTTAATGCCAACAATTACACAAACAAACACATTGGTCAAAACCGTCGAGCATTGCGACATTTACTCTATTTCATATATATATATATCTATTACAACTGGAATTTAAAATACACTATTAGTAACTATTGGTTCATCTATTTTAGTTGATTTTTTTTATTTTTTTTTTCAAACCACACACACATATATTATTATTATTATTATAATAATTATTATTATTATTGTGACTAGGGGTTCATCCAGTATTGCATATTTCGCTCGTCGTACTTCCATACGAGCTTCTCTCCTATTTGTTTGATTCTTTCTCCTTCATCCACTAACTCCTCACTAAATGTGTGGAGTTCCTACATGTTTTCTGTACTCATGGGTGGTGGTGGTGGTGCGGGTATTGGGTCAGGGTACTGGGGTATCGGTTCTCCATATGGGTATTGTAACACCTGTGCCTCCACGGCCATCAAACAAATACCAAACCAATGAAATATTGTATTTCATACTTGGGATTTGTAAAAATATGTGTATCATTTGCACATATCAATTTTTGTTCGATTTCAAACTCTAAATCGCTTTCTGGAAGGTTATACGCGCACTGATGCGTAAATATAACCAGTTTAATGCAACAAACACTCCGGAATAGTGACATAGGCTTAACATACCTTAAATAACCTTTACATAACTTAGATATAAGTTTTGGAAGGTTTGGTGTGGTGAAATCAAAGTTTAATCGCTTACAGGGACTAAATTTGACAAACTGCGAAAGTATGCCAATTTGAACTGTAACAGACCTTCCGGAACATGACCATAGCATTGCGACATTTACTCTATTTCATATATATATATATCTATTACAACTGGAATTTAAAATACACTATTAGTAACTATTGGTTCATCTATTTTAGTTGATTTTTTTTATTTTTTTTTTCAAACCACACACACATATATTATTATTATTATTATAATAATTATTATTATTATTGTGACTAGGGGTTCATCCAGTATTGCATATTTCGCTCGTCGTACTTCCATACGAGCTTCTCTCCTATTTGTTTGATTCTTTCTCCTTCATCCACTAACTCCTCACTAAATGTGTGGAGTTCCTACATGTTTTCTGTACTCATGGGTGGTGGTGGTGGTGCGGGTATTGGGTCAGGGTACTGGGGTATCGGTTCTCCATATGGGTATTGTAACACCTGTGCCTCCACGGCCATCAAACAAATACCAAACCAATGAAATATTGTATTTCATACTTGGGATTTGTAAAAATATGTGTATCATTTGCACATATCAATTTTTGTTCGATTTCAAACTCTAAATCGCTTTCTGGAAGGTTATACGCGCACTGATGCGTAAATATAACCAGTTTAATGCAACAAACACTCCGGAATAGTGACATAGGCTTAACATACCTTAAATAACCTTTACATAACTTAGATATAAGTTTTGGAAGGTTTGGTGTGGTGAAATCAAAGTTTAATCGCTTACAGGGACTAAATTTGACAAACTGCGAAAGTATGCCAATTTGAACTGTAACAGACCTTCCGGAACATGACCATAAGTTAAACATACCATAAATATCCTTTACATAGCTTAGAAATAGGCTTTGAGGGGTTCGGTGTGCTAAAATAAACTTTTGGGTCATTCAGGGACTAAAAGTGTCAAAAAAGTGCACAAGTTTGCATTTTCGCGCATAACTTACGTTCTGAATACATCCGGACATCAAAAAACTTATGTTAGCACTAAAATATTTTATTTTAGTGTTCGCCATAAGAAAAATCCATTCGTCACGTCATTTGGATCGTTTTTCGCATTCAGGACCAGATTCGATGTATTAGCCGTTGTTTAATTCACAACCACACATTCTAACTTGCTTAGTCAGCGGATAAGGATGGAATTTAGGCACCATGACATTTCAACACATGTATGGATGGAATTTAAACACCTAAACACCATGACCTTTCAACACATGTATGGATGGAATTTAAACACCTAAACACCATGACATTTCAACACATGTATGGATGGAATTTAAACACCTAAACACCATGACATTTCAACACATGTATGGATGGAATTTAAACACCTAAACACCATGACATTTCAACACATGTATGGATGGAATTTAAACACCTAAACACCATGACATTTCAACACATGTATGGATGGAATTTAAACACCTAAACACCATGACATTTCAACACATGTACGGATGGGATTAAGACACGTTTTCCATGAAACGATCTTAACGGTTCGGGTATTCCTATAAATACCCATCCACCCCCATTTCTAAAATCACTAGAACTTTGATTTGAGAAACTCTAAGTTGAAACTATTGTTTCATACCTGAGATTTTTGAATCGAGGTTAGCATTCGGGGACCCTTCGTAAGTATTCTTTCGTTCTTTTCCTTATTTTATTGCTTTTCGAGTCAGAAAGTCCAACTTTGTTTGACTTTCAGCGTTGACCAGTAATGGTCAATGCGAAGTTCGTTTGAACTTCGCAATGTGAGTGTAATCACGTTGGTCATAGTCCCTTGGGACTATGCCCACTGATTACCACGTTGTCTAGGGTCGTAGGGTAGGCGATCTAATAAATCGCCTATACCTTCGAGCCCGACCCAGTTTGGTCGATCATTAGGATCCGACCAAATACATTAGGTGACCCTAGTATAGGGCATAACCTTCCGAGGTTATACCCTATGGTCACATCGTTTAAGTAGTTGTATGATAGGTAGTTTATATGCCTTAGGTAAATTACCAGAATACCCTTTTCATGTATAATTGGTAATTAAGCATATGTAACCTAAACTTTTGTCACATAACTGATTATGTAACATGTTTAGGCATATAACACTTGTCATAGGACTAGTTAGACGGTCCGAACGCGTTTCACGCACACGACGCGTTAAAGTAGCATAAGTTACCTTAATGGGTCGCGATGGGTCGATAATACTTAGGTTAAGTTTCATTTAGTATGTAGGCTTTGTTAAACCATATCATATGAGTTCCTACACTCATTTGGTTTACAAACCCTCCTGCTACCCAGTCTTCCGATTTAGGTCCGGGTTAATTATGTAATTACCTATATTAGGTACCGTTTGATTTCCGGGACTCCTCTAGCTTTCTTGGTAGTTGTTCAAGACTCCTAAGCACTCCCAGGCGAGTACATTATTCCCCTCTTTTACTGTTTTCAACTGTTTTGGGGTGACTCATATGTGCTAAATGTTTTATCAATGGTTTCAAGAACAATTACAATATGGTTTCAAGAACAATTACAATGTGGTTTCAAGAACAATTACAATTATTTCAAGAACGCTAACAATGATTTCAAGAACGAATACAATGATTTCAAAAACTAATAACAAATTTCAAGAAGTGAACAAACTTGTTGGTTGTAGTTTACATGACCGATGACATTCATTAGCTATGATCAAGCCGACCAGTATTAGGTTATGGTACCATAGGATCTGACAAATCCCGTTATTTACTGCACCCATTGTTATGTGTGGGTGTTGTGGGTAGCGACTGAATCTGTAATTATTAACTTATCCTTTGGTAAGGGTTTGTTAAGAACGAGAGCGAGAGCGAGTTGGAACGAGGAACGCGTCAAGAAGGTTTGAATGTTATTAGAGAATCGATCATAAAGTAGTTCACGATTAAAACAAGAACGATTAGAACGATTAAAACAAGAACGATTTGAACGAATGGGTAACGATTGGGTAAACATTTGTACATGATTTACATTTGATCATGCATTTACACGAAACATAGTATTGGTTTAAACCAAGTTTTACTTCAATACTTTGTTGTTGTGCATATGGTTTAGTTGAGACATTTCACTTGCCATACATGGATATTTGACATAGACATTTGACATGGATATTTGACATAGACATTTTGACATGAATTACATCTTGACATGAATACTTTGACATATTATTCAATACATTTGACAATTGATTTAAACATAGACATTTTACATTGTTTGGTTTGGTTTGATTAAGTGATTAAGTAACGATGCGTGTGTAATATGATACACACATGGTGGATACGCCGCTGGTACTTCCTATATATAAGTGTTTGTATGGTATTACATATTGTAGCGTTATTTGAATCATTTCAGTTTGAGACATAGAACATTTTATACAAGTAACATACTTTTCACAAGACATTTATTTACAAACAACTTATCTTACACAAACTCATTTTTACATGGTTATTCATTTAATCATGCATTATTCTCTTATTTATACTTATCATCCGAACTTATTATTTTTCAAATGATTTACAAAGACAAAGCAAATTACAAGGTTCATGACTAAACATTTTCTCAAACAGAAGTCATGAAACTTATTTTCAACAAAACTAATGTATTCGCCAGCATTTCTTTGCTGACCTCGTTTTCACATATGTTTCAGGTATTGTTGGATGATATCGATTGATAAGATGCATGCTCACATAGGACTGGACAAGGCCTTAGTGACTCAATAACAATGATAGACTATGTTTAAATAGTGTATTTAGATTTCCAGACGATGTAATTACTCAATGTTTAATAAAACGAAACACTTTTGATATCCATGGTTATGAAACATTAATTCTGTTGCAACACGCCCCGATGTTTCCGCCGCGATTTGTTGTTTTACGCGGTCGGGGTGTGACAGAAAGATGGTATCAGAGCCAATGGTTATAGGGAATTAGGTTATTAGTAATTAGTAATGCTTTGACCTAGTCTATAACCTTCTTAGGACCCTAACGCGAGTTTACTTGCGTTTAGTCATAAAACAATACCGTCACCTATCCTTAGGTGACGACCACAACAAGAACATAAATTTCAAAACCGCTTTGAAAACTAATCATCTGTTCTAGGATGATTAATTTCTAGGTTTTGAACCCTCTATTGTAAGGTTTTGAACCCCTTTGAATTTTCAAAATCTCGTCAAGGTTTTGGGTTTTAAATAATGTGAACACGTGCAAACTGGAAGGGTGAATGCCTGTATTCTGGGTTTTCTGTCTAGGCAAGCACTTCGTATACATCTCATCAGACGCGAGACCAGTTGTGCTTACCTGGGAATTCTTGGGATGAGTGTTCACTTATAGGCGAGCATGTCTTCGCGATACATTATTTTTAACCTATTTACTTTGACTAATCACCAAGGTCGTTTGTTGCTTTGTAGTAACAAACAAATGACCACTATCCTTGCTTTCATCAAGATTTGTTTCATCTCATTATTTCGTCTAAATTCTCTCACTCGTTTCCTTTCATGTTTCCTCTTTTAGACAATGCCTCCTCGACGCGAAAGCCAGATAGAGACTGCCGAGCTGGCAGAAATCATTGCGCAGCAAATGGCTGCTCAATTCCCAAACCTCTTTGCTCAATGGAACCAAGCCAACAACAACAACAATGTGCTATGCAAATACAAGGATTTCAACCAGGCTAAACCACTCAAGTTTAGTGGTTCTGAAGGAGCAACTGGGCTTCTTCAGTGGTTCGAAAGCATTGAGAATACTTTTCACCACGTGCAGTGCCCGGATAATCGCAGGGTCGAGTTCTCCTCGAGCGTGTTTCAGAAGAGGGCTCTTACATGGTGGAATGGGGTAATGAGAGACCGAGGTGCGGAAGTTGCTCTCGCACAGACATGGGCTGAACTTAGGGCTCTGATGATGAGGGAATTCTGTCCTCGTCATGAGCAGCGAGCTTTGGAGAAGGAATTTGATGAGTTGAAGCAAGATAGTGGTGAGCACAGGGCGTATACTGATAGGTTTGAGGAGCTGAGTCTGCTTTGCCCTACAATGGTTACCCCACTTGACATAGCTATCGAAAGGTACATCGACGGCCTACCTGACTCGGTACAAGACATCCTTACTGGTAGTAACCCTGCCACACTCCGTCAGGCGATCGAGTTATCAGCGACATTGACTGAGTTGCAGATTCGGAAGAACAAGTTACACAGGAAGGGTGACAAGGGCAAGAAACAGTCAGCTGACAAGGAGGATAGCAAGAAAGGCCAAAACAAGAAGGGTAAGGAAGGTGAGACGTCAAAGAAATCAAAGAAGCAAAAGGGTGCCCAAAATTTTGCTGTTACAGCACAGACTGCACAGAACCCGCAGAACCAACCAGCTCAGCCACCTGCAAAGAAAGCATATGCCGGTACCGCACCTTATTGTGCACGCTGCAACGGTCATCACGCAGTACAACAAGCTTGCTGGCAATGCACGACGTGTGGTAAACTTGGGCATTTAGCCAAGATTTGTCGTTTGGGACAAAATCAGGCTGCTTAGGTTCAAGCTCCGGTTCAAGGGAATGCTGCGAGATTTCCACTGGGTTCATGTTTCAACTGCGGAGAGATTGGTCACTTCCGCCACAACTGCCCAAGACTGGTAAATGCAAATGCTAACGCAAACCCAAATGCGAATGTCAACGTCAATGTGAATCCAGCACGTGGTCGAGTGTTTAACATCAATGAGGCACTCAATGTTGAAGGAGTGAACAATTAGTATTTTGTTTTTCCTCTGGTTGGTATCTTGTAACATTTAAAGACAATGCGGTTGTTATATAAATAAAAATTTGTGGTTTTATTTTCTAACTAATGCAATTGTATGAATGTTTGATTCAACCTTGTGATGTCAACACAAAGACAAAACTACTCGTGTGGTTCTGTCATTTTTACGATCACTTGAGATCTCCCTAAGAACCTCAAACACTGGTTTCTTTTAAATCTAAAGTATTTTATCGTCTTGCACCGTTCGAGATGCAAGAATTATCAAAACAGCTTCAAGAGTTGTCTGATAAAGGATTCATCCGTCCGAACTTTTCACCTTGGAGAAACTCCTGTTCTCCTTGCGAAAAGAAAAAAAAATGGATCTTTTCGAATGTGTATCGATTAACGTAAGCCTAGTAAGCTTACCATCAAGAATCGATATCCCCCTACCTTAAATCAACGATTTCTCCGATCAACTGCATAGCGTTCATGCTTTTCCAAGATCGATTTGCGTTTTGGGTATCATCAACTTTGTATTCTCGAAGAAGATATTCCCAAAACGGTTTTCTGCATGAAGGATGGCCATTACGAGTTTACAGTCATGCCTTTTAGGTTGACAAATACTCCAGCCATCTTCAAGAACTTAATAAATAGAGTCTGCAAGCCTTATTTGGATCAGATCGTCATTGTTATTATTGATGACACCTTGATCTATTCATGTCCTGAGCCGATCACGATCAACACCTTCGTTGACATCGGAGCCCTGATTGAATTCCTTGTACACTTTAAAATGTACAAAACAACTCAATTAGGACAAACCGAATGCCTTTTAAGATCTTCCTATCTTCATAGTTAGATTCTTGAAAATATTTAAAGTGCCAAAGGAAATCCACGGATTGGGTTTCTGGTATGCTTTAAATACCCGTGTCCAAAGATAACAAATTATAGGTCAAATTGAACGATTATGCGATTGAACGAGTATACAATTATGTGACTATGTGTTTATTCATCTTATGTTTTCTTTTATGCATTTTTGTGTTTTTAATACTCTGGATATTCGTTATCCAAATCCTCGCAGAATCTTTCATATCGTCATATGAGGGATTCGTAGCAGGATATTCAAAAAGTACTACCTTCAATCCTTAATGGGCTTCTATGTAATAGTTAAGACCCTTGGGTTATATAGTACCATTCCATGATTCGATGAGAGACCCTTTAGTGGTCTAGTCAAAAAGATTGATTCACGATTTGGTTAAAGAACGACATCTAGTGATGTAGCTGGACAGACTCCTTGATAGTCTATTTAGATCATTTATTGATTTAATTAAAAGGATTCTAAGGCGGTCTAGTCACACTCATCACAGGATTGTTCATTTGGTTTTCCCCTACACACTATAAAATAGACTGTGTGAACTGTGCAAGGAATTGTCTGATTATGGACGCGTACATAATTATGAAATTTAGTGCACAGAAACCCAGTAAGATTTATTATGTGTAAGAGCCGATAGTGACAACAATAACGAAATGAGAACGATGTAATGGAGGTACGGTGGACGCACCAATGACGCTTCATATACTTGTATATAAGTATCCCTCTTACATTGTAATCATGTTGTTATTAAAGGTTACTAGAAGTTCAGAACCCTAACCAATGTTATTCGATCTTTTCTATTTCATGTTTTCAAGCTCTCACAAGTTTCCTCTAAATAAATTTCGGGACGAAATTTCCTAAAGTAGGGGAGACTGTAACACCTGTGCCTCCACGGCCATCAAACAAATACCAAACCAATGAAATATTGTATTTCATACTTGGGATTTGTAAAAATATGTGTATCATTTGCACATATCAATTTTTGTTCGATTTCAAACTCTAAATCGCTTTCTGGAAGGTTATACGCGCACTGATGCGTAAATATAACCAGTTTAATGCAACAAACACTCCGGAATAGTGACATAGGCTTAACATACCTTAAATAACCTTTACATAACTTAGATATAAGTTTTGGAAGGTTTGGTGTGGTGAAATCAAAGTTTAATCGCTTACAGGGACTAAATTTGACAAACTGCGAAAGTATGCCAATTTGAACTGTAACAGACCTTCCAGAACATGACCATAAGTTAAACATACCATAAATATCCTTTACATAGCTTAGAAATAGGCTTTGAGGGGTTCGGTGTGCTAAAATAAACTTTTGGGTCATTCAGGGACTAAAAGTGTCAAAAAAGTGCACAAGTTTGCATTTTCGCGCATAACTTACGTTCTGAATACATCCGGACATCAAAAAAATTATGTTAGCACTAAAATATTTTATTTTAGTGTTCGCCATAAGAAAAATCCATTCGTCACGTCATTTGGATCGTTTTTCGCATTCAGGACCAGATTCGATGTATTAGCCGTTGTTTAATTCACAACCACACATTCTAACTTGCTTAGTCAGCGGATAAGGATGGAATTTAGGCACCATGACATTTCAACACAAGTATGGATGGAATTTAAACACCTAAACACCATGACCTTTCAACACATGTATGGATGGAATTTAAACACCTAAACACCATGACATTTCAACACATGTATGGATGGAATTTAAACACCTAAACACCATGACATTTCAACACATGTATGGATGGAATTTAAACACCTAAACACCATGACATTTCAACACATGTATGGATGGAATTTAAACACCTAAACACCATGACATTTCAACACATGTATGGATGGAATTTAAACACCTAAACACCATGACATTTCAACACATGTACGGATGGGATTAAGGCACGTTTTCCATGAAACGATCTTAAAGGTTCGGGTATTCCTATAAATACCCATCCACCCCCATTTCTAAAATCACTAGAACTTTGATTTGAGAAACTCTAAGTTGAAACTATTGTTTCATACCTGAGATTTTTGAATCGAGGTTAGCATTCGGGGACCCTTCGTAAGTATTCTTTCGTTCTTTTCCTTATTTTATTGCTTTTCGAGTCAGAAAGTCCAACTTTGTTTGACTTTCAGCGTTGACCAGTAATGGTCAATGCGAAGTTCGTTTGAACTTCGCAACGTGAGTGTAATCACGTTGGTCATAGTCCCTTGGGACTATGCCCACTGATTACCACGTTGTCTAGGGTCGTAGGGTAGGCGATCTAATAAATCGCCTATACCTTCGAGCCCGACCCAGTTTGGTCGATCATTAGGATCCGACCAAATACATTAGGTGACCCTAGTATAGGGCATAACCTTCCGAGGTTATACCCTATGGTCACATCGTTTAAGTAGTTGTATGATAGGTAGTTTATATGCCTTAGGTAAATTACCAGAATACCCTTTTCATGTATAATTGGTAATTAAGCATATGTAACCTAAACTTTTGTCACATAACTGATTATGTAACATGTTTAGGCATATAACACTTGTCATAGGACTAGTTAGACGGTCCGAACGCGTTTCACGCACACGACGCGTTAAAGTAGCATAAGTTACCTTAATGGGTCGCGATGGGTCGATAATACTTAGGTTAAGTTTCATTTAGTATGTAGGCTTTGTTAAACCATATCATATGAGTTCCTACACTCATTTGGTTTACAAACCCTCCTGCTACCCAGTCTTCCGATTTAGGTCCGGGTTAATTATGTAATTACCTATATTAGGTACCGTTTGATTTCCGGGACTCCTCTAGCTTTCTTGGTAGTTGTTCAAGACTCCTAAGCACTCCCAGGCGAGTACATTATTCCCCTCTTTTACTGTTTTCAACTGTTTTGGGGTGACTCATATGTGCTAAATGTTTTATCAATGGTTTCAAGAACAATTACAATATGGTTTCAAGAACAATTACAATGTGGTTTCAAGAACAATTACAATTATTTCAAGAACGCTAACAATGATTTCAAGAACGAATACAATGATTTCAAAAACTAATAACAAATTTCAAGAAGTGAACAAACTTGTTGGTTGTAGTTTACATGACCGATGACATTCATTAGCTATGATCAAGCCGACCAGTATTAGGTTATGGTACCATAGGATCTGACAAATCCCGTTATTTACTGCACCCATTGTTATGTGTGGGTGTTGTGGGTAGCGACTGAATCTGTAATTATTAACTTATCCTTTGGTAAGGGTTTGTTAAGAACGAGAGCGAGAGCGAGTTGGAACGAGGAACGCGTCAAGAAGGTTTGAATGTTATTAGAGAATCGATCATAAAGTAGTTCACGATTAAAACAAGAACGATTAGAACGATTAAAACAAGAACGATTTGAACGAATGGGTAACGATTGGGTAAACATTTGTACATGATTTACATTTGATCATGCATTTACACGAAACATAGTATTGGTTTAAACCAAGTTTTACTTCAATACTTTGTTGTTGTGCATATGGTTTAGTTGAGACATTTCACTTGCCATACATGGATATTTGACATAGACATTTGACATGGATATTTGACATAGACATTTTGACATGAATTACATCTTGACATGAATACTTTGACATATTATTCAATACATTTGACAATTGATTTAAACATAGACATTTTACATTGTTTGGTTTGGTTTGATTAAGTGATTAAGTAACGATGCGTGTGTAATATGATACAAACATGGTGGATACGCCGCTGGTACTTCCTATATATAAGTGTTTGTATGGTATTACATATTGTAGCGTTATTTGAATCATTTCAGTTTGAGACATAGAACATTTTATACAAGTAACATACTTTTCACAAGACATTTATTTACAAACAACTTATCTTACACAAACTCATTTTTACATGGTTATTCATTTAATCATGCATTATTCTCTTATTTATACTTATCATCCGAACTTATTATTTTTCAAATGATTTACAAAGACAAAGCAAATTACAAGGTTCATGACTAAACATTTTCTCAAACAGAAGTCATGAAACTTATTTTCAACAAAACTAATGTATTCGCCAGCATTTCTTTGCTGACCTCGTTTTCACATATGTTTCAGGTATTGTTGGATGATATCGATTGATAAGATGCATGCTCACATAGGACTGGACAAGGCCTTAGTGACTCAATAACAATGATAGACTATGTTTAAATAGTGTATTTAGATTTCCAGACGATGTAATTACTCAATGTTTAATAAAACGAAACACTTTTGATATCCATGGTTATGAAACATTAATTCTGTTGCAACACGCCCCGATGTTTCCGCCGCGATTTGTTGTTTTACGCGGTCGGGGTGGGACAGGTATGGGTTTTCTAGTATTTCCCGAACATACTGATCGGCATCCCAATATGGATCTAGAGGGTCAAGGTTGGGATATGGTGCTAATGGGTTTGGTATGGGCTCCTCCTGTGGGTAGAGTTCTCGATAATCCCTATGTTCATCCTCCCATGGGTCATTAGCTAGAGGATTGGGTGCTGGGATTCTAGGGATTTCGTTTGGGTCGAAGGCGGGTATAGGAACCCGGTCTCCTGGGTTAGGCTATATTTCCATGGGTTGGGTTGGGAACAACGGCAGTGGCTATGGTGCAATGATTTGGTCTAGATTTGGGTCTGCTGCAGTGGTAGCTAGTATGTGAAAGTTGGCCAATCGCCTATTGACTATGTCTTAGGTCTGGGCGTTCATCTCCCTATTTGCTGCTGCTAAAGCCTGTTGTTGCTGTTACTTCCTCATTTCATGGGGAATGGTTCTTCGGATTGCGCCTTAAATATGTAGATTCCCTCTTCTTTGTCAGCCGAATACCCTGAAGGAGTAGGCTGGGAGGAAGTTCCTTCATCTCTAGAAGAACTAGATAGGTGACGATAGGCGTCAGACGGATCTTGATCACTCATACTGTAAACTAACAAATTGTCAAATAACACAAAACAATAATATTCAGATATGCACGTAATCACATAGATTATATCCTAACATAAGGGATAAAATTTTGGTGTCAGCAGAACACTTATGTGGCTGAAATCAGTGGCTGTAGCTCTGATACCACCTTCTGTCGCAACCCCCGACCCCTGCCCCGGAAGGCGGGCGGCCGCAGCACGCAACTTTGGTGGTATCGGTGTTTATTAATTTGGCAGCAGAAATTACATCAGGACCGTAGTTAGGAAATAGTTTATCAGAGTAAAACACCACATTTTTATAATAATAAATAAATGGGAAAAACCCAAGTTTCCATTACAACATGTTTATAGGGATAAACCTTAATTTATTGAAATAAAACTTCTTCTATATTTAGGTAACTTTTATAGTCACTTTTTCAAGCCTTCAGTGCTCTTCAGCTGGCTTCTAATTGGCTTTCACATTTTGTTAACTGAAATGCGTTTTAAAAAGTTTTATCAGCAAGAAATACTGGCGAGTGAATCCCAGTTTAATCAAAACAAGTTTTATCATTTTACAGCATTGAGGGCAACATGCAATTACATTTGTTTACATCTACTTTAATTATCACCCACGGTACTGACAATCCTGACTTGTGGTCATGCTACTACTCACAGTGTAGTAACAAGTTATGTATACAAAACCCAACATACCGACGATAATTGTAGATTTACAAATACTCAATCATTGTGAATTGTAATTTAAAACGATTGAAGTTTTGTAAAACAGTTTACAAAAGGAGGAATAACTCACATTGCTAATTTAGGTATTTCCTGGTGACTTCCTGGTTATAATCTATTAAATTAGAAAATGCACACGCGTTAGTATAATAACCCAATTTACATTAGCTATACCCTCCTCTCGAGACAGAACTCCAACGACTGAGTCGGGCAGAGCCTAGACATGTGTTACGGAGCTTTAGATCAATCGGGCAGGGTAACTAATATGTAACCGGGGGTTATGATACTTACATCGAGGCAGAGCTTCGCTTTTTAGTGGGTACTATACCCGAGAATTATTTTTACTATTTAGAGAATTGAGAGAGAGATCGAGAATTTGAACGATTTCCAACTGAAGCCTGAGGCCCCTATTTATAGTTCTGATCGAGCAGCGGGTCGCGGCCCGCGACGGCCGCTTCTATCTTTCTCGCGGACCACGTGAACCTAGGCAAGGTTCTAGCTTAGGTTAGTGTCACACCCCGATATTTCCACATATTATCAGTGGGCCCGGTGGGGAGTATCGTGACGTAGTTGATATCATCATAGTCAAATAATCACAGTTCAATGCACAGCGGAAGTCAAAAGTAAATATATTACAAACCGATTCAAAGTAACATCAATATTACAAACGGGTTGTAAGATGGATCCACAGGCGGATCTTAAAACAGAAAGATAAACACTGTTCAACAGACTTTAGACGTCTAGAATTTTCAAGATTCCCTATTAACGCCCAGAGCTCCCAGCCAATTACGTACAGTACCTGTCACTTAATCTTTTTGTAAATTACGTCAGTTTACACTCGTAAATACAATTAACTAACTCTTTTGAAAATCTTTATGAAAAATTATTTAAATGCACAAGGCACAAATATTCTTTTATAACTTGGGACAATTATTTTAAAAATAATCTTGTATACAGATTTATATGTTCGTTATACATTCAGGGCCCGATGTTAGAAACCGAGTCAAGATTAACAGACACACCACAAGTATAGGCCCACAAGAGAGTGAGATACCGTTTCCCTTACGCAACTGTCAGGTGTATGCCTACACCCCGTGCTTAAGACGTGGCCATTTCTTAATAATGATGCCAAGGATATCCGGGACATGGTCATTAACCCCCAAAGGCTTTTATTTCAAACAAGACAGACTAAAACGGGTTACCTCAATAATTTAATCACAATTCGATTAAACATTCAATACCCGACCAAGCGGTATTATTATAATACCCTATCCCAGGCCCGTATAGGGAAAATAAGTTAAAAGTATTTACCTGAGCTTAAAATGCAATTTATACTCAGCCGTATATTCTAATCAGCAAGCACAAGTACCTCTACTGGGGCTCTCAATCTGGAACGAAGGTTTTATTAACCTATTAGATTCCTAACGGGTCTTATTTAAGTTGTAACTTAGACCGGTTAGTTTTAACGAAAGGTTTTCGGTTCAAAACGCAAGATTAAGCGAAGACCGGATTAGAATATAATTTAGACCCGACAAGTATGGAGACTTGTATAATATGGGTAAACTAAGCACATTCTGAATTTTGAAGCAAAAATGATAAGGTTTGACCCGTTTCGGTCAATTTATGCAAACTAGTTACATAAACTGTTCCGAACGCGAATAATGCATAACGGGTAACCAAAAGAGTCATGAACATGTTTCATAAGTTAATATGCCTTAAATATGTTGTGATATCAGTAGGATACCTTCAATTATGCCCAAAACGAATATAAAACCAATTTATGCCCCATAGGTGTATTTTGGTCATTTTAAAGGTTATAATAGAGGTTAAATATTAATCTGAGGTTCTGGTCTAAAATAATCAATAAAAAATATTTATTTTATCAAGTTATATCAGTAATATATCTCACATATGTGAAATTTATCATTTATGGCCAAACTATGCACCGTAGGGGCATTTTGGTCATTTCACATATGCTTTACGGGTTAATTTTGGAAACCTGAGTTTCAAACTTTTATTTATTGTTAAAGTATAAAAATTTATTCATAACATCAGTAGATATCAAGCTTTGGGTGCCTAATATGGTTTTAAACCATACTATGCGCCTAAATCGCATAAAAGTCGGTATTTGACGGTATTCGGGTTAAATAGGTAAATCGGAGATTTTGAACAGCCTTTACTATTTAAAATAATTTATTTAATATATAAAATCAGTAGAAAAATGTTTGATATGTAAAGGATGTGTAAAACTCATTTTATTAGCAAAAAGGGCATAACCGTCAATTACCGAGTCAATGCAAGAACCCTATGTTATGATCAGTTTAAAATTCAACAAAAATCTTCAAAAATCCATAAATATTATATTACATCAGTGGGCAAAAGGTTTGGTGTCAAAATTCGGGTTTAAATAGGCTTTTTGCTAATAATGCCGTTTAATTAATAAAAAACTTTCAAATTACGATATTGAGCATAACTCCTAATTTAGACCTCAAACTGATGTCAAATTTTTAGGACATGTTTATAAATCAGTAATAAAGGTTTTTGTCCTCTCACATTTTCAAAATTATCGTTTTAATATCAAAAGGGCATAATGGTTAACTTTTAAGCATTTAACGGAAACATGCAATGAACTAGGATTTCTATGGAACCATCTTGTATAACCTCAGAGGGTTACACTAACATATAATATGGTCCTAAAGGAATCCTAAGGCATAACTAAACTAAGCTAAATCGGATCAGAACTGAAAGTCAAAGCAAAAGTCACCTTTTGCGATTTTCGGTTCCGAACCGTGCCTAAACTCAGAATTGTCGGGTCGAACATGCCTAGACATGTTCAATTAATATTTACCAAGTTATTAAAGTGACAAAACGGATTTTATTGCCTTTACATCATTAATTATGAATTTTGTTTAAAAACCGACTCGCTTGACTTTTATTTTAATTACTTTGACCCGACAATTAACTAAGCAAACGTGGTAATTAGGAGGTATAGTCATAAGAGACTATAACCATCGTGATTACGCTCACGTTACGAAGTTCAAACGGACTTCATGTTGACCATTGACTGGTCAAAGTAGGAAGTCAAACACTGTTTGACTTTTGTGCTAAAAACGCATAACAGCACGAAAGAATACTTACAAGGGGTCCAAGAAATGGAGGTTTGATCTAATAATTCTCAGGTATGGAGTATAAACACTCCAACTTAGAGAATATGATCAGATCATGGTGTGTTGCTAATGAAATCATGGGGTTTATATAGTTTTCGGGTAACCGTTAAGATCGTTCATCGGTAAACGTGCTTCGATCTGGGCCTTACATGTGTGCCCATGGTTTTAGAATACCATGGGTGCCCCAAAAATAGCCCCTAGAATGATAAAAAACCATTTGCAAACCAGAAACCCAGATGCTGAATTGAAATCAGCTGTTTTTTGCAGATCTGATGCACTTTAGTTCAACAAACAGTTTGCTTATTTACAACTTTGGTCCCTGCAAGTGTTTAAGGCCCATTTTGACATGTTTAAAGCCCGTTAAGCCATTTTTAAGGCTCTACAATGATGCCTAAACATAGGGAACATAAAACATGCTCAAAAATATGTCGGATGTCGGTTCGTTTGGTCGTACGGTTGCGTCGTTCGGCTAATTATGATGAAACACGAACGGACGCGAAAAACGATCCAAATTACGCGACGAATGGAATTTTATCATGCCGATCACTAAAATAAAATATTTTAAGGATTACATAAATTTTTGGATGTCCGGATATATTCAGAACGTAAGATATGCGCGAAAATGCAAACTTATGCACTTTTTGACGCTTTTTGTCCCTGTTGATCAATTAAGTTTATTTTTGCGCACCAAACACATCTAAGCCTGTTTCTAAGCTATGTAAAGGATATTTAGGGCATGTTTAACTTATGATCGTATTCCGGAAGGTTCAATACTCTATGAATAGGTATACTTTTGCAGTTTGACGCAAATAGTCCTTTAGTCGCTCGCACAAAGTAGCGCGAAATGTCGTTTAATGATATCCAAGCCTTCCATGGCCCATAATGGGTATTCCCAAGCATGTGTTTAAATATTAATACGCTTTCGTTTGCTTAAATGGTCACCAAAAGGCGTAGATTCAAAAGTTGACGCTTATGGTCCCTCTAATGCGCAAACTTGCGCATATCATCGTTTAATAGCATCGAAGCCTAACCTAACCCATGTTAGGCATTCTTGAGAGTATTATTAAACATCACGATGCTTCAGGTTCGTAAAAAGGTCATTCAGAGGTATAATTAAACATATTGACGCTTTTAACCCCTTGAACTTACGAAGTTGCGCGTAACGTCACTTAAAGGCATAAAAGCACTTAATGGCCAATATTATGCATTCCCGAGAGTGTAATCAATTATCATGAAGCTCTCGGTTTGTTAAAAGGTATCTCATAGGTAAGAATTAACATGTTGACACTTTTAACCCTTCATTGCGCAAACTTTCAATTAATTACGCAAACTGTCACGACCCCCGACCCACCCTGGACGGAATCGGGAGTCGTGAACAGCCCAGTGGTACCGGTGATTAATTTGAAAACATTGCAGCGGAATTTTCATCAGGACCGTGAGTTAGGAAAAATATCAGAGTTTAGAAAACACCGGATTTTATTTATTAAATAGATGGGATAAACCCATGTTTTACAATGGTAGCTTTAACAAAGATAAATTTGATTACATAAAACAATATTTCTTAATTTTTATTTAATTAATAAAATAAGCCACTTCTTGATGCCTTTCAGTTCCGTATCCATCTCTTACTCCAATCTACTGTAATTACCTGAAACGCGTTTTAAAAAGGTTTTGTCAGCAGGAAATACTGGTGAGTTCATTCATTTTGCTTAAAACATATTTGTTATAATTTACAGCATTAAGAGTTTTTATATTTGCTTCTTAAAGATTGGCAAAAACTTAATCACTACGAATTATAACTAGAAACCAGTGTTATAAATTACAGCATAAGAGCGATTACAATGGCTTCTATCTTATTTTTATCTGGCGCTCTGTCACAATGGTGACGATGGTCATACCACTATTAGGTCAATGAACCTAAATAGTGATGATTATCCCTAGTAGGTCAATGAACCTAACTGGGAGAAAATTAGTAATGTGCACAATACCCCACTAGCCAGTGATTCAAGATATCCACGACTTAGTCCCTGTAATTATAACTTTTGAAAATAATTTGAGGTATTGTAAAATAGTTGATAAAAAAAAAGAATGACTCACTTATAATCATGCAGATTCATACGGCCAAAGTTTAGTCTACAGATAATCCTTGATATATTGCAGATTTATACAGGCAGAGCTTAGCCTATTGATTTAGCCTTGTAACCTAGTGCACACGAACTAGGTAGGTAACTTAATACAGCAATTACGATAACTCACGAGATCAACCCTCACAATGAATGACAAAGTGCTATGCTTAAACATCCATCGAATTAACGATTAATGACAAAGCATCACCCTAATGTGGGCAGCACTTAAACATCCATTGAGTACATTGATCGATCGGACAATGAATCGTAATAGCGATCGAGTTATTACCCTATATCGTAGTAGCACCCCCCTACTAATTAGTGTTTTTGAGATTGTTTCGACTATAACTCAACATAAAAAGTGAATTTGATCGTCGAACGAACGCCAGAATCCAATTGCCAATGTCTGCAATTTATACAAGAATATGGCTTAGCTTACGGACCGTAAGACTCAACCCTTACGGTCCGTAAGGGTTGAAAATTGGTTATAGGTTAGCCACGTGTGGGACTAGGCCTGCTGAGTTGACAGATTTTAAATTTTCGAATTTGACAACGAATTGTGATGATAATCGTCAGTGGGGAATAGCCCCCCCTGAGTTTTAGGGGCCCTGATCCTGATTCTGATTGTTCTGAAAATTTTTAGGGTTTGTGTAGAATCACCTGAGTGTCTCAATTAGGGTTTCCTATCGAATAAAATAATAAAAATAAATAGCATTTTTAATGAGGTTTGTTACACAAACGGCTACTCATGATCAACAAGTGGCCCATTTGTGAATATGATTACCATGTAATGTTATTCAAAGGCTTATAATAAGCATGTTAACATTTCCTGTCCTTATATAATCAAAGTTTTTTATTTTTCGCAAAATTAGTCCCTCAAATTCGACGTTTGACTTTATTAGGGTTTATTACACATGTCAATACATCATTGGACGTGATTTTACGAGGTGTTACAGTTAGTCACCACTATAGGTCCGCCGGGTGTCGTGCCACGTGGCACCCTGGGGTTCCGCCACTTATCACTCGGCCGCTGTAACACCCCGAAAATATAAAACTTTATATTAGAATTATAAAGTATAAATAAATGAGAATTTACTAACTAGGAATTTTAACCTAGTTAGTTACAAGTCTAGAAATAGCTTATAATAGGGTTAAATAACAAAAACTATATGTTAAAAAATAGTAAAGGGACCAATGATGATAAAAGTGAAATTTATGTTGCAAATTTTAATAAAAACAAAAACCAAACACCCCATTTAGGGGCCTGGTCGATCAAGAAGGAGCAGGGGGCGACACCCCCATTCTCAAACTCTAAACATCCACAAAATCAATAAATTGAAGGCTAAATTCTGTCCCAGATCAAAATCCAAACATAGATTACTGATCCTCATCACAAGGGGATTACAAGGTATGTAAAATTTTGAGAAATCTCTCAACTTGAAATTCTCATGAATTTGGAAAATCTGAAATTAGATGTTGTATGTGTGTTATTTGGATTGAATAGGAATGATGTAGTGTCTAGGAGCAAAACCTAGACAAAAACATGTGAAAATATGCCTAAATTCTGGAAATTTCATGAATACTTTGAAGGTCATTCATGGGTTTTGTATGAAGATGATGAACACTAGGGGTTTGAGCAATTTCCTAGGGTAATGTGGTCCTTAGGAAAAGATTTCTGAAATCCGAATGTTAAACCTCATAAATGAAAGCTTGATTGATAAAATTTGGGCTAAATGATAAGTTAGGGATTGGTTATGTAATCATGTAAAATCTGCCCTTGAAATGTTTGTTCAAATGCCTCAAAGAAAGCTTGAAACTGAAATGTCTAAGTTAAAAACGCATAATTATGATGTATGGTAAAATGTGCGTTATATATGTGAAACAAAGAGTTCTAAACATAAAGTGATTGAAGTCTATAGGAAAGGAAGCTGGGGCATAAAGCGGACAAACCGGTGTGTACACACGTTTGAAGGGCTTGCTTTAAAGCTATGTAACTTGACCCGTTACATTAAATAAATTTTGATAATTTTGATATGTATGTAGTTGGATTGTGTATTAAAAGTTGAGTTGGATTAAAGCGATGATATTCGCTATGTCGAGTTATAAGCCAAGAAATCTGGTTAGACCTCGTTGGTAGTCATCAAAATGGAGGATTTCTTAGATGAGCCAAACGGGTCGAATAACCAAGTAAGGCATGGAAGTACATTGTAGTATGGATGCTTGGTCTCTTGTTATCATTGATAAATGACATATTAGAATGCGAGTATTAAACTTGTTGGTTTGTATGATTGAAATCCGAGATCTTGATCCAAGTAAACAAACTAATCAAACCAAAACTTAACTTTCCAGTGTCTACCGTAAATTACGGTATACACCGTAATTTACGGTAGAGACCATAAGGTTACGGTGGGTTTCATCTGTGTTACGGTGGAACCAGAACTTCTCAGAAGCTACCGTAACTTACGGTATCTACCGTAAGTTACGATAGAGCTTAGAAATAAATGATAAATCTTGTATTTCTTTGTTAAATCGTATCCGTTTTAAACGTAGTTTCGAATATGTATTGTTTCTAAGTATTCTAATACTAATGTTTAATGTAAACATTTCAGTTTTTAGGTATCCAAGGATTATGGATGACGGTCAAGCTAGCTTTTGAAGAACCGAACACAAACTTTTGAAGCTTCCGCATAAATTAACTCTGTTTAAACGATGTTATGATGTAAACCGTTTGTTAAATAACTTATGGATGTTTTAAATTTTTGGTAGATAACTAATGTTTGTTACCTTAGAACTTGGTTCTCGAAACTAAAGTTTTTTATTTATACGTCTTTTGTAAATAATCTTATGAATTATTACTAAATTCAAGAAGAAATTTTAAGGGTGTTACAAGTTGGTAATCAGAGCTTATGGTTGTCAACAAAGTGTTCGGTTCAAGCTTGATCGATCGTCCGGTAAGAATTAACTTATTATGTTAGTAGATTATACCTTGCGTAAGAAATAAGAAACGAATTGAAATGCATGGGAAGAGTGTATTAACACACTCAAACCCGGAAAATGCATTAGATGTGAATGGTTAAAGCAAGTTAGGAACTTGGCTAAATCAAAACAAATGAAGCAATGCTATAAATGAAATGTTTAACGTTTAAATGTAAACATTTCAGTTTCAAGATGTCTGATGGCAATGATGATAATCCGGTGCAAACAAGCACCGAACAAATGAAAGAGATAATTGCCGAAGAGGTAGGGAAGGCAATTGAAGGAAGTCTATCCGGGTTTATAGACAAGATTCAAAGCACGGTGTTGTCGCTTGTTGAAGAGCGAGTCAAAAGGTTGGAAGATAACGTCAACCTTATAAAAGAAAAGTCGGGAGAACGCAAAGGGTGTTCGTACAAGGAATTCATGGCGTGTAAACCGCCAATCTATAACGGGGAGGTTGACCCGATAATTTTCCAAAGATGGATAAGTGACGTGGAAGGGGTGTATGAACGAACCCATTGTGACGTAGGTGTCTTTGTTGCTTACGGAACGGGTCAATTGAGAAATCAAGCCAAGGATTGGTGGGATAACAAAAAGAAGGAAATGGGAGCCGAAGCGGCGAGGGTTATGACTTGGGACGAGTTTAAGGTACCGTTCCTTAAACACCACAGTCCCAAAGCGGTTATTAACAGGATCAAAGAAGAATTTATCCAGTTAAGACAAAAGGGAGAATCAATTGATAAGATTACGGGCATCTTCATGGATAAGCTGAGATTCTGTGACGAGTTAGTCACCACTGAAGAGCAAAAGATATACTACTATTACAACATGCTGAGTGCCGAGTACCGTGCGTTCATGACTCCGTCAAAGTATGAAACCCTCACGGAGATTATCAACACCGCCCGGGAGCGGGAAATAGAGTTAAAGAAACAAGTAGAAAGGGGCGAGCGGAGAGCACAAGATGTGAATCCAAGCCCTACAAAGAAAGCTAGAACTGCTGAATCGGGGAAGAAGGTGGAGACTAAAGGCGGGTCGCCAAGTTGTAAAGTATGTGGAAAGGGGCACAAGGGTGAGTGCCGCTTCAAAGACAAGCCGTGTCCGGTATGTGGGAAGACGGGGCACACTGCATCGCTATGTCCCGGAAAAGTTTCCGTTTGTTACAAGTGTTATCAACCCGGTCACAAGAAATCTGAATGCCCCGAGTTGGTGGGAAAGAGAGACACAAAAGAGTCTCCAACAGAAGCTCCCAAAGCGAAGGCTAGGTCCTTCCAACTTACCGCGGCTGAAGCGAAAACAGAACCCGATGTGGTTTCAGGTATATTCACAATTAACTCAATTCCAGTACGTGTATTGTTTGATACGGGTGCGAATAAATCCTTCATTTCGCATGGATTTATTCGACATCCTTCATTTGTATTGACAAAATTATCTGTGCCCTTAGAAGTTGAAATAGGGGACAATAAAAGTTTTATAGTTTGTAATGTTTGTCGAGGCTGCAAATTAAGCATCGACGATGAGGAATACTTAATAGACTTAATCCCGATGTCAATGGGAGAATTTCAAGTAGTCGTTGGGATGGATTGGCTATCTCAGCACCATGCAAAGGTCGTGTGTTTTCATAAAGAGATAAAACTAACATCTCCGAGCGGGAAACACGTCACCATTTATGACGAAAAAGGAGGCAACCCCATAGTGTGCTCAATGTTGAAAGCTCACAATCTTATGAAGCGAGGATGCAAGGCATTCATGATATACGCAAATGAGCCCGAGAAAGAATCACGGAAGATTGAAGATGTACCGGTAGTTCGAGACTATGAAGATGTGTTTCCGAAGGATCTACCGGGGATACCGCCTGAACGGGAAGTAGAGTTCGGAATCGAATTGATTCCGAGCGCAAAACCCGTAGCAAAAGCTCCGTACCGACTCGCACCGTCGGAATTACAAGAATTGATGTCCCAAATTCAAGATCTGCTTGACAAGGGATTCATAAGGCCGAGTGTGTCTCCTTGGGGCGCACCGGTATTGTTCGTGAAAAAGAAAGACAGAAGCATGCGTATGTGTATCGATTACCGGGAGTTAAACAAACTCACGGTAAAGAACCGATACCCGCTTCCGAGGATAGATGATTTATTCGACCAATTACAAGGTGCGAACTGGTTTTCAAAAATTGACCTTAGATCGGGGTATCACCAATTAAAGGTCAAGGAGGAAGATGTGCCGAAGACGGCCTTCCGTACGCGATATGGACATTACGAATTCCTCGTGATGTCATTTGGGCTAACAAATGCACCCGCTGCTTTCATGGACCTCATGAACCGGGTTTGCAAGCCAATGTTGGATAAATCGGTCATCGTGTTTATCGATGATATTTTGGTGTATTCGAAAAGTGAAGCTGAACACGCACACCACTTACAAGAGGTGTTAGAGTCACTTAGACGAGAAAGGTTGTATGCAAAATTCTCTAAGTGTGCCTTTTGGTTACGAGAGGTACAATTTCTTGGCCACATCATAAGTGCCGATGGAGTATTGGTGGATACGTCAAAGATCGAGGCCGTGTCAAAATGGAATCCCCCGAAGAACCCTTCGGAAATTAGAAGCTTTTTGGGGCTTGCGGGATACTATAGGAGATTCATTCAAGATTTCTCCAAGATTGCATCACCACTAACAAAGCTAACCCGAAAGAAAGAAAAGTTCATTTGGGGTGTCGATCAAGAAAGAGCGTTTCAAACGCTAAAAGAGAGGTTAACTCACGCTCCGGTACTGACATTGCCGGACGGAGTCGAAGACATGGTGGTTTATTCGAATGCTTCACTATCGGGGCTCGGATGCGTTCTGATGCAACGGGGCAAAGTTATAGCCTATGCCTCGAGACAATTGAAGATACACGAGAAGAAATATCCCACGCACGATCTCGAGTTGGCTGTGGTGGTATTTGCATTAAAAATATGGAGGCACTACTTGTATGGAGTAAAGTGCACCATATTCACCGACCACAAGAGCTTGAAATACTTCTTCGATCAGAAGGAGTTAAATATGCGACAAAGGCGATGGCTAGAAACGGTGAAAGATTTTGATTGTGAAATACACTATCACCCCGGAAGGGCAAATGTGGTGGCGGATGCCCTAAGCAGAAAGACAGATTATGTCCCGATACGAGTACAATCATTGCAACTCATTGTGACCTCGGGCTTACTCGAACGAATTCGAGAAGCACAAGATAAAGCAGTAAAGACGGAAAATTGGAGAAAAGAAAGAATTGTTGGCCAAGTTAAAGATCTCGAAGTAAGCAACCATGGTTTGAAAACACGTTTCAACAGAATTTGGATTCCTAACACATGTGGAGTTAAAAAGCTTCTACTTGATGAAGCTCATAAGTCCCATTATTCCATCCATCCGGGAGCGACCAAAATGTACAATGATTTAAAGCAAAACTATTGGTGGCCCGGGATGAAAAGAGATGTGGTGAAGTAGGTAGAAAAATGCTTGACATGTTTACAAGTCAAGGCGAAGCACCAAAAACCATACGGTAAACTTCAACCGTTGGAAATTCCGGTTTGGAAATGAGAACAAATCACCATGGATTTGTTGACCAAATTGCCCAAAACTAACCGTGGGTTTGATGCTATATGGGTAGTTGTAGATAGATTGACGAAAAGCGCTCACTTCATTCCGATTCGTGAGACTTATACATCCGAGAAGATGTAGGAGGTGTACACCAATGAAATCATAGCACGACATGGGGTACCGATATCCATTGTGTCAGACAGAGATACCCGGTTACTTCAAATTTTTGGCGTGAATTCCAAGAACAAATGGGAACTAAATTGTTCATTAGCACTGCTTACCATCCACAAACGGATGGGCAGAGTGAAAGAACAATACAAACGTTGGGAGATATGCTGCGGGTTTGCATTATTGACTTCGGGGGTAGTTGGGATGTCTATCTATCCTTGGTCGAATTTTCATATAACAGCAGCTATCACACGAGCAATAAGATGCCCCCGTATGAAATGTTATACGGCAGGAAATGTCGAACTCCGGTATGTTGGGGAGAAGTGGGTCCACGAGGGCTAGCACCTACTGATATAATCCGAACTACGAATGAGAAAATCGACATGGTCCGAGCTCACCTAAAAGCGGCTCAGGATCGACAAAAATCGTATGCGGATAAACGAAACAGGCCGATTGAATTTCAAGTGGGCGATAAAGTAATGCTGAAAGTATCGCCGTGGAAAGGAGTGATAAGGTTCAGAAAAAGAGGGAAGTTGAGCCCAAGATTTATTGGGCCATTCAGAATCATTGAACGGGTTGGTAAAGTGGCATATCGTCTTGAATTACCCGAGGAGTTGAGTGGGATTCATAGCACATTCCACGTGTCACATCTCCGAAAATGTTTGGCAGACGAAACTGCTCGTATCCACTACGATGATATCGAGGTGGATAACAGCCTCAACTATGCAGTAAAACCAATTGCGATTTTAGATCGTAAGGAGAAGAGTTTGAGGAACAAAGTGATTAATCAGGTCAAGGTCAAATGGGAGCATATGAAAGGTTCGGACACTACGTGGGAGTCCGAAGAGGAGATGAGACGTCTCCACCCTACATAATTTGGTACGTACTTCGGTTTCGGGGATGAAACCCTTTTAAGGGGGGTGGACTTGTAACACCCCGAAAATATAAAACTTTATATTAGAATTATAAAGTATAAATAAATGAGAATTTACTAACTAGGAATTTTAACCTAGTTAGTTACAAGTCTAGAAATAACTTATAATAGGGTTAAATAACCAAAACTATATGTTAAACAATAGTAAAGGGACCAATGATGATAAAAGTGAAATTTATGTTGCAAATTTTAATAAAAACAAAAACCAAACACCCCATTTGGGGGCCTGGTCGATCAAGAAGAAGCAGGGGGCGACACCCCCATTCTCAAACTCTAAACATCCACAAAATCAATAAATTGAAGGCTAAATTCTATCCCAAATCAAAATCCAAACATAGATTACTGATCCTCATCACAAGGGGAATACAAGGTATGTAAAATTTTGAGAAATCTCTCAACTTGAAATTCTCATGAATTTGGAAAATCTGAAATTAGATGTTGCATGTGTGTTATTTGGATTGAATAGGAATGATGTAGTGTCTAGGAGCAAAACCTAGACAAAAACATGTGAAAATATGCCTAAATTCTGGAAATTTCATGAATACTTTGAAGGTCATTCATGGGTTTTGTATGAAGATGATGAACACTAGGGTTTTGAGCAATTTCCTAGGGTAATGTGGTCCTTAGGAAAAGATTTCTGAAATCTGAATGTTAAACCTCATAAATGAAAGCTTGATTGATAAAATTTGGGCTAAATGATAAGTTAGGGATTGGTTATGTAATCATGTAAAATCTGCCCTTGAAATGTTTGTTCAAATGCCTCAAAGAAAGCTTGAAACTGAAATGTCTAAGTTAAAAACGCATAATTATGATGTATGGCAAAATGTGCGTTATATATGTGAAACAAAGAGTTCTAAATATAAAGTGATTGAACTCTATAGGAAAGGAAGCCGGGGCATCAAGCGGACAAACCGGTGTGGACACACGTTTGAAGGGCTTGCTTTAAAGGTATGTAACTTGACCCACTACATTAAATAAATTTTGATAATTTTGATATGTATGTAGTTGGATTGTGTATTAAAAGTTGAGTTGGATTAAAGCGATGATATTCGCTATGTCGAATTATAAGCCAAGAAATCTGGTTAGACCTCGTTGGTAGTCATCAAAACGGAGGATTTCTTAGATGAGCCAAAAGGGTCGAATAACCAAGTAAGGCATGGAAGTACATTGTAGTATGGATGCTTGGTCTCTTGTTATCATTGATAAATGACATATTAGAATGCGAGGATTAAACTTGTTGGTTTGTATGATTGAAATCCGAGATCTTGATCCAAGTAAACAAACTAATCAAACCAAAACTTAACTTTCCAGTGTCTACCGTAAATTACGGTATACACCGTAATTTACGGTAGAGACCATAAGGTTACGGTGGGTTTCATCTGTGTTACGGTGGAACCGGAACTTCTCAGAAGCTACCGTAACTTACGGTATCTACCGTAAGTTACGGTAGAGCTTAGAAATAAATGATAAATCTTGTATTTCTTTGTTAAATCGAATCCGTTTTAAACGTAGTTTCGAATATGTATTGTTTCTAAGTATTCTAATACTGATGTTTAATGTAAACATTTCAGTTTTTAGGTATCCAAGGATTATGGATGACGGTCAATGTAACGCCCCAAAATCGGAATGTTAATATTTGTCGTGTGTTCTTAGGTGACACGTCATGAAATAAATAACTAGGCTATTTAACCTAGTTACGGGTATGGTCAAAAGTATTAAATGATGAAGGTAGTGTCAGTTATGTTTTAAAGGTAAACCCGAGGGGTTAAAGTGGGATAAATAAAAGTTAAGTTATTAAAGGACAAATATCACATACACACACACACACTTTTGTGTGTGTTCTGGATGGATCTAGCAGGGGCTCTCAAGAGCCCCAAAAACCCTAGTTCATCAAAAGCTTCAAATTGAAGAACGAATCAAGGCCCAAATTCACAACCGAGCATGAATTAGTGATCACCTTCACAAGGGGATCGTAAGGTATGTCTTAAATCAAAGATTGGTGATCATGTGTGAAGTGGGTTATGTTCTAATCCGTAAGTTAATGTGAAATTGATCATGTATAAGTGTTAGAATCATCATATAGAACATAGGTTATGTATGGTTTGTGTTAATTTGATGTTTAGAGGTGAAACCCACTTCTTTTGGTAAGGATGATGACTTGAATGATCATCCATGTTCATTTCTTGCTGATTGTTGATGAATTATGATGGATATGATGAATTCTTGTGAGTTGAATTGAGAGGAATGTGGTGGTGATATGTTTGATGTTTATGTGTGGATGTTATATGTTGATTAGTAGTAGGATTTGATGAATTATATATGAACTTAGAAGATTTATGCATAAATTAGTTGTACGTTATGCTTAGAAGATGGTACGCACACCAAGTGTATGATAAAATGTATATAGTATCGTCCGTATAGTCGATTATGATGTTACGGGTATATGATGATAAGTCGATAGTTAAATATGGTTAATAGTTGACTTTCAAAAGTTAACTAAGCATAAGAAACATGATGTGACTTGTTGTCATAAAGGCATGATTATAGGAAGTGGTATGGTACTTGTTATGTCGATAAGTATTAAATGGAATGACCTGATGAATTACATGTGTTTAACGGGATATGAATTTGGTTATATGTTTTGTATTAGCTAGAATCGACTAATGAAAGTCAAATGTGAAACATGTGATTAATATGATCATTAACATGTACAATGATGTAAGCTAACGAGAATGCGATGTTGGTGATATGAAAGTATAGGAATCATATCGAGGCGGACTCAAACATGAGAGGCCAACGGGTCAAAAAGAGGCAAGGAAACGGATACGAACATGGACGCGTAAGGTAAGTGATTTCTGTAATCACTTCTTAGTTTGTTAAGTAATACAGTGCCTTAATTAATTAAACGTGATGTTTGAGTTTAATTATGTGTTGAAGTCCTTCGTCGCAAATGTTGGGGCTAAAGTTGACCAAAATGCCCTTGGTGGGTATATTGGGCAAACGACCTTTAAAAGATGTTTAGAAATAAGGTAAACGATCAAGTGAATAATTAGAATAAGTATGGAGGCGAAAAGTATGTTTTTGAGAGTCAAATGCATTGAAATACGTAAATACCCTTAACGGGTCAAAATAAGCATTTAAGTGTAAACGGGACTTTATCACGTAAGGAACCCGTGATTTGAGTTTTATAGGATAGGAGATATTTAAATAATGAATTTCATGAGTTTAAAGTTCGAATAAACATGTTGGTGAGATAAAATTATGAACGGGTCAATTTTGGTAAAAAGGATAGCAAGCCGAAGACTTAAAAGTCTGGAATTTTGTTAATTCGGATGTCGGATCTTAACTCCATGAGGTGGAGAATTAAATTACGGACGCGTAGGAAAAAGAATCGGGTAAAACGGACCAATAACGAAGAAGTTATGACCGTTTCCGTGAAATGCGGTCGTGCTGGGAATCTGCAGCATTGAGCTGCAGATGTTCTGTGAAAACAGGGGCTTGGCGTGACGCCAAGGCCCTTGGCGTCACGCGAGGCCCCCTTGTTCAGCGAAAATTGTTCGTTTGCTCCGTTTTGGCTCGGGAACTCGTTTAAACGCGTTTTAAGTTACGTATGACTAATTTAACTTACGTTTTTATAAGTTTAAGTGTATGCACATATGTAGATAGGTATGTATGTATGTTTATAAGTATGCGAGCAAGTACGTGGATATACGATGGTATGTATGAGAGTAGGCATGTATGAGTTTGGTATGATGCAAGTAGGGATGTATGTATGTATATATGGATAATGTCATGAGTGTACGTAATGATGTAGGTGTGTGTACATGTAGATAAGTATATAATGATGTAGATGTGTTTATATGTAAGTATGCATGTAGGTTGGCATGTATGTGTGTGAGTATGTATGCAAGTAGGTATGTATGCATGTGTGTACGTATGTATATATGGAGATAATATGTATGAAGTTTAGGTATGTATGGAAGTCATTCAGTATGATTAAGTTTTACGTTGTTATGCGTGTACATGGAGTTTTAGGTGAAATGCAGGTACAGTATCGAAGACTCACCAGAGGTGAGGAACTCAGAGGGAATGTTTAATGTAAAGGAATAATGGAACGGGAATAGTCCAAGGCTAAGTAACGTTTATATTGATAACATATTAATGTCTTGTATGTGCTTGGTGAGTGCAGGTCGTTCGAGCCAGATTATCCTATTTGAAGAGGAGTGATCAAAGATCGAGTCACAAGATAGATTGTACGGGAGTGTTTGTGTACGGAATTGAGTGAAGCTAAGTTACGTTTTCTTACTGTAAATAAGTTCCATAAATGTATTTATTGTAAAAGAGTTAACATTAAAACTGAATTTAAGGGCGTCAAGGTGTTTCTAATGAACGAATTTTTTATGGTACGAATTTCCGCTGCGACTTTTGTCCTTTACGATTTAGGGTGTAACAGTCAAGCTAGCTTTTGAAGAACCGAACACAAACTTTTGAAGCTTCCGCATAAATTAACTCTGTTCAAACGATGTTATGATGTAAACCGTTTGTTAAATAACTTATGGATGTTTTAAATTTTTGGTAGATAACTAATGTTTGTTACCTTAGAACTTGGTTCTCGAAACTAAGGTTTTTATTTATACGTCTTTTGTAAATAATCTTATGAATTATTACTAAATTCAAGAAGAAATTTTAAGGGTGTTACAGCCGCGCCCCGCGACAGACCAGGAGAAGTCTGTCGTGCCCCGCGAGGACCCACCAAACTTGATTTTATTTTATTTTTGTAAAAATAAAGGTATTACGGGGTCGTTTTTCGTATACGGGGTGTATTTTAAGACGTATAAGGGTGTTTTAAGGATTTTTGGAGAGTTGTTATATTCTCGGCTAGGGGTCCTGGGTTCCTCCTACCCGATCAATAACACCGTCAACGGTGTATCAGGTAGTAGAGTTCGATTATGATCATTAGGTGGTGCTTGCCAACTTGGTATGTGTGTGGGTATGCAAAAGATAGAGAGAGACATGGAGAGAAAAGAGATAATAGAGATAATAGAGTAAAAGTGATGAGGTTCATGGTTTATGGTAGTGTTGCCACTTATTAAGGTGTCTTAGAGTAGTATTTGGTAATGATGTGGTGGCATTATGAGATTTGTGGAATCTCGGGTATATTAGGGTTGCACCCCTTCCTCGTTGAGACGGAAGAAAGAAATCAAAATACTTTGTTGATTTTCGATTTATGAGAGAGGGAGATTAAGAGAGTAGAGAGAAACTGTCACACCCCGGTATTTCCACATATCACCGGTGGGCCCGGTGGGGAGTATCGTGACGTAGTTGATATCATCATGGTCAAACATACACAGAATAGCACAGCGGAAGTCTTCAAATATAAAATATTATTACAAACTCAAATGTCTGAAAATATCAAAGTATTTATTATAGACGAGTCTGTAATATCAAATCCACAGGAGGATCATTACAGAATGTATAAAATGAAGTTCAGCAGACTTTAAGGCATCCTTAAGGATTTGCAAGATCCTCTATTTCGACACCGAGCAATCCCCCAGCCTATTACGAGTAGTACCTGCCACTTAGTCTTTGGAAAATACGTCAGTTTTCACTGGTAAATACAATTAACTGATTCATTTGAAAAGAGTTTATGAAAATTGATTTAAGCGCACAAGGCACAAACCATTTATAACTTGGGACAATCTTTAATAAAATCTTGTATGCAGTTTTACATGTTTGTCATACATATGGGGCCGGTTTTGAAGCCGGTCATGATTAACCGACTCACCACTTATAAAACCCACAGAGGAGTTATCCCCAACTTGTGGGTAATTTAATATTTAGCATTTGCATCTGTCAGGTGTATGCCTACACCCCGTGCATAGGTCGTGGCCATTAATAACTTAAATGAGCCGAGGATATCCAGGACACGGTCGTTAACCCCCAATGTTTATGTTATCAAACAAAACAGATTAAATGGGTTATGCAGATTATTAAATCACAATCCGATTAAATAATCTCATACCCGACCAAGCGGTATTTTATGATACCGTATCCCAAGCCCGTATATGGGAAAATAAGTTAAAAGTATTTACCTGAGCTAATACTTGATTCACATCAAATAACTCAGTCGTATCCAATCTATCTAAATGCAGGTAGCTTTTACCGGGTGGCTCTAGTCTGGAGTGATGGTAATATATAACCAATTTAGAATGCTAACGGTCTTATTTAAGTTATAGACTTAGACCGGCTAGCTCCAAGTATCTAAAGCGGTAAGATACGCTAGATTAACTGATGACTGGAATAGAATGTTATTTAGACCCAACAAGTTTGGATACTCGTATCATATGGGTAAACTAAACACATTCCAGATTTTGAGACAAAAATGATAAGGTTAAACCCGTTTCGGCAAACATACGTAAACTAGTTACATAAACCGATCCGAACGCGTAAAATGCGTAACGGGTAACCAAATGAATCATATACAAGTTCCATATGTTATTATGCTTAGAATATGTCAATACATCCGTAGGATGTCAACATATATGCCCAAAAAGTATTTAAAACCATTTTAAGTCCCGTAGGGGCATTTTGGTCATTTTAATACTTATAAAAGAGATTTTATAACAAACTGAAGTTCTGGTCCTTTCTAATCAGTAAAAATATTTATTTTATCTCATTACATCAGTAAGATATCATACATATGTGAGGTTTACCATTTATGGCCAAATTATGTCCCGAAAGGGTATTTTGGTCATTTCACGTATGCTTTTACGGGCATTTTTGGAAGTCTGAGTTCACGACTTATGCCTACTAAAATAATATTAAAATTTGTTTAAAAATTTAGTAGGTAACAAGTCTTAGGTGTTAATTATGGTTTAAAACCATACTATGCACCTTAATAGCGTAAAAATCGCTAATTGACGATAATTAAGGGGTTTTATGGAAATCTGAGATTTTGATCAGTTTTGAATGCTCAAAATAATTTATTTAATATATGAAATCAGTAGAAAAAGGTTTGGCATTCAAATCATTTGTAAGATATCAGTAGAAAAAGGTTTGGTAATGAGTTTCGGGTCAAAATCCAAGTTTAAACACGCTTTATGCAAGATATCGCAATTTACTTAGTTAAAAGCTTCTAATTACGATATCGAGCATAACTCCTATTTGGGACCAAGAACTGATGTCAAATTTTCGGGACAAGCTTATATATTAGTAACAAAGGTTTTTGTCCTCTCACATTTCTAAAAATCTTATTCTTATGTCAAAAGGGCAAAATGGGCGTTTATAAGCATAATAACGGAAACTAGCGTATAATTCAAACCATAAGGAACCATGCAATATAACTCCAGAGGGTTATACTACTGAATAATATGGTCCTAATGGAAGTTTAAAACATGGAAGAATCAAGCTTAATCGGGTCAGAACTGAAAAGTCAAAGCAAAGTCAAGCTTTTGCGACTTTCGGTTGTGAACCGACCCTAAGCTTAGAATTGTCGGGTTGGACCAGTTTAGACATGTTCTAATAATCATTTCTAAGTTATTAGAGTGTTAAAATATAATTTATAACCTCTGCATCTATGGTTTAATTAATATGCACAAAACTGCCAAGTTTGACTTTTTTACCTATACGGTTTGACCCGACAATTAACTATGCAAAAGAAGGAATTAGGAGGTGCCCTTTCAGGGGTTAATCACCTACCTAACTATGGTCTTATACCCACTTTTAATTTGGTTAGTGGCTGGACCATGAAAGTATGAACCGAAAGTCAAAGCTAATATCCGATAACTTGACTTTTCGGTTATTAAAACATAAATCTGAACTATAAGGTGGGCTAGGACACTTACAATGGGTCCATGCTATCTTTTCTACTAAGATAAGTTCCCACTTCAGCTCATGAGCTCCAGATTTGAGAGAGAGGAGGAATGAATGAAAAGTGAACAAAAGAATTGGATGGGTTCTTATTCTATATATAGTTTTTGGATTTGAATTGGAATTGGATCAATACATGTGTCAGGAGGATTAATCAGGTCCTTACATCTGTTATAACAGCTGTTACTAATGTCTTGATGACCAAGGATTCGTTTATGATTGGTTGGAAGATGATAGGAGTGGTCACCAAGCAAAACAAGAGAAGAAAAAAATAATCTGCAGCTCTGGGCCTCGCGGCCCGCGTAGATGTGCAGCCCAGGCTCACGCAGCCCGCCTGGGGTCAGGCCCAGAAAAATAAGTTTGGCAGCTTGGCAGTTTTAGCCCCTGCACTTACATAATGCCATTTTCAACACATCTGAGGCCCGCCAAGCCATGATTAAGGCACTACAAGGTCAATAATGTTTAGAGGATTCAAAATATGCCCGGAAGTATCTCGGATGTCGGTTCGTTTGGTCGTACGGTCACGTTATTCGTCGAATTACGACGAAACACGAACGGACGCTGAAAATGGTCCAAATTACGCGACGAGTGGAAATTTATCAAGCCAAACACTAAAATAAAATATTTTAGTGCTTACATAAATTTTTGGGTGTCCGGGGATATTCAGAATGTGAGATATGCGCGAAAGTGCAAACTTGTGCACTTTTTGACACTTTTAGTCCTTGCATGACATAAAAGTTTATTTTTGCGCACCAAACACCACTAAGCCTATATCTAAGCTATAAAAGGGACAAATAGGGTATGTTTAACTCATGGATATAATCCGGAAGGTCTGTTATCAAACGATTCGACCTATTTTTGTAGTTTGACGCAATTAGCCCCTTAATTGCGCAAAGTAGCGCGAAACGATGTTTAATGATATCCAAGCCTTCGATAGCCCATAATGGGCATCCCCGAATGTATGTCCAATTATTATGACGCTCCGGTTCGCTTAAAAGGTCTCCGAGAGGCGTAGATTCAAAAGTTGACGCTTTTGGTCCCTCTAATGCGCAAACTTGCGCATATCACCGTTTAATAGCATCGAAGCCTTATCTAGTCCATGTTAGGCATTCTCGAGAGTATTCTATTACATCACGATGCTTCGGGTTCGTTAAAAGGTCATTTAGATGTATAATTAAACATATTGACGCTTTTAACCCCTCTATCTTTCAAACTTGCGCGTTACTTCACTTATTGGCATAAAAGCCTTACATAGCCAATATTTGGCATTCCCGAGAATATGATGAAACATAATGAAGCTCTCGGTTTGTTAAAAGGTCATTCAGAGGTAAGAATTAACATGTTGACACTTTTAACCCTTATTGCGCAAACTTTCAAATAATTACGCAAACGACTCCTCTCGTCCAACAAGTGGCTCATTTGAGAATACGGACACTGTATAGGGTCACTCAGAGGCCTATTTTAGGCATGTTGACACTTTCAGTCCTTTCATATTCATAGTTTTCTATTTTTGACAAAATTAGTCCCTCAAAGTCAACGTTTGACTTTATTAAGGTTCATTACACGTGTCACCACATCATTGGACACGATTTTACGAGGTGTTACAGAAACTTAGTATGCGACATAAGTTACATTTGTAAGTTGTTTTGCTTCGGAAGTCGACGTGAAAGACCATATCTCCTCGGAATATTGCAATGGGCCCAAGCTTATATAGGGATGACAAAAACCCCGAGCCCTGCGGGTGTATTTGAAGCCCGCAACATCCGAGATGTGTATACCTAAAACCCAGCGGGAATGAGATCAGATATGAGACTAGTGCTAAAAAGATTTACAGATATGAGATTAGGTGATACTTACCTTGATTACCCAAAACCACACACCTCTTTACTTGAGCCATTTACCCAAACTTTTTAAAAGTTTTATTTTCCTTTTAATCTATGTATGTTAGTGTTTTCTTAGTAGGTTAATTATGTTGAAAATAATTTTTCTTTTTCAACGTGTTCCCGGTAGTATTACTTATATTTTTTATATTGTGAACCATTATATTATATAATTATATAAATTATATAAATATTATTAACGAAGAACGATAAATAGTAATTTTATTTTTATAATAATATATAGTTTTTTGTTTTTCTTTTATTTAATATATTATAATAGTTTATTATTATATTTACTTTTAATACATATTTTTATTTTTTCCCTTTTTAAAACCATATATTCCTATACTATTTTTTTAATAATTTTTTTCTTTTTTTAGAACATATATTAATTTATCGATTAATTTGATACTTTTCTAAAAACTTAAGTACGCAGTTGTGCTTGATTCTTCCCCGACATTCTATTATAAATTTTGTTAAAAATGAAGTTATACTCTAAACAAAGTATTTATTTGGTATCTGTTGACGAATATGATGAATAGTAACTTTATTTTTATAACAATATATAGTTTTTTGTTTTTCTTTATATAATATATTATAATAGTTTATTATTATATTTACTTTTAATAACATTTTTTTTTTATTTTTCCCCTTTTTTAAAACCATATATTTCCTATACTACTTTTTAATATTCTTTTTTTTTCATTTTTTAGAACATATATTAATTTATCGATAAATTTGATACTTCTTTAATAATTTACGTTTGTAACTTTTTCCAAAAACTTAAGTATGTAGTTATGCTTGATCTTTTCCCCCAACATTCTGTTATAAGTTTTGTCAAAAACGAAGTTGTACTCTAAATAAAGTATTTATTTGGTATCATAAAACGATACGATGATAAACTAAACCGTTCTAATAGTTTGACTTTCTAAACAACATGCTTTATTTTCAAATCACGTTTGTTTTACATTATCATTTGCTCGGTTTCGTCGTAATGCACGACCTAAAAAAACTAGTGTACATAAAATTACATAAACAGATAACGGTGTTATTTATTTATAATAAAACTTATGTGTATGTAATGTTTTATATATTAATTTTTAATACTTATATAAATAAATTAATACAATAATTATAATAGTAAAAAAAATATACTTAGAAATTCCAACGAATATTTTTAACAAACTAATGGGTATATCCAATACCCGCAGGTATACTCGATATCCGAAGGGTAATTACTTGTTAAATACCCGACGAGTATTGGGCCGGTTATGAGACATAATTTTACAGCCGGGTATAGGATACACAAAAAAAGTAATTAGCTCGCAAAATTAGTTGCAAATATGAGTCAATTTGTTCATAAGCTTATTTAGAAGTTGAAGTAGTCTCAAAATCAAAGTAATTAGCTCGCAAAATTAGTTGTAAATACGAGTTAATTTGTTTATAAGCTTATTTAGTTGTTAAAGTAGTCTCAAAATGCTTAACAAAGAAAACTACCGGTTGAGATCAAGTTCCTACAAGAGTTCAAACCTAGATCCATGGCATGGTTAGAAGTGAAAACTTAGGATATCTTTACCAACCAGTGGTCCTTGTTTCCAGTTAAGGTGCAAGCACCTAAAGTCTTCACCAACTTGATAACCTTTAGTTGGTACTTAGGGGAGGGGGCAAGATTGTTTTCTACAATGTTACCACTTTACAACACTCAAAAGATATGAGTTGAAAGCACAACTAACATCTCCTTTTCCCCACCATACAAAATCCAAAATTCCAATAATCCAACGTGAATTTTGATAAACATCCCTACATACAATCAATTCAAGAGAGGCCCCCCTACTCAATTCAAAAGAAAGAGAAGAAATGAGGGTGTTTACTTTCTCGACACCACCTTTGGCATCTACCCTTATTGAATTGAAAGGAAAAATCTCCAAAATAGCCTTTGAATAAATATTTTTTCAAAAATAGCCATCTGAAACGGCTTAAAAAATTCTTTCAAGTCAACCAACCCATAATTACCACGTGTCCTGTTGAGATATTTTTATTGTTTTCTTAGCCGAGCCTTTTCAACATGGCAGGGCTTAAGCCTTTTCAGTGTAGCGGCTTGAGAACTTTCAACACGGCTTGAGATATTTCAACACGGCTTGAGAACTTTCAACACGACTTGAGATCTTTCCAACATGGCTTGAGAACTTTCAACACGGCTTGAGATCCTTCAACATAGTTTAAATATAAATGAATAATTAAAAAAAATCTCAATTAAATGTGAGAACTTGAAAATCTCAATTAAAAAAATCTGAAAGTTTAACCTTGAAAATAAAAAAATATTTAACTTGAAAATAAAAAATACTAGGTTAGAACCATGTGTATTACATAGGTTAAGTAAATGTAATTTTTATACTAAATAATAAAAATATAACTTTAAACACCTCGTGTATTGTATGAGTTGAATATGTGTATTACACGGGTACAATACACGAGTTTTTTAAAGATATTAGTTTTTTACAATACACGAGTTTTTTAAAGATATTACATTTTTATTATTTAGTATACAAAATTACATTTATTTAACCCGTGTAATACACAGAGTTTTAAAGGTATAACTTTTTTAATTATTTGGTATATACAATTACAATTATTCAACTCGTACAATACACGAGATTCTTAAATATATAACTTTTTTATTACTTAATATATAAAATTACATTTATTCAACTCGTGTAATAAACGGGGTTTTTAAAGTTATATTTTTTATTATTTAGTATAAAAATTACATTTATTTAACCCGTGTAATACACGGGGTTCTAACCTAGTAATTTTTTAATTTCAAGTTAAATATTTATTATTTTCAAGTTAAAACTTTCAGATTTTTTTAATTGAGATTTTCAAGTTCTCACATTTAATTGAGATTTTTTTAATTATTCGTTTATATTTTTAATTATTCGTTTATATTTAAACTATGTTGAAAGACCTCAAGCCGTGTTGAAAGTTCTCAAGCCGTGTTGAAAGTTCTCAAACCATGTTGAAAGATCTTAAGCCAAGCCAAAGCCGCTACACTGAAAGATCTCAAGCTTTGTTGAAAGATCTCAAGCCGTGTTGAAGGTTCTCAAACAACAACACTGAAAAGGCTTAAGCCATGTTGAAAAGGCTCGGCTAAGAAAACAATAAAAATATCTCAACTAGACACGACAATCATGGGTTGGTTGACTTGAAATGATTTTTTAAGCCGTTTCAGCTACTTGAAACGACTCGTTGAACCGTTTCAGATGGCTATTTTTGAAAAAATATTTGGTCAAAGACTATTTTGGAGATTTTCCCTTATTGAAACGACATGGGGGTCCTTAGTCCTTCCGTAGTGGGGCTTCATATGGCGCCTAACCCATCCATAACGGCTTATGGTGCCTCCCCACACTGCCCCGAGGGGCGCTACGCCACTTGAACCAGCATCCCTCGCGAAAATTATAAACGGGTTGAACACATTTGCCTTTCTCTCTCACACACACATATATATATATACATACATATATAACCTCATATCTATATAATCCCCCCTTCACACATGTTATATAACCCCTCTATAACCTTCGTATTTCTTTCTCTTTTTTTTATTATGCCATTTGACATATAACCCCCATAAAGGGGGTTATGTGGTGTTACAACTACACGTGGTCTTACAATAGCAACATATTTATAAACTAGATACTAAAGGCCATTTGGTCTAGCAGTAGCCTCATGGTGAGTCAGTAGGTTTCCTAGTTATGGGTCTCCTCTTGGGTGAGTTAGGACGTTAGGTCACCACATTCTCATTTTTGAATGGAAGGATGATCCATTTGACAGAGTGATTTTAGCGTTCCACATCTTTCTTGTTAAAAAAATAGTAAATGTTGATAGCTAACATGAAATGCATAAGAATATAAAATGATCACTTGGACCTTAGTGTACTTAAATTTTAAGAAAATACGGATTATAATATAAAAATAAAATCAATATGAAATTCATAAGTTTAATTCAGTCACATTAAGTGGTGTAGTTACAAAGTTAAAAGATTGAATCTAGGTAAATATGTAACATCTAAATCTGAATCTATTACAATATTTATTATTTAAACATTTATTTTTCTCAAGTGGGACAGAAGATACAAAGGAAAAGTTTAGTTGAGTAGAGATTGAACACGAGTGGGATTAAAAAATAGTTGACTAAAATAAAATAGAAAAGGTAGTGGGAAATTAAGACCTAGAGACGTACAGGACTACAGGGAATCTTTAAGATTATTTTTGGCCATTCAATTTTAATAAATGACAACTTTTTGTGTTTACATAAAATATTGTTGTAATCAGGACCACGATTCAGGATACACATAACCGGGTTTTCCTTAGGATTGGTGGTGGACTCGGTTTACTTTTGGAGTACTTCATTTGGTTTAGTGGGTGCCCCGAGAGTACTCGGGATTGATTCTGTTAACCGTTTAAAAAAAGGATAGACACTCTTATATAATACTTGTAGAGGTGTACGTAAGTTTTGTTGATATAATGGAAAAGAGAGAGAATGGCTAAGAGTAATTCGGTAACTCTATTATGTATTACAGTTAAAATAAAATGAGTAAGTATTTATATGGTTTTTCAAATTTAGTCCTTTGAGAAACAACTAAGCTAAATTTTAGACGATGGTTTATATATGTATTGATTTGATAGACTATTTTATGGACTCGGTAACTCTGTTATGCATTACAGACTACAGTTAAAATAAAAGTGTTTGTATGGTTTTTCTAGTTTAGTCCTTTGAGAAACAACTAAGCTAAATTTTAGACGACGGTTTACATGTGTATTGATTTGATTGGTTATCTTGTGGACTCTATAGTACTTTCAAGGTTTTTATTGTTGGATAAATTCAAGTCTTCTTACATCTCTAAACTTATGTGATGGTTTTTTGGTTGTTTACTTTTGGGTATTTATTTTTGAATGAACTATACGTCAATGTTTATTCGGGTCTAAAAGGTGATCAACATATTTATTTTTGAATGAACTATACGTCAATGTTTATTGAGGAACCTTGGTATTGTATATTAGACTATGTATTATAATAAATGTAAAAGGTTGAAACCAAAATATTGTCATGTTACCGACTTATACTTACGTAGATAGAAACGGTTTCATCTTTCACTAAAATGAATGTGAAATTTGATATAGCATTTAAACCATCTGGCTCTCAAAATTGTTGCAAGTGAAACCCATTTGACAGCTTCATTCTAGAGTTCATGAAATTTGTTAATTTCTTATGCTATTGGTTTTGTGATTCTTATGTTTCTAGGTTCCGACTGTTGAAATTTGATAAAAAGCTAGAACAAAGCCCTTTATAGGGCAAGGCAAGTTACCAACAGAAAAACAACATGAAGTATACACATGCAAAAATAAAGAGAAAGCTGAGAGGTAAAAAGGGAGTACATAAAGGAAGATGAAAGATCAATTTTTCAAAAGCAAATGAATGACCAAATAACTAAATATCACCGACCTTCATCTTTAAGATAGATGATAATCAATTAATAATTGTCATTAGTTATAGAATGCTTATTTAATATATTATAATTTGTACGTAATAAAATATTAAAATTATTTTTAAAATGTGGCCAAAAAAATACAAATACTAATCTAATTATTATTATTATATATTATCAAATGGCAACATATTTGTGCTTCTATAGATTGTACCTCACGCATTACGACTTTAGTGTGCATCTCAGGTTCGTAAATTTGGCTTTGTGAGTTGTTTTCTTTAGTGTGTATTTGACTTGTGATTTTAATGGGTTTTGACTTCGCTCAGAAGTTTCCACTCTATCACTCTCTCTTCGACCGACGAACTTCCTCGGTCTCTTTGACGTCTGTCGCCTGCGATGGCCGGACTTGCTTCAACCGGTCGCCCCTGCGATATTTAGAGGTAGATTCTTGTTGTTGTTGTTGTCTTCGTTTGGAATTTTAACATGTTTTCTGCGCCGTTAGAAATGATGTATTACGCTTCGGAGGTTCTGTTTATAGTTTTATATTGGGGTTTTGTATTGGTTTTAACTATTTGTTGGTGTATGCCTTTTTTGGGGTGTACTACATTGTTGAAGACAACTGTCACACCTCAACCGATGACGGAAACATCGGGGCATGACACTGAGCGAAACAGATTGTCCAGGAGTTTCCATAACAACTACGATTACCAATTATTTAAGCATCACGTCCCATACCATGATATAACAAGTAGCATAGTTATTACAGACAATTCAAAGACAAATAGTTCTGTTCCGACAACTCAAATTCAAAATAAGTAAATTGTTTTTGGTTTGTTTCTAGACTCCTCCCTACTTGATTCCACTAAAGTAGGTAAGCACAACATCCTAAGCATTCAAACACCTGTCACATACGTTAAAATAATGGTCAATACACATAGTGTAAAGGTGAGCATACAAGTTTGATATAGTATAATAGAGTTCGAAATCGTTTACGCATAACCAGCATGTAACATGTATAAAGTGAAGGCAAGTAGGTTATCGACAGAGAAATATGCACAGACGTGACTGCGAGTTGTAGAATGCGCAACACATATCCCCACTGGGACACGTGAAGTAAAGCCCTTAACAACCCCTGTCCACGACAGGTGCTGAGTCCAAACTATAGTACTATCGTTGCTAAGGTGTCAGGCAACAATCACTGTGTTAACATAACATACAAGCATTCATCGAGTAACACGTAGCATGCAATAACGGTTAGCGTATAAATAGTGTTTGCGTTGTGTGATTGATGTGATTTGAATATAGATAACGTATGTAACACCCAAAAGTGCGTAAAGCAAAAAGGGATCGAGTATACTCACAGATTGTGTTTAACAAGTAAACACTCTCTTGGATTGAAGGGAGCGCTGAGAGGGATTAGCCTGAATAGTTAACGATAGCATAACGATAAGCAGCGCGTAAAACGGTGCAAAGTACCAAGTGTCGGATGGTAATCTGATCGGATGGCAATCCGATCGGATGGCCAGTCGATCGGATGTCAATCCGTTCGGATGGTCATCCGATCGGATGGCCATTCGATTGGATTGACATCTTGTTTGGTAAGGATGTGTTTGTGTATGATGGCTTTGAAGTTTTTGTTGTAGCATTTTGAAAACAGAGAAGTATCTCTACCCTTCAGGTCGATCGAACGGCGGTTCGATCGGGTGGCGATCCGATTAGTAGGACACTTAGTGAGAACAAGTTCACAGCAGGGTTGTCACTCGATCGGATTGCAATCCGATCGGGTGGCAATCAGTTGGTTATGGAACATGTTGAAAATTGTTTAAGTGTTGAAGTTCCAAATGTCACATGGTCGGATGGTCGTTCGATCGGATGGCAATCCGATCGGACGGCAATCCGTTCGACGTTCAGATCTTTGAAAGGTTGAAAATAAAAGTTTAAGTGTGGGACCAATTGTAAGCCGATCGGATATGTCATTCCGATCGGACGGCAATCCGATTGGACGGCAATCCGTCCCAACGACCTGATCGTCTTTGACACTTGATTGTTTTGAAGGTTTTGCAGTTTTGATCTAGACGGTGTGATGACGTGCTAAACAACGGAAACCCCATCTTGACCCATGTGACCCGATCGAACAGGAATCACCCTAGTCCGATCAGTTAAACTATTTAAGACGGTTGTTCATGTTTAACCCGAAATCGATAGTCTCTTTGATAGAAATCAGATCTTGAACCAACACATCACCAAGAAAGAGTAGAAGATCAGAACGAGCTCTGATTCTATCGGTTTTGAGTGCATTGAGTGTAAAAGAGTTGAAAGAAAGTTAGAAAACCATCTTTCAATCCTTTTAGCCATGATTATGTGTAGATCTATGCGAAAACATTGTTTAATCTTGTGGAAATCCTTCAGATCTGAGTTGTTCTTGGTGGAATGAGGCCAAGACTTGAAGTTCATAAGAACTCCATGATGACATCACCCTAGAACACCTCAAATCCACTGATTTCACGGTTAAAAGTTAAGATTTAAAGGTGAAAAAGATGAAGGAGTGCGTGTAGATCATAGAAGTACAAGATTTAGGTTGGAAACTTACAAGAATCGCGAGAAATCAAGAGAAATGAGTGCTTGAGAGAGCTGGTCGAGTGGATGAGCTGTTACATCACAAAAGGTTCCAAATACCAACTATGAAGCTGTATGGTGGTTCAACGGATCCAGAAGAACATGTAGCTCAATATAGAGAGAGGATGGAGATCAACCCCATCCCAGAGAGGTTAAAAGAAGCATGTCTATGCAAGGGTTTCGGATCCACACTCACAGGATCAACTCTTAAATGGCTGCTAAGTCTTCCCCCTTACTCTATTACTTCATTTGCTAATCTAGTTAATCTGTTTAATAGTCAGTTCTCATGTAGCAGAAAATTTGAACGTTTAACTAGTGATCTATATAGGGTAACACAGGGTCAAAATGAATCACTTAGAGATTACATCACTAAGTTTAGTAAAGAATCCTTAGATATCCCTAATCTGGATATAGCCACGGCTGTGGAAGCCTTTAAAATGGGTTTGCTTAGGGATTCATTATTCTATGATGATCTTGTTATGACCCCATGCAGGAATCTTGATGAAGTGAGAACCAGGGCCCTTAGATTCATCCGAATAGAGGATGATAAAAGGATCCAGGAGAGATTGGCAGGATCCTCAAAACAGGAAAAGCAAGGATCCCACTTCAAGAATAACAAGTTCAAGTCCTACAACAAGTCTGATAACCAGAATGTGCATGCAGTAGAACAAGAAGAGGATGATGAGGATTATCCTCCAATTTCTGAATACTGTTTATCTGTTGATAACAATGAACTAATTCTTGCAATGCAGAATCTAGGTGAGAAAGCAAGATGGCCAAGGAAAAGTGATAAACCAGCTGCTACAAAGGACAAGTCCAAATGGTGTGCATATCATGAGGAATTTGGGCATCTTACTGAAGAGTGTATTGCACTTAGAAAAGAAATTGGTTATTTGTTAAGCAAGGGGCACTTGAAAGAGCTTTTGGGAAGAAAAAAGTCAAGGATCCAGGATCCTGAAAAGGTTCCAGAAAGAGCTCCTGCCCCTCCAGCAGATGCACAAGTTATAAACTTCATTTCGGGTGGATCATGTTTAACCCGAAATCGATAGTCTCTTTGATAGAAATCAGATCTTGAACCAACACATCACCAAGAAAGAGTAGAAGATCAGAACGAGCTCCGATTCTATCGGTTTTGAGTGCATTGAGTGTAAAAGAGTTGAAAGAAAGTTAGAAAACCATCTTTCAATCCTTTTAACCATGATTATGTGTAGATCTATGCGAAAACATTGTTTAATCTTGTGGAAATCCTTCAGATCTGAGTTGTTCTTGGTGGAATGAGGCCAAGACTTGAAGTTCATAAGAACTCCATGATGACATCACCCTAGAACACCTCAAATCCAATGATTTCACGGTTAAAAGTTAAGATTTAAAGGTGAAAAAGATGATGGAGTGCGTGTAGATCATAGAAGTACAAGATTTAGGTTGGAAACTTACAAGAATCGCGAGAAATCAAGAGAAATGAGTGCTTGAGAGAGCTGGTCGAGTGGATGAGCTGTCACATCACAAATGATGTGACAGGAGGGTCTTTATAGGGTTTCCAAAAGAGGAAAGTGCCTAGGGTCAGATTGGCCACCGATCGGATGGCAACTCGATCGGAAGGTAATTCGATCGGATGGCCACTCGGTCGGGTGGGCCACTCGATCCTGGTGTCCAGCGTGCTGAGTTTTGTCGTTTCGATTTGTGTGTTGAGCGTTGCGATGCGTTTCGAGTGAGCGATGCGATGGATATACCCATTAGTTACACAAATAACCTAACTACTATATCTAACATACAATCACTATAAATAACTTGCGTTTAGCGTTTGCGATAGAGTTGCGATTGCGTTTCGATTAATCACCACAAACATAAACATAATTAAACATGCACAAGTAACACATAAATAACACACACACGTAAAACAATATCCAGAGCGCATAATTCGAGTTGCGAATGCGATTGCGATGCGATAAGCGATAAAGCGATAAATAGCGACTAAACCTCGATCATTAACATGTACTCCACATAATACAACTAATGCGATAAAATAAATAGATTATCTACAAGTCAAAGAAGTCAAAACAAGAGTTGAGCAAGGAGTGACAGATCGCAATTATCAATCTTTTCTTCCTTTGACTTCAATCTTGACTTTGACTTTGACTTTCGAAACACGGGGTGTTACAACAACCGCTTACGACTCATTTTCTATTTTCTAGTCCGGGTTTTGTGCATATGTTAACGATCTGTTAGTGCATATCTCTCTGTGTGTGTGTGTGTCTATGTATTTTATGTTAATCGGGGTCTCATTACTGAACATTTGATGTTAGGGTTTCTGTTCTTGAACATTTGATGTTGTTGTTTTACCTTGGTTTTGGTTTACAAGAGTTTTGGAATGTTTCGATGAGACATTTCGAGTTTTCTAAGGGTCTGTGAAGGTGTGATGATAATGTTCAAGGGAGATCTTTGATGTTTTTACGGATGTGGTTGGTTTTTTTGACGTTTTTTTGTTATGTCCCTGAAGATGACTTATGGCTCATCAAAGACCATTGGCTATGATGTTGCTTTGGGCTTGGCTTAGTAATTTATTGTTATGGGTGGTTTTCCGAACATGTATCCTGAATTATATCCTGGCTTTATTGCTCTTGTTTGTAACCAGGATACCGGATCAGGATATTGGTAACATCCTGATGCAGTATCTCGGTACTTATTAATTGTTCACGTGCAGATTAGCATGGCAAGACTTGTAACGTTCAAATGGACTGCTTCTCCTGAAGACTCGGACTAAGCTGTTGAGAAGGGAACGTTGAATCCGCAAAGAAGGGGTCTCTAACGTTCAAAGGGGAATATTCGAAGCATCCCCCATTTTTAGGATAGTTTGTTATTTCATTTACTATAAAAAGGAGTGATCGGATCGATAAGACAAACAACTTTTACACACACTTCTGCTTTCTACTAGCTGCAATTACTCGAAAACACCAACACTTACACTCGAATCTCATTGTAACACTCAGTTGAACCGCATCATATCCTGCACTGTATCCTGAAGTTTGAAGTAATAAGAAGAACAAGGCAGCTGCGATTGTCAGCTCCCGAGGTTTTGTGCCGGCGATCTAGATTGATCAAGGGTTTTCCTCGTTTAGCTCGTGTCACCCTTTACTTTTTTGCTCATTGTTTGATTGTTGATATAGTTCTATATCCTGAGCTATATCCTGAAAACTGTTCTTGTAAACAAGATAATCAGAATATTTTCACCACACATTCTTAGCACACTACCTCACTTAACTAATTTGATCACTAAATTGCTTTGGTAATTTTTGACCAAAACAATTTGGCGCCCACCGTGGGGCAAGTGGTGCTATTCCTACTAAAAGCTTTCTTAAAATAATTACTTGGTTTCTGTTTTCAAAACTTTTTGCTACACTATTTTCAATGGCCTCAAAATCAAACATGAGCTCTTCTACCGTGTATGCTACAACCTCTGCAACAGTTGGTTCGGTGCTTCCACCACCTCCAAGGAGGACTGAATCTCACACAACTCGGGATATTATTCCTACTCAGAATGTTCAAGGATCTGCTGCCTTAGGGAGAACTCCTATTATGGCTTCTAATGATGAAATTCTAACTTTGTTTGGTAGTATACAGGATCAGATGAAGCAACAACAGGAGACCAACCAAATGGTGATAAGAGAGATACAACTCTTGAAATCTAGCTCAAGCAGGCCTGCTGAGGATACTGTCACTCCCTTGTAGCCCAGAGCATTGAACTTCAGTTCGGCAGTATATACCGAGGATAACAGGGGCAATATTGTACCTAGTCATTCCCAGAGTCATACTCCTGAGATACCCTCATCGGTCAGGGTATCAACTGTGAGAAGTTCAAGATATGCTCCAGGATATGGCCAGAATCCTCAGGCTGGTAACGTGTCTAATAATACTAATACTCTTGCTACTAATGGTATTGGATCTTTGCAGGATGCAGGTATGACGTCAGCACTCTCTAGGGAGCTTCAGAAGTTGAAGGATATGATATCCAGTGTACCTGGGGTGGTCCAGCTAATTCCAAAGTGTCCCAGGATAGCCACAGGATATCCCGGTTTGCATATCCTATATGTGATGCTGAAATCCTGAAAAGATTTCAAACCCCCAACATGAAGCTCTATGACGGAACCACAGATCCTGAAGTGCATATTGCTCAGTATAGGGAAAGGATGGAAATTAACCCTATCCCTCCGGATCTCAAGGAAGCATGCCTCTGCAAGGGTTTTGGCTCTACTCTAACAGGATCAGCCTTAAAATGGCTCTTAAACGTTCCACCTCATTCGATTACATCATTTGCTCACTTAGTCAATTTATTTAATAGTCAATTTTCTTGTAGTCGAAGTTTTAAAAAACTAACCAGTGATCTCTACAGGATAACTCAAGGGCCTCAGGAATCCTTAAGGGATTATGTGAACAAGTTTAGCAGGGAATCTCTAGATATCCCATATCTTGATGTTGCAACAGCAGTGCAGGCATTCAAAATGGGGTTGCAAAAAGATTCCCAATTTTATCAGGATCTTGTAATGAATCCTTGCAGGAACCTGGATGAACCTCGAAACAGGGCATTGAGATATATTTGACTGGAAGATGATAAAAGATGCAAGAGAGGATGAATTCATCCTCAACCTATGAATCAGCTAACAGGAAGTCAGAATCCTCATACAAACCATATCGCTCTAAGCCATATGGCAGGAATGACAGCAAGAAAGTGAATGATGTTGAAGACGAGGATCCTGAGGAGTATCCTGAATTGTCAGAATATTGTTTTTCTGTTAATATACCTAAACTAATGTATGTTATGCAGGGTTTGGGAGACAAAGCGAGGTGGCCTAGAAAAAAACCAACAAAAAGCAGATTGGAAGGATAAATCCAAATGGTGTGCCTTCCATGAAGATTTTGGACATGTTACAGAGGATTGCATAGCCCTGAGGAAGGAAATAAGCTACTTGCTGAGCAAAGGATATCTGAAGGATCTTCTGGGAAGAAAGAAGAATAAGGGTCAGGATACTGAAAAGGATCCTGAACGAGCAGCATCACCTCCTGCTGACGCCAAGATAATTAACTTTATCTCAAGAGGACCCAACATCTGTGGAACCTCTTATTCTGCAGCAAAAAGAAATGCAAAAGAAGCTAAGGCAGAACGGGGAGATAAGCCAACTAGGATGACAACCCTCACTACTGATAAAGTGATAGCGTTTGATAGTGATGACAGGGATAGTGTCCAGGATCCCCATCATGATTGTTAGGGGAGGATTTTCCAATCCTAAGGATCACGGATCCTCAAGTGCTGCCAGGATCATAGATCCTCAATTCTGTTTGAATTAAGGATCCTCAGTAGGTGTTACAGGATCAGGATTCAGGATCCTTATTGTTATCCTTATACTGACGATTGTCTTCATTGTACGTAAGCTTGTTTTGCAGGAGCAAAGGCATGGACCAAGTCTCACCGAAATTCCTGGAGCATATTCTCTCAATATTCCGCACGTGCTTGGTTCTTGTGGACGTTATGGAGATCGTGGGGAGCTTGCACAATTTGCGGATAGTTAGTTAGTTTAGTTATTTCTAATTTAAAATGGGGATAACAAGCTTGAGTTAGAACACTTGGCTAATTTTAGCAAATACACACACTCTCGTAACAGCTCTCAATCAGCTCTCAAACACTACTTGGCGATTTAATACATTTTTGCACATTGCACACTAGTGATCCTTGTAACAAGCTTGTTATCATCCCGAATTGTAAACTTATTTTGATTAATCTTAGTTGGTGATCGGTAGTTTCCATCACCCGAGGTTTTTTATGCCGGAGATCAACTCTTGATCAAGGGCTTTTTCCTCGTATAAATCCTTGTGTCATTTGTTCATTACATTTCTGAGTTATCCTTCACATTGTTCATTGATTCAAGCATCATTCCTCACAACAAAGATTTGGTTACATTATCTTAGCCTGATTTTTGACCAAAACAGTTTGGCGCCCACCGTGGGGCAATTGGTGCTTCATTCCTAAGAAATTCTTTTTTTTTTGTGATCATTTCGGTTCATTACAACCAAGCAGATGGCTTCTTTAGCAAAGAGCACTTCAAGTTCAATGCCGGCAATGAGTTCTTCACAGGGCGTTCCTCCTTTGCCTCCACCACCTTCTGGATCCCAGAAGAATGCTGAAAATGCTGCAAAGAGACAAAGCCCCATTTTTCCAAAACCACCAACTTCTTCTGCTTCTTCTAATCCTACTACTAATGATCTTTTTACTTTGATTTTGCAGATGAGGGATCACATACAAGAGCAGGACAAAACCAACGAAAGGATCCTCCGGGAGATCAGTGACATAAAGAAACAGAAGAGATCAGGGGAGGATCACTCTCCTCTGATACCAAGGTCACTGGATTTCGACACTCCAGCTATAACTGCCCAGCAATCTGCAGCCTTAGACATCCAGTACCAAACTGAACCATTGGGAAGGCGTTATGGAGCAACAACTATAAGTCAGGCTTTTGGGTCTCACTTTCAGCCTCAAGGATCCTGTTTTCAGCCTTCGGGGATCCTCTTTCCAGCATCCGGGATCCTTCGTCAGCTCAGGAGGATATATGGGAACGCATACGGTTCAAGGATCCTCACAGGTTCAAGGATCCTCACAAGTTCAAGGATCCTCTCAGGTCCAAGGATCCACTCAGGTCCAAGGATCCTCACAGGTGCAAGGATCCTTTCAGGTTCAAGGATACCCCTTCCAGGTTCAAGGATCCAACGTCTTTCAGGATCAAGGATTCTTGAGAAGTGTACAACCCTCAAGCACAGATGTTCATCAAGGAGACTTCATTCCAATGCAGACCATTGCCTCTTCTGGTCCTTCAATCATACCAGAATCCTGTCAATATGGATTCACATCTGCAATTCCAAACTTGAATCCCCTGGGAGGTAACACTTTCAATAATTCTTATAACACTAACCATGGCTCTATGCAGGATACAGGTATCAATCAAGCTATGGCTAGGGAATTACAGAAGCTGAAGGATATGATATCCAGCGTTCCAGGAGTGGTTAAGCCCATTCCTGAAATTGCAGATGGGAGACATAGGGTATCTCGTTTTGCAGCACCCATTTGTGATGTTGAGATACCCAAAAGGTTCCAAATACCAACTATGAAGCTGTATGATGGTTCAACGGATCCAGAAGAACTTGTAGCTCAATATAGAGAGAGGATGGAGATCAACCCCATCCCAGAGAGGTTAAAAGAAGCATGTCTATGCAAGGGTTTCGGATCCACACTCACAGGATCAGCTCTTAAATGACTGCTAAGTCTTCCCCCTTACTCTATTACTTCATTTGCTAATCTAGTTAATCTATTTAATAGTCAGTTCTCATGTAGCATAAAATTTGAACGTTTAACTAGTGATCTATATAGGGTAACACAGGGTCAAAATGAATCACTTAGAGATTACATCACTAAGTTTAGTAAAGAATCCTTAGATATCCCTAATCTGGATATAGCCACGGCTGTGGAAGCCTTTAAAATGGGGTTTCTTAGGGATTCATTATTCTATGATGATCTTGTTATGACCCCATGCAGGAATCTTGATGAAGTGAGAACCAGGGCCCTTAGATTCATCCGATTAGAGGATGATAAAAGGATCCAGGAGAGATTGGCAGGATCCTCAAAACAGGAAAAGCAAGGATCCTACTTCAAGAAGAACAAGTTCAAGTCCTACAACAAGTCTGATAACCAGAATGTGCATGCAGTAGAACAAGAAGAGGATGATGAGGATTATCCTCCAATTTCTGAATACTGTTTTTCTATTGATAACAATGAACTAATTCTTGCAATGCAGAATCTAGGTGAGAAAGCAAGATGGCCAAGGAAAAGTGATAAACCAGCTGCTACAAAGGACAATTCCAAATGGTGTGCATATCATGAGGAATTTGGGCATCTAACTGAAGAGTGTATTGCACTTAGAAAAGAAATTGGTTATTTGTTAAGCAAGGGGCACTTGAAAGAGCTTTTGGGAAGAAAAAATTCAAGGATCCAGGATCCTGAAAAGGTTCCAAAAAGAGCTCCTGCCCCTCCAGCAGATGCCCAAGTTATAAACTTCATTTCGGGTGGATCAGACATTTGTGGTACTTCCTTTTCAGCAGCCAAGAGACATGCTAAGGAAACCAAGATGGATAATGGGGATAGACCCATTCGAACCTCTACTGTTACGCAGGAGAAAGTTATAACTATTTTGGTCAAAAATCAGGCTAAGATAATGTAACCAAATCTTTGTTGTGAGGAATGATGCTTGAATAAATGAACAATGTGAAGGATAACTCCGAAATGTAATGAACAAATGACACAAGGATTTATACGAGGAAAAAGCCCTTGATCAAGAGTTGATCTCCGGCATAAAAAACCTCGGGTGATGGAAACTACCGATCACCAACTAAGATTAATCAAAAGAAGTTTACAACTCGGGATGATAACAAGCTTGTTACAAGGATCACTAGTGTGCAATGTGCAAAAATGTATTAAATCGCCAAGTAGTGTTTGAGAGCTGATTGAGAGCTGTTACGAGAGTGTGTGTATTTGCTAAAATTAGCCAAGTGTTCTAACTCAAGCTTGTTATCCCCATTTTAAATTAGAAATAACTAAACTAACTAACTATCCGCAAATTGTGCAAGCTCCCCACGATCTCCATAACGTCCACAAGAACCAAGCACGTGCGGAATATTGAGAGAATATGCTCCAGGAATTTCGGTGAGACCTGGTCCATGCCTTTGCTCCTGCAAAACAAGCTTACGTACAATGAAGACAATCGTAAGTATAAGGATAACAATAAGGATCCTGAATCCTGATCCTGCAACACCTACTGAGGATCCTTAATTCAAACAGAATTGAGGATGCATGATCCTGGCAGCATTTGAGGATCCGTGATCCTTACGATTGGAAAATCCTCCCCTAACAATTGCCCCCAAAATATAAGGAGTAAAGTGTAAATTAGCGAGTTATATTTTCTTGATCTTATCTGCAACTAACTAACGGATATATAGCCGTTAGGATCGAACTAGCCGTTTTTGATCATACGTCATTGAAGCGACATCCCTGCAGAATCATCATTATAAATTCAAGTTAGAGATAAGGGTTAGGAAGCATTTAAATTCGTGCGTTACACCCTTTAAATCCTCATTCGAAGATCAAGCAGGTACTTCTCTCTCCTTTCTCTATTCTCCTTCTTACTCTGTTCTTCTTCGAAACTCTCGAATCACGATGAAGTTACGATCATCCCCTGCCTAGGATCACCAGAAAGATAGTCCTCTGAAAAGCCAAGGGATCATCAAAGATTCTCCGAAGGAACGTTGCTGCTTTACTGATCCTGATATCGACAGGATTCATCATTGTTTTCCGGCAGACTCTGTCTTTAAACCTTTTGACCCTACCGCCTTGAGTGACTTCGTTTCTGCAACATGGGTTGCTTTTCCGACTACCCCATTTCTGATAGGATACTCCTATCCTTTCCCTGCTTTTACCCAGTCTTTCTTCTCCCTTACCGGCATATCCTATATCCAGGCTATGCCAATGATGTGGAGGGTTTTATATACCCTCGAGAGAATCATTGAGCAGGAGGATATAGAGTTGGGAATGTCTGAACTTGCTGAACTGTACAACCTTGTGAGCCATGGTTCACATCGCTTTTTATTCAAACACAAACCCGGTGAACCTCATCCAATCCTGAAAACCACCAAGAATGACACCAACTGGAAGAAACGTTTCTTCTTCGTTAGGATGGATTCTATACCGGATGGGAAGGATCTCCCCTTAAAGTGGACCACTCATGGTAGGATAGAGGATCCTTATAGAAGGATCATAGGATACCCTGTTTCTGCTGAGGATTACTAACACCTTTGTTTCTATTTTGCAGCTATTTCTGTTTCACACATCATTCCATCACCTGCAACCAAAGAGAGGATCACCGCTTTCCGGAATCTTGATCCTGCAGTAAGGTCATTTCAAGGAAACACCAAGGATTCTCAAGAAGTATCCTCAGGCTCAGTCACAATGTCAAGTAAGTATCCGAGTTTGTATATGATTAAATGTTGAAAGGAAAATAAAACAAGAATACTTATCTGTTGTTTTGGATTGATAGGTGCTGGAAAATCCTCAAGGTCGGCCACCTGCTTCAGTGTCAGTGATCTTAGCACTGTGGCTCCTCGTTCTGGAAAAAAGAAAACTGCTGCTAGCCCAAGTACCATAGTCCCCAAACCTGTCACCTCCAAGGGGGGAAAGAAGAGGAAGGCCTCTGAAGCTGACAATATTGAAGGCTTGCCTCTTATCCGCCACCAGTTCCAAGAATACTTTGCTGATGTAAGGATCACTGATTCTGCTTAATTATCCTGCCCACTTGAGGATCACGGATCCTGAACTTTACCTTGTCTTTTTGCAGAAATTCGCCGAGATCGAAATGCTGTTTGATGCATATGTTGAGGAGGCGGAGTAAAAGCATCTGGAGTATCAAAAATTCTTCCTGGCTAAGGATCAAACCATCTCCTCCCTCGAGAAAGACCTCAATTAGGCAAAGAAGCAGGTGGTCCTGGCCCAGATAAATGCTGATCATGAGAAGCATGATCTGCTAGAGGATGCTAAAGTCTCTGCTGCCATCACCATGTACAAAATCAAGCTGCAAATGGCCCAGGATGCTGAGGATCCTGACTTCGACAGGACCACTTGGGACAAGGAGGGCTGGAAGGCAAAGCTGGCTGAGCTAGAGGATGAGGAGGAGGCTACCGAGGTCTTGGAGATCGAGGCAAGTGGCAGCGGGAAGGATCAAGCTGGTGGTGATGATGCTGGTGGTGATGCAGCCAAGGTGTGAGCTGCAGAAATGGGCGATGATGGACATTTCTAGACGCGACCGGAGCCCATTTTTTAGGATTTGGTAGTGGTTTTTTGGTTATGATGTTTTTAAACAATGATGGGTTGTAACAACTAAACAATAGCTGTTAGGGTTGAGGATCATGGATCCTTTGAACAATAGGTAGGATAATAGGTGGTGGAGGGATCCTCTGTTTGGGGGATGAAACCACTTGTTATCCTGCCATCTTTTATTTCCTGCACTTTTAAGACCTGTTAACAATGGACACCCTTTGCCAACCCAAGTGGACGGGCCACGTATTGCTGGTATAAACTTGGGTTGGCAATTTTGACAACCTTAAAAGGGTTTAACTTTTGTGAATAAATAAAACCTTAACTTTTTGGCTATTTCCCGTGTTGTTATCCTTGTGAATTCTTTATTTTTCTACTGTTGTTATTCACTTTCTTTGAATTTGTAAGTAAAGAATAAAGGTTTAATAAATCATGTTTAAAAGTTTTAGGATATGATCAAGGATAAAATATCCTATAGTCGACAAATTCAGAAAAGTTATGTAACTTAAGGATCATTAGTTCTGTTGTCAAAGGATAAGGGTCACTTATATGAGTAATGAATAAAATCAAAGTGATTAAGGATCATACATGAGAATCCAAGTTAGGATCCTAACCCTTTAACATTTATAATCAGGATAACCAAAAGACAAACCTTAGTAAAAGGTAAGGATCAGGAATCCTTAGCTGTTTAACTTCAAAAACCTGAAACAGAACATAACTTGGGACTAAGCCAATATAAGAGAAGAGTTAGTAACTGGGGACAAGCCCAACAATTCTGGGGACAAGCCCAAAGGATAACTGGGGACAAGCCCAAAGGATCTTGTGTAAACTGGAGTATGGCCCTCACTGGCGACTATCCAAACTTGAGCGACATGAAAATGCCGAAACCTTAGCTAACGTGAAAATGTTAGAAACCTTAGGAACGGATGTATGGTACGTCTACCATTATACGTAGGATCCCGGATACAGCCAGTACAATGAAATTGTCAGCCCCTAAAGCGAGTACTGGTCCCATTGCCATGAACTGTACCAGGATCATCGTGCGCTACTGGCGATACTGGGGACAGGCCCAAATAACTGGGGTCAAGCCCGAATAACTGGGGTCAAGCCCAAATAACTGGGGTCAAGCCCAAATAACTGGATACCTCTGTGGATACTCAATCCTTTGTTAAGGATACCTAAACCTTCTGCAAAACTCAGAATCAAGTGAAAGGAGGATAAAGGATCCAGGATTCTTATCCTTGTATATAGGATAATTAAAGAATGAAATAGATTGAAATTAGATCATTACCAGGATGAGGATCACCTATCTTCTAAGGATCCATCAAGGATACTTGTTATGAAAATAGCTAAGGATCATGGATCCTTATTACATGAAGTATTTCTTCAAGTGGACAACATTCCAAGCTCTTAGTAGCAAATCACATTCCATTGTTAGCAATCGATATGCCCCCTTTCCTGCCTCAGCTTCGATCAGGTAGGGGCCTTCCCACTTTGGTGCCAATTTTCCATCAGCAGGATTTGTGGTATTCTGAAATGCTTTCCTTAATACCATATCACCAACTTGGAACTTCCTGATCCTGACATTTTTGTTGTAGGCTCCAGCCATCCTTTGTTGATAACTAGCCATCCTTATCCTTGCCAAATCCCTGAGTTCTTCTATAGTATCCAAGTCTTGAACCAAGTTTTCAGCATTTCCTTCAGGATCACAGATGCTTGTTCTTGCAGTAGGAACCACCATTTCTGTAGGGATCACTGATTCTGCCCCAAATACCAAAGAAAAATGGAGTTTGGCCAGTAGCATTCTTGGGTGTTGTCCTATCAGCCCATAGTACATAAGGTAGTTCTTCTGCCCATTTTCCTTTCTTGGATCCAAGCTTTTTCTTCAAGTTGTTGATGATGATCTTGTTGGATGATTCTGCTTGACCATTAGCTTGTGGGTGGACTGGTGTTGATGTTATCATCTTGATCCCCCAGCTGTCACAAAAGTTAGTAGTTCTACTCCCAATAAATTGGTATCCATTATCACAAACAATTTCTTGAGGGATACCAAATCTAGTAATAATATTTCTTTTGATAAAGGATATCACTTCTTTTTCTCTGACTTGAGCAAAGGCTTCAGCCTCTATCCACTTAGAGAAGTAATCAGTCATAGCAAGCATGAATACTTTTCCACCAGGTGCCTTGGGAAGTTTACCAACTATATCCATTCCCCATCTCATAAATGGCCAAGAAGAGGATATAGGATGTAAGAGCTCTGCTGGTTGGTGAAGGATATTACTATGTCTCTGACAAGGATCACACTTTCTGGCATAATCCACATCATCCTTCTTCATAGTAGGCCAGTAGTATCCTGTCCTCAGGATCCTCGAGAATAATGCCCTGCCCCCAGTGTGGTTTCCACAATCTCCTTCATGAAAATCCTTTAGGACTTCTTGGATTTCAGGATCCTCAATGCATCTTAGATATGGTCCTGTAAGAGATCGTTTATATAACATATTATTCAATATTGTAAACTGAGATACCTTAATTTTGAAAGCCCAGGGGTTTTCTCCTGTAGGAATCTCTCCATGCTGGATATATCTCATGATTGGAAGGATCCATGATCCTAAATGGGATTGTGTATCATCACTAGTGATGATTGCAGAGTCCTCTCCTATCTCCATGGCGACATGATCCTCAATAGCGGGGGTTAGGATGTGGATAATAGGGATCCTGATATCCTCTGGAATCTTCAAGGATGATCCTAGATTGGCCAATGCATCAGCTTCTGCATTCTCTTCCCTTGGTACATGTGTCAAACTAAAGGAAACAAAAGAGAGTGCCAATTCTTTGACTATCTCTAAATATTTGATTTGCTTTTCACCTTTAACAGCATGGGATCCATTAAAGTGATTAGTAATTAATAATAAATCTATGTGTACCTCAAGATACCTGATCCTCATATGGTTGGCAATTTGCAAACCAGCTATCAAGGCTTCATATTCAGCCTCATTATTAGTAGTTTGAAACTCACAAGCTATGGAGTGGGGTATTATGTCCCCCTGTGGCGATTTTAGTAGTATTCCAAGTCCTGTTCCTTTGACATTAGAGGTTCCATCAGTGAAAAGTATCCAAGGATCCTTAGTTTCTTCCAGCTGTTGGACTTCTAACTCAGCTTCCTTTTGCAAGTCACTACTAAAATCTGCCACAAAGTCGGCTAAGGCTTGGGATTTGATGGCAGTCCTTGGTTCATATCTTATATCATAAGCACTAAGCTTCACTGCCCATTTTGCCATCCTTCCTGACATTTCAGGTTTCCTGAGAACATTCTTAATTGGAAAATTAGTCTTGACAATAATGGCATGAGTTTCAAAATAATGTCTTAATTTGGTAGATGCCATAATTAAAGCAAGGATAAGTTTCTCTAAATGTGAATACCTGGATTCAGCATCAAGCAAACTCTTACTAACATAATAGACAGGATGTTGTGTACCTTGGTGATCCTTAACAAGGACTGCACTTACTGCTTTAGAGGATACCGCCAGATATAAGGATAATATATCCCCTTTTTCTGGTTTCATTAAGGCAGGAGCTGAGGATAGGTAATCCTGAAGGGCTTTGAGAGCATTTTCATGCTTTTCAGTCCACTCAAATTTCTTGTTCTTCCTCAAAATTTCATAGAATTCCTTGCATTTTTCTAAGGATTTGGATATGAACCTGTTCAAGGCTGCGATCCTGCCTGTCAATCTTTGCACATCCTTGGCATTGGCAGGAGATTTGATATTCACAATAGCCTTAATTTGCTCTGGACTTGCTTCAATGCCTCTTTTTGTCACCATATAGCCTAGGAATTTACCTGCTTTAACACCAAAGTGACACTTGGAAGGATTTAGTTTCATATTAAATTTATCAAGGATATTGAATGCTTCCTCCAAGTCTCTAAGGTGATCCTCAGCTTTCTTGGACTTAACCACCATGTCATCTATATAGACTTCCAGAGTGTGTCCAATTTGTTCCTTGAACATCATATTGACTAGCCTTTGATAAGTAGCACCTGCATTCCTTAGTCTAAATGGCATAGCAATATAACAATATATACCTGTTGGGGTCATAAAGGCTGTATCCTCTTGATCAGATGGTTCCATCTGAATCTGCTGAAATCCAGATGAAGCATCCATAAATGTCAACAACTCATGACCCGCGGTAGCATCCACCATGGAGTCAATGTGGGGTAATGGGAAAGGATCCTTGGGACATGCCTTGTTTAAATCAGTGAAATCGACACGTACCCTCCACTTTCCATTTTTCTTTTGAACAACAACCACATTGGCTAACCACCTTGGATACTTAACCTCTCTTATCATACCTACCTGGAGTAGTTTATCTACTTCTTCCTGGATAATAGCATTCCTTTCAGGTGCAAACTTCCTCCTTTTTTGATGAATTGGCTTGAATGACCTGTCAATGCCAAGTTTATGAGTCATTATATCTTTAGATATACCTGTCATGTCCTCATGCTTCCAGACAAAGGTAGTTTTTCTCCTTTTAAGGAAGGTTACTAGATCCTGTTCAATGTTGCTAAGGATCCTTGATCCTATGAAGACTTTGGATTCAGGATCATGAGGATCCATAAGGATTTGTTTCACATCCTGCTCTCTTGCCTCCAAGACATCTCTTGGAGGATGCTTTAATTTCTATTGCTCCCTTGGTCTTGAGGCCGGCTTCATTGACGATGTGTAGCAATTCTTAGCTTCTTGTTGATCACTCTCAATTTTCACCACCCCCTATGGACTAGGAAGCTTCACGCATTGATGATAGGTAGATGGGACTGCCTTCATGTCATGTATCCATGGCCTACCAAGGATAACATTACAACATGATAAGCAATCTATAACACAAAATTTTTGATAAGAATGGAGTCCTTCAATATAGATGGGGAGTTTGATGTCCCCCAATGTATTCTTGGTTTCTCCGCTGAATCCCACAAGAACTGAGGATCTTGGGACAATGTTTGATTCAGGAATGTTCATTTTCTTGAGGACATCAAGCTGAATGATGTTTACTGAGCTTCCTCCGTCTATCAGGATCCTGCGAACAAAGTGGTTAGAAATAAACAGAGTAATAACAAGACCATCATGATGAGGATCCTGAACATCAACACGATCATCCTCATCAAAGGTTATAACTTTCTCCTGCGTAACAGTAGAGGTTCGAATGGGTCTATCCCCATTATCCATCTTGGTTTCCTTAGCATGTCTCTTGGCTGCTGAAAAGGAAGTACTACAAATGTCTGATCCACCCGAAATGAAGTTTATAACTTGTGCATCTGTCGGAGGGGCAGGAGCTCTTTCTGGAACCTTTTCAGGATCCTGGATCCTTGACTTTTTTCTTCCCAAAAGCTCTTTCAAGTGCCCCTTGCTTAACATATAACCAATTTCTTTTCTAAGTGCAATACACTCTTCAGTGAGATGCCCAAAATCCTCATGACATGCACACCATTTGGACTTGTCCTTTGTAGCAACTGGTTTACCACTTTTCCTTGGCCATCTTGCTTTCTCACCTAGATTCTGCATTGCAAGAATTAGTTCATTGTTATCAAAATAAAAACAGTATTCAGAAATTGGAGGATAATCCTCATCATCCTCTTCTTGTTCTACTGCATGCACATTCTGGTTATCAGACTTGTTGTAGGACTTGAACTTGTTATTCTTGAAGTAGGATCCTTGCTTTTCCTGTTTTGAGGATCCTGCCAATCTCTCCTGGATCCTTTTATCATCCTCTAATCGGATGAATCTAAGGGCCCTGGTTCTCACTTCATCAAGATTCCTGCATGGGGTCATAACAAGATCATCATAGAATAATGAATCCCTAAGCAAACCCATTTTAAAGGCTTCCACAGCCGTGGCTATATCCAGATTAGGGATCTCTAAGGATTCTTTACTAACCTTAGTGATGTAATCTCTAAGTGATTCATTTTGACCCTGTGTTACCCTATATAGATCACTAGTTAAACGTTCAAATTTTCTGCTACATGAGAACTGACTATTAAACAGATTAACTAGATTAGCAAATGAAGTAATAAAGTAAGGGGGAAGACTTAACAGCCATTTAAGAGCTGATCCTGTGAGTGTGGATCCGAAACCCTTGCATAGACATGCTTCTTTTAACCTCTCTGGGATGGGGTTGATCTCCATCCTCTCTCTATATTGAGCTACATGTTCTTCTGGATCCGTTGAACCATCATACAGCTTCATAGTTGGTATTTGGAACCTTTTGGGTATCTCAGCATCACAAATGGGTGGTTCAAAACGAGATACCCTATGGCTCCCATCTGCAATTTCAGGAATGGGCTTAACCACTCCTGGAACGCTGGATATCATATCCTTCAGCTTCTGTAATTCCCTAGCCATAGCTTGATTGATACCTGTATCCTGCATAGAGCCATGGTTAGTGTTATAAGAATTATTGAAAGTGTTACCTCCCAGGGGATTCAAGTTTGGAATTGCAGATGTGAATCCATATTGATGGGATTCTGGTATGATTGAAGGACCAGAAGAGGCAATGGTCTGCATTTGAATGAAGTCTCCTTGATGAACATCTGTGCTTGGGGGGTTGTACACTTCTCAAGAATCCTTGATCCTGAAAGACGTTGGATCCTTGAACCTGGAAGGGGGATCCTTGAACCTGAAAGGATCCTTGGACCTGAGAGGATCCTTGGACCTGAGAGGATCCTTGGACCTGAGAGGATCCTTGAACTTGTGAGGATCCTTGAACCTGTGAGGATCCTTGAACCGTATGCGTTCCCATATATCCTCCTGAGCTGACGAAGGATCCCGGATGCTGGAAAGAGGATCCCGAAGGCTGAAAACAGGATCCTTGAGGCTGAAATTGAGACCCAAAAGCCTGACTCATAGTTGTTGCTCCATAACGCCTTCCCAATGGTTCAGTTTGGTACTGGATGTCTAAGGCTGCAGATTGCTGGGCAGTTATAGCTGGAGTGTCGAAATCCAGTGACCTTGGTATCAGAGGAGAGTGATCCTCCCCTGATCTCTTCTGTTTCTTGATGTCACCGATCTCTCGGATGATCCTTTCGTTGGTTTTGTCCTGCTCTTGTATGTGATCCCTCATCTGCAAAATCAAAGTAAAAAGATCATTAGTAGTAGGATTAGAAGAAACAGAAGAAGTTGGTGGTTTTGGAAAAATGGGGCTTTGTCTCTTTGCAGCATTTTCAGCATTCTTCTAGGATCCAGAAGGTGGTGGAGGCAAAGGAGGAACGCCCTGTGAAGAACTCATTGCCGGCATTGAACTTGAAGTGCTCTTTGCTGAAGAAGCCATCTGCTTGGTTGTAATGAACCGAAATGATCACAAAAACAAGAATTTCTTAGGAATGAAGCATCAATTGCCTCACGGTGGGCGCCAAACTGTTTTGGTCAAAAATCAGGCTAAGATAATGTAACCAAATCTTTGTTGTGAGGAATGATGCTTGAATCAATGAACAATGTGAAGGATAACTCAGAAATGTAATGAACAAATGACACAAGGATTTATACGAGGAAAAAGCCCTTGATCAACAGTTGATCTCCGGCATAAAAAACCTCGGGTGATGGAAACTACCGATCACCAACTAAGATTAATCAAAATAAGTTTACAACTCGGGATGATAACAAGCTTGTTACAAGGATCACTAGTGTGCAATGTGCAAAAATGTATTAAATCGCCAAGTAGTGTTTGAGAGCTGATTGAGAGCTGTTACGAGAGTGTGTGTATTTGCTAAAATTAGCCATGTGTTCTAACTCAAGCTTGTTATCCCCATTTTAAATTAGAAATAACTAAACTAACTAACTATCCGCAAATTGTGCAAGCTCCCCACGATCTCCATAACTTCCACAAGAACCAAGCACGTGCGGAATATTGAGAGAATATGCTCCAGGAATTTCGGTGAGACCTGGTCCATGCCTTTGCTCCTGCAAAACAAGCTTACGTACAATGAAGACAATCGTCAGTATAAGGATAACAATAAGCATCCTAAATCCTGATCCTGCAACACCTACTGAGGATCCTTAATTCAAACAGAATTGAGGATCCATGATCCTGGCAGCACTTAAGGATCCGTGATCCTTAGGATTGGAAAATCCTCCCCTAACAATAACCTTTGATGAGGATGATCGTGTTGATGTTCAGGATCCTCATCATGGTCTTGTTATTACTCTGTTTATTTCTAACCACTTTGTTCGCAGGATCCTGATAGACGGAGGAAGCTCACTAAACATCATTCAGCTTGATGTCCTCAAGAAAATGAACATTCCTGAATCAAACATTGTCCCAAGTTCCTTAGTTCTTGTGGGATTCAGTGGAGAAACCAAGAACACATTGGGGGACATCAAACTCCCCATCTATATTGAAGGACTTCATTCTTATCAAAAATTCTGTGTTATAGATTGCTTATCCTGTTGTAATGTTATCCTTGGCAGGCCATGGATACATGACATGAAGGCAGTCCCATCTACCTATCATCACTGCGTGAAGCTTCCTAGTCCATGGGGGGTGGTGAAAATTGAGAGTGATCAACAAGAAGCTAAGAATTGTTACACGTCGTCAATGAAGCTAGCCTCAAGACCAAGGGAGCAATAGCAATTAAAGCATCCTCCAAGAGATGTCTTGGAGGCAAGAGAGCAGGATGTGAAAGAAATCCTTATGGATCCTCATGATCCTGAATCCAAAGTCTTCATAGGATCAGGGATCCTTAGCAACATTGAACAGGATCTAGTATCCTTCCTTAAAAGGAGAAAAACTACCTTTGCCTGGAAGCATGAGGACATGACAGGTATATCTAAAGATATAATTACTCATAAACTTGGCATTGACAGGTCATTCAAGCCAATTCATCAAAAAAGGAGGAAGTTTGCACCTGAAAGGAATGCTATTATCCAGGAAGAAGTAGATAAACTACTCCGGGCAGGTATGATAAGAGAGGTTAAGTATCCAAGGTGGTTAGCCAATGTGGTTGTTGTTCAAAAGAAAAATGGAAAGTGGAGGGTACCGCGGGTCCTTTCCCATTACCCCACATTGACTCCATGGTGGATGCTACCGCGGGTCATGAGTTGTTGACTTTTATGGATGCTTCATCTGGGTTTCAGCAGATTCAGATAGAACCTTCTGATCAAGAGGATACAGCCTTTATGACCCCAACAGGTATATATTGTTATATTGCTATGCCATTTGGACTAAGGAATGCAGGTGCTACTTATCAAAGGCTAGTCAATATGATGTTCAAGGAACAAATTGGACACACTATGGAAGTCTATATAGATGACATGGTGGTTAAGTCCAAGAAAGCTGAGGATCACCTTAGAGACTTGGAGGAAGCATTCAATATCCTTGATAAATTTAATATGAAACTAAATCATTCCAAGTGTCACTTTGGTGTTAAAGCAGGTAAATTCCTAGGCTATAAGGTGACAAAAAGAGGCATTGAAGCGAGTCCAGAGCAAATTAAGGCTATTGTGAATATCAAATCTCCTGCCAATGCCAAGGATGTGCAAAGATTGACAGGCAGGATCGCGGCCTTGAACAGGTTCATATCCAAATCCTTAGAAAAATGCAAGGAATTCTATGACATTTTGAGGAAGAACAAGAAATTTGAGTGGACTAAAAAGCATGAAAATGCTCTCGAAGCCCTTAAGGATTACCTATCCTCAGCTCCTGCCTTAATGAAACCAGAAAAATGGGATATATTATCCTTATTGTTAGGGGAGGATTTTCTAACAATTAGTGATCCTTATTTGTTATCCTAATTAGTGATCCTTACTTCTGTGACAGGTGGTGATCCTCAGAAGGGCTTTAGGATCAGGATCATGGATCACTTCGAGGATCCTCATACTGACGATTGTTTACTTATGTTTTATAACATCTCGCAGGTATAACAAGCTTGACCAAGTCTTAGCGACATTCTTGGAGAATATTCCCAAAGTATTCTGCACGTGCTAGATCAAAACTAGACGTTATGGAGAACGTGGAGGCTTGGCCCGAAAGTCGGAGAGTTTGTTAGCTAGATATTTTTTGTTATTTTAAAGGGAGTAACGAGCTAAGTTAGAAAGTTAGTGACACTTAGTCATTTTGGCAGTTACACACACTCGTACAAGCTCTCATACAAGCTCTCGCTCAAACACCAAGCAATTACATACACTTTTCACACCTTTTACACATTCCACTGTAGTGATCCTTGTACCTAGCTCGTTACTATCCGAAGTTGTAAACATTCAATCATTTATTTTAGCTTGGTGATCGGTAGTTTCCATCACCCGGGGTTTTTTGTGCCGGAGATCAACTCTTGATCAAGGGCTTTTTCCCCGTATAAATCTTTGTGTTGTTTGTGCACTTTACATTGAAGTGATCCTCATCATTGTTACATATTTTAAGCATCATTCCCCTAAACAAAGAGTTTGGTTGCAATATCCTCATCAGATTTTCTGACCAAAACAGTTTGGCGCCCACCGTGGGGCCATTGGTGCTTCGTCCTTAAGAAAATACGCATTTCTGTGCTTAATTCGGCTCACTACAACCAAGCAGATGGCTTCCTCATCGAAGAATGCTTCAAACTTGATGCCCTCATTCACTTCCTCACAAGGCGTTCCTCCTTTGCCTCCACCACCTTCTGGATCCCAGAAGAATACAGAGAATGCTGCGAAGAAACCGACTCCCATTTTCTCAAAACCACCTGCTTCTTCTGTTTCAACTAATCCTACTACTAATGATCTCTATGCCTTGATTTTGCAGATGAGGAACCATGCACAAGAGCAGGATAAGACCAACGAAAGGATCCTCCGGGAGATTGACGAAATTAAGAAACAGAAGAAAACGGCAGAGGATCGTTCCCCACTGATGCCCAGATCTCTGAATTTTGATACTCCGGTGGTTACTTCTCAGCCGTCAGTGGTTCCAGACATTCAATATGCGGGTGGACCAAAAGGAGTGCACTACGGAACAACAGCTATGACCCAGGCACTAGGTTCATATTTCCAGCCAGCAGGATCCTATCCCCAGCATATGGGATCCCTCACGAGTACAGGAGGATATTCAGGAATGCAGCAGTTTCAAGGATCCTCCTTCGTTCCAGGATCATCCCAGGTTCAAGGATCCTCCTTCGTTCCAGGATCATCCCAGGTTCAAGGATCCTCCTTCGTCCCAGGATCATCCCAGGTTCAAGGATCCTCCTTCGTTCCAGGATCATCCCAGGTTCAAGGATCCTCCTTCGTTCCAGGATCATCCCAGGTTCAAGGATCCTCCTTCGTCCCAGGATCATCCCAGGTTCAAGGATCCTCCTTCGTCCCAGGATCATCCCAGGTTCAAGGATCCTCCTTATTTCCAGGATCATCCCAGTTTCAAGGATCCTTCCAGATGCCAGGATCCCTGAGGAGTTTGCAAACAGGAAGTTCAGATGTCCATCAAGGAGATTTTATTCCAATGCAGACCAATGCCTCTGCTGGTCCCTCGATCATTCCAGAGCCTCAACAATATGGATTAACCTCCATACTTCCTAACCTGAATCCAATGGGAGGTAACACTTTTAATAATTCTCATACTACTAACCATGGTTTTATGCAGGATCCAGGTATCAATCATGCCATGGCCAGAGAATTGCAAAAGCTAAAGGATATGATCTCGAGTGTTCCGGGAGTAGTCAAACCTATTCCAGAGATTGCAGATGGGAGCCATAAGATATCTCGCTTTGCACCACCAATCTGTGATGCTGAGATACCCAAGAGGTTCCATGTGCCTACAATGAAACTGTATGATGGTTCGACGGATCCTAAAGAACACATAGCACAATACAGGGAGAGGATGGAGATCAATCCAATCCCAGAAAAGTTAAAGGAAGCATGCCTATGCAAAGGATTCGGATCCACTCTTACTGGATCAGCTCTCAAATGGCTGCTAAGTCTTCCTCCCTATTCTATTACCTCATTTGCAAACCTAGTTAACTTGTTTAATACTCAGTTTTCCTGTAGTAGAAAATTTGAACGATTAACTAGTGATTTATATAGGATAACCCAGGGTCATAATGAATCACTAAGGGATTACATTACCAAATTTAGTAAAGAATCCTTAGACATTCCCAACTTAGATATAGCCACGGCTGTTGAAGCCTTCAAAATGGGATTACTTAGGGATTCCTTATTTTATGATGATCTTGTTATGACACCGTGCAGGAACCTAGATGAGGTAAGAACCCGGGCCCTCAGGTTCATCCGGCTAGAGGATGATAAGAGGATTCAGGAGAGGATAACAGGATCCTCAAAGCAGGATAAGCAAGGATCCTCATTCAGAAACAACAAGTTCAGATCCTACAACAAATCTGATAATCAGAACGTGCATTCTATTGATCAAGAAGAGAATGATGAGGATTATCCTCCAATTTCAGAATATTGCTTTAGTGTTGATAACAATGAACTAATCCTTGCCATGCAGAACCTAGGTGATAAGGCTAGATGGCCAAGAAAGAATGACAGGCCAGCTGCAACTAAGGATAAATCAAAGTGGTGTGCATATCATGAAGATTTTGGGCACCTCACAGAAGAATGCATTGCATTAAGAAAGGAAATTGGATACTTGTTGAGCAAAGGGCATCTAAAAGAGTTGTTGGGAAGAAAAAAGTCAAGGACTCAGGATCCTGAAAGGATCCCTGAGAAGGCTCCAGCTCCTCCAGCAGATGCACAAGTGATAAACTTTATTTCCGGAGGATCCGACATTTGTGGCACATCCTTCTCAGCAGCTAAAAGGCATGCGAAGGAAGCTAAGATGGATAATGGAGAAAGACCAGTTCGAACATCAAGTGTCTCTGAAGGAAAAGTTATAACCTTTGATGAAGAGGATCGTGTTGATATCCAGGATCCTCATCACGATGGTTTAGTTATTACTCTTTTCATATCTAACCATTTTGTCCGCAGGATCCTAATAGACGGAGGAAGTTCGGTGAACATTATCCAGCTTGATGTTCTAAAGAAGATGGGTATCCCTGAATCAGAGATCATACCAAGATCCTACGTGCTCGTGGGATTTAGTGGCGAGACCAAGAACACCCTGGGGGACATTAAACTCCCAATATATATTGAAGGCTTACACTCTTATCAAAAGTTTTGTGTTATTGACTGTTTATCTTGTTGTAATGTTATCCTTGGCAGGCCCTGGATACACGATATGAAAGCAGTCCCATCTACTTACCATCAATGTGTGAAGCTCCTTAGTCCTTGGGGAATAGTAAAGATTGATAGCGATCAGCAGGAAGCTAAGGATTGCTACACTTCATCGATGAAACCAGCTTCGAAGTCGAGGGAGCAATAGCAATCAAGGTATCCTCCAAGGAGTGTCTTGGAGGCCAGAGAGCAGGATGTGGTAGAAATCCTCATGGATCCTGATGATCCTGAGTCCAAAATCTATATCGGGTCAGGGATCCTTGGCGAAATGAAAGAAGACCTCATATCCTTCCTGAAAAGGAGAAAGACTACCTTTGCATGGAAACACGAAGACATGACCGGTATATCCAAGGATGTTATCACTCACAAGCTTGGCATCGATAGATCCTTCAAACCAATCCATCAAAGGAGAAGGAAGTTTGCACCAGAAAGGAATGCCATTATCCCGGAAGAGGTAGAGAAATTGCTCCGGGCAGGTATGATTAGAGAGGTCAAGTATCCAAGATGGTTGGCCAATGTGGTTGTTGTTCAAAAGAAAAACGGAAAGTGGAGGGTATGTGTCGATTTTACCGACTTAAATAAGGCATGTCCCAAGGATCCTTTCCCTTTACCCCACATTGCCTCCATGGTGGATGCAACTGCGGGTCATGAACTGTTAACTTTTATGGATGCTTCATCTGGATTTCAACAAATCCAAATGGAACCATCCGACCAAGAGGATACAGCCTTCATGACTCCAACTGGTATATATTGCTATATTGCTATGCCTTTCGGATTGAGAAATGCAGGTGCAACATACCAAAGGCTGGTGAATATGATGTTCAAGGATCAGATTGGACAAACTATGGAGGTTTACATAGATGATATGGTGGTAAAATCCTTAAAAGCTGAGGATCACCTAAAGGATTTGGAGGAAGCATTCGATATCCTAGACAAATATAACATGAAGCTTAATCCTTCAAAATGTCATTTTGGTGTTAAAGCAGGTAAATTCTTAGGATACATGGTGACTAAGAGAGGCATCGAAGCTAGCCCGGAACAAATCAAAGCAATAGTGAACATCAAATCTCCGGCCAATGCTAAGGATGTTCAAAGGTTAACAGGAAGGATAGCAGCCTTGAACAGATTCATATCCAAGTCCTCCGAGAAGTGTAAAGAATTCTATGATATCCTAAGGAAGAACAAGAAATTTGAGTGGACGGAGAAGCATGAAAATGCTTTAAAAGCCCTCAAAGATTACCTATCCTCGGCCCCGGCTTTGATGAAACCAGAAAAAGGTGATGTGTTATCCTTGTATCTTGCAGTATCCTCAAAAGCAGTAAGTGCGGTCCTTGTTAAGGATCACGAAGGTACACAACATCCTGTCTATTATGTAAGTAAAAGTTTACTTGATGCCGAATCCAGGTACTCACACCTTGAAAAGCTTATCCTTGCATTAATTATGGCATCTACCAAGTTAAGACATTATTTTGAAACTCATGTTATCATTGTTAAGACTAATTTCCCAATTAAGAATGTCCTCAGGAAACCAGAGATGTCAGGAAGGATGGCTAAGTGGGCAGTGAAGCTGAGTGCATACGATATAAGATATGAGCCTAGGACAGCCATCAAATCCCAAGCATTAGCTGACTTTGTGGCTGATTTCAGTAGTGATTTACAAGAAGAAGCTGAGCTAGAAGTCCAACAGCTAGAAGAAACCAAGGATCCTTGGATACTTCATACTGATGGATCCTCAAATGTCAAAGGCACAGGGCTTGGAATACTACTAAAATCGCCACAGGGGGACATAATACCCCATTCTATAGCTTGTGAGTTCCAAACCACTAATAATGAGGCTGAATATGAAGCCTTAATTGCTGGTTTGCAAATTGCAAAGCTTATGGGGATCAGGTATCTTGAGGTACACGTAGATTCTTTGTTAATTACAAATCACTTTAATGGATCATATGCTGTTAAAGGTGAAAAGCTAACCAAATATTTGGAGATAGTCAAAAGTTTGGCACTCTCTTTTGTCTCTTTTAGTTTGTCACAGGTACCAAGGGAAGAAAATACAGAAGCTGATGCATTGGCTAACTTAGGATCATCTTTGAAGATCCCAGAGGATATCAAGATCCCTATTATCCATATCCTGACCCCAGCTATTGAGGATCATGTGGCTATGGAGATAGGGAATAATTCTGCAATGATCCCTAGTGAGGATACTCGATCCCATCCAGGATCAGGATCATGGATCTCACCAATTATGAGATACTTACAACATGGAGAGATTCCTACAGGAGAAAACCCCAGGGCTTTCAAATCTAAGGTATCTCAATTCACAATTATAAATAATATGTTGTATAGACGATCTCTTGCAGGACCATACTTGAGATGCATTGAGGATCCTGAAGTTCAAGAAGTTTTAAAAGACTTCCATGAAGGAGATTGCGGAAACCACACTGGGGGCAGGGCTTTATTCTCAAGGATCCCGAGGACAGGATACTACTGGCCAACCATGAAGAAAGATGCTGTGGAGTATGCCAGAAGATGTGATCCTTGCCAGAGACACAGCAATATCCTTCATCAACCGGCTGAACTATTGCATCCTATATCCTCCTCTTGGCCATTTATGAGATGGGGTATGGATATAGTTGGAAAGCTCCCTAAGGCACCTGGTGGAAAAGTATTCATGTTAGCTATGACTGATTACTTCTCCAAGTGGATAGAGGCTGAAGCTTTTGCCCAAGTCAGAGAAAAGGAAGTTATATCCTTCATTAAAAGAAATATTATAACTAGATTTGGAATTCCTTCTGAGATTATATGCGATAATGGTTCCCAATTTATTGGGGGCAGAACCACTAACTTTTGTGACAGTTGGGGGATTAGGATGATAACATCAACACCAGTCCACCCACAAGCTAATGGCCAAACAGAATCATCCAACAAGATCATCATCAACAATTTGAAGAAAAAGCTTGGATCCAAGAAAGGGAAATGGGCAGAAGAACTACCCTATGTGCTCTGGGCTGACAGGACGACCCCTAAGAATGCTACTGGTCAAACACCATTCTCTTTGGTGTTTGGGGCAGAATCAGTGATCCCAACAGAAATGGTGGTTCCTACTGCTAGAACAAGTACCCGTGATCCTGAGGAAAATAATGAAAACTTGGCTCAAGACCTGGATACTATTGAAGAAATCAGGGATATGGCTAGGATCAGGATGGCCAGTTATCAACAAAGAATGGCTGGTGCTTACAACAAAAATGTCAGGATCAGGAGGTTTCAAATTGGAGATATGGTATTAAGGAAAGCATTTCAGAATACCACCAATCCTGCCGATGGAAAATTGGCTCCAAAATGGGAAGGCCCCTATTTGATTGAAGCTGAAGCAGGAAAGGGGGCATATAGATTGCTAACCATGGAGGGTGAATTGCTACCAAGAGCTTGGAATGCTGTCCACTTGAAGAAATATTTCATGTAAGCAGGATCCTTATGGCATAGTTGATCCTCATGATAGGGATATCCTTAAAGGATCCTCAAAGTATCGGTGATCCTTACTCAGGTAATATCCTAATCTTGAACTATTTCATTTCTTAATTTTCTCATATAAGGATAAGGATCATGTATCCTTTATCCATCTCTCACGTGAGTTCAAGTTTTGATAGTTCAGGTATCTTTAGCACAACGTTGGTTATCCACAGAAGCAATCCGTCTTTGGGTTTAACCCCAGTTATTTGGGCTTGTCCCCAGATTCCGCCTGTAGCGCACGATGATCCTGGTATAGTTCAAGGCTTTGGGACCAGTACTCGTTCTAGGGGCTGATAATTCCATTGTTCTGGCTATGCTTAGGATCCTACGTATAATGGTAGACGTACCATACATCCGTTCATAAGGTTTCTAACGTTTTCACGTTAGCTAAGGTTTCTAACGTTTTCACGTTAGCTAAGGTTTTGGCATCTTCATGTCACTAAGTTTGGATAGTCGCCAGTTAGGGCCATACTCCAGTTTAGACACGATCCTTGGGCTTGTCCCCAGTTATCCTTGGGCTTGTCCCCAGTTATCCTTGGGCTTGTCCCCAGTTATCCTTGGGCTTGTCCCCAGTTATCCTTGGGCTTGTCCCCAGTTATCCTTGGGCTTGTCCCCAGTTGCTAACTCTTTTCTTATATTGGCTTAGTCCCAAGTTGTGCTCTATTTCAGGTCTTTGGAGATAGGCAGCTAGGGATCCTTGATCCTTATTTCACTCTAAGGTTTATCTTGTAGTTATCCTTATTATGGTTAGGATTCTAACTTGGATCCTCAGGTATGATCCTTAACTCTTTTGATTCTATTCATTATTCTTTTAAATAACCCTTATACTTGACAACTGAACTTGTAAATTTTAAATCATGTCAATTTTTAAAATTTATCGGTAATGGGATATGTGATCCTTGTTCATATCCTAAACTTTTTGGATATCTTTTCTAATTTTTCAAGGCTTGATAAATATAAACAAATTGAACATTATAACAGTTGGAAAATAACATACTGAAAAGGATAACAACACGAGATAAACGACAAAAGGTTAAGTTTTTATTTATTAACATAAGACTAACCCTTTAAAGGTTGTCAAAATTACCTACCCGAGCTTCTACCAGTAAAACGTGGCCCGTCCGCTGGGGTAGGTAAAGGGTGTCCATGATAATGAGTTCAAAAGTAGTGCAGGAAGATAAAGGCGGCAGGATCACAATGGCTTCATCCCCCAAACAGAGGATCCCTCCACCAATTGCTATCCTGCCTATTATCCAAAGGATCATACATGATCCTTAATCCTAAAAACCTATTGTTCAAAGTACAAACCATGAAATTGTTTTAAACATCACAACCATCAAACTAAAAAATTGGGCTCCGGCCTTGGCACATATATCCATCATCGCCCAATTGTGCAGCCTACACCTTTGCTGCATCCTCTTCTCCTCCAGCTGCGGTATCCTTCACCTGATCCTTCCCACTGCCACTTGCCTCAATTGCCAGGACATCAGCTGCCTCCTCCTCATCATCCTCAAGATCAGCCAACCTTGCCTTCCAGCCTTCAACATCCCAGCTGTCTTTGTCAAAAGCAGGGTCTTGAGCTTCCTGGGCCATCTTCAACTTAGTCTGATACATTGTGATGGCAGCAGAGAGCTTGGCATTTTCGAGGAGGTCATGCTTTTCATAATCAAAGTTAACCAGCACCTTGGCCATTGTCTGCTTGGTATCATGGAGTTCCTTCCGAGCATCAGCAAGTGCAAGATCTTTGAGCACGCCAACCTGTTGGAGATCAGCTATTTTATTGTCCCGCTCCTCAATATTGCCCACGTAATCCTCGATCTCAGCAAATTTCTGCAGGAAGAAGATAAGGCAGTTCAAGGTCAAGTGATCCTCATAAGAGCAGGATACCTAGGCAAAGTTAAGGATCCTTACTTCATTGAAGTATTCGATGAATTGGTGGCGGATCAGTGGCAGGCCTTGAAGATCCTCAGCATCAGAAGTTTTCCTCTTCTTGACACCCTTTCCTTTAGTGGGTGCCCTTGGAATGGAGATGCTAGGACTGGTAGTGGACCTCTTCTTCCTGGGTCGTACGAGATCAAGGTCAGCTATGTTGAATTGGGAAACAGGCTTGACAGGTTTTCCAGCGCCTACACATTCAAAGCAAGATGAGTATCCTTATCCTATTTCAATTTATCTATTTATTTTAATATTTAAACTATGCAAAAGACAGGATACTTACTCGACATAGTAATGGAACCTGAGGATACTTCTTGTGAGTCTTGGGTGTCTATCTTGAATGTCCTTGTTTCAGGATCAAGCTTCCAAAAAGCAGCGAGCCTATCCTTGGTTTCAGGTGATGTGCGGATATGTGAGACAGAGATAGCTGCATAACATAAGACAGAAAGGGGTTAGTAATCCTTATACGAAAACAAAATTGCCTGGTGATCCTTCTTATGATCCTCCAGCCTACCATTGGTGGACCATGCCTTAGGGAGATCATGACCGTTTAGAATGGAATCCCTCTTGACAAAGAAAAAACGACGTTTCCAGTCTTTGTCATTCTTGGTGACTTTCAGAAGAGGATGATCTGCACCGGGTTTTCTCTTAAGCAAATAACGATGGGAACCAAAAGTAGTAAGATCATACAGTTCCGCCAACTCTGACATGCCCAAAGCAATGCCTTCCTGTTCGATGATCCTCTCCAGGGTATACAAGACCCTCCAAATCATCGGCATGGCTTGGATATAAGAGATGCCGGTAAGGGAAAAGAAGGATTGTGTAAACTCAGGGAAAGGATAGGTGTATCCTATGGTGAATGGAGTGGCTGGAAATGCAACCCATGTTTCTGAAACGTAGTCGCTAAGGATAGTAGGATCAAAGGGTCTGAAAAAGGCATTCGCCGGAAAACAGCAACGGATTTTGTCTATCTGTGCGTCGTTAAAACAACACTTTTCATTCGCTGAGTCCTTGACGATTTTCTGACTTTCCAAAGGGCTATCCTTCTTGTGATCTTTGCCCGGAGAACTTCGGAGCAACATCTTTGATGGAAAGATAAAAACAGAGAAAGAGAGGAAAAAGGATAGAGAGAGAGAATACCTGAACGTCTTCGGAATATGGATTATAAAGGGAGTTTCTCTGAAAATTTAAATGCATTTGATCCTATCTATATCTCTATTTATAATCATGATCTTGCAGGTTGTCACTTCCGTGACATCATCATCGCAACGGCTAGTTCAAAATTAACGGCTATATATCCGTTAGTTTGTTACGGATAAGATCAAGAAAACATAACTCGCTAATTTTACAATTTCACTCCTTATATTTTGGGGGCAATTGTTAGGGGAGGATTTTCTAACAATTAGTGATCCTTATTTGTTATCCTATTTAGTGATCCTTACTTCTGTGACAGGTGGTGATCCTCAGAAGGGCTTTAGGATCAGGATCATGGATCACTTCGAGGATCCTCATACTGACGATTGTTTACTTATGTTTTATAACATCTCGCAGGTATAACAAGCTTGACCAAGTCTTAGCCACATTCTTGGAGAATATTCCCAAAGTATTCTGCTCGTGCTAGATCAAAACTAGACGTTATGGAGAACGTGGAGGCTTGGCCCGAAAGTCGGAGAGTTTGTTAGCTAGATATTTTTTCTTATTTTAAAGGGAGTAACGAGCTAAGTTAGAAAGTTAGTGACACTTAGTCATTTTGGCAGTTACACACACTCGTACAAGCTCTCATACAAGCTCTCGCTCAAACACCAAGCAATTACATACACTTTTCACACCTTTTACACATTCCACTGTAGTGATCCTTGTACCAAGCTCGTTACTATCCGAAGTTGTAAACATTCAATCATTTATTTTAGCTTGGTGATCGGTAGTTTCCATCACCCGGGGTTTTTTGTGCCGGAGATCAACTCTTGATCAAGGGCTTTTTCCCCGTATAAATCTTTGTGTTGTTTGTGCACTTTACATTGAAGTGATCCTCATCATTGTTACATATTTTAAGCATCATTCCCCTAAACAAAGAGTTTGGTTGCAATATCCTCATCAGATTTTCTGACCAAAACACTTATATCTGGCGGTATCCTCTAAAGCAGTAAGTGCACTCTTTGTTAAGGATCACCAAGGTACACAGCATCCTGTCTATTATGTTAGTAAGAGTTTGCTTGATGCTGAATCCAGGTATTCACATTTAGAGAAACTTATCCTTGCTTTAATTATGGCATCTACCAAATTAAGACATTATTTTGAAACTCATGCCATTATTGTCAAGACTAATTTTCCAATTTAGAATGTTCTCAGGAAACCTGAAATGTCAGGAAGGATGGCAAAATGGGTAGTGAAGCTTAGTGCTTATGATATAAGATATGAACCAAGGACTGCCATCAAATCCCAAGCCCTAGCCGACTTTGTGGCATATTTTAGTAGTGACTTGTAAAAGGAAGCTGAGTTAGAAGTCCAAAAGCTGGAAGAAACTAAGGATCCTTGGATACTTTTCACTGATGGAGCCTCTAATGTCAAAGGAACAGGACTTGGAATACTACTAAAATCGCCACAGGGGGACATAATACCCCACTCCATAGCTTGTGAGTTTCAAACTACTAATAATGAGGCTGAATATGAAGCCTTGTTAGCTGGTTTGCAAATTGCCAAGCATATGAGGATAAGGTATCTTGAGGTACACGTAGATTCATTATTAATTACTAATCACTTTAATGGATCCTATGCTGTTAAAGGTGAAAAGCTAATCAAATATTTAGAGATAGTCAAAGAATTAGCACTGTCTTTTGTTTCCTTTAGTTTGACACATGTACCAAGGGAAGAGAATGCAGAAGCTGATGCATTGGCCAATCTAGGATCATCCTTGAAGATTCCAGAGGATATCAGGATCCCTATTATCCACATCCTAACCCCCGCTATTGAGGATCATGTCGCCATGGAGATTGGAGAGGACTCTGCAATCATCCCTAGTGATGATACACAATCTCATTCCGGATCATGGATCCTTCCAATCATGAGATATATCCAGCATGGAGAGATTCCTACAGGAGAAAACCCCAGGGCTTTCAAAATTAAGGTATCTCGGTTTACAATATTGAATAATATGTTATATAAACGATCTCTTGCAGGACCATATCTAAGATGCATTGAGGATCCTGAAATCCAAGAAGTCCTAAAGGATTTTCATGAAGGAGATTGTGGAAACCACACTAGGGGCAGGGCATTATTCTCGAGGATCCTGAGGACAGGATACTACTGGCCTACTATGAAGAAGGATGCCGTGAATTATGCCAGAAAGTGTGATCCTTGCAGAGACATAGTAATATCCTTCACCAACCAGCAGAGCTCTTACATCCTATATCCTCTTCTTGGCCATTTATGAGATGGGGAATGGATATAGTTAATAAACTTCCCAAGGCACCTGGTGGAAAAGTATTCATGCTTGCTATGACTGATTACTTCTCCAAGTGGATAGAGGCTGAAGCCTTTGATCAAGTCAGAGAAAAAGAAGTGATATCCTTTATCAAAAGAAATATTATTACTAGATTTGGTATCCCTTCTGAAATTGTTTGTGACAATGGATCCCAATTTATTGGGAGTAGAACTACTAATTTTTGTGACAGCTGGGGGATCAAGATGATAACATCAACACCAGTCCACCCACAAGCTAATGGTCAAGCAGAATCATCCAACAAGATCATCATCAACAACTTGAAGAAAAAGCTTGGATCCAAGAAAGGAAAATGGGCAGAAGAACTACCTTTTGTACTATGGGTTGATAGGACAACTCCCAACAATGCTACTGGCCAAACTCCATTTTCTTTGGTATTTGGGGCAGAATCAGTGATCCTGACGTATGCGTATATATACATAATATTTTGCAATGAATTACACACGATTGGGTTTTAAATTTATAAAAGTGTTTATTACTTTTACATCAAAACACACACGAAAGAGGCAAGTGTACCCCGTCATATATGTAATAAAGTATCGGTAAGAACCAAGTATCGATCCAAGGAAATGGGCGGAGAATTAGTACTAGACCTTTGTCACTAAACTACCGGTAAAAACATAGGTTTTGTGATTTTAAACTAAACTAAAGTAAACATAACCAAATACATAATAAAAACATAATAGAATATAGATAAAAAGCCTTGCTAAATACACAACCACAGCATGTCAACTAAGTCAGTTTTGGCACTGTAAGTCCCGTATAACCGGATCTTTCAATGATATCAAACAACCTATTGATTGTGCGGAATCCAATCAATAGGTGATTCAAGAAATAAGATGAAAAAGAACAAGAACACAAAATAACTTTTAACTCACACACGTTTCGATTACTTGAACAAGCAAAAACGTCTGGTATGAGTACACCACTACAAATCGCCTCCCCTTCTCTGTGTTTCTCTAGAATTGTAACTAGGAGGTTCTAAGAAGTTCCAAAGGTTCAAACCTAAAAACAAGTTAGAAACTTGTTTTTATACTAACTCAAGCCCACTTCCCTACATGGGCTCCCCTTGGGCCTGCTTGGCCCACATGGCCTAAAGCTTGGCCCAAGTGACCTCTAAAGGTCCAAAACCTAATATAAACTAACCCTGTACGGCCCAGTTCATAACCATAACCCGTTGTGTTAATTTGATGCGTCAGTCTCACACTTCAGGGCCTAACAATCTCCCCCTAGACTGATGCCATCAAATTGTCTTCATAGCATGAATTCAGCAACGTCTTCAACGAAGTCTATGGTTGTCTCTATGCTGCAGATGTTGTGGAAGTTCTTGACTTCTGAACTCTCAGCACTGGGTCTCTTTCTTCAGCTCTTGTGATTAGCTTCATATCAGGATCTCGATCAGCTTTGCTTGAAATATCTTTGTCAAAAAGAATGTGAGAGGAGGATTCTCAGCAGCTCTTTTCTTCTTCAGTCTTTGTCTTTCAAGCAGGTTCACGGTACTTCTTCAAATGCACTATCACTGTCAGACGGCAATTCGTATCCGATTCTTCTGACTCAGGTACATCTTGTTGTTGTGTTGCTTCAGGCTTCTTCAGCAACTAACAGCATCTCAGTCTTCATCAACCCCTGTTCTTGATTGAAATCAAGTTCTGCACATGCTCACAAATTCATAAGCAAACATTTCTTATGCAACAGAGAGAGTACCACATGAACATTAGATACATGAAATTTCACAATTTAAATTCTTTTAACTTTTGATGATCAGTCAAATCTTCAAGAACGGTTACATTTTTAATTTTAAGAAAAATAAATAAACACTCTATTTTTGGATTTTTGGTTTTATAGAAAAACAAATAAAAACTCAAAATATAAACAACTACCATAATATACAATTACAATTGCAATGGGATCAAAATTCGTTCTCAGGCAGACTAAGGAACACTTTTCAGTACGAGCCTAATCAAACTGGTCTATGCGATTGCCAATATGTTTGTCCACTTAAACTTTAACGCTCAACTTTCAATTTTTCAACTTCGTGATATGCTTTAGGTAATATTATACTATTATACCCGTGTGTCCCATTCCAAGGCATACCCCCGCGATCAAGGTAAGCACAACGATTCATCGTAGCAGGTGAGTATACTGATGTCATCCTTTAAGATATCCTGACTGAGTCTAGGTCTGCATATAATCTGTTTTATCATGTTTTGATTTCTTAACAATGAACACCCAAATAAATACTAATCAAATCCTGGAAATATAAACAGCACACTCTATCATGCAAGTATCTTCCCTACCACATATTTCACAAGTCCAATCCAGATTTCTGAAATCTTAACTGGGAATAGATTGAGAAGAGAACAGAATAGATCTTAAGCAGAGATGGCATAATATACAGATCAAATGAGTTTTTCTCAGTTTGATATAGGTTTCTTGGGTTTCTTTTGGGCACTTGAGGGCCTCTTTCGGGTGTATTAGATCTATAGCGCGACAACGTACAGCTAGGTCAACATGTATCTGGATGCAGCAAAAGCTGTCGTTGCCTAGCACCTCCAGGTCAGCATATATCTGGATGCAGCAGAGGAGGTACACGACTTTTTTCAGAGAAGATTTCAGAATCAGATCAAAATTGTGTGTATCGGGACAACATACAGACATTCAAATAGAAATGAGCTAATTCCAAGTGACTTTCTTTCCTGGGGTCATGTACAATTTTAGTTCTGAACAGAAGAACAGCCAAGATATCCCCGGATGATTCAACAATATAAAGACCCAAAACCTCAGATGTTGGCTATCTATCAACGCAAGATTTAAGACCATAAAATCATACGCCGTTGGTATGTTACCCACATGGTACATAGTTCGTTATGTTTATATCACTTAGTATCTTTTATCATGTTGAGCGTCAAGCCTATCGACATATCGCAGTAGATCCTAGTCTTTTCAGCTATGGCACCTTACATGTGTTAGTCAAAACCCTTTAACACGAACATTTATTTCACTTCCCATATCATGCAATCTTTCTTTTTGGCTTTTTCTTTTTTCTAATGTTTTTGTATTTTTCTCATTTTCTCCCCCTAAAACAATGCATATATATACAACAAACTCTTTTTGTATATTTCTTTTCTGAGTTTTCTCCCCCTAAACTCTATATCTATCTATATGTTCCTCTCCCCCCTAAATTTGTGCATAAATCTTGTATTTTTGCACAAATTTACCATTTACTAGAGAAAGGACACTTTATATACAAAATAATAAACTAAGAAAAAGAGAGAAAAATATTTTTGCTTAACCGTTCTGTCATCAGATTGAAGACTAATCAAATTCAAATCAAAGTACTGAATTTAAACGGTACCTTTTGCTGATCTTATCTTACTTCTCTAATCTCCTCCAAAGGAAACATATCATCTGTAAAAAAAAATTGAACTTTTTGCAACAGTGAAATGTTACCCGTTTTTATCTCTGGAACAACCGCTATCAACATTCCAGAGATTGTCAACAGCTCCTCCTTGGTTGTTCCTGAAAGGTAAGGAGATTAGTAAGACATGGGTACCCAGGCCATTGTGGTCCTGGGTTTACCTGAAGCATCAAAGTAAGACACTTCCTTCAAACACAAGTCCCCTTTCGTTTCAAGGATTGGAGACATTGCTGCTTTGGATTTGGGTTTCCAAATCTGTTTCGGTTTAACAAATGTGTTTGTTGCCTTCGGTTGAGAAACTTTAGCTGATTCAGGCTTGTTAGTTTTAGAAAAACGTTTTAGTTCTTGATCAACCTTGCGTTTGTTTTTAGCAGCGTTCCAATCCCCATCAGAAGGTTTAACCTTGGGATTCACATTCTTCATTGCCTTAGGTGATGAAACCTTCATTGGCTTAGAAGGGTAGTTATCCTTAGGTGTAACCCTCTGATTTTGCATATAATAGGGTACATAGGGACGATGTGTGCAATTTCGAGCAATGTGACCAGCAATGCCGCAATTGAAGCATGTCTGTCTCTTCATGTAGAAAGCATTCTGATCAGCTGGATTTGCTCTTGCAGACCCTGAAGGACAAACCGGTCCTCTTCGTGTTGGTCCTCTTCGTGTTGGATGCGCCTGCACATGACTTTCAGACGAAGACGAATTTGGGTGCTTATATTTGCTGTTTGCAGAACTCTTGTTGCTATGAGCACCATTCTTCGTCTTTTCTCCCTGATTGGATCTTTCATTCACCTTGTCACGAGCCTTATGAGGATTATTGCTGCCTTGTCCTTGATGAGCAGAGTTCTTATACCCTCGATTTTGATCTGCTCGTTTTGGCTCCTTTTGCGTGGTGTGAACCGGCTCACAAACATCAGCACACAAGTGAGTGTTGGCATTTTGTTGCACTTTTGGATGATTAACACAATTTCTAGCAATGTGTCCAGGAATTCCACAGTTGAAACATGTCTGTCGTTTCAATGTATGGAGATTCTGAGAGTTAGCAGCATTAGCTGTTTTGATGGGTCTAGATGACCGAGCTTGCGTTGCTTGTGTTCCATGTGCCTTTTCTGAGTTCTTCTGTACCTGTTGATCAGAACTAGCACAAGCATGAGATGTAGACGGATGATGAGATTCATCCTTCTCACTTTTATCATGATCATTTTGAAAAACCGGTGTTTCAGGTTTATCTTTATTTTCAGAAACATTTTTCGGTGACTGTTCATTTATTTCAACTCCTTTTTCTTCTTTAATAGATTCAGATTCAGTTTTAATTTTAGAACAAGTTGAAATTTCATCAACACATGTTTCGTCAACACATGTATCATGTGAATCCGATTTAGGTTTGCTTTCATCCACGGTATCCAATGGGGTCCCACTAGATTCAACATTAGGGACGTCCACTGAGACAGATTCAGAAGAAGAATCAGGATACTCTTGATTTTCTTGAGAAGAAGTTTCAGTGGTTTCACTGAATGTGTCCCGAGGAACCTCACCTGTAACACTGTCAACAACTGAAATATTAGAAACATCACAATCACGTGCATTAACTGAAACACAATCATCACCACAATTATTGTTCAAAGATTCAACACAAACATCATCAGTTTTGCCCAAAACATCAGGCTCAAAAGACGAAACATAAGCAGAAAACGACGCAAACAAAGAACGACTAAAAGCAAGGTCAGATTCAGTTGGTTCAGAATAAGGTTCAAAATAAGGTTCAGAAATATTTGTATGAACAACTGGTTCACTCCCAAGAACATCTGCACATTTTACTTCAGATACTTTATCTGCACATGAAGACGAAAAGTTAGGATCAATAGAACCTTTAGAAACAAAATTTATTTGAGCAGACTTCTTTTTCTCAATTTGTCTGTCATTTAATGATGACTTATTGTTTTTGGGACCATAAGTCATTCTACTCTCATTCATCATCTCCTCCTCAGTCATGGGTAAATAAGTATAATTGTCATTGTAAGGAGGAGGAGCCTGATTAAAACCCAAACCACGCCCTTTATTTTCCTTGTATGCAAGCTGTTGATCACACAAGTTTTTGACTAATTTGCTGGAAGAATCAAATTTCTTAATATTAAGCTCATTTATTTGATATCTATCTCTGATATCTTCCAGTTCTTTAGTCAAAATGCATACTTTCTCTTGAGCTTCTAGAAAATGGGCTGTTTTTACACTTACATCATCTTTGAGTTTGATGATGTCTTTTCGCTGAGCTTCAATCTTTTCTTTATAAAGTTTTTCATTTTTCGATAATGTGAAATTTTTATTTTTTATATCTTGATAATCTTGAATTAGCTCAGCATTGTGTATATGATAAGCCTCAACCCTTTCTCTACATTCAGGAGTGCAAAATACAGAAAGTATCTCTTCTCTGGTAATTTCTTGAGCCACTGGTTTGTGAAACACGAATGCCATAATTTCAGTGGCTGGATGATACTTTTGTTCTTCTCCTCAAAACACAAACCAAACGAGAACCCGTGTACTTGCTAACTGAAACCTTGGCACGCGAATGAACCCGCTTTCTGAACCGCACCTCAAAACCTGTCAAACTTTTCACAAACAAACAACCCTCTTTTTTTTTTTTTTTTTTTTAAATATATAGAATAGTTATAATTATTATTATTTATTATATTATAATTAATGATAAGGTAATGATTGCTTTATGATTATGATTATTATATTATAAAATTAAACCTAAACGACAAAATCCACGTCTGGCTGTCTTCCTCTTCGTTTTGTATAATCACACAACACAACAGTGGCTGTCGATGATGATGAATGGCGGGTGTAAACTCGAACGGTAATCGTGGTTGGACGGTTTCACGATTGTCACCAGAGAAGATGGTTGTTAAGTGATGTTCAGTTACCGGTGACGAAGGTTGAAACAGTGATAGTAGTTAACGGAGGATGGTGATCGGAGAAGATGGTGGAAGTGGTTGTCACTGGTCGATGATTGTGTTGCAGGTGATTACCGGAATGAGGTTGATGGTTATGGATGGTTAACGATGAATGGAGGTGGTTAGAAGTCGCGTCGGAGAAGATGAAGGTGTTCGCCGGAGTTGATGACGGTGCCGTGACGAAGAAGATGAACGATAGCGACTCTAGAGCTAGAAGACGACAACTTGAAATCAGACTAAGGAACGTGGTTGCGAGTCGGACGAGTCGAAACCAAAGCAGGACGAGTCGAAACCAAATCAGAATGAGCCGAAACCGTAGATGGTTGCGAGTCGAAACCGTAGATGATTGCGAGTCGAAACACCAAAGCAGGACGAGTCGAAACCAAATCAGAATGAGCCGAAACCGTAGATGGTTGCGAGTCGAAATCGTAGATGATTGCGAGTCGAAATCAAACAGGATGAGCCGAAACGGTGGTTGCTACTCGAGACCTTGAAAGTGATGAAGATTCGAAACAAAGATGATTGCGGTTGCGACTCGAAATCTGATGAGAGTCGGAACGATGATGAATATGATGAACGTGTGGACTCGTAACTGTGGTTGCGAGTCGGAGAAGGTATGAGGTGGACTCGAAATCTCTGTTGCGACTCGGAACCGTGTTGTTGACTTGAGAACTAAGATGAATTGGAGCTCTAGTTGCGACTCAGAAGATGATGACTCGAAACCGTTGAAAGCTCCTTTACACGTCAAGGAAGTAGTAAACAATTTTGAATTTCCAATTTTTAAAAAAGGAAACAAATAATTTTAAGCAAACTAATCAACCAGATTTTTCGAAAAAGTTGGGATTGATTAAATCGTTTTTCAAACTTATCGAAAAAATTCAAATCTTAACAACTTTAGAAAAATCAAAAACACCAAAATCCACTAATTTTTAATAGAATTTCGATGAACACTACGAAGAACACGAAGAACACCGAACCAAAAATTACGAAAAACTTGAATCTTTGATATCACACCGAGCCTAGAAACAGGTTCTTAAGGCTCTGATACCACTTGTAAGTCCCGTATAACCGGATCTTTCAATGATATCAAACAACCTATTGATTGTGCGGAATCCAATCAATAGGTGATTCAAGAAATAAGATGAAAAAGAACAAGAACACAAAATAACTTTTAACTCACACACGTTTCGATTACTTGAACAAGCAAAAACGTCTGGTATGAGTACACCACTACAAATCGCCTCCCCTTCTCTGTGTTTCTCTAGAATTGTAACTAGGAGGTTCTAAGAAGTTCCAAAGGTTCAAACCTAAAAACAAGTTAGAAACTTGTTTTTATACTAACTCAAGCCCACTTCCCTACATGGGCTCCCCTTGGGTCTGCTTGGCCCACATGGCCTAAAGCTTGGCCCAAGTGACCTCTAAAGGTCCAAAACCTAATATAAACTAACCCTGTACGGCCCAGTTCATAACCATAACCCGTTGTGTTAATTTGATGCGTCAGTCTCACACTTCAGGGCCTAACAGGCACTAGAAGCATTCGGTCAATTTTCCATTTTAAGACAATTAGTATCCCTTTCGGGAATCCTAACATGACAATCATTCGGAAAGTTAAAACGATAAACACACTTTAACCACCTAAAATTGTTCTTTAACGTGCAATTGATAAATGTCTATGAAAATCTCTTAAAACTAAGTTAGGCAGCCGTTAGGATTATTCTAACCTCACTTAAACAAGGAAAGAGACACCGATAAACACAATGCAACCACCGAGAAAAGCATAAACTAGATTAAATCACAACCAAGTTCATTTTACAAATCTTGCACAAAAATTCACTAAGATAGCAATTTTGGCCTAAACTACTAACTAAGCTAACAAATCATGGCAAGAATTTATAACGACACCATCTAACCCGTTTAGGTCCTTACGTGACGGCAAGCTCTCTTGATTAACAATAATTACATTTTATTAAATCACTAACCATTTCTAGTATCATGATGCATACATTTAAACCAAGTTAAACTAGTTAACCAAATTCAAAGTTTACTAATACAAGATTAATTAAGCTTCATTTTTCAACTATCTTAACTAACCAAGCATCAATCATCCAACATAATTACTTATAATCAAGAATTCAATATCAATAACAAGGTTGCAAACTAATCATCAAAGATTAACATAGAAAATACTTCAAATGTCATTACAAACAAAGTTTAACAAACTAATGGTTATAATCTAGCAAGGGATTGTTGTGTTTTTGCCCAAAGGCTACAATAATACATAAATCATAATCTAAGTACTTGAAAGATTAACAAAAACATGGAAAGATTAGAAAATCAAACCATAAACAAGTACTAGACTAAGAATCCGGGTAGTAATCGAGCTAATCGGGATAATGTGGCTTGAATCCGGGTGAAAGCTAATGCCTCCGGAGCCTGAAAATCGCCTGAGAGCTCTCCAAAAATCCAGAATGCCGAGCAGAATGTTTCTGCTGTGTTTTTATACTTTTTTTGCTGTTGCACGGTCGTTCCTCATATGGAACGACCGTTCACTTTATGTAATTATTGGAGATGGGTCACCATACTGCATACGTCATCGGATCGTTGACCAGATCTGAAATGGCACGACCGTTCCCCATATGGAACGATCGTTCAGTTCCGGGCTTCATGTTGCACGCCAAACCGCACCTACCGTTCATTGCCGAGACTCTGTTGATTCACCGGAGACGCACGGTCGTTCCTCAGATGGAACGACCGTTCTTCACCAAGTCGCTTGTTTCCCTGGAACGCCCAACCGCACCTACCGTTCATTGCCGAGATGATCAGTGTTGTCGGAGATGCACGACCGTGCATCAGGTTGAACGGTCGTTCCACAGGCCCAGTTCAGAATCCTTAACAGAAAGTCCGCAGCTTTGTCGTTTTGTCCGGAAAGTCCTCGTTTTTGGTATCATCTTGTCTGGAATGCAGTTTTAGGCCTGTAAACACAAATGTAGATAAATAAGTATCCGAACGACGGTTTTACGGCCAAAAACGCATAAAATAGGGGTAAAACGGGGGACTAAAATATGTGTAAATTAGAGTGTATCAAATCTCCCCACACTTAAACCTTGCTTGTCCTCAAGCAAGCTAAACTAAAAAGCAATAAAGGACATAAACAAACAAGAACGATAATTTACACACTATTTTATTGAAAACTAATATATAAACGGTTAGCCGGTTTGTCGAAAGACAACATCAAAAGATTCAAACCCAACAAGCATATGCAATTTAAAAAGCGACAACCAAGAAGCCGAGACTAAACATTTAATTGACTCACATGTTAATCTTCACCAAACTCACAATGTTCACACACACTCGGTTTTATTTATAAATCATACATAAAATGTGTATGCGTAAACACTCAACGCCTAGTCAATGAAATGTGCAATATCATAAGCTTGTCATAAGATCTCGTCTCTACCAACTAACATGCAAATAAGTGTAAATCAAGAGGTCTTTACGGGTTGTAACGTTAGGCTTGGGCGAAGGGTATGGAAGTGGACATTTAAAATGGCGAAAACGGTTAAAACTCGGTAGTAGCGTTTAACTAGCAATAAACAATACAACTTTACATACAAACGCCTTAAAAAGGCGACTAAAGCGCAATCGAGCTAATCAACAAGATTTTTAACATTTAAGCATTCAAAATTGCTCGATTTCTATCAACTTCACCCTATTTTAGGGTGTTTTATTTTCTGTTTTTTTTTTAACAAACTATACAATGAAATATAAACACTAACAAGCTAGTTAAACTATTATTTTAACCGAGTTTCAACACTAAAAAGGTTTAAAAACATAAAAAGGTTAAATTTGGTTAAGTAGGCGATAATGTGGGTAAACAAAGGTGAACGGGAAGGCTCGACATGGTTAATCCTAAAGGGTAATATAAGGTGAACGGGAAGCACAACACAAAGAACAAGGTACACAACAAAGGGGTAATCTAAGTGCCTCTATCATGTTTACACAAATCCGCACGTTCATGGTCTTAACAAGCATACTAGTGACAAGTTCGAAATTGCACAAAACATCCGGCTCACTCCTATATCCGAAATGAACAAAAATATAACAGTCTAAGCTCAAATATGCTCACGTAACGGAAGGAATGGGTAAAAGTGTGAAAACTATCATGCAAGTCTTTCTTTGTTTGTCACGCTTTCCGGTTTCCTTTTTCAAAAATATTTTGCTTGTCGAGTTTTTATCAAGTCCGATGCTTTCTAAAACATAACCAACCGGTTTATTTACCAACATATATACAAACATATATACAAAACACAAGTATTTTTAAATGATTTTCTGATTTTCTGTTTTTTTTTTTATGAGGACAAACAAAGCTAAGTTAACAAAGTTAACCCCCTCCCCACACTTGAACTTCGCATTGTCCCCAATGCGAGACCCGAAATATAGAGAAAGGGATAAAAATACTCCCCTCAAGATGATGTTGGTGCCACGAGACTTCGGAAGCTCTAACTGGTACGTGCTCCGGTCCAAGATCCGATAGATAAAATCTGCAAGTATGTCGTGTACACCCAAAATAAAACAGAAAAAGAAAAACCAAACAACCATAATGTACATAAATGCTAATATCCAAACAAAACAGAAAGGAAATTGTTTGAAAATACATATCCGGGGTGTTTTAAATACTAAGTCAAAATAAACACCCAAAGAAAAACAAAGTACTGAAACATGAAACACCACCAAGTGCTACCACTACCGTAAACTACTCATCAGCATCATCGTCATCATGCCTCGTGCCAGATGGGCCCTGATCGCCATAGCTAGGGGGTTCCACGGTGGGAACTCCGGCGGGTGCTGAAAATAGTTGGGGTATGCGTGATGCATCTCCCCGAACAAATAAGAAAACCCCGCAGACACCCCCTGGTATAGGGTGTCCTGGCGCTGCTCTAGCCGGTCATGTGTGGCCCTAATCTCTGCCTGACTGGCCCTAATCTCGTCCTGGCTAGCCCGGATCTGGTCCTGGCTAGATCTGATCTCGCTGAAGTATGTACCATGCTGCTCCTGCGTGACACGCATGTCCTGGAACTACTGGTAGAAAGTAGGCCAATCCTCATGCTGATGAAATGCATGATGCTGCGGCGAGTGTGGTGGTGTCTGTGGCTGTGGTTCGTGCATCTCCACATCTTCCTCTTCCTCATCTGCTGCTGCTGGAGGTAACGGGTCCCATATCTCTCCATTCAAACCCCTCAACCTATCTCTCCCATCCAACTCAGCAATAACCCCCATAAACTTCAAAGACCGGATATCAACATGCACCCCCTCAGTGATCAAGGTGAGACCCCTAAGCACCCCCGGCGTCATATATCGCTCATTGTACGCGATCTCGGTCACGTACTGACCGCCGTGGATCTCACTATTGTGGGTCCGCCCTGAACACTTAACAAAGTACTCAGCCATTCTCGCGGCGAGGTTGATCGGTGCTTTGTCAACCAACGCATAAAGAAAAAGTAAATCAGGCGTGGGACAGTTACCCTGACTGTCCATGCGTCCGCATATAGAATGGCTGAATACGTGGTGCATCACTCGTACCAGAGGGTCTCGGAGGCGCGAAGCCTTTGACATCCGTGGGTTATAGGGGTCCCCAATAGCGTTACGTGCCCAGAATGCATCCCGCGCCTCATCATTCAGGAAGTTGAACCGATCATTGAAGATGTTGGGATCATCCATGTCCTCCCGCGTATAAATTCCAAGCCTCCGTCCTAAACGACCCACCGACCATGTATGCCATCGACCACACAATCTGAAGGTGACCCGATTCCTGTAGCGGAAATCAGGTTCTGTACGTACAACCGGCTTTTCATACTGATACGAGGCGAAGAATTCAATAGTCAACTCTTGGTACACGGGTCGGTTGCAACCGACCAAGTTTGCGAGCGGGCGGGTCATCATTTCATCTAGGCGATCATACTGGTTGAGGTCACGCATAACCTCCCAGTCCAACCAACGGGGTTCGCCAAATTGTTCCTGTCTTGCCCACAATTCATCGCGCTTCGCGATGCATAACGCTTCCTTCTCGATGTTGGGGTTAAATTGTAGGAAAGGGTGATCCATCTGTAATGGGGAATGTTGTTAGGAAGACAGAAACAGGAGAAAAATGAGTTGAAAACAAGCGAGCAGCCAATTATGAAGCTATTGTCCAATCTGTACTGGCAATATGGCACGGTCGTTCTCCGGGACGCACGGTCGTGCGTCACCGAGAACTAACAGGCCAGACCAGACGATATCGTGAAAAGCCGGCGATGCATGACCGTTCCACCGAGGAACGACCGTGCACTTCCGAATCTGCAGAATACGACCCCTGAACTTAGAACAATCAGATTTTGCAAAATTTCAACAAGTATTGGGTCAACAGGGGTCTGCAAATCAACCGGGTGTTCACGATACTTCGATTTAACAAGGGTTAGGGTTTCGATTTGTTTATGAAGAGAACCCTAAAAATTCCTTGAAAAATCGGAAGAAAACTACACTAGAAAGAAGGAAAACAAGAAATCTAACACTAGAGACATACCGTGCGAAGTTGGTTGTTTGATCGTGCGAAAAATCGTGCAAAACGGTGAAAAATCGCCCAGGAACGGTCTGCAGCGGCTAGGGTTCGCGAATGGTGAGTTTTGCAGCAGATAATGGTATATACAGTGTGCAAAATGACCAAATTGCCCTCAGCCAGTCGCACGGTCGTTCTCCGGAATGGAACGGTCGTGCGTCACCGAGGTCGTTCAAACCCAGCAGCGTGTTCTCGGAAATGCACCGAGGGTGCGATCTACCGTTCCGGCTTGCTCGGAATTGCACGTTCGTTCCACAGGTGGAACGGTCGTGCATCAGCTGCAGATACAGAATTTTTCCTCAGAAGCCATTTTCAGCAGCTGTTTCGGCCGTTTTTCGCCGTTTTTTCGACACACCAACTGTTCTAATAATATTACAATACAGAACCTTCGCCCGGCACGTACGGAAACTAAACAAACAAACGAAAACTACCTAACTAACCTAAATTACGCTAAAACTACAAAAACAAATAAAAGGACAATTTTGCCCTTATAGCGCCAAAGACGCTCCTGCTGCATTTTTGTCGGCGAGTCAGCAGCGTAGACTCATGCTAAATTTTTGTCGGCGAGTCGATAGCAAGACTCATGCTAAATTTTTTTTCGGCGAGTCGATAGCAAGACTCATGTCCCCACACTTTACGTGTGCGGGCCATTACCACGCCCCTTCGGATTCTGCTCCGTGTTGCCCGGAAGACCACCCGGGGGTCTCTCCGACAACATTTTCGCCAACTGGCCCACCTGATTCTCAACATTCTGAATGGAAGCCTTTTGACTCCGCATTTCTCCTTCATTGACCAAGAACCGCTCCTCATGCTGCTGATATCACTTTTCAGCCATTTGATTAGCACTATTGGAGTTGTTCAGCAGTTGTGCCATCATTTCCTCTAACTTTACATTGCTTTGAGAGGCGTGCGGCTGTGAACTGCTTCCTGAGCCTTGATTATGATATTGAGGCTGAAAGGATTGACCGTGAGATTGTTGTGGCGCGGGAGCATATTGAGCAAAACCGGGCGCGTTCTGGTTCCCAGAACCAGATTTCCACCCAAAGTTTGGGTGATTTCTCCACCCTGGATTGTACGTGTTGCTGTAGGGGTTATTTTGGGGCCTGTTTTGATTGCCCATGTAGTTCACCTCTTCGTGACCGGTAAACATAACACCCTGCTCACACGTACCTGGCATATGTGACACTCCACACTGGTCACATCCAGGGCCAACTTGCGCGGCTGTTTGGGATTTATCGAATTTCGTCGCCAGAGCTGAGATTTGAGCAGTAATGGCTGTGTAATCGTCCACAGCATGAGCTCCTGGGCGAGATGATGATGATGTAGCCCGACCTCTATCGCCTTCCCGACGCGAGCTGGATTTCAACGCGGCTTTCTCAATAATATCATACGCTTCATTTGGCGTCTTAGTTCCGAGATCGCCTCCCGCGTTCACGTCTAATCGCTCCTGTGTGTTGTAACTGAGCCCCTGATAGAACGTTAAAACCAGCTGTCTCTTGGAGTAACCGTGATGTGGCACATCAATCAATAAATCCTTGAATCTCTCCCAAGCTGTATGCAACGACTCACCCTCGTCCTGGTGAAAAGATACAATTCGGTTTCGTAGCTTGTTCGTTTTCTCAGGTGGAAAGTATTTATGCATAAACTGCTCCGCCAACTGATTCCAGGTCCTGATGGGCCCGGCTGGGAGTGACATAAGCCAAGCTCTGGCTTTATCACGCAATGAAAACGGAAACAACCTCAACCGAATTGCGTCCTCCGAAACATCCCTAATCTTGAATGTGGAGCAAACATGGAGGAAAGCCGCAATGTGTCTCCCGGGATCCTCGTGCTCACGCCCGTCGAACTGCACTGAATTCTGCACCATGTTAATAATACTAGATTTTATTTCAAATGAAGGTGCATCAATAGTGGGTCTAATAATACTGGGCTCCAAACCCTCTCGTCCGGGCTGATTCGTCTCATTCAAAGGTTGATTATCGTCTGCCATGATTTCGTCCCCCGAGTTTTCGCTTTCAGAAAGTATCACCGGGTCGTCAATCGCGTTTGCAATCCGTTGAGCAATGACACATGCCCTTTCTCGAAGCCTCCTACTTCTCCTAAGATTATGCGCTGGTTCGTCAACCGGCTCAGCAATATTAGGCGCGGGAGTTGAGGACATTAACCTGCAAACGAAAATTTCACACAATGAATATTTTATTACTATATAATAATTCTGTTTTTTTTTTAGCTGAATAGAAGCAGAAAATTATTATAAATGGGCTGAAAATTTTATAAAAATCCGAAAAATATACCGAAATTTTATAAAAATTCAACAAAATAAATAAACGAATCGACTAATACAAAAATGGCTTTAGGGTGCCGAAAACCCAAAGAATAAGTGAATAAATAAAATCCGGATCAAATAAATAAAAGGAACAAAAATAACGCAAAAATGAATAAATCGAATAAAAACAAGAAATATAAACAAATAAATGAACAAATAAAGAATCAAAAAATTATACACAAATATTAACAAGTATATACACCGATAACCAAATGACTCGGGTCGTTCCTAAAACTCGCCATATCCCCGGCAACGGCGCCAAAAACTTGACGTGTGCGTATATATACATAATATTTTGCAATGAATTACACACGATTGGGTTTTAAATTTATAAAAGTGATTATTACTTTTACATCAAAACACACACGAAAGAGGCAAGTGTACCCCGTCATATATGTAATAAAGTATCGGTAAGAACCAAGTATCGATCCAAGGAAATGGGCGGAGAATTAGTACTAGACCTTTGTCACTAAACTATCGGTAAAAACATAGGTTTTGTGATTTTAAACTAAACTAAAGTAAACATAACCAAATACATAATAAAAACATAATAGAATATAGATAAAAAGCCTTGCTAAATACACAACCACAGCATGTCAACTAAGTCAGTTTTGGCACTAGAAGCATTCGGTCAATTTTCCATTTTAAGACAATTAGTATCCCTTTCGGGAATCCTAACATGACAATCATTCGGAAAGTTAAAACGATAAACACACTTTAACCACCTAAAATTGTTCTTTAACGTGCAATTGATAAATGTCTATGAAAATCTCTTAAAAATAAGTTAGGCAGGCGTTAGGATTATTCTAACCTCACTTAAACAAGGAAAGCGACACCTATAAACACAATGCAACAACCGAGAAAAGCATAAACTAGATTAAATCACAACCAAGTTCATTTTACAAATCTTGCACAAAAATTCACTAAGATAGCAATTTTGGCCTAAACTACTAACTAAGCTAACAAATCATGGCAAGAATTTATAACGACACCATCTAACCCGTTTAGGTCCTTACGTGACGGCAAGCTCTCTTGATTAACAATAATTACATTTTATTAAATCACTAACCATTTCTAGTATCATGATGCATACATTTAAACCAAGTTAAACTAGTTAACCAAATTCAAAGTTTACTAATACAAGATTAATTAAGCTTCATTTTTCAACTATCTTAACTAACCAAGCATCAATCATCCAACATAATTACTTATAATCAAGAATTCAATATCAATAACAAGGTTGCAAACTAATCATCAAAGATTAACATAGAAAATACTTCAAATGTCATTACAAACAAAGTTTAACAAACTAATGGTTATAATCTAGCAAGGGATTGTTGTGTTTTTGCCCAAAGGCTACAATAATACATAAATCATAATCTAAGTACTTGAAAGATTAACAAAAACATGGAAAGATTAGAAAATCAAACCATAAACAAGTACTAGACTAAGGATCCGGGTAGTAATCGAGCTAATCGGGATAATGTGGCTTGAATCCGGGTGAAAGCTAATGCCTCCGGAGCCTGAAAATCGCCTGAGAGCTCTCCAAAAATCCAGAATGCCGAGCAGAATGTTTCTGCTGTGTTTTTATACTTTTTTTGCTGTTGCACGGTCGTTCCTCATATGGAACGACCGTTCACTTTATGTAATTATTGGAGATGGGTCACCATACTGCATACGTCATCGGATCGTTGACCAGATCTGAAATGGCACGACCGTTCCCCATATGGAACGATCGTTCAGTTCCGGGCTTCATGTTGCACGCCAAACCGCACCTACCGTTCATTGCCGAGACTCTGTTGATTCACCGGAGACGCACGGTCGTTCCTCAGATGGAACGACCGTTCTTCACCAAGTCGCTTGTTTCCCTGGAACGCCCAACCGCACCTACCGTTCATTGCCGAGATGATCAGTGTTGTCGGAGATGCACGACCGTGCATCAGGTGGAACGGTCGTTCCACAGGCCCAGTTCAGAATCCTTAACAGAAAGTCCGCAGCTTTGTCGTTTTGTCCGGAAAGTCCTCGTTTTTGGTATCATCTTGTCTGGAATGCAGTTTTAGGCCTGTAAACACAAATGTAGATAAATAAGTATCCGAACGACGGTTTTACGGCCAAAAACGCATAAAATAGGGGTAAAACGGGGGACTAAAATATGTGTAAATTAGAGTGTATCAGATCCCTACAGAAATGGTGGTTCCTACAGCAAGAACAAGCATCTATGATCCTGAAGGAAATGCTGAAAACTTGGTTCAAGACTTGGATACTATAGAAGAACTCAGGGATTTGGCAAGGATAAGGATGGCTAGTTATCAACAAAGGATGGCTGGAGCCTACAACAAAAATGTCAGGATCAGGAAGTTCCAAGTTGGTGATATGGTATTAAGGAAAGCATTTCAGAATACCACACATCCTGCTGATGGAAAATTGGCACCAAAGTGGGAAGGCCCCTACCTGATCGAAGCTAAGGCAGGAAAGGGGGCATATCGATTGCTAACAATGGAAGGTGATTTGCTACCAAGAGCTTGGCATGTTGTCCACTTGAAGAAATACTTCATGTAATAAGGATCCATGATCCTTAGCTATTTTCATAACAAGTATACTTGAAGGATCCTTAGAAGATAGGTGATCCTCATCCTGGTAATGATCTAATTTCAATCTATTTCATTCTTTAATTATCCTATATACAAGGATAAGGATCCTGGATCCTTTATCCTCCTTTCACTTGATTCTGAGTTTTGCAGAAGGTTTAGGTATCCTTAACAAAGGATTGAGTATCCACAGAGGTATCCAGTTATTTGGGCTTGACCCCAGTTGTTTGGGCCTGTCCCCAGTATCGCCAGCAGCGCATGATGATCTTGGTACAGTTCATGGCAATGGGACCAGTACTCGCTTTAGGGGCTGACAATTTTATTGTACTGGCTGTATCCGGGATCCTACGTATAATGGTAGACGTACCATACATCCGTTCCCAAGGTTTCTAACGTTTTCACGTTAGCTAAGGTTTCGGCATTTTCATGTCGCTCAAGTTTGGATAGTCGCCAGTGAGGGCCATACTCCAGTTTACACAAGATCCTTTGGGCTTGTCCCCAGTTATCATTTGGGCTTGTCCCCAGTTATCCTTTGGGCTTGTCCCCAGTATATTGGGCTCGTCCCCTGAATTGTTGGGCTTGTCCCCAGTTACTAACTCTTCTCTTATATTGGCTTAGTCCCAAGTTATGTTCTGTTTCAGGTTTTTGAAGTTAAACAGCTAAGGATTCCTGATCCTTACCTTTTACTAAGGTTTGTCTTTTGGTTATCCTGATTATAAATGTTAAAGGGTTAGGATCCTAACTTGGATTCTCAGGTATGATCCTTAATCACTTTGATTTTATTCATTATTCATATAAGTGACCCTTATCCTTTGACAACAGAACTAATGATCCTTAAGTTACATAACTTTTCTGAATTTGTCGACTATAGGATATTTGATCCTTAATCATATCCTAAAACTTTTAAACATGATTTATTAAACCTTTATTCTTTACTTACAAATTCCAAGAAAGTGAATAACAACAGTAGAAAAATAAAGAATTCACAAGGATAACAACACGGGAAATAGCCAAAAAGTTAAGGTTTTATTTATTCACAAAAGTTAAACCCTTTTAAGGTTGTCAAAATTGCCAACCCAAGTTTCTACCAGCAATACGTGGCCCCTCCACTTGGGTTGGCAAAGGGTGTCCATTGTTAACAGGTCTTAAAAGTGCAGGAAATAAAAGATAGCAGGATAACAAGTGGTTTCATCCCCCAAACAGAGGATCCCTCCACCACCTATTATCCTACCTATTGTTCAAAGGATCCATGATCCTCAACCCTAACAGCTATTGTTTAGTTGTTACAACCCATTATTGTTTAAAAACATCATAACAAAAAAACCACTACCAAATCCTAAAAAATGGGCTCCGGCCGCGTCTAGAAATGTCCATAATCGCCCATTTCTGCAGCTCACACCTTGGCTGCATCACCACCAGCTTGATCCTTCCTGCTGCCACTTGCCTCAATCGCCAAGACCTCGGTAGCCTCCTCCTCATCCTCTAGCTCAGCCAGCTTTGCCTTCAAACCCTCCTTGTCCCAAGTGGTCCTGTCGAAGTCAGGATCCCCAGCCTCCTGGGCCATTTGCAGCTTGATTTTGTACATGGTGAGGGCAGCAGAGACTTTAGCATCCTCCAGCAGATCATGCTTCTCATGATCAGCATTTATCTGGGCTAGGACCACCTGCTTCTTTGCCTGATTGAGGTCTTTCTCGAGGGAGGAGATGGTTTGATCCTTAGCCAGGAAGAATTTTTTATACTCAAGATGCTTTTGCTCCACCTCCTCAACATATGCATCAAACAGCATTTCGATCTCGGCGAATTTCTAAAAAATGACAAGGTAAAGTTCAGGATCCGTGATCCTCTAGTGGGCAGGATAATCAAGCAGAATCAGTGATCCTTACATCAGCAAAGTATTCTTGGAACTGGTGGCGGATAAGAGGCAAGCCTTCAAGATTGTCAGCTTCAGAGGCCTTCCTCTTCTTTCCCCCCTTGGAGGTGACAGGTTTGGGGACTATGGTACTTGGGCTAGCAGCGGTTTTCTTTTTTCCGGAACGGGGAGCCACAGTGCTAAGATCACTGACACTGAAGCGGGTGGCCGACCTTGAGGATTTTCCTGCACCTATCAATCCAAAACAACATATAAGTATTCTTGTTTTATTTGCATTTCGACATTTAATCATATATAAACTCGGATACTTACTTGACATTGTGACTGAGCCTGAGGATACTTCTTGAGAATCCTTGGTGTTTGCTTGAAATGACCTTACTGCAGGATCAAGGTTCCGGAAAGCGGTGATCCTCTCTTTGGTTGCAGGTGATGGAATGATATGTGAAACAGAAATAGCTGCAAAATAGATACAAAGGGGTTAGTGATCCTCAGCAGAAACAGGGTATCCTATGATCCTTCAATACGGATCCTCTATCCTACCATGAGTGGTCCACTTTAAGGGGAGATCCTTCCCATCCGGGATAGAATCCCTCCTAACGAAGAAGAAACGTTTCTTCCAGTTGGTGTCATTCTTGGTGGTTTTCAGGATTGGATGAGGTTCACCAGGTTTGTGTTTGAATAAAAAGCGGTGTGAACCATGGCTCACAAGGTTGTACAGTTCAGCAAGTTCAGACATTAACAACTCTATATCCTCCTGCTCAATCATTCTCTTGAGGGTATATAAAACCCTCCACATCATTGGCATAGCCTGGATATAGGATATGCCGGTAAGGGAGAAGAAAGACTGGGTAAAAGCAGGGAAAGGATAGGAGTATCCTATCAGAAATGGGGTAGCCGGAAAAGCAACCCATGTTGCAGAAACGAAGTCACTCAAGGCGGTAGGGTCAAAAGGTTTAAAGACAGAGTCTGCCGGAAAACAATGACGAATCCTGTCGATATTAGGATCAGTAAAGCAGCAACGTTCCTTCGGAGAATCTTTGATGATCCCTTGGCTTTTCAGAGGACTATCTTTCTGGTGATCCTTGGCAAGGGATGATCGTAACTTCATCGTGATTCGAGGGTTTCGAAGAAGAACAGAGTAAGAAGGAGAATACAGAAAGGAGAGAGAAGTACCTGCTTGATCTTCGAATGAGGATTTAAAGGGTGTAACGCACGAATTTAAATGCTTCCTAACCCTTATCTCTAACTTGAATTTATAATGATGATTCTGCAGGGATGTCGCTTCAATGACGTATGATCGAAAACGGCTAGTTCGATCCTAACGGCTATATATCCGTTAGTTAGTTGTAGATAAGATCAAGAAAATATAACTCGCTAATTTACACTTTACTCCTTATATTTTAGGGGCAATTGTTAGGGGAGGATTTTACAATCCTAAGGATCACGGATCCTCAAGTGTTGCCAGGATCATGGATCCTCAATTCTGTTTGAATTAAGGATCCTCAATAGGTGTTGTAGGGTCAGGATTCAGGATCCTTATTGTTATCCTTATACTGAAGATTGTCTTCATTGTACGTACGCTTGTTTTGCAGGAGCATAGGCATGGACCAAGTCTCACCGAAATTCCTGGAGCATATTCTCTCAATATTCCACACGTGCTTGGTTCTTGTGGACGTTATGGAGATCGTGGGGAGCTTGCACAATTTGCAGATAGTTAGTTAGTTTAGTTATTTCTAATTTAAAATGGGGATAACAAGCTTGAGTTAGAACACTTGGCTAATTTTAGCAAATACACACACTCTCGTAACAGCTCTCAATCAGCTCTCAAACACCACTTGGCGATTTAATACATTTTTGCACATTGCACACTAGTGATCCTTGTAACAAGCTTGTTATCATCCCGAGTTGTAAACTTCTTTTGATTAATCTTAGTTGGTGATCGGTAGTTTCCATCACCCGAGGTTTTTTATGCCGGAGATCAACTCTTGATCAAGGGCTTTTTCCTCGTATAAATCCTTGTGTCATTTGTTCATTACATTTCTGAGTTATCCTTCACATTGTTCATTGATTCAAGCATCATTCCTCACAACAAAGATTTGGTTACATTATCTTAGCCTGATTTTTTACCAAAACAATGATGGTTTGGTAATAACTTTATATATTGCTAATCATTTTGTGCGCAGGATACTGGTGGATAATGGCAGCTCCATCAACATTATTCAGCTAGAAACACTGAAAAGGATGAATGTTTCCCCGATGGACATCACTTCAAAATCCACTGTACTTGTTGGGTTCAGTGGAGAGGCCAAGAATACTGTGGGAGAAATAAAGCTGCCAGTATATGTTGAAGGGGTCAACTCAATGCAACGCTTCTGTGTTGTGGACTCCTTATCCTGCTACAATATCATATTGGGCAGGCCATGGATCCATGATATGAAAGCTGTGCCATCAACCTATCATCAGTGTATCAAGATCCCTACCCCTTGGGGGTTGTCAAGGTGGAAAGTGATCAACAAGAGGCAAAGGAATGTTATTCTTCCTCGATGAAATCCTCAACCAAGCCCAAAGCAGGATAACAATTAAAGATACGATCCCAGGATATCGCGGAGGCTTCAACAGGATATTAAGATATATATCCTGGATCAGGATAATCCAGATATCTCGGTGCTCGTAGGAACCAATATCCCTCAGGATATTGAAAATCAATTGACTAACTTTTTGAAATGCAGGATGTCAACATTTGCATGGAAGCATGAGGATATGACAGGTATTTCCAAGGATATTATAACTCACAAGCTTGGAATTGACAGGTCTTTCAAGCCTGTTCAGCAAAAGAGATGGAAGTTTGCTCCTGAACGAAAAACAATTATTCAGGAAGAGGTTGAAAGATTATTGAAGTCCAAGATGATTAGGGAAGTCAAATTTCCTAAATGGCTAGAAAATGTAGTCGTGGTTCAAAAGAAGAATGGGAAATGGAGAGTTTGTGTAGATACACAGACTTGAACAAAGCATGCCCAAAAGACCCATTCCCTCTGCCTCATATAGACTCGATGGTGGATGCAACTGCCGGTCATGAAATGTTAACCTTCATGGATGCATCCTCAGGATTCCAGTAGATACAAATGGAACCTTCGGACCAGGAGGATACTGCTTTCATGACACCAACAGGTATTTATTGTTATACTGCTATGCCTTTTGATCTGAAAAATGCAGGTGCAACATACAAGAGATTGGTGAACATGATGTTTAAAGACAAACTGGGGGACACAATGGAGGTGTACATTGATGATATGGTAGTGAAATCTAAGAAGGCTGAGGATCACCTCCAGGATATTAAAGGAGCATTTGATATTCTGGACCAGTACAATATGAAACTAAATCCTGCCAAGTGCCATTTTGGAGTGGGGGCAGGAAAGTTTTTAGGATACGTGGTAACTAAAATGGGGATAGAAGCAAGTCCGGAACAGATTAAAGCTATCCTGGATATCAAGTCACCTTCCAACATGAAAGATGTATAAAGATTAACAGGGCGAGTAGCAGCATTAAACGGGTTTATATCAAGATCCTCAGAGAAATGTAAAGAATTCTACGGTATCCTGAAAAAGAATAAGGAATTCAAATGGGGAGAGAAGCATGAAGCAGCCTTACAGGAGTTGAAGCTATATCTTTCAACTGCGCCTCTATTGATGAAGACTGAGGATGGTGAACCATTATCCCTGTATCTTGCAGTATCAGGGAATGCAGTAAGTGCTGTTCTGGTAAAGGATCATGAAGGTCAGAAGTATCCTGTCTATTATGTTAGTAAAAGTTTATTAGATGCTGAAACTAGATATTCACACTTAGAAAAATTGATATTGGCCCTAGTTATGGCATCGACTAAGCGTAGACACTATTTTAAGACACATAGGATTCATGTTAAAACTAATTATCCTGTTAAAAATGTGCTTATGAAACCTGAGATGTCGGGTAGAATGGCTAAGTGGTCAGTAAAATTAAGTGCCTATGATCTAGTATATGAACCTATAAGTGCTATAAAGTCTCAGGCTCTAGCAGACTTTGTGGCCGATTTCAGTAGTGATATTCAAAATGAAGTAGATCTAGAAGTACAACAACTAGGAGAAACCTTAGAATCCTGGACATTATATACTGATGCTGCATCTAATGTGAGAGGTGTAGGATTGGGTATACTACTAAAATCGCCACAGGGGGACATATTACCCCAGGCTATTAGATGTGAGTTTCCTGCCACTAATAATGAAGCAGAATATAAAGCTTTGATTGCAGGATTAGAGTTGGCCAGAAGTATGAATATTAAAAGTTTGCAAGTATATGTTGATCCTTGTTAATTACTAACCATTTTAATAGATCCTATGCAGTCAAAGGTGAAAGGTTAATCGAGTATCTTGAAATTCTCAAAAAATTAGCAGGATGTTTCGATGTTTTTACACTTGAACAGGTACCAAGAGAGGATAATGCTGAAGCAGATGCCTTGCCGAACTTAGGATCATCAGTCAGAATACCGGAAGAAACTCAAATACCAATACTGCATATCCTATATCCTGCAGTGGATCTTTTCAAATCTCAGGATAAGGATGTAGCAACTATCCAGGATCCTGATGATGAGTATCCTGAGGAGGATCCTAAGTCCTGGACGGCCCCAATTATGAAATATCTCAAAGAAGGACACATCCCAAAGGATGAGAATCCTAAGGCTTTCAGGATGAAGGTATCTCGATTCACTATTATAAATAATGTTTTATATAAGAAGTCTCTTGCAGGACCACACCTGAGGTACTTGGAGGATCCCGAAACTAAGGAAGTACTTCAAGAAATACACGAAGGAGATTGTGGCAATCATACTGGGGGCAAATCGTTATTCTCAAAGGTTTTAAGAACAGGATACTATTGGCCGACGATGAGGAAAGATGCTGCAGAATATGCTCAAAGATGTGATGCGTGTCAAAGGCACAACAATATACTACACCAACCTGCTGAGCCACTATATCCTATTGCTTCCCCTTGGCCATTCATGAAATGGGGTATGGACATAGTGGGGAAGTTCCCAAAAGCTCCAGGAGGGAAAGTTTTTATGCTGGCAATGACGGATTATTTCTCCAAATGGGTTGAAGCTGAGGCATTTGTTCAAGTCAGAGACCAAGAAGTAGTATCCTTCATAAAGAGGAATATCCTGATTAGGTTTGGGATACCGGCCGAGATAATTTGTGACAATGGCTCTCAGTTTATCAGTAAGAGGACTACGGATTTTTGCAAGAGCTGGGGAATCAAAATGATCACATCTACTCCGGTACATCCTCAAGCAAATGGATATGCAGAATCCTCGAACAAGATAATTGTCAACAATTTGAAGAAAAGACTAGGAGCTAAGAAAGGAAGATGGGCAGAAGAGTTACCCTTTGTTTTATGGGCTGATAGGACAACAGTAAAGAGTGCAACTGGGCAAACTCCATTTTCCTTTGTGTTTGGAGCAGAAGCGGTGATCCCGACAGAGATGGTGATACCTACAGCAAGATCCAACCTCCAGGATCCTGAGAAGAATCCTGAAGCTCTATGCCAGGAATAGGATACTGTCGATGAGACTAGGGATGTGGCAAAGTTAAGGATGGCAGCATACCAACAGAGGATATCTAGAGCATATAACAAGAACTTAAGGACTAGAAGGTTTCAAGTTGGAGATTGGGTGTTAAGGAAGGCTTTTCAGAATACCACTAATCCTGCTGATGGAAAGTTGGCTCCAAAGTGGGAAGGACCTTATGAGATTGAATCGGAATCTGGGAAAGGAGCATACCGACTTAAGAATATGGAGGGGGATATATTGCCAAGATCCTGGAATGTTTTACACCTCAAAGCCTATTTTAAGTGAGTTTAGAATTTGATTTCTAACTCAGGATGGTATGTGTCACACCCCAACCGATGACGGAAACATCAGGGCATGGCACTGAGCGAAACAGATTGTCCAAGAGAAATCCATAACAACTAATATTACCGAATATTTAACGTTAAGTCCCATACCAAAACATATCCAGCAAAATAATTATTACAGACACATTATCTCAAAAACAAATAAAACTGTTCCGACGACTCAGATTTAAATTGTTCGTTTCTAGACTCTTCCTACTTGATTCCACATAGCAAGCAAGCATCCTAAGCACTTGTCACATACGTTAAAATAAAGTTAATACACATAGTGTAAAGGTGAGCATACAAGTTTGATAGATATAATAGAGTTCGAAATCGTTTACGCATAACCAGCATGTAACATGTACAAAGTGAAGGCAAGTAGGTTATCGACAGAGAAATATGCACAGACGTGACTGCGAGTTGTAGAATGCGCAACACATATCCCCACTGGGACACGTGAAGTAAAGCCCTTAACAACCCCTGTTCACGACAGGTGCTGAGTCCAAACTATAGTACTATCGTTGCTAAGGTGTCAGGCAACAATCACTGTGTTAACATAACATACAAGAATTCATCGAATAACACGTAGCATACAATAACGGTTAGTGTATAAATAGTGTTTGCGTGGTGTGTCGATTGTGATTTAGTATAAGTAACGTATGTAACACCCCAAAGTGCGTAAAGCAAAAAGGGTTCGAGTATACTCACAGATAGCGTTTAACAAGTAAACACTGTCTTGGATTGAAGGGAGCGCTGAGAGATTAGCCTGAACAGTTAACGATAGCATAAGTGAAAGAACGGCGCGTCAAAGTGTCAAGTGTCGAATGGTAATCTGATCGGGTGGCGATCCGATCGGATGGTCTCTCGATTGGTTGTCAATCCGTTCAGATGGTCATCTGATAGGATGGCCATTCGATTGGAGTGACACTCGTTTGGTAAGGATGTGTTTGTGTATGATGGCTTTGAAGTTTTCGTTGCAGCATTTTGAAAATAGAGAAGTATCTCTACCTTTCAGGTCGTCGATCGAACGGTCCCTCGATTGGATAGCGATCTGATTGGCAGGACACTTAATGAGAACAAGTTCACAGCAGGTTTGTCACTCGATCCGATAGCAATCTGATTGGATAGCAATCCGTCAGGAACTGATGTTCTTTGAAAACTATGAAAATGATTAAGTATCGAAGTTCCAAATGTCTCATGATCGGATGGTCGTTCGATCGGTCGACAACCCGTTTGACGTTTAGTTACTTTGAAAAGTTTGAAAAATGGTTAAGTGTGGAACCAAGTACAATCTGATCGACTGGCCGTTCGATCGGATGGCTATCCGATCGGGCGGCAATCTGTCCCCCGAACCATGTCGTCTTGCATTTGATTATTTTTGAAAGTTTTGCAATTTGATCAAGACGGTATGATAACGCACTAAACAACGGAACCTCACCAAGTCCCAAGTCGCTCGACCGAACAAGAATCACCCTAATCCGATCAGTTGACTGTTCCTTGATGGTTGTTCATGTTCATCCCGAAATCGGTTGTCTCTTTGATAGAAACCAGATCTTGAACCGGCACATCACTAGGAAAGAGTAGAAGGTCTGTACAAGCTCCGATTCTATTAGTTTTGAGTGCATTGAGTGTAAAAGAGTTGAAAGAAAGTTAGAAAAGTATCTTTCAATCCTTTTAACCTTGAATATGTGTAGATCTATGCGAAAACATTGCTTAATCATGTGGAAATCCTTCAGATCTGAGTTATTCTTGGTGGAATGAGGTCAAGGTTTGAAGTTCATAAGAACTCCATGATGACATCACCCTAGAACACCTCAAATCCACTGATTTCACGGTTAAAAGTTAAGATTCAAAGGTGAAAAAGATGAAGAAGTGTGTGTAGATCATAGAAGTACAAGATTTAGGTTGAAAACTTACAAGAATCGCGAGAAATCGAGAGAAAGAAGGGCTTGAGTGCTGCTAATCGAATGAGGGAGCTGTCACATCACAAATGATATGACAGGGGGTATTTATAGGTTGCCAAAAAGGGAAAGGACACAAGTGTCGGATAGGCCACTGATCGGATGGCAATCCGATCGGATGGCCATTCGACCGGGGTGGTTCGACGGGTTGAGTTTCGGCGTTTCGTTTCGCGTGCGGAGCGTTGCGATGCGTTTAAGTGAGGTTGCGATGCGATAGATTAATAATAACCACCCAAATACTATATCTAACATACAATCATTATAATTAACTTGCGTTTAGCATTTGCGATTCAATTTGCGATAGAGTTGCGATTAATTTTGATTAATCACGACAAACATAAAGTAAACATGCACAAGTAACACATAAGTAGCATACACACGTAAAACAATATTTAGAATCTACCAATCAAGGCGCGAATGCGATTGCGATGCGATGCGATTAGCGATAAAGCGAATAAGCGGTAAAACGTGCGATAAATATCGATTATTAATAGATACTCTACATAATAGAACTAAGGAGATTTAAAACAAAATTCGATTACAAGTCAAAGATGTCAAAGAAGTCAAATCAGTAATTAAGCAAGGAGTGGCAGATCGCAATTAGCAATCTTTTCTTCCTGGACTTCAACCTTGACTTTGACTTTGACTTTCGTAACACGGGGTGTTACAGCCTCCCCTAGTTAAGGGAATTTCGTCCCGAAATTAGGCTTTGGTCGTAACAAACAACTGCGGGTACTTTGCCTTCATGTCGCTTTCGAGTTCCCAGGTGAACTCTGCGCCACGCTTGCCTTCCCAGCGAACCTTCACAATGGGAATGCGTGAGTGCCTGAGCTTCTTGGTTTCTTGGTCCATGATCGCGACAGGCTTCTCCATGAAGTGTAATGTTTCATCCACTTGTAGATCCTCTAGTGGAAATTGAAAATCCTGCTCGGCTAGACACTTTCTGAGGTTCGATACATGGAAAGTCAGGTGAACGTTGCTAAGCTCCTCTGGTAGTTCGAGTCTGTAGGCCAGTTTTCCGATCCTTTCCAGAATCTTAAAGGGTCCAACATTACGAGGCGCGAACTTTCCTTTCTTGCCGAATCTAATCACACCCTTCCAAGGTGATACCTTTAGGAGTACGTGATCGCCAACGTCAAATTCAAGGGGCTTGCGTCGTCTATCGGCGTAACTTTTCTGACGATTCCGAGCTTTCAGCAGATGGTCTCAAATTTGGAGGATCTTGTCAGTCATTTCTTGCAGTAGCTCAGGACCGGTTAGTTGCGCATCTCCGATCTCATGCCACACAATCGGCGATCGACATTTTCTTCCGTATAATGCCTCAAATGGTGCCATTTATATACTAGAATGATCACTGTTATTGTACGAGAATTCGACCACAGGTAAGTGCATGTCCCAATTACCACCGAAATCTATGACACACGAGCGAAGCATGTCTTCAAGAGTATGAATCGTTCTTTCAGTCTGACCGTCGGTTTGGGGTGGAATGCGGTACTTAGATTAAGCGTAGTACCTAGTGAAGATTGAAACGTTTCTCAAAGGCGCAAGGTAAACCGACCATCACGGTCAGAGATGATGTCACGAGGGGTACCGTGTCGACAGATAACCTCGTCGGTGTAGATTAGGGCTAATTTTTCTACCCTAAAGTCTTCTCGTATCGGCAGGAAATGAGCGGATTTAGTCAAGCGATCAACGATAACCCAGATGCTATCGTGACCTGAGGTCATACGCAGGTGTTTCGTGATAAAGTCCATGGCTATGCTTTCCCATTTCCACATCGGGATCTCGGGTTGGACAAGCAAGCCAGATGGTCGTTGTTGCTCGGCCTTGACTTTCGAGCAAGTCAGGCACTTCGAAACATAGATTGCGATATCCTTCTTCATTCCAGGCCTCCAGTACCTTTGACGAAGGTCATGATACATTTTGTCGGCACCAGGATGAATAGAATATCGAGACTTGTGGGCTTCATCCATCAGGATTTATCGCAAATCGGTACGCTTGGGAATCCAAATTCGATCTAGAAAATGGAATATACCATTCGATTTATTCACTAACTGAGCACCATCATTTGGAATTCTTTCCTTCTTCAAGGTGCGTTCGGTAAAACAGGCATGCTGAGCGTCACGGAAAAGGGTTTCGAGATGATGCTGGGCTTGGATATTACAAATGCTATGCAAATAGCTTCGTCTGCTTAGAGCGTCGGCAACGACATTTTCTTTGCCAGGATGATAATGAATCTCACAGTCGTAATCGTTGAGAAGTTCTACCCATCGGCGTTGACGCATATTCAGTTCTTTTTGGCTGAAAATGTGTTGTAGGCTCCTATGGTAGGTGAAGACCGTACACTTGGTACCGTAAAGGTAGTGTCGCCAAATTTTCAAGGCACAAATAATTGCGCCTAGCTCGAGGTTGTGGGTTGTATAGTTCTTCTCGTGGATCTTGAGCTGTCGAGATGCGTAAGAGATGACCTTGTCCCGTTGCATGAGAACACAACCAAGACCAAGGTTCAAGGCATCACAATAGACAATGAAATCATCGTTTCTGTCGGGTAAAGCGAGAACGGGAGCATTGCAGAGCATATGCTTGAGAGTTTGAAAGGCAGTCTCTTGTTCAGTTCCCCAAACAAAAGGCTTGTCTTTATTCGTCAAGGAAGTAAGCGGGACAACGATTGTTGAGAAGTCAGCGATGAATCGACGGTAATAGCCCGCCAGTCCGAGGAACGAACGAACATCGGATGGTGATTTCGGAGTAACCCAGCTCTTAACAGCTTCGATCTTTGCGGGGTCGACGTGAATACCTTGACTATTGACAATGAGACCGAGGAATTGAACCTCCTCCAGCCAAAATTCACACTTGGAGAACTTGGCATAGAGTTGATTCCCCTGGAGTAGCTCGAGAACCAAACGTAGATGCTGCGCGTGTTCGGTTTTTGACTTTGAATAGATAAGGATGTCGTCGATGAATACAATGACGAAGCGGTCAAGAAATGGTTTGCACACACGGTTCATCAAATCCATGAAAACCGCAGGAGTATTGGTTAAACCAAAGGGCATTACGACGAATTCATAATGGCCATAGCAGGTTCGGAAAGAGGTCTTCGGGATGTCTTCCTCCTGAATGCGTAACTGGTGATAACCTGAGCGTAAATCGATCTTCGAGAAACACGAAGCACCTTGCAATTGATCAAATAAATCATCGATTCGGGGCAGAGGATAGCGATTCTTGATAGTCAGCTTATTCAATTCCCTGTAGTTGATGCACATCTGGAACGACCCATCCTTATTTTTGACGAAAAGGACTGGTGCGCCCCAAGGAGAGGTGCCAGGGCGAATGAAGCCTTTGTCAAGCAATTCCTGGAGTTGACTTGAGAGATCACGCATTTCGAACGGAGCGAGGCGATAAGGAGATTTAGCAACAGGGTTGGCTCCAGGAATGAGGTCGATATGAAAATCAATATCACGACTTGGGGGCAAACCAGGTAACTCATCAGGAAATACATTAGGAAATTCACGAACAACGGAACATCTTTCACTCTTGTCTTTCCTTTCTTTTCCTTCTCCGCTACTACAATGTTAGCCAAGAAAGCTTTGTATTCCTTACGGAGATACTTGCTTTCTTGGATACACGACATGAGTTGGAGTTTCTTCGATGCGACTTCACCGTAGACACACAATTGATCACTATTAGCGAGCGAGAAACGAATCATCTTATCAAAGCAAACAACTTCAGCATGATTCTCACGAAGAAAATCCATGCCTATTATGACATCAAAACTACCAAGCTGCATCGGAATGAGATCGATAGGAAAGATGTGATTGTTGAGCTCGAGAGTACAATCACGAAGAACGGAATTGACGGCGACGGTTCTTCCAGAGGCAACTTCAACGTCGAACGCCGAGGGGAGATGGGCTCGCTTATGATTTAGAAGCTTTTCGAATTCAAACGATACAAAACAGTTATCGGCTCCAGTATCAAATAAACACGAAGCATATATACCATTCACAAGGAACGTACCATTAACCACGTTGTTGTCGGCTTGATCTTGACAGACGTTGATATTGAAAGTACGTCCACGGGCTGCTGGCTGTTGCTGTTGCTGAGGCTGCTGCTGTTGTGGCTCTTGCTTCACCACTCGATTTGGGCACATGTTTGCAAAGTGGTTGGGATCACCACACGGAAAAGCAAGCTCTAGCATGGATCGCGGGTGCAGGAGCCGCTTGTTGGCCTTGAGGAGAAGGAAGTAGAGCTTCTTGAGCAGGAGCTTGACCTTGAGTTAGGGCTGGAGCTTGGCGTGGACCTGTACGGCAGTTGGCGGTGAAGTGGCCGTACATGTTGCAATGCACTCAGTATTTGCAGACGATTCCTACTGGGTGGTGGTAGGTGCAAGTGGGGCAAGCCGGGTGAGGACCAATGTATGCACGCTTGGCCGGCGGTACATAGGTTACTGATGCTGCTACTTGGCGGTGTTGGGGTTGCGGTTGAGCTGGAACGGCTTGGAGAGGAGCGGCAGCGGTGACAGCGCAATTCTTGCTAGTGTTGTTGTTGTTCTTCTTCCTCTTGCGACGAGAGGACTTTGATGGCTGTGGTGCGGTGGCGGTTTCAGCGGTTGAGACAGCGGTAGCTTGATGAAGATTCTTGGAGGCTTTATCCCAGTATCCAGCCTTGACTCGCTTGTCATTGATCTCAGCAGTGAGTAAGAAAGTTTCCTCGATGGTTGACGTCTTTACAGCTTGAACGAAATCAGCCACGCAATCCAGAAGAGCACGAATGTACTTTTTGATGGTGATTTCAGGCGTAGAGACTTGACCTGGACAGATTATACTCAACTGCTTAAAGTGAGCAGTCAAACCAGCGTTGTCGCCATCCTTCTACTTGATATGCCAGAACTCGTCTTCCAACTTTTGGAGCTCGTGGGGAGGGCAGAACTCTTTCATCATCAAGTCCTTCAACTCGTCCCATGTCAGCCCGTAAGCTGCATCATTCCCTCTTTTGTTTCTCTCGGCCGTCCACCAATCTAGAGCGCGGGATTGGAAGACGCCGATGGCGTTAACAGTGCGAAAGTTTTCCGGACAGCCGCTCTGGCGCAGGGTGACTTTAATAGAATCAAACCATTGAAACATGGCCGTAGGACCATCTTCGTCGGTAAATTCCTTCGGTCCGCAGGCTTTGAACTGCTTGAAGCTAAAAGCAGACTTAGGTGTATCAGTCCTAGATTCTTCTGAAGACTTGCTAGCATTTTCATTTAGCTCACTAACAATCTGAGGAATGACTTTCGCCATTTGCTTTGAGACGAGGGCAACAATGCGTTTGTCATCATGATTGCGGCGAGCAGCGCGGGAGTGAAACGATCCAAATGACGACATTGTCTGCAACAGACATCGCCACAGGACTCAATCACTATTTAATCGAATCTCACCTCACACGCACCACTACTACTAATAAAGCTCAGGAACACGTATAGCCATGTAACACATAATCACATAGGCACAGAATCACAGAAGCACATAAGCACATAAGACACAGAAGCACGTAAGGTCATAGAAGCACATAAGCAGTCAGAACATAGAAACCATACGATATTTGCACATATTCCACTATAATTCAAGGTTCGCGCGTTCGAGAATAGCGAATGCGATTAGCGAGTACACTTCAAGTAGTATAGCATAAGAGAGCAACATAACATGCGATCATCCATAAGTAGCAACGCTTTATTAACGTTTTGAGATAGATGTGCAGTGCGTGTCGTGTGTGTCGATCAAAGCGAGAGCGAAAAGCGTATAAATCACCAAAAATCAATCATATAAACAAATAAAATCTCATAAACACATAAAAACGGCAAATATCAGAGTCAGCGAACGCGGGTTCAGAATCGAAACACATAAAATCAGCGATCGCGAGATTGAAATCGAATATAGATTGTTTAAGGCTTGATAAACGTCGACTACCCAAAGTGATTCGACTATTCACAAGGACTTTTGGTACACACTTTTGGCTTTTGGGAGTGTGCTCTCGCCTCGATTTGGGCAATCGGCACGCATCCTTCCGGTTACAGTGTGACTTCAAGTCGTTGGAGTCCGTCGAGACTTTGGTGAGAGTTTTGTAAAACTAAAATTGAGATCGGAACAGGTCATCAAGGTTCGAGTTTCACCCCTGTCTTAACAACTTTGTTCCTGGTTTGGTGAGATAAAAGGGAAAAATCTGTGTTAAAGTGCGGATTTCACTCCTGATTCCACGCAAATTCTCGTGTTTAAGGATAAAAATGCGGGTCGAGCAAGCGATTTAGTCGAGAGTTTGTGGTTTTCACACCTAATCTCGACCTAATCACTCGTTCATTTTCGAAAAATAGTGCAGTGATAGTGCAAAGCAAGTGCGAGCGAGAATAGCAATTAAGCTCGTACAAAACCCCTACAGGGTATGCACAAGTCGGTCTGTTGGTACTTAGACTATAGACTAGGTCTTTTCTAAGACGTCGACCCGGACTAGGTCGAGTCTTGCCTAATTCCCTATAGTTATGGCTCTGATACCAATCTGTCACACCCCAACCGATGACGGAAACATCAGGGCATGGCACTGAGCGAAACAGATTGTCCAAGAGAAATCCATAACAACTAATAATACCGAATATTTAACGTTAAGTCCCATACCAAAACATATCCAGCAAAATAATTATTACAGACACATTATCTCAAAAACAAATAAAACTGTTCCGACGACTCAGATTTAAATTATTCGTTTCTAGACTCTTCCTACTTGATTCCACATAGCAAGCAAGCATCCTAAGCACCTGTCACATACGTTAAAATAAAGTCAATACACATAGTGTAAAGGTGAGCACACGAGTTTGATAGATATAATAGAGTTCGAAATCGTTTGCGCATAACCAGCATGTAACATGTACAAAGTTAAGGCAAGTAGGTTATCGACAGAGAAATATGCACAGACGTGACTGCGAGTTGTAGAATGCGCACCACATATCCCCACTGGGACACGTGAAGTAAAGCCCTTAACAACCCCTGTTCACGACAGGTGCTGAGTTCAAACTATAGTACTATCGTTGCTACGGTGTCAGGCAACAATCACCTTGTTAACATAACATACAAGCATTCAATGAATAACACGTAGCATGCAATAACGGTTAGCGTATAAATAGTGTTTGCGTGGTGTGTCGATTGTGATTTAGTATAAGTAACGTATGTAACACCCCAAAGTGCGTAAAGCAAAAAGGGTTCGAGTATACTCACAGATAGTGTTTAACAAGTAAACACTGTCTTGGATTGAAGGGAGCACTGAGAGATTAGCCTGAACAGTTCACGATAGCATAAGCGAAAGAACGGCGCGTTGAACAGTGAAAAGTGTCAAGTGTCGAATGGTAATCCGATCGGGTGGAGATCCGATCGGATGGTCACTCGATCGGTTGTCAATCAGTTCGGATGGTCATCCGATAGGATGGCCATTCAATTGGAGTGACAATTGTTTGGTAAGGATGTGTTTGTGTATGATGGCTTTGAAGTTTTCATTGCAGCATTTTGAAAACAGAGAAGTATCTCTACCTTTCAGGTCGTCGATCGAACGGTCGCTCGATCGGATAGTGATCCGATTGGCAGGACACTTAGTGAGAACAAGTTCACAGCAGGTTTGTCACTCGATCGGATAGCAATCCGATCGGATAGCAATCCGTCAGGAACTAATGTTCTTTGAAAACTATGAAAATGATTAAGGATCGAAGTTCCAAATGTCTCATGATCGGATGGTCGTTCGATCGGATGGCTATCCGATCGGACGACAACCCGTTCGACGTTTAGTTACTTTGAAAAGTTTGAAAAATGGTTAAGTGTGGAACCAAGTGCAATCTGATCGACTGGCCGTTCGATCGGATGGCTATCCGATCGGATGGCTATTCGATCGGGCGGCAATCCATCCCACAAACCATATCGTCTTGCATTTTTTATTATTTTTGAAAGTTTTGCAGTTTGATCGAGACAGTATGATAACGCACTAAACAACGGAACCTCGCCAAGTCCCAAGTCGCTGGACTGAACAGGAAATACCCTAATCCGATCAGTTGACTGTTCCTTGATGGTTGTTCTTGTTCATGTTCATCCCGAAATCGGTTGTCTCTTTGATAGAAACCAGATCTTGAACCGGCACATCACTAGGAAAGACTAGAAGGTCTGTACAAGCTCCGATTCTATTGATTTTGAGTGCATTGAGTGTAAAAGAGTTGAAAGAAAGTTAGAAAAGTATCTTTCAATCCTTTTAACCATGAATATGTGTAGATCTATGCGAAAACATTGCTTAATCATGTGGAAATCCTTCAGATCTGAGTTATTCTTGGTGGAATGAGGTCAAGGTTTGAAGTTCATAGGAACTCCATGATGACATCACCCTAGAACACCTCAAATCCATTGATTTCACGGTTAAAAGTTAAGATTCAAAGGTGAAAAAGATGAAGAAGTGTGTGTAGATCATAGAAGTACAAGATTTAGGTTGAAAACTTACAAGAATTGCGAGAAATCGAGAGAAAGAAGGGCTTGAGTGCTGCTGATCGAATGAGGGAGCTGTCACATCACAAATAATGTGACAGGGGGTATTTATAGGTTGCCAAAAAGGGAAAGGACACAAGTGTCGGATAGGCCACCAATCGGATGGCAATCCGATCGGGTGGCCATTCGATCTTTGGCCATTTGACCGGGGTGGTTTGACGGGTTGAGTTTCGGTGTTTCGTTTCACGTGCTGAGCGTTGCGATGCGTTTAAGCGAGGTTGCGATGCGATAGATTAATAATAACCACCCAAAAATTATATCTAACATACAATCATCATAATTAACTTGCGTTTAGCGTTTGCGATTCAATTTGGGATAGAGTTGCGATTATGTTTCGATTAATCACCACAAACATAAAGTAAACATGCACAAGTAACACATAAGTAGCACACACATGTAAAACAATATTCAGAATCTACCAATCAGGGCGCGAATGCGATTGCGATGCGATGTGATTAGCGATAAAGCGAATAAGCGGTAAAACATGCGATAAATATCGATTATTAATAGATACTCCACATAATACAACTAAAGCGATTAAAATAAAAGATTCGATTACAAGTCAAAGAAGTCAAATCAGTAATTAAGCAAGGAGTGGCAGATTGCAATTAGCAATCTTTTCTTCCTTGACTTCAACCTTGACTTTGACTTTGACTTTCGTAACACGGGGTGTTACAGTATGAATTCTATCTCTTTTAAATATGATTTTATTTTATTCCTTTTCAACCCAATACTGGCTTAAGCATCAAAGGGGTGTTAGCTTGGCTAACACCCACCTTAGTTTAAGGTTGTTTTGTAGAATATGCTTCGGGATATAACTTCAGGATATACACTCAGGATGAATCGAAAGACTAGAGGATTGTCCCCCTCTCTCATGTTTAAGGGATTCTGATCCCTTCACAGGTTTAAAGGTATTCACCTTTCTCTCGAATTGGGATTAAACACCCCGCCTGGAGCGCAACTTATCTAGGAATTGTTCAAGATAGCGGGACCAGTCCATGTAAAAGTGGCTGACAATTTCGTTATTATTGGCTATATCCTGGATCCTAAAGGTATATGAGGATTGATCACCCTCTCTCACGAAAGGGTATTTTCATACTCTCTAAGGTTTAAAGGTTTTCACTTTTCTAAGTCTTGGAGTTTATACACTCCCGCCTGTAGGGCACGAAAATTTAGGATTATCCCTAGTATACTTAGGGTTTATCCCCAGAATGTTGAGGATCTATCTCCAGGATATTTAGGGTTTATCCCCTGTAATACTAAAGTTATATATAAGTGTAAGATCAGTTGCGATTAATGCACAAAAATTCCTAAGTATTTAAAAACAACATGTACAGGGGACATTCCTACTAAGGCATTGTGAAAAGCTTAAATGATCAAGTTTGGACTTGGTTTACTAAGTTTCCCAGACTGGGGACATCTTCGATGGAAAGGTTGCAAGAGGATTGAAGTCTAAGGATTGAAATGTATTCTAGTTCTGGTATGATCTCTCCTTTTTACTCTTTAAAAGCCTTATCTAAATTGTCTAAGTTTTTGAAACTATGTTTGACAAAAGTCTTGATAGAATATTTATGAGTATCCTGACCAGGAAATATTCTCAGGATATTTGGTCAGAATATTTGAAATATTATACTAAGATTAAAAATTGAAACTACATTCAAATCAAACAACATATAACAAGATTTGCAAAGTAAAAATGGACAACAATGGATAAAGGCCAAAAAAGGGTTAGTTCATTATTAACATAGCAAAAGATTGTGTTTCTGGCTTCATCTCAAACCGAGATCCATCCACCAAAAACACAATTAGTCTTAACCATATTTACTTAACAATTGAAGGCTTCGTCTTGAAACTCAAGATCCCTCCACCCTCAATTGTTAAATTGTTCAAAATAAAGCATACTAATAATTGATGACCAAGGGCTTCGTCCTGAAACTCAGGATCCCTCCACCTTTGGCCATCAAATTGTTCTAAAGTGCAGGAAAGTAAACTGTTTAACTGACAGGGAAAGTAAATTGTTTGACAACTACCAAAAACATCAAAGATTAAAAAGTAGGCTCCGGCCTTGGCATCAACACCCATCATTGCCCACTTCGCTTCCTTCAAGCAGCACCACCTCCTTCAACCATCGCGTCTTCACCAGCACCCAGTCCAAGATCAGTCCCAGCATCCTTCTCAGCATCGCCACCAGCATCAGCCACTTTTTCAGCCGCCCTGGAAGGCTCCTCAACCACAGGTTTGGCAGAATGTTCCACAGGATTACCGCCGAGATCTCTTAGCTTTGCATCCCAAGCATCAACATTCCAAGAAGGGCATTCAAAGCCCATTGCCTTGGCTTCATAAGCCATTTTTAGCCTAGCCTGAAGGAGGGAGATGACGACAGAGCTCTTGAGGCCTTCCCTGTAAGAGGCCATATCCTGCTCGTGTTGGGTCTGAACGGCGTCAAGCTTTGCCTGAGCTTCATGGGCAGCTTTCTTCATAGAAACTTGATGCTCCTGGGTCATCGCCTTGAATTTTTCCTCATAGTGATGGGATTTGGCGGCGGCAATTATTCCCTGATCGGTGATGGTGACTTCGGCCTTCTTCAGTTTGACCTCCAGCATTTTGTTGAGCTCGCATGATTCCTCATATAGATACATCAGACGCTCAAGTCCCTACAACAAAAACACAGGTATTAGTCTATACAAACTGATTAGGATATTTGTTCAACATACATGTGTAGGATACAAGATTCATACCTGGTTGAGAACGGAAGTCATGAAGCCGCTGGCTTCAACAAATCCATGACTCTCGTAAGGAAATGTTTCGAAAGTGGCAGGAGAATCAGTTTCCTTCCTCTTTCGGGCACTGGAAGCACGGGTCTTGGTAGCCGAAGAAGGCTTTGGGATAGCGGTAGCTTTTGAGCCGGTGGGCTTGGATGAAGTGGCTGCTTTGGGGCTTGGCTCCTTCTTAACTTGGACAGGACCAGAGTAACTGTCCAACTCCTCGAGATCGAAAACTTCAGGGGTTTTGACTGGTGCTGAACAAAGGGATAAACTCTAAACTCTGTTTTACCCTTTCATTATAATAAACTAATCAAACACATGCAGAATTAGATAACCCTTACCAGACATGTCGGATGAAGAGTATTGACTGGAACTTGGAAGGTGTGTGGAAAATCTTCTGTCACTTTCCGGTAACCGGTAGACCACTTGGATTCTTCCTTCGGATTCTTCGGTAGGGGGAGCTAGCTCTCTGAAATTCGTTGCAGGATAGATAATAGAATGTCAGTACATGATATAGGCTCAAGATACGTTTGGGGATATTCCTAGAACCCTAAACCCTACCGGTGGTTAACCATTTAACCGGAAGACTGTTACTCTCGGCGATGGAATCTCGCCTGACAAAGAAAAACTTTCTTTTCCATCCGTCCTCGTTTTTGGTCGCCTTGAGGACGAGAGGATTACTGGATGTGGAAAAAAGTAAAAATCGGCTAGAATCGTGAGATCGGAGACGATAAGCGATTGGGATATCTTCAATGCAAAGGTCAGGAACATGAAGGGCCTTGATCTGATTAAGAACGATCAACACTCTCCAAACCATAGGCATCGTTTGAGAAAAGCTAAGCCCAGAAAACAGATCCGTTCGCCGAACGATACGTCTGATAGGACTGTCCGGTCGAACGGCCTGGTGATTGCCTTATCAGGGAAGGCGCTGCAGGCTCTCAACGCTGCTATGTCTGCGTTATCGAAGGCACAGATCTCCTTCTCGGGATTCTTGAGAAGATTCTGTTGGGCAAAGGTCTCGCTCGATTCGCCAGTGTGGGAACGAGTTCTGGTAGCCATTGAGAGAGAAACGAGGAAAGTCACAAGAGAAAAAGAAGAGATAAGTGATTACCTGAAAATTATGTTGAAGATGGTTGAATTTCAAACAAGAAGAGAGAAGATATAGCGGCTTCATAGATAGCCATCGAGTGATTATCGCGTGGGAAGTTGCACACTGTCATCTCAAGTGTCCAATCATCATAATTGCCTCGATCCAAGTGATAAACTCTAAAATATATCCGTTTGAATTTAGAATTCTAACAGATATATTTTGGGGACAATTGTTATGGGTGGTTTTCCGAACATATATCCTGACTTTATTGCTCATGTTTGTAACCAGGATACCGGATCAAGATATTGGTAACATCCTGATGCAGTATCCTGGTACTTATTAATTGTTCACGTGCATATTAGCATGGCAAGACTTGTAACGTTCAAATGGACTGCTTCTCCTGAAGACTCGGACTAAGCTATTGAGAATGGAACATTGAAGCCGCAAAGAAGGGGTCTCCAACGTTCAAAGGGGAATATTCGAAGCATCCCCCATTTTTAGGATAGTTTGTTATTTCATTTACTATAAAAAGGAGTGATCGGATCGATAAGACACACAACTTTTACACACACTTCTGCTTTTTACTACCTGCAATTACTCAAAAACACCAACACTTACACTCGAATCTCATCGTAACACTTAGTTGATCCGCATCATATCCTGCACTGTATCCTGAAGTTTGAAGTAATAAGAAGAACAAGGAAACTGCGATTGTCAGTTCCCGAGGTTTTGTGCCGGCGATCTAGGTTTATCAAGGGCTTTCCTTGTATATCTCGTGTCACCCTTTACGTTTTTGCTCATTGTTTGATTGTTGATATAGTTCCATATCCTGAGCTATATCCTGAAAACTATTATTGTAAACAAGATAATCAGAATATTTTCAACACACATTCTTAGCACACTAGCTCACTTAACTAATTTGATCACTAAATTGCTTCAGTAATTTTTGACCAAAACACTTATGTTGCAACCGCCTATTGCTTATGGCCTTTGTTTTGTGGCTTTTTTATGTTTACTATGGCCATTTGGGTTATGTTGTTCTTGGTTGATGTACATGTATTTTTAGCTAGGTGGTTCAATACGATTTATTATGTGGCTTTGGCCTTGGCTTGGTAAGTTAATCTGCTGACGACTGTTGGTTAAACAGTGTTTTGTTTGGCTATTAGTTTTAAGGGGTTGTGAAGGTGTAAGGATAATATTCATCTGAGACTATTTGCATAATCTAATATTATAATGTGGCGTGGTTCTATAAAAACAAGGTGTTGTTTGGATGACCCAGCCAAGAAAGTATTCGCATAAGGTGTTGGTTGAATTTATAGCATGTGTTTATAATGTGTTTCTCAAAGATGATGGGCTATGGTCATAAATTGACTTTTACATATGAATGCGGTTTGTGGTACAAAGCCAACGATACAAACCTAAGATTCACACTAAAGCCCTAATGTGTAAAAACTATGATAATGGTTTTGGTTTTGGTTTGAGAAAAGATGATAGTTTGTTGTGTACTGTAATCGCTAAAGTGGCTAAGTTTTTCTCTTTCTTTGATTGTTTTTACGACGTATTCATTTTCTTATCCTGGGGCTATGATGATAAATTCGGACGTGTGTGCATAGGTTTGGAAAGAAATGAAAATTTCGTTGGGTTGCTGACCATGGTCATTTCATTTATCAATTTTTCACATTGGCATCGTTGACTATGCAGCCATGGCGTATTTATCCGCTTAAGATATGTGTCTTGGCTGGGCATCCGACCTAGTGATGTGATTGTGTATAAGTGCACATGACCATTGTGTCAACATGCGTGTCAACCAATGACTATGTAAATTGTTTACATATCTAAGCCTCATATGTGTATCGTTATACTAACCTGTGAATGTCGTGTTGTTACGGGTTCTACCTCACTTATTAATGCTTTAGTGTACAAGAGTTGGTTGTTTGGTGCGTTTTGTTTGTTGTAATTTCTTTACTTGAAGGCACGTGTCTTTCCAAGTTGCGTTTCTTGCAATTTTGGTCTTCGTATTCAACAGACATGAATTCTTGCTTTCCATTGCGGCTCCTGATTTTCACTCCATCGATATTAGTCTTCGTCTTTAACAAATGGCGTCTTCAACCAACTATTGCATCTTCTTGATTGCGTGTACGCGTTTTAGCTGCCTGATATTCGCTAATTTACACATATTTTAGTCCCCCATTTTATCCCCATTTTATGCGTTTTCGGCCGTAAAACCATCATTCGGATACTTAATCATGTATACTTTTGTTTACAGGCCTAAAACAGCATACCAGACAAGATGATAGTGAAAACGAGGACTTTCAGGACGAAACGACAAAGCTGCGAACTTTCTGTTGAAATTCTGACCTGGGCAAGTGGAACGGTCGTGCCACCAGGTGAACGACCGTGCATCTCCGACAAATGCAGACCAGTCCTGCAGTGAACGAGGGTGCGACCTGGCGTGCAAGTCAATCCCGGTGACGCACGGGAGTGCGGCTGATTGCACCCCGTGCGGATCCGATGTCCAGCCAAACCCCGGAACTGCACCACCTGTGCAGTTGTCCGTGCAACAAGATCCCGGAAGTGAACGGTCGTGCCATAGGAAGAACGGTCGTGCGAGACCTACGACTGGTCAAGATCTTATTACGTCATGCTGTATGGTGCACCATACCTCCAATAATGCATAAAGTGAACGGTCGTGCAACAGGACGCACGACCGTGCGAAATTAAAAATATATAAAAAACATGCAGAAACATTCTGCTCGTAACTCTGGAATTTTGGAGAGCAATTCAGGCGATTTTCAGGCTCCGGAGGTGTTAGCTTTCACCCGGATTCAAGCCACATTGTCCCGTTTAGCTCGATTACTATCCGGATTCTTAATCTAATGCTTGTTTATGGTTTGGTTTGGTTTTCTAATCTTTCCATAATTTTGTTAATCTTTCAAGCATTTAGATTAATGTTTATGTATTATTGTAGCCTTTGGGCAAAAACACAACAATACCTTGCTTGATTATAACCATTAGTATGTTAATCTTTGTTTGTAATGACACTTGGAAGTATTTTCTATGTTAATCTTTGATGATTAGTTTGCAACCTTGTTATTGATATTGATTTCTTGATTATAAGTAATTTTGTTGGATGATTGGTATTTGGTTAGTTAAGATAGTTGAAAAATGAAGCTTAATTAATCTTGTATTAGTAAACTTTAAACTTGGTTAACTAGTTTAGCTTGGTTAAAATGTGTGCACCATGATACTAGAAATGGTTAGTGGTTTAATAAAATGTAATTATTGTTAATCAAGAAAGCTTGCCGTCACGTAAGGACCTTAACGGGTTAAATGGTGTCTTTATAAATTCTTGCCATGATTTGTTAGCTTAGTTAGTAGTTTAGGCCAAAATTGCTATCTTGGTGAATTTATGTGCAAGATTTGTAAAATGAACTCGGTTGTGATTTAATCTAGTTTATGCTTGTCTCGGTGGTTGCATTGTGTTTGTCGGTGTCGCTTTCCTTGTTTAAGTGAGGTTAGAAAACTCCTAACGGATGACTAACTTATTTTTAAGAGATTTTCATAGACATTTATCAATTGCACGTTAAAGAACAATTTTAGGTGGTTAAAGTGTGTTTATCGTTTTAACTTTCCGAATGACTGTCATGTTAGGATTCCCGAAAGGGATACTAATTGTCTCAAATTGGAGAATTGATCAAATGCTTCTAGTGCCAAAACCGACTTAGTTGACATGCTTTGGTTGTGTATTAAGCAAGGCTTTTTATCTATTTTCATATTTGAAATCTATTATGTTTTTTATAAGTAGTTGTTTATGCTTACTTTAGTTTATTAAAAATCAAACAACTTATGTTTTTACCGGTAGTTTGGTGACAAAGGTCTAGTATTATTCCTCCGCCCATTTCCTTGGATCGATACTTGGTTCTTACCGATACTTTACTACATATATGACGGGGTACACTTGTCTCTTTCGTGTGTGTTTTGATGTTAAAGTAATAATCACTTTTATAAATTTAAAACCGAATCGTGTGTTTATTCATTATAAAAATATGTGTAGTCGCACACACGTCACTGCCTTAATTATGTTGCTAACTTTGGTTGATAATGTCGCTAGTTGGACGATTTCATTATGGGATTTCAGGGCTACGAGGTATTTCAGTGTTTTTATGCTCAAATATACTTTTATGATTATGCTTTTGTTTGTTTCTTGGTTTTCATCAGTTTGGGTGTGTTGATGCAACAAATAAGAGACCAAGGATAGTAGCTGGGCTGGTTAGGCAAAAGGGTTGAAGGGTTCAACTTTGCCTAACGCAGGTCGTGGGGTCCCCCCACGTTTGCAAGACGTGGAAGGAGGTTCACTAGTTTATTGTTGTTGTTTGCTGAAGATCCTCCTCTGAAGTAGATTCAGATTCGGATGCGGGAGCAAACGGAATGTGTGTGTTGGATGTGAAAGTGAGTAACTCGCATAAAGCAAGTACTCGATATGAATGACCAGAGTTTAAGGAAACATGCCTGGCCAAGAGTGTCTCCTGAAGTAAATGAAGTGTCAATTTATAGGAGAAGACATCTCCCGAAGAAGAATGCATTTGACTAGTGACCTTACTTGCAGTGAGGGGCTTGCCCTTTCGGGGGTTAAAGCCTTTTGACCCCTGGATAATAGCGTGTGCTCTGCAGACCTGCGTTGCTTTTGCGGCTGGCGAGTTGGTGGAGCTGTCCGGAGATGTGACTTATTTACTGTTCCCGTATTGCTTTACTTCATCTCCTCAGATTTTCAACCATTGAACCATTTAACCCTTTGAGCGTTTACATATTTAGTCATTTTATTTAGTCTTGGGCTACCCCCGTCATCAGCCCCCCAAGTCAGAGGTATTTGGGGCCTGAGCTCAAAGACTTCTGACTTTTATACGTATGTTTTTCTGTCCAAAGGCTTCGAGGGTTCAAGGGTTAGAAGGTTGAAACGGTTTTTGAATTTCAGAATTTGACAAGACAGTTGACAAGACCCGTGGCAGTTTGTCAGGCGGCGGTTTTTAAATTCTGCCTGTTGATAGTTATCCCTAATCTCATTTATTTACACATTTTCTTTTTGAAGAACATAACTTGCTCTTTATTTCTCTCAAGTATCCCTCTTTTTCAAAATCAGGTCAGTTCCATTTTTCTTATTTTCTCTTTAATTGTTCATTGTCATGGGTGCTCGTAAGGATATGGCAAAATCCTTTTCTCGACTGACCCAAGAGGAAGTCGATTTATTTTGTATGGAATGGGGTATAGGGACAAAGTATAAATCGGTTGCACCGGCTTGTGATAAATCTATCAATGACTGTCCTTCTGGTATGATCGCCTTGTATTGTCGTCATTTTGAGTTTTCCAATCTTCGTTATCCGTTTTCAAACTTTGTCTTGAATATTTTGGAATATTATCGAGTGTCTTTTGGTCAGATTCACCCCCTTGGCATGGCTAGGGTTTTACATTTTGAGATTCTGTGTCGGGCTTGCGGGTATGATCCCACTCTTTTAGCATTCCGTCGCTTTTTTTGGCTTGCTAAGAATGGTGATTGGTTCACTTTTGAAACCAGTCAAGTTGACACTTGTTTAATTTCGTCCATGGTTTCTACACTTGGGGTTTGGAAAGATCGGTTTTTCTGGGTGTCGGAGGAAATTGTTCCTTTCAAACCTGTTTGGAGACACCCGGATGCTGTTCTGAACGAGTCGGAGCCCTCTGATTCCGAGATAAACACTCGTTTTCTAGAAATTCTTAGGGAATGCCCTTCGAGGCTTCGTCCCTTTCCTGAGCATTTGTTGGTGTTGTTGGGTATAAGTAAACTGTGGGAAAAGGCTAACCGGGATCCGGTGCTTATTAGAGATGGGAAGGGTATGCATTTATTCTTTTCTTGCTTTTCTGTTCCCTTTTTTTTTTTTTGCTTATGTGCTTTTTATGTTTGTGTTGCAGTTATGTATGCCCTTGATTTTACTAAAAGTGATGACACCTCTGATGTTGCCTTTGATGATGTTGCTGCTACTCCCGGCGAGAATGCGGTTGTTAAGGGTTCTGATTACAGGTTTGAGGGTTCTGGTTATGTCAATGTTCCGAATGTTAAAGGCTTTACTAAGGTTACTGCTTCCAAAGGTTCTACCCGTCGTTCCCAATGTCATCTGAAGGGTGTTGATCATCCTTCTGGTTCAGAGCCCATTGATGTTAGCGATGATATTGAGGCATCAGGGGATCAGGCTGTGGATGTTGGCAAGGGTAAGGAAAAGGAGTTAATTGTTTCCAGCAAGAAGAAGAAATTGATTAAGAAAGGTACCCCTCCTGTTATTCAGGGTTCATCAGCCAAGAGTGTTGAAAGCTTCGAAGGTTCAGAGGGTCAGGGTATTTATGTGCCTAACTGGGAGTTAAGGTTGGTGATAATTTTAAGGATCCGGCTGTTTGTGCCGAAGCCTTGGCTCATTTTGCTCCTCCTGGTGTTTGAAGTGCCATATCTGAGATGGAGGCTGATCATCTTATTTCTAGGATGATGCTCAGCTCCTGCAATCTTTCTGCCTTTTTGGATGAAGGTGTTACACGCTTTGCTAAAGGGATGCAGGAGTATGAGGAGGCTTCCAAAAAGAAGGAGAAAATGAAAGCTTCAATTGTTGCCATGAAGGAGGAAATCAAGATCTTTTCTGAGAAGGAATTGGCTTGGACCAGGAAAGAGGAGGAGTTAACAAAAAGGCACGAAATTGAGATGGGTGATCTTAAGAAGAGCTTTGAAGCTAACCTATTGAAGCTAAAAGCTGACCGGGATGCCTTGGCTGTGCAACGGAAGGCTTTTGATAAGGAGAAAGATGGTTTGAAGGCTTTGGTTGCCCAGTCTACTGGAGATAACCAATGGCTCATTGAGCAGGGTTTTCACCAGGTGGTTACCTATCTCTTGCATTCTAAAGAGTTTAACTCCGCTCTTGGTGATGTTTATACTAAACTGCTCAATCTGGGAAAACACCAAGGTCTTATTGCGGGTTATAAGCTTCACGAGTCTGGCCATCCCTTAGACAAATCTCCCCTGTATCGTCCCGAGGCTTCCGATGTTTTTAAGAGTTCTGTTGAGCAAATGGAGAGGTTGTCGTACCCGTATGTGAGTCAGGTTGCTTCCTGTTATGGTAAGCCTCTCTCCGTTTTGCAGGGACTGAAGCCGGATGGTTTGAATGAAAAGTTATGTGCTGAAATGCTTAGCTCCCTTTCAAGGAAATGTTCCTATTCGAGAGACAGTGAAGATACTTTTCCCGGGGAATCTGATGCTCCGAAGGATGCCAGCTTGGAGGGTTCGGCTGTTGAGGATCTGGGTCCAAAAGCTAAAAAGGCTAAGAAGACTAAGAAGGCCATAGGTAGCAGTTCTGGGGCTTCTAAGCCTTCTACTGAAGCATGAATTCGTAGCTTTCTTAGCACTCTTAAAACAATTTATAGTTTGTAACCTTTAAACAATGTTAGGTTTTTAGGAACCCTTAAGGTTCCTATTGGTGGTATTTTAGGATGGTATGGCCGTATGAACATTAGCTAATCTTGCAAGTTACTAGAACTTGTCCTAACTCTTGTTTGAAAGTCTTCCAGGGCTTTCTTTAGTATGGTATGATGCTTAACTATTTTCTTCGTGTTATGTTTTTATACTTGTGCCTGTTTCGTTAAGGCAGTCTGTTTGGCTTTAACCTTCCAAGCCTTTTGGCTGTCCGTTAGTAGGTTGAAGCCTTTGAGGTTTCGAGTTGTTACCCGGGTGGCTTGAAGCCTTGAAGGCTTCTTAGTTTTGTGATCTGACTTGGTTTGTATCCTTATAATTTTTTGTCTAAGTTGTATTGTTCTTTTAGATTTTCTTTGTCTTTTTGTAACTTTGTCTTTGTTGAGTTTGTGTTACCTTTATGTTTTTTACACCTTAAAGGGTTCAGTGCTGCAGACACTTTGCCTTGGTGTTTTTAACAAGAAGACGTAGCACCTATCCTTTTTATCATTTCTTTGTTTTTCACTTGACTTTATAAGCCTGTTTGTTGATTATATTTTTAAGGCTTAGGGAACATTTGGCGTAGGCTGTTCAAACCCGTCTATGAGACAATTTTATTTTTTCTTATCAAGTCTCATGGAGTTGTATTAATTTAGGAACTCACCCCTTATATAGGCTCATTCAACCCTTGAACCTATTGAGCGATGTGGCCTGGGAGCTCATCCCCTTACATGGCCCTTACCATGGAGTTTTTTGCTAGGTTCTCAACCTGATCTTAGTATAAAGACAAGTTTGATAAAACAACTTCATTCATTCAAGCAATACTTGCTTTTTACAAAAGGTACTCATAGTGTTGTTCGAAATACATTGTGATACAAACCAAACTTTCATGTCTAAACATGGAATCTTTTCAGGGTTTTGCCATTCCAATGCCTTGGAAGCCTCTTGCCTTCTGAATCTGCTAGCTTGTAGGATCCACCCTTGTGTGCTTCAAGGATGGCATATGGACTCTCCCATTTTGGACCAAGTTTTCCTTGATTTTCCTTTTTGCTAGCTTCATTATTTCTGAGGACCAGGTCCCCTGGCTTGAATCGTTCATTCTTGACTTTCTTGTTGTAGTAGGCTTCCATTTGTTGCTTGTATTTGGACTCTTGGATTGTAGCTTGATCTCGTGCTTCCTCAAGGAGTTGTAAATTCAACATGGTCTCTTTTTGGTTTGTTTCGGGATCCATGTTGACGATTCGCTGGGTTACAACTCCTATCTCAGCGGGGATCACAGCCTCAGATCCAAATACCAAGCTATAGGGTGTTTTCTTATGGCTTGTTTTTTCGGTTGTTCTAATTGCCCATAGGACACTAGGCAATTCTTCAAGCCAGTTGCTTTCGTATCTTCCCAATCTCGTCTTGATACCTTCTATTATGCTTCGATTTGTCCTTTCAACCTGACCGTTTGATTGCGGGTAAGCCACTGAGCTGAAAACTTGGTTGATTCTGTATTCTTTGCACCAAACGCTGAAAGGCTTCTCAGCAAATTGCTTCCCATTGTCGGTGACAATTACTCCCGGCAATCCATAACGGCAGATAATGTTTTCCCAAACGAAGTCAATGACCTGTTTACCCGTGATCTTTGCAAGTGGTTTAACCTCGGGCCACTTGGTGAAGTAATCTATTGCCACTAGCAAGAATTTTACTCCTCCTTTGCTTGGGGGGAATGGGCCAACAATGTCCATTCCCCATTTATGGAATGGCCATGCCGAGGTTATTGGGACAAGGTCATGCTTGGGATTTTTTGGTATTGGTGCATGAATCTGGCAAGCGTCACATTTCTTCAATTCTTCAGTGGTATCACGATGCATTGAGGGCCAGAAATATCCGAGATTCATGAGTTTTGCAACTACCGACCTAGCTCCAAAGTGAGCTCCACATATACCTTCGTGAATTTCTTTGATCAAATACTTACTTTGCTCAGGACCGACACATCTTAACAAGGGAGCAAGGTAACCCTTTTTGTAAAGGGTTTCTCCTTGTAATACGTATTGCCTTGCCTTGATTTCAACCCTTTTAGCTTCTACTTGATCATTGGGTAATTCACCATTTTAAGGAACTTTTTGATGGGAGTCATCCAGTTTGGGTCTTCCTCGGTGACTACATCTTGGACTTCCAATTCATCTATTGATGGAGCCTTCAACGCTTCTACCAGCACCTTCTTCGTAAGGTGGGCGAAAGTGAGAGATGTAAGCTTACTTAGGGCATCAGCCTTTTTGTTTTGGGATCTGGGGATCTGTTTGATGTTGCATGCCTGGAAGGTACTCATCAGCTCCTTGGATTTTTCTCTGTATTTTTTCATGTTGGGCTCTTTAGCTATGTAGCTATCATTTACTTGACTTGAGACCAGCAACGAATCTGTGAACACTTCAAGCTTTTCAACCTTCATTTCTTTTGCCAGCCTTAAGCCAGCTATTAGTGCTTCGTATTCAGCCTCATTATTGGTGGTCTGAAAATCAAAACGGAGAGCATATGTGAATTCCAACCCTTCTGGGTTGATCAAAATTAGCCCAGCCCCTGACCTTTCAACGCTTGAAGCCCCGTCTGTAAAAAGCTTCCAGGCTTCAGGGTTGGAAGGTTCAGTGGTGGTAGTGTTTACTTCAGTGATTGCTTGGTTTGGGACTTCCACAATGAAATCAGCCAAGACTTGGGCCTTGATAGCTTTTCTTGGGACATAGGTGATGTTATGTTCACCTAATTCTATGGCCCATTTGGCCAATCATCCCGAGTTTTCAGCTTTTTCAAGCACACTCTTAATAGGTTGGTCGGTGACCACTTGTATAGGGTGTGCTTGGAAATACCTTCGAAGCCTTCTAGCTGTTTGAACTAGGGCTAGGGCAAGTTTTTCAAGGGGAGGATATTTCGTTTCAGCCAATTTTAAAGTTTTGCTGAAAAAATAAACGAGTACCTGGGCCTTGTCTCGCTCAATGGTGAGGACTGCACTGATGGCCTCGTTAGCGACTGAGAGGTACACCGATATTAACTCCCCAGTTTCAGGTGCAGCAATATCTGGTAGGGAAGCTAGATGTTGCTTCATCTGGTTGAAAGCTTCTTCAGCTTCCTTGGTCCATTTGAAATCCTTCTTATTTGAGCAGTTCTTGAGCGTTTTGTAGAAAGGCAGAGATCTTTCAGCCAATTTTGAGGTAAAACGCTTCAAGGCTGCAAGCTTCCCGTTTAAGCTTTCAACCTCCTTCTTGGTTTTTGGTGGATTGGTTTCAAGGACAGCTTTCACTTTGTTTGGGTTAGCCTTGATGCTTTTTTTCCCCACAATATGGCCCAAGAAATTTCCTTCCTCAAACCCAAATGAGCATTTTTCAGGGTTGAGTTTCATGTTAACCTTTCTGAGATTATTGAAAGTCTCTTGAATGTCGTCAAGCATTTGATACTCCGTCTTGCTTTTGATCACCAAATCATCGACATATGCCTCCATGTTTTTACCGATTTGGCTTGCAAAGGCTTTGTCAACGAGTCGTTGGTAGGTTGCACCGGCATTTTTGAGGCCAAAAGGCATCTTTCGAAAACAAAATATCCCTTTGTCCGTGTGAAAGGCTGTTTTTTCCTCATCTTCTTCCTTCATGAGGATTTGATGGTAACCTTTGTATGCATCAAGAAAGCATTTGAACGAGTAACCGGTGAGGGAATCAACCTTGAGATCAATTTCCGGTAGTGGATAGCAATCCTTAGGACAAGCTTTGTTAAGATCTTTGAAATCTATGCACATCCTCCAAGAGTTATCTGGTTTCTTGACCATAACCGGGTTTGCAACCCATGATTGGTACTTGACTTCTCGGAGAATGCCGGCCGACACAAGCTTTTCAACCTCTTGGCAGGCTGCCAGACTTCTCTCGGGTGCTAGGCTTCTTTTCTTTTGGACCACAGGCTTGACATCCGGTGGTATTCTTAACTCGTGCTCAGCAATGTTCCAAGGGATCCCTATCATATCTTCTGGACACCAACGAAGACATCGTTGTAATGTGTTAGCAGCTTTTCGAGATACGAAAGGGTCTCCTGTGAAAGGCTTGGATTGACCCTTATTCTTTGTTCAGGGTACTTAGGGTTTATGATTAGCCTTTGCTTGTCTTCTTCACTTCTGGAGCTTTCGCCTTCAACCAGGTAGGCTTCTTGAGAGGGTTGAAGGGTTGCTATCCCCCTCTCGGTGGGAAATTTGACTGTGCCATGGCCAACGGACACAGCCATGTAGAATGCACACTGCCCTAGTCTTCCAATGATTACATCATAGTTTGAAGGTATGTTGATAACCACAAAAGTGAGTGGTTGGATTTTTTCCTTCTGACCTTCGTTGAAACGGACATTAAGTGTTAGTTGCCCTAAAGGCTTGAGGGGTATATCGGCAATACCTTTTATGGAGGTTCCAGAGGGTTGAAGCCTTGAACGTTCTTCATTGCTCAAGCGGTTGAAGAATTTCTCGAACATGATTTCAGTGGCTGCCCCAGTGTCTATGTATGCCCTATATGTTTGCAATGTTCCCACAGTAGCTTCTACCACAAGAGGGCTTGAAAGAGGGTCTTTCTCCGTTGGAGGGAAGCAGACACACTGAAGCTCCCAAGCTTCTAACCGCTGTCTTTTATGTGGAACCCTTCCATCAAAATCCACCATATTGACTTCCTTGCCTTTTCCTTCAGCCATTTTGTCCCGGACTCCCTTTACCAAATGAGCGAGTTCTCCAGACTTAACAGCTTCTTCAATTCTTTTCTTGAGTTGGAAGCAATCATTGGTGTGGTGACCTTTTTCTTCATGAAACTCACAATATTGTGTGGAGTTCTCATTTTTTCTGCTTTTGGGGAGAGGCCTAGGAGGCCGAAAGTTTTGCTTGACTTCTTCAGTTGCGAGGATTTCTTGAGGGGTCTTTGTGAGGGGTGTGAAACTTATGCCTTTCTCCCTGCTTGAAGGGTTCCGGCCTTCAGACCTTCGGGGGTCTGAACCCTTTGATCGTCTGTCATAAGAGTTGAAGTTTCCCCTTTTTCTGGCTGGACTATTGCTTCGCCAACTGGACCCTCTTTTCCTTTGCTCTTTAATGTCTACTGCCTCCTTTCCCCGGATGTGGGCTTCTGCTCTTTCGAGAGCTTCTTCCAAGGTTCTGGGCAGAGATTTGTTGAAATCTCTTGTGAGATATTTTGAGGTGATAGCGTTCATGAAACCGGCTACCCTCATTTTCTCATCCGCCCCTACATAGGTTAGACCTTCCTTCTTATATCGTTCAATGAACGCTCGAAGACTTTGGTCATCACGTTGTTTTATCTGGAAGATTACTGTCGCGTCTTTGACATATCGTCTTTGTTGGGAGAAATTGGCCAAAAAACCCTTGCTGAGGTCGTCGAAGCTTCGAACGCTTCGTGCAGGTAAGTCGTTGAACCAGATCCTAGCTAATCCAACAAGGGTTTGCATGAACATTAGACAACATTCAGCGTTTGACCATTTTTCTATCCTTGCTGCACCGGTAAAGATCTGAAGATGGTCCTCAGGATCTTCAGTTCCATCATACGTCTTAATGTGAGGAGGCATCTTGATTTTTGCTTGAAAATCATAATCAGCTATTTGCTGTGAAAAGCATGAAAGGTTACTTGGCTTATATGGTTTAGCCAAGTCTTCTTCATCCCTTGCATCCACATTATTGCCATTGCCGTTGTTTCCCTGAGTGGCTAGCACCTGATTGATAAGGTGTTGCCACGGGAAGTTGGCCATCATCTGGGTCATCATTGAGGGCATGAGGTTGAAGCCTTGAAGGCTTCCAGGTGCAACTGAGCAGCTTACTCCAAAGGGAGTGCTCATAACAGCACTTCTTGCCAAAGGGAGCACGGACAGAGCTTGCTCCCACGAGGTTGTTGTAGATGCTGGAAAGCTTGTTACTGGGGACTGTAGGAGCTGGTCAAGGGTTAGCTCATGTCCCAAAGGAACACCACTAGTAATCGGTTGGGAAGAGAAGATGGGATGCACTGTGGGATTCGTCATCGTGGACAGATATGGGTGAGGGTTTGGAGGATTACTGGGACCAGCCTCATTTCTAGTTGTAAAAGGAGGGGAAGGTGGTCCGGGAGACAACGTTAGTTCAGGCTCATCATAGTCTAAACGAATCCTCACTCCCTTTTCTCTTTCTTTACTCACATGTTGGTTGAGAAGGGACCTCAACTCAAGGAAATTGTTGGCAACCCCTTCAGGGGTAAGTTCAACACATGCTCGGGCGTCAGAGACACCGATATTGGGAGATGGAACTCCGGATCTGGACGGAGTTGGTGTGTTGAAGGTGAGGAACTCGGGTGTGCTTCCCGGAGTTGAGAAATAAGTTGGTATAGCCACATGAGCTTGGCTACTGCCCGGGGTTGAGGTGTTTGGAACCTGATTTACTTCACATGGGGATCCACTTTCAGACATGGTGATTTTAAGTGAAGAGAGCTACACTACTAGGTCTTTTTGAGAAGAAATAGTGGCGTAGCCCCACGGTGGGCGCCAACTTGTTGATGCAACAAATAAGAGACCAATGATAGTAGCTGGGATGGTTAGACAAAAGGGTTGAAGGGTTCAACTTTGCCCAACGCAGGTCGTGGGGTCCCCCCACGTTTGCAAGACGTGGAAGGAGGTTCACTAGTTTATTGTTGTTGTTTGCTGAAGATCCTCCTCTGAAGTAGATTCAGATTCGGATGTGGGAGCAAACGGAATGTGTGTGTTGGATGTGAAAGTGAGTAACTCGCATAAAGCAAGTACTCGATATGAATGACCAGAGTTTAAGAAAACAGGCCTGGCCAAGAGTGTCTCCTGAAGTAAATGAAGTGTCAATTTATAGGAGAAGACATCTCCCGAAGAAGAATGCATTTGACTAGTGACCTTACTTGCAGTGAGGGGCTTGCCCTTTCGGGGGTTAAAGCCTTTTGACCCCTGGATAATAGCGTGTGCTCTGCAGACCTGCGTTGCTTTTGCGGCTGGCGAGTTGGTGGAGCTGTCCGGAGATGTGACTTATTTACTGTTCCCGTATTGCTTTACTTCATCTCCTCAGCTTTTCAACCATTGAACCATTTAACCCTTTGAGCGTTTACATATTTAGTCATTTTATTTAGTCTTGGGCTACCCCGTCATCAGGGTGTATATTGATTTGTCTTATATAACTACGATTTTTTATGTTCTTTGGTTTCACTCTTTAGATTGGATTGTGCTAATTAACATTATTTTTTTTCTTATTTTGTCGTTTGTTTAGAGAGAGAAGCTTTGGAGTGAAGGCAAAACCCATAAAAAACAACCCTTAAATATGCACTAAAGGAAAAAACTTTTGATGTTCATTATGGACATTTGGGTTTGTGCAAACCTTTGCTTTATGGCTATTGATGTTGGTTGTTAACTGGTGTACAACTCCCTGACCCTTCATTATGGCTATTTGGGTGTGCAATGTTATTTGCATGCTCCTTGTTGCCTTATCATGTTGTTGTTGCCTAATGTACCACTTAATTAGCCTACCTAGTTGAAAACAGTCTTCTTCTAAATGACAAAATTGTGACGCTGTTTAGGATTTGGCATGGTATTATGTCTTGCTGCGATCGTACATCTCTAAGATTCGTTGTTTAAATCTATCCTCCACAAAGTTTGACTTCTTGGGACATATGATGGATGTCAACTTGATGACGATGTCATGTTGGCGTTGCGGGGTTGAAGGATGGTAGTTGATTACTTTCAACCTTTCCTAAGGCCATGATGGTATCTTTTTTTTTAATTACTCTGAGCCTGTAAGAAGTAGATCTTACTCACATACGTGAGGTGCAAACCATAGAATCACAAGTATGTTGCAAATTAGCTTGTGTTGCCATGAGACACTAATCGGCTATGTTGAGAATAGTAATCAGGGCGTATGGGATTTGTCGTACGTTGGTTTTCCTTATAGGCTATCAGTGTATCATCTGATTGAAAACTTGATGAGGATGTCATTTTGGCATGGCAGGGTTCAAGGATAGCAGTTCATTGCTTGCAACCTTCCCTGCAGCCATGATGGTTTTGTTATTTTGTTTATTCTAAGCCTTTCAAAAGTAGATTTTCATAACTCATACGGTGATAAAATGATGTGTGGGTATAAAAAGATTACTTTCAGTAGAATTTGATTTCACTTCTTAATACTCCGATTTACTGGAATTTTCAACTAAAGGCTTAATCATTCGACCCTACTTCAATAAGTTTTGCATCAGCCCATGTTTTTTTTCTTTTCTAAGAAGAAAGAAGGCCGGGGTTAAAAAAAAGACCAAACGGCGAAGGAAAAGTGGGTTCTAAAACGAGATCTATCGGCCATGCCAGTTGGAGAGCCAATCGCTTAACGCATATGAGATAACCAGTTGTGTCACGAAGATGGATTAGCATTAGTTGGGAGTATTAAGTTTAGTCGTGTAATTTAGAGAAAAAAAGGTTGTCATTGTATTTTTTTAAAAGTGTTTGTAATAGCAGTTTAACTTTAAATGTGTTGTGTTTTATTGTAGCTATTATAATAGGAGTTATACTTTGAAGATGTTGTGTTTAAAAAATTGTCATTATTTGTACCGCGACCCGACACATTGCGGGCTTACGGAATGTACTAATTCTAGTTTCTTTTAATTACTAAAAAAAATACAATACAATAACTGCAACCCAAGTTAAATAATAATAATTAGTTTGTAACAACAGCTAATTAATCATACCTTTGCAAAAGTTACGAAGACTATGTTGTGAGATTTTCTCTGACACATTCAAATATTCATCACATGAGTTGGTGCAAGTGTTGTAAGCAATTTGACAAATGCCTTATGCCATCACACATCTTCAAAGTATAACTTGCTTAGACCAATTTGGGGAGCATGTTTTGCACTGTAAAGAACTGCCACGTTTTAAGTATAGGCACGACTGGGTGCGGGATGTCTTGGGGGACATCCTCAAACGGGCGGGGATCTCGGTGAAGAAAGAAGCCCCCGTAAACTTTTTGACAGATCCGAGGGAAGGAAGATCCACATTGCGCCCCGCGGACGTTTTAGTTTTCGGGTGGGATGCAGGTAAACACGCTTGTGTTGATCTTACCGGGGTTTCCCCCCTTGTAGGCTTTCGGGATACAGGTTTTGTCCCTGGTCAGGCGATTGCAAGGGCGGCAGCGAAGAAAATGGACAAACATGCAAAAGCCTGCGAGGATAATCAACATTCCTTTATCCCTTTTGCCTTTTATACCTTTGGCTCGCTAGCCCCAGAAGCCATCAGATTTCTTGAACGGGTCCAACGGGTTGTTCACAGCAACATTTCGTCTCCTAGAGATCGGGGTTTCGTTTTTACTAGGTTAGGTTTCGCTATTCAAAAGGGGGTAGCGGCGCAGCTTGTTGCCCGCTTACCGGCTATCTTGGTGTAATTTGTTTCTTTTGAAAGATAAATACATAACATTTTTATGAAAAAAAAAAATTTGTTGAAAAATCTGACTCTCGTTTATAAATCACCAACTATTTGTACAAATAGTTGTCGCCTCGCACGAAAATGGCGCCTAAAATAGCTTCATTATACACGGGATCGTTGCAAAGATAATTATGTACCATACAGTCATTAGCAGCCTCAGGAACTCGGTTAATATGAGCTCGTTTTGTAATCGGATGTTAACTTTCGACATGGTGAACTATAAATCGAACCATTGCTTAAACCGAACCTAGGAATACCTCAGGAGAGTGATTAGACCAAATACGAGAGATACGAAGAAAATAAAATTTTGATTCGTATTTATAGATTTAATTTAAGATTTTAATTTTTTTATCTCTTTAGCTGACGGCTCTTTTCCTTTCTTGCAAATCGAGCCCCCACCCCAACGATCACCTAAACCCCCACACCCGCAGTCGTTAATCCACCTCTCACGTCCCGTTCGCGAACAAGGGGGCACTGGGGCAGCATTATGTGCCCCGCGCCCCCGATCCACACCCCATGATAGTATGATACACAGCCTTTGGGGGGACTACTTTTTTTGGAACAATACAAAACGATCACATAAATATCGACAACTGCATCATGATTACCAGTATTATGTTAAGTATGTAACAAAATGATCACTTTATACGTGAGATTACGACAAGTCTGTTGAGTGTTTACTTTTTTATAGGTTTTGCCTTTTTCGAGATTCAGTTGACCACTTTGATAAATTATTGATATTAACTTTATACGTGAGATTACCACATATATCAATGAGCTAGTGGTGAAGTGAAAAGAGAGACATTATGTTTCAAGTGACCCAGATTCAATTCATGCCCCCAGCATTTAGTTTAGTTTCTGCGGCACCTGGTGATTATTAGCTGTACATATGCTGTGCATATTCTAGAATCAATGTAATTGAGGAAATAATCAATCACCTCCTCTATAGTAGGAAATTAGTTACGATTATTTGTATATATGTATTCTTGAGATGATATGGAAAACACACAAAATATTCATACCATAAACTCGTTTATGGTATCAGAGCCTATACCTAGCCGCCGTTTTTTTTCTCCGACCAGCAATGACCGGAAAAGAAGATTCGTCTTCAACCTCGGTCACGACCGAACCCGAACACCTTCATCCCGTTTACTCCGTCACCAATATACAAAACAAAATCCGCACTCTCGATGGTGAGAAGGTCACATATTCTGCCTGGGTTAAGTTATTCCGTCTCCACGCAAAAGGCTATGAGGTCCTGAAACACATCGATGGTACTGAACCACCTGCTAAAGACGACGAGGGTTACGACTCTTGGGCTAAGGTGGATTCCATCGTGTTGCAATGGATATACGGAACCCTCTCGGACGATCTTCTTGTCCGGATCCTGGATGACCACACGACTGCTCAACAAGCGTGGAACAAGCTGCAATCAATTTTTCAGAACAACAAAAACTCCCGAGCATCGTCTCTGTTACATGCTTTCACCAACACTACTTTGGCCTCATGCGCATCTCTCAATGAGTACTTCTAGAAATTGAAAGACATCTCCGAGCAACTCAAGGATGTGGATCAACCGGTCACCGAGTCGAGGTTAGTATTGCAAATGGTTCAAGGTCTACCACCCGAATATGACACGACCGCATCATTCATTAATCAATCTTCTAACATTTCATGGGATGATGCGCGTGACATGATTGAGCGTGAACAACGAAGACAGGCGGCTCGTCAACAAACTGCTCTCATGGCTCCTCGTGGACCGTCTACTCCTGCCGGGTCCCAACCGAATCAAACACCTCCACAACAGCCCTTTACTCCCTCATATCAAACACCTCAGCCACCCTCTTATAACCCCGCCCAACAATACGAACAATATCATCGAGGAGGCCGCGGACGCGGTCGCGGTAGAAATACCTACCGTGGAGGCCGTGGTCGCGGGCGCACCAACTCCTACAACCACACACCCACTGGATACCAATCCCCACCACCCACCGGCACCTACGGTTGGTGGAACTCACCACCACCCCCATGTCCTCATCCTTCCCAGTCTCCTTGGACAACTTACTGGTCCAGACCACCTCCACAAACATCCAACCCACCAGCCCCACAACCCAACCAACCCAATACACCCTAGGCGAGTAGGCGGCGATCGCTAGTTCGATCCTTGAACTGAGCGGGTTTTACCTCACCGCGCTGTCGTGCCTTCGGGCAAGTGTTCACGGGCTTTGGCCCTAGGTGAGGGTTTTCCCCGGTTCGGAAGGCGAGTGTATCCCCATAAGGTGAATTTCAGCAGCAGCCCATTTAGAGGATTCGTTGGCCGTTAAAAAAAAAAAAAATTTATCGCATGTGTTTTATGACACCATACAACCATCTATTTTAAAAGTCGTTTAAGAAAAAGTTTTCAAATCAGCCCAAATCTACATCCCAGAGAACCCAACATTAATTCAAAGCATTCATGACCCGAGTCAATGTGTCGGATTTTTGGGTTGATTGGTTTAGTCGGATGGAAAACAAACCCTAATCTAATGGGTAAATTTGAAACCCGAAACATTTAGGACAGGTATTCAGGTATAAGATTATTTAAAAAAAAAGGTTTCATGGGTATGACTGGCTGTAAACGAACCGAACGAACACGAACAAGGCCATGTTCGTGTTCATTCGTTAAGGAAATTAACATGTTTGCGAACTGTTCACGAACGCGTACTGAACATAAGTTTATGTTCGTGTTCGTTCGTTAAGGAAATTAAGTTGTTCAAGAACAGTTTATGAACACAAACGAACACAAGCAAATAAAAACAAACATTTAGCTTGAAAATTAAAAAAAAAAACACATTGTTATCTTTAAACATTGGATATAAATAGTTAAATATAACCATCAAATGGTAAATCAAAACACAAGAAATCTTCTACAACTACCAAACGATGAATCAAGTTTAACTAATTTTGACATAATTATCGAAAGTTTAACTAACTTAGACATAATTATCCCAAAATAATGTCTTAGAATGTTCAAAGTTTAGCTAACAAGTTTTCAATATGTTTAGATATGTCCAAAGTTTAGCTGACTTTGAAAAAAATAGGGTTTCAAGTTTTCAATATGTTTAGATAAAATGTTTCTTATTTATTATTTTTTAATATAATCAAACGAACACGAACGAACGTAACCGAACGTTCACGAACGCAATCGAACGAACGAAACTTGTGTTCGTGTCCGTTCGCTAAGCTAACCGAACATAATTTTTTGTTCGTGTTCGTTCGTTAAGCTAATCGAACGAACATAAACGAACTTCCCGCCGAACGGTTCACGAACTGTTCGCTGAATGTTCGGTTCGTTTACGGCCCTAGGTATGAGACGAATATGGTATTAGATGATACCTACCTTATTACACGAAACATACATACCCATACATGTACCATGCCTGTAAATATTTTATTTTGATTGTTGTTTGTTCTTGGATAGTAGTAACATACTAATATCTTCATTTTTTATTTACTTGGTTAAAAAATTTATATAAAATTTCAAATAGTTAGAAATTTATTTAAAAATGTCAACGAATAATTTTAATTAACTAACGTGCATATCCGATACCAAACATATAATTACCCGATAAAAATACAATACTAATGGATAATTAATTACCCGACAAATATCCGACTGGTATCGGTTTGAGTATGAGACAACATTTTTAGAGTCGGGTATGAGACCGGGATTACCTACACATATGTAGGCAATCGCTTATGAATTAAGGAAATATATGAACAAATATATGTCAACTTAGGTTTGTTGCTACTCTTCCTCCCAGCTAATGTAAGGGTAAATAAATGTTAACCCATATGCGATTTATTTTTAATTTTTTGTATCTGAGTTGTCGGTTCGAGTTGATAATCATCATGCATTCAGATTGTATAATTTTAGTTGCCCCAAATGAACCTATATACAATTTTTTTAAACCCAAATCAACCCATATGCAATTTTTTTAAACCCAAATCAACCCATTCTTGCCACACATAGTTCTTGGATTGATAATCATCCCAAACCAACCCATTAAGAATCTTAATAGTGGCTAATGACTTTTTGATGACTTTTAGTTATGCAAATTTTGACTCTTTTTTTTTAACAAATTGTCCAAAACTTAACACGATGCAAATTTTGTTTGGTCTTGGTTGGTGGAAGGGGCTAGAAATCCCAACACCACATGTTCCCAACAACAAAATAATCAGTTTACTATTAGATTTAATTGGGTCGACCCGTCTAACCAGTTTCATGAACAGACTGTGTTTGGTGGTTGTGGGTACGCGGCTCAGCCCATCAAATCGTTCAAAATTAGGATTTAAAAACAAAACACTACCTTAATAGCTTGTTTCTATAACGCGGGTCTTGGGTTAAGGAGGTAGTTTTCTTTATACAATTAACTAAACGTAATGTGTTGAAATGAGTTGACACAAACCCGACACAACTTACCATCCCTAACCAAAATGCTCATCACGTTCGCATCACAACAACCCAACTGATTCAGTAAAATACATTGAAAAAAATAACTTCTGCACAAAGTTGATTTTTTTGTTGATACGTATCTAATATCTTGTGTAAGGTAGTGATTTTAAGTGATATTCATATTTCAAGACATAAAGTGTCCAAAAATTCCAAACTGGCGAATGCAACATGAATTAAGGTTATTAGTAATTAGGGGCGGCAATTCTTGACACGACCCGTCAACTCGGCCCGAGCCCGACACGTAAAAAACAGGTTTGGATCAACTAACACGACCTGTTTAAAAAAAAGGGTCGGATTCGGGTTGACCCGTATTAAAAACGGGTGGCCCATTAACCCGTTTAACTATTTAGAAAAAAATATTACATATTTTTGTTTTTATTTTTTCCGTTTCTATTTTACGTGGTTAGTTATAATAATGTTAATTTTGATACATTATGGTATTTATTTGTCACACTCATACTCATCATTGAGCGTGTTATTGATAACCCGCTTAAAACACAACAACTCGTTTATAGATCATCAAATTATATGACTCATTTAAAAATATGGGTTAAACGGGTCGGGTTCGGGTTGACCCGAATTTATATGTGTCGGGCTCGGGTTGAACATTTCAACCCAACTCGCAATCTGTCAACCCGCTAACCCATCAACCCCACACGATTTAAACCCTAGTTATTGCTACCTTGGTTCACAAGCCCTCGGGTGACTAGGGCCGGCTACTAGAACATAATGATGGGTCCAGTCAAAACTAAATATAAACAAAACCACTTTGTCACGATTTTCCGGCAAGATTGCCGTGTTGCAGCTCTCGTGATGTCTTGACCCTCCTACGCTTATGGCGTTTCTAGGTCATTCTTGGCCCGTCAGAAGTTTCTGGGTCGACCTGTCTAACCAGAGATTTTGCACAAGACATGTTTGGTTTAAGTTGCAGATAAACAAGTTTACCAGTCAACCTGCTTAAACTTAGGGGCTGTTTGTTCAACTCTTAATGAGTCTCTTAATGGTTCAGATCTCTTGCTGGTTCAGTACTTAATGGTTCAGACTGCTTGTTTCGCGAACAGATGTCTGAATGGTTTAGACATTTATCTCTGAATGGTTAAGCATTATACCGAGTCTGAATGGTTAAGACCTCTAATCTGAATTTGTCAAACATTTGCCTCGGTTAAGCATTATACTGCCTCTTAATGGTTCAGACCTCTTACTGGTTCAGCACTTAACCATTCAAAAGTTGTCAAACAGCCCCTTAGACTTACTTGACCAACCCGTTTAAATAAATGGGTAAGTGAGTCATGTCCGGACACGTCAGAGTTAAATTTTTTGACACGATTAAATAGACAAAACATGTTCAGATGAGATGATGCCAACCCAAACCCGAAACAAATTGCCATCCCTAACAAAAATGCGATTCACATCACGTTGATATACCCTTTTCTCTTGCAAGTCACCTATCGTTCTTAAAAACGACTCATAACATGTGCCATAACGATAACATGTGCCCATAACGATGAGTCTTAAATAAAGAGGTTTCGATTCATTCATTTTCATAAGAACAAGAGTCGTATGCAACACAAACGAACGTTATTATTACCATATGGTTCACGAGCCCTCGGGTGACTAGTGCTAGTCTGCTAGAACACAATGATGGATCAGGTCTAAACTAACAAAATGTCAAAACTAAACCACTCATGATTAGATAAACAGAACCAAAAGTCCAAAACTAACAATAATGCAAGCATCTCACAACATGACTGTAGGTACTGAAACATTGACAAGTTTATGCGCGGTTTTGTTTCGGGTGTCGGGTCTATTCTCCAGGTACTGCAACACCTTGCTTCAGTTTCTCCCTCTTCAACTTCTTCTTGGAAACTGGCTTCTTTTTTCGTGGCGGCAGAGTCTTCTGCGCGTACATGTAGAGTACATAGTTGCCAACGAGAAATGTTATCAGTAGCCCGCCCACAACAAGCAAAACAATCAAACCTGGGTTGAATCCGGTGGCTTCGACATTCTTGTTCACAAATTGCTGATCAAATTAGTGAGAACAATAAAGCATGAGTATTCAGAATTCAGAAATAGCACATTCTAGTTGATTCAGGATTGATATCCACCATAAGAGAGCCCAAATAAATTCAGAAACAAAATTAGAACACAGCTATCAGTTTCCATATATAATGTGGATCATGTATGTTCAAGCTCTTCAATTGTTTATAATCAAATATAGCAAAATTGAATGTTCTTTAAAGCATAAACAAATCTCAAATTCACTTCCTTAACACTGTTCTTCGTTATATTCACGATCGTGAACGTGTTTCACAGCCTAAATCATGAACGATTACACAACACAGAAAAATGAAATCAGTTACAGAAATCAAATAAGAACACAGCTATCAGTTTCCAGATATAATAGTGGATTATACATGTTCTAGCTCTTCAATTGCTTGCAATCATATATAGCAAAATCGAATGTTCTTAGAAGCGTAAACAAATCTCAATATCCCTTCCTTAACACTGATCCGGTTCAAATTAACGTACCTAAACACGTTTCACTACCTAAATCACACTTCCAGACATAAATTGGCTTAAATCGCGATCGTAAACACGTTTCACAGCCTAAATCACACTTCCAGATATAAATTGGCTTAAATCGCGATCGTAAACACGTTTCACAGCCTAAATCACACTTCCAGACATAAATTGGCTTAAATCGCGATCGTAAACACGTTTCACAGCCTAAATCACACTTCCAGACATAAATTGGCTTAAATCGCGATCGTAAACACGTTTCACAGCCTAAATCACACTTCCAGACATAAATTGGCTTAAATCGTGATCGTAAACACGTTTCACAGCCTAAATCACACTTCCAGAGACATAAATCGGCTTAAATCGCGATCACTTGCACAACACAGAAAAATGAAATCATCAGTTATGATAACAAAATAACAACACAGCTATCAGTTTCCAGATTATTCAAGCTCTTCAGACTTCAATCACTTGCAATCATATATAACAAAATCAAACGTTCTTCTTCGATACATAAATAAATCTCAATTTCACTTCCTTAACACAATTCCACTTAAAATTCACAATCATAAACATATTTCACAACCTAAATCGCACTTCTAGACACAAATCGACTTAAATCACAAACAATTACATAACACAAGAAGAAATAAATCAGTTACGGAAATCAAACAAACTGAATTCGAACAAAAACTAACAGCGATTAACAACATCGATTGAAACAGGCTAAGAACACTAGATTAGATGGATCGTACACAGATCTTATGAAATATATGAGAATTGAGTTGTGATGTGTGAAATACGTAGGAGATCTGTAAGGAGAAGTTACCGATTTATCGAAGGATGGATCCGATTCGTAATCCATGAAGCGAGAGAAGATGCGAGATCGGAGTTTGAAATCGCGTAACGGAGACTTCAAGGTGCAGTATATGGTTTTCTGTGAGTTGAGATTTGTTTGTTTTTTGGTCCTTGGACTTTTATGTATTTATGAATAACACCCAATCTTAATTATATTTACCATCCTCATTTCTTTCATCCGGGGGGAGGGGTGTTTATTTGTGAGTGAAGAACTGAAGATGGCGCAGGCTCCGAGTAGCTCGGGTCGGGAAACCGACCGTTGGCTGGGAGGGGGGGGGGGTTTCACGGGTTCAATCCGGACCAGAGGAGGTGTAAACCTCTAATTGGGTGTTGAGAGGGCATCGATGGGTTACATCCAGGCCACCTGTCACACCCCCAAAAATATCACAAGCGGAAACCCCCGCGAGGCGTGTGACGTACCAGGATCTAGCCACTAATCACATTGAACCATAGACATATAAGATAAGATAAAACCTTTCATTAAATGAAATTGTATAATTCAAACACCATTTAATAAAATCAACATGTTCAGCGGAAGCATAATAGTTTGTTTAAATAAAAGTGTTCAACAATGCAACATCGAGAAGCGTTCCAAATGCCACGACCCATGACCACTCCAGCTTCCCAGACAGCGAGTTCCATAACAATGTACCTAAGGACCTGCAAGCATGCAGAAAAGTGTATCAGACAACGCTGGTGAGTTCACAGTTTGTTTTAACCGTTTAATATCAAGTAGTGATTTATGATATGTTATGATGATAATAACTCGATACCGCAGACGACCCATTTTGCCCTTCTCCAATGCTCTATCAAACATTGGTCATGATTTAAAGTTATTAGTTCACGCCCGTCCTATCCAGGTACGTCGTGAGGGTGCCAAACCTAATAGCGCTATCAACTAGTAACCCCGTTGCCCTACAAGTAACTAACCCGGTAGTATGATGGGACTTAAGTGATAGAAAGTGAGTGTATTATCCAACATCAACGTTTACTGAAAACCATTGCATATCCCCTGTAAGGATATGCGTTTGTGAAATCCGCCTCACATCCCCTACAAGGATGTGGTATTTGAAAACCGCCTCATATCCCCTACAAGGATATGGGTTTACGAAAATCCGTTTACAAGTTTGTCAGTTTGATTGTTCCCACCGGACGCATGCTTGTTTTGAGAGAAGTGAACTCACCTTGGTTTGCTCGGTATGACTAGTTATTCGTTCACACTTAATCAGACAAAGCCTATGGTATTCATGTATACGCAATCAGTTTACATTCGCATAATTCACGTATAAATTATAATCGTAGTGTGCATTCGAAGCAACGATCACTGAATAACACATATTAGCTATTCAAACTCATACAAATCCACACTTCACATATATGATTCATAACAACTCCTAACAGTTAAGTGTGCTTATTCATGAAAGCCAAATTATGTTCCCTCAGTCACAATTAATATCATTAACAGGTAATATGATAGTTTCATCACATAGTTATTCATAACCACACTCAACCTACACATCTGTACTGTTTGTTTATCCTATCGATAAAGAGTCCCCTATGGCGAAGAATCAATCTTCGCCGTGATATGATGACGACGAACCTTGATTGTTCGTCAAAGTCCTCATTGACGAAGAACCCCATTATCCGTCGAGGTCCTCACCGACGAAGAATCACATTGTTCGTCGAGGTGGGTTCTTCGTCGAAGATCTTTCTTCGTCCTTCCTCACTGTTCGTCACGATTATCAACAACCCTAATCACTTACAGTTCTGATTTATTCTTGACTATACACACAGACAACATAATACTCATACAACAATAGAATCATCAAAACCGTGCAGTGAACATGACTGATTACAAGACATCAGATCCTTATCATGTGTGTTCCAATCTATCGGATTAAACAATAAAATATCAAAACCCTAATAGTGAACAATCATCATACATTCAAACACAACAGTTCTCAAGCATCATACGGCCATAACAATCCAACCATATATAGTCCCCTAGATCATCAATTATTGTTACTCATGCTTCTATGTTAGACCTAACCGTTGATTATCCCAATGTTCTCATCCAAACTTCTATTCGTATCTAATAAACAGTAGGTAATAACGAAATCAAGCCACTCAATCATGGGATTATGCAACCTAGTACAACAGGAAGTTTAAATCAATAAATGGTATAATGGACTAACCAATAGAATTGAGATAAAAATCACGAAGATCTTCGAGAGAGGAATAGTGTTGCCGTCGTTGGTTTAGAGAGGGTCTAGGGTTTCACTACTTTTCACGTTACGTACAGTTATGTGGATATAAGGTAATTATAGACGAGTCACGTTTGGGCCTCACTTGGGCCAAAAGCCCATCTCGGCGAACAACCCTCCTTCGACGAAGGAGTATCCTTCGTCGTGTTAAAGGTGATGACGAAGCTCCATTCTTCGTCGATTGGAGGTGATGATGAAGAATCAATGTTTCGTTGAGTACGGGTTTGTGACGAAGACCCAAATGTAAGGGTGTATGGGTTAAGTCTATAAATTTAAACAACTCAAATGTTTCCACCACCACTACCAACCAAACAATAATACTATATATCAATCATATATCAAACGTGCACAAGTTACAATGCAAACGAATTATGAAAACACAGTTGTGGAATAAGTAACGTATCGAGGAAAGACCTTGAAAACTCGGGTTGTCACATCATCCCCAACTTGAAAGAAATTTCGTCCCGAAATTTGATAAGTAGCCCAACAGCGGCGAGATGTCAAATCAGGATGACTGAGGATTTTCCCCGGGTGCCACATCATCCCCAACTTGAAAGGGAATTGCGTCCTGAAATTCATTAGTTGTACCAGAACTTCGGTCCACGTCTTGAGTTCCAACGAACTCTCACGATTGGGATTTGGCTATGCTTACAAACCTTGACTTCCCGGTCCATAATTTCGATTGGTTATTCGACAAATTGCAACTTTTCGTCAATTTTTTGCTCTTGAAACGGTACTACAAGTGTTTCGTCAGACAAACACTTCTTCAACTGTGAAATATGGAAAACATCATGAATGTTACCCAGCTCAGTAGGTAGCTCGAGTTTGTACGCCACCTTACCAATTCGTTCCAGATTTTTGAACGGCCCGACATAACGCGGATTAAGCTTGACGCGTTTCCCAAAACGTACCACACCCTTCCAGGGTGAGACTTTTAACATAACGCGATCACCTATAACAAACTCCAAAGGTTTCCCACGCTTGTCAGCGTAGCTTTTCTGATGGTCGCGTGCTGCCGCCATACGATTTCTGATTTGAACAATCTTCTCAGAAGTTTCGAGCACAAGTTCCGGACCCGTGATTTGGCTGTCACCCACTTCGGCCCAACAGAGTGGAGATCGACATTTCCATCCGTATAAAGCCTCGAACGGAGCTGCCTGAATGCTGGTATGGTAACTGTTATTGTAGGAAAACTCCACCAAGGGTAAGTGTCTCTCCCAACCTTTACCAAAATCGATAACACATGCCCGCAGCATGTCTTCCAATGTCTGGATGGTTCGCTCACTCTGACCATCCGTTTGAGGGTGATAGGCGGTGCTCATGTCGAGACGTGAGTCAAATGATTTGTGCATCGCTTGCCACAAATCAGATATGAAACGCGGATCACGATCGGAGATAATGGAGGTTGGCACCCCATGCCTGGAAACCACTTCCTTTAGATAGATACCATCCAGCTGCGAGAACTTGTCAGTTTCTTTGATTGCGAGGAAGTGTGCAGATTTCGTGAGACGGTCAACGATCACCCAGATGGTATCATTTCCGTTTTGAGTTCTAGGTAGCCCAGTGAAAAAATCCATGGCGATTTGTTCCCACTTCCACATGGGTATTTCTGGTTGCTGAAGTAAGCCTAAGGGTTTCTGATACTCAACCTTGACCTTTGAACAAGTCAAACATTTACTTACATAAGTCGCGATGTGGGCTTTCCTCTTCGGCCACCAGTACAAGACTTTGAGGTCCTAATACATCTTATCCGAACCCGGATGAACAGAATATCGAGATTTGTGCGCTTCGTCCATCACAAGATCTCTAAGGTCACCATACAGAGGAATCCATATTCGTTCCATGAAATAGTAAATGCCGTCAGATCTCTTTACGAGTCGCTTCTCCATGCCCCGTAAATACTCAGCTTCAATGTTTCCCACTTTCAACGCTTCGGTTTGAGTAGAACGGATCTGATTAGGGAGGTTTGAGTGAATAGTGAGCTGCAAGGCGCGGACACGTTTGGGTTTTGATTCCGTTCGACTAAGGGAATCAGCTACAACGTTTTCTTTGCCTGGATGATATTTGATAGCATAATCGTAGTCGTTTAAGAGTTCTACCCAGCGATGCTGTCGCATATTCAATTCCTTCTGGTCGAAAATATGCTGGAGGCTCCTGTGATCGGTATAAATAGTGCATTTAGTACCGTGCAAGTAATGCCTCCAGATTTTGAGCGTGAACACCACGGCCCCCAACTCTAAGTCGTGTGTCGTGTAATTCTTCTCGTGAGTCTTCAATTGACGAGAGGCGTAAGCTATCACTTTCTCGCGTTGCATCAGCACGCAACCGAGACCTTGAATAGAGGTGTCACAGTACACTACAAAATCTTCGGTACCTTCAGGTAGAGACAAAATTGGTGCACTGCAAAGCTTTTGCTTTATAAGCTGGAAAGCGTCTTCCTGTTTCGTTCCCCAGGAATACACGACACCCTTCTGTGTTAGAGTGGTGAGGGGTTGAGAGATCTTTGAAAAGCCCTCAATAAATCTTCGATAGTACCCAACGAGGCCAAGGAATTGTCGCACCTCCGAAGGATTCTTTGGTGTTGCCCAATTCCTGATTGATTCAATCTTAGCAGGATCCACGTGTATCCCCATTTCATTAACGATGTGGCCGAGGAAGTGTACTTCTCGAATCCAGAAGTCACACTTAGAAAATTTCGCGTAAAGCTGCTCCTTCCTCAGGAGCTCCAAAATAAGACGCAGGTGTCGTTCGTGGTCCTCCTTGCTCTTAGAATAGATCAGAATGTCATCGATAAACACGATGACAAAATCGTCAAGATATGGTTTACATACGCGGTTCATGAGATCCATGAATACCGCTGGTGCGTTAGTTAACCCGAATGGCATGACCAAAAACTCGTAATGGCCATACCGCGTGCGAAAAGCTATTTTTGGAACATCCTCCTCTCGGACTCTCATCTGATGATAGCCCGATCTTAGATCAGTCTTTGAGTAGAAGCTCGACCCTTGCAACTGGTCGAACAGGTCATCGATGCGAGGTAAAGGGTAATGATTCTTGATCGTCACCTTGTTGAGTTCACGATAATCTATACACATGCGAAATGGCCCGTCCTTCTTTTTCACAAACAGAACTGGGGCTCCCCAAGGCGAGGAACTGGGTTGGATAAAGCCTCTATCCAACAGTTCTTGTAGTTGATTAGACAATTCTTGCAACTCTCCAGGTGCAAGACGATAGGGTGCACGAGCAATCGGAGCTGCTCCTGGTGTAAGGTCAATTTGGAACTCCACCTTGTCACACCCCAACCGATGACAGAAACATCGGGGCATGGCACTGAGCGAAACAGATTGTTCGAGAGAAATTCCATAACAACTACTTTACCGAATAGTTAAACATTACGTCCCATACCGTAACCCATTAAGCAAGCAAGTTATTACAGACATATTATCTCCAAAACAAATAAAACTGTTTCGACAACTCAGATTTCAAATAAAAATAAATTGTCTTTGTTTGTTTCTAGACTCATCCTAACTCGTTTCCACAAAGCAAGCATCCTAAACACCTGTCACATACGTTAAAATAGAGGTCAATACACATAGTGTAAAGGTGAACATACAAGTTTAATAATAGCATATATAGTTCGAAATCGTTTACGCATAACCAGCATGTACAACGTATAATGTGAAGCATGTAAGTTATCGACAAAGATCCTATCAATACCAATGACTGTGAGTTGACTGCGAGTAGCGAGTGCGCATCACATATTCACCACTGTGAACACGTGAAGTAGTTGTCCTTAACAACCCCTGAATGAACAGGTGCTGAGTCCAAACTATAGTACTATCGTTGCTAAGGCAGGTAGACAGCAATCAATGTGTTAACATAACAAACAAGCATTCATCGAGTCATGTATAACATGCATTAGAGGTCAGCGTATAAATAGTGTTGCGTTGTGTGTTCGATGTGATTTAGAATAAGTAACGTATGTAACTCCCAAAAGTGCATAAAGCAAAAAGGGGTCGAGTATACTCACAAATTGTATTTAAAAAGTAAACACTATCTTGGATTGAAGGGAGCGCTTGAAAGAGATTAGCCTGAACAGTTAACGATAGCATAAACGATAAGCGGCGCGTAAAACGGTGCAAGAGAACCAAGGATCGGATGGCAATCCGATCGGATGGCCAGTCGATCGGGTGGCAATCCGTTCGGATGGTCATCCAATCAGGTGGCATTCGATTGGATTGTCATCTTGTTTCGTGAGGATGTGTTTGATGGTTTGTACTTTGAAGTTTTCATTGTAGCATTATAAAAATAGAGAAGCATCTCTACCCTTCAGGTCGGTCGATCGAACGGCGGTTCGATCGGACAGCAATCCGATTGGCGAGTCTTCTTAGTTGAGAACAAGTTCACAGCAGGACAGTCACTCGATCGGATGGCAATCCGTACGTATTGAACATGTTGAAAATTGTTTAAGTACCAAAGTCTCAAACGTCACATGATCGGACGGTCACTCGATCGGATGGCAATCGATCGGGTGGTAATCCGTTCAACGTTTAGATCTTTGAAAAGTTTGAATAAAAAGTTTAAGCATGGAACCAAGTGCAACCCGATTGGATGGCCGGTCAATCGGATGGCAATCCGATCGGACGGCAATCCGATCGGACGGCAATCCGTCCCAACGGTCAGATCGTTTTATCATTTGATTTCGTTTGAAGTTTTGAACGAGACGTTTTGATATCTTGCTTGAACAACAGAAACCTTATCTCGACCCAAGTGACCCGACCGAATAGGAATCACCCTAGTCCGACCGGTTCACGGTTCGAGTCGGTTGTTCATGTTCAAACCCGAAATCAATATCTCTCGGATAGAATTCAGATCTGGAACTAATACATCACTAAGAATGAGTAGAGGATCAGAACAAGCTTCGATTCTATCGGGTTTTGAGTGCATTAAGTGTAAAAGAGTTGAAGTAAAGTTAGAAAACCTTCTCTCAATCCTTTTAACCATGAATTTGTGTAGATCTATGCGAAAACATTGGTTAATCTTGTGGAAATCCTTCAAATCTAAGTTGTTCTTGGTGGAATGAAGCCAACCATTGAAGTTCCTAAGAACTCCATTGATGACATCACCCTAAAACACCTCAAACCCCGTGATTTCACGGTTAGAAGTTAAGATTCAAAGGTGAAAATGATGTAAAAGTGCGTGTAGATCACAGAAGTACAAGATTTAGGTTGGAAACTTACAAGAATCGAGAGAAATCGAGAGAAATGAAGGCTTGAAGTCGGCTGGTCGAACAAGGGAGCTGTCACATCATAATGATGTGACAGGTGGGTATTTATAGGGTTTCCCAAAAAGAAAAGTGGGGGAAATGGCTGGTCAATCGGGTGGCAACTCGATCAGGTGGCAGCTCGATCGGTTGGCAGCCTGATTGGGTGGCAACTCGATCGGATGGCAACCCGATCGGATGGCAATCCGATCGGATGGCCACTCGATCAGTTGGCCACTCGATCCGCTTGTCCGGCGCGATGAGTTTTATCGTTTCGGTTCACGTGTTGAGCGTTGCGATGCGATTCGAGAGAGCGATGCGATAGTATTACCCACTAGTTACGCAAAGAACATAACTACTATATCTAAGATACAATCACTATAATTAATTTGCGTTTAGCGTTCTCGATTCGATTGCGATGCGATAGAACTGCGATTGCGATTAACACCTCAATATAAACATAACATGCACAAGTAACACATAAATAGCACACACGCGTAAAACAATATCCAGAACACATAATTCGAGTTGCGATAACGATAGCGATAAGCGATAAATCGATTAAACATGCGATTAAATAGCGATTAAACCTCGATTATTAATAGATAATCCACATAATACAACTAAAGTGATTAAATAAATAGATCCGATTACAAGTCAAAGAAGTCAAACAGTAGTTGAGCAAGGAGTGATAGATCGCAATTAGCAATCTTTTCTTCCTTTGACTTTAATCTTGACTTTGACTTTGACTTTCGAAACACGGGGTGTTACACACCTGACGATGTGGAGGTAAACTTGGAAGTTCCTCGGGGAAAACGTCAGGAAACTCCCGTACGACTGGCAAATCTTCGATTTTCTTCTCTTCAGGCCGAGTATCAGTAACAAGCGCAAGAATAGCAGGGTAGCCCTTCCGTAGACACTTCTAAGCTTTCATGGATGACATAATGTTAACGGTTGCACCACCTCGATGACCCTGAACGGTTAACAGTTCCCCACTTGGGAGAGGTATGCGCACAATCTTCTCCTTGCAAAGTATGTCTGCTCGATGTTTTGACAACCAATCCATACCAACAACTATATCAAAGCTACCAAGAGTGATAGGAAGAAGGTCAATGTCGAACACTTGACCTAGGAGATCGAGTTTATACCCTAAGAGTACATGTGTGGCTTCTATGGACTTGCCGTCAGCTAATTCCACTACGTGATTGTTTACAAGAGGTGCAGGAGCCAACCCTAGCTGACGACTGAACCCCAAAGACACATAACTCTAGTCGGCACCAGATTCGAATAACACAGAAGCAATAATACCATTAACAGAGAATGTACCGGTCACGACGTTTCCCTCGTTCCTTGCATCGCCGGCCCCAATAGTGAACGCCCTACCGCGAGCGCCATTCCCACCATTATTCCCATTGTTGTTGTTTCCCCCATTGTTGTTGTTCTGACAATTTCCCCCATTGTTATTGTTGGCATTCTGATTCAATTGTGGGCAATCCTTCTTGAAATGCCCTTCACTGCTGCACTGATAGCATCCCCTCTGATTACCCCGATTCTGCTGGGGTTGTTGCCTCTGTTGTTGTTGCTGAGGTTGTTGCTGTTGTTGCTTGGGGTGTTGAGCTCTACAATCCTTCGCCATGTGACCCACCTTATCACACCTTTGACATGCTCGGCTACACTGGCCATAGTGGTGGAAACCACACTTATTGCACTTCAGCTGTTTCCCTGCGTAACCGGAAGTCTGGTTGTGGTTATGATTCTGATTAACCGAAGATGATTGACTAAAACTGCGGCTGCTATACCATCTGAAACAGCCCAGCGTAACCGCACCATGATATTGTCCGCTTTGGCGGCCAGCACGCCCCCGGCGTCCGCCCCTCACGTTTTTCAAAAAGCGTCATGATGGTGAAGGTAGCCAGCCCCTTATAAGGAATCCTTTGTTCCCCTTCACAACCGATGTGGGATGTCACAATCCACCCCCCTTAAGGGGTCCAGCGTCCTCATAGGACCTGGCACCACCGGTCCGGCCCTGGCTCTGATACCATTTGTAACATCCCAGCGTAACCGCACCATGATATTGTCCGCTTTGGCGGCCAGCACGCCCCCGCCGTCCGCCCCTCACGGTTTTCAAAACGCGTCATGATGGTGAAGGTAGCCAACCCCTTATAAGGAAGCCTGTGTTCCCCTTCACAACCGATGTGGGATGTCACAATCCACCCCCCTTAAGGGGTCCAACGTCCTCGTAGAACCTGGCACCACCGGTCCGGCCCTGGCTCTGATACCAAACTGTCACACCCCCAAAAATACCATAAGCGGAAACCCCCGCGAGGCGTGTGACGTACCAGGATCTAGCCACTAATCACATTGAACCATAGACATATAAGATAAGATAAAACCTTTCATTAAATGAAATTGTATAATTCAAACACCATTTAATAAAATCAACATGTTCAGTGGAAGCATAATAGTTTGTTTAAATAAAAGTGTTCAACAATGCAACATCGAGAAGCGTTCCAAATGCCACGACCCATGACCACTCCAGCTTCCCAGACAGAAAGTTCCATAACAATGTACCTAAGGACCTACAAGCATGCAGAAAAGTGTATCAGACAACGCTGGTGAGTTCACATTTTGTTTTAACCGTTTAATACCAAGTAGTGATTTATGATATGTTATGCTGATTATAACTCGATACCGCAGACGTCCCTTTTTTCCCTTCTCCAATACTCTATCAAACATTGGTCATGATTTAAAGTTATTAGTTGACGCTCGTCCTATCCAGGTACATCGTGAGGGTGCCAAACCTAATAGCGCTATCAACTAATAACCCCGTTGCCCTACAAGCAACTAACCCAGTAGTATGATAGGACTTAAGTGATAGAAAGTGAGTGTATTATCCAACATCAACGTTTACTGAAAACCGTTGCATATCCCCTGCAAGGATATGCGTTTGTGAAATCCGCCTCACATCCCATACAAGGATGTGGGTATTTGAAAACCGCCTCATATCCCCTACAAGGATATGGGTTTAAGAAAATCCATTTACAAGTTTGTCAGTTTGATTGTTCCCACCGAACGCATGCTTGTTTTGAGAGAAGTGAACTCACCTTGGTTTGCTTGGTATGACTAGTTATTCGTTCACACTTAATCAGACAAAGCCTGTGGTATTCATGTATACGCAATCAGTTTACATTCGCATAATTCATGTATAAATTATAATCGTAGTGTGCATTCGAAGCAACGATCACTGAATAACACATATCAGCTATTTAAACTCATACAAATCCACACTTCACATATATGATTCATAATAGCTCCTAACAGTTAAGTGTGCTTATTCATGAAAGCCAAATTATGTTCCCTCAGTCACATTTAATATCATTAACAGGTAATAATATAGTTTCATCATATAGTTATTCATAACCACACTTAACCTAAACATCTGTACTGTTTGTTTATCCTATCGACGAAGAGTCCCCTATGGCGAAGAATCAATCTTCGCCGTGATATGATGACGACGAACCTTGATTGTTCGTCAAAGTCCTCATTGACGAAGAACCCCATTATTCGTCGAGGTCCTCACCGACGAAGAATCACATTGTTCGTCGAGGTGGGTTCTTCACCGAAGATCTTTCTTCGTCATTCCTCACTGTTCGTCACGATTATCAACAACCCTAATCACTTACAGTTCTGATTTATTCTTGACTATACACACAGACAACATAATACTCATACAGCAACATAATCATCAAAACCATGCAGTGAACATGACTGATTACAAGACATTAGATCCTTATCATGTGTGTTCCAATCTATCGGATTAAACAATAAAATATCAAAACCCTAATAGTGAACAATCATCATACATTCAAACACAACAGTTCTCAAGCATCATACGGCCATAACAATCCAACCATGTATAGTCCCCTAGATCATAAATTATTGTTACTCATGCTTCTATGTTAGACCTAACCGTTGATTATCCCAATGTTCTCATCCAAAATTCTATTATCATGCAATCGTATCTAATAAACAGTAGGTAATAACAAAATCAAGCCACTCAATCATGGGATTATGCAACCTAGTACAACAGGAAGTTCAAATCAATCAATGGTATAATGGACTAACCGATAGAATTGAGATGAAAATCACGAAGATCTTCGAGAGAGGAATAATGTTGTCGTCGTTGGTTTAGAGAGGGTCTAGGGTTTCGCTACTTTTCAAGTTAGGTACAGTTATGCGGATATAAGGTAATTATAGCCGAGTCACGTTTGGGCCTCACTTGTGTCACACCCTGACTTTTGCGGAAGCGTGATTATGGTGTGACTTTCTTAATACCATTGCATTCAATCATAACAACAACTATATGATAAAACCATAGATGGTCATCCATTAATTAAGTTAAAAACATGACAACATTATCTTAAAACATAGAAATTCAAATACGAGTACAAACCATGCAACTTGTTTAAGAGTTCACAAAGACTCGTCAAAAGACATTAAACAACACTAGGATTTGGGAGACGTGTCTCGTCCAGGAATAAGACACACTAACCAAAACCTAAGATCATGGATGACATCTTTTATTCTTAAACCAACTTGAAAACATCCAACGCCCGCCAGATCCACTTTTAATTCCCTGAAATACATGTATTTTGAAAACATCAACAAAAGTTGAGCGAGTTCATGAGTTTGTTTGTGTATATGAATAAAACCTTTGATAATATTGTATGTATGTATGTTTTGTAAATCCCGGTATGAAAGCAAAACAAGGAAACAGATCGATTACTGGTTTGCAAGGCCATTAACATGCGTGCAACGGCGTAGGAAGGCTCAAACCTAGCAGATTTGTACCGGGCCTCAGGCTGTAAGACATAGTCACCTCATGGGCCACCCTGGTCCACATGGGTGTGGGCTCGCTACACCCAAATAGATCTGTCACTCATGCCCCTCGGTCCTAATACGAGGATTAATGGTCTTAGGAGTGCGCCTACCCATTCACATGATCTACTGTACTTTCCAAAGCTAACCATACCAATTGTAATTGTATGTAAACATTTTGTAATATGTACTTCACCCCCGAAGTTATAAAACAAAAACAGTTTAAAGAAAAGGGGGACATGAACTCACAGTCTTGCGTCTTCAACAATCGTAACTCAAGCTCCTTCGACGAACACGACTACCTACAACGTACTAATCTATTAGACGAGCGGGTCATGCCTTGACTTAGTATTATTGTCTTTCAGTTACGTTTCTTTTGTGTCTTCGATATTATTCCAAGTTATATAATTATTTGTTAAAATAATTAATATTTCAACTTAAATTATATTTATAAATTTTGGAATAATATATTTTTGACATGATACTCTTCGGGTGTTTATACATGTATTTCCTTCCCAATGATGGGTGTATTTGTATTTGTATTCTTATACTTGTATATTTTTGCCATGTATCGGGGTCGTATTCTGGTGTGTATTTATACGTATAGGAATACGTATTTTATTGTATTCTTTTACTTAATTTCGCATTAATTCCTCGGGAATATTATCTTTAATAAATGTCCACCAATATATATTTTCAAAATATATATTGTAATAAATATTATTTAGAAAAATTATTTATAATTTTTCTTTTGGCAAAAATATTTGTATTTCCTTCATAAGTTTCAAAAATTATATATTTTCATGTCCAACATAGAAAATATATATAAACTCATTTTTTCTCCAAAAATGATATTCTTCATATTTAATTGGGGAATTATATTTTTCACCTCAAAATATTGTATTTCATGTTTGTAAGAAAATATATATTTCTTAAAAATAATACATCTTCTAAAATTTCAAGAAAAATATATATTTCATACTTGACAAAAATAATATTTTTGTTTCCTTGGTGTCCAAAATATTATTTACCAAAATATACCTTGTGAATAAATTCCGAAATATTTTTGTAAGTCTTATTCCATAGTTCGGTTTCTCCAATATTTTTTTGTGTAAATGTGTATATTTATTATTTGGAAATTTGGTATTATTTTGGATTGTGATTCTTGATATTTTAATGAGTTATATTATTTCATGTCCTAAAATAATATAACTAATACACAAAATATACAAATAATCACACACATGATGTCTTCTAAATATATATTTCCTAAATACATATTTAGTCATTTTTATTTATGAAAATCAACCTCCAATATTTGTATTTTTGTAACAAAAATTATGACAAAGTTTTTGTAGAAACTCATGGTTAAAATACACTTGTAAATATTTGTTTAAAATTTTTTTTCTAAGTGTTTATATTTTTAGAAAATTTTGCCATAGTTTCCCCTAAAAATGGAGGTTTCCATGTTTTCAAGCATATCATTTTCTTTTGTAAAAAGCAACACAATCAATTCGTAATCATCAACAAAAAACCTTTACTTACCAATTTTGCCAAAATCATGCATTTTCTACTACTTCATAAACTTGAATATTTGTAAAAAATTGTAGTAACTTACTAGTGTTCTTAGTAAGTCTTGTTATCCTTTACAATGTGATTAGTTCTTTAAAAACTTCATTTTTAAAGAAGTTAGATGTTTACAACTTCTTGTCACATTTTAAAAAAAATGTTTCCTTATGAAATCTTCTTGTTACACAAGTGTTTCTACACTTGTTTAACTACTAAAAATGAGATTTGTTTATGTAAGAACCAAGATTAAATGAAACTCGTATTTTTAACTTGGTTCCTTTGAAAAACCATTCATAAATCTTTAGATCTATATGATTAATAACTTACTTTGGTCATTATTCTTCAAGAAATCAAAGTATTCTTTCAAGTTCACGATTCATGTGTGGATGATCTATCATCCTACAACACTTCTATTTTCTCATCTTGCTAGATTATGTTTTTAATCATGATCTAGCAAGATCTTATGATGATCAATATCATTTCAACAAACAATCAATGATCAACAAGCATAACTACTCATATTCATCAAGATTACTTCATTAAACATGCTTATATTCATGTTTACTTCTTATGATCTTTAGTGTTCTTTAAGATTTTGATTATGATTCTTCTTTAACCACTAACAATGGAAGTAAAATGGAGTGTACAAGGTTCTTACCACTAGCTCAAGTATAGGGATGATTTAAGAGAACTTATGAGATGGATAAAAGCAAATAAGAGAGGTTCTTCAAGCTTCAAGGCCACCAAGCTCCTTAGTCTTGCTTCTAGCACCTTTGTATCACTTGAGAATGGAAGATATTGAAGTGAAGATGATGATGATGATGGTGGTGGTATGATCGGCCGAGAACAAGGAGAGGGAAGAGAGGAGAAAGTGTGTGTTTAGTGTGTGTGAGAAATGAGACTAGAACCTTTCATGTTCTTTTATAATCCATCTTAGTCTTTTAACTCTTGGTTTTTATGCTGCAAAAAGCATCAACAAGATCTATTTAAAAATGAAATAAAATCCACTAAGTGGGGGCCATGTTGGGCCGTAAGTAGGTGGGGGGGGGGGTAAGATTAGGTGTTAACTAGTTTGGTTACATTAAGGTTGAAATCCAAGTATTAGTTACATGCTTTAGTTATTAGATATTTTTAGGAGGTGTTATGATGTTCGGGGACCATAACTAGCTCAGTAATGTTAAAACAGTACTTCTAGTGTAAATTTGATGTTTCGGGTAGAGTCCGGTTGTTCGGTTGGTTACTGGTTCATTAAAGTGCTAAACTATGCAGTTTAGTGTGCTTTATGTATCTTTTTGTGGCACTTTTGATTCACGACACTTAGGAAAGCATTCAGGACCATTTTACCATATTTATGCATAATATTAGTGTGTTAAAATGCTGAATTTTGCTGAATTCAGCACTTTGGGTGAGTTTTAGGCACTTTCCGGCACTTAAACTATCACTAGTGTAATATTTAGTTTATGGCTCATTCTGTGTCTCAATACACTGTCTGCTTATGTGCTGAGTTCTGTCAACATTTTCCTGATTTATCAGATAACTATGCTAACTGTACTTAATGCATCATTTGAGGCAATAAAGCTTTCATGCAGTATTGGTATGACATTAAAAAATGTATGATGCAGATGTATGTATATGGCAGTAATCAGAAAGCAATTAATTGTAATTCAACACAGTCATTAGGCACTAATCATGGTTAATTAATTGTACGAATATCTGGATTTTTTACAGTTGTCACAACTTGGGCCAAAAGCCCATCTCGGCGAACAAACCTCCTTCTACGAAGGAGTATCCTTCGTCGTGTTAAAGGTGATGACGAAGCTCCATTCTTCGTCAAGTGGAGGTGATGACGAAGAATCAATGTTTCGTCGAGTACGGGTTTGTGACGAAGACCCAAATGTAAGGGTGTATGGGTTAAGTCTATAACTTTAAACAACTCAAATGTTTCCACCACCAGCCAAACAATAATACTATATATCAATCATATATCAAACGTGCACAAGTTACAATGCAAACGAATTATGAAAACACAGTTGTGGAACAAGTAACGTGTCGAGGAAAGACCTTGAAAACTCGGGTTGTCACACCACCCATATATATTTAGTGTGTATTTTGTTTATAAAACAACTGGATTTTAATAATCTAAATTCTAACGTATGATAAAAAGATAATAATAATAATAATAATAATAAAACTATGACTATTTGACCTGTGGCGGATCTAGAAAATTATTATAGGGGCAACGTTTCAAAAAAAATCGAAAGGGGTAGTGAAATAAAAAAAAATGTCAAAATCTTCCAAAATTTACACTAATGTCGGAGCGTCAAGGGTAGAGGTGTACAAATCGTTTTTTTTTTTTCAAAAACCGGTTTCGGTTATTAACCGAACCGGTTTTTTCATTAAAAAATCGTTTTTTTTATAACCGGTTTCGGTTACTAACCGTTTTTTTACTCAAAACAATAACTGGTCCAACCGGTTACGACCGGTTTTTAACCGGTTTATTCCAAAAAAAAGGGTTTTTTACCGGTTTAAACCGGTTTTTTTTATAACCGGTTTCGAAGATGAATATCCCTAACCGGTCTACAACCGTCGGTTCGGTTCAGTTCTAAAACCGGTTTTTTTCCCAGTTTCGGTTCTAACACCAGTTTTTTTATACACCTCTAGTCAAGGGGCAACAGGGGTTACCCCTTGTACACTCTATATCCGTCCCTAAATTTGACCAGTGATACTTTTAATTTTCACTTTCGTTTAGGGGTAATCTCCTAAGCTTAATCATCGTAAATTTTCACTTGATTCTCACTTCATTTTGCTAAGAAGAAACCTACATTTTCTCATTTTGTCATAATCATCCGTGTGAGCTAAAATTAGGGGAAATAAGTGTAAATCTATGACAATTGTACGAGTTCCATGACAACGACGATGGAAGTTAAAAGTGTCATTAGTTAAACAGTCAGTATAATTATTATGTATCATTGGTTATATATAATAATTTGAATAAAGCTTTTTTAAGACCTGATCATGTGATATTTCATTGAACTTAAGAGGGTAATTATTTACTAGAGAAATAATTACTTAAAATAGTGATCGGGACAAATAACAAACCCATGTTATCTAACAAATAATTACTAAAAATAAGGGCGTGAAGGGAACTGATAACACCTTCAACACCACCCCCTAGGCGTTATAGGAACATGAAGAGAGAGACGTTTATAGTATAACGCCAAATGTGGGGGGGGGGGGACGAAATTAATGATTGAAAGGAGAATAAAAGCGTTTAAAATTACACAATTTTTAAGGGACGTAATTGTTTTGGTCAAAAATTACCGAAGCAATTAAGTGATCAAATTAATTAAGTGAGGTAGTGTGCTAAAAATATGTGTTGAAAATATGCTGATTAAGTTGTTTGTAAAAACAGTTTTCAGGATACGGCTCAGGATATAGAGCTGTATCTATGATCAAACAATGAGCAAAAAATGTAAGGGGTGACACGAGATATACGAGGAAAGCCCTTGATCAATCTAGATCGCCGGCACAAAACCTCGGGAGCAGACAATCGCAGCTGCCTTGTTCTTCTATTACTTCGAATATCAGGATACAGTGCAGGATGTGATGCGGATCAACTAGGTGTTACAAGGTAATTTGAGTACAAGTGTTTGTGTGTAGTGATTACTAGTAGCTAGAGAAAAAGAGTACGAGTGAAACTGTGTGCCTTAATCTGATCCGACCCATCTATTTATAGTAAAAGAAATTCAACAAACTACCCTATTAAACCGGGATTCGGCGGATATTCCCCATACGAACGTTGTAGACCTGGTCTTTCGGGTTCAACGTCTCTCATATATCTAGTTTGCCCGAGTCTTAAGGAGAAGAGGTCCACTTGACCGTTAGTGACCCACAGCTTCTAACCTGCACGTGGTTAATTTAGTTAATACCAGGATATCGCACCAGGATGTTACCAATATCCTGATCTGGTATCCTGATCACAAGTAAACAATCAAAAGCAGAATATTAGTCAGGATATATATGCTCAGAAAATGACCCATAACAATTGTCCCCAAAATATACCTGTTAGAATTCTGAATTCAAACAGATATATTTTAAACTTTTTCACCTGGATCGAGGCAATCAATACTACGAGACTTTTGAAATGACAATGTGCAACTTCCAAGATGCTATTTACTCTTTACCCCCTATTACTCAACCTATATCTAGCCGAAATAGTTCACATTATGATCACCACTCCTCAAGCGGATCTCAGGTATTTCTCTTATCTTCTCTGTTTTTCCTTTCCTTTGGATTTCCTGTTTCTCGGTCGATACCCTTTATGGCATCTCGAACAAGATCCCAGTCGAACGAGCCAGTCGCAGACCTAACGAGTCAGAACCTCATACGAGAGCCTCAAAACGAAATCTGCTCCTTTAATAACACTGACATCGCCGCCCTGAAGAATTCTGGTGCGTTCCCTGCCGGAGTGGTCATACGACCTTTTGATCGGGAAATCCGATCAGACGCATCGTCAAACGAATGGGTCTGCTTCCTCACCTATCCCTTTTCCTTGGGACTCCGGTATCCATTTCCGCCCTTTGTCTCTCGTTTCTTTGAGCTTACCGGCCTTAGTTATGCCCAAACCATGCCGATGGTTTGGCGAGTTTTAATGGTGCTGAACCAGATTAAATCTCATCACTGCCCTGACATGTGCATCGAAGACCTCCCCATAGCATACCGGTTGAGGTCCCATGGTAATAGCCGTTTTCTTTTATTCTCCACCTCCAAGATCCCTTTCGTCCTTAAGGCCACCAAGAACGAAGACCAGTGGCGGCGAAAGTTCTTTTTCGTGAAAAGAGACTCTATTGACAAGGGTTTTGATCTGCCGCTTAGATGGTTAACCAAGGGTAGGATCTAGGGTTTTAGGAATATCCCCAAGTGTATCCTTAAACTATATCCCAGACTTATATCCTGATGTTTTTGTGCAGCGAGTTTCAGAGATCTAACACCCCAAGTGCGGAATCAGAGTCCAGGATCACAGAAATCTACCGACTTCCTGCTAGTGAAAGAACCTTCTCCATATCTCTTACAAACTCAAGCCAAAAATCAAGTTCAGAGATGTCTGGTAAATACACAATTATAATGATTGTAAAATACAAGAGTTGCAAATTGAATATTTCTTCCCTTTTTCAGCGCCTGTTATCAACCTTGAAGGCTTCCAACTTGACGAGTTGGACAGTTATTCCAGTCTCGCACCTGTCAAGCAAGAATCCAACACGAAGCCATCCGTCACACCGAAGCCCACCAGTTCGAAAGTGACTTCCGCTCCTAAAGCTCCTCCGGCATCTCAGACCCGGGCCTCCAACTCCCGGAAGAGAAAGGAAACAGAGCCTCCTGCTATTCCCAATGTATTCCCATTTGAAAATCATGGGTTTGGAGAGACCAGCAAATTCATGACCAGCTTCCTCAACCAGGTAAATATCCTGATCCATATCCTGCACCATATGCTAGTTACTAAACTTAATTAAGTTAATACCTGTTTCTTTATTTTGCAGGGTCTTGAACGTCTGATTTTCCTTTACGAGGATGCATGCGGCTCGAACGTCATGCTGGAAAGTCAGCTGAAAAAGGCCGAAGCCACTATCGCAGACCAAGCAGCGATCGCCACCGCCAAATCAGAGCACTACGAGGCCAAATACAAGGCAATGGCCCAAGAGCAGCAGTCCACCATCCAAAAGGTCACCCAAGAAGCCCAGGCCAAAATCGACGCCGCCCAAGTCCAACATGAACAGGCTATGGCTTCGTATCGGGAGAGCCTCAAGAACTCTGTCGTCATCTCCCTTCTCCAGGCCAGACTGAAAATGGCTTATGAGGCAATGGCTTTGGGCCTTCAGCGTCCCTCCAGGAACACTAAGGCCTGGGAGGCGAAACTGAAAGATCTCGGCGGAAATCCTATGGAGCCTCCTGCCAAATCTGCTGTGGAAGAACCTGCTAAGGTGCCTGATGCTAGTGCTTCAAAGGATGCCGGTGGTGATGCCGGAGAAAATGCTGGTGGAGAGGATGCTGCTAATGATGCTGAGAGGAATGTTGGGGAGGATACTGGTGGAGATGTCATAGTGAAGGAGGGAGCTGTCCCTTAAATGCAGCGTTGTGGGCGATGATGGATATATGTGCCAAGGCCGGAGCCCACTTTTTTAAGTTTCATGGTTGTGGTTTGTACAAACAATTTACTTTTCCTGTCGTTGAACAATTTATATTTCCTGCTGTTTTGGTCAAAAATTACCGAAGCAATTAAGTGATCAAATTAGTTAAGTGAGGTAGTGTGCTAAAGAGTGTGTTGAAAATATGCTGGTTAAGTTGTTTGGAAAAACAGTATTCAGGATACGGCTCAGGATATTGAGCTGTATCTATGATCAAACAATGAGCAAAAAGTAAAGGGGGTGACACGAGATATACGAGGAAAGCCCTTGACCAATCTAGATCGCCGGCATAAAACCTCAGGAGCTGACATTCGCAGCTGCCTTGTTCTTCTTATTGCTTTAAATGTCAGGATACAGTGCAGGATATTGATCAGATCGCTAAGTGTTACAATGCTTTTGTGCGAGAGTGAAAATTGCTAGAGAACAAGTGTAAGAGTGTAGTGAGTGTTGATGTGATGTCCTATTCGATCTGATATACCCACCTATTTATAGTAACGAATTACAAACGAAAACTCCTATAAATATGGGATGCTCCGAATATTCCATTGTTAACGTTGTAGACCGAGTAATGCGGCTTCAACGTCTTTATTTGAACGACTTGGACCGAGTCTTCCGCGGAATGAGTCCTTGTGAACGTTGCTAGCTTCTAACCCACGTTCCTGCACATAATCCGTTAGTGATCCTGAGGATACCATTCAGGATGTTACCAATATCCTGAATCAGCATCCCGGATGTGAACAAATATCATATAACCAAGATATAACCCAAGATATTTCTCAGGATATGGGCTCAGAATTTCACCCATAACAATTGTCCCCAAAAATGTTACCGTTTAGTATCCTGCCACTAACGGTTACATTTTTCACAGAGATCGAGGCAATTAAGAGATAAGACCAATGATGTGACCGTTTGCAACTTACTCAGCCTATATTTACTCATTGCACCCTATATCTTCTCATCCTCATCTCTTTTTTAATCACTACCGATAAGGAAAAAGGTAAACATTCTCTATCTAATCTTCATCTTCATCCTCCTTTTCCGGTCAAAAATTCAGGCGATCAAATGCCGAGACATACAAGATCCAGTTCTGGTGATTCGGCTCCCACATTCATCCAGCAGAATCTTCTCCAAGAACCGGAGAAAGAGATATGTTCTTTTGATAGTGCCCACTTGTAGGCTTTGAAATCCTCCGGTATCTTTCCGAAAGGAACGGAATTCCGGCCGTTCGACCGGGAAATCCGGTCGGATATGGTCTCCAATGAGTGGTTGTGCTTTAGTGCCTTTCCCTTCACCTTAGGGTTACAGTTCCCCTTTCCAGACTTCATCACCGAATTCTTCAAGATTACAAAAATCTCTTTCAGTCAAACAATGCCAATGCTTTGGCGTGTTCTGTCCGTTCTTGACCAGATCAAGAAAAACCACATCCCTGATCTTTCTGTTCATGATCTCCCCCTAGCTTACCGGCTTAGATGCCACGGATCATGTAGATTTTTGTTTTATTCCACCTCCGGCGACCCGCTGATACTTCATGCCACCAGGAACGAGGATAATTGGCAATCTAAGTTCTTCTTTGTAAAAAGAGACTCAATCCCTGGTGGAACGGAATATCCGGTGAAATGGTTGAAAAAGGGTAGGATTTAGGGTTTAAGGATGATCCTGCCTCTTATCCTGTTCCATATCCTGAACTTACTATCATTCTTTTCTCTGTTGTGCACGCAACTGATTTCAGGAAGATTGCACCTCCCCTTGCTGATTCAAAGAAAAGGATTGACGCCATCAGACTCCTTCCAGAGGCTGAAAGAAGTTTCAACACGTCTCCACCATCTCCAAGTCCTCTTTCTAGTGCAAACATGTCTGGTAAGGATCCTGCAAAATATCCTGTAGACACATGTCTTTATTTGATATACTTAGGAGAAATTTTACTCCCTGTATGCAGACTCCAGCAAGGTTCCAGTCTACCTAGACCTTGATGAACTTGACAGCTATCCTACCCTAGTCATGGTCAAGAAAGAGACCCCTGCAACCACTAGCTCCAAGCCGCTCCCGGCTCCTAAGGCTAATCCGAGGACTCGTGCTTCCACAGCAAAAAAGAGGAAAGGTCCTGAAGTCAGTGCTCCAGGTCCAGAAGGGTTCTCCTACGATGAACTCAGCTTTTCTGACTCCTTAGAGCCAATGACATCCTTCCTCAACAAGGTAATATCCTGCTACATATCCTGCACATATATCCTGATAGGATATCCTGGTTAATATATTCTAACTCATACCTGAACTTGATGTGCAGGGCCTCCAGCATTTGCTCCACCTGTACAACGATGCCTGTGGTACTGCTGTACTCCATGAAGCCAGGATCAAACACCGTTGCCGAACAAGGTGCCATTGCTGAAGCAAAGACCCGGCACTACGAGGGCATGCTGAAGAAGGTCACCCAAGATGCTGAGCTCAAAGTTGCCACTGTCCAAATGGATCACGAACAGGCCATGGTTTCTTTCCGGGAAGGAATCAAAGCCTCTGCTATCGTCTCCCTGCTACAAGCTCGCATCAAGATGGCCTATGAGGCCAAGGAGACATGCCTTGTATGCCCATCCTGGCCGGTTGAATCCTGGGTGGCCAAGCTGAAGGAGCTTGGAGGCAAAGCTGTGCCACTTCCTGCTGAAGCCGGAGAATCCTCTAAGTCAGCAGAGGTGGAAGACAAGGCAGGAGATAAGAAGGATGCTGGAGAGGATGCTGGTGAGGATGCTGCTCAGGATGCTGAAGCTGAGAAGGCAGAGAAGGTTGGAGAAGATGCCGCTGTGTGAGGGCATTCAGGTGGGCAATGATGGATATACGTGCCAAGGCCGGAGCCCACCTTTTTAAATTTGAATGTTGGTTTGTAATCCCCTAAATAATTTACTTTTTCCGCACTTTACTTTTCTACACCTGAACAATTTACATTTCCTGCATGCTTTTTGAACAATACAACAGTTGAAGGTGGATGGGTCTCAGTTTGAGATGAAACCTTCAACTGTTGGGTAAATATGTTTAAAGACTAATTGTGCTTTTGGTGGATGGATCTCGGTTTGAGATGAAACCAAAAGCACAAACTTTTGCTATGTTAATAATATAACCTTCCTTTTGACCTTACCATTGTTGTTATTAGTGTACAAATTTTACTTATGAAAACTGTTTTGTTTCAACATTCTTAGGAATATTATGGGAAACACATTCTGAGAATATCCTGACAAGTATCCTAAGTGATATCCTGGTCAGGATATTGTCATATAACTTAAAAACTTAAGTCATTTGAAAAAAGGAAAGATCATACCAAAGACTCTTAGAGAGTCAATTCCAATCTTCCACCTTAGGAATGTCCCCAGTGCACACTTGCAAACTTGGATCCATCCTTTGAATATTATAATGTATGTCCCCTATGTACAGAAATGCAAATGTATTCATACTTTAGCTCGAATAAATTCCGAACACTCCGAGGCAAAACCCTTGATATCCTGAGATGAATCCTCAGCATTTTGGGGATAAACCCTTAATATCCTGGGGATAAACCCTTAATATCCTGGGGATAAACCCTGATATCCTGGGGATAAACCCTGAGTTTCATGCGCTACAGGCGAGAGTGTATAAACTCCAAATCTTAGAAAGGTGAAAACCTTTAAACCTTAGAGAGTATGAAAATACCCTTTCGTGAGAGAGGGTGATCAATCCTCATATACCTTCGGGATCCAGGATATAGCCAACAGTAACGAAATTGTCAGCCACTTTTACATGAACTGGTCCCGCTACTTTAAACTATACCTGGATAACTTGCACTCCAGGCGAGGTGTTTAAACCCAATTCGAAAGAAAGGTGAATACCTTTAAACATTTGAAGGGATCAGGATCCCTTAAACGTGAGAGAGGGGGCCAATCCTCTAATCTTTCGATTTATCCTGAGTGCATATCCTGGAGCTATATCCTGAAACATATGCTGCAACACAACTGTAAACTAAGGTGGGTGTTAGCTTGGCTAACACCCCTCCGATGCTTAAGTCAGTATTGGGTTCAAGATAATAAACAAATATATTTAAAAGAGATAGAATACATACCATTCTGAGATAGAAATTAAATTCTATTCTTACTTGAAATAGAGCTTTAAGTGTATCGCATTCCAGGATCTCGGTAGCATATCCCCTTCCATATTCTTGAGTCTATATGCTCCTTTCCCTGCTTCTGACTCAACTTCATATGGTCCTTCCCATTTTGGAGCTAGCTTGCCATAGGCAGGATTAGTGGAATTTTGAAAAGCCTTTCTTAGCACCCAATCACCAACTCGAAATCTCCCAGTCCTTATATTCTTGTTATATGCTCTGGATATTCTTTGTTGATATGCTGCCATCCTTAGCCTTGCTGCATCTCTTTTTTCATCTATAGTATCCAAATCTCGACATAAGGCTTCAGGATTCTGTTCAGGATCCTGTAGGATAGATCTTGCAGTAGGTATCGCCATTTCCGTTGGAATCACTGCTTCTGCTCCAAATACCAAGGAAAATGGGGTTTGGCCGGTTGCATTTTTTACCGTTGTCCTATCAGCCCATAAAACAAAGGGTAATTCTTCTGCCCATCTTCCTTTTTTGGCTCCAAGTCTCTTCTTTAAGTTATTGACAATTATCTTGTTCGAGGATTCAGCTTGTCCATTCGCTTGAGGATGTACCAGAGTAGACGTGATCATTTTGATTCCCCAACTCTTGCAAAAGTCAGTAGTCCGCTTGCTTATAAACTGGGACCCATTATCACAAATGATTTCAGCTGGTACCCCAAACCTGGTCAGGATATTCCTCTTTATGAAGGATACTACTTCTTGGTCTCTAACTTGAACAAATGCTTCAGCTTCAACCCACTTAGAGAAATAATCCGTCATTGCTAGCATAAAGACTTTTCATCCCGGAGCTTTTGGTAACTTCCCTACTATATCCATCCCCCATTTCATGAATGGCCAAGGGGAAGCTACAGGATAAAGTGGTTCAGCTGGTTGATGTAGTATGTTACTATGCCTTTGACATGCATCACACCTTCGAGCATATTTTGCAGCGTCTTTCCTCATCGTTGGCCAATAATATCCTGTCCTTAATACTTTCGAGAACAATGATCTGCCCCCAGTGTGGTTACCACAATCCCCTTCATGTATATCCTCCTGAAGTACTTCTTTGGCTTCAGGATCCTCCAAGCACCTCAAATACGGTCCTGCAAGAGATCTTTTGTATAAAACATTATTTATAATAGTGAATCGTGATACCTTCATCCTAAATGCCTTAGGATTTTCATCTCCGGGGATGTGTCCTTCCTTGAGATATCTCATGATTGGAGCCGTCCAGGATTTAGGATCCTTTTCAGGATACTCTGCTCTAGGATCCTGAATACCCGCTACTTCTTTATCCTGAGGATCCGTCGCAGGATACAAGATATGTAATATTGGTATTTGGGTCCCTTCTGGTATCCTGATCGATGATCCCAGATTTGCTAAGGCATCTGCTTCAGCATTATCCTCCCTTGGTACCTGTTCAAGTGTAAAAACATCGAAATATCCTGCTAATTTTTTGAGAATATCGAGGTATTCGATTAATTTCTCACCCTTAACTGCATAGGATCCATTAAAATGGTTAGTAATTAACAAGGAGTCAACATATACTTGCAAATTCTTGATACTCATATTCTTAGCCAACTCTAATCCTGCAATTAAAGCCTCATACTCTGCTTCATTATTAGTAGCAGGGAATTCACACCTAATAGCCTGGGGTAATATGTCCCCCTGTGGCGATTTTAGTAGTATTCCCAATCCTACTCCTCTTACATTAGATGCACCATCAGTATATAACGTCCAGGATCCTGAGGATTCTCCTAACTGTTGGACTTCTAGGTCTACCTCATCTTGAATGTCACTACTGAAATCAGCCACAAAGTCAGCTAAAGCCTGAGACTTTATGGCATTTCTAGGTTCATATACTAAATCATAAGCACTCAACTTTACTGACCACTTGGCCATCCTGCCTGACATCTCTGGTTTCCTAAGCACATTTTTGACAGGATAATTTGTTTTAACATGAATCCTATGTGTCTCAAAGTAATGTCTAAGCTTCGTTGATGCCATAACTAATGCTAGTATCAATTTTTCTAAATGAGAATACCTAGTTTCAGCATTTAACAAACTTTTACTAACATAATAAACAGGATATTGCTGACCTTCATGATCCTTTATAAGGACGGCACTTACAGCATTCCCTGATACTGCGAGGTATAGGGATAGTGGTTCACCATTCTCAGGTTTCATCAGTAGAGGTGCAGTTGAGAGATATTGCTTCAAATCCTGCAGGGCTGCTTCATGCTTCTCACCCCATTCGAATTTCTTATTCTTCTTCAGGATATCATAAAACTCTTTGCATTTCTCTGAGGATCTTGAAATAAATCTGTTTAATGCTGCCACTCGCCCTGTTAATCGTTGAACATCCTTCATATTTGAGGGTGATTTAATATCCAAAATGGCTTTAATCTACTCCGGGCTCGCCTCTATTCCTCTTTTGGTCACCATATATCCTAGAAATTTTCCTGCCCCCACTCCGAAATGACACTTAGCAGGATTTAGCTTCATGTTATATTGATCCAGGATATCAAATGCTCCTTTAATATCCTGGAGGTGATCCTGAGCCTTCCTTGATTTTACCACCATATCGTCAATGTATACCTCCATGGTGTCCCCCAGCTTGTCTTTGAACATCATGTTTACCAATCTCTGGTATGTTGCACCTGCATTTTTCAAACCAAAAGGCATAGCCGTATAACAATAAATACTTGTTGGTGTCATGAAGGCAGTATCCTCCTGGTCAGAAGGCTCCATTTGAATCTGCTGAAATCCTGAGGATGCATCCATGAAGGTCAACATTTCATGCCCGGCAGTAGCATCCACCATTGCATCAATGTGAGGAAGAGGAAATGGGTCTTTAGGACAAGCCTTGTTCAAGTCTGTGTAGTCTACACAGACTCTCCATTTCCCATTTTTCTTCTGTACCACGACTACGTTTGCTAACCATCTTGGAAACTTGACTTCTCTGATCATCCTGGACTTCAACAATATTTCAACTTCCTCTTGGATAATCGTATTCCGCTCAGGAGCAAATTTCCTTCTTTTTTGCTGAACAGGCTTGAATGATCTGTCAATTCCAAGCTTGTGAGTGATAATGTCTTTGGATATACCTGTCATATCCTCATGCTTCCATGCAAATGTTGACATCCTACATTTCAAAAAGTTAGTTAACTGCTCTTCAATATCCTGAGGGATATTGGTTCCTACGAGCACCGAGATATCAGGATTATCCTGATCCAGAATAATTTTCTTCACATCCTGCTCCGAATCCTCCACGATATCCTGGGCCCGCATCTTTAATTGCTATGCTGTACTAGGCTTGGTTGAGGATTTCATTGAGGATGAGTAGCATTCTTTTGCCTCCTGCTGATCACTATCAACTTTGACGACTCCCCAAGGGGTAGGGATCTTGATGCATTGGTGATATGTTGATGGCACAGCCTTCATATCGTGAATCCATGGTCTTCCCAATATGATGTTATAGCAGGATAGAGAATCCATCACACAGAAACGTTGTATCGAGTTGACTCCTTCAACATATACTGGTAACTTTATCTCTCCCACTGTGTTCCTAGCCTCTCCACTGAACCCAACAAGCACGGTGGACTTCGAAGTGATATCCATCGGAGATACATTCATTCTCTTCAGAGTCTCTAGTTGGATTATGTTGACGGAGCTGCCATTATCAACCAATATCCTGCGTACAAAATGGTTAGCCACATATAATGTTATTACCAGAGCATCATGATGAGGATCCTGGACAGTATCCCTGTCATCAGCATCAAATGTGATCACTTTGTCAGTTGTGAGGGTAGTCATCCTGACAGGTTTGTCTCCCCTTTCGGCCTTAGCTTCTTTTGCATGTCTCTTCGCTGCCGAATACGAAGTCCCACAAATGTCGGATCCTCCCGAAATAAAGTTGATTATCTTGGCATCCGCGGGAGGTGACGCTGCTCGCTCAGGATCCTTCTCAGTATCCTGACCCTTATGCTTCTTTCTTCCTAAGAGATCTTTCAGATATCCCTTGCTTAGAAGATAGCTTATTTCTTTCCTTAGAGCAATGCAATCCTCAGTTACATGTCCGAAATCTTCGTGGAAGGCACACCATTTTGACTTATCTTTCCAATCGGCTTTTTGTTGATTCTTTCGAGGCCACCTAGCCTTGTCTCCTAAACCCTGCATGGCATACATCAATTCAGGAATGTTAACAGAAAAGCAATATTCAGATAACTCAGGATATTCTTCAGGATCCTCGTCTTCGATAGCATTCACTTTCTTGTTTTCATTTCTACCACATGGCTTAGGGCGATATGGCTTAAATGAGGATTCTGACTTCCTGTTAGTTGACTCATAGGTGTTGGATGAGTTCATCCTCTCTTGCATCTTTCTGTCATCCTCCAATCGAATATATCTTAGGGCCCTGTTTCGAGCTTCATCCAAGTTCCTGCATGGGTTCATTACAAGGTCTTGATAAAATTGAGAATCTTTTTGCAGCCCCATCTTGAAAGCTTGCACAGCTGTTGCAACATCAAGATGCGGAATGTCAAAGGATTCCCGGCTGAACTTGTTCACATAATCCCTTAGGGATTCTTGAGGCCCCTGTGTTATCCTGTAGAGGTCACTTGTTAGTTTTTCAAAGCTTCTACTGCAAGAAAACTGACTATTGAATAAATTCACTAGGTGAGCAAATGATGTAATCGAATGAGGAAGAACATTTAGGAGCCATTTCAAGGCTGATCCTGTTAAGGTAGAACCAAAACCCTTGCACAAGCATGCTTCCTTAAGCTCCGGAGGGATAGGGTTAATCTCCATCCTTTCCCTATACTGGGCAATATGCTCTTCAGGATCCGTAGTTCCATCATAAAGCTTCATGTTGGGGGTTTGAAATCTCTTTGGAATCTCAGCATCACAGATAGGATATGCAAAGCGAGATATCCTGTGGCTGTCTTGGGACACTTCCGGGATTGGCTGGACCACTCCAGGTACACTGGATATCATGTCCTTCAACTTCTGAAGCTCCCTAGTAAATGCTGATGTTACACCTGTATCCTGCAAAGATCCACTATTGTTAGCAGCATGAGTATTATTATTATTTGACACATTACCCATATGAGGATTCTGCCCATATCCTGAAGCATATCCTGAGCTCCTTATGGTTGACATCCTGACCGAGGAGGGTATTTCAGGAGTATGATTCTGAGGAAGGTTGGGCACAATATTCCCCCTATTATCCTCAGTGTACACAGCCGAACTGAAGTTCAAAGTTCTGGGTTGTAATGGAGTGACGATATCCTCAGCAGATCTGCTCGAGCCAGACTTCAGGAGTTGTATTTCCCTCAACATCATTTGGTTTGTTTCCTGTTGCTGCCTCATTTGTTCCTGGACACTTCCAAATAAGGTTATAATTTCATCATTAGAAGCTAAAATGGGAGCAGATCCCTGAATACTCCGAGTAGGGATAATATCCTGAGGTTGTGAAGAAGATTGCATCCTTGGAGGAGGTGGTGGAAGCACCGGACCAGTAGTAGCAGAAGTTGTAGCAGACACAGTGGAGGAGCTCATGTTTGATCTTGAGGCCATTGTAAACAATGTGGCAAAAAGTTTTGAAAATAGAAAACCGATTAACGATTTCACAAAGATTTTTAGTAAAGAGAGCACCACTTGCCCCACGGTGGGCGCCAAATTGTTTTGGTCAAAAATTACCGAAGCAATTAAGTGATCAAATTAGTTAAGTGAGGTAGTGTGCTAAAGAGTGTGTTGAAAATATGTTGGTTAAGTTGTTTGGAAAAACAATATTCAGGATACGGCTCAGGATATTGAGCTGTATCTATGATCAAACAATGAGCAAAAAGTAAAGGGGGTGACACGAGATATACGAGGAAAGCCCTTGACCAATCTAGATCGCCGGCATAAAACCTCGGGAGCTGACAATCGCAACTGCCTTGTTCTTCTTATTGCTTTAAACGTCAGGATACAGTGCAGGATATTGATCAGATCGCTAAGTGTTACAATGCTTTTGTGCGAGAGTGAAAATTGCTAGAGAACAAGTGTAAGAGTGTAGTGAGTGTTGATGTGATGTCCTATTCGATCTGATATACCCACCTATTTATAGTAACGAATTACAAACGAAAACTCCTATAAATATGGGATGCTCCGAATATTCCATTGTTAACGTTGTAGACCGAGTAATGCGGCTTCAACGTCTTTATTTGAACGACTTGGACCAAGTCTTCTGCGGAATGAGTCCTTGTGAACGTTGCTAGCTTCTAACCCACGTTCCTGCACATAATCCGTTAGTGATCCTGAGGATACCATTCAGGATGTTACCAATATCCTGAATCAGCATCCCGGATGTGAACAAATATCATATAACCAAGATATAACCCAAGATATTTCTCAGGATATGGGCTCAGAATTTCACCCATAACACCTGCACTAGAACAATTTGATAACCAAAGGTGGATGGGTCCTGGGTTTCAGGATGAAGCCCTTGGTTAATGTTAGGGGTGGATTTCTAAATGAGCCGTGATCCTTAGCTATTATCCTCTTTAGTGATCCTTACTTCTGTGACAGATAATGATCCTCAGAAGAGCTTCAGGATCAGGATCATGGATCACCTTAAGGATCCTCATACTAACAATTGTTCATTCGTGTTTCGTATTATTTTGCAGGAGTAACAAGTTGGACCAAGTCTTGGCGACATTCCTGGAGAATATTCCCAAACTATCCCGCACGTGCTTGGCCAAAAATGGACGTTGTGGAGAACGTGGAAGCTTGGCACGAAAGTCGGACAGTTAGTTAGAGTAGATTATTTCTAATTTAAAAGGGGTAACGAGCTAGTAGAGAAACACTTAGTCATTTTTACAGCTACACACACTCATATACTCGCACACTTGAAGCTCTCGACGAACATTCATTCATTCTCACTCACATTTACACATTTCACGATAGTGATCCTTGTACCTAGCTCGTTACTATCCGAAGTTGTAAACATTTATTCATTTATTTGAGCTTGGTGATCGGTAGTTTCCATCACCCGGGGTTTTTTGTGCCGGAGATCAACTCTTGATCAAGGGCTTTTTCCCCGTATAAACCCTTGTGTTGTTTGTGCAATTTTACATTAAAGTGATCCTCATCATTGCTCTACATTTCAAGCATCATACCCCGTAATCTAGAGTTTGGTTGAAATATCCTCATCATATTTTTGACCAAAACAGTTTGGCGCCCACCGTGGGGCAATTGGTGCTTTGTCCTTAGAAGAATACGCATTTCTGTGCTCATTCCGGTTCACTACAACCAAGCAAATGGCTTCCTCAGCGAAGAGTGCTTCAAACTTGATGCCCTCATTCACTTCTTCACAAGGCGTCCCTCCTTTGCCTCCACCACCTTCTGGATCCCAGAAGAATACTGAGAATGCCGCGAAGAAACCAACTCCCATTTTCTCAAAACCACCTACTTCTTCTGTTTCAACTAATCCTACTACTAATGATCTCTATGCCTTGATTTTGCAGATGAGGAATCATGCACAAGAGCAGGATAAGACCAACGAAAGGATCCTCCGGGAGATTGACGAAATTAAGAAACAGAAGAAAACGGCAGAGGATCGTTCCCCACTGATGCCCAGATCTTTGAATTTTGATACTCTGGTGATTACTTCTCAGCCATCAGTGGTTCCAGACATCCAATATGTGGGTGGACCAAAAGGAGTGCACTACGGAACAACAACAATGACCCAGGCATCAGGTTCATATTTCCAGCCAGCGGGATCCTATCCTCAGCATATGGGATCCCTCACAAGTTCAGGAGGATATTCAGGAATGCAGCAGTTTCAAGGATCCTCCTTCGTTCCAGGATCATCCCAGGTTCAAGGATCCTCCTTCGTTCCAGGATCATCCCAGGTTCAAGGATCCTCCTTCGTTCCAGGATCATCCCAGGTTCAAGGATCCTCCTTCGTTCCAGGATCATCCCAGGTTCAAGGATCCTCCTTCGTTCCAGGATCATCCCAGGTTCAAGGATCCTCCTTCGTTCCAGGATCATCCCAGGTTCAAGGATCCTCCTTCGTTCCAGGATCATCCCAGGTTCAAGGATCCTCCTTTGTTCCAGGATCGTCCCAGTTTCAGGGATCCTTCCAGATGCCAGGATCCTTGAGGAGTTTGCAAACAGGAAGTTCAGATGTCCATCAGGGAGATTTTATTCCAATGCAGACCAATGCCTCTACTGGTCCCTCGATCATTCCAGAGCCTCAACAATATGGATTAACATCCATTCTTCCTAACTTGAATCCAATGGGAGGTAACACTTTTAATAATTCTCATACTACTAACCATGGTCTTATGCAGGATCCAGGTATCAATCATGCCATGGCCAGAGAACTGCAAAAGCTAAAGGATATGATATCAAGTGTTCCGGGAGTAGTCAAACCTATCCCAGAGATTGCAGATGGGAGCCATAAGATATCTCGTTTTGCACCACCAATCTGTGATGCTGAGATACCCAAGAGGTTCCATGTCCCAACTATGAAGCTGTATGATGGTTCGACGGATCCTGAAGAACACATAGCATAATACCGGGAGAGGATGGAGATCAATCCAATCCCAGAAAGGTTAAAGGAAGCATGCCTGTGCAAAGGATTTGGATCCACTCTTACTGGATCAGCTCTCAAATGGCTGCTAAGTCTTCCCCCTTACTCTATTACCTCGTTTGCTAACCTAGTTAATCTATTTAATAATCAGTTTTCTTGTAGTAGAAAATTTGAGCGTTTAACTAGTGATCTGTATAGGATAACCCAGGGTCATAATGAATCATTAAGGGATTACATTACCAAATTCAGTAAAGAATCCTTAGACATTCCTAACTTAGATATAGCCACGGCTGTTGAGGCCTTCAAAATGGGATTGCTTAGGGATTCGTTATTTTATGATGATCTTGTTATGACACCGTGCAGGAACCTAGATGAGGTAAGAACCCGGGCCCTTAGGTACATCCGGCTAGAGGATGACAAGAGGATCCATGAGAGGTTAGCAGGATCCTCAAAGCAGGATAAGCAAGGATCCTCATTCAGGAACAACAAGTTCAGATCCTACAACAGATCTGATAACCAGAACGTGCATTCTATTGACCAAGAAGAGGATGATGAGGATTATCCTCCAATTTCTGAATATTGTTTTAGTGTTGATAACAATGAACTAATCCTTGCGATGCAGAGTCTAGGTGATAAAGCTAGATGGCCCAGAAAAAATGATAGGCCAGCTGCAACTAAGGATAAATCAAAGTGGTGTGCATACCATGAAGATTTTGGGCACCTCACAGAAGAGTGCATTGCACTAAGAAAGGAAATTGGATACTTGTTGAGCAAGGGGCATCTAAAAGAATTGTTGGGAAGAAAAAAGTCAAGGACTCAGGATCCTGAAAGGATCCCTGAGAAGGCTCCAGCCCCTCCAGCGGATGCACAAGTGATAAACTTCATTTCTGGAGGATCAGACATTTGCGGCACATCCTTCTCAGCAGCTAAAAAGCATGCAAAGGAAACTAAAATGGATAACGGAGAAAGACCTGTTCGAACATCAAGTGTCTCGGAAGGGAAAGTCATAACCTTTGATGAAGAGGATCGTGTTGATATCCAGGATCCTCATCACGATGGTTTAGTTATTACTCTTTTCATATCTAACCATTTTGTCCGCAGGATCCTTATAGACGGAGGAAGTTCAGTGAATATTATCCAGCTTGATGTCCTAAAGAAGATGGGTATTCCTGAATCAGAGATCATACCAAGATCCTCTGTGCTCGTGGGATTTAGTGGTGAAACTAAGAATACCCTGGGGGACATTAAACTCCCAATATACATTGAAGGCCTACACTCTTATCAAAAATTTTGTGTTATTGACTGTTTATCTTGTTGTAATGTTATCCTTGGCAGGCCCTGGATACACGATATGAAAGCAGTCCCATCCACTTACCATCAATGTGTGAAGCCCCCTAGTCCTTGGGGAATAGTGAAGATTGATAGTGATCAGCAGGAGGCTAAGAATTGCTACACTTCATCGATGAAACCAGCCTCGAAGTCAAGGGAGCAATAGCAATCAAAGTATCCTCCAAGGGATGTCTTGGAGGCAAGAGAGCAGGATGTGGTAGAAATCCTCATGGATCCTGATGATCCTGAATCCAAAATCTATATCGGATCAGGGATCCTTGGCGAAATGAAAGAAGACCTCGTATCCTTCCTCAAAAGGAGAAAGACTACCTTTGCATGGAAACACGAAGATATGACTGGTATATCCAAAGATGTTATCACTCACAAACTCGGCATTGACAGATCCTTCAAACCAATCCATCAAAGGAGAAGGAAGTTTGCACCGGAAAGGAATGCCATTATCCAGGAAGAGGTAGAGAAATTGCTCCGGGCAGGTATGATTAGAGAGGTCAAGTATCCAAGATGGTTGGCCAATGTAGTTGTTGTTCAAAAGAAAAACGGAAAGTGGAGGGTATGTGTCGATTTTACCGATTTAAATAAGGCATGTCCCAAGGATCCTTTCCCTTTACCCCACATTGACTCCATGGTGGATGCAACCGCGGGTCATGAACTGTTAACTTTTATGGATGCTTCATCTGGATTTCAACAAATCCAAATGGAACCATCCGACCAAGAGGATACAGCCTTCATGACTCCAACTGGTATATACTGCTATATTGCTATGCCGTTCGGATTAAGAAATGCAGGTGCAACATATCAAAGGCTGGTGAATATGATGTTCAAGGATCAGATTGGACAAACTATGGAGGTTTATATAGATGATATGGTGGTAAAATCCTTAAAAGCTGAGGATCACCTAAGAGACTTGGAGGAAGCATTCGATATCCTTGACAAATATAACATGAAACTTAATCCTTCAAAATGTCACTTTGGTGTTAAAGCAGGTAAATTCTTAGGATATATGGTGACAAAGAGAGGCATTGAAGCTAGCCCAGAACAAATCAAAGCAATAGTGAACATCAAATCTCCGGTTAATGCTAAGGATGTTCAAAGGCTAACAGGCAGGATAGCAGCTTTGAACAGATTTATATCCAAATCCTCAGAGAAGTGCAAAGAATTCTATGATATCCTAAGGAAGAACAAGAAATTTGAGTGGACTGAGAAGCATGAAAATGCTTTAAGAGCCCTCAAAGATTACCTATCCTCAGCCCCAGCCTTGATGAAGCCAGAAAAAGGCGATGTGCTATCCTTGTATCTTGCAGTATCCTCAAAAGCAGTAAGTGCGGTCCTTGTTAAGGATCATGAAGGTACACAACATCCTGTCTATTATGTAAGTAAAAGTTTACTTGATGCCGAATCCAGGTATTCACACCTTGAAAAGCTTATTCTTGCATTAATTATGGCATCCACTAAGTTAAGACATTATTTTGAAACTCATGTTATCATTGTTAAAACTAATTTTCCAATTAAGAATGTCCTCAGGAAACCAGAGATGTCAGGAAGGATGGCTAAGTGGGCAGTAAAACTAAGTGCATATGATATAAGATATGAGCCTAGGACAGCCATCAAATCCCAAGCATTAGCTGACTTTGTGGTTGATTTCAGTAGTGATTTACAAGAAGAAGCTGAGTTGGAAGTCCAGCAGCTAGAAGAGACCAAGGATCCTTGGATACTCTATACTGATGGATCCTCAAATGTCAAAGGCACAGGGCTGGGAATACTACTAAAATCGCCACAGGGGGACATAATACCCCACTCTATAGCTTGTGAGTTCCAAACCACTAACAATGAGGCTGAATATGAAGCCTTAATTGCTGGTTTGCAAATTGCTAAGCATATGAGGATCAGGTATCTTGAGGTACATGTAGATTCTTTGTTAATTACAAACCACTTTAATGGATCCTATGCTGTTAAAGGTGAAAAGCTAACCAAATATTTAGAGATAGTCAAAAGTTTGGCACTCTCTTTTGTTTCCTTTAGTTTGTCACAGGTACCAAGGGAAGAAAATACAGAAGCTGATGCATTGGCTAATTTAGGATCATCCTTGAAGATCCCGGAGGATATCAAGATCCCTATTATCCATATCCTGACCCCGGCTATTGAGGATCATGTGGCTATGGAGATAGGAAATGATTCTACAATGATCCCTAGTGAGGATACTCAATCCCATTCAGGATCAGGATCATGGATCTCACCAATTATGAGATACTTACAACATGGAGAGATTCCTACAAGAGAAAACCCTAGGGCTTTCAAATCCAAGGTATCTCAATTCACAATTTTAAATAATATGTTGTATAGACGATCTCTTACAGGACCATACTTGAGATGCATTGAGGATCCTGAAGTCCAAGAAGTTTTAAAAGACTTCCATGAAGGAGATTGTGGAAACCACACTGGGGGCAGGGCATTATTCTCAAGGATCCTGAGAACAGGATACTATTGGCCAACCATGAAGAGAGATGCTGTGGAGTATGCTAGAAGATGTAATCCTTGTCAGAGACACAGCAATATCCTTCATCAACCAGCCGAATTATTGCATCCTATATCCTCCTCTTGGCCATTTATGAGATGGGGTATGGATATAGTTGGAAAGCTCCCTAAGGCACCTGGTGGAAAAGTATTCATGCTAGCTATGACTGATTACTTCTCCAAGTGGATAGAAGCTGAAGCTTTTGCCCAAGTCAGAGAAAAGGAAGTTATATCCTTCATTAAAAGAAATATTATCACTAGATTTGGAATTCCTTCTGAAATTATATGTGATAATGGTTCCCAATTTATTGGGGGCAGAACCACTAACTTTTGTGACAGCTGGGGGATTAAGATGATAACATCAACACCAGTCCACCCACAAGCTAATGGTCAGGCAGAATCATCCAACAAGATCATCATCAACAATTTGAAGAAGAAGCTAGGATCCAAGAAAGGGAAATGGGCAGAAGAACTACCCTATGTGCTTTGGGCTGATAGGACAACCCCCAAGAATGCTACTGGTCAAACACCATTCTCTTTGGTGTTTGGGGCAGAATCAGTGATCCTAACAGAAATGGTGGTTCCAACTGCAAGAACAAGTACCCGTGATCCTGAGAAGAATGATGAGAACTTGGCTCAAGACCTGGATACTATTGAAGAAATCAGGGATATGGCTAGGATAAGGATGGCCAGTTATCAACAGAGAATGGCTGGTGCTTACAACAAAAATGTCAGGATCAGGAGGTTTCAAGTTGGAGATATGGTATTAAGAAAAGCATTCCAAAATACCACCAATCCTGCTGATGGAAAATTGGCTCCAAAATGGGAAGGCCCTTATTTGATTGAAGCTGAAGCAGGAAAGGGGGCATATAGATTGCTAACCATGGAAGGTGATTTGCTACCAAGAGCTTGGAATGTTGTCCACTTGAAGAAATATTTTATGTGAGCAGGATCCTCATAGCACAGATGATCCTCAGGATAGGGGTATCCTTAAAGGATCCTCAAAGTATCGATGATCCTTACTTAGGTAATATCCTAACTTGAATTATTTCATTTCTTTATTTTCTCATATAAGGATAAGGATCATGTATCCTTTATCCATCTCTCACATGAGTTCAAGTTTTGAAAGTTCAGGTATCCTTAGCATAACGTTGGTTATCCGCAGAAGCAATCCGTCCTTTGGGTTTAACCCCAGTTATTCGGGCTTGACCCCAGTTCTGACTGTAGCGCACGATGATCCTGGTATAGTTCAAGGCATTGGGACCAGTACTCGTTTTAGGGGCTGATAATTCCATTGTACTGGCTATGCTTAGGATCCTACGTATAATGGTAGACGTACCATACATCCGTTCCTAAGGTTTCTAACGTTTTCACGTTAGCTAAGGTTTCTAACGTTTTCACGTTAGCTAAGGTTTTGGCATTTTCATGCCACTAAGTTTGGATAGTCGCCAGTTAGGGCCATACTCCAGTTTACATACGATCCTTGGGCTTGTCCCCAGTTATCCTTGGGCTTGTCCCCAGTTGCTAATTTTTATCTTATATTGGCTTAGTCCCAAGTGATGCTCTATTTCAGGTTCTTGAAGATAGGCAACTAGGGATCCTTGATCCTTACTTTATTCTAAGGTTTATCTTATAGTTATACTTATTAAGGTCAGGATCCTAACTTGGATCCTCAGGTATGATCCTTAACTATTTTTAATTCTATTCATTATTTGAATAACCCTTATACTTGACAACTAAACTTGTGATTCTTAAACCATATCACTTTTTAGAACTTATCGGTTATGGGATATGTGATCCTTGATCATATCCTAAACTTTCTGGATATCTTTTCTAATTTTTCAAGGCTTGATAAGTATAAACAGAATGAACATTACAACAGTTGGAAAGTGAGATATTAAAAAGTATAACAACACGAGATAAGCGACAAAAGGTTAAGTTTTTATTTATAAACAAAAGACTAACCCTTTTAAGGTTGTCAAAATTACCTACCCGAGCATCTACCAGCAAAACGTGGCCCGTCCGCTGGGGTAGGTAAAGGGTGTCCATGATAATAAGTTCAAAGATAGTGCAGGAATATAAAGGCGGCAGGATCACAATGGCTTCATCCCCCAAACAGAGGATCCCTCCACCAGTTGCAATCCTGCCTATTGTCCAAAGGATCATACATGATCCTTAATCCTAAAGCCTATTGTTCAAAATACAAACCATTAAATTGTTCGACATCACAACCACAAAAAGATACTACCACCAAACTTAAAAAAATGGGCTCCGGCTATGTCTAGAAATGTCCTTCATCGCCCATTTATGCAGCCTATGCCTTCGCTGCATCATCATCCCCTCCAGCTGCGGTATCCTTCGTCAGATCCTTCCCACTGCCACTTGCTTCAATTGCCAAGACCTCAGTAGCCTCCTCCTCATCATCCTCAAGATCAGCTAACCTTGCCTTCCAACCCTCAACATCCCAGCTGTTTTTGTCAAAGCTAGGATCTTGAGCTTCCTGGGCCATCTTCAATTTTGTCTGATACATCGTGACGGCGGCAGAGACCTTAGCATTTTCAATGAGGTCATGCTTCTCATAGTCAAGGTCGATCAGAAGTTTGGCTGTCTTAGTCTTTTCATCTAGGAGTTCCTTCCGAAGATCAGCAAGTGCAAGGTCCTTGAGCACGGCAACCTGTTGGAGGTCAGCAATTTTCTTGTCCTGCTCCTCAACATTCCCCACGTAATCCTCAATCTCAGCAAATTTCTGCAAAGAAAAGGATAAAGCGGTTCAAGATCAGATGATCCTCATACGAGTAGGATACCTAGGCAGAATAAAGGATCCTTACATCATTGAAGTATTCAAGGAACTGGTGGCGAATCAGTGGTAGACCTTGAAGATCCTCAGCATCAGAAGTTTTCCTCTTCTTGACACCCTTTCCTTTAGTGGGTGCCTTTGGAATGGAAATGCTAGGACTGGTGGTGGATCTCTTCTTCCTGGATCGTACGACATCAAGGTCAGCCGTGTTGAACTGGGATACAGGCTTGGCAGATTTTCCAGCGCCTACACATTCAGAGCAAGATGAGTATCCTTATCCTATTTCAATTTATTTATTTATTTTAATATTCAAACTATATAACAGGCAGGATACTTACTTGACATGGTAATGGAACCTGAGGATACTTCTTGTGAGTCTTGGGTGTCTATCTTGAATGTCCTTGTTTCAGGATCAAGCTTCCAAAAAGCAGCGAGCCTATCCTTGGTTTCAGGTGATGTGATGATGTGTGAGACGGAAATAGCTGCATGATACAAGACAAAAAGGGTTAGTGATCCTATTACAAAAACAAGACTACCTGGTGATCCTTCTCAGGATCCTCTGTCCTACCATTGGTGGACCACTCCCTTGGTAAATGCTTTCCATCTGGAATGGTATCCCTTCTTACAAAGAAGAAGCGACGTTTCCAATCTTTGTCATTCTTGGTGACTTTAAGAAGGGGATGTTCTGCACTGGGTTTTCGTTTGAATAAATAACGGTGGGATCCAAAGGTGGTAACATCATACAATTGTGTCAGCTCTGACATGCCTAAATCAATACCCTCCTGTTCGATGATCCTCTCCAGGGTATACAAAACCCTCCAAATCATCGGCATGGCTTGGATGTAAGAGATGCCGGTAAGAGAAAAGAAGGATTGTGTAAATTCTGGGAAAGGATAGGTGTATCCTATGGCAAATGGAGTAACTGGAAAAGCAACCCATGTTTCTGAAACATAGTCACTCAGGACAGTAGGATCGAAGGGTTTGAAAAAGGCACTCGCCGGAAAACGGTGACGGATGTTATCTATTTGTGCATCGTTAAAGCAACATCTCTCATTCGCCGAGTCTTTGATGATCTTTTGACTCTTCAAAGGGCTATCCTTCTTGTGATCCTTGCCCGGTGAACTTCGGAGCAACATTTTCGAAGTGACGGAGATAAAGAAAGAAAAACAGAGTAAGAAGGGGGAAAGAGGAGAAAGAATTACCTGGTTGATCGTCGACTGAGAATTTAAAGGGAGTCTCTTTCGAATTTGAATGCATGATGATCCTATCTATATCTCTATTTATAATTATGATTCTGCAGGGTAGTCACTTCTGTGACGTCATGATCGCAACGGCTAGTTCTATTTTAACGGCTATATATCCGTTAGTTTGTTGCGGATAAGATCAGAAAATATAACTCACATATTTACAATTTAACTCCTTATATTTTGGGGGCAATTGTTAGGGGTGGATTTCTAAATGAGCCGTGATCCTTAGCTATTATCCTCTTTAGTGATCCTTACTTCTATGACAGATAATGATCCTCAGAAGAGCTTCAGGATCAGGATCATGGATCACCTTAAGGATCCTCATACTAACAATTGTTCATTCGTGTTTCGTATTATTTTGCAGGAGTAACAAGTCTTGGCGACATTCCTGGAGAATATTCCCAAACTATCCCGCACGTGCTTGGCCAAAAATGGACGTTGTGGAGAACGTGGAAGCTTGGCACGAAAGTCGGACAGTTAGTTAGAGTAGATTATTTCTAATTTAAAAGGGGTAACGAGCTAGTAGAGAAACACTTAGTCATTTTTACAGCTACACACACTCATATACTCGCACACTTGAAGCTCTCGACGAACATTCATTCATTCTCACTCACATTTACACATTTCACGATAGTGATCCTTGTACCTAGCTCGTTACTGTTTTGGTCAAAAATTACCGAAGCAATTAAGTGATCAAATTAGTTAAGTGAGGTAGTGTGCTAGAAATGAGTGTCGAAAAGATGTTAAACAAGTTAATTTGTAAAAACAGTTTCAGGATACGGCTCATGATATTGAGCTGTATCTATGATCAAACAATGAGCGAAAATAAAGTAAACGACACCAGGTATACGAGGAAAGCCCTTGATCAATCTAGATCGCCGGCATAAAACCTCGGGAGCTGACAATCGCAGCTGCCTTGTTCTTCTTATTTCTTTAAACTTCAGGATACAGTGCAGGATATCAACCAGATCGCTAAGTGTTACAATGAATTCGTGCGAGAGTACAAATTGTGAGAGATGAAGTGTTAGAGTGTAGTGAGTGTGATTGCAGTGAAATTGTTGTGTCCTATTTGATCTGGTGTTCCTCCTATTTATAGTAACGAAATACAAACAAATATTCCTACAAATATGGGATGCTCCGAATATTCCACCACGAACGTTGTAGACCGAGTAATAAGGTTTCAACGTCTTTCTTTGAACGGCCTGGACCGAGTCTCCCGCGGAATAAGTCTTTGTGAACGTTTCTTGCTTCTAATACACCTACCTGCACATAATCCATTAGTAATCCCGAGGATACCTTTCAGGATATCACCAATACCCTGAACCAGCATCTCGGACATAAACAGATACTATATAACCAAGATATTTTCCAGGATATGGGTTCAGAATTTCACCCATAACAATTGTCCCCAAAAATGTTACCGTTTGATATGCTAACGGTTACATTTTTTCACAGTGGCCGAGGCAATTAAGAGATAAGACTTCTGATGTGACAGCTTTCAACCACCCGGCCTATATTTACTCATCATACCCTATATCTTCTCATCCTCATCTTCTTTTTTACCCACAATCGACAAGAAAAAAGGTAATATTCTCTCTCTCATCTTCATAACCATCTCTCATTTTACTCCGGCAAGAATTCAGGCGACCAAATGCCTAGGAAAACGAGGTCCAGTTCAGGCGACTCGGCTCCCACATTCATCCAACAGAATCTTCTCCAAGAACCGGAGAATGAATCATGCACCTTTGATAGTGCTCATCTGTCGGCTTTGAAATCTTCCGGTATCTTTCCGGATGGAACCATATTCCGACCCTTTGACAGAGAAATCCGGTCAGATATGGTTTCCACCGAGTGGATTTGTTTCTATGCTTTCCCCTTCACCTTAGGGCTACGATTCCCCTTTCCGGACTTTATCACCGAGTTTTTTAACATCACTAAAATTTCTTTCAGCCAAACCATGCCAATGCTTTGGCGTGTTTTATCTGTTCTGGACCAAATCAAGAGAAACCACATACCTGACCTTTCCGTCCATGATCTTCCTTTAGCCTACAAGCTTAGATGCCATGGCTCTTCTAGGTTTCTATTTTACTCTAGTTCCGGTCCCCCATTGATTCTTCGTGCCACCAAAAACGAGGATGGTTGGCAATCCAAGTTTTTCTTTGTAAAAAGGGATTCGATCCCCGGTGGAACGGATTATCCGATGAGATGGTTAAGAAAGGGTAGGACTTAGGGTTTAAGAATGATCCTGTCTCATATTCTGAACTAATAAATTTTCATTTTTGTGCAGCTGATTTCAGGAAGATTGCACCTCCTCTTGCTAATTCTCAAGAAAGAATAGACGCCATCAGACTTCTCCCAGAGGCAGAGAGAAGTTTCAATCCTTCTCCACCAACTCCAAGCCCTCTTTCAAGTGCCAACATGTCTGGTAAGGATCCCGAAAGATATCCTACACACATATGCTTCTTATCTGTTATTTATAGGAGGGATTTAGAATTTACTCCCTGTGTGCAGATTCCAGCAAAGTCCCAGTCTATCTAGACCTAGATGAACTTGACAGCTATCCAACTCCAGCCATAGTCAAGAAGGAGACTCCTGCTACCACTAGCTCCAAGCCACTCCCGGCTCCCAAGGCCAATCCAAGAACCCGTGCTTCCGCAGCGAAAAAGAGAAAGGGTCTTGAAGTCAGTGCTCCAGGCTCAGAAGGGTTCTCCTATGACGAACTCAGCTTCTCTGACTCCTTGGAGCCAATGACATCCTTCCTCAACAAGGTAGTATCCTGACGCATATCCTCCATGTATATCCTACACATATATCCTGCACGTATATCCTAACAGGATATCCTGGTAGGATGTCTTAGTCAGCATACATTCTAAATTCATACCTGTAATTAATGTGCAGGGCCTCCAGCATTTGCTCCACTTGTATAATGACGCCTGTGGTACTGTGGCACTTCATGAAGCCAGGATCAAGCAGCTCGAGAGCACCGTTGCTGACCAAGGTGCTATTGCTGAAGCGAAGAGCCGGCACTATGAAAGCTTGCTAAAGAAGGTCACCCAGGACGCTGAGGTCAAACTTGCCAGCGTTCAAATGGATCATGACCAGGCCTTGATCAGCTTTCGAGAGGGAATCAAGGCTTCTGCTATCGTCTCCCTGCTACAAGCACGCATCAAGATGGCCTACGAGGCCAAGGAGACGGGCCTTGTTTGTCCATCTTGGCCAGTTGAATCCTGGGTGGCTAAGTTGAAGGAGCTCGGAGGAAAAGCTGTGCCGCTTCCTGCTGAAGCCGGTGAGTCTTCTAAGTCAGCAGAGGCGATGGTCCAAGCTGGAGAGAAGAAGGACGCTGGAGGTGATGCTGAGATGGACATTGGTCAGGATGCTGTGCAGGATGCTGGTCAAGATGCTGGAGCGGAGAAGTCTGAGAAGGTTGGAGGTGATGCCGCTGCGTGAGGGCATTTAGGTGGGCGATGACGGATATACGTGCCAAGGCCAGAGCCCACCTTTTTGAATCTGAATGTTGGTTTGTAGTTCCACAAACAATTTACTTTTCCGCATTTTACTTTCCCGTACCTGAACAATTTACATTTCCTGCATGCTTTTTGAACAATACAACAGTTGAAGGTGGATGGGTCTCGGTTTGAGATGAAGCCCTCAACTGTTGGGTAAATATGGTTATGAACTATTAGTGCTCTTAGTGGATGGGCCTTGTTTTGAGGTGAAACTAAGAGCACATCTTTTGGTATGTTAATAATATAACTACTCTCTTGACTTTATTGTTATTGTCATATAAATTTTACTTATGAAAATTGTTTGGTTTGAACATTCTTAGGAACATATATTATGAATGAATCCTAGAAAATATCCTGAAAGATATCTTGACCAGGATATTAAAATACACCTATAAATTGTCCAAATAAAAAGGAGAGATTATACCGGAGATTCTTAGAGAATCAGTTCTAATCCTTTATCATAAATTTGTCCCCAGTGCATACTCATAAACTTAGATCCGTCCTTTGAATCAGAATAACGTGTGTCCCCTGTGTTCGACAAAAACACATATGTATTTACATTTTGGCTCGAATAAATTCCGAATGCCCAAGGGCAGAACCCCTGATATCCTGAAAAGAATCCTTAGCATACTGGGGATAAACCCTGATATCTGGGGATAAACCCTAAATTTCATGCGCTACAGGCGAGAGTGTATAAACTCCAAGACTTAGAAAGGTGAAAACCTTTAAACCTTAGAGAGTATGAAAATACTCTTTCGTGAGAGAGGGTGATCAATCCTCATATACCTTTAGGATCCAGGATATAGCCAATAGTAACGAAATTGTCCGCCACTTTTACATGAACTGGTCCCGCTACCTTGAACTATACCTAGATAACTTGCGCTCCATGCGAGGTGTTTAAACCCAATTCGAAAGAAAGGTGAATACCTTTAAACCTCTGAAGGGACCAGAATCCCTTAAACGTGAGAGAGGGGGCCAATCCTCTAATCTTTCGACTTATCCTGAGTATATATCTTGGAGCTATATCCTGAAACATATCCTGCAAAACAGTTGTAAACTAAGGTGGGTGTTAGCTTGGCTAACACCCCTCCGATGCTTAAGTCAGTATTGGGTTCAAGATAATAAACAAATATATTTAAAATAGAATACATACCATTCCGAGATAGAAAATAAATTCTACTATTACTTGAAATAGAGCTTTAAATGTATTGCATTCCAGGATCTTGGTAGCATATCCCCTTCCATATTCTTGAGTCGATATGCTCCTTTCCCTGCTTCTGACTCAACTTCATAAGGTCCTTCCCATTTCGGAGCTAGCTTGCCATCGGCAGGATTAGTAGTATTTTGAAAAGCCTTTCTCAGCACCCAATCACCAACTCGAAATCTTCTAGTCCTTATGTTCTTATTGTATGCTCTGGATATTCTCTGTTGGTATGCTGCTATCCTCAGCCTTGCTGCATCTCTTTTTTCATCTATAGTATCCAAATCCTGACATAAGACTTCAGGATTCTGTTCAGGATCCTGTAACATAGATCTTGCAGTAGGTATCGTCATTTCTGTTGGAATCATTGCCTCCGCTCCAAATACCAAGGAAAACGGGGTTTGGCCAGTTGCATTCTTCACCGTTGTCCTATCAGCCCATAAAACAAAGGGTAACTCTTCCGCCCATCTTCCTTTTTTGGCTCCAAGTCTCTTCTTCAGGTTATTGACTATTATCTTGTTTGAGGATTCGGCTTGTCCATTCGCTTGAGGATGTACCGGAGTAGATGTGATCATTTTGATTCCCCAACTCTTGCAAAAGTCAGTAGTCCTTTTGCTTATAAACTGGGACCCATTATCACAAATGATCTCAGCTGGTACTCCAAACCTAGTCAGGATATTCCTCTTTATGAAGGATACTACTTCTTGGTCTCTAACTTGAACAAATGCTTCAGCCTCGACCCACTTAGAGAAATAATCCGTCATTGCTAACATAAATACCTTTCCTCCCGGAGCTTTTGGTAACTTTCCTACTATATCCATCCCCCATTTCATGAATGGCCAAGGGGAAACTACAGGATATAGTGGTTCAGCCGGTTGATGTAATATGTTACTATGCCTTTGACATGCATCACATCTTCGAGCATATTCCGCAGCATCTTTCCTCATTGTTGGCCAAAAGTATCCCGTCCTTAATACTTTCGAGAATAATGATCTGCCCCCAGTGTGATTACCACAGTCCCCTTCATGTATATCCTGAAGTACTTCTTTGGCTTCATGATCCTCCAAGCACCTTAAATATGGTCCTGCAAGAGATTTCTTGTATAAAATATTATTTATAATAGTGAATCGTGATACCTTCATCCTAAATGCCTTAGGATTTTCATTTTCGGGGATGTGTCCATCTTTAAGATATTTCAGAATTGGAGTTGTCCAGGATTTAGGATCCTGTTCAGGATATTCCACTCCAGGATCCCGAATATCCGCTACTTCTTTATCCTGAGGATTCGTTGCAGGATATAAGATATGTATTATTGGTATTTGGGTCCCTTCCAGTATCCTGATTGATGATCCTAGATTCGCTAAGGCATCCGCTTCAGCATTATCCTCTCTTGGTACCTGTTCAAGTATAAAAACATCGAAATATCCTACTAATTTTTTGAGAATATCAAGATATTTAGTCAATTTGTCACCCTTAACTGCATAGGATCCATTAAAATGGTTAGTAATTAACAAAGAGTCAACATATACTTGTAAATTTTTTATACTCATACTCTTAGCCAATTCTAATCCTGCAATTAAAGCTTCATATTCTGCCTCATTATTAGTAGCAGGAAATTCACACCTAATAGCCTGGGGTAATATGTCCCCCTGTGGCGATTTTAGTAGTATTCCTAATCCTACTCCTCTTATATTAGATGCACCATCAGTATATAATGTCCAGGATCCTGAGGGCTCTCCTAACTGTTGAACTTCTAGGTCTACCTCATCCTGAATGTCACTACTAAAATCAGCCACAAAGTCAGCTAAAGCCTGAGACTTTATGGCATTCCTAGGTTCATATACTAAATCATAAGCACTCAACTTTACTGACCACTTAGCCATCCTGCCTGACATCTCTGGTTTCCTAAGCACATTTTTGACAGGATAATTTGTTTTAACATGAATCCTATGAGTCTCAAAATAATGTCTAAGTTTTGTTGATGCCATAACTAATGCTAGTATTAATTTTTCTAAATGAGAATATCTAGTTTCGGCATTTAACAAGCTTTTACTAACATAATAAACAGGATATTGCTGACCTTCATGGTCCTTTACAAGGACGGCACTTACAGCATTCCCTGATACCGCAAGGTATAGGGATAATGGTTCACCATTCTCAGGCTTCATCAGTAGGGGTGCGGTTGAAAGATATTGCTTTAAATCCTGTAGGGCCGCTTCATGCTTCTCACCCCACTCGAATTTTTTGTTCTTCTTCAGGATATCATAAAAATCTTTGCATTTCTCTGAGGATCTTGAGATAAATTGGTTTAACGCCGCCACTCGCCCTGTTAATCGTTGAACATCTTTCATATTTGAGGGCGATTTGATATCCAAGATGGCTCTAATTTGCTCCGGGCTCGCTTCTATTCCTCTTTTGGTCACCATATATCCTAGAAATTTTCCTGCCCCCACTCCAAAATGGCACTTGGCAGGATTCAGCTTCATATTATACTGATCCAGGATATCAAACGCTCCTTTAATATCCTGGAGGTGATCCTGAGCTTTCTTTGACTTTACCACCATATCGTCAATGTACACCTCCATGGTGTCCCCCAGTTTGTCTTTGAACATCATGTTTACCAATCTTTGGTATGTTGCACCTGCATTTTTCAAACCAAAAGGCATAGCTGTATAACAATAAATACCTGTTGGTGTCATGAAGGCAGTATCCTCCTGGTCAGAAGGCTCCATTTGGATCTGTTGAAATCCTGAGGATGCATCCATGAAAGTCAGCATTTCATGACCAGCAGTGGCATCTACCATTGCATCAATGTGGGGGAGAGGAAATGGGTCTTTAGGACAAGCTTTATTCAAGTCTGTGTAATCCACACAGACTCTCCATTTCCCGTTTTTCTTCTGTACCACAACCACGTTTGCTAGCCACCTTGGGGACTTGACTTCTCTAATCATTTTGGACTTCAACAATCTTTCAACTTCTTCTTGAATAATTGTATTGCGTTCGGGAGCAAACTTCCTTCTTTTTTGTTGCACGGGCTTGAATGATTTATCAATTCCAAGCTTGTGAGTGATAATATCTTTGGATATGCCTGTCATATCCTCATGCTTCCATGCAAACGTTGACATCCTGCATTTTAAAAAGTTAATTAATTGCTCTTCAATATCCTGAGGGATATTGGTTCCCACGAGCACCGAAATATCGGGATTATCCTGGTCCAGGATAATTTTCTTCACATCCTGCTCCGGATCCTCCACGATATCCTGGGCCCGCGTCTTTAATTGCTATGCTGCACTAGGTTTGGTTGAGGATTTCATCGAGGATGAGTAGCATTCTTTCGCCTCCTGCTGATCGCTATCAACTTTAACAACTCCCCAAGGGGTAGGTATCTTGATGCATTGGTGATATGTTGATGGCACGGCCTTCATATCGTGAATCCACGGCCTTCCCAGTATAATGTTATAGCAGGATAGAGAGTCCATCACACAGAAACGTTGTATCGAGTTGACTCCTTCAACGTACACCGGCAACTTTATCTCCCCCACTGTGTTTCTGGCCTCTCCACTGAATCCAACAAGCACGGTGGACTTCGAAGTGATATCCATTGGGGATACATTCATTCTTTTAAGTGTCTCTAGTTGGATTATGTTGACGGAGCTGCCATTATCAACCAATATCCTGCGTACAAAATGGTTAGCCACATATAACGTTATTACCAGAGCATCATGGTGAGGATCCTGGACAGTATCCCTGTCATCAGCATCAAAAGTGATCACTTTGTCAGTTGTGAGGGTGGTCATCCTGACAGGTTTGTCTCCCCTTTCGGCCTTAGCTTCTTTTGCATGTCTCTTTGCTGCCGAATACGAAGTCCCACAAATGTCGGATCCTCCCGAAATGAAGTTGATTATCTTGGCATCCGCGGGAGGTGATGCTGCTCGCTCGGGATCCTTCTCAGTATCCTGACCCTTATTCTTTTTTCTTCCTAAGAGATCTTTCAAATATCCCTTGCTTAGAAGATAGCTTATCTCTTTCCTCAAAGCAATGCAATCCTCGGTCATATGTCCGAAATCTTCGTGGAAAGCACACCATTTTGATTTGTCTTTCCAATCCGCTTTTTGTTGATTCTTTCGAGGCCATCTTGCCTTGTCCCCTAGACCCTGCATGGCATACATCAATTCAGGAATGTTAACAGAAAAGCAATATTCAGATAATTCAGGATATTCTTCAGGATCCTCATCTTCGACAGCATTCACTCTCTTGTTCTCATTTCTGCCATATGGCTTAGGCCGATACGACTTGAATGAGGATTCCGACTTCCTGTTAGTTGACTCATAAGTGTTGGATGAGTTCATCCTTTCTTGCATCTTTCTGTCATCTTCCAACCGAATGTATCTTAGGGCCCTGTTCCGAGCTTCATCCAGGTTCCTGCATGGGTTCATTACAAGGTCTTGGTAAAATTGAGAATCTTTTTGCAACCCCATCTTGAAAGCTTGCACAGCTGTTGCAACATCAAGATGAGGAATGTCTAGTGATTCCCGGCTGAACTTGTTCACATAATCCCTAAGGGATTCCTGGGGCCCTTGCGTTATCCTGTAGAGATCACTTGTTAATTTTTCGAAGCTTCTACTACAAGAAAACTGACTGTTAAATAAATTTACTAAATGAGCAAAAGATGTAATTGAATGTGGAGGAACATTCAAGAGCCACTTCAAAGCTGATCCTGTCAAGGTTGAACCAAAACCCTTGCACAAGCATGTTTCCTTGAGATCCGGAGGGATAGGGTTGATCTCCATCCTTTCCCTATACTGAGCAATATGCTCCTCAGGATCCGTCGTTCCGTCGTAAAGCTTCATGTTGGGGGTTTGGAACCTCTTTGGAATCTCAACATCACAGATAGGATATGCAAAACGAGATATCTTATGGCTGTCTTGAGACACTTCCGGGATTGGCTGGACCACCCCGGGTACACTTGATATCATGTCCTTCAACTTCTGAAGTTCCCTAGTAAGTGCCGATGCCACACCTGTATCCTGCAAAGATCCGCTATTGTTAGTAGCATGAGTATTATTATTATTTGACACGTTACCCGCTGGAGGATTTTGCCCATATCCTGAAGCATATCCTGAGCTCCTTATAGTCGACATCCTGACCGAGGAAGGTATTTCAGGAGTATGATTTTGAGGAAGGCTAGGCACAATATTCCCCCTGTTATCCTCAGTATACACAGCTGAACTGAAGTTCAAAGTTCTGGGTTGTAATGGAGTGACAATATCCTCAGCAGATCTGCTCGTGCCGGACTTCAGGAGTTGTATTTCCCTTAAAAGCATCTGGTTCGTTTCCTGCTGCTGCCTCATTTGTTCCTGCACACTTCCAAATAAGGTTAAAATTTCGTCATTAGATGCTAAAACAGGGGCAGATTCCTGAACACTGCGGGTAGGGATAATATCCTGAGGTCGCGTAGAGGTTGGCATTCTTGGAGGAGGTGGTGGAAGCACCGAACCTGTAGTAGCAGAAGTCGTAGCAGACACAGTAGAGGCACTCATGTTTGATCTTGAGGCCATTATGGATAATGTGGCAAAGAGTTTTGAAAATAAAAAACCGATTAGCGATTTAGCAAAAAATTTTAGTAAAGAGAGCACCACTTGCCCCACGGTGGGCGCCAAATTGTTTTGGTCAAAAATTACCGAAGCAATTAAGTGATCAAATTAGTTAAGTGAGGTAGTGTGCTAGAAATGAGTGTCGAAAAGATGTTAAACAAGTTAATTTGTAAAAACAGTTTCAGGATACGGCTCAGGATATTGAGCTGTATCTATGATCAAACAATGAGCGAAAATAAAGTAAACGACACCAGGTATACGAGGAAAGCCCTTGATCAATCTAGATCGCCGGCATAAAACCTCGGGAGCTAACAATCGCAGCTGCCTTGTTCTTCTTATTTCTTTAAACTTCAGGATACAGTGCAGGATATCAACCAGATCGCTAAGTGTTACAATGAATTCGTGCGAGAGTACAAATTGTGAGAGATGAAGTGTTAGAGTGTAGTGAGTGTGATTGCAGTGAAATTGTTGTGTCCTATTTGATCTGGTGTTCCTCCTATTTATAGTAACGAAATACAAACAAATATTCCTACAAATATGGGATGCCCCGAATATTCCACCACGAACGTTGTAGACCGAGTAATAAGGTTTCAACGTCTTTCTTTGAACGGCCTGGACCGAGTCTCCCGCGGAATAAGTCTTTGTGAACGTTGCTTGCTTCTAATACACCTACCTGCACATAATCCATTAGTAATCCCGAGGATACCTTTCAGGATATCACCAATACCCTGAACCAGCATCTCGGACATAAACAGATACTATATAACCAAGATATAAACCAAGATATTTTCCAGGATATGGGTTCAGAATTTCACCCATAACAGTTACTATCCGAAGTTGTAAACATTTATTCATTTATTTGAGCTTGGTGATCGGTAGTTTCCATCACCCGGGGTTTTTTGTGCCGGAGATCAACTCTTGATCAAGGGATTTTTCCCCGTATAAACCCTTGTGTTGTTTGTGCAATTTTACATTAAAGTGATCCTCATCATTGCTCTACATTTCAAGCATCATACCCCGTAATCTAGAGTTTGGTTGCAATATCCTCATCATATTTTTGACCAAAACAGTTAACAATCAGTATAACTTGTTTTGGACGATACAACGGTTGGAGGTGGATGGGTCTCGGTTTGAGACGAAATCTTCAACCGTTGCATAAATATCGTTATGAACCTGTTGTGCTTTTGGTGGTTGGGCCTTGGTTTAAGGTGAAACCAAGAGCACAACTTTTGACTTGTTAATAATATAACCACCTTTTGACTCACTTGTTGTCGCCTTTTAATTTCTGTCATGCATTTCTTAGTTTAGATTTTAGCTTTGCAAAATTTGTGCAACTATCTTTTGAAAATATCCTGATCAATATACTCAGTGATATCTTATGAAGACCTTTATCAAATAAAATTTCTAAAGAATAAAAGATAGTCTATTTTCTAAAACCTGTTTTGATAACACTTGTTTGATCAGAGTATTAATTTTCAATCCAAGTATCATCTCCCAAATATTCCAATCAAATATCCCGAAACGTATCCCAAAAACACATTTTGAAGACATATCCTAAAGATATATCCTTATCAGGATATTTTGAGCCTTAAACAGAGTTAAACAATTCATGTAAGGTTCACAAAGGAAAGATCATACCAGGAATTGAGTGTAACCCTAGTATTAAACTCCAACCCCTTTTGCGACTTCTCCCACTAAGATGTCCCCAGTCCGAGACACTTAGCCCAATTTTGATCTTTTGAGCTTCACACAATTGCTTTAGAAGGAATGTCCCATGTGCATGAAGTCTATAAACACTTAGAAAATTTTTGAATATCAGTTCCAACTGTTTAGACAATTCTTGTGTTACACGGGTAAAACCCAAAAATATACTGGAGATAAATCCTTAGTACCCTGGGAAAAATCCCAAATTTTCATGCGCTACAGGCGGGAGTGTATAAACTCCAAGACTTAGAAAGGTGATAACCTTTAAACCTTAGAGAGTATGAAAATACCCTTTCATGAGAGAGGGTGATCAATCCTCATATACCTTTAGGATTCGGGATATAGCCAATAGTAACGAAATTGTCAGCCACTTTTACATGAACTGGTCCCGCCACCTTGAACTATTCCCGAATAACTTGCGCTCCAGGCGGGGTGTTTAAACCCAATTCGGAAGAAAGGTGAATACCTTTAAACCTGTGAAGGGATCAGGATCCCTTAGACGTGAGAGAGGGGGCCAATCCTCTAATCTTCTGAAGTATCCTGAATGTATATCATGGAGCTATATTTCGAAGCATATACTGCAAAACAACTGTAAGCTAAGGTGGGTGTTAGCCTGGCTAACACCCCTCCGATGCTTAAGTCAGTAATGGGTTCAAAACAGTAAATAATATTAAAATTTAATAAAAGAGACAGAATCCATACCATCCTGAGTTAGAATTTAAATTCCATACTCACTTGAAATAGAGTTTTAGATGTATAGCATTCCAGGATCTTGGTAGCATATCCCCCTCCATATTCTTGAGTCGGTATGCTCCTTTTCCTGATTCTGATTCAACCTCATAGGGTCCTTCCCATTTTGGAGCCAACTTTCTATCAACAGGATTAGTAGTATTCTGAAAAGCCTTTCTCAATACCCAATCTCCAACTTGAAATCTTCTAGTCCTTATATTCTTGTTATATGCTTTAGACATCCTCTGTTGATATGCTGCCATCCTTAGCCTTGTTGCGTCTCTTGTCTCATCAATAGTATCCAGTTCCTGGCATAGGACTTCAGGATTCTTCTCAGGATCCCGGAGGTTGGATCTTGCTGTAGGTATCACCATCTCTGTCGGGATTACTGCCTCTGCTCCAAATACTAAGGAAAATGGGGTTTGCCCAGTAGCATTCTTCACGGTTGTTCTATCAGCCCATAGGACAGATGGTAGCTCTTCTGCCCATCTTCCCTTCTTAGCTCCAAGTCTTTTCTTCAAATTGTTGACAATTATCTTGTTTGAGGATTCTGCCTGCCCATTTGCTTGAGGATGTACCGGTGTGGATGTAATCATTTTGATTCCCCAACTCTTGCAAAAGTCAGTAGTCATTTTACTTATAAATTGAGATCCATTGTCACAAATTATCTCAGCTGGTACTCCAAACCTAGTCAGGATATTCCTTTTTATGAAGGATACTACTTCTTGGTCTCTAACTTGAACAAATGCTTCAGCTTCAACCCACTTAGAGAAATAATCAGTCAATGCCAGCATAAAGACTTTTCCTCCTGGAGCTTTTGGTAATCTCCCTACTATGTCCATCCCCCATTTCATGAATGGCCAAGGGAAAGCTATAGGATATAGTGGTTCAGCTGGTTGATGTAGTATGTTACTGTGCCTTTGACATGCATCACATCTTCGAGCATATTCTGTAGCATCTTTCTTCATTGTCGGCCAATAGTATCATGTTCTTAATACTTTTGAGAACAATGACCTGCCCCCAGTATGGTTACCACAATCCCCTTCGTGTATATCCTGAAGCACTTCCTTAGTTTCGGGATCCTCTAAGCACCTCAGATATGGTCCTGCAAGAGATTTCTTATACAAGACATTATTTATAATAGCGAATCATGATACCTTCATTCTGAAGGCCTTAGGATTCTCATCCTTTGGGATGTGTCCTTCCTTGAGATATCTTATAATTGGAACCATCCAGGACTTGGGATCCTTCTCAGGATACTCATCAGGATCCTGAATACTTAGTACTTCCTTATCCTGAGGATTCGTCGCAGGATACAAGATATGTAACATTAGTATTCGGGTTCCTTCCGGTATCCTGACTGATGATCCTAAATTCACCAAGGCATCAGCTTCAGCATTATCCTCTCTTGGTACCTGTTCAAGTGTCAAAATATCGAAATATCCTGCTAATTTTTTGAGAATTTCGAGATACTCGATTAATTTCTCGCCTTTAACTGCATATGATCCCTTAAAATGATTAGTAATTAACAAGGAATCGACATATACTTGCAAATTTTTAATATTCATATTTTTAGCCAACTCTAATCCTGCAATTAAAGCCTCATATTCTGCTTCATTATTAGTATCAGGGAATTCACATCTAATAGCCTGGGGTAATATGTCCCCCTGTGGCGATTTTAGTAGTATACCTAAACCTACACCTCTTACATTAGATGCACCATCAGTATATAATGTCCAGGATTCTAAGTTTTCTCCTAGCTGCTGTACTTCTAAGTCTACTTCATTTTGAATGTCACTACTGAAATCAGCCACAAAGTCAGCTAATGCCTGAGACTTTATGGCATTTCTAGGCTCATAAACTAAATCATAGGCACTTAATTTTACTGACCACTTAGCCATCCTGCCCGACATCTCGGGTTTCCTAAGCACGTTCTTAACAGGATAATTAGTTTTAACATGAATCCTATGTGTCTCAAAATAATGTCTAAGTTTGGTTGATGCCATAACTAGGGCTAATATCAATTTTCTAGATGAGAATATCTAGTTTCAGCATCTAATAAACTTTTACTAACATAATAGACAGGATATTGCTGACCTTCATAGTCCTTTATAAGAACGGCACTTACAGCATTCCCTGATACTGCGAGGTATAGGGACAGTGGTTCACCATTTTCAGGCTTCATCAATAGAGGTGCAGTTGAGAGATACTGCTTCAAATCCTGTAGGGCTGCTTCATGCTTCTCTTTCCATTTTAACTTCTTGTTTTTCTTCAGGATATCATAAAATTCCTTGCATTTCTCGGAGGATCTTGAGATAAATCTGTTCAATGCTGCTACTCGCCCTGTAAATCGTTGAACATCCTTCATATTTGAAGGTGATTTGATATCCAAGATAGCTTTAATCTGCTCCGGGCTTGCCTCTATTCCTCTTTTAGTCACCATATATCCTAGAAACTTTCCTGCCCCCACTCCAAAATGGCACTTGGAAGGATTTAGTTTCATATTGTACTGGTCCAGGATATCAAATGCTCCTTTAATATCCTGGAGATGATCCTCAGCCTTCTGGATTTGACTACCATATCGTCAATGTACACCTCCATGGTGTCCCCCAGTTTGTCTTTAAACATCATGTTCACCAATCTCTGGTACGTTGCACCTGCATTTTTCAAACCAAAAGGCATAGCAGTATAACAGTAAATACATGTTGGTGTCATGAAAGCAGTATCCTCCTGGTCTGAAGGTTCCATTTGGATCTGCTGGAATCCTGAGGATGCATCCATGAAGGTTAACATCTCATGACCGGCAGTGGCATCCACCATCGAGTCTATATGAGGCAGAGGGAATGGGTCTTTAGGACATGCTTTGTTCAAGTCTTTGTAATCTACACAAACTCTCCATTTCCCATTCTTCTTTTGAACCACGACCACATTTGCTAGCCACTTGGGAAATTTGACTTCCCTGATCATCTTGGACTTCAATAGTCTTTCAACCTCTTCTTGAATAATTATGTTTCGTTCTGGAGCAAACTTCCTTCTCTTTTGCTGGATAGGCTTGAAAGACCTGTCAATTCCAAGCTTGTGAGTTATAATATCCTTGGAAATACCTGTCATATCCTCGTGCTTCCACGCGAACGTCGACATCCTGCATTTTAGAAAATTAGTCAATTGATTTTCAATATCCTGAGGGATATTGGTTCTTACGAGAACCGAGATATCCGGGTTATCCTGATCCAGGATAACTTTCTCTACATCCTGCTCCGAAGCCTCCATGGTATCCTGGGCCCGCATCTTTAATTGCTATGCTTCATTAGGCTTGGTTGAGGATTTCATTGAGGATGAGTAACATTCCTTCGCCTCCTGCTGATCACTATCAACCTTGACAACCCCCCAGGGGGTAGGGATCTTGATGCACTGATGATAAGTCGATGGTACAGCCTTCATATCATGGATCCATGGCCTGCCTTGTATGATGTTATAGCAGGATAGGGAGTCCATCACACAGAAACGTTGTATTGAGTTGACCCCTTCAACATATACTGGTAACTTTATCTCTCCCACTGTGTTCCTGGCCTCTCCACTGAACCCAACAAGCACGGTGGATTTTGAAGTAATATCCATTGGAGATACATTCATTCTTTTCAAAGTTTATAGTTGGATTATGTTGACGGAGCTGCCATTATCCACCAATATCCTGCGTACAAAATGGTTAGCCACGTATAATGTTATTACGAGAGCATCATGGTGAGGATCCTGGACAGTATCCCTGTCATCACTGTCGAAAGTGATCACTTTATCAGTTGTGAGGGTAGTCATCCTGGCTGGTTTATCTCCCCTCTCGGCCTTAGATTCCTTTGCATGTCTCTTGGCCGCAGAATATGAAGTCCCACAAATGTCGGATCCTCCTGAAATAAAGTTGATTATCTTGGCATCCACAGGAGGTGATGCTGCTCGTTCAGGATTCTTCTCAGTATCCTGACCCTTATTCTTCTTTCTTCCTAGGAGATCCTTCAGATATCCCTTGCTTAGAAGATAACTTATTTCCTTTCTTAGAGCAATGCAATCCTCAGTTACATGTCCAAAATCTTCATGGAAGGCACACCATTTGGATTTATCCTTCCAATCAGCTTTTTGTTGATTCTTTCGAGGCAACCTAGCTTTGTCTCCTAAACCCTGCATAGCATACATTAACTCAGGTATGTTAACAGAAAAGCAATATTCAGATAATTCAGGATATTCTTCAAGATCCTCGTCTTCAACAGCATTCACTTTCTTGTTGTCATTTCTGCCATATGGCTTAGAGCGATATGGTTTATACGAGGATTCTGATTTCCTATTGGTTGATTCATAGGTTGAGGTGGAATTCATCCTCTCTTGCATCTTCTTATCGTCCTCCAAGAGAATATATCTCAAGGCCCTGTTACGAGCTTCGTCGAGATTCCTGCAGGGATTCATTACAAGATCCTGATAAAACTGAGAATCTTTTTGTAATCCCATCTTAAAAGCCTGCACAACTGTTGCAACATCAAGATGTGGGATATCCAAGGATTCCCGACTAAACTTGTTCACATAATCCCTCAAGGATTCCTGAGGCCCTTGAGTTATCCTGTAAAGATCACTGGTTAGTTTCTCAAAACTTCGGCTGCAAGAAAACTGACTATTAAATAAATTAACCAAATGAGCAAACGAAGTAATTGAGTGAGGGGGAACATTTAACAGCCATTTTAAGGCTGATCCTGTCAAGGTAGAACCAAAACCCTTGCAGAGACATGCTTCCTTGAGATCTGGAGGGATAGGGTTGATCTCCATCCTTTCCCTATACTGGGCGATATGCTCTTCAGGATCCGTGGTTCCGTCATAGAGTTTCATGTTGGGGGTTTGAAATCTTTTCGGGATTTCAGCATCACAGATAGGATGCGCAAACCAGGATATCCTGTGACTGTCTTGGGACACTTCTGGAATCGGCTGGACCACCCCAGGCACACTGGATATCATGTCTTTCAGCTTTTGGAGTTCTCTGGAAAATGCCGATGTCATACCTGCATCCTGCAAAGATCCAACACCATTAGTAGCAAGAGTGTTATTATTATTAGATACATTACCAGTCTGGGGATTCTGGCCATATCCTGAAGTATATCCTGAGCTTCTCACGGTTGATACTCTTATTGAAGAGGGTATCTCTGGAGTGTGATTCTCGGAATGACTTGGCACGATATTCCCCCGGTTATCCTCAGTGTAAACTGCAGAACTGAAGTTCAAAGCCCTGGGTTGCAAGGGAGTGACAATTTCTTCAGCAGGCCTACTTGGGCCGGATTTCAAGAGTTGTATCTCTCTCATCAGCATCCGATTAGTTTCCTGCTGCTGCCTCATCTGTTCCTGTACACTACCAAACAAATTCAGAATTTCGTCATTAGAAGCCAAAACAGGACCAGATCCCTGGGCACTGGGAGCGGGGATAACATCCCGAGCCACATGACTTTCAGCTCCTTGTGAAGAGGCTTGCATTCTTGGAGGAGGAGGTGGAAGCACCGAACCAATTGTTGCAGAGGTTGTAGCAGACATGGTGGAAGAGCTCATGTTTGATCGCGAGGCCATTGAAAACAATGTAGCAAAAAGTTTTGACAATAGAAAACCGAGTAATGATTTTACTAAAGTTTTTAGTAAAAATAGCACCACTTGCCCCACGGTGGGCGCCAAATTGTTTTGGTAAAAAATTACCGAAGCAATTAAGTGATCAAATTAGTTAAGTGAGGTAGTGTGCTAGAAATATGTGTTGAAAATATGCTGATTAAGTTGTTTGTAAATACAGTTTTCAGGATACGGCTCAGGATATAGAGCTGTATCTATGATCAAACAATGAGCAAAAAATGTAAGGGGTGACACGAGATATACGAGGAAAGTCCTTGATCAATCTAGATCGCCGGCACAAAACCTCGGGAGCTGACAATCGCAGCTGCCTTGTTCTTCTATTACTTCGAATATCAGGATACAGTGTAGGATGTGATGCGGATCAACTAGGTGTTACAAGGTAATTTGAGTACAAGTGTTTGTGTGTAGTGATTACTAGTAGCTAGAGAAAAAGAGTACGAGTGAAACTGTGTGCCTTAATCCGATCCGACCCATCTATTTATAGTAAAAGAAATTCAACAAACTACCCTATTAAACTGGGATTCGGCGGATATTCCCCATACGAACGTTGTAGACCTGGTCTTTCGGGTTCAACGTCTCTCATATAACTGGTTTGCCCGAGTCTTAAGGAGAAGAGGTCCACTTGACCGTTAGTGACCCACAGCTTCTAACCTGCACGTAGTTAATTCAGTTAATACCAGGATATCGCACCAGGATGTTACCAATATCCTGATCCGGTATCCTGATCACAAGTAAACAATCAAAAGCTGAATATTAGTCAGGATATATATGCTCAGAAAATGACCCATAACAGTAATGATGTTGATGTAACGGAAAATACACCTTAGGGGATATTAACCATTATGAATGGTCTTATATTGTCATCGGTTATATGGCCATCGGGCTTGCATATTTACACCATCGTTACTTGCCATTTCTATAAAAAAAAGTATTATATTTTTATGAATTTTTTTTTTTTTTTTATCTTTTAAATACTTTTAACATAATTATTGTTAATTTTATATAGGGATGAGCACGGTACCTGTTCGGTACCGAACCGGTACCAAAATACGAGAAAAATTGGTACAGCTACCGAATATACCGGTTTGGTACAGGTACGGTATTGATATTTACCGTGTAAATACCGGTACTAAAAAACGGAGAAAATGGAAACCAGTACTGGTATCAAATATACCCGGTACAGTATGATATCGATACCCTATATCAAATGCTCATCCCTACCACATATATTAGGTACACATATTCTAAAACTTAGCCTTCTTATTTATGAATATCACAAAAGGTAAAACAAAATTCCATTTTTTTTTCCAAAAGAACTAATGATGTTTACTCTTAAGGATTGATATCCACTTAATTGTTAATAAAAAGGGTGTACCTCTTATTTTAAAGCCAAAAATAGGCCTTACAACTCATGTCGATGTCAACTTCGTCCAAATTTTTAATAGCTAGCATTTAGTTTATTCAATCAAAGTTCTAATAAAACTTCATTAAATCTTTATGCAATTTGCCTCTTTTGAAAGAGACAACTCATGTGCTTAATTCTCCGAGTTGACTTAAGAAAATTAAGTAAGCTGATTCACTGGTCAGATAATTCAAACCTATTAAAAACCAGATGATCTTTTTTATTATATTGTTTTATTGTTATTTTCTTAATTTTTAATTGGCTGTTCATACATTTGTTGACCTATCCGTGTATTTCTAAGGCCCCCTCCCCTTTATAAATATCTTTATATGAGGTTCATATGATCAGATTTAACCATACAAATATCTTTACGTGGGGTCTATTTAGTCAGTTTTAACCACAAAAAATAACTGGGTTAGGGCTAAAGAACATAACTTGTAAGAGTTTGCAAACATCGAATACGTTTTCTATAATTATTGAAAACATAGGACACAGTTTGCAATAATTGACATACATAAAGGACGATTTTTATAATTTACTCTAAAAATAATTAAATAGTAAAGTCATAGAAGAATTATTAGCAGCTTTATTATCATCATTAATATCCTTATCAATGAAATTACATTATCCTTTATCAATGAAATTACATTGAGATAAAAGATAAACGGACAACAACAAGCTACGTCGTTACCCGTTTTTTAAAATATTACAACAAAAACCTAATTCGAATAATGATCAACCAAACACTTATAATAAAGGGTCGAATAATCATTAATATGAGAAAAAGTCAAACAAAATAACATAGATCTTAATAAAACTAATAAAAATTAGAAATTTGGATAATTAAACAAATATAAATAATTGAACTACATGTCTATCTTCTTTGTATGAAAAAATAAATTAAAGGTTTTTGAAGAAAAAAAAAATCAAGATTCGTTCACAAAAATTATCTTAATGGAACATACTGAAATAAGTTGTTAAAGAAGAAAATAATTTATAATATTAATTACAAAGTTTATTGATTTAGGTGTGGTGACATGTCACACATAAATAACAACTAGTTATAAAAATAGTCGCCGCGTCGTTGCGAACTTATTTTGTTATTTAGTCTGTGTTTATATGTGTTTGAAATTACTACGAGCGCGTTGCACACGGAATCGCTGACAAGAAAAAAAATGTAGAAAAAAAACACTAAAAAATAACCAAAAGAAAATCAACTAAAAAAGTTGTATGGTAATGATGTTGTTCGGTAGAAACCCGTAGTCAGAGATGAGAAAATAGTAACGGGTACCGGTACCGAATTTCCTGAACCGAAAGATCATAAGTACCAGTTCGGTACTGACGTTTGGTGTTCCTGGTACCGGTTCGTTACCGGTTTTTACCTTCATATACCGATACCGTAACCAGTATTTTCTGTACCAATACCGATTCGGTATCAGTTGGCACCAAACTCATCACTACCTTTGAAACTAAAAAAAAAGTTGTACGATACCGTTGTTCGTACAGTACCCGTGATCAGGGATGTGCAAATGGTACTGGGTAGCAGTACCAAATTTCTCGAACTAAAAGATTATCAAACTCAATCCGGTACCGACTTTGGCATTTTATGTACCATGCTGGTGCTAGTTTTTACCTTCATCTACCGATAACGAACCGGTATTTTTGATACAAGTACCGGTTAGCACCAAGCTTATCAAACTTAAAAAGTAAAGAAGATAACAATTATTATAATTATAATACTAAAATAATAAAACTATAAAAAAACCGTAGATAATATTTTATTATATTATAATAAAAACAACTGTTCATTTCCTTCACTTATATTAATATTAACTAGGTCTATACTTCTGTGCGCGTTGCGCACGGGACCGCTGAGAAGAACAAAAAAAGAAAATATAGAAAAAAACACTAAACGATAACCGAAAAAAAATCAACCAAATAATTTTTATGGTAATGATATTGTTCGTATGAAACTCGTTGTCGGAGATGAGCAAATGGTATTGGGTGCTGATACCGAATTTCCCGAACCGAAAGATCATACCAATTCGGTACCAACTTTTGGCGTTCTTGGTAACGGTTCGCTACCGGTTTTTACCTTCATATACAAGTACTGTAACCGGTATTTTCGGTACCAGTACCGATTTGGTATCGGTTGGCACCGAGCCATCCCTGCCCCTGAAACTAAAAAAAATCATTAAAAGTTGAAGAAAATCAACAAAAAAAAATGCTGTACGATACCATTGTCTGTACGGTACCAGTGATCAGGTATGAACAAATGGTACTGGGTAGCAGCACCGAATTTCCCGAACTAAAAGATTTTCAATATCAACTCGGTACCGACTTTTGGCGTTTTCTGTACAGGCTGGTGCCGGGTTTTACCTTCATATACCGATACCGAAAAGGATCGTACCGCTATTTTCGATACCGGTTAACACCAAGCTTATCCCAACATGTGATACTAAATAAATCATTAAATTAAATTTAAAAGTAAAGAAAAGAATTATTATTATAATTATTATTATTATATTAATATATTACTATATATTAATAAAACAAATATATATATTGTTATAATATATTAAAATCACTATTATTATATTAATATATTATTATAATATATGAAAATAACTGTTCATTTCATTTGTTTGATTAATATATAGTAATAATAATAATATATAGGAGAATGCCGCAAAAATTTAGAAATTACACTTATATAAAATCCTTAAGGAACCTGACTAGTTGTTTCCCCAAATCAATTCGTTGTAGAATTATGATTTATATAATATATCGTGTTGTACAAAATTATGATTTAGAAAATGATTTTTTTTTAAATATTAAGAACAAAACATTGTCTGTATAAAAACTCACCTAATTATTTTTATCGTTTGAGGTATAAAAACCAGTTGATGATCCCTATGTACCTGGATGATGAAACTTGCTCGATATGTCGTAAAGCTTGTATGGATAAATACGGGGAGCACGCAGTTCATTATAAAGAGCTCACTGGGTTCAAATATCGGCATGACTGGGTGCGAGATGTTTTGTAGGACATCCTAAGAAGAGTTGGGATTTCTGCTAAGAAAGAGACCAATGTGAATTTCCTCACGGAACCTATGGATGGGAGACTTACTCTGCGACCAACGGATCTGTTCGTCTTTGGCTAGGCTGGGGGGAAACATGCTTGTGTGGACCTCACGGGGGTTTCCTCTTTGGTTGGTTTAAGGGAAAACGAGTTTGTAGCTGGACAATCAGCAAAAATGGCAAAATCAAAGAAAGTAGATAAGCACACGCTTAAGCTTGCGCAAAGAACCAACATGTCTTTCTCTCTTTTGCCTATCCACTTCTTGACCAGGGTTTAACGGGTCTTCCACAACAATTGTTCAACCTCAGGGGGCAGGAGTTTATCTTTGAAAGGTTAGGGTTTGCAATTCAGAAATGTGTGGCGGCGCAACTTGTTGCCAGTCTACATTCTGTTTTGATGTAACTTGGCAAGTATTTTGGTGAAATATTATATTATATTATACAATACAAAAGATTTAAAAATAAGAAGGGTAAGAAGGCACCAGAGAGTGACAAGTGTCCTATGAGTAATTAAATGAAAAGGGTAATTTTGTCTACAAGAGGAAAGAGAATATGCACATGCAAGTCACATGCTATTTCCCCCCTAACTTTTAAACGTCCGTAACTTTTTTATACATCATTTGTTTTTAAAAAAATTATACCATAAAATCGAGCGTTTTTTTATCTTTAATATGAGTACCATATTGTTATATTTTTCAAAAAAATTTCAAAAACCCAGTTGCATATTACACAATGGACGTGATGTAAAACACAATGTAAATTAGATTAAAAGCACAATCAATGACAACAGATAAAGACACAATGGACAACATACTAAAACACAATGAACATAACGTATAACACAATGACGATAACATATAACACAATAAGAATCAGACTAAATAAAAACACAATTGATGACAACAGATAAAAGACACAATTAATGACAGCAAATAAAAGACACAATGGAGAACAGATGAAGACACAATGAAAAACAAACAAAAAACACAATACTTAACAAACTAAGACACAATGAACAAGATAATAAAAAAATTGAACAAATTATTAAACCACAATGGACAACATATTAAAACACAATGAATAACATATTACACAATAGACATGATGTAAAACACAATGTAAATTAGAATAAAAACACAATCAATGACAACAGATAAAGACACAATGGACAACATACTAAAACACAATGACCATAACGTATAACACAATGGCAATAACATATAACACAATAAGAAACAGACTAAATAAAAACAAAATTGATGACAACAGATAAAAGACACAATTAATGACAGCAGATAAAAGACACAATGGAGAGCAGATGAAGACAATGAAAAACAAACTAAAAACACAATACATAACAAACTAAAACACAATGAACAAGATAATTAAAAAATTGAACAAATTATTAAAACACAATGGACAATATATTAAAACACAATGAATAACATATTAAACACAATGACCTGAACTAATAACACAATTTATAGAAACCCAGATATAACAAAATCTTCATTGTGTCATATATTGTGTTATAGGTTTTTATAAAAACGCAATGGATAGAACTCAAATTAACATTGTGTTATAGGTTTTGATAATAACACAATGTATAGAAACTCTACTGATCAAAACCCAGTTAAAAGACACAATGACCTGAACCTTTAACACAATGCCAAAAAACCCAGTAAAAATGAAAATTTTTATTTTATTTTTATATGATAATATGGTACTCATATTAAAGATAAAAAAACGCTCGTTATTATGGTGAATTTTTTTTTTGAAAAAAAATGTCGTATGAAAAAGTTATGAACGTTTTAAATCGATGGGGGAATTGGCATGTGCCTTGCATGTGGAGAGAGAAAATCCATAAATATAGGATTCCTTTTATGCCCTTCTATTATCTTCTTTCCCCTACAACCAATCTCAACCCTTCAAATCTAAGATCAATGGACTAGAATCCTTCTTACACTTCTTATTTATTTTATCCTTTGTATTTGATCCTAACCCATATTATACATTATACATTATACATATTATTACAAAGTGCTAATGAATAGTGACTATAATTATTTTGATTATTTGCTTTTTCAATTTTAATTAATAGCATTTTAATTTTAATTTAATTAATTTTATTTGAACTTAAAATTAAAATAACTCCAATTTTTAGGTATTTGTTTTTTAAATTTTAATAGTATTTTAACTACTTTGATTCTAAATTAAAAAAAAAACTAATTCCACATCTATGTTTTATTTTTGAACATTTGACGGTACGTTACCGCAAACATTGGATCGGTATCGGTTCAGTTTGTTACACTGCTTGTACAATACATGCACTTGGTAGAGTTGTATAAATAAAAAAACTTCGAAACCGAAAACCATAAAAATCAATACCAGTACCGCTACCTATGTTTTTTTTATCGTTACAGTGTCTATTTATCAAAAGAAAAAACCAATAAAAATATGGCCAATTGGATTTTATCACCTTTAACTTTGAAGAATTGGCCGATAACACCCGCAACTAACACTTTGATCTGTGACACCCAAAACTTTTACTTTCGTTTGTCATTTCACCACTCAGTTAAAAACTCAGTAACTGAGTTAGTGTTCAATCCTAGGTGGCATCCTACATGGCTTCATTAATCCTACATGTCATTACCATGGTTATAAAAGTTCTTCTTCTTCGATACCCCCTGCACAAAGAATTGGGAAACCCTAATTAGCAGAGATGTTCTTCAATCGACCCAAATTCAAACCCTAATTTGCTCATCACGAGTTCAGAGCTGTTCTTCAACTTATTGGCTGATCGACATGTCTACTTCTTCCAACTCTTCATGTAATACGAACCGAATCCCTAAAATATTGAAGGTGGACATGGATGGGAAGTTGTATTGTCATCACGAAATCAGAGCTGTTATTCGCGTAGTGGGAAGGAAAAGTGTTCGATGTGGTGCTGAATTTTACGGTTGCTCACAATGGCCGGTAAGTCCTGTGTATTGAATTTAACATGTTTTTGAACTGACGACATGATGTTGGTTTGTAGCGAGACGACTGCAAGTTCTTTATGTGGAAAAAAGATTTCGACAAATTATTCGAAGTTCATTCAACTTGCAGCTCAAGTGCAGTTACAAGAAGTGATGCTATGACCGGCAATGAATATAATTTGCAATTGCGGAACAACTTGCTATCTCAAGAGAACAATATGTTGAAACGGCAAATTTGTGCGAAAGAATTCATGTTGAAGCAGCAGTTTGTCTTTAGTTTGTTTGTAATCATTGGCATGTTGTTTTACGTAGTGTATCGAATATAACTTGTTTTTGATTGTACGTTCTTTGAACACATGAATGAATGAATGTAGTCTTTATTTCAAACCATGAATGGATTGAGTACCATATGTGCAGACCATTTGCAGACCAAAACCCATGTGACCAGAACAAGTGTGCAGAATGACCATATATGCAGACCAACAAGTGTGCAGACCATTTGAAACCAAGTGTGCAGACCATTTGAAACCACATATGCAGACCATGAATGGATTGAGTACCATATGTGCAGACCATTCGCAGACTTTGAAAACAAGTAAATAACTACCATTGTGCAGACCATTGAAACCACATGTGCAGAATGACCATATATGCAGACCAACAAGTGTGCAGACCATTTGAAACTGCCCTTACAAACAACTACCATATATGGAGACCAAAACAAGTGTGCAGAATGATCATTCTACCCCTGTGACCATATATGCAGACCTGTTTAACATACAAGTGTGCAGAATGACCATTTTACCTCTGTGACCATATATGCAGACCTGTTTAACATACAAGTGTGCAGAATGACCATTCTACCCCTGTCACCATATAAGCAGACCTGTTTAACATACAAGTGTGCAGAATGACCATTCTACCCCTGTCACCATACATGTGCAGACCTGTTTAACATAGATATGCAGAATGACCATTCTACCCCTGTCACCATACACAGTCATAAGTTTACATAGTCATTACACAACCATTCAAGAGATTCAGCACAACAGTCATAAGTTTACATAGTCATTACACAACCATTCAAAAGATTCAGCACAACAGTCATAAGTTTACATAGTCTTAAGTTTACACAGTCATTACACAACCAACAAAAGATTAACCATTCATAACAGACTAACTAACTGCAGCCTTCTCTGTTGGCCTTCCCCTCTTAGTTGGCCTTCCCCTTTTAGTTGGCCTTCCCCTTTTCCTTCCAATTTGTGCTGCATTTTGAGAATCTGTTAACAGTAAACAAATTTAGGAAACAATAATATAATCAAGGCCTGTAATCAATAAACCAACTGAATCTATTGAGTTCACCTTTAACTGTGCATTTTCTCTTGTTGTGACCCCTTTCTCCACAAATCCCACATGTCATTACCACCCCATGCTTAGTCAGTTTGCCTGGTTTCTTGGGATCCTCATGAGGGTCCCTCTTTCTGTTTTTCTTAGGCCTAACTACATGTTGTGACTGTATCCACTCAACATCCTCTCTGTCTGACTCTAATCCTAGTACATCATCCGCAGCTTCCTCAACTAGTTCATCATAATCTTCATCATCAGAATTTGACTCTTCATCTTCCACACTGAACTCACTATCTTCACTGTCCTCGTCTGCTTGCTTAGCTATTGAGTTAGAGCTGCATCCAGGGGAAACCCTAGAAGATTGGGCTTTTAGTTTACTGGATTGGGCTTCAGGTTTACTGGGCTGGGTAACAGGGTTACTGGGCTGGGTAACAGGTTTACTTGGCCTAGAACTGGAGTGGGCTTCATTGGCACCCAATTAACGATCTTGAACAAATACTTCCATAAATGTTTCACTCCAACTAAAAACCTTCCTAACCAACTCCAACACATCTCTATCATCACGAAAATGCCTAATTTGACCATCATCCGCATCCAACCCATACATATGAAAGTTCCTTGATTTATAGCATTTCGTTTCCAGTGCAAAATCTGCTAGCTCAAAGTATGAAATGTGATCTATATCAACTTTAATTAACCTATGTGCACCCCCAACATACTGTGGAAGACCAAAACCTAACTCAATGTAACCACCATACCAAAGCATGACATCAATCGTTTCAACCATTGCATAATCATGTGAAATCGTACCTTGATCGGAGTTTAAACTTGATAGATTGAGAAGCTAGGTCACGTCTGTAGTCGCCCTTGATCTTTCCCTCCAAAACGAACAGAACAATGCAATGAAGTTCAGTGTTTTGCTTCTTATAACATGTGTTAGCCACGTAGGTCACCATGTAGGATTAATGAAGCCATGTAGGATGCCACCTAGGATTGAACACTAACTCAGTTACTGAGTTTTTAACTGAGTGGTGAAATGACAAACGAAAGTAAAAGTTTTGGGTGTCACAGATCAAAGTGTTAGTTGCGGGTGTTATCGGCCAATTCTTCAAAGTTAAAGGTGATAAAATCCAATTGGCCTAAAAATAAATACCGGTACCAAAACAGATGTTGTCCGTTTCGGTTCACTACTGGCACGGTATCCGTTGTCAAACAAGAAACCATGAAAATGATTACATACTAGTACTAATGTTCGGCACGGTATGAAAACGATACAGTATCAGTTTATCGAAAGCAAAAATGATGAAAATAAATATCGGTTTCGATACACATGTTGTTGAGTCGGTTTCAGTTCGATTTGGCACCATAGTGGCACACTATTCATTTTCAATAAAATTTATATCACAATGATGGAAAAAATAAACATAGAACACACTGGACTTATATCAACTAAACAACATTAGTGCAGGTATCGATATTTCGATCAATGTAAGATTTCCTCTTTTGATTATTGTAGTGAGTGCTGGTACCGTAACGAATCAAATCGATACCGACTGAATGTCCGCCGCGAAGCGTAAGGGAAACTTACTAGTTATACATATTATTAGAAAGTGATGATAAACAGTAACTCAAAATTTTAGGTAATTGTTTTTTTCAATTTTAATAGTATTTTAATTATTATTTAATTAATTTTATTTGAACTTAAAATAACTTCAATCTTTTAAGTATTTGTTTTTTAAATTTTAATTTAATCGTATTGTAACTACTTTGATTCTAAATTAAAAAAAAACTAATTCCACATCTATGTTTAATTTTTGTAACATTTGACGGTACGTTACCGAAAGCATTGGATCGGTATCGGTTCAGTTTGTTACACTACCGGTATGATACATGCACTTGGTAGAGTTGTTTAAATGAAAAAACTTCGAAACCAAAAACCATAAAAATAAATACCAGTACCACTATCTATGTTTTTTTGATTGTTACAGTGTCTATTTATCAAAAGAAAAAAAAAAACAATAAAAATAAATACTGGTACCAAAACATATGTTGTTCGTTTCGGTTCACTACTGGCACGGTATCCGTTGTCAAACAAAAAACCATGAAAATGATTACATACCAGTACTAATGTTCGACATGGTATGACAACGATACAATATTAGTTTATCGAAAGGAAAAATGACGAAAATAAATACCGGTTTCGATACACATGTTGTTGAGTCGGTTTCACTTCGATTTTGCACCATAGCGGCACACTGTTCATTTTTAATAAAAATTTATATCGCAATGTTGAAAAAATAAACTTAGAAAGCATTGGAGTTATATATCAACTAAACAACATTAGTACATGTATCAATATTTCGATCGATGTAAGGTTTTCTTTCTTGATTAGTATGGTGAGTGCAGGTACCGTAACGAATCAAACTGATACTGACTGAATGCCTGCCGCGAAGCGCGAGGGAATCTCACTATAAATATGGTTAGCGATGCTTCATGAACAGTAATTTACCAGCATCTTTCTTTCCTCATTTCCTGCTACCACGTGTCTTCCCCCTTTAAACCCTAGAACTCCACGTCTCCTGCCATTTCTTTCTTTGTTCAACACCTCTTACTTACCCTAATTCACTCTCATCTCAACTTCAACTTTTTGATATCATCACCCGCTGTTACAATTTGCAGCTTAAATCTCTCCACCTTCTTACCCTAGCTCATAATCTTATCATCTCCTACTTCATCTTTTTGCTCTGTTCGAAATCTTCAATGTGCATCGCTAGATAGACTGCATCTCAGGTAAGAACCGATTGTTGTACTTAATCTCTGTACATTTTTGGGTTTCATCGCCCTTCTAACATTGTTATTTTTCAAGAGGGTTTGAAATCTAGGTTGATCAAAGTCTTTTCCTTTATGGGTCAACCTGAAGATTCACTCCATCTCAAGAAATGTTCTCTTGATCTTATTTCACTCCAATCTAAAGAAGGCGCCGTTGTCAGGTGAGTAAATCGACATCTTTCTAGAATGCCCACTAGTTGTTTGCTAAAATGTTTTAATGAATTTCGCTATTTTTTCATAAAATTGTGATTTTGTATGTAACTAAACAGAGCATGCTTCTTACATTAGTTAACACTAGCTTCCCATCAGGCGTTAATTGGATGCCTCAAACTATGAAGATGAAGGAACCTGAGATCATTGAACATGTTAGGGTTGATTATTTTGAGAATTTACATCCATGGGTAAGTTTTGGATTCAGCCACATGTCACAGTTGATGTTATCTTAAATATTTTGGATTCATTGGTTAAATATACATGAATGGTTGTTAATTTGTTGAGCAAGATTGTGAGCACTAAGATTTTAGTGTTATTTTATTTACCACAATTTTGAACTCTTGTAGAGAAAAAAATTGTGACAGTTGGCATTTTCAACTGTATTTTCTTTAACATAGGGTTTTGTTAATTTGAATGAATATATTATAACTTGAGCGTTCTTAATGAAAACAATTAAAATTGGAGATTTTATCGTTACAACCACAGGTGTTGATGTTCACGGTTCATGCCTTCTAGCTACCAGGGATCATTGTTAATAGTGTCCTTGATTCTGGCAAGCAATTTTATCTTCTGTTATCAATATTGGAGGGCAAATATAGCATTTTATTAGTAGTCAACTCTCTAAGTCCAGTTAAAAGATTTAATAATCGCTTATTAACGTGGTTCTATAACAGTTAAAGGATTCTTTAATCAGTTCCGAGCATAGTTCTATGACAGTCAGATTCTATGACAGTCAGAAATAGCAAGTCTTTCAACATGCACAAAAAGGTGAAAGAAACAGAGCCTAACTAGCAGATCTATTCCGGAAAAAAAAACTAGAAGAACGCTCGGTAAGTGTCTTCTCATATTATTTTTCCTTATTAGGTTGTGGAACCTGCTACAAATGTAGTTGCAGTTGCGAGGCCCTGGAGTGATCTTTTCAGGTAATGTGTGAAAATATATATTTTCTTTTTAATTTAAGCTATAAGTGTTGATTTAGAACCTCTACTAATGAATACTTATTTTTAATGGGTCGCATGAAAATTAAACGGGTCAAATGGGTTAAAAGTAGCTTGAAGTATACTTTTAGCAAAAAATTAATCTACTATGGTAATAGCATATTCTACAGATTTTTGTAGATATTACCTGCCAAAAAATTATTAAACTGGACAATGGCAAAATTTCGGCCTCAAGTTATAGATTTGAATATAGTAGCCTAAAGTTCTCGCTATCCCTCATTGTTGCCTCAACCCTATATCTAGCCAAATGGACATTTTATTAGGCATGGGTCAAAGTTTGTTTATATCTATTATTTCCTACATCTGTTTGATTTATTTGCAACAAATATAAGTAATGAATATTTTTGTCTATGTTGTTTGTTTTTATCTATATTATTTCCATGCAGGTATGATACATCAAGTCTCAAACACCAGGCTCAAACGTTCTAGCAGTTAACAAGTCAACAGGACATTTATTACACAACCACTGCCAAACACATAGTACCCCACCATCATCAACACCTGTTGTGCAAAAGGAGCAGCAATCGAATCAATCAGCAACCTCCACAACTAAACGACAACTATCCTTCACGAAACCAGGTCTATTCCTAACTAAATATACTACAACAGTATTACAACATTGTACCTATGAAACTTTACTCGCAATCAACGACACCAAAAAAATCCGCTACCCAGATACTTAAGGACAAGAAGAAAAACTCAGGACTAGAAAGAAGGCACCTCCGGATATTTTGTAACCATTGTACCATCATTTTGTAACTAACAAGATGCTCAAGGGTAAGAAGAAAAAGTCAAGACTACGAAGAAAGCATCTCTTTAGATATTGTATAATTTTGTAACTAAGTATTAAGGAACTAAAAAAACCAAAGTGTATGCTATAAGCTTCATTTTGTAAATGGCTTCTATTGGCAATCTAAAGGCTTAGTTTTCAGTTTACCTCTGTCTATTGGCAATCTACAGGTTTAGTTTTCAGTTTACCTCTGTCTTACATTGGTGTTTGTTATGCTTCGTCGCAACGCGCGACTCAGCATAACTAGTATATATAGTTTTCGAAGGACCATGGATAGTGATTTCAAATTTTATATATATGGTTTTCGAAGGAACATGAATAGTAATTTCTAATCTAAAAATAATATATAGCTTTTTAATATTTTATTTTATTAAAATATTATTTACTTTTAGCTTTTAACATATTTAAACTTTTTTCTATTTACTTTTATCTTTTAACTTTATTTTTTTATCATAATACTTGTATTTCATTCCACACGAAAAAGGACAATTACAAAGCAATGGCAGGTAGTCGGGCAACAAGTTGCGCCGCCACCCCCTTTTGAATAGAAAAACCAATTCTACTAAATACGAAGTTTGAAACCTTTAGCGACGAAGAATTACTATTAACGACTTTTTGAACCCGATTCAAGAGTCGCACAGCGTCAGGAGCGAGACCACCAAAGGTATCAAACGCAAACGGGACAAACACATGTTGATTCTCCCGGCAGGCTTTCTCATGTTTTGCCACCTTGCTCGCCTCTGCCTTGAGCACCGCTTGCCCTACAACAAAGCCCTTGTCCTTGAGCCCGATAAGGGGGGAGACTCCAGTTAGATCTACACAAGCGTGTTTCCCCCTTCCCATCCAAACACAAGGATGTCCGCCGGGCGTAAAGTGGACCTCCCCTCTAAGGGGTCAGTCAGGAAATTTACTGGAGCCTCCTTTTTGGCAGAGATCCCGGCCCACTTAAGAACATCACATAACACATCTCTCACCCAATCATGCCGATATTTAAACCCTGGTAGCTCTTTACAGTAGATCGCGTGCTCGCCGAAAGAATCCAAACACGCTGTGCGGCATACCGGGCATGGCTCGTCAACTGGGAACAAAGGAATCATCAGTCGGTATCTAAGGATAGCACGGTATTCCACAGCCGACATGTGTTGCCCCAAGCCTTCAATAGGTGCGACAGACAGAAAATCCTGAGCATGTGGGGCACGTAGACATTCAAACACAGCTCTTTGCGGAGGGGATAAAACAAACTTCTCTTCAAACCTCTTGACAATTTCGCCATATAAGGCATTCGCCAGAATTTTCTGGGATTTAGGAGGGGCGGTGTCTTTAATGTAGAAACCGCCAATATCAAGGTCGGGAAGAGAACTATGCAAAAGGTCCAACGCACTCCTGTAATCGGAGTGTAAAACATCCCCACCACATTCTCGGAGTATGTGGTCTTGTAAACCCCAAGATTGGGCCCTTGAAGCCACGAAAGCATATGAAGAGGCATCCTCGGCCGTACAAATCCCTAAGCCTCTGAATCGGGTCGGGAGAGAAGCCAACCTCCACTGGAGATCTCCAAAAAAGGCACCCCCACAAACAACAATATCCTCTAATGCTCCCCAGAGGCCTTCATCAAAAACAGATACAGCTCCTCCGACCAAAGAAGGTTGACACGTTCGAAGACCAAACAGTAATTTAGCAACACTCATACAAGAACGAAGCAAGAGGAGCTCACTCTGAGGGTCCCGTAGGCGTTTAAGGCACCTCATCAGCTCGGCTGCACATTTCGCTCTTTTAAGAGCCATAGTACTAATAAACTCTGTATCACGACTAACGGCACCCCCCAGGAGTTTCACACCCAGCACCGGCCTCCCAATCCCCCGAGGGAATAAGCCCTCCTGAACCTTTACACCATTGCAGGTTGGCCAGAAAACTTCAGTTTTTTTTTATATTAAGTTGAAGCCCTAAGGAAGGACCCTCAGCTCTGATGATATCTAAAGCATTAGCCACTTGGGTGGCATCTCCAATAAGCGTTCCGTCATCTAGGTACCAGGCGTGAAATAGAAGTTTGCAGCGATCCCTTATTCGGTGAACAAGAGGGTGTAGAACAAGGGCAAAAAGGAGGGGCCCCAAGGGGTCCCCCTGCTGAACGCCAGTAGAAGACCAAATATACTCATCCCCCACATATAATCTAGCTGGTTGACCATATAAAAAATCGACCCACGTAGAAATAGAAGGACACCTTTTCCTTACCTTGTACAGAAGGGCTGTCCGATCAACCAAATTAAAAGCGTTCGAAAAATCAATAGTAAGCATAACAAGGGACCCATCTTGGTGGTACTCATTAAGGAACCTGTTCGCACTATGAAGAACGGCCTCTGCCCCACACGGAATCCCTACCCCAAACTGGAAATCGCCAAGGTATTTAGCCATCTCCTTCCCAACACCTTTCATGGCCACCTTGGAGATCACCCTCCTCCAAATCGACCCAACAGCGATAGGCCTAATCCCATTATCCGGTTTGAGAAGAGGTGTAAGAGGAGCAGAAGCAACAAACTCCGCTAGACTCCTCGGGCACCTCCCCCCCAAGCACAAATTAACCATAGCTGAAGTAGCCCTAAGCAGGCTATCAGCAATCACAGACCCCTCCCCACAAAAAGCATCTAAAAGATGTTGGGCCCTTAAGCCGTCTCTCCCGCACGGCGTACCTTTGGGGAAAGATTTAATACACCTGAGCACACAATCGGACTCCACCACAAGAGGAGACTCAAAAGGCAAGGAGGCAGGCATGGAAGGAGGGGGCATACATGGGTGCTTAGCCACTAAAGCCTCCAGAGTATTCTTATTGAGAGGGGCGACCCCCGAGGAGCATAAAACCTTAACCGCTGCAGTGAAATGACCATCAGCAACCTTACGTAAACATTGTTTCACATTGGTCCCCCCACACTCATTATCATCCTCAGTGCCCTTTTTGATCCCATCCGTAACCCCCCTCTCGGGTTGATCAAACAACGATTGGACAAGAGTGGCAAAACCCTCACGATCACCCCACTGAGCCAAAGACCGCTGGATGCTAAGGCATTGGTCCGTCTTCCTATTGCCCGACCTCTTGTCCTGACAACCAACAGGCTTGAACACCCGCAAGGTGCAACGTGGTAATATCAAAAGACGAACCCATGCCTCAACAAAATCAGGCATAGCAACCACCTTGTCCAAAGCTGCAGTTAAGACTTGGGCAAATGCCATACGACAACTAAGGGGAATACTCTTAACAGTCTTGATTGGGAGAGAGAAAACACGGTCAAGCAAAGCAATATCTACACCCAACTCTTCCGACGAGGTATCAACGTTTTCAACACCGGGTCTAGTGATGCCAACAATAAAACCCTGTTCATCTCTCTCACCTGGCACAAACCGAATAACCTTATCCTCATGGTGGCACGCCCGACTGAAAGCATGAGGGCACATACACTCACCACATAACCATTGTCCGGACACCCTCAAAGCTTCACAAACAGAGGTAAAAAGATTAAGATCGTCAGCAATTGCACATCTCAAAGAATCTTTCCTCTCGTCTGAGCCCAGATGGTAACACTTGATATGTGCCATTAACCTTGGGAATCCCTTAGCCCCCACCAAACCATCGGGGCAACAATGGAACCGTCGGAAAGGACAAGGCCAGATACCGCTACCACTAGAACCAACCATAACAAAACTAAGTAAGCGGAGTCGACACTTAGATAATGTCGCGTACGCCACCACCAATAAAGAAAACCCAACCCAAAAGGAATCGCTGCTGATGGGTCAAAAGGTAATTGAACCGCTACGCTAAAAAACCCCGAAGAAATCACCTAGGCATTTCGTCGAACACCTTGCGTGCGAATAAGAAAAACATAAAACTCTGGATACTGTGGGAGAATGGAAACAGGAGCTGGAGCTGGGGGATTAGTGGCATCGTTTAAGTGTGTAACAGCAACCAATGCCATATCACATCACAATCGTCACCATCGCTCTTGAAAATTATCAACAGAAAGCAGTTTATGAACTCCGAAACTGAATACTAATATATGGAATGGTTTTGAAAATTGTCACAGATCAACGCAGTGGGGATGTAGGGTTAATTTATCACGAAACAGAAGCAGAATTTCTCAACTCCAAACTTCCAGTTGATGCGAAATGAACAAAATATAGGAACGAACAAGAAAACTGAGCTAAATTTGGCAATATAAACCCTAGATTTACGAAATTGCAATCGACTATTCGAAATCTTTTAACGTATTTTATATTTTCCTTTTCTAAAACCATATTTTCTTTATCATTTATTTTGTTTTTAATAATATTTTTTTCTTTTTTTAAATCTATCTTTACTTTATCAATTAATTTGATATTTCTTTAATAACTTATGTTCGTTAATTTTTTTTCTAAAAACTTAAGTACGTAGTTGAGTTTAATTTTTACCCTCGATTAATATAAGTTTTATTATAAACGAATTTATATTAAAAAATAAAGTATTTATTTGCTATCGTAAAATAATACGATGATAAACTGAACCGATTATAACGGTTTGACTTTCTAAACAGCATGCTACATTTTCAAATAACGTTTGTTTTACATTATTATTTGCTCCATTTCGCCGTAACGCGCGACTGAAAAACTCAAATACATTTTTTTTAAATCCACACACATGTTAAACATCCCGTCTCTTTTTTATCTTTTATTTTTATCTAACAATTAAGCTAACGTTTCTAGTTGAATGAGTCAATAACCGAGGCACCATGAGATTTTGATTCAGCTTACTATAAGATTTGTATTTTCGAAAATACTTCATTTGTTTTATTTATAAAAAATGTTAAACTACGTTATAATTTAATATCAAAGTCACAAAGTTTTTTGTATAACAGAGTTTTTAATTTATAGGAAACTAAGTTAAAACCCCGTGTATTACACGGGTTGAATAAATGTAATTTTATATATTAAATAATAAAAAGTTGTATCTTTATGAACCTCGTATATTGTACGGGTTAAATAAATGTAATTTTATATATCAAATTATAAAAAAGTTATATCTTTGAAAACCATGTGTATTACGCATATTAAATAAATGTAATTTTGTATACTAAATCCTAAAAAAGTTGTATCTTTAAAAACCCGTGTATAATCGGGTTGAATAAATCTACCAAATAATAAAAAATTAAATCCTTAAAAACCCCGTATATTACACGTGTTGAATAGATCTAAAAAAGAGTTATATCTTTAAAAACCATGTCTATACACATATTAAATAAATATAATTTTGGATATTAAATACTAAAAAACATCATGTCTTTAAAAAACCCATATATAGTCGGGTTAAAAAATTTACCAAATAATGAAAAATTATATCCTTAAAAAACCCTGTGTATTACACGTGTTGAATAAATCTAATTTTACATAGCAAATGATAAAAAAATTATATCTATAAAAACTTCGTGTATTACACGGGTTATATAAATGTAACTTTATATAGTAAATAATTAAAAAAATTATATTTATAGTAAATAAATCAAAAAATCATATTTTTAAAAATCCCGCGTTTTACACGAGTTGAATAAATATAATTTTGTATACCACATAATAAAAAATATTTTTTCAATAAATTAGGATAACATTTAATATTAATTTATTATTTATATATTTAATATAAGATAAGTAGGAAAGAGAGATATTTGTTTTAAAAATATATTCATATAACAATTTAGATTTGAGGATAATATTTATTAAAGTACAATAAGATTTAATATTAATTTATTATTTATTTATTTATTTAATTAATATAAAATAAGTATAGATTTGAGGATATCTTCAATGAATAACACGTGTCCAAAACTTGGTTTCTTTTATTATAGTAAACTAGCGGTAAGACCCGTGTGCAAACACGGGTCGTTTCTTAGAAAACTATGCATAACAAATATAAATGATGAATATGGTTATATTTATATAGACTTATAAATAAAATAAATAAATAAGTCAGTCGGTAAATACTTAAAGTTTAGAGTATAAAAATACAAAAAATATACAATTTATTAATCTTTTGTAAACGAAATAACATTTGCATTCAAACATTGTTAGGATCTGAGTCTTGTTTTTCTGCCATAAGTGTCTGAAGAACCATTTTCAAGATGTATTCTTCTTGAGCTTGTCTTCTTTTGTTAATTCATCCATCTGCTTTTGTTTCCTTCTTTGATAAAGGATGGTAGCATGTGAAGCAGTGGGTCTCCTGATTGGCAACTTTTGTTGTTTGACTAAAACCACTGCTTCCGGATAATCAGGCTTTTTAGGAGCAGTGAGATCTCTCTTCCTTAACTCTTCCAACCTTTTGTAAGTAGCTAACACCTATTCTTCTGACCACCTTATAACCTGGTTCCTTGAACCATAATCAGCGGTTATCAACTCTTCTTTCATTCTTTTCAGTTTCAAGGCCCTTTCTGGTACATTTTTCTTGTAATTGGCCCAGAATGGAGGAGTTTGCTTTACCTTATCTTGAATCATCTTTTGAATTCTGGCTATCTCCTCTTGCAGTTCACTGATGGTCCATTCTTTGTATTGATATTTTTCTGCCCTGTACTTCTTGTATGCCATGATGTATTCAAGGTAGTCATTTCTCATGCTTTTATCATCTTTTTTTGATAATTTCTGACAAAGGTCTTTTGAGAACTTCTCTAAGGTTCTAACTTTGGTGAGCAGGTATTGCAAATTTCTTGTAATCTCTTTGTCAGACTTTCCTTCTGTGTCTCTTTTAGATATATCCTCTGCTTGTTGGGCCTTTATTTTGAGATATTCTTCTATATTTCTTGGCAAAGGATAACCTTAAACAGATAGGAGTTTCCTCTTTTCAGGGTTATCTTCAGAGTAGAAGGATTTGATTTCCTCCCTGACTGCTGGAAGATCTAGAGGATATTGTACTCCTGTAGGGACAATGGCAGTGTTTTCATTGAAGGCTTGAACTGAAGATAATGGAACAGGGTTTGGAATGGTGACAAGGGACAGTGGTTGTGTAGATGTTAGAGTTGGGGAAGTGTCATCTTCCAGTACAATGTTTGTTATCCTTCTCCTTTTGTGCTTTGGAGAAGTTAGTGGTGTATTTGTGGGTTGAGTGGCAGTGATTGAAGTAGTGGGTATCTGACTAACAGTTGTTGAAACAACTAGTGTTTCAACCACTGTTGTCACTACAACATTTGATGTGTCAACTGTTGTTTTCTACTTTTTGGCAGGTGGTTTTTGTGGTGGTGATATTGTTTTTGGTATGGCAGTGGATTGAGTGTGGGTTGATGTAGTAGTGATGGCAGTTGTTGGGATAACATCTGTTGAAACCACTTAAGTACCAACAACTGTTGATAAAACAGGTGTTTTAACATATGTTGGTTTGGAGGTTTGATGAGATGAACTTTTGGGGATTTGAGGAGTTTGTTTGGTGGTTTTGGAAGGTGTGGTTTTGGGTTGGCTTACTTTTCTGGTAGGCTGTCTTCTTTTAGGTTTAGAAGTACCCTGCTCTTCTTTTTCCATCAAAACTTTCTTCTCCTCCTCAAACCTTTTAGACCCTTTTATTTCCATTGACTCTTTCATGTTTGCCTTTAATGCAGCAAATGCATTTTGAGTCTCATCAACCTTTTTGGAACCATCTGGCCTTGGGATTTCTACCACAAGTTTGGACATTGAATCTGGTGGCATGTATAAACCATCATCTTTTCCCTTTTTCCCTTTAGTTTTCTCCCCCTTTTTGGCATCATCAGGATTTTCAACATAGATGATTGAAGGAGGAGCAGTGCTAGTGGTTTGAAGCAGATGAGCTTTAATGGCTTTGATATCTGCTTGAGTATCTTTGTACCTAGCTTCCATTACATTTATGACCATTTGAAGTTGAACTTCATGCTGTTAATATGCATATTGTCTTTGTTTGTGAAGCAGAGGTTGAAACAGATGCCATAGCTTAGCAGGGGATGGAGCAGATGTTGAAGATGGTGCAGCAGTGGGTGTAGCCTTTTGAGCTTGTAACAACTGTTGCAGCACAGTTTTGATTTCTGCAATAGATGTGTCAAGTTTATCAACCATCTCCGTCAATTCTTTGTATTTAAAACCATCACCCAAGTTAATGGGATCATCTGATTTCCCACCAGTGGTGGTTGTATCAGTGATTGACTTAGGAAAAGTTTCCCAAAAATCATCCACTGATGCCCCTTGTTCTCGGTACCGGGGACTTCTTTCTTCAGAAGAGGTTACCATTTTAAAGTCACCAGTGTATAATGGAAACACACCAGTGGACACTATGGTTCCCAAAGAAGAAATTGCCTTCAAGGGAGTCTCACTAATGAAACTACTGTCCAGGTGTAAACCAGTGGGTTCAACACCTGTAGTAGCTGCTCCACTTGAACTACTGACAGGAATTACTTGTAATTCCTGCAGTGTAGCCTCCTCAACTGTTGGTGGGTTAGCAGAGATAGAGACACTAGACTCAGTCACTTGTTGTGGTATATTCTCATTGACATGTGATTGAGAAGAACTGATTTGTGTCTGGGCTATATCAAGTGCATCCAACAGAGGTATCATTGATGATGGGAGTTGTGCAGTGAGGATAGGGGTAGAAAGAGAATTTGCCCCGAGAGCTGGGCTGTGGAAGATAGATTCAAGTGAATCCATTGCTTCATATTGTGGTATCCCTGTTGATACAACCTGATCCTTTGAGAGGATGCAGGAGAAGTTTTAGGCTCAGGTTGAGATCTTTCTTCCATCTGCTGTGAGGAAGTAGCAGCAGTGGTTTCAGGTGACTTTTGTGTAGTCACATGTGTTACCTCTGGGCTCTCATCTTCCAGAGTCACCTTTTAGGTGGGTTTGGGGGGCTTTTGGATAGTTTTCTTTTTGGTCTTTTTGGTGATTTTTGTGTGGGTTTCACAGCAGGGGTTGTGCTGCTGTGATCACCAGGAGCAGTGGGCTCAACAGCAGGGGACTGAGAAGTAGTTGTTGCTGCTAAATTCTGCTCAGGTACCTCTGTTTGTGTTTTTGAAGGTTTTGACAGCCTTGTGAATGTTTCAGAAGTTAGGCTGTTTATTTGAATAGGATTTCCTTGGATAAGCACATGTGCATTATCATTTGAAAATTTCTTTTGAAGATAAAAACCTAAAAACCTTGGAAACAATAAAAATAATTTTTTATTAACATTCTTAACCATTTAATTGAAAATCTCCTGAGAGTAGTTAAAATTTTCTTCAGCCATGATAGCATAACCCAGGTATTGGATATTTAATGGTATTTCATTAAAAGTTGTTGTTTTATTTGACACACACATGAGGAGGGTATGGAATAAAAATCTCATGGTAGATGGAAAACTGTCCTTTTGTAAAGTATCCTTTTTCATTTCTTCTTCATACCCTCTCTCAATGAAATCAGTTTGGTACTCTGTTTTTGGGAAAGAGCTTTTACCTGTAAGATCATTGATTTCAAAAACCTCTGAAATGGTTTGAGGTGTGATGGTAATTGGAATTCCCCTTATTGATGAAGTAATAGCTAAGGTCTTTTTGTCCTTAGTTTCAAGGTTTGCATTTTTCCAAAACTCTCGTTGGGTATCCAGGTAGATGGTTTCATTGCAGGTCAACAAAGTTTTGTACTTTGAAGATGAAAGTGCATCAATCACGGAATGAAAATCTGCGTTTTGACTTGTTTTTGCAAGTGTACACAGGTAGTTATGACGGATTTTGAATGGAAGATCCATGATGAATCGAATGTGGTTAAGAACGAAGGAAGAAGATGAGTGATTTAAGAGAATTTGGTCAAAACTGCTTTTGAAAGGAATTTTGAATTCGACTCGACAGTGAAAACCCTGTTTGGGGTTTTGATCAGGGTTTTATAGGTGGAAAAAGTGAATGCTGACGTGGCAGCGGTTACAAAAGATCACTTGCTAAGTACTGTCCACGTGACAACCCCTGATGAATAATGGATGACAGTTGTTAGGAAACCACTGATGAATCAATATCAGTGGTTTACAGTGCTGAAAATGAAAACAGTGGCTGACTATAACTATCAGTGGATAGCCTATCAAGTGGATTAAAACACTGAGGTTTAACAACAGTGATCAACAAAGAAAATGAGAGAACAGAGGTTGACTTTCAGCAGTGGATAATATTCAGCAGAACATATGTTTGAAACAAACAGTGGTTATGGCAGACTTTTAAGGATTTAATGAAAATTTTCATTTTTAGCTATTTTTAAGGATGAATTTTTGATTTCTGAAAACAATTTAATGCTTTTATTCATAGAAAAAAAGGATTTTGCCTGTTATTCCATGTTCAGCATGCCAATCCTAGAGATCAAACTTTCAAAGGTAGATGTGTCTAAAGCCTTTGTTAGCACATCTGCCAGCTGATCTTTAGTTGGAACATGGTGCAGAGAAATCAAACCTTTTTCATAGCAATCCCTCACAAAGTGATGTCTGATATCAATGTGCTTGGTGGTTGAATGTGAAACTGGATTTTTGATGATATTTTCTGCTGCCTGACTGTCCAACATGAGTGGTGTCTTTAAGGGCAGTGATACCAAAATCCAGCAGTTGATTTTGAAGCCATAGCAGTTGGGCTGTACAGCTTGCAGCAGCAATATACTCTGCCTCAGCAGTGGATGTTGAAACAGCTGCTTCCTTTTTGCTTTTCCAAGACACTAAACAATTGCCTAGGAATTTGCTTTTTGCTTTTCCTTCAACCTCCACAAAACACTATTTTAACCCAACAGTGGTTTTAAACCACCGTTTTAACCCAACAGCAGTTTTAAGCATAGTTTTCTCCACAACAAATACATTTAACCCAACTGTGGTTTCAAACATCTATTTTCCTCCATCTGTTGACCAAAGTCAACAGATGTATCAACTACTGTTTTATTTTCAAGCATGTTCCTTCTCCAAAAAAACAATATTTTAAACCAACAGTCGTTTCAATCCCCTTCAACCTCCACAAAACACTATTTAAACCCAACAGTGGTTTTAAACCACCGTTTTAACCAAACAGCGGTTTCAACCACAGTTTTCTCCACAACACTCTGCTTTATCTCAACAGTAGTTCCAAACATCTGTTTTCATCCATCTGTTGACCAAAGTCAACAGATGTATCAACCACTGTTTTATTTTCAAACATCTGTTCCCAATAACAGAGTTTTGATCATTTAAACATACCTTTGCCAATATTACAAGCTTTTACACTCTAAAACCTAAATATTTATTTACTTAATTTAAATAACAAACATGGTTAATAATTTTAACACAACTAAATATATAAAAACTACAAGTGTCAAACAGAGGTAACTATATAATAAACAAAGTTCAAAACAGCAAACAGCAATCAATAGAATACAGCATACTAATTCCTAATCAATGGGCGAAACAACATACAAAGTTCATCCATCTGTTGACCCAAGTCAACAGATGTATCAACCACTGTTTTATTTTCAAACATCTGTTCCCAATAACAGAGCTTTGATCATTTAAACAGATCTTTGCCAATTTTACAAGCTTTTACACTCTCAAACATAGATATTCATTTACTTAATTTAAATAACAAACATGGTTAATAATTTTAACACAACTAATTATATAAAAAATACAAGTGTCAAAACAGCAAACAACATTCAATAAAATACAACATACTAATTCCTAATTAATGGGTGAAACAGTAGTCTCGATAAGTAAAGCTCCTTTTGGACCATTGTAGTTGTCAACATGTTGGAGATATTTCAGAAGTTCCTTGCCCAGATCAACTTCAACCATATCCCCCCAGATGCTTGTTATCAGCCACTTGTTGTCTTCAGTTATATTAGTCCTTCGACGCCTATCTACATAATCAACTACACGAGGATTATTGAAAACAAACACATTCATCCAGCCTTCTTCTTCATATCTGAGCAAATCAGCAGTTAGCTCAGCAGACTTTCCAGTAACAATCAAATGCAGCCTCTTTGCGATGGTCAAAAAATGCCCTTGGCAAGGATTGACTACAATACTGTCTGGAAAACGAAGCATTCTGAAAGTCTCACTCAAAACATCAAAAGCATCGATGTTCCTCTCACCTAGTGGATACCAATAATTTGAAACCATAAAATATATGGTTTTATCAGCATAAACTCCTGTAGACCATTCATAACCACTTGAACCATAATTGTTTACGCTACCGAAATTTATTGTTCTCCATGACTCACGACGTCGTGAGTAAACACGAGCAGCAGCTACATTACGGTAACATCTGATGTTCAGCACTTTCAGATCATTGAATTGATCAAAATAAATTCCACCAATATCAGAGTTTCGATCATGACTGTAATTGAAGTAGTCATCAGACAAAACCATATAGCGCCTGGTAGTTGGATTCCAAAGAATCAGCTCACAGCAAATCCCTTCATTGCAAACAAACAACAAACCATTAAATGACGATAGAATACGTAAGAAGCTAGGGTGGACATTGTTAGGAAAACTTAAGGTTTTGCTTCTAACAATATCCAAATTACCAGCAACTACGTCGTCAACGACAATTGACGTCTCTTTAAAGGAGAGTTGTTTCTTTTGTAGTGAATCTCCACTTCGGAAAGCATGCATCATCTGAAATCCATGACTTGACAATTCCCTATAAAAATTCTTGGAAAGTCATTTGAAACGACCAATATCTTCTGCAGAGAGCCTTGTGAAAATTTCGTCAACAATCACTTGAAACCCAATGTTTTCCATTTTGCAGTGAACCAATGCCTCTTTGAAAGTAAAAGAAATTGTAATGATATTGATAAAAAAACTTTTGAAAATGATTGAGTAGATGGATGAAAATGGTAATGATAAAAACCTCTGCCCAATGTATTTTATATACCCAATGAAGGCGGTTATGACTAAATACATCGTCAGACGAAAGAATATGATGCGACATTCGTTAGGCTTTTAATGCATTTCCATGGGAAAAATATAAAATTAAACACGTTATTATAATTACAATTAACCTCTTCATTTACCATAAGACACCTTTACCATAAGACAGAACTGAGTGAGTGACGTTCATTAATTGCAAAGTACATATCCCCAGGCATTTTGAATTTGAAATTATCAGAAATTTCAAAACCACTGCTAAGGTATATGTTTGCCAAAGGAAACTTGTCACACCCCGAATATCAGAGCATTGGCGTGACTGGACTGGTATCTTCATTGCACAGCGGAAGCAAATAAGCTAAGTCTTTTAGAAATTGAACGCCCACTAAGTACTCGACTCCACATGGTTCTCCTATTCCAACCGTGCCATAATTTCTGAAATGCAACCTGAGAAAGAAACATGCGAAAAATCAACATAAAGTTGAGCGAGTTCATAGTTTTTTTGTAAAAGATTTGAAATAAATCTTTTTGAATAACCGGTTTCTGAAGTATTGTTGAGAAAACGAATTTAAAATCATTTTCTTGTCATGTTATACGGAAACTTTGTATGAAAACATGTTATGTATCTTGTATAATTCAAGTATTTCTGTATGTATCTTGTATAAATCAAATATTTCTGTATATATCTTGTATAAATCAAGTATTTCTGTATGTACCTTGTATAAATAAAGTATTCTTGTGTAATTAAAGTATTCTTGTGGTATGAACCAAATAAAGTATACTTGTGTACGAACTTCGTACAAATAAAGTATTCTTGTGTAGTTAATGGGTTGCAAGGCCATTAACATGTGACACGACATAGGAAGTCACCAAACCATAGGTATTTTTCTAGTTGTCGATTCACGACGGAGACACAAAAGCACTACTCGGTACTAGTGTTCACCGAGAGTGTGGCTGCCCGGACACCCGTTAGATCTAACCTTTTGTTCTGCGGTCTAAGTATGTACACGATTAATGGTGCTTATGGTACCCTATTCGTGACACGATTTCTCGTATCATTCCTCAAAACGCATCATACTTGGTACTAGTGATCACCAAGAGTGCTTCTTGTTTATGTATTCATCATATCAAGTATCAATTCTCGTTTATTATATCAGGTATCAATTCTCGTTTATTATATCAAGTATCAACTCTCGTTTATTATATCAAGTATCAATTTTCATGTGTTCGCCCCAAGTTTAAGAAGTATGTAAAAGATTAAAAGTGGGGACACGAACTCTCTTGTAAACATTTAGTAACATGTATTTCACCCCCGAAGTTATAAAACTGAAAACAGTTAAAAGAAAAGGGGGAGCATGATCTCACTTTTCTTTAAACCATTTGTGTCAGTTAAAACTTGCTTGTAAAATGGTTTAGAAATATGTAATTCTTGTATTCTTTGCAAAAAAGTGCATGTCTTTCCACCCCGAAAACATTTAGAAAAATGTAAAACCGTAAAAAGGTTGGGGTTATGAACTCACCTGAATATTCCTGTGCAAAGCTAGCTAATTTACGACTTCGTGATGTCGTTTCCAAGACTTGACTTGCTAGCGTGCGTTCTACAATATTCCTAACATGGAATATCTAATAAGTTTCTAATTAATGCGGTAACTAATCTTCGTGTTACCGAGCTCTACTGAATCGAAGAAGCGAAGAAATTATACTTGTTTAGTTCGTTTATTCATCGGTAATAACTAATAAGTCTTGAAAAGACTTAATTCTTGAGATATTTAAAAATAAGTAAATATTTATATCAAAGTATATAAATATATCGTTAATAGCACGTTAGTCGTCTCAAGATGTCGTATGTGTATGTATCGAGTGTTCTATGAAAAGAATATATAATAAACTCGTATTATATATCGTATGCCGTTGAGGCGTTTGAAATAAATTTAAAAGTTATATTTATTTTATAAAACAATCGTCGAGTTGTTTGAAGTTTGAAATAAATATAAAACTATATTTATTTTTATAAAAGCATTCGTATTGTTTAATACTTGAAATAAATATACAAACTATATTTATTTTGTATAATAGTTTGCTTCATTGTCGTATTTGTGTAAGTTGTAAAGTGTCGTCATAAGAAATTTTATAAAACAATATTTGAATCCAAAAGTTTTATTTTATGATAAAACGCATTGTATATTACGGATTTTCTCGAAAAACGGGGAGAGTTTCCTCTGTTTTTGGAATAACCCGACAATAAAAAGTTGTCGTATTTTATCAAACTCTACAATAATTCAATCCATTCAAACAATATATATCATAAAGTTTTATAAATACGACCAAAATAAAACGTAACTGAATTATAAACGAATCGGTTCGAGCTCGTTCACAAAATAATTAAAATTACGTAAATATTAAACGTGTCGTCAATCTTTACCAAATCTCTCGCGTCGAACCGCGGACTGAGCTGACCCGCACCCATCTGACCCGAACCGAACCAAAACCATCCGTTGAATGTTGTTGACCGGACCGATACTCGAGCAGTGACGCACCGAGTCAAGCCGTTGACCACAGCTGACCGGCTTTGACCAGCCAACCCGTTGTGTTGACCCGAACAAAATCTGAGCCGAACACCAAGCACAACCAGCAAGCCCTAACCACCGTTGACACCTTCCCGAACCACCTGGAAACATCACAAGCTAACTCGAAGAAGAATCTAGAGTGGTTCTGAGAAAGAAGTGTAAAGTAGTGACATATGCTTACCGGAGAAGAACACCGGACTGTCGTCTTCATTTACTCGAAATCCACCACCTCCGCCGCCGTACACGGCGGTGCTGACATCGGCAAGAGGGCGCCGGCCCTCTCCTCTTCGCCGTTCCTCTTCGTCTCCTCTCTCTCAGTTCCGATTGCTCTCTCTCTCTCTCTCTAATCTCTCCCCGTCTCTCTTGCTTCCACCGCCGTACGCCACCAGACGGTGGTGGTGGCCGGCTGAAGAAACACAGAACTAATTAAGGGTTTAATTGGTTTGGTTTATGTTTCTACCATGATGGTTAATCTTCTTTATGGTTTCCTGAGCTCCTTAATGACTGTGGTTATCTGCAAAACAGAACACCGTTACTCGTTAAGAGGGGAATGTGGGGGTTTCCCTCTTAACCGGGCTCCGGCGTGAGAATAAGCGACTGCTTTGGGGAGATAATTAAGTATTAAGTGAGAGTCGAGGGAATGGAATGTTTAACCTGTGAAGTGAGGTCTCTATTTATAGCCGGAGTAGTGTAAGAGGGTGTGGGCTGATGGGCCTTGGGCCGGAAGGCGACAACATGGAGGATATGCTCCTTGTCTCACTGGTGTCGACCGTTAGTGGCTTCTAGGAGCTTTCTGGAGCTGGCGCAATGTGATTGGAGCCACGTGTCACCGTTGTCGGCCTGACCGTCCTTCTGCCATCAGCAGGTAAGTGGAGATCGTGGGGCAGTTGTCTCTGCCTTATGATTGGTGCCATGTAGGCGTCCTTGAGTACTTTTTGTCTCCTGCATGTCAGATGATCGTGGAGCACGATTGAACAGAGCCAGAGGGGCGTTGATTGGCTCTTTTCCTTCTGCCACTTGTACCTTGTGTACTATTTGGAGCAGCCTTGCGCTGCTTCCCTGCATGAGTCTTGATGGGCACGTTAACCAACTCGCGCGGGGTTTGGATGGCTGGGTATTCTTTCGGTATGCTAAGTGTTGTTATTGCAGCTTCTTATTGGCTAGGTCTCGCGCAAGGTAAAGTAAAGCATGGTGTAACTCGCGCGAGGTTAAAGATAGGAAAGTTTTTGAATAAGGAGTATGGTCCCGCGCGCAACCTTTACGGAGGTTTGCGCGGCTTTTTTGGGACCATACCCCTTCAAGTCCCCCCAGTCCAGTGCTGCACCATGCGCAAGGCAAGTGGTTGGAGCTCTGGACTTAAAAAGAGTGGAAAATGTTTTCTTGGCTTTGGTAGACGGGGCGCGTGTAACCTTTTATTGGTTACAATGGCGCGACTACCGGATTGGTTCCAGGAGGGTTGTCTTTCTGTGTAGGCGCGCTGGGTTGTTAGGGCATTGTCAACACTGCGCGACCTAGTAGCTTCTGCATGAAGTTTGTTGTAATTTATGGCGGGAAAAACTTCGAAATTTGAACTCTGACAGGTTGGTAAAGAAAGTCGTGGTTGGTGACGTTTGAGTTGACCTCTGACGGTTGTCATCAACTTGTCTCTGACGAATCGTATTTCCGTCAGAGAGTGATGCCCACGCGCGCGTGGTAACCGTCACTCCGGAAAACACGCCTGACATGGCATTTTCTGATTGGCCTTGCTCGCGGCGATCTCGGCACGGTTACCCATCGCATTAAATGCGATGGGTATATATATCCGAAGAGACGTGAGAGGTTATCACTTTTCTCTTCTACTATTCCTTTATTTCCTCTCGACTTCCTTTGAATCTTCAAAGTTCTGAAGAACATCATAGCAGATCTTCAAACTCTTTTCGACATATCTTCAAGTTTTTATCCAGAGTCTTGGAAGAAATCCTTAATTCTTTATCATGGCTGAAGAACATCAAGAAGACCATCCCGGAGAAGAAGGTCCTGTTCCGGTTCTCCGGTGGGATTTGCGTTTGTTTGAACAAATAGTACGGGGTTTCCGGTTCCCACCGGAATGGGATGCTAGGTACCCTGGACAAAACCAGACTGCCGCCGATGCACCGCCGGGTTATATAACGTTGTTTGAAGATTTCTTCCATCAAGGCAACTTCCGGTTGCCGGCGACGAACTTTTTGGCACATATTCTGCAATTTTTTGGGTTTCATATATCTCAGCTGAGTCCACCGGGGAAGGTGAGAGTACGACACTTCGAGTTTTTATGTCGATCCCATGATACCGAGCCGACTGTGGAGAAATTCCGGGCTTTTTATCAGCTTCAAAGAAATATGGGTTTCTACTCTTTCTCCAGTCGTGGCGCCGCAAAGAAGATTTTGCTGAACCCCCCAAGAGTTTCCATGATTGGAAACCAAAATTTTTCTATATCCGGGAGGAGGTAATCCCGATTGCCATGACCTTCCGCGCCTCGTCGGAACCAATTTTGAAAGAGGATCTGGCGATTCCGAAAAATGAAGCTTGGTACAAGCAGCTTACTTCAACCCCAAACCGAGTGTTTGGAGAAAATGTCCTTGTTGCGGCGCAGATGAGTGATCAATGGCCGCCTGAGAGCCAAGACGTCCCTGTCTTAAAGTTCCAGGATAAAGGTTAGTTAATTCGTTTTGTTTTGTTGATCTCCGTTTCACAACTGTTTATTTATACAATCTGTCCTGTAGAGGCGCGCCTGTATCAAGCTGCGTTCTCTACCTTTGGTGGGTCTATGAGCGTGCGCCCGCTCCGGGCTGGGGAGGAGTATTGGTATGAACAAATCAAGGGTAATTTCATGTACCCGGTTGCTGACGCATTTGCGGCGCCGCCTACCGCGACTGAAGGTGCGCTAATACCTAACCCTCGTCCCTTGCGCTCTGTCACTTCTGCTGGGAAAGAGGTTGTCTATCTTTCCAGCGAAGAGTCTGTGGGGTCTTTAACCGGGGAGTTAAGTTCCTGGTCTACCATCTTTGCAGGTGTGCTGCGCGATTTGGGCATTGACCCTGAAGAGAAGAAAAAACCACCCAAGAGGAAGAAGGTGATCAACCTCGAGCCTGAAGTGACAAGTAAGAAAGGTGGGAGTAGCCGCGCAGCTGCTGGTGCTGCTGGTAAAGGTACTCTTCGGCTTCGTCAGAGTGACTTGAAAGATTATGTGATAATTAGTGACTCACTTGAAGGCTTGTCGCGCGCAGGCGAGAAGAAAACTGGAACGGGTGGCTCGAAAAGTGGAGGTAGCGCGGGTTCTCGTAACCCGGATGCTGGCGGTACTCCGTCTTCTGTTGCGCATGAAGACGAGGAAGAAGAAGAGGAGGCTGCTGAAAAGTTGATCAGCAGAAAGAGAGTTAGAAGCGAAACTACAGCTGGTGTCTCAGCTGTGCCCGGAGCTGGTGATGTTCCCTTGATTGGGAAACGGAGCAACTTGCGCTCGCTTTACAAAGTATCTCCGGGTTAGTTTTTTAGTCACGTTATTCTGTTATCTTCGCTCCTTTTAACACTTGGTTTTTGCAGAGCTCAAAAAGACGACCCCTGAAAAGGGGGTGGTGTTTGTAGATCCCCTAGAGCCGGCGCATAAGAGGCCGAAGGTTACTGCTAAGCCCTCCAAAACGATGGAGTCTGATAAGGCGAAGCATGCTGTCGAAGTCGAGAAGGGGAAAGCTGTCGCGACAGAGAAAAGCGCGTCTGAAGAAGAGAAGAGGAAGGCTGATGAGACGCGTAAGAAAGCCGAAGCTGATGAAGATCGACGGAAGAAGGCTGAGGATGAGAAGAGAAGGTTGGTTGAGCAGGAGAAAAACAGGCTAGCTGAGCAGGAGAAAAAGAAACTAGCCGAGCAGGAGAAAGAGAAGGAGAAATCCGCTGCTGACAAGTCTGTTGGGATTTCTACGGGAAAAGGTCCCGCTTCTGGTTCGGCGGCTGGTTTGGGTGGTGTAAAACAAGGCGCGCCGCCGCGCTCTCCGATAGGCCCCCGGGATACCTTGGGGGATATTTATTACAAGTCGTATACTGAAGAGAGTCGTGGCGACTCTCCGCATAATCCGCCATGGGGGTTAAAGCAAAAGGATACCTTTCAAGAGTTCGCGCCTTGCCGCGACTGGCTGCTGAACTCCATTCCTCCTGGCGAGGTTGATCGCCAAAGGGCGCGCACTCACAGCGGGTTATATCATGCTTACGTTGTTGGCGAGGCCAACACTCGTGCTGCTAACCAGGAGATTGTACGTGAGTGGCGAACGCTGGTTAGGGAGAGGGATGATTGGGAGAAATACCGCGATCGGATTTTAAGGCGTGCTACTGAGTTGGAAAAAGCTAGAGCTGCTTTTGACGAAGAAAGAGCGAAATTCGAGGCTGACCGGAAATCCGAAGAGTGGGGGCGCGAAGGCCTTAGAAGCAAGCTTCAAGCTGCTGAACAGTAGTTGGCTAAGGAGAAAGCCGAGTTCAAGCGCATATGCGAGAAAGATAATCAGCGCGCGTCTGCGGCTCGTAACAAGATCGTCGACCTTGAAGCCAAGGTTGTTGAGCTGACCACGAAGTTGGAGGATGCGCAAGCTACGCAAGCTGCTAAAGAGCAGGCTGAGGTTCGAGAAATTTCTTGTTCCGTTTAAGACTTTTGTTTAGCAAGTGAACTGAGATTTTTATCCCTTACAGGTCGAACTGACCGAGGTGAAGGCACAATTATCTAGCAAGAACAAGGATTTGACCGCTAAGGACGTCGAGATCGCTGAGCTGAAGCGCCGTTTGCGAGAGAAAATTGAAAAAAGCGAGTCCTTGGAGATCGATCTCGAAGCTGAGAAGGTTAAGGCTGCCACTGCTGAAGAGGCCAAACAAAAAGCTGAGGAGGCGCGAGACATTAGCACCACCGCTCTTAATGTAGCACAAAACAACTACTCCGAAGCTCAAGGTATCGTGGATACTTTGGTCTCTGAAGCCGAGTGGTTGCGCGGTCGCGGAATGGTGCTGGTATGAATCTTCTTGACTTTGTTTTGATTTATTGAAACCTGTCGGCTTAAGTATTGCGTTTGTTGTAGATGGCCAACTCCATCCTCAATGCTGGAGAATTGGATAAGGCTGTTGCGGCCGTTATAGATGCTTCCCTCGCAGTTGGTCACCGTAAAGGCTATCTTGAATGTGCGCAACATGCAACAGTTATGCTTGGACAGGAGTTTGACACTAGTCACTGCTCAGTGACTGATGAAGCTGAGGCTGAGCTAGCTCGCGCTGAACACGGTTATGATCATCTATCGATTCCGGTAATGGATTTGGTTGCTGATGCGCTGAAGCATGATGACTGGTGTCCACGGCTGAAGAATATCCTTGACCCACCGCAGACCGTTGAGCTCTCGGATGAGGAGGAAGCTGCGGGTGATGATGGCGATGGTAAAGGTGATGGTGATGGTGATGGCGACAAACATGATGATAGCTTTGAATAGGCTAGTACTTTTAGGCTCTGTGCCTTGTAATTTTTCCTTAGAAGTCTTGAAATGTAAACCTTTGCGTGGTTACGCTTGTTTCTGATCAAATGAATGACACTGTTTTAGTGTAACTGTTGCGCGGTCGCGCTTGTTTCAAATATGATGGTCGTTTAGTTTTTCCGTTACAATTATTGCACTGTAGTTAGAAACTTTGGTTAAGTTAGCACGAATAAATGTAAGTGTGGCTCTTGTGTGAGCGTAATTTCCCGGTCTCGCGCTATGTTCGCGGAGGACCTTGGAGGCGTATGTCGAGAGCTCGTAAGTTACTGGAGTGTTTTCGTGTTAATCAGAAGTTTAACATGCATTTGTAACGAAAAAGTAATGGAAAACATGTCGTATGCTTTCATTGACTTGGAAACAGGCGCTTAGGCCACTCATACATTGCTTGTAACGTAAAAGGCGTGTAGCCAACATAGGAAAGTAAAGGGCGCATAGCCAACATTAGTGGATAAAGGCGCAGGGCCTAGGATAGTCACATATAGCATTTGCGCAGTTGTTGCGCGTTCCACGTGCGCGGGATGATATGCCCATCCAGGGTGCGCAATTTGTAAGCCCCTTTTCCTAGCACTTCATGTACTAAGTATGGGCCTTCCCATTTGGGTGTTAGCTTTCCTGGGCGCTCGGCGTTTGAGGCTTCGTTGTCTCGAAAGACGTATTCCCCTGGAGTGAAGGTACAGATGCGGACTCGCGAATTGTAGTACCTTTCCAGTTGGGTTTTGTACTTGGCTTCTTTAATTCGCGCAATTTCGCGCCTTTCTTCTAGTAAATCCAAGTCGAGACGACGTTCTGCCTCATTGTCAATTGCGTTGACTGCTGTCAAGCGCGGAGATGGCATGCCTACTACTGCCGGGATAACCGCTTCTGAGCCATAGACTAGGCTAAAAGGGGTTTCGCCGGTACTCGTCTTCGGCATGGTTCGGTGAGCCCACAAGATACTTGGGAGCTCGTCTACCCAGCCTCTTCGCTTCGTGCCCAGTCGGGCCTTTATCCCATCGACAATACACTTGTTCACACTTTCAACCTGTCCGTTGGCCTGAGGTGCGCAACGGAGGAGAAGGTATGTTCGATTTTCAATTCTTTCAGCCACTTCTGGAGGTCCTCGGACGCAAAGTTGGTGCCGTTGTCTGTTACAATCTTGAGTGGTAGGCCAAATCTGCAGATGATGTGTTCCTAAATGAACTTGCGCACCATCATGGCTGTAGTTGAAGCGAGGGCTTTGGCCTCCACCCATTTCGTGAAGTAATCGACGGCCACTATTATAAACTTGACGGCGCCAGGGGCCTCTGGGAAAGGTCCTACCATGTCAATTCCCCACTGCTGAAAAGGCCAAGCAGTGGATACAGGGATAAGATCGTTCTTAGGGCGCAGGGTTTTTGGAGAGTGCCGTTGACAGGAGTCGCATTTGCGTAGCTCTTTCAGGGCGTCTACGTGCATCCCTGGCCAATAATATCCGGCGTTCATAATCTTCGCAACAACCATGCGTGGCCCCGCATGGATGCCGCAGATCCCCTCGTGGATCTCCCTGATCAAGTAATTTGCATCTTGGGGGTCCACGCAGCGCAGTAATGGCCCCAAGAAGGATTTGCGGTATAAGATACCACCGTTCATTTCGTAATGCAGGGCCTTGTTCTGAATCTTTCTTGCCTCTGCTTTACTTTCAGGGAGTATCCCCTCTTGCAAATACTGAATGATAGGGGTCATCCAGGACGGCTGCCCTATCTCGATCACGTTGACTTGTCGTAGCAGAACGGATGGATTCTTGTGTACTTCAATCCTTACATCTTTGGCGAGATGTTGAAAGGAGGTTGAAGCAAGCTTGCTCAAAGCATCAGCTGGTTTGTTTTTAGAGCGATTGATGTGGATGACCTTGTGAGACTTGAATTGTTGAAGCAACTCTTTTGCCTGCTCTAGATACAGGGCCATAACCTCACCCCTTGCATCGTATATACCGTTAACTTGGCTGGCTATCAGCAGTGAGTCAACGTGTGCTTGTAGATTCTTAGCTCCCATTTTGATGGCGAGGCGCAAGCCTGCCAGAAATGCCTCGTATTCCGCCTCGTTGTTGGTGTTTTTAAAATCCAACTTGATGGCGTAAGTGAATTCATGGTTTTCAGGGCTTACTAGGCGTAATCCAGCTCCCGCGCCATCCTCATTTGATGCCCCATCAGTATAAAGCATCCAAGTCTCATTTGTCGTGTCTTTTTCGGGAGTCTCCACCAGCTCACAATCTTTGATTTTATCAGCTGGGACTTCTGTGATGAAGTCCGCTAGAACTTGACCCTTGATGGCTGGGCGCGGCCTGTATAGAATGTTGTGGCCCCCCAGCTCGATGGCCCATTTTGCTAATCGCCCGGATGTTTCTAGTTTTTGCAATATCGTGCCGATGTGGAAATTTGTAAGTACGGTGATCACATGCCCTGTAAAATATCTGCGCAGCCTTCGGGAGGCGTGTAGCAGCGCAAGCACCAACTTCTCCATTGTTGAGTATCTCGTTTCCGGGTCAGTGAGCACCCTGCTGACGTAATAAATTGGAGTTTGAACTCCATTTCTTTCCACCAGTAATACCGATCCTACTGCCTTATCTGAAGAAGATAAGTACAGTACGAGTGGTTCTTTTTCAAACGGTGCAGTCAGGGTAGGGAGCTCGATCAAACATTCTTTCATTTGCTGAAAAGCCTTTTCTGCTTCAGGGGTCCATCTGAACTCTTGTTTCTTCACACAGTTGCGCAGAGTGCTGATAAAAGGGTACGACTTCGCGGCGTGATTTGATAAAAAACGGTTAAGCGCGGCCAGGCGGCCGGCCAACCGTTGCATCTCTTTGATTGTTCGCGGCGATGGCATTCGCTCTATGGCCTGGACTTTTTCCGGATTCACTTTGAAGCCGCCGTTTGTGACTATGAAGCCTAAAAACTTCCCTTCTTCCGTGCCAAAAGAACATTTGGCTGGATTCAACTTCATATTTACGCTGCGCAATGAATTGAACGTTTTTTCGATGTCCTTCAACATTTGGTCCTCTTCGGGACTTTTGACCACTAGATCATCGATGTAAACTTCAATATGCTTTCCGATGACACCCGCGAAGGTCTTGTCCATCAATCGCTGGTATGTGGCGCCAGCGTTTTTCAGGCCGAATGGCATCTTCGTATAGCAAAAAATCCCAAGATCAGTACGAAAAGCTGTCTTGTCTTCATCCTCGAGCTTCATTTGAACTTGATGGTACCCCTTGTAGCAATCCAAGAAGCACTTCCATCTGTATGGCGCGAGAGAGTCTATCTTTTTGTCGATCTCAGGCAAAGAGTAGCAATCTTTAGGGCATGCCTTATTGAGATCGGTATAGTCGACACACATTCGCCATCCTCCACTAGACTTCTCTACCATCACGGGGTTCGCAACCCAACTTTGATAACGTACCTCTCGCAGGATGCCGGCTTTAAGTAACTCGCATACTTGTTCATTCATTGCTTTCGTTTTGTCTGCCCCTAAGCTGCGCCTTCTTTGGACTTTCGGTTCAACGGAGGGGTATGTGTTTAAACAGTGCTCGGTAATGTCGCGCGGGACTCCGGTCATGTCAGCCGGGGTCCAGGCGAAGATATCCATGTTTTTGAACAGGATCTGCTTGAGACGAGTTCTGATGTCTGGTGAGATTGCGTGCCCTATCGTCACCGTTTGCTCCGGGTACTTGCGATTTAAATCCCATTTCTCGGGTCGGTTGTCGAAACCTTCGCCGCTTTTGTCGGGCGCATTCTTCAGCTAATATCACTTCTTTCTTTGCATAAACGATTGCCACCCCCGTCTTGGTTGGGAAACCAATCGCTGAGTGGGGAGCTCACCTTGCGTCTCTCTCCCGATCAGCACATCATGCCTTGACTTAACAGGCATCACCATGAAGTTAACGTTCGTTGTTCGTGAATGTTTCCCGTCAGAGAGTGTGACGGGGAAGCTGATCTGGCCTAGCGGGAAGACCATTTCGTTGCAGAATCCAGATAGTGGATAATCAACTGGTTCAAGTCTCGCTTTGTCTTCATCGTCGAATTGGTTAAAGCATTGCTCATAGATGATGTCTGCTGTACTCCCCGGATCAATGAAGACGTACTCAGTTTCGTAATGGCCGATGATACCGGTGATGACGATGGGCCGTGTGGCTCGAGCACCCCCCGCGCACCACCGGGAAAATGACCTGCTGCTACTGCCATGAAGGCTCGTAAGGTCTCTTGCCTTTTTCTCTTGCGCTATACTTTGGTCCGTTGACCATGTGGGTCTCTAAGCGTCGGACTTTCTTGTGATTTCCCTCATCGTGGCGATGTAGCTGTCGGGTTTCTTTGCGCACGTTTTTCACTAAGTGGCTCAGCTTTCCACTCTTCAGCGCTCTCTCGATCTCTTGGCGTAAGCTGTAACAATCATCAGTTAAGTGGCCTGTATCCTTGTGGAAATCACAATATAGGTTGGGGTCCTGCCCCTTTTTGTTCGTCATTGGCCTTGGCGTCTTGAAGTCATGATTTTCCGTCATCAGCACCTCTTTCAGTGTTTTTATGAGCGGAGTCCAATGCTTTTCTCGATTATCATCTCTGACTGCCTTTCGGTAGCCGATGCGATCAATAGTATCTCGCGCATCTTCTTTGTAGCGGGATCGTTCTTCATACCGGGGTCGTTCGCTATAACCGCTGGAGTGGTTGGCCTTCCACCCAGGGTTTTTGCCTTTGTTACGTCTGTTGTCGTCACGCGAGTGGCCCCCTTTAGAAAATCGATCTTCAGAACGATAACTGTTGTTTCTGGCGAGTGATTCTTCAGTTTGCGCGACTATCTTCGCGGCTTCCATGAGTTTATCCCATTCCTTGGGCATTCCATCTTTCCCAGTGATGGTTCTAATTAGGCTATCACAGCGGATGGCTTTCTTGAAATGGCAGCGCATGAGTTGCTCGCTTACACCACCGATTTCCAAACATTCTTTGTTAAAGCGAGTTATGAAATCTTCCAAACCCTCGTTATCTCTGCGCCAGATGTCTTCAACCTCGGCTGTGTCGCGCTGGTATCGTCTTTGTTGACTGAAGTGACTCAAAAACTGAGTCCTGAAATCCACCCATGATTTTATCTTTCCCGGAGGAAGGCTGTCGAACCAGGTGCGAGCAGCCCCGGTAAGTGTTTGGATAAACAGGTGGCACCACATGGGCATATTCCATCCTCCCATGCAGCCCACGCTTGTGAAAACTCTGACGTGATCATCGGGATCAGTCAATCCGTTAAACTTTCCGACAGTCGGAGGTAACTTCCCTCTTTTGAGCGGCGCGAGCGCGATCTTTGGAATGAACTTTGAATGCTCTATAGCTTCCTCTGGTCGATAGGCTAGGCGAAAGTCACGCTCTGCCTCTTCGGTATACCCAACGTGCTGCCTTGGTTTGTAGTACTCGTGATTTCTTTGTAAACGATTGAAGACCGAAGATTCTTCATCGTTCTCCCAAGTTGGATCATTTGGGTCAGTGTCTTCCCATTCATCGTTCATGTTGCGCGACGTGTGCCGGCTATGAACTGGGCCTCTTTGGAGATTTGACGGATCGTCATAGTAGCTTTCTGTTTCTCCCCGTGTATCGCGCGTGTCCTGCACGCTTAATCTTCGGGTAGGGGGAGGTCTGTTAGCTCTTCCTTGGATATTTTGCGGTGGTGGCATCTGGCGCGGCCCGTGACTGGGCCCGGTTGGTGTAACCAAGGACGGTTCTGCCGTTAAGACTGCTTGCTGCACGCTCAATGATTGATACGCCGCGTTAATGGTGGCGAGTTGCTTGGCGTACCATGAGGCTGGGGTTTCATCCTCTGGTAGCCCTAGTAGCGCCGAGATATTCTGAGGTGGAGCTGGGTTCGAAGGTCCAGCACCATTGTTTGTTTGATTGATGCGGGTGAAGCTTCCGCGCGGACCCCCAGTGTTGGCTATCTCGATTTCGCCGATTTCTTCAACATGCTGGGGTTGGATGTTTTGATTATCCATCCCCAACGCTGCATCAGGGTTTGCTCCAAGACCAACAAATTCAGGAATGATTCCTTGACCAGCCATGATCGAAGGAAGAAAACAACGAAGACTCAGAAAAAAGAAGATGAAAGTGGTTTGTATAGAAAAAACCGGTGGGCGCCAATGAAGAAACACAGAACTAATTAAGGGTTTAATCGGTTTGGTTTATGTTTCTACCATGATGGTTAATCTTATTTATGGTTTCCTGAGCTCCTTAATGACTGTGGTTATCTGCAAAATAGAACACCGTTACTCGTTAAGAGGGGAATGTGGGGGTTTCCCTCTTAACCGGGCTCCGGCGTGAGAATAAGCGACTGCTTTGGGGAGATAATTAAGTATTAAGTGAGAGTCGAGGGAATGGAATGTTTAATTTGTGAAGTGAGGTCTCTATTTATAGCCGGAGTAGTGTAAGAGGGTGTGGGCTGATGGGCCTTGGGCCGGAAGGCGACAACATGGAGGATATGCTCCTTGTCTCACTGGTGTCGACCGTTAGTGGCTTCTAGGAGCTTTCTGGAGCTGGCGCAATGTGATTGGAGCCACGTGTCACCGTTGTCGGCCTGACCGTCCTTCTGCCATCAGCAGGTAAGTGGAGATCGTGGGGCAGTTGTCTCTGCCTTATGATTGGTGCCATGTAGGCGTCCTTGAGTACTTTTTGTCTCCTGCATGTCAGATGATCGTGGAGCACGATTGAACAGAGCCAGAGGGGCGTTGATTGGCTCTTTTCCTTCTGCCACTTGTACCTTGTGTACTATTTGGAGCAGCCTTGCGCTGCTTCCCTGCACGAGTCTTGATGGGCACGTTAACCAACTCGCGCGGGGTTTGGATGGCTGGGTATTCTTTCGGTATGCTAAGTGTTGTTATTGCAGCTTCTTATTGGCTAGGTCTCGCGCAAGGTAAAGTAAAGCATGGTGTAACTCGCGCGAGGTTAAAGATAGGAAAGTTTTTGAATAAGGAGTATGGTCCCGCGCGCAACCTTTACGGAGGTTTGCGCGGCTTTTTTGGGACCATACCCCTTCACCGGCCGCTCAGTCAAACGGGGGGGGGGGGGGGGAGAGGGGATGATGGAGTGATGAAAAACTGATTTGTTGTGGCTTGTATGTAATCGAGAGGGAGAGTATGAGGACGAGGGTGAGGCAGTGGTTAGAAAGTTAGGGTTTCCAAATTGAGAAGATGACTTCTCTGTGTGTTTGTATGTGAAATCACTATGGATGGAGTGTGTAGATAGATATATCATTTAGTGGGTGTGTATGTGGTTGTTATATAGATGGAGAGGAAGAGGGTAACAGAAATGTCCACTGTGTTTACTTTATGTATGTTGAGTTATGTACATAAGGTTTGACATTTATCCTTTGTTCCTTTCTTTTAATTCTAATTCCTAGTTGAAAATCAACCAGAAATGAAATGTCAAGAGTTATATCTTGTTTCACTTTTCTGTCGACCAAGGGTAGAAAAAGAAGGAAAAGGAGTTGTCAACTAATGTTTCACTTTTCTTGATTGGTCATGAATCCAAGGTAGGGGTATACCAATAAAATAATACAATGTAGGAAAAATTTAGCATGAGGGCATTCATGTAGAAATACCAATCGATTTTGAATGGGATCCATAACCGAATTTTGTTTAGATTGTGTAAATCTTAAGTAGATTTTATAAATCTTTCATAGATTTTGTGAATCTTCTATAGATTTTATGAATCTTGTATAGATTCTAATATATCATGTGCAGGTTTAGGCTTGTGGGTTTTGGGCTTGGGCACAGGGCCCACAAGCCCATCTCATGTGTAAGTGGCCTGTAATTCCCACGAGACCCGATATCGCAACCCAAACTCCATAAGCATAAAAATATTCGTGTAACATCCATATTTGTCGGTGTCGTCAGTATTTCGTACGGTTTCAGTTTAGTATCTCCGCAGATCGTCACACGCACACTGTAGAACCGCATAAGCGTTCCTAAGCTTCCTGAGGCCCTGATTAAGTTAATTTGCGTCGTAAACACTATTTAATGTCGCGTAAATCGCCTGTTAATCACGTAATTAAGGGCGTAAATTACCGGTTGTCACAAAACATCTGCTAAGTTATACTTTTTTGGCGATGGGCAGTAGTTTGCCCTCTTGAATGTGGGCCAGACCTTTGACATTTAAATATAGAGCAGTAGTTTGAAACTAAATGTATTTTAACTCAGATAAAACATCTTAGATAAAAAAATCTATTCATTTAAAGACCAGCAATACAAAGATATTGCTAACATCTATTAGCCAACAACAGATATTGTCAACAATAGCAAGTCAAACAGCCGTTAGATTAGCAGAAGATCACCACTAAACAAATGTTCTCTTTGGGCAGAATTTACCCTTGACAGAGAGTTAAAGTAGGAGATTCATCAGTATTTACAATTGAGAGGAGGAAATTCTTCGAAAAGCTCTATTAGGCAACAACAGATGTTGGCAACAGAAGCAAGTCAAACAGCCGTTAGATCAGCAGATGATGATTTACAGCAGATGTTGTCACACCCTGACTTTTGCGGAAGCGTGATTATGGTGTGACTTTTTAATACCATAGCATTCAACCATAACAATGCTATATGATAAAACCATTAGATGTTCATCCATAAATTAAGTATGAAAATAACACAACGTATTTGTCTGAAATGTTGACACCAAATTCAAGCTACAAACCATAACATGTTTTAATGAGTTCGCAAAGACTCAACAAAAGACTTCAAATAAAACCGGGTTAAGAACCATGTATCCCGTCCAGGATTAAGATACATCTTCTAAACCCTAATGACTTGGATGACATCCTTTATTCATGACGCAGCTTGAAAAACATGCACACACCTACCAGATCCACTTAGTTCCCTGAAATACATGTAATTTGAAAACATCAACAAAAGTTGAGCGAGTTCATGTGTTTGTGTATATGTATAAAACCTTTGTAACTGTGTATGTTTGAAAATCCCGGTATGAAAGCAAACAAGGAAACAGATCACCAATGGTTTGCAAGGCCACTGGTATATGTGACGGCGTAGGAAGGCTCAAACCTAGCAAATTTGTACCGGCCCTCGGCTGTAAGACATAGTCACCCTATGGGCCACCCTATCCGCCTACCCATTCACATGATCTACTGTACTTTCCTAGGCTAACCATACCAATTGTAATTGTATCTAATCCTTTTGTAACATGTATTTCACCCCCGAAGTTAATAAACAAATAGTTTAAAGAAAAGGGGGACATGAACTCACAGTTTTGCGTCTTCAGTACTCGTAACTCAAATCTCGTCAGCAAACACGACTACCTACATTGTGCTAATGTCTATTAGACGAACGGGCCGTGCCTTGCCTTAGAATTAACGTTTCTGAGTTACGTTACTTCCATGTCTTCAATATTATTCCAAGTTATAATTACTTGTTAAAATAATAAATATTTCAACTTAAATTATATTTAATTTTGGAATAATTGTTAAACAATATTTTGTGACAATACTTCTCAAGTATTTATACTCATATTTTCTTCCCAAGGATGGGGGTATCTCATACATGTATACTTGTATTCTCGTATTTGCTAAGTATACTCATACTTGATTATTCTGGAATATTGAATAAATATCCAATATTTATTTCCAAAACATATGTTTTAAGGAATGTTCCTTGAAAACATTATTCATAATTTTTCTTTTGGTAAAACTATTTGTAGTTCCAAATTAATATATTTTCAAGTCTCACTTTAGAAAATATATATAAACTTATTTTGTCTAAAAAAATAATGTATTTCAAGAAAATATATATATTTTTCCCGAAAATCATATATCTTCTAAGTATTCTTGGAAAATATATTTTTACTTCCCAATAATATATTTTCTCCTTGTCGAAAATATGATATACCTTGTAATAATAATAATAAAAATCATATTTTCATTTCTCTTGTATCCAAAATAATATTTACCAAAAATGTGCTCATAAATGTATTTTCTGGAATATTTGTAAGTTACATTGTTGTTCGGTTTTCCAATATTGTGTGTGTAACTTGTATATTTATTCCTTGTGACTCTTGGTAATATTTTGGATTGTAAATTTCTTGGTATTTGTTAAGTTATATTATTCCAAATCCTAAAATAGTATAACTAATACACAAAGCATACAAATATTCACACACATTATGTCTATAATGTAAATATATATATTCTAAATACATATTTATCCATTTTTATTTATAAAAACCAACCTTCAATACTTGTATTTTGGTAACAAAATCTATGGCAAAGTTTATATTGAAAACCATAGTTAAAACACACTTGTAAATATTTGTTTTGAAAATATTTTTCTAAGTGTTTATATTTTTAGAAAATTTTACCATAGTTTTCCCTAAAAATGGAGGTGTCCATGCTATCCAAGTATATTATTATTTTTTTCAAAATCATCACAAACAATCAACAATCAATCTACACTTGCCGAGTGCCAAAACAATGCTATCTACATAATAATCATGAACTTGAATTTTCATAAAAACTTGTAGTAACTTGGTAGTGTGTTTAGTAGGTTTAGTTACCCTTTAAAGTGTGTTTACTTCTTTAAAAATCTCATTCTTGGAAGATTTAGGTGTTTACAACTTACTAGATGATTTTTCTAAAAATCATTCTTTTGAATTTTTCTTGTAAACAATGTATTCTTATACTTATTTCACCACTAGAAACATGTTTAGTTTCTTTAAAACCCATGATTGTGTAAACCTTGTGATTTCACTTGGTTTCTTGGGAAATCTAGTTTTTAAATCATCCAAGTTTATGTCTAGTAATATGTTACATACTTCATCATTCATAAAATCATTTTCATACTTCAAGTTCATGGAAACATAAAGCATGATGATCTTGGTCTTTCACAAGATCACCACCTTAACTTACTAGATCATGTGTTTAATCACAATCTCGTAGGTTTCTTATGATGTCTATCATCACTAACACAAATCATCAATCATCAAGAAGCAAATCAACTCTAATCATCATGTATTCTTATGTTATTATGCTTATGTTAAGGATTCATGATTATGTTCTTTAGTGTTCTTCAAGATTAACAATGTTCATCATCATTTAACCATCAAAATATGAAGTAAAAACAAGTTACAAGGAGCTTACTACTAGCACAAGGGCTAGGGAAGAACACTAGAAGATGATGATGGCAAATGTGATGGATAAAAGCAATTGGGAGAGGTCCTTCAAGATCCAAGACCACCAAGCTTCATTAGACACCTTCTAGCACCTTAGGATGAACTTGGAATGGAGGATCAATGGATGAAAGTGGTGGTGGTGTTGTTGTTGTTTACGGCCGAGGGAGGGAAGGGAGGAAGGAGAGAGTATAGTGTGTGTTTGTGTGTGTGAGATGGTGAGATTATGATCCACTAACTTGTTCTTATAACCAAGTTTAGGCTTTTATCCAATGGTTAATGTGTCTAATAAGTACATGGCAAGATCTATTAACAAATTTAGTGAGATCAAGAAAGATTATGGGTGGGCCACCCTTGGTGACCATCCATATGAAGGGGGGGGGGGGGTCTTGGTTGTGATTAAATGGTAAGTTAAGTTATCTAGTTAGGTCTTAAGTATAGTGTTTAGTGTTTAAGTGTGTTATGTGTTATATAGTGTGTTAGGGCGTTCGGGGATCATAACTATCTCAGAAACATTAAAACAATGCTTCTAGTAAAATTTTGGTGTTTCGGGTAGTGTCCGGTTGTTTGGTTAGATACCGGTTCGTTAGAGTGTCAAACTATACCGTTTAGTGTTCTTTATGTACCCTTTTGTGACACTTTTAATTCCCGACACTTAGGAAATCATTCAGGACCATTTAGTCATATTTTTGCATGTTACCAACTTGTTAAAATGCTGATTTTTGCTGAAAAATGCTGAATTCAGCACTTTAAGTGGGTTTTAGGCACTTTCCGGCACTTAAACTATCACCTAGTGAAGCAGTTTTGTGATCCTCACTTTCCTACACACTATACTAGTGTAGTACCTTGTCTCTGGCCCATACTGGGTCTCAAAACACTGTCTTTTTATGTACTGAACCTCGTCAGCATTTTCTGAGTTATCCGCTACTGTGCTAACTGTGCTTTGTGCATCATTTATGTTAATATGGTTTGCATGTAATAATGAAGTGACATCATGCAATAAAACTAAATGTATCTTGGGTTCAACTTCCCACGCTTCCCAAAGCGAGCTACACCCTTCCAGGGTGAAACTTTTAATAAAACCATATCTCCCACTTGAAACTCCAAAGGTTTCCTCGTTTGGTCCGCATAGCTCTTTTGTCGATCACGAGCCGTCTTGATGCACTCTCGGATCTGTATAATCTTATCTGTCGTCTCTTGAACCAATTCGGGACCAACAAGCTGTCTATCACCCGTGTCTGCCCAGCATAACGATGATCGACACTTGCATCCGTAGAGAGCTTCAAATGGTGCAGCTTTAATACTCGCATGGTAACTGTTGTTATACGATAATTCTACCAATGGTAGATGGGTGTCCCAACTGCCACCCAAATCCATTACGCAAGCTCGCAACATATCTTCCAACGTTTGAATCGTTCGTTCGCTCTGGCCGTCTGTCTGTGGGTGAAAAGCAGTACTCAGATTCAACTGAGAACCAAAGGCTTCTTGGAAGGATTGCCAAATCCTTGACACAAACCTTCCGTCTCTATCAGAAATAATCGAGAGAGGCACTCCGTGTCGTGCAACTATCTCTCTGAGGTACAGCTCAGCAAGCTTACCAGTGTTATCTTTTTCCCTGATCGGCAGAAAGTGTGCAGATTTCGTCTGACGGTCTATGATTACCCAAATCGTATCATGACCTCTGGTTGTCTTTGGTAACTTCGTTATAAAATCCATTGAAATCTACTCCCATTTCCACATGAGTATTTCAGGTTGTTGCAGAAGACCTGAAGGCTTCTGATATTCGGCCTTTACTTTGGCACAAGTCAAACATTTGCCAACATACGTTGCAACATCGCCTTTTAATCTCGGCCACCAATAGAAATCCTTCAAATCTTGGTACATCTTATCCGATCCCGGATAGATCGAGTACCTTGACTTGTGAGCTTCTTCAAAAATAACGTCTCTCAGACCACCAAAGAGGGGAACCCAAATTCGTTTCATGAAGCACAACGTTCCTTCCTCATTGGGTACTAACTGTTTCTCCATCCCACGGAGATATTCATTCACTAGATTCTCCTTTTTAAGGGCTTCTCTCTGCGCAGCACGAATGCGCAATGAGAGGTCCGTTTGTATAATCATTTCCAAAGCTCGAACCCTTATGGGCTTGATTCTTTCTTTCCGACTCAAGGCGTCTGCGACCACATTCGCCTTCCCTGGGTGATACTTGATTTCGCAATCATAATCGTTCAACAGCTCTACCCATCGGCGCTGTCTCATATTAAGCTCTTTTTGATCAAATATGTGTTGCAGGCTCTTGTGATCAGTAAAGATCGTACAACGGGTACCATACAAATAATGTCGCCAAATCTTTAACGCAAACACCACTGCGCCTAATTCCAAATCATGCGTAGTGTAATTCTTCTCATGAATCTTCAACTGGCATGAGGCATAAGCTATAACCTTCTGTCGCTGCATCAGCACGCAGCCTAACCCTTGATGCGAGGCGTCACAATATACCACGAAGTCGTCGGTGCCTTCGGGTAGAGATAAGATCGGTGCATCGCAAAGCTTGTTCTTCAACAACTCAAATGCTTCTTCTTGCTTGTCTCCCCATTCGTACTTTTTATCCTTCTGAGTAAGGGAAGTCAACGGTTGAGCGATTTTTGAAAAATCCTCAATAAATCTGCGGTAATAACCAGCCAAACCTAGGAACTGACGTATCTCGGTTGGCGTCTTCGAAGTTTCCCAATTCTTTATCGCTTCAATCTTTGTGGGATCCACATGAATTCCATCTCCGTTTACCACGTGACCAAGGAACTGAACCTCACGCAACCAGAACTCGCACTTTGAGAACTTTGCGTATATTTTTTCTTCCTTGAGCAGCTCTAAGATAGCTCTTAGATGTTGCTCATGTTCTTCCTTTGTCTTTGAATAAATCAAAATATCGTCGATAAATACAATCACAAATTTATCGAGATATTGCTTGCAGACTCTATTCATCAAATCCATAAACACTGCTGGCGCATTTGTCAAACCGAACGGCATGACCAGGAACTCGTAGTGTCCATATCGAGTCCTAAAAGCCGTCTTTGGAATACTCTCCTCTTGAATTCTCAACTGGTGATAGCCTGATCGAAGATCGATGATGGAGTAAAAACTCGAACCTTGTAAATGGTCGAACAGGTCATCAATCCTTGGCAAAGGATACCGATTCTTAATGGTCAACTTGTTTAGCTCTCGGTAGTCGATACACATGCGGAAACTACCATCTTTCTTCTTAACGAACAAAACTGAAGCTCCCCAAGGCGAGAAGCTTGGTCTGATAAATCCTTTTTCCAATAGCTCCTGAAGTTGTGTCGACAACTCTTGCATTTCTGAAGGCGCAAGTCGATATGGTGCCTTAGCTACAGGCGCGACGCCTGGAACTAAGTCAATGTGAAACTCGACTTGTCTTTGCGGCGGCAATCCTGGCAAGTCTTCGGGAAAGACTTCAGGATATTCCTTCACAACTGGAATGTCTTCTAGCTTTGGCTCAGCGGTTTCCTTGTCCACAATGTGTGCCAAGAAGGCAACACATCCTTTCTGCAAACATCTTTAGGCTTTCAAACAACTAATGATCCTTAGAGGTGTATCGTGCTTTTCTCCATGTACTATAATTGTTTCTCCATTCGCCATCAGAATGCGAATGATCTTCTCCTGACAAACGATCTCTGCTCATAGCTGTCGGGACCATTATAAGGTGATCCCAGAAAAGGTGACCCATCCGAAATTTCAATGGGGTGGTTAGGGGTTCCGGATGGTGGTTCTGCGGGATCGGTGTCCTCGTCCATGTCCATCGCATGGTCGCCCGAGAAGTGGTCTTCAGGTCCTAGTGGGTTAAAACTCACTGGTTCTTTAATGTAGTTTGCCGGGTTGAACCGGCTCCGGAAGACATGTGTCGGGTCGTCGAAGGAATAGTGAGGGCTGGATCCCTGGAGGGGGATGAAAGATGGCTGCGGGTTATGGGGCTCATTTTCAGAATGAGGCCCGTAGGAATGGTGATAGGACGGTGACGAACTTAACGAGACGGATCGCCTCGCTGGCTCTATATACGTCCTCCAATGCTCCTGAGGACTCGTACTCATCGAGGCTGGTGGGGTTCGTCTGTGTAAGGGCCCGACCTCATGGTCGTGGCCTGTGATTGGTGCCTTTCCTCTTCCCCTGTTGAATCTTGGTGGCATGATTGAACCTGTCAACATAAACATAAATAACAACAAGGGATATATATAAAAGACCAAAAATAAAACAAATCGGGATTTATCCTAAGTTCTTTGTCTAGACTCGAAAATTGAGGAATGTGCAACTGTGTAACTGAGATTAAACACAAAAGGCTAGTGTTTAATTCACTCAGTGTTGGCTCTGATACCAACCTGTCACACCCCGAAATTTCCACTTATTACCTGTAGGCCCGGTGGGGAGTATCGTGACGTAGTTGATATCATCATAGTCAAACAACAAAACTTTAAATGCACAGGGGAAGCAAAAGATAGATTTATTTCAACTGAATAAAATTGTAATATTAAGTATCACAACGTAGTTGAAACGGATCCACAGGCGGATCAAATAAACAGAAAACGTAGTTCAACAGACTCAAAATGCATCCAAGCTTGCGAGACTCTTATTGATGCTAAGGAGAGGCCAGCCTATTACGAGTAGTACCTGCACTTAACCTTTTTGGGAAAATACGTCAGTTTACACTGGTAAATACAATTAACTGACTCATTTTGAAAAGGTTTAGAAAATTGATTTGAATGCACAAGGCACAAAATAATTTATAACTTGGGATAATTATTTATATATAAACTTGTAAAAGAATTACATGTTCGTTATACGTTCAGTAGCCCGGATTTGACGCCGGGTTAAAGATTATTAGACACACCACATGATATAGTCCCGCGGCTGGTTATTCCCGAAACCGGCGGTTATACCTTATTATTTATATATGCACTGTCGGGTGTACACCTACACCCCGTGCTTTAGGTCGTGGCCATTTCTTAAAATGATGCCAAGGATATTCGGGACATGGTCATTAACTCCCCAAAGGCTTTAAGCAAACAAAACAATTTAAATGGAACATTTCAATAAATTAACCTTCATACGATTAAATATTCAATGCCCGACCAAGCAGTATTTTATATACCGTACCCTAAGCCCGTATAGGGAAAATAAGTTAAAAGTATTTACCTGAGCAAGTATAATTCACAAATAGCAAGTGCAAATAGCTTTTACCGGGTCTCCTAATCTGGAACAAAGGTTTTTAATAACCTATTAGATTCCTAACGGGTCTTTAATTAAGCCTAAACTTAGACCCGTTAGTTTTAAATGAAGATACGGTTCAAACGCACGATTAAGCGAAGACCGGAATAGAATGTGATTTAAACCCGGCAAGCTTGGAGACTTGTGTAATATGGGTAAACTAAACACATTCTGGATTTTGAGACAAAAATGATAAGGTTTGACCCGTTTCGGCTAATTTATGCAAACTAGTTACATAAACCGCACCGAACGCGAATAATGCGTAACGGGTAACCAAAATGATTCACAAACAGGTTTCCTAAGTTAATATGCCTTAAATATGTTGTGACATCAGTAAGATATCTTCTATTATGCCCAAAACGAATATAAACTCAAACTATGCCCCGTAGGGGCATTTTGGTCATTTTAAAGGTTATAAAAGAGATTTAATATGATTCTGAGTTCCAGATCTGATATAAACAGTAAATATATTTAAATTAATAGGTTATATCAGTTGGGTATTACATATATGTGAAATTTACCATTTATAACTAAACTATGCATCGAAGAGGCATTTTGGTAATTTCACTTAAGCCTAAAATGTCAAAACTGGAAACCTTAGTTTAAAAACTTTTACTTACTGTTAGAATATAAAAATTACTTAATATATCAGTAGGTATTAAGTCTTATATATCTAAAATGGTTTTAATACATACTATGCGCTTAGAACGCGTAAAAAGGCGATTTTGAGCGATCACCGGGTTTTATAAAGAAAGCTGATATTTTTATTATTCCAGAAGGCTTAAAATATTTTATTTTATCCTATAAAATCAGTAGCAAAAGGTTTGGAATTAAAATGATTTGTAAAACTCATTTTATAGCCCAAAAGGGCAAAACCGGCAATTACCGAATCAAGCTTAGAACTCTATGTTATGCTCAGCCTAAAATTAAATAAAAATCTTCAAAAATCCTAAAATATTATTTTATATCAGTAGGTAAAAAGTTTGGTATTACCAATTGGGTTTAGATAGGCTATATGCTAATTACGTCGTTTAATTTATAAAAAGCTTTCTAATTACGCTAATGAGCATAACTCCTAATCTAGACCCCAAACTGATGTCAAATTTTAGGGACAAGTCTAATAATCAGTAACTAAGGTTTCTATTCTTTTACATTTTCAAAAATCACATTTTAAGGTCATATGGGCATAATAGTCAACATTTAAGCATTTAACGGAAACATGCATATGAATCGGATAACTAAAGAACCAAGTTGTATAATCACAGAGGGTTATACTAACATGAAACCTGGTCCTAATAAGGCTCTAAGGCATTTCTAAAACATGCTACATTGGGTCAGAACTGAAAGTCAAAGCAAAAGTCAATTTATGCGACTTTCGGTTCCGAACCGAGCCTAAACTGAAAATTGTCGGGTTGAACATGTTTAGACATGTTCTTACATTAATTACCAAGTTATATTAATGATAAAACAAGTTGCATGGCTCCTACATTGCTAATTATGCATTTATTTGAAAATAAGCTTTCTGTTGACTTTTTAAGATTAGCTTTGACCCGACAATTGACCTACTTAGAGTGGGAATCAGAGAGTACCCTTTTAAGGGTTTATTACCCACATAATTACCAACTCATAGGTACTTTCAAATCGAGATTTGACTGGACAGATTATAATTAATCACAAAGTCAAACTCTAATTACGATGGTTTGACTTTAAGCTAATTAACTAAGCTAAACTGAATTAAAGAAAGTTAAGGACACTTACAAGGGTCCTAAGCACGACTAGTGACTCCTAGAAAGGGTGCTTGAGCTCCAATATTCTCCAGAAGTGAAGTTGTGAAGTTTGCAAATGAATGTGCTCAATGTTGCAACATTGAAGCTCCTTATATACTCATTTTGATCATCTAGGATCCTGCCAAGGAAGTCTACTAGTGTTAAGAGATGGTCCCATCTATCCCTATTGCATGAAATACCAGTGGGGAAGTCCCTGGTATAAGAAAACAAGGTTTTAAGGCGGTGCAACGGGCTGGATAGACACCTGCAGGTGTTTTCTGTCGCTGTAAGTCGGACGCGGCCCGCATAAGAGATCACATAGGGCTTATGCGGCCCGTGTGAGTCCTCAGAACCAGCCAAACAAGTTTCATTAATTGCATTTTAGGTCCTTGGTCCTTTCAAACGTGGTTTTAACTATTTTTCTTGCACTTTTGGCCCTTTAACCTTACTTTTAAGGGTTCCATAACATAACCAAATATTGTTAAGTCCTCGGTTAACTTTGTACTCACCCGAAAAGTCATGAATTTCAACGTTGACGCTTTTAACCCCTCGTATACGAATATTGTCATAACTTTCTCATACTTTATCGAAACCTTGTGAAATTTTTGTCACTTATTCTAGTGAGCATAATTAATCATTACAAAGCTTCGGATTTGCTAAAAGGTCACTCAGAGGTATACTTTAAACATGTTGACACATTTAACCCCTGTAGTTTGTATTCTCTCACTTTCTTCCATAATTAGCTTCGTATGATCCATAATTCATTCGTTTAAGGGTGTAAACATCGTGTAGGGTTATAGTAAAGTGTGTTTATCCATTGTTGACACTTTGAACCCTTTTATTCACATAGTTTCTCTGTTTGTCAACTTTAGTCCTTCATAAGAAATCTTTTACACGTTTAAAGCTCATGACACGTGTCGATATATTATTGGACATAAATTTACGAGGTGTTACATCCTCACCCCCTTAAAAGAAATCTCGGCCTTGAGATTTACTGAAACAAATGAGGGTACTTTTCTTTCATTGTGGACTCTACCTCCCACGTATACTCAGGACCTCTACGGGCATCCCATTTAACCTTTACAATCGGTACATGCTTCCTTAGAAGCTTCTTAACCTGTCAATCCTCGATCGACAAAGGTTTTTCCACAAATTTCAAGCTCTCATCTATGTGCACATCCGTATGTGGTATGACTAGCGATTCATCAGCTAGACATTTCTTCAGATTGTAGATGTGAAACACATTATGGATTCCACTGAGCTCTTCAGGCAAGTTTAATTTGTAAGCCACTGATCCGACACATTCGATGATCTCGAATGGTCCTATGTACCTTGGGCTTAATTTGCCTTTCTTACCAAAACGCATCACTCCCTTCCAGGGTGATACTTTAAGCAACACTTTATCACCAACCTCGAACTTTAGAGGTTTACGCCTTAAGTCTGCGTAGCTTTTCTGCCTATCTCTGGCAGCTTTGAGACGATCCCTTATCTGCACAATCTTGTCTCTCGTCTCCAGGACTATATCAGGTCCTGTTAGTTGGACATCTCCAACTTCTGCCTAACAAACGGGCGTTCTGCACTTCCTTCCATATAAAGCTTCAAATGGTGCAGCTTGGATACTTGAGTGATAGCTATTATCGTACGAAAATTCAATCAGCGGAAGATGATCATCCCAACTTCCACCTAGATCAATAACACAAGCCCTTAGCATATCTTCCAGTGTTTGAATTGTTCGCTCAATTTGACCATCCGTTTGCGGATGATATGCAGTGCTGAAGTTCAGTCGGGTGCCTAGGGATTGCTGAAAGCTCCTCCAGAAGTGCGACGTATATCTTGTATCCCTATCAGAAATGATAGATACTGGCACTCCGTGGAGAGATATAATCTCGTCCACGTACAACTGAGCTAACTTATCTAAGCTATGGGTTTCCTTAATAGGTAGGAAGTGAGCTGACTTAGTCAATCTATCCACTATCACCCAAATAGTATCGTTTCCTTTCTTTGTCTTTAGTAACTTGGTGATAAAATCCATTGTCACCATTTCCCACTTCCAGGTGGGAAGTTCAGGCTGTTGTAGCAAACCTGACGGCTTTTGGTGTTCAGCTTTGACTTACGCGCATGTCAAACATTTGGCTACATAGGTAGCTATAGATTTCTTTAAGCCTATCCACCAAAAATTTGCCTTCAGATCCTGGTACATCTTATCAGCCTCAGGATGAACGGAGTACTTAGAACTGTGGGCTTCTTGGAGGATCGCATCCCTAAGTCCTCCATAAATTGGAACCCATATTCGTCCATTTAATCTCAGGATTCCGTCTTTGCCATAGGATAACTGTTCAGCAGTTACTCCTAGCTTCTCATCCGGATAGTTAGCTTCTAGTACAGCTTCTTTCCGTGCAGCTAACACTCTTTCATTCAAACTATTCTTTAATTCAATACTCTTGGCATTGATTCTTATGGGCTTCACCCTTTCCTTTCTACTTAAGGCATCGGCAACCACATTTGCCTTGCCTGGATGGTATCTTATCTCACAGTCATAATTATTCAAGGTTTCCATCCAACGTCGCTGCCTCATGTTCAAATCCTTCTGATTGAATAGATGTTGAAGGCTCTTGTGATCCGAATAGATCACGCACTTGGTTCCATACAAGTAATGTCTCCATAGTTTTAGTGCAAATACAACGGCACCCAAATCCAAGTCATGGGTGGTGTAATTCTTCTCATGCACTTTCAATTGTCGAGAAGCGTAGGCAATACCTTTGCCTTTCTGCATAAGCACACATCCCATACCTGTGTGCGATGCATCACAATAAACTACAAATTCATCAATTCCATCTGGCAACGTCAGTACTGGAGCGTTGCTCAACTTCTGCTTCAAAATATCGAAAGATTCTTGCTGCTTAGGACCCCAATCAAACTTGATATTCTTGCGGGTTAATGAAGTTAGGGGTGCTGCAATTCTTGAGAAGTTTTCAATAAATCGCCTGTAGTATCCTGCTAAACCTAGAAAGCTACGAATCTCAGTAGGCGTCTTTGGCTCTTGCCAATTCATGACAGCTTCAACTTTAGCGGGATCTACTTGGATACCACGCTCACTAACAACATGTCCAAGAAATTGGACTTCACGAAGCCAGAATTCACATTTTGAAAATTTGGCATAGAGCTCTTCCTGTTGAAGTAGTTCCAGAATACATCGAAGGTGCTTCTCATGGTCGGCCTGATTCTTTGAATAAATCAGAATGTCGTCAATGAAGACGATAACAAATTTGTCCAAATATGGCTGGCAGACACGGTTCATGAGATCCATGAACGCTGCAGGTGCATTAGTGAGCCCAAAAGGCATCACTAAGAACTCGTAATGACCATAACGAGTCCTAAATTCAGTCTTGTGTACATCTTCATCTTTAACCTTCAGCTGATTGTTATGGGTGAAATTTCGAGCTTATATCCTGAAGCATATCCTGATATTATATGCTTGATGTTGCGGCCAGGATACTGAACCAGGATATTGGTACCATCCTCTGGGGGTATCCTGCTTGCTACTAACGATTTTCTTTGGTTGCAAGGTACCAACGTTAAAGGACTTGATCTACCTGAAGATTCGCTCTAGGTGGTTGAATAATGGACGTTGATGGTGGAAGAATGGGTCTTGTAACGGTCAGAATAGAAGAAAGGCATATTCCGCAAGAATATCGGATGCTGGTCAATGCTATTGACTTTGTAACGGTTATATGAGCTGAAGACCCGGTTTTATAGTTAATTTGCACGTGGAAAACAAGTTAAAAGAGTCCCCCAACGTTCAGAATGGAATATTCCCAGCATCACGGAATAATAGGAGAGTTAGTTTGTTATTTGTAACTATAAATAGAAGGCCAGATCGATAGGAAAACACACTTCACTCTCTGCTCTCGAACTCACACTTCTTTTTTCTTTCTATTACGCACAAACACTCAACACTTGTAATCGTTGTATCACTTAGCATCGATCTGAGCCATATCCTGCACTGTATCCTGTTATTCAAGCAATAAGAAGAACAAGGCAGCCGACGATTGTCAGCTCCCGAGGTTTTATGCCGGAGATCTAGATTGATCAAGGGCTTTCCTCGTACATCACGTGTCAACCTTTACATTTTTGCTCATTGTTTGATTATAGATACAGCTCGATATCCTGAGCCGTATCTTGAAACTGTTTTCGCAAACTAACAAACCAACATATTTTTTACAAAGTATTACTAGCACACTACCTCACAGAACTAATTTGATCACTTAATTGCTTAGGTAATTTTTGACCAAAACAATTTGGCGCCCACCGTGGGGCAAGTGGTGCTATTTTTAATCAATACTTTGTTAAAATCATTACTCGGTTTTCTGTTTTCGAAATTCTTTTCAAAACTATTTCTAATGGCTTCTCAATCGAATTTGAACTCTTCTTCCATGTCTGTCTCAACCTCTGCTGCTGCTGGTTCATTACCTCCTCCACCTTCACGAGTTCAAACTTTTCAGAGGAGAAATGAAAGCAACACACCGAGAGAAATTCCTGCTGCTCAGAATGTTTCTAGATCCGGAAATTCAGGGAGAATCCATATCCTTGCTTCTAATGACGAAATTATGTCTTTGTTTGGTAGTATACAGGAACAAATGAAGAGGCAACAAGAAACTAACTAGACGATCATGAAGAATATACAACTCTTGAAGTCAAACTCCAGGAAACCTGTGGAGGATACAACTACTCCTCTACAGCCCAGGATGCTGAACTTTAGTTCAGCGACGTTTACCGAGGATAATCAAGGCAACATGATACCGAGTCAGTCCCGGAGCAATATGCTGGACATACCATCAACCGCCAGGATATCGATCGTGAGGGATCCAGGATATGGCCCAGGATATGGTCCAGGATATGGAAAAAGTCAACAGGCTGGTAACATGTTAGTCAATATCAGTATCCCTGCTACTAATAATTCTGATTCTTTGCAGGATATAGGTGTAACACCAGCATTGACCAGGGAACTTCAAATATTGAAGGATATGATATCAAGTGTTCATGGAGTAGTGCAGCCTATACCGGAAGTATCCCAGGATAGTCACAGGATATCCCGATTTGCTCATCCAATTTGTGAGGCTGAAATTCCAAAAAGATTCCAGACTCCCAGCATGAAGTTGTATGATGGGACGACAGATCCTGAGGAGCATATTGCCCAGTATAGGGAAAGGATGGAAATAAATCCAATCTCACCAGAACTTAAAGAAGCATGCTTATGAAAAGGCTTCGGTTCGACTTTAACAGGATCGGCCTTAAAATGGCTTTTAAATGTTCCACCTTATTCTATTACATAATTTTCTCATTTAGTTAATTTGTTTATCAGTTAATTTTCTTGTAGCAGGAGCTTTGAGAAACTAACAAGTGATCTTTACAGGATAACACAAGGATCACAAGAATCCCTAAGGGATTATGTTAACAAATTTAGTAGAGAATCCCTGGATATCTTGAATCTTGATGTTGCTACGGTAGTACAAGCGTTCAAAATGGGGTTACGGAAGGATTGTCAATTTTATCAGGATCTTGTAATGAATCCTTGCAGGAATTTAGATGAAGCTCGGAATAGGGCTTTGAGATACATAAGGCTTGAAGATGACAAGAAAATGCATGAGAGGATGAACACGTCTTCAACATATGAATGGACAAATAGGAAGTCAGAATCTTCCTACAAACAGTATCGTTCAAAGCCATATGCTAAGAACGATAATAAGAGAGTGAATGTTGTTGAGCATGAGGACGATGAAGAATATCCTGAAATCTCAGAGTATTGTTTTTCTGTAAATGTTCCTAAGTTAATGTATGCTATGCAGGGACTGGGGGACAAAACTAGGTGGCCGAAAAAGAACCCAAGGAATACAGATTGGAAGGATAAAGCTAAATGATGTGCCTTCCATGAAGACTTTGGGCATATGACAGATGATTGCACAGCCTTAAGAAAGGAGATAAGCTACTTGCTGAGCAAAGGATACTTGAAAGAAGAAAGCTCAGGATACTGACCAGGATCCTGAGAGAGCTGCATCTCCACCACCAGATGCCAAGATAATTAACTTTATCTCCGGGGGATCTGACATATGTGGAACTTCTTACTCTACAGCTAAGAGGCATGCCAGGAAGGCTAAGGAGGAAAATAGGAGATAAGCCCACAAGGATGACCATGCTTACGGATGATAAAGTCATTACTTGGTAAAGTGTCATGAAGGTCAGTAGTATCATGTCTATTATGTTAGTAAAAGTTTACTAGATGCTGAGACTAGATATTCACACTTAGAAAAATTAATATTAACTTTAGTTATGGCATCGACTAAACTTAGACATTACTTTGAAACACATAGAATTCCTATTAAACCAACTATCCTGTTAAAATTGTGCTTAGGAAACCCGAGATGTCAGGTAGGATGGCTAAAGGGTTAGTGAAATTAAGTGCCTTTGATCTAGTATATGAACGCCATAAAGTCTCAGGCTTTAGCTGACTTTGTGGCTGATTTCAGTAGTGATATTCAAAATGAAGTAGACCTAGAAGTACAACAGCTAGGAGAAAACTTAGAATCCTGGACGTTATATACTGATGGTGCATCTAATGTAAGAGGTGTAGGTTTGGGTATACTACTAAAATCGCCACAGGGGGACATATTACCCCAGGCTATTAGATGTGATTTTCCTGCCACTAATAATGAGGCAGAATATGAAGCTTTAATGTAAGAGGTGTTGATTCTTTGTTAATTACTAATCATTTTAATGGAACCTATGCAGTTAAAAGTGAGAAGTTAATCGAGTATCTCGAAATTCTCAAAAAAAAATAATATATATATTAGCAGGATATTTCGATGTTTTTACACTTGAACAGGTACCAAGGGAAGATAATGCTGAAGCGGATGCCTTAGCAAATCTGGGATCATCGGTCAGGATACCAGAAGGGACCCAAATACCAATATTGCATATCTTGTATCCTGCGACGAATCCTCGGGATAAAGAAGTAGTAAGTATTCAGGATCCTGTTGCTGAGTATCCTAAGGAGGATCCTAAATCCTGGACGGCTCCAATCATGAGATATCTCAAGGAAGGACACATCCCCAGAGACGAAAATCCTAAGGCATTTAGGATGAAGGTATCACGATTCACTATTATAAATAATGTTTTGTATAAGAAATCTCTTGCAGGACCATATCTAAGGTGCTTGGAGGATCCCGAAACTAAATAAGTGCTTCAAGATATACATGAAGGTGATTGTGGTAACCATACTGGGGGCATGTCGTTATTTTAGAAAGCATTGAGAACAGGATATTATTGGCCGACAATGAAGAAAGATGCTATAGAATATGCTCGAAGATGTGATGCATGTCAAAGGCACAGTAACATACTACATCAACCAGTTGAACCACGATATCCTATAGCTTCCCCTTGGCCATTCATGAAATGAAGGATGGACATAGTAGGGAAATTACCAAAAGCTCCAGGAGGAAAAGTCTTTATGCTGGCAATGACTGATTATTTCTCTAAGTGGGTTGAAGCTGAAGCATTTGTTCAAGTTAAAGACCAAGAAGTAGTATCCTTCATAAAGAGGAATATCCTGACCAGATTTGGAGTACCAGCTGAAATCATTTGTGACAATGTATCCCAGTTTATAAGCAAAAGGACTACTGACTTTTGCAATAGTTGGGGAATCAAAATGATCACGTCTACTCCGGTACATCCTCAAGCAAATGGACAAGCTGAATCCTCAAACAAGATAATTGTCAACTACTTGAAGAAGAGACTAGGAGCTAAGAAAGGAAGATGGGCAGAAGAACTTCCCTTTGTTTTGTGGGCTGATAGGACGACAGTGAAAAATGCAACTGGTCAAACCCCCCTTTTCCTTGGTATTTGGAGCAGAAGCGGTGATCCCGACAGAAATGGTAATACCCACAGCAAGATCCAACCTCCGGGATCCTGAGCAGAATCCTGAAGTCCTATGCGAGGAATTGGATACTGTTGATAAAACAAGAGACGCAGCAAGGCTAAGGATGGCAGCATACCAACAGAGGATATCTAAAGCATATAACAAGAATATAAGGACTAGAAGGTTCCAGGTCAGAGATTGGGTATTGAGAAAGGCTTTCCAGAATACTACTAATCCTGCCGATGGAAAGTTGGCTCCAAAATGGGAAGGACCCTATGAAATTGAGTCAGAATCTGGGAAAGGAGCATACCGACTCAAGAATATGGAGGGGGATATGCTACCAAGATCCTGGAATGCTATACAAGTGAGTTTAGAATTTAATTTCTAACTCATAATGGTACGAACTCTATAACTCATTTATAATTTTGATATTATCTTTTATTTTGATACCCAATACTGACTTAAGCATCGGAGGGGTGTTAGCCAAGCTAACACCCACTTTAGCTTAAAGGTGTTTTGCAGAATATGATTTGGGATATAGCTCCAGGATACACACTCGGGATACTTCGAAAGATTAGAGGATTGGCCCCCTCTCTCACGTTTAAGGGATCCTGATCCCTTCACAGGTTTAAAGGTATTCACCTTTCTCACGAATTGGGTTTAAACACCCCGCCTGGAGCGCAAGTTATCCGGGGATAGTTCAAGGTGGCGGGACCAGTTCATGTAAAAGTGGCTGACAATTTCGTTACTGTTGGCTATACCCTGGATCCTTAAGGTATATGAGGATTGATCACCCTCTCTCACGAAAGGGTATTTTCATACTCTCTAAGGTTTAAAGGTTATCACCTTTCTAAGTCTTGGAGTTTATACACTCCCGCCTGTAGCGCATGAAAATTTGGGATTTTCCCCAGGATTAAAGGTTTTCACCTTTCTAAGTTTTGGGGTTTCCACACCCTCGCCTGTAGCGCACGAAACGTGGGTAAAATCCCCAGTAAAACTCAAAGACTTAAAGGTTTTCACATTTTCAAGTCTTGAGGTTCTTATACTCTGGCTTAAATGCCTGGAAAATGAGTTTAGTCCCAATAAAATACAAAGTTTTTGGATAATCCCAAAGTATATTTTCAAAAAACATAATCATTTACAAGTCTACATAAATTTTTGAAAAAAGATTGCTAAGTTTAAACAACTGGTTGAAGAATTGCTAAAGGATCATATCCTGGTACAACATACTGGTTCTGCACAGACAGGGGACATCCGTGATAGAACATGACGTATGCTGATACTATATCCTACTGGGGACATTTATGCTGGAGTAAGAAGGAAACCTATGCCAACACTATATCCCACTAAGGCATTGTGAGGAACTGAAAGGATCAAGTTTGGGCATAATTCACCAAGTATCCTGGACTGGGGACACCTTCGGTGGAATGGTTGCGAAAGGACTGGAATGAAAGGATTGAGATATCTTTTGTTTCGGTATGATCTTTCCTATTTTTGTTCTTTAAAAAACCTTATCTAGATTGTCTAAATTTCTGAAACTATATTATAACACTTATGAGTATCCTGATCGGGATATGTTCTCAGGATATATTCTCAAGATGTATTCTCAGGATATACTTCAGGATACTTGGATTGAAAATTGAAACTATGTTCAAATCAAACTACTGTTATCAAAACAAGCTTTGAAAAATAAAAATGAACCATCCTTTTTCTTTGAAAACTTTATCGAAATTGTTTGAGTTGTAAGAACTCTATTTGGCAAAAAACTTGGCAGGATATCTGCGGGTAACCTGATCAAGATATTTTCAGGACATTTTGTCAGGACATTTGAAATATTACACTAAGTTTGGAACATTTTAATCATATTCAAACTAAGCAATGCATAACAAGAATAGAAAAAGGACAATGATAGATAAGGTCATAAAAAGGTTATATTGTTAACATAGCAAAAGTTTGTGCTTTTGGTTTCATCTCAAACCGAGACCCATCCGCCAAAAGCACAAATTCGTTTTTTGCCATACTTACTTAACAATTGAAGGCTTCGTCTTGGAACCCAAGATACCTCACCCTTCAATTGTTAGAATGTTCAAAATTAAGCATACTAATTGATGATCAAGGGCTTCATCCTGAAACTCAGGATCCCTCCACCCTTGGTCATCATATTGTACTAATGTCTAAAATGCAGGAAAGTAAATCTTTCAACATGCAAAAAAAAAAAGTGTTCAACAACCAACAACCATTGAACTTAAAAAAGCGGGCTCCGGCGTAGGCATAAATATCCATCATCGCTCACTTTGCCACCCGCTCACGGGGTAGCACCAGATTCACCATCACTAGCTTCTTCCGCCGTCTCACCCGCCTTGGAAGATTCGCCAATCTCAGGCTTGGCAGGATACGTCACAGGACTGCAACCAAGATCCTTCAGTTTCTTCTCCCAGACATCAACGGTCTAGGTTGGGCATTTAAAGCCCGCTATCCTGGCTTCATAAGCCATCTTAAGCCTGGCCTGAAGGAGGGAAACTACGACGGAACCCTTGAGGCCATCCCTGAATGAAGCCATATCTTGATTATGTTGGACCTCGGTGACAACCAGCTCGATCTCAGTGGCCTTCTTCACTGCAGCTTCGGCATCCAGAGTCACCTTTTTTAACTTATCTTCATAATGTTGTGACCTGACTGCAACGATATTCCCCTTATCCACGATAGTGATCTTAGTTTTCTTCAACTTGGCCTCTGAGATCTTCACTGTTTCACAAGCTTCGGTGTAGAGATGCGTCAGACGCTCAAGACCCTACAAAACAGAACTCAGGTATTGATAATATAATCTAACCGGGGTATCGATTCAACATATGTGTGCAGGATGTAGGATAAGGATATTTACCTGGTTAAGGAAAGAAGTCATGAAATGGCTAGATTCCATGAAACCAAGGTTCTCGTAGGAAAAGACTTCAGCGATGACGAGAGGATCAGATTCTTTCCTCTTACGGGAACTAGAAGCACGGAGCTTCGCTGTTGAGGAAGGCTTGGGCATGGCTGCAGGTTTAGAACTAGTTGAAGGCTTGGATGTTATGGAAGGCTTGGAACTAGGCTCTTTCTTTACTGGAACGGTTGCCGGGAAACTGTCAAGCTCTTCCAGATCAAAAATTGAAACAAGATTGCTGGAATCTACATAAAAGGGAAATGATTTCAATTTTTATATATTAATACATAAACTAACCAAACATGTGCAGAAATGAATTTAAAACATACATCCTTACCCGACGTATTGGAGGATGAATGCTAACTTGAACTTGAGTGACTAAGCCAAAAAACAAACCCACTCAGCTGAAGAAAAATCTGACCGGATGTTCCAATCAAATGGCCGGATGACGTACCATCAGGGAAGGCTCCAGAGGCACGTAGAGCGGCCATGTCGGCATTATCAAAATTGCAAACCTCTTTCTCGGGCTTACCAAGCAGATTGTGTGCTATGAAGGTTGGCTTGGAGTCCCCGGGGCATGAACGAGTGCGTTTTGCCATGAGATCGGAGACGACGGAAAAGATGCACAAAGAAAGAATAGAGAAAGAGGGAATAACTAAATGGTCCGGTACAATGTGATAATTAACAAGAAGAAAGTAGAAGATATAGGGCGAAGATAGCTAACTATGAGAAATACTAGCCTTGAAAGTTGCACGAAGTCACATCAACATCTACATCCCATTAAGTGTATCGAACAACACAACGAAAAATATACCCGTTTGGATTTCAGAATCCTAACAGATATATTTTTGGGGACAATTGTTATGGGTGAAATTTCGAGCTTATATCCTGATATTATATGCTTGATGCTGCGGCCAGGATACTGAACCAGGATATTGGTACCATCCTCTGGGGGTATCCTGCTTGCTACTAACGATTTTCTTTGGTTGCAAGGTACCAACGTTAAAGGACTTGATCTACCTGAAGATTCGCTCAAGGTGGTTGAATAATGGACGTTGATGGTGGAAGAATGGGTCTTGTAACGGTCAGAATAGAAGAAAGGCATATTCCGCAAGAATATCGGATGCTGGTCAATGCTATTGACTTTGTAACGGTTATATGAGCTGAAGACCCGGTTTTATAGTTAATTTGCACGTGGAAAACAAGTTAAAAGAGTCCCCCAACGTTCAGAATGGAATATTCCCAGCATCACGGAATAATAGGAGAGTTAGTTTGTTATTTGTAACTATAAATAGAAGGCCAGATCGATAGGAAAACACACTTCACTCTCTGCTCTCGAACTCACACTTCTTTTTTCTTTCTATTACGCACAAACACTCAACACTTGTAATCGTTGTATCACTTAGCATCGATCTGAGCCATATCCTGCACTGTATCCTGTTATTCAAGCAATAAGAAGAACAAGGCAGCCGACGATTGTCAGCTCCCGAGGTTTTATGCCGGAGATCTAGATTGATCAAGGGCTTTCCTCGTACATCACGTGTCAACCTTTACATTTTTGCTCATTGTTTGATTATAGATACAGCTCGATATCCTGAGCCGTATCTTGAAACTGTTTTCGCAAACTAACAAACCAACATATTTTTTGCAAAGTATTACTAGCACACTACCTCACAGAACTAATTTGATCACTTAATTGCTTAGGTAATTTTTGACCAAAACAATTTGGCGCCCACCGTGGGGCAAGTGGTGCTATTTTTAATCAATACTTTGTTAAAATCATTACTCGGTTTTCTGTTTTCGAAATTCTTTTCAAAACTATTTCTAATGGCTTCTCAATCGAATTTGAACTCTTCTTCCATGTCTGTCTCAACCTCTGCTGCTGCTGGTTCATTACCTCCTCCACCTTCACGAGTTCAAACTTTTCAGAGGAGAAATGAAAGAAACACACCGAGAGAAATTCCTACTGCTCAGAATGTTTCTAGATCCGGAAATTCAGGGAGAATCCATATCCTTGCTTCTAATGACGAAATTATGTCTTTGTTTGGTAGTATACAGGAACAAATGAAGAGGCAACAAGAAACTAACTAGACGATCATGAAGAATATACAACTCTTGAAGTCAAACTCCAGGAAACCTGTGGAGGATACAACTACTCCTCTACAGCCCAGGATGCTGAACTTTAGTTCAGCGACGTTTACCGAGGATAATCAAGGCAACATGATACCGAGTCAGTCCCGGAGCAATATGCTGGACATACCATCAACCGCCAGGATATCGATCGTGAGGGATCCAGGATATGGCCCAGGATATGGTCCAGGATATGGAAAAAGTCAACAGGCTGGTAACATGTTAGTCAATATCAGTATCCCTGCTACTAATAATTCTGATTCTTTGCAGGATATAGGTGTAACACCAGCATTGACCAGGGAACTTCAAATATTGAAGGATATGATATCAAGTGTTCATGGAGTAGTGCAGCCTATACCGGAAGTATCCCAGGATAGTCACAGGATATCCCGATTTGCTCATCCAATTTGTGAGGCTGAAATTCCAAAAAGATTCCAGACTCCCAGCATGAAGTTGTATGATGGGACGACAGATCCTGAGGAGCATATTGCCCAGTATAGGGAAAGGATGGAAATAAATCCAATCTCACCAGAACTTAAAGAAGCATGCTTATGAAAAGGCTTCGGTTCGACTTTAACAGGATCGGCCTTAAAATGGCTTTTAAATGTTCCACCTTATTCTATTACATAATTTTCTCATTTAGTTAATTTGTTTATCAGTTAATTTTCTTGTAGCAGGAGCTTTGAGAAACTAACAAGTGATCTTTACAGGATAACACAAGGATCACAAGAATCCCTAAGGGATTATGTTAACAAATTTAGTAGAGAATCCCTGGATATCTTGAATCTTGATGTTGCTACGGTAGTACAAGCGTTCAAAATGGGGTTACGGAAGGATTGTCAATTTTATCAGGATCTTGTAATGAATCCTTGCAGGAATTTAGATGAAGCTCGGAATAGGGCTTTGAGATACATAAGGCTTGAAGATGACAAGAAAATGCATGAGAGGATGAACACGTCTTCAACATATGAATGGACAAATAGGAAGTCAGAATCTTCCTACAAACAGTATCGTTCAAAGCCATATGCTAAGAACGATAATAAGAGAGTGAATGTTGTTGAGCATGAGGACGATGAAGAATATCCTGAAATCTCAGAGTATTGTTTTTCTGTAAATGTTCCTAAGTTAATGTATGCTATGCAGGGACTGGGGGACAAAACTAGGTGGCCGAAAAAGAACCCAAGGAATACAGATTGGAAGGATAAAGCTAAATGATGTGCCTTCCATGAAGACTTTGGGCATATGACAGATGATTGCACAGCCTTAAGAAAGGAGATAAGCTACTTGCTGAGCAAAGGATACTTGAAAGAAGAAAGCTCAGGATACTGACCAGGATCCTGAGAGAGCTGCATCTCCACCACCAGATGCCAAGATAATTAACTTTATCTCCGGGGGATCTGACATATGTGGAACTTCTTACTCTACAGCTAAGAGGCATGCCAGGAAGGCTAAGGAGGAAAATAGGAGATAAGCCCACAAGGATGACCATGCTTACGGATGATAAAGTCGTTACTTGGTAAAGTGTCATGAAGGTCAGTAGTATCATGTCTATTATGTTAGTAAAAGTTTACTAGATGCTGAGACTAGATATTCACACTTAGAAAAATTAATATTAACTTTAGTTATGGCATCGACTAAACTTAGACATTACTTTGAAACACATAGAATTCCTATTAAACCAACTATCCTGTTAAAATTGTGCTTAGGAAACCCGAGATGTCAGGTAGGATGGCTAAAGGGTTAGTGAAATTAAGTGCCTTTGATCTAGTATATGAACGCCATAAAGTCTCAGGCTTTAGCTGACTTTGTGGCTAAAGGGTTAGTGAAATTAAGTGCCTTTCCATCCAACGTCGCTGCCTCATGTTCAAATCCTTCTGATTGAATAGATGTTGAAGGCTCTTGTGATCCGAATAGATCACGCACTTGGTTCCATACAAGTAATGTCTCCATAGTTTTAGTGCAAATACAACGGCACCCAAATCCAAGTCATGGGTGGTGTAATTCTTCTCATGCACTTTCAATTGTCGAGAAGCGTAGGCAATACCTTTGCCTTTCTGCATAAGCACACATCCCATACCTGTGTGCGATGCATCACAATAAACTACAAATTCATCAATTCCATCTGGCAACGTCAGTACTGGAGCGTTGCTCAACTTCTGCTTCAAAATATCGAAAGATTCTTGCTGCTTAGGACCCCAATCAAACTTGATATTCTTGCGGGTTAATGAAGTTAGGGGTGCTGCAATCCTTGAGAAGTTTTCAATAAATCGCCTGTAGTATCCTGCTAAACCTAGAAAGCTACGAATCTCAGTAGGCGTCTTTGGCTCTTGCCAATTCATGACAGCTTCAACTTTAGCGGGATCTACTTGGATACCACGCTCACTAACAACATGTCCAAGAAATTGGACTTCACGAAGCCAGAATTCACATTTTGAAAATTTGGCATAGAGCTCTTCCTGTTGAAGTAGTTCCAGAATACATCGAAGGTGCTTCTCATGGTCGGCCTGATTCTTTGAATAAATCAGAATGTCGTCAATGAAGACGATAACAAATTTGTCCAAATATGGCTTGCAGACACGGTTCATGAGATCCATGAACGCTGCAGGTGCATTAGTGAGCCCAAAAGGCATCACTAAGAACTCGTAATGACCATAACGAGTCCTAAATTCAGTCTTGTGTACATCTTCATCTTTAACCTTCAGCTGATTGTTATGGGTGAAATTTCGAGCTTATATCCTGAAGCATATCCTGATATTATATGCTTGATGCTGCGGCCAGGATACTGAACCAGGATATTGGTACCATCCTCTGGGGGTATCCTGCTTGCTACTAACGATTTTCTTTGGTTGCAAGGTACCAACGTTAAAGGACTTGATCTACCTGAAGATTCGCTCAAGGTGGTTGAATAATGGACGTTGATGGTGGAAGAATGGGTCTTGTAACGGTCAGAATAGAAGAAAGGCATATTCCGCAAGAATATCGGATGCTGGTCAATGCTATTGACTTTATAACGGTTATATGAGCTGAAGACCCGGTTTTATAGTTAATTTGCACGTGGAAAACAAGTTAAAAGAGTCCCCCAACGTTCAGAATGGAATATTCCCAGCATCACGGAATAATAGGAGAGTTAGTTTGTTATTTGTAACCATAAATAGAAGGCCAGATCGATAGGAAAACACACTTCACTCTCTGATCTCGAACTCACACTTCTTTTTTCTTTCTATTACGCACAAACACTCAACACTTGTAATCGTTGTATCACTTAGCATCGATCTGAGCCATATCCTGTACTGTATCCTGTTATTCAAGCAATAAGAAGAACAAGGCAGCCGACGATTGTCAGCTCCCGAGGTTTTATGCCGGAGATCTAGATTGATCAAGGGCTTTCCTCGTACATCACGTGTCAACCTTTACATTTTTGCTCATTGTTTGATTATAGATACAGCTCGATATCCTGAGCCGTATCTTGAAACTGTTTTCGCAAACTAACAAACCAACATATTTTTTACAAAGTATTACTAGCACACTACCTCACAGAACTAATTTGATCACTTAATTGCTTAGGTCATTTTTGACCAAAACACTGATGATAGCCTGACCTCAAGTCGATCTTCGAGAAGTAACTTGCCCCTTGCAATTGATCGAACAGATCGTCGATCCTGGGCAATGGATATCTATTCTTGATAGTGACCTTGTTAAGCTCGCGATAATCGATGCATAGACGCATCGACCCATCCTTCTTCTTCACAAACAGGATTGGTGCTCCCCATGGAGACAAGCTAGGTCTAATGAAACCTTTTGCCAACAATTCATCTAACTGGGTCCTCAACTCTTTCATCTCTGTTGGTTCCAACCTGTAAGGTGCCCTTGCAACAGGTGCTGCTCCTGGAATAATGTCAATTCTGAATTCTACTTGCCTATCTGGTGGTAAACCAGGTAATTCTTCACGGAATACTTCGGGATATTCAGAAATGACGGGGATATCTTCAATCTTAGGTTTCGGCTCATCAATAGTTACTTGTGCCATGTAGATGACGCAACCTTTCTTCATACACCTTGAAGCCTTAAGCATAGACACTTGCTTAGGCAGTCCATACTGGGTATCTCCCTGAATGGTAAGTGACTCACCATACGGAGTCTTGATCACTACTTGCTTCTTGTCACACACGATCTGGGCTTGGTTATGGGATAGCCAATCCATGCCTATTACTATGTCGAAACCAGCTAACTTCAAAGGAAGTAAGGACAATGGAAAAGAGTGGTTCCTAATGGATATGAAACATCCGTCTAACACGGTTGATGCGGTTTCTATGGTGCCATCGGCTAATTCCACCTCATAATTTATGCTTAGGGTTCTAACAGGTAGGTTTAACAACTTACAAAACTTATTCTCAACAAATGACTTATCTGCTCCAGAATCAAAAAACACCCTTGCATAAACATCATTAATAAGGAAGGTACCTGTTATGACATTATCATTTTGGATCGCCTCCTGTGCGTTCATCTGGAAGACCCTAGCATTGGTCTTTTTCCCATCCTCAGCCTTCTTTGCAAACTTCTGGCAGTTGGACTTGATATGCCCTTTTTCGTTGCAGTTGTAGCACGTCGCGTCCTTTATTTTCTTACAGTCCAATGTCTTGTGCTCAGAAGATTTACAAATCCCACAAACTCTTGGCCGTGACTAGGATTTCGATTCATATCTGCACCTCCCGAAATGGTGCTTCTTACAGATCTTACACTTGGGCTTATCCCCTGACTGTTGACCATCCTTTTTAGGTCCAGAACTCTTCTTGTGGTCATTGTTTCCCTTACGCTTCTTGTCTGAACGTCATGAGTTGTCATCCTCACGCTTCCTCTTCTCAGCGTCTGTGTTCCTCAGCGATCTCTGCCTGACCGCGTCCAAGGTAAGGGACAATGATATATCAGCTGCAGACCGAAAAGTAGCTGGTCTGGAGGCCTTCGCACTGGCCTTGATTTCTGGGGCCAAACCCCCAATGAAGCGAGCTATCCTCTTGGGTTCCGGAGTTACCAGATATGGAACCAGTCTTGACATAGTGTTGAAGCTCGTAAGGTAGGCTTGACAATCTAGGTTTTTCATAACCAAAGACAAGAAATCAGCTTCAATCTTTTCAACCTCGTGCTGAGGGCAGTAGTTTTCCTTAATGAGAGTAACAAACTGATCCCATGTCAGATTGTACAATGGGATCTTCCCAGTGGCTTGAATCAAAGACCTCCACCATGCTAGTGCCTCGCCTTTGAACGACTGAGACACAAACTTTACCACATCCTTATTAGCGCAACCACTGATATCCACCACAATGTCCATCTCGTCTAACCATGACATGCAATCAACTGCTCCTTTCTCCCTAGTAAAATCCCTGGGTTTGCAGGAAACAAAGTACTTATAGGTGCAACCTTTAGCACGTGGTTCTTGGTTCAGCACAACTCTCTTAGATGGAACACTCCTCTGGTTCGTTGAGTGATGAGAATCACTTTTGTGAGCGATGTGAGTTCTAGATGGTGGTTTAGAGTGTGGCACAGACTGGGTCCTTACATGGGTACCACTGGATTCATTGAACTGTCTGTCTAAAGCTCGTGTAACAACATTATCTATTAACGCTTGTAATTCTGCTCCTGCTACGTTGACCCTGGAGGTGTCATGATTTTCTCTGGGGTGACTGCTGGCTTCGTCTGACCCGGCCATGTAGCTTGATTGCTACATAAAATAATGGTTTTAATTCATTCAGAGGTCTATAACCGTTTTATCATTCTAGATGATTTATTAGTCATGGTATTTAAGAACCATTTTGATTAATTTGTTAGGCATATATATATTCAGGAATTTATAATAATCCTTAGTTAGAATTTAAAATATATTAATGGCAAAAAGGCCTAGTCACGTGGACGGTTTTAAATCTTTATTCATGATCTTATAGGATCAAGGTATTGAGGTTTTAATTTCTAATTCATTACCTCTTCTTAACAGGGGGTCGAAGACCACGACTGTCTTTTGTCTTGTATGACAATGAGTATAGCCCGTAGGCATTACTTTCCTATTGGATGTTTAATATAATAAAAGAAGTTGGAAGAATCTAATGCAACGATGACTTTTGTGATTTTATCGAACCACATTTTGTCAAGAGTGTTAACAGGTTTTCAGATGTTAACAAGGATTGGAACCTTTTGAATAGGTTTTACCATTTTGGTCATGTCTGCAATGACATATAGACTAGATTTTACCTTTATGATTCTTTTTAATGCGGAACAATCCTAAATTGAGGTGTTAATAAGGATATGAATCTAATTATGGAACTACCATTTTGGCCCTGTCTTAAGATGACACATGGCTAGGTCTTGTCCTTTTTTAGATTTTGTCATTTTATTATAAAGATAGATCTTATATAAAGGAATGTTATTTTTTTTCATTTATTTCACATATTATATTTATGCATATAATTTAATCAAAAATGAAAATTTAAATTCAACCATTCCACTACAAAAATTTAAACAAGTACAAGTTTGCCCTAAACGGGACTTCTACAAGAAATAACATGCCCGCGCAGGGGCTTAAACATAAATAACATACCCACGCAGGGGTTAACAGAAGGACATGCCCACGCAGGGGCAGAACACCAAAAAGACATGCCCACGCAGGGGCAGAATACTGAAACAAATGTCCACGCAGGGACATGATTACAACACTAAGAACAAACAAACAAATAAAGGATTTAATGATCCTTTTTGCTTTTCCCTTTAATTAAGTTTGCCAGACTCTTGAACATTCCTCGGTTTTGTCTACGGTCTTCCCGCACTTCCTGTCGCACCTCATTAATCCTTTGAAGAATCTCCTGATGCTGCGGTGGCGACATCGCTGGCGGCTGCGGGGGTTGCTGATATAGCGTATGTTGAGGAGGTGGCGGTTGATGATACCCATAAGGTGGGTACCCAGAGTGCGGGTATCCAGCTTGATATGGGATCCCAAAGGATCCTTCTGGATGATGGGCATTGCAGTTTGCCGCTGCTACCAGGTAAGGGTCGGCCTCGGCATAGTTGTAGTTGGTGTGGATCGGCTGCTCAAAGGGTTTATACGCCGCTGAACCGGCATATGTTGGAATCGGGTCGCCAAAACCCAACGGTGGTGGCGCGACAGGCGCAAAGTTTACTTCCGAGACGGGGTTTGAAGGTCCACCCATCTGCGGGTCTTCATGTAGTGGCGGGTAGCGGCTGCCACTTGAAGGTTGAGGGGTGCTGATTCGCACTCCTCCTCGCACGGACATCCGTGCGTTCGATCTTCTTCGCCTCGGCGGCTCTGGAGGCTGTTGCTAGGCTGGTTGTGGTGGCGGAGTGACCGCTACAAAACGAGAATCCTCAGAGGGATCCTGCTGTGGCTGCAGCGGCTGTGGTGAGTTGTGGTAACTGGGAGTAAACACCCAGTCAATCTGTCTGAACCTCTCCTCATAGCTGTCGGGACCATTATAAGGTGATCCCAGAAAGGTAACCCATCCGAAATTTTGATGGGGTGGTTAGGGGTTCCGGACGGTGGTTCTGCGGGATCGGTGTCCTCGTCCATGTCCATCGCATGGTCGCCCGAGAAGTGGTCTTCAGGTCCTAGTGGGCTAAACCCACTGGTTCTTCAATGTAGTTTGCCGGGTTGAACCGGCTTTGGAAGACAGGTGTCGGGTCGTCGAAGCAATAGTGAGGGCTGGATCCCTGGAGGGGGATGAAAGATGGCTGCGGGTTATGGGGCTCATTTTCAGAATGAGGGCCGTAGGAAGGGTGATAGGATGGTGACGAACTTAGCGAGAAGTATCGCCTCGCTGGCTCTATATACGTCCTCCAAAGCTCCTGGGGACTCGTACTCATCGAGGCTAGTGGGGTTCGTCTGTGTGAGGGCCCGGCCTCATGGTCGTGGCCTGTGATTGGTGCCTTTCCTTTCCCCCTGTTGAATCTTGGTGGCATGATTGAACCTCTCAACATAAACAAAAATAACAACAAGGGATATATATATAAAAGACAAAAAATAAAACAAATCGGGATTTGTCCTAAGTTCTTTGTCTAGACTCGAAAATTGAGGAATGTGCAACTGTGTAACTGAGATTAAACACAAAAGGCTAGTGTTTAATTCACTCAGTGTTGGCTCTGATACCAACCTGTCACACCCCGATATTTCCACGTATTACCGGTGGGCCCGGTGGGGAGTATCGTGACGTAGTTGATATCATCATAGTCAAACAACACAATTTTAAATGCACAGCGGAAGCAAAAGATAGATTTATTTCAAATGAATAAAATTGTAATATTAAGTGTCACAACGTAGTTGAAACGGATCCACAGGCGGATCAAATAAACAGAAAACGTAGTTCAACAGACTCAAAATGCATCCAAGCTTGAGAGACTCTTATTGATGCTAAGGAGAGGCCAGCCTATTACGAGTAGTACCTGCACTTAGCCTTTTTGGGAAAATACGTCAGTTTACACTGGTAAATACAATTAACTGACTCATTTTGAAAAGGTTTAGAAAATTGATTTGAATGCACAAGGCACAAAATAATTTATAACTTGGGATAATTATTTATATATAAACTTGTAAAAGAATTACATGTTCGTTATACGTTCAGTAGCCCGGATTTGACGCCGGGTTAAAGATTAATAGACACACCACATGATATAGTCCCGCGACGGGTTATTCCCGAAACTGGCGGTTATACCTTATTATTTATATATGCACTGTCGGGTGTACGCCTACACCCCGTGCTTTAGGTCGTGGCCATTTCTTAAAATGATGCCAAGGATATCCGGGACATGGTCATTAACCCCCCAAAGACTTTAAGCAAACAAAACAATTTAAACGGGACATTTCAATAAATTAACCTTCATACGATTAAAAATTCAATGCCCGACCAAGCGGTATTTTATATACCGTACCCCAAGCCCGTATAGGGAAAATAAGTTAAAAGTATTTACCTGAGCAAGTATAATTCACAAATAGAAAGTGCAAATAGCTTTTACCGGGTCTCCTAATCTGGAACAAAGGTTTTTAATAACCTATTAGATTCCTAACGGGTCTTTAATTAAGCCTAAACTTAGACCGGTTAGTTTTAAAGGAAGATATGGTTCAAACGCACGATTAAGCGAAGACCGGGATAGAATGTGATTTAAACCCAACAAGCTTGGATACTTGTGTAATATGGGTAAACTAAACACATTCTGGATTTTGAGACAAAAATGATAAGGTTTGACCCGTTTCGGCTAATTTATGCAAACTAGTTACATAAACCACACCGAACGCGAATAATGCGTAACGGGTAACCAAAATGATTCAAGAATAGGTTTCCTAAGTTAATATGCCTTAAATATGTTGTGACATCAGTAAGATATCTTCTATTATGCCCAAAACGAATATAAACTCAAACTATGCCCCGTAGGGGCATTTTGGTCATTTTAAAGGTTATAAAAGAGATTTAATATGATTCTGAGTTCCAGATCTGATATAAACAGTAAATATATTTAAATTAATAGGTTATATCAGTAGGGTATTACATATATGTGAAATTTACCATTTATAACTAAACTATGCACCGAAGGGGCATTTTGGTAATTTCATTTAAGCCTAAAATGTCAAAACTGGAAACCTGAGTTTAAAAACTTTTACTTATTGTTAGAATCTAAAAATTTACTTAAGGAAAAATTACAAGTTTTGTCCTTTATCTTTAGGGTACTTTACAGGCGGTGTCCTTTTTTTCAAAAGTTGACAGGCGGTGTCCTTTAGTATGTATTTTGTTACAAGTTTTGTCCTTTAGCCCTAACCCAGTTAGGTTTTTTTGTTAAGTCTGGTCAAACAGGGGTAGTTTAGTCTTTCTACCTATTTATTTATAAATCTTTTTAATAAAATAAAACAAAAAGAATTTAAAAAACTAATATCTATTTAAAAAATTAAACTAGATATTTATTTATACCTATTTATTTATAAATCTTGTTAAGTCTGGTCAAACACTTCTACCACCAACATCATCTCCCACCTCCCACCTCCCACCTCCCACCACCACCACCACCACCACAACAACCATCCGCCGCCGCCCACACATCAACCACCATCATCATCTCCCACCTCCGAACACCACCACAACCACACAATCCGTCGCCGCCGCACCCACCCCAACCCCACACAGATCGAGCTAACAGGTTGCTTCATCATGCGAATCACTTCTTCTTCTTCCCCAAATCACTCTCTCTCTCTCTCTCTACCTGCAACTCCAAACCTCTGTAACAACAACAATGGAGTTGAGTCAATTAACCTCTAAACTCCACCATATCGACCTCCACTTCAATTTCCTAACCCCCACACCTCTCCGCAAACCCTATTTCCGCCCTCAATTTCGCCCAATTTCATCCCCAATCACCAATTGCTCCAACAAACCCTCAAATAAACACTCCACACATCATCCAATCAGATTATCCGCAGTTGCAGTAGACACCGAAACCACCACCGTTACTAGCATAGACGAAGAAGACGATGAAGACATAGAGTCTCTGTTTTCCAGCAACTTATCATCCGAACCGATGCGAGGAAATAAACGATCGGCAACCGGTGCCTCGAGTATATCCTCAGGAGTTAGGTTAGAAAACATTAGTAAAAGCTACTAGGGAGTTACAGTATTGAAAGATGTTTGTTGGGAGGTGAAGAAGGGGGAGAAAGTAGGCTTAGTAGGTGTGAATGGTGCTGGTAAGACTACACAGTTCTAATATTTATAAATTAAAGAATAAATTACAAGTTTTGTCCTTTAAATAAGTAAAAAGACTAAAATACCCTTGGGTAATCAGATTTAACAAAAAAATCTAACTGGGTTAGGCTCAAAGGACAAAACTTGCAACAAAATTCCCTATAAAGGACACCGCCTGTCAACTTTTGAAAAAAAGGACACCGCCTGTAAAGTACCCTAAAGATAAAGGACAAAACTTGTAATTTTTTTACTTAATATATCAGTAGGTATTAAGTCTTATATATCTAAAATGGTTTTAATACATACTATGCGCTTAGAACGCGTAAAAAGGCGATTTTGAGCGATCACCGGGTTTTATAAAGAAAGCTGATATTTTTATTATTCCAGAAGGCTTAAAATATTTTATTTTATCCTATAAAATCAGTAGCAAAAGGTTTGGAATTAAAATGATTTGTAAAACTCATTTTATAGCCCAAAAGGGCAAAACCGGCAATTACCGAATCAAGCTTAGAACTCTATGTTATGCTCAGCCTAAAATTAAATAAAAATCTTCAAAAATCCTAAAATATTATTTTATATCAGTAGGTAAAAAGTTTGGTATTACCAATTGGGTTTAGATAGGCTATATGCTAATTACGTCGTTTAATTTATAAAAAGCTTTCTAATTACGCTAATGAGCATAACTCCTAATCTAGACCCCAAACTGATGTCAAATTTTAGGGACAAGTCTAATAATCAGTAACTAAGGTTTCTATTCTTTTACATTTTCAAAAATCACATTTTAAGGTCATATGGGCATAATAGTCAACATTTAAGCATTTAACGGAAACATGCATATGAATCGGATAACTAAAGAACCAAGTTGTATAATCACAGAGGGTTATACTAACATGAAACCTGGTCCTAATAAGGCTCTAAGGCATTTCTAAAACATGCTACATTGGGTCAGAACTGAAAGTCAAAGCAAAAGTCAATTTATGTGACTTTCGGTTCCGAACCGAGCCTAAACTGAAAATTATCGGGTTGAACATGTTTAGACATGTTCTTACATTAATTACCAAGTTATATTAATGATAAAACAGGTTGCATGGCTCCTACATTGCTAATTATGCATTTATTTGAAAATAAGCTTTTTGTTGACTTTTTAAGATTAGCTTTGACCCGACAATTGACCTACTTAGAGTGAGAATCAGAGAGTACCCTTTTAAGGGTTTATTACCCACATAATTACCAACTCATAGGTACTTTCAAATCGAGATTTGACTGGACAGATTATAATTAATCACAAAGTCAAACTCTAATTACGAGGGTTTGACTTTAAGCTAATTAACTAAGTTAAACTGAATTAAAGAAAGTTAAGGACACTTACAAGGGTCCTAAGCACGACTAGTGACTCCTAGAAAGGGTGCTTGAGCTCCAATATTCTCCAGAAGTGAAGTTGTGAAGTTTACAAATGAATGTGCTCAATGTTGCAACATTGAAGCTCCTTATATACTCATTTTGATCATCTAGGATCATGCCAAGGAAGTCTACTAGTGTTATGAGATGGTCCCATCTGTCCCTATTGCATGAAATACCAGTGGGGAAGTCCCTGGTATAAGAAAACAAGGTTTTAAGGCGGTGCAACGGGCTGGACAGACACCTGCAGGTGTTTTCTGTAGCTGTAAGTCGGACGCGGCCCGCGTAAGAGATCACATAGGGCTTACGCGGCCCGTGTGAGTCCTCAGAACCAGCTAAACAAGTTTCATTAATTGCATTTTAGGTCCTTTCAAACGTGGTTTTAACTATTTTTCTTGCACTTTTGGCCCTCTAACCTTACTTTTAAGGGTTCCATAACATAACCAAATATTGTTAAGTCCTCGGTTAACTTTGTACTCACACGAAAAGTCATGAATTTCAACTTTGACGCTTTTAACCCCTCGTATACGAATATTGTCATAACTTTCTCATACTTTATCGAAACCTTGTGAAATTTTTATCACTTATTCTAGTGAGCATAGTTAATCATTACAAAGCTTCGGATTTTCCTAAAGGTCACTCAGAGGTATACTTTAAACATGTTGACACATTTAACCCCTGTAGTTTGTAATCTCTCACTTTCTTCCACAATTAGTTTCGTATGATCCATAATTCATTCGTTTAAGGGTGTAAACATCGTGTAGGGTTATAGTAAAGTGTGTTTATCCATTGTTGACACTTTGAACCCTTTTATTCACATACTTTCTTTGTTTGTCAACTTTAGTCCTTCATAAGAAATCTTTTACACGTTTAAAGCTCATGACACGTGTCGATATATTATTGGACATAAATTTATGAGGTGTTACAAGATAGGTCGTGAAATCTCTGCACATAATCAGCAATCTTCGGGCCATCCATCTTGAGGTTCCAGAATTCAGTTTCTAACTTTTGGATTTCAGCCCTGGAACAGTATTTCTTGCGCATGAGTTCCTTCATTTCATCCCATGTCATGGCATATGCAGCCTCTTCTCCCAAGGTCTGGACTTGGAGATTCCACCATGATAACGCTCCGTCTAAGAACAATCCAGAGATATAGGTGACCTGGTGTTCCGGTGCACATTTGCTCATTCTTATCACAGAATCAGTTTTCTCCGTCCATCTGACAAAAGCTACAGCACCCCCGGTGCCGTCGAAATTCAGAGGCTTACAGTCTAGAAACTGCTTATAGGTACAGCCTGTACAAGCAACATCATTCACAGAAAGCATTAGCGATCGCACAAGGAATTTTCAGAAGTAACGTAATGTGTCTTTTAGTGACTTAAACATTACCAAGAGGTGGGTTGCTTCCCGAGGTACCTCCGCTATGCTCGGAGCGTAAGGCCTTGTGTTGTGCTATTGCCTGTGAAATCCATTCTTGTAACTCAGCCTCTGTGGTAGGCAGCTGGTTATCTCTTCGAGGAGGCATCTTCTAAAGAAGATTGTATTGGTCAGGTCATAATAAGTATATGACATGTACATGTAGTAGCATTTATCAACGCAAGTAAGCACGTAACATCACATTCATATCACCAATGTATAATTGCAACAATGTATATAATGAGAATATTGCGATTGAGCTTTCATATATCAATGACCACAAATACAGCTTTACAAGTTCATCAAATGTATCATATTACAACAAAAGGGACTACAGGGTCACATCACCCTTGTCCAAAATATCCATCGGTCTACAACAGTCATATACACAAAAAGTGGTCTTAAAAAAGTCTTCTCAATCTGGGCTCAATAGCGACACTCTCATCAAAAAGTATCTACCTGCATAAAACCAAAAACCTGCTATGCTGATGGTGGAGGAGGAGGAGGTGGAGGAACGAAAAGCAAGCTGCGCAGATGCGCTAGCTCCTCCTCAAGGCTATAAGCGAGTCGCAACAGATAGCTATTCTGCTGCTCCATAGTAAGAAAACGAACGTCAAAATCTGGGTATGGCAGAAGAGGAGCGGGTGGAGTCGTGAATGGTGACTGACATGTACAAGGTGGAGGACGTGGAATCCTCTCAAGATCCATGACTCTACGACACAACATCTCCTGTTGAAGCTGTAACGACAAAAGAAAATCATTCCTCGTGTAACCAGTGTAATGTGAAGGATGATATGGATCAGAAACATGCATAGTGTTAGGCGGAAACCAAATAAGTGGCTCGCCTGACGGTGCAGAAGTGAAAGGAGCAGTATGTGTAAACTGTGGTATGAAAGGAAATATGGCTGACACGGGTGGAACAGGGGCAGATGGCTGGCTAGACGGTCCTTCCCCTGGATGGGGTGGAGGGATATCCTGTAAGAATGTAATCGGCAAGTCAGTGCAGTGTATATCAGACACATGTGGGTGAAACGGGGTAACGTCAACTGGCGCATGTGTCGGTGCAGGAAGGGGAGTAATAGGCTCAACAAAAGGAGGCAAGTCATCATCATCCTCTATCTACCCATTGCGGGTGAATGCATATCTGGGATCTATCTGAGCAGCAAAAGGAGCATGGTCAGCAGCCGCAGGTATAGGGTCCGGTAAAAGTGGTGCAACAACAGGTACGTCAACGGGTACAGGGTCATGCTCTGGTTGAGGATCGTGAGCAGGTATAGGCTCGGGTGCATCTCATCGTCCGACACAATGGCCATAGGGTCAACTGTATCAGATACTCCACTCTTTGAGGACGACATGGTGTCTGTGACAAAACAATCACAACATATGCACATACATCAACAATCATCAAATAAGCATGTAAGCAGTAACAATGTAAGCATGTATTCATCCTATTCTTCCCAGACTATCCCACCCAGCCTCTCAGACTGAACTACCTAGTCTCTCAGACTAAACCTCCCCAGTTTCTCAAACTGAACTACCCAGTCTTCTCAGACTGACTTCCCCAGTCTCTCATACTGCCCCAGCTAGTCTCTCAGACTAACTCCCTAGTCTCTCAGACTGAATTACCCAGTCTTCTCAGACTGACTATAAACAAATTCCTTGAAATGTATTTTTTGTCTTTTATTTGTAAAAATGTTTGTTTCCTGGATCTGGACATTTCGTGTATGCAATGAAAATATGTTATGAAAACATCTTCGTGAGAGCCCTAATGATCGTAGTCTAGACTCGAGAAGGAATCCTAGTTCGCTACCATCGAAGCTCTGATACCAAGCTGTCACACCTTGACTTTTGCGGAAGCGTGATTATGGTGTGACTTCTTAATACCATAGCATTCAACCATAACAATGCTATATGATAAAACCATTAGATGTTCATCCATAAATTAAGTATGAAAATAACACAACATATTTGTCTGAAATGTTGACACCAAATTCAAGCTACAAACCATAACATGTTTTAATGAGTTCGCAAAGACTCAACAAAAGACTTCAAATAAAACCGGGTTTAGAACCATGTATCCCGTCCAAGATTAAGATACATCTTCGAAACCCTAATGACTTGGATGACATCCTTTATTCATGACGCAGCTTGAAAAACATGCATACACCTGCCAGATCCACTTAGTTCCCTGAAATACATGTAATTTGAAAACATCAACAAAAGTTGAGCGAGTTCATGTGTTTGTGTATATGTATAAAACCTTTGTAACTGTGTATGTATGTATGTTTGAAAATCCCGGTATGAAAGCAAACAAGGAAACATATCACCAATGGTTTGCAAGGCCACTGGTATGTGTGACGGCGTAGGAAGGCTCAAACCTAGCAAATTTGTACTGGCCCTCGGCTGTAAGACATAGTCACCCTATGGGCCACCCTGGTCCTCATGGGTTTGGGCTCGCTACACCCAAATAGATCTATCACTCATGCCCCTCGGTCCTTATACGGGGATTAATGGTCTTAAGTATCCGCCTACCCATTCACATGATCTACTGTACTTTCCTAGGCTAACCATACCAATTGTAATTGTATGTAATCCTTTTGTAACATGTATTTCACCCCCGAAGTTAATAAACAAATAGTTTAAAGAAAAGGGGGACATGAACTCACAGTTTTGCGACTTCGGTACTCGTAACTCAAATCTCGTCAGCAAACACGACTACCTACATTGTGTTAATGTCTATTAGACGAACGGGCCATGCCTTGCCTTAGAATTAACGTTTCTGAGTTACGTTTCTTCCATGTCTTCAATATTATTCCAAGTTATAATTACTTGTTAAAATAATAAATATTTCAACTTAAATTATATTTAATTTTGGAATAATTGATAAACAATATTTTGTGACAATACTTCTCAAGTATTTATACTAATATTTCCTTCCCAAGGATGGGGGTATCTCATACATGTATACTTGTATTCTCGAATTTGCTAAGTATACTCATACTTGATTATTCCGGAATATTGAATAAATATCCAATATTTATTTCCAAAACATATGTTTTAAGGAATGTTACTTGAAAACATTATTCATAATTTTTCTTTTGGTAAAACTATTTGTAGTTCCAAATTAATATATTTTCAAGTCTCACTTTAGAAAATATATATAAACTTATTTTGTCCAAAAAATAATGTATTTCAAGAAAATATATATATTTTTCCCGAAAATCATATATCTTCTAAGTATTCTAGGAAAATATATTTTTACTTCTCAATAATATATTTTCTCCTTGTCGAAAATATGATATACCTTGTAATAATAATAAAAAGAGTTAATTACATAGTTAGTCCCTGTGGTTTGCACAAAATAACATACTTAGGTACTAATAGTTTAAAATCACCTTCTAGGGTATTAACTTTTCATTTTGTAACGTTTGGAGGTATTAACTTCTAGGGTATTAACATAGTTAGTCCCTGTGGTTTGCACAAAATAACATACTTAGGTACTAATAGAATGTTATTTTAAACCTACAAATAACGTTAATACCTCCAAACGTTACAAAATGAAAAGTTAATACCCTAGCATGTGATTTAAAACTATTAGTACCTAAGTATGTTACTTTGTGCAAACCACAGGGACTAACTATGTAATTAACTCTAATAAAAATCATATTTTCATTTCTCTTGTATCCAAAATAATATTTACCAAAAATGTGCTCATAAATGTATTTTCCGGAATATTTGTAAGTTACATTCTTGTTCGGTTTTCCAATATTGTGTGTGTAACTTGTATATTTATTCCTTGTGACTCTTGGTAATATTTTGGATTGTAAAATTCTTGGTATTTGTTAAGCTATATTATTCCAAATCCTAAAATAATATAACTAATACACAAAGCATACAAATATTCACACACATTATGTCTATAATGTAAATATATATTCTAAATACATATTTATCCATTTTTATTTATAAAAACCAACCTCCAATACTTGTATTTTTGTAACAAAATCTATGGGAAAGTTTATATTGAAAACCATAGTTAAAACACACTTGTAAATATTTGTTTTGAAAATATTTTTCTAAGTGTTTATATTTTTAGAAAATTTTGTCATAGTTTCCCCTAAAAATGGAGGTGTCCATGCTATCCAAGCATATCATTTTCTTTTCAAAATCATCACAAACGATCAACAATCAATCTACACTTGCCGAGTGCCAAAAAATGCTATCTACATAATAATCATGAACTTGAATTTTCATAAAAACTTGTAGTAACTTGGTAGTGTGTTTAGTAGGTTTAGTTACCCTTTAAAGTGTGTTTACTTCTTTAAAAATCTCATTCTTGAAAGATTTAGGTGTTTTACAACTTACTAGATGATTTTTCCAAAAATCATTTTTTTGAATTTTTCTTGTAAACAATGTATTCTTATACTTATTTCACCACTAGAAACATGTTTAGTTTCTTTAAAACCCATGATTATGTAAACCTTGTGATTTCACTTGGTTTCTTGGGAAATCTAGTTTTTAAATCATCCAAGTTTATGTCTAGTAATATGTTACATACTTCATCATTCATAAAATCATTTTCATACTTCAAGTTCATGGAAACATAAAGCATGATGATCTTGGTCTTTCACAAGATCACCACCTTAACTTACTAGATTATGTGTTTAATCACAATCTAGTAGGTTTCTTATGATGTCTATCATCACTAACACAAATCATCAATCATCAAGAAGCAAATCAACTCTAATCATCATGTATTCTCATGTTATTATGCTTATGTTAAGGATTCATGATTATGTTCTTTAGTGTTCTTTAAGATTAACAATGTTCATCATCATTTAACCATCAAAATATGAAGTAAAAACAAGTTACAAGGAGCTTACAACTAGCACAAGGGCTAGGGAAGAACACTAGAAGATGATGATGGCAAATGTGATGGATAAAAGCAATTGGGAGAGGTCCTTCAAGATCCAAGACCACTAAGCTTCATTAGACACCTTCTAGCACCTTAGGATGAACTTGGAATGGAGGATCAATGGATGAAAGTGGTGGTGGTGTTGTTGTTTATGGCCGAGAGAGGGAAGGGAGGAAGGAGAGAGTATAGTGTGTGTTTGTGTGTGAGAGATGGTGAGATTATGATCCACTAACTTGTTCTTATAACCAAGTTTAGGATTTTATCCAATGGTTAATGTGTCTAATAAGAACATGGCAAGATCTATTAACAAATCTAGTGAGATCAAGAAAGATTATGGGTGGGCCACCCTTGGTGACCGTCCATATGAAAGGGGGGGGTCTTGGTTGTGATTAAATGGTAAGTTAAGTTATCTAGTTAGGTCTTAAGTATAGTGTTTAGTGTTTAAGTGTGTTATGTGTTATATAGTGTGTTAGGGCGTTCGGGGATCATAACTAGCTCAGAAACATTAAAACAATGCTTCTAGTAAAATTTTGGTGTTTCGGGTAGTGTCCGGTTATTTGGTTAGATACCGGTTCGTTAAAGTGTCAAACTATACCGTTTAGTGTTCTTTATGTACCCTTTTGTGACACTTTTAATTCCCGACACTTAGGAAAGCATTCAGGACCATTTAGTCATATTTTTGCATGTTACCAACTTGTTAAAATGATGATTTTTGCTGAAAAATGCTGAATTCAGCACTTTAAGTGGGTTTTAGGCACTTTCCGGCACTTAAACTATCACCTAGTGAAGCACTTTTGTGATCCTCACTTTCCTACACACTATACTAGTGTAGTACCTTGTCTCTGGCCCATACTGGGTCTCAAAACACTGTCTTTCTATGTACTGAACCTCGTCAGCATTTTCTGAGTTATCCGCTACTGTGCTAACTGTGCTTTGTGCATCATTTATGTTAATATGGTTTGCATGTAATAATGAAGTGACATCATGCAATATGTGATGCACATGTAAGTATGATACAGTAATCAGAAAGCAGTCAAGTATAATTCAGCACAGTCATTAAGCACTAATCATGGTTAATTAATTGTACGGATACCTGGATTTTTGACGGTTGTCACAGATGTTCTCTTTTGGCAAACTTTAACTTTGACAGATCTATACACTAACAGAAATTGATACAACATCAACATAATCTAATTAAACTCAGAGACAATTTCACTTCTACATCAAAAGTAGCAAGTCAAACAGTCGTTAGATGCAGAAGATGATTTACAGCAGATGTTCTCTTTTGGCAAACTTTGACTTTGACAGATCTATACACTAATAGAAATTGATACAACATCAACATAATCTAATTAAACTCAGAGATAATTTCACTTCTACATCAAAAGTAGCAAGTCAAACAGCCGTTAGATCAGCAGATGATGATTTACAGCAGATGTTCTCTTTTGGAAAACTTTAACTTTGACAGATCTATACACTAACAGAAATTGATGCAACATCAACATAATCTAATTAAACTCAGAGACAATTTCACTTCTACATCAAAAGTAGCAAGTCAAACAGCCGTTAGATCAGCAGATGGTGATTTACAGCAGATGTTATCTTTTGGCAAACTTTAACTTTGACAGATCTATACACTAACAGAAATTGATACAACATCAACATAATCTAATTAAACTCAGAGACAATTTCACTTCTACATCAAAATTAGTAAAAATAAAATGCTCCACAAACATTATGAAGATTAAAAGATCAACAATTACATCGAGTACTGAACAACGAAACTTTAAAATCTAACAACAACACCAAGAAATTTACGAATCTAACAGCAAAAATTTAGTGCTTTTCGCTTAAACTCCATCGAGTACCGAACTTCTCAATGTATATATTCGACAATCGCCATGAACTCCACGGAAGTACTGAATGCATCAACATCAGGTTTCTAGAAACCTGGTCTCTCGTGAATAGACCAAGATGCAGTACATGAAAACACTTCTTCAGCTGTTGAAGAGTAGCCCTATCCTCATATACTTAATCCTTAACTTGCTTCATAAAGAGCTGCTTTAAACCAAACTTTATGCTTCTTTTAGTACAAAAAGGCAGGAAAGACCATTACTCTAGTAAGATAAAATCTTATCTTACAGCAATAACAGATCCTTTCTTGCGTTTAGTAGGAACTACTGTGGTTCTACATCATCATCATCTGCCCAAAGTCATTTTAAATGTACATTTAATAATCTTTCTTTCTGTTTAATTTAACTTTATCTAATTTTTAACACAAAGTGCCTATAATAACCCGCAACAGACTGTATAAATTTCAAACAACTGTGATTAGACAGAAATATAAAGCGATATTAGAGTATATCACTTCAAAATTAGAAATTCAAAATTTCAAAATTAGAGTAGCAAAAAAAAAAAATACTTTAAACGATGTTGGAACAATGATGTTGGAAACAACCGTAGAACAATCATCATCATCATCTGCTCAGATCATTCACAATCATCATTTAGTCATAACTCAGATAAAAAAACTTTAGTAAAAATAAAAAACAAAAACAAACATAATCATATAAATCACATTACCATCATCAAGGCAAACCACATATCCCCAAAATTTGTTCTGAAAGTGGGTCAGAGAGAGCTTCCGTTTTCTCTTATCCTTTATGAACAAATGTCGAGTATTTAGAAGAAGGGATTTGAGAGAGAAATACATTAGAAATGTGTTTTGAAAATACAAAAGAAGAGAACACGAGAATGTAAATATGAAGAGTGAAATGAGAATATAAATCAGTTTATATAAGAAGATGATTGAAGGAAGTGAGCGAGTGACATTCATTAATTGAAAATTACATATCCCCATGCATTTTGAATTTCAAATTACCCGCAATTTCAAAACATCTGTTAACGTATACGTTTGCCAAAGGAACCATCTGCTACTTTCTTGTAGATGGGCAGTGGTTTGTCCTTTGGAATGTGGACCAGACCTTTAACATTTGAATACACAAGGCAGTACTTTGAAATTAAATTAAATGTATTTTAAAGTGATTTATATATTAGGCTTTATGATGTAATAATGACATAAGAAAAGCATTGTTGGACAGCCTCTCCTGCTGACACATCAGCTTTTCTTATATCATTGGGATTTCTCCTTTTATAGAAAATATAGATAGATACATTTATTAATATAAAGTCATTAAGCATAATTTAATTTCATTCTGCATAGATAAAGCATATTATATAAATATCAAACAAACTCTTAAATAATTGGATTGAATAATAATTTATGTGAGAGAAAAAGCCAAAAGTATAACACGGATCATAAAACTAACTAATAAAAAACCATAAATTGTAATAATTTAACAAATTAATAATTGAACAATATGGTCTATCTTCTTTGAATGACGCATTAAAAGATTTGGAGAAAGAAAATATTAAGATTCATTTTGGTGAAGACTAAAGAAACACACATGATCTTAGTGACACATTTTAAAATAAGGTCGTTAAACAAGAAAATAATACATAATAATATTAATTACAAAGTTTATTCATTCACCTTTAGTGACATAACCTTAGATATGTCACATACAAAGATAACAATACCACAAAATTCAGAAATTACACACACTTTGAGTGATTTTAGTCCTTGTTTACAAAACGACAATCGGTTCGAACCTCGCCCTCCTCCTCGCTTAATGGGTTGTTCTCCGACAATATGAGAAGAGCCTTAGAAAATTGTTCGTGGAAGTAATCGTTATCGGCTGCCATTTTCTCAACAAATGGAGATGTGATTGGGTTCGATACAAGTTCTTGATCAACTGTAAGCAGTCCCTTGTGGTTCATAAGGTTTTTGTAGTAGCTGTTGTCTAGGATCATCGGTGTATCTCGATCGTTCCTCGCGTATTCCACAGCAGTCGGGTCTGGATCGGCATGGGGACAACGACCCTTGAGATACTTAGCATAGTTCGGGTCCAAAGTTGGGTCAACTGTTGGATATAGTCTATCAACAATGTTGACACAATGGACTCGACCTACCGAGTGAGCACCTACACCAAACCAGTAATGGGTCAGTCCACAAACAAGTCACTAATCGCTAACAGGGTTGATCGCAAAATCGATTGCTAACAGGGCCGGTCGCCAATGGTTTTAGTCGTAAAAGGTTTGGTACCAAAGGCAATCACTAATTTTGAGAGTGAAATTTTGGTCGCAAAATTTAGTTTCAACTCGAGTCTAAGCTACCTCCGAAATCCGTCTTAAAATCGGTAATAATTACACGTGTAAGGTGTCAGCTCCATCTTAGCCGGCAGCCAGAACTTAGCCTATTTTGATAACTTTCTCTTTGTTATTTTCCCTACCACTGTTATGTTTTCTCCCATGATTGTGATTCTCCAAATTAGTCCAAATGTTTTGTTTGAATCTTTAACAAGATTCGTATTCTAGTAAATACTTTAAAATGTTTTTTTTAATATAAAATGGGGGTTAAGAGTGGTTAGCTAAAAGTAGACGTAAAAAAGTATGAATGATACCTAAAAGAGCCACTGTTCCTTCGACATCAATTCCTATGGATTGAAACCGAGCAAGGACATACATCATGGAATCGTTATGATTCGGGAGCGATGCATCGATCTCCGCAAGATGGCTTTCCTTGCTATCTTTTCTCCCGGTTTTCATCTCAATACGCGGTCCTCCCAACTACATAACACACGCGAATAAACGATTGCATCCAACTTCTCATGTTTGCACTTTTGCGCGTATTATGGGGGTTCTAGAGTGAACACTAGTGTATTTGCGAACTGAGTGAACAAATCCTGGCCATTTATTTACACACGTGTATGGCTAGGATTTCATCATCAAATCGTAAAATACACTAGTGTATCCTGACCATTGATTTACACACGTGTATGGCCAGGATTAGTTCTCCCAGTTCGCAAATACACTAGTGTTCACTCTTGAACCTAATCCTATGTGTGTGTGTATATATATATATAAGAAAGTGCATAATTACATACCATAACGGCACCATCTCTAGCGGAAAGAGCAACAATGTCAGCACAAGAAACTGTCAAGGGGCATGCACTCTCAACAGCATCTTTGATTGTGTTAATGTACTTAAAGTTTCTCATTCCCATGTTTCTTGATGATATTTTTTCTGACTGAATTCCATTTATGCTCTCCAATAATAATGATCCATCACATGACTATTAAAAGAGAATATTTTAATCAAGAAAACCAAGAAATGAAGGAATTGATCATGCAATGATGACTTGTAACATGTGAATTATGTGTTGTACATTGTTTTATCATGAAAAGCTTGAATCTTTTCCATGCAAGAAACATAAGTAAAGAGTACCTTAACCATGCAATCATGGAAGAGAGTTCTTATCCAAGAAACAGCAGTGTTTCCATGCTTATTATACAAACTTATGACTTGTTCTTTGATGATTTCCTCGGCATTAGGACAAGTTTCCGAATAGGAATTTAATCGTATTTCACTCGTACCTTCAAAAACAATATATAACACGTATAAATTTATATCATATATATACACGTTGTAAGTACTGCCCAAGGTGTGTGATCTACGTGTGCTAAAAGTCGTTGGTTTCAAAGAAACCAATCAAACGACTAATAAATCAACATGTAGATCGCCTCACACCTGGTATACTTACAACTTACAAAGTAAATTAAAAGTGAAAATGTGTATAGAAATACCAAAATGAAAATGGAAGAACAAGAGGAAGATGAAGCTTAGATTGCAAAGTAACTTGTGGGTTGCCATGATATCTATGCTTTATAAGCTTGTACTTTTGAGCAAGTTATACAACTATCTAACCTTCTTTATATAGAGGATTCTTTGCAAGTGCAAATGAAAATTACAAGCATGCAAAGCTTGTCCACTTGGCCTATTTTTTTGACTTTGTGTTCCTTTATCCACTCCTAGCTTGCAAACTATTTTAATATTTTTAAAATACAATAAAATAATGTTATTGGTCATATTAAGTTGAAATTTGTTTTGTTTATATGAAAGGAATAAGTTGAATGCAAATATTGATTGTCAAGTCAGGCCAAAGGGTTTCGGCTTTACATTGTTACAAAATTTGTTATTACCATAAAGCTTGATTCGTTATCGTATAAATAGTATTTTAAAACTTAGTATGGTATAAATAACTGTTGGGAAAATTAGTGAATGAATATTTAGTTAATTTATAATTGAGTGAAATTATAATTACTAATTAAACTCCATATGTGAAACTCTTGAGTAGAGTTTTATGTCACTTGATTAGCTTTTATTAGAGTTTTATGTCTCTAATAAAATCACCAATTAAGATAAACTCTTCACTATCCACAACTCTTGTAGAAAATGGTAGGCTATGTGACTCATTGGTATGATGAGAAAACTACAAGAGAAAGATAATATGTATGAAGAATTCTTGGAGAAATGGTGAAGACTTGAACATCCATATGTTGGGAATTAGAGAGAGATGAGTTTTCTCTACTCGATTCCATCACCTTCATATCATTATTTTTCCACAAGTTCAAACACTATAATTCTATTCGGTGTAACCTCGGGCGCGTGGCCATTTCCGGCAGTACAGACTGCTTCGGCTGTTGTACCCTGGGAGGCAGACGCGTCGTTTTTAGTAGAGGCGCGAAATCTGTTTTAAGGGAAGCGTGTTGAACACGTGCCTCAACCAAAATCGTCAACGTTTTAGTGTGCTCTTTGTTGCAGTCAAAGAGTATTTTTCAAGACTCAAGATGATGAATATTTGATTCTAGGATGCTATCAAGTGCGCATGAATGACCCACCAGAGATGCGGCTTGAATCAAGATTGGTATATATAATTATATTTTATATTCTTTTTATTTAGTTATTGCAACCGGTATTGTACTATGATATTTCCTACGAATAACGAGAGTCTCGTTATTATATATTTTGTAATTATATTTTATAAAAGGTGAACCTAATTCCTACAATAACTGTATATCATATACACAATATATGATTTAATAATTTAATAAAACAAAATAGAAATAAATACTTGTACCTTAGAATCCCATTAGAAAACACATTTTGAGTTTTAGTAATATAGGCAATGTTTTAAAAACCGGTTTTTAAGTCATACTGGGTTTGGCTCTAAAATGGTTTAACCGGTTGAACCAGGTTGTATCGCGCGGTTGGACTGGGTTACTAGTTAACCTTATAAATTCCATAAAATACAAATTCATATAAAAAACAGGGTGGAGATATGATAGGAAGTTTATTTGGCTAAGAATGCTAGGAAGTGATCTTGACCATCCATTTAGTTAATCAAGGGCTAAGATTAAATCAGGGAAATTGAAGATAAGAAAAGAGGCGCGTGAGTTTGTTTAGAGTATTCTAATCAATCCAAGGCAATAGTTTCTCTCTTCTCCAACCCCCCCTTTTTTAAACGTTAATAACTCTTTCATACGACATTATTTTTTTATAAAAATTTCACCAAAAAAACGAGCGTTTTTTTATCTTTAAAACGAGTATACTATTGCAATATTTTCGAATTTTTTTCTAAAACCCAGTTGCGTAAAACGCAATGAAAAAAACCAGTTGCGTAAAACGCAATGAAAAAAAAAACCTAAAAACTGACATTTTTCTAAAACGCAATGCACAAAAAACACAAAGAAATGTCTTATTTGTAAAACGCAATGGCCAGAAAACACAAAGAAATGTCTTATTTCTAAAACGCAATAGCCTAAAAACTCAAAAGAAAAAGTACTTTCTAAAAGGCAATGGACTAAAAACACATAAAATTGTGTTTTACCTAAAACGCAATGCACCAAAAACACAAACAAATGTCTTATTTCTAAAACGCAATGGCCAGAAAACACTTAAAATGTCTGTTTTCTAAAACGCAATGGACTGAAAACACATAAAAAAGTGTTTTACCTAAAACGCAATGCACAAAAAACACAAAGAAATGTCTTATTTGTAAAACGCAATGGTCAGAAAACACTTAAAATGTCTTATTCTAAAACGCAATTGCCTAAAAAAACAAAAGAAAGTGTTCTCTGTAAAACGCAATGGACTGAAAACACCTAAAAATGTGTTTTACCTAAAACGCAATGATTAAAAACACTTCAAGAATGTGTTTTTCTAAAACGCAATAGCCAGAAAACACATAAAAATGTTTTAGTTCTAAAACGCAATTGCCTAAAAACACCAAAGAAAGTGTTCTCTCTAAAACACATTGAACCATGACAATAGTTTTGTCTGTGTTGTGAATTGTCTGTGCTGTGAATTGTCTAAGCTGTGAATTGTCTGAACCAATGCAGTTTACGAATGCAGTTTTCCAGAGGCAATTTACAGAAAATTAAATTTTCTGATGCATTTTTATTAAAGCAATTTATCAACCCCAGCCAGGGGCTGCCGCCCCTGGGGCCCCGCTACCAGGGGCGCTGCCCCCGGACCCTCGCCAAGATCGTAAAACGCAATGACTAAATCAAAAACCCAGATCGTAAAAATGAAATTAAAGAATTTCTTACATGGATCGAAGTGATTTCTTCAACAATTGACGAATTTTGAATGATTGAAACACTTGTCAGCGCTCGAATCGAACGGATCGAGTGATTATCTTCAAAATCACCGGAAAAAAACGAGATTTTGTATGAAATTAAACTGGGTTTCTTCAAAAAAGCTGAAGAACACGTTGATCGGGTGTTTGAATCATTGATTGGTGACGAAAATCGCACTATAATGTAGTGATTATTGAGATAGAAAGTGAAGAAATGGTTGAAGATGGTGGGTTTTGAAAATGGTGGATTTTGAAGTTACTGGGTTTTGAAAAGGAAGAAGAAAGGATAAGATTGACTAAAATACACTTGCTCTTTATTTTAAATTTTGCCACATGTCCTAATCCTATTGCTTCTTATCCTTCCTAGCCAAAATAAACTCCCTATTTGATCCCCACCCATAAAAAACAATCCAATCTCCACTAGGATTTATGTAACCAATCATAGTTTTATCTAAAAACAACTATTTTTATTGTAAACTATTAAGAATTTTAAGTATATTTTTATTAGTTATAAACAATATTATATTGTACGATGTGAGTAACAGTTATAACAACAATGAAATATTGGAATAGAAGGCACTAGGTTAATTACCGGAAATATGGAAGATCAATATTACCTTAATATCGTATTTTATTAAAATTAAGAAATCAAATCTTAAGATAATGCAAACCGGTTCAACGGTTTGAACCGGTAGAATCGGATTTACCGCCGGTACATAAGACATACCGTATTCGGGTTTTACTGGCCTTTATCGTACCGGACTCGTGTCTGATATCCGGTTTAACCAGTATAACTGGCCAGTTCATACCGGTATTTAAAACATTGAATATAGGAAATATGATATGTTTCTCAATTTGTTAGAATTTGGTTGGTAGTTGATGATTTATGATCACCTTAATTTTCAAAACTTTTGTTGCTCTCGAATGATCTTAACTTTTGGTATTGATTCTAAACACCCGTATTTCTGTCATAAACTATTAAATTGTATTTCACTTACTGGTTTTAGAATATCCAAATTTATTTTGAGAACCAAAAGAATCCTTCTAATTTGAATTGTGTGGTCTAAATTGTCATATATATGTCAGATTTTTCAACCTTTTGTTTAGTTTTATTTTTTTAAGAAAAAATTACAAGTTTTGTCCTTTATCTTAATACCATATACCAGGCGGTGTCCTTTTTAACGAATGTTGACAGGTCTTGCCCTTTACTAGGTATTTTGTTGCAAGTTACGTCCTTTGAGCCTAACATAGTTAAAATTTTCTAATAAATCTTATTACACATGGGTAATTTAGTCTTTTTACTTATTTAAAAGACAAAACTTGTAATTTATCCTCCACAATATAACAATCCTCAATATACCGACACCCTCATAATTTTTCCGACATCCTAATATATTTTAAAATATTCCAAAATGTCCCAAAATACACCCCGTACGCGAAAACGGACCTTAAATACATTAAATAGTATTAAAAATAATTAAAAAACAAGAAAATTTAAGTTGAGGCGGGCCGCGTAACCCCACCCCAACCTTTATACGGGCCGCGTGAACTTAAAAACATGGCGCAGCCCTGGGCCGCCACCTGGCCCAACACCCGGCGAGCCTACCTGATGACCCAGCTAAGCTACGCGTTGACCTGGTTTGACGCGGGCCGCGTAAAAGCTGAAGACATGCCCTATATATAGAGGCCATCGGATTTCAGTCGAGAATCGTTCAAAATCGTTTTCTTTCTCTCATTTCTGAATATTAGGCAATATAAGCGGGCATTATACCCCCCTAAATAACGAAGTTCTGCTCCGTTGTAAGTATTATAACCCCTGGATACGTATTAGATACGCTGCCCGATTGATCTAGGGTTCCGTAACGGCTGTCGTGGTTCTGCCCGACGTAGTCGTTGGAATGCCGTCTCGGGGAGGGTATTATTAATGTTAAAATGGGTTATTATACTAACGCGTGTGCATTTGTGTAAATTTTAGATTATCACCAGGAAACCCTTACAGAAAATCTAAGACAGCAATGTGAGTTGATCCACTTTTTGTTAATTGTTTTTACAAAACCTTAAATACTTTTCCATGCGAATAACAGTTATTGAGTATTTGTAAGAATACAATTATGATGAGTATGTTGGGGTTTTGTATACAAAATTTGTTACCACCTGGTCAAGGAGTAACATATCCACAAGTCGGGTTCGACAGTACCATGGATGTTAATTGTGATGTCTTGGAAACAAATATAATTGCGGGATCGCCCTCAATACTGTACAATGGGATTTTATTTAAACTTGATTAAACTGGGATTCACTCACCGGTATTTCCCACTGACAAATGTTTTTAAAATGCGTTTCAGGTAACAAACTGTGAAAGCCAAATAGAAGCCAGCTGGACAGCACTGAAGGCTTGGAAAAGTGGCAATAAAGTTATCTAAAATAAAATAGATGTTTTTTTAATAAAAAGGATTTATTCCTATGAAAACGTGTGTACTACGAACTTGGGTTTTAACTCATTTGTTTAATATTATGAAAATGTGGTATTTTACTCTGATCCAATATTTCCTAACTACGGTCCTGATGAAAAATTTCGCTGCCAAATTAGACAATACAAGATACCACCGAAACTGGCTCGCAGCCGCCCGTTCCCGGGAATCAGGGATCGGGGGTTGCGACAGAAGGTTGTATCAGAGCTAAGCCACTGATTCAGCCACAGAGGTGTTCTGCTGACATCAAAATGTAAAGTGTTAGGAAATAAATTACGGAAATACGTGTATAACTGTATTTATTGTTATGTGTTATTTGACTATTTGTTAGTTTACAGTATGAGCGACCAAGGACCATCTGACGCGTACCGTCAATTGTCTGGTTCGCCTAGAAGCGAAGGCACCTCCTCTTCTCAGGCTGCCCTCTCAGGGTACTCTGCTGATACGGAAAAAGGAAACTTTGTGTTTAAGGCTCAGTCAGAAGAGCCATTTCCTCAGAAAAAGAGGAGATGGTTAAGTCGAGGGGCACACGAGCGTAGGAAACGTATGAAAAAGTTACAATACCAGAGGGTACTAGCAGCAGCCAAGAGAGAGACAGATGCCTATGCCCAGGATATGATAAATAGGGGTATAGCCAACATTCACATCCTAGCAACTACTGCAGCTGACCCTAATCTGGAGCAAATAATAGCACCCCAACCACAGCCACCAATCCCTGACCAACCCATGGAGATAGAAAATCCTGAAAACCAAGTAGAGATGCATGACTTCAATCCGGAAGAGATCCCTAGGGTACCAGCACCAAACCCCCTAGACCCAAATTACGATCCTTGGTGGGATGACGTTAGGGACTATGTGCAACGTTACCCGATACATGAAGACACACCCATGCAGAACGTAGGAGCCTACCTAGGTTTGAACCCTTTAGATCCCTATTTCCACGATGAATACATTAGGGAAATCTTAGAAGATCCTTACCGATTCCAGGCACCTACACCCCCACACCAGGAACCCGCACCACAGATTCCAAACCCAGTCCTAGAACCTGCACCCCCAATGAGTGCAGAAAACGTACAAGAACTTAGGACTTTTGGTGAGGAAATTCTAGAAAGTAGTGAACGGATGAGACAGTTGGGAGAGCGACTCGTATGGAAATACGACGAGCGCAATATGGATTTTTGGATGAATCCATATCCGTGATGTGATGGTAGAGACGGTAATAGTAATAATAATAAGATAATAAAATAAAATATGTGTGTATGGATGTCTATTACTATTAGTGTAGTTCTATTTTAGTTGGTATTGTAATTTTTATTTCAGTACTGGTGTGTAATAGATGCATAATAGATGAATAGAGTAAAGTCGCAATGACCGACGCTTTTGGCAAAAATGCGTGTCATGTGATTGACTATATTAATATTATTTTGTGATATTAATACGGGGTAAATGTTTAAAATTCAGATGGCCGACGAAGAAAATCAAGGAAATCTGAATAACGATAACCAGAGTAACATTAACGTGGTTAATGAGAATCCGAGCATCAATAACAATGGAAACCAAATGGATAATAGTGCAGTTCAACACATAGTGGCACAAGGAATTATAGATGCAATGCCATTTATTATTCAAACAATCCAAGAAGCGAATAATAAAAGTAAACATAGCAGTAAGCGACCAATTGAACCAGAACACAGCGTGAACAATGGACCTGTACTTCAAGTGCCCATTCCCAAAAGAAGAAGAACCGTGTCTTACGGTTGTTCTTATAAGGAATTCTGGTCCTGTAAACCAATAGAATTCTCGGGTAATGAAGGACCCATTGCAGCTCTACGCTGGATAGAGAAGACTGAGGCTGTTTTAAAAATAAGCAAGTGTGCTGAAGAAGACAAAATAATGTTTGCTTCTAATCTGTTTAAGAACTCAGCCTTAGAATGGTGGAACACTATCCTCCAATCACGAGGAAGTGATAGGGTTTACAATATGGAATGGGAAGAATTTAAGAATATGGTAGAAAGAAAATTCTGCCCTCCCAATAAAAAGGAACAGATAGCTAATAAGTTTCTGAACCTTAGAATGACCGGGGTAGATAGTAAGGGGTATACTACTACATTCTTTGAATATGCTAGAATAGTACCAACCCTTGCATCACCTGAACCAGTATTAATCTCCCGTTACATCTGGGGATTAATCAGAGAGATTAGACATGTAGTCAAGGCAGCTAGATCTCAAAGTATAGAAGAAGCTGTAGAACTAGTAAATACCTTGACAGATGAATTAATCCGTACTAGAGAAGAAGAACAGAGGAGAAACCTAACCCAAAGGCTTACTCAAGAATTCCGTCCTGGGAATTACAATCGTAGGAATATGGGTTCTACCTCTGCACCGTTCTGCAAGGTCTGCAAGAAAAAGGATTCGGGAAAATGCTCTACTCTTTGCAATTTCTGCAAGATGCCAGGACACAAGGAAGAAGATTGCAGGAGAAAATTCAGTAATGGACTATGCTACAACTGTGGAGAAAAAGGTCACATTAAGACAAACTGTCCGAAATTGGCTCCAGCTGTGAACAACAAGAATACTAAAAATGCTAGAGCATTTGTTCTGACTGCAGATGAAGCCAAGATGATTCCAGACGTGATAGCTGGTACGTTTTTAGTTAATGATGTTTTTGCTAAGGTATTATTTGACTGTGGTGCAAACCAAAGTTTTATTAATACTTCATTTTACAAACTGCGAAACCAGTCATTAACTAAACTACCACAAGAATGTCTAGTAGAGACAGCTAATGGAGAAACTGTTAGGATTTCTGAAATCTTGCAGGGAGCAAGAATAGAAATTTTAAACCAAAAGTTTATGGCAAACCTTTATCCCATGAATCTGACGGGATTTGATGTTATATTAGGAATGGATTGGTTAATAGCCAATAAAGCCAATATTTTATGTGATCAAAAGTCAATCCAAGTAAATTCACCAAAAGGTAAAACGATCACAATTAAAGGAGATAAACCATCTAGATCCACAAAATTCATCTCTGTGATGAAAACTGCAAGTTATATAAGAAAAGGTTCTATAGTGTATTTGATTTCCATAATCACTAACACTAAAGGAAAAGAACTAAAAGACATTCCAGTAGTGTCCCCGTTTTCAGATGTCTTTCCAGAAGAATTACCAGGACTACCACCGGACAGAGAAGTTGAATTCAGAATTCACCTACTACCAGGAACAGCACCAATTGCCAAAGCACCCTACCGTTTGACACCCGCCGAAATGTAGGAATTGAAGAAACAATTAGATGAATTGCTGGAAAAAAGATTTATACAACCAAGTTCATCACCATGGGGAGCGCCAATTTTATTCGTTAAAAAGAAGGACGGATCAATGCGTATGTGCATTGATTACCGTGAATTGAACAAAGTCACGATTAAGAATCGGTACCCATTACCGAGAATCGATGATCTGTTCGATCAACTGCAAGGAGCTCAATTTTTCTCTAAAATCGATTTAAGGTCAGGATATCATCAATTAAAGGTACAGGAAGAGGACATTCCTAAAACCGCATTCAGAACAAGGTATGGTCATTATGAATTTACTGTCATGCCATTTGGTTTAACCAATGCCCCAGCTGCATTTATGGACATGATGAACCGAATATGTAAGCCATATTTGGATAAATTCATAATTGTTTTCATAGATGATATTCTAATTTACTCTAAGAGTAAAGAGGATCATGCAAAGCATTTGCACGCACTTTTAAGTTTATTAAGAAAGGAAAAGCTTTATGCTAAATTTTCGAAGTGCGAGTTTTGGCTAGAACAGGTACAATTTCTTGGACACTTAGTCAATCATGAAGGAATTCATGTAGATCCCACAAAGATCGAGGCAATTACCAAATGGAAAACCCCTGAATCACCAACCGAGGTTAGCAGTTTCTTAGGATTGGCCGGTTATTATAGAAGGTTTATTCGAGATTTTTCTAGAATAGCCATTCCTTTAACTAAGTTAACCTGTAAATCCATTAAGTTTGAATGGAGACCAAAATAAGAAGAAGCTTTTAGAATTCTTAAGCAAAGATTAACTAATACACCCATATTAGCGTTACCAGAAGGAACTGAAGACTTTGTAGTCTATTGTGACGCTTCTAAATTAGGTTATGGATGTGTATTGATGCAACGTCAAAAGGTTATAGCTTATGCATCTAGGCAACTTAAGAATCATGAAGAGAATTATACCACCCATGACTTGGAATTAGGAGCAATAATTTTTGCCCTTAAGATTTGGAGACATTACCTTTATGGTAGTAAGTTTACCATATTCACTGATCATAAAAGTTTAAGGTATGTTTTCGGGCAAAAGGAGTTAAATATGAGACAAAGACGCTGGATGGAATTACTTAGTGATTATGATTGTGATATTCAGTATCATGAAGGAAAAGCGAATGTAGTGGCAGATGCTTTAAGTCGAAAGTATCATGAAAAGCCAAAAAGGGTACGTTCTCTTAAATTAAATCTACAAGTAGATTTAAATGATCAAATCAGAAAAGCACAAGAATCAGTAATCAAGGATGATGCTGAAAAATTAAAAGGTATGCTAAAAGAATTAGAACAAGGAACAGATGGAATTTGGAGATTCCATATGAAGAGAATGTGGATACCTAAATTAGGAAACCTAAGTCATCGTATATTAGAAGAAGCCCATAAGTCTAAGTATACGATGCATCCAGGAAATGATAAAATGTACCAGGATTTAAGGAAAAATTTCTGGTGGATAGGAATGAAAAAGGACATAGCAGCCTATGTTTCTAAATGTTTAACTTGTTTACAAGTTAAAGCTGAACACCAGAAACCCTCAGGGCTATTGCAATAATTAGAAATGCCAGTGTGGAAATGGGAATTAATAACAATGGATTTTGTTACTAAATTACCCAAAACAAAGAAAGGAAATGATACAATCTGGGTGATTGTAGATAGACTAACCAAGTCAGCTCATTTCCTACCAATGAAGGAAACTTTCAGTATGGAACAGTTAGCTAAATTGTATGTAAATGAAATTGTTTCATTACATGGAATTCCTTTATCAATTGTTTCTGATAGGGATAGTCGATTTACCTCTCACTTTTGGTCAAGTTTCCAAAAAGCCATGGGAACCAAGTTAAATCTGAGCACAACTTATCATCCTCAAACAGACGGACAAAGCGAAAGAACAATTCAGACAATGGAAGACATGCTTAGAACTTGTGTAATTGATTTCGGAGGTAATTGGGACGATCACTTACCTTTAATAGAATTTTCTTATAATAATAGTTATCACACAAGTATCAATGCTGCACCATTCGAAGCACTATATGGACGAAAGTGCCGAACCCCAGTCTGGTTGGCAGAAATTGGGGAGAAACAACTATCTGGACCTGAGATAGTGCAAGAAACAACCGACAAGATTATTCAACTCAAGGAACGACTGAAAGGCACGTGATCGACAGAAGAGTTATGCGGATAACCGACGCAAACCATTGGAATTTCAAGTAGGGGACAAAGTATTATTGAAAGTCTCTCCTTGGAAAGGAGTAGTAAGATTCATCAAAAGAGGAAAGCTAAGTCCCAGGTATATTGGACCTTTTGAGATTATTAGAAAAGTAGGACCTGTAGCCTATCAGCTACAACTGCCAGAGGAAATGGCAGGAATACATGATGTGTTTCATGTATCTAATCTCAAGAAATGCTTAGTTGATGAATCACTAATAGTACATCTTAAGGATATAGAGGTAAATGAACAACTCAAATTTGTAGAAAGGCCTCTACAGATCGAAGACAGGAAAGTCATGAATCTCAAACATAAGAGATTAGTTCTGGTCAAAGTGAGGTGGGACTCCAAAAGAGGACCTGAGTACACATGGGAGCTTGAATCTGAAATGCAAAGGAAATATCCACACTTTTTCCAGTAGATCTCGAGGACGAGCTCTAAAACAAGGTGGGGAGGATATAACAATCCTCAATAAACCGACACCCTCATAATTTTTTCGACACCCTAATATATTTTAAAATATTCCAAAATGTCCCAAAATACACCCCATACGCGAAAACGGGCCTCAAATACATTAAATAGTATTAAAAATAATTAAAAACAAGAAAATTTAAGTTGAGGCGGGCCGCGTAACCCCACCCCAACCTTTATACGGGCCGCGTGAACTTAAAAACATGGCGCAGCCCTGGGCCGCCACCTAGCCCAACACCCGGCGAGCCTACCTGATGACCCAGCTAAGCTACGCGTTGACCTGGTTTGACGCGGGCCGCGTAAGCCTTAGCTTACATTTACGCGTGCCGCGTAAAAGCTGAAGACAGGCCCTATATATAGAGGCCATCGGATTTCAGTCGAGAATCGTTCAAAATTGTTTTCTTTATCTCATTTCTGAATATTAGGCAATATAAGCGGGCATTATACCCCCCTAAATAACGAAGTTCTGCTCCATTGTAAGTATTATAACCCCTGGATACGTATTAGATACGCTGCCCGATTGATCTAGGGTTCCGTAACGGCTGTCGTGGTTCTGCCCGACGTAGTCGTTGGAATGCCGTCTCGGGGAGGGTATTACTAATGTTAAAATGGGTTATTATACTAACGCGTGTGCATTTGTGTAAATTTTAGATTATCACCAGGAAACCCTTACAGAAAATCTAAGACAACAATGTGAGTTGATCCACTTTTTGTTAATTGTTTTTACAAAACCTTAAATACTTTTCCATGCGAATAACAGTTATTGAGTATTTGTAAGAATACAATTATGATGAGTATGTTGGGGTTTTGTATACAAAATTTGTTACCACCTGGTCAAGGAGTAACATGTCCACAAGTCGGGTTCGACTGTACCATGGATGTTAATTGTGATGTCTTGGAAACAAATAGAATTGCGGGATCACCCTCAATACTGTACAATGGGATTTTTATTTAAACTTGATTAAACTGGGATTCACTCACCAGTATTTCCCACTGACAAATGTTTTTAAAATGTGTTTCAGGTAACAAACTGTGAAAGCCAAATAGAAGCCAGCTGGACAGCACTGAAGGCTTGAAAAAGTGGCAATAAAGTTACCTAAAATAAAATAGATGTTTTTTTTAATAAAATAGGATTTATTCCTATGAAAACGTGTGTACTACGAACTTGGGTTTTAACCCATTTGTTTAATATTATGAAAATGTGGTATTTTACTCTGATCCAATATTTCCTAACTACGGTCCTGATGAAAAATTCCGCTGCCAAATTAGACAATACAAGATACCACCGAAACTGGCTCGCGGCCGCCCGTTCCCGGGAATCAGGGATCGGGGTTGCGACACACAAACACCCCACCGTCACCACACCGCCGCCGCCGCCATCCCCTTCTATCACCATTGCTCTGCCTCCTAAACCCACACCCGCCTCCACCATCAACCACCCATCCCTAAATCAACAACCACCATCAATCTCTCTCTATGCTAACAACTGATTCGTTTATCTTTTTCGTATGCTAATAATGTGCAGTTATGAGCTAGCTACCTTTACATTTGGCTCTCACGTTCTTCACCATCTCTGTCTCCAATCAGCTTCCAGTAACTTTGATTTCTGTTTTCCTGATTTTAGCTTTCCAATTAAAATTCGAATTCTATCAGTTTAAGTGAATTTAAAGCGACATGGAATTTAAACGACACACATCAGAAAACTACACAACTGATGTATTCATGGTCATTCAAACGGTACACAACATCAAAAAACTTATTTCAAATCAACTTAATTTTTGTTAATTCACAATTTAAATATCAAATTTCATGATCAGGAGCTACAAAAACGGATACTTATGGCATGATCTATCAGAAGATGACTTAATCGACGTAACAAACGGTCATGATTACGTCCTCAAAGGATCAGAGCTTCTTCAAGCTCAACCACCGGATGAAACAAACCACACCGGAGAGGATAGCAGCGCTGCACCGGTGGCTAATATTAGAAGACGAAATCAATCAAGGAGCTCGTTTGATAATCCACAAGAATACATGGTTATGAAATGCGAATCCAGCAGAGAACTGGCTGCGAATTTTGCGGCCGACGCAGCGACACAGATTGAGGAGCAACGGAGGCGGCGTGGTGTGTGATGGAGGTATGAAGGAGCAGGTGGCGGTGGCGGTCAAATTAGGGTTTCTGGGTTTATAAAGGGGGAAAATGAAGGGGTGGGAAAAAAGACATAAATACCCTCGTGTGCTTATCACGTGCCCAGATTTAACAGAGTTTTTTAACTGAGTTGGGTGTAAAGTACTAAAAGTGCAACAAAATACCTAATAAAGGGCAAGACCTGTCAACATTCGTTAAAAAGGACACCGCCTGATATATGGTATTAAGATAAAGGACAAAACTTGTAATTTTTTCTTTTTTTAATTTATTATAATAAAGTCTAGGGATGGGCTTTTTTTCCCAAATACCCGTACTCGTACCCGTACCCGTACCTGTACCCGTACCGATTTTAGGTATTTGGTACATGTATCGGTACCCAGTTTTATTGATTTTGGTATTCGGTACTTTCGGTATTGGTACGGGTACGGGTACAGGTAAAAATGGGTACTGGTACCGAATTCTATGTATACCTTTAAAAGTTTTTTTTGTATTATGTTTTATTTCATATTATGGTATTTATAGTGTACTCGTATTGATTTTACCTATATGGTACCTGTATCGTATTGGTACTCGTACCAATTTTACCTATTTGGTACTCGTACTATATTGGTACTCATGTCAATTTTACTTATTTAGTACTCGTACAAGTGCTCAAAAAGTAAATAAAAACAAAATGGTACCAAGCGGGTACTGTACCGAAAATACCCGTACCGTACCTATATATTTGGTACGGTATTTGGTACCTAGTTTTGTTCAAATTCGGTACCGGTATTTTCGGTACTGGTACGGGTATAGGTACGGGTACTGTACCAATCTCATCCCTATAATAAACTTTTTGTTATTTTATGTTACTATAATCAACTAGTTTCTAACAATTCATTTGTTTTTACTTTAGAACTAGTAGGATTCCTCACGCTAGGTGACAGGAGTTCACTTTGTATTGATTCGATTCAGTATCGTACGGTTCCGACACTTCCTATAACAATAGAAGCGAAAACGAAGAAAAATAAACATTGATATGCCCAAAATGACATCTACTTGTGTTTGACATTGATCGACCACAATAAAAACAAATATCAATACTGGTTCCAATAACACTGATATTGATACCAACTTTATTCTATTGGTATTGGGTTGGGTTCATTTCGTTACTAGTACTAACAATAGGTATAATTTATGACACAAAGAAATACATTATTTTTAACACAAATTGTACGATACAAAAAGAAAATTGTTTACAATGGTTTCATTATACTAAAGTTTTCTGATGTTACAAAAACAAAACCAAAAATTGTGTAACCTAAAAAATATTGTGTTTTACCTTGATCAGAAGCCATACAACTCTCCACGATATGATTCACCAAGCTACTCAAGCGGGCATCATCAAAGGGTTTCCGTTCTCAAAGGAAGGTCCAATTCTTACCCACCTCTTCTATGTGGATGATGCATTGTTTTACGGGAAATGGTCCGATTCCAGTCTTAGAATTCTCAGAAGAATTCTAAGATGCATCTAGTTAGCTTCAGGTTTGAAGTTAATCTTAATAAAAGCAATGTCTTTGGGGTAGGTGTTAGTGATGACGAGGTGGCTACTATGGCGGATATCTTAAGGTGCAAAAAAGGGTGCTCCCTTTTATGTACCTTGGGATGCCATGTGACAGTTGTGTCATTACGATCATCATACAATTACGAATCCAATGAAATCTTGTATTTCATTCTCGGGATTTGTACAATTACATGTGACAAGTACACATATCAAATTTCGTATGATTCCGAACTATCGAGAAGCTTTTCTGGAAGTTTTACGTAAACTATTATGCAAATGTAATCAGTTTAACGTACACTCCGGAATAGTGACATAAGCTTAACATACCTTAAATAACCTTTACATAACTTAGAAATAAGTTTTGAAGGGTTTGGTATGGCGAAAACAAGTTTATTCGATCACAGGGACTATTTGCAACAAACTTCAAAAGTCTGCCAATTCGTATAGCAACATACATCCCGGAACAAGATCATAAGCTAAACATACCCTAAATACCCTTAACATATCTTAGAAATAAGCTTTGAGGGGTTCGGTGTGAGAAAATATACTTATTTGATCAATAGGGACTAAAAGCGTCAAAAACTGCATAAGTTTGCATATACGTGTTGCGTTCTGACCATATCCGGACATCCAAAAATTTTTGTAATCACTAAAATATTATATTTTAGTGATAGGAATGCAAAAATACCTTTCGTCGCGCAATTTGGATTGTTTTCGCGTTCGTTCGAGTTTCGTCGTAATTAACCGAAAAACGCGACCGTACGACCAAATGAACCGACATTCGTGATATTTTCAAGCATTTTCCAAGCCCCCTATGATTTAACATCCTTGTAGAGCCTTGAAATTGGGTTAACGGGGGTTAAAGGCGTCGAAAAACAAGTTTAGAGGCTGCAGGGACCATTTCTGACATTTCTGATATTTTGGTCTCTGGCGGGGGGCGAGAGACAAGCCTAAGTCTCTCATGGGGTGCCAGAAACGATGCTGGTCAGATTCAATGTATTGTTCAAATCAGTTGCAGAACTTGTTTTTAATCCTAGTTTTTGCATACTATGATCTCGTTTAAGTGTTCCCCAAGCCCCCAAATCAGTAGCTAACATGTGTATGGTGTTGACCATACTTTGATCAACTCAAAAACACTTGTCATTGATCTAATGATTCATGATTTCCTATAAATAGCAAGGGGTTTTTCATGGTTCCTTGCTCATCTTCATTTTCTTCTCTAATCTGCTCTAAGTGGAGGCAATCACATTGTTGAAGGCCACCTACCTTAGCATTCTTAGTCCTCTTTTCAAGCATTGGACTCTTGTAAGTGTTCCTTCATGCTTGTTTAGTTATTTCAAGCAAGAAAGTCAAACAGTGTTTGACTTTTAGCTTTGACCATGATTTGGTCAAGACAAAGTTCGTTTGAATTTTGCAACGTGAGTGTAATCACGATGGTTATAGTCCCTTATGACTATACCTGCTGATTACCACGTTGACTAAGTGACGAGTCAAAGTTTAGGTCAAAATGCACGATTATGTGCATTTTGTGACGAAACTATTTTCGGGTATCAAAACACTTTGTTTTGATATCAAATCAGTTTTCTAACTTCGTTAAACATGTTTTAACATGTTTAACTCGACACTTTTAGTTTAGTGCTTATTTAGGGTCGTAAGTCAAGCGGTCTAAACAACCGCTTAGACTTTCGAACTCGACCCGTTTGGTCGATCATTAGGATCCGACCAAACATATTTTGTGACCATAGTTGTATAGGGAATAACCTTCCGAGGTTATAGCTTATGGTCACTTAGTTTGATTAGTTGTATGATAGGTAGTTTATATGCCTTAGGAAAATGACCAAAATGTCTTTTTTATGCATAATTTGAATTTAAGCATAAGTAACCAAGTTTTTGACACTTAAACTGATTATGCAACATTATTAAACATGTTTAGGCATATAAGACTTATCATAGGACTAGTTAGACCCTCCGAACGCGCTTTTGCACAAATGACGCGTTCAAGTAGCGTAAACTACCTTAACGGGTCATAACGGGTCATAAGCACTTAGGATAGGTTCCAAATCAGAATGTAGGCTTTGATAAACCATATCATATGAGTTCCAACACTCATTTGGTTTATAAGACCTCATTCTACCCGATCTCCCGATTTAGGTCCTGTTTATTAACATAGTGATTCCATACTAGGTGCCACTTGATTCCTTGATTTCCCGAGCTTTGTTAGGTCACTTTATCAAGGATACTTGCAATCTCAAGTGAGTACATAATCCCCTCTTTTACCACTTTCAAATGTTTTGGTGTGATTCATATGTGCCTATTCATTATTTTCATGATTTCAAGCTATATGTTTTTCACATGCATAGTACTTATCTTTTGACGAATTGAACGATTATCAATGGCTTAAACACTGATTTTCAAAATTTGTAAAACTATTTGTTGGTTCGTATTGTTACTTATACATTCATTAACTATGATCAAGCCGATTGGTAGTACGATATAGCACTATAGGACTTGACACCCCATTCCTGTTGTATGGAATGCCAGAAACCAAAGTTTTAACCAAATAGAATTGCCTTTGTGGTATTTCTATAGTCACCAAAGTGTAGTTTGATACACTAGGCTTGAATGTATTGCCAAATCACGATCTATGGTATATTTCGGTATACCACTAAGGCATATTTTGATATGCTGCCAACATGATATTATATTAACCAATGTATAGACTACAAATGTTTTCCAGTTAAGCCATAAAAACTTATGTTATTTCCAAAACCAAAGCATAGTTTGATATGCTATTGTTTACTAAAGTATAGTTTGATATACTGCCAAATCACGATTAAGGTATATTTCGATATATTACCAAAGCATATTTTGATATGCTACCAACGTGATACTGTTTTACTAAAGTATAGTTTGATGTACTACTTGTTAGTGCATTTATGTCTATCGCCTCCGTCAATACGAGCTTTAGCGAGAAACCGTTCTAACTAGCATTATATTGTTATGATTAGATAGAAAAGACAAGGCGGCAATATTGTAAATAAGAGGAAAGCTCTTATAAGCCTTGGCCTATAAATAGAACCTTTAGGGTTAGAGTTAAAGACTTTTGACACTTTTGCCATTTGGAGCTTTGGAGATCTAGAGCTAGAGAGAGAAAGTCTAGAGAGAGAAATTTTCGTGTACGTGATTCAGGTAATTCAAGGAGATAAAATCATGGCTGAAATAAAAATGAGAACCCGAGAAGAGATTCTGAAAGAGAAGACTGAAAGAGATATTTTTTACTGGGTGCAGAATTGAGAAAATGCAGGAAGAGTATGAAAATGCTGTAAGAAATAAAAGATTGGACAAAAAGCGAGAATGTTATGTTAACAAAAATGGTGAACCTGTTGTCCACAAGAAAGACATAGTCCATGATGATGTTCTTGCAGTAATCCCTTTGTCTGGCGAATACTACTCAAACGTAGCAAAAGATAAAACTTATCTGAAAAGGCTGGACAAGATAATCCGTGACGTGATGACCGCAAGTTTGAAAAAGAGGGATGAAGAAAGAATGAAGAAAAATGTTGAAGAGTTAGTGGTTGATTTGAAGAAGGTTGCTGAAGAAGTAAAAGAAAAGGAAAAGAATATTGAAGAAAAAGTTGTGAAAGAAGCTGTTACTGAAGAACAGCAGGCTGATAAGGAAGACAAGAAGAAAGAAGAAGGAGAAGTGAAGGATGAGAGTTTGAAAGTTGGTGATGATGCTGGTGTTGGTGAAGAAGAAAAGAAGAAAGATGCTGATCAGACTGAAACAGCAAAGAATGCCGAAGTGCCAATCACTGAGGTAAAGTATGATTCTGAAATTTTAAGCAAAAATAATGAACAGTGCAAGAAATGCGTGGAAACGTGCAGTGCTTGTACTGAAAAAGATGAAAAGTTCAGAACAAGAAATCTAGAATTCACTAAAATCAAAGAAGTTTTCAAAAATAAATGCAAAGAAATGTTAGAAAATGAAAATTTTTTGAAAGATAATGATGAAAAATTGACACAAAAATGTGAAAATCTAGAAAAAGAAAATGAGATTTTGAAAGAAAAGGTTTCGAAAATGACAGAAGAATGTTCACAAAAAGAAATTGCGTGTCAAGAAATGAAAAAAGAATATGATTCAATAAAATTGGCTTATCACATTACTAAAAAGTCAAATGAAACTTGTTCAATCTAGCTTGAGATACTTTTCTGAAACAACTGATACGCTTAAGCGATAGTATTCAATAAAGCAACAAGTTGTTAATTCTTACATTGAGGATGTTGCTAAGCTAAAACGTCAAATAGCTGATTTAGAACAGGATAACAACAAGTTAAAAAGTTATCATGCGTCATCATATATGCTTGAACGTATTTTCAACATAAAACCGGGTGATGATGATTCTGAGAAAAACAAGAAAGGTATTGGCTCAGAGTTTCATCAAGTTCCACCACCGGAAAAGTTTGCATTTTATGATGATGAGAAAGTCGAAAAAGCTTTCAACATGGTCGATCAATTTCCAGATAACATTGACGTAACCTATTCCAAATCTGATGATTCAAGTGATTCAAAGGTGGTAGGTAAGGTCGTTGAAAGTGTGTTGAAAGAAGAGTCGATCGAAACAGGTAAATCTGATTCACAGGATGAAAATGAAGGTAGTTTTCATGAAGAATATCTGAAAAACTCAAAATCTAAGAAAAGTTTGAATGATGATTCAAAAGGATTGGTTTATACCATGATTGGATCGGACAAATTATTCTTAGATATTGTATTCCCGATTCAGAATGTGATTTCAGAAAAGATTGATAAAGTTTTCAAAATGGTTGTGATTGAAAAATCTGAGATTCCAAAGTTTGCTGGAAAAGGTCATAAAACTTTTTATAACAAACCTGGTTTCAAGAAGAAAAACATGAAGGCTGGGTTGGGTTATAAGAAGAAACAAAATTGGAAAAGAAATGAAACACCAAATTATCAGACGAAAATGAATTTTGTTCACGGAACAAGTTCCGAAGAAGAGAAAGAACTCCAATTTAGACGACAGTCTAATGAAGAGTTCTATGCTCAGAAAAAGCAACAACAACAGGTCAAAGATGTCTCAAAGAGAACATGTTTTAAATGTGATCAAACTGGACATCTTGCTCGCAAGTGTCCAAATCTGAAATCTGTTGGTGTTGAAACGAAAAAGAAGTTTGATGTTGTGAATCAGAAATCAACCAAGTTTGACCCAAAGCAAACTTGGAAGCCGAAAATGTCAAAGGCTGACTCACAACAAACCTGGAAATCAGAGACACCCAGACTTAGAACAACACAAAGTTGGAAAACAACAGTTGATACAACAAAACAAAACCAGTTTTGGAAACCAAAAGTTGTTGTTCAGAATCAAAATGTTCAAAAAGAGTCACATTTTTACAAAAGAGGAACTCAAAAAGGTCAAACATGGACAGTTAAGAAACAAATGACTTCGGCAAATGATGAAAAAGTTGAAGTCAAAATTGACAAAGATTTTGTACAAAATGACAAAGATTTTCCGAAGTTAAATGATGCATTTTGTGTTGAAATGCCTAAGGTCAAACAGACCTGGGCTAAATTGTTCAAATGATTGAATTAAGTTGAATGTGCAGGTGCTTCCGAAGAAATCTGAATGTCAACAAGAAGAGTGTCGGAGCAGCCTGGCACGAAAGGGAGAGGCTGCTGATCCCTGCAACTGAAATCAGGGAGTTTGTTTCTATACATATATAAACCATATTTCATAAAACCCTAAAAATTGAAAATTTTAAAAACCAAAAATATGTTTTTATTTTGTCAAAATTTTGAAAAATCAAAAATATGTTTGTTTTTAAATTTTGTCAAAAATTCAAAAAATATGTTGATTGAATACGCCGAAACCCTCACGGCTGAACAAACATGATTAATTTCACAAGATTGAAAAACGGTTTTCAAACTGTAAAATATCAATGTGTTGTAAATCATGGGGGTACGTTATATTTTTTGCAAAATAGAGCATGAGAAGCAGAAAATGGATGGCGAGACAAAGCTATCAGTATCAGGTTGTCAAATTTTCTTTAAATGTTTTGAATTTTAGGGGGAGTAAGAAATTGTCAGAAAATCCAAAAACATTTGAAAATTTGAAAAAGCCAAAAACATGATAAAATTCAAAAATGAGTTTTTGTGTAAAAAGAGGAAATGATAGTACATCAGTAGACAATCACAGTACGCTAAAGAAATGGAATGTTTTAATGTGATAAACGGTCTCACTGATGATATGCCAGTAGGTTTTTACACGCTCAGTAGATTGTTTTCGAGATATAAACCTAAATATTAAAACTTTCTTATCTCGTGGGGAACATCTCTCGGATATATGGGTAACCCCCGAAATCTTGTTTAAGAGATTGCCTGATTCTGAGATACTATGTCTTTATACTGTTTGATATATGGGGTATTATACCTAGTCTTCTGATATTGTGGAAGCAACGGCCTAGACCTCGTATAATACTTTACGCGCTTTTAAAGCTTACCCTTTGCATAAAAATTGAAAAAATATCGAAAGATATGAATCAATTGCAGTTGAAAAAAAGATTCCCTAAAGGGAACACACCTAAAGTCGAGCCTTCATCTCTTTGACTAAACGGAAGTTCATACTTGAGCTCTCAAGGTCTCGCACTAACCCAGATACAGATATCAGATTGGTATACTCACCTGTAAGACTGAATCTAGGGAATTTTGATACGGGAGTATATTCTGAGGTGGGACACGCGAATAAGTTAAGTCCTTAAAACACTAATTCGTATCTCGAATCGATTGAACTTTGTGTGAAAATTTAAGAGGATCAGTATACTGACAATCTAAGTGAATCGTGTAGAACTTAAAGTGTTTAAAGCTCAACGGTACTAGTGATTTGTCATAAACTGATATGATCCTCTGACACAAACTCAAACAAAAATATTGTCTGTAAATATGTTTGTAAATATTTCTTTACTGCTCTATGTTTCAGAAAAATACTAAAAGATTTTGATTTCTGCTTTAGTTTCGACAACCGATGTCTGAGTGCTGAGTTTCAAAATCTAAGTATGTTGATCGTGTTTCTGAAAATAAAACAAGTTCATTAATTTGAATCTTGAAATTTTTAAATCAAAAATAAAAAACAGTTTGTGAAATCTCCAAGGTCATTAATTTGGACTTGGATGATTAACTGTGAGGGAGTTGGATGCTTAGATTGTTAAAATCTTTTGTAATAGAGCCAGTGTTCGATCTTGGTCGCTGAAACTGTCAAATCTATAAAGTATGTTGATAGGAGGAGAGAATCAAGTAATCCTGAATATATTCATATTTTTATATGTTAAAGCCAGGATCTTGATTAAAAGTTTGTAAGTGCCAGGTCACGATTCCTAGACAATCGATACCAGACTACGATCCCAATAGCCGAGTCCAAGGGGGAGTCTGAAGACGAGCTCAACCCAAGGGGGAGCGTGCTTTCAAGGATCCAGGTAACTATCCTGAAGGAGCTTGTATCCGAAAAGCCAGGTGTCAATCCCAAAGCACGGAAGCTTGACGAAAGGGGGAGCCTGAAGAGTCTACTGAAAGGGGGAGCTGAAGCTGAAGACAGATCCAACGGGATTCTTTTCGAGTAAGAGGGAGTCGGTGTTGCTAAAGACGTGTTAAAGATTCAAGAAGACTCAGAGAGAGAGAGAAAGAAAAGACGCTACGAGATTGATTCAAGATTCAAGATTGACTGCGGTAATATCCAAGGGGGAGTCTGTTAGTGCATTTATGTCTATCGCCTCCGTCAATACGAGCTTTAGCGAGAAACCGTTCTAACTAGCCTTATATTGTTATAATTTGATAGAAAAGGCAAGGTGGCAATATTGTAAATAAGAGGAAAGATCTTATAAGCCTTGGCCTATAAGTAGAATCTTTAGGGTTAGAGTTAAAGACTTTTGAAACTTTTGACATTTGAAGACTTGGAGAGCTCTAGTGCTAGAGAGATAAGCTAGAGAGAGAAAGTGCTCCACGTGATTCAGGTTCTTGTACGATTTCAGATCTTTCAATAGAATCACCGATTATATTACGTTCTCGTGTGTTCGATCACGTTCGTGTATGGATTCCGCACGTCACACGTTCGGTTCGCAATCGTTTCGGAGTCGAAAACCGGTCCTACACTACTAAAACACAAATTAAGTATATTTTGATATACTTCCAAAGCATAGTTTGATATGCTCCCAATGTGATATTGTTTACCAAAGCATAGTTTGATATGCTATTTTCAAAACCAAAGTATAGTTTGATATACTACCGACTTTGTTATTTCCTAAACCAAAGTATATTTTGATGTACTACTAAAGCATAGTTTGATATGCTATTTTCAAACCAAAGCATAATTTGATATGCTATTTGCAAACCAAAGCATAGTTTGATATGATGTTTCCAAACCAAAGTATAATTTGATATACTACCGATGCTTTCAATCCTAAACCAAAGTATACTTTGATATACTACTAAATCTATTATTTCGAAACTAAAGTATATTTTGATATACTACTTATCCGATTATTTCAAAACCAAAGTATATTTTTGTATATACTACAAACCCTTTTATCAAAACAATGCGTTTTAGAAACAAAACTTTTTACAAGGATTCATGGCAATTTTTGTAAACATAAAATCTTTTTCTTATGTTATCCAAAGCCATGAATCTAATTCACAAAACCTATGTTACTCACAGACATTTTTATGCTGATGTTTTATTTTCACATGTGTTTCAGGTTCTACTATGTGATGATTGTTGACGCATGCTACACATAGGATGGACTCGTGCCTTAGTGAATTTAAAACTTGAAAGATAATTTGTATTTTTCTGGTTTGTATTAAAACAATGTATAACAACCCTCCAAAATTATTTCCGACACCCTAAAAATATTTAGAATATCCCTATACGTCCTAAAAAACACCCCGTATACGTAAAATAGCCCTATATACCTTTAATTTCACAAAAATAAAATAAAAACAAAAATCCAACATCGCTCGCGGGCCGCGAAGACTTAGTCTTCGGGCTACGCGGGGCGCGACAACTCAAGATCAGGGCGACACCCTGACCTGCCACATGGCAGCATCGTGTCAAGTCTAGTCCAATGACCGGGCTTAGCTAGGCACTACGTACCCTATGTCGCGGGGTGCGAAGACCCATTAAGGACCCTTCGCGGGCCGCGAGGAAGTGGCCGAACAGCCCTATAAAAGGAGAGCATCGACATTCAGTCGAAGTCGTTCAGAAAATTTTAATTCTCTCTCTCTCTGATAGAAATCATAATCCCCGGGCATTATACCCCCTAATTAACGAAGTTCTGCCTCGTTGTAAGTATCATAACCCCCGGTTACGTATTAGATACGCTGTCCGATTGATCTAGTGCTCCGTAACAGCTGTCGAGGCTCTGCCCGATGTAGTCGTTGGAGTTCTGTCTCGGGGAGGGTATGACTAATGTAAATATTGGGTTATTATACTAATGTGTGTGCATTGTGTAATTAATAGATAATAACCAGGAAATCACCAAGGAAAACCCTAAAGTTGCAATGTGAGTAATCTCCTTTTTGTAAACCTTTTTGTAAATTGTTTTTACAAAACCTCAAATATTTTACATTATATTAAACAGTGATTGAGTATTTGTATTCTACAATTATCGTCGGTATGTTGGGGTTTTGTATACAAAATTTGTTACTACACTGTGAGTAGTAACATGGCCACAAGTCGGGTTGACAGTACCGTGGGTGGTAATTAAAGTAGATGGAAACAAATGTAATTGCGAGATCGCCCTCAATACTGTAAAACTGATTTACATGTCTTGATTAAATTGGGATTCACTCACCAGTATTTCCCACTGACAAAATGTGAAAGCCAAATAGAATCCAGCTGGACAGCACTGAAGGCTTGGAAAAGTGGCTATAAAAGTTACCTAAATAAAGAAGATGTTTTATTTCAATAAAATAGGGTTTATCCCTATAAACCTGTTTGTAACGAAAACTTGGGTTTTATCCCAATACGTTTATTATTATAAAATGTGGTGTTTTACTCTGATAAAATATTTCCTAACTACGGTCCTGATGTAATTTCCGCTGCCGAATAATGATAAAACACCGATACCACCACCTCTGAGCAGGCCGCGGCCGCCTGCCTCCCGAGGCAGGGGTCGGGGGTTGCGACAGAAGGTGGTATCAGAGCTACAGCCACTGATTTCAGCCACAGAAGTGTTCTGCTGACACCAAAATATTATTCAAAATGTTAGGAAATAATTTACATGGATACGTGCATATCTGTATATTATTGTTTTGTGTTATTTGACTATTTGTTAATTTACAGTATGAGCGACCAAGGACCTTCAGACGCTTACCGTCAGTTTTCTAGCTCACCTAGGGAGGAAGGCACCTCTTCACAGCCTACCCCCTCGGGGTATTCGGCTGACACCGTAGAAGGGATTTTCGTGTTCAAAGCACAATCTGAAGAGCCATTCCCTCCCAAGAAGAGAGGATGGTTCAGCAGAGGAGCTCATGAACGTAGAAAAAGGATGAGAAAACTTCAGCAGCAGTGAGCTTTAGTAGCCGCGAATAGAGAAATGAATGCTCAAACACAGGATATGATCAATAGGAGATTAGCAAATTTTCATACCTTAGCAACCACAGATGCCGACCCTAATTTGGAACAACTCATAGCACCCCAGCCGTTACCACTATTTCCCACACAACCTATGGAGATTGAGCCAAACCCAGTAGACCAAATTCCAGTACCTGATTTTGACCCAGCTGAAATACCTAGAGTACCAGCACCCCATCCCCGAGACTATGACCCATGGTTTGACGACCACCGGGATTACCAACAACTTTACCCAATAGAGGAACCTATAAACCCAGTAGCACCCTATCCAAACCTTGACGCCTTAGACCCATATTTTGATAATGACCAATATATCAGTGAAATCTTAGAAAACCCTTACCTACACGAAGAACCGATGCCCCAGTTTCCTGACCCAATACCAGCACCAGCCCCACCCATGAGTACTGAGAATGTGCAAGAACTCTGAACCTTTGGTGAGGAGATATTAGAAGGAAGTGAAAGGATGAGATAAATAGGTGAAAGACTCGTCTGGAAATATGACGAGCGTAATATGCAATTCTGGATGAACCCATACCAGTAATAGTAATAATAATAAAAATAATGATAGTAATATATATATATATATATGTTTGTATGTTGAAAAAAATATAGATAAATAGCTACGGATGCATACTAGTATTGTAATTTTAGGTTTCAGTTCCAGTTTGAACTAGACACATATATAAAATAGAGTAAAAGTCGCAATGTTTGACGATTTTGATCAATATGCTTGTTGTGTGATTGTTTGCATTAATTATTGTTTTGAAATATTAATACGTGGTAAATGTTTAAAAATTCAGATGGACAATGAAGTGAATCAAGAAAACAAGAATAACGATAATAACGCAAACCAAGTAGATAACAGTGCCATCCAACACATAGTGGCTCAAGGGATTATAGACGCAATGCCATATATTATCAAAACGGTTAAAGAAGCGGATAATAAAAGTAATAATGGCAGTAAACGACCACCTACTGAACCAGAACACAGCGTAAACAATGGACCCTTACTTCAATTGCCAATTCCAAAAAGAAGAAGAACCATGTCTTATGGTTGTTCTTACAAAGAATTATGGTCCTGTAAACCAATGGAATTCTCGGGCAATGAAGGAGCCATTGCAGATCTACGCTGGATAGAAAAGACTGAGGCGGTCTTGAAAATAAGCAAGTGTGCAGAAGAGGATAAGATAATGTTTGCCTTTAATTTGTTTAAGAACTCATCTTTAGAATGGTGGAACACTATCCTCCAGTCTAGGGGAAGTGACAGGGTTTATAATATGGAATGGAATGAATTTAAGAATATGGTAGAAAGGAAATTCTGTCCTCCTAATGAAAAGGAACAGATAGCAAATAAGTTCTTAAACCTTAGAATGACTGGAGTGGATAGTAAGGGTTAGACTACTACATTCTTTGAATATGCTAGAATAGTGCCAACCCTAGCATCACCAGAACCAGTATTAATCTCCCGTTACATCTGGGGTTTAATCAGTGATATTAGACATGTAGTCAAGGCAGCTAGACCACAAACTATAGAAGAAGCTGTAGAACTAGCTAACACCTTGACAGATGAATTAGTACGGACACAAGAAGAGAACCAAAGGAAGAACCTAGATCAAAGGCTTACCCAATAATTTCGCTATGGAAATTCCAACCGTGGGAAAAACATAGGTTCTACCTCAACACCTTACTGTAAAACTTGTAAGAAAAAGCATTCAGGAAGATGCTCCACCTACTACAACTTCCGCAAGATACCAGGACACAAAGAAGAAGATTGTAGGAAGAAGCCCAGTAACGGAGTGTGCTTCAATTGTGGAGAAAAAGGGCGTATTAAACCAAATTTTTCGAAACTAGCTCCAGCCATGTATAACAAAACCACAAAGAATGCTAGAGCATTTGTTCTAACTGCAGAAGAAGCCAAAATGATTCCGGACGTGATTGTCGGTACGTTTTTAGTTAATGATGTTTTTGCTAAGGTATTATTTGACTCAGGTGCGAACCAAAGTTTTATTAATACTTCATTTTGCAAACTTCTCAATCAACCATTAACTAAACTCCAACAAGAATGTCTAGTAGAGACAGCAAATGGGGAAATCATTAAGATTTCCGAAATCTTGCAGGGAGCAAGAATAGAATTTTTAAATCAAAAGTTTATTGCAAACCTTTACTCAATAAATCTGGCAGGATTTGATGTTGTATTAGGAATGGATTGGTTAATAGCCAATAAAGCCAGTATTCTATGTGATCAAAAGTTAATCCAAGTAAATTCACCAAAAGGTGAAAAGATCACAATTAAAGGAGATAAGCCGTCTAGATCCACAAAATTCATCTCCGTGATGAAAACAGCCAGTTATGTAAGAAAAGGATCATTAGTGTATTTAATTTCCATAATCATCAACACTAAAGGAAAAGAACTAAAGAATATTCCCGCAGTATCTCAGTTTCCAGATGTGTTCCCAGAAGAATTACCAGGATTACCGCCGGACAGAGAAGTCGAATTCAGAATTCACCTGCTACCAGGAACAACACCGATTGCCAAAGCCCCTTACCATTTGGCACCTGCAGAAATGCAATAATTGAAGAAACAACTGGACGATCTTTTGGAAAAAGGATTCATACAGCCAAGTTCATCACCATGGGGAGCACCAATCTTATTTGTTAAGAAAAAAGACGGGTCAATGCGAATGTGCATTGATTACCGTGAATTGAATAAAGTCACGATTAAAAATTGGTACCCATTACCGAGAATCGATGATCTGTTTGATCAACTGCAAGGAGCTCGATTTTTCTCTAAGATCGATTTATGCTCAGGATATCATCAATTAAAGGTACAGGAAGAGGACATTCCTAAGACCGCTTTTAGAGCAAAGTATGGCCATTATGAATTTACTGTCATGCCATTTGGTATAACCAATGCCTCAGCTGCATTTATGGACATGATGAACCGAATATGTAAGCCATATTTGGATAAATTCATAATTGTCTTTATAGATGATATTCTCATTTACTCTAAGAGTAAAGAGGAACAGGCAACGCATATGCATGCACTCCTAAGCTTATTGAGAAAAGAAAAGCTTTATGCTAAATTCTCGAAGTGTGAGTTTTGGTTAGAAGAAGTACAATTTCTTGGACATCTAGTCAATCATGAAGGAATTTATGTGGATCCCACAAAGATTGAGGCAATTACCAAATGGAAAACCCCTGAATCACCAACCGAGGTTAGAAGCTTTCTAGGATTGGCCGGTTATTATAGAAGATTTATCCGAGATTTTTCTAGAATAGCCATCCCCTTAACTAAGCTAACCTGTAAATCTGTTAAGTTTGAATGGGGACCAAAACAAGAAGAAGCCTTTAGAATTCTTAAGCAAAGACTAACCAATGCACCCATACTAGCATTACCAGAAGGAATTGAAGACTTTGTAGTCTATTGTGACGCTTCTAAATTAGGTTATGGATATTTGTTGATGCAACGTCAAAAGGTTATAGCTTATGCCTCTAGACAACTTAAGAATCATGAAGAGAATTATACAACCCATGATCTGGAACTAGGAGTGATAATTTTTGCCCTTAAAATTTGGAGACATTACCTTTATGGTAGTAAGTTTACCATTTTCACTGATCATAAGAGTTTAAGATATGTTTTTGGGCAAAAGGATTAAATATGAGACAGAGACGCTGGATGGAAATTCTCAGTGATTATGATTGTAATATCCAGTATCATGCGGGAAAGGCTAATGTAGTTACGGATGCTTTAAGTCGAAAGTATCACGAAAAGCCAAAAAGAGTACGTTCTCTTAAATTAAATCTGCAAGTAGATTTGAATGACCAGATTAGAAAAGCACAAGAATCAGTAATCAAGGATGATACTGAAAAATTGAAAGGAATGATTAAAGAATTAGAACAAGGAATAGATGGAATTTGGAGATTCCATAAGAAAAGGATGTGGATAACCAAACTAGGAAACCTACGCCACCGTATATTAGAGGAAGCCCATAAGTCTAAGTATATAATGCACCCTGGAAGTGATAAAATGTACCAAGATTTAAGGAATAATTTTTGGTGGATAGGAATGAAAAATGATATAGCAGCTTATGTTGCCAAGTGTTTAACTTGTTCACAAGTTAAAGCTGAACATCAGAAACCCTCAGGTTTATTGCAACAGTTAGAAATGCCAGTGTGGAAATAGGAATTGATAACAATGGATTTTGTTACCAAATTACCTAAGACAAGAAAAAGTAATGATACAATCTGGGTGATTGTAGGCAGACTAACCAAGACAGCTCATTTCCTACCAATGAAGGAAACTTTCAGTATGGAACAATTAGCTAAGTTGTATGTAAATGAAATAGTTTCATTACATGGAATTCCTTTATCAATTGTTTCTGATAGAGATAGCCATTTTACCTCTCATTTTTGGACTAGTTTCGAAAAAGCAATGGGAACCAAATTAATTCTAAGCACTGCTTATCATCCTCAAACGGACAGACAAAGCGAAAGGACAATTCAGACGATGGAAGATATGCTTAGAGCTTGTGTAATTGATTTCGGAGGTAAGTGGGACGATCACTTACCACTAATAGAATTTTCTTACAATAACAGCTATCATACCAGTATCAATGCTACACCATTCAAAGCATTTTATGGACGAAAGTGCCGAACTCCAGTTTGTTGGGCAGAAATTGGAGAAAAGCAACTATCTGGACCCGAGATAGCACAAGAAACAACAGACATAATCATTCAAGTCAAGGAAAGACTAAAAGCAGCACGTGATAGACAAAAGAGTTATGCTGATAACAGACGCAAACCGTTAGAATTTCAGATAGGAAATAAGGTATTATTAAAAGTTTTTCCTTGGAAAGGAGTGGTGAGATTTATCAAAAGAGGAAAGCTAAGCCCCAGGTATGTTGGACCTTTTGAGATTATCAGAAGGATAGGACCAGTAGCTTATCAGCTACAACTGCCAGAAGAAATGGCAGGGATACATGATGTATTTCATGTATACAATCTCAAAAAGTGTTTAGCCGATGAATCATTAGTAGTACCTCTTAAGGACATAGAGGTAAATGAAAAGCTTAAATTTGTAGAGAAGCCTCTACAAATTGAAGACAGAAAAGTCAAGAATCTCAAACACAAGAAATTAGTTCTAGTCAAAGTGAAATGGGATTCCAAGAGAGGACCAGAATACACATGGGAGCTTGAATCAGAGATGCAAAGAAAATATCTACACCTATTCCAGTAGACCTCGAGGACGAGTTCTAAAACAAGGTGGGGAGGATATAACAACCCTCCAAAATTATTTCCGACACCCTAAAAATATTTAGAATATCCCTATACGTCCTAAAACACACCCCGTATACATACAATAGCCCTATATACTTTTAATTTCACAAAAATAAAATAAAAACAAAAATCCATCATCGCTCGCGGGTCGCGAAGACTTAGTCTTCGGGCTACGCGGGGCGCGAGAACTCAAGATCAGGGCGACACCCTGAGCTGCCACGTGGCAGCATCGTGTCAAGTCTAGTCCAATGACCGGGCCAAGCTAGGCCCTACGTACCCTATGTCGCGGGGCGCGAATACCCCTTAAGGATCCTTCGTGGGCCGCGAGGAAGTGGCCGAACAGCCCTATAAAAGGAGGGCATCGACATTCAGTCGAAGTCGTTCAGAAAATTTTAATTCTCTCTCTCTCTGATAGAAATCATAATCCCCGGGCATTATACCCCCCTAATTAACGATGTTCTGCCTCGTTGTAAGTTTCATAACCCCCGATTACGTATTAGATACGCTGCCCGATTGATCTAGTGCTCCGTAACGGCTGTCGAGGCTCTGCCCGACATAGTCATTGGAGTTCTGTCTCGGGGAGGGTATAACTAATGTAAATATTGGGTTATTATACTAACGCGTGTGCATTGTGTAATTAATAGATAATAACCAGGAAATCACCAAGAAAAACCCTAAAGTTGCAATGTGAGTAATCTCCTTTTTGTAAACCTTTTTGTAAACCTTTTTGTAAATTGTTTTTACAAAACCTCAAATATTTTACATTATATTAAACAGTGATTGAGTATTTGTATTCTACAATTATCGTCGGTATGTTGGGGTTTTGTATACAAAATTTGTTACTACACTGTGAGTAGTAACATGGCCACAAGTCTGGTTGACAGTACCGTTGGTGGTAATTAAAGTAGATGGAAACAAATGTAATTGCGAGATCGCCCTCAATACTGTAAAACTGATTTACATGTCTTGATTAAATTGGGATTCACTCACCAGTATTTCCCACTGACAAAATGTTTTTAAATGCGTTTTAGGTAACAAAATGTGAAAGCCAAATAGAAGCCAGCTGGACAGCACTGAAGGCTTGGAAAAGTGGCTGTAAAAGTTACCTAAATAAAGAAGATGTTTTATTTCAATAAAATAGGGTTTATCCCTATAAACCTGTTTGTAACGAAAACTTGGGTTTTATCCCAATACGTTTATTATTATAAAATGTGGTGTTTTACTCTGATAAAATATTTCCTAACTACGGTCCTGATGTAATTTCCGCTGCTGAATAATGATAAAACACCAATACCACCACCTCTGAGCAGGCCGCGGCCGCCCGCCTCCCGAGGCAGGGGTCGGGGGTTGCGACACAATCAGTCCATTAATGTAATAAAACAAAACTTCAATCACCATGTGTTATGAAACAATGATTCTTTGACATGACTCCCCGACGTTTCCGCCACGGTTTGTTGTTTTACGCGGTCGGGGTGTGACATGCCAGTGGGAGCGAACATGAATCGCATGACTAATTGGAAAGTGCTAGTTGATAGATTCAACGCGAAACTTTCGTCATGGAAGTCGAGGAATCTTTCCTTTGCGAGAAGGGTAGTCTTAGTTAAATCGATGTAGGCTCCCTTGCAAACTATTACTTATGTGACAACCCGCAATTTCAGGTTACTACTTTAACCTAAACATAGTTAACTTAATCATACATTCATAGCACTGCATTTAACTAGGGTTAGTTAAATGAGTCTACGTTGGTAATTCGGGGAATTACCAGAACACACACATGATAACTCTCAAACGTTGGTGACGAACGCGAAAAATAAATTATAAACAGATGGTTTATATGAAACGTAGGTGCTGCATGACAAATACGTGAACTATATGCTTTAATTGTAAATTACAATTTGTTATGTGTTTTGTGTGACAATTACAAAGTAAGGGGTGTTTAGTGTTAATATTAAAAATAAAACAAAACTCCTGTAACCCTAATCATTTCTCATAATTCCAATCATATGGCAGTTGCAAGTTCTCTAAATCATTTAGGGTTTTACAATCTCTAAACCTTTGATCCTTGGTCTCTCAATTCTTCGAGAACAAACTTCACATCGAATCTAAGGTAATGTTCACATCATACGTTGTTATTCTTATTCTATTGATTTCATGCAAACCCTAGCCTTCAAACAATGATTCTATGTTCAGTTGATCCTTCAGATTGTTTGTACAATGGTTTGTGATTGTGTAATGATTTACCTGTGATTAGGATCAATCCACATGTTAGAATTGTTAAACTGTTGCTTGATTTATATGGTAGATTAGGGTTTTGATCGTACTGATTATAACTGTTTGATTAAAAACTGCATTTTTGGTTTTGTTAATTCAGTGCGTTGTTTGTCCGGAGTTAACTATCAGGCTTTGTGAAGTCACAAAGTCCGAGTGTACTCATATCAGGACTTATGTATTTATGACTGAATTGTCCTTCTCGTTAACAGAAAAAATGGATGAAGTTGACCCAGTGAACTAAAATGGCAACGGTGAAACCTTTTTGGATCCACAGACAAAAAATGAAACATTTGGACGAAACTGGCAAAATGTCACAAACCATAGGGACTAAAATGGCATTTAACTAAAAAATGAGGGTGTAATATGCATGTGCCTTGTATGTGGAGAGAAAAAGTCAATAAATTGGATTTTCCCCCTTACACTCCTCTTTTTTCATAATTTTTTATCTTAACCATTGGTTTGATAAATGAAAAGTTAAGATTCTTTCTCATCCTACTTAGGCAAAATAAACTTTTTATTTGATGTTACCCCTGATTAACATAACATTAATTTTACAATAAACGTGATATATATACACACTTATGATAATAGCTATTTTACATATAGTGTGTTAAATAAATAAAAAACATAATCACCCATGATACCATGATTCTAAAACTCAAAAGGTCACACTTTCAACTAGACCGTAAATCTATATCTTTGATATAAAGATAGAAAAAGACCATTTATTTTTGCATACAACCTTGCGTGTGTAATCTCATTACATAATTGTGTTTAATAGATTTAAATGACCATATAAAGATTAATAATTGAAGTGAGTGGATAAATTATAAGGAAATTGAAAAAACTAATAAGTAGTTGATTTGGGAGGTTCTTGAAATGATTATAAGACAAGAAGACAGCCGCCCACCACTCTTTCTGAGGTTTAAAAAAATATTTGTTGCTTTAAATGTAGTTGAAAATGTGAAATTTTGTCAATAACTTATTATAACATACTAAATTAAATTATTATATATAACATACTATATTATACATATAAAATTCAAACGAGTTAATGCATAAGTTTTAAGTAAATCAATACAAGATGAATCCTAACAGTGTAACAACAAATGAAAAGTATTGTATTTATTCAAACTAATTAAAAACTATCGTCAAACCAGTTTGCAAATTTGACTTATTGTCATAATACAAATCTATATTGTATTTATGATTTTTGGCTTTTTTGAGAATAATCCATGAACTATAGATTGCTTATATCCTAGAATGGACGTACCCATAGTCAGTGGCGAAGCTTGAGATTTCCAATCGGAAGTCAAAAACATATATACCTAAAAAAATTATAAAACCGGCGTGTCGAAAACGTATATACCTAAAAAATTCTATACGAAAACTACATACCAGACACTACTGAGCAAAAAGTTTAGGGGGTCGGGCGTCCCCCGGCCCCCACTAAGCTACTTGCACATAGTGAGTTTCTAGATTCACCTTACTATTAGGTCTTTATGTGGTGTTATCGCTAAGGACACTACATTGTTGCACCTTCTCAAGAGACCTTCCACACCCTAGTTCAAAGAAAAAGGCAAATCACCAATTCCACCCCTTTGGTTTTAAAACACTTATGCTACATCACTGATTAGAGAAGAGACAATGCTAACTCGATAGATCATGTGGCTTCATCCAACACGATGATAACCACCTTCTCCGGTTAAACATGTCCACAATCCCAAATGCATTTAATTTTTCCCGTTACGGAATCCATCGTCCACCTAGAAGGCCACAACTTTTTCTCCTTCACTCTTCAATAGCTTTGAAGGTCTTGAAGACGAAGATAAAGATAAAGATGATATAGAATAAGGTATAGCGGTTAAAGATACGGAAGTGGGGATGACGAAGGAAGAGAAGTAGTGATCAAGTTTATGGAATGATGAAAACGTTATGAAATCCCAAAAGTAAGGTTGATAGTCATAATTTTTTAAAATTTACTTTTAAATTGATTATATGTCATAATTTAGTTTAATACTAGGGGCATCGAATGCCACTTCTTAGAATAACATAATTGGATAAAACAAACACTGACCATCGAATGTGGAATCCTAGTTAGGCAATAACGCATGCTTGTTTTCAATTGTGGGATTCATACCAAATTCACTTGGTCGATGACAATTACATATTTTAATGGGATAGCATAGTACTTGTAATTCCAAGATAACTATGCAATGTCTTTAAATCATATATACATATAATAACATATACATGCATCCCAATGTTGCAGAAATCGGCCTAGGCGGCCGATTAATCGGCGCCTAGGCGCTAGGCGGTGAGTTACTGACTAATTTTTAGCTAGTCGGTCCAATTAGGCGGATATGGTCAAAATCGGTCTTAGGCGGTCAAAATCGGTCCCAGGCGGTCAAAATCGGTCCCAGGCGGTCCATGTTTTACAGCCCATTAAACACAAAATTTGACCCATTTTTGAATCTGGCCCATTGTTTTACAGCCCAAATATTACTTATAAACCTATTTTAACATTTAATTTTAGATATTTTAACATTTAACCCCCTCTATCTTTCACTAGTTTACATATGGTTCCTAAACTTTTAAATTTATTAATAAAAAGTATAAAGTTATCTCCTAAACTTGTAAATTTATTAATATATATAAAATTATACTTAAAAAGTCCAATACGATTAATCCCGATTAATCCCTAGGCGGTACCTCACCGCCCGACTAACGTCTAACGCCTTCTACAACATTGATGCATCCATACATCCACTCATACACACATGATATAAAATATAATGCCTTTCCCATTATCATTTCCACCATGTTTGTTGTCTCTACTCACTCAAATAACACCACATTAAATATATGTGGTTCCAATCTAACCACAATCATTTTATCAATCATTTTATTTTTGTTTATGCTATTATTAGAATATTAGGTGTGTTAAGACTTTTATTCCATTAAACAATGTATACTTAAGTAAGATCAGGTTAGGTACCTGTGTAATATATAGATTGAACAATTTAAAATATGTAACTAAAAATCTAAAAATAAACTAATGATAAATAAAAGAGAAATTGGATTTTATTAATCTCACATTTTGGTTGTTAGCTAATAATAATTCCACCTGAGAAAATCCTCGTGGGCAATCCCACCTTTTAAACTATTTTTTTCTCACTGGATACCCGTTAAAAAATATAATGTTCTTAATAATATTCTTAATTAATTATACTTTTCAAAAATGTTCAGTGAATTAGGGTCACTAATTCTCAAATACGTAAATAACATATAAAAAACGAGTATAAGATGCTATATAACAAATATTTTTTACCACTAACTCTGTAGCCACCCCTAGTTAAATGCCTAATCATGTCTTGAAAATACATAACATTATTTCTTTAAGCAAATTTGACCGAGAAACATAGATTTATTTTGTCTAAGCAAATTGCGGTTCGGTGTCTGTGTTTTTCCATACAAGTTTCGAGTTTTCCGAAAAGAGGAAACAAAAACGGGAATCACAACACAATCATGACTCGAATGGCATGACAATGCAATAACGTTACGTTTTCTTTAGTCTCAAGTGTCTCAACAATCAACATGCTCATGGTGTGATATTATTATTATATGTATTTTGGTTGAACTATTTTACAGTTTACACGGATAAGGCCCAAGTTTAGTTTTCAAGGCCCATGGACCATTAAGGCCCAAGACCAAGATTGATATTTAAATTTTAGAACTGTTTTTCAAATTCAACTGTTGTTTTTAAAAATTGGTTGCGTGAAATAGAAAAAAAAGGTGGTTATAGAGGTGCACAAAATAACCGGTTAATTAACCGTAACCGGTTATTAACCGAAACTGTAACCGGTTAATAACCGATTTAGGAATAACCGGTTCAATAGGTTATTTAACCGTAGGTTAGTAACCGGTTATAAGTTTTTAGTATAATAACCGGTTTTTTTAAACCGGTTTTTTAACCGATAGACTGGTAAACCGAAAAAATAACCGAAAAATTCAAAAAAAAGGCAAAAAAACCGGTTAATAACCGAAAATAACCGGTTAATTAACCGAACCGGTTAAAGTAATTAACCGGACCAGTTAAAAAAATAACCGGTTAAAGTAATAACCGGTTAAAGCATTAACCGGTTAAAGTCAAAAAGTCAAATTAACCGGTATAACTGGTTAACCGAACCGGTTATTAAAATTAACCGGTTTGTGCACCTCTAGGTGGTTATACTAACAAAACTACAAAGCTTACTAAACCGTAGTTTATCAGTTCGATTCAAGTCGAATGATTTCATGATGCCACGATTCGGAGAATCTATAAGTAACAAAAAACAATTTGGATTATATTTTGAATGTGAGGGATAATAATAGTAATACAAAGTCATTTGATAAAATATTACATTTACATTTTATAAAGAATAAAAGATGTTATTTTTATTTACATTTTATTATTTATATCTTTAATTATCTATTAAAAAAGATTTTTTTTAATCAACAAATTCACTTTTTTTTTTCGTACTCTCATATTTTGTTATAATGTATAGTATTGTCATCAAAAGATTTAAAACTCGACTATCATAGTAAAATATTAACAATATCACAATTAGGGGTGAGAAGAAAACCGAAATAATTGAATCGTAACTGAAATAACCGAAAAAAACCGAACCGAAACAAAAACCAACGGTTTGGTTTTTGGATTTTTAATAACTGAAAGTTTTGGTTCTGTTTTCGGATAAACATTTTCAATAACCGAAAAAACCGAACCGACAAGTTACAATAGTAGGCCTAGTCCATATATTTTTATGTTTAAGTGTTTAACCCATGCTAGTAGAAATTATTCATTTTATTCTTGAATGTTAATTATTTGTAATAAAAACATTAACATGTTTTTTTTAATAATTGAAATGATTTATTTATTGCATACAAGAAATAACAAAATTTAATATAAAATTTAAATAATCTTCTTCAAAGAATTATAAAAGAAAATGTCTTAAAAAAATTAATGAAAACATAAAAATAGATTAGAATGTTAGGTTTATGTAAACAATATTAATTAAAAAAGTTATAAATAATAACTTAATTTAAACATATAAAAAGGATTCTTAAATTTAAATTATACTTTTTATTTCTTAAATCTTACTTACTTTTGTTCCAAAAACCAAAAAACCGAACCGAACCAAACCAGTGTAAAAACCGAAAAAAACCAAAACCGAAAATCAAAATTTTGGTTTCGGTTTTAGTTTGCCCGAAAACCGAACCGAAATAATTGGAAGAATCTTGCAAAAGTTAAACAAAAAATGCTATTGATCAAAGCATCAAATTATTTTACTACAAGTTAATGTCAGGAATCAAGTGTTGATTCCATCACTAAAAGTATTTTGCATAGTTCATTGTGATCTAATATCATTGACTAGTAATAGTCAAACCTTTTTGGATGGAACGTGAAGTTAAATAATACCACACAATAAAAACACACACATATATAATATATACATACATTTAACTGCCAAGAAATATTGAAGAAAACATTGATGGCAGAAGAGATTCAGACATTGGAAAATACACCAACGTGGGCTGTGGCTGCTGTCTGTTTAGTCCTCGAACTGTTAGGGTATATGCACGCGGAAGCAATCAACACACACAAACAAACGATCAAACTGCAGAAAAATAAACAAACACTAGAACACAAGGATTTACGTGGTTTGGTCGGCTGACTTACGTCCACGTGCTGCAACCAGGATTTCTATTGCTTTCTGCCTCTCACCACTCGTGATAAGGAATTACAAATACAAGACGCCTACTTATAATTATATATTAGGGTTACAAAACTCGTTCACAAAGAAAACTAATAAATGGCCTATAATTAATTGAAACGGGCCAGGTCTCCAACTTAATTAGTCTGCTCCAAAACTGTTTTCTCAAACTGAACCGGGCCCAACCCAAATCGAGCCTCCACACAAACCCATCAATCTCCCACTTGGAGGCTTGATAATCTTCAAAAACTGCCTTCCACTATGAACTCTTGTACCTCTGGTAACTCCCTCATCCTATCCCGGCTGCAACGGCCTTCTCATCAGTTAATCTAAAGGCCAGTTGAAGCTCCTCTAAGCTCCAACACATCAGTCATGGCTGAAACTGCCCCTGACTCGTCCTCGATTCCTACCGGCTCCCACTGACACGAACTGCCGGTTCCTAGAATACCATGAGAACAAGCACTTTTCGAATAAAGCAGATAATCAACTGGAGAGACTTTGACAAATGGAATACTAGTTCTCCTAACCCATTATCGTCTAGTAACTTTGACTGAAGCACAACTTGTGCTCCCACTGCCACGAAAACCCCTGACTAGTAATTCTGAACCTTTCCTAGCATGTTCAACCTGAATCTTACCTGTAGCTCTGGGTTTGTCATCTATAAAACAAAGCTTCTTCTGCCCACCAGACTCTATGAAACTAATTTGGTTTTTCTTCCGATCTAGGGTGGTCACTTCCTCAGACGGTAAACTAACTATATACAGCAAACCATGTTTCTTTCCTCGAGCTACGACTAGATTCCATTTGATAACCTTCCACTGCCCATTCCCAAACTTAACCCCGTGCTCCTGTTCATCCAACTGCCCAACAAAAATCAATTGTTTCTTCAGACTTGGAATTACCCGGACATCCTTCAAAGTTAATGAATCGATTGGAGTCTTCAAATCTAAATCACGCATGCCCGTCATATCAAGAACATCATCATTCGTTAGTCTTACCTTTCCAAAATCACATTCTTTCAGATTCCGGAATGCTTCACTGATGTGGGTAGCGTGAAATGAAGCACCCGAATCCATGAACCAGGAATCCACATTGCTCTCCACGCTACAGGGTAGAGTGTCATCATCTACTGCCTGGTTTACCGCAGTGTTCTTTTCTTTCTTCTCATTCGAACATTGATTCCTAAAATGTCCCACCTCTTTGCAATTCCAACAGATCACATCACTCCGTGCCCTAGACTGACTCCTCTTTCTGTACCTGCTCCCACTACCTCGGTTATTTTTTCTCCCTATGCCAACATTTAGTAATTCACTCGATGATTCACCTGATCTTTTCCTTCTAGCGTCCTTGCTCAGAATAAGATTACGAATCCCCTCAAAACTAAATCTGCTGGTACTTACTGTAACAACCCTCGGTAAAACCAATACCCTTATAAATTATTCCGACACCCTGTTATATGTTAAAATACCCTTATATATCTTATATTACATCCCGTATGTGAAAACCGAGCCCTAGTTATGTTATAATTATATAAAATAAATAAAATTCTGAAAATGTAAGCTGAGGCGGGCCGCGAACGACCTCACCTCAAGCTCACGCGGGCCGTATCAAGACCATACTTGACTCCGTTGACTTCTTTAGTCAAAGCGGGCCGCGTAAGGGTTAAGATAAGATAACGCGGGCCGCGAGAGACCTGTACACGCGATCGCACCAGAGGCCGACACGTGTCGACATCGTGGCGGACCTACTCAACGACTCAGCTAAGCTAGTCCGTTGACCAGCTTTGACGCGGGCCGCGTAAGCCCTGCTTGTCTTTCACGCGGGCCGCGACAGGACTCAATATCACAACTATAAATAGCAGGCATCAGTTTTCGATTTCCGTCGCTCATTTCTTATTCTCAATCTCGAAATCTCTGATATTGGAAGTAATATTTTGGGTATTATACCCCTAATTAGCGAGGTTCTGCTCCATTGTAAGTATTATAACCCCGGTTTCATAATAGTTACGCTGCCCGATTGATTTAGGGTTCCGTAACAACTGTCGTGGTTCTGCTCGACGTAGTTGTTGGAATGCCGTCTCGGGGAGGGTATTATTAATATTTTCAAAGGGTTATGATACTAATCAATGTACATTTGTATAAATTATAGATTATAGCCAGGAAACCCTTACAAAAAGCCTAAGACAGCAATGTGAGTTTATCCTCTTTTTTGATAATGTTTTTGGTACTGTTTTACCAAACCTTAAATGTTTTACTATGAAATTAAGCGGTGATTGAGTCTTTGTAGTTCTTCAATTACTGCCGGTATTATGGGGTTTTGTATACAAAATTTACTACGAGTAGTAGTAAGTCTGAATGACAGTGCATTACCATTGGACGACGAGTTAGCCAATGGGTAATTTGACCATAGCCATAGATCCGGTCGAGTGGCAAATACTGAATGAGTAATTGTGTAGAAATAAACAATGTAATTGCTCTCAATACTGTTTTAATTGATAAAATGTTTCTTGATTAAACTGGGATTCACTCACCAGTATTTCCGACTGACAAATGTTTTTAAAACACGTTACAGGTAACACAATGTGAACAGCCAATTAGTGAAAAGCCAGCTGGAGAGCACTGAAGGCTTGGGAAAATGTGGCTATAAAAGTTACCTAATAAACGATGTTTTAAATTCAATAAAATAGGGTTTATCCCTATAATGTATTGTAATAAGAAACTTGGGTTTTGCCCATGTTATTATTAATATAAAAGAAGGTGGTTTTACTCTGATAAACATTTCCTAACTACGGTCCTGATGTAAATTCCGCTGCGAGATTAAACAAACTGATACCACCAAACTCTGAGCTCACGTCCGCCCGTTCCCGGGAAACAGGGATCGGGGGTTGTGACAGAAGGTGGTATCAGAGCCTAGCCACTGGTCTGAGCCAAAGAAGTGTTCTGCTGACACTTAAATTCTAAATTTTGTGTTAGGAAATAATTATGGAAATAAGTACATAACTGTAATTATTGGTTATGTGTTATTTGACTATCTGTTAGTTTTCAGTATGAGTGATCAAGGGCCATCAGACGTGAATCGTCAGTTAGCTGATTCACCTAGGAGTGAAGGTACATCATCACAGCCTGCCCTCTCGGGGTATGTTGCTGATCAGGAAGACGGAATATTTGCTTTTAGAGCTCAATCTGAAGAACCATTTCCTACTAAGAAACGAGGATGGTTCAGTAAAGAAGCTTTTGCTCGTAGAAAAAGAATGAGGAAATTGCAACAGCAAAGGGCTTTAGCAACTATTAAGAAAGAGACAGATGCCCAAACTCAAGAAATACTTAATAAAAGCCTAGCAAATTTCCATATCTTAGCTACGACTGCTGCTGACCCAGGTCTGGAACAATTAGTAGCCCCACAACCACAAAACCCAGAATAACCCATGGAAATAGAAAATCAGGAAAATCAAGAAGAGATGTACAACTTTAACCCAGAAGAAATCCCTAGAGTGCCTGCACCAAATCCCCTAGACCCGAATTATGACCCCTGGTGGGACGACAATAGAGATTTTGTGCAACGTTACCCTATCCAGGATTATCCACCCATACAGAACATAGAAGCTTACCCAGGTATGGACCCTTTAGATCCCTATTATCAAAATGACTATATTAGGGAAATATTAGAGGATCCTTACCAATTTCAGGAAATGTCACCCCCATATCAGGAACCCGTACCCCAGATTCCAAACCCAGTCCGAGAACCTACACCCCCAATGAGTGCAGAAAACGTTCAAGAACTTAGGACTTTCGGGGAGGAAATTTTAGAGAACAGTGAGAGGATGCGTCAGGTGGGAGAGCGTCTCGTATGGAAATACGATGAGCGCAATATGGATTTTTGGATAAATCCATATCCTTGAATGTTAGAATGGAGGAAGTGGTAGTAATAATAATAATAATAATAATAATAATAATAATAATAATAATATATATATAAAAAAAAGTATGTATGTACGGATGCATATTATTATTTTATTTCTGTTGGTATTGTAATTTTATTTCTGTACTAGTGTGTAATAGACGCATAAGTATATGAAAAGAGTAAAGTAGCAATGATCTACGCTTTTGGCAAAACTGCGTGTCATGTGATTAATTATATTAAGATATTATTTGTGAGATTAATATTGTATAATTGTTTAAAATTCAGATGGCCGATGAAGGAATTCAAGGAAATCTGAATAACGATAACCAGAGTAACATTAACGTGGTTGATGATAATCTGAATAATGGGAACCCGAACAACAATAACAATGGGAACCAGATGGATAATAGTGCTATCCAACACATTGTAGCCCAAGGAATAATAGATGCAATGCCATTTATACTTCAAACTGTTAAGGATGCTGATAATAAAAGTAGGCATAGTAGTAAGCGACCACTTGAACCAGAAAACAGCATGAACAATGGACCTGTACTTCAAATGCCTATTCCTAAAAGAAGAAGAACTGTGCCTAACGGTTGTTCTTATAAAGAATTCTGGTCTTGTAAACCAATAGAATTCTCGGGCAACGAAGGGGCCATTGCAACCTTACGCTGGATAGAAAAGACTGAGGCAGTCTTAAGGATAAGTAAGTGTGCTGAAGAAGATAAGATATTGTTTGCTTCTAATCTGTTTAAGAATGCAGCATTAGAATGGTGGAACACTATCCTCCAAACAAGAGGAAGTGATCAAACCTATAATATGGAATGGGAAGAATTTAAAAACAAGGTAGAAAGGAAATTCTGCCCACCCAATGAGAAAGAACAGATAGCAAACAAATTCCTAAACCTTAGGATGACTGGTGTAGATAGCAAAGGGTATACAAAGCTATTTTTCGAATATGCTAGGATAGTGCCAACTCTTGCTTCACCAGAACCAGTGTTAATTTCCCGTTATATTTGGGGATTAATTGGAGAGATAAGACATGTAGTCAAGGCAGCTAGACCACAAACCATAGAAGAAGCTGTAGAATTAGCCAATACCTTGACTGATGAGTTAGTCCGTACCCGAGAAGAGGATCAAAAGAGGAACCTAACCCAGAAATTAACTCAAGAATTTCGTTCTGGAAATTCTAATCGTGGGAGAAATGTAGGATCTACCTCTGCACCCTATTGTAGGTATTGCAAAAGAAAGCATTCAGGAAGATGCTCTATATATTGTAACTTTTGCAAAATGTCGGGACACAAGGAAGAAAACTGCAGGAAGAAAGCTAACAGCAAGGTATGTTACAATTGCGGAGAACAAGGTCATATCAAATTGAACTGTCCAAAATTAGCTCCAGCTACAGATAACAAGAATACCAAAAATGCTAGAGCATTTGTTCTAACTGCAGATGAAGCCAGAATGATTCCAGATGTCATAGCTGGTACGTTTTTAGTTAATGATGTTTTTGCTAAAGTATTATTTGACTCTGGTGCAAACCAAAGTTTTATTAATACATCGTTTTGCAAATTTTTAAATCAGTCATTAACTGAACTACCACAAGAATGTGTAGTAGAGACAGCTAACGGAGAAATTGTTAGAATTTCTGAAATCTTGCAGGGAGCAAGCATAGAAATTTTAAATCAGAAATTTATAGCAAACCTGTATCCCATGAATCTGGTAGGATTTGATGTTGTTCTAGGAATGGATTGGTTAATAGCCAATAAAGCTAGTATTTTATGTGATCAAAAGTTAATCCAAATAAATTCACCAAAAGGTAAAAAGATCACAATTAAAGGAGATAAGTTCTCTAGATCTACTAAATTCATATCTGTGATGAAAACTGCAAGTTGTATGAGAAAAGGTTCTATAGTGTATTTGATTTCCATAATCACTAACACTAAAGGAAAAGAACTAAAAGATATTCCAATAGTATCTCAGTTTTCAGATGTATTTCCAGAAGAATTACCAGGACTACCTCCAGATAGAGAAGTTGAATTCAGAATTCACTTGATACCAGGAACCTCACCAATTGCCAAAGCACCTTATCGTTTGGCACCTGCAGAAATGCAAGAATTGAAGAAACAACTAGACGAATTGTTAGAAAAAGGATTTATACAACCAAGTTCGTCGCCATGGGGAGCGCCGATACTGTTTGTTAAAAAGAAGGACGGATCAATGCGTATGTGCATTGACTACCGTGGATTAAACAAAGTCACGATTAAGAATCGGTATCCATTACCGAGAATCGATGATTTGTTTGATCAACTGCAAGGAGCTCGATTTTTCTCTAAGATCGATTTAAGGTCAGGATATCATCAATTAAAGGTACAGGAAGAGGACATTCCCAAAACCGCATTTAGAACGAGGTATGGTCATTATGAATTTACTGTCATGCCATTTGGTTTAACCAATGCCCCAGCTGCATTTATGGACATGATGAACCGAATATGTAAACCATATTTGGATAAATTCATAATCGTATTCATAGATGATATTCTAATTTACTCTAAGAGTAAAGAAGATCATGCAAAACATTTACACATACTTTTAAGTTTGTTAAGAAAAGAAAAGCTTTATGCTAAGTTTTCAAAATGTGAATTTTGGTTAGAACAGGTACAATTCCTTGGACACTTAGTCAATCATGAAGGAATTCATGTAGATCCAACAAAGATTGAGGCAATTACCAAATGGAAAACCCCTGAATCACCAACTGAGGTTAGAAGTTTCTTAGGATTGGCCGGTTATTATAGAAGATTTATTAAAGATTTTTCTAGAATAGCCATTCCCTTAACTAAGCTAACCTGTAAATCTGTTAAGTTTGAATGGGGAGTAAAACAAGAAGAAGCCTTTAGAATTCTTAAGCAAAGATTAACCCATACACCTATATTAGCATTGCCAGAAGGAACTGAAGACTTTGTAGTCTATTGTGATGCTTCTAAATTAGGTTATGGATGTGTGTTGATGCAACGACAGAAGGTTATAGCTTATGCATCTAGACAACTTAAGAATCATGAAGAAAATTATTCAACCCATGATTTAGAATTAGGAGCTATAATTTTTGCTCTTAAGATTTGGAGACATTACCTCTATGGTAGTAAGTTTACCATATTCACTGATCATAAAAGTTTAAGGTATGTTTTCGGGCAAAAAGAGTTGAATATGAGACAAAGACGTTGGATGGAATTTCTTAGTGACTATGATTGTGATATTCAGTATCATGAAGGAAGAGCAAATGTAGTAGCAGATGCTTTAAGTCGAAAGTATCATGAAAAGCCAAAAAGGGTACATTCTCTTAAATTAAATCTACAAGTAGATTTAAATGATCAAATCAGAAAAGCACAAGAATCAGTAATCAAGGATGATTCTGAAAAATTAAAAGGTATGTTAAAAGAATTAAAACAAGGAACAGATAAAATATGGAGATTTCATGAAAAGAGAATATGGATACCTAAATTAGGAAATCTACGTAATCGTATATTAGAAGAAGCCCATAAATCTAAATATACAATGCATCCAGGAAGTGATAAAATGTACCAGGATTTAAGGAAAAATTTCTGGTGGATAGGAATGAAAAAGGACATAGCAACATATGTTTCTAAATGTTTAACTTGCTCACAAGTTAAAGCTGAACATCAGAAACCCTCAGGTTTGTTACAGCAATTAGAAATACCAGTTTGGAAATGGGAATTAATAACAATGGATTTTGTTACTAAATTACCCAAAACTAGGAAAGGAAATGATACAATCTGGGTGATTGTAGACAGATTAACTAAGTCGGCTCATTTTCTACCAATGAAAGAAACAATTAGTATGGAACAATTAGCTAAATTGTATGTAAATGAAATTGTTTCTTTACATGGCATTCCTTTATCAATTGTTTCTGATAGAGATAGTAGATTTACCTCTCGTTTTTGGTCAAGTTTCCAAAAGGCAATGGGAACCAAGTTAAAGTTAAGTACAGCTTATCACCCACAAACAGATGGACAAAGTGAAAGAACAATCCAGACAATGGAAGATATGCTTAGAGCTTGTGTAATTGATTTTGGAGGTAATTGGGATGAACACTTACCTTTAATAGAATTTTCTTATAATAATAGTTATCACACAAGTATCAACGCTGCACCATTCGAAGCACTTTATGGAAGAAAGTGTCGAACCCCAGTCTGTTGGGCAGAAATAGGGGAACAGCAATTATCTGGACCTGAGATAGTGCAAGAAACAACTGACAAGATTATTCAAGTCAAGGAACGACTGAAAGCTGCACGGGATAGACAAAAGAGTTATGCTGATAACCGATGCAAGCCATTGGAATTTCAAGTAGGAGATAGAGTATTGTTGAAAGTCTCTCCTTGGAAAGGAGTGGTAAGATTCATTAAACGAGGAAAGTTAAATCCCAGGTATGTTGGACCTTTTAAAATTATCAGAAGAATAGGATCTGTAGCCTATCAGCTACAACTACCAGAAGAAATGGCAGGAATACATGATGTGTTTCATGTATCTAATCTTAAAAAGTGTTTAGCTGATGAATCACTGATAGTGCATCTTAAAGATATAGAGATAAATGAACAACTCAAATTTGTAGAAAGACCTCTACAAATTGAAGATAGGAAAGTTAAGAATCTCAAACACAAAAGACTAGTTCTAGTCAAAGTGAAGTGGGATTCCAAAAGAGGACCTGAATACACTTGGGAGCTCGAGTCAGAAATGAAAAGAAAATATCCATATTTATTCCAGTAGATCTCGGGGACGAGCTCTAAACAATGTGGGGAGAATGTAACAACCCTCGGTAAAACCAATACCCTTATAAATTATTCCGACACCCTATTATATGTTAAAATACCCTTATATATCTTATATTACATCCCGTATGTGAAAACCGAGCCCTAGTTATGTTATAATTATATAAAATAAATAAAATTCTGAAAATGTAAGCTGAGGCGGGCCGCGAACGACCTCACCTCAAGCTCACGCGGGCCGTATCAAGACCATACTTGACTCCGTTGACTTCTTTAGTCAAAGCGGTCCGCGTAAGGGTTAAGATAAGATAACGCGGGCCGCGAGAGACCTGTACATGCGATCGCACCAGAGGCCGACACGTGTCGACATCGTGGCGGACCTACTCAACGACTCAGCTAAGCTAGTCCGTTGACCAGCTTTGACGCGGGCCGCGTAAGCCCTGCTTGTCTTTCACGCGGGCCGCGACAGGACTCAATATCACAACTATAAATAGCAGGCATCAGTTTTCGATTTCCGTCGCTCATTTCTTATTCTCAATCTCGAAATCTCTGATATTGGAAGTAATATTTTGGGTATTATACCCCTAATTAGCGAGGTTCTGCTCCATTGTAAGTATTATAACCCCGGTTTCATAATAGTTACGCTGCCCGATTGATTTAGGGTTCCGTAACAACTGTCGTGGTTCTGCTCGACGTAGTTGTTGGAATGCCATCTCGGGGAAGGTATTATTAATATTTTCAAAGGGTTATGATACTAATCAATGTACATTTGTATAAATTATAGATTATAGCCAGGAAACCCTTACAAAAAGCCTAAGACAGCAATGTGAGTTTATCCTCTTTTTTGATAATGTTTTTGGTACTGTTTTACCAAACCTTAAATGTTTTACTATGAAATTAAGCGGTGATTGAGTCTTTGTAGTTCTTCAATTACTGCCGGTATTATGGGGTTTTGTATACAAAATTTACTACGAGTAGTAGTAAGTCTGAATGACAGTGCATTACCATTGGACGACGAGTTAGCCAATGGGTAATTTGACCATAGCCATAGATCCAGTCGAGTGGCAAATACTGAATGAGTAATTGTGTAGAAATAAACAATGTAATTGCTCTCAATACTGTTTTAATTGATAAAATGTTTCTTGATTAAACTGGGATTCACTCACCAGTATTTCCGACTGACAAATGTTTTTAAAACACGTTACAGGTAACACAATGTGAACAACCAATTAGTGAAAAGCCAGCTGGAGAGCACTGAAGGCTTGGGAAAATGTGGCTATAAAAGTTACCTAATAAACGATGTTTTAAATTCAATAAAATAGGGTTTATCCCTATAATGTATTGTAATAAGAAACTTGGGTTTTGCCCATGTTATTATTAATATAAAAGAAGGTGGTTTTACTCTGATAAACATTTCCTAACTACGGTCCTGATGTAAATTCCGCTGCGAGATTAAACAAACTGATACCACCAAACTCTGAGCTCACGTCCGCCCGTTCCCGGGAAACAGGGATCGGGGGTTGTGACACTTACTGAACTGGAAATCGCTGTAACAGTTCCAGACCAACTGTTTGGTAATGAAGATAATAATAGTAAAGCTTGAACTTCATCTTCGAATACGATGTCCACTGATTCAAGTCTGGCCAAAATCGAATTCAACTTGTTGATGTGCTCTGTAACTGAACTGCCTTCTCTCATCCTTGTGTTAACCAGCTCTCGAATCAAAAATATATTATTATCTGCCGAAGGCTTTTCATACATGTTAGCAAGGGTTAACATCAGACCATTAGCTGAGGTTTCCTTCGTGATGTTAAATGCCAATGACTTTGATGACGCCAATGTGATAGCAGCCCTGGCCTCACTATCTTTCAATTCCCACCCTGCTGGTTCCATCTTCTCCGGTCTAACTCCCAATAATACAATATCCAGATCTTTTTGAACCAATAATGCATCAATCTGCATTTTCCACCAATCTAAAATATGTACCGTTAAACTTCTCAATTTGCACGTTCCCGTCTTCTGCCATGATAAACAATAACACGACTAAACGGATCCGAAATCAAAATAAATAGAAAATCAAACTGAAACAAGTGAAACAAATAGCACCTGATCACTGGACTACAGTTCTATTTCTCTGATCTCAAATAAACGATACTCTGAAAAATACGCTGAACAACGGGTCAAAAACTGATCTCAACCCAAAAAATCTCCTTGGTCAACACATATTTCACAAGCAACAAGTATAAAAAAAGGAATTTGTTTCCCTTTTACTCTTTGAGTTGTTCATGTGGATCGCAAAAAATAAAAACACAAAGTATGCCTACTGTTTGCAAACAAGAAAGCAACTTAATATTTATTTATTTTTTGTCTTTGGCGGCTCGATGAAAAACAAAGCAAAATAATTGCTTTTTGACTGCTTATTAATCACATAAGAAAGTTATTCTTCTGGGAATCGTTTTTGTGTGTAACGAGCCAGATACCACTTGTTATGGTATATGCACGCGAAAGCAATCAACACACACAAACAAACAATCAAACTGCAGAAAAATAAATGAACACGAGAACACAAGGATTTACGTGGTTCGTTCAACTGACTTACATTCACGGGCTGCAACTAGGATTTCTATTGCTTTCTGCCCTCTCACCACTCGTGATAAGGAATTACAAATACAAGAAGCCTACTTATAATTATAGACTAGGGTTACAAAACTTATTCCCAAAGAAAACTAATAAATGGGCTATAATTATTTGAAACGGGTCAGGTCTCCAACTTAGTTTGTCTGCTCCAAAACTGTCTTCTCAAACTGAACCAGGCCCAACCCAAATCGAGCCTCCATACAAACCCAACAGTTACCATTAGGGATGGCAATGGGTCGGGTTCGGGTCGGGTATTAGTAATCTCATACCCATACCCATACCCGGTTGTAAAATAATGTCCCATACCCGACCCAATACCCGTCGGGTATATGTTGGGTAATTACCCATCAGGTACCGGGTATACCCGCGGGTATCGGGTATATCCATTAGTTTGTTAAAAGATATACATTGGGATTTTCAAATACATTTTTTACTATTATAATTATTATTATTATATAATTTTATTTATGGAACAACTATTATAAATTAAAATATACATTACATTCATATAAGTTTTATCATAAATTAATAATAACTTTATAATACTTGTACACTTATATGTATATACTTCACAACATACAAAATATAAATACTATCATCAAATACATATGCTAAAAAATTTATTTTTTTAACATTATGAACATACTAAATAAATCACTAATAGATAAGGGTTAATGGAAAATACAAATATAAGTTAAAAACTTCGGGTTTATGATCGGGTATATAGTTCGGGTAAACGGGTATGTGGTTTCGGGTAATCGGGTCAGGTATCACCTAATCCCATACCCGACCCATACCCGCGAAATTTTTTAAAACTAATCCCATACCCGGCCAAATACCCGTCGGGTATCGTGTATACCCGTCCTATTTGTGTCGGATTTCGGGTATACCAGTCGGGCTCGGGTATTTTTGCCATCCCTAGTTACCATATCGATTCTCATAGAACATATTATTTCCTTAATTGGAAAGGTAACACACGTTTGCAAGTTGCATATATGCTATTCATTGGTTTCTTTCGAACCGGTGATTTCGGTCACTGTTCTCATAACCAATCTGGACTGGTCGGACCAGGAACCAACTACATAACTTATTTACTGATTCATTTTCTACTTCAGCCTTCATAACTTTTATTGTATATACACATACATTCATTTTTAGATTATTTATCACGTTACCCGGTTTTGAAACCGGTCTAAACAATGGACATGTACGGCAACTAATTTGATTATTGATTAGGAAAAAAATATCATGATTTTAAGTACTTCTAGTGGCGGACCTAGAAATTGTTTTCAACAGGGTCGGTTTTTTTTATGGTGGAACTAGTGGGAAAGCCCGCGCGTTGCGGCGGGTATCCCGACTGATATCATATTTAGTTATGATATGTCTTATAAATGTTGACTTTTAAGCATGAAGTTTGTTAGTTACAAAACCCAAGATGTCACTCTTATCTTACAAAACGAAACACGTGAGTTATGATAAATTAACTTGAAATGCGTAACAATGGTTGGATGAAAGAACAAATATAGCATATCATCTAGGACTGAATAAAATTAACTGGAAATCGATATCATAAATGAAACCTAAAGTTAAGGTGTAATCGTTGTTGGCCTGCAGTTTGCATGGTTTGTTTTATCTGGTTTAACTTTTAAAGTATTGTGGTAGTATCATTAATACAATACTATTAAATCATCAAAATCCCAAAGGTGCATGTCTAACCTTTAATTTAATCAATTAATTCCTTTAATTGTTATAAAACCTTTATTTAATTCCTTAATTTAATTCAATTAATGGAATACATAAGTGGGCATGGATTACATGGATGAAATGTCTAGATTGCCCTCAAAGTGTCATAAAACTTTGGAGAATGTCCAAGTGTCCCCCCTCTAAAATCGCTTTCTTCATTTGTACACGGTGCTTCAAGATTTGTACTGTCACACCCCAAACCAATGGCGGAATCATCGGAGTGGGACTTGTTCGAGATTGTAAGAGACTTCATAACACTATTTGTGACAATATTTAATTTAACCGATTTCATTTCATAAATAAATTGTCAAACATTACAAGAAATTTAAATACAACATTGTTCAACATAACATAACCAAAATTTGATACAACACTTTAAACCTAAACGTCTAAGTGAGTATCTAGACATCTTTGCTAATCCATTTTCATAGCACCATCAATCATCAACCTGTAACATGTTTAAAATACAATACAATGCAAAAGCAAAGACGAGTATACAAGTTTATGAATAAGTATAAGTATCAAGTTTAAAACGAATCCACATGGCAACTTAGTTTATACAAGATCAACCTAACATGGCACGCAATATTTCTAGCCATTCCTCTGTTTACGCAACAATGATATAATTCAACATGACCACAAGTCTACGGGCGGTGTGTTACTCCTATAGCGCTATACATGTCAAATGGAGGCTCGTGAAAGCTAATGACTAAAACATATCACATAAGTATGGTCCACGTAAGCATCAAGTATCACAATATAGTATTCATGTATAAGGATTGTTTTCGTGCATTGCATAAAGAATAAGTTTAAGTGTGTTTTAATAAGATAACATGTTACACCCCAAAAAGTGGTAAACATAAAAAGGGGGTTGCGAATATACTCACAAATTTTCATATGCTTTCCGATTATCCAATGTGACGATGTTGATGAGGTTAGAAGGTTGAATATGTTCGTTTAGGGATTTAGGAAGTTAAAACACAAGAATATATGTATTCGAAAGTAATCATCCTTTAACACCAAGTACTTGTTCTTGACACTATGAAACCTCAAGTGTTAATGTTTTCATGAGTAGTATACTCATTAGAATCGTAACAAGTCTTATGTCTTGGATGATGTATTCTAATACTTTAACGAATGAACACAAGTCCATCATCAAGAGTTCGAATAGTAAATATATGTATAAGTATTATATGTATTATTTAGTCCGATAATCAAGCATGAGGTAGAAGATAAATCTTCATTTAGGTACCTCTATTGTGTCATAGAATTCATGTAGGAGGTAGGAAGAACAAGCTTCCATTTAGGTACCTTTTATGGTTCACCACTACACTTGATGTAAAAACATACAAGGAGGGTCATAAACTAATATCAATACAAGAATAAGAAACATCTACACTATGAGAAATCATCAAGGGATGTGGGGATTTTATGTTGGACAACCCAAGTTAGTCCACAATCACACCTTTATCAAGCTTGAAGCTTGAACACCACTTGTGGGTCAAAAACCCTAAACAAAACAGAAAGTATTTGAGGATTAACCTCTGATTTTGTATGTCTCAGCCCCGTTTTTAAGCTTAACTAACCATAGAAGAGGTTATAAGCATAAGGACTTGGGTTTGAGTGAGTTAGACTCAAGTTTGAACAAGTATAAACAAGGATTAGTAAAACTTAATGAAAAAAGTGAACTTTGGAGCCTATTTTCCGGAGTTCCAGGGACTTATTCTCTGTGAAATACCCATGGAATCGAAGCTAAGGTCAAGCCAAGCATTCTGGAAAAAGAATGAGCTAAAACGGATGAGAAACGAAGAAGTTATGCTCACTTTAGTGGAGCTTGGTACTTCTGTCCGAACTTGCACTTGCATCTGCGTTTTCGAGTGATTGAGGGAGTTGTGAGAGTGTTTCTAAAGTGTCAATGGCTTGGACAAGTGTGGGTTTATATAGGGATTGAGTTAGGGTTGAGTTAGATGTGTAATTAATGCCAAAAACCCGCTTAGAAACTCAAAAACAAGCAAATCCCGCTCAAAATCACGTAAAGGAAACAATCTGCCTGATCTGGGAGGTTCCACGTGGCCCGCGTAGCCCACATGTTAAGTCTACGTGGCCCGTGTCAAGGGGTGTGGCTGAAGTTTGATAAAATTGCATTTAGGCCCCTCTAGTTTGCTATTTAGGGCTTTTAGGGTGTTTTAATGGCCATTTTCGCCATTTAAGCATAGTTTAAGGCCAAATAAAGTATGAGGAACATATTTAAAGTATAATTAAGTGTATGAAGGTCGTATTTAAGTTTCGTTTACGATCAAAACACGTTTTGTGCATAAGTTTCACAAAATTGCAAGTTTAGCACCTAGTTTCCAAGAATTACGAATAAGCATCAATTGTTCCACGAAATCGAATGTATGAGCATGTATAAAGTACGTATAACATGAATTGAACAAAATACGAGTTTCATTTATGATCCCAGTCTCGGATTTTACAACGGTTACAAAGAAAGAACGATTACAAGAACACAAGACTTCCAAAAATAGAAATACAACCAAGGCTTTCTATTTATGGAAAGTATGAAGTAGCAGGGCGTTACAGTCTCCCCTCCTTTAAGAAATTTCGTCCCGAAATTTATTCAAGAGGTAGACTTGAAGAGTTTTGGTAAAAATTTGAGACTTGGAAATTTTGAATCGTTTTGAAAAGTACAAAATCTTGGGAGAATAGTCATAATAGGTTTGTAAAATGATTTGTTTGGCTAAAAATGGTTTAGAGGCATAAGCATGATTTAAACGTGCATAGGTAAAACGATTTTGAATAGCTAAATTTGGAGTTTCTTTACAAATGTATTTTATTTACGAAGGAGGTCTTTATATAATGGTTGTAATCAATAAGTGCGAGGTAGGTTGTATAGGAAGTTTCAAGGGTAGAGTAAAACCACATATTCATAAAAATTGCTTTTCGAGTGGAACGAGAAAGTTTGGTAATTTAAATAAAGTGCTAACGGTCTACTAAGTAAGTTTACACAAGAATAACGAATAGGGAAATAGTTTTAAAGGTAGGAAGGTAAGTTAGGATTCGAAAGTTTCAAACAAGCTCGATTGTAAACAGGGTTTGAATAATGAAAGGGCTAATGGAGAATAATACGAGTATAGAGTGAACGATTGACTCTTAAATATTGCAAGCATAAGAATAGCATAAGTGTTAGATAGATGAAAGTAGCGTGTTAAGAATGAAGTCTAGTCGTGGATAATCGGATATAATGCGTTTGTGAGTTGTTTAAAGTTTGAATCAGGTCCAAAAAGGTCTGCAAAACACTGAATTTCTCATGGCATGTTTTACGAAAGTTTGGTAACGTGGTGAAAACACTTATGTATAGGAAGTACCAGCGGCGTATCCACCATGTTTTGACCACATTATGTCCGTTTCGTATTCGGTGTCATGTTACGTTCTGTGTTTTACCATACTCAGTAGTACACTCTATGGTTCTCATGCGCTTATCACTATAATCCCATGTGCACCCGCGATTATATTGATCGTCGCATGATCCGCATAGCTTGTACTAGTTGTGTATGAGTTAGGGTATACATAATTAAAAAAAAATTAAGAATGTGTACGTGTAAGAATGTAGTATGTATGCAAGTCCATGCTTGAGTATGTATGAGACCCACGCAAGAGAATCCCTCGGATTACGCTCGCTTATAGGTACGAATGTATAAATCATGTGTATGAATGAAAGTACGAGCATAAGTATAAGTTTAAGTATGAATATGCACGTAAGTATGAGTAGCAACATAAAACGTACGAGTAGTATGAGTATACGTATAAGCATGAAACGTATAAATATAAGTATCAATATGATTATAAGTATAAACATAAAATGTATTGTTATGAATATGAGTGTGAGTGTGAGTACGAATACTAATGATTGGTTATATAGTATTAATTGAAACATAACAAAGTTAAGCATGTAAAAGTGCTCAAGAGGTTGAGCATGTAAGTACGAATGATGTAAATGAAATTGTCGCGATGCAACGACTAAAACGTGTATGATGATATGCATGTATAGTTGTTTAAACGAAACGTTGAGTTTATCGAATCAAAATTAGATTAAGCTTGTTTTGAAAGGCAGAACATAGTTTGCATATGTAAGAGGATATAAGTATTCATTGGTTAAGCATAATGTATTTTGTAATGAATGGAAATGCTACTTTTGTTTTAATAGAGTTTACGAAATCCGAAGATGGTCGGCCCCCATGAAGTCTTCTTGCCCACGTGTTTTGTATATTAGTGTAGAAAAAGGTTTTCGATAAAAAGTAAGTTCGTTTCATTAAACGAGAAAGTATGAATTTAGGAGGTTCTTGTGAAAACGAGGATTCTTAGAAAAGAAATTTAGCAAAAGGACTTAGTGATTGTTAAAAGTCCTATCAAATGATTTGTTGATGTTGAAAAGAGTATTTGGTAAAACGATCATATAACATCTATAAGATTTTATAAGTAATTGAGAAAGGTTGGTTGGATTTTGATTAAGAGTAGAAATCCCTAGCATGATGGTATAATGTGAACGTGTTTTAGTTATTAAATCGGATATGAAGTTCATGGGCAAGAGATTCATTGGACCGATTAAACTGATAGGTAGCATTTTGTAAGGTTTGGAAATTCGTGTAGTAAAACGTTTAAGACATGATTAAAAAACTCGTGTATATGAGTTAATGTAACACTCTAAGTCCATTTTAATCAATTATCCACAAAATTTGACTTATAAAAGTATATTAAGATTAAAACATACACTTAAAAATGCGAGTTTGTTAAAACATTTTATTAAATAAAACATTCCAACATTTTGTATTTTAGTTTGCCGTTTGAAACATGACGACGAAACTATTCGCGGAAGCTTTGATCTCGTGTGTTCGGTTCTTTGTCGGGCTCAGTCGTCATCCGGTACTACAAGGCAACCTACATTCCATAAACATGAAATGACTTTAGTCATACGCGCTTTAAAACTTGTTCAAATGGATTCGCGAAACAAAACTCAACAAAAATAACTGGGCGCTACCGTAACTTACGGTAGCCACCGTAAGTTACGGTAGCCTCTGGGCATTCAGGGGCTGCCGTATAGCAGTATAAAACCACCGTAACCACTTTAGTGGCTACCGCAAGTTACGGTAGCTACTGTAACTTACGGTAGCTGCTGCATGTTCTTCATGCTTTGCTGTTTTGACCCGTTCATGTATAAATCTAACAAAAACAGGTTTGTATGCCCCCCTAAACTTATGAAATTAATAATTTCAGAATCTCCTATCATATTAGGACCTAGTAACGAGTTTCTTACGTAATTAAAACCCGTTTACTCTCAAGTACTTATTTTGACCCGTTAAGGGTATTTAAGCACTACCAAGCTTAAAATTGTTTTCGATTGCTTCTAGCATTACACTACCATATTTCTTATCATATAATCTACCACCACTACTGAATTCGTGGTGGGTTTACTATGATAACCTATATAAACCAAGTTTTACCCCTCAACTCATTATTTTACGGCAAGGACTCAAACAGAGCTATTTGACTAACATATTACATCTTTCAACTTCTATACTTGTCCTAAGCATTTATCTAATCAAGAAACTTGTTTCCAAACAACCTTTAAGGGTTGTTTGCCCAGTTTAACTTATAAGGGCGTTTTGGTCCATATTGGCCCTTCATTAGCGATGAGGGACCTTTTGTAAACATGTTTGACCCATAAGCCCTCTTTTTAATTATGACTCTGTTTGAAAAGTTATTAGGCCCTTCAAATGTAATGACCATCGTTTGTAACATTCGGTTTACCTATTAAAGTAACCAAATATCTATTTTAGACTCCGTTTAACTCTAATTAAATCTTACATTTAAATGCGGGTTATTCTATTATGCGTACCTGGCTCGGATCATTATATTGACCCAATTCAATACCTTGTCTCAATAGACGCTAAGTAATAGCGATGTTAATATCCACATGATAATTATTTCTGTAATCATACAACTTGGCAAACCATTAGTCGATATTGTCAAAGGGTAATACTTTCACCCCTTTGACCCGTTTGGTCTAAATGACCGATTATATTGGCGGGATGAAGCTTATTGCCATCTCGTCTACACGACTCGCTCCGGTTTACACTACGCGGTCATTTCAATTATAATCTCCACTTAACGCTTTTTAACCTATTAAGGCTTACAAAAATAAGTATCTTTCAAAACCAACAATTATTGTCACAAGTGACCAAATTACAATTTTACCCTTATTGATTATCATGATTTACCTTATATGGTAACCTTTTAAAGTACATGTTTCATTCATCATAACATGATCGAATTACCGATTTAACTCATTTTTAACCATCAATACGGTTTCTTATCCTATTTAGTTATCTTGTTCCGTACGACTACACGCCGAAACACCATGACTCAATTATGCATTTGTCTTATTCGTAATCAATACGACAAAAAGAACATTCTAAAATATATGACTAGTGTAAGCTATACTTACCTCATATCCATATTACGCCTTTATTCTCATACTTGATTTGTTTGACCCGCTTTCTACCCAAGCTTCACCTAGCTTGTTAAGCGCCAACTATTATTCATCATTCACAAGGTGGTTAGTTTAATCATGACTTAATATGATTAGTCCACCTTACGCATTTCTATATCTAATTATCGTTCATCACATCGTAGGTCAGTTTGACTTTTTAAAAGTCAAACGCCCATTAGTATACTAAATGCATATTCGAGTTCATCAACTAGTTTTAGCATTCTTTAATTACCCGGTAGGCGTTATCTTTAGGCCACCGTTTTAACCAAAGTTTTAACCAAGTTTATCACATTTCAATCACTTTAATTAGTTCAAGCGATTATCAAGACTAATTTATTCATTCATTTCACAAGAACTAAGGGTTCTCATCTATAAGTGAGACCCGTTCATCATATCACTAGCATTCATCCCAACACCTTATATAATCAAGTTCTTCATATGAACTAATATACTACACGATTTCATATTTCTATTTATATGAACCAAATTACCGATTTCATCATAACATACAAAAACCCACTTCAAGTCATGCATGAGCTTTCACTCAAACTTATAATTTGTTCAAGTATCTAACTTCAACTATCAAATATGACGATTTTTAGAACAAATATATCATCATCTTCACTACATAATCAAAACCCACTTGTCTAAAAGTGGTAAATCATCAAATTACTCGAATCATAGCAATTTTACTTCAAATTTCTACTTAGGGTTTGTTCCTAAGCAATCACACTTCATAAATTCGGCCATAGCCTCTATGATTCATGCATAGATCGCATCATGCAAAGTTAACTAATTTTCACAACTTCATGAATGTTAGAAATTCGATATACCTTACGATCCCCTTGACTTGGTGATCGTTTCTATGTATTCAAATCTGAATTTGGCCTTCGATTGATCCTCCAATTTGAAGGTTTTGTTGAGTTTTAGGGTTAGCTCCCATGGAGCTTGTCTCCTGATCATCTCACGCACGCACACACACACACACAAGAGTGTGTGTGTTGTGTTTTGTTTTTAAGTTTATAATTCCATTTGGAAGATACCCGGCTTTGGTCCCTCGTATTTGGTTAGTTATTAATTAGGCCACAACCTACTTATTTTAAATTCACATTCCCCTTTATTAACTAGGCTAAACATTCCTAGTTAACTTTGCGGGTTCGGGGATATTTACGACTAAGTTTATTTTAGGTCCCGTTAACTCGGGCCTTTTATAAACTTTATTTATCCATAGGCCTTTATATAATTTTTTTTATTAAATATTAGGTTTATTTATTTAAAAATTCTAATTACTCACCGGGTAAATTTTACCACTAACGGTACTTTACCCGTCTTTTAGTGTTAACGGGGTTTGACTACCAAACCCGTTTTCGGGGTGTTACAAGTCTACCCCCTTTAAAGAGGTTTCGTCCTCGAAACCTTTCTCACGTACTTTACTAGATTAGATCATCCGAACCTTAGCTTCGGTGATCGCTTAAGCATTGCTCGCACATAGTACTCTTACCAGGGATGTAGGGTAATGTGCTTTTGGTTTCAAAGCGTATACGCCTTTTATGTGTATGGCCTCGCAGGCCGATACTTTCATTTTGTATTTCTTATTCTTGTCATTTATTTGACCGAGTTGTCATCTGATCGCTCGGTTGTATTTATTTTCATTATGTTTACTTCAAGTTAGTCTTATTTCAACAGGCGCTTTATATAAGTCGTAACACTAATCCGACTTGAAGGGTTTTACCGGCCAGTCTAATTTGTCGCCGTCATTTTACTTCCCGTCATTAGGGCATATCTCATTGCCAACTCGATCCTTTATGATCTCTTCGCTTTTGACCCATTTAATTAACTTTGCGAAACCTATCGCTTTCATACGAACTTTATCTCCCGTTATTATTTTACGCCGGAAGTTACAACCAGTTTCCTTGTCTTATACTATTGACCCGTAGGTTCTTTCACTTAGCCTCGTAGGCTATTTCTTTAGATTTTCACCTTTTTACCTTTTTAAGGTGAAGCCCTGACAATTTGTTTCTTTCTATCTGTGACCCAAAGGTCTTCTTGGTCCTGTAGATCTTAACACTACTTTTAACCCTGTAGGTTATGATGATCCCGTAGATCATCTTTTATTCGTGTCTATATTCAAATGTGTGTGTATATATATATATATATATATATATAGCTCCAAGGCACCCCTTGTTATATTTGGAATCATTTATTTTCGCTTTTGAGCTTTAGTTGTCCTTGACCGTGGTCTAAGGCTTCATTCGTTTACTTTCGGACTAATCTTTCGACTTTATGACTCCTTACATCATTTACACATCGGTTTGTTTTACGCTCACCGTTTCCCAGTTCATAATTATACTTCTTTACAACTCATTAATCGGGTTCTTTTATTTTAATGTTTTTTTAACGCCTATAATCCTTTGCCTAGGTTTATTAATATTTCTCACTTTCATTTACTCGGTTCGCGCTTACTTATTTTAGCAAGCGTTGTCCTTTATTAAATTCGTTTGACTTGTCGCGTGAAAATTTATCACTTATGAATGTCAAACTTCATTCTTTGTTCGACCCGTTCAACTTTAAAATAGTTGAACGTAAATTTATCAAAATTTCTATTTACTTCATCTTGTCGTCTTTTAGTCATAACTCAAAACCTGAGTCTTTTGACTTTCCATGCGAATTCCCGTTTCTCGGTCTACTCATGTGTTTAACTCCTTACCCATCAACTGGGTGTTTTACCGAGGTCGTTATTATTGCAACCCTTCCGGTATGCATTAAGACTTCGTTTCACTTTTATATTCCGACTTTGTCCTCAGGTTTGGCGTTTTACCAAAAACGGCCCGTTAAGAGTCATATTTGCATTCTCCGGGTTCGAGTGTAAGTACACCCCCTCCCAATGCATATCTTACTCATTTTACATATTTGTATTTTTCGGGTTCGAGTGTAAGCACACTCCCTCCCGTTGCATATCTTAATTATTTTACATTAATCTTTGTCCCTTCACTCGGGCTCATTATCATAATGTAATACGCTTCCATCACCCGGCTGTGCGTTCACATTATTATCAAGTATTTTGCTCATTTGATTCATTTGAGTACTTTTAATTTGTCACAGTCACCCCGTCCTTACTACATCAGAAGTAAATGTGTCTGCTATAAGAAGCTCATGGTATCATATGCCACTACTTACTTGGCCAGAGTAAGCGATTAACACATGACACACACGACCTTTTATAGTTTTCACATCACGCCCTATGTAAGTAACACCTCTATTTAGTTTTCTTGGAAATAATATCCTGGATAGGTATTCTATTTAGGTTTTCCGAGTTTCTAATTTACATATGCAACAATCGTTCTCTACATGTTTGTTGCATATTGCTGTTTGTGCGATTATATTTAAAGGCGCGCACCAGGTAATGCTTGCCCCGACGGGCGTTCCTTGCCATTAACCTTGTTCGCAGTCGTTACGCGATTTAGTCCTTGGTGAGCATGCTCCTCTTGTCATACTTCGAACCGAACCTCTATCATATCTGTAATTTGTTTAACCCTTGTCATCTTTAAATGCAAGTGTCCTTCAATTAAAACATTCACAAAAGTTAGCCATGTCAACTTTACTAAACGCCCGTATCATAGTACAAGGCTTTTCTACTATATGTGTCAACGCACGAAATTTTGTTAGCTATATCTATCATTTAATTGGGGTAACGTGTATTACACGATAGCCCTATTTGTTGTTTACAACATTTTAATACGCTAAACCCTTAACATACATGCACTTATGATGCGTGCGAAGTGTCGTATATTTTAGGTGTATATTTTAAGCCCTTTTTAACACTTATTTTAGCCAAGTTTTAAATTTATAAAACACGATATTTCACTAACACTAAACACACATATGGGCAAGTGCACCCATCGTTGAGTGTAGTATAGCGTTGGTAAGATACCGAGGTCGTCCAAGGACACAAGAGCTTTTAGTACCGGTTTATCCTCAACGTCTAACCAAAACAAAAGTTTAGAAAAATGTTTTAAACTAAGAAAAATAAAACTAACTAAAATGCTGAAAATAAAAATAAAAGTAAAAACAGATAGACAAGATGAATCACTTGGTTCCGACTCGTATCTAGTATAACCTTTGATTATTTCCGCACTTTTGCACATAATTAAGAGATTATCTTAGTTATTGTAGTAGGCCCCTCTTTTGGAGGTGACGTTACCCTCACCCCAGTAGTTTGAGTCAGCAGGGATACAATCCTAAAGGGGTGGATTATTGGAAGATAATGAATTAAGTTATTAATGCAGTATTGTGGTAGGCCCCGCTTTTGGCGGTGACGTTACCCTCGGCTAAGTAGTCTGAGTCAGCAGGGATACAGTCCTAAATAGCCGGGTTATAGTATTAATAGTAGTTAACTTATGAGGGGATCAAAGAGTTTGGACCCCCGCCATCCAATACCGTGAAGTATTGAAGGAGGTCCTACTAAATTTGACCCAGGTCCATTGCAGGACCTCTAAACGCTGAACAATGGCAAGACCTTTACCAAACCGTTCCCTTAACCCCCTACCAGGTAGCCAACATACCTCCATATAGACCGTGGAGATATGAATGGTGAAAATCCTTTATTTTATATAGACAGTAAAATAATGCCAAGACACCACGGACAAACGATAAGGAAAGATCACCTTCAACATAAGTAACTAGTTATTAAAGTCATTAATACAAAACCAAATAAAAAGTGCAAAAGATTAGAAATAAAAAGTATTATACTAGACACTTTGTCTTCACCAAGTGATGTAAGAGACTTAGGCAAACATGGCCTTGATTGTCAAGAACTCTTACGATCAATCTTGGATCCCGAGACGACTCACACACTCTATGATGGACAATGGATGATGGTGGTGGATGATGGTGTTGTGATGGTGGTGGGTGGTGGATGAAGTGTGAGAGAGGTGGTGTGCCAAGGGATGAGATGAAATGAATCCAAGCACTCCTATTTATAGGCTGAACAGAGAGCTGGACACGGCCCCGTGTCCGCTGGACACGGCCCCGTGCCCGTCTGACACTCTCTCTCCTCATTAATTGTAATTCGCAATTACAATAAATGCGCCTGCTGTACTTTCGACACGCCCCCGTGTTCGCTGAGCACGGCCCGTGGTGGGCAATAGAAGCTTCTATAGGTTTGTCTTTTCTGCTGCTTCTTGGGCACGGCCCCGTGCTGGCTGAGCACGGGGCGTGTTCAGCCTTCTGTTTTCTCTATTTTGCTTTGGAAGGTGCCGTTGAGGGTTCGGGCAGTCCACTAATGTTCCTTTTCTTGTATTTATGTTGGATTTAGCTGTCTTTTTGCTTCTTTTGCGTTTTTGAGCTCATTTAATCCTGAAAATACAAAAGGAAGACAAAAACACTCTTTTTCCAATATTAGTACTAAAAAAGGGTTAGTTTTATGCCTTATTTGATGTAATTTATATGTTGCATTTTACACACATCAAATACCCCCACACTTGAACTTTTGCTTGTCCTCAAGCAAAACTCTTTAATATGTGGCTTACACTCCCAAATGGAATAGGTAGAAAAGAAGGTTTTGGGCTTGTCATAGAGTGTCGGGATTTCCAAGATCTTTTTGGGTTTTATTTTTATTTATTTACACTCCTATTCGTAATGATTTATTTAGAACTATTCATAAAAGAAATTACTTATTTGGGCATAACATGCCTTTTTAAAATTCTATTGATATACAAGTTCACATACCTCGCGGGGAAATCACTCACACTCGGCCGAAAGTGTATTTTTAGTGAATCACTCGAGAGCGGCATGGAACTTATTCCTACCATAGGCTTGCCAAGAAATCAATCCTCCTCCTTTTTAACTTTTATACCTTTGTAGATATCAAGAGGACTTTGTGGGTTAAGGGTTGGCTAGGGTTAAAGGTAGGTGGTTGGGTTAGTGGTTAGTAGAAAAAGGGCTAAAAAGCGTAACAAGTGTCGGTTTTCGCATTTTTGCAACTTTTTATTTTGATGAAGCTTTTATTCAAACAAAGTTATTTTTGATTACTTTGTTTGTTTATTTTCTTTTTGCTTCATCATCATCAAATTTTTTTTTTTTTTTTTTTTCACGAAGAACCGAACTTGTTACTAAAATAAAGGGTAAAAATGAAAAAGGGTTTTGGTGGTTGAAAGGGTTTTTGTTTGGGTGATGAAATGAAAAGGTTTAGGCTCAAAGGGCTAACTAGGGGGATTTTTGGGTAGGTGGTAAAAGAAAAAGAAAAATAATGGTGTAGAAATGAAAAAGGTTAGTCCTAATGCCTCCATCATTTACTTACTCTGGTTTAAGTTGATAAGGACCGGGAATGTATTGTCATGGCAAGTTCTAGAGTCGTAAGAACCAAGCGGCTATTCACACAAGAAACGAAAAATGAGCATTTAGTCAATTGATATGTAATTGTGTGCTCAATAAAGGCTCAAAACTCACTTTTGTGGGAATGGGTTTTTATGTGATCAAGTATATATAATCAGATTTTAAATAAGTTTGTCATGCCTTTTCATAATTTTCTTATGTTGGTTCTTTTTATCACTACGCTATCGGTTGTAAATTTGTAAAAATATAACCTTTTTGAGAACTTGAATTTCCCGAGTTAAACCTAGACAAGTAAAAAAAATGAAATTTTTGAAAAAATTTGGGGTGATTAGCGGTTCCAATAGAGTTTTGTGTAAGGCTTGTATTTAAGACTTGCAAAATTCAAGGTTTTAGCATCCCCCCCACACTTAAATTACACATTGTCCTCAATGTGTCCCAAAAATAAATTTTTAGGTTGATTAGATGTGTAAAATAGTGTTTAAAAAGCAAAAATTTGTGTTACTGGGCACTGAACACGGCCCCGTGTTATCCGGGCACGGCCCCGTGTTCAAGTGCCAGTAACAAAATTGAAATAAGAGAAACAGAAGTCTGGACACGGGGGCGTGTTGGGTGAACACGGCCCGTGTCCAGTTACCTGTACTGGGCGTTTTCTGCAGGTGGTTCGACACGGGGCCGTGTGGGTTGGGCACGGCCCGTGTTGAACCTTCTGAAATGGAGAAAATTGTCGGGTTGCCTCGTTCTTGTGCATGGGATCATTTTTCTCGTTCCCCTTTTCATCCTTTACCACCATGAGTGTGTTTTATTCATTACAAACCATCCAAACATTAAAACCATCATTTCATTTCATCATAGAGAGAACTTACATAATCCTAAATTAAACTAAAATTAAAACTTAACTAGATAGGTCAGCAGGTACACGAGGTTATCATAAGGAGTTCTACTATTTTTAGGAAAATTTCGAGAATGATTTCCCGATATAGTAGGACTTTTAGCCGAACGAGTTCTTCCCTAAAATTTGTTTAAAGCCATTCTTCGATCTCCCTAGGGAGGAAGAATGCGGCTTCGTTTTCTTCCGTTGTTGGTGGTTGAGGGGGAACATTCACCGGGACTCCTTGCACCACTCTTCGCGGAAGCTCTTGGTGCATGGCGTACCATTCGGCTGGAATGACAACTTCGGGCACCATGTTCCACGCCCTTTGGGTTATTATGGGTACCAAAGGCGGGGAAGCGAGAAGGTTCAACCTCTGGTGCAAGAGGTTTACTTCATGGAGACAGCCCTCCAGCCCCACAGTAAGATGGTTGATACGGTCGACCAATGCTTCTTCCACTCCCGTCATTTCATCAATAGCCTCTCTTAGAGCGTAAACATAGTTTACAAGAGAGTCTTCTGCCGTTGAAGATCTCCTCCCTTGTCGGTTATTCCTTGAAGATGATCCGCTTGTTCTGCTTGCCATTTTCTGCGAAGAAAACCGAAGAAAGCTGAATTTTTACAAAACAGAGCCTCTGGACACGGCCCCATGCTCGTTGAGCACGGCCCCGTGTCCATTTGTCTGCAGGATTTTTGGCTAAAGAATCTTGGAGTTTTAAATTATTTTTATGATTTCTATCTGGGTTTTAAGCTCAGATAATTTAAAATAAAGTTATACAACTAACTTTAGCCCAGAATCTTTAGCAAATAATCTTACAAACTTCACATAGAGGATTGGAATCAAGGGATTTCCAAGCTTCCATGGAGGAACTTTTGAAAAATTTTGAAAGAGGAGGAAATGAATAAAAGTGGAAGGGACAAGAGGGTCCCTTGGAACCTTCTTTTGACACTTACCTAGGATGGTATGAGTGAAAATCCCAGGGATCTCTGTCAATTGAAGTGGTCAAAATGAGCAGGAATCAGGCTGCATTTAAAGAAAACGACAGCGCCCTGGGCACGGCCCCGTGTTGACTGGACACGGCCCCGTGTTCAGAGAAAATCCTGACACATTTTGTCCGTATTCTGACCAAATCAGCAGAGAATCTTTATAGTGAGCACGGGGGCGTGTTGACCTGGACACGGCCCCGTGTCTGGAGGCTGCTTTATGGAGTTTTGCTATTTCAAGGATCTCCCTGATATCGGGTGGTTCCTTACTGGTTGGAACAACCCCAAAGTGCCTAATATACCTTAATTGTCCTAGACTAAGGCGAGAACGCAAGAGGTTGTCGGTGAGGGTAATTCCTATTTTCATTCTAGGTGGACAAGTCCAACCCTTTTCCGGGCTCTTGTTAAAGAAGGTATATGCCGAATCGCTCAGGTCTATGTATGCACCGAACGAAGTCGATGGAGAGTCCTTCACGGCACAATCGACACAGGGACGACTATCGTCCAAGTCTTTGCTAGGTACGAAGGCATTTTCGGGAGCAACGAGGTTGTCGGAATGCGGTTCCAACATTTCTTCATGGGTATCGTCTTGGGGCGGATCAATAAAATCCTTCCCAAGCTCTTCTATCCATTTCAGAATTAGCTCTTCTAGTTGAAATAACTCGCTAAGGAGCATTTCCCCTAGAATATCTGGCTGGGCGCATTCGAGGGAGAAATAGTGCTTATTTTTACTTTCGCCCCTCTTAAGGTTGTGAGAAGATGGTGGGTCCATGTAGTGGGGCCTATAATTTAGGAAGTAGCATTTTACTTCTTCATGTTCGCCACCACATAATTGACACCACGTACCATAAGAGTGCCGAAAGTAAAAATAATTACTATCACTCATGTTTATGTCAGAAATTACCAACCGTCGGGATCTAACGGTTCTGTTTTCAGTAACTGAAACTTGGGCACGGGGGCGTGTTGAGTGGACACGGCCCCGTGTTCAGCTTACTGTCTGATGTAAAACAGGATTGCCAGTTCCAATGATTGAGCACGGGGGCGTGTTCAGCGGGCACGGCCCGTGCTGAGCTCTGCAGAAACTGAAAAACTAAGAAAAATCCTAAAAAAAAATAAAAAGAAAAATAAAAGATGATTAGGCCGTTGATTCCTAACTTTCTTAAAATCCTTGTGTCCCCGGCAGCGGCGCCAAAAACTTAATGCGTGCGAAGTGTCGTATATTTTAGGTGTATATTTTAAGCCCTTTTTAACACTTATTTTAGCCAAGTTTTAAATTTATAAAACACGATATTTCACTAACACTAAACACACATATGGGCAAGTGCACCCATCGTTGAGTGTAGTATAGCGTTGGTAAGATACCGAGGTCGTCCAAGGACACAAGAGCTTTTAGTACCGGTTTATCCTCAACGTCTAACCAAAACAAAAGTTTAGAAAAATGTTTTAAACTAAGAAAAATAAAACTAACTAACATGCTGAAAATAAAAATAAAAGTAAAAACAGATAGACAAGATGAATCACTTGGTTCCGACTCGTATCTAGTATAACCTTTGATTATTTCCGCACTTTTGCACATAATTAAGAGATTATCTTAGTTATTGTAGTAGGCCCCTCTTTTGGAGGTGACGTTACCCTCACCCCAGTAGTTTGAGTCAGCAGGGATACAATCCTAAAGGGGTGGATTATTGGAAGATAATGAATTAAGTTATTAATGCAGTATTGTGGTAGGCCCCGCTTTTGGCGGTGACGTTACCCTCGGCTAAGTAGTCTGAGTCAGCAGGGATACAGTCCTAAATAGCCGGGTTATAGTATTAATAGTAGTTAACTTATGAGGGGATCAAAGAGTTTGGACCCCCGCCATCCAATACCGTGAAGTATTGAAGGAGGTCCTACTAAATTTGACCCAGGTCCATTGCAGGACCTCTAAACGCTGAACAATGGCAAGACCTTTACCAAACCGTTCCCTTAACCCCCTACCAGGTAGCCAACATACCTCCATATAGACCGTGGAGATATGAATGGTGAAAATCCTTTATTTTATATAGACAGTAAAATAATGCCAAGACACCACGGACAAACGATAAGGAAAGATCACCTTCAACATAAGTAACTAGTTATTAAAGTCATTAATACAAAACCAAATAAAAAGTGCAAAAGATTAGAAATAAAAAGTATTATACTAGACACTTTGTCTTCACCAAGTGATGTAAGAGACTTAGGCAAACATGGCCTTGATTGTCAAGAACTCTTACGATCAATCTTGGATCCCGAGACGACTCACACACTCTATGATGGACAATGGATGATGGTGGTGGATGATGGTGTTGTGATGGTGGTGGGTGGTGGATGAAGTGTGAGAGAGGTGGTGTGCCAAGGGATGAGATGAAATGAATCCAAGCACTCCTATTTATAGGCTGAACAGAGAGCTGGACACGGCCCCGTGTCCGCTGGACACGGCCCCGTGCCCGTCTGACACTCTCTCTCCTCATTAATTGTAATTCGCAATTACAATAAATGCGCCTGCTGTACTTTCGACACGCCCCCGTGTCCGCTGAGCACGGCCCGTGGTGGGCAATAGAAGCTTCTATAGGTTTGTCTTTTCTGCTGCTTCTTGGGCACGGCCCCGTGCTGGCTGAGCACGGGGCGTGTTCAGCCTTCTGTTTTCTCTATTTTGCTTTGGAAGGTGCCGTTGAGGGTTCGGGCAGTCCACTAATGTTCCTTTTCTTGTATTTATGTTGGATTTAGCTGTCTTTTTGCTTCTTTTGCGTTTTTGAGCTCATTTAATCCTGAAAATACAAAAGGAAGACAAAAACACTCTTTTTCCAATATTAGTACTAAAAAAGGGTTAGTTTTATGCCTCATTTGATGTAATTTATATGTTGCATTTTACACACATCAACTTACCGGATTTGCGATCAAGCCTCGAACCGAACACTTTATTCTTTTAACCTTGAGCTCTGATTACCAACTTGTAACACTCTAAGTCCATTTTAATCAATTATCCACAAAATTTGCCTTATAATAGTATATTAAGATTAAAACATACACTTAAAAATGCGAGTTTGTTAAAACCTTTTATTAAATAAAACATTCCAACATTTTGTATTTTAGTTTGCCATTTGAAACGTGACGACGAAACTATTCGCGGAAGCTTTGATCTCGTGTGTTCGGTTCTTCGTCGGGCTCAGTCGTCATCCGGTACTACAAGGCAACCTACATTCCATAAACATGAAATGACTTTAGTCATACGCGCTTTAAAACTTGTTCAAATGGATTCGCGAAACAAAACTCAACAAAAATAACTGGGCGCTACCGTAACTTAAGTGTCCTGATTTAATACAGGCAATAATAAATCTTCATAAACCATAAGCTTAGCAAACTTTTACATTATCCACAAGGTATAACTTACCAAGGAAACCATAGTAACCGATTCTTCTCGTATCGGCAAGAAATCCTTCCGAAAAATCTAAGAGTACTCTTTCTTCGCATAGAGTACGACAACATATGTTATTTTAATTATTTTTCTCATTGTTTTTCTATCGCCTGCGAATGCCAAACTATGTTTGATAAAAGTGCCATATGAGGAATGGCGTATCCTAGTGTGTCCCATAGATTACTTCCATGCCTGATCAGTGTGGAGGTTTAATACATGGAACCCCTAAGATATCCCAATGATCATATTGTACTAAAGTCGACTAGTAGTATTCAAAGAAGATATCCAGAATGGAATTTTCCAAGTAAATGTTCTCGATTAAGGAATTCGTGGACTTATAACATAAATGTGTCACTTATTTGACACGAGCAATGATGGATGAACTGGAGCCTGAGATATGGAAAATCTCTGTAGCCTCCTTGTATCTTGATTATCTTCTCATAAGTTTTCCCTGCTTACCTCCTGGAAGGCAGGTAGAACTAAGATTAACATCCCGCTGTGGGCTGGAGTATTATGAAAACTCCATATTGATTATGGAAAAATCGAAACCTTGATTAAGTAGGTTTTAAGACATAGGCTCATATAGCCTGACTCAAACTTCTGAGGGTTTTATATTATTAAATAAGAAAGACGGTTCATATTGCTTACGTATTAATTGCCGCAACCCTAATTAGGAAACGATTAAGAATTTGCCATCAGCTACCCAAGATCTAAGGGCAAACTATTGGTGGATAGGCTTGAAGAAATCTGTGGCCACCTATGTAGCTAAATGCTTGACATGTACGCAAGTCAAAGCCGAGCATCAGAAACCGTCAGGTTTGCTACAACAGCCTGAACTTCCTACGTGGAAGTGGGAAATGGTAACTATGGATTTTATCACCAAGTTACCCGAGACAAGGAAAGGAAATGATACAATATGGGTTATAGTTGATAGACTGACTAAGTCAGCACATTTCCTACCCATTAAGGAGACTTATAGCTCCGACATATTAGCCCAGTTGTACGTGGATAAGATTGTAGCCTTACATGGCATACCTGTGTCTATTATATCTCAGACCGAGATACTAGATACACGTCACATTTTTGGAAGAGTTTCCAGCAATCTTTGGGCACACGTTTGAATTTTAGTATGGCTTACCATCCCCAGACAGACGATCAGAGTGAGCGTACTATTCGAACTTTGGAAGACATGCTACGTGCATGTGTGATCGATTTGGGTGGTAGTTGGGATAAACACCTACCGTTAATCGAATTCTCCTACAACAATAGCTACCATACCAGCATTAAGGCTGCGCCTTTTGAGGCATTTCACTGTAACACCTCGAAAATTCACGTCCTATAATGCGTTGACACGTGTCATATGTTTGAACGTGTGAAAGAAAGTTCTGAAGGGACTAAAGTTGACAAACTTGAAAAGTATATGAAAATACGAGTTCTAAATGTCAACAGTGAATAAATATATTGTACATTAACCCTACACGATGTTTATAACATCAAACGAATAAATCATGGATCATGCGAAGCTAAAAGTGAGAGAATACAAACTACAGGGGTTAAATGTGTCAACATGTTTAAGTTATACCTTTGAGTGACCTTTTGACAAACCCGAAGCTTTGTAACTGTTAATTATGCTCACTAGAATGCACGATATAAATTTCGTAAAGTTTCGTTATCGTATGAGAAAGTTATGATCAAATTCGTGTGCGAAGGGTTAAAGCGTAAACGTTGAAAGTTAGGACTTTTCGGGTAACAATAAAGTTAACCGGGGACTTAACAAAGTGGGTATATGTTTTAAAGCCCTTATAGATCAATTATGAGGGTTCATAATGCAAGAAACAAGTGTCTATACGAAGTTTGAAGAGCCAAGGATCAAAACGCAATAAATCAAAAGTTCTGATTTTGTGCAGAGGAGGCCTCACGCCACGCGACGCCCAGGGGGGGGGGGTCCTTCGCGTCACGCGAGGGACTGCCAGCTTCGACTTCTTTGGGTTTTTGCCTGCTATGTGCTTTCTGCTCGATTCCATCCGCTTTTCCACATAAAGGGCGACCCCTAGACACCCCCTAAGCACTAAGAACACTTGTTGATCAGTTGTGGTGAAGTGTAGACTTGTGTGTCAATAAATTGTGGTGATTAAATCACTATATAAAGCACTAAGTTGCAACAAGTTCTTCACACATTCATTCAAGCTTTCTGATCATTCCTGGAGCTCAAGTCTGCTTCCAAGTGATCACTAATCAAGCTTAGGACTTCAGTAAGTTGCTAATCCTTTCTTTTATTGAGTTTAGCTTAGTTATTTATTTAGCTAAAAGTCAAACCGTCGTAATTACGATTTGACTTCGAGATTAATTAATAATGGCTCAGTCAAATCTCGAATTAAAAGTAGTTATAAGTTGGTAATTATGTGGGTAATAAACCCTCAAAAGGGTTCCCCCTGATTCCCACTCTAACTAGGTCAAATGTCGGGTCAAACTTGTATTTAAAAAGTCAACAAAATGTGTAAATTACAATTTATGCATAATTAGCAATGTAGAACACATACAACCTGTTTGATCATTAATATAACTTAGTAATTAGTGTAAGGACATGTCTAAACATGTTCAACCCGACAATTTCCTGTTTAGACCCGGTTCGGAACCGAAAGTCGCATAGTTTGACTTATACTTTGACTTTCAGTTCTGACCCGTTATGGTATGTTTTAGAAATACCTAAGAGCTTCATTTGGACCAGGTTACATGCTAGTATAACCCTCTGTGATTATACACCATGGTTCATTAGTTAACCGATTAACACGCATGGTTCCGTTAATTGCTCATATGTTGACCATTATGCCCTTATTGCCTTAAAACGTGATTTTTGGAAATGTAAAAGAATAGAAACCTTAGTTACTGATATATAAACTTGTATACAAATTTTGACATCAGTTTGAGGTGTAGATTGAGAGTTATGCTCATTAGCGCAAATTGGAAGCTTTATGTTAATTAAATGGTGTAATTAGCGTATAGCCTAGTTAAGCCTACTTTTTAATACCAAATCTTTTACCCACTGATGTAATATATTATTTTGGGATTTTTAAAGATTTTTAATTAATTTTAGGCTGAGCATAACTAATAGTCGTAGACTTAATCCGGTAATTGTCGGTTTTGCCCTTACGGGCCATAAAATAAGTTTTACATATCTAAATGACTCCAAACCTTTTGCTACTGATCACATATGATAAATAAATTATTTTAAGCCTTCTGGAATAATAAAAATATCAGATTTATGTATCGAACCCGGAAATGGCCTTTAATCGCCTTTTTAAGCGTTTTTAACGCATAGTATGTGCTATAATTATATTAAACATACAAGGGTTGATACCTACTGATAATTGAGGCACATTATTATATTTTAACAGTAAGCAAAGGTTGTTAAACTCAGACTTCAGTTTTGAGCTTTTCGGCTTATGTGAAATTACCAAAATACCCCTACGGGGCATAGTTTGGTTAAAATTGATAAATTTCACATACCTACAATACCTTACTATTATAAATCAGTAAACTAAATATTTTTGCTGATTATATCATACCTGTAACTCAGATAAATATTTAAACTCTTTTATAACCTTTTAAATGACCAAACTACCCCTACGGGGCATAGTTTGTGTTTAAATTCGTTTCGGGCATAATAAAAGACATCTTACTGATGTCACCACATATATGGAGCATATTAACTTAGGAAACCTGTAAATGGCTCTCATTACTACCCGTTACGCTTATTACGCGTACGGTTCGGTTTATGTAACTAGTTTACATAAATTAGCCGAAACGGGTCAAACCTTATCGGTTTTATCTCAAAATCCAGAATGTGTATAATATACCCGTATTAAACAAGTCTTCATACTTGTCGGGTCTAAAACACATTCTATCCGGTCATCGCTTAATCGTGCGTACGAACCGTATCTTTAAAACTAACCGGTCTAAGCTTAAGCTTAATTAAAGACCCGTTAGAATTCTAATAGGTTATTATAAACCTTTGTTCCAGAATAGGAGACCAGTAAAAGCTACCTACATTTTGCTTATTGTGATTTATACATTGCTCAGGTAAATACTTTTAACTTATTTTCCCTATACAGGCTTGGGTTACGGTATATAGAATACCGCTTGATCGGGCATCAAATCCTCCACCGTTGGGTGGGTAATTGAATAATTTGAACGGCTCGTTTAAACAGTCTTGTTACTTAAAGCCTTTGGGGGGTTAATGACCATGTCCCGGATATCCTTGGCATCATTTTATGAAATGGCCACGACTTAAGCGCGGGGTGTAGGCGTACACCCGTCAGTGCACAAAAGAATAATGTGGTGTGTCTATTGATCTTTAACCCGGACTTGATCCGGGCTACTGAACGCACAAGGAACATGTAATTCGTTCACAAGATTATATATTTATAATAATTCTCCCAAGTTATAAAAGGTTAATTTTGCCTCTGTGCATTTTAATCAAATTATAAAAGATATTTTGTGCCACGTGCATCCAAATCAATTTTCTTAAACCATTTTCAAAATGAGTCAGTTAATTGTATTTACCAGTGTAAACTGACGTATTTTCCAAAAAGACTAAATGCAGGTACTATACGTAATTGGCTGGACATTTCTCCTTAGTATCAATAGAAGTCTCGCAAGCTTACGATGCCTAAAAGTCTGTTGAACTATTGTTTCCATTTTATTTACGATCCGTCTGTGGATAAACAATCGACAGTTGTGATATTTGATATTACAATATTATATTCGGTTGAATTATATCTTTTATTTGCTTTCGCTGTGCATATTAAATATTGTGTTGTTTGACTATAATGTTGCCAACCACGTCACGATACTCCCCTACCGGGCCCACCGGTGACACGTGAAAATCGGGGTGTGACATTCACTTAGCCTCGTAGGCTATTTCTTTAGATTTTCACCTTTTTACCTTTTTAAGGTGAAACCCCGACAATTTGTTTCTTTCTATCTGTGACCCAAAGGTCTTCTTGGTCTCGTAGATCTTAACACTACTTTTAACCCCGTAGGTTATGATGATCTCGTAGATCATCTTTTATTCGTGTCTATATTCAAATGTATATATATATATATATATATATATATATAGCTCCAAGGCACCCCTTGTTATATTTGGAATCATTTATTTTCGCTTTTGAGCTTTAGTTGTCCTTGACCGTGGTCTAAGGCTTCATTCGTTTACTTTCGGACTAATCTTTGGACTTTATGACTCCTTACATCATTTACACATCGGTTTGTTTTACGCTCACCGTTTCCTGGTTCATAATTATACTTCTTTACAACCCATTAATCAGGTTCTTTTATTTTAATGTTTTTTTTAACGCCTATAATCCTTTGCCTAGGTTTATTAATATTTCTCACTTTCATTTACTCGGTTCGCGCTTACTTATTTTAGCAAGCGTTATCCTTTATTAAATTCGTTTGACTTGTCGCGTGAAAATTCATCACTTATGAATGTCAAACTTCATTCTTTGTTCGACCCGTTCAACTTTAAAATATTTGAACGTAAATTTATCAAAATTTCAATTTACTTCATCTTGTCGTCTTTTAGTCATAACTCAAAACCCGAGTCTTTTGACTTTCCATGCGAATTCCCATCAACCGGGTGTTTTACCGAGGTCGTTATTATTGCAACCCTTCCGGTATGGATTAAGACTTCGTTTCACTTTTATATTCCGACTTTGTCCTCAGGTTTGGCGTTTTACCAAAAACGGCCCGTTAAGAGTCATATTTGCATTCTCCGGGTTCGAGTGTAAGTACACTCCCTCCCAATGCATATCTTACTCATTTTACATATTTGTATTTTCCGGGTTCAAGTGTAAGCACACTCCCTCCCGTTGCATATCTTAATTATTTTACATTAATCTTTGTCCCTTCACTCGGGCTCATTATCATAATGTAATACGCTTCCATCACCTGGCTGTGCGTTCACATTATTATAAGGTATTTTGCTCATTTGATTCATTTGAGTACTTTTAATTTGTCCCATTCACCCCGTCCTTACTACATCAGATGTAAATGTGTCCGCTATAAGAAGCTCATGGTATCATATGCCACTACTTACTTGGCCAGAGTAAGCGATTAACACATGACACACACGACCTTTTATAGTTTTCACATCACGCCCTATGTAAGTAACACCTCTATTTAGTTTTCTTGGAAATAATATCCTGGATAGGTATTCTATTCAGGTTTTCCGAGTTTCTAATTTACATATGCAACAATCGTTCTCTACATGTTTGTTGCATATTGCTATTTGTGCGATTATATTTAAAGGCGCGCACTTGGTAATATATGTAATTTGTTGCAGTCGTTACGTGATTTAGTCCTTGGTGAGCATGCTCCTCTTGTCATACTTTGGACCGTTCCTCTATCATATATGTAATTTGTTTAACCCTTGTCATCTTTAAATGCAAATGTCCTTCAATTAAAACATTCACAAAACTTAGCCATGTCAACTTTACTAAACGCCCGTATCATAGTACAAGGCTTTTCTACTATATGTGTTAACACACAAAATTTTGTTAGCTATATCTATCATTTAATTGGGGTAACGTGTATTACACGATAGCCCTATTTGTTGTTTACAACATTTTAATACGCTAAACCCTTAACATACATGCACTTACCGGATTTGCGATCAAGCCTCGAACCGAACACGTTATTCTTTTAACCTTGAGCTCTGATTACCAACTTGTAACTCTCTAAGTCCATTTTAATCAATTATCCACAAAATTTGACTTATAATAGTATATTAAGATTAAAACATACACTTAAAAATGCGAGTTTGTTAAAACATTTTATTAAATAAAACATTCCAACATTTTGTATTTTAGTTTGCCATTTGAAACGTGACGACGAAACTATTCGCGGAAGCTTTGATCTCGTGTGTTCGGTTCTTCGTCGGGCTCAGTCATCATCCGGTACTACAAGGCAACCTACATTCCATAAACATGAAATGAATTTAGTCATACGCGGTTTAAAACTTGTTCAAATGGATTCGCGAAACAAAACTCAACAAAAATAACTGGGCGCTACCGTAACTTACGGTAGCCACTGTAAGTTACGCTAGCCTCAGGGCATTCAGGGGATGCCGTATAGCAGTATAAAACCACCGTAACCACTTTAGTGGCTACCGTAAGTTACGGTAGCTACCGTAACTTATGGTAGCTGCTGCATGTTCTTCATGCTTTGCTGTTTTGACCCGTTCATGTATAAATCTAAGAAAAACAGGTTTGTATGCCCCCCCTAAACTTATGAAATTCATAATTTCAGAATCTCCTATCATATTAGGACCTAGTAATGAGTTTCTTACGTAATTAAAACCCATTTACTCTCAAGTACTTATTTTGACCCGTTAAGGGTATTTAAGTACTACCAAGCTTAAAATTGTTTTCGATTGCTTCTAGCATTACACTACCACATTTCTTATCATATAATCTACCACCAATACTGAATTCGTGGTGGGTTTACTATGATAACCTATATAAACCAAGTTTTACCCCTCAACTAATTATTTTACGGCAATGACCTAAACAGAGCTATTTGACTAACATATTTCATCTTTCAACTTCTATACTTGTCCTAAGCATTTATCTAATCAAGAAACTTGTTTCCAAACAACCTTTAAGGGTTGTTTGCCCAGTTTAACTTATAAGGGTGTTTTGGTCCATATTGGCCCTTCATTAGCGATGAGGGACATTTTGTAAACATGTTTGACACATAAGCCCTCTTTTTAATTATGACTCTGTTTGAAAAGTTATTAGGCCCTTCAAATGTAATGACCATCGTTTGTAACATTCGGTTTACCTATTAAAGTAACCAAATATCTATTTTAGACTCCGTTTAACTCTCATTAAACCTTACGTTTAAATGAGAGTTATTCTATTATGCGTACCTGGCTCGGATCATTATATTGACCCAATTCAATACCTTGTCTCAATAGCCGCTAAGCAATAGCGATGTAAATATCCACATGATAATTATTTCTATAATCATACAACTTGGCAAACCATTAGTCGATATTGTCAAAGGGTAATAATTTCACCCCTTTGACCCGTTTGGTCTAAATGACCGATTATATTTTGCGGGATGAAGCTTATTACCATCTCGTCTACACGACTCGCTCCGGTTTACACCGCGCGGTCATTTCAATTATAATCTCCACTTAACGCTTTTTAACCTATTAAGGCTTACAAAAATAAGTATCTTTGAAAACCAACAATTATTGTCACAAGTGACCAAATTACAATTTTACCCTTATTGGTTATCATGATTTACCTTATATGGTAACCTTTTAAAGTACATGTTTCATTCATCATAACATGATCGAATTACCGATTTAACTCATTTTTAACCATCAATACGGTTTCTTATCCTATTTAGTTATCTTGTTCCGTACGACTACACGCCGGAACACCATGACTCAATTATGCATTTGTCTTATTCGTAATCAATACGACAAAAAGAACATTCTAAAATATATGACTAGTGTAAGCTATACTTACCTCATATCCATATTACGCCTTTCTTCTCATACTTGATTTGTTTGACCCGCTTTCTCCCCAAGATTCACCTAGCTTGTTAAGCGCCAACTATTATTTATCATTCACAAGGTGGTTAGTTTAATCATGACTTAATACGATTAGTCCACCTTACGCATTTCTATATCTAATTACCGTTCATCACATCGTAGGTCAGTTTGACTTTTTAAAAGTCAAACGCCCATTAGTATACTAAATGCATATTCGAGTTCATCAACTAGTTTTAGCATTCTTTAATTACCCGGTAGGCGTTATCTTTAGGCCACCGTTTTAACCAAAGTTTTAACCAAGTTTATCATATTTCAATCACTTTAATTAGTTCAAGCGATTATCAAGACTAATTTATTCATTCATTTCACAAGAACTAAGGGTTCTCATCTATAAGTGAGACCCGTTCATCATATCACTAGCATTCATCCCAACACCTTATATAATCAAGTTCTTCATATGAACTAATATACTACACGATTTCATACATCTATTTATATGAACGAAATTACCGATTTCATCATAACATACAAAAACCCACTTCAAGTCATGCATGAGCTTTCACTCAAACTTATAATTTGTTCAAGTATCTAACTTCAACTATCAATTATGACGATTTTTAGAACAAATATATCATCATCTTCACTACATAATCAAAACCCACTTGTCTAAAAGTGGTAAATCATCAAATTACTCGAATCAAAGCAGTTTTACTTCAAATTTCTACTTAGGGTTTGTTCCTAAGCAATCACACTTCATAAATTCGGCCATAGCCTCTACGATTCATGCATAGATCGCATCATGGAAAGTTAACTAATTTTCACAACTTCATGAATGTTAGAAATTCGACATACCTTACGATCCCCTTGACTTGGTGATCGTTTCTATGTATTCAAATCCGAATTTGGCCTTCGATTGATCCTCCAATTTGAAGGTTTTGTTGAGTTTTAGGGTTAGCTCCCATGGAGCTTGTCTCCTGATCATCTCATGCACGCACACACACAAGAGTGTGTGTGTTGTGTTTTGTTTTTAAGTTTATAATTCCATTTGCAAGATACCCGGCTTTGGTCCCTCGTGTTTGGTTAGTTATTAAGTAGGCCATAACCTACTTATTTTAAATTCACATTCCCCTTTATTAACTAGGCGAAACATTCCCTGTTAACTTAGCGGGTTCGGGGATATTTACGACTAAGTTTATTTTAGGTCCCGTTAACTCGGGCCTTTTTTAAACTTTATTTATCCATAGGCCTTTATTTAATTTTTTTTTATTAAATATTAGGTTTATTTATTTAAAAATCTTAATTACTCACCGGGTAAATTTTACCACTAACGGTACTTTACCCGTCTTTTAGTGTTAACGGGGTTTGACTACCAAACCCGTTTTCGGGGTGTTACAGTTAAGTGAAAGTAGGTTGTAGGATAAGAAGTACGTTTGATAAAACAATGTATTTTGAATTTAATATAGGCAGGTATTTCGATAAATGATAAGTGATTTAGGTATAAAACATGATCGGATTTTCATAATGGGATATTTTGAGGAAAAGGTTTGGTAACGATCACCTAGGTAAGGGAATCACCCCTAACTCGTCGGTGAGGTCATTTTAAGAAAAGAAGGAGTGGAGCTATTCGTCAAGGTAAGGGAATCACTCCTATCTCGATGGTATGCCTCCATTTTGGTGTTACAAAGAATGTAAACAAAATTGAGTGACGTTTTGAAATCATGCATATCTATAAATGTATGAAAAGATTTAATATGTTGTGTGTGTGTGTGAGGAGTAAGTATCGAAAGTAAATTCGATTTTGAAAGATTGAATCGTATAAGATAAATAATAAGAACACATGTTTGGTTAAAATTTTGATGGTTCCAAAACGGAACTTTGACTAACCAAAATGGTCGAAAAGCCTTTCGAATTTGAGGAGCATGTTTTGGCCTAATAGGTAAAATACTCTCGCCGACAAGTCGGTTAACGGTATTTACCCTTCCGGTTACTACGTGTCACAAATCGATCGAAATCTCGAGACTTGGAGGGATTTATGAAAAAAAATCGAGGAGTGGAACTAGTCGACAAGGTGCGGGTTTCACCCCTAGCTTGGCGATTTCGTACCCTAAGTGTGGTTGGTACTCGTCGGGTCAAAATTTAATTTCGACATGTTGACGAGGGTCCACTAGAATTTGAAGTTGAAATTCTTCATCAAGATGAGGACTTCACTCCTAACTTGATGATGAATCTCGTATGAAAAGAATAGGTAGATTGAGAGTCGTTCACCAAATTGTGGGTTTCACGCCTAGCTTGGTGAAGTTGTCTCGTTTGTGTATTACGAGTGGTTTTGATTTTAGTATAAACGAGTAAAAGACGTATGTTCAAAATAATAATAACAAGTATAAGCATAATAAGTATTTCAAGAAATAATACGTAAGAGACATTTCAAGGATAGCACATAAAGGATGGAATGTTACAACAAGTATTAACAAACAAAGCAAGTATTAACACAAAAGTGACATATATTTTAAAAGGCCAAAAGCAAATAAATAAGGAGTAAATAATGTATCATGCAAGTGGTTCAAGCAAAACATAAGAATAATGCTCTAGAACTATAGACTAGGTAAAAATCATGGCAATTCTACCTAATTCCCTATAGTTATGGCTCTGATACCAATCTGTCACACCCCAACCAATGGTGGAATCATCGGAGTGGGACTTGTTCGAGATTGTAAGAGACTTCATAACACTATTTGTGACAATATTTAATTCAACCGATTTCATTTCATAAATAAATTGTCAAACATTACAAGAAATTTAAATACAACATTGTTCAACATAACATAACCAAAATTTGATACAACACTTTAAACCTAAACGTCTAAGTGAGTATCTAGACATCTTTGCTAATCCATTTTTATAGCACCATCAATCATCAACCTGTAACATGTTTAAAATACAATTCAATGCAAAAGCAAAGGCGAGTATACAAGTTTATGAATAAGTATAAGTATCAAGTTTAAAACGAATCCACATGGCAACTTAGTTTATACAAGATCAACCTAACATGGCATGCAATATTTCTAGCCAATCCTCTGTTTATGCAACAATGATATAATTCAACATGACCACAAGTCTACGGGCGGTGTGTTACTCCTATAGTGCTATACATGTCAAATGGAGGCTCGTGAAAGCTAATGACTAAAACATATCACATAAGTATAGTCCACGTAAGCATCAAGTATCACAACATAGTATTCATGTATACGGATTGTTTTCGTGCATTGCATAAAGAATAAGTTTAAGTGTGTTTTAATAAGATAACATGTTACACCCCAAAAAGTGGTAAACATAAAAAGGGGGTTGCGAGTATACTCACAAATTTGCATATGCTTTCCGATTATACAATGTGACGATGTTGATGAGGTTAGAAGGTTGAATATGTTCGTTTAGGGATTTAGGAAGTTAAAACACAAGAATATATGTATTCGAAAGTAATCATCCTTTAACACCAAGTACTTGTTCTTGACACTATGTGTAACCATCTTGGTTTTCGCACTTGTATTTGTTTTAACTTGCATTGTAACAATTACCGTGTTTGGAACGAAACTTATTTGATCCTACTTATTTTATACTCATACATGCCTATACCGATGCAAACACGTGAACATTTGCAAATTTTGTTGAGTTTTATGCCATTAGACAATGCCTCATAATCTATAAAGGGCCTATTGTGACAATATTTGAAACTACTTGTTAAGGGACCAATTGGTAGTTCCTTGAAACTTACATATAAATAATTTTTTTAAATAAGTTGAAGAACTAAATCTGCAATTATTTGGAAATTCTAAGGACTAAATTGTCATTTTTGAAACTAAGGTTAAAAGTGCAAATATTGCAAACTACAAGTTTAGGGTTCATTTGGTCATTTTCTCAAACTCATACTTTAGGGACTGAAAATGCTATTTTAGAACTTATATTAACTTTGTATTTTAACCAGGTTAACTTTGTTATAAGGATTTCCTTCTTTAAAACATTAACTCAGTTAGCATAGTTAACTGAACAGTACAGGGACCATTTATGTCAACTTTTGAAACTTTAGGGACCGATTATTTATTTTATATGAAAGTATAGGGGCTGTTATTGCAACTTTTCAAAAGTTCAGGGACTATTTTTATAAAAAATGAAACTTAAGGGACCAAAGTGTAAATATTGCAAAAACCGGTCAAAAGGGGGGTCCTTTTGTATCGGACCGGCTCTTGCCGGGGATCGAACTCGCGTCTCTCGTGTACAACCGCAACGCCTTAACCAGTTTATCCTCCTACTAGGAGCTGTTATAATATGAAACTTAAATTCATTTATACACTATTTAGAATTTTAATATTTAATTAATTAAATTCAGAAATTTAAAAAGGGTTTTAAAGCCAATCAAACCGGCCACAACGGGACTCGAACCCGCGCCTTCCAGTAAACAAGCATGCGCACAAACCAACTGGTCTACCAGTTGGGATGTGTTATAACTTAGATTGTATTATATTTATATACTAATTAAAACAGATCTGAATATATAAATACAGATCTGCAGGTCGCGGATTTCGACCAAAACTCACCAAATCCGACCAAAATCGAAACTTTTTCACTTTAATCATCAACCACGAGTCCCCAACCCATTGCCAACTCATTTTCGCATTAATTCGACACACTTCAGTGCCAAAATGGCTGTAAATTGGACTTTTTATAAAAAAAAAATTAAAGTGGATCGATTCCACTATGAAATGTTGGATCTGAGATCGAATTGAACTAGTATATAAGTTCCTTAGATCACCACTAATCTCTTACACCCTTCACAATCCACCAACACTTCGATTTTCGACGTAACCCGAATCGGAAACTTTCTCCGGAGTTCAAACTCGCCGGAATTAGCCGTTAACCCGTTTCAATCGATACCGGTTAGTTTTTATTTGATCAATTCATTCGGTTTTGCTTATATAATGATCCCCCAAAGTTAATTTGAATATAACACAGATTTCCCCGTTAATTTTGAGAGTTGACTTTTTTCTGTTGACTCTGATTAAACATTTGGGGAAGATGACACTTTTGATTTCAGCATTTATTTTATTCAAACTAACATTAAACACAAACCACCAGGCCTAGCCTAGTGGTTGTGTGTGTTTGTTGCAAGCATATTGACCCGGGTTCGATTCCGGGGATAATCAATCCTTTTATTTCTTTTTCTTTTTAACATTTTTAACATTCCAATAATTTTTATAAGATTATTAACCACCGTTTCTTTTACTATAAACTTATTTATTGTTAATTTAATCATTTTAATTCAATTTATTTATTTAAAATGATTCCAAAGCCATAATAATTATTTTAAACCATCTAAATTAATTTATAATTTTTATAAATTAATTATACCACTTGTGCAATATTTTGCCAATAATCATTATATTTAATTATACTAGTTAATTATATTTGATTTATTATTACAAATGTTTATATTAAATAGATTATATATTTTTGCAATTTTATTATTTATGTTAAATAAATATTTTTCATAAATAATTCCTTTACATCATATTCATTTTCCAAGTCCTCTTGCTAGGTTATCCAAACCACATAGTTACCATTTAGACAAAACCCTACATAATCCTAGAGATTTAGGATTTCTGCTTATTCGATTAAACATTATTGTTGATACATATTCCATATTGTTGCATGTTCAATCATTTAGAGTGACGTGGAATCTTATTTCCAAGAACTCTCACATTTGCATACGTGCTTGGACTTACCCGAAATCAAAGTGAGTTCATAGTCCCTTTTTACATTATTTTTGGGATGAAACATATGATACGATGTGATACAAACATACTTGCTATTTGTGGTTCCCCGATTGTCCTTGCATTTGCTTAATACTTTGTTGTTGCTTTAACGCGTTTACGTTCATTTACTTGCAAAGGCCCAACGGTTATATTATAGCGCTATAGGTGTGACGCCCCATCTCACTTCTCATACATTTTGTTGCAATTGTTGTTGTTGTTGGTACTCATGTGAAACTTTTTAGAAGTGAGGTGATAGACCCGTGTTACGTCATAACGAAGTTTTGAATGTACCACCAAGTGACTACTTGTATTACTCTTTTACTTAAAGACATATCACATGCCACAGTGTTAAACCTTTTTCATATCACATTGTTATTTTTGCCTAACAAAATCTATGAATTCACTCAACCGTTTGTTGACCCAATATTTCTCTAACATATGTTTCAGGTGACAATGTTTGATGCTATGATTTGCAAGAATATTTCATATAGGATTGATCAAGACTTATGCCTTAGATTAAATCCGAATCTATTGTATTTGTGAAACAATTTGTTATTTGGTTTATGTACTTTTATTTACTCGGATGTGAATGCAATCTCTTTAATTGAACCTAATCTATATTTCAACTTAATTTAATCATCAAGTGCTCAAATGCATTCTTCCATGTTTCGTGATGCCCTTGACTTTTCCGCCTCCGGTCAGGGTGTCACAAATTGGTATCAGAGCCATAGTTATAGGGATTTAGGTTATTAGTAATACTTTGACCTAGACTATAACTTACCTAGGATACTTTCCATTAGAAAACTCTTCCGTTATCTTTGCCTCTGTCTTCATCCCTATCCTTATCTTTTGTAACCAATGCCTCGTCACCGCGGATCTCATCTTTAGATTTTACAAATGCTCATCACCTATCCTTAGGTGATTATTTTCAAAACCTCTTCTGATTTTTAAATTCTCATCAAAGTGTTGGGCTCTAATAACGAACTCGTGCAATCTGGAAGAGTGGATGCCTGTATTCAGGGTTTTCTGTCTAGGCAAGCACTTCGTATAAATTCCAACTCGAGGAACCAGTTGTGCTTACCTGGGAATTCTTTGGATGAGTGTCCACTTATAGGCTAAAGCATGACTTCACTAAGTTATAAGAACCCAACTACGTTGACTTGTCATTGATGTCGTTTATTCGTGGAATAAATGATATCCATCTTGTTACGTGTTTTCTCTTATCCTCATTGATTTTATGAAACTACTTTATCTCATTATGAAACCACCATGATCTTATGTTTTACCTACCTCGTGTAGATGCCTCCTCGACGTGCATCACCAGACAATGTCCCGAACGCAGAATTGGCAGCTCTTCTTGTTCAACAGATAGCTGCAGTACTTCCCGACCTGGTAACACAACTTTCTCAAGCCACCAACGGACAAAGTAGCAGCAGAACCAACGGAAACCATCATGACTCTCCATGCAACTTCAAACAATTCAACTCTTGCCACCCCACTAAGTTTACGGGGAATAAAGGTGCTACTAGACTACTTCAATGGACCGAAAGTATGGAGAATACATTCCACCACAGTCAGTGTACAAATGAACGCAAGGTCGAATTTGCTTCTAGCGTCTTCCAAAAGAGGGCGTTAACTTGGTGGAATGGAATCATGAAGGATCGCACAGCCGAAGTTGCTATGGCTTTGACCTGGGAAGAATTGAAAGTTCTCATGTTAAAGGATTTCTGCCCGCGAAACGAAATGAAAGCACTGGAAGATGAGTTCCACGACCTTAAACAAGATAGTGGAGAAAACCGCGCTTATATAAACCGGTTCGAAGAATTGTGCATTCTCTGTCCTACAAACCTAGCTCTCGATCGCTTGATCGAGAAATTCATTAGTGGACTGCCTAGTTGCATCAAGCACATAGTGACTGGAAGCAAACCAACCACACTTCGAGATGCTTATGAACTCTCTGCTATCATGACGGACGCACAAGTCAAAGAAGGGAACTTGACCCGTAAAGGTAAAACACCCTCAAAGGATTCAACCGACAAAGCTAAGGTGGATGATACTGGGTCGAAATCTTCAAAGAATTTTAGGAATTCTAACAAATGCAAAGCCGTCAAAAACTTTGCTGTTACAACTCCTGCTTCCGCCAACCAGGCTCCTCCTGCCAAGAAGCCATATGTTGGTGAAGCACCGTTATGCAACCGTTGTAACTACCATCATCAAGCCCGTTTTCCTTGTAAACAGTGCACAAGTTGTGGGCGCTTTGGTCATCTTGCAGCCACATGCCGTATACATCAAGCTGTTGCTCCTCCGGTTATTCACGCTGCTGCACCACCTCGTTATCCCATTGGAACTTGCTTCAATTGCGGTGATCCGAATCACTTAAAAAGAGAATGTCCCAAACTTGCAAATGCTCAACCCGCTAGAGGTCGTGCATTCAACCTGAATGTCAATGAGGCTCGTGCCGCAAATGATGTGGCCAACGGTACGTTTCTCGTTAACAATCTCTATGCTTCTGTTTTGTTTGATCCGGGTGCAAATAGGAGTTTTGTTTCACTTGAGTTTGAATCTTTACTTGCCTTACCACGTACAAAACTGAGTGAATCATTTGAAGTTATAGTAGCTAGTGGCGATCACTCCGTGTTAAATTCTGTCATTTCAAATTGTAAACTTGAACTTCAAGGCCATGTTTTTCCGATCAACCTTATTCCCATGAAACTTGGATGTTTTGATGTCATAGTAGGCATGGATTGGTTAGCCCCAAATCATGCCGAAGTTGTTTGTCACGATAAATTCGTTCGTTTACCATTGCCGTCTGGTGAAGTTCTGAAGGTCTATGGGGAAGGACCCTATAAAAGTCTCAACCTCATATCTTGCGTGCAAGCTCAGAAGTATTTGCGCAAGAACTACGTGGCTTTCCTAACCCACGTGGTGGAGAAGAAGGAAGAAACCAAGAACATTAAAGATATTCCAATCATTCGAGATTTTCCTGAAGTTTTTCCCGATGATCTACCTGGCTTACCTCCCGGGCGTCAAGTAGAATTTCGTATCGATCTTGTTCCTGGTGCTAATCCTATTGCCAAATCTCCCTATCGTCTTGCACCTTCGGAAATGCAAGAACTTGCTAACCAACTTCAAGAACTTTCTGACAAAGGTTTCATTCGCCCCAGTTTTTCTCCTTGGGGAGCTCCAGTTTTGTTCGTCAAGAAGAAAGATGGTTCCATGCGTATGTGTATCGATTACCGTGAGCTGAACAAACTCACCATAAAAAACCGTTATCCCCCGCCTCGCATTGATGATCTCTTCGATCAATTACAAGGTGCCACTTGCTTCTTAAAGATCGACTTACGCTCTGCTTATCACCAACTACGCATTTTTGAAGACGACATTCCTAAAACCGCTTTTCGCACATGCTACGGTCACTATGAGTTCACCGTTATGCCATTTGGTTTAACCAATGCCCCTGCGGTCTTCATGGATTTAATGAACCGTGTTTGCAAGCCCTACCTAGATAAATTTGTCATTGTTTTCATTGATGACATTCTTATCTATTCCAAAACCAAAGCTGATCATGAGAATCACCTTCAATTGATCCTAGACCTCCTAAAGAAAGAACAGCTTTATGCCAAATTCTCAAAATGCGAATTCTGGCTTAAGGAAGTTCAATTTTTGGGACACATCATAAACAACAGAGGAATTCATGTTGATCCTACGAAGATTGAAGCCATAAAGAATTGGAGTTTTCCTATCACTCCAACTGAAATCCGTTCTTTCCTTGGTTTAGCTGGGTATTATCGACGTTTCATTGCCAATTTTTCCAAACTTGCTGTTCCGCTTACGTCTTTAACTCACAAGGGTAAACCTTTTGAGTGGGGACCAAAACAAGATGAAGTTTTCCAAATTCTTAAACAGAAACTTTGTGATGCTCCTATTATGACTTTCCCCGATGGTAACAACGATTTCGTGGTATATTGTGATGCTTCCAAACTTGGCTTAGGCTGCGTCCTCATGCAACGAGGCAAAGTCATAGCCTATGCATCTCGATAACTGAAGGACCATGAAAAGAGATACACTACCCATGATCTTGAATTGGGTGCCGTAATCTTCGCTCTCAAAATCTGGAGACACTATCTTTATGGTACAAAATGTGTGATTTTCACTGATCACAAAAGTCTCCAACACATCTTTGATCAGAAGGATTTAAACATGCGACAACGTAGATGGATTGAACTTCTAAACGACTACGATTGCGAGATTTGCTATCACCCCGGAAAAGCGAATGTTGTTGCCGATGCTTTAAGTCGTAAAGAACGCATTCAACTTCATAGCATACAAATCCATTCTGACATCCAAACCTGTATTCTCCAAGCTCAACAAGATGTTGTGGCCAGCGGTGATTCGCTTACTGAATTACCTCATAAACTTGATCTCCTTCTCGAGACCAAAGAAAATGGCTTACGACATTTCAAAAACCGTCTGTGGGTTCCTAATCGTAACAACCTTCGTACATTCTTGATGGACGAAGCTCACAAGTCCCGATATTCTATTCATCCCGGTGCGGACAAGATGTACATGGATCTTTGAAACCTTTACTGGTGGCCCGGAATGAAAAAGGATGTTGCTCTCTACGTGTCCAAATGCCTCACATGTTTGAAGGTTAAAGCTGAACACCAACGACCTTCTGGATTACTTGAACAACCCGAGATTCCTGTGTGGAAATGGGAGGAAATTGCTATGGATTTCGTAACCAAGTTGCCACGAACTTCTCGAGGTTATGACAGCATTTGGGTGATCGTTGACCGTCTAACCAAATCAGCTCACTTTTTGCCAATCCGAGAAGATTACTCTGTTGCAAAACTTGCTAAACTCTACCTTGACGAGATTGTTGCTCGTCATGGTGTGCCCTTGAACATTATTTTTGATCGTGATGGCCGTTTTACCTCTCGTTTTTGGGAAACTATGCAATCTGCTTTAGGAACTCGACTAAATCTCAGCACAGCTTATCACCCTCAAACTGATGGTCAGTCTGAACGAACCATTCAAACCCTTGAGGATATGTTAGCTTGCGTTATAGATTTTGGTGGTAATTGGGATTCACATCTACCTTTGATTGAATTCTCTTACAACAATAGTTACCACTCCAGTCTTGGGATGACGCCTTTTGAAGCCCTCTATGGTCGCAAGTGTCGTTCTCCTGTTTGTTGGAACGAGATTACTGAGGCATAAATCACTGGTCCGGAACTAATCCAAGAAACGACTGACAAGATCTTTAAAATTCATGACAACCTTACAGTGGCTAGAAGTCGTCAAAAGAGTTATGCTGATAAACGACGCAAACCCCTTGAATTCCAAGTCGGTGAAATGGTACTTCTCAAGGTCTCTCCTTGGAAAGGTGTTGTACGCTTTGGAAAGAAAGGTAAACTAGCTCCACGATATGTTGGTCCTTTTAAGATCATCGAAAGGATTGGTAAAGTAGCCTACAAACTTGAGTTACCTCCTGAACTCAGCAACGTTCATCCTACCTTTCATGTCTCAAATCTCAGAATGTGTCTTGTTGATGAAAACCATCATGTACCACTCGACGACATTCGCATCGACGACTCTGTGCACTTTGTTGAAAAACCAGTAGAAATCATGGACCGCGAAGTGAAGAAACTAAGACGAAGCCGCATACCTATCGTTAAGGTATGTTAGGAATCCAAACGTGGCCCAGAATTCACTTGGGAATGTGAAGGTGATATGAAGACCAAGTATCCGCATCTTTTTGCAAAAGAATCTCCTACACCAATTTCGGGACGAAATTCTCAAAAGTAGGGGAGACTGTAACCATCTTGGTTTTCGCACTTGTATTTGTTTTAACTTGCATTGTAACAATTACCATGTTTGGAACGAAACTTATTTGATCCTACTTGTTTTATACTCATACATGCCTATATCGATGCAAACACGTGAACATTTGCAAATTTTGTTGAGTTTTATGCCATTAGACAATGACTCATAATCTATAAAGGGCCTATTGTGACAATATTTGAAACTACTTGTTAAGGGACCAATTGGTAGTTCCTTGAAACTTACATATAAATAATTTTTTTTATATAAGTTGAAGAACTAAATCTGTAATTATTTGGAAATTCTAAGGACTAAATTGTCATTTTTGAAACTAAGGTTAAAAGTGCAAATATTGCAAACTACAAGTTTAGGGTTCATTTGGTCATTTTCTCAAACTCATACTTTAGGGACTGAAAATGCTATTTTAGAACTTATATTAACTTTATATTTTAACCAGGTTAACTTTGTTATAAAGATTTCCTTCTTTAAAACATTAACTCAGTTAGCATACTTAACTGAACAGTACAGGGACCATTTATGTCAACTTTCGAAACTTCAGGGACCAATTATGTATTTTATATGAAAGTATAGGGGCTGTTATTACACTTTTCGAAAGTTCAGGGACTATTTTTGTAAAAAAATGAAACTTGAGGGACCAAAGTGTAAATATTGCAAAAACCGGTCAAAAGGGGGGTCCTTCTGTATCGGACCGGCCCTTGCCGGGGATCGAACTCGCGTCTCTCGTGTACAACCGCAACGCCTTAACCAGTTTATCCTCCTTCTAGGAGCTGTTATAATATGAAACTTAAATTCATTTATACACTATTTAGAATTTTAATATTTAATTAATTAAATTCAGAAATTTAAAAAGGGTTTTAAACCCAATCAAACCGGCCACAACGGGACTCGAACCCGCGCCTTCCAGCAAACAAGCACGTGCACAAACCAACTGGTCTACCAGTTGGGATGTGTTATAACTTAGATTGTATTATATTTATATACTAATTAAAACAGATCTGAATATATAAATACAGATCTGCAGGTCGCGGATTTCGACCAAAACTCACCAAATCCGACCAAAATCGAAACTTTTTCACTTTAATCATCAACCACGAGTACCCAACCCATTGCCAACTCATTTTCGCATTAATTCGACACACTTCAGTGCCAAAATGGCTGTAAATTGGACTTTTTATAAAAAATTAAAGTGGATCGATTCCACTATGAAATGTTGGATCTGAGATCGAATTGAACTAGTATATAAGTTCCTTAGATCACCACTAATCTCTTACACCCTTCACAATCCACCAACACTTCGATTTTCGACGTAACCCGAATCGGAAACTTTCGCCGGAGTTCAAACTCGCCGGAATTAGCCGTTAACCCGTTTCAATCGATACCGGTTAGTTTTTATTTGATCAATTCATTCGGTTTTGCTTATATAATGATCCCCCAAAGTTAATTTGAATATAACACAGATTTCCCCGTTAATTTTGAGAGTTGACTTTTTCTGTTGACTCTGATTAAACATTTGGGGAAGATGACACTTTTGATTTCAGCATTTATTTTATTCAAACTAACATTAAACACAAACCACCAGGCCTAGCCCAGTGGTTGTGTGTGTTTGTTGCAAGCATATTGACCCGGGTTCGATTCCGGGGATAATCAATCTCTTTATTTCTTTTTATTTTTAACATTTTTAAAATTTTTAACATTCCAATAATTTTTATAAGATTATTAACAACTGTTTCTTTTACTATAAACTTATTTATTGTTAATTTAATCATTTTAATTCAATTTATTTATTTAAAATGATTCCAAAGCCATAATAATTATTTTAAACCATCTAAATTAATTTATAATTTTTATAAATTAATTATACCACTTGTGCAATATTTTTCCAATAATCATTATCTTTAATTATGTTATTTAATTATACTAGTTAATTATATTTGATTTATTATTACAAATGCTTATATTAAATCGATTATATATTTTTGCAATTTTATTATTTATGTTAAATAAATATTTTTCATAAATAATTCCTTTACATCATATTCATTTTCCAAGTCCTCTTGCTAGGTTATCCAAACCACATAGTTACCATTTAGACAAAACCCTACCTAATCCTAGAGATTTAGGATTTCCGCTTATTCGATTAAACATTATTGTTGATACATATTCCATATTGTTGCATGTTCAATCATTTAGAGTGATGTGGAATCTTATTTCCAAGAACTCTCACATTTGCATACATGTTTGGACTTACCCGAAATCAAAGTGAGTTCATAGTCCCTTTTTACATTATTTTTGGGATGAAACATATGATACGATGTGATACAAACATACTTGCTATTTGTGGTTTCCCGATTGTCCTTGCATTTGCTTAATACTTTGTTGTTGCTTTAACTTGTTTACGTTCATTAACTTGCAAAAGCCCAGCGGTTATATTATAGCGCTATAGGTGTGACGCCCCATCGCACTTCTCATACATTTTGTTGCAATTGTTGTTGTTGTTGGTACTCATGTGAAACTTTTTAGAAGTGAGGTGATAGACCCGTGTTACGTTATAACGAAGGTTTGAATGTACCACCAAGTGGCTACTTGTATTACTCTTTTGCTTAAAGACATATCACATGCCACAGTGTTAAACCTTTTTCATATCACATTGTTATTTTTGCCTAACAAAACCTATGAATTCACTCAACCGTTTGTTGACCCAATATTTCTCTAACAAATGTTTCAGGTGACAATGTTTGATGCTATGATTTGCAAGAATATTTCATATAGGATTGATCAATACTTATGCCTTAGATTAAATCCGAATCTATTGTATTTGTGAAACAATTTGTTATTTGGTTTATGTACTTTTATTTACTCGGATGTGAATGCAATCTCTTTAATTGAACCTAATCTATATTTCAACTTAATTTAATCATCATGTGCTCAAATGCATTCTGCCATATTTCGTGATGCCCTTGACTTTTCCGCCTCCGGTCAGGGTGTCACACTATGAAACCTCAAGGGTTAATGTTTTCATGAGTAGTATACTCATTTGAATCGTAACAAGTCTTATGTCTTGGATGATGTATTCTAATACTTTGACGAATGAACACAAGTCCATCATCAAGAGTTCGAATAGTAAATATATGTATAAGTATTATATGTATTATTTAGTCTGATAATCAAGCATGAGGTAGAAGATAAATCTTCATTTAGGTACCTCTATTGTGTCATAGAATTCATGTAGGAGGTAGGAAGAACAAGCTTCCATTTAGGTACCTCTTATGGTTCACCACTACACTTGATGTAAAAACATACAAGGAGGGTAATGAACTAATATCAATACAAGAATAAGAAACATCTACACTATGAGAAATCATCAAGGGATGTGGGGATTTTATGTTGGACAACCCAAGTTAGTCCACAATCACACCTTTATCAAGCTTGAAGCTTGAACACCACTTGTGGGTCAAAAACCCTAAACAAAACAGAAAGTATTTGAGGATTAACCTCTGATTTTGTATGTCTCAACCCCGTTTTTAAGCTTAACTAACCATAGAAGAGGTTATAAGCATAAGGACGTGGGTTTGAGTGAGTTAGACTCAAGTTTGAACAAGTATAAACAAGGATTAGTAAAGCTTAATGAAAACAGTGAACTTTGGAGCCTATTTTCCAGAGTTCCAGAGACTTATTCTCTGTGAAATACCCATGAAATCGAAGCTAAGGTCAAGCCAAACGTTCTGGAAAAAGAATGAGCTAAAACGGATGAGAAACGAAGAAGTTATGCTCACTTTAGTGGAGCTTGGTACTTCTGTCCGAACTTGCACTTGCATCTGCATTTTCGAGTGATTGAGGGAGTTGTGAGAGTGTTTCTAAAGTGTCAATGGCTTGGACAAGTGTGGGTTTATATAGGGATTGAGTTAGGGTTGAGTTAGGGTTGAGTTAGATGTGTAATTATTGCCAAAAACCCGCTTAGAAACTCAAAAACAAGCAAATCCCGCTCAAAATCGTGTAAAGGAAACAATCTGCCTGATATGGGAGGTTCCACACGGCCCGCGTAGCCCACAGGTTAAGTCTACGCAGCCCGTGTCAGGGGGTGTGGCTGAAGTTTGATAAAATTGCATTTAGGCCCCTCTAGTTTGCTATTTAGGGCTTTTTAGGGTGTTTTAAGGGCCATTTTCGCCATTTAAGCATAGTTTAAGGCCAAATAAAGTATGAGGAACATATTTAAAGTATAATTAAGTGTATGTAGGTCATATTTAAGTTTCTCTTATGATCAAAACACGTTTTGTGCATAAGTTTCACAAAATTGCAAGTTTAGCACCTAGTTTCCAAGAATTACGAATAAGCATCAATTGTTCCACGAAATCGAATGTATGAGCATGTATAAAGTACGTATAACATGAATTGAACAAAATACGAGTTTCATTTATGATCCCAGTCTCGGATTTTACAAAGGTTACAAAGAAAGAACGATTACAAAGAAAGAACGATTACAAGAACACAAGACTTCCAAAAATAGAAATACAACCAAGGCTTTCTATTTATGGAAAGTATGAAGTAGCAGGGCGTTACATGTACATAGGCAAAATTATGAAAAAGGTAGAAAACCCAATTCTTTTAATATAGTATTATAGATATTGCTTAACTCGACATCCAAATTTTCGGTTCTAGTCAGGTCGAGTTAAATAACTAGGGATAATATGCTTTTCAACTGTTAAAACTAAGAGCTAAAATGAGGTAATCATGACCATGAAAAGGTTATGTATTATTGATTCGTTCCATAACCGTTTTGATATAAGTGAAGTACTTAACCAAAATGATACTGATGCATTTTTTGCTTTTCATTTTGTTTTTCAAGTGTAATATGCATAGATTTGATATTTTCTAAGTAAGTTCAAAAATCTCCAGGGTCAGTCAAAAAATCGTTATATACGTTACATATAAAATATAAAAAACCATGAGTACTTCTAAGAAAGGAAAGAATAATAAACCCTAATTTGCATGATTTGTAGTGGTTGAAAAAAAAAATAGAAAAAACATGAGTACTTTTAAAAGGGTAAGAAATAATAAACCCTAATTTTCATGATTTGCAGTGGTTAAAAAAGAATGATAAAAAGACATTACCCGAAGCACTTGAGAAGATCAAATCAGAGCTTATGCTACTTAGGTTCATCTCACTGTTGTTAACAGTTGGGAAAGAAACCATAACCGATATCTGCATATCGAAATCTCTTGCAGAGAATTGGCTTCCATGCAGTAAAAAAGACATTCAAGAAATGGATACTCGTCAAGGTGGTAATCAAGTGATACAAATTAATAGTCAACGGGCCATTCAACGAGTTTAATTGGGTTGTTGGGTTAGTTAGACAGCTGGTTGTTAGTTAGTTGAGTAGTTGAGAGGGTAGTTGTAAAGTGAGGGTATAAAAGGGAAAGGTTGTAATAGTATAGGGTATGTCTTGAATAATAACAGTTTCCCCTCTTAATCTCCCTTAACCACCATTAATGAACTTTCGAAGCTTATTCAGTTGTTGAGCTTCCTGAGCGTTAATTGAGTTTGACCATTGTGCATTCAATCTCGAACTCATTTGAATCAGTCCTTAACATTGGTATCAGAGCTGTCCTTCCTCGGACACTCTAGACTTCAAACCCTAATTGAGCAATTTAGGAATAATTCACCGTTCATTTCAAATTTCATAATTTGGTCATCCGTTCAATCAAATTCCATTCAATTCAAGTGCGATTCGTTTCAATTCTACAATTGATCTTTGTTCGATCAATTTCCATGTAAAATGACAAGAAGACAGGGTAATATTGATGGTGAGGAAGCTAGTAATAATCAACAGCTTCAAATGAACAATAGGATTGAGGAAAATGCTAGGGCATTGGAAGAAATGAGGAATTTGATAACAGGATTGTTAGTACAGTTAACTCAGATAGTGAATAATCAGAGTAACCCAAGAAATATGGGTTATCAAAGGCAAGAAGTGCAAAACGATGGTGAGGGATTCAAGTTTGCAGCCAGACTTACAAAGATTGAATTTCCTCGTTTCAAAGGAGAAGAACCGAATTCTTGGCTATTCAAGGTGGAGCAATTTTTTCAGTTAGACAGTGTTTCAGACACAACGAAGGTAAGATTAGTTGCTATTCATTTTGAAGATAAAGCTTTACAATGATATCAATCATTTACTAGCCAAAGAATTGAGAGGGAGGTTTTGTCTTGGATAGAATTGGTTGAAGCATTAAAAGTGTGATTTGGGAAATTATTTGATGATCCAATGACAGAGTTAAAGAATTTGAAACAAACAAATTCTGTTCAAGAATATCATGACAAGTTTGATGCTATTATCAGTAGGCTTCAATTACCTATTGAATATGTTTTAAGCTGTTTTGTTGCAGGGTTAGAAGAGGAGATACAGTTGCAGGTGAGAATGTTCAATCCTAAAAACATTCAAGAAGCTTTTTGTTTGGCCAAACTTCAAGAAGCAACTATTAAGGCTAAGAAGGGGATGTTAGGGTTTAAGCCATCCATTTTACCTAACCCAAGCAATAATAAACAGCTGGTACCATTTGGTAAATTAGTTAACACTGATACTAAAAGGAATGTAATCAGGAAAACTTTGACCAAAAGTGAAATGGATGAAAGGAGGTCTAAGGGCCTGTGTTTTAATTGTGATGAAAAGTATTCATAGGAGCATGTATGCAGAGGCAACAGGAAACCTCAATTTTATCATATAGAGGTTGAATGGTTGGAAGATGAGGCCGAGTTTGAAGAAGAGGAAGTAGTGATGGAGTGTGCTCAAATTTCAGTTAATGCAATAGAGGGAAATGACATGTATAAGTCCATTAGGGTCACTGGTCATTATGGAAAGTATGAGTTGCAATTGTTTATGGATACTGGTAGTTTACATAATTTTTTGGATACTGCATTAGCCAAACAATTGGGTTGTAAGATGGTTAAAGGCCCAAATATGTTGGTAAAGGTAGCAAATGGTCATGAGGAGATTTGTGGTCAAATGGTGAAAGGGTTCTGTTGGAACATGCAAGGGATTCAATTTTAGGTTGATGTGTATGTAATGCATTTGGGTGGCTGTGATATGGTTCTGGGGGTACAGTGGTTTACAACTTTGGGAAGCATTAAAATGAACTATAGTGATAGAACAATTGCTTTCAAATTCAATGGTCAGAAAGTGGTATTGAGAGGGCAATATGGGAAAAAATTTACTAAATTAATAAGGGTAGTTTGAAGAAAATTGAGCTGCAGAGGGCAGAATTGTCTATGGTTCAGGTATATACCATTGAAGGGTATAGTACAAATACTTCAGTGGTATTACAGCAAACTCAGCTATAACAACCCTCCTTAAAATGATTTGGACAACCCTAAACGCTCCTAAAGATACCCCGTATACGAAAAATGGACCCGAATAACCTTTATATAAACAAATAACAAATAAAACAAAGTTCCATGGTCGCTCGCGGGGCGCGACAACAGACAAGGAAGTCTGTCGCGGGCTGCGACAGCTCAACACCAGGCTTAACCTGGTGCTGCCACATGTCCAGACACGCGTCGAGATCCCGGTGACTCAGCAAAACCTTAAACCGCCCTATACTCGCTCGCGGGCCGCTAAGCCTTCTCTTGTTTCCGACGCAGGGTTCGAGAGAGGGCTGGATCAGCACTATAAATAGGATCGATCGGCTCAGTTGAGAATTCATTCACAATTCGATTTTCTCTCTAAAATTCTGATGTGTAGAAATAATATCGGGTATAATACCCACTAAAATAGCGAAGCTTTGCCTCGTTGTAAGTATTATAACCCCGGTTACGTATTAGATATGCCGCCCGATTGATCTAGCGCTCCGTAACGCCTGTCAAGGCTCTGCCTAACGTAGTCGTTGGAGTTCTGTCTCGGGGAGGGTATAACTAATGTAAAATGGGTTATTATACTAACGCGTATGCATTGTTTAATTAATATATTATAACCAGGAAGTCACAAGGAAAATACCTAAAAATAGCAATGTGAGTAATCTCCTTTTTGTAAACCTTTTTGCAAACTGTTTTTACAAAACCTCAATTGTTTTACATTATGATCAACAGTTATTGAGTATTTGTAATTCTACGATTATCGTTGGTATGTTGGGGTTTTGTATACAAAATTTGTTACTACACTGTGAGTAGTAACATGACCACAAGTCAGGTTGACAGTACCGTGGGTGGTAATTAAAGTAAGAATTGGAAACGAATGTAATTGCGCGATCGCCCTCAATACTGTAAACTGATAAAAGCTGTTTTGATTAAACTGGGATTCACTCACCAGTATTTCTTGCTGATAAAATGTTTTAAACACGTGTTTCAGGTAACTTAGTGTGAAGCCAATAAAAGAGAGCTGGAGAGCACTGAAGGCTTAGAAAAGTGGCTATAAAAGTTACCTAATTAAAAAGGAAAATTGTTTTCAATAATTAGGGTTTATCCCTATAAATATTTTATAAATGAAATGTTGGATTTTATTCCACTTATTATTATAAATGTATTAATAGAAAAAAAAAAACTTGGGTGCTATCCCATTTATCTATTTTAAACATTTTGGTGTTTAACTCTGATAACAATATTTCCTAACTACGGTCCTGATGAAATTTTTCGCTGCTAAACTTGATAAACACCGATACCACCGAATGTGCGAAGCTCGCGACCGCCCGCCTCCCGGGGCAAGCGGTCGGGGGTTGCGACAGAAGGTGGTATCAGAGCTATGCCACTGATTTAAGCCTTTTAGGTGTTCTTCCAATACCTAAACCTTAAATATTTGCGTTAGGAAATTAATATCTTATGTGTTATCCTGTGAACCTAGAATCTTAATGTGTTCATTTTGATTTTTATGCCATTTAACGAAATATTTGTGATATATACTATATAGGGTGGGGTTCGGATACAAAGTCTATTTTTCCTACAAAGTCATAAAACACCACAATTTCAGCCATAAAACACACTCAAAACACATAAATAACAGAATGAGGATCACTAAAACACAATATCCAAACCCTAAAAGTCCATAAAAACTTCAAACACACCATCGTAGAACTATGAATATAAAATACAACATGATAATCAACATAAAACGCACTAATGTTAGTCATTCGATAATCAAAGCCTTATTGTAACACCTCGCAAAAATCACGACCAATATAATGAAGACATGTGTCATGAAGGTTAAATGTGTAATGAATTAATCTGGAGGGACTACAATTGTCAAACAATGTAAATATGTAAGTGAAAGGATCCAAAGTGTCAACATGCCATTCTTGTGCCTCTGATTGACCTCACACGACGTTCGTATTCTTTAATAAAAAAATTGTTGGACATAGAAAGTCGTTTGTGCATAAATTAAGGATCTTACGAAATATAGGGGTTAAAAGTGTCAACATGTTAAAAGTTACATCTGAGTGACCTTTTAACGATCCCAAAAACATTGTAATAATTGTATATTTTGCTCTCAAGAATATTGGATAAATTTTTTTGGAGTTTCGATGAAAACAAGACTTTTCGGGTGATCTTACATCTAACCGGGAGCTTAACGGAGTTAATTTGTGACCCAAGGCCCTTAATAGTTAACTATGGGGGTCATAAGTGCAATAAATGGAAGTTATTTAAACTTAAAATGAACCAGGGACTGAAAATGCAAAGTTTGGAAACTTTTAACCAGAGCAGCCCATTGTCGCAGGCCGCGTAAGCCCTCTTCAATTCTTACGCGTGCCGCGAGAGCAGTGCCAGCGACCAAAAAGGGACAACTGCATGTTGCAGCCTGTTCCACCGCCATTGCATGGCTGATTTCGATACCAGGGACTGAGCAAATGGTTTTTCATGCACTAGGGACACTTGGGAACATCTGAAAACATCATAGGTACAGTTGCATTGATCCTAAAGACTCCAAATTCTTATATAAGGCCATGCATTGTTTCATTTGAACTTGCATACTTTCAAATTTCACTCAAACTCACTCTTTGAAGCCTCCTGGAGCTAAAGGAAGCTTTCACAAGTTCAATATTCGTGCTAAGGACTATAGTAAGTGTTCTTAGCTTCCTAAGTTTAAGTTTTATTAGCTTAATGACTGAAAGTCAAAGTTATCGTAATTAAGCTTTGACTTTGTGATTAATCACAAATGGTTCAGCCATTATTCGAATTGAAAATGGCGATGAGTTGCTAATTATGTAGGTAATAAACCCTTAAAAGGGCACCTACTGATTAACACTTTTACTTGGTCAATTGTCGGGCCAAACTATTTAATAAAAAGTCAAACGAGTCTATTTTCAAAAAATAATTCATAACTGATAATGTAGAAGTTATGGAACATGTTTTAACACTTAAATAACTTGGTAATTAATATAAGAACATGTTTAGGCATGTTCAACCCGACAATTCTGAGTTTAGGCTCGGTTCACAACCGAAAGTCGCAAAAGTTGACTTTTGCTTTGACTTTCAGTTCTGACCCGATTTAGTTTAGTTTAGATATGCCTTAGGATTCCTTTAGGACCATATTATATGTTAGTATAACCCTCTGAGGTTATACAACATGGTTCCATAGAAATCCTAGTTCATTGCATGTTTCCTTTAAATGCTTAAAAGTTGACAGTTATGCCCTTTTGATATTAAAACGAGATTTTTGAAAATGTGAGATGACAAAAACTTTTATTACTGGTTTATATGCATGTCCTAAAAATTTGACATGAGTTCATGGTCTAAAATAAAAGTTATGCGCGATATCGTAAAATGAAGCTTTTTATAATTAAATGGCATTTTTAGTATAAATCATATTTAAACCCAAATTTTGGCACCAAACTTTCTACCCACTGATATAATATAATATTTAGTGATTTTTGGAAATTTTTGTCAAATTTTATACTGATTATATTATAGAGTTTTAGTGTAAATTCGGTATTGACGAAATTGCCCTTTTCTTTAATAAAATGAGTTTTACACATCGTTTACATATCAAACCTTTTTAAACTTATTTTATACATTAAATAAATTATTTTAAACAGTAGAGGCTGATCAAAATCTCAGATTTCCTTAATCAACCAGACTATCGTCAAATACCGACCTTTTTGCGATTTAGGCGCATAATATGGTTTAAAACTATATTTGACACCTAGGACTTGTTACCTACTGATATTATAAGCAAATTTTTATACTTTAACTGTAAGTAAAAGTTTTGAACCCAGATTTCCAAATTTGACCCTTATAGCATATGTGAAATGACCAAAATGCCCATACGGTGCATAGTTTGGCCATAAATGATAAAATTCACATATGTATGATATCTTACTGATGTAACTTGTTAAAATAAATATTTTAGACTAGAACCTCATATTACTATTTAACCCCTTTTATAAACTTTAAAATGACCCAAATACCCTTACGGGGCTTCAATTGGTTTTAAATTCGTTTTGGGCATAACGAAAGATATCCTACTGATATCATAACATATTTTAAGCATATTAACTTGTGGAACTGGTATATGATTCTTTTGGTTACCCGTTGTGCTTATACGCGTTCGGTACGGTTTATGTAACTAGTTTACATAAATTAACCGAAACGGGTCAAACCTTGTCAATTTTACTTCAAAATCCAGAATGTATTTAGTTTACCCATTTTATATAAGTCTTCATACTTGTCGGGTCTAAATCACATTCTAATCCGGTCTTCGCTTAATCTTGCGTTTTGAACCGTAAACCTTTCTTTAAAACTAACCGGTCTAAGCTAAGACTTAAATAAGACCCGTTAGGAATCTAATAGGTTATTAAAACCTTCGTTCCAAATTAGGAGCCCAGTAAAAGCTACTTGTATTTGCTGATTGATATACGGCTGAGAATAAAATTATATTTTTGCTCAGCTAAATACTTTTAACTTATTTTTCGTTATACGGGCTTGGGATACGGTATTTAATAATACCGCTTGGTCGGGTATTGAATCTTTAATCGATTAGTGGTTAAATCATTGAAATAACCCGTTTTAATCTGTTTTGTTTGGTACAATGCCTTTGGGGGGTTAATGACCGTGTCCTGGGTATCATTGGCTCATTCATTGAATGGCCACGACTTAAGCACGGGGTGTAGGCATACACCTGACAGTTGCGTATGTAAAAAGATATAACCACTCGTTGAGGATAACTCGTCGTGGGATTATATTAGTGGTGTGTCTATTAATCTTTAACCCGGTACTTCTAACCCGGGCTACTGAATGACCGACAAACATATAAATCTGTATACAAGATTATTTTTAATAATTGTCCCAAGTTATAAAAGATTTTATGCCTTGTGCATCCAAACCAATTTTATAAACACTTTTCAAAAGAGTCAGTTAATTGTATTTACCTGTGTAAACTGACGTATTTTTCAAAAAGGTTAAGTGCAGGTACTACGCGTAATGGGCTGGCTACTCCTAGTATCAAATAAAGATTCTTGCAAGCTTTCGATGCTTAAATCTGTTGAACAATATTTCTTTTTATTTTAGACCCGCCTGTGGATCCACTTACAATCTGTTGTGTAATATTTTATGTTACTTTCCACTCGGTTTGTATAAATTACTTTTAGACTTCCGCTGTGCATTAAACTGTGATTAATTGACTATGATGATATCAACTACGTCACGATACTCCCCACCGGGCCCACCGGTAATACGTGGAAATATCGGGGTGTGACAGGTTGGTATCAGAGCCAACATTGAGTGAATTAAACACTAGCCTTTTGTGTTTAATCTCAATGACACAGTTGCACATTCCTTGACTTCCGAGTCTAGGCTAATGACTTAGGACTAATCCTAATCTTATTGTTTTCTTTTTTTGTTGGTTTCTTTTGTTTGTTTTGGCAGGAACAAGACAATGCCGCCACGTTTCAGAGGTAGAGGTGGAAGAGGCAAGGCACCAATAACTGCAGCGAATGATCATGAAGCCGGGCCTTCTCACCGGCGAACACCTTCAGCAACTTTTAGCTCTAGTCCCCAGGAGGATTGGAGAACTTATCTGGAGCCTGTGAGACGCTCTGTCTCGCTCAGTTCCTCACCATCATACCACGGTTCATTCGGGCTCCATCAAAACAACGAGTCCGACCACTCTCACCACTCCTTCATCCCGCTGCAGCGGTCGAGTTCACACCGTGCTTTCCAGGACCCGAACCCATATTTCCAAAGCAGGTTCAATCCAATGAACCAGATTCAAGAACCAGAGGTTCCAAACCCTTTGGGGCCAGATGACCACTATCCTGAGATGCAGGATATGGAGATGGACGAAGATCCAGATCCCGAGATGCCACCAAGTGGGGCGCCGACGCATCCCATCGAGATTTCAGACGGATCATCCTTTCATGGTTCGCCTTACAGGGGCCCAGAGAGTTTTGCTGAAAGATGGGCCACATACCACTATGAGTTCACTCCCCTTTTCAACCCACTTCCACAACAGCAGCAAGATCCCTCTGAGGATTCGCGTTTCCAGGCGGTCACGCCACCGCCACCGCCGCCGCTAGAGCAGCAACTGCCTCCAGAACCACCGAGGCGAAGAAGATCAGGTGCACGGATGTCTGTGCAAGGGGGTTTCCACTACAGCACCCCTCAACACTCCAGTGGCAGCCACTACCCGCCACTGTATGAAGACCCGCAAATGGGTGGGCCTTCAAACCGAGTTTCTGAAGTTGACTCTGCACCAGTTGCACCACCGCCACACATGGGTTATGATAACCCAATTCCTTCATACGCCGGTGCAGCGGCGTATAACCCGTTTGAGCAGCCAGCTTACCCGGGTTACAATTATTACAATGCCCCTGCCGTCGACCCGTACCTCGAGGCGGCCAACTACAATGCTCTCCACCCTGAAGGACCCTCCGCAGCTTCGTACCAAACTGGGTACCAAGCATATGGGTATCAATACCCGCCACCTCCTCAACCTCCGCAGCAGCAGCCGCCGCAGCCGCCACTGATCCAACCACCGCAGCAGCAGGAGATTCTTCAACGGTTGCACGAGGTGGAGCAACAAGTTCAGGAGGAGCGTAGGAGCCGCCGAGGACTGCTTAAGGGTTTGGCAAACCTGATAAAGGGGAAGAAGAAGAGGGATTATTGAAATTCCTTATTTATTTGATTTGTAATTTTCATTTTCAATCAAGTCCCTGCGTGGACATTTTTATTTATGTAATAGGTCCCTGCGAGGACTAGTATTTTTATTTTTAGTCCCTGTGTGGACAATGTTATTTCCTCAAAGTCCCGTTTAGGGCAATTATGTACTTCTTTTAAATTTATTGGAATGTTTTATTTAAATTTCATTGGTTATCATATGTATGAATATATTGTATGAAATAAATCAAAATATCATTCCTTTTTGTGATTGATCTGCCAATATATTGAAAGGAAATCTTGAAGGTATAACCTAGCCCATATGTCATTTTAGACATGGCCCTGATGGTAAAACCTTTTAAAGATTCAAATCCTTGTTAACATATGAAAACATGTTAGCACTCCTGACAATAGTGATACGATAAAATCACACTTGTCATCTTTATATTGGGATTTTCCAATCCCTTATCTAACCTAATGATCTAGAAATCATGGGTTCAAATCATCAATTAAGATGATCATATATTAAACATCCATTAGTGATGAAGTGCCTACGGGCCACACTTATTGTCTTATAAGACAAAAGACAGTTGTAGTCTATGACTCCCTGTCAGAAAAGGTGATGAACTATGTTCAAACCTTAATGCCTCGATCTTCTAAGATCATGGCTTATAATTTTAAAACTGTCCTTGTGACTAGGCCTTTTGTGCCACTCTAATATCTTCAATGATTTATAACTAGGGGTAAAAGATAATGAAAACCCTAAATAAATATGATAAACAAAATAACCAATATGATTTGTATTTACCATGGTTAATGAATTATCAAAATGACAATTCCATAATAAGACTTCTGAATAAATTATTGTCATCATTTTTATGTAGCAATCAAGCTACATGGCTGAATCAGAAGAGATTAACAGTCACCCCAGGGAAAGAAATGATACCACCAGAGTAAACGTAGCTGGTGCAGATCTTCAAGCATTAATAGACAATGCTGTTACTAGAGCTCTTGACAGACAGTTCAAGGAATCAAGTGGTACTCGCACTAAGACTCAATCTGTGGCTCATAGTAAGCCCCCTTCTAAAATGCACGAGTCAAAGAAAGACGATGCTCGTCACTCATCGAATCAAAGAAGTGTTCCATCCAAACAAACAGTGATTAAACAGAAGCCACATGTTAAGGCTTGCTCATACAAATATTTCATCTCTTTAAGCCAAGAGACTTCACAGGAGAGAAAGGAGCCATTGACTGTATGACATGGCTAGATGAGATGGATACTGTGGTCGACATCAGTGGTTGTGGTGATCAGGGCATTGTGAAGTTTGTGTCACAATCATTCAAAGGTGAAGCTTTAGCTTGGTGGAGGTCGTTAATCCAAGCTACAGGAAAGATCCCATTTTACAACTTGACTTGGAATCAATTTGTTGCACTAATCAAAGAAAAATTTTGTCCTCAACATGAGGTTGAGAGAATCGAGACTGACTTCCTGACGTTGGTCATGAAGAATTTAGACTGTCAGGCATACCTTACATGTTTCAACACCATGTCCCGATTGGTTCCTTACTTGGTCACACCGGAACCAAAGCGCATAGCTCGTTTTATTGGAGGTCTAGCTCCAAAAATCAAGGCAAATGTGAAAGCATCCAGACCTACCACCTTTAGGTCAGTAGTTGATATGTCTTTATCTCTTACTCTTGATGCGGTTAGGCAGAGGTCGCTTAAGAATTCCGATGACGGAAAAAGGAAACGTGAAGATGAGAACTCACGTCGTTCTGATAAGAAACGAAAGGGGAACTCTGAGCATAAGAAGAGTTCCGGGTTTAAAAAGGACAACCAACAATCGGGTGAGAAACCCAAATGCAAGACCTGCCAAAAACACCATTTTGGGAAGTGCAGGTTCGAAACAAAGTCTCAGTCACAGTCGCAGTCGCAGCCTAGAGTTTGTGGAATCTACAAGTCTAAGGAGCATAAGACCCTAGATTGCAAGAAAATAAAGGACGCAACTTGTTACAACTGTAATGAAAAAGGGCATATCAAGACCAATTGCCCCAAATATGCAAAGAAACCTGAAGAGGTTAAGAAGACCAATGCTCGGGTCTTTCAGATGAATGCTCAAGAGGCCATCCAGAACGACAATGTGATAACAGGTACCTTTCTTATCAATGATGTGTATGCTAGAGTGTTATTTGATTCGGGTCCAGACAAGTCTTTTGTAGACAATAAATTTTGTAAATTGTTAAATCTGCCTGTTAAGACTCTAAGCATAAAGTATGAAGTAGAATTGGCCGATGGTACTATAGAGACTGCTGCAACCATTCTAGATGGATGTTTTATATCCATTAGGAATCACTCTTTTCCGTTATCCTTGCTTCCATTGAAATTAGCAGGATTCGACATAGTGATAGGCATGGATTGGTTATCATCTAACCAATCCCAAATTGTATGTGATAAGAAGCAAGTGGTTATCAAGACTCCTTATGGTAAGCCTTTGACAATTCAAGGAGATACGCAGTACGAATTGCCTAAGCAAGTGTCTATGCTTAAAGCATCAAGGTGTTTGAAGAAAGGTTGTGTCATTTATATGGCACAGGTAACCATTGACGAACCAAAGCCCAAGATCGAAGACATCCCTATTATTTCTGAATATCTAGATGTTTTTCCTGAAGAACTACCTGGATTACCTCCGGATAGGCAAGTGGAGTTCAGAATCGATATCATTCCTGGAGCAGCACCAATTGCAAGAGCACCTTATCGGTTGGCACCGACTGAGATGAAAGAGTTAAGGACTCAGTTGGATGATTTTTTGGCAAAGGGTTTTATTCGACCTAGCTCGTCCCCTTGGGGAGCACCGATTCTGTTTGTGAAAAAGAAGGATGGCTCGATGCGTCTATGCATCGATTATCGCGAGCTAAACAAGGTTACAATCAAGAACAGATATCCATTGCCCAGGATCGACGATCTGTTCGATCAACTGGCAGGGGCAAGTTATTTTTCCAAGATTGATTTGAGGTCAGGTTACCATCAGTTGAAAGTCAGATCTGAAGATGTGCACAAGACTGCATTTAGGACTCGATATGGTCACTACGAGTTCTTAGTGATGCTTTTCGGGCTCACTAATGCACCTACAGCGTTCATGGATCTCATGAATCGCGTTTGCAAGCCGTATTTAGGCAAGTTTGTCATTGTCTTCATTGATGACATTCTTATTTATTCAAAAAGCCAATCTGATCATGAAAAACATCTTCGATGTATCCTTAGACTTTTGCAGCAAGAGAAGCTCTACGCTAAGTTCTCTAAATGTGAGTTCTGGCTCCGTGAAGTCCAATTTCTTGGACATCTAGTAAGTGAGCATGGTATCCAGGTGGATCCCGCTAAGATCGAGGCGATCATGAATTGGTAAGTGCCAAAAACACCTACAGAAATTCATAGCTTCTTGGGTCTAGCAGGATACTACAGGCGTTTCATTGAAAACTTTTCTAGGATTGCTGCACCCCTAACTTAGTTGACTTGCATGAATATCAAGTTTGATTGGGGTCCCAAACAGCAAGAATCCTTTGATATTCTTAAGCAGAAATTAAGCAATGCTCCTGTGTTGACATTGCCAGAAGGAATTGAAGAATTTGTGGTTTATTGTGACGCATCGCACACAGGTATGGGTTGTGTGCTTATGCAGAAGGGCAAGGTTATTGCATATGCTTCACGTTAATTAAAGATGCACGAGAAGAATTACACCACCCACGATTTGGAATTGGGTGCCGTTGTATTTGCACTAAAACTTTGGAGGCATTATCTTTATGGGACAAAGTGTGTGATTTATTCAGATCATAAAAGCCTTCAACACTTGTTCAATCAGAAGGATCTTAATATGAGGCAGCGTCGATGGATGGAGACTCTAAATGATTATGATTGTGAAATTCGCTATCATCCTGGAAAGGTGAATGTTGTAGCTGACGCTCTAAGCAGAAAGGAAAGAGTTAAGCCTATTAGAATCAATTCCAAAAGAATTGAACTAAAGAACAGCTTGAATGAAAGGTTGTTAGCCGCTCAAAAGGAAGATGCATTAGAAGCTAACTATCTGAATGAGAAGTTAGGCGTAACTGCTGAACAATTATCATATGGCAAGGATGGAATCCTAAGATTAAATGGTCGAATATGGGTTCCAATTTATGGAGGACTTCGAGATGTGATTCTTCAAGAAGCTCATAGCTCCAAATATTCAGTTCATCCTGCCAGTGATAAGAAGTACCAAGATTTAAAGGCAAATTATTGGTGGATAGGTTTGAAGAAATCTATAGCCACTTATGTGGCTAAATGTCTGACATGTGCGCAAGTTAAAGCAGAACATCAAAAGTCGTCGGGTTTGCTACAACAACCTGAACTTCCCACTTGGAAATGGGAAATGGTAACCATGGATTTTATCACTAAGTTACCAAAGACAAAGCACGGAAATGATACTATTTGGGTTATAGTCAATAGATTGACCAAGTCAGCCCACTTTTTGTCGATTAAAGAAACTCACAGCTCCGACAAGCTAGCTCAGCTGTACGTGGATGAGATTGTATCTCTCCATGGAGTGCTAGTGTCTATTATCTCTGATAGGGATACAAGATACACATCGCATTTTTGGAAAAGCTTTCAGCAATCTTTAGGCACTCGATTAAACTTCAACACTGCTTATCATCCTCAGACGGATGGCCAAAGCGAGCGTACGATACAAACACTCGAGGATATGGTCATGGCTTGTGTTATTGACTTAGGAGGGAGTCGGGATGACCATCTCCCGTTGATTGAATTTTCGTACAATAATAGCTATCATTCGAGTATTCAAGCAGCGCCTTTCGAAGCTTTGTACAGAAGAAAGTGTAGAACGCCAGTTTGTTGGGCGGAACTTGGAGATGTCCAACTGTCAGGACCTGATATAGTCCTTGAGATGATGGACAAGATTGTTCAAATCCGTGATCATCTGAAAGCTGCCAGGGATAGGCAGAAAACTTATGCTGATATGAGGCGCAAACCTTTAAAGTTTGAAGTTGGCAATAAAGTGCTACTTAAGGTGTCACCCTGGAAATGGGTGATGCGTTTTGGCAAAAAGGGCAAGCTGAGCCCGAGATACATAGGTCCATTCGAGATCATCGAATGTGTCGGAACTGTGGCTTACAAGCTTGATCTACCTGAAGAGCTTAGTGGGATACATAATGTGTTCCACATCTGTAACTTAAAGAAATGTCTAGCCGATGAATCGCTAGCAATGTCGCATAAGGACGTGCAGATTGATGAAAGTTTGAAGTTCGTTGAAAGACCTTTGTCGATCGAGGATAGACAGGTTAAGAAGCTTCGAAGAAAGCATGTGCCGATCGTGAAGGTAAAATGGGATGCCCGTAGAGGCCCTGAATACACATGGGAGGTTGAATCCACAATGAAACAGAAGTACCCTCATTTATTTCAGTAAATCTCGAGGTCGAGATTTCTTTTAAGGGGGTGAGGATGTAACACCTCGCAAAAATCACGACCAATATAATGAAGACACGTGTCATGAAGGTTAAATGTGTAATGAATTAATCTGGAGGAACTACAATTGTAAAACAATGTAAATATGTAAGTGAAAGGATCCAAAGTGTCAACATGCCATTCTTGTGCCTCTGATTGACCTCACAAGACGTTCGTATTCTTTAATAAAAAATTTGTCGGACATAGAAAGTCGTTTGACCATAAATTAAGGATCTTACGAAATATAGGGGTTAAAAGTGTCAACATGTTAAAAGTTACCTCGGAGTGACCTTTTAACGATCCCAAAAACATTGTAATAATTGTATATTTTTCTCTCAAGAATATTGGATAAATTTTTTTTGGAGTTTCGATGAAAACAAGACTTTTCGGGTGATCTTACATCTAACCGGGAGCTTAACGGAGTTAATTTGTGACCCAAGGCCCTTAATAGTTAACTATGGGGGTCATAAGTGCAATAAATGGAAGTTATTTAAACTTAAAATGGACAAGGGTCTGAAAATGAAAAGTTTGGAAACTTTTAACCGGAGAAGCCCATTGTCGCGGGCCGCGTAAGCCCTCTTCAATTCTTACGCGGGCCGTGAGAGCAGTGCCAGCGACCAAAAAAGGGACAGCTGCATGTTGCAGCCTGTTCCACCACCATTGCATGGCTGATTTCGATACCAAGGACTGAGAAAATGGTTTTTCATGCACTAGGGACACTTGGGAACATCTGAAAACATCATAGGTACAGCTGCATTGATCCTAAAGACTCCAAATTCTTATATAAGGCCATGCATTGTTTCATTTGAACTTGCATACTTTCAAATTTCACTCAAACTCACTCTTTGAAGCCTCCTGGAGCTAAAGGAAGCTTTCACAAGTTCAATATTCGTGCTAAGGACTATAGTAAGTGTTCTTAGCTTCCTAAGTTTAAGTTTTATTAGCTTAATGACCGAAAGTCAAAGTTATCATAATTAAGCTCTGACTTTGTGATTAATCACAAACGGTCCAGCCATTAATGGAATTGAAAATGGCTATGAGTTGGTAATTATGTAGGTAATAAACCCTTAAAAGTGCACCTACTGATTAACACTTTTACTTGGTCAATTGTCGGGTCAAACTATTTAATAAAAAGTCAAACGAGTCCATTTTCACAAAATAATTCATAACTGATAATGTAGAAGTTATGGAACATGTTTTAACACTTAAATAACTTGGTAATTAATATAAGAACATGTTTAGGCATGTTCAACCCGACAATTCTGAGTTTAGGCTCGGTTCGCAGCCGAAAGTCGCAAAACTAGACTTTTGCTTTGACTTTCAGTTCTAACCCGATTTAGCTTAGTTTAGATATGCCTTAGGGTTCCTTTAGGACCATATTGTATGTTAGTATAACCCTCTGAGGTTATACAACATGGTTCCATAGAAATCCTAGTTCATTGCATGTTTCCGTTAAATGCTTAAAAGTTGACCGTTATGCCCTTTTGATATTAAAACGAGATTTTTGAAAATGTGAGATGACAAAAACCTTTATTACTAGTTTATATGCATGTCCTAAAAATTTGACATCAGTTCATGGTCTAAAATAAAAGTTATGCGCGATATCGTAAAATGAAAGCTTTTTATTAATTAAATGGCAATTTTAGTATAAATCATATTTAAACCCAAATTTTGTCACCAAACTTTATACCCACTGATATAATATAATATTTAGTGATTTTTGGAAATTTTTTTCAAATTTTATACTGATTATATTATAGAGTTTTAGTGTAAATTCGGTATTGACGAAATTGCCCTTTTCTTTAATAAAATGAGTTTTACACATCCTTTACATATCAAAATTTTTTCTACTGATTTATACATTAAATAAATTATTTTAAACAGTAGAGGCTGATCAAAATCTCAGATTTCCTTAATCAACCCGAATATCTTCAAATACCGACCTTTTTGCGATTTAGACGCATAATATGGTTTAAAACTATATTTGACACTTAGGACTTGTTACCTACTGATATTATAAGCAAAAATTTATACTTTAACTGTAAGTAAAAGTTTTGAACCCAGATTTCCAAATTTGACCCTTATAGCATATGTGAAATGACCAAAATGCCCCTACGGTGCATAGTTTGGCTATAAATGATAAAATTCAGATATGTATGATATCTTACTGATGTAACTTGTTAAAATAAATATTTTTACTAATTATTTTAGACCAGAACCTCAGATTACTATTTAACCCCTTTTATAAACTTTAAAATGACCAAAATACCCTTGCGGGGCTTAAATTGGTTTTAAATTCGTTTTTGGCATAATGAAAGATATCCTACTGATATCATAACATATTTTAAGCATATTAACTTGTGGAATTTGTATATGATTATTTTGGTTACCCGTTGTGCTTATACGCGTTCGGTACGGTTTATGTAACTAGTTTACATAAATTAACCGAAACGGGTCAAACCTTGTCATTTTTACTTCAAAATCCAGAATGTATTTAGTTTACCCATTTTATACAAGTCTTCATACTTGTCGGGTCTAAATCACATTCTAATCCGGTCTTCGCTTAATCTTGCGTTTTGAACCGTAAACCTTTCTTTAAAACTAACCGGTCTAAGCTAAGACTTAAATAAGACCCGTTAGGAATCTAATAGGTTATTAAAACCTTCGTTCCAGATTAGGAGCCCAGTAAAAGCTACTTGTACTTGCTGATTGATATACGGCTGAGAATAAAATTATATTTTTTGCTCAGGTAAATACTTTTAACTTATTTTTCGTTATACGGGCTTGGGATACGGTATTTAATAATACCGCTTGGTCGGGTATTGACTCTTTAATCGATTAGTGGTTAAATCATTGAAATAACCCGTTTTAATCTGTTTTGTTTGGTACAATGCCTTTAGGGGGTTAATGACCGTGTCTTGGATATCCTCGGCTCATTCATTGAATGGCCACGACTTAAGCACGGGGTGTAGGCATACACCTGACAGTTGCGTATGTAAAAAGATATAACCACTCGTTGAGGATAACTGGCCGTGGGATTATATTAGTGGTGTGTCTATTAATCTTTAACCCGGTACTTCTTACCCGGGCTACTCAATGGACGACAAACATATAAATCTGTATACAAGATTATTTTTAATAGTTGTCCCAAGTTATAAAAGATTTTATGCCTTGTGCATCCAAACCAATTTTATAAACACTTTTCAAAAGAGTCAGTTAATTGTATTTAACAGTGTAAACTGACGTATTTTTCAAAAAGGTTAAGTGCAGGTACTACGCGTAATGGGCTGGCTACTCCTAGTATCAAATAAAGAGTCTTGCAAGCTTTTGATGCTTAAATCTATTGAACAATATTTCTTTTTATTTTAGATCTGCATGTGGATCCACTTACAATCCATTGTGTAATATTTTATGTTACTTTCAACTCGGTTTGTATAAATTACTTTTAGACTTCCGCTGTGCATTAAACTGTGATTAATTAACTATGATGATATCAACTACGTCACGATAATCCCCACCGGGCCTGCCGGTAATACTTGAAAATATCGGGGTGTGACACTTATCATCTAAAACACAACACAAAACCCACAAATATGGAGTTTTGGTAATCTTCACTTTGTTATTTGTGGGTTTTGAGTGTGTTTTATGGTTAATGTTATGGTGTTTTATGACTTTTTATACTTTGTAGGAAAAATGGACTTTGTAGCCAACTCCCACCTATATGTATCATATCCATCTATATGTGTAGGAACATAATACAATATGAATTTTACAAAATTATAATAATATTACGATATTAATATTTATATCTTAATATTAATGTAAAGTAATACAACTTAGGTATGCTACTTCGAAAAGTATCATAATATAAATATTAAAATAATATGTATTATACCTATATGATTTTATATCATATAAATTCTCAGGATATGTAACTCATATCTGTATCTTACAGTATGTTATATAAAAGGAATATATTCATAAATATATTAAAATTTTGTAATATATATAGTATGTCCATATATTTATGTGAATACAATTCAAAATAAATTATAATAATATTATGATATGGATATTAAATCAAAGATATAAGATAACACCCGTAAGTATGATATCACTGAAATACCATAATATAAAATACTATTCAATGAAAGCAGGATATTTTATGATTTATGATATAATCTAAAAGTTTTACTCAATTTAAAAATATGTATTTGTCAAGGTTTTGATAAAACATATAATTATACTAAATTGTTAAAATATAATGTTTCAGCATTATTTAGATATGATAATTAAAGTACCTTGTAAATCACTTTATAATTCTTTATTACTTCTTATCGTATTATTAATATCAAATATGTAAACTTTTCATCAAAATTTGATAAGTTATGTAATATTCAGAAAGTATATATGGTCAATATTGATGATAATTAACATGCTAGAGAAATTTTTAATACACAAACGCTCTCTAAGAAAAATCTTTAATATATATACTGTTATTATTTATCATCATTATTATTAATATAATACACTAAATTAAATATTATTAAATTATGTTTTAATTAAAACTAATAATAATAATAATATTTTGGAAGAATAATACATTTGGCTCTTGAATAAAGTTATGTTAAAAGAGTTTTATAAAACATAATTCTTAATTTAACTTATACAAATAATGAACAAGAATTATTACAGTTCATAATTCATAGTTGACGATTCTAAAATTTAAGCACATATACATATACAATAGAAGATATAAACTATTTTACAAAACTGTATCTATGAAACAGGAATATGTACAACAACCTAGTATTGTGTAATTAAATGATTTTAATACATAATACCTATATATCAACAGGAAATAGCTTAAACTTATTTCTTAAATCCTACTTAAGTTAGATGTATATATATATATATGTTTTGTATATGATTTGTATCAATATTATAACTGATATTTCATCTATAAAATAAAAATATGTACAAAAACATTTAGTACGGTATAGCTATATAGTTTAATATATATATATATATATATATATATATATCTCAAGAAGGAACAATTTTTATCATTTGACAAGTTTAATTCATTTCTTAAACTATATTTAAGTCATATGTACATACATTCTGATATGAGAATAATACTTCATTACTTAAAATATTAAGGATCAAATTTAGAAATGTTAGACTTTGTATTATCTATTACGAATCTTTAATAAATAGATATAGAATTTGAATTAAGTTCTAAAGTATGTTATAACCAAAATGAGTCAACTTATCATTTAAAGATTTAAATTGTTCTAAAAAAATTTAGAAGATTTATATCTTTATTAAATTTTCCTTTTGCTGAATTTTCTTTTTATTCCAAAATATTATGTTCAATAAATCTAAGAAAAAATTATTTTGTTAATATAAAGGAATAAACAAAGTTATGGGAATAAACAGAATAACTAATACAATTAGTTATGTAATTGGATTCTTATGAATTGGTATTATATATATATATATATATATACACACACATATTTTAAAACTATATATTTATATGTATCTATATGCAAGACACAATTTTCTTGATAGTATGCATAATAATCAAATATCTTCTGTAAAAGAATATCTGTAATAGCACCACCTTTTGAAAAACAATAGTGGGTCAATGACGTAGAATCTCAGAATTTCATATAAAACTCTTACCTTATTTTTGAATACCTATCCAGATTTGACAAGTTTAATTCATTTCTTAAACTATATTTAAGTCATATGTACATACATTCTGATATGAGAATAATACTTCATTACTTAAAATATTAAGGATCAAATTTAGAAATGTTTGACTTTGTATTATCTATTACGAATCTTTAATAAATAGATATAGAATTTGAATTAAGTTCTAAAGTATGTTATAACCAAAATGAGTCAACCTGTCATTTAAAGATTTAAATTGTTCTAAAAAAATTTAGAAGATTTATATCTTTATTAAATTATTCCTTTTGCTGAATTTTCTTTTTATTCCAAAATATTATGTTCAATAAATCTAAGAAAAAATTATTTTGTTAATATAAAGGAATAAACAAAGTTATGGGAATAAACAGAATAACTAATACAATTAGTTATGTAATTGGATTCTTATGAATTGGTATTATATATATATATATATATATATATATATATACATATTTTAAAACTATATATTTATATGTATCTATATGCAAGACACAATTTTCTTGATAGTATGCATAATAATCAAATATCTTCTGTAAAAGAATATCTGTAATAGCACCACCTTTTGAAAAACAATAGTGGGTCAATGACGGAGAATCTCAGAATTTCATATAAAGCTCTTACCTTATTTTTGAATACCTATCCAGTCATGAGTTCTAGAAATATAGTTAAATTAAGGCAATATAGAAGAAAAGTTATTACAAAGAAACGGCACATAATATAATTTTCCTTATATTTTGATAAAATATATTGTAAAAGAAATTTGTTAAAATATAATATGTATGTATGTAGATATATATATATATCTATCAACATACGATAGTGATAAATATGACTATAATTGTGCTAAACATAATATGAGCAATAAAGGATGCCTATATAATTGCTTGGTTCTGTGATAATTATATCTGAACATGTTTATAATTCAGATGTCAAAGGAAATAGCATGCAATCAGGAAATTCAGGCTAGTAGTGAAAACTCTTTGGATAAAAATACTATAGAAAATATAGTAGCTCAAGGAATATCGAATGCCATACCTTCGATTATTGACGCTATTAAAACCTCGATGCCTATAAACGAGAATCCTACTATATGTTGTAAGCATACCCATCACTCCAAACCTAGCTTTAACTCTAATGGAGGTCATGATATTCATATCAAAACTCCATCCACCAAATGAAAGAAAACCACAACCTATAGTTATTCTTATAAGGAATTCCACTCTAACAAATCCTCCAAGAACAAAGGAATGAAACTAGAAATCGCACAGCATACCTGTAACAACAAAAAGCATTCAAGAAAACGCCATTCTAAGAAGACACTCCGTTGTAACTTCTGCAAGAAGACTGGGCATATAGAGGAAGAATGTAGAAGGAGAAGGAAAACTAATGTATGTTATAAATGCGGAGACCCAGGCCACTTCCGTCTCTACTGCCCGAAACTATCTAAGGCACCCGACAACGAGGATAGAAACCCAGATGAAGCTAATGAAAATACATATATATTTACAATACCGGAGACAACAGAAAAATAAGCACCCTTATGTTTCGACTCTACTTAAGCTAGTTGACTTTTGATTTCGATCAAAACTTCACCAATAAAAGATCTTTATTTTTCTTTTATAGAGCCAACTCTCATTTGTGTTATCTCTTGACAAATTCTTATGACGTACATGCATTTCTTGTCATGCATGTGAATTCACTTCAAAAGATCATTTATTCTTGAGTTCTAATAAATATTTCGTTATACTCACTCTGATAATCTATATGATTACATAAGGTTGACTTCTGATAACCGAGTCAGCAAATTTCTTGGAAAACTCCTTTTTCTATTCAAAGATACTTATCGGATTTTATTGTAACCATTTCTTGTCAATACATAAGTCCATTCTTGGAATATGTCCAAACCAAGCTCAATTGTTTGAACTTGTTCATAATATACATTCAATTCAAAATCCCATATGATGAATTGAGATCATCATATTCGAGGTAATCTCATTGTTTGAATCATAGTAAACTTGTTTAAAGTCTTCAATTTCGATGTATCATTTGTTAAAACACGACACCTTGCGGTGTCTGTATAAATTGTAGCCTGTGCTAATAATAAACCCTGATCATATCAATATGTCATTCGTTTGACTCATCATTCAAGTAGTCTTGATACAATTATTTATTTAGACAATGATACACTAAATTCCATCGTATTGTCCGGTGTATCTCTGTCATTTAAATCAATGTCACTGATTTCTGTTGTGATAATTGACAAATCATTTTTCATACTTCTATTTTCAATTGAGATTATTGACTCATAGTCTTCCTCAATTTGACAATCAAAGTAAGTTCTCTGCTGACATCAAATCCTGTATGTCATTGCATTCCGCACGTTATGTCCATCAAATCTCTCTTCTGATTTTGTGAAACTTACTCACCTTGATGATTGTATCATTTCATCTCGTGCAGTTAACATCAATTCCTGGAACTAATTGAAACATTTAAGTTTCTCATTTTCTTCTATGTCCTTAGAAAGATATCACTAATGATTCATCTGCAACATTCCCGTCATTTTCTCTGACAGTTATAGCTAATAAGCTATAGATCCTATTCTTTTAATAAATGGTCCAACCTACCTAGAACTTGACTTTCCTCTTTTAACGAATCTGACTACCCCTTTCCATAGAGAAACTTTTAACAAAATCTTATCTCTCACTTGAAAGGTTTTCATCTGTTATCTACGTAACTCTTCTGATAATCTCGTATTGCTTTAACTTGAATTATCTTGTCTATTGTTTCTTGCACTATCTCGAGTTCAGATAAGTTGTTTTTCTCCAAATTTTTGCCCAACAGACTGGTGTTCAGAACTTTCATCCATTTAATGCTTTTAAAGACAATTTGATACTGTTTTTACTAACCACAAAACTTGATATAGCTTCAAAGAGATATCGTAGCCCAAATCTCGAGGACGAGATTTAAAACAAGGTGGGGAGGATATGACAACCCTCCTTAAAATGATTTGGACAACCCTAAACGCTCCTAAAGATACCCCGTATACGAAAAACGGACCCAAATAACCTTTATATAAACAAATAACAAATAAAACAAAGTTCTATGGTCACTCGCGGGGCACGAAAACAGACAAGGAAGTCTTTCGCGGGCCGCGACAGCTCAACACCAGGTTTAACCCGGTGCTGCCACGTGTCCAGACACGCGTCGAGATCCCGGTGACTCAGCAAAACCCTAAACCGCTCTATACTCGCTCGCGGGCCGTGAAGACTTCTCTTGTTTCCGTCGTGGGGCGCGAGAGAGTGCTGGATCAGCACTATAAATAGGATCGATCGGCTCAGTTGAGAATTCGTTCACAATTCGATTTTCTCTCTAAAATTCTGAAGTGTAGAAATAATATCGGGTATAATACCCACTAAAATAGCGAAGCTTTGCTTCGTTGTAAGTATTATAACCCCGGTTACGTATTAGATACGCTGCCCGATTGATCTAGCGCTCCGTAACGCCTGTCAAGGCTCTGCCTGACGTAGTCGTTGAAGTTCTGTCTCAGGGAGGGTATAACTAATGTAAAATGAGTTATTATACTAACGCGTGTGCATTGTTTAATTAATATATTATAACCAGGTAGTCATAAGGAAAATACCTAAAAATAGCAATGTGAGTAATCTCCTTTTTGTAAACCTTTTTGCAAACTGTTTTTTACAAAACCTCAATTGTTTTACATTAAGATCAACAGTTATTGAGTATTTGTAATTCTACAATTATCGTCGGTATGTTGGGGTTTTGTATACAAAATTTGTTAGTACACTGTGAGTAGTAACATGACCACAAGTCGGGTTGACAGTACCATGGGTGGTAATTGAAGTAAGAATTGGAAACAAATGTAATTGCGCGATCGCCCTCAATACTGTAAACTGATAAAAGCTGTTTTGATTAAACTGGGATTCACTCACCAGTATTTCTTGCTGATAAAATGTTTTAAACACGTGTTTCAGGTAACTTAGTGTGAAGCCAATAAAAGCCAGCTGGAGAGCACTGAAGGCTTAGAAAAGTGGCTATAATAGTTACCTAATTAAAAAGGAAAATTGTTTTCAATAATTAGGGTTTATCCCTATAAATATATTATAAATGAAAAGTTGGATTTTATTCCACTTGTTATTATAAATGTATTATCATAAAAAAACTTGGGTGCTATCCCATTTATCTATTTTAAACATTTTGGTGTTTAACTCTGATAACAATATTTCCTAACTACGGTCCTGATGAAATTTTCCGCTCCCAAAATTGATAAACACCGATAGCACCGAATGTGCGAAGCTCGCGACCGCCCGCCTCTCGGGGCAAGGGGTCGGGGGTTGCGACATCAGCAATCCAATGAACAACAGCAGTTACAGAAGTTATTAGATGATTTTAGTGATGTCTTTCAAGACTTGAAGTCTTTACCACCATCTAGGGGCCAGTATGATCACAGAATTCCATTGAAGCAAGGAACTGATGGGGTGAATCTGAGGCCTTATAGATACCCTATTGTGAAGAAGGATGTAATAGAAAAAATGACCAAGGGTAATTCCGTCCAGTACTAGTTCTTTTGCTTCTCCAGTGGTTTTAGTCAAAAAGAAAGATGGTACATGGTGGATGTGCATAGACTATAGGAAACTTAATCAAGCTACGATTCCTGACAGGTTTCCTATTCTGTTGGTGGAGGATTTGATGGATGAATTATATGGTACAAAGTTTTTCGCTAAATTGGACCTCAAATCTGGGTATCACCAGATTAGAATGGATGATTTAGACATCCAAAAAAACAACATTTAAAACTCATAATGGTCACTTTGAGTTTTTAGTCATGCCTTTTGGGCTGACAAATGCTCTATCTACCTTCCAAGGCTTAATGAATCATGTTTTTAAGCAGTATTTGAGAAAATATGTACTGGTTTTCTTTGATGATATACTGGTATATAGTCCTTGTTGGGATGCTCATATGTCTCATTTGAAAGATGTGTTATCAGTGTTGAGACAACATAAGGTAGTGGCTAAAAGAAGTAAGTGTGAGTTTGAGCTACTAAATTGGAGTATTTAGGGCATATAATATCTCAACAAGGGGTGGCAACTGATCCAGCAAAGGTGTCTGCAATTCAACAGTGGCCAGTACCAACTAATATCAAGGAACTGAGGGGATTTTTGGGTCTTACTGGATATTATAGAAGGTTTGTGAAGGGGTATGGCAGTATTACTAAACCCTTAACTCAGTTGCTTAAAAAAGACTCCTTCTAATGGTCAACAGCTGCTCAACAAGCTTTTGAACATTTGAAGGAGAGTATGAGTCAACTTCCTGTGTTGGCATTGCCAGACTTCAATGCAACATTTGTGGTGGAAACAGATGCATCAGGTTATGGAATTGGTGCTGTTCTAATGCAAAAAGGTCATCCCATTGCTTACATCAGTAAGGCATTGTCCCCAAGACATATGTCTTTGTGCACTTATGAAAGGGAACTGTTGGCTATCATATATGTTGTACAAAAATGGCAACCTTATCTTGCTCATGCCCACTTTGTGATCAAAACAGACCAGCACAGTTTGAAGTATTTGTTAGATAGCAAGATCTCGACACCCTTCCAACAAAGGTGGTTATCTAAATTGATGGGATTTAGTTTTGAAATCATGTATAAGAAAGGTGTTGATAATAAAGTAGCTAATGCATTATCAAGGGTGACTCATGGAGAAGTATTACAGTTAGTAGCTTCATCAGTTCATACGGACATATGGGCAGCAATTAAAGACGACTGGACTAATGATGTTGAGTTGTTAAACATCATTCAAGACCTAAAACAAGATCCTCTGTCCCATAGTCAATATAGCTGGTCAAATGGGTGAAGGGGTAAGGTCCCAAAAACCCCGCCTCGAATACTTGGGACCATACCACAACCTCATCTTTCAACCCTCTTTAGACCTTGCGCGGCCGTGCACTGGTCCTACAAAGAGAACTTGGAACAAAAACAGCAAGCAAACATCTGCGCGTCAAAAGGAAACTAATGAATCCTTGCGCATAACAGAAGGATAAAATCCTGTTAAAAACTTCCGCTTAAATAATACCCAGACTTGGATATTATTTAACTGATACCACACGATAAGGAGTCACACTGGATTATGGCAATAATCTTCTAGAAGACTCAATCGTGCACCACCAGACAGTTATAACCGTCTGGGCCACGTGTCATCATCCCAGACTCCCTTGAAGTCACGATGATGGTATGGAATTGGAGAGAAACCTCCACTTGCCCACTTTCCACGTGGCAATACCCTAATCGTTGATCTAAATAGCGATCCGTGTGCTCTCACGTCAGATTAAGAAGATTAACGGAGGAGGAAATAACCGCTTACGGAGTTAGCATCTTCCGTCAACATTTCAATAACAGGTTTTCCCGCCCAAACTCCCGGCTATAAATAGAAGAGTAATTCAGGTACAAATTTCAAGTTACATTCACTTCACTTATACTTTTCTTCTTCATATACCGATACTTATTCTCTCGCCGGAGGGTGGTCACGGAGAGAACCCCCATTCTCCCCGTGACGAGGCTGACAGTGTTTGTTTTTGTAGCTATCGAGAAGAAGAGAATATCTGTCCCTTTGAACCAAACGAGAGAAAACCAACCCTTTTTATGCAGAACCTAACCCCCTGGATAATTTGATTCCGGTCATTTAACCAGTGTTTCTTCAATGGTGAATTAAGGAGGAAGGGCAAATTGGTCATTTGTAGTTCTACAACTTTAAGACAACAAATACTGAAGTGGATGCATGCTTCAGTACAAGGAGGGAATTTAGGCATTCATGCTACTACTAGTAGAATTGCCAGGTTATTCTATTGGCCAAAGTTGAAAAAGATGTGATGGCTTTTGTAAGGAACTGCATAGTTTGTCAGCAGTGTAAGATAGAGACAGTGGCTTACCATGGTATGTTACAACCTTTACTAATTCCTCATGGAGTTTGGGAAGATGTAGCAATAGACTTTATTGAGGGTTTGCCTAAGTCCAAGGGTAAAGAGGTCATATTGGTGGTGGTAGACAGGTTGAGCAAAGGTGCCCATTTTATTGTTTTACATCACCCTTTTACTGCAGTTGATGTGGCTCAGTTATATTTGGATCACATATACAGACTACATGGGCCTCCTAAGTCAATTGTGTCTGACAAAGACAAAGTGTTTGTTAGTAGTTTTTGGAAGGAGCTGTTGGTGTTGCAAGGAGTAGAACAGAAAATGTCTAGTTCATACCATCCTCAAACAGATGGTCAGACGGAAGTGTTGAACAGGTGTTTGGAGAGCTATTTGAGGTGTATGTGTTTTGAAAAACCTCATGATTGGGCTAATTGGTTGCCATTGGAAGAATACTGGTATAATACCACATATCAATAAGCTATTAAGTGCATTCCATTTGAGGTAATATATGGTCACCCACCACCCATACATTTACCATATTTGTCGGGAGAAAGTAATGTTGAAGTTGTGGATAGGAGTTTAATAGTACCAGAAGAAGTGATTAACGTTTTGAAACAAAAATTTGATTAAATCTCAGCAACGAATCAAACAGTTGGCAGATGCTCATAGATCTGAAAGGCGTTTTATGATAAGGGATTGGGTATATTTGCAACTACAACATTATAGGCAACAGTCGGTGGCCTAAAGGTTTAACCAAAAGTTAGCAGCAAAGTATTTTGGACCTTATTTGATATTGCCTAAGGTAGGGGAAGTGGCATATACTTTGCAATTACCGGTTGGATCTTCTATTCATCCTACAGTACATGTGTCATTACTTAAAAAATATTATGGTCCTATGCCCAATACTCCTTCAGTGGTTACTGGGGAAATTCTTCAAGTGGCTGAGAAAGAACCTGAAAGTGTGGTTGATACTAAAGTTCTTAAAAAGTTCAATAGAATGGTTGTGCAATGGCTGATTAAGTGGAAGCATGTTGGAGTGGAAGATGTTACATGGGAAGATGTTGTGGCACTAATGCAAAGATTTCCAAATTTTGATCATTGGGGTCAAGGATCAGCTTAACGGAGGGGTATTGATACGAATTAATAGTCAACGGGTCAGTCAACGAGGTTAATTGGGTTGTTGGGTTAGTTAGACAGCTGTTTGTTAGTTAGTTGAGTAGTTGAGAGGGCAGTTGTAAGGTGAGGGTATAAAAGGGAAAGGTTGTAATAGTATAGGGCATGTTTTGAATAATAACAGTTTTCCCTCTTAATCTCTCTTAACCACCATTAACGAACTTTCGAAGCTTATTCAGTTGTTGAGCATCCTGAGCGTTAATTAAGTTTGACCATTATGCATTCAATCTCGAACTCATTTGAATCGGTCTTTAACATCAAGATGAAGCAGAAATTCATAGAAAGCTTCTGTCATTCTTTGCTTCTAACATGACAATGGCGACTAGACTTATTCTTTCTGCCGCTACTAGTGATCATAAATGCAAAGCACAAGTGAATACACATGATCAAGAAAATATCGACACCCTTTTAAGTTTTAATAAAGAAATCTTGATTTTCTTGAAAAATTTTGGTGTTTTTGTAGGGAAAGGACGAAAGGTTCCGTTTTTATCGAGTAGCACACTCCACGAGCTCCATACGTTCATCTTTTCATTGGTTGTGTTTCATGTGGTTTGTTCTATAATCACACTGGCTTTTGGTAGAGCTAAGGTATGTTTTTTTGGGTCTTTTTTGTGTATAAATGGCTAGTGTTTATTTGGCTCAACTTCTTGTAATTTTGTGTAGATGAAAGAATGGAAGGCATGGGAGATAGAAACACAGACAATGGGTCAATATACAAATGGTATGATCTAGAGGTGGCTAAGATGGGCGGGTTGTGTAACAAGTGAAAACAAACGGGCCATTTTTTTATACGGGCTAGGGGTTGTGTTAGTTAGGCCACTAACCCTCACAAATCAAATCATAAAGTTTTTCATAAGTAATGGATTACAATTAGAAAATCAATATTGTTACAACAATAATCTAAATTAAATATTTGAAGACGGTTTAGGATGTTGTATGCATTGAAAATATACTTTGGATGCCTTTTAACATCTTTGACTATTCGGACTAGTTTTTTGTTAAAGAATTTGAGACGAAACACATCCTGGATTGACCCATTTTACTATATCTAGTATAGTCCTTATTTGGCCTCTTTTTTAATAGTTTTCATGTGGGTTGAATCTTTTTTCGTTCTTGAAGATCCAAAAAGGTTTAGGCTCGCAAGAGACAATATTCGGTCAAAGGCACTTGAGCGTATGGTGCCAATCAACCATTCTTGTTTGGATGGTTTGTATATCCAAAACAAGTGTTTGTTTTGTGCCTTATTTAGCTATGGCTAATCTTTCCATGCTTTTATGCAGGTGGGGTTCATGATACAATTTCTAATGTCAGTTCTAAAAGTTGATTACATGACTCTCCACCATGGATTTGTCATGGTAATTAAAATTGTTGCATTCTTTAACATTGAGTGGATTTCTAATAGTTGAACAATGAACATGAACCATGAACCTTTTACCTCCTTGTAAGCCACCTACCCAACGCAAGCCGCGTTATTGGTGGTGTCCTATGAGTTTTTAGGTAACGGGGTCTCATGGTTAAAAAAACATCAACCATGAATGATTGAATTCATCTTTTGCTCAGGTACATTTGTCACCAAATAGCCATTCAAATTTCAATTTCCATAAGTACATAAATCGATCACTTGAAGACGACTTCAAACTTGTCATGGGAATCAGGTAAGATTATCGAGTTTTATTTAGAAAATCAACTATCTTGTTGTTTAAACTGGTTATTGAGTTTTGAACTAATATTTCCCACAGCCTACCAATCTGGTTCCTTGCAGTCTTGTTTCTACTCTTTAGCACCAACAGTAAACAAAACCTTAACCTTTTTAAATTAATCCAACACTTGGTTTAACTTGGTGCAGATTGTTCTCTTAGTTGTGACAAAACTACAAATGATCATAACCAAAATGGGCTTGAGGATTCAAGAAAGAGGTGCAGTGGTCAAGGATAAACCCTTGGTTCAGCCCGCTAATGATCATTTCTGGTTCAACCACCCTGACCTCCTGCTCTATCTCATTCACTTTGTCCTCTTTCAGGTTCATATTCTTTTAGAGAAATGGGTTGAAACAGGCCGGGTAGGGTTCACCAGTTTGACCATTTAAAATAAAACATAACCTAAATTAGGGGTGCAAACGAGCCAAGCGGCTCACGAGCTGCTCGAGATCGGCTCGAGAAAAAACTCGAAATGAGCCGAGCATTATTGATCTTGAGCCCAAGCCGGGCTTGAGCCTAAAATAAAGCTCGTTTATATATTAAATTATTTACAATCTCATTTTGTTATTGGTAGCCTTCTATTTTTATACAATTTAGTTTTGTATATTTGTATGTTGTTTAGTTTGGAGTCATGGTCTGTCTGGGAGCAGCCTGTCTATCCTTAGGAATAGAGGTAAAGTTTGTATATATCATACTCTCCTCAGACCCTCCTAATAACTTTGTTGTTTGTGTGATTTACTGGGTATGATTGTTGCTTATGTGGTTTTTGTAGGGCTGGCAACTCTGACATGAACACGATAACATGACACGAGCCTACATGAAGTTATCATGTTTCGTGTTTGACCTTAACAGGTTTCGTGTTTAAAACAAGACGACACGATAAGACCTTATCAGGTTTCATGTCTTAACAGGTTAAAACTCATTAACCTGTTAAGACCTGTTAAGTACATGTTAATAATTAAAATTAAAAATATTATATGTGGGTGTGGACATGGGGTCATTAGTCGTGAGACCTGGGATGAATTATACACAAACACCATCATTCCCAATTCGGTTCACAGCTTCCCAAATTCGGTCATGTTCATGTCTTAAACAGACCGTGTTCGTATCTTAACAGACCGTGTTCGTGTCTTAAACAGGTCGTATGATACGTTGGTAATTTTTTCGTGTCTCAACAGGTCGTTTCGTGTAACCTGTTTATTAACCCGTTTTTGTGAGTAAGTGTATAGTTGGAGGGGTATGTTTTAAATTCTTTAGTGGAAGTTTAATGATGAAAATTGCACATAGAATAGGTCCTCAAGTGTGAATAAATTTATTTTTAAAAGATCCTATTTGTTTCACCCTTGTATCACTTTGTTCTTTCTTTTTCTTTGTGTTGTGAGAATACATTGAACCAAATCAATTCATGATTAATCATGTAAAGAGTCTAAATCAATATATAGACCTTGCGGCCAACAAATGAGACTCCATTTCCATGGAATTGATACTACCTAGTTGCATCCCACCTAATATTTCATGAGTGAGAAAATATGGTAGATGATAAATATTAGAGTTAATTGCTAAATTCGTCCCTGAGGTTTTACACAGATTGCTAGATCAGTCCAAAATCAAGATTTGCTGCTAAAACAGTCCAAAATCAAGATTTGTTTTGCTAATACAGTCCAAAAAAACAAACGCCGTTAAATATAGCAGTTGGACTGTTTTAGCAACAAATCTTAATTTGGACTGTTTTAGCAGCAAATCTTGATTTTGGACTGATCTAGCAATTTGTGTAAAACCTCGGGGACGAATTTAGCAATTTTCTCAAAAAAAAAAAAATTTTTTTTTAACTGTTTTTTATATTTAATTTGATATTAATACACCATTAATGAATTTCAATAAAAAAAGTTCTAGTAATTTCTTCAAATATAATAAGTGATTTTTTATTTGTTAGTTATTTTTTCCATGTAATTGTATTATCGTTATGTCATCTTAAACTTTAATTATGATACATATAATGCATTTCGAATATTAAGTTTTTTTTTGTAATTAATATGATATTAATACACCATAATGGAATTTTAACAAAAAAAGACTATTCATTTTTTCAACATCATAAGAATTTTTTTTTTTAAACGGCCAACAAATCAATCCCGAGCACTCTCGGGGCACCCACTGGACAAACGGAGTACTCCGAGGGTAACCCGAGTCGTCCACTAACAATTCCGGAGAAAACCCGGTAACCCACCCGCCCGTTGGCAGGACGGTAAAATTACCAGTAAATACATTTTTTCTTAAATATCATGGTTTAGTGTGAAAAGGAAAAACTAAGAAACCAAATTAAATTTCTTATGATGTTGCCAATGACCTCTAGCTCAAGTGGTATGAGAACTTGAGTTATTCTTTGAAGATTCAAGTTCAATTCTCATTTGGTGCAAAAAAGGAGTGAGGCACTGGTGAGCAGTGATAGGAGACCCAGGGAAACCTTGGTTCGATCCTTGAGCCAAACGGGTTTTACCGGTAATTTTACCGTCGTGCCTACGGGCGGGTGGGTTACTGGGTTTTCCCCGGAATTGGTGGTGGACGACTCGGGTTACACTCGGAGTAGAGGTCATTGGCAACATCATAAGAAATTTAATTGGGTTTCTTAGCTTTTTCTTTTCACACTAAACCACGATATTTAAGAAAAAATGTATTTACCGGTAATTTTACCGTCGTGCCTACGGGCGAGTGGGTTACCGGGTTTTCCCCGGAATTGATGGTGGACGACTCGGGTTCGATTCTTGAGCCAAACGGGTTTTCCCCGGTAATCTTATGATGTTGAAAAAATGAATAGTTTTTTTTTTCTTTTTTGTTAAAATTCCATTATGGTGTATTAATATCATATTAATTACCAAAAAAAACTTAATAAATTCGAAATGACATCACTTGTTATATTTGAAAAAATTACTAGAACCTTTTTTATTGAAATTCATTAATGGTGTATTAATATCACATTAAATATCAAAAACAGTTAAAAAGTCATCTTTTTTAGAAAATTGCTAAATTCGTCCCTGAGGTTTTACACAAATTGCTAGATCAGTCCAAAATCAAGATTTACTGCTAAAACAGTCCAAATCAAGATTTGTTGCTAAAACAGTCCAACTGCTATATTTAACGGCGTCTGTTTTTTGGACTGTATTAGCAAAACAAATCTTGATTTTGGACTGTTTTAGCAGCAAATCTTGATTTTGGACTGATCTAGCAATTTGTGTAAAACCTCAGGGACGAATTTAGCAATTAACTCTAAATATTAATGAAAGTTAGAATCATCTTCACTATGTTTTTGGACGAATATGCAGGAGGGAATTGGAAAAGCATTGTTAAGGTTGTAGGGGCTATTAAATCAGGAGAGGATCATATGCACTCTTATATCCGGCCCAAAGTTGGAAGGGGTGATGCTGTGCGCTTTTGGTTGGATGTGTGGCAAGGTAACGAGGCTTTAAAGTATAGATACCCTCTCCTTTATCAGTTAGAATCAAATAAGTGCTGCACTATTGCTGATCGAGTGAAGATGGTAAACTAAAGACGGGTTGTGATCGCTGAGTGGGTGGAAAAGATTAACTCGGTTGATGTTTTTCAGCAGTGGCTACAGCTGCTGGTTAGTGTCGAACAGATGGAGCTTGCTGACAGAAATGATGACTGGGTTTGGGCTGGAAATTCTGACGGGGTTTTTTCGACTAAGTCAGTGAGAGATTGCATTCTAGAGGGTGCTGTTGGGGCTGCTAGTTTTGTTCTTAAATGGGTCCCGTGGGTGCCGAGTAAGTGCCATATTATGGTTTGGAGAGCGGAGCTGAATAGGCTCCCCACCAAGGTTGAATTGGTAAAGAGAAATGTAGCTTTAACGGATACCAAATGCCCTTTCTGTGATACTCTTGATGAAACTAGTCTGCATTTGTTTTCGGATTGCATCATCTCTACAAATGTTTGGGACGGTATAAGCGGCTGGATTGGGATTGCTCCTATTTTCGCTTTTGAGGTCAAGGATTTACTGGAGGTTTTCAAGACGGTTAACGGTGACAAGATGCGGAAAAGAATTGTGCACGGTATAATTTTAGTCACTATTTGGAGTTTGTAGGTTGCTAGGAATGAGTTGGTGTTTAAGGGGAACAAACTTAGCGTTTCGGATATTATAGCTAGAATCAAGTCGATGTCATTTTTATGGCTAAAAAATAGAAGCAAATGTAATAGTATAGTTTGGAAGGAGTGGCGTCGGTCCCCGTTGTATATGTTGTAATCGGTGTTGTGCAGCCGGCCCTTGCTTTGAGGTCCGTGCTTGCGTTTTGTTGAATGAAAGTTAATTTTCAAAAAAAAAAAAAAGTTGGTTTAAGTTGCATGAAATCAACTCTAAGATAATATAAGGTACTCTAGTTTTATAAAAAAAATAATAATAAAACACCAATTAGGACACAAATAATTTGCGAGTTCTTGTATGTGAACGTTTTGGTTCGATTTCTTATCAAGACTAATTTGTTATGTGTATACAATAAATTATTTCTATCTTTACATAAAAAAGTAGGCTACCGTTATAGTCAAAGATTTTAACAGACAATTGACATGTACCGTTCATGTATCGCTTCATGACACAGTATAAGTGAAATGTTATCAGATTTTGTTTTTGATCATTGGAATTTGATGGTTTTTGATCGGGTAACAAGGATGGTTAAGTTTTGTTTCACGTACTCGTTAAACATGTTAGTTAGCTTAGTGAAAATGCCAAGCATGCCTATCATCTATGCTCATGAGCACCTAAGTTAATAATCACATGATTAACTTTCATAAAGAAAAATGATATCTTACCAAGTGATTACACTCATAAACTCTATAAATTGACTTAGTGAAAAGGCCTTAGTTGGCCCACCGCATGGTCAAGTTTTACAAACTTCATCATAACAACAACTTTGTCATTGATTAGGTGAAAGTTTAAATTAGCTTTTCAATTGTTTCAATTACTTGCAACCCAAATGCTTGTAACCCCGTGGTCGATCCGACTAGCTCGACATATGACCTTTCAATATAAACTCCATCTCACCATCAATTGATGCTTTCCAAATATCAACATCTCATAATGAATATTATAACACCTGCAAACTCGCAGCATGCTTACATCGTCCATGTTTGCATACTCTTCCTGCAAATAAAACCGTATCGCGTCTAAATTAATCAAAATATACAAGTAAACTTTTATGTTATGCAAATCTCACCAGGCAGATGGCACAGGTTCCTTCATCTTGCATTTGGTCCGAAGAACAATAAATAGATTCTTGCATACATTTCGAATTCTTTCCCCAAGCGCAAGTAGCTCCTATTAATTGTTAATTTTAGGATTTAATTAACAACTGGTTCCCAGTAGTATTTCACTTTAACAAATCAGTTTTCCTAATATTATTTTTCTACTTAAGTTTGTATTCTGTGTTTCAATTTGGGTGTATTTTATCAATAAGCAGGAGGAAAAGGGGAGGTGGTTGTGGAGTTTACATAAGTGAAAAAATTAACTAAATTTGTTGCTAAGAAAAAAGAGCCATACTTACATGTGAGTAACCAATCAGGAGTCAATCGACTGTTTACGCATGAAGAACACATTCAGCAGCCCATAACAGCACAATTGTACACAAAGTTACTCGACTGTTTACGCCCGAGCATGGTCCATTGAGGCGGCCCGTCTCTCGGGACCCATGAATTCACTTCTATAAACCCGGCCCCACTAGTTCTAGGCCCACCAAGAACAATAATCCGATCACCACAACCCCTAAACACGATACCCCAACCGTTTATCGAATCAGCCCGTTCAGGCAAACGTCCAACTGTTTCCCATTCTTTCCTTGCTTTGTCATACTTTCTAACTTCCATATCCCCATAATCTGCAGCATACAATTCGTTATCTACAACAGCCACTAATGGTGGTGCCGTAGTTGCTGACGCGGCACCACCAGCTCTCACTGGTGACATATTCAGGATTTCCCTCCATACCCGGGTACCCAAATCATATTCTTCACCACAAGTCAACTCCATACCGGTCTCATCAGTTCCTCCAATTACGTAAAACTTATTATCCATAAACACCCCAGAACACATTTTCCTTGGTTTAAGCATGTTTGGAAGTGTTTCCCAAACACCTGATTCACTGTTGTAAAGTTCAGCCGAGGTTAGAGTATATCCATTCGGGTCTTTCCCACAAGCTACAATTGCAATCTCACCAAGACTCGCAGACCCGAATAAACATCTGGGCTCGTTCATTAACTGCCCAAATGACCACGAGTTAGTTAATAAACTATACTTATATATTACATGATCAACTACTTCTTTCCCTAGCAATAAACTATACTTATATATTACATGATCAACTACTTCTTTCCCTAGCACAAGTAACTCGGTCCCGACAGCCAAAGCCTTTTTATCAGAAAATTGGAAAGATGTGTTTGATGGCATTGTGGGCAGATTCATCCAACGCTGTCTAAAAGGATCAAAAGCTTCCCATTGGACCAAATGGCAAGAAAAATAAATCCAATGCTCGATAATACCGTTTTCTCTTCTTAATCTATAGAGTTCACCACTCCTAATTAGGTAAAGAAAGTTTCGGTTTAGTGATGCTATTGAACCGTAATCGAATCTTGAGCATTTGAGCAGACAACCGATCGAGTTGTCACGACCAATGGCATGGAATAGAGAACTTGAGTTATCTAGGTCCAGGCCACCACTAGCTTCATTTTCAGCCACTGATCTCAACCACTCCCTGTGTGGGGGTTCATCAGAATCAAATGCTTTAGACGCGCGCAAACTCCTCTTAGACACGCGCACCCTCTTCTCTGTCTGTTTTTAAACAAATAACAAAAACTGAGAACAGTCAAATTAAGGGGAAAACAAATTAATTTTCCTATAAAAGAAAAAGTGTACCTCACATGCCACATGAGCGAAAACACACTACTAGAAAATCTGAAACTTCTTACACCAGTTTTCCTAGGAAATGCGTCATAAAAGTGATTTTTCTACGCATTTATGACAAACACCTGATGTAGGAAAACAGCTCGTAGGAAACCCATTTTCAACGCATTTCCTACGCAACTTCCTACAAATTTTCTACGAAACTACTACGTCGCAAATTGCTACGAATCTCCTACAATATATTTAATTATTATCTTTTAGTATTTATTTTTTTGGCTACACATTTCTGACAAAAAAAAATAACAAAAAAAATTAACAAATTTTAATACAACATTAATTGTGACCCATTTCCTACAAATAAATTAGAAACGTTCTTACAAATTTCCTAGGAAACTGAGTATTTTTTGTGACCCACTTCTTACAAATAAATTAGAAGTGTTGTTACAAATTTCCGAGGAAACTGCGTATTTTTGTGACCCATTTTCTACAAATAAATTAGAAGTGTTGTTACAAATTTCCGAGAAAACTGAGTATTTTTGTGACCTATTTCCAACAAATAAATAAGAAGTGTTGTTACAAATTTCCGATGAAAACCGAGTTTTTTTGTGAAAAATTTCTGACAAAATAAAGAAAAAAGATCTACTATTTTTTACCGTTTTCCGACAAAAGCTATTTATGTTGTGACACATTTCCAACCACCTAATTTATTAAAATAAAAAACTACAAAAAAATAATTAATATTAATACATTTTTCTGGCAAAAAATTCAAGAAATAATCTGTAATACCAAAAACTCGTTTTACAAAATTCACGGAAGTTACAATGACATAAATTCAAAAATCACGTGTCACAACGTAAGTTCGCGTAAGCTAATACAATTCAACGTAATTCCAAAAAGATATCAAAAACTACAACTGACTTCGTCAAGAAATGTTTCAAGTAGATTTCTTCCCTTGATTTCATTTCTTCATAAATTCTTCTTGAAGTTCTTCCCTTAATTTCATTTCTTTGTCAAGACGAGTTGCAAGTAGATTTCTTTCTTTTTCACGATGATATGCAAGTAGCCTCCTTTCAAATAGATTTCTTTCTTCTTCACGACGAGATGCAAGTAGCTTCCTTTCTTCTTCAACCTGAGCTTCAAGATCTACCATTCGGGTTTACATAACCTGAACCTAAAAAGTTGTTAAAAATATATAGTTGTAATTGGTAAATACATTATATAAAGAAATGTTTACGAAAAAACGGACAGAGTTTCCCCTGTTTTTGGACGATCCCGACAACTTAAGTGTCGATATTTTTATCAAAACGCAACCAATATTCAATCAAAAATTCAATCAATAACTTCAACAATATAAAGTTTATATTTAGTCGAGTTTGCAAAATGAAAATAAATCTCTAAGTAAACGATGGTTCGAGCTCGGTTCGCGTACTCTATCAATCTAAAACTAACATACTAATAATATGCTACACTTAAACTTTACCTCGCCTGGAAATCGACACAGGCCGGAACAGGAAAAAATGTGGATCTTTTAAAAAAACATCGACACAGGCCGGAACAGCAAAATGAAAATAAATCTCTAAGTAAACGATGGGGAGACCAGATCTTACCGGTACGTCGCTCGCCGCCGCCTGATTCCGGTCACCGGAAATGTCAACAGTCGGCTCCGTTCTTTCTCTCCCTCCTCTCGTCGTCGTCGTCACCCTGCTCCGCCGGCAACCACCCTCAACATCATCGGAAAACCACATCTCCAGGGTGAAGCATCAAGAATCATGGCCGTTGTACATCAAAACCACCCCTACTGCACCTCGATCGAAGAAACAGACATCGATTTCGGGCTCGGAATGGATGTTTTAGGGGGGGGGGATACCGTGGTTTCGCCTGAAAAGCCTCGTAGATTGGCCGTACCATCTATTGCCGTCGCCTGCCACGGCGGCACCGCCGTCATCACTATCGGCGGAGAAAGAGGGGTGTTGTGTGTCTGTAATCGAAGAAGGAGGAGAGAGCAGAGGAGGGGGTCTGATGGTGTGCGAGTTTTGTGATTAGGGTTTCAAATGAGAGTGGAAGTGTAAAGGTTGTTTTATACCTAGGGTTAATAAGTGGGTTGGGCCCAAAGCCCGTTAGCGTGTTTTGAGCAATAATAATCCTGAAGCCCGTTTTTACACCCAAGTGTCGTAAAATGTCGTTGAATGAAATTTTAAAGTCTAAACACTAAAAATTTCGTCGGTAATTAATATTCTGAAGCGTATTTCGTCGGTTGCGTTAAAACGCGTAAAACGTTCCGTTTGTCGTTTTTAAATCCGTTTTTTGATCCATTTTCAACTGTGAACATTAAAATTCGAAAACGAAGCTAAATGTGTCATAATATTTTAGTTTTGAAGGTAATACGCGTGTCCGATGCCTTCGTTTCATTGCCGGTGCGTTCCTGTAGTCGTGTTTTCGTTGACGTTTGCGCTTTGTGACATTCGAAAGCGTGTTATTTCCGCAAACCACATTCATATGTATAAGTTATACGTATAAACCTCGTATTTGTTGGCGTAGTCTGTATTTTGTACGGCATCAGTTCGTTATCGTTTATCGTTACGCAGTTTCTCCGCAGATTACATGCATACATATATGTATACCAATGCACACTTAATAACAAATATAATCACATCCACATACACATATAGATACAAACATATACATACACACACACACATGCATGCATGCATGCATGTATGCATGCATACATACATACATACATACATACATACATACATACCCACATACACAAATACATATATACATACTCACATTACACTCATATGCATACGTCCACATGGTTACATACATTTAAGGGTAAATTACACTTTTCGTCCTTTATGTTTGTATCGTATTGCAATGGATAACCTTTAACTATCAATTAGCCAATTCAGATTTGCTCAAGTGTTTTTTTACTTGTACAAGTGAAAAGATTTGGGTTTATTTCACTTTACCAAATTTAATTTTCCTAATATTATTTTCTTACTACTACTAAAGTTTGTATTCTGGTTTATATGTGTTTCAGTTTGGGTGTATATGCAGAAGGGAAAGGGGAGGTGGTTGTGGAGTTTACATAAGCGAAAAGCAGCCAAAATATAAAAGTCAGATTTGAAAAAAGAGCCACACTTACATGTGAGTAAGGATCAATAGATATGAAATCGCCAATGGTCTCAAGACCAGACTTAATTTCCTGCTTGTTGTAAATTTCCTGAGTAGATGGGAGAGACTTAAATTCCAACACATCTAAGTGTTAAGCTCTTTCATTTATCAACTATTCACTTACCTCATAGATGATTTGGACACCAGTTTTCGTTTCCTCCTCAAGCAAGCGTGAACTGAACACCAAGGATTTATCACCAATAGATGATTTGGACATCTCTGCGATATTGTAAATGTCCTCCTGTTTGTTTGTTTATCATCAAAACCAAAGCCCAAACCGTTACTAATTGAAACCAAATTAGTGAGTTTGTAGCAGACAAACTTACCAGTTGAGGACCATGGATGATACATCTAATAGTTCTCAACTCCGTAAATGACGGATTCACCTGTTCTGGTCGACCCGTCTTTCTCCATCCTCTTATCTCTGTAACATAAAAAAGAAAAGTTATGTAGTAAAACTCAGCTTACATATAATATAAACACAACACAAAGAATTATTACATACCAGTGTAGTCAATGGTATCACCAACTAATATCCTAAACCAATCAGGAGTCAATCTACCAACCTCCATTAACGAATAGAAATCATGCCGACAAAGATAGTACGATCCTGTGCTTAGTTGAAATCCAGACAAATCTCCTCCTATAATTTCTTCCCATCCCATGTTATCTTCCACTGTTTCCACATCAGAGTACACCGTGCTCACACCACATTCATGTACCTCCAATCCGTTAAACACAACAATAGAGACATGAACAGTGTCGCCAACGTTCAGTTTGTTTCCAATTGGCCAATAGCTTAACCATATACATTCTTTATCAAATTCAGGTTTGCCAAAGACTCTAGGGTTGTATATCACATCAACACCATTGCCCGTATATATTTTACAAAACCATACACAATCTTCACCCGATCTTGCGTACTTGAAAGTTACATTAATTCCTTTGAGCCTCTTATTTTCGGGACACCTGGGCACATCAAAGAACAAAGAAGATGATTTTGATATATACTTAGGTGTCATGTTCGGGTCCTCCTTTATATCTGGCAGAGAGGTGCTCATAATACTGAATTCGTACAACATCTGTCACACACAAACAAAAGGGCTCAATCATTATATATGGAGTAAAATGCGACTTTCGTCCAAAGGTTTGAAATTTTGCCATTTTCATCCGGACCAAAATGGCATTCTACTCTTATATATGGTTAGTTTGCAGATGGTATGTTAATAATGTATTTCAGAGAGAAGCAACGGACCTGGATATGCCAACTTCTGCCTATTGTGAGCTCATCATCACCAGCAAGGCACATCTCGTGGTTTTGATATACTTTTAGCCAGTTCATGTGCCCCAAGTCAGGTTCATCAAGTTTAGCTATGGGTACCAGTTTGATAAAGCCTTCAACTTCATACAAAGAAATACAACCTTCATAACCGAACTCTTGCAAAGTAAATCGAGGTGATTGGAAAGTTATTCTTTCTAGTAACTTACATTCATACACATACAATTCTGCAAGTGTATTAGGGAGACATACAAGACATCTGAGTCTAGAGCAAAAACTCAGGTCAAGAACCCGAAGATTTTCAAGATGATTATAGCAAGGCAAGGACTCGAATAGGCTATTGCCTAAATTCAAATACAGCAAAACTGGCTGAACACTGAAATTCAAAGGAAAAGAATCGGTACATTCCAGACGGCAGTCATTGAGGAATAACCGATTTAATGAAGACGGACAGGAAAAAATAGGCTGTACGGTAACAACTGCACGAGAAGTAGAAGTTGCTGACAGATTTACACACCTGAATAGGTTTTTACACCCTGTCATGTTCAATAATGCAAGACTTTTAAGGCCTTCAATGGTTTTACAAACATTAACCAAACTGTAACAGTTCCAAAGAATTAACGTTTCAAGATTAGGGATCCTGATGATGTTGAGGATTTCAATTAGTTTGTGCGAGTCTTTAAGATTTAGAATCTTTAATGAGTGAATAACCTGTTGCAAAAGTTATATAATTTTTTAGCGCCGTAAAGTTTCAAAAAGATCATTAAAAACCAAGAAGCAAACATATGTATTTCATTCAATACCATGGGGGGTTCAAATACTTCCAAGTTGCTATAGCTCATATCTATAGCCACCAAGTTTCTCATGTATAAATTGGAGGGTATGGTACTTAAAGGGAATCCAAGCCAACAGAGCCATTTTAAATCTTCAGAAAACTTCTCATAGGATCCATTAAGCTTCACAAAATTTAGCTGGAGCAACTTTAGGTTATCCATATTTTGTAGTGCATCTGTTTTAAGTTCTGTTGACTGCAAATTTAGCATGAAGGGAGTTAGGTAACGATAGCGACGAAATAGAACGCCGCTATTTCATGTTTAGAGACAAAATAGTAGAAAATTTAAGAAATATTTTACATGCATATTTTATTAAAATACGCTATCTTTACATGTATATTTCTCATCTAAATACGCTCTTTTTTTTTCAATCGTGAAAAAAAAAACCCTTAACGGGCACCGCTATTTAAATTTATCAAAAAAAACATAAAAATAATTACAGAAAAGATCGCTATTTGTCCCTATAAAAAATATAGCGCCACCATTGGGTGTCAGTGGCCCAATGGGAGAAGCAAAGCTTCTAGGAGCACCTAAGTTGAGGAGGTCATGGGTTCAAGTCCCATAAGTAGTAAAAATGAAATTTGCTGTTAAAAAATAAATTAATTAACCCTAGAGCGCCAAATGGGCGCAACGCTACATAGCACGCTATAGCAAGCGCTATCGCCGCTATTGACAACTATGGTTATAACAAATCCATAACTTAGACTAAAAGAACTTGCCAGACAAAATAATAAATTCAGAGTTCAGACGAACAAATTTCTTTACATTTTTCATCAAATAAAAAAACCAGAAAGCTTAAAAAGTAAAAAGCCAGAAATTTACATTACCATGAATACAAAATTCTCCTTCTGCAGAGTTTTCATGTCAAGTGCTAAACCCTCTATTGTTTCTGAACCCTAAAAGTAAAAGATACGAACTACAGAAAGTTAGATGAAATAGGAGAGAGTAAAAGCGTAAACATGCAGATCGATACGAAGCATCTTACCATTCCTTTGCTCAATATCTTATAAGAGTCACTGCTAAGCCACACCCTACTGCGCCTTGAAGGGAGTTTTGTTGATTCTTGACAGACTATGTTTTTCCCCATCTCTTGAATCAATCTATGCATCATGAGCTTTTTGTTTCGTGAAACAGAAAGAAGACATCTGTTAATCAGGGTTTTGATCCCAGATGTTGCTGAGTAATCAGGCTCCAATATCTTTGCCACATAATCCATGTCTATGCCAATAAAGAAACAAGCAATATGCAAAAACAATTCTCTCACGGTATCACTTGGCAATGACGTGTAGCTTCTTATGAGTACACCTTTAATTCGAGAATCGATATCTCTTCCAAATAAACTCAACAGACTTTCCCAATATGGGATGGTATCGTTCTTTAACAAAGATGAACCCAACACTTCGAGAGCTAGTGGATTTCCTTCACAGAGTCGTGCAGCGTTTTGTAAAAGACACATATAATCCTCATTGGGAAATTTAGATCCAAATGCATGACGACTTAAAAGCTCTAATGATTCATCATCATTCAATAGCCTCATTTCATACTTTTGACACCCCCAACATGACAAGTGATACCAGTTATCTGTATTTTCCCTAGTTGTAATTATAATCTTGCTTTGTGCATTAATTTTCCCAGTTCCAAGTAAAGCCACTAACTGAGTAGGTTCAAGAATGTCATCAAGAACAATGAGTGTCCTATTCATTTCCAAAGCATCTCCAATCATGCACGTACCTTGAGAAACGCCTGATATTTTTCTCTTTTTTCCTCCTAAAATATCTCTAAGAAGTTGTTCCTGTAGTTGAAGCAAATCATTGGGTCCTTTACATCTAGTACCAACGTCTTCAATAAAACTCACATATTCAAAAGTTCTCCGATTTAAATTGAATATATGTTTGGCTAATGTTGTCTTACCACTTCCACCCATACCATAAATTGCTAAACATTTAAGATTTTGCTTATCTAACCAGGATTTGATCTCCTTATAACGAGTTGCCATCCCTGTTATATTGAGTGGAAGATGAACTTCTTTGCGATCTAACTTATTGTAAATTACATCAATAATTTCCTTCAAAATGCTTGTTTCAGGGCTGCAACAAAACAAAAAAAAAAATTATAAGGAAGCTACATATACAAGGTTTAAAAGTATGGGATGTGTAGGTTCGTGATTCCGGACCGAAACCATGATTAGTGAGTGATTAAGTTCAAGATGGGAGAGATTAGAGACTAACAAACAACGTCCTTGTATTAATCCGGTAGTATAACGTTACAGATCGGCCCGATTACAAGCTAACCGAACAATACCAAAGGAGTATACATCTGGGGGAGACCAAGTGGTGATCTCTCCCCCAAGGTCTAAAACCTTCCTCACACTCTCTGCTAACTCTCTCCCCATTTGCAAATGAACAAGTGGTGGTATTTATAGCCACAACCGTTGGCAAACACACACGGTCAAACACATAACCCTCTCATTTGACCACTTCAAACGAGCGGGTCAATACACGTTCCTTTGACCGTTTCACTAACTATTACATAATCAGCATAAAATAAATCTAATCTATTCGAACAGCATCGGACACAAAAACTGCACCAACAGGATGGTGCCTTGAGGCCAGGGCCGCGCCAACCCGTGCCCCTTAAAATCACGGGCCTGGTGCGGAGGTCCTCCCCGCACACCATCGCAGCCGCCAGTGATTACTTTCATCAAAAACACACATGAAAAAGACATGGAATGTTTGAGATTGACTCAAAAAGTCTAAACATCAATACCCCATGAGGCACAGCTTCTCTCAACTCCCCAACCCCTATGAGGTGTACGTACAAAATACACCCCCCCCCCCTTGGGACGCCACCTCATACTCGTTTTTTGGGTACTTTGAAGAGATAATTTTGATTTGGTGGATTATCCATAAAGTTGTTAACATGGGTTAAAGATAATTCAAGTTAGTTGGAGATAAATATGGTTGGTTTATTTATTTAATTAGTTTGAATTATCTATTTATTAGGTAGATTTATGTAGTTAGTTTATTAAATAGAGTTTGAATAGCTTTAGGATTAGTTCATGTTTAGTATAATTAGAGGGTTATGTATTCAATTTTATTTGTCAAGTTGAGTGTAATAATACAAAGAGCATAAGACATGTTAGTCTCCAAATCTTTTGTGTTTGGTTTTGTATGTTCATTATTGGAAGCCTGTGCCAACATACTTCACCTCGATGGGTGCGCCTCGGCCTTTTTTTAAAACTATGGACATATAGAGACTCTTTTTAATTAATACTTTGTATAAAAATATTATAGAGGTATTAGAAAGTTAAAGATTTAGTTACATCTATGTCAAAATACTTTAATTGTTCAATAACTCAGCTTAGCTGTCATAGAATTTTTGCGCCTATGCAGCAGCAGGTCACATCATTTCCAAACTTGTATATCAAACACAAAATAAGAAAAACTTTGCAGTATTGACCAAAATTTGGGTCAGATTGTTGAATCAACATAAATTCCTTCCTTAGAAGAAGAAGATAACATACGTACCCTGAAAGAGTGAAACCGGACAAATCGGCAACCTCCCTAAGAGCCGCCTTCCACAGGCATACCTTGTCATATGTCCACTTAAAAGAAGGTTTAACTTGTATGTCGAAACTTCCTTTTTGTTTCCTAACATCTGCTGGATCAACGTGATAAAAAACAGGTAGAACAAAATGGCTGCAATCCAGTTGCTTCTTTTGCTCGAGAATGAGCAGAAGCTCGTCGAGGCACCAGGTGGAAGTTGCATAAGTTTGTGACAAGACAACTATGGAAGTCCTAGATGCTTTGATTGCTTTCTGGATTTCTGGTTGTAACTCTTCACCTCTGTTGATTTCTTCATTATCTCTGAATGTACAAATTCCTGCTCGCTTCAATCCATGGTATAGATGATCCGTAAAAGAATTTCGAGTATCTTCGCCTCTAAAGCTTAGAAAGACATCATAACTGTAAACTTTATCACCAGCCATGACACTATAAGTTATCAGATATGCTGCGAGAAATGAAGCTGGAGGTGAGGGAGGATGAATAGAATAGTCTTGGACTCTTGGTAACATAGAGGGACCATACACGCACTACTTTTGAGCGTCTAGACCACTTTTGACTTTACTATGAAAACGCGTTTCTGTTTTTTTGCTTTTTTTTTTTTTTTGCATTTATTGATTTTTGCATGGACAAATCAATGAAACTTTTAATAAATTAATCTTTTTTATTATGTGTCAAGTTATTCTACAAAGGCTTCTAATTGTAAGAAGTGTAAGAAGGATTTATAGAGTGACAAGTGTCCAATAACCTAAAACTAAACCCACTACATCACCACCAAAAACCTAAACACCCACCCCACCCCACCCCACCCCCACCACCACCACCCAAAAACCTAAACCCCCCACCCCCACCCAAAAACCTAACCCCCCCCCCCCCCCCCCACCGCAAAAAAAAAAAAAAAAAAAAAAAAAAACTATACCTCACAAAAAAACCCCCAAAAAACCTAACCCCCCCCCCCCCACCCCCCAAAAACCTAAAAAAAAACAAAAAAAAAAAAACTAAACACCCACCCCCACCCCCACCACCACCCAAAAACCTAAACCCCCACCCCCTACCCCCTCGGCAAAAAAAATATATATATATATATATATTTTTTTTTTGGGTGGGTGATGTGGGGGGTGGGGGGGTGGGTGTTTTTGGTGGTGGTGGATGTTAAAGTTTTTTTTTTTTTAGTGGGTTTTTTTAGGTTATTGGACACTTGTCACTCTATAAATCCTTCTTACACTTCTTACAATTAGGATCCTTTGTATTTGATCCTAATCCTTTTATTATATACATCGTTGTTGTTATGTAGGGTTGGGATCGATACAGTACAGGTATCCGGTACCGAATCTCAACAATATATCTCTTCAAATATAAAGTCATCAAAGTGGAAAAGAGCTAAAATCGATTCTCATAGCAAATATTAACAATATCACACAATTACAATTTACAAATAATGAAAAGAATCATGCAAAAGTTTGATGAATATCGAATCGATTTGCAGCGGAATTATCATTAAACATTTGGTTCATGATTGATTGTTGATTTGTTAACAATCAAGATGTGCAGTAAAACAAGAGTGGACAATTTGGAAGTTGTAAATTGTCTTGGTACCGGTTTTGGTTCCCGCCAATATCTATATATATGTTCATATACGAGACAGTTATAAGCGGTTAGAATTGGAGGGAATAACCACCTTTGAATCGGTATCTTCCAACCATCATAACCGCCAAAAATATTCGAATATACATACATAAAAGCATAAGTAATATAACCTAAGTTAAGTACATATAATCATATGAATAATTATGTTTATATTGTCTAATACACTCCCCTAAACATAATTATGTTTGTAAGAGTGTGTCATTACGCTTCTGTTTGCATCTTCCACAGCCGCCTTTGCTCGATTGAAATCGAACCTCCTTCTAGTATACAGCTTCCTCATTCCTTGCCAATCATTTCCGGCGTAGAATGCATAGTGTTCAATTTCGTTTCCAGCATCATCATTGCGTTCTTTGTTCTTCTCGGTATAACCTGCAACATGCTATGTTTCTTTGTCTCCTTCACTCCTGCTACATCTCGGATCCTCCACATTCATCTGTTTCTCTATCACTTCTGTCACTTCCTTTTCTTGTACTTTTGTTTGAATAATTTTGAACTTATGGTAGTAAACCAGGACATCTAAATACATTGCATACATTAAGCGCATGAAATCTCCATCACAGTACTCAAACCCCATATCCTTGGCAACCATGGCCCATAGGTTGTTTTCAGTCACTCGCCGATGCCCTCTTTCTCTTTCTACTAGCAAGTACAGTTCTAATAAACTGACTTTTCGATTATCCGAGGCGTAAGCGGGAATTGGCCTCGTCATTATTTCCAGTTTCTTGGTCAGAAACCGTTCCACCATCTCATTAAACTTTGATTCTAGGATAAATTTATACTTTCGAACATAATCACCGTCATCCATCATGTCAAGTAACGCTTTACAATCCTGGAATTCTTTGAATTGCATTGATTGAAGTATCATTACATTCCAATCAGGTTCATTGGATGATATAGCCAGATTTTCGAAATATTCATACAAAAAATCTGTTTTATACTTCATAAATTCCGATTCTTTATTCATCACGGATTGTTTTTCTAACATTCCGACTTCTTCTTCCCTAGTCATCCCGGTGATATTGCTTTTCTTGTTGATTAATGGGACACTAAACGTGGGAAATAACTTGCACTTGTCTCCGATGAATTTCACTGTGAAACCTTGTGTAATTAGTTGATCTAAACTCAGTATGTTTCTATCTATATCCGGAGTGTAGAACACACTCTGAATACGTATTTTCTCCGACCCAGATGTAACTTCAGTGACCCCAATGCCCCTTATGAAATAAAAATGATTTTCTCCAGTTTTCGTTTCAACACCGGACATGCCCTTTATTCGTTTAAACATATCTAGATTACCGAAATAGTGATGTTTGAGGGATTTACTTACATACCACATTTCCGACCAAGAACCTCCATCGGTTCCGATTACAAGATACTCCATCCTTTGACTGCTATCATGAACATGATCTTCACTTTTTTGTTGCTGTGTTCCTGTATCAATTGCAAGACGGATCAATTGTGTTTCCTTGTCATCTTCCTTCATCTTGCATGTTGAGATTTAATGTCCAGGTTTGTTGCAGTAATAGCACCGTCTCTGCAACCATTTACGTTCCCTCTTCTCGTCAGAATAATGTTTGCATGGTAAAGTGGAAGAAGTTGGCCTGAGATCAGAATCATCTTCGCTAGTGGCTCTGATGCCACTTTGATGAATATCGAATCGATTTGCAGCGGAATTATCATTAAACATTTGGTTCATGATTGATTGTTGATTTGTTAACAATCAAGATGTGCAGTAAAACAAGAGTGGGCAATTTGGAAGTTGTAAATTGTCTTGGTACCGGTTTTGGTTCCCGCCAAGATCTATATATATGTTCATATATGAGACAGTTATAAGCGGTTAGAATTGGAGGGAATAACCACCTTTGAATCGGTATCTTCCAACCATCATAACCGCCAAAAATATTCGAATATACATACATAAAAGCATAAGTAATATAACCTAAGTTAAGTACATATAATCATATGAATAATTATGTTTATATTGTCTAATAAAGTTAAACAGTAAATGTTATTGATCGAATGCATCAAATTAATATTACTACAAGTTAATGTAAGGAATCAAGTGTGGATTCCATCAGCTAAAAGTATTTTGCAAGTCAACCTTCTTGTATGGAACGTGAAGTTAAATAATATCTACACAATAATAACACACATCTATACATACATTTAACTGCCATTGTTACATTGAAGATCAAGAAACCTTGAAGAAATATGAATAGAAGAAGGGATTCAAACATACAGGTTGATAGTTACCATATATCTTTTGTACAGAAGGATGGGGAGATAGATAGTGTCGTAGCCCACCACATACAGATTGATTTGCGTAGGTGGAGAGCTGCTACAGGGATATTGTGCGACAAAAGGTTCCCAACTAAGCTAAAAGGGAAATTTTGTAGAGGTAAGGTTTGACTGCATCCTACCCTCCTCAGACCCTCCTAATAGCTTTGCTATGTGTGAGATTTAATGGGTACGATTGTTGTTGTGTATCGTATCGATTTTCATAGAAAATATTAACTTGCTTAATTGGAAAGGTAACACAAGTTTGCAAGTTGCAATTCATTGGTTTATTTTGAAACAATGATTTCGGTCACTGTTCTCAGAACCAGACGGGACCACTTTGCTAGATAACATGTTTGGTTAAGTCCATTTAAATCATCCGATTACTCATCATACTGGCGAAGCAAACGGTCGTGGTCAGACTGGATTTCAATTCTTTTTCCTTCCAAAATTTCATTTACCGATTTATTTTCTACTTCAGCTTTCATAATTGTTTATTGTAGACTTCATATTTTGTTAACATCACAGATACATGTATACAGATACACTCTAATTTTTAAATTATGTATCAGATTTTGAAACCGGACCGAACAGTGGATAGGTATGGGGCCTATTCAATTACCTATTACGAAAAAATCTATTATGGTTTATGGTACTTCCAATGGCGGAGGGGTTAGATTTTTTCCCAACCAGGGTTGGTTTTTTCCGATGGTCGAATATCGCTTAACTTGACATCCAAATTTCCAGTTATGGTCAAGTCGAGTAAGATAACTAGTGATAATTTGTCTTTTCAACCAATATAATTAAGAGCTAAAATGAAGTAATCATGAAAAGGTTATGAAAAGAATAAGTGAACTACTAATTAATCGAATTGATACTCATGTTTCTGCTTTTCACTTTGTTATGCAACATGTATAGATTTGATATTTCTAAGTAAGATCAAATATCTTTAGGGTCGGCGTTAAAAAATCTCTAGGTTTAGTCAGAAAACCGAAAACCGTTACATATGTTACATGTAAAATAAAATAAAAAAATGTGGGGTCGCCCAGACCCTATATAGTAGGTCCTTAATTCGCATGAAAACCGTCCACATTTATTTCTAGAAAAGGAAAGAAATGATAAACCTTAATTCGCATGATTTGCAATGGTTGAAAAAGAATAATAAAAATACATGATTTGAAGCACTCGAGAAGATCAAATCAGAGCTGATGCTACTTGGGTTCATCTCACTACTGCTAACTATTGGCCCGATCTTCACAATTGATTTTGATTATAATGAAAAAACAAGATGAAAAAAGAATGAAAATACCAAAACTTCTATATATCTGAATGATTGTATGTGTACATCTGAATTGAATACAATTAAAATCCTAAACCTATTTATACTAATCGAAGAGGTGCGATTGAATGGTTGTGTCTTCTCATTGATCGACGTGACTCCTGAAGAGTCTGTGATGTTGCCACCATATTGGAATGACGCGTCTCCTAGAGATGTGTTGATTCCTTTTGTGTAGGTTATAACGTTGTCACTTGCGGTCCTCGCACTTGTTTAACTAATCTAGTTACAATACTGTGACAACTGACACTTTTTCATGTAATTCCGTACAATGTGAACAGTAACTTGTAATATATGGTTGTTATGTTGAACTATAATATGAATGATTTCATGATTTACTTTCAAAAGGCTCACAAATACATTACATGATGCATGTTACTTATCATTGTTAATGCAACCCGAAACAGTTCAATTAGAGCACAGACGAAACTAGCACAATAATCAGATAAACTAGTAGTACTAACGAGAGTTCAGTACTCAGACTGACATCATGTTAGGACACAGATTGAGGCTCAGAACCAAAGTTTATACTAGAACTACATGTAGGAAAGTAAGGGTTATAAAACTGCCTTCCGGGTGACGATTAAGCACTAGAAAGTACCCGAAACACACCCGAAATGCAGAATTCTGCTACATTCTGCAAAATTCAGCAAAAATCAGCAATTAAACATCAAAATACAATGCAGAAATAAGGTTTAGAGGTCCAGAATAACTTGTAAAGTGTCGGGAATGAAAACTGTCATAAAAGGTATCTCATAACTCACTAAACTGCGCAATTTAGCACCTTAACGAACTGGTAACCAAACGAATAACCGGACACTACCCGAAACACCAAAATTAAACTAGAAGCTTTGTTTTAACATTATAAGACTAGTCGTTTGTTGGTGCATTTATGTGTCTGTAACTTTGTCTTGTTTACGTTGTATGTTATACGGTCTTTTGTAATTGAGTTTGTAAGTTCCGTCAAGTCTACCTTGTTGGATATCCTCCTATCTTACTTGGTATGACGTTTTGTCTCCATATTGTATGTTTAACATAATGCAAATGTGCATTTATGTTGTGTCTTTATATTGTTATCATACTTAGACTGTTTTGACACTTGGTGTTATTTCTGTCTTGATTCTTGACGAAGACCCACTCTTCGTCATGAACCATTCTTGGCGAACCTCAACGTTCGTCGATATGAGTGTGTGACGAAGGTTCTATCTTCGTCACACATAACCTTCGTCACATCAAGGTTCGTCATGGGACAGTATATATAACAGGTTATGTTCACAGTTTAGGTATGAGAGCATAGTGAAACCTCTGAGAGTTTATCTTCAAACATTGTGTGTATATGCTTGATGTTGTTCTCGTCCATTTAATCCAAGTGAATCTTTGATTACGTGTGTGTGTTATTTACTCGCTTTACTTTGTTTGGTTTGCACCGTCACGTGGATTCCGCACTCGTGACCGTGTTTGTGATAAACAGGGATAGGTCTCCGTATTGATCCTCTGAGAAAAACGGTCCTACATCGTTAACACTAAACACCATAATACACACCAAAACACCTAAACACATTAAACCCTTAACCGAATCACTTAAATCTTAACTAAACACCTAACTAACATTTTAAACCCTATGGTGGACGGTCAACAAGGGGTCCCACCACCCCATCATTTTTCTTGAATATTATATTAAGATTGTTGCATAGATTTTGGACATAAGAACCATTGTATAAACTATTGTTGGAGGATAAAGAGCACAAGATCATCTAACTTCTCCACACTTTCACTTCATCAAAAATTCAAACACAAAAACTTCTCTTCCTCCCCATAACCTACGGCCAACAGCCCCTCTCTTCATCTCCATTTTTCTTCAACTTCTCACACAATCTAAGCATACACTAAGGTAAATCAAGGCTAGCTAAGAAGGTTGCAAGCAAGGGAACTTGAAGGACCATCTTGAGGAGCTATTAACCATCTCTTTTCCTCTTCATCTTGCATCTTGTTCATCCCTAGCCTTTGTGCTAGTAGTAAGCCCTCTATATCTTGTTTTTACACCTTATTTAGTGGTTAAAGTAGATATTTAACAAGAAAATCTAAAGATCACACCAAAACAAGAAGATAAACATAAGAATAAAACTCAAAATCATGAAGATCTAAGTTGTTTAGTGTATGTGATGAACTTGTTTGTTGATTTCTTGTGTGTATGGTGTAGATCACCACATAAAAGCTTGCTAGATGCTGATTTAAAACATGATCTAACAAGAATAAGGATGGATCTTGAAAGATCCATGTTGATCAACCTTTATGTTAAGTGTGAACTTGAAGATAAACATGATTTTGTGTAGGATGATGGTTCCTACAAGTTGTAAGTCTTAAAAGTATAGGATTTCAAACATGAAAGTTTCAAGAAAACCAAAGTTTACTTACAAAGAACATGGTTTGAGTTTTAAAAGAAAATAAACTTGCTTCATGTGTTAAAATGGAACCATTAAAGTATGGAAAACATGAAAAATTCAAGAAGATGAATTTTTGTAAAAGTGAGTTATAAGTTGTGAAGATGGAAATTTTGTAAAAATGCGTTTTATGAAATAAAAACCATGGTTTTAGTATTAGTAAATCATGTTAAACACTATGTTAAAATACTACAAGATTTTATAAACCTTCAAGTTCATACCTTCATGTAGAAATATGTTTATGGCTCATGGTAAGTTGTAGAATGTGTTGATGATTGATGATGAGTTTTTGAAAAAGAAAATGATATGCTAATAAGCATGGAAACCTCCATTTTCAAAGGAAACTATGGCAAAATTTTTGTAAAAATTCAACACTTAGAAAAATATTTTTAAACAAGTGTTTACAAGTGATTTTGGATTATGTTTTTAAATATAAAAATTTGCCATGATTTTTGTTATAAAAATTACAAGTATTGGAGGTTGATCTTCAAAAATAAAAATGACTAAGTATATATTTAGGAAAATATATATATTTAGAAGTCACAAAAATTATGTGCTACATGTATATTACTTGTATTAGTTATACTAAAAATTAGGAACCTCAAAAATAATACACCACACCAAAATACTAAAATTATAATTTGAAGTATTACAAAAATCACAAGAAAATAAATATATAACTTACACACAAATATTGGATGATTCGAAAAATGGACACTTTGTACTACACACACACACACACACACACACACACACACACACACACACATATATATATATATATATATATCCAGGAAATAAATTCGTATCTTAACAAATTTGGTAAACGGTATTTCAAAACCGAACAAACGACGAAGTATGAATTTTTATCATTATTATAAGGATATATCATATTTTGGCAAAATTGAAAATATATTATTTTTAAGAGGAAAAAAATATATATTTTCATAAACAACTCAAAAATATATTATTTTAGTGAAAACTAAAAATATATATTTTTCTAACTATGATCTTAAAAATATATTATTTTTAAGATATATGTGGATGTATACATATTTTTGACAAATAAAATTTATAGATATTTTTCTATAAAATTCTCTTAAAATATATGGATTTTAAGAATATAAAGTTGGTAATTTTAAATTATGCAAAAACAATATTCCAGAAAATTATACATAAACTAAGTAGAGAATACTTAATAAATACAAGAAAATACGTATTCCTATACGTATAAATACATACCGACATACACTACCAACACTTGGTAAAATAAACGTAATACAAGTATACCTATACTTGAAAATATATATGTAAGAACCATATGACAAAACAAGTTCAAAATATATTATTTTTAACAATATTCCGAATAATTGTAAGGAAATAATTTAAGTTAAAATATCCTTATTTTAACTAATATATACAAATTTTGAATTATATATAATTATAAAAATTATATATACTTCATACACCGAGGGTGTAACTCAAAGTATACCAAAATTCCAAAATAAGTCTTAATAAATAATTAAGGCTAAGAGTCGTTACACGGCCTAAGTGTCTAATAAAACTTAGCACGTGTTTAGGTAGTGATACGATTCGCGGGAAACAACTTTGAGTACACGAGACTTAAGATGCAAATCTGTGAGTTCATGTCCCCCTTTTCCTCATAACTGTTTTCGGATTTATAACTTTCGGGGGTGAAATACATGTTTCAAGGGTATAGTTTAGCTAAGGAATGAACTGTTAGATCATGTGGATGGATAGGCGCACACTTAAGGCCAGTAATCTTGTTTAAGACCGAGGGGCAGGAGTGGTAGATCTATCGGGTGTGGCGAGCCCCACTCATGGGTCCTTGTGTGGCCGCATGTAGTGACTTTGTCATTCCAGCCGGGTGGACCGGAGGAAATTTGCAAGGTTTGAGTCTTCCTACGCCATTGCACACATATTAATGTCCTTGCAAAACATTAATTGATCTGTTCATAGACGCTTTACATACCGGTTATCAAAAGAATTCTCTCAAATGTTTACAAGTTTATCTTGAGCTCACACAAAAACACATGAACTCGCTCAACTTTTGTTGATATTTTTAAATTACATGTATTTCAGGAAACTAAATGGATCTTGCGGTGTTGGGATGGTTTTCAAGAAGTAAATTTCAAGATTAGATGTCATCCATTTTTGAAGGGTTTAATTTATATATCTTATCCTGGATAAGATATATGAAGCAAAGCCTTAGTTTGATTAGTCTTTTGTCAAAAGTCCATGTGTGGAACTTAATCTCTTTTGGATGGTTTGTAACTTGACTTGAAGTTATGTTGGTTGGAACTAAACAACTTATGTTTGTAATATTTCTAAAACTTATGAATGGATGAACATCATTTTAGTCATATAGTTGTTTATTATAATTGAATGCAATGAAACTGATCAAGTCACACGCTCACGCTTCCGCAAAAGTCAGGGTGTGACAAGTTGGTATCAGAGCTTAGATTGTAGTGAACTAGGATTCCTTCTCGAGTCTAGACTACAATCACTAGGATTCTCTCACGAAAATATTTTTACAACCAACAAAATATTTTTCATTGCATTTACAAAAATGCCAAGATCCATGGAACAAACATTTTTCAAAGGAAAGAAAAACAAGCAAGGACATTAGTTGATGGTAAAGTCTATATGGGGTAGACTTGCCAAACTAGAAATGACCCACGTAGGAACAACGTGAACGCACGTGATATGTTGCCTTTATTTGCCTATACATATACTAAGTAATATTATAATTCATTGATATATATGCATATATGTGCCCGGATTGTTTTTGATAGGATACCATGTCTTCCTCCGAGAGTAGCGGACTGTCAGACGTGCACGATCCCATGGCCATAATGTCTGACGACGAGATAGCACCGGCTCCAGAGATCTTTACCTCTGACTCAGAGAACGACCCTGAGCTTATGTCCGATGATGACGACCCAGATGACTTTTAGCCCTTTGCTCTACCTGACTTCGGTGATGACGTTCCCTTCGTCTATGATGTTTCCTTCGTCGATGACGTTTTAGCTTTTACCTTCCCTATCCATGATCAGCTCATCATTGGGCACCCCGATGGCGAGCACCTAGTTGAGCCCATTCCGATCAATGATGTTCCTCTCGCTGCCATTCCCGCCAAGGATTGGCCTTTTTTTGTCGACCTGGATGATGATATTGCTGTTCCTGAGGTAGATCACCCTGATGACGACCTGGGTGATGGTGAGGTAGACGACATCGCCATCTTAGACATACCATCACCTGTTGTATCCATCGTAGACATTTCTTCCGATTCAGACCCTGATTCTGTTGCTGACTCTTTCGAGTCTGTGACCTCTTTAGCCCTACTAGCTGCTGGAGTTAGGGCTTATCCCACCAATGATGATGACGACGCTATGTCCATTGCACCATCCTCTCCAGTTCACGTTCCCCCGCTTCCTCACACTCTTGACCACATACTCGCTCCTGTTTCAGCACCCGTCGATTCGCTTCCCGTCGCACCACCCAGCACACAGACCCCACCTGCTACTCTTGCTACCCCTGTCCCAGGGAGTTCACTTCCACCACTCACTACTGATGCACACCGGTTTGACCTACCCACTATCGTTCCTCATGAGATACCGCTCCCCGTCCTGGGGTGGGTACGTCCGGACAGCCTCCCAGCTTTGACCCCCTAGCACCTGCTGACTTCGTGCCCACTCCTCACTTCTCTCCGTTTGAGACAGATCTATACCTTCAGTCTCCTAGATGGTTCCCTCCATACTCTATGCCGTTATCAGATCCCTACCACCCTTCCCATCATGCTGGATACACTAGAGATGGTCTCCATCTTTCGTTCCAGCTTCAGTTTGAGATTCTTTGTCGTAGAATATTAGAGTTAAAGAGTGAGGCGGATGCCAGACAGCCTCCACCACCTTTGTATCCCCTACCAGTCATTCCACCACCACCGTCATCCCCTCCTCCAGTGACTCCATCCTCTGTTCATGTACCCATTGAGGGTTATGATGCTCGATTCCTGACTGCAGAGCAGCAGATCAGTTTCTTGGTTCGACGCGTTCACGAGCTCGAGGATGAGCTTGCACATCTTCGCAGTTTGATCTTTCCTACTCCTCCGCCACATCCAACACTCTAGGCCTTTCTATTTGCAGGTACCTTTTTTGACATGAAGACCAGGACTGAGCTCAAGACACTTGAAGACCTAAGAAGACCAGTGTAGAAGAAAATAGTTACTACTTTTGTATTGTTAAAAACTTGTATGACCGAGGTGAAGTAACCTCGAGTCCATTTTGTTTTTCTTCTATTAAAAACAATGTATCAAGTTGTCAAAAATATATGAAAGCTCAGTGGTTGTTTTCTTATTTATACATGGTTGATTTATGTGTGCATGTGATGTTTATGTGATTACATGTTTGCTTGTTGTGATGATCATTTATGTTATATACATATATACGTATGTACCTCATAGACACTACTTAGTGAATATTGTCTAACCTACTAGATACTTCTTAATAGAAGAAAATGCCGCCCAGATGTAACACAAACACCAATATGTTACCGAGAACTGAGGCTGAACTCAATAAGCACATATCTCAAGCTATAGCGCAACATGAGGCCCTCCGCTCTGAACACAGCGGTGGCACTTCAGGAAACAATCTTCCCACTGGTAATTTTAAGTCACCCAAGACACATTACAAATCTTTTAGATATATCCAATTGTGCTTTGTCAATGCTCACTCATGAAGTGTTGTTGTATGTGTTTCAGGCTGCACCTATAAGCAATTCCTGGACTGTAAGCCCTTGAACTTTGATGGCACAGGAGGTGCCGTTGCTTTCATCCGATGGGTTGAAAAGACTGACTCTGTTCTGAGAATGAGTAAATGTTCGCCCGAGCAGAGAGTTACCTACATATCAGGGTTGTTCATGGATGGTGCACTCTCTTGGTGGAACCTTCAGGTTCAAACCCTTGGTGAAGCAGCTGCTTATGCACTGAGCTGGGATGAGCTCAAAGAGTTGATGCGAAAGAAATACTGCTCCAGTGCCGAAATCCAGAAGTTGGAAACTGAGTTCTGGAATTTGAAAATGGATGGGCCGAAGATTGCTGAGTATATCCAATGATTCCATGACTTATTGAGGGTTGTTCCCTATCTAGTCGAGCCTGAGTTCAAGAGGATTGATCGATTCATTTGGGGACTTGCTCCTCAAATCCTGAGCATGGTTACTGCCTCAAAGCCTCCAACCATCGCAGAGGCTATCGATCTGAGCGTTGCCCTTACTAAGGAAGCTATTCGCTTGGGAAGATTCTTGAAATCTGAGACAAACAAGAAAGAAACTCATGTAGAATCCTTGAATGACAATAAGAGAAAGTTTTCAAACTTCAAGAAGAGTACACGGGCAAAAAATAATTCCAACAAGTGTAGGGATGCAAATCCACCCGCAGAAGTTCAGACTGGCGCGACAAACACTGAAACTAGGGGAAAAGGGTATGCGGGCACCCTACCCAAGTGCGATATATGCCAATTTCATCATGCCGGTCAGTGCAGATACAGTAAGTGTGACAATTATGGAAAAGGTGGGCATGCAAGGGATACATGTTGGTATGGTGCGGGACGCGGAAATAGGAACCGAGGAAATGGTAATCAAGGTGGGAACGGCAATCAGAATGGTAACAGGAATCAAGGTGGGAACGGTAATCAGGGAGGAAATGGAAATAGAGGTGGAAATGGTAACTAAGCTGGCAATGGGAACCGATGAGGAAACAACAATAATAATCAAGGCGGAAACGATACCGGATGTGGCCAAGGATGTTATGGTTGTGGGGACATGGGGCATTTCAAGAGCGATTGCCCTAAAAACAATCAAGCCCGTGGAAGGGTGTTCACTATTGGAGCTAGAGAAGCACGCCAGGATCTGAATGTGGTTGCGGGTACGTTCCCTATTAACCAACACTATGCATCTGTTCTCTTTGATACTGGCGCCAACTTTAGTTTCGTATCACTTGGCCTAATTTCAAGTAAGCTAGACATCCCATATTCAATAAAACTGGCAAATGGAAAGTTAGTAGAGGCGAATGAAGTGATTAAGGGTTGTACCCTGGAACTAGGAGAGCAAGAATTTTCTATTGATCTTCTACCTGTTGATTTGGGAAGCTTTGACGTAGTTGTTGGGATGGATTGGTTGTCTGACAACCGTGCGGAAGTAGTTAGCCACGAGAAGACCATCTGCATCCCATTAGTGAATGAAGAGATGCTGGTGATTCATGGAGAAAAGCACGAGACGCCCTTACGAATTATCAACTGCATGAAGGCGTAGAAGTGCCTCCGAAAAGGCTGCATAGCCTTCCTTGCTCATGTTGTCGACAAGGAGACCAAGGAGCCAAAGCTAGAAGACATCCCCGTTGTGAAGGAATTTCTAGAAGTCTTTCCTGAAGACTTGCCTGGGCAACCTCCACAACGACAAGTGGAGTTTCGTATAGATCTAGTGCCAGGAGCGGCACCAGTGGCAAAGGCACCTCACCGGTTAGCTCCATCCGAGATGCAAGAGCTTTCGACTCAACTGCAAAAGCTGCTAGACAAGGGATTTATCAAGCCAAGCTTCTCACCCTGGGGAGCTCCAGTGTTGTTTGTTAAGAAGAAAGATGGCAGTTTCCGTATGTGTATCGACTACAGGGAGTTGAATAAGTTAACCATCAAGAATCGGTATCCCTTGCCGAGGATTGATAACTTGTTCGACCAATTGCAAGGTTCTAGCTACTACTCCAAGATCGACTTGAGATCGGGATATCATCAACTGCGAATACAAGAAGAAAGTATCCCTAAAACGGCCTTTAGAACTCGCTATGGACATTACGAGATCCTTGTCATGTCGTTTGGCTTAAGAAACGCACCAGCGGTATTCATGGACCGCATGAATCAGGTATGCAAGCCGTATCTGGATAAGTTTTTGATTGTATTCATTGATGACATCCTTATATACTCGAGAACCAAGGAAGAACATGAGCAACATCTGCGGGCTATCTTGGAACTCTTGAAGAAGGAACAACTGTATGCGAAGCTGTCGAAGTGCGAATTTTGGATTTGCGAGGTGTAATTCCTAGGTCATGTGGTGAACGAGAATGGAATTCATGTTGACCCTGCCAAGATTGAGGCGATCAAAAAACTGGGAAGCCCCAAGGACGCCAACTGAGATACGACAATTTCTACGGTTAGCAGGTTATTACAGACAATTCATAGAGAACTTTTCGAAGATTGCTCAACCGTTAACAACCTTAACCCAGAAGGATAAGAGATTCGACTGGGGCGAAGCACAAGAAACAGCTTTTCAGACGTTGAAGGATAAGCTTTGTGACGCACCGATTCTATCCTTACCCGACGGTACCGATGGTTTTGTGGTGTATTGTGATGCTTCTCGACAAGTTCTAGGTTGCGTGTTGATGCAACAGGACAAAGTCATCACGTACGCGTCACGTCAATTGAAGGTGCATGAGAAGAACTATACAACGCACGACCTTGAGCTAGGAGCTGTGATATTCGCATTGAAGATCTGGCGTCATTACTTGTATGGTACTCGTTGCACGATCTTTACGGACCATAAGAGTTTGCAACACATTATCGATCAGAAAGACTTAAACATGAGACAGCGAAGATAGGTCGAGCTGTTGAATGATTACGATTGTGAGATAAAGTATCACCCGGGCAAGGCGAACGTTGTAGCAGACGCCTTGAGCCGCAAGGAGCGCGCAAAACCTCTAAAGGTGCGAGCCTTAGAGATGACCATACAAACTGATCTCACTACTCGGATTCATGAAGCTCAGCAAGAAGCGCTTAAACCGGATAACCTACGAGCTGAATCATTACGTGGAATGGAAAGCGCAATTGTTGCCAAGGGAAGATGGAACATTGTACTTCATGGAACGAATTTTGGTACCATTCTTCGGTGATCTACGCGCACTTATTTTGGATGAAGCTCACAAGTCAAGGTACTCTATCCATCCTGGATCCGACAAGATGTACCAAGACTTGAAGGACTTTTATTGGTGGCCTAAGATGAAAGCCGATATCGCTATATATGTGGGTAACTGTCTTACTTGTGACAAAGTTAAGGCAGAGTACCAGTAACCATCAGGGTTACTACAACAACCCGAGATTCCCATATGGAAGTGGGAACAGATATCGATGGATTTCATTTCCAAGCTACTGAGAACCCAAATAGGTCATGATATGATTTGGGTAGTTGTTGATCGACTCACGAAGTCCGTGCATTTCATACCGATCAGCGAGAAAGATAGCACGAAGAAGTTAGCAGAAATATATCTCAAGGAGATTATGGCACGTCATGGAGTGCTTGTTTCCATCATATCCGACCGAGATGGTCGTTTTGTGTTAAGGATTTAGCAAACGTTTCAGAAGGCTTTTGGATCACAGTTGAATCTTAGCACTGCCTTTCACCCTATGACAGATGGCCAAAGTGAACGAACGATACAAACTCTGGAAGACATGCTACGAGCTTGTGTGATGGACTTTGGTGGAATTTGGGATGCTCACTTACCGTTAGTGGAGTTTTCCTACAATAATAGTTATCACACCAGCATTCAGGCCACCCAGTTTGAAGCCTTGTATGGATGAAAGTGTCGGTCCCTGTTGTGTTGGGCGGAGACCGGAGATAAACAGCTTATCGGTCTAGAGTTGGTTCCGGAAACTACAGACAAGATTGCCCAGATACGTGATCGTATCAAGACAGCTCGTGATAGACAGAAGAGCTATGCCGACAAGCGACGGAAACCATTGGAATTTGAAGTTGGAGATATGGTCTTGTTGAAAGTCTCGCCTTGGAAAGGCGTAGTGCGGTTTGGAAAACGTGGAAAGTTGAACCCGTGTTACATTGGACCTTTCGAGATTTTAGAAAGGATCAGAACCGTTGCATACAAGCAAAAGCTTCCAGAAGAACTTAGCAGTGTCCACGGCACGTTTCACGTGTCTAATCTCAAGAAAAGTCCTACTCAAGAAACAGTAGTCATTCCTGCAGACGAGATTCACATCAATGACAAGCTCCAATTTACTGAAGAACCGTTGAGCTTACGGACTGGAAGGTCCACAAAACACGGAGAAGTTGAATTAAACTCGTGAAAGTCCGTTGGAATTCACGTCATGGCTCAGAGTTTACATGGGAACGTGAAGACCAAATTAAGTCTAAGTATCTGCATTTGTTTCACAACTCCCCTGCAACCGATAACACAACTTGAATTTCGGGACGAAATTCTTTTAACGGGGGGAGAATGTGACAACTGGCACTTTTCCTTGTAATTCCGTAGAATGTGAACAGTAACTTGTAATATATGGTTGTGTATGTTGAACTATAATATGAATGATTTCATGATTTACTTTCAAAAGGCTCACAAATACATTACATGATGCATGTTACTTATCATTGTTAAATGCAACCAGAAACAGTTCAATTAGAGCACAGACGAAACTAGCACAATAATCAGATAAACTAGTAGTACTGACGAGAGTTCAGTACTCAAACAGACATCATGTTAGGACATAGATTGAGGCTCAGAACCGAAGTTTATACTAGAACTACATGTAGGAAAGTAAGGGTTATAAAACTGTCTTCCGAAGGACGATTAAACACTAAAAAGTACCCGAAACACACCCTAAATGCAGAATTCTGCAAAATTTAGCAAAAAGCAGCAATTACATCAAAATACAATGCATAAATAAGGTTTAGAGGTCCAAAATAACTTGTAAAGTGCCAGGAATGAAAGCTGTCATAAAAGGTATCTCATAACTAACTAAACTGCGCAATTTAGCACCTTAACGAACTTGTAATCAAACGAATAACCGGACACTACCCGAAACACCAAAATTGAACTAGAATCATTGTTTTAACATTATAAGACTGGTCGTTAACACTAAACACCATAATACACACCAAAACACCTAAACACGTTAAACCCCTAACCGAATCACTTAAATCTTAACTAAACACCTAACTAACATTTGAAACTCAACAAAGACCCCCCCCTATGGTGGACGGTCAACACTGGGTCCCACCACCACATCATTTTCTTGAATATTATATTAAGATTGTTGCATAGATTTTGGACATAAGAACCATTGTATACACTATTGTTGGAGGATAAAGAGCACAAGATCATCTAACTTCTCCACACTTTCACTTCATCAAAAATTCAAACACATAAACTTCTCCTCCAACCCATAACCTACGGCAAACACCCCCTTTCTTCATCTCCATTTTTCTTCAATTTCTCACATAATCTAAGCATACACTAAGGTAAATCAAGGCTAGCTAAGAAGGTTGCAAGCAAGGGAACTTGAAGGACCATCTTCAGGAGCTATTAATCATCTCTTTTCCTCTTCATCTTGCATCTTGTGTGTATGGTGTAGATCACCACATAAAAGCTTGCTAGATGATGATTTAAAACATGATCTAGCAAGAATGAGGATGGATCTTGAAAGATCCATGTTGATCAACCTTTATGTTAAGTGTGAACTTGAAGATAAACATGATTTTGTGTAGGATGATGGTTCCTACAAGTTGTAAGTCTTTAAAGTATAGGATTTCAAACATGAAAGTTTCAAGAAAACCAAAGTTTACTTACAAAGAACATGGTTTGAGTTTTAAAAGAAAATAAACTTGCTTCATGTGTTAAAATGGAACCATTAAAGTATGGAAAACATGAAAAATTCAAGAAGATGAATTTTTGTAAAAGTGAGTTATAAGTTGTGAAGATGGAAATTTTGTAAAAATGAGTTTTATGAAATAAAAACCATGGTTTTAGTATTAGTAAATCATGTTAAACACTATGCTAAAATACTACAAGATTTTATAAACCTTCAAGTTCATACCTTCATGTAGAAATATGTTTATGGCTCATGGTAAGTTGTAGAATGTGTTGATGATTGATGATGAGTTTTTGAAAAAGAAAATGATATGCTAATAAGCATGGAAACCTCCATTTTCAAAGGAAACTATGGCAAAATTTTTGTAAAAATTCAACACTTAGAAAAATATTTTTAAACAAGTGTTTACAAGTGATTTTGGATCATGTTTTTAAATATAAAAATTTGCCATGATTTTTGTTATAAAAATTACAAGTATTGGAGGTTGATCTTCAAAAATAAAAATGACTAAGTATATATTTAGGAAAATATATATATTTAGAAGTCACAAAAATTATGTGCTACATGTATATTACTTGTATTAGTTATACTAAAAATTAGGAACCTCAAAAATAATACACCACACCAAAATACTAAAAATTATAATTTGAAGTATTACAAAAATCACAAGAAAATAAATATATAACTTACACACAAATATTGGACGATTCGGACAATTGACACTTTGGACTATATATATATATATATATATATATATTCGGGAAATAAATTCGTATCTTGACAAATTTGGTAAACGGTATTTCGAAACCGAACAAGCGACAAAGTATGAATTTTTGTCATTATTATAAGGATATATCATATATTGGCAAAATTGAAAATATATTATTTTTGAATGGAAGAAAATATATATTTTCATAAACAACTCAAAAATATATTATTTTAGTGAAAACTAAAAATATATATTTTTCTAACTATGATCTTAAAAATATATTATTTTTAAGATATATGTGGATGTATACATATTTTTGCCAAATAAAATTTATAGATATTTTTCTATAAAATTCTCTTAAAATATATGGATTTCAAGAATATAAAGTTGGTAATTTTTAAATTATGCAAAAACAATATTCCGAAAAATTATACATAAACTAAGTAGAGAATACTTAATAAATACAAGAAAATACATATTCCTATACGTATAAATACATACCGACATACACTACCAACACTTGGTAAAATACACATAATACAAGTATACCTATATTTGAAAATATATATGTAAGAACCAAATGACAAAACACGTTAAAAATATATTATTTTTAACAATATTCTGAATAATTGTAAGGAAATAATTTAAGTTAAAATATCCTTATTTTAACTAATATATACAAATTTTGAATTATATATAATTATAAAAATTATATATACCTCATACACCGAGGGTGTAATTCAAAGTATACCAAAATTCCAAAATAAGTCTTAATAAATAACTAAGGCTAAGAGTCGTTACACGACCTAAGTGTCTAATAAAACTTAGCATGTGTGTAGGTAGTGATACGATTTGCGGGAAACAACTTTGAGTACACGAGACTTAAGACGCAAATCTGTGAGTTCATGTCCCCCTTTCCTCTTAACTGTTTTCGGATTTATAACTTTCGGGGGTAAAATACATGTTTCAAGGGTATGGTTTAGCTAAGGAATGAACTGTTAGATCATGTGGATGGGTAGGCGCACACTTAAGGCCATTAATCTTGTTTAAGACCGAGGGGCAGGAGTGGTAGATCTATCGGGTGTAGCGAGCCCCACTCATGGGTCCTTGTGTGGCCGCATGTAGTGACTATGTCGTTCCAGCCGGGTGGACCGGAGGAAATTCGCTAGGTTTGAGTCTTCCTACGTCATTGCACACATATTAATGTCCTTGCAAAACATTAATTGATCTGTTCATAGACGCTTTACATACCGGTTATCAAAAGAATTCTCTCAAATATTTACAAGTTTATCTTGAGCTCACACAAAAACACATGAACTCGCTCAACTTTTGTTGATGTTTTCAAATTACATGTATTTCAGGAAACTAAATGGATCTTGCGGTGTTGGGATGGTTTTCAAGAAGTAAATTTTCAAGATTAGATGTCATCCATTTTTGAAGGGTTTGATTTGTATATCTTATCCTGGATAAGATATATGAAGCAATGCCTTAGTTTGATTAGTCTTTTGTCAAAAGTCCATGTATGGAACTTAATCTCTTTTGGATGGTTTGTAACTTAACTTGAAGTTATGTTGGTTGAAACTAAACAACTTATGTTTGTAATATTTCTAAAACTTATGAATGGATGAACATCATTTTAGTCATATAGTCGTTTATTATAATTGAATGCAATGAAACTGATCAAGTCACACGCACACGCTTCCGCAAAAGTCAGGGTGTGACAAATACAAACTAATTATATACTAATTACATGACAACCCTTGGACTTAGGATGTGAAGGGATTAGAACTTCGTCCACCCCCTAATTACGAACATCCTTGAATTGTGGTAGGTCTTGAACTCAAAGTAGTTTTATCTTCTCAAAACTCCTCGGTATCAAACACTTCACATGGATATTCTTATTCACGAACCTTGCTCCTCACGAACTTTGCTTCACACGAACATTTATCTTTACACTAGTCTTAACAGCACTTGATTTGTATCACACGAATGATGTTGGGTCAAAACACGATGTATTTTGTAGTAGTTCGTGTTGATTTTTAGTGTTCTAACATGCTAATTTATATGGGTTTATATACTTATCGCATGTTTGGTGTTTTTGGCTTAACAGGTAATAAAATGGGTGAAAAGGAGAAACCGAGCTGGAAAACGGGTCTGACAGGTCAATACGGGAGCTGTAGCGGAAAAAGTCAACCTGGGTATCCCAGGCGACACGCGGCAACAGACACATACTCTCCCGCGACTCGCGGGAGAGGTCAGTTACGGGAAAAAGTACAAATTAACCTAATTCTTGTTTTAGGTTATCCATTCTCCTTCCAGCTGTCCCAGACGAACTTAGAGGCGAATTGCTGCACTTTTGACCATAATTTTCATCCGCTTAAGTTGTTTCTCATGTCTAATCCGTCTCCAATGAAGATTGAAGCTGTGATGATAACCATGAGCAGCTAAACGCACTGTGACTTCCGCTCGGATGAACAATTGCTTTGTTTTGACACGAATACTTTGTTTCTGATTCTTGTAAACTGGTAAAGCTTGACCACTTGTGTTGATTTTGTGCAACGTTGATTATATTTGATTTATTTGTCGTTTATTAAGTGTATTGGCAATATACTTGTATCGTTAGCGGGTTAATAGATTGGTAGGTAATTGGTATAATTAAATGAGTTATTAGGTTGTGTGGTGAGTCTTAAAAACTATCCCTAATAATTAATCAAAGTCATTAATTCCAAGGCCATGTCTATGTGGTGTTTTGAATCAGTAAACAAGTGTGTGTGTTAAAAACAGGTAATTGGGATTCCGGGTGGAGGTTACTTTTTCTCTTATTGGTCACAACTGTCTCATTAATTTCCGTTTTCTTTCAAACAATCATTAAAACCCCCGAATTTAAAATAGATTAGATCATAATTAAAACTAAACATTAACCACAAATTCCTCGTGGATACGATACCCTACTTACACTATCTACGTGGTTTATTTAGGTTTTTGATTAACCCTTACGACAGTCATCAAAATGGCGTCGTCGCCGGGGATTTAGTGTGCTTAGTGTTAATTAGTTAGTTGTTCTTGCTTTCTAAAAAAAACTAACAAAACCCAAAAATATTTTTCTTTTTATTTTATTTATTTTTGTAGTTCGATATTACGCTCGGGTGTTTTATTTGTGCTTGTACAGGTCTTCGAATCATGGATAGAGCTTATCAGCCCGAGCTTAATGTATTTGAGGATGCTGAATTCTCACAACACAATCAACTATTGCAACAGCAAATGAGCTTTCTAAACAGACAGTTACCGCTTCTAAACCGATATGCCAGATATAATGTAGATTAAGAGGATGGGTATTATGACAAGTTTGGATGTGATGAGTATAATGATTTTGTGCCTCCACCACAACAGTTTACTCAAAGAGGTCAGAATCGGGTCAGTTTGGGTCAGCAAAGGTATAATGATGCTCAACAAAATAGTTATAAAATAGTTATGGAAGATCTTCCGAAGTATCAAATCAAAATCACCAGCAAGGAAATCAACAGAATTATCAGCAAGGATTCTACAACGATTGGAGCTATCAAGGAGATCTTTATAACTATTAAAGCAACTGGCAGACTCAAGAGAATAGGCAAACGGGTCAATATGAGTCAGACGATAACTCCATTAATGAAAACTTTAACACAATTATGGAGTTCTTGAAGGATATTCAAAAAAGCAATGAGGTCAGAGATAGGGAGGTTAAGGCATTGTCACAACAGGTTGGACAATTAGCTGAAGAAGTGGCTATCATCAAAAGAAATCAAGATAAGCTTCTTAGTGATTTTCAGAAAAACCCAGCTCATAAATTGTTAGGACCGGTTTGACTCCGAAACGATTGCGAAAAGAACGTGAAACGCGCGGAATCCATACACGAACAAGATCGAAACACACAAGACGTAATATAATGTCTCTTATATTGATATGAAACTGATATACAACCTGGAGACGTTTCGGCAGAGCTTCGCTACTCAGATCCGAAAGTTTCTGAAAAATGTTCTAAATGATTTAGCTTGAAAGGTATTTATAGTGGAGAGATTTAGCTTGAAATGACATGCCACTTTCAAGGTAAATCTTGATTTAGCTTGAAATGACACATGACACTTTCAAGGTAAATCTTGATTTAGCTTGAAATTGTCAAATGACATTTTCAAGGGAAATCACCACTTTCAAGCTAAATTACATTAAACATACACTAAAACCTCATATACTCTCATATAACAAAATCTAATCCTAGACACGATACAAGACGAAGTCAATAGACATAGTGCACTAACAGACTCCCCCTTGGATATTGACAAAGTCTTCAGTGACTATTCTTACAATATGACACATCTTCAGTCTTGATCATTCTGCCTTTTCACTCAGATTGTAACATTGTAAGCATCCATCACTTCTCTTTATCTTCTTTCCATCAGCTTCAGGCTCCCCCTTTCATCAAGCTTCCGTGCTTTGGGATCGACACCTAGCTTTCCATCTACAAGCTTTTCTTTGTTTCAAACTTGTCTTCAGACTCCCCCTTAGACTCTGCTTTCGGGATCGTAGTCTGGAATCTCATCTGCAATCACTCAAACATTTATAAGTAACAGCATTTCAAATTTCAGCTATCCAGGAATTGTAACCTGGCTCACTTAAACATTCTAAACAAACAAATTTCATGAATTTGGCAGTTTCATCGAATCGAATCGGAAACTAGCTCTATAACAGTATAAGCATCCAAATACCTCACAATTAATCAACCAAGTCCAACTTAATGACCTTGGAGATATCACAAACTGTTTTTGATTTTTGATTTTAAAACCTCAAGTTTCAAATTAATGAACTTGTTTTATTTTCAGAAACACAATCAGCTTACTTAGATTTTGAAACTCAGCGCTCAGACATCAGTTGTCGAAAATAAAGCAGAAATCAAAATCTTTTTGTATTTTCTGAAAAGATAAAACAATAAAGAAATATGTACAAACATATTTACAGACAATATTTTTGTTTGAGTATGAGTCAGAGGATCATATCAGTTTATGACAAGTCACAAGTACCGTTGAGCTTAAAATCACAATACGCATTAAACAATTCACTTAGATTGTCGATATACTTGTCCACTTAAATTTTCACACAAATTTCAACTGATTCAGGATACGAATTAGGTATTTTAAAAACTTAAACCCATTCATGTCTCCCACCTCTTGAATATACTCCCGTATCCAGATCCCAATATTCAGTCTTACAGGCAATTATAACACAAATGATATCTGTAAGGGGTTAATAAATTATGAAGAATCATGAGAGCTCAGGTCAGAACTACCGTTCAGCAGAGAGATCATGACTCAACTTGTAGGTATGTCCCCTTTAGAGGATCTTTTTTACAACAGCATTGCTAAGCAATTTTATTGTCTTATCATATATGCTGAGGGTGATGCTATGTTTCAAGCATTGCGGAAAGTATTATTCGAGGACTAGGTCAGAACTTCCATTCAGCAGAAGTCCCGGAATAATACCCCAGATATCATTGAGTATAAAAACCTAGTATATCAGAATACAAGACCTTTCAAACGAGATTTCAGGGGTTACCTATATATCCAAGTAGTGTTCCCCACAAAATAAGCAAGCGTGAAATTTATGTTTATATCCCGAAAAAAGTTTACTAAATGTATAAAAACCTACCGACACATCCACAGTGAGATCGTTTAACACATTTAAACTTTCCATTTCTTTAGCGTACTGTAACTGTCTACTGATGTACTATCATTTCCTCTTTTTACGCAAAAACTCAAATTTTTTGAATTTTATCATGTTTTTGACTTTTTCAAATTTTCAAATGTTTTTGTATTTTCTAACAATATTACTCCCCCTAAAATGCAAAATCATATAAAGAAAATTTGACAACCAACACTGATAGCTTTGTCTCGCCATCCATTTTCTGCTAAAAGTGTACTGATTTGCAGAAAATATAACATACCCCCATGATTTACAACACATTGATCTTAACAGTTTGAAAACCGTTTTTCAATCTTGATGAAAGTAATCATGTTTGTTCAGCCGTGAGGGTTTCGGCGTATTCAATCAACACATATTTTTGTATTTTTGAATATTTGACAAAAATTAAAAACAGACATATTTTTGGTTTTTCAAGTTTTTCAATTTTTAGGATTTATGAAAATATTGTTTATTTATGTACAGAAAAACATATAAACTTCCTGTTCAACCAAAACAGGATCCAGCAGCCTCCTCTCCTTGTTGTGCCAGGCTGCTCCAATCTCCAATTTCACAATTTTTGAATTCCATGAGCACCTGCACAAACAAATTACTCAATTACTTGAACAATTTAGCCCAGGTCTGTTGAACCTTAGGCATTTCAACACAATAATTTTCATTCAATGCTGGAAATTCTTTGTCATTTTTCACAAAAACTTTTTCAATTTTAACTTCAACTTTCTCATCTTTTACCAAATCAACTTGTTTCTTAACACTCCATGTTTGACCTTTTGGTGTTCCACGTTTGTAAAAATGTGAATCTTTTTGAACATTCTGATTTTGAACAACAACTTTTGGTTTCCAAAACTGTTGTGGTTTTGTCATATCAACTGTTGTTTTCCAACTCTGTGTTGTTCTGAATCTGGGTGTGTGAGAATTCCAGATCTGTCTAGAATCGAACCTATTCGGGTCTGATTTCCAGTTTTGATTCGAAGCAAACTTGTTTGTGTTGTATCTCCAAGTTTGTTTTGAGTCAAATCTGGTTGACCTTTGTCTCACATTCTCAAATTTTTGTTTCTTAGCATCAATCTTCTTTTTGTCAACATCCACAGGTTTTAGATTAGGACACTTGCGTGCAAGATGTCCTTTTTGATCACATTTGAAACATGTTCTCGTGGATACATCTTTGACCTGTGGTTGTTGCTTTTTCTTTTTAGCAAAGAACTCATCATTAGACTGTCTCATTTTGAGTTCTTTTTCTTTTTCTAAACTGCCTCCTTGAACAAAACTCATTTTTGCTTGAAAATTCGGCATCTCGTTTTTGTTCCAATGTTGTTTCTTCTTATAACCCAACCCAGCCTTCATGTTCTTCTTTTTGAAACCAGGTTTATTATACGAACCTCTATGACTCTTACCGACCAACTTTGAAATTTCAGACTTCTCAATCTCAACCATTTTGAAAACTTTATCAACTTTTTCTGAAATCACATTCTGAATCGGGAATACAACATCTAAGAACAATTTGTCCGATCCAATCATGGTATAAACCAATCCTTTTGAATCATCATTCAAACTTTTCTCGGATTTTGTGTTTTTCAGATATCCATCATGAAGATTTCCTTCATCTTCATCCTATGATTCAGATTTACCTGTATCAACCGACTCTTCTTTCAACACACTTTCAACGACTTTACCTACCACCTCTGAATCATGAGAATCATCAGATTTGAAATAGGTTATGTCAATGTTGTCTGGCAATTGATCTACCATGTTGAAAGCTTTTTCGACCTTTTCCTCATCATAAAATGCAAATTTTTCCGGTGGTGGAACTTGATGAAACTATGAGCCAATGCCTTTCTTGTTCTGCTCAGACTCACCATCACCCGGTTTTATATTGAAAATTCGTTCAAGCACATATGACGACACATGGTAACTCTTTAACTTGTTGTTATCCTGTTCTAAATCAGCAATCTGTCGCTTCAACTTAGCAACATCCTCAATATAGGAATTAACAACATCTTGTTTTATAGCATACATTCGTTTAAGCTCTTTAGTTGTTTCAGACATATAATTCATTCTTGATTGAGCATATTTCATTTCGTCTTTCACTTTTTCATATGACTCTTTTGTAATGTGATATGATAATTTCATTGAGTCATATTCCTTTTTCATTTCTTGACAAGCAATTTCTTTTTGTTTACATTCATTTGTCATTTTCAAAACATTTTCTTTCAAAACTTCATTTTCTTTCTCTAATTTGTTACATTTTTCTGAAAGTTTTTCGTCATTTTCTTTAAAAATTTTTTCTTTTTCTAGCATTTCTTTGCATTTTTCTTTGAAAATCTTTTCAATTTTTGTGAACTCAAGATCTCTTGTTCTAAATTGCTCATCTTTTTCAGTACAAGCTCTACATGATTCCATGCATTTCTTGCACTGATCAATCAGTTTCAAGTTTTCATAATCAGAATTTACCTCAGTGATTGGCACTTCGGTGTTTTCAGCAACCTCTGTCTGCTCATCAACATTCTGCTTTTCTTCAACACCGACTTCATCACCAGCATTATCAGCTTCCTCATTCTCATTCTTTTCTTCTTTTTCTTCAATCTGCTGTTCTTCAGTAACATCTTTCTCAACCTCTTCATTCATAACAACTTCTTCACTTTTGATTTCCTTCACAGCTTCAACTTCAACAGTTTCTGCTTTAACTTCTTCAGCATCTTTCTTCAGATTGTTCACCATTTCTTCCACATTCTTCTTCATTCTCTCCTCATCCCTTTTTCTTAGACACGATAACATAGCATATCTGATCTCCTTTTCATATCTCTTAACGTATGTGTCATCTTTCAATACATTTCTATAGTATTCATCTCTCAACGGGACTTTGAGAAGAACATCATCGAAAATTATGTCTTTCTTGGGAACAACCGGTTCTCCTTCTTTGTTATAATAACATTCTCTCTTTTTATCCCATCTTTTGCTACCGACAGCCATCTCATACTCCTCTTGCATATCATCCATTCTGTTGTAGACCACGTTTCTTTCTCTGTAGGTCTTCTCACTCAAGATCTCTTCTCGAGTTTTTTCTTTGATCTCAACTTTTTCTTCATGGACTTCAGTAGTATCTTTGTCTTTGTTTTCAGCCAAAATGTAATCTCCTTGATATTCACACCTCGTAAATCACAACACAAAAAACAATCAAATAACAATGATTATTTTCAACAAGAATATCAACCAAATGAAACGGACGAATATCCAATCAAGTGAGTCAACACAAGTCAACAGTGACAATAATCGCGTGACAACGCTGTCCGTTTGGGTGAGATTGTATCCGACTCTTTAATACAAACCACTCTACAAAACGACAAAACTTGAGTTGATCGGTTGGCACTTTAACTTTTTGACTTCAAGTGAGTTGTCTAACCGGATTACACGTTAACCTTTTGACCACAATTAATGAAAACCAATATCACTTGCAACCTTGCAATAACCCTTCACATGAGAATCTGATTTTAATCAAGTAAAGTGGCAGACAACCTTATCAACTACATATGCAATCCTTGAATCAAATCACATGCTCAACTTTCTTCAATTAAAGTAACCGTCAATTAACAAATCAACTTTAATCCTATTTGACCTACAACGATGGTGAACTTGATACCAATAACAAACAGCCGACAACTATTAATTTTCACTTAAATCTGATTGAACAAACCTATCCACTAATCAGGTTGAGCCGCAAACTCCATCCAATCGACAACCAATATTAATAAAATGTTTAAATCTTGGTCAAATAATTCCACTAATGTGCGGCCTTGAATTCTAAAACCATCTGAATCACCTCATGTATTAATAAATTGTCAACAACTTTCAATACATCACGTGCAAACTCAATTGATGATTGGACCTAAACTTGCACTATACCGACACCTTTTAAATGTATATCAAAATGATTGGTCCTCTCAATTTAGTGGACAATTATACTGGCCGACAACTTTCAAATACACAATATTCAATTCTGATTTGAGACATAATGCCGACACCACTAAACTGACAAATTCATTTCCGAGATTCTGTTAAAGCCGACACTTGAGCGAAATCTGACTGATAAGGATTTCGCTTGAATTTCAAGCGAAATCTTGCTGTTTGTTACAAAGTCAAGCGAAATCTTGCTGATTGTTACGAAGTCGGACAGAAAAACTTGAAATTCTCCTAAACGACAAGGAATTTGAATCTGAAACTTGGCAGGATTGTATATCAACTGTTTTCGCACATCATACTAAAATATCAGCTGATTCGGACCATAAAATCTCGTTCAATTTATCGAAAAACCGTAGAAAACGTGAAAGAATAAGTAGATGATGAAGAAAAGATGCAATTCAGATCTGAAAACGCTGTAATCTGGTACGAATCTTGTTGTTTGATCAATGCAATCGAGCTCCTGCTCTGATACCACTTGTTAGGACCGGTTTGACTCCGAAACGATTGCAAAAAGAACGTGAAACGTGCGGAATCCGTACACGAACAAGATCGAAGACGTAATATAATGTCTCTTATATTGATATGAAACTGATATACAACCTGGAGACGTTTCGGCAGAGCTTCGCTACTCAGATCCGAAAGTTTCTGAAAAATGTTCTAAATGATTTAGCTTGAAAGGTATTTATAGTGGAGAGATTTAGCTTGAAATGACATGCCACTTTCAAGGTAAATCTTGATTTAGCTTGAAATGACACATGACACTTTCAAGGTAAATCTTGATTTAGCTTGAAATTGTCAAATGACATTTTCAAGGGAAATCACCACTTTCAAGCTAAATTACATTAAACATACACTAAAACCTCATATACTCTCATATAACAAAATCTAATCCTAGACACGATACAAGACGAAGTCAATAGACATAGTGCACTAACATAAATCTTCTGATACAACGAGTGTCCACATAGATGAGGTAAGTACTCGTTCTCTTTCTAAAATTTCTACTATTGAAACTCAGTCACCACAATATGTTGAGGGTATGGTAGAGGATGTGACTGAGTCTGAGGGTGAGAGTGAACGTGATCAAGAAATTGGAAGTTTTATAAAGTCTAAACATGGTTCAAATAAAACGTTTTCTGATACTTGCACACAAAAATTTAAGTAAACGGAAATCACCTAAGGCTGAAAGTTGGAAAAGTTAAAAATAAATAAACCGTTGCATGAAAAATTAAAGAAAGTCCTGATCACGTTGAATTGTTTGAAGAGTTGAGTACCCGAAAACAACGTCATAAGTTTCCTAAACAACTTGATTTCACCGTTCATGTGAACGCCGTTTTGATGGGTACCCTTCCCCCGAAACTCCAAGATCCAGGAGCACCTATTATTTCAATACAAATAGGTGATTTTAATTTAGATAGGGCTTTGTTGGATCTTGGAGCATGTGTAAGTATATTACCGGGGAGTTTATATGATCGGTATGATTTTGGGTCACTATAAAAAGTTGAAACCACAGTGGTGTTGGCTGATCAAACTCCTACGTGTCCTTGGGGGATTGTAAAAGTTGTGATTGTGAAAGGTGGTGAGTTTTATTATCCAGTCGATTTCTTGGTACTTGATTGTGTTAAAAATAACTAACCAACTGTTATATTGGGCAGACCGTTCCTAGCTATTGCTCATGCAGTCATTCATTGTGTTGAGGGAACGATCAGGTTTAGGTTTGGGGATCAAAAGTTGACTTTAAAAGTATTTTCAAACCTCACTAAATCTAGTCCTAACAAGTGTGGGCCTTCTGAAAAGAAGAGTTCTATGGAAGAGAAAGAATGCTTTATGCTTGACAGGTTGGTAGAAGTGAAGAACAAGAAGAAAGTAAGGAGAAGCAGGAAAGGAAAGAAATTACAAAATATGGATGAAGAAAAAGGAAAGTGTGAGTTGAATAGCTGTTATTGAACAAGCTGGATGGTGTTTCAAAGTTATGGATGAGTAGGTAGATGAAGATGAGAGATTACAAATACCCCACACGTCCACCATGATTTGACATGTATGGTCTGGCTGAAGACCAATAAACTTAGCACTATTGGGAGGCAACCAGAGGATGTAGAGTAGCGTATTTTTGTTTTGTTTTGCATATGTGTTCTTGCAGGTTACCAAGTTAATAATCTCTACGGATGCAATTGTCCAAGTGTGGTGATGTTTGGTGAAGTCCCAGTACGTTTTAGTTGCAATTGCGGACAATGCACATGATTCAATTAGAACTGTCCATACTCAATCTCCATTTGGACGGCATGAATTGAACACCAACCGAGTCTTTGCCAAATGCAGCCGCGAATGAAATGCTATACGGCCATTATGGAACATGACTTATGGCAATTCTACTGCTTTAAACCAGGGAAGTCTGTTCCATTTTTTTGTTATAGTTGTATTTTTATTTTTAGTAGATAGTTTCTCATTCCATTTGAGGACAATGCAGAATTTAAGTGTGGGGAGGGGGAAACTAGTGTCTAGTTGTGTCTTAGTCAGTGTCGTGTCCAGGTCGTAAAAAAAATGAAAAATCACACAAAAAAATTGAATATTTTGAAAATGTCCCGTAATTTTTTTGCAAAAAAATGGAAGATGATAGGTAAAATCAGATCGTTGACTTTTAATTACTTTAACGAGACAACGAAACGGTTAAACGTGCGTCTAACTTAGGATATGTTGGTAGGCCCAGCCGGTTGAAAAGTTCCTTAGAATTGATATAATATACTTAATATTAGGAGTCTTGTGAGTTCTCGCCGTAGAAGCTATAGCAAACACCGAAACTGTTGAGAGTATAAGGTGTACCGTTATAAATAAAAGCTTATAAGTTTTCCGGCTAAATGGCACATATGTTTCTTTTTATGAAAATAAATCCGAAACAAGGTGGCGCCCGAAAAAAAATATTTCATTCATCCATTTATTTGAGCTAGTTATGTATAGAAAAAGCCTATGATATTGCCACTGGGATGGTGACTCGGGTTGTACATACCCTCCAGGTGGAGTTAGAAAAAAAAAAGATAAATATGTGATGCTTATGGCATTAACCACTGGGATGGTGACTCGGGTGGGGTATGCCCACTAAGTTGATCATAAGAAAAGCATATCAAAGCTCATAACCATCATCCATTATCCATCATAAATTTAATGGGAATTACATAAGAGTTTTTTTTTTATATAAGACGGTATATATTTATCTTTTAACCTCATAAGCTTGAAACGGGGTTAGGTGGAGTTGTGCATTTTTTAGTGTGAGACCCATAGATGACTACAATCACTTGAACTTAATGAATCGTGAATAAGGGCTCGGAAGCTCGCAGTTGGGTTTAGGAGGATCTTATACTTGCAATTTTGGTTAACGTGTGGTTTGACTTTTTAAATAATTAATTGAATATATTAAGTGCCAATGTTTCTGATTGTGATTCGATTGCAGAGAATTTTTTCGGAACTGTAACACCTCGCAAAATCATGTCCAATGTAGTAAAGACACGTGTCATGAACTTTAAGCGTGTAACAAATTGATTTCGAAGGACTAAAGTTGACAAACAAGGAAAAGATATATGTGAAAGGATCCAAAGTGTCAACATATGAAAACTATGCCTTTCAACAACCCTACACGATGTTTATACCCTTAAATGAATAAATTGTGAAACGTACGAAGCCCTTTGTGAAAGAAAGTGGAAGTTTACAAGACGCGAGGGTTAAACGTGTCAACATGTTAAATTACTACCTCTGAGTGACCTTTTAACAAACCCGGAGCCTTGTAACGATTGATTATACTCATAAGAATAAGTGATGAAAAATTCACGAGGTTTCGATATCGTTTGATATTAAATACGTTAACTTTCGTAAGCAAAGGGTTAAAAGCGTCAATAAGGTGAAACTAGTGTTTTCGGTTATCGTTTAACGAAACCGGGCCTAACAATGTTTGGTTATATCCTAAGGATCATCAAAATATAAACTTTATGGGTTAAAAGTGCTTGAAATGGAAGTTATTACGTTTTAAAAAGTCCAAGGGTCGATTCTTCTAGGTTTGAAACTTGTTGTGCTGGTGCCCATAGGGGTGGCGTCGCGCCACACCAAAACCTCTCTGCCGTCGCGCGACGCGACGGCCTGAAATTTTCAGAATCCATGCGCAGGTGCAGGTTCTGCGCAATTCTTCACCATTTTCAGCTTTAATCACAATATTTTAAAACTAAGGACTGTTTCCTGGTTTCTAATACCACCTAGGACACTTGTTATCATCTGAATACAACATAGAACACCTGGGAAGATCTGGTGATGGCCTCTTGTAGTATAAATAGGGGCATGGTGCTGCTTCATTCATTGCACAAGTTCATTTTTCCTTACTCTCTCAATTGCTCTAGCTTTGGAGTATCTCTGAAGCATCCTGGTCATCTAGGAAGCTTTCTCAAGTTTAATATTCGTGCTAAGGACCATTCTAAGCGTTCTTAGCTTCTGTAGTTAAGATTTTATTAGCTTAATGACCGAAAGTCAAAGATATCGTAATGATGCTTTGACTTTGTGATTAATCACTAACGGTCCAACCATTATTCGAATTGAAAGTGGCTATGTGTGGGTAATTAAGTAGGTGATAATCCCTTAAAAGGGCACCTCCTAATTATCACGTTTGCTTAGTCAATTGTCGGGTCAAACTACTTAACAGAAAAGTCAAACGAGTCAATTTTTACAAAATAAATTATAACTGATAATGTAGAGGCTATAAAATACATTTTATCACTTAAATAACTTGGAAAATAATATAAGAACATGTTTAAGTATGTTCAACCCGACAATTTTGAGTATTAGGCTCGGTTCGCAACCGAAGTCGCAAAAGTAGACTTTTGCTTTGACTTTTAGTTCTGAGCCGAATTAGCTTAGTTTAGATATGCCTTAGGGTTCCTTTGTGACCATATTATGTGTTAGTATAACTCTCTAAAGTTATACTACATGGTCCCTTAGAAATCTGAATCATTTGCATGTTTCCGTTAAATGCTTAAAACTTGACTGTTATGCCCTTTTGATATAAAAACAAAATTTTTGAAAATGTGAGAGGACAAAAATCTTTATTACTAATATATAAGTATGTCATAAAAATTTGACATCAGTTTCTGGTCACAAATGAAAGTTATGCAAGATATCGTAAAGCAAAACTTTTTGTTAATTAAATAACATTTTTGGTATAAATCATATTTAAACCCAATTTTTGGCACCAAACTTGCTACCCACTGTTATGATATAATATTTAGGGATTTTTGGAAATTTTTGTCAAATTTTATACTAACCATAACATAGAGTTCTAGCATGAATTCGGTAATTGACGATAATGTCCTTTTCATTAATAAAATGAGATTTACATATCTTTTATGTGCCAAACCTTTTCCTACTGATGTCATGTGTTAAATAAAATATTTTAAGCATTAGAGACTGATCAAAACTTCATAATTCTATAAACATCTTGAATATCGACAATTACCGACTTTTACTCTAGCATAGTATGGTTTAAAACCATATTTAACGCCTAAGACTTGCTACCTACTGATTTTAAAAATAAATTTTAATTCTTTAACAGTAAGTATAAGTCTTGAACTCAGATTTCCAAATTTGACCTTAAAAGCATATGTGAAATGACCAAAATGCCCCTACGGTGCATAGTTTGGCCATAATTGATAAACCTCACATATGTATGATATCTTACTGATGTAACTTGATAAAATAAGTATTTTTACTGAATATTTTAGACCAGAACCTCAGTTTGCTATTTAACCTCTTTTATAAACTTTAAAATGACCAAAATACCCTTACGGGGCTTAAATTGGTTTTAAATTCGTTTTAGGCATAATGGAAGATATCCTACTGATATCACAACATATTTAAGCATAATAACTTATGGGACTTGTACATGACTCATTCGGTTACCCGTTATGCATATACGCGTTCAGTACGGTTTATGTAACTAGTTTGCATAAATTAACCGAAACGGGTCAAACCTTATCATTTTTACTTCAAAATCCAGAATGTAATTAGTTTACCCATTTTATACAAGTCTTCATACTTGTTGGGTCTAAATTACATTCCAATCCGGTCACCGCTTAATCTTGCGTTTTGTACCGTAAACCTTTATTTAAAACTAACCGGTCTAAGTTACAACTTAAATAAGGCCTGTTAGGAATCTAATAGGTTATTAAAACCTTCATTCCAGATTAGGGGCCCAGTAAAAGCTATATGCACTTGCTGATTAGAATATACGGCTGAGTATAATTTACATTTAGCTCAAGTAAATACTTTTAACTTATTTTCCCTTATACGGGCTTGGGATACGGTAAATTATTACCGCTTGGTCGGGTATTGAATATTTAATCGATTGGTGGTTAAATCATTGAGATAACTCATTTTAATCTGTGTTGTTTGATACAAAGCCTTTGGGGGTTAATATGACCGTGTCCTGGATATCCTCGGCTCATTCTTTGGAAATGGCCACGACTTAAGCACGGGATGTAGGCATACACCTGACAGTTGCGTATGTAAAACGGTATCTCACTCGTGAGGAAACTTCTTGTGGGCTTATACTAGTGGCGTGTCTATTAATCTTGTCTTGGCTCTTCTAACCGGGCCCTGAACGTACGACAAACATATAAATCTGTATACAAGATTATGTTAAATAATTGTCCCAAGTTATAAAAGATTTTATGCCTTGTGCATCCAAACCAATTTTATAAATGCTTTTCAAGAGAGTCAGTTAAATGTATTTACCAGTGTAAACTGACATATTTTTCAAAAAGATTAAGTGCAGGTACTACGCGTAATGGACTCTAAGCTCCTGAGAGTTAGATAATGAGTCTTGCAAACTCTTAATACTTAAAGTCTGTTGAACAATATTTTCTTTATGTTTTAGATCCGCCTGTGGATCCACATACAACCGCTTGTATAATATTTAAATATACTTTGTGTTTCGGTTTGTATTGATATTTTACTTTCAAGACTTCCGCTGTGCATTAACTGTGATTATTTGACTATGATGATATCAACTACGTCACGATACTCCCCACCGGGCCTACCGGTAATATGTGGAAATATCGGGGTGTGACAGGTTGGTATCAGAGCCAACGTTGAGTGAATTAAACACTAGCCCTTTGTGTTTAATCTCAATGACACAGTTGCACATTCTTTGACTTTCGAGTCTAGGCAAACAACTTAGGACTAATCCTAACCTTAATCGTTTTGCTTCATTTGTTTTTGTTTTGAAAGGACTTCAATCAACATGCCACCGAGAGTGAGAGGCCAAGGAGGACAAGGAAAAGCTCCAATTGCTGCCAGGAACGACCACGAAGCCGGACCATCACACCGGCGTACACCATCCGCTTCATTCGGATCAAGTCCTCACGATGACTGGAGGACATACCTCGAGCCTGCGAGACGCTCTGTCTCGCTCAGTTCCTCACCATCCTATCATCATTCCTTTGGGCCGCAGCAGGAGGACAAGCCTGACGACTCCCACCACTCTTACATTCCACTGCAGTGATCGGGTTCTCACAATTCCTTCCAGAACCTGACACCTTATTTTCAAAGCCGGTTCAACCCGATGAACCAGATAGAAGAACCAGAGGGTCAAAACCCTTTGGGACCGGCTGACCATTTTCTGGAATACCAAAACATGGATGTGGACGAAGATCCAGATCCTGAGATGCCACCATCTGGGACGCCGACGCATCCCATTGAAATTTCCAGCGGATCATCCTTTCATGGTTCGCCTTACAGGGGCCCTAATATCTGGACCGAAAGGTGGGATTCATACAAGTGGGATATACTCCCCCTCACCGCTACTCACCACCAGACCAGCAGGTCCCTTCTGAGGACCCACATTTTTAGGCGGTCACGCCACCGCCACCACCAGCGCCATAGCAGCCACTGCCTCCAGAACCATCGAGGCGGAGAAGAAGTGCACGGATGTCCGTGCGTGGGGGTTTTTTACTTCAGCACTCCCCAACACTCCAGCAACAGCAACTACCCGTCGCTCTATGAAGACCCGCAAATGGTTAGGCCTTCAAATGCAGTTTATGAAGTCGACTCTGCACCAGTCGCACCTGCACCACACATGGGTTATGAAAACCCAATCCCATCGTACCCAGGTGCAGCCGGGTACAACCCGTTTGAGCAGCAAGCTTACTGGGGTTATAACTACCACAATGCCCCTGTCGTTGACCCGTACACCGAGGCAGCGAACTACAATGCTCTCTACCCTGGACCCTATCCAGCTACGTACCCGACGGGGTACCCTGCATATGGGTATCAATACCCACCGCCTCCTCAACCCCAGCAGCAACAGCCACCGCAGCAGCAGGAAATCCTCCAAAGGTTGCTCAAGGTGGAACAAAGGGTAGACGAAGAGCGTAGGAGCCGCTGCGGTCTACTAAAGGGTTTGGCAAACCTTATAAAGGGGAAGAAGAAGAGGGATTATTAGAAATCCTTATTTACTATTTTTGTAATTTCATTTTCAATTAAGTCCCTGTGTGGACATTTCATTTATGTATTTGGTCCCTGCGAGGACTTGTCTTTCTTATTTTAGTCCCTGCGTGGACAATGTTATTTATTTAAAGACCCGTTTAGGGCATTATTGTAATTTTTAGCATTTATTTATGAGAAAATTCCTTTTTAAAAATTTCATTTGGCATAAAACATAAACATATACATATATCGTAAATCAAAATATCCTTTCAATTTATAATTGATCTGCCATTAAATATTAAAAGAAAATCTTAAAGGTATAACCTAGCCTATATGTCGTTTTAGACATGGCCATGATGGTAAAACCTTTTTAAGATTTAAATCCTTGTTAATATCTGAAAACATGTTAGCATTCCTGGAAAATGTGATTCGATAAAGTCACACATGTCATCTTTATATTGGATTCTTCCAAATTCCTTATCTAGCCTAAAGATCTAGAAATCATGGATTCAAATCATCAATTAAGATGATCACATTATTAAACATCCATTAGTGGTGAAGTGCCTATGGGCCATATTTTTGTCCAATAAGACAAATGACAGTTGTAGCTTATGACTCCCTGTCAAGAAAAGGGATGAACTATATTCAACCCTTAATGCCTCGATCCTATAAGATCATGGCTTATAAATTCAAAACTGTCCTTGTGGCTAGGCCTTTTGTGCCATCATAATATCCTTAATAATTTATAACTGGGATTAATTATAACGAAAAGTTTAAAATAAAATTTGATTATCAAATTAACCAAATATGGTTTATATTTACCATGGTTAATGAATCATCGAAAATGATGATTCCATAATAAACTTCTGAACAAATTATTGTTAATTGTTTTATAGAAATCAAGCTTTAGCATGTCTGAATCAGAAGAGGTTAATATTCATTCAAAGGGAGAGAAATGATAACACCAGAATAAATGTAGCTGGTGCAGACCTACAAGCATTGATAGACAATGCTGTTACTAGAGCCGTTGACCGACAGTTCAAGGAACCAAGTAATACTCGCTCAAGGACTCAATCTGTGGCTCATAGTAAGCCCCCTTCTAAATCACACGAATAAAAGAAAGACGACTCCCAGCACTCATTGAATCAGAAAAGCCAGCCATCTAAAAGAATAGTGTTCGATCAAGAACCGCATTCAAGGACTTGTTCTTACAAATACCTCGTCTCTTGTAAGCCAAGGGATTTTACAGGTGAAAAAGGTGCCATAGACTGTATGACATGGCTTGATGAGATGGATACTGTTGTGGATATCAGTGGTTATGCGGAGCGGGATATTGTGAAGTTTGTTTCACAATCGTTTAAAGGGGAAGCATTGGCTTGGTGGAGGTCGTTAATCCAAGTCACAGGGAAAATCCCGCTTTATAATTTGTCGTGGGAATAATTTGTGGCACTGATCAAGGAAAACTTCTGTCCACAACATGAGGTAGAAAAGATTGAAACAGACTTCTTGACTTTGGTCATGAAGAATTTGGATTGCCAAGCTTATCTTATGAGCTTTAACACTATGTCCAGACTTGTTCCCTATTTGGTTACACCTGAACCTAAGCGCATAGCGCGCTTCATTGGAGGCCTGGCCCCATAAATAAAAGGAAACATTAAAGCTTCCAGGCCTACCACATTTAGGTCCGTGGTGGATTTATCTTTATCTCTCACACTCGATGCGATTAGGCAAAGGTCGATTAAGACTTCTGATGAAGGAAAGAGGAAACGGGAAGATGAGAGTTCACATCACTCTGACAAGAAAAGAAAGGGAAACTCTGTGCATAGGAAGAGTTCTGGGTTTAAAAAGGACTCCCAGCAGTCAAGTGAGAAGCCTAAGTGTAAAACCTGCCAGAAGCACCACTTTGGGAAGGGAAAATTCGAATCGAAATCGCAATCGCTATCACAGCATAAAGTTTGTGGAATTTGCAAGTCAAAAGAGCATAAAACTTTGGATTGCAAGAAAATGAAGGACGCAACCTGTTATTGTTGCAATGAGAAGGGGCATATCAAGACCAACTGCCCCAAATTTGCAAAGAAGCCCGAAGAGACCAAGAAGACTAAAGCTCGAGTCTTCCAGATGAATGCTCAGGAGGCAGTACAGAACGATAATGTTATAACAGGTACTTTCCTTATCAATGATGTTTGTGCTAGAGTTTTGTTTGATTCTGGTGCAGACAAGTCTTTTGTAGACAATAAATTTTGTAAATTATTAAATCTGCCTGTTAAAACTCTAAGCATAAAATATGAAGTAGAATTGGCCGATGGTACCATAGAGACTGCTTCAACAATATTAGATGGATGTTTCATATCCATTAGGAATCACTATTTTCCACGGTAACACCCCGTGTTTCGAAAGTCAAAGTCAAAGTCAAGATTGAAGTCAAAGGAAGAAAAGATTTCTAATTGCGATCTGCCTCTCCTTGCTCAATTCCTGTTTTGACTTCTTTGACTTGCAATTAGCCTATTTTATTATCGCTTTAGTTGTATTATGTGGAGTATCTATTAATAATCGCATAGTAATCGCTATTTATCACTTGATTAATCGCTTTATCGCACTCGCAATCGCACTCGCAACTCGAATTACGCATTTTGGTTATTGTTACGTGTGTGTGTGCCTTATGTGTTACTTGTGCATGTTTATTTATGATTATGTGTGGTAATCAATCAAAACGCAATCAAAACTCAATCGCAATCGAATCGCAAACGCTAAACGAATACGAAAGAAGGATGATTGTATGTTGATATAGTAGTTGGGATTAAAAGTAATTTGACTAGGAAATCCTCTCGCATCGCAAAGCTCGCAATCGAAACGGCAAAACTCGTCGCACCGAACACTCGAACCAAGTGACCGATCGACCAGGTAACCAGCCGATCGACCAGTCGATCGATCGAGCTGCCGCTCGATCTAACAGCCAGTCGATCAGGCCGCCACCCGATCGATCAGCCCCTCTCCAACCCTTTCCACTTCAGGAAACCCTATAAATACCCCCTGTCACCATCATACTTTCCACTTTTAGCAACTTTCCTCCGACCAGCTCATCTTCCCCACTTTTCTTCAGATTTCTCGTGATTCCGGTAAGATCTCATCCTAAATCTTGTACTCCCTTAATCTACACGCACTCCTACACCTTTCTATCTTTTGAATCTTAACCTTTAACCGTGAAATCATCAAGATTCAAGGTGTTCTAGGATGACGTCATCATGTGTTCTTGAGAACTTCATGTTTTGGCCTCAATCCACCAAGAACAACTTAGATCTAACCGATTTCCACATAAAAAAACAAAGATCCTTCATAGATCTAAACATATTCACAATGAAAAGGATTGAAAGATGGTTTTCCAACTTTCTTTCAACTATTTTACACTCAATGCCTTCAAAACCGATAGAATCGGAGCTTGTGCCGACTTACTACTCATTCTTGTGGTTGTGTTGGTTCAAGATCTGGATTCTATCCACGAGACTACCGATTTCGGGTTAAACATGGAACACCGTCTCGAACAGTTAACTGGTCAGATTTGGGTTATTCCTGTCCGATCAGGGGTACCAAGTATTGACAAGGTTTCTGTTCCTTAATACGTTATCAAAACGTCTCGATAAAACGACAAACAATCAAAACAACCAAGTGTAAGACGAACAGGTCGACCAGGACGGAGTGTCGTCCGATCGGACTGCTGTCCGATCGAACAGCCATCCGAACGACCGGTCATCCAATCGACTTGCACCTTGGCCCCACAAGTAATTTTCAAATCAACCCTCAAGAGTTTTGGGAACACCGAATGGATTGCCGTCCGATCGAGTTACCACTCGATCGACCGATCATCCGACTATGTGATGTTTCGAAACTTCAACACTTAAACAATGTTCAACATGTTCAATGCACAAGGGATGCCACCCGATCGAACAACCGTCCGATCGAGTGACAACCTGCTGAGAACTTGTTCTCGCTGAAGTGCCCAACCTATCGGACTGTCGCCCGATCGAACGATCGTTCGATCGATCGACCTGAAAGGGTAAAGATACTCCTATGTTTTCAAAATGATACAACGAAAACTTCAAAAGTCAAAGCATCATACACAAATACATCCTTCCAAAAGAAAGTAACAATCCACTCGAACGGCCATCCGACCGGACGACCGTCCGAACGAACTGTCACTCGAACGACCGGCTGTCCGATTGGACTACCATCCGAACGAACTGCTGATTCGACCCACTAACACTTATTCCGTTTTACGAGTCGCTTATCGTTATGCTGTCAATATGTTCAGGCTAACCCTACTCTCTAGCGCTCCCTTCAATCCATCAATCATTGTGAGTATACTCGAATCCCTTTTTGCTTTACGCACTTTTGGGTGTTACATACGTTACATATACCAAATCACATCAAACACACTACGCAATACTTTAACGCTAACCGTTACCGCATGTTATACGTGACTTAATGAATGCTTGTTTGTTATGTTTACTCATGGAATGCTGTCTACCTGCTCAGCACCTGTTCACTCAGGGGTTGTTAAGGACAATTACTTACATGGCTCACAGTGGTGAGTGTGTATCGCGAACTGCCTTGGGCAGTCAACCCGCAGTCATTGGTATCGATAGGTTCATGTCGATAACTAACATGCCTCATTTTACACTGTGTACGTGCTGGTTATGCGTAACGATTTCAAAATCTATATGCTATTATCAAACTTGTATGATCACATTTACACTATGTGTATTGACTTTTACTTTAACGTATGTGACAGGTGCTTAGGATGCTTATTTGCTTACTTTGCTGTGAAATCGAGGCTAGGAAAGACCTAGGTCAACAATAAACAATTGTCTGTAATGAAAATCTGAGTTGTCAGAACAGAACAATTTGACTAGATCTTTTCTGGAATAATTGTATTATCATCTATGACGTGGTATGGGACGTGTTGCTTTAAATATTTTGTAAATATAGTTGTTATGGAAACTTCTGGACAATCTGTTTCGCTCAGTGCCACACCCCGATGTTTCAGCCATCGGTTGGGGTGTGATAGATTGGTATCAGAGCCATAACTATAGGGAATTAGGCAAGACTTGACCTTGTCCGGGTCGATGTCTTAGAGACCTAGTCTATAGTTAGGGACCAACAGACCGACTCGTGCATGTCCAGTAGGGATTATGTGTGACCGTACTTGCTATTTCTCGCTATTCTCGCCTACACTAGCACTGCACTCGAATTTTCAAATATGGATGAGCGATTAAGTCGAGATTAGGTGTGAAAACTGCAAACTCTCGACTAAATTGCTTGTTCAACCCACATTTTTATCTGTAAACACGAGAAATTGCGTTGAAATAGGAGTGAAATCCATACTTTGACGCATAATTCTCTTTTATTTTATCAAGACAGGAACAAAGTTGTTAAGTAAGGGGTGAAACCCGAACCTTGACGACTTGTTCCGACCTCTACTTGGATTTTACAAAACTCTCTCCAAAGTCTCGACGGACTCCAACAACTTGAAGTCACGATATGACTGAAAGGATGCGTGCCGAGCCCAAGATTCGAGGCAAAAGCACCGTCCTGAAAGTCAAAGTCTGTACAACAGGTCCCTGTGAATAGTCGAATCACTTTGGATAGTCAATGTCTAATAGCCGCAGACAATCCATTTCTCGATTTTTTATGTGCTTCAATTCTGAGATCGCTACTGCCGACTCTGATATTTCGTCATTTTTACGTGGATTTTATGTGTTTTATGCTTATTTGTTAGCGTTTTAAGGTATTATTGGTTTCGATCTAACGCCTTTTTGCTTCCGCTAAACACACAATACAGCGCACAACCGTTAACAAATCGCTACTACCATGAGGAACCACCGTACGCTATGTTGCTTGCTATATTATTCGCTTATACTATACTACTCGCTATGCTATGCGCGAACGCTCTTCTCGAACGATCACGAACTTTGAGTGATAGGTTTCTGTATTCTGACCGTCTCTGTGTGCATCTAGACAAGTTACATGCTTATATGCTTCTTTGTTTTGTGCCTTACATGCTTATGTGCTTCTGTGCTTATGTGAATCTGTGATTATGTGCCTATATGCTTACGTGATTGTATGTGTTCCTGAGTTTTAGTAGTATTAGGCGTGTGAGGTGAGATTCGATTATATTGTGTTGAGTCCTGTGGCGATGTCTGTTGCAGACAATGTTGTCATCTGGATCTCGCGCTATCCGAGATGCTCGCCGAAAGCAAGCAGATGGCAAAGGTTGTACCCCAAGTCGTCAGTGAACTGTACGAAAACAAGAGCAAATTGTCTGAAGAATCCAGGGCCGAGACTCCCAAAGCTGCTTTCAGCTTCAAACAGTTCAAGGCATGTGGACCGAAAGAGTTCACCGGCGAAGAAGGCCCTACGACCTTGTTTCAATGGTTTGACTCAATAGAAGTCACCCTGCGACAGAGCGGATGTCCTGATAATCTCCGCACACTGAACGCGATCAGCGTCTTCCAGTCCAACGCTCTAGACTGGTGGACGACCGAAAAGAACAAGCGCGGAAATGATGCAGCTTATGGTCTGTCATTGTAGGATCGTGTATTGACCCAAAATGAGTCAATCAGAGGTGTTCTACACAATATGAAAGGCGAAAACAGACATATTGTGTGTGATTCAGCAAAGATGTCACTTTAACTGTTGTTCTGATTAATCTGACAAAGTTTTACAGCGAAACGACACTTCGGCAGCACTTCTGCTCCGGAAACACACATACACCAATCAAACGAAATCAGGACCTCACTATATATAGGCAAGCTAATTCCGCTTGAACATGACTCAAGCGGAATCATAGTTCATACGGAATTATCATTCAAACGGAATTAGCAATTTCAAGCGAAATTAGCAAAGCTAATTTCGTTTGAAATGGCATGTTCTTTTCAAGCGGAATTACATCTTGTAATTTTGTTTGAACTTGCCTGTTAGCCTATTTTCTCGTTTTCCATGCCCTAATTTATCTATACATATACAAGACTCGATACAAGACGAAGTCGACAGACGCATGCACTAACAGACTCCCCCTCGAATGTTGACGAGTCTTAAGTGTCGAGTCTTCAACGTCTTCAGTCTTTATCAGTCTGATCGCTCTCTGAAGTATCTGACAGTGTAAGCATCCTCAAACTTTATCTCTTTCTCCCAGAATCTCAACTTGGCTCTATGCTTCCTCTTGATCATGTTTCACAGGATCAGGATTGTGTCCTGGCTCTATATTCAGACTCAGAATCCAGGCTATCCTGCACATCCTCTACCCAAAAGTAAATTTCACAAATTTAACATTTGACAAATTTATATACTACTAGAATTCTTTTAACAACAACACTTTTATTTTGAGGTAGATATGATTATAACAATTTTAAACTCTGATGAACCACTTGTGAATAAAAATTCAAAATCTTTTCTCATTTAGAACAAAGACTCACCTTCACAAAATGCTCATCATGTTTAGCACTCGGAATTTTGAAAATCAGCTTTCCAACATCAGTTGTCGAAAATCTTTTTGAATTTTTTGAAATTTATGCTAAAACACACTAAAATCTTTTTGGATTTTTGAATGAAAATGAAATTCAATAAAGAAATATATACAGACAATATTTTTGTGAGTTTGTGTAAGAGGATCATATCAGATTATGAGACAAATCACAAGTACCATTGAGCTTAGTTACACATTAAGAATTAAACAATTCACTTAGATTGCCGATATACTGATCCACTTAAATTCTCACACAAATTTCAACTAATTCGGGATATGAATTAGGTGGATTAATGACTTAAACTCATTCATGTGTCCCACCTCTTGAATATACTCCCGTATCCTGATCTCAATATTCAGTCTTACAGGTGAGTATACCACAGATGATATCTGTAAGGGGTTAGATGCGAAGACCGTGAGAGCTCAGGTCAGAACTTCCGTTCAGCAGAGAGATGACGGTTTTGACTTTTGGTGGGTCCCCTTTAGAGGATCTTTTTTACAACAGCACATGATTAGCGTATTTCAATGTTTCATCATATTTTGTACTGAGGGCAGGCTTTTATTTCAAGCAAGCATAAAGTATTATACGGGGACTAGGCCATTGCTTCCGCAAAATCAGAAGTCCCGGGATAATACCCCAGATATCACTGAGCATAAAGACCTAGTATCTCAGAAAGAGGGATCCTTCAAACAACATTTCAGGGGTTACCTATATATCCAAGTAGTGTTCCCCACGAAATAAGCAAGTTTGAATTTAAGTTTATATCCCGAAAAAGCTTACTAAATGTGTAAAAACCTATCGGTATATCATCAGTGAGACCGTTTAACGCAATTTAAAAATTACATTTCTTTAGCATACTGAAACTGTCTACTGATGTACTATCATTTCCTCTTTTTGACACCAAAACTCATTTTGTATTTTATCTTGTTTTTAACATTTTCAAATTTTCTAATGTTTTTTGAATTTTCTGAAAATTCTTACTCCCCCTAAAATTCAAACACATTTAAAAGAAATTTGAAAACAAACTGTACAAGTAAAGTGACAACTGATATCGAATCACTTCAATTCGCCATCCACTTGGCATAAACAATCAGAACTCCCCCTTACAACAAACTATTTTCTCATTATGATTTCAAAACACTTAAGTTTGTTTTAACCAAAATGATTTTTCTGAAAAATAAATTTTGTTGTTTTTACCACTTGTAGGTTAGGGGTTCATCACATTGTTTTTCTCAATATCACTTGAAAAATTTAACAATTTTATATTTTATTAACAATATCACTTGTAGAAAATCAAGTACAACTTAATGTCCCTGATTTACCACTTGTAAGTTAAAATATCACCATTGTGAATTTCTCAAGAAAGATGCTGATACCTGCTCCACACTTACCAACCTGGGAGCTCCGGCAAGTCAGGATTTTACTTGTGAAAAACTTCCATCCAAGCCTGACCAAACTTGGATGTTTCCTCCTCAATTTCACTTGGGTAATAAGTCGATTTCTTTGTTTCATAAAAGTCCTTTACCCCTTTGGCCTTTCCTTCGACCATTTTTCCAAAAATCTTTTTCACATTTCCATTAAACACTTTCTCGACATCAAATTCTTTCTTCTCAGAATAGAATTAGTTCGAGATTTCAACCTTACCAATTTTTTATTTAAAATTCTCAGCTCTCAATGGTGGAAAATTATCATCATCCATAGGAGGAACTGAGTTTTCACCATTTTTAACAACTTGTGGCTCTTCTGATTTTGTGGAATCAGATTCATTGCCAGGTTTTACATCTGATTTCTTAACAACCCAAGCTTGATTGTTAAGATTTCCCCTTCGCTTGTAAAACCTTTTTGAACACTCACCAACTTCATATATAGAATTTTTAAACACTTTAAATTTTTCAGTTGGTGGTTCGGTTTTATCAACAACTATTTCTTTGAGTTTTTCTGAAACTCCCTGTTTTGTGTTGGTTGCCTTAGGACAGTTCCAGGCGATATGACCAATTTCTTGACATCTGTAACAGGTTCTAGTCTCTTTTCTCTGATGAGATTCATTTTTCTTCTTTTCAGCAAGAAATTCCTGATTTGACTGTCTCCAGAATGAGCTCTTCTTTTCATCATCAGCAGAAGTTCTTGACACAAATTTTGTATTTTTAGAAATTTTCTCATTTTTATGATTTTCTGGTGTAATAAAACCGAGACCTTTCTTTTTGAAATTACTATTATAGTTTGATTTCCTTTGGAAACCAGAACCATAACTCCTTTTCTTGTTTAAAATTTTGTTCATTTTTTGTTTTTCTCTTGAAGTGTATTTTTTAGATTTTTCATTAAGATTTAAATCTTTTATTTCAGAAATATTAATTTCTGTCAATTTGAAAACCTTTTTGATCATTTTAGAAATTTTCTCATTTTTATGATTTTCTGGTGTAATAAAACCGAGACCTTTCTTTTTGAAATTACTATTATAGTTTGATTTCCTTTGGAAACCAGAACCATAACTCCTTTTCTTGTTTAAAATTTTGTTCATTTTTTGTTTTTCTCTTGAAGTGTATTTTTTAGATTTTTTCTGGTGTAATAAAACCGAGACCTTTCTTTTTGAAATTACTATTATAGTTTGATTTCCTTTGGAAACCAGAACCATAACTCCTTTTCTTGTTTAAAATTTTGTTCATTTTTTGTTTTTCTCTTGAAGTGTATTTTTTAGATTTTTCATTAAGATTTAAATCTTTTATTTCAGAAATATTAATTTCTGTCAATTTGAAAACCTTTTTGATCATTTCAGTTTTAACACCTCTTATTGGAAATTCTTTATCAAAATATAATTTGTCAGAATCATTCAAAGTGTATGCCACTTCAAATGTTTCGTCATTCAAATTGGATTTTGACAACAAAAATTCTTTACTATAAACCCGTTTTCCTGACGACTTTGAACTCTTTTCAGACGAACTCGAACTTCCGACTGACAAACACGAACTTTCGGACTCGGACTTTGACTCTGACTCCTCATCCTTATCCAACACCTGATCGACCATCCTTTTTATTAACTCAGACTCATGATCTGTGTCGGACGTTGTGAACGTGATGTCAATATTGTCTGGTAATACATCTGTTATCTCGGACTCCAACTTTATATTTACTGCCTTTTTTACTTGTTCCTCATTCGGTTTTCTAGGCGAATATCCTTCCCAAATCGGAGGCGGACACTTGTTATAATTGACACTCTGTTTCTTACCAGTATCCCTTTTCTTCGGCTTCTTGTCTTCAAATACTTCAAAACCTGCAACAGTTGGATAAATTCTGTCAATTAAGTAATCAGAACTTGTATAACTTTTCAGTAATCGTCTGATTCTTTCATTTTCAACTTTTTCAATTTCCAACTCCTTCTTCAACTTAGCACATTCTTCAATGTAGTAATTGATCTCTTTCTGTTTAGACATCATGGTTGCATTCATCATTGTCAAAGCATCTTCTCTTTCAGAGTTTGTCTTCTGCAAACTATTCACAGTTTTGTTCAATACATCGTACGAATCTTTCACATTTTAAATATGAAACAATAATTTTTCTTTCAACTTTTCTAGTTCACTAAACCTTTCATCTTTATCTTCACATTGTTTACAAGATTCCAAACACGTAAGACAAGGTTTTGTGACTTCAACAATCTTTTCAATCTCTATTAATTTTTCGACCTCGCCAATCTTTTCAACTTCAACCACCTTTTCCACTTTAACTATCTTTTCAACTTCAACTATCTTTTCAACACTCTTAACTTCTTTCATTTCTTTTGCAGCTTTTCTCTCTTTAAGTTTCTTCAATTTATCTACAAAATAAAATTCAAAACTGTCAGAAGATAAATGAGTTTTTACAATGTTTATCTGTTCAATTTCTTCATCATCATCACTAGTATCTGGTGAACTGTTTTCAGAAGAAACAGATTCTTTATCTTGACTTTTCTCTTCATCAGCTAACACTGCTATCCATTCTTTCATCAATTCTGGCTTTTGAACAATTTGAGCAATGAAAGCTTTAAACTCCCTATTCTCATCCACAAACCTATCCCAGCTAAATCCTGGAGCCATCTTTTCATCATCTTGATCAATGATACCATAATAAGCTTTCTTATTTGCATCTTCGATCATTCTTGCATGCGCAGTTTGTGGTTCTTTTTGTTGATGCGGTTGATGAGCAATTTGTTGATATATAGCCTTCCGATAATAATCATGTCCACCAAACGGATTCTTTGCTCCATTTGCTTCTTGATTTTTACATTCTCGCTTAAAATGTCGTTTCTCCCTGCATCGAAAACAAGTAACTTTAGATTTATCAAAACCTAAAGTAGAGACATTTGCATCTAAGAAATCATTTCTTCCTGTAATCATTTTGAATTTCTCAGCTCTCCTCAGAACACTTGCTAAACACCATTTAATATCCATAAGCTCCAATTCCTATGCATCAATCTGATCATAATCTTCCTTGGTTAGCATAGGATTACCAATTCTTCCAGCAATCAATCCTTCATACGATTCCAAAGCAGTAACCAGTAATGCCATATGACTTTTAACAACTTCTTCAGAAAAATTCTGACCATTTTGAAGATGTAATGCAACATTGCACTGAATCATATGTCCATTACCAACATTTGAACTTTGAACACTTGGAGGATTGACATTTGAAAATCCATTAGTGTTGATTGAACTTTGACTGACTGATCCAGATGAATTTCCTGCACTAAAAGCAGTTTGGATCTTTGGACTTGATTCAATAGTTTGAACATTTCCTTTATAGTACAATTTGATGTCTTGTTGATTACACGAGCTGTTCATTCTGGCAATCTTTTGCTGTTCAAGATCATGTCCCTCAAGCTTTTCAATAAACTACCCAATTGACAATCTACTAAACTCTCCTGTATTCTTTAAAATCATGAGATATGTACCCCATTCTTTCTGAGGTAAAGCATCAGCTAACTTTTCAACCCATTCTGCTGGAGTTTTAGTAATTTTCAACTGAGACATGGTACGCACAAGATGACAATATCTCTCAATGAGAGTCTTTGTAGATTCACCAGGCATACTTGTAAACAACTCAAATTCTTTCTTCAATGATGATTTTTTGCTATTGATCATTTCCGTACTTCCTTCAAATTTCTTCTCAAGTGCCTCCCATATTGAGAAAGCACTACCATCATGCTGAAGCAAAACATAAATGTCCTCTTTGACAGCTTGTTGTAAAAGACTAATCATCATTTTTTCTCCTTTATAACTATCTCTTTCTTTGTCTGAAAATTCTGAGATAATTTTATCAACATTCAAAGCGGTCTGTGGCCTAACATATTTTGTTTCAATGCTTTCCCAAGCTCTCAGATGGTTTGCCTGAACCCAATTCTCAAAACGATTTTTCCAGCCATGGTACTCTTCCATTCCCATAAGTTTCGGAGGTTTTTGCATTGTTCCAGTTTCATTTTCCATGTTCATGTTCTTAGCAATGTCAGCCGGAGTAGTCGGGGATGTGGCAAATGCGTTGTAGAATTCCTCTTCCATGGTTCGATAAACTTTTTCACAAAATAGTCACTTTCAAACGGAATTAGGTCTTTCAAACGAAATCACTTCCTCAAACGGAACATCTATTCAAGCGAAATTACTTGCAAACCAGTTTCAAACGGAATACGAACTCAAACGGGATCACTTTGAAGCGGAATTACTGATTTCGTTTGAACTTTCAAACGGAATATCACCTTGAAATGGAATAGTGATTTCAAACGGAATCAGCCAAACGAAATAACGTTTTCAAGTGGAATTAGCAACAACTTTCAAGCGGAATTACTGAATCAAGCGAAATTAGGTGCAATTTCAAACGGAATTATGCTGATGTCATCATTTCAGTCCAACGTTTGTCAAATTGATCAGGTTTTAAGCCGTTTTAAGATCTGAAACTTTCAAGGGTTTGTTAAAATACAGTTTCGCACATTATATGTAAGTTTCAAGTCATTTTGTCCGTTAAAACTTGTAAATTTTGAAAAGAAGGTGTAGAAAACAGAAATTTTGAGCTGAATCGGTAAGAACTCCTCCTCCTGAGCTCTGATACCACATGTAGGATCGTGTATTGACCCGAAATGAGTCAATCAGAGGTGTTCTACACAATATGAAAGGCGGAAACAGACATATTGTGTGTGATTCAGCAAGATATTCACTTTAACTGTTGTTCTGATTAATCTAACAAAGTTTTACAGCGAAACAACACTTCGGCAGCACTTCTGCTCCGAAAACACACGTACACCAATCAAACGAAATCAGGACCTCACTATATATAGGCAAGCTAATTCCGCTTGAACATGACTCAAGCGGAATCACAGTTCATACGAAATTAGCAATTTCAAGCGAAATTAGCAAAGCTAATTTCGTTTGAAATGGCATGTTCTTTTCAAGCGGAATTACATCTTGTAATTTCGTTTGAACTTTCCTGTTAGCCTATTTTCTCGTTTTTCGTGCCCTGATTTATCTATACATATACAAGACTCGATACAAGACGAAGTCGACAGACGCATGCACTAACAGTCATGGGACGAGTTAAAGAACGTTATGCTCGAGGAGTTATGCCCTCCCCATGAGCGCCAGAAGCTGGAGGATGAGTTCTGGCATATTAAGCAGAAAGAAGGTGACAACGCTACCCTGACTGCTCGCTTTAAGTAGCTCAGCATCATCTATCCCGATCAAGTGAAGACACCCGACATGACGATCAAGAAGTACATTCGAGCTCTACCCGACTGTGTTGCGGATTTTGTGCATGCCGCAAAGCCAGCGACAATCGAAGAAACTTACTTGCTTGTCGCGGAAATCAACGACAAGCGAGTAAAAGCTGGTTTCTGGGATAAAACTTCAAAGAACCTGCATCAAGTCACCGCCGCACCAACCACTGAAACCGCCGCTGCTCAATCGTCAAAGTCCTCACGCCATAAGAAGAAGAAGAAGAACAACAGCAGCTCCAGCAACAAGAACTGTGCTGTCACTACCACTGCTGCTCCACTTCAAGCAGTACCAGCTCAGCGTCAATCTCACCACCGCACAGCTCTAATTACCTATGCACCGCCTGCAAAGCGTGCATACACAGGCCCTCACCCTGCCTGCCCAACATGCACTTATCATCACCCGGTGGGTCTAGCTTGCCGTTTTTGCGCTAACTGCAATATGTACGGCCACTTCACTGCAAACAGTCGTACTGGTCCCCGTCAAGCACCAACTCAAGCCACTGCTTATCAAGCTTTGCTCCCAGCCCCACAAGGCCAACAAGCGGCTCAGGCACCCGCGGTCAACGACCCAGTCTGCTTCACATGTGATGATCCCAACCACTTTGCGAACATGTGCCCGAACAGGGTTGTGAAGCAAGAGCCTCAGCAACACCAGCAGCAACAGCACCAGCAGCAACAGCCCCAGCAGCAGCAACAAGCCGCACGCACCAGAACTTTCAACATCAACATGCGCCAAGCCCAGGCTGACAACAACGTGGTCAATGGTACGTTCCTTGTGAATGGTATTTATGCATCGTGTTTGTTTAATACTGGAGCCGATAACTGTTTTGTGTCGTTCGAATTCGAGAAGCTTCTTAGTCGAAAGCGCTCCCATCTCCCCTCGACGTTCGATGTTGAAGTCGTCACCGGAAGAAATGTCGCCGTTAATTTTGTTCTTCGTGATTGTACTCTTGAGCTCAACGATCACATCTTCCCAATCGACCTTATTCCAATGCAACTCAGAAGTTTTGACGTCATAGTAGGCATGGACTTTCTTCGCGAAAACCATGCTGAAGTTGTGTGCTTCGATAAGATGATTCGATTCTCGCTCGCGAATGGTGATTTATTGTGTGTTTATGGCTAAACTGCTTCAAAAGGTCTCAAGCTCATGTCGTGTGTCCAGGCTAGCAAGTATCTCTGCAAGGAATACAGAGCTTTCTTGGCTAACATTGTAGTAGCGGAGAAGGAAAAGAAAGGAAGACCTGGTGTAAACGATGTCCCAGTGGTTCGAGAATTTCCTAACGTTTTTCCTGAGGATCTTCCCGGCCTTCCACCAAGTCGTGATATCGACTTCCGTATCGACCTCATTCCTGGAGCCAACCCTGTTGCCAAAGCTCCTTACCGACTCGCACTGTCCGAAATGCGTGAACTCTCGAGTCAGCTTCAGGAATTACTTGAGAAAGGCTTCATTCGCCCGAGCACCTCTCCTAGGGGTGCGCCAGTCCTTTTTGTCAAAAAGAAGGATGGGTCGTTCCGGATGTGCATCGACTATCGGGAACTGAAAAAGTTGACTATCAAGAATTGCTATCCCCTGCCTCGCATTGATGATTTGTTTGACCATCTACAAGGCGCTACGTGTTTCTCGAAGATCGATCTATGCTCAGGCTATCACCAGTTTCGCATCCAAGAGAAAGATATACCCAAATCCGCTTTTCGCACTCGTTACGGCCACTATGAGTTCGTTGTTATGCCTTTTGGTTTAACCAATGCACCCGCGGTTTTCATGGATCTGATGAATCGCGTGTGTAAACCTTATCTCGACCGTTTCGTCATCGTGTTTATCGACGATGTCTTGATCTATTCCAAGTCGAAAGCCGAACACGCGCAACATCTACGTTTGGTTCTCAAGCTACTCCAAGGGAATCGACTCTATGCCAAGTTCTCCAAGTGCGAATTCTGGCTGGAGGAGGTTCAATTCCTCGGTCACATTGTGAATAGTCAAGGTATTCACGTCGATCCCGCGAAGATTGAAGCCGTTAAGAGTTGGATTACACCCAAGAACCCGTCCGAAGTCCGTTCTTTTCTCGGACTGGCGGGCTATTATCGACGATTTATCGAAGGATTCTCCAAGATCGCTGTGCCGCTTACCGCTCTCACGCATAAAGACAAGCCTTTTTTTTTGGGAACCGAACAAGATTCCGCTTTCCAAATTCTCAAGCACATGCTTTGCAATGCTCCTGTTCTCTCATTGCCAGACGGAAACGATGACTTTATTGTCTATTGTGACGCCTCGAACCTTGGTCTTGGCTGCGTTCTCATGCAACGGGACAAGGTCATTGCCTATTCATCTCGTCAGCTCAAAATCCATGAAAAGAACTATACAACCCATGATCTCGAGCTAGGCGCAGTTGTTTTTGCATTAAAGATTTGGCGACACTACCTGTATGGTACCAAGTGTACGATCTTCACCGATCATAGGAGCCTACAACATATCTTTGACCAGAAGGAACTTAATATGCGTCAACGCCGATGGGTAGAACTTCTCAACGATTATGACTGTGAAATTCGTTATCAACCTGGCAAAGCAAATGTCGTTTCCGACGCTCTCAGCAGACGGAGTTATTTGCTTAGCATTCGTGATACCCGAGCCCAATACGATCTCAAAACCCTCATCCGCGAGGCCCAGCATGCTTGTTTTAACGAGCGCACTCTGGATAAGGAAAGAATCTACCACGATGGAGCTCAGCTTGTGAATAAGTTGAATGGGATATTCCACTACCTGAACCGAATTTGGATCCCTAAACGGACCAATTTGCGACAGACTCTGATGGACGAAGCCCACAAATCCCGATATTCCATTCATCCCGGTGCCGATAAAATGTACCAGGACCTTCGCTACAAGTACTGGTGGCCGGGCATGAAAAGTGATATCGCCCTCTACGTTGGAAAGTGCCTGACTTGCTCGAAGGTCAAGGCTGAACACCAAAGACCCTCTGGCTTACTCGAACAACCCCCGATCCCTATGTGGAAGTGGGAGAGTATAGCTATGGACTTCATAACAAAGCTCCCGCGCACGCCAACAGGTCACGACAACATCTGGGTTGTTGTTGACCGTTTGACCAAATCAGCTCACTTTTTGCCAATACGGGAAGACTACAAGGTAGAACGATTAGCCCGAATCTACACCAATGAGATCATTTGTCGACATGGGATGCCTCGCGACATCATCTCTGACCGTGACGCTCGGCTTACCTCGCGACTGTGGGAAACGTTTCAAGCTGCTCTCGGTACTACGCTTAATCTAAGTACCGCATTCCACCCTCAAACCGACGGTCAGACTGAGAGAACGATCCGTACTCTTGAAGACATGCTCCGTTCGTGTGTCATAGATTTCGGTGGTAATTGGGATGCATACTTGCCGTTAGTCGAATTCTCGTACAACAACAGCTACCATACCAGCATTCAAATAGCACCATTCGAGGCTTTATACGGAAGAAAATGTCGATCGCCAATTGTATGGCACGAGATCGGTCACTCGCAACTAACCGGTCCCAAGCTATTGCAAGAAACGACTGACAAAGTCCTCCAAATTCGAGACAACTTGTTGAAAGCTCGAAGTCGACAGAAAAGTTACGCCGATAGACGACGCAAGCCCCTTGAATTTGACGTTGGCGACTACGTACTCCTAAAGGTATCACCTTGGAATGGTGTGGTCAGATTTGGCAAGAAAGGGAAACTAGTGCCTCGATATGTTGGACTTTTTAAGATTCTGGAAAGGATCGGAAAAGTCGCCTACAGACTCGACCTACCGGAGGAACTTAGTAATGTCCACCCGACTTTCCATGTGTCAAACCTAGGAAAGTGCCTGGCTGAGCATGATTTGATTGTACCTCTCGGTGACCTCCAAGTAAACGAAACACTGCACTTCATGGAGAAGCCTGTCGAAATCATGGATCGCCAAACCAAGCAGCTCAGACGCTCGCGCATTCCCATTGTGAAAGTCTGATGGGAAGGCAAACGAGGCGCGGAGTTCACTTGGGAACTCGAAAGCGACATGAAGGCGAAGTACCCGCAGTTGTTTGTTACGGCTTCGGCCTAATTTCGGGACGAAATTCCCTCAACTAGGGGAGGCTGTAACACCCCGTGTTTCGCAAGTCAAAGTCAAAGTCAAGATTGAAGTCAAAGGAAGAAAAGATTTCTAATTGCGATCTGCCTCTCCTTGCTCAATTCCTGTTTTGACTTCTTTGACTTGTAATTAGCCTATTTTATTATCGCTTTAGTTGTATTATGTGGAGTATCTATTAATAATCGCATAGTAATCGCTATTTATCGCTTGATTAATCGCTTTATCGCTATCGCAATCACACTCGCAAGTCGAATTACGCATTTTGGTTATTGTTACGTGTGTGTGTGCCTTATGTGTTACTTGTGCATGTTTATTTATGATTATGTGTGGAAATCAATCGAAACGCAATCGAAACTCAATCGCAATCGAATCGCAAACGCTAAACGAATACGAAATAAGGATGATTGTATGTTGATATAGTAGTTGGGATTAAAAGTAATTTGACTAGGAAATCCTCTCGCATCGCAACGCTCGCAATCGCAATCGAAACAGCAAAACTCGTCGCACCGAACACTCGAACCAAGTGACCGATCGAGCTGCCGCTCGATCGAACAGCCAGTCGATCAGGCCGCCACCCGATCGATCAGCCCCTCACCAACCATTTCCACTTCGGGAAACCCTATAAATACCCCCTGTCACCATCATACTTTCCACTTTTGGCAACTCTCCTCCGACCAGCTCATCTTCCCCGCTTTTCTTCAAATTTCTCGCGATTCCAGTAAGATCTCATCCTAAATCTTGTACTCCCTTAATCTACACGCACTCCTACACCTTTCTATCTTTTGAATCTTAACCTTTAACCGTGATATCATCAAGATTCAAGGTGTTCTAGGATGACGTCATCATGTGTTCTTGAGAACTTCATGTTTTGGCCTCAATCCACCAAGAACAACTTAGATCTAACCGATTTCCACATAAACAAACAAAGATCCTTCATAGATCTAAACATATTCACAATGAAAAGGATTGAAAGATGGTTTTCCAACTTTCTTTCAACTCTTTTACACTCAATGCCTTCAAAACCGATAGAATCGGAGCTTGTGCCGACTTACTACTCATTCTTGTGGTTGTGTTGGTTCAAGATCTGGATTCTATCCACGAGACTACCGATTTCGGGTTAAACATGGAACACCGTCTCGAACAGTTAACTGGTCGGATTTGGGTGATTCCTGTCCGATCAGGGGTACCAAGTATTGACAAGGTTTCTGTTGCTTAATACGTTATCAAAATGTCTCGATAAAACGATAAACAATCAAAACAACCAAGTGTAAGACGAACAGGTCGACCAGGACAGAGTGTCGTCTGATCGGACTGCTGTCCGATCGAACAGCCATCCGAACGACCGGTCATCCGATCGACTTGCACCTTGGCCCCACAAGTAATTTTCAAATCAACCCTCAAGAGTTTTGGGAACACCGAACGGATTGCTGTCCGATCGAGTTACCACTCGATCGACTGATCATCCGACTATGTGATGTTTCGAAACTTCAACACTTAAACAATTTTCAACATGTTCAATGCACAAGGGATGCCACCCGATCGAACAACCATCCGATCGAGTGACAACCTGCTGAGAACTTGTTCTCGCTGAAGTGCCCAACCTATCGGACTGTCGCCCGACCGAACGGTCGTTCGATCGATCGACCTGAAAGGGTAAAGATACTCCTATGTTTTCAAAATGCTACAACGAAAACTTCAAAAGTTAAAGCATCATACACAAACACATCCTTCCCAAAGGAAGTAACAATCCACTCGAACGGCCATCCGACCGGACGACCGTCCGAACGGACTGTCACTCGAACGACCGGTTGTCCGATCGGACTACCATCCGAACGAACTGCTGATTCGACCCACTAACACTTGTTCCGTTTTACGAGTCGCTTATCGTTATGCTGTCAATCTGTTCAGGCTAACCCTACTCTCTAGCTCTCCCTTCAATCCATCAATCGCTGTGAGTATACTCGAATCCATTTTTGCTTTACGCACTTTTGGGTATTACATACGTTACATATACCAAATCACATCAAACACACTACGCAATACTTTAACGCTAACCGTTACCGCATGTTATACATGACTTAATGAATGCTTGTTTGTTATGTTTACACATGGAATGCTGTCTACATGCCTTAGCAATGATAGTACTATAGTTTAGACTCAGCACCTGTTCACTCAGGGGTTGTTAAGGACAATTACTTACATGGTTCACAGTGGTGAGTGTGTATCGCGAACTGCCTTGGGCAGTCAACCCGCAGTCATTGGTATCGATAGGTTCATGTCGATAACTAACATGCCTCATTTTACACTGTGTACGTGCTGGTTATGCGTAACGATTTCGAACTCTATATGCTATTATCAAACTTGTATGCTCACATTTACACTATGTGTATTGACTTTTACTTTAACGTATGTGACAGGTGCTTAGGATGCTTATTTGCTTACTTTGCTGTGAAATCGAGGCTAGGAAAGACCTAGGTCAACAATAAACAATTGTCTGTAATGAAAATCTGAGTTGTCGGACAGAACAATTTGACTAGATATTTTCTGTAATAATTGTATTATCATCTATGACATGGTATGGGACGTGTTGCTTTAAATATTTGGTAAATATAGTTGTTATGGAAACTTCTGGACAATCTGTTTCGCTCAGTGCCACACCCCGATGTTCCAGCCATCGGTTGGGGTGTGATAGATTGGTATCAGAGCCATAACTATAGGGAATTAGGCAAGACCCGACCTTGTCCGGGTCGATGTCTTAGAGACCTAGTCTATAGTTAGGGACCAACAGACCGACTCGTGCATGTCCAGTAGGGATTATGTGTGAGCGTACTTGCTATTTCTCGCTATTCTCGCCTACACTACCACTGCACTCGAATTTTCAAATATGGATGAGCGATTAAGTCGAGATTAGGTGTGAAAACCGCAAACTCTCGACTAAATTGCTTGTTCAACCAACATTTTTATCTATAAACCTGAGAAATTGCATTGAAATAGGAGTGAAATCCATACTTTGACGCATAATTCTCTTTTATTTTATCAAGACAGGAACAAAGTTGTTAAGTCAGGGGTGAAAACCGAACCTTGATGACTTATTCCGACCTCTACTTGGTTTTTACAAAACTCTCACCAAAGTCTCGACGGACTCCAACGACTTGAAGTCACGATATGACTGAAAGGATGTGTGCCGAGCCCAAGATTCGAGGCAAAAGCACCGTCCTGAAAGTCAAAGTGTGTACAACAGCTCCCTGTGAATAGTCGAATCACTTTGGATAGTCAATGTCTAATAGTCGCAGACAATCCATTTCTCGATTTTTTATGTGCTTCAATTCTGAGATCGCTACTGCCGACTCTGATATTTCGTCATTTTTACGTGGATTTTATGTGTTTTATGCTTATTTGTTAGCGTTTTGAGGTATTATTGGTTTCAATCTAACGCCGTTTTGCTTCCGCTAAACACACAACACACCGCACAACCGTTAACAAATCGCTACTATCATGAGGAACCACCGTACGCTATGTTGCTTGCTATATTATTCGCTTATACTATACTACTCGCTATGCTATGCGTGAACGCTCTTCTCGAACGATCACGAACTTTTAATGATAGGTTTCTGTATTCTGACCGCCTCTGTGTGCATCTAGACAAGTTACATGCTTATATGCTTCTTTGTTTTGTGCCTTATGTGCTTATGTGCTTCTGTGCTTATGTGAATCTGTGATTATGTGCCTATATGCTTACGTGATTGTACGTGTTCCTGAGTTTTAGTAGTATTAGGTGTGTGAGGTGAGATTCGATTATAATGTGTTGAGTCCTGTGGCGATGTCTGTTGCAGACAATGTCATCATCTGGATCTCGCGCTACCCGAGATGCTCGCCGAAAGCAAGCAGGCAAACGCCTTGCTGCCATGATTACTAAGAAAATGGCAAAGGTTGTACCCCAAGTCGTCAGTGAACTGTACGAAAACAAGAGCAAATCGTCTGAAGAATCCAGGACCGAGACTCCCAAAGCTGCTTTCAGCTTCAAACAGTTCAAGGCATGTGGACCGAAAGAGTTCACCGGCGAAGAAGGCCCTACGGCCTTGTTTCAATGGTTTGACTCAATAGAAGTCACCCTGCGACAGAGCGGATGTCCTGATAATCTCCGCACACTGAACGCGACCGGCGTCTTCCAGTCCCGCGCTCTAGACTGGTGGACGACCGAAAGGAACACGCGTGGAAATGATGCAGGTTATGGTCTGTCATGGGACGAGTTGAAGAACGTTATGCTCGAGGAGTTCTGCCCTCTCCATGAGCGCCAGAAGCTGGAGGATGAGTTCTGGCACATTAAGCAGAAAAAGGTCACAACGCTGCCCGGACTGCTCGCTTTAAGCAGCTCAACATCATCTGTCCCGATCAAGTGAAGACGCCCGACATGACGATCAAGAAGTACATTTGAGCTCTACCCGACTGTGTTGCGGATTTTGTGCATGCCGCAAAGCCAGCGACAATCGAAGAAACTTACTTGCTTGCCACGGAAATCAATGACAAGTGAGTAAAAGCTGGTTTCTGGGATAAAACTTCAAAGAACCTGCATCAAGTCACCTCCGCACCAATCGCCGAAACCGCCGCTGCTCAATCGTCAAAGTCCTCACGCCGCAAGAAGAAGAAGAACAACAACAGCAGCTCCAGCAACAAGAACTGCGCTATCACTACCACTGCTGCTCCACTTCAAGCAGTACCAGCTCAGCAGCAATCTCACCACCTCACAACTCTAGTTACCTATGCACCGCCTGCAAAGCGTGCATACACAGGCCCTCACCCTGCCTGCCCAACATGCACTTATCATCACCCGGTGGGTCTAGCTTGCCGTTTTTGCGCTCACTGCAATATGTATGGCCACTTCACTGCAAACTGTCATACTGGTCCCCGTCAAGCACCAACTCAAGCCACTGCTCATCAAGCTCTGCTCCCAGCCCCACAAGGCCAACAAGTGGCTCAGGCAGCCGCGGTCAACGCCCGAGTCTGCTTCACATGTGTTGATCCCAACCACTTTGCGACCATGTGCCCGAACAGGGTTGTGAAGCAAGGGCCTCAGCAACACCAGCAGCAACAGCACCAGCAGCAACAACCCCAGCAGCAGCAACAAGTCGCACGCACCAGAACTTTCAACATCAACATGCGCCAAGCCTAGGCTGACAACAACGTGGTCAATGGTACGTTCCTTGTGAATGGTATTTATGCATCGTGTTTGTTTGATACTGGAGCCGATAACTGTTTCGTGTCGTTCAAATTCGAGAAACTTCTTAGTCGAAAGTGCTCCCATCTCCCCTCGACGTTCGATGTTGAAGTCGCCACGGGAAGAATTGTCGCCATTAATTTTGTTCTTCGTGATTGTACTCTTGAGCTCAACGATCACATCTTCCCAATCAACCTTATTCCGATGCAACTCAGAAGTTTTGACGTCATAGTAGGCATGGACTTTCTTCGCGAAAACCATGCTGAAGTTGTGTGCTTCGATAAGATGATTTGATTCTCGCTCGCGAATGGTGATTTATTGTGTGTTTATGGCGAAACTGCTTCGAAAGGTCTCAAGCTCATGTCGTGTGTCAAAGCTAGCAAGTATCTCCGCAAGGAATACAGAGCTTTCTTGGCTAACATTGTAGTAGCAGAGAAGGAAAAGAAAGGCAGACCTGGTGTAAACGATGTCCCAATGGTTCGAGAATTTCCTAACGTTTTTCCTGAGGATCTTCCCGGCCTTTTGCCAAGTCGTGATATCGACTTCCATATCGACCTCATTCCTGGAGCCAACCCTGTTGCCAAAGCTCCTTACCGACTCGCACCGTCCGAAATGCGTGAACTCTCGAGTCAGCTTCAGGAATTACTTGAGAAAGGCTTCATTCACCCGAGCACCTATCCTTGGGGTGTGCCGGTCCTTTTCGTCAAAAAGAAGGACGGGTCGTTCCGGATGTGCATCGACTATCGGGAACTGAAAAGTTGACTATCAAGAATCGCTTTCCCCTGCCTCGCATTGATGATTTGTTTGACCATCTACAAGGCGCTACGTGTTTCTCGAAGATCGATCTATGCTCAGGCTATCACCAGTTACGCATCCAAGAGGAAGATATACCGAAAACTGCTTTTTGCACTCGTTACGGCCACTATGAGTTCGTTGTTATGCCTTTTGGTTTAACCAATGCACCCGCGGTTTTCATGGATCTAATAAATCGCGTGTGTAAACCTTATCTCGACCGTTTCGTCATCGTGTTTATCGACGATGTCTTGATCTATTCCAAGTCGAAAGCCGAACACGTGCAACATCTATGTTTGGTTCTCGAGCTACTCCAAGGGAATCGACTCTATGCCAAGTTCTCCAAGTGCGAATTCTGGCTGGAGGAGGTTCAATTCCTAGGTCACATTGTGAATAGTCAAGGTATTCACGTCGATCCCGCGGAGATTGAAGCCGTTAAGAGTTGGATTACACCCAAGAACCCCTCCGAAGTCCTTTCTTTTCTCGGACTAGCGAGCTATTATCGATGATTTATCGAAGGATTCTCCAAGATCGCTGTGCCGCTTACCGCTCTCACGCATAAAGACAAGCCTTTTTTTGGGGAACCGAACAAGATTCCGCTTTCCAACCCTCAAGCACATGCTTTGCAATGCTCCTGTTCTCTCATTGCCCGACGGAAACGACGACTTTATTGTCTATTATGACGCCTCGAACCTTGGTCTTGGCTGCGTTCTCATGCAACGGGACAAGGTCATTGCCTATGCATCTCGTCAGCTCAAAATCCACGAAAAGAACTATACAACCCATGATCTCGAGCTAGGCGCAGTTGTTTTTGCGTTAAAGATTTGGCGACACTACCTGTATGGTACCAAGTGTACGATCTTCACCGATCATAGGAGCCTACAACATATCTTTGACCAGAAGGAACTTAATATGCGTCAATGCCGATGGGTAGAACTTCTCAACGATTATGACTGTGAAATTCGTTATCACCCTGGCAAAGCAAATCTCGTTGCCGACGCTCTCAGCAGACGGAGTTATTTGCTTAGCATTCGTGATACCCGAGCCCAATACTATCTCGAAACCCTCATCCGCGAGGCCCAGCATGCTTGTTTTAACGAGCGCACTCTGGATAAGGAAAGAATCTACCACGATGGAGCTCAGCTTGTGAATAAGTCGAATGGGATATTCCACTACCTGAACCGAATTTGGATCCCTAAACGGACCAATTTGCGACAGACTCTGATGGACGAAGCCCACAAATCCCGATATTCCATTCATCCCGGTGCCGATCGATCAGCCCCTCTCCAACCCTTTCCACTTCGGGAAACCCTATAAATACCCCCTGTCACCATCATACTTTCCACTTTTGGCAACTCTCCTCCAACCAGCTCATCTTCCCCACTTTTCTTCAGATTTCTCGCGATTCCGGTAAGATCTCATCCTAAATCTTGTACTCCCTTAATCTACACGCACTCCTACACCTTTCTATCTTTTGAATCTTAACCTTTAACCGTGAAATCATCAAGATTCATGGTGTTCTAGGATGTCATCATGTGTTCTTGAGAACTTCATGTTTTGGCCTCAATCCACCAAGAACAACTTAGATCTAACCGATTTCCACATAAACAAACAAAGATCTTTCATAGATCTAAACATATTCATAATGAAAAGAATTGAAAGATGGTTTTCCAACTTTCTTTCAACTCTTTTACACTAGATGCCTTCAAAACCGATAGAATCGGAGCTTTTGCCGACTTACTACTCATTGTTGTGATTATGGTGGTTCAAGATCTGGATTCTATCCACGAGACTACCGATTTCGGGTTAAACATGGAACACCGTCTCGAACAGTTAACTGGTCAGATTTGGGTGATTCCTGTCCGATCAGGGGTACCAAGTATTGACGAGGTTTCTGTTGCTTAATACGTTATCAAAATGTCTCGATAAAACGACAACCAATCAAAACAACCAAGTGTAAGACGAACAGGTCGACCAGGACGGAGTGTCTTCCGATCGGACTGCTGTCCGATCAAACAGCCATCCGAACGACCGGTCATCCGATCGACTTGCACCTTGGCCCCACAAGTAATTTTCAAATCAACTCTCAAGAGTTTTGGGAACACCGAACGGATTGCCGTCCGATTGAGTTACCACTCGATCGACCGATCATCCGACTATGTGATGTTTCGAAATTCAACACTTAAACAATTTTCAACATGTTCAATGCACAAGGGATGCCACCCGATCGAACAACCGTCCGATTGAGTGACAACCTGCTGAGAACTAGTTCTCGCTGAAGTGCCCAACCTATCGGACTGTCGCCCGATCAAACGGTCGTTCGATCGATCGACCTGAAGGGTAAAGATACTCCTATGTTTTCAAAATGCTACAACGAAAACTTCAAAAGTCAAACCATCATACACAAAAACATCCTTCCCAAACGAAGTAACAATCCACTCGAACGGCCATCCGACCGGACGACCGACCGAACGGACTGTCACTCGAACGACCGGCAGTCCGATCGGACTACCATCCGATCGAACTGCTAATTCGACCCACTAACACTTGTTCCATTTTACGCGTCGCTTATCGTTATGCTGTCAATCTGTTTAGGCTAACCTTACTCTCTAGCGCTCCCTTCAATCCATCAATCACTGTGAGTATACTCGAATCCCGTTTTGCTTTACGCACTTTTGGGTGTTACATACGTTACATTTACCAAATCACATCAAACACACTACGTAATACTTTAGCGCTAACCGTTACCGCATGTTATACGTGACTTAATGAATGCTTGTTTGTTATGTTTACACAAGGAATGCTGTCTACGTGCCTTAGCAACGATAGTACTATAGTTTGGACTCAGCACCTGTTCACTCAGGGGTTGTTAAGGACAATTACTTACATGGCTCACAATGGTGTGTGTGTATCGCGAACTGCCTTGGGCAGTCAACCCGCAGTCATTGATATCGATAGGTTCATGTCGATAACTAACATGCCTCATTTTACACTGTGTACGTGCTGGTTATGCGTAACGATTTCGAACTCTATATGCTATTATCAAACTTGCATGCTCACCTTTACACTATGTGTATTGACTTTTACTTTAACGTATGTGACAGGTGCTTAGGATGCTTATTTGCTTACTTTGCTGTGAAATCGAGGCTATGAAAGACCTAGGCCAACAATAAACAATTGTCTGTAATGAAAATCTGAGTTGTCGGAACAGAACAATGTGACTAGATCTTTTCTGTAATAATTGTATTATCATCTATGACATGGTATGAGACGTGTTGCTTTAAATATTTGGTAAATATAGTTGTTATGGAAACTTCTGGACAATCTGTTTCACTCAGTGCCACGCCCCGATGTTTCCGCCATCGGTTGGAGTGTAACATCCACTATCCTTGCTTCCGTTGAAATTGGCAGGATTCGATATAGTGATAGGCATGGATTGGTTATCTCTTAACCAAGCCCAAATTGTATGTGATAAGAAGCAAGTGGTTATCAAGACCCCTTGTGGTGAGCCACTTATAATTCAAGGAGATACGCAGTATGGATTGCCTAAACAAGTATCTATGCTTAAAGCATCAAAATGTTTGAAGAAAGGTTGTGTCATTTACATAGCACAGGTGACTATAGATGAGCCAAAGCCCAAGATTGAAGATATTCCTATTATTTCTGAATATTCAGATGTTTTCCCGAGGAATTACCTAGTTTATCTCCAGACAGACAAGTGGAATTCAGAATTGATATTATTCCAGGAGCAGCACCGGTTGCCCGAGCTCCTTATCGTCTGGCACCGAACGAAATGAAAGAATTAAGAAAACAGTTGGATGATTTACTGGAGAAGGGTTTTATTTGACCAAGTTCATCTCCTTGGGGAGCGCCTATCCTTTTTTTTGTGAAGAAGAAGGATGGCTCAATGCGTCTATGCATTGATTATCGCGAACTGAACAAAGTTACAATCAAGAACAGATGTCCATTGCCCAAGATTGACGATTTGTTCGATCAGCTTCAAGGAGCAAGTTACTTCTCCAAGATTGATCCGAGGTTTGGGTATCATCAGTTGAAGGTCAGAACTGAAGATGTGCACAAGACTGCATTCAGAACAAGATATGGCCACTACGAGTTCTTAGTGATGCCTTTCGGACTCACTAATGCACCTGCAGCATTCATGGATCTCATGAATCGCGTTTGCAAGCCGTATCTAGACAAGTTTGTCATTGTCTTCATTGATGACATACTTATTTATTCAAAGAGCCAAGCTGATCATGAAAGACATCTACGATGCATCCTTAAACTTCTGCAACAGGAGAAACTCTACGCAAAATTCTCTAAATGTGAATTCTGGTTACGAGAAGTCAAATTTCTTGGACATGTGGTGAGTGAGCATGGTATCTAGGTGGATCCCGCTAAGATTGAAGCGATTATGAATTGGAAAGCACCAAAAACACCTACAGAGATTCGCAGCTTCTTAGGGCTGGCAGGTTACTACAGACATTTCATTGAAAACTTTTCAAGAATTGCTGCACCTTTGACTTCGTTGACTCGTAAGAATGTAAGGTTTGATTGGGGTCCCAAACAACAAGAATCTTTTGAGATTCTCAAGCAGAAATTAAGCAATGCCCTATATTGACATTGCCAGAAGGGATTGAAGACTTTGTTGTGTACTGCGATGCATCACACACAGGTATGGGTTGTGTGCTTATGCAGAGAGGCAAGGTAATTTCCTATGCTTCACGTCAATTGAAGGTGCACGAAAAGAACTACACCACCCATGATTTGGAATTGGGTGCCATTGTATTTGCATTAAAATTATGGAGACATTACCTATATGGAACCAAGTGTGTAATCTATTTAGACCATAAAAGCCTTCAACATCTGTTTAACCAGAAAGATCTCAATATGAGGCAGCGACGCTGGATGGAAACATTGAACGATTATGACTGTGAAATTCGCTATCATCCAGGCAAAGCAAATGTTGTCGCTGATGCCTTAAGTAGAAAGGAAAGGATTAAACCAATAAGGATCAACGCTAAAACCATCGAATTAAGGAACAGCTTGAATGAAAGGTTGTTAGCTGCTCAGAAGGAAGCTGTTTTGGAAACTAACTTTCCGAATGAGAAGTTAGGCGTAACTACTGATCAATTGTCTTTTGGAAAAGATGGAATCCTTAAATTAAATGGTCGAATCTGGGTTCCAATCCATGGAGGACTTAGAGATGTGATCCTCCAGGAAGCTCATAGTTCAAAATATTCAGTTCATCCAGGCAGTGACAAGATGTACCAGGATTTAAAGGCAAATTATTGGTGGATTGGTTTGAAGAAATCTATAGCCAGTTATGTGGCTAAATATCTGACGTGCGCACAAGTTAAAGACGAGCATCAAAAGCCGTCAAGTTTACTACAACAGCCTGAACTTCCCACTTGGAAATGGGAAATGGTAACTAAAGATTTTATTACCAAGTTACCAAGGACAAAACATGGGAATGATACGATATGGTTATAGTCGACAGGCTGACCAAGTCAGCTCACTTCTTGCCTATTAAAGAAACGCACAGCTCCGATAAGCTAGCTCAGTTGTACATGGATGAGATAGTATCTCTCCACGGAGTGCCGGTATCTATTATCTCTGATAGGGATACAAGATACACATCTCATTTTTGGAAAACTTTCAGCAATCTTTAGGCACTCGTCTAAATTTCAGCACTGCTTATCATCCTCAGACGGATGGGCAAAGCGAGCGTACGATTCAAACACTTGAAGATATACTCAGGGCTTATGTTATTGACTTGGGTGGAAGTTGGGATGACCATCTTCCTTTGATCGAATTTTCATACAATAATAGCTATCATTCGAGCATCCAAGCCGCACCTTTCGAGGCATTGTATGGAAGAAAGTGCAGAATGCCAGTTTATTGGGCGGAAGTTAGAGAAACCCAACTATCAGAACATGATATAGTCCTCGAGACGACGGATAAGATTGTTCAAATCCGTGATCGTCTCAAAGCTGCCAGGGATAGGCAGAAGAGCTACGTGGATAAAAGGCGTAAACCTCTGAAATTCGAGGTAGGTGATAAGGTGTTACTCAAGGTGTCACCCTGGAAAGGGGTGATGCATTTCGGCAAGAAGGGCAAGCTGAGCCCAAGATATATAGGACCTTTCGAGATCATCGAATGTGTCGGAACTGTAGCCTACAAGCTAAATCTACCTGAAGAACTCAGTGGCATTCATAATGTGTTCCAAATCTGCAACTTAAAGAAATGTCTAGCCGATGAATCGCTAGCAATGTCTCATAAGGACGTGCAGATTGACGAAAGCTTAAAGTTTATTGAAAAACCTTTGTCGATCGAAGATCGACAGGTTAAGAAGCTTCGAAGAAAGCATGTGCCGATCATAAAAGTGAAATGGGATGCCCGTAGAGGCCCAGAATACACGTGGGAGGTTGAATCCACGATGAAACAGAAATACCCTCATTTATTTCAGTAAATCTTGAGGTCGAGATTTATTTTAAGGGGGTGAGGATGTAACACCTTTCAAAATCATGTCCAATGTAGTAAAGACACGTGTCATGAACTTTAAGCATGTAACAAATTGATTTCGAAGGACTAAAGTTGACAAACAAGGAAAATATATATGTGAAAGGATCCAAAGTGTCAACATATGAAAACTATGCCTTTCAACAACCCTACACGATGTTTATACCCTTAAATGAATAAATTTTGAAACGTACGAAGCCGTTTGTGAAAGAAAGTGGAAGTTTACAAAACGCGAGGGTTAAACGTGTCAACATGTTTAATTACTACCTCTGATTGACCTTTTAACAAACCCGGAGCCTTGTAACGATTGATTATACTCATAAGAATAAGTGATGAAAAATTCACGAGGTTTCGATATCGTTTGATATTAAATACGTTAACTTTCGTAAGCAAAGGGTTATAAGCGTCAACAAGGTGAAACTAGTGTTTTCGTTTATCGTTTAATGAAACCGGGCCTAACAATGTTTGGTTATATCCTAAAGACCATCAAAATATAAACTTTATGGGTTAAAAGTGCTTGAAATGGAAGTTATTACGTTTTAAAAAGTCCAGGGTCGATTCTGCCAGGTTTGAAACTTGTTGTGCTGGTGCCCATAGGGGTGGCGTCGCGCCACACCAAAACCCCTTTGCCGTCGCGTGACGCGACGGCCTGAAATTTTCAGAATCCATGCAAAGGTGCAGGTTCTGCACAATTCTTCACCATTTTCAGCTTTAATCACAATATTTCGAAACTAGGGACTGTTTGCTGGTTTCTAATACCACCTATGTTGGTGCATAATGTCTATAGCCTACGTCTAAAGTCTAGGTCATGTCGGTAGATTGTATAAGGGTCAAAAATGTAATTTTATGTTGTTTTGTAGTGATTTCGCTTGAAATGACATGTGGTCATTTCATGTGAAATTAAAGTTGTTAATTTCGCTTGAAATGACATGTGGTCATTTCATGCGAAATCAGGAGCCTATAAATAGGCAAGTGTAGCTTCTCATTTGGCACGGAATTAGCTGTGGTGTAACGAAGTGCTGTCAAAATTTTCACCGTGTTTTCAAGTCAATTATCAATGAGAAGCTTGTTTTAAGTATCATACTCTGTTTCTACTCATTTCTACACTGATTCTAGGCTGTTTGTTTGTTTCCGCCTCTCAAACAGTTGTGTATTGTCTCTGATTGACTCATTTGGTCGTCATAACGATGCTACAAGTGGTATCAGAGCTCAGGATGAGTCAATACACTTGAATCAGTGCTTTTTCTACTCATTTTTTGGACTTCTGGACAAATTCATGGACAAAATGGACTGATCTTTTGATATAACGTGTAAAATACAGTTTTAACAAACCCTTGAAAGAATCAGACCTAAATTCAGACTAAAAGTGACAAAAATGGGCCAAACAGTTAATTTCGTTTGAACGAGCCTCTAATTTCGTTTGAAAAGTTGAGGTAATTTCACACGAAATTACTGATTTCGTTTGAATTGCACCTGATTTCGTTTGAAAAGTTGAGGTAATTTCACACGGAATTACTAATTTCGTTTGAACGAGCATCTTTTTTCGTTTGAAAAGTTGAGGTAATTTCACACGAAATTACTGATTTCGTTTGAATTACATCTGATTTCGTTTGAAAAAGTAATTCCGTTTGAAATGGCACTTGATTTCGCTTGAAAGTGCTATTTCGTTTGAGAAATTGATTCTGTTTGAAAAGTGATTTCGTTTGAAAACCTAATCTCATTTGGAAAGGCTAATTTCGCTTGAAATCACCTGTTTTCGTGTGAAAGTCCATTTCGTTCGTGGTATTTCGTTTGAAGTTCATTTCGTGTAGAAAGTGTTTTCGCTTGAAAGTAACCAGTTTTCAAAACTTAAAAAAATTTTCGAAACTGTTTTCATAAAATGGATAATCAAGAGTTTTACAACTTCTTCGCCGGAGGTGGAATGACGGCAGCACAAACACCAGCCAGTATCGTGCAAAATGTGAACATGGAAAATGAACTCGGTACTATGCAGAAACCGCTGAAGTTGATGAATATTGATGAGTATGCTGGGTGGTCGGAAAGGTTTAAGACTTGGGTGCAAGCCAACCATTTTGAATGCTGGATGAAAATCGAGTCCAAATATGTTCCTCCAAAGAATGGTTCGGGTTTAGAGAAATCAATCGGAAGTTTGACTCCACAAGAACAAGAAGATTTCAAGGCAGAAAAGAAAATGATGAGCATTCTACAACAAGCCATCAAAGAGGATATCTTAGTTCTGCTACAACATCAGGGTGATTCACAGTCCGTTTGGAATTCATTGAAAGTAAAGTTTCTTGGAAGCGTGTCTATGATAAAAAGCAAAACTGCTTTGATGAAGAAAGAGTTTGATATCTTTACGGATATAAAGGGTGAAACAACAAAGCAGTTGATTGAAAGATATTGCCATCTGGTTGTTGAGATGAAGAGGTTGGGCATAACCAAAACAGATGAGGAATGGGTGGATAAATTGGCGGATGCATTGCCATACGATGAATGGGGCACTTATCTGTTGGTGTTGAAGAATAATTTGGAGTATGTGGGATTCAACCTTAGCACATTCATTGAAAAGATTGAGTCACACGAGCTTGAGTTGATAAAGATTAGAAAGATGAAGTCTTCAAGTGTTCAACAAGATGTCTCATTGTATTACAAAGGAAGTACTCCAGCAACATCAAATCTAAGTCCAAAAGTGCAGACAGCCTTTAGTGCAGATTCAACATCCGGAGTATCATCTGTCACATCAAGTAACAATAGTTCACCGTTTGCAAGTTTTGAGCCAAATCCAAAGGTTTAAAACTCACCTGATCAATCCCACACTCAAAGTTCGTCAGGATCAAACAGTCAAAGTCAAGGTCCAGGAATTCTTTGCAACATAGCAGTGAACATTAAGAATGCTCAAGACTTTACTGAATCATCAGCGAAGCAGCACATAGCACTTCTTTCTTCGGTGCTTGAATCGTATGAAAGCTTGGTTGCAAGTAGAATTGGGAACCCCGATATGACAAAGGAAGACTATGATCAGATCGATCCAGAGGAGCTGGAATTGATCGACATCAAATGGGGAATGGCTAGCTTGGTGAGAAGAGCTCAACGATTTATGGAAATTACTGGTCGGAACAGTCTTTCAGGACCTGATCAAAAGCTTGGGTTTGATAAATCGAAAGTCACATGTTTCAAATGCAAAGAGAAGGGACATTTCAAGCGGGAATGTCCAAACAGGGAGGTTAACAACCATCAAAACCCGTTCTCAAATGATTATTACAGACAAGCAATCTACCATAAGACAAGTCAACAACCATTCACTCAAAGACCTCAGATCGAAAACAAGCCGAAAAAGGCTCTCTTAGTCAATCAAGATGATGAGAAAGTTGCTGAAGGTTTTAGTTGGGATAAGTATATCCCTGGTAGTGAGGGTATGGCCATGATGGCAGAGATTGTGGAAGAACCGGAATGCGTTGTTGAAACAGAAGAAGTCAGTGAAGTTATATCTGAAGAAAGTTTGGCAGAGCTGGAAGAAGTTGCTGCAGAAATCTATTACTACCAGTCTGAATAGGAGATTATTGCTAGTTCTTTCAAATCAATAATGCCTCCTAATATGTTTGAATCTTATGCAGGTTTCTTCAGTGAGCCAACTACTGGTCTCTGTCCAAGATATGATGTTGAACCAGCTACAGTTGAAGAGATAATAGACGTTTCAAAAGAAATGAATGAAGAGACTCTAAAAGAGATTGCTGACAAAGCATTGATGGGCAAGCTAAAAGAGGTAGAAACAGAATCTGTCGAATCAAAGTCTGTCGAAACCGAGTCAGTTGAAAGTGTGTCTGTCGAAACGGATAAAAAGAAGTCTGGCGAGAAATCGGAAAATGAGGAGATCAAATCAGGAGACGAGTCTGAGTCAGAGTCTGATGGTTTTGGTAAAACAGATATTAAAATTGATTATGAAGAAAAGGTTTCTGAAAAGGATGATTTGATTCATGAAGTTCCATGCGAAAACTGTTCAAAACCCTGCATGGATTGTCTTGAAAAAGACAAGCAACTTCAAGAATTGAAGAAATTTACTGATGAAGTAAAATTTGATCTGAGTGAGATAAAAGAAGCATATGACACGTTGGCACGATCAATCAAAATGATTAAAAAGGAAAGTTTTGAAAATGATAAAGCCACGAAATTGCTAAAATCTACTGTCATGGATAAACAGATGGAAATTAACATCCATCTGGACACAATTGCTTCTTTGAAAAAAGAACTTGAGTTAATGAGAAATGAAACTGAAAGAATTGATAAGAAACTGATGAGTTATGATGCTTCATCATATGTGATTGATCAAATTCTTCCGCAACAACATGATGCAAAAACTGTCTTCAAAAGTGTTCCACCCCCAATGTGGAATCATTATACTCAAAAGTATCCAGATGGGGTGGAATCTGCTTTGAATCTCAAATTGAGAACCATTGAGAATGAATTGCCTGAGAGCGTTGATGTTACATTTTCTCCATCCGACACTGATAATGAGTCACAGGTGATCAAAACCGTTGTTGATCAAGTGTTAGATGAAGAAAGTGATAACTCGGAGTTTGATACTATGAAAACTCATTTTGAAAACTCCATTTCTGATTCTGAAGAAGATGGCAACTTCTTAGACAAGTTTATACCAAAATCAGAAAAGGTTGTGAATGATGATTCGATCATTGTGGTTTACACAATGACCGGAACTGACAAACTTTATTCTGATTCTGAGTATCCAATTCAAAATGCCAGAATGGAAAATGTTGAAAAGATGTTTAAACTTGTTGAGATTGATATTTCTGAGGTTAACAATAACGAGTTTCTTTCAAAGCCTAAAAAGTCTTTTGTCAAACAACAACCGAACAACCCTGGGAAAAAGGATTTGGTGGGTAAAAATGGGTCTAACAAAAGAAATGGTAACAACTTTAAAAACAAAGGTATTGGTTTTGAAAAGAAGATGGCTAAGAATGTCAAGCCAAAAGAAAAGATGAGTGATGTTTTTATTGCTGGTCCTAGTGTTGATGCTGAAAAGGATTATATCTTCAGTAAAAAAGCCATTGACGATTTCAATGCATCTAAGAAGTTGAAACAGGAGACCTACAGATCAACTTTTGTCGAATATGACAAAAGAATCTGTTACCGCTGCAATGAAATTGGTCACATGGCCAAGCAGTGTGTGAAAAAGATTGAGAAACCAGTTTTGCAAAAGCCGAAACAAAAAATTTCAACTGATGAAAAGGGCAAAACACCTATGATTTCCCCCGTTCGAATTTTGAAAAGAGGTGAAACTTTGAAGTCCAAAGAAAAGCCGAAATCAACCTATGAGATTGGCGAATCTTTGAAAACTCGAAAGACTTCAAAGGTTTATCCGAAGACAAAAAATTGTGAAAACCAATCATGGGTGGCAAAATCAAAACAATCAGTTGAAGTGAAGAAGATGGAAAATGAGCTAAAATCTGAACCAAAAGTGTGTGCAAATGATGTTAAGAAACTTGAATTTGAACTAGACAAGTTGCTTGAGGAATTTCCTCCAATTAAAGAGGGAGATGTAAAACCAAAAGCCAAACCTGCTGTTCCAAACGTCATATTTAACATTCCGATAGTTGATGAGTCATGTGATCTTGTGTTTGGTAGTGTTCCAAAGATAAAGAAATCATGGGCTTCATTGTTTGAATGAATTTCTCTGATGTATGCAGGGGCTGCCGAGGTCAATAATCTCAAAGTGGATCATGGACAGCGGAGCTTCAAGGCATATGACTGGAATGCTGGCTTTGCTCTATGACGTCAAATCTATCAACGGTGGTTATGTTGGAGTTGCAGGAAATCAGGGTGGCAGGATAGTTAGTGAAGGAACTCTAACAAATGGAGTTGTGTCGTTTGAAAAAGTGAACTATATCATCGAACTTGAAAACAATCTGTTGAGCATCTCACAGATCTGTGACAAGTCTTTTACAGTACACTTTACTAAAAATGAATGTTTAATCATAAAACCTGGTTTTAAAATTCCTGAGGACATGGTGTTGATGCGAGCTCCACGAGAAAATGATTTGTATGTTCTCGATATGAGTGTCGCAACAACAACAGATCATCAGAAACAATGTTTTGTGACAAACGAAAGCGACTGAAAAAGAGTCGAGAATGTGGCATCGAAAGATGGGCCACATTCATGTCAGAAAAATGAATTTTATTGTGCAAAATGATCTCGTAGAAGGTGTAAATTTGAAAAACTTTCATTTAAATGATGATTTTGTAGAGTGCAAGAAGGGAAAACAAACGAAGAAGACACACCCGCAGAAGCTATTGAATTCAATCAGAGTTCCGCTCGAAAGGCTACACATGGACCTTTTCGGACCAGTAAATGAAAAAAGTGTGAGCGGAGACTTGTACTGTCTTGTGGTCACTGACGACTTCACAAGGTTTTCATGGGTAGTGTGTATGGAAAGTAAAGATCAAACTTTTGAGTCATTGATGGTTCTATTCAAGAAGATGGAAACGCTGTACAAAGTACCGATCAGAAGAATTCGGAGTGACAATGGAACGGAGTTTAAGAACAATCGAATGCTAGAGTTTTGCAATGAGAAAGGAATTCTTCATGAATTCAGTGCACCATACACTCCACAGCAAAATGGTGTAGCTGAACGAAAGAATCGCACCCTAATTGAAACAGCTCGAACGATGCTCGCCGATTCCAAGCTGCAGATATTTTTCTGGAGTGAAGCAGTTGCAGCAGCGTGCTATACATTGAATCGCGTTCTCACAGTGAAGAAATACAAGAAAACCTGTTTTGAACTTCTTCATCATTATAAACCAAATTTGAAGTTTTTAGAACCGTTTGGATCGCCTTGTACTTTCATTGATCCAGATGGTAAGTTTGGTGCTAAAAGTAATGAGGGTTTCTTTATAGGTTATGCGAGTCCACTGAAGAGGGTGTTCGTTCCGTGCCTGGGGAAGATAATTCAAGTTTAGCATGTTGATTGTCAGAAGCATACTGCTCCACCACAACTTCCCGGACAAAGATTTCTGTTCGATTACGACAAACTCTGGGAGTCTTTCCAACTGCCGACTGAGCCAAGTGTAGAGGAACTCGTTTTACTATACCAACATCAACAATCTATGTCACAAGATCAGGTGCCAAGACCGTTGGTAGTTTCTCAGCCCGACGTGGGTACAAGCAACCCTACAAGTGGTACAAACGATCACAAGGCCGGTCCAAGTGGAACGACACACGAACCCCCAGAGGAACCAGCTCCAACGTTTGATAATTCTAACGACTCAGAATCGGAAGACGGTCCGACTTTTGACGAGGAACCAAATGTTGCAACGACAGAAGCTGAGGATCATATCGGTGATCAAGATATTACGAACTTACAATCGGAAGTGAGCGTGCCTGACACTGCTATGCCAAGAACTTTGTCGTATCATCCTTCAGAGCAGATTATTGGTGATCTTCAGAGCGGAGTAAAAACGCGGGATCAGATCAACAGAGCTCTTACATGTTTTTATACATCTGTTGCTCCTTTACAGGAAGAATTTTCACTTAAGTGTTTCATCTCGCAGGTTGAACCCAGGACGTATAAAGAAGCTTTAACTGAAGAAAGCTGGGTTAATGCTATGCAGGAAGAGCTGCAGCAGTTTGAAAAGCTGGGAGTTTGGAGATTGGTAGACCTTCCTGAAAATCAAAAGCTGATAAAAACGAAGTGGGTATTCAAATGCAAAAGGGATGATAGAGGAGTCATTGTTCGAAACAAAGCACGATTGGTAGTACAGGGATTCAGTCAGCAAGAAGGCATTGACTTTACAGAGGTGTATGCGCCTGTTGCTAGACTTGAGGCGATTAGGATCTTCCTGGCGTTCGCGTCCTGGAAAGGATTCAAAGTCTACCAATTAGATGTGAAATCTGCATTCCTGTATGGAAAAATCAAAGAAGAAGTGTATGTTGGACAACCGTCGGGTTTCACTGATCCACTACACAAAAAAAAAAGTCTATCTTCTGGATAAAGCGCTTTACGGACTTCACCAGGCCCCGAGAGCCTGGTATGAGACGCTTTCCCAACATCTGCTGGCCAACGGGTTCACCAGAGGGACGGTTGATAGCACTCTGTTTACAAAAGAGGTTACAGGGCATCTATTAATCGTGCAGATCTACGTTGATGACATCATTTTTGGTTCGACAAATGACAATTTGTGTAAAGATTTTGAGAACGTTATGAAGAAAAAGTTTGAGATGAGTTCGGTGGGGGAGATGAAGTTCTTCCTAGGGCTACAAGTTGAGCAAATGCCCGAAGGAATCTTCATTCATCAAACAAAATATGTGAACGATGTTCTGGAGAAATTTAACATGTCTGAATCTACTCCAACATCAACCCCCCTGGCTCAGAATCATGGGATTTGCCCAGACGAGAGTGGAGAGAAGGTGGAAGAGACTTATTACCGGTCGATAATTGGGTCTTTGATGTATCTTACTGCTTCTCGCCCAGACATCATGTATCCGACGTGTTTATGCGCCCGATATCAGTCCAGCCCACGCCAGTCACACTTGACGATTGTGAAACGCATTTTACGGTATTTGAAAGGCTGCCCAAGCACCGGCTTGTGGTATCCTAAGTCTAGCGATTTCTCTCTCACAGGTTTTGCTGATTCGGATTTTGGTAGCTGCAAGCAAAATGCTAAGTCCACCACTGCAGGCTGTCAGTTCTTCGGAACTCGACTAGTCACTTGGCAGTGCAAGAAACAAACCTCAGTAGCGCTCTCTACATGCGAGGCTGAATACGTTTCGGCCTCGAGCTATTGCTCTCAGATCCTTTGGATCCAACAGCAGATGCGAGACTTTGGTTTGCAGTTCTTGGACACGCCTATATTTGTGGACAATGAAGCAGCGATTAACATAACGAAAAACCCGGTTCACCATTCTAAAACAAAACATAAAGAAAGTCGACATCATTTCATTCGAGATTGTCACGAGAAGAAATTGATTAGAATTGAACATATACACACTGATGAAGAGAAAGCTGATTTTTACACCAAACCGTTTGATAAAAAGAGATTTAACTATCTTTTGAAATTAAATGGGATGAAAATTTTGTTTTCTGGGAGGGTTATTGAATGTGAAGCCGAGGAGGACGGCGATCTGATGTGATTCACGTTGTGTTGTCAAAGTTTTTGTACAGGTTATTTTCTGCTTTTGATAAAAACAAAAATACAAAAATATGTCTTTGTTTTTAGGGGGAGAAAGTTTGCAGAAAATCCAAAAACATGATAAAATTTCAAAATCCAAAATCATTGAAAAACTGAAAATGAGTTTGTGTAAAAAGGGGAAATGATAGTACATCAGCTAGACAGATGCAGTACGCTAAAGATATGTAAAGTTTAAATTTGTTAAGCAGTCTCGCTGATGATGTGCCGATATGTTTTTACACATTTAGTATGTTTTTTCGGGATATAAACCTAAATAATTACTTGCTTTTACGTGGGGAACATCTCTCGGATATATGGGTAACCCCCGAAATCTTGTTTGAAAGGTCCCTCTTTCTGAGATACTAGGTCTTTATGCTTAGTGATATCTGGGGTATTATCCCGGGACTTCTGATTTTGCGGAAGCAATGGCCTAGTCCCCGGAGAATACTTTACTCTGCTTGAAATAAAAGCCCCCCCTCAGCATAAAAAATGATAAAACATTGCAAAATGCTAATCATGTGCTGTTGAAGAAAAGATTCTCTAAAGGGAACCCACCAAAAGTCGAAGCCATCATCTCTCTGATTTTGCGGAAGCAATAGCCTGAGCTCTCACGGCCCTTGCATTTAACCCCTTATAGATATCATCTAGGTATACTCACCTGTAAGACTGAATATTGGGATCTGGATACGGGAGTATATTCTGAGGTGGTTGACGTGACCGTGTCGTTCCGATCAGTCAAAAACCCAATTAAACCTAGGTAGCTAGGGTAAGTCGGGTATCGTATCCACGAAGAGCATGTGGTCAGTATCGCACGACCTGTTCGATTAGTTAGACTATTTACAAATAATGTACAAAGTGATTATGAAGTTTGCTAATTTTATTTATTAAATTAGTTTAAAAGGATATCGGAGTGAACCGACAAATTGATATTATCTAAAACGATGATTTGTTAACGAAACTTTCAAAACTAAACTACTTAATTGAAAACAAGAATTAGGAATACGGATCACACCCGGTTTCGGTAATTGTAAGTCCTAGGGTTCCTACATGTTTTAATTCAACTCAATTGCATACGATTAGCGGATTTAGTGTACCGTGACTTAGGTGCCAATAACTATCAACGTCCCGAAGAACGGACAAGAATGCACTTTGTAATCAACACAAGTAAATCCTAACCACGACAACGCATAACTACACATAACCATTTCGCAAAGTCATAACTTTTAACATCGTTCGACAATTTACGAATACGAAACAAATGTAAACTATTGTCAATGGTTTCAAAAATCAATACAAGTTGTCACAAAGTCGAATCAAAGAACAAATGCATAAACCCTAGAAAAAATACAACTACCTACACCGGGGTGAAACCGAAGAGACTAGCCGTTCATGGTTGGGTGGACGCGATCACCGGCTTGAGATGAGATTGATGGCATGATCGATTTGGTTTGTTGTGCGGCTGATGAGTGATGGTCGATGATATTGAGATGTGGCTTCCCCCTCTGCCGTCGAAGATGTTGATGATATTAGAAAAATAATATCCACAATTCGTCCATCCTTTTTCCTTGTCTGACGTCAAGTCCCCTCCAACTTCCTATGCGTTTCTTTTTTTCTTTTATTGCCAAAAAAAAACCTATATTTGTTGCTCTCGTTTTCCATTTAATTCCCCACATGCCCACCTAATTGTGATTTGTTTTGGGCCTTTTCATGAGCTGCAAAAGATCAAATCATATATTAAAATAATGGATGACCATTAATTAATTCAAATCTCATGACAATAATAATGGTTAACTAAAATGCACATCAATATCATATAAAATAGAACGAGACATGATTTCTTATAATTAGTATATCATCTCTTTTATTTAATCAAATAACCATTTTATCTCGTTCTCATTTTAACCCGTAATATACAAATGCATTATTAAACAATGTATTTTATAACCATATCGATACATTTTTATTATTATTAAAATAAATTAGAGTGTACCTAAGATGTACCGATCACATCCCCACACTTGAGGTACATATTGTCCTCAATGTGTAAGAACTAGAGTTACTTGTGGGTTGTGACATCCCTCGTTGACTTGGTTACTTGTGCTTTTAAGATCGCTTTTAAGACAATAAATTTTGAAAAATTTTTGAAATTTTCCCCCATCCCCACATTTGAGGCAAACATTGTCCTCAATGTATAGAATTTAAATGAATGGGTCAAAATCGAAAATTTTTACTACTCCCCAATCCCCACACTTGAGGTACATATTGTCCTCAATGTGTAAGAACTAGAGTTTTTAAATCGCACAAGGGATGTGACACGGCTAACCTCCCCAAAATTTCACCCCGGAAATAGAATACAATTTACAATCCACTTATTTGCTAACTAAAAATCAAAAGTAAAAAGAAACGTATGCACCTGATTTTTTTAGCTCATTCCTCATGTGCTCTTCATCTCTTCAACAAAGCGGTCGTCTCACGAACATAATGTATCTACAAATCTTAACCCTTGTGTAGAAGCATGCTTCTCACAACCATTAAAATTTATTAACTACCTAGTTCTACCACTTTTATGAAAATATTACCAAGTCATACATTAATTTACTTTGATTTATGTGGAAAAATAATTTACAACAATAACAAGCCTAACTCACTTTCGTAGGAATCACGGTTGCATTTAGCTTATGCAACAAGCCCTTTTAAACCCCCAATAGCTTGGGAGGACGAGAGGTCTCGTGAGGGTTATATAGGGAACACACCCACAACGTTCATTTATCTAAGAAAATAAAAATAAGACGAAAATAATACAAACTCTACAACAATTATACCTGACTTACCTCTCATGGCGGTCGAAGTGCACATTTGCCTACCGAGTTTCCAACATACGCTCGGTGTTTGGCATGCCGGATCCATTCTCTTTTTATTTTGCCCGGCATGCATATTGTACAACTTTGGGGTCGCTTCTTACTAAACTGGCCTATGTCTTGCAACGCCACCCTTCGAATCCTTATACCCGAACCCGCATCCCCAACTTTGTTGGTTGGAGTGATAAGTATGGGAGAAGGATGGATATGAACGTGGGCATCTTTCGGATCCGACTCGTCCCGCGGTGTGATGTCTTCCGCTCGGTTCAAACATTCATTTTCTTGCTCAGGAAGATCGATAACCTCTTCCACCACATCACCATCTACTAGAAAAAATACAACTACCTACACCGGGGTGAAACCGAAGAGACTAGCCGTTCATGGTTGGGTGGACGCGATCACCGGCTTGAGATGAGATTGATGGCATGATCGATTTGGTTTGTTGTGTGGCTGATGAGTGATGGTCGATGATATTGAGATGTGGCTTCCCCCTCTGCCGTCGAAGATGTTGATGATATTAGAAAAATAATATCCACAATTCGTCCATCCTTTTTCCTTGTCTGACGTCAAGTCCCCTCCAACTTCCTATGCGTTTCTTTTTTTCTTTTATTGCCAAAAAAAAAACCTATATTTGTTGCTCTCGTTTTCCATTTAATTCCCCACATGCCCACCTAATTGTGATTTGTTTTGGGCCTTTTCATGAGCTGCAAAAGATCAAATCATATATTAAAATAATGGATGACCATTAATTAATTCAAATCTCATGACAATAATAATGGTTAACTAAAATGCACATCAATATAATATAAAATAGAACGAGACATGATTTCTTATAATTAGTATATCATCTCTTTTATTTAATCAAATAACCATTTTATCTCGTTCTCATTTTAACCCGTAATATACAAATGCATTATTAAACAATGTATTTTATAACCATATCGATACATTTTTATTATTATTAAAATAAATTAGAGTGTACCTAAGATGTACCGATCAGTGGTACACATGTAAAAGTTAAGTCCTAAAACACTTAATCCGTATCCTGAACAGATTGAACTTTGTGTGAAAATTTAAGAGGATCAGTATATCTGCAATCGATGCGAACTGTTTAATACTGAAAATGTAATCAAAGCTTAACGGTGCTCGTATCTTGTCGGCAGCTGATATGATCCCCTAACACACTCACCAAAAATATTGTGTGTACAGTTTATTGCTTATCATATTCAAAAATCCAAAAAGATTTGTTTTTCATCTTATTTTCGACAACGAACGTTGGAGATCAGATGATCAAAGTCTTATGTGCTGAACAAGTCTGGATCATGAGGGTTGGGTAAGCAGAAGATTAAAAAATTGATTGGTAATTGCTTGAAAGTTCAAAAGTTCATTAACTTGAACTTAAATTGTTTCAGAAAGTCAGCAAACTTCATAAATTGGTCAACCAAGCTCTTTAACTTGGACTTGGTAGGCTGAACAGTTGACCAGGGTCATTAACTTGGACTTGGTTAACTGGGTGTGTCGGTAAAATATCAAAAAGTTAAAAATTTAAACATTGATTCCGCTTGAAAACATGATTCTGTTGGAAAAAATCTAATTCCGCTTGAAAGGTGATTCCGGTTGAAAAGACCTTAGTGCATATTTCACACGAAATAAGCATGTCTATAAATAGGGGTCTAATTCCGCTTGAACTAATTAGTTCTGTTATTTCGCTTCAAAGCTCCTCATCAGGCGATTTCAAGCGAAATATTCATATCATCGTTTTTAATCCGTTACTCTGCCCGATTGTTGTTTGAAATCCATATTTAAGTTGGTTTGCTCAACTTAGATCATGGGAAAGGTGAGTTTGATGGTCGATTTGATCCAGATTTGAACTGTTTTCGTTTGGTCGGCGATGAACAGGACCAAAAACATAGATCTAGGGCTTGTTTGTTAAATAAAATGAACGTTAATCATATATGTGTGATCGGAATAGGTTGTAGATCTGTCTTAGTGTTTTGATTGAACCAGATCTATTGTTTCCGCTTGAATGACGATGAACAGGATTTTCGGACTTAGATCTAGGTTATGTTTGTGGGTTAAAATGAAATTAAATCACACCCACATGTTCGGAATTTGATAAAGAACAAACCCAGTTAATCAATTTCATCATCTGATCAGGTTGCTGTTTATCTGTAATTTCGCTTTAAACTGTGATTCCGTATGAGATGTGATTTCGTTTGAATAAGTGATTCTGTTTCAAATTGTGATTTCGCTTCAAACTGTCATTCCGTTTGAATTGATATTTCGCATGAAGTACTGATTTCGCTTGAATCATGTTATTCCGTTTGAAATGATTTCGTATGAATGATCAATGTGTTGAAAAAAATTTTCTAAATGTTAATTTGATTATATGTTGTTATGTTTCAGGCTTCAAATGTGATATTTGATCCATTACACAACAGTTGTTGTGTTTTCGATGAGGAGAAGATACCAAAGTTGACCGAATTCAAGAGTATTCTGGAGTTTATGAATAGATTGCCGATTCAGAAAGCTTTGACGAATCAACATTTGGTTTTCAGATCACATATTGAGCGTTTTTGGGAGAAGGCAACATATGACAAGGAAAACAAGACAATAAACTCAATTGTGAGCTTGAATGATGAAGACAAACCGATCATTATCACAGAGCAGTTAGTTTGTGAGGTGATAGACTTTCCGGACGATGAAAATTCTCCGTCAAAGTTCCCTGAGAGGATGGTCAAAGGTTGTATGTTGAGGATGGGTTATAATGGTGCACTGAACAGTGCTAACTACTTGAAATCAAAGTTTTCCAAGCCATACAAGTTTCTTATTCACTCAGTGTTGATTGCTCTAAGTCATAGAAAGGGAGGCTATGATGCAATGAGGGATTATCAAATGAACATGGTGACAACTCTCGTATTAAACAAGAAGTATAATTTTTCGAAGATTGTGTTTCATTACATGGTATAAAATATTACTTCAAAGAACAAGACTTAGGTGTATCCACGATTCGTTCAAATGTTGTTAGATCATGCTTATCCTGATCTTGAAAGAGATGAAAACAATGATTTACTGGTGTTATCTCACATGGATAATGAGTATGTGAAACAATTGGCCAGCTATCATCCAGAGCCATCAACAAAAGCTGAATTCTTTGGTTTAATCAAAGATAAGAATTATCAAGATCCAGATCCAATCAATCATCAGAACTGGAGAAATAAGGAAGAAATGAAAGAGAAGAGTTATGCAGATGAATTAAAAACACTTGAAAGCTTCAAAGGAACTCGAAACGAGTGGTTCTTGAAAGAGAAAAAGAAGAGAAGCAGAAAAACAACTCCGAAAGTTCAAGTGGAGGAGGGTTCTTCATCACAACCTAAGAAGCGTCAAAAGAAGGTTGTTGAAACTATGCTTGTTGATGAATCAGAGGAGGAAGCTGAAGCTGAAGTTAATGTTGAAGGAGACGTTCGTTTGTCTCCTGAGTCTGCAAATTTGTTGAAATCTATTACTGAACATAATGCTGAAATAGAGAAGACCGCCGGTGATGAAGGTGATAATGTAGATTAAAGCTCATCAGGTTCATCTGATGAAGATATTGATGAAACTGAGCGTGCAGCAAGATTTAGAGCTGAGATTGAAAAAGAGAAACAGTTAAAAAGAAAGAGGAGAAAGGAAAAAGAGGATGAATTGTACAATCCATCTCCTGAGCATGTTGAAGAATCTCAAACACCTCCATCATCTGGTGGGAGGAAGAAGCAGTCTGCAAGAAAAAGAGTTGTTACTCCAAAGGCAGCACCGAGGTTGAAAATTTTGTTGAAGAAGAAACCAATCAAAGAACCTAGTAAACCACCTACACCACCACCTGAACCACAACATCAAACTTCACCAATTCAATCACCACCACATCAACCATCTCCACTACATCAACCATCTCCACTACATCAACCATCACCACCACATCTATCACCACCACATATTCATATTGCTACACCTCCACATGAACCACAACCTGTTGTTACTTCACAACAAATATTTCAAACACCACCATCTACACAACCACCTGTTCAAACTACACCTGGTTCTTCTGGTTACAAAACTTTTCCAAATATTCCGGAGGGTATTTCTCTTGAAGAAATTGGAGATTTTAATTTTTCAACGGATGTGCAAGTTAAGAGTTTGGAAAAGAAAGTTGAAGAAGTTTTGGTTGAAAACAAAAGGTTGTTGGATCGAGAGAAGAAACTAGAAAAACGTGTAAAGACAATCGAAGCTGAAAATTCTTCATTGTTAAAGAAAGTTGAATCTGATCAAGCAGAGATTGATATTCTTAAAGTGAAAGTTGCTGAGTTAGAGGAAGAGAAAGCACGTAGAGATGAGCAAAACAAGTACTTTGAGTTAAAGAACAAAGAATTGGAAGCTGCTAAAGCAATGAAAGAACACGAGATATACATGATGAATAAAGTGTTAGAAAACGTGCTTGGAAAGTCTGTTGAGCAGAGATTTGAAGAGATTGAAGTTGAAGAAGTTAGAGCTCGACGTCAAGCTGAAATTAATGCTCAGATGAAGAATAAAGGCAAGGGTATTGAAGGTGTTAGTGAAGTCTCTGAAAGATCAATTGTTCCATCATCTGTGCTTGAAAATCCTCGTCCTATTTCTGCAATTTCTGCTATTTTTGAAGAGGACGTGTTACTTGATGTTATTAATGATGAGGAAGATATCGAGGAGGATGATGATGAAGAGGATGATGTTGATGAAGATAAGACTGATGATGCAGATGATGTATTCTCTGCTAGTAGTCATAGTGATGATGATAATGATGACGACGATCAGGGTGGTACAGGGATTAAAGTCACTGAAACGTCTAATGATGAGAATGTCGAAGATTATCTTCATGATGATATGAATTAAGAGCCTGAGGATGCTACAGGTGAGGGGGAGAACGTTGATGAGCAAAACGTTGATAAACGAGAAAAGTTGATATTGCGTCTTGAACCTGAAGTTGAGGAAGGAGAAATCAAACATACTTACACCATGGCTGATATTATCGAGATGACGCGTATTGATGATCCTAACTTCAAGTTTGACTTTGAAGAAGAGTTGAATGCATTTGATATGAATCAACAGCCTGAATATCAGTACAAGTATGTTGATGAAGCTGACAACTATGATAGAGTCGAGGTTGAAGATTGCAGCGACGATGAAAGTGGGAATGTTGATACTTCTGATTTTCCAACGCTTGTTGAATTTTTCAGTCAAGCAAATGTCGATGAGTTGAGGAGGAAAGTTGCAGAATGTCTGAAAGATAAGAATTTTGATGGTACGACTAAAGATGCACAGCGCGAAGAACGCAAGAAGTGGTTCAGACAGAGTAATGAAAGAAAATTTAAGCGGCCATTGAAGTATTATAAAAGAGACAGGGATGTGTCACTGGGGGATATTATCAGTTGGGGCTTTCTGCCACAAGTAAATGTGTATGCTATCCGGAGAGAATTTGGAGTGCAGTACTTTGAATACATTCAGGATATCATGACCTTGCCTTGGTGGGACGTTGAAAAGTTGTCAAAAGTTAGAACTCTGGATTATCCTGTAAGAAAGCATGATATACCCATCTGGGGTTTGATGAAATTTGAAGCTTTCAGAGGTTTCAAGCACTGGAAACCTCACTATCCAAAGAAGGTGAGGAGAGTGAATCCTGAGACTGGAAATGAAGAAACGATCTTGCATGTGAAGAAACCTAGAGTTATCAAAAACATTCCAGTACCGAAAATGGAGCAAGAATTTTATAAGGGGTTCTTGTACTGGGTATACAGTTGTTTGTCGACTGAAGCTGTGATTACATACAGAGCTGAAAATGAAATCAGACACATCTTTGTGTATGATCCTTTATGGTTGGTGAATTGTTCAGCAAAAGACATTGAATGTTTGTTTGTTAACAAGATCGGATTTAAAGCTGAAGATAAGGAGCAAGCCATGCAATTTCAGAAGGTTGTTTCTATTTGCTTCAAAAAGGTATCAATGCTGACAATAAATGGACGTCTAAGTGGCGAGAGATTGAGAAAGAGGAAGCGTTGAAGGCTGAAAGAGAAAGAAAGTCTCGTGTAGATAGAGATAACAAGCTGAGGCATACTGTAGTTCAAAGAATGGCTGCTGAAGAAAAGAAAAGGGTTGAAGAAAACGAGAAGCTTAGGAAGCTGTTGATGAAAAAGCCTAAGCCGAGGGAAGAAAAGTTCAAATCATTGTGAAGAAAGCATTGAAGACCTGACTGAAGACTCCGGCAATATCCAAGGGGGAGTTTGTTGGTGCATAATGTCTATAGCCTACGTCTAAAGTCTAGGTCATGTCGGTAGATTGTATAAGGGTCAAAAATGTAATTTTATGTTGTTTTGTAGTGATTTCGCTTGAAATGACATGTGGTCATTTCATGCGAAATCAGGAGCCTATAAATAGGCAAGTGTAGCTTCTCATTTGGCACGGAATTAGCTGTGGTGTAACAAAGTGCTGTCAAAATTTTCACCGAGTTTTCAAGTCAATTATCAATGAGAAGCTTGTTTTAAGTATCATACTCTGTTTCTACTCATTTCTACACTGATTCTAGGCTGTTTGTTTGTTTCCGCCTCTCAAACAGTTGTGTATTGTCTCTGATTGACTCATTTGGTCGTCATAACGATCCTACAACCTAGGACACTTGTTATCATCTGAATACAACATAGAACACCTGGGAAGATCTGGTGATGGCCTCTTATAGTATAAATAGGGGCATGGTGCTGCTTCATTCATTGCACAAGTTCATTTTTCCTTACTCTCTCAATTGCTCTAGCTTTGGAGCATCTCTGAAGCAACCTGGTCATCTGGGAAGCTTTCTCAAGTTTAATATTCGTGCTAAGGACCATTGTAAGCGTTCTTAACTTCTGTAGTTAAGATTTTATTAGCTTAATGACCGAAAGTCAAAGATATCGTAATGATGCTTTGACTTTGTGATTAATCACTAATGGCCCAGGAATTCTTCGAATTGAAAGTGGCTATGTGTGGGTAATTAAGTAGGTGATAATCCCTTAAAAGGGAACCTCCTAATTATCACGTTTGTTTAGTCAATTGTCGGGTCAAACTACTTAACAGAAAAGTCAAACGACTCAATTTTTACAAAATAAATTATAACTGATAATGTAGAAGCTATAAAATACACTTTATCACTTAAAAACTTGGGAAATAATATAAGAACATGTTTAGGCATGTTCAACCTGACAATTTTGAGTATTAGGCTCGGTTCGCAACCGAAAGTCGCAAAAGTAGACTTTTACTTTGACTTTTAGTTCTGAGCCGAATTAGGTTAGTTTAGATATGCCTTAGGGTTCCTTTGTGACCATATTATGTGTTAGTAAAACTCTCTGAAGTTATACTACATGGTCTCTTAGAAATCTGAATCATTTGCATGTTTCCGTTAAATGCTTAAAACTTGACCGTTATGCCCTTTTGATATAAAAACGAGATTTTTGAAAATGTGAGAGGACAAAAATATTTATTACTAATATATAAGTATGTCATAAAAATTTTACATTAGTTTCTGGTCACAAATGGAAGTTATGCAAGATATCGTAAAACAAAACTTTTTGTTAATTAAATAGCATATTTTGCATAAATCATATTTAAACCCAATTTTTGGCACCAAACTTGCTACCTACTATTATGATATAATATTTAGGGATTTTTGGAAATTTTTTTCAAATTTTATACTGACCATAACATAAAGTTCTAGCATGAATTCGGTAATTGACGATAATGCCCTTTTCATTAACAAAATGAGATTTACATATCTTTTATGTGCCAAAACTTTTCCTACTGAGGTCATGTGTTAAATAAAATATTTTAAGCATTAGAGACTGATCAAAACTTTAGAATTCTATAAACATCTTGAATATCGACAATTACCGACTTTTACGCTAATTAGGCGCATAGTATGGTTTAAAACCATATTTAACGCCTAAGACTTGTTACCTAATGATTTTAAAAATAAATTTTAATACTTTAACAGTAAGTATAAGTCTTGAACTCAGGTTTCCAAATTTGACCTTAAAAGCATATGTGAAATGACAAAAATGCCCCTACGGTGCATAGTTTGGCCATAATTGATAAACCTCACATATGTATGATATCTTACTGATGTAACTTGATAAAATAAATATTTTTACTAAATATTTTAGACTAGAACCTCAGTTTGCTATTTAACCTCTTTTATAAACTTTAAAATGACCAAAATACCCTTACGGGGCTTAAATTGGTTTTAAATTCGTTTTGGCCATAATGGAAGATATCCTACTGATATCACAACATATTTAAGCATAATAACTTGTGGGACTTGTACATGACTCATTCGGTTACCCGTTATGCATATATGCGTTCGGTACGGTTTATGTAACTAGTTTGCATAAATTAGCCGAAACGGGTCAAACCTTATCATTTTTACTTCAAAATCCAGAATGTAATTAGTTTACCCATTTTATACAAGTCTTCATACTTGTTGGGTCTAAATTACATTCCAATCCGGTCACCGCTCAATCTTGCGTTTTGTACCGTAAACCTTTCTTTAAAACTAACCGGTCTAAGTTACAACTTAAATAAGGCCCGTTAGGAATCTAATAGGTTATTAAAACTTTCGTTCCAGATTAGAGGCCCTGTAAAAGCTATCTGCACTTGCTGATTAGAATATACGGCTGAGTATAATTTACATTTAGCTCAGGTAAATACTTTTAACTTATTTTCCCTTATACGGGCTTGGGATACGGTAAATTAATACCGCTTGGTCGAGTATTGAATATTTAATCGATTGGTGGTTAAATCATTGAGATAACTTGTTTTAATCTATGTTGTTTGATACAAAGCCTTTGGGGGTTAATATGACCGTGTCCTGGATATCCTCGGCTCATTCATTTAAAATGGCCACGACTTAAGCACGGGGTGTAGGCATACACCTGACAGTTGCGTATGTAAAATGGTATCTCACTCGTGAGGAAACTTCTTGTGGGCTTATACTAGTGGCGTGTCTATTAATCTTGTCTCGGCTCTTCTAACCGGGCCCTGAATGTCGCAACCCCCGCCCTCTATCTGTCCCGGGAACGGGCGGCCGTGAGATATCAGTTTCGGTGGTATCGGTGTTTATCAATTTGGCAGCGAAAATTACATCAGGACCGTAGTTAGGAAATATTTTTTTATAATATTAAACATATTGGGATAAAACCCAAGTTTTCATTATAAACATTTTCATAGGGAAAATCCCTATTTTATTGAATAAAACATCTTCTTTTATTTAGGTAACTTTTATAGCCACTTTTCCAAGCCTTCAGTGCTGTCCAACTGGCTTCTAGTTGGCTTTCACATTTTGTTACCTGAAACGCGTTTAAAAATATTTTGTCAGTGGGAAATACTGGTGAGTGAATCCCAGTTTAATCAAGAAGAGTTTTATCAACTTTCACAGTATTGAGAGCGATTACAATGTTTACATCTACACAATTACTCATTCAGTACTGTCAATCCTGACTGGTGGGTCATATTACCCATTGGCTAACTCTTTGTCCAATGGTAACGTTTTCCACATTTTGTATAAAAAACCCTAACATATTGGCAGTAATTGAAGAATTACAAAGACTCAATCACTGCTTAATCACATTGTAAAATATTTAAGGTTTTGTAAAAACAGTTTACAAAAAGGAGATTACTCACATTGCTATCTTAGATTTCCTTTAAGGGTTTCCTGGTGATTATCTATAATTTACACAAACGCACACGCGTTAGTATAATAACCCAATATTTACATTAGTAATACCCTCCCCGAGACGGCATTCCAATGACTACGTCGGGCAGAACCACGACAGCCATTACGGAACCCTGGATCAATCGGGCAGCGTATCTAATACGTAACTGGGGTTATAATACTTACGATGGGGCAGAACTTCGTTAATTAGGAGGGTATTATACCCGGAGATTTTGCCTACTATGTGAAATTTCGAGAGAGAAAAAGAAATTGAACGAGTTCGACTGAAGGCCTGAGCTCCCAATTTATAGGAGCTGATTTCAAGTTTCTCGCGGTCCGCGTAGAAGTCCTCTAAGGGCTTCGCGGCCCGCTTATTAGGGGTGGTAGGGCCTAGCTTGTCCGAGTCAGCACTATAGGGTCGACACGAACGGTGACACGTGGCGACTCAGGGTGTCACCCTGGTGACCAACTGTCGTGGCCCGCGTAAGAAGTAGCCAAGGGCTACGCACCCCGCGACAGCTTCTTAAATTTTGTTTTTATTTTTATTTTATTAAATTAAAGGTATTTTAGGTTCGGTTTTCATATACGGGGTACATATTGAGACATTTAGGGGTATTTTAAATATATTAGGAGTATCGGAATATTTTGAAGGGTTGTTATATCCTCCCCACCTTGTTTTTAGAGCTCGTCCTCAAGATCTACTGTAACAAGTGTGGATATTTCCTTTGCATTTCTGATTCAAGCTCCTATGTGTATTCTGGTCCTCTTTTGGAGTCCCATTTCACTTTGACCAGAACTAATCTCTTGTGCTTGAGGTTCTTAACTTTCCTGTCTTCAATCTGTAGAGGCCTTTCTACAAATTTTAACTGCTCATTTACCTCTATATCCTTATAAGGTACTACCAGTGATTCATCAGCTAAGTATTTCTTGAGATTAGATACATGAAATACATCATGTATGCCTGTCATTTCCTCTGGCAGTCATAGCTGATAGGCTACAGGTCCTATTCTTCTAATAATCTCAAAAGGTCCAATGTACCTGGGACTTAGCTTCCCCTTTTTGATGAATCTTACTACTCCTTTCCAAGGAGAAACTTTTAATAACACTTTGTCTCCTACCTGAAATTCCAATGACTTTCGTCTGTTATCAGCATAACTCTTTTGTCGATCACGTGATGCCTTCAGTCGTTCCTTGACTTAAATGATCTTTTCTGTTGTTTCTTGTACTATCTCAGGTCCAGATAGTTGCTTTTCTCCAATTTCTGCCCAACAGACTGGCGTTCGGCACTTTCGTCCTTAAAGTGCTTCGAATGGGGCAGCATTGATACTTGTGTGATAACTGTTATTATAAGAAAATTCTATCAATGGTAAATGATCATCCCAATTACCTCCGAAATCAATTACACAAGCTCTAAGCAAGTCCTCCATTGTCTGAATTGTCCTTTCACTTTGTCCGTCCGTTTGAGGATGATAAGCGGTGCTTGGATTCAACTTGGTTCCCATTGCCTTTTGGAAACTTGTCCAAAAATGAGAGGTAAAACGACTATCTCTGTCAGAAACAATTGATAGAGGAATTCCATGTAAAGAAACTATTTCATTTACATATAATTTAGCTAATTGTTCCATACTAAAAGTTTCCTTCATGGGTAAGAAATGAGCTGACTTAGTTAGCCTGTCTACAATCACCCATATTGTATCATTACCTTTTCTTGTTTTGGGCAATTTGGTAACAAAATCCATTGTTATTAATTCCCATTTCCAAACTGGCATTTCTAATTGTTGCAACAAACCTGAGGGTTTCTGGTGTTCAGCTTTGACTTGTGAACAAGTTAAACACTTTGCAACATATGCTGCTATATCTTTTTCATTCCTATCCACCAAAAATTCTTTCTTAAATCCTGATACATTCTATCACTTCCAGGATGCATCGTATACTTATACTTATGTGCTTCTTCTAATATACGATGGCGTAGGTTTCCTAATTTAGGTATCCACATCCTTTCCTTATGGAATCTCCAAATTCCATCTGTTCCTTGTTCTAGTTCTTTAATCATTCCTTTCATTTTTTCAGTATCATCCTTGATTACTGATTCTTGTGCCTTTTTAATCTGTTCATTTAAATCTACTTGCAGATTTAACTTAAGAGAACTTACTCTTCTTGGTTTTTCATGATACTTTCGGCTTAAAGCGTCAGCCACTACATTTGCCTTTCCTGCATGGTACTGTATATTACAATCATAATCACTAAGTATTTCCATCCAGCGTCGTTGTCTCATATTCAACTCCTTTTGCCCGAAAACATACCTTAAACTCTTATGATCTGTGAAAATGGTAAACTTACTACCATAAAGGTAATGTCTCCAAATTTTCAAAGCAAAAATTATTGCTCCTAATTCTAAATCATGAGTTGAATAATTCTCTTCATGATTCTTAAGTTGTCTAGATGCATAAGCTATAACCTTTTGTCGTTGCAACAACACACATCCATAACCTAACTTAGAAGCGTCACAATAGATTACAAAGTCTTCAGTTCCTTCTGGTAACGCTAGTATGGGTGCGTTGGTTAATCTTTGCTTAAGAATTCTAAAGGCTTCTTCCTGTTTTGGTCCCCATTCAAACTTAACAGATTTACAGGTTAACTTAGTTAAAGGAATGGCTATTCTAGAAAAATCTCGAATAAATCTTCTATAATAACCGGCCAATCCTAAGAAACTTCTAACCTCGGTTGGTGACTCAGGGGTTTTCCATTTGGTAATTACCTCGATCTTGGTGGGATCTACATGAATTTCTTCATGATTAACCAGATGTCCAAGAAATTGTACCTGTTCTAACCAAAATTCACACTTTGAAAACTTTGCATAAAGCCTTTCCTTTCTCAATAAACTTAGAAGTGCGTCCAGATGCGCTGCATGCTCCTCTTTGCTCTTAGAATAAATAAGAATATCATCTATAAAGACAATTATGAATGTATCCAAATATGGCTTACATATTCGGTTCATCATGTCCATAAATGCAGCTGGGGCATTGGTTAAACCAAATGGCATGACAGTAAATTCATAATGGCCATACCTTGTCCTGAAAGCGGTCTTAGGAATGTCCTCTTCCTGTACCTTTCATTGATGATATCCTGATCGTAAATCGATTTTAGAGAAAAATCGAGCTCCTTGCAATTCATCAAACAGGTCATCGATTCTCGGTAATGGATACTGATTCTTAATCGTGACTTTGTTCAATTCACGGTAGTCAATGCACATACGCATTGATCCGTCCTTCTTTTTGACGAATAAGATTGGCGCTCCCCATGGCGATGAACTTGGCTGTATGAATCCTTTCTCCAACAATTCGTCTAACTGTTTCTTCAGTTCTTGCATTTTTGCGGGTGCCAAACGGTAAGGTGCTTTGGCAATTGGTGATGTCCCTGGTAGCAGATGGATTCTGAATTCAACTTCTCGGTCTGGCGGTAGTCCTGGGAATTCTTCTGGAAATACATCTGAAAACTGGGATACTACTGGAATATCTTTTAATTCTTTTCCTTTAGTGTTAATGATTATAGAAATCAAATACACTAATGATCATTTTCTTATACAACTTGTTGTTTTCATCACAGATATGAATTTTGTGGATCTAGAGAGCTTATCTCATTTAATTGTGATCTTTTCACCCCTTTGTGAATTTACTTGGATTGACTTTTGATCACATAAAATACTGGCTTTATTGGCTATTAACCAATCCATTCCTAATACAACATCAAATCCTGCCAGATTCATTGGGTAAAGGTTTGCAATATATTTTTGATTTAGAAATTCTATTCTTGCTCCCTGCAAGATTTCAGAAATCTTAATGGTTTCCCCATTTGCTGTCTCTACTAGACATTCTTGTGTGAGTTTAGTTAATGATTGTTTAACAAGTTTGCAAAATGAAGGATTAATAAAACTTTGGTTCGCACCAGAGTCGAATAATACTTTAGCAAAAACATCATTAACTAAAAACATACCGGCTATCACGTCCGAGATCATCTTTGATTCTTCTGTAGTCAGAACAAATGCTCTAGCATTTTTGGTATTCTTGTTGTTTGTAGCTGGAGCTATCTTTGGACAGTTTGGCTTGATATGACCTTGTTCTCCACAGTTGTAACATATCCTGTTGTTAGGTTTCTTCCTGCAGTCTTCTTCCTTGTGTCCAGATATTTTGCAGAATTTGCAATATATGGAGCATCTTCCAGAATGCTTCCTTTTGCAATACTTGCAATAAGGTGCAGAGGTAGAACCTACACTTTTCCCACATTTGGAATTTCCAGAGCGAAATTCTTGGGTAAGTCTTTGAGCTAGGTTTCTTCTTTGGTCCTCCTCTCACGTACGTACTAATTCATCACTCAAGGTATTTGCTAGTTCTACAGCTTCTTCTATAGTTTGAGGTCTAGCTGCCTTGACTACATGTCTAATCTCACTGATTAATCCCCAGATGTAATGGGAGATCAATACAGGTTCAGGTGATGCAAGGGTTGGCACTATTCTAGCATATTCAAAGAATAATGTAGTGTATCCCTTACTATCCACTCCAGTCATCCTAAGGTTTAGGAACTTATTTACTATCTATTCTTTTTCATTGAGAGGGTAGAATTTCCTTTCCACCATGTTCTTAAATTCTTCCCTTTCCATATTGTAAATCATGTCACTTCCCCTAGATTGGAGGATAGTGTTCCACCATTCTAGTGCTGAATTCTTAAACAGATTGGAGGCAAACATTATCTTATCCTCTTCAGCACACTTGCTTATTTTTAAGACAGCCTCAGTCTTTTCTATCCAGCGTAGAGACGCAACGGCCCCTTCATTGCCCGAGAATTCAATTGGTTTACAAGACCAGAATTATTTATAAGAACAACCATAAGGCATGGTTCTTCTTCTTTTGGGAATGGGCGCTTGAAGTATAGGTCCATTGTTTACACAGTTTTCTGGTTCAGTTGGTCGTTTACTATCACGGTTACTTTTATTATCAGCTTCCCTAACTGTTTGAATAATATATGGCATCGCATCTATTATTCCTTGTGCCACTATGTGTTGGATGGCACTGTTATCCACTTGGTTTCCATTATTATCATTGTTCGGGTTATCGTTATTCTGGTTTTCCGGGTTATTATCCGGATTCTCTTGATTCACTTGGTCAGCCATCTGAATTTTAAACATTTACCACATATTAATATCACAAAATAATATTTAACACAACCAATCATATGACACGCATATTGATCAAAAGCGTCGAACATTGCGACTTACTATTTCTTATACTATGCATCCATATATATTACAATACAACTGAAATTAAAATTACACTACTAGTAGACATCCGTAGCTATGATTTAGATATTTTTTTTCAAACATACACACATATTATATATTATTATATTATATTATTATTATTATTATTATTATTATTATTATTATTATTATTATTATTATTATTATTACTACTTCCACCATCACCTTCACTGATATGGGTTCATCCAGAACTCCATATTACGCTCGTCGTACTTTCAGATGAGTCGCTCTCCGACCTGCCTCATCCTTTCGCTACTTTCTAAAATCTCTTCTCTGAAAGTTCGGAGCTCTTCCACATTTTTTGCACTCATTGGGGGTGCAGGTGCTGGGACTGGGTTTGGAAACTGGGGCATGGGTTCCTGGTATGGGTGTGGATTCTCTAAAATTTCCCTGATATACTGATCGCTATCATAGTAGGGATCTAGAGGGTCCAAACCTGGGTAGGCTGCCAAATTCGACACGGGTGTGTCTTCTGGGGTTGGGTAGCGTTGCATATAATCCCTATGGTCGTTGATGTGTGCAAAATGCAACATATAAATTACAACAAATGTGGCATAAAACTAACCCTTTTTGAGTACTAATGTTGGAAAATGTGTGTTTTGTCTTCCTTTTGTATTTTCAGGATTAAATGAGCTCAAATGAACAAAAGAAGCAAAAAGGCAGCTAAATCTAACATAAACACAAGAAAAGGAATAAAACGTGGCATGCCCGACCCCTCGACAGCATCTTCCCAAGCAAAACAAGAGAACAGAAGGCTGAACACGCCCCGTGCTCAATGAGCACGGGGGCGTGCCCAAGTGTCTGCAGAAAAGACAAAGCTGTAGAAGCTTCTATCACCCACCACGGGGGCGTGCCCAGCGGACACGGGGCCGTGGTCAACTCTAAGATTCGCAGAATCTGAGGAAATCTTGATAGTACAGATATGCTTCTGCACACGGGGTCGTGCCCAGCGGACACGGGGGCGTGGTCAACTAATGCAGACAAACTGCAATTAATGAAGAAAGAGAAGATGGGTGGACATGGGGCCGTGCCCAATGGACACGGGGCCGTGTCCGGGCTTCTGTGCAGGCTATAAATAGGGGTGCTTGGCTCATTTGCAAATCATCCCTTGGCAAACCACCTCTCTCACACTTCACCCACCCACCACCACCATCACAACCCACATCCACCACCATCATCCATCATCCATCATAGAGTGTGTGAGTAGTCTCGGGATCCAAGATTGATCGTAAGAGTTCTTGACAATCAAAGGCCATGTTTGCCAAAGTCTCTTAGATCACTTGGTGAAGACAAGTGTCTAGTGTAATACTTTTTATTTTTAATATTTTCGCACTTTTTATTTGGTTATGTATTAATGACTTTAATAACTAGTTTCTTATGTTGAAGGTGAGTCTTCCTTATCGTTTGTCCGTGGTGTCTTGGCATTATTTTACTGTCTATATAAAATAAAAGATTTTCACCATTCATATGTCCACGGTCTATATGGAGGTATGTTGGCTACCTGGTCGGGGGTTAAGGGAACGGTTTGGTAAGAGTCTTGCCTTGTTCAATGTATAGATCTTGCAAGGACCTGGGTCAACTTTAGTAGGACCTCCTTCAATACCCACTGGTATTGGATGGCGGGGGTCCGAACTCCTTGACCCCCTCATATGTAAACTACTATTAATACTTTAACCCGGCTACTTAGGACTGTATCCCTGCTGACACAGACTACTTAGCCGAGGGTAACGTCACCTCCAGAAGAGGGGCCTACCATAATATGCATTAATAACTTAATAATTATCTTTCAATAATCCAACCCTTTAGGATTATATCCTTGCTGACTCAAACTACTGGGTTGAGGGTAACGTCAACTTCAGAAGAGGGTCCTACTACAATAACTAAGATAATCTCTTAAAAAGTGCAAAAGTGCGGAAATAATCAAAGGTTACACTAAACACGAGTCGGATCCAAGTGATTCATCTTGTCTATCTGTTTTTATTTTTATTTTATTTTTCAGCATTTTAGTTAGTTTTATTTTTCTAGTTTAAAAGCCTTTTTCTAAACTTTTGATTTGATTAGACGTTGAGGATAAACCGGTACTAAAAGCTCTTGTATCCTTGGACAACCTCGGTATCTTACCAACACTATACTACGCTCACGATGGGTGCACTTGCCCATATGTGTGTTTAGTGTTAGTAAATATTGTGTTTTATAAATTTAAAACTTGGCTAAAAAGTGTTAAAGGGCTTAAAAATATACATTAAAAATATACGACACTTCACACGCATCAAGTTTTTGGCGCCGTTGCCGGGGACACAAGGATTTTAAGAAAGTTAGGAATCAACGGCCTAATCGTTTTTTTTTCTTATTTTTCTATTTTTTTAGGATTTTTCTTAATTTTTCTAGCTTCTGCAGAACTCAGCACGGGGCGTGACCGCTGAACACGCCCTCGTGCCCAATCTTTGGTACTGGCAATCCTGTTTTAAGTCAGAAAGTAAGCTGAACACGGGGCCGTGCCCACTCAACACGCCCCGTGCCTAAGATTCAGTTACTGAAAACAGAACCGTAAGATCCCGACGGTTGGTAATTTCTGACACAAACATGAGTGATACTGATGTTTTTTACTTTCGGCTCTCTTATGGTACATGGTGTCAAATATGTGGTGGCCCTCATAAAGAGTTAGAATGTTATTTTCTAAATTATAAGCCCCATTATATAGACCCATTGTTTTCTTGTAGCTTTAAGAGGGGCGAGAGTAAAAATAATCCCTATCTCTCACTCGAATGCTCTCAATCAACCCTTCTAGGAGAAATGCTTCTCGATGAATTATTTCAAATGGAAGATCTAATTCTTAATTGGGTGAAAGAACTTGAGATGGATTTCATTAATTCACCTCAATACGAAGCCCAAGAAGAATTATTGAGATCGCATTCGAATAAAAACAACTTCGTTGTTCCCGAAATCACCTCTAACTCTAGCGAGGACTTGAGCGATAGTTGTCCCTGTGTCGATTGTGTCGTGAAGGACTCCCCCATCGACTTTGTTCGGTGCATACATAGACCTGAGCGATTCGGCATACACCTTCTTTAACGAGAGCCCGGGAAAGGGTTGGACTTGTCCACCTACATTTAGCATAGGAATCACCCTCACCGACAACCTCTTGCGTTCTCGTCTTAGTCTAGATCAATTAAGGTATCTCAAGCACTTTGGGGTTGTTCCATCTAGTAAGGAACCACCCGATCCGGATGAATTCCTTAGGAATAGACGAAACTTCATAAACAGCCCCTCGACACGGGGCCGTGTCCAGGTCAACACGCCCCCGTGTCCACCCAAAGATTCCTTTCTGACTTTTTTTCAGAATACGGACAAAATGTGTCAGGGCTTCGTCTGCACACGGGGCCGTGTCCAGCTGACACGGGGCCGTGTGCAGCGTGCTGTCGTTTTCTATAAATGCAGCCAAGAGTCCTGCACATTTGGACCATTCCAGGGACAGAGATTTGGTGGGATCTTCACACATACCATCCTAGGTATTTTCTAAAAGAAGGTTCTCAACAACCATCTTGTCCTTTCCTCTCTTGTCCATTCCCTTCTTCTTCATTTTTCACCTCAACACCTCCATTAGAGCTTGAGATCACCATGATTCCAAGCTTTATTGTGATATTTTTTAGGTTTTTTTTCAAGGAATCTTGTTATAAATAAGTGTTACAACATTGTTTTAAGTTATTTCTGGTCAAAAACGCCTCCTAAGTTGGAAAAATAATTTAAAACTCCAAGATTCCTTGTCCCAAAAATCTGCAGAAAGGTGAACACGGGGCCGTGCTCGTTGAGCACGGGGCCATGTCCGAAGCTACTGTTTCATTAAAATGAACTTTTTTTCAGTTTATTTTCGTAGAATGTCGAGCCAAAACAGTGGAACTTCTTCTGCACATTCCAGAAACAGTCGGAGGGAAAGGAGGTCTTCGATTGAAGCAACTCTCGTACGCTACGTGATGGCATTACGTGAAGCTCTTGATGAGATGACCTCGGTAGAGGAGGTCCTCATAGACCGTATAAATTATCTTACGGTGGGGTTGGAAAACAGTTTTCAAGAAATCAACCTCTTGCACCAGAGGTTAAACATTCTTGTGACACCTCCCATGGAGCCAATCCTCCCTCAAGAGGATTGGAACCTAGCACTTGGAGTCAATAATCCCACCGGGTGGGATGACATCCCTGCTGATGCAAATGAGCCCGCCTTTCTTCTCCCAAAAGAGATAGAGGAGTGGCTCGCCGACGTATGAGGAACCCATATCCGGAGGGAGAAGTTCTTCGAGCCGGATCAAACCGAAAGAATTATCTTTTCGGAAATTTTGCTAATAGAATAAACTTTAAGCTAGAACTTCTTGGTTTAGACTTCTTGTGTTTCTTTTGACCTATTTATCTAGAATTTTAATTTATTAGGATTATTATGTAACTTTCTATAGTTTTAATGAATGATGGTTTTAATTAATTTGGTGTTTGGATGATGATCTAATGGGAAAAACACACTTGGGATGGTGAAGGATACCAAGGAAAACTTGCACCAGCACCCCATGCACAAAAACAGGGTCACCCGATAATTTTTCTTCATTACAGCAAGTTCAGCACGGGGCCGTGCTAAGCCAACACGCCCCGTGCTCAACCATCTGCAGGAAGTTGCCCAGCTCAGGTACCTGGACACGGGGCGTGCTCACTGAACACGCCCCCGTGTCCAGCCTTTATTTTCGTAACAAAGCTCGGTTTTCATGTGACTTCCTTATCAAAAAAAAATTATAAAGAAGAAAAGAAAAATAAAGTTAGCAATAAACAAACAAAGCTCATCAAAAGAAGGCTTGTTTGAATAAAGCTTCATTGGAATAAAAAGTCACAAAAATGTTTTGCGAAAACCGACGCTTTTTACGCCTTTCGCCATTTTCTACTAACCACTAACCCAACCACCTACCTTTAACCCAAGCCTAACCCTTCCCCCAAAGTCCTCTTGATATTTACAAATGTATATAGTTAAAAAGGAGGAGGATTGATTGCTTGGCAAGCTTATGGTAGAAGTAAGTTCCATGCCGCTCTCGAGAGTTTTCACAAAAATACACCTTCGACCGAGTGTTGAGTGATCCCCCGTAAGGTATGTGAACTTGTATATAAATGGAATTTTTTAAAAAGGCATGTTATGCCCTAATAAGTAATTTATCTTATGTAATGTTTTAATTAAATCAAGACGAATAAGATTGTAAATAAATAAAAAAAGAACTTAATAAAGAATCTTGAAAATCCCGACACTCTATGACAAGCCCAAAACCTTCTCTTCTACCCATTCCATTTGAGAGTGTAAAGCCACATTATAAGGAGTTTTGCTTGAGGACAAGCAAAGATTCAAGTGTGGGGGTATTTGATGTGTGCAAAATCCAACATATAAATTACATCAAATGTGGCATAAAACTAACCCTTTTTTAGTACTAATGTTGGAAAAAGTGTGTTTTTGTCTTCCTTTTGTATTTCCAGGATTAAATGAGCTCAAATGAACAAAAGAAGCAAAAAGGCAGCTAAATCTAACATAAACACAAGAAAAGGAATAAAACGTGGCATGCCCGACCCCTCGACAACATCTTCCCAAGCAAAACAAGAGAACAGAAGGCTGAACACGCCCCGTGCTCAATGAGCACGGGGGCGTGCCCAAGTGTCTGCAGAAAAGACAAAGCTGTAGAAGCTTCCATCACCCACCACGGGGGAATGCCCAGCGGACACGGGGCCGTGGTCAACTCTAAGATTCGCAGAATCTGAGGAAATCTTGATAGTACAGATATGCTTCTGCACACGGGGTCGTGCCCAGCGGACACGGGGGCGTGGTCAACTAATGCAGACAAACTGCAATTAATGAAGAAAGAGAAGATGGGTGGACACGGGGCCATGCCCAATGGACACGGGGCCGTGTCCGGGCTTCTGTGCAGGCTATAAATAGGGGTGCTTGGCTCATTTGCAAATCATCCCTTGGCAAACCACCTCTCTCACACTTCACCCACCCACCACCACCATCACAACCCACATCCACCACCATCATCCATCATCCATCATAGAGTGTGTGAGTAGTCTCGGGATCCAAGATTGATTGTAAGAGTTCTTGACAATCAAAGGCCATGTTTGCCTAAGTCTCTTAGATCACTTGGTGAAGACAAGTATCTAGTGTAATACTTTTTATTTTTAATATTTTCGCACTTTTTATTTGGTTATGTATTAATGACTTTAATAACTAGTTTCTTATGTTGAATGTGAGTCTTCCTTATCGTTTGTCTGTGGTGTCTTGGCATTATTTTACTATCTATATAAAATAAAAGATTTTCACCATTCATATGTCCACGGTCTATATGGAGGTATGTTGGCTACCTGGTCGGGGGTTAAGGGAACGGTTTGGTAAGAGTCTTGCCTTGTTCAGTGTATAGATCCTTCAAGAACCTGGGTCAACTTTAGTAGGACCTCCTTCAATACCCACTAGTATTGGATGGCGGGGGTCCGAACTCCTTGACCCCCTCATATGTAAACTACTATTAATACTTTAACCCGGCTACTTAGGACTGTATCCCTGCTGACTCAGACTACTTAGCCGAGGGTAACGTCACCTCCAGAAGAGGGGCCTACCACAATATGCACTTGCCCATATGTGTGTTTAGTGTTAGTAAATATCGTGTTTTATAAATTTAAAACTTGGCTAAAAAGTGTTAAAGGGCTTAAAAAATACATTAAAAATATACGACACTTCACAGGCATCATCGTCTAACCACGGGTCATAGTCTGGGTCTAAGGGATTGGGTGCTGGTACCCTAGGTATTTCTTCTGGGTTAAAATCATGCATTTGAACTTGATTTTCTGGGTTGTTCTCGATTTCCATTAGCTGTGTGGGGAATAGTGGTAATGGTTAGGGTGCTACGAGTTACTCCAGGTTAGGGTCAGCAGCTGTGGTTGCTAGGATATGAAAGTTTGCTAAACTCCTATTAAGCATATCCTGTGTGTGGGCATCTGTTTCTCTTTTAATGGCTGCTAAAGCTAACTGGTTTTGCAACTTTTTCATTCTCTTTCTACGCTCATGTGCTCCCCTACTGAACCATCCTCTCTTTTTCTGAGGGAATGGCTCTTCAGACTGAGCCTTAAACACGAATATCCCATCTTCATTGTCAGCTGAATACCCTGAGAGGGCAGGCTGTGAAGAGGTGCCTTCGCTCCTAAGTGAGCCGGACAACTGACGATTGGCGTTGGAGGGTCCTTCATCGCTCATACTGTAAACTAACAAATAGTCAAATAACACACAACAGTAAAATACAGATATGCACGTATTTCCGTAACAAATTTCCTAACGATTTGAACATTATCTTGTTGTCAGCAGAACACTTATGTGGCTGAATCAGTGGCTTAGCTTTGATACCACATTCTGTCGCAACCCCCGCCCCCTATCTATCCCGGGAACAGGCGGCTGCGAGATATCAGTTTCGGTGGTATCGGCGTTTATCAATTTGGCAGCGGAAATTACATCAGGACCGTAGTTAGGAAATATTTTATCAGAGTAAATACCACGCTTTTATAATATTAAACATATTGGGATAAAACCCAAGTTTTCACTACAAACATTTTCATCGGGAAAATCCCTATTTTATTGAATAAAACATCTTCTTTTATTTAGGTAACTTTTATAGCCACTTTTCCAAGTCTTCAGTGTTGTCCAGTTGGCCTCTAGTTGGCTTTCACATTTTGTTACCTGAAACGCGTTTAAAAACATTTTGTCAGTGGGATATACTGGTGAGTGAATCCCAGTTTAATCAAGAAGAGTTTTATCAACTTTCACAGTATTGAGAGCGATTACAATGTTTACATCTACACAATTACTCATTCAGTACTGTCAATCCTGACTGGTGGGTCATATTACCCATTGGCTAACTCTTTGTCCAATGGTAACATTTTCCACATTTTGAATACAAAACCCCAACATACCGGCAGTAATTGAAGAATTACAAAGACTCAATCACTGCTTAATCACATTGTAAAATATTTAAGGTTTAGTAAAAACAGTTTACAAAAAAGGAGATTACTCACATTGCTGTCTTAGATTTCCTTTAAGGGTTTCCTGGTGATTATCTATAATTTACACAAACGCACACACGTTAGTATAATAACCCAATATTTACATTAGTAATACCCTCCCCGAGACGGCATTCCAATGACTACGTCGGGCAGAACCACGACAGCCATTACGGAACCCTGGATCAATCGGGCAGCATATCTAATACGTAACCGGGGTTATAATACTTACAACGTGGCAGAACTTCGTTAATTAGGAGGATATTATACCCGGAGATTATGCCTACTACGTGAAATTTCGAGAGAGAAAAAGATATTGAGCGAGTTCAACTGAAGGCCTGAGCTCCCAATTTATAGGAGCTGATTTCAAGTTTCTCGCGGCCCGCGTAGAAGTCCTCTAAGGGCTTCGCGGCCCGCGTAGTAGGGGTGGTAGGGCCTAGCTTGTCCGGGTCAGCACTATAGGGTCGACACGAACGGTGACACGTGGCGACTCAGGGTGTCGCCCTGGTGACCAACTATCGCGGCCCGCGTAAGAAGTAGCCAAGAGCTACGCGCCCCGTGACAGCTTCTTAAATTTTGTTTTTATTTTTATTTTATTAAATTAAAGGTATTTTAGGTTCGGTTTTCATATACGGGGTACATATTGAGACATTTAGGGGTATTTTAAATATATTAGGAGTGTCGGAATATTTTGAAGGGTTGTTATATCCTCCCCACCTTGTTTTTAGAGCTCGTCCTCGAGATCTACTGGAACAAGTGTGGATATTTCCTTTGCATTTCTGATTCAAGCTCCTATGTGTATTCTGGTCCTCTTTTGGAGTCCCATTTCACTTTGACCATAACTAATCTCTTGTGCTTGAGGTTCTTAACTTTCATGTCTTCAATCTGTAGAGGCCTTTCTACAAATTTTAACTGCTCATTTACCTCTATATTCTTAAGAGGTACTACCAGTGATTCATCAGCTAAGCATTTCTTGAGATTAGATACATGAAATACATCATGTATGCCTGTCGTTTCCTCTGGCAGTCATAGCTGATAGGCTACAGGTCCTATTCTTCTAATAATCTCAAAAGGTCCAACGTACCTGGGACTTAGCTTCCCCTTTTTGATGAATCTTACTACTTCTTTCCAAGGAGAGACTTTTAATAACACTTTGTCTCCTACCTGAAATTCCAATGGCTTTCGTCTGTTATCAGCATAACTCTTTTGTCGATCACGTACTGCCTTCAGTCGTTCCTTAACTTGAAGGATCTTGTCTGTTGTTTCTTGTACTATCTCAGGTCCAGATAGTTGCTTTTCTCCAATTTCTGCCCAACAGACTGGCGTTCGGCACTTTCGTCCATAAAGTGCTTCGAATGGGGCAGTATTGATACTTGTGTGTAGGATCGTTCTGTGACCCAAACGAGTCTATCAGAAGAGTTCTCGGTCTAAACAGAGGCGGAATTCATTGTTTAGACTTTGTAAACAGCTTGATTCACATCTAATTGTCTTGTATATTGATTTAACAGGTTTACAGATCAATTGACACGTCGGCAGCACTTCGGTACCGGAAACATGAACATTACAAATGATTTCGCAACTAGGATATATATAGGGGTTGTAATTTCGCACGAAATTAACATCTGCTATTTCGTGCGAAATTAATCTTTCACACACAAACCCTAGATTTCTCGAACTACGTGCCCTGATCTAACAATTCTAGTACAAGACTAGATACAAGATGAAGTCGACAGACGTATGCACCAACAGACTCCCCCTCGGATGTTGACGAGTCTTCAGTGTCGAGTCTTCACAATCTTCAGTCTTTATCAGTCTTTGGGCTTCTTCAAAATATCTAACATTGTAAGCATCCTTCATCCTCTCTTCTTTTCGACTCCAGGATCTTCACCTGGCTCTTATCTCACTCTAATTCTCTTGATCAGATCTCTTGATTCTTTAAATTCATTAGTATCAGCAACTGGTGTGAACTTCAATTCAGGATCTGAAGCTGGCTCTATTAATCTACAGACTCCCCCTTAAAGAATGCTTGGGATCGTAGTCTGAATTTCACAGGTTTTAGAATCGCAATCTGGCTCTCTCATAGCCATAACCTGCACATTCTCTACCTCAAAATAAGATTTACAATTTAAACAATTTGACAAATTTTATTCTTTGCTAACCACTTGCAGACACAATCATTCAAAATGTCTTCTTGAAATAATTATGACAATTCCCAAAATATCTCAACCTGTTATCAACATTTTTTATTTTGAACAATCTACTCCCAAACCTGTTCATCATGTTTAGCACTCGCAATTTTGAAAATCAACTTTTCATTATCAGTTGTCAAAAATCTTTTTGCATTTTTCAAAATTTATGCTAAAACACACTGAAAATCTTTTTGAATTTTTTTTTTACATTAAAGAAATGCAGTAAAGAAATATTTACAACATCTATATTTTTGTGAGTTTGTGTAAGAGGATCATATCAGAAGTTGCAATATATGGAGCATATCCTGTTGTTAGGTTTCTTCCTGCAGTCTTCTTCCTTGTGTCCAGATATTTTGCAGAAGTTGTAATATATGGAGCATCTTCCAGAATGCTTCCTTTTGCAATACTTGCAATAAGGTGCAGAGGTAGAACCTACACTTTTCCCACATTTGGAATTTCCAGATCGAAATTCTTGGGTAAGTCTTTGAGCTAGGTTTCTTCTTTGGTCCTCCTCTCACGTACGTACTAATTCATCAGTCAAGGTATTTGCTAGTTCTATAGCTTCTTCTATAGTTTGAGGTCTAGCTGCCTTGACTACATGTCTAATCTCACTGATTAATCCCCAGATGTAACGGGAGATCAATACAGGTTCAGGTGATGCAAGGGTTGGCACTATTCTAGCATATTCAAAGAATAACGTAGTGTATCCCTTACTATCCACTCCAGTCATCCTAAGGTTTAGGAACTTATTTACTATCTATTCTTTTTCATTGGGAGGGTAGAATTTCCTTTCCACCATGTTCTTAAATTCTTCCCATTCCATATTGTAAATCATGTCACTTCCCCTAGATTGGAGGATAGTGTTCCACCATTCTAGTGCTGAATTCTTAAACAGATTGGAGGCAAACATTATCTTATCCTCTTCAGCACACTTGCTTATTTTTAAGACAGCCTCAGTCTTTTCTATCCAGCGTAGAGACGCAACGGCCCTTCATTGCCCGAGAATTCAATTGGTTTACAAGACCAGAATTATTTATAAGAACAACCATAAGGCATGGTTCTTCTTCTTTTGGGAATGGGCGCTTGAAGTATAGGTCCATTGTTTACACTGTTTTCTGGTTCAGTTGGTCGTTTACTATCACGGTTACTTTTATTATCAGCTTCCCTAACTGTTTGAATAATATATGTCATCACATCTATTATTCCATGTGCCACTATGTGTTGGATGGCACTGTTATCCACTTGGTTTCCATTATTATCATTGTTCGGGTTATCGTTATTCTGGTTTTCCGGGTTATTATCCGGATTCTCTTGATTCACTTGGTCAGCCATCTGAATTTTAAACATTTACCACATATTAATATCACAAAATAATATTTAACACAACCAATCATATGACACGCATATTGATCAAAAGCGTCGAACATTGCGACTTACTCTTTCTTATACTATGCATCCATATATATTACAATACAACTGAAATTAAAATTACACTACTAGTAGACATCCGTAGCTATGATTTAGATATTTTTTTCAAACATACACACATATTATATATTATTATATTATTATATTATTATATTATTATTATTATTATTACTACTTCCACCATCACCTTCACTGATATGGGTTCATCCAGAACTCCATATTACGCTCGTCGTACTTTCAGATGAGTCGCTCTCCGACCTGCCTCATCCTTTCGCTACTTTCTAAAATCTCTTCTCTGAAAGTTCGGAGCTCTTCCACATTTTTTGCACTCATTGGGGGTGCAGGTGCTGGGACTGGGTTTGGAAACTGGGGCATGGGTTCCTGGTATGGGTGTGGATTCTCTAAAATTTCCCTGATATACTGATCGCTATCATAGTAGGGATCTAGAGGGTCCAAACCTGGGTAGGCTGCCAAATTCGACACGGGTGTGTCTTCTGGGGTTGGGTAGCGTTGCATATAATCCCTATGGTCGTTGATGTGTGCAAAATGCAACATATAAATTACAACAAATGTGGCATAAAACTAACCCTTTTTGAGTACTAATGTTGGAAAATGTGTGTTTTGTCTTCCTTTTGTATTTTCAGGATTAAATGAGCTCAAATGAACAAAAGAAGCAAAAAGGCAGCTAAATCTAACATAAACACAAGAAAAGGAATAAAACGTGGCATGCCCGACCCCTCGACAGCATCTTCCCAAGCAAAACAAGAGAACAGAAGGATGAACACGCCCCGTGCTCAATGAGCACGGGGGCGTGCCCAAGTGTCTGAAGAAAAGACAAAGCTGTAGAAGCTTCTATCACCCACCACGGGGGCGTGCCCAGCGGACATGGGGCCGTGGTCAACTCTAAGATTCGCAGAATCTGAGGAAATCTTGATAGTACAGATATGCTTCTGCACACGGGGTCGTACCCAGCGGACACGGGGACGTGGTCAACTAATGCAGACAAACTGCAATTAATGAAGAAAGGGAAGATGGGTGGACATGGGGCCGTGCCCAATGGACACGGGGCTGTGTCCGGGCTTCTGTGCAGGCTATAAATTGGGGTGCTTGGCTCATTTGCAAATCATCCCTTGGCAAACCACCTCTCTCACACTTCACCCACCCACCACCACCATCACAACCCACATCCACCACCATCATCCATCATAGAGTGTGTGAGTAGTCTCGGGATCCAAGATTGATCGTAAGAGTTCTTGACAATCAAAGGCCATGTTTGCCAAAGTCTCTTAGATCACTTGGTGAAGACAACTGTCTAGTGTAATACTTTTTATTTTTAATATTTTCACACTTTTTATTTGGTTATGTATTAATGACTTTAATAACTAGTTTCTTATGTTGAAGGTGAGTCTTCCTTATCGTTTGTCCGTGGTGTCTTGGCATTATTTTACTGTCTATATAAAATAAAAGATTTTCACCATTCATATGTCCACGGTCTATATGGAGGTATGTTGGCTACCTAGTCGGGGGTTAAGGGAACGGTTTGGTAAGAGTCTTGCCTTGTTCAGTGTATAGATCTTGAAAGGACCTGGGTCAACTTTAGTAGGACCTCCTTCAATACCCACTGGTATTGGATGGCGGGGGTCCGAACTCCTTGACCCCCTCTTATGTAAACTACTATTAATACTTTAACCCGGCTACTTAGGACTGTATCCCTGCTGACACAGACTACTTAGCCGAGGGTAACGTCACCTCCAGAAGAGGGGCCTACCACAATATGCATTAATAACTTAATTAATTATCTTTCAATAATCCAACCCTTTAGGATTATATCCTTGCTGACTCAAACTACTGGGTTGAGGGTAACGTCACCTTCAGAAGAGGGTCCTACTACAATAACTAAGATAATCTCTTAAAAAGTGCAAAAGTGCGGAAATAATCAAAGGTTACACTAAACACGAGTCGGATCCAAGTGATTCATCTTGTCTATCTGTTTTTATTTTTATTTTATTTTTCAGCATTTTAGTTAGTTTTATTTTTCTAGTTTAAAAGCCTTTTTCTAAACTTTTGATTTGATTAGACGTTGAGGATAAACCGGTACTAAAAGCTCTTGTGTCCTTGGATGACCTCGGTATCTTACCAACACTATACTACGCTCACGATGGGTGCACTTGCCCATATGTGTGTTTAGTGTTAGTAAATATCGTGTTTTATAAATTTAAAACTTGGCTAAAAAGTGTTAAAGGGCTTAAAAATATACATTAAAAATATACGACACTTCACACGCATCAAGTTTTTGGCGCCGTTGCCGGGGACACAAGGATTTTAAGAAAGTTAGGAATCAACGGCCTAATCGTTTTTTTTCTTATTTTTCTATTTTTTTAGGATTTTTCTTAATTTTTCTAGCTTCTGCAGAACTCAGCACGGGGCGTGACCGCTGAACACGCCCTCGTGCCCAATCTTTGGTACTGGCAATCCTGTTTTAAGTCAGACAGTAAGCTGAACACGGGGCCGTGCCCACTCAACACGCCCCGTGCCTAAGATTCAGTTACTGAAAACAGAACCGTAAGATCCCGACGGTTGGTAATTTCTGACACAAACATCAGTGATACTGATATTTTTTACTTTCGGCACTCTTATGGTACGTGGTGTCAAATATGTGGTGGCCCTCATAAAGAGTTAGAATGTTATTTTCTAAATTATAAGCCCCATTATATAGACCCATTGTTTTCTTGTAGCTTTAAGTGGGGCGAAAGTAAAAATAATCCCTATCTCTCACTCGAATGCTCTCAATCAACCCTTCTAGGAGAAATGCTTCTCGATGAATTATTTCAAATGGAAGATCTAATTCTTAATTGGGTGAAAGAACTTGAGATGGATTTCATTAATTCACCTCAAGACGAAGCCCAAGAAGAATTATTGAGATCGCATTCGAATAAAAACAACTTCGTTGTTCCCGAAATCACCTCTAACTCTAGCGAGGACTTGAGCGATAGTCGTCCCTGTGTCGATTGTGCCGTGAAGGACTCCCCCATCGACTTTGTTCGGTGCATACATAGACCTGAGCGATTCGGAATACAACTTCTTTAACGAGAGCCCGGGAAAGGGTTGGACTTGTCCACCTACATTTAGCATAGGAATCACCCTCACCGACAACCTCTTGCGTTCTCGTCTTAGTCTAGAGTAATTAAGGTATCTCAGGCACTTTGGGGTTGTTCCATCTAGTAAGGAACCACCCGATCCGGATGAATTCCTTAGGAATAGACGAAACTTCATAAACAGCCCCTCGACACGGGGCCGTGTCCAGGTCAACACGCCCCCGTGTCCACCCAAAGATTCCTTTCTGACTTTTTGTCAGAATACGGACAAAATGTGTCAGGGCTTCGTCTGCACACGGGGCCGTGTCCAGCTTACACGGGGCCGTGTGCAGCGTGCTGTCGTTTTCTATAAATGCAGCCAAGAGTCCTGCACATTTGGACCATTCCAGGGACAGAGATTTGGTGGGATCTTCACACATACCATCCTAGGTATTTTCTAAAAGAAGGTTCTCAACAACCATCTTGTCCTTTCCTCACTTGTCCATTCCCTTCTTCTTCATTTTTCACCTCAACACCTCCATTAGAGCTTGAGATCACCATGATTCCAAGCTTTATTGTGATATTTTTTAGGTTTTTTTTCAAGGAATCTTGTTATAAATAAGTGTTACAACATTGTTTTAAGTTATTTCTGGTCAAAAACGCCTCCTAAGTTGGAAAAATAATTTAAAACTCCAAGATTCCTTGTCCCAAAAATCTGCAGAAAGGTGATCACGGGGCCGTGCTCGTTGAGCACGGGGCCGTGTCCGAAGCTACTGTTTCATTAAAATGAACTTTTTTTCAGTTTATTTTCGTAGAATGTCTAGCCAAAACAGTGGAACTTCTTCTGCACATTCCAGAAACAGTCGGAGGGAAAGGAGGTATTCGATTGAAGCAACTCTCGTACGCTACGTGATGGCATTACGTGAAGCTCTTGATGAGATGACCTCGGTAGAGGAGGTCCTCATAGACCGTATAAATTATCTTACGGTGGGGTTGGAAAACAGTTTTCAAGAAATCAACCTCTTGCACCAGAGGTTAAACATTCTTGTGACACCTCCCATGGAGCCAATCCTCCCTCAAGAGGATTGGAACCTAGCACTTGGAGTCAATAATCCCACAGGGTGGGATGACATCCCCGCTAATGCAAATGAGCCCGCGTTTCTTCTCCCAAGAGAGATAGAGGAGTGGCTCGCCGACGTATGAGGAACCCATATCCGGAGGGAGAAGTTCTTCGAGCCGCATCAAACCGAAAGAATTATCTTTTCGGAAATTTTGCTAATAGAATAAACTTTAAGCTAGAACTTCTTGGTTTAGACTTCTTGTGTTTCTTTTGACCTATTTATCTAGAATTTTAATTTATTAGGATTATTATGTAACTTTCTATAGTTTTAATGAATGATGGTTTTAATTAGTTTGGTGTTTGGATGATGATGTAATGGGAAAAACACACTTGGGATGGTGAAGGATACCAAGGAAAACTTGCACCAGCACCCCATGCACAAAAACAGGGTCACCCGACAATTTTTCTTCATTACAGCAAGTTCAGCACGGGTCCGTGCTAAGCCAACACGCCCCGTGCTCAACCATCTGCAGGAAGTTGCCCAGTTCAGGTACCTGGACACGGGGCGTGCTCACTGAACACGCCCCCGTGTCCAGCCTTTTGTTACTTTACTTTCTTTTCTGTTACTGGCGATCTGAACACGTGGTCGTGCCCGGACACCACGGGGCCGTGTCCAGACGCCCAGTAACATAAATTTTTGCTTTTTCATAACTTTTTACACATTCAATCAACCTAAAAACTTATTTTTGGGACACATTGAGGACAATGTGTAATTTAAGTGTTGGGGGGATGCTAAAAACTTGAATTTTTCAAGTCCTAATTACAAGCCTTACACAAAACTCTGTTGGAACCGCTAAACACCCCAAATTTTTTTCAAAAATTTTCCATTTTTTTACTTGTCTAGGTTTAATTTGGGAATTTCAAATTCTAAAAAGGTTTTATTTTTACAAATTTACAACTGATAGCGTCGTGATAAAAAGAACCAACATAAGAAAATTATGAAACGGCATGACAAATCTAGTTAAAATTTGATTATATATACTTGATCACATAAAAAACTCATTCCCACAAAAAGTGAGTTTTGAGCCTTTATTGAGCATACAAATACACATCTTTAAACTAAATGCTCATTTTTCGTTTCTTGTGTGAATAGCCGCTTGGTTTCTTACAACTCTAGAACTTGTCATGACGATACATTTTTGGTCCTTACCAACTTAAACCCGAGTAAGTAAATGATGGAGGCATTATGACTACCCTTTTTTTTATTTCTACACCATTATTTTCCCTTTTTTTTACCACCTACCCAAAATCCCCCTAGTTAACCCCTTTGAGGCTAAACCTTTTCATTTCCTAACCCAAATCAAACACCCTTTTACCCACCAAAACCCTTTTTCATTTTAAACCCTTTATTTTAGTAACAAAGCTCGGTTTTCATGTGACTTCCTTATAAAAAAATTATAAAGAAGAAAAGAAAAATGAAGTTAGCAATAAACAAACAAAGCTCATCAAAAGAAGGCTTGTTTGAATAAAGCTTCATTGGAATAAAAAGTCACAAAAATGTTTTGCGAAAACCGACGCTTTTTACGCCTTTCGCCCTTTTCTACTAACCACTAACCCAACCACCTACCTTTAACCCAAGCCTAACCCTTCCCCCAAAGTCCTCTTGATATTTACAAAGGTATATAGTTAAAAAAGGAGGAGGATTGATTGCTTGGCAAGCTTATGGTAGAAGTAAGTTTCATGCCGCTCTCGAGAGTTTTCACAAAAATACACCTTCGACCGAGTGTTGAGTGATCCCCCGTAAGGTATGTGAACTTGTATATAAATGGAATTTTAAAAAATGGCATGTTATGCCCTAATAAGTAATTTATCTTATGTAATGTTTTAATTAAATCAAGACGAATAAGATTGTAAATAAATAAAAAAAGAACTTAATAAAGAATCTTGAAAATCCCGACACTCTATGACAAGCCCAAAACCTTCTCTTCTACCCATTCCATTTGGGAGTGTAAAGCCACATTATAAGGAGTTTTGCTTGAGGACAAGCAAAGATTCAAGTGTGGGGGTATTTGATGTGTGCAAAATCCAACATATAAATTACATCAAATGTGGCATAAAACTAACCCTTTTTGAGTACTAATGTTGGAAAAAGTGTGTTTTTGTCTTCCTTTTGTATTTTCAGGATTAAATGAGCTCAAATGAACAAAAGAAGCAAAAAGGCAGCTAAATCTAACATAAACACAAGAAAAGGAATAAAACGTGGCATGCCCGACCCCTCGACAACATCTTCCCAAGCAAAACAAGAGAACAGAAGGCTGAACACGCCCCGTGCTCAATGAGCACGGGGGCGTGCCCAAGTGTCTGCAGAAAAGACAAAGCTGTAGAAGCTTCCATCACCCACCACGGGGGCGTGCCCAGCGGACACGGGGCCGTGGTCAACTCTAAGATTCACAGAATCTGAGGAAATCTTGATAGTACAGATATGCTTCTACACACGGGGTCGTGCCCAGCGGACACGGGGGCGTGGTCAACTAATGCAGACAAACTGCAATTAATGAAGAAAGAGAAGATGGGTGGACACGGGGCCGTGTCCGGGCTTCTGTGCAGGCTATAAATAGGGGTGCTTGGCTCATTTGCAAATCATCCCTTGGCAAACCACCTCTCTCACACTTCACCCACCCACCACCACCACCACCGTCACAACCCACATCCACCACCATCATCCATCATCCATCATAGAGTGTGTGAGTAGTCTCGGGATCCAAGATTGATCGTAAGAGTTCTTGACAATCAAAGGCCATGTTTGCCTAAGTCTCTTAGATCACTTGGTGAAGACAAGTGTCTAGTGTAATACTTTTTATTTTTAATATTTTCGCACTTTTTATTTGGTTATGTATTAATGACTTTAATAACTAGTTTCTTATGTTGAATGTGAGTCTTCCTTATCGTTTGTCTGTGGTGTCTTGGCATTATTTTACTGTCTATATAAAATAAAAGATTTTCACCATTCATATCTCCACGGTCTATATGGAGGTATGTTGGCTACCTGGTTGGGGGTTAAGGGAACGGTTTGTTAAGAGTCTTGCCTTGTTCAGTGTATAGATCCTGCAAGAACCTGGGTCAACTTTAGTAGGACCTCCTTCAATACCTACTGGTATTGGATGGCGGGGGTCCGAACTCCTTGACCCCCTCATATGTAAACTACCATTAATACTTTAACCCGGCTAGTTAGGACTGTATCCCTGCTGACTCAGACTACTTAGCCGAGGGTAACGTCACCTCCAGAAGAGGGGCCTACCACAATATGCATTAATAACTTAATTAATTATCTTTCAATAATCCAATCCTTTAGGATTGTATCCTTGCTGACTCAAACTACTGGGTTGAGGGTAACGTCACCTTCAGAAGAGGGGCCTACTACAATAACTAAGATAATCTCTTAAAAAGTGCAAAAGTGCGGAAATAATCAAAGGTTACACTAAACACGAGTCGGATCCAAGTGATTCATCTTGTCTATCTGTTTTTATTTTTATTTTATTTTTCAGCATTTTAGTTAGTTTTATTTTTCTAGTTTAAAAACCTTTTTCTAAACTTTTGATTTGATTAGACGTTGAGGATAAACCGGTACTAAAAGCTCTTGTGTCCTTGGACGACCTTGGTATCTTACCAACACTATACTACGCTCACGATGGGTGCACTTGCCCATATGTGTGTTTAGTGTTAGTAAATATCGTGTTTTATAAATTTAAAACTTTGCTAAAAAGTGTTAAAGGGCTTAAAAATATACATTAAAATATACGACACTTCACACGCATCATCGTCTAACCACGGGTCGTAGTCTGGGTCTAAGGGATTGGGTGCTGGTACCCTAGGTATTTCTTCTGGGTTAAAATCATGCATTTGAACTTGATTTTCTGGGTTGTTCTCGATTTCCATTAGCTGTGTGGGGAATAGTGGTAATGGTTGGGGTGCTACGAGTTGCTCCAGGTTAGGGTCAGCAGCTGTGGTTGCTAGGATATGAAAGTTTGCTAAACTCCTATTAAGCATATCCTGTGTGTGGGCATCTGTTTCTCTTTTAATGGCTGCTAAAGCTCACTGGTTTTGCAACTTTTTCCTTCTCTTTCTACGCTCATGTGCTCCCCTACTGAACCATCCTCTCTTTTTCTGAGGGAATGGCTCTTCAGACTGAGCCTTAAACACGAATATCCCATCTTCATTGTCAGCTGAATACCCTGAGAGGGCAGGCTGTGAAGAGGTGCCTTCGCTCCTAAGTGAGCCGGACAACTGACGATAGGCGTCGGAGGGTCCTTCATCGCTCATACTGTAAACTAACAAATAGTCAAATAACACACAACAGTAAAATACAGATATGCACGTATTTCCGTAACAAATTTCCTAACGATTTGAACAATATCTTGTTGTCAGCAGAACACTTATGTGGCTGAATCAGTGGCTTAGCTCTGATACCACATTCTGTCGCAACCCCCGCCCCCTATCTGTCCCGGGAACAGGCGGCCGCGAGATATCATTTTCGGTGGTATCGGTGTTTATCAATTTGGCAGCGGAAATTACATCAGGACCGTAGTTAGGAAATATTTTATCAGAGTAAATACCACTCTTTTATAATATTAAACATATTGGGATAAATGTAGGTCCCGTTTTTCCGGTGAGGATCGATAACGAAAATCTATCCTTGTTTATCACGAACACGGTAACGGGTGCGGAATCCCCGAGACGGTGCAAACCAAACAAAGTGTATAAAACACACACGTATAACCAATGATACACACTCTATTGATTAAACGGGATGAAAACCGAGAACAAACATATACAAACAATGTTTAAAGACTCTCTCTCAAAGTCTCACAGCTCATCAGTTTCACACAGAAACTGATTGGGGTATTTATACTAAGACAGACACATATAAGACGAAACTAAAATAACTCTCGGCGAAACACACAAAGTCGACGAAACACACCTGTTTCGTCGACAAACACATTAATCATTCTTGTTTCGTCAAGTTGTAGAAGCCCAGACATAGTCAAAGTCCAACTTCATATTTCGGCCCAAATGTGAAGTTTACGGCCCAAGTTTCATGTCTGTTTACATCTTTCACCAAATTCAACATATGAGACAAAATGCTTGACATCATCATGACATCACAAAGGTGATGTCATGGTGATGTGTTTGCGTGAAAGGCCGCGGCGCTCCGTGCTTCGCGTGTCGAACTCTGGGGCGCACGACAGAGGAATGTCGTGACGTCGGGCTGAAGCCGGACCTAACCGAGTTGACCCGAACCGAATCTAACCGAGTCGAGTCGCGTCCACATAAAGTGTACCAACAATCTCCCCCTTGGACGCTACTCGTGAGGTTCGTCTTCTGTGATGGTTCGTCTTCTGTGTCTTTCATGTCGGAGGATCTTCAAAGTCTTCACGCTTTGTAAGTAGAAAGTGTATCAACAAACTCCCTTTTCATTTAGGTAGTGTGTTAACAAACTCCCCCTTGTAATGAACTCTCCATTGAGTTATGCTCGTGAATCTTTTGACTTGTCAAATCTTCAGATCCTTGTGGTGTTGATGAAGGGTCAGCGGCAACTCGATCATTTTATCCTTTGAGTGCCTCCACTTCGTGTCTTCATTCCAAAGCTTGTCATCGAACATGTTCTCCTCGCCTTTAGCATCTGCACATGCAAGAAAGCTAAACGCATAATGAGAATAACCGCTTGGAATATAATTAACATTTAAACAAATGACACATATGAGATCAAATCTCAATCAACTACCGACCAACAACAGTTTGAAAGTTTAGAAAATGATCAATTTTAATCCTTTAACTTTCAAAACTTGTTAACTTCGACTGTTTATGAAGATGCAATTGTTTTCCGGCTTACAATCAGGATTTTGGGTAGGATAGACTCGAGTTCCAACATCGGTCAATCAAAAATAAACTAGAAGCAAAATCTTTTTGGATTTTTTTTTATAAAGTTTAGATTAAAACACACCTAAAATCTTTTTGGAATTTTTCATATTTCAAATGTAAAGACGGAAAGCAATAAATAAATATATACAGAGATGTAGAAACTGAAAGCAGTAAATAAATATTTACAGACATTCTTTTTGCGAGTTTCGAGGGTAAGAGAATCATATCAGTGTACGGTCATGCCAAAACGCTCTTGTTGTTCAATTAGTTCACATTTAGATAAGCATCCTATAACAATTATCGGTATTGTTTTCCACTTAAGCTCAACTTATCAGATGTAATCATGGCGATGGGATACGTTAAGGTATGATTTATACTTACCGACCGGTGTTCATCCACACATGACACATTCCCGTATCAAGGTATGCACGAGAATTCATCTTACCGGTGAGTATACCGATTATCATCTGTTTGACCGTATAAAAGATGTGAGAAACTCACTTATTTTGATTGAAAACAAGCCCTATGTGATAGAATCACTTATTGATGAGGAACTTGATTTTCAGATGCATGAGGGCACAGGAGCAAGTCCGTGAACAGGTCAGTACTTTCGTACAGCAAAGAGACGAACTTGACTCCCGCAAAGAATCTGTGATAAATTATCACTTATTTTGTTTGGACATGTGATTGTTGATCACTTATTGAGGTCGTATGCAGTATGTACACGTATGTGTAGTATCATGGAAGATCTAAGACTTCGTCTCCGATATTTTACGGTTTGATACAACCATGATACCCAGATGATAAGACAGCATAAAGACCGAATATCTCAGAACCTCGGCAATCTCTCAAACGAAATTTCGGTACTAAGACCATATGCCAATGTGCGGTTCCCACCTGGTCTTTAGTCGATTTAAGATTTATATCACCCTGCAGACTTTAATATGATTGTGAGCCTACCGATATATCTTATATAGAGTTGCTTAACATTTTTCATTTTGCATTTCAGTTTAAAGAGGTTTCAACAGACCACTGATCTACTATCATTTTCTCTTTTTCTCGCCAGGAAACTCATTTTTGTTTTTCCAATGTTTTTGCATTTTGAAATTTTTCACTGTTTTTGAAATTTTCAAATTTTGGATTTACTCCCCCTAAAATCAACAAACTAAGATAAATTTAAAAGACACAAAGATATTTACAAAAACGATTTCCCGATGTTGGTTAACTCATGTTTTACCTCAATGCCGTTTACCAAAATTAATTTTAATCAGAAATGATTTCTCGAATTTTGGGAAAATCAGTTGGCACGTCGGTAAGCGGTGCGGACCATGACAACATTGACGAGTTTCATAGTGAAACAATCACGTGTGAGGTGATATTTAAGATCAACGTGTCTGGCCAAAGAGTGCTACGAGAGGATAACAATTTATAAAGCAGCTTAAATATCGACAAGTAATGGAGAGATTAGAAATTTAAAACCGTATCCTGCAACTGCTTCGTGCATTGCAAGGAATCTGAGTGCTCTCCCAAACTGGATATCCACCCGGTGTGGATTTCAAAGTCGATTTTTGTAGCTACTAAGAAATCTCTTCACAGCAACAAGATCAGAAACCTTTGGGTCCGACTGGTCTTCAACATTGCACCAGCGAAGGTCTTTGTCTTTCTCTTGAGAAGTAGTGTGCGGTTGTTCAATCCATGCCAAGGCATCCGCACACCCGGTTGGTTTGTTCAACAAACACATTTTCTTCAATCACACCACGAAGAAATGTACACTGCACGTTCATCTTGTTGATTTGAACTTCAGACGTGCTACAGGTGCGTACATTTTGATTGAATCTATCCTGGGGACCCGATCAAAGCCTTGAACAATCACACTTTTGAATGATTTTCATTTCGTCGAAGGTTTCAATCTCTTTCGACAGACACTTCTGTCTTCTTTTTCTTCTTCTCTCCATCAAAGGCAACAATTTCTTTTGTCGCCGAACTTGTGCATGGACACTCCACTATCAACAATCTGATGACTATCGGTAGTTCCTCCTGGAACATCCTACACACTCACTCAGAGATTAGTTGGAGAGGGGGACCCAAGCCTTCATAGACTTGGGTTGTCCCTAAGCATCAAGAAATGTAATTTCAATTTCTTGAAGGTCCTTAAATTGCAAGTCTCCTCCTGAATCCTCACCTGTTTTCGGTTTCCAAGTTTGTTTTTGTTTACCGGATTGTGTATTATTTACAGATTTAGAAATCTCCGGTTTTAACGGTTGTGACAAAATTGGTTTCCTTTTAACAGTTTCTGGTTTTAAAGCTTTTTTGATCACCTTCACATTTTGACGTCGTTGTTTTGTTTCATGTTCTTTAACAGTGCGTTTGTCAGTTTTTGGTGACACAGGACGACGTTGTTGGTGACTTTGTTCAGAAGGGGGTCTTTCCACAAAATTTGGTTTGGGCGAGTTTGTGCAGTCTTTAATGATGTGCCCAAACTTCCCACACTTAAAACATTTTCTCCTTTCAACAAACTTAGGAGAATCTGATCGACGGCCTGACGTTGAAGTTGTAGACCCTGAGGTACTAGCTTTACACCCGTTTGTGTGTTGGGTGTAATTGTTTTGAGCGTTACGTTTTAAAATCTTGACTTGTTGGACAAAATCGGTGTTTGATTTGTTTTCAAAAGTCTTAATTTTATCAGTACCATTGGATGCTACAAATTTAACATCATTGTTTTTCTTCTTGAAACGAGCTCCTTTTGTTTCAAATTTTGATTTAGAAACATTAGGCCTTTGAGCTCGTTGAACTGGTTGTTTGCCCTTAGGAGCAATAGGTTGTTGCTTTGTTGGTGATTTTTTATTTCCAAATTGCTTTTTGATTTCAGCCTTAGGAACTGGATCACATTGAGTTACAATAACTCCAGGAATCAACTTTCCCAAAAACTTACTTGTGTTATTTTCAAAAACATTATCAATCGATGATGGATTGACATTTTTAATTGGAAAATCATTATCTGAGTAAATTTTAGAATCACCCACCAAGGTATACAACACGTTATTACTCCTAACAGTAGACACTGTCTCAGTGATAGGATCTATCTCTTGTTTAACAGCAGATGATTGCACAACAGGAGTAGGAGGATCACACAGAATGTGATTCTCAAAAGGCACTTCTACTCCTTTGTTCTTCTCAAGAGATTTATCCTCATCACTCACATCTGGTTCATCATCGGACGAATCATAGTCCTCAACTGTGGGAGGACTTTGATTTGAAGCACATGATGACTTTTCTTTTCTATCAGATGAGCCCTCCGATGAATTGTCCATTTTGAACCCTAAGCCAGTTGTAACTTCCCCATAATTAAGAGGCACACTGGGTTCAAAACGAGGCATATCCTCTTCATCAGGTGGTGGAGCATAATTGTGTCTCAAAGGGGGCAGACATTTCTTATACCCAACACCGCTCACATTTCCCTTCAGTTGTTGAACGTCAATAATGTGATCAAGCACAAATCGGGAGTTAGAATAACTCTCCAATTTTTGTTTGATAGCATCATGCTCGCACTTGGCAATGGCTAATTCCTTTTTGGTTTCCTCAACGATATTAATGTAATCGTTAATACTAATTTGTTTATGATAAACAACTTTGGTAGTTTCGGAAACACTTTTCTTTAAATTTTCAATTAAAGATTTAAAGTCCTTTTCGTTTCTTGTTAAAGCCATATTTGCCTCTTTGCACTTTGACATCTCAACAACCAAACTTTGATTGTGACCATGAATTGTGTCACATTCAAGTTTCACTCTATCACATTCCTGTTTCATATAAGCACAATCACTACATATTCTAGGAGTTTCGGATTTTACCTGACTTGTAGAAGCTGTGACATTAGCCATAAAGGCAGTCTGAGAAGAGAAAGATCCGTCTTCAGTGAGAATCTTCTCCATTTCTTTTGATGTAGCATCAGCTTTCTTGATCAAGTCAGAATTTTGACATTTCATCTCCTTGGCACTCTTGGTATTCTTGATAATTTCAGCATAAAACGCTGATTGTGAGTCCGTACTCCATCCATATGGACTCGTACAACTCATATTTGATGTATGTATGATAACACCTGCACACACACTTGAAAACACAAGGTTATAAAGGTTTTGCAACGCCTCTGTGTAAAACAGATGTGAACTCGACGAAACGGATTCCACGAAACAGGTTTGTTTCGTCGAAATGAATAATGACGAAACAGACTTGTTTCGTCCAAGATATTATGACGAAACAGAATTTGTTTCGTCGAAGATATTTTTGACGAAACACTAGTGATTCGTCGACTGCTTGATTCGTCGAAGCTGAGTCTCAGACAGCTGGTTAAGATATTTAAAATATCTAACTGACACAAGGTATGTTTTCTGATTTAGAGTTTCAAGGTTACTTTACCACAAAAGTCCACTTAATGTATTTTATTGAATAACACTTTCGTTTAAACACAAACAAGATCAAATGAACAATTTGATAAGAACTCTATGAGGATATGAAGAACACACTTAAGAACAATGAGTTTTCCGGTGACCGATAATTTGCCGAAACACGAGAATGCCCAAGATTTTCACTAAAAACCCGGTTCAAAGTATAACCAAACAATCTAACAAGGTTTTTGATAAAAATCTATAGCAAATAACAACAAACAACCAGTTTTTATGAATATTTTTCAGAAATAAGATTTTTTAAGAACAAATTTTTCAGAAAAACACACACAAATACTTGATAAAAACCGAACAATGTTTGATTTTAAACAAGGATTAGAGCCAAACGCTCTGATACCAATTGTAGGTCCCGTTTTTTCGGTGAGGATCGATAACGAACACCTATCCTTGTTTTTCACGAACACGGTAACGGGTGCGGAATCCCCGTGATGGTGCAAACCAAACAAAGTGTAAAACACACGCGTAACCAAAGATTCAATATCTATTGATTAGGGATGAGTACAACCACAAACATATACAAACAATGTTTTAACAGACTCTCTCTAAGTCTCTCGGTGCTCATCTGTTTCACACAGAAACAAATGAGGGTATTTATACTAGACAGACACAGAACATGACGAAACTAAACAGCACTCGACGAAACACAATTCAAAGTGACGAAACAAAAGTGTTTCATCACAAACCTTTAATCCATTCTTTCTGTTTCGTCGTATGTTATGTGGCCTAATTGAAAGTCAAAAGCCCACTCTTAAGACTTCGGCCCATATGTCAAAGTTACGGCCCAATCACGATTCTAAGTCCAAATTCAAGATCCGTTTGTAATCTCTCATTTTGTCAATGTTATGACATCATCATGACATCACAGAGATGATGTCATGGTGATGTGTCATCGGGACAGATTTGCGGCGCTCCGTGCTTCGCGTGTCGAACTCTGGGGCGCACGACGGAGGAATGTCGTGACGTCGGGCTTGAGCCGGACCTAACCGTGTCGAAACCAAGTCGAACTGAGCCGAGTCGAACCGAGTCGAGTCGTGTCCACATAAAGTGTACCAACAATAAAACCCAAGTTTTCACTACAAACATTTTCATAGGGAAAATCCCTATTTTATTGAATAAAACATCTTCTTTTATTTAGGTAACTTTTATAGCCACTTTTCCAAGTCTTCAGTGTTGTCCAGTTGGCCTCTAGTTGGCTTTCACATTTTGTTACCTGAAACGCGTTTAAAAACATTTTGTCAGTGGGAAATACTGGTGAGTGAATCCCAGTTTAATCAAGAAGAGTTTTATCAACTTTCACAGTATTGAGAGCGATTACAATGTTTACATCTACACAATTACTCATTCAGTACTGTCAATCCTGACTGGTGGGTCATATTACCCATTGGCTAACTCTTTGTCCAATGGTAACATTTTCCACATTTTGAATACAAAACCTCAACATACCGGCAGTAATTGAAGAATTACAAAGACTCAATCACTGCTTAATCACATTGTAAAATATTTAAGGTTTAGTAAAAACAGTTTACAAAAAGGAGATTACTCACATTGCTATCTTAGATTTCCTTTAAGGGTTTCCTGGTGATTATCTATAATTTACACAAACGCACACGCGTTAGTATAATAACTCAATATTTACATTAGTAATACCCTCCTCGAGACGGCATTCCAATGACTACGTCGGGCAGAACCACGACAGCCATTACGGAACCCTGGATCAATCGGGCAGCATATCTAATACGTAATCGGGGTTATAATACTTACAACGTGGCAGAACTTCGTTAATTAGGAGGATATTATACCCGGAGATTATGCCTACTACGTGAAATTTCGAGAGAGAAAAAGATATTGAGCGAGTTCAACTGAAGGCCTGAGCTCCCAATTTATAGGAGCTGATTTCAAGTTTCTCGAGGCCCGCGTAGAAGTCCTCTAAGGGCTTCGCGGCCCGCGTAGTAGGGGTGGTAGGGCCTAGCTTGTCCGGGTCAGCACTATAGGGTCGACACGAACGGTGACACGTGGCGACTCAGGGTGTCGCCCTGGTGACCAACTATCGCGGCCCGCGTAAGAAGTAGCCAAGGGCTACGCGCCCCGTGAAAACTTCTTAAATTTTGTTTTTATTTTTATTTTATTAAATTAAAGGTATTTTAGGTTCGGTTTTCATATACGGGGTACATATTGAGACATTTAGGGGTATTTTAAATATATTAGGAGTGTCGGAATATTTTAAAGGGTTGTTATATCCTCCCCACCTTGTTTTTAGAGCTCGTCCTCGAGATCTACTGGAACAAGTGTGGATATTTCCTTTGCATTTCTGATTCAAGCTCCTATGTGTATTCTGGTCCTCTTTTGGAGTCCCATTTCACTATGACCATAACTAATCTCTTGTGCTTGAGGTTCTTAACTTTCATGTCTTTAATCTGTAGAAGCCTTTCTACAAATTTTAACTGCTCATTTACCTCTATATTCTTAAGAGGTACTACCAGTGATTCATCAGCTAAGCATTTCTTGAGATTAGATACATGAAATACATCATGTATGCCTGTCATTTCCGCTGGCAGTCGTAGCTGATAGGCTACAGGTCCTATTCTTCTAATAATCTCAAAAGGTCCAACGTACCTGGGACTTAGCTTCCCCTTTTTAATGAATCTTACTACTCCTTTCCAAGGAGAGACTTTTAATAACACTTTGTCTCCTACCTGAAATTCCAATGGCTTTCGTCTGTTATCAGCATAACTCTTTTGTCGATCACGTACTGCCTTCAGTCGTTCCTTAACTTGAAGGATCTTGTCTGTTGTTTCTTGTACTATCTCAGGTCCAGATAGTTGCTTTTCTCCAATTTCTGCCCAACAGACTGGCGTTCGGCACTTTCGTCCATAAAGTGCTTCGAATGGGGCAGTATTGATACTTGTGTGTAGGATCGTTTTGTGACCCAAACGAGTCTATCAGAAGAGTTCTCGGTCTAAACAGAGGCGGAATTCAATGTTTAGACTTTGTAAACAGCTTGATTCACTTCTAATTGCCTTGTATATTGATTTAACAGGTTTACAGATCAATCGACACGTCGGCAGCACTTCGGTACCGGAAACATGAACATTACAAATGATTTCCCAACTAGGATATATATAGGGGTTGTAATTTCGCACGAAATTAACATCTGCTATTTCATGCGAAATAGCAGATTGCTATTTCGTACGAAATAGCTAGTTGCTATTTCGTGCGAAATTAATCTTTCACACACAAACCCTAGATTTCTCGAACTACGTGCCCTGATCTAACAATTCTAGTACAAGACTAGATACAAGATGAAGTCGACAGACGTATGCACCAACAGACTCCCCCTCGGATGTTGACGAGTCTTCAGTGTCGAGTCTTCACAATCTTCAGTCTTTGGGCTTCTTCAAAATATCTAACATTGTAAGCATCCTTCATCCTCTCTTCTTTTCGACTCCAGGATCTTCACCTGGCTCTTATCTCACTCTAATTCTCTTGATCAGATCTCTTGATTCCTTAAATTCATTAGTATCAGCAACTGGTGTGAACTTCAATTCAGGATCTGAAGCTGGCTCTATTAATCTACAGATTCCCCCTTAAAGAATGCTTGGGATCGTAGTCTGACTTTCACAGGTTTTAGAATCGCAATCTGGCTCTCTCATAGCCATAACCTGCACATTCTCTACCTCAAAATAAGATTTACAGTTTAAACAATTTGACAAATTTTATTCTTTGCTAACCACTTGCAGACACAATCATTCAAAATGTCTTCTTGAAATAATTATGACAATTCCCAAAATATCTCAACCTGTTATCAACATTTTTTATTTTGAACAATCTACTCCCAAACCTGTTCATCATGTTTAGCACTCGGAATTTTGAAAATCAACTTTTCATTATCAGTTGTCAAAAATCTTTTTGCATTTTTCAAAATTTATTCTAAAACACACTGAAAATCTTTTTGAATTTTTGTTTACATTAAAGAAATGCAGTAAAGAAATATTTACAACATCTATATTTTTGTGAGTTTGTGTAAGAGGATCATATCAGTTTTTGAGACAAATCACCAACACCGTTAAGCTTTAAACATTTTAAGTTCTAAACGATTCACTTAGATTGTCAGTATACTGATCCACTTAAATTTTCACACAAAGTTCAACTGTTTCGAGATATGAGATTAATGTTTTAGAGACTTAAACTTATTTGTGTGTCCCACCTCAGAATATACTCCCGTATCCAGATCCCAATATTCCGTCTTACATGTGAGTATACCTAGATGATATCTGTAAAGGGTTAAATACGAGGGCCGTGAGAGCTCAGGCTATTGCTTCCGCAAAATCAGAGAGATGACGGCTTCGACTTTTGGTGTGTTCCCTTTAGAGAATCTTTTCTTCAACAGCACATGATTAGCATTTTGCAATGTTTCATCATTTTTTATGCTGAGGGGAGTGCTATATTTGAAGCAAGCAGAAAGTATTATACGGGGACTAGGCCATTGCTTCCGCAAAATCAGAAGTCCCGGGATAATACCCCAGATATCACTAAGCATAAAGACCTAGTATCTCAGAAAGAGGGACCTTTCAAACAAGATTTCGAGGGTTACCCATATATCCGAGAGATGTTCCCCACGATATAATCAAGTTTGATATTTAGGTTTATATCTCGTCACAATTTACTAAATGTACAAAAACCTACTGGCACATCATCAGTGAGACCGTTTATCACATTTTATCTTTCCAATTCTTTAGCATGTTGTGATAGTCCACTGATGTACTATCATTTCCTCTTTTTCACAGCAAAACTCATTTTTGCTTTTATCATGTTTTTGACTTTTTCAAATTTTCTAATGTTTTTGGATTTTTCGAAATTTCTTACTCCCCCTAAAATTCAAAATCATTTTAAGAAAATTTGAGAACAAACTGTACAAGGTAAAGAGACAACTGATTTTCAAGCTTCAAATCGCCATCCACTTGGCATAAACAATCAGAACTCCCCCTTACAACAAACTATTTTCCCATTATGATTTCAAAACACTTAAGTTTGTTTTAATCAAAAATGGTTTTTCCGGAAAATAGATTTTGTTGATTTTACCATTTGAAAGATAGGGGTTATCATCACTTTTTTTTTCAGAATACCATTTTAAAAATTTAACATTTTTAGATTCTAACAACAATACCACATGTAGAAAATCAAGTACAACTTAATGTCCCTGATTAACCACTTGTAAATTGAAATATCACAGATGTGAATTTCTCAAGAAAAATACCGATTCCTGTTCCACACTTACCAACCTGGAAGCTCCGGCAAATCCACAACCTGTAGACTTTTAACAATTTTTAAATGTTTCACAAAAACAATTTTTCAAGAATGATGCCGATTCATGCTCCACGATTACCCACTTGGGAGCTCCGGCAAGTCAGGATTTTAAGTAGAAAATGCAGTCACCCAAGCCTGACCAGCCTTGGGTGATTTTGATTCAACTCTATCCCAACCTCCTTTTGATCTGTAAAATTCTTTTGCACTTTTCACTTTTCCATCTACCATCTTTCCAAATATATGTTTGACTTTCCCATTGAAAGCCTTTTTAGCATCAAAATCTTCTTTACCAGAGAAGAATTGACCTGAAATCTCAAACCTACCTTTTGATTTCAGATTTTCTGCCCGTAGTGGTGGAAAATTTTCATCGTTCAACTCTGAAACGGAAATCTCATTCTTTTTCTCAATAGAAGACTCCTCTGATTTTATGGAATCAGATTCATTGTCAGAACTACTTTCAGATTTTACAACCCATCTTTGTTTGCTCAAATCAACTTTTCTTTTGTAAAAACGTTTTGAACTTTCACCAGTTTCGAAAATTGAATTTTCAAACACCTTAGATTTCTCAATTGGTTGTTTCTTTTCATCAGCACATTTTTCTTTCAATTTTGAGTTAAAAGAAACTCCTTGTTTTGTGTTGTTGGACTGTTGGCAGTTCCAAGCAATGTGTCCAATCTTGTGACATTTGAAACACGTTCTTCTTTCAACTCTTGGCTCAGTTCTTATCATCATATTCTTTTTCTTCTCAGCAAGAAAATCTTGATTTGACTGTCTCCAAAATGGTTTCTTCTGTTCTTCTTCAGAACTTCCTCCTGCAACAAATTTTGTTTTTGGTTTATAATTTTTCTCATTTTTATAATTTTCTGAAGAACTAAAACTAAACCATTCTTTTTGAAATTACCGTTATGGTTTGGTTTCTTTCGATAACCTGAACCAGAACTGTAACCCTTTTTCTTGTTCAATCTTTGTTGAACTATTGAAGTGTACTTTTTAGGTTTTTCGGAAAGATTTAAATCTCTTATTTCAGAAATATTAATTTCTGTCAATTTGAAAACCTGTTTGATCATTTCAGTTTTGACACTTCTTATTGGAAATTCATCATTAGAATATAATTTGTCTGAATCATTCAAAGTATATGCCACTTTGACTGATCCATCATTCAAATTAGATTTTGATAACAAGAATTCTTTATTGTAAACCCGTTTGACTGGTGAACTCGGACTCTTTTCTGACGAACTCGAACTTTCAGATTTTGACTCCGACTTTGACTCTTCATCCATATCCAACACCTGATCAACCACTTTCTTTAACAACTCAGACTCATGATCAGTGTCAGACACTGTGAATGTGACATCAATGTTATCTGGTAACTCATCAATGATTTCAGACTTTAACTTGATGTTGAGAGCCTTATTTAATTGTTCCTCATTTGGCTTTCTGGGAGAATAACTTTCAAAGATCGGGGGCAGACACTTGTTATACTTAGCATTTTGTTTCTTACCAGCATCCGTTTTTTCTTTCTTTTGTTCTTGAAAAACTTCAAGACCTGAAACAGTAGGATAAACTCGATCAATCAAATAATCACAAGTTGTATAACTCAACAACAAACGTTTGATTCTTTCACTTTCTATCTTTTCGAGTTCCAAATCCTGCTTCAATTTTGCACAATCTTCAATATACTCATTGATGACCTTCTGTTTTGACATTAATGTTGAACTCATTTTTGTCATAGCAATCTCAACTTCTGAATTTGTCTTTTTCAGACCATTTACTGTTCTGTTCAGCACATCATAAGATTCCTTCATGTACTTCACATCAGACAACAAATTCTCTTTCATCTCTTCAAGTTCAAGAATCTTCTTGTCCTTCTCCTTACAATCTTTGCATGATTCCATACATTTCAGACACGGTTTAATTACTTCAACTATCTTTTCAACCTCGACAATCTTCTCAACTTCAACAATTATTTCTATCTCGATGATTTTCTCAACTTCGACGAGTTTTTCAACTTCAATTATTTTTTCAACCTCAACAATTTTCTCCACTACTTTCTTAACTACTTCTTTAATTACATCTGTTTCTTCATCAAATTCTACTTTTACCTCACTTCCTTCTTCTTCAACTTTCTTTGTCGAACTTTCTTCAACTTCAGCTTTCTCAGCTTCCAGTTTTTCTTTTTCTTCAACAATTTTTTTTATCTCTAATTCTTTCTTCAGACGAGCAGCTCGTTTTTCTTTCAACACTTCAATTTTATCTGCAAAAAACAAATTAAAACTAAATGAGTCTAAACTTTTTCTTGCATTATTAATGTACTCTTCCTCGTCATCAGTATCATCATCACTTTCTGATGATCTAAAGATCTTCGTTCTTTTGACATCTTGTTCTTCCAAGATTCTAGCAACAAGTCCTAAACCCAGTGGAATGTATTTATCCCAGCTAAATCCCTCTGCAACCTTTTCATCATCTTGGTCAATTATACCATAACAAGCTCTTTTCTCTTCAATGGTACGTGCATGTGCAGTTTGTGGTTGTTGAGCAATCTGATGAAAAATTGATTTTTGATAATAATTGTTTTTTCCAGACTGATCTTGTCTTCCATTTGCTTCTTTGTTTTTGCACTCACGCTTAAAATGACCTTTTTCTTTGCAACGAAAACAAGTAACCTTTGATTTGTCAAACCCTATCGGAGATGCACTCATTTCTCGAAAATCATCTCTTCCGGTGACTTGTGTAAATTTTTCTGCTCTTCTAACTGCACTGGCTATACACCACTTGATGTCCATCAACTCAAGTTCCTCCGCATCAATTTGGTCATAATCCTCTTTGGTAAGCATCGGATTTCCAATTCTGCCAGCAATCAAACTTTCATATGATTCCAACATAGCAACGAGAGATGCCATGTGTTGCTTAGCTATTTTCGGAGAAAGATTTTGACCATTTTGAATGTTCAAGGTAACATTGCACTGCAGATTTGTAGAATTCTTTTGTTGAGGACTTGGTGTTGTAAAATTTGGATCAAAACTTGAATATGCAGATGAAGATCCACCATTTTGAGTCATAGTACTTCCCTTTGTTCCAGAAGAACTATCAGCACTGATACCAGTTTGTATCTTTGGGCTTGGAGTAACTTCAAATTTGTTATCTCTGTAGTATAAACTCACATCTTGTTGAGCATTTGGATTAGACATGATAGCAGTTTTCTGTATATCCAACTCATGCTCTTCAATCTTCTGAATAAACTGTGCCAGATTCATATTTTCATATTTTCATATGTGTTTTATGTAACATCTGTGCTTGTAATCATTGTGAACAGTTCAGTTATCAATAAAACAATGTTATTTGATCCCAATGTTTGTTTGGTTGAGTTTTACATTTTTCATGTTTTGACTTTTATTCAATTTCAAACTCTATATCGCTTTCTGGAGAGTTATACGCAAACTGATGCGTAAACGTAATCAGTTTAATGCGACAAATACTCCGGAAAATCAACATATTCTTAACATACCTTAAATAACCTTTACATAACTTAGAAATAAGTTTTGAAGGCTTTGGTATGGCAAAAACAAGTTAATTCGCTTACAGGGACTAAACTTGACAAACTGCGAAAGTATGCCAATTTGAACTGTAACGAACATTACGGAACATGACCATAAGTTAAACATACCATAAATATCCTTTACATAGCTTAGAAATAGGCTTTGAGGGGTTTGGTGTGCTAAAATAAACTTTTGGGTCATTCAGGGACTAAAAGTGCCAAAAAGTGCACAAGTTTGCACTTTCGCGCATAACTTACGTTCTAAATACATCCGGACATCCAAAAATTTATGTAAGCACTAAAATATTCTATTTATATTTTATTTTAGTGTTTGGCTTGAGAAAAATCCTTTCGTCGCGTCATTTGGATCGTTTTTCGCGCTTATGCGCATTCCGTCGTAATTAAGCGAACATCGTGATCGTACGACCAAACGAACCGACATCCGACATATTTTTGAGCATGTTTCATGTCCACAATGTTTAGGCATCATTTTAGGGCCTTAACATTGGCTTAACGGGCCTTAAACGTGTCGGAAATAGCTTAAATACGTAACAGGGACCAAAACTGTCAATTCTGAAACATGTTTCTGATCTGTGCAGGCCAGGCGGCCCGCGTAAGATCAGTGTGTATCTTTACGTGGCCCGCGTCAGTGTCCCAGATCAGATAAGAACAATTAGTCAGCAGATTACAGCTGTTAAACCCCCGTCCACACACTCACACTTGCCCTTTCAGCTCATGAGAGGCCATTTTTAGTCACCACAACATTCCAACAAGTGGACGCACGAGATTCGATCACGTTATTCAAGAAACGATCTTAACGGTTCGGGAAATACTATAAATACCCCACCCCCATTTGCTTCAAACTCACTATAATCTGATTTGAGAAGCTCTAAGTTGAAACCTTTGTTTCATACCTGAGCTACTTGAATCACGATTAGCATTCGGGGACCCTTCGTAAGTATTCCTTCGTTCTTTTATTACTTTTCGAGTCTGAAAGTCAAACTTTGTTTGACTTTCTGCATTGACCAGTTTATGGTTAATGCGAAGTTCGTTTGAACTTCGCAACGTGAGCGTAATCACGATGGTTATAGTCCCTTGTGACTATGCCTACTGCTTACCACGTTGTCTAGGGTCGTAAGGGTAAGCGATCTAATAAATCGCTTATACCTTCGAACCCGACCCGTTTGGTCGATCATTAGGATCCGACCAAGCACATTAGGTGACCATAGTATATAGGGCATAACCTTCCGAGGTTATACCTTATGGTCGCTTCGTTTAAGTAGTTGTATGATAGGTAGTTTATATGCCTTAGGTAAATTACCAAAATACCCCTTTGATGCCAAAATTCATTATAAACATATGTGACATAACTTTTGACATCTAAACTGATTTGGCGACAATATTAGGCATGTTAAGGCATATTCTACTTGTCATAGGACTAGTTAGGCGGTCCGAACGCGTTTCACGCGAACGACGCGTTAAAGTAGCATAAGCTACCTAAACGGGTCGTAATGGGTCGTAAACACTTATGTTAGGTTTCATTTAGTATGTAGGCTTTGTTAAACCATATTACACGAGTCTCCATACTCGTTTGGTTTACGAACCCTCATTCTATCCGATCCTCCGATATAGGTCCGGTTTATTAACATAGTTACCTATATTAGGTGTCGTTTGATTCCGTGATCTCTAGCATTGCTTGGTGGTTATCTTAGGACTTCTGAGCAATCTCAAGTGAGTACATAGACCCCTCTTTTACTGTTTTCCAAATTGTTTTGGGGTGAAACACATGTGCCTACTTGTTACTTTCATGCTTTCCTGTTTTCACATCATATACCTGCTATGTTTGTTAGTACATTATAGTACATGATTTCATTACATTTCATGCTAAGTATGCCCATTGTGTGCATTACTTAGTACATTGTTTACCTTACATTTCTGCTATTGTATGTTAACTGATAGCATGCTAGCACATTGATTTACAAGACTTTTTCTACTTTGTATGTTAACTTAGCATACTTAGTACAATGTTTTCATATGACATGTATACAACTGCTATAACATTTGGTTTGCACAAACGAGACTATTATACGTTCATTAACATTAGCTACGCCGCTCGGTAGTAAGTACTGGTACCATAGGACTTGACAAATCCCATTCCTGACATCTCGGGTTTGTTTGGATGTAAGGAATGACTGAATCCGAAAACATTTCTTTTGATAACCTTGACTGAAAGGGTTATCCGACTGTCTCAAGGCTTGAATGTATGCGTTAACTTACCACATAAATGTTTGTATCAATGTAACATGCATTACTTTGCAAAACATAACTTTTTGATATATTCAAAATACTTTGTTTTGTACATTTCTACATTTGGATTATGTGACAATACTTTACTTACAATACATAACATTTGATACACATTACTTGACTACTTTTGAACTTATAAACATTTGACATGACTTATACAAGGACTTTTAACTATTGGTTTGAACATAGACTTTATACATTGGTGGTTTGTTTAAGTGACTTAAGTAACGAGATGTGAGTAATATGATACAAGCATGGTGGATACGTCGCTGGTACTTCCTATATATAAGTGTTTGTATTATATTATATTACATATCATAGCGTTATTTAAATCATTCAATTTGGACTTGTACATTTTACTCAAGTAACACGATTTTCACAAGACTTTGGTTTACAAACAATTTACTTTATACAACACATTTTACTTGGTTATACATTTAACCATACATTATACTTTTATTTATACATATCATTTGATCTTATCGCTTTTTAAATGATTTACAAAACAAAACAATTTACAAAGTTCATGACTGACTTTTACTAAACAACTTTTTCTTAAACTTAAGTCATGAATCCTATTTTTACAAAACCTATGTATCTAACAGGCATTTTTATGCTGACGTACCTATTTTCACATGTGTTTTCAGGAGCTTTTGCATAGGATGATGATCGTGACACTAGGGCGGACCTGTGCCTTAGAGACTTAAAATGAAGATAGACTTAGTTTAATTATGTTATAAACTCTTTGATTCCTGTTTAAAACAATGTAACTCTTATGTTGATAAATAAAATACAACTTTGTATGCCATGGTTATGAAACAATTAATTCTGTTACAACACTCCCCGACGTTTTCCGCCACGTTTTGTATGTTATACGTGGTCGGGGTGTGACAGAAGAGTTGGTATCAGAGCCAATGGTTATAGGGAATTAGGTTATTAGTAATTCTTTGACCTAGACTATAACTTTTCTAGGACCCTAACACAAGTTATCTTGTGTTTAGATCTTAAAACATGCACATCACCTATCCTTAGGTGATTATCAAAACAAAAACCAAATTTTTCCGAAACGATTTTTGAAAAACAATCTTCTGTTTTTGAATAATTTATTACAAGGTTTTGAACCCTCTTTTGTAAGGTTTTGAACCCTCTGTTATATGGTTTTGAACCCTTCCAGTTTGGTTTTTGGCCTTGTGCCTTCAAATTTTCAAAACCTCGTCAAAGTTTTGGGTTCTAAATAGTGTGAGCACGTGCAAACTGGAAGAGTGAATGCCTGTACCCTGGGTTTTCTGTCTAAGGCTAGAGTGTTCGTATAAATCCACATAATCGGACCAGTCACTCTTACCTGGGAACTCTTGGGGTGAGTGTTCACTTATAGGCGAGCATGTCTTCGTGATACATTATTTTTGACCCATTTACTTTGATTAGTCACTGTGTGTCATTTGTTAGCTTGGTAATGCGGACGAATGACCACCATCTTTGCTTTTGTTGATTTTGTTTCATCTCATTCTCTTCACCCAAACATCTCACTCGTTTCCTCTCATGTTTTCCTCTTTTAGAATGCCTCCTCGACGCGAAAACCAGATAGCGACTGCCGAACTGGCAGAAATCATTGCGCAGCAGATGGCTGCTCAATTCCTAAATCTCTTTACTCAATGGCACCAAGCCAACAACAACAACAATGCTCCATGCAAATTCAAGGATTTTAACTCGGCTAAACCACTCAAGTTTAGTGGTTCTGAGGGAGCGACTGGGCTTCTCCAATGGTTCGAGAGCATTGAGAATACTTTCCGCCACGTGCAGTGTCCTGACAATCGCAAGGTCGAGTTTTCTTCGAGTGTGTTTCAGAAGAGGGCTCTCACATGGTGGAATGGGGTTATGAGAGACCGTGGTGCAGAAGTTGCTCTAGCACAAACTTGGGCTGAACTTAGGGCCCTTATGATGAGGGAGTTATGTCCTCGTCATGAACTGCGAGCGTTGGAGAAAGAGTTTGATGACTTGAAACAAAACAGTGGCGAGCACAGGGCATATACTGATAGATTTGAGGAGTTGAGTCTGCTTTGCCCAACTATGGTTACCCCACTCGACAAGGCTATCGAAAGATACATCGGCGGCCTACCTGACTCAGTGCAAGACATCATTACTGGTAGTAACCCTGCCACACTCCGTCAGGCGATCGAGTTAGCAGCGACATTGACTGAGTCGCAGGTTCGAAAGGGGAAGCTGCACAAAAAGGGTGACAAGGGTAAGAAGCAGGCGTCTGATAAGGAAGATAGCAAGAAAGGTCAAAACAAGAAGGGAAAGAATTCTAGAGGGTCTAGGAAGCGAAAGGCTTCCCAAAACTATGCCGTTACTGCACAGGCTCAAGCTGCACCAAATCAGCCTGCGCAACCACTAGCCAAGAAGCCTTATCTTGGCAATGCACCTTTGTGCAACAGGTGTAACGGCCATCACCTACCACATCTCCAATGTCGTCATTGCACTAACTGTGGGAGAATTGGTCATCTCGCCGCTACTTGTCGCATTCCTGTTAACCAGAACCAGACAGTTCAGAACCAAGCCCAACAAGTTGCTCAGCCTCTTGCTCAGCAACAAGGTCAAGCCGCACGACCTCATTTTCCTCCTGGTTCGTGCTACAATTGTGGGGATCTGGCCCACTACAGGAACCGGTGCCCAAGGCTAGCCAACCAGAATTAGAATCAAAATCAGAATCAGGCTCAGGCTCGAGGTCGAGTCTTCAACATGAATGCACAAGAGGCACAAGCAGACAATGAAGTGGTGAACGGTACGTTCTTTATTAATAATCAGCCTGCATCTGTTCTCTTTGATTCGGGTGCTGATAAGAGTTTTGTGTCTTTATCTTTTGAGCCATTACTTCGCGTGTCTAGAACGAAACTAGGTAAACCTTTGACAGTAGAGGTTGCTAGTGGTGAACCCATTGTTCTTGATTCTGTTCTTCGTAACTGCCAGTTGAACCTTAACGACCATCTTTTTCCTATTGACCTCACGCCTATGCAACTTGGAAGCTTCGACGTTATAGTGGGTATGGATTGGTTATCCAAGCATCGCGCAGAGGTAGTCTGTTTTGAGAAGATTGTTCGTGTGCCGCTTTCGACAGGCGAGATCCTACAGGTTCGTGGTGAGAAACCTGCCGGTGGTCTCAAACTCATGTCTTGTTTTAAAGCTCGGAAGTATCTGCGAAAGAATTATGTGGCCTTCTTGGCACATGTCACAGCAGATAAAGGCAAAGGTAAGTCTATCCAAGATATCCCTGTTGTTCGGGATTATTCTGAAGTATTCCCTGAAGAGTTACCTGGTCTACCCCCAGCACGCCAAGTCGAGTTCCGCATTGATCTCGTACCTGGTGTAAATCCCATTGCCAGAGCTCCATATCGTCTTGCACCATCTGAGATGCAAGAGTTGTCTAAGCAGCTTCAGGAGCTCTCTGACAAAGGTTTTATACGTCCTAGCTTTTCACCTTGGGGTGCTCCCGTTCTTTTTGTCAAGAAGAAGGATGGATCCTTTAGGATGTGTATCGATTATCGTGAGCTTAACAAGCTTACCATCAAAAATCGATATCCCCTACCTCGCATTGATGATCTCTTTGATCAGTTACAAGGTGCTTCTTATTTTTCAAAGATTGATCTGCGTTCCGGGTATCATCAACTTCGTGTGCATGAAGAAGATATTCCCAAGACAGCGTTCTGCACTCGTTATGGGCATTATGAGTTCACAGTCATGCCATTCGGTTTGACTAATGCTCCTGCTGTTTTTATGGACATAATGAATAGGGTCTGCAAGCCTTATTTGGATCAGTTCGCCATTGTTTTTATTGACGACATCTTGATATACTCTAAGACGCGAGCTGATCACGAGCAACATCTTCGTCTTACTCTGGAACTCCTAAAGAAAGAGCAACTTTTCGCCAAATTCTCCAAGTGTGAATTCTGGCTTAAAGAAGTTCAATTCTTAGGACATATTATCAACGAACAAGGCATTCATGTAGATTGTTTTGGTCAAAAATTACCGAAGTAATTAAGTGATCAAATTAGTTAAGTGAGGTAGTGTGCTAGAAATGAGTGTCGAAAATATGTTAATCAAGTTAATTTGTAAAAACAGTTTCAGGATACGGCTCAGGATATAGAGCTGTATCTATGATCAAACAATGAGCAAAAGTAAAGTAAACGACACGGGATGTACGAGGAAAGCCCTTGATCAATCTAGATCGCCGGCATAAAACCTCGGGAGCTGACAATCGCAGCTGCCTAGTTCTTCTATTGCTTCAAAAATCAGGATACAGTGCAAGATGTGGTACGGATCGACTAAGTGTTACAACGAAACTTGAATACAAGTGTGGTGTTTGCGATGAGCTAGAGAGTGTAAGTGTATGAGAGTGTTAGTGAAAAATCGTATGTTCTAAGCTGATCCGCCCCCATCTATTTATAGTAAAGATAAAATAACAAACTAGCCTAAACTTGCGGGATCCGCCGAATATTCCTTCTTCGAACGTTGTAGACCTGGTCTTTCGGGCTCAACGTCTCTTCCTCAACAAATTCGTCCGAGTCTTGAGGAGAAGAAGTCCTCTCGACCGTTAGCAAGTCTCAGCCCTTAACCTGCACGTGGTTAATTCAATAAGCCTCAGGAAATCGCCCAATATGTTAGCAATATCCTCTTCCAGCATCCTAGTCACAAATGAACAAACATAGGCAGGATATTGGTCAGGATATATACGTTAAGAAAATGACCCCTAACAATTGTCCCCAAATATATCGGTTGGGATACCAATCCAACGGATATATTTCAAAAATTTCACCTCATAACTTAAGGCAATTAATATGACTAGACTCTTGAAATGACAGCGGTGCAACTTCCAAGGCAGTATTTACTTTTTACCCCCCTATATTCATCCTATATTAACCGAGGGACTCCTTGTCTCGGTTATCCTTATCTGCAAGCAAACATCAGGTATCTTCTTTTCTAATCTCCTTTCTTGAATTTTTCTTAATTTGCTCAATACTTTTCATGGCACCACGAACGAAATCCCGATCAGACCGACCAGCCTCAACCCTCATAAGTCAAAACTTTATCACCGATCCAGCAAAGGAGATTTGCTGCTTCAATAATGCTGACATTGCTGCTCTCAAAGACTCCGGTGCCTTTCCCACCGGAACGGTCTTTCGCCCCTTCGACAAGAAAGCCCGATCGGACGCATCATCCGACGAGTGGGTTTATTTTTTCGCTTATCCTTTCTCTCTTGGACTCCGGTACCCATTTCCACCCTTTATCTCTAGCTTTTTCGACCTCACCGGCCTTAGCTATGCCCAAGTTATGCCAATGGTCTGGCGAGTCTTGATAGTGTTGGATCAAATCAAATCTCTTCATTTTCCTAACCTACTTGTTGAGGACCTTCCCGTAGCATACCGGTTGAGATCCCATGGCAATCACCGTTATCTTCTGTTTTCCATCAAGAACCCTTTGGTCCTTAAAGCCACCAAGAATGAGGATCGATGGCGACGAAAATTCTTTTTCGTAAAAAGAGACTCTATTGATAAGGGTTTCGATCTACCAGTTAAATGGTTAACCAAGGGTAGGACTTAGGGTTTTAGGAATATCCCCAATTATATCTTCAAACTGTATCCCGGACTTATACTCTGATGTTTTTATGCAGCGAATTTCAGAGACTTAGTGCCTCCCAGTGCAGAATCTGAATCCAAGATCAAGGAAATCTACCGTCTTCCTGCCAGTGAAAGAACTTTTTCCCTGTCTCTTACAGGTTCTTATCAAAAATAGAAATGTCTGGTAAGCACATTCTTATATATATTAATCATTTTTCAAAAATACGATGAGTTTAAGAATATCTTCCCTTTTGTAGTACCAGTCGTCAACCTTGAAGGTTTTGAACTTGACGAATTGGATTGCTACTCCAGCCTTGAACCCACCAAACAAGAATCCAAGCCAAAGTCGTCTGCTACACCAAAGCCTACCTCTTCGAAAACTGTTTCTGCTCCCAAAGGCCCTCCGGCATCCAGGACCCGGGCATCCAGCTCTCGTAAAAGAAAGGAGACTGATTCCCCAGCTGTTTCTGAAACATTCTCTCTTGAGAATCATGGGTTCAATGAAGCCACCTCATTCCTCAAACAGGTAGAATTTCCTTTTCGATATCCTGTACAAGTATGTTAGTTTTTATCCTGCTTATTTTTCACATTAATACATGTGTCTTTATCAATAGGGTCTGGATCGTCTTATGCACTTGCATGAAGATGCTTGCGGGCTTAACAAGATGTTAAAGATCCAGCTGGAGAAAGCTCAAGCCACCATAGCTGACCAAGGAACCATCGCGGCTGCCAAATCCCAGCATTATGAAGACAAATACAAGGCAATGACTCAGGAACATCAAGCCGCCCTCCACAAAGCTAATGAGGATGCTCAAGCCAAGCTAGATGCCGCTCTTCTCCAATATCAGCAGAATATGAGCTCATACCGGGATAGCCTAAAAGCTTCTGTGGTCGTCTCTCTTCTCCAAGCCAGGATAAGGATGGCTTACGAGGCCATGGATCTGGGTTTTGAATGCCCCTCCTGGAATGTAAAGGCTTGGGAGGAGAAACTACAGGGCCTCGGAGGTCATCCCGTTGCTCATCCTGCAAAACATACTGGTGAAGAGCCTTCTAAGGCGGCAGAGGAGGTGGCCAATGCTGGTGAAGGTGCTGAGAAGAATCCCGAGGTTGATGCTGGGGCGAATGCTGGCAAGGAGGTTGCTGATCAAGAAGGTGCCGCATCTTAGGCGGCGAAATGGGCGATGATGGATATATGTGCCAAGGCCGGAGCCCATTTTTTTTTTAAATTTATGGTTGTGGTTGCATAAACAATTTACCTTTCCTGTCTTTGAACAATTTACTTTTCCTGCACTAGAACAATGTGATGACCAAAGGTGGATGGGTCCTAGGTTTTAGGACGAAGCCCTTGGTCATCAATTAGTATAACTTGTTTTGATCGTAGTAACGGTTGTAGGTGGACGGGTCCTGTTTTGAGATAGATCCTGCAACCGTTACACAAGTATGGTAAAAACTAACTGTGCTTTTGGCGGATGGGCCTTGGTTTTAGGTGAAACCAAAAGCACAACTTTTGACTTGTTAATAATATAAATATCTTTTGACTTATTTTCTGTTACCTTGCATTAATTAGTGTGAGTCTTATTTTTGTAAAGATTTTGTATTGGTATCTTATAAAACATCCTGATCAGTATGCTCAGAAACATACTGCAAAAGCCTTTTATTAAATAGATCTTCCAAACGTTCCTTCAACTTTGTAAAAATTTCTTTAGAAAGTAAAAAATAGTTTATCTTTTCAAAACCAAGTTTTGATAATGATCAAAGTTCCAAACCAATACTAGTTTCAAACATCCTAATCAAATATCCTTAAAAGGACTTTGAGGATATATATCAGGATACTTAACATAATGTCACCAAAAACCTAAACGAGGCTTATAAAGGAAAGATCATACCAGAAATAGGACATAAACCTATTAGCAAACTTCAATCCCTTTGCAACTCTTCCAATGAAGATGTCCCCTGTGCAAGGTACTTAGTGCATTAGTCGCAAACTTCATCCTTTTAGCTTTACACCACCACCTTGGAGGGAATGTCCCCTGTATACAATGCCTTCAAGTATCTTAGAAATCTACTTAATGTCAGTTTCCATTGCATAAGAGATTTTTTACATCCCAAGGGTAAAACCCAAGGATGTACTGGAGATAAATCCCTTGTATCTTGGGGAAAATCCCAATTTTTCATGCGCTACAGGCGGGAGTGTATAAACTCCAAGACTTAGAAAGGTGAAAACCTTTAAACCTTAGAGAGTATGAAAATACCCTTTCGTGAGAGAGGGTGATCAATCCTCATATACCTTTAGGATTCAGGATATAGCCAACAGTAACGAAATTGTCAGCCACTTTTACATGGACTGGTCCCGCCACCTTGAACTATCCCTGAATAACTTGTGCTCCAGGCGGGGTGTTTAAACCCAATTCCGAAGAAAGGTGAATACCTTTAAACCTGTGAAGGAATCAGTATCCCTTAAACGTAAGAGAGGGGGCCAATCCTCTAATCTTCTGAGTTATCCTGAGTGCATATCCTAGAGCTATATCCTGGAACATATCTTGCAAAACAACTGTAAACTAAGGTGGGTGTTAGCTTGGCTAACACCCCTCCGATTCTTAAGTCAGTATTGAGTTTCAAAAAATAAATTAAACCAAAACGTATTTAAAAAAGATAGAATTCATACCATTCTGAGTTAGAAATTGAATTCTAAACTCACTTGAAATAGAGCTTAAGGTGTATAGCATTCCAAGATCTCGGTAGCATATCCCCCTCCATATTCTTGAGTCTGTATGCTCCTTTCCCTGCTTCTGATTCAACCTCATATGGTCCTTCCCATTTTGGAGCTAACTTGCCATCGGCAGGATTAGTAGTATTTTGAAAAGCCTTTCTTAACACCCAATCTCCAACCTTAAATCTTCTGGTTCTAATATTCTTGTTATATGCCCTGGATATTCTCTGTTGATATGCTGCCATCCTTAGCCTTGCCGCATCTCTCTTTTCATCTATAGTGTCTAAATCCTGACTCAAGGCTTCAGGATTCTTCTCAGGATCACTTAAGACAGATCTTGCAGTAGGTATCGTCATTTCCGTTGGAATCATTGCTTCTGCTCCAAACACCAAGGAAAATGGGGTTTGGCCTGTTGCATTCTTTACCGTTGTCCTATCAGCCCATAAAACAAAGGGTAATTCTTCTGCCCATCTTCCTTTTTTGGCTCCAAGCCTTTTCTTTAAGTTATTGACAATTATCTTGTTTGAGGATTCTGCTTGTCCATTTGCTTGAGGATGTACCGGAGTAGATGTGATCATTTTGATTCCCCAGTTCTTGCAAAAGTCAGTAGTCCTCTTACTTATGAACTGAGAACCATTGTCACAGATTATCTCAGCTGGTACTCCGAATCTGGTCAGGATATTCCTCTTTATGAAGGATACTACTTCTTGGTCTCTAACTTGAACAAATGCTTCAGCTTCAACCCACTTAGAGAAATAATCTGTCATTGCTAGCATAAAGACTTTTCCTCCCGGAGCTTTTGGTAGCTTTCCCACTATATCCATACCCCACTTCATAAATGGCCAAGGGGAAACAATAGGATACAATGGTTCAGCAGGTTGATGCAGTATGTTACTATGTCTTTGACATGCGTCACATCTTCGAGCATATTCTGCGGCGTCTTTTCTCATTGTTGGCCAATAATATCATGTCCTTAATACTTTTGAGAATAACGACCTGCCCCCAGTATGGTTACCACAATCCCCTTCATGTATATCCTGAAGTACTTCTTTGGCTTCAGGATCCTCCAAGCACCTCAAATACGGTCCTGCAAGAGATTTCTTGTATAAAATATTATTTATAATAGTGAATCGTGATACCTTCATCCTAAATGCCTTAGGATTTTCATTTCCAGGGATGTGTCCTTCTTTGAGATATCTCATGATTGGAGCCGTCCAGGATTTAGGATCCTCTTCAGGATGCTCTGCTCCAGGATCCTGAATACCAGCTACTTCTTTATCCTGAGGATTCGTTGCAGGATATAAGACATGTAATATTGGTATTTGCGTCCCTTCAGGTATCTTGATCGATGATCCCAAATTTGCTAAGGCATCCGCTTCAGCATTATCCTCCCTTGGTACCTGTTTAAGTACAAAAACATCGAAATATCCTGCTAATTTTTTGAGAATATCGAGATATTCGATTAATTTCTCACCCTTAACTGCATAGGATCCATTAAAATGGTTAGTAATTAACAAAGAGTCAACATATACTTGCAAATTTTTGATATTCATGCTCTTAGCCAACTCTAATCCTGCAATTAAAGCCTCATACTCTGCTTCATTATTAGTAGCAGGAAATTCACACCTAATAGCCTGGGGTAATATGTCCCCCTGTGGCGATTTTAGTAGTATTCCGAATCCTACTCCTCTTACATTAGATGCACCATCAGTATATAATGTCCAGGATCCTGAGGATTCTCCTAGCTGTTGAACTTCTAGATCTACCTCGTCCTGAATGTCACTACTAAAATCAGCCACAAAGTCAGCTAAAGCCTGAGACTTTATGGCATTCCTAGGTTCATATACTAAATCATAAGCACTCAACTTTACTGACCACTTGGCCATCCTGCCTGACATCTCTGGTTTCCTAAGCACATTTTTGATAGGATAATTTGTTTTAACATGTATCCTATGTGTCTCGAAATAATGCCTAAGTTTCGTTGATGCCATAATTAATGCTAGTATCAATTTTTCTAAATGAGAATACCTAGTTTCAGCATCTAACAAACTTTTACTAACATAATAAACATGATACTGCTGACCTTCATGGTCTTTTATAAGAACGGCACTTACAGCATTCCCTGATACAGCAAGGTACAGGGATAGTGGTTCACCATTTTCCGGCTTCATCAATAGAGGTGCGGTTGAGAGATACCGTTTCAAATCCTGCAGGGCTGCTTCATGCTTTTCCCCCCATTCGAATCTTTTGTTCTTCTTTAGGATATCATAGAAGTCTTTGCATTTCTCTGAGGATCTTGAGATAATTCTGTTTAGAGCTGCTACTCGGCCTGTTAATCTTTGTACGTCCTTCATATTCGAGGGTGATTTTATATCCAGTATAGCTTTAATCTGCTCCGGGCTTGCCTCTATCCCCCTTTTCGTCACCATATACCCAAGAAATTTTCCTGCCCCCACTCCGAAATGGCATTTAGCAGGATTCAGCTTCATGTTGTATTGATCCAGGATATCAAACGCTCCCTTGATATCCTGGAGGTGATCCTCAGCCTTTTTAGATTTTACCACCATATCATCGATATATACTTCCATGGTGTCCCCCAGTTTGTCTTTGAACATCATGTTTACCAATCTTTGGTATGTTGCACCTGCATTCTTCAAACCAAAAGGCATAGCTGTATAACAATAAATACCTGTTGGTGTCATGAAGGCAGTATCCTCCTGGTCAGAAGGCTCCATTTGGACCTGTTGAAATCCTGAGGATGCATCCATAAAAGTCAGCATTTCATGCCCGGCAGTGGCATCTACCATTGCATCAATGTGGGGAAGAGGAAATGGGTCTTTAGGACAAGCTTTGTTCAAGTCTGTGTAGTCTACACAAACTCTCCATTTCCCATTCTTCTTCTATACTACAACCACGTTTGCTAGCCACCTTGGGAACTTAACCTCTCTGATCATTCTGGACTTTAATAATCTTTCAACTTCCTCCTGGATAATCGCGTTCCGCTCAGGAGCAAACTTCCTTCTTTTTTGTTGCACAGGCTTGAATGATTTATCAATTCCAAGCTTGTGAGTGATAATATCTTTGGATATGCCTGTCATATCCTCATGCTTCCATGAAAACGTAGACATCCTGCATTTCAAAAAGTTAATTAATTGTTCTTCAATATCCTGAGGGATATTGGTCCCTACGAGCACCGAAATATCGGGATTATCCTTGTCCAGGATAATTTTCTTCACATCCTGCTCCGGATCCTCCACGATATCCTGGACCCGTGTCTTTAATTGCTATGTTGCACTAGGTTTGGTTGAGGATTTCATTGAGGATGAGTAGCATTCTTTCGCCTCCTGCTGATCACTATCCACTTTGACCACTCCCCAAGGGGTAGGTATCTTGATGCATTGGTGATATGTTGATGGTACGGCCTTCATATCGTGAATCCACGGTCTTCCCAGTATGATGTTATAGCAGGATAGAGAATCCATCACACAGAAACGTTGTATCGAATTGACTCCTTCAACGTATACTGGCAACTTTATCTCTCCCACTGTGTTCCTAGCCTCCCCACTGAATCCAACAAGCACGGTAGACTTTGAAGTGATATCCATTGGAGATACGTTCATTCTCTTCAGAGTTTCTAGTTGGATTATGTTGACGGAGCTGCCATTATCAACCAGTATCCTGCATACAAAATGGTTAGCCACATATAATGTTATTACCAGAGCATCATGGTGAGGATCTTGGACAGTATCCCTGTCATCAGCATCAAAAGTGATCACTTTATCAGCTGTGAGGGTAGTCATCCTGACAGGTTTGTCTCCCCTTTCGGCCTTGGATTCCTTTGCATGTCTCTTTGCCGCCGAATACGATGTTCCACAAATGTCGGATCCTCCCGAAATGAAGTTGATTATCTTGGTATCCGCGGGAGGTGATGCTGCTCGTTCAGGATCCTTCTCAGTATCCTGACCCTTATTCTTCTTTCTTCCTAAGAGATCTTTCAGATATCCCTTGCTTAGAAGATAGCTTATTTCTTTCCTCAGAGCAATGCAATCCTCAGTCATATGTCCGAAATCTTCGTGGAAAGCACACCATTTTGACTTATCTTTCCAGTCAGCCTTTTGTTGATTCTTTCGAGGCCATCTAGCCTTGTCTCCTAGACCCTGCATAGCATACATCAATTCAGGAATATTAACAGAAAAGCAATATTCGGACAACTCAGGATACTCTTCAGGATCCTCATCTTCAACAGCGTTCACTCTTTTGTTTTCGTTTCTATTATACGGCTTAGGCCGATATGACTTGAACGAGGATTCTGACTTCCTATTAGTTGACTCATAAGTGTTGGACGAGTTCATCCTTTCTTGCATCTTTCTGTCATCTTCCAGACGGATATATCTCAAAGCCCTGTTACGAGCTTCGTCGAGATTCCTGCAGGGATTCATCACAAGATCCTGATAAAACTGAGAATCCTTTTGTAATCCCATCTTGAAAGCTTGCACAGCTGTTGCAACATCAAGATGTGGGATATCCAAGGATTCTCGACTGAATTTGTTCACATAATCCCTCAAGGATTCCTGAGGCCCTTGAGTTATCCTGTAAAGATCACTGGTTAGTTTCTCAAAACTCCGACTACAAGAAAATTGACTGTTAAATAAATTAACCAAGTAAGAAAATGAAGTAATTGAGTGAGGAGGAACGTTTAATAGCCATTTTAAGGCCGATCCTGTTAGAGTAGAACCAAATCCCTTGCACAAGCACGCTTCCTTGAGCTCCGGAGGGATAGGGTTAATCTCCATTCTTTCCCTATACTGAGCAATATGCTCCTCAGGATCCGTACTCCCATCATAAAGCTTCATGTTGGGAGTTTGGAATCTCTTTGGGATCTCAGCATCACAGATAGGATATGCAAAACGAGATATCTTGTGGCTGTCTTGAGATACTTCCGGGATCGGCTGGACCACCCCAGGTACACTAGATATCATGTCCTTCAATTTCTGAAGTTCCCTGGTAAGTGCTGATGTTACACCTGTATCCTGCAAAGATCCACCACTGTTAGTAGCATGAGTATTGTTATTATTCGACACGTTACCCGTTGGAGGATTTTGCCCATATCCTGAAGCATATCCTGAGCTCCTCATGGTTGACATCCTAATCGAGGAGGGTATTTCAGGAGTATGATTCTGAGGAAGACTGGGCACGATATTCCCCCTATTATCCTCGGTATATACAGCTGAACTAAAGTTCAACGCTCTGGGGTGTAACGGAGTGACATTGTCCTCAGCAGATCTGCTCGAGCCAGCCTTCAGGAGTTGTATTTCCCTCAAAAGCATTTGGTTTGTTTCCTGTTGCTGCCTCATTTGTTCCTGCACACTTCCAAATAAGGTTAAAATTTCATCATTAGAAGCTAAAACGGGAGCAGATCCCTGGACACTCCGAGTTGGGATAACATCTTGAGATTGTGTAGAGGCTGGCATCCTTGGAGGACGTGGTGGAAGCACTGAACCGGTAGTAGCAGAAGTCATAGCAGACACAGTAGAGGAACTCATGTTTGATCTTGAGGCCATTATGGATAATGTGGCAAAAAGTTTTGAAAACAGAAAACCGATTAGCGATTTGACAAAAAGTTTTAGTAAAGAGAGCACCACTTGCCCCACGGTGGGCGCCAAATTGTTTTGGTCAAAAATTACCGAAGTAATTAAGTGATCAAATTAGTTAAGTGAGGTAGTGTGCTAGAAATGAGTGTCGAAAATATGTTAATCAAGTTAATTTGTAAAAACAGTTTCAGGATACGGCTCAGGATATAGAGCTGTATCTATGATCAAACAATGAGCAAAAGTAAAGTAAACGACACGGGATGTACGAGAAAAGCCCTTGATCAATCTAGATCGCCGGCATAAAACCTCGGGAGCTGACAATCGCAGCTGCCTAGTTCTTCTATTGCTTCAAAAATCAGGATACAGTGCAAGATGTGGTACGGATCGACTAAGTGTTACAACGAAACTTGAATACAAGTGTGGTGTTTGCGATGAGCTAGAGAGTGTAAGTGTATGAGAGTGTTAGTGAAAAATCGTATGTTCTAAGCTGATCCGCCCCCATCTATTTATAGTAAAGATAAAATAACAAACTAGCCTAAACTTGCGGGATCCGCCGAATATTCCTTCTTCGAACGTTGTAGACCTGGTCTTTCGGGCTCAACGTCTCTTCCTCAACAAATTCGTCCGAGTCTTGAGGAGAAGAAGTCCTCTCGACCGTTAGCAAGTCTCAGCCCTTAACCTGCACGTGGTTAATTCAATAAGCCTCAGGATATCGCCCAATATGTTAGCAATATCCTCTTCCAGCATCCTAGTCACAAATGAACAAACATAGGCAGGATATTGGTCAGGATATATACGTTAAGAAAATGACCCCTAACATAGATCCCTCCAAGATCAGTGCGATTAAGGATTGGGATACGCCTACTACTCCTACTGAAGTTCGTTCTTTTCTTGGTCTAGCGGGTTATTACCGCCGCTTCATTGAGAACTTCTCAAAGATTGCAGTTCCTCTAACTGCTCTAACTCAGAAGAACAAGCCCTTTGATTGGGGATTCAAACAAGAGGAAGCTTTTCAAAACTTGAAGCAGAAGCTTTGCGACGCGCCTGTTCTGACTTTACCTGAGGGAAATGATGATTTCGTCGTTTATTGTGATGCATCTAAATTGGGTCTTGGCTGCGTCCTGATGCAAAGGAACAAAGTCATAGCATATGCATCGAGGCAGTTGAAGATACATGAGAAGAACTACACCACTCATGATCTTGAGTTAGGTACAGTTGTTTTCTCTCTAAAGATCTGGAGACACTATTTGTACGGTACAAAATGTGTGGTTTTCACGGACCACAAAAGTCTTCAGCATATCTTCAACCAGAAAGAACTCAACATGAGGCAACGACGTTGGGTCGAGCTTCTAAACGACTATGACTGCGAAATTCGCTACCATCCTGGTAAGGCGAATGTCGTAGCTGATGCATTGAGTCGTAAGGAACGTACTAAGCTTCATTGTGTTCGTGTTCAATCTGTTATTCAAGCTCAATCCGATATCCAAGCCTGCATTTCCCAGGCTCAACAATCTTGTGTTTCACAAGGTTTGATGGATAAGGAATTTCCCTATCACATAACACCTGATCTGGAACTGAAGGACAATGGATCGTATTACTTCATGGACCGTTTGTGGGTCCCAAGCCAAGATAACCTTCGCACCTTGCTTATGGATGAAGCCCATAAGTCTCGTTATTCTGTTCATCCTGGCTCAGACAAGATGTATAAGGATCTTTGTATTCAGTATTGGTGGCCTGGTATGAAGAAAGACATTGCCTTATATGTATCAAAATGCCTTACTTGTCTTAAGGTTAAGGCTGAACATCAGCGTCCTTCTGGTTTATTGGTGCAACCAGAGATCCCAGTTTGGAAATGGGAAAACATTACTATGGATCTCATTACTAAACTTCCGCGCACAAAGAAAGGTCATGATGCCATCTGGGTAGTTGTTGATCGTCTTACTAAGTCAGCGCATTTCTTGCCAATCCATGAGGATTTTCCTGCTGACAAACTTGCTAAAATCTATGTGGATGAAATTGTAGCTCGACACGGTGTTCCTTTAAACATCATTTCTGACAGAGATGCTCGTTTCACTTCTCATTTTTGGAGAACCATGCAATCCGCTATGGGGACCCAACTTAACCTGAGCACAGCTTATCATCCGCAAACGGATGGTCAATCTGAAAGAACAATCCAGACTCTGGAGGATATGCTTAGAGCTTGTGTGATCGATTTTGGTGGTAGTTGGGATTCACATCTTCCGTTAATTGAATTCTCCTACAACAACAGTTATCACACCAGCATCAAAATGGCTCCTTTCGAGGCTCTCTATGGTCGAAAATGTCGTTCACCAGTCTGCTGGAATGAGATCGGCGAGGCTCAACTTACTGGATCTGCCCTCATTTTAGAGACAACTGACAAGATTAAGAAAGTTCGTGATAACCTTCAGACAGCTAGAAGCCGTCAAAAGAGTTACGCGGACCCAAAACGCAAGCCCTTGGAATTTCAAGTCGGTGATCGAGTATTACTTAAGGTCTCACCTTGGAAAGGTGTAATCAGATTTGGAAAGAAAGGAAAACTTGCACCTAGATACGTTGGACCATTCAAGATCGTCGAAAGAATCGGTAAGGTAGCCTACAGACTTGAGTTACCTCCTGAACTTGGAAATGTTCATCCAACTTTTCACGTGTCCAGTCTTAAGAGGTGTTTAGCTGATGAGAACCTCCACATACCGCTTGACGAAATTCGTGTTGATAAAACACTGAAATTTGTTGAGAAGCCAGTGGAAATCATGGAACGTGAAGTCAAGTGGCTCAAACGCAAGCGCATTCCTTTGGTCAAAGTTCGCTGGGAAGCTAAACGTGGACCCGAGTTTACTTGGGAACGCGAAGATCAAATGAAGGCAAAATATCCGCATCTTTTCCCACGAGTTTCCTCTAAATAAATTTCGGGACGAAATTTCCACAAGTAGGAGAGACTGTAACATTTGTGCTTGTAATCATTGTGAACAGTTCAGTTATCAATAAAACAATGTTATTTGATCCCAATGTTTGTTTGGTTGAGTTTTACATTTTTCATGTTTTGACTTTTATTCAATTTCAAACTCTATATCGCTTTCTGGAGAGTTATACGCAAACTGATGCGTAAACGTAATCAGTTTAATGCGACAAATACTCCGGAACATCAACATATACTTAACATACCTTAAATAACCTTTACATAACTTAGAAATAAGTTTTGAAGGCTTTGGTATGGCAAAAACAAGTTAATTCGCTTACAGGGACTAAACTTGACAAACTGCGAATGTATGCCAATTTGAACTGTAACGAACATTCCGGAACATGACCATAAGTTAAACATACCATAAATATCCTTTACATAGCTTAGAAATAGGCTTTGAGGGGTTTGGTGTGCTAAAATAAACTTTTGGGTCATTTAGGGACTAAAAGTGCCAAAAAGTGCACAAGTTTGCACTTTCGCGCATAACTTACGTTCTAAATACATCCGGACATCCAAAAATTTATGTAAGCACTAAAATATTTTATTTTAGTGTTTGGCTTGAGAAAAATCCTTTCGTCGCGTCATTTGGATCGTTTTTCGCGCTTATGCGCATTCCGTCGTAATTAAGCGAACATCGCGATCGTACGACCAAACGAACCGACATCCGACATATTTTTGAGCATGTTTCATGTCCAAAATGTTTAGGCATCATTTTAGGGCCTTAACGTTGGCTTAACGGGCCTTAAACGTGTCGGAAATAGCTTAAATACGTAACACGGACCAAAACTGTCAATTCTGAAACATGTTTCTGATCTGTGCAGGCCAGGCGGCCCGCGTAAGATCAGTGTGTATCTTTACGCGGCCCGCGTCAGTGTCCCAGATCAGATAAGAACAATTAGTCAGTAGATTACAGCTGTTAAACCCCCATCCACACACTCACACTTGCCCTTTCAGCTCATGAGAGGCCATTTTTAGTCACCACAACATTCCAACAAGTGGACGCACGAGATTCGATCACGTTATTCAAGAAACAATCTTAACGGTTCGGGAAATACTATAAATACCCCACCCCCATTTGCTTCAAACTCACTAGAATCTGATTTGAGAAGCTCTAAGTTGAAACCTTTGTTTCATACCTGAGCTACTTGAATCACGATTAGCATTCGGGGACCCTTCGTAAGTATTCCTTCGTTCTTTTATTGCTTTTCGAGTCCGAAAGTCAAACTTTGTTTGACTTTCTGCATTGACCAGTTTATGGTCAATGCGAAGTTCGTTTGAACTTCGCAACGTGAGCGTAATCACGATGGTTATAGTCCCTTGTGACTATGCCTACTGATTACCACGTTGTCTAGGGTCATAAGGGTAAGCGATCTAATAAATCGCTTATACCTTCGAACCCGACCCGTTTGGTCGATCATTAGGATCTGACCAAGCACATTAGGTGACCATAGTATATAGGGGATAACCTTCCGAGGTTATACCTTATGGTCGCTTCGTTTAAGTAGTTGTATGATAGGTAGTTTATATGCCTTAGGTAAATTACCAAAATACCCCTTTGATGCCAAAATTCATTATAAACATATGTGACATAACTTTTGACATCTAAACTGATTTGGCGACAATATTAGGCATGTTAAGGCATATTCTACTTGTCATAGGACTAGTTAGGCGGTCCGAACGCGTTTCACGCGAACGACGCGTTAAAGTAGCATAAACTACCTAAACGGGTCGTAATGGGTCGTAAACACTTATGTTAGGTTTCATTTAGTATGTAGGCTTTGTTAAACCATATTACACGAGTCTCCATACTCGTTTGGTTTACGAACCCTCATTCTATCCGATCCTCCGATATAGGTCCGGTTTATTAACATAGTTACCTATATTAGGTGTCGTTTGATTCCGTGATCTCTAGCATTGCTTGGTGGTTATCTTAGGACTTCTGAGCAATCTCAAGTGAGTACATAGACCCCTCTTTTACTGTTTTCCAAATTGTTTTGGGGTGAAACACATGTGCCTACTTGTTACTTTCATGCTTTCCTGTTTTCACATCATATACCTGTTATGTTTGTTAGTACATTATAGTACATGATTTCATTACATTTCATGCTAAGTATGCCCATTGTGTGCATTACTTAGTACATTGTTTACCTTACATTTCTGCTATTGTATGTTAACTGATAGCATGCTAGCACATTGATTTACAAGACTTTTTCTACTTTGTATGTTAACTTAGCATACTTAGTACAATGTTTTCATATGACATGTATACAACTGCTATAACATTTGGTTTGCACAAACGAGACTATTATACGTTCATTAACATTAGCTACGCCGCTCGGTAGTAAGTACTGGTACCATAGGACTTGACAAATCCCATTCCTGACATCTCGGGTTTGTTTGGATGTAAGGAATGACTGAATCCGAAAACATTTCTTTTGATAACCTTGACTGAAAGGGTTATCCGACTGTCTCAAGGCTTGAATGTATGCGTTAACTTACCACATAAATGTTTGTATCAATGTAACATGCATTACTTTGCAAAACATAACTTTTTGATATATTCAAAATACTTTGTTTTGTACATTTCTACATTTGGATTATGTGACAATACTTTACTTACAATACATAACATTTGATACACATTACTTGACTACTTTTGAACTTATAAACATTTGACATGACTTATACAAGGACTTTTAACTATTGGTTTGAACATAGACTTTATACATTGGTGGTTTGTTTAAGTGACTTAAGTAACGAGATGTGAGTAATATGATACAAGCATGGTGGATACGTCGCTGGTACTTCCTATATATAAGTGTTTGTATTATATTACATATCATAGCGTTATTTAAATCATTCAATTTGGACTTGTACATTTTACTCAAGTAACACGATTTTCACAAGACTTTGGTTTACAAACAATTTACTTTATACAACACATTTTACTTGGTTATACATTTAACCATACATTATACTTTTATTTATACATATCATTTGATCTTATCGCTTTTTAAATGATTTACAAAACAAAACAATTTACAAAGTTCATGACTGACTTTTACTAAACAACTTTTTCTTAAACTTAAGTCATGAATCCTATTTTTACAAAACCTATGTATCTAACAGGCATTTTTATGCTGACGTACCTATTTTCACATGTGTTTTCAGGAGCTTTTGCATAGGATGATGATCGTGACACTAGGGCGGACCTGTGCCTTAGAGACTTAAAATGAAGATAGACTTAGTTTAATTATGTTATAAACTCTTTGATTCCTGTTTAAAACAATCTAACTCTTATGTTGATAAATAAAATACAACTTTGTATGCCATGGTTATGAAACAATTAATTCTGTTACAACACTCCCGACGTTTTCCGCCACGTTTTGTATGTTATACGTGGTCGGGATGTGACATTTTAGGATCAACAAATAAGTTCCCCATTTCTGCTGTGGTAATGCATCGGCTAGTTTATCAACCCATTCATCGTCGTCTTTCTTTACTTCCAATCTTCCCATTTCCAAAACCAAATGACAATATCTATCAATGGTCTTTTTTGTTGTTTCACCTTCTAATGCTACAAACATATCAAATGATTTCTTCAGTAAAGCCTTTTTGTTCTTGATCATATCTGCACTTCCTTTAAACTTTTGAATTAACGCTGTCCAAATCGATCTAGCAGTACCCTCATGTTGGAGTAAAACAAATATATCTTCTTTAACTGCTTGTTGAAGAATACTGATCATCATTTTTTCACTTGTATATTTCAATTTTTCAATCTCTGAAAATTCACAAAAAGCCTTTTCAAGCCCACGTTCATTTTTCGGTTTCTCATAATCTTTCTCTAATGAACACCAAGCATCAAACTTGTAAGCTTGCACCCAGTTTTCAAATCGATTTTGCCATCCTCTAAAATCTTCGATGTACATAAGCTTTGGCGGTTTTTGATAAGTTCCCGTCTCGTTCTCACTGTAAAGAGTTTCAGCAGGTGTAACAGGAGCAAGAGGTGTAGCAAACGCATTGTAGAATTCTTCTTCCATGATTTAGTAATCTGTATCACAAAGTCAACATAGTTCAAACAACAAAGAAGGTTCAAACGAAATATGAGTTCAAACGAAATTACTTGGAGCGAAATAGCTACTACAAACGAAATACACTTTTGGTGCGAAATCAGACTTTCACACGAAATACCCTTTCAAACGAAATCAGCTTTCACACGAAATTACTAATTTCGTGCGAAATCAGTCAAGCGAAATAACACCTTGGTGCGAAATAACCTGATTTCGTGCGGAATAACAAATCTGAGGTAATTTCGTGCGAAATTAAGTGTATCTCTCAAGCGAAATAGCAATTTCAAGCGAAATCAATTGACTATTTCGTGTGAAATACTGCTGACGTCATCTTGAACGATCTGTTTTTCAAACGAAACTACAAATTTTACCAATTTTAGGTCGAATTAAGGTCCAATTCTTTCAAGGATTCGTTAAAACACAGTTTCGCTTATAATGTGTGAAATTCAAGTCATTTTGACCCTAAAATCTTGTTAAATTTGAAAAAGAAGATGTAGAAATCAGATTTTTGAAGAAAACAAGCTGATTTTGGTAAGAAATCTTCCTCCTGAGCTCTGATACCACTTGTAGGATTGTTCTATGACCCAAACGAGTCTATCAGAAGAGTTCTCGGTCTAAACAGAGGCGGAATTCATTGTTTAGACTTTGTAAACAGCTTGATTCACTTCTAATTGTCTTGTATATTGATTTAACAGGTTTACAGATCAATCGACACGTCGGCAGCACTTCGGTACCGAAAACATGAACATTACAAATGATTTCGCAACTAGGATATATATAGGGGTTGTAATTTCGCACGAAATTAACATCTGCTATTCGTGCGAAATAGCAGATTGCTATTTCTTACGGAATAGCTAGTTGCTATTTCGTGCGAAATTAATCTTTCACACACAAACCATAGATTTCTCGAACTACGTGCCCTGATCTAACAATTCTAGTACAAGACGAAGTCGACAGACGTATGCACCAACATTGTGTGATAACTGTTATTATAAGAAAATTCTATCAATGGTAAATGATCGTCCCAATTACCTCCGAAATCAATTACACAAGCTCTAAGCATGTCCTCCATTGTCTGAATTGTCCTTTCACTTTGTCCGTCCGTTTGAGGATGATAAGCGGTGCTTAGATTCAACTTGGTTCCCATTGCTTTTTGGAAACTTGTCCAAAAATGAGAGGTAAAACGACTATCTATGTCAGAAACAATTGATAGAGGAATTCCATGTAAAGAAACTATTTCATTTACATATAATTTAGCTAATTGTTCCATACTAAAAGTTTCCTTCATGGGTAAGAAATGAGCTGACTTAGTTAGCCTGTCTACAATCACCCAGATTGTATAATTACCTTTTCTTCTTTTGGGCAATTTGTTGACAAAATCCATTGTTATCCATTCCCATTTCCAAACTGGCATTTCTAACTGTTGTAATAAACCTGAGGGTTTCTGGTGTTCAGCTTTGAGTTGTGACTAGTAAATAGTTCCTTTTAAAATTTATTCGGTGTACTAGTTCTTACGTACTTAAGACTAGTAAATAGACCATGATAAAAGACTCTGTCTTAAACATATATTCCCACCAATGATAGTGGTTGAAAAGGTGATAGTAGTGGAAAACTAATTCCCTCACACCGATATAATCTTAATAATCTATAAGTGATTCTCGTCCAACTATGTGACGACCACATATCTCAAATCTTCAACAAATTCCCGACTATGAGGAAAGGAGATAAAAAAAAAATTCATCCCACTATGTGATGTTAATTATCCCAAATCTCCAACTAAGGAGAGGGATCTATATTTAAACGCCAATCGAGACGTATCCCAAATCTCCAACCGAGGAGCGGGATCTATATTTAAACGTCAACTTAGATGTGTCCCAAATCTCCAACTGAGGAGAGGGGCCTATATTTAAACGTCAACTGAGACGTGTCCCAAATCTTCAACTAAGGAGAGGGGCCTATTTTTAAACGTCGAATGAGACGTGTCTCAAATCTCCAACTGGGGAGAGAGGCCAGTATTCAATACGTGACAAAAACGTATCATTAAATCTCTAACTAAATTCCCAACTATGTGGAAAGGAGAAAACTCTCGTCCAACTATGAGACGATAATTGTTCCAAGTCTCCAACTAATCCCAACTATGTGGAAGGAGAGGAACCATATTTAATACATTGACTGAAACATATCTCCAACTAATTCCCAATTGTATGGAAAGGAGAAAACTCTCGTCCAACTATGAGACGATAATGGTTCCAAGTCTCCAACTAATTCCAACTATATGGAAGGAGAGGAACCATATTTAATACGTTGACTGAAACGTATCTCCAACTAATTCCCAACTGTGTGGAAAGGAGAAAACTCTCGTCCAACTATGAGACGATAATTGTTCCAACTCTCCAACTAATTCCAACTAAGTGGAAGGAGAGGAACCATATTTAATATGTTGACTGAAACGTATCTCCAACTAATTCCCAACTATGTGGAAAGGAGAAAATTCTCATCCAACTACGTAATGATATTTGTTCTAAATCTCCAACTAATGCCAACTATGTGGAAGGAGAGGAACCATATTAAATACGTTGAATGAAACATATCTCAAAATCTCCAACTAATTCCAGACTATGTGGAAGGGAGAAAATATTAGTCTAACTATGTGACATTGCTTATTCTAAATACGTTGAATACGTATCTATATTAATTACGTTGACTAAAACGTGTCCCTAATCTCCAAATAATCCCAACTATGCGGAAAGAGAGGGACTAAAAATCTTATGAGCTATATAGCTAACTATAAATAATAGCCCATTACCAGCTGCGGTAAGTGAGGCTAGTGAATCTAATATATAAAGATCTGCAAGATCTAATGCAAATAAATTGATTTGCTATTAATTTCTAAATCTTACTGATGGCTATATAGTTTTCAGTTAAAATTATGGCAAGCCTAAATATTGGCGAAGCAAGTAAGAAAAACGGTGGTGACGACTTAGAGCACCAAAACCGTAAGGACGAAGAGAATAATCTTCGATCACTGATTGTCGATGAAGTCGGTAAAGCCCTGGCTGGATTTAGGGCCACACTTAAAGGGCCAGAGCCATCAGTACAAAAAGAGGACTCTATTTCTAAACCCCGTTCTAATACTTAGAGGACTGGAAAGTCTCATCGCTCCTCAACTAAGAGTGAGCAAAGTATCAAGAGTATCAAGAGAACTAAGCCATGTGACTCTAAGAAGGGGTGTACTTATAAATACTTTGTTTCTTGTAAACCCTGTGACTTTACGGGTGAGAATGGAGCCATTGATGCTCTAAAGTGGCTAGATGAGATGGAAATCGTTATTGATATAAGCGGTTGTGTCCCAATCAAATATGTGTCCCAATCATTCAAGGAGGATGCTCTAACTTGGTGGAAGGCACTGATCCAATCCACTGGCAAGGTTTCATTGTACAACCTAAGTTGGTCTAAGTTCATGGAACTGATCCGCGAGACCTACTGTCCACCTCACAAGGTGGAGAAAGTTGAATCTGACTTTCTGAAGTTGACTATGAAAGGCCTCGAGTGCCGAGCCTATGTATCTGAATACAACTCTTTATCAAGACTCGTATCTTATTTAATTACCCCTGCGTACAAGCGCGTTGCGTGATTTATTGGAGGACTCGGTCCAGAAATTAAAGGGATGGTTAAATCCTCGAAACCTACAATTTTATATCCGCTGTGGATCTGGCCTTATCCCTCACTGAAGATGAGATAAGGGTAAAAGCGGCTAAGGCTGAGGATGATCATAAGCGAAAGCGTGATGACGCTCCTGGTAAGGATTATAAAAAGGGTAAAACTGGCTTGAGTTATCCCCAATCCAAGCCGAATGAGGCAAAACCCAAATGTAAAACATGCGGGAAGCAACACCTTAGAAGATGTTTCCATGAGCAACCCAAAGGTTGTAGTATCTGTAAGCAGATGGACCACAAGTCTCACGAATGCAAAGATTTGAAGGACGCCACCTGCGATGTGTGTGGAGACAAAGGGCATACAAAGACCCACTGCCCAAAATGGGCGATTGACGGGAAGAATAAGGCCACTGATGGCAAGAAAGGCAATGCTTGAGCCTTCCAACTAGTTGCAAGAGAAGCAGTTAAAGACATAAATATCATTATGGATTATTACTCGTAAATGATATATTTACTAGAAACTTGTTTTAAACTCTGGAGCTAGTTAAAGCATCATTGATTGTAAATTTAATAAATTTCTAAATTTTGCCAGTAAAAGGCCTTAGATATTATTTCGAATGGCCAATGGAAACAGTTTCCACAATTCTTAATAAATACGTTATATTTAGTGGAAACCAATCTATCTTTATTAATCTTTTATCTATAAATCTTGCGGGATTCGATATAGTTTTACACATGGATTGGTTAGTTCAAAACCAAATCCACATTGTCTGCAATAAGAAACTTATCGGAATTAAAATCCCCATCTGGTGATATACTCACTATTGTGGAAGATTAACACTATGGATTGACCGAGAAAGCTTTTATGCTTAAGGCATCCAAGTGAATGAAAGGCGAATGTGTCATCTACATAACACAAGTAACTTTTGATGATCTGGAGTCGAAGGCTGAAGACCTTTTTGGTGGATGGACATGAGAAGTCCATAGCCACCTATGAAGCAAAATGCCTAAAATATTCGCAAGTGAGTCGAACATCATAGACCATCCGATCTGCATCAATGAACTGGAAAATCCCACATAGATTTGGGAAATGGTAAAAATAGATCTAATTTCCAAGTTATCTAAGACCAATTGTGGCATTGATGCGATGTGAATTATAGTCAACAGACTGACTAAGTTGGCGCTTTTTGTCAATTAAGGAAAACGTATAATTCCGACAAGTTAAGCTATATAAAGACAACATCAAGTCTCCTTATGGTGTACCGTTGTCTGTAGAATCGGATTGAGATACTAAATGTATTCCTATTCCTGGAAAATTTCCAGCAAAGCGCTTAGTACGCTCTAAAATTTTAGTACGGCTTACTCTCAGACTGATGGGTAGAGTGAGCGTACCATTAAAAATTTTAGTATGGCTATGTGCATGTATAATACACAAGAAAGTGTAGAACACCCGTCTGTTGGGCTAAAGTTGGTAGACACCAACTCTCTAGACCGTAGATTGTCCTAACTAAAAGAATCTTACAAATCTATGATGTACTCAAGACTGCCCATGATAGGCATAAGAGTTATAAAAGGCGAAAGCCTCGAAGATAATATATCACTGAATAAGGGCAACCGAGCCCAAGATATATTGACCATTCAAGATAACAGAATGTGTCGGTTTAGTAGCTTCTAAATTTAAGCTACTAAAAGAGCTGAGTGGAATCCATAGTATATTCCATATCTCTAACCTGAAAAGTGCTTAGCTAAAAGCAATTGTCATGTTTTGCCATGACGTCTAAACGTGAGCTTAAGGTTTATTGAAAAACCTTGTCCATTATGGACCATGAAATTTAAAAGCTCCGTAGAAAATAAGTTTCCCTCCTCAAAGTTAAATGAGATTCCCATTGTGGCCCAGAATACACTTAAGAGGTTGAAATCTGATGTGAAACGGAACTAACCGTATTACTTTGAACAAATCTCGAGGACGAGATTTCCTTTAAGGGGGTGAGGAAGTAACACCCGTAAATTTTCGTCCAATTGTGAGACGACACGTGTCTCGAATCTCTAGCTAAGGAGAGGGAATTTATCATTCCACTGTGTAACGATACGTATTTAAACCTCCGATTATTCCCGACTATGTGGAAGGAGGAAAGAATTATATTCTACGTTCATTTGAAACATGTTTTATATCTCCGACTGATCCAGATTCTGGGAAGTAGAGAAGCTTTTATCATGAGTTAACTAAAACGTGTCCCGAATCTCCGACTAATCTCAATTATGAGAAATGAGAGGGACTAAATGTGCCAAATGGCCAAAGATGTAAAGTCCAAGGATTTAAAGTGTAAAATCTCAAAAATTAACTTCTGGTGGTCCCTTACGGACCACAAGGCTTAAGCCTTACGGTCCGCAAGGGTGTCTGAATTTGTTGCGCGCTGAAGGTCCTTACGGACCGAACCGTAAGCGGCCAACCCTTACGGTCCGTAAGGGGTGGCTCTGGCAGATTTAAGCTTGGTCTCCAAGCATAGCATGATAGTTTGACACCTAGATCGAATTTCCACCAATTCACCTTGTTCTTACACCTCATTAACACTTGTTAACATCTTAGAAACCTCCTGGACACATGTCATGATCTTGTGCTCCATGATTCACTATAAATAGCAAGATTGAACTCATGTTCAAATTGCTCATTCCAATATTTTCTCTTCTATCTTCTACTTTGGAGGTTCCTGATTATTTTGGGAGCTTCCTTGAGTCCAAGACTTCTCCTTGGATCACTAGTAAGTGTTCCATCTCAGTATTTTTCATTTATAGGCTAGTTATTAGCCGAAAGTCAAACAGTTTGACTTTTTGTTTGACTTTCGGTTATGACCAATATGGTCAAGTCAAAGTTCGATCCGAACGTGGCTATGTGATCATAATTATGAAGGTTATAATCCCCTGGGATCATACCTTCTAAAGATCACCATAAGACCATAAGTAAGTGAAATGATGAGTCAACTTTATAAATAATAAACGGTCAAAAACGTAAACTTTCAAAATTTTCTATTCAAGTTTTTAACTATTAAAACTTGAAGTTTGGATATTATATCAGTTTATAAAACATGTTAGGACATGTCTAAACATGTCCAACTCGTCATTTCTTGTTTAGAGATTAATTCTATATCGAAAGACAAGCAGTTTGACTTTTGCTTTGACTTTCGATTCTGACCCGTTTAGGCATGTTTTAAATTAGTTATAGGACCATGATATTGTTGAGTACAACTCATCAAAGTTATACTACATGGTCAGTCCATTTGATGAGTTTTATGACAAGTCGCCAATATATTGTTAAAAATGACCACAATACCCCTATGTGGTCAAATGAGCTAAATGAATGATTTTAAATTAAATTGGACCTATAATCTGAATTTAAATTAGTAGATACTTCATCTAAAAATGTGTTTTGATACAAGACTTGTCATAAGCCCATCCGAACTTCAAAACTCGCTTTATGCGCATACCTAGTTACGCGAACCTAGTTCGCATAAACTTGGCGTAACGGGTCTAGGTTTTTCAAAAACTCTCCAAATCAGAATGTTTGGTTAAATAACTTTTATCCAATGAGTCATTGCACTCGGATAGGTATAAGCCACATCTATTCGATATACGCTTAACCTAGTGAACCTATTCTTAAGTAACGGGTCATATCTAAAGGGACTAACCTTTGACCTGTATACATTCTAACAGATAATAAATCTGTTTTTTCCAGACTATAGTACCCCCCCCCCCCCAGATAATCGGACTTGGGTCAATAATACTTAGACTTGCGGCTTTTTGCTAAAATATAATCATATTGATTGGAAGCTAGCAAAAAGGTAAATATTGTTAACTTATTTTAGTTAAAACTTAGGATGGCAATTATGCCACTTGGAGCGAGTATTACATAAATGGGCCGCCTATGTTGTGCATAAATGTAAGAATCTGGTTTATTCCGGTTTACTTGATAACTGAAACGATTGGGGGTTAATGGTACCGTGTCCGGACGTCCCGACTCATATACTGATATGTCCATACGGAATAGCGCGCAAGGGTAGGGATACCGATTGTAAGACACGTTTTATTCAACTTTGGTGAGTACCTTAATCATATTAAATAACTGGCTCTGATCTCTGGTTCCTGATTGTAAGGCAAGTATGTAAATCTGGTAACAAGAATAAATCCCAAGAAATATTTAAAAGATCACCTATGGGTTTTCTCTATGTATAAAACTCTTTTTGAAAAAAAAATTTCATAACGAGTCAGTTAATTGTATTTACAAGCTTAAGCTGACGTATTTTCAAAAGATTGAACCGCAGGGTACCGAACCTTATTATAGATTGGGAATCCGGGTCAGCTAGAATGAAAGCTAAGGAATTTGCAACTCCTAAAGCTTAAGGCCTATGATATCTAAAGCTCTGTTTATTAGATCCCGCCTGTGGGCTTGTACTGAACGCTTGTAATACTTTTGTATATATTCAAGCTTTATTGAATTTAATGTTTTTACTCCAATACTTCCGCTGCATATTATTATATTGTGGTAACTGTTATCCAACCATCACGAGTATACCAATCCGGGTTCACCGGGAATCGGAGTGTGACATACAAAGCTTACTAAAACGTAGTTTATTAGTGCGATTCAACTCGAATGATTGCATGATGCCACGATGGTTTGATTTGGAGAATCTATAAGCAACTAAAAACAATTTGGATTATATTTTGAATAAGAGGGAATAATAATAGTAACTAGGAAAATTTTCCCATACATTGTGGTGGGGATTTGGTCGATATCGGTTTAGTTCAATTGATAAAGTAAACTCAAAAATAAATTCGTGATATGTCCAAAAGGATGATGATATGTGTTTTACATCGATTGAATCGATTCAGTTCAACTGAAAAAGAAAACTCAAAAATAAAGTCGTAATATTCCCAAACAAAATTTAAACAAATAAAAAATTGACTAAAGAAAAAAAAAACACTTAAACATCAACTATTTATAAACTAGGGTGGAGATACAATAGGAAGTTAATTTGGCTAGGAAGGATAGGAAGTGATCTTGACCATCCATTAAGTTAATCAAGGGCTAAGATTAAATCAGGGAGATTGAAAGTAAGAAAAGAGGCGCGTGACTTTTTTCAGGGGCATTCTAGTCAAGTAAGCCAATAGTTTCTCTCTCCTCCAATTCCCCCCCCCCCCCATTTTTTAAACGTTAATAACTCTTTCATACGACATTATTTTTTTATAAAAATTGCACCAAAAAAACGAGCGTTTTTTTATCTTTAAAACGAGTATACTATTGCTATATTTTCAAAAAAAAAAAAATCAAAACCCAGTTGCGTAAAACGCAATCGAAAAACCCCCAGTTACGTAAAACGCAATGAAAAAAAAACCTAAAAAATGACATTTTTCTAAAACGCAATGCACCAAAAACACAAAGAAATGACTTATTTGTAAAACGCAATGGCCAGAAAACACAAAGAAATGTTTTATTTCTAAAACGCAATAGCCTAAAAACTCAAAAGAAAATGTACTTTATAAAACGCAATGGACTAAAAACCCATAAAAATGTGTTTTACCTAACGTTTGTGTTTTACGGAAGCTCTTGAATGAATTGCGTTTTGCTGTTAAAGAGAGCTATAGGGAATTTTGAATATGCAGAATGTGATTACGATCTCTCCATATTTGCAGACTCACCAAACTTTCCAGATACAAGAATACTAGGTTATGTTTTTAAGGTGATTTGAGATTTGAACCATGGCAACTTTGTCACCCAATTGTTTCTTCATCCAATCACAGTTATATCTTCATTCTTGCTCGTTACTGAATAGCCAGAAAGGACTGAAAACACATAAAAAGTGTTTTACCTAAAACGCAATGCACAAAAAACACAAAGAAATGTCTTATTTGTAAAACGCAATGGCCAGAAATCACTTAAAAATGACTCATTCTAAAACGCAATGGACTGAAAACACTTCAAAAAAGTGTTTTACCTAAAACGCAATGACTAAAAACACTTAAAAATATGTTTTTTCTAAAACGCAATAGCCAGAAAGGACTTAAAAATGACTCATTCTAAAACGCAATGGACTGAAAACACCTAAAAATGTGTTTTACCTAAAACGCAATGACTAAAAACACTTCAAAAATGTGTTTTACCTAAAACGCAATGACTAAAAACACTTAAAAATATGTTTTTTTCTAAAACGCAATAGCCAGAAAGGACTGAAACTGTCTGGGAACTGTCTGGGACTGTGAAAACACTCTTATTTCTAAAACGCAATGGACATATAAAACTGTCTGGGACTGTGAACTGTCTGAATTGTCTACGAATTATTGTCTTCGAAATGAGCCAATTTCTGGCAGCTCAACCCCAGCCAGGGGCTCTGCCCCTTGGACCCCGCCAGGGGCTGCCGCCCCTGGGACCCCGCTACCGGGGGCTGCCGCCCCCGGACCCCCGCCATGATCGTAAAACGCAATAAGTAAATCAAAAACCCAGATCGTAAAAATGAAATTAAAGAATTTCTTACATGGATCGAAGTGGTTTCTTCAACAATTGATGAATTTTGAATGATTGAAACACTTATCAACGCTTGAATCGAACGAATCGAGTGATTATCTCCAAAATCACCGGAAAAAACGAGATTTTTTTATGAAATTAAACTGGGTTTTCTTCAAAAAAAGCTGAAGAACACGTTGATCGGGTTCTGAATCATTGATTTTTGATGAAAATCGCACTATAATGTAGTGATTATTGAGATAGAAAGTGAAGAAATAGTTGAAGATGGTGGGTTTTGAAAATGATGGGTTTTTGAATTTACTGGGTTTTGAAAAAGGAAGAAGAAGGAGTTGGATTGACTAAAATACCCTTTCTCTTTATTTTAAAATTTGCCACATGTCATAATCTTATGGCTTCCTATCCTTCCTAGTGAAAATTAACTTCCTATTTGATCTTTACCCTTATAAACTATACTAAAACAAACTAAAGAATAAAATTAGTTAGATTACTAAGTTTTGGATTTGTAAAACTATATCTTAAGTAATAAAAGAATTATTAGTTAGAAAACAAAATTAAGAAATGGAAGGAAGAAATTAGAAAAATAAAAAACAAACTTGGAGAATAAACATTAAAAAAATGATGTGAGAAGGTGCCGAACTTTTAAAGTTTCAGTTGGAAGAAATTTGGAAGAAACTGCGCACACTAGTGGACAAATCTTTAATTTTGTAAATGTAAACAGTTCTATAAGGCTGAACGGGGCACATGCGGGGAGTGAGTTTACCTAAGGGGAACACCGCTGTCATCAACTTTAGGTGAGTGTTTGATTGGAATTTCGGTGAGCCTATTAAGAAGAGGAGAGAGAGGGAATTTGCAGCTGGGGGCGTTTATTCTCACCAATCACACATTTCTTTCTTTTTTTAAGTAAAAATTGTTTACCACTCACCTAGAGGGGAGAACCTCTTGTGATTAAGTGCTTGAGGGGAGTTGAAGAGCAGAGTTGACATGGACGAAATTGATTGGCTCCAGTGAGAGCTTACCGCTCACCTAGAGGAGAGCACCCCTCTTACCCTAAGTATATGCAGTGCCAGACCCATAAATATTTTCCATGTGGGGCGAAAATTTTCAGGGGTTGATTGTCTATGCTAAATATTAAAAAAATTCGTTCTGATTTAGGTCGGGTCACATAACAAAAGGATAAAACTAAATGCAATTTAAAAGTAAAAACATTATTAAAGGTCTGCCATCATTTGAAATTCATAATAAAAATACAATATTGATACACTTGCTTTATATACATATGTGTGTTCACTTATGATCAGTGTTGCAGAAATCGGCCTAGGCGGCCGATTAATCGGCGCCTAGGCGCTAGGCGGCCACTTACTGCCTAATTTTGAGCTAGTTGGTCAATTAATCGGCCATGGTCAAAGTCGGTCAAAGGCGGTACCTAGGCGGTCAAAAATCGGATTAATCGGACTATATTAATCGGTCAAAATCGGCCAAAATCGGTCCTAGGCGGACAAAATTGGTCAAAATCGATCAAATTCGGTCAAAATCGAACCATACTATCTGAAACTTGAAGTATTTATGTGAATTTTGAAGTATTATTTTTATATTATTGGGTATATATATATAATTTTGAAAAAATACATATAAAAATCCCATTCCGATTAATCCCTAGGCGGTACCTCACCGCCCGACTAGCGCCTTCTACAACATTGCTTATGATCGAACATCAAATATAATGATCCATGAAAATAATTGATAGAATTAACTTTTTATTATTATTATCGAACATCTTACTAAAATAGAGAACTAAATATCGAATATGATTAGTAAAATAGGTAATGTTGTGCTATTTAATTTAATTATTATTTAAAATAGGTAATATATTAGTAAAATAGAAACAACCGAATAATAGTCAACAGTTAAAATGAAAAAATAAAAAAAGAAAAAGAAAACAGTAAATAGAACAGCCAATTTAATTCAAAACTAGTTTTATGCTCCCAACGTTGTAGGGGTGTAAAACCGTGCTAAGTAACAACCCAACGATGACTAAAACCGGGAAAAAAGGTAAAATAAAAACACAATTTTTTCAACACCATGTGATGTAAAAAGTAGACGAATTCGAATTTATACCGACACATATAAGAAAGCTGATGGGGTAAAAAAAACTAAGGGACTAAATGTGATTATCAAACACCGTGCTAAATAGTAATTGAACGAAAGAACAGAAAACCTGAAAGACCAAATGTGATCACTAAAGATCGTGCTAAATAGCAACCAAACGATAACCAAATCCACGAAAAAGTATAGATAAAAACTAATAAAAAAACTAAACTCGTTTAACTTTTATGGCAAATATATAATAGAATCAAAGTGTTGTTACAAAACTAAAAAAACTCTAAAGTTTAATTTGTAAAAAAAACAAACAAACAAAACCACAAAAAGAGTTTGAAAAAGTTTTGTGGCTAAAACAAAAAGCAAAGAACATTACTATTTCTTATTGTGTTAGAAATTAATACATATTTATGAATTATGAATTGGAGTATTGAAAAAAGAAGCATAGGTGTATTTTTAAAAGAGACTTTCTAGTGGACTTGTTTAATTACCAATTTACCCCTATTTAGTCATCTTCTTCAACATACCAGTTGCTGCAAGCATGCAACCTGCGGAAAAGTTTTACGATGATACACTTGTTATTTTTGTTTCTATCAATTCAAATATTCTTTGCTCAACCATTTTCTGTTTCATGGGGTGCGATGTCAAAATTTCATGGGGTGCGTTTGAGATTTACACGACCGTATAACACTAAAACTTTTTTTTCAAGGGAAACGGCCGCACCCCAAAGGATGACAGTGGGTCCGCCCCCTGAGTATATGTCTTAAATATAACGTGAAAAAAAAAAGAATTTAATGGATGTCATGTGACATCATTGATCCACCAAAATCATCATTAATCAATGAATGCAAAATACTATTCAAGATCCCTTGGCAAATATTCATTGATCCACCAAAATCATCATTAATCAATGAATGCAAAATACTATTCAAGATCCCTTGGATATATTGTTAATATGAAAAGAAAAAAAAAATAAAAAAGAATTAGTAAAAACAAATGATAAATGAAAAAAAAATATAGTTTAAAAAAATAAAATAAAAATAAAATATGTTAAAACTTGAAAGTGAATATAATAACAAAGTATTATAATATTAAATAATACTGTAATGAAAAGTTGTATATTATTATAAAAATAAAGTTACTATTCATAATCTTTCGTCAACAATATATACTAGTGTATTTCCCCGCGCTACGCGGCGGGAACTCAGTTTGGTTTGGTTTGGTTTGGTTTGGTTTGGTTCGGTTTGGTTTGGTTCGTTCTATATTTTACACAATCGAAAATCATAAAAATGAATATCGGTTTCGAGGCTACCGATACCGGTACCAATGTCGTTTAGTCGAAATTGTCATGGTACCGATATGGTGTCGATATATGTGTAGTTTACTATGAAAAATGCTTTTTTTTAATACAACTCCCCTTTTTAACAAAAATATTACCAGCACTCGTATAGTTTACGATACAAAATAATACGTTATTTTGAATCCAACTCCGTTTTCAATAAAATTTATACCAAAATGTCAAGAAAAAAATTAAGCATAACATATTCTGTTTTTTAACAACTTAATAAACGCGAGTTATTAACGAAAAATTCAAATTAAATTATAAAGCAATTAATATTAAATATAAAAAATAAAAATATTCAAAGTCTCTATCCATTCATATTTAGCATTAACATATGCTTATAATTAATTATTAAAGTTTCCACTAACATCCTATGTAACACCTCGAAAATTCACGTCCTATAATGTATTGACACGTGTCATATGATTAAACGTGTGAAAGAATGTTATAGAAGGATTAAAGTTGACAATCATGGAAAGTATGTGAATATACGAGTTCTAAATGTCAACAGTGAATAAATATATTGTACATTAACCCTATATGATGCTCATACCTTCAAACGAATAAATCATGGATCGTACGAAGCTAAAAGTGAGAGATTACAAACTACAGGGGTTAAATGTGTCAACATGTTTAAGTTATACCTCTGAGTGACCTTTTGACAAACCCGAAGCTTTGTAACGATTAATTATGCTCACTAGAATGCACGATATAAATTTCATAAAGTTTCGTTATCGTATGAGCAAGTTGTGATCAAATTCGTATGCAAGGGGTTAAAGCGTCAACGTTGAAAGTTAGGACTTTTCGGGTAACAATAAGGTTAACCGAGGACTTAACAAAGTGGGTAAATGTCTTGAAGCCCTTAAACATCAATTTGGAGGGTTCAAAATGCAAGAAAGGAAGTCGTAGCAAAGTCTTGAAGAGCCAAGGATCAAAACACAAAAATCAAAAGTTGAAGATCTTGTCAGAAGAGGCCTCGCGCCACGCGAAGCCCCAAGGGGGGGTCTTCGCGCCACGCGAGGGGCCTTCTGGTCCGACTTTCTTGGGTTTTTGCCTGCCATTTGCATTCTAACCGACTCTTGAACGATTTTCCTCATCTTGGACGACCCCTAGGCACCCCCTAAACACTTAGGGACACTTGTGGATGAATTGTGGTCAGTTGTAGACTTAGATGTCAACAATCCATGGTGAAAAATTCACTATAAAAGGGCCATGAGTTGCAACCAATGCTTCACACCTTCCATCTGCACATTGGAGCATTTCTGAAGCTAAGGACTTCTCTCTAAGCTTCACATTTCGTGCATAGGACTTCAGTAAGTTTGCTAATACGTCCTTAGTTAAGTTTTTGCTTAGTTCTAGCTTAAAAGTCAAACCGTCGTAATTAACGGTTGACTTTAAGATTAATCACTAATGGTCCAGTGATTAGTCGAATTGAAAGTAGTTATAAGATGGTAATTATGTGGGTAATAAATCCTTAAAAGGGTTCCCCCTGATTTCCACTCTAACTAGGTCAAATGTCGGGTCAAACTTGTTATTAAAAAGTCAACAGAATGTTTATTTTCTAATTTATGCATGATTAGCAATGTAGAACACATACAACCTGTTTGATCATTAATATAACTTGGTAATTAGTGTAAGAACATGTTCAACCCGACAATTTACTGTTTAGACCCGGTTCGGAACCGAAAGTCGCAAAGCTTTGACTTTTGCTTTGACTTCAGTTCTGACCCGTTTTGGTATGTTTTAGAAATACCTTATAGCTTCATTTGGACCAGGTTACATGCTATTATAACCCTCTGTGATTATACACCTTGGTTCATTAGTTAACCAATTAATACGCATGATTCCGTTAATTGCTCATATGTTGACCATTATGCCCTTTTCACCTTAAAACGTGATTTTTGAAAATGTAAAAGAGTAGAAACCTTAGTTACTGATATATAAACTTGTACCCAGAGTTTGACATCAGTTTGGGGTGTAGATTGAGAGTTATGCTCATTAGCGTAAATTGAAAGCTTTATGTTAATTAAACGGTGTAATTAGCGTATAGCCTATTTAAGCCTACTTTTTGATATCAAACTTATTACCCCCTGATGTAATATATTATTTTGGGATTCTTGAAGATTTTTAATTAATTTTAGGCTGAGCATAACTTATAGTCATAGGCTTAATCCGGTAATTGTCGGTTTTGCCCTTACGGGCTATAAAATGAGTTTTACATATCTAATTGACTCCAAACCTTTTGCTACTGATCACATATGATAAATAAATTATTTTAAGCATTCTGGAGTAATAAAAAAATATCATCTTTATGTATCGAACCCGGAAATGGCTTCTAATCGCCTTATTAAGCGTTTTTAATGCATAGTATGTACTAAAACTATTTTAAAGATACAAGGGTCGATACCTACTGATATTTGAGGTAAATTATAATATTTTAACAGTAAGCAAAAGTTGTTAAACTCAGATTTCAGTTTTGAGCTTTTCGGCTTATGTGAAATTACCAAAATGCCCCTACGGTGCATAGTTTGGTTATAATTGATAAATTTCACATATATATTTTACCCTACTGTTATAACTTAGTAAAATAAGTATTTTTGCTGATTATATCAGACCTGTAACTCAGGTAAATACTTAAACTCTTTTATAACCTTTTAAATGACCAAACTACCCCTACGGGGCATAGTTTGTGTTTAAATTCGTTTCGGGCATAATAAAAGACATCTTACTGATGTCACAACATATTTGAAGCATATTGACTTAGGAAACCTGTATATGGATCTTACGGATACCCGTTACGCTTATTACGCTCGGTTCGGTTTATGTAACTAGTTTACATAGATTGGCCGAATCGGGTCAAACCTTATCGGTTTTATCTCAAAATCCAGAATGTGTATGAAATACCCATGTTAAGCAAGTCTCCGAACTTGTCGGGTCTAAAACACATTCTATCCGGTCTTCGCTTAATCATGCGTACGAACCGTATCTTTGAAAATAACCGGTCTAAGCTTAAGCTTAATTAAAGACCCGTTAGGATTCTAATAGGTTATTAAAAAACCTTCATTCCAGATTAGGAGCCCAGTAAAAGCTATCTGTACTTGCTGATTTGATATACGGCTGAGATTGAATTTATATTTAGCTCAGGTAAATACTCTTAACTTATTTTCCCCTATACGGGCTTGGGTTACGGTATATAAAATACCGCTTGGTCGGGCATTAAATCTTCCATCGTTTGGTGGTTAATTGAATAGTTTAATCGGCCCGTTTAAACTGTTTTGTTTACTTAAAGCCTTTGGGGGGTTAATGACCATGTCCCGGATATCCTTGGCATCATTTTACGAAATGGCCACGACCTAAGCGCGGAGTGTAGGCGTACACTCGTCAGTACATAAATAGTTGATGTGGTGTGTCTATTGATCTCTAACCCGGTACGTCCGGGCTACTGAACGCATAAGGAACATGTAATTCGTTCACAAGATTATATATTTAAATAATTGTCCCAAGTATAAAAAGATTAATTTTGCCTCTGTGCATTTTAATCAAATTATAAAAGATATTTTGTGCCACGTGCATCCAAATCAATTTTCTTAAACCATTTTCAAAATGAGTCAGTTAATTGTATTTACCAGTGTAAACTGACGTATTTTTCCAAAAAATGCTAAATGCAGGTACTATACGTAATAGGCTGGCTACTCCAGGCATCAATAATCGAGTCTCGCAAGCTTTAGATGTTAAAGTCTGTTGAACGATATTATCTTTCTGTTAAAGATCCGCCTGTGGATCCATCTTACGTTCCGTTGTAATATTTGATATTACTTTGAATCGGATTATAATATATTTTATCTTTCATTTGCTTCCACTGTGCATTTAAATATTGTGTTGTTTGACTATTATGTTGCCAACCACGTCACGATACTCCCCACCGGGCCCACCGGTGACACGTGGAAATCCGGGGTGTGACAGGTTGGTATCAGAGCCAACATTGAGTGAATTAAACACTAGCCTTTTGTGTTTAATCTCAATGACACATTAGCACATTCCTTGACCTTCTGAGTCTAGACTTAACATAGGAATAATCTCAATCCTAATCTGGAAGTTTTTGCTTCCAAATTTTTATATATTGGATACGTCGCCAAGCGAAGAAGCTGTAATAAGAATTCTCCACATCCGGAGCCTTGAAAAGCTGAGCTTCGTACCGCGGCCAAGGTGAAACGTGCAATCAAGGAGAAAGCATTCAGAAATAAAATGAAGAAGAAACTCCTTTTTGCGGAAGATCGTTTCCTTAATAGTCCTTCTAAGGACATAATTATTTTTCAGTCCCTTCGAGGACAACATTATTTCTTTCAAAGTCCCTTTTTGGGCAAACCTGAAATTTTTATTTTATAGTGGAATGACTGAATTTTCATCCTAGATATGAAATATGAAATAAATGAAAAATAACATTCCTTTTATAAGATCTACCATTATAATAAAATGGCAAAATCTAAAAAGGACAAGACCTAGCCACGTGTCATTTTAAGACCGGGCCAAGATGATAGTTCCATAATTAGATTCAGATCCTTGTTAACATTCCAATTTAGGATTGTTCTGCGTTAAATATTAATTAAGAATCTTAAAGGTGTAACCTAGCCTCCGGGTCAATTAAAAGACCGGGCCAAGATGGTAAGGCCTGTTAAAAAAATTCAAATCCCAGTTAACATCTGAAAACATGTTAACGCTCCTGGCAGACGTGATTCGTTAAAATCACACACGTCATTTTTATAAGGATCTTTCCAAAGATTCCAAACCCAACTTAATGATCTCTGAATCATGGGTATAAATCATCAATTAAGATGATCATATTTCGACCACACATGGTAATATGGTGCCTACGGGCCTTGCTCATTTCCACATGAGCCAAAAGACAGTGGTAGCTATGACACCCTGCCTGACAAAGGTAATGAACTATGATTCAAACCTTCATGCCTCGATTCTCTGAAATCCTGGCTAATAATTTAAAAATTGTCCTTGTGACTAGGCCTTATGTGCTAATATATATTGTTATTGTTTATAATTAGGATAAATTATAATAGAAATCCTAAATAAATGTGAGTAATAAATTAACCGAATATGGTCTCTGTTTACCATGGTTAATGAATTACCCTAAGGGGCAATTCCATAATAAACATCCCTTAGAAGGGAAGTGCCTACGGGCTATAGTTGATGTCCTCTGAGACCAAAGACAGTGGTAGCCTACAACTCCCTGTCAAGAAAAGGTAATGAACTTTGATTCAAACCTTAATGCCTCGATTCTCTGAAATCATGGCTTATAAATTAAACTTGTCTACGCGACTAGGCCATTTGTGCTATTATTAACTTATAAATTAGGATTTATGATAAAAATCCTGAATAAAATAAATATCCTTCCTTCCCTGCCTGTATGCATTTTAAAAAGAATCTTAAAGGTGAAACCTAGCCTACGCAGCCAAGATGGTGAAACCTACTCAAGGGATTCAGATCCTTGTTAACACCTAAGAACGTGTTAGCACTCCTGACAAATGTGATTCGATAAAATCACAACAGTCGGTGAGGGTGATTCATATGCTATATGTAGGTGGACAAGTCCAACCCTTTTCCGGGCTCTCGTTAAAGAAGGTGTATGTCGAATCGCTCAGGTCTATGTATGCATCAAACGAAGTTGATGGGGAGTCCTTCACGGCACAATCGACACAGGGACGACTATCGCTCAAGTCCTCGCTAGAGTTAGAAGTATCGTTGGGAACAACGAAGTTGTTTGATTGCGTTTCCGACCCTTCTTCTTGGTTATCGTCTTGGAAAAGATTATTGTAATCTTTCCTAAGTTCTTTTAACCAATTAACAATTAGATCTTCTAGTTGAAATAATTCATCGAGAAGCATTTCTCCTAGAATATCCGGTTGGGAGCATTCGAGGGAGAGATAGGGATTATTTTTACTTTCGCCCCTCTTAAGGATACCAGGAAATGATGGGTCTATATAGTGGGGTTTATAATTTAGAAAAAAGCATTCTAATTCTTTATGGTTACCACCACATAATTGACACCACATAGTACCATAAGAGTGCCGAAAGTAAAAAGTATCAGTATCACTCATGTTTGTGTCAGAAATTACCAACCGTCGGGATCTTACGGTTCTGTTTTCAGTAACTGAAACTTGGGCACGGGGGCGTGTTGAGTGGGCACGGCCCCGTGTTCAGCTTACTGTCTGACTTAAAACAGGATTGCCAGTTCCAATGATTGGGCACGGGGCGTGTTCAGCGGGCACGGCCCGTGCTGAGTTCTGCAGAAGCTGAAAAATTAAGAAAAAACCTAAAAAAACGAAAAATAAAAAAAATGATTAGGCCGTTGATTCCTAACTTTCTTAAAATCCTTGTGTCCCCGGCAACGGCGCCAAAAACTTGATGCGTGTGAAGTGTTATATATATTAGGTGTATATTTTAAGCCCCTTTAACACTTATTTTTAGCCAAGTTTTAAATTTATAAAACACGATATTTCACTAACACTAAACACACATATGGGCAAGTGCACCCATCGTGAGCGTAGTATAGTGTTGGTAAGATACCGAGGTCGTCCAAGGACACAAGAGCTTTTAGTACCGGTTTATCCTCAACGTCTAATCAAAATAAAAAGTTAGAAAAAATGTTTTAAACTAAGAAAAATAAAAACTAACTAAAATGCTGAAAATAAAATAAAAAGAAAAACAGATAGACAAGATGAATCACTTGGTTCCGACTCGTATCTAGTGTAACCTTTGATTATTTCCGCACTTTTGCACTTATTTAAGAGATTATCTTAGTTATTGTAGTAGGCCCCTCTTTTGAAGGTGACGTTACCCTCACCCCAGTAGTTTGAGTCAGCAAGGATACAATCCTAAAAGGGTGGATTATTGGAAGATAATTAATTAAGTTATTAATGCAAATTATGGTAGGCCCCTCTTTTGGAGGTGACGTTACCCTCGACTAAGTAGTCTGAGTCAGCAGGGATAGAGTCCTAAATAGCCGAGTTATAGTATTAATAGTAGTTAACTTATGAGGGGGTCAAAGAGTTTGGACCCCCGTCATCCAATACCGTTAAGTATTGAAGGAGGTCCTACTAAATTTGACCCAGGTCCATTGCAGGACCTCTAAACGCTGAACAATGGCAAGACCTTTACCAAACCGTTCCCTTAACCCCCGACCAGGTAGCCAACATACCTCCATATAGACCGTGGAGATATGAATGGTGAAAATCTTTTATTTTATATAGACAGTAAAATAATGCCAAGACACCACGGACAAACGATAAGGAAAGATCACCTTCAACATAAGCAACTAGTTATTAAAGTCATTAATACAAAACCAAGTAAAAAGTGTAAAAGATTAGAAATAAAAAGTATTACACTAGACACTTTGTCTTCACCAAGTGATGTAAGAGACTTAGGCAAACATGGCCTTGATTGTCAAGAACTCTTACGATCAATCTTGGATCCTGAGACGACTCACACACTCTACGATGGACAATGGATGATGGTGGTGGATGATGGTGTTATGGTGGTGGTGGGTGGTGGGTGAATTGTGAGAGAGGTGGTGTGCCAAGGGATGGTTTGAGCTTAAGCCAAGCACTCCTATTTATAGGCTGAACAGAAGCTCGGGCACGGCCCCGTGTCCAGTGGGCACGGCCCCGTGTCCAGTGGGCACGGCCCCGTGTCCACATCCTTCTCTGTCTTCATTTAATGCAGCTTTGTCTTATTAGTTGACCAGGCCCCCGTGTCCGCTGAGCACGACCCCGTGTGCAGAAGAATCTTTGTACTATGGAGATTTGCCCAGATTGTGCGAATCTTATAGTTGATCACGGCCCCGTGTCCGCTGAGCACGGCCCCGTGGTGGGCAATAGAAGGTTCTACCACTTTGTCTTTTCTGCTGACACTTGGGCACGCCCCCGTGCTGGCTGAGCACGGGGCGTGTTCAGTCTTCTGTTATCTTGTTTTGCTTGGGAAGATGCTGTCGTGGGGTCGGGCATGTCACGTCTTGTTCCTTTTCTTGTATTTATGTTAGATTTTGATGTCTTTTTGCTTCTTTTGTTAATGTGAGCTCATTTAATCCTGAAAATACAAAAGGAAGACAAAAGCACACTTTTTCCAACATTAGTACTAAAAAAGGGTTAGTTTTATGCCTCAATTGATGTAATTTATATGTTGCATTTTGCACACATCAATCATATTATAAACATCCGTGAGAGATGAAGTGCCTACGGGCTAAATTTGTTGTCCGACAAGACAACGACAGTGGTGGTCTTTGACCCTGTCCAAAGATGTTGGAATACGTCCAAGCATAATAGTCGGTAGGGTCCATACGATCTCGACTAATATCATCTGAAAAGATGATCATACCAAAAATATCCCTTAGGAGGGAAATGCCTACGGGCTATAATTAACGTCCTCCGAGACTAAAGACAGTGGTAGCCTACAACTCCCTGTCAAGAAAAGATGTTTTGCCTACGGGCTATAATAAATTATCCATCTGAGACATTGACATTACGATCTTTATGATTCCTTGTCTAAGGTGGTGAGCTATGCTCAAGCCAAATAGTCATTATGATTAATGCAATCCTGACTTATATCATCTAAAAAGATGAATCCATTATAAATATCCATTAGTGATGTTTCGCCTACGGGCCATATTATATTGTCCATTTGTGACATAAACATTATGATCTCTATGATCCCCTGTTTAAGGTAGTAAGCTACGCTCAAGCCTAATAGTCTATATGATCATTGCGATCCTGACTAGTATCATCAGTATGATGATCATAAATTCATAATATTGACATCCCTAGTGATGAATTGCCTACGGGCTATACTTTACTCTATTGTCGATAAGTCAAAATAATGGTGATCTTTATGATCCCCTATTGAAAATGGTGGGATTATACCCAAACTTAATAGTCAATATGATCGATGTGATCATGACTAATATCATTAGATACGATAATTATATATAGACATCCATTAGTGATGTTAATTGGTTTACCTTTCTGTCAAGTGAGTCGCCTTTCAAGACGATGACAGTTGTAGTCTATGACTCCCTGTCCAAAGGTGAAGAAACTATGTTCAAGCCTTAAAACTCCTGATCTAATAAGATTGCAGCCTATGAATTTATGTCCTTGTGACAAATCCACAAGTTATATTTCAAGACACCCATAACAAGCCTCCGTGCTATAATTCGTCGTTCGTGACAAGTTAACATACTAAATGTTAACATCCCTGGTGACAGACCTTAGTGCCATATCCTATAACGTCCTAGAGACAAGGCCATTTGTGTCGTATCTAAATGTCATTACGACAAGGCCTTCGCGCCATATGATTTCTTATGTCCTTCATGACTGGGCTTTATGCCATATCTTTCTACGTCCCTCACGACAGGCTTCTATGCCATATATGTATATATATATATAACCAGAGTCATGTCAGGCTAGCCTTTGAGCTATTTATAATCGTGCTTGTGACAAAGACAGTTGTGACATTATGGTCCCCTGTCAAGCAGGCATTGGACTCGCTCCAAACCTTGAATGCCATTGATAGTCCTTTTGTGACCTAAGCTAAATGTAATAGATATACATTCAAATAGCATTCATTAAGAATGTTCGGAACATAATGGCCTATACGGTTCGTGGATGCCGTGGCTAATCTATGTCAGGTCATCAGGATGATGACTAATAATGGTTTAATTTGGTAATTAGTACCAAGTTTTGAGTATGGAAAACTCGGATGAGATAGGCAATAGTCGCGATGCTATTAATGCGACAAAAGCAAATAATGTCTCAAATGTAAACCTCAATATTAATGGAGTTAATCTCCAAGCGGTGGTTAACGCAGCAGTTTGAAAGGCCATGGGAAAAGGTCATGAAACAATCCAAAGAGCCGAATGCTTCTCGCTCTAAATTTCATTCAAAACCACGTTCAAATTGCTCATGAGAAGAGCTTTGTTCACATTTCGAATATGAAGGATGAACCAAAGGAGGAGGATAACTCCCAGAAATCTAAGAAAGAGAGCAAGTACAGGCTTAATAAAAAGCAACGAAAGTTCAGTAAGAAGCCTGTATGTAGGAATTGCTATAAAAGACACTAGGGACATTGTCGAGTAGAACCAGGACCAAAGCAGTGTGACATCTGCTAAGGAACAGGTCATCATTTCCCAAGAATATAGGGACATAAAGAATGCAGTCTATCACGGCTGTGGTGAGTAAGGCCGCATCAGAACTAGATTCCATAAAGCTGCCAAAGAAGGTGCAGCTAAGCCTGGAAAGGCTAAAGGAAGAAGTGCCTGAACTCACCTGATGAATGCCAAGAGGCAGTTCCCGATGTCATCAAGCACATTCCTTATGATTTACCAATGATAATTTCTGCTAAGTGTCCTGATTTAATACAGGCAATAATAAATCTTCATAAACCATAAGCTTAGCAAACTTTTATATTATCCACAAGGTATAACTTACCAAGGAAACCATAGTAACTGATTATTCTAGTATCGGCAAGGAATCCTTCGAAAAATCTAAGAGTACTCTTTCTTCGCATAGAGTACGACAACATATGTTATTTTAATTATTTTCTCATTTTTTTTCTATCGCCCGCAAATGCCAAACTATGTTTGATAAAAGTGCCATATGAGGATTGGCGTATCCTAGTGTGTCCCATAGATTACTTCCATGCCTGATCAGTATGGAGGTTTAATACATGGAACCCCTGAGATATCCCAATAGTCATATTGTACTAAAGTCGACTAGTAGTATTCAAAGAAGATATCCAGAATGGAATTGTCCAAGTAAATGTTCCCGATTAAGGAATTCGTGGACTTATAACATAAATGTGTCACTTATTTGACACAAGCAATGATGGATGAACTGGAGCCTGAGATATGGAAAATCTTTGTAGCCTCCTTGTATCTTGATCACCTTCTCCAAAGATTTACCCTGTTTACCTCCTGAGGCTAGTAAAGTTAAGATTAACATCCCGCTGTGGGCTAGAGCATTGTAAAAAAAAAAACACACTCCATGTTGATTATGGAATAATCGAAACCCTGACTAAGCAAGTTTTAAGATATAGACTCATATAGCCTGACTCAATGTTCTGAGGGTTTGATATTGTTAAATAAGAAAGACGGTTCATTTTGCTTATGCATTAATTACCGCAACCCTAATTGGGCAACGATTGAAGATCGCCATCAGCTGCCCAGGATCATCGAATTGTTCGACTAACTGTGAGGATTAGCTACTCCTTAGGATTAGTTTGAGCAATGGTTGGAATAACCATCTCACCTTAAGATGAGCTTTTCCATAATAGTTACTATATAAGTATCAAGGTGGCTCCTTTGGAGACCTTGTATAAATGAAATATCGAAACATCCGTTGGATGGACGAGACTTGAGAAGTCCACTTATAAGAATCTGAAAGTTGCATTGGAAACAACGAATAAGATTCATACAAATCCCTAATCATCTGTAAGCTGCCAGTATTCAGTAGAAAATCCAGAATTTATGAAAGTAGCAAACCTCCTAAGATCTTGTTAAAGAATAAGGCTCAACAAAGGATATCACCCGGGAAGGGTGTGCCAAATTTGTTAAATTTTCAGGCTAGTTAAGCTCTGAATAGATAGAACCATTCGAAGGAAATCGAATGTGTCAAGATCAAGCAACTTATAAGTTAAACCAAATTAAGGAGCTTGGCGGAGCTCGCAACACATTGCACACCAGTGATTGAAGAATGTGTTTCGCCCAAAGACATGGAAAGGCAATGATACAATATGGGTTATAGTTGATGGACTGACTAAGTCAGCACATTTCTTACCCATCAAGGAGACTTATAGCTCTGACATGTTAGCCCAGTTATACGTTGATAAGATTGTAACCTTACATGGCATACCTGTGTCTATTATTTCTGACAGAGATACTAGATACACGTCCCATTCTTGGAAAAGTTTCCAACAATCTTTGGGCACGCGTTTGAATTTTAGTACGGCTTACCATCCTCAGACAGACGGTCAGAGTGAGCGTACTATTCAAACTTTGGAAGACATGCTACGTGCATGTGTGATCGATGTGGGTGGTAGTTGGGATAACCACCTACCACTAGTTGAGTTCTCCTACAACAATAGCTACCACACCAGCATAAAGGCTGCGCCTTTCGAGGCCTTATACGGTAGAAAGTGTAGAACGCCCGTTTGTTGGGTGGAAGTTGGAGATGTCCAATTATCAGGACCAGAGTTAGTCTTTGAAACGACGGACAAGATTGTCCAGATTCGTGACCGTCTCAAAGCTGCCCGAGATAGGCAAAAGAGCTACGCAGATCCAAAGCGTAAAGCTTTTCACTTCGAAGTAGGTGACAAAGTGTTGCTTAAAGTATCGCCCTGGAAGGGAGTGATGCGATTTGGTAAGAAAGGCAAGCTGAGCCCGAGATACATAGGACCTTTCGAGGTTATCGAACGAGTCGGATCAGTTGCCTATAAGTTAAACTTACCTGAAGAGCTCAGTGGTATTCATAATGTATTCCACATCTGCAATCTGAAAAAGTGTTTCGCTGACGAATCACTGGTTATACCACATACAGATGTGCATATAGATGAGAGCTTGAAATTTGTGGAAAAACCATTGTCGATTGAAGATCGACAGGTTAAAAAGCTTCGAAGGAAGCATGTGCCTATTGTAAAGGTAAAATGGGATGCCCGTAGAGGTCCCGAATATACGTGGGAGGTTGAGTCCACGATGAAAGAAAAGTACCCTTATTTATTTCAGTAAATCTCGGGTCGAGATTTATTTTAAGGGGGTGAGGATGTAACACCTCGAAAATTCACGTCCTATAATGTGTTGACACGTGTCATATGATTAAACGTGTGAAAGAATGTTATAGAAGGATTAAAGTTGACAATCATGGAAAGTATGTGAATATATGAGTTCTAAATGTCAACAGTGAATAAATATGTTGTACATTAACCCTATATGATGCTCATACCTTCAAACGAATAAATCATGGATCGTACGAAGCTAAAAGTGAGAGATTACAAACTACAGGGGTTAAATGTGTCAACATGTTTAAGTTATACCTCTGAGTGACCTTTTGACAAACCCGAAGCTTTGTAACGATTAATTATGCTCACTAGAATGCACAATATAAATTTCATAAAGTTTCGTTATCGTATGAGCAAGTTGTGATCAAATTCGTATGCAAGGGGTTAAAGCGTCAACGTTGAAAGTTAGGACTTTTCGGGTAACAATAAGGTTAACCGAGGACTTAACAAAGTGGGTAAATGTCTTGAAGCCCTTAAACATGAATTTGGAGGGTTCAAAATGCAAGAAAGGAAGTCGTAGCAAAGTCTTGAAGAGCCAAGGATTAAAACACAAAAATCAAAAGTTGAAGATCTTGTCAGAAGAGGCCTCGCGCCACGCGAAGCCCCAAGGGGGGGTCTTCGCGCCACGCGAGGGGCCTTCTGGTCCGACTTTCTTGGGTTTTTGCCTGCCATTTGCATTTTAACCGACTCTTGAACGATTTTCCTCATCTTGGGAGACCCCTAGGCACCCCCTAAACACTTAGGGACACTTGTGGATGAATTGTGGTCAGTTGTAGACTTAGATGTCAACAATCCATGGTGAAAAATTCACTATAAAAGGGCCATGAGTTGCAACCAATGCTTCACACCTTCCATCTGCACATTGGAGCATTTCTGGAGCTAAGGACTTCTCTCTAAGCTTCACATTTCGTGCATAGGACTTCAGTAAGTTTGCTAATCCGTCCTTAGTTAAGTTTTTGCTTAGTTATAGCTTAAAAGTCAACCCGTCGTAATTAACGGTTGACTTTAAGATTAATCACTAATGGTCCAGTGATTAGTCGAATTGAAAGTAGTTATAAGATGGTAATTATGTGGGTAATAAACCCTTAAAAGGGTTCCCCCTGATTTCCACTCTAACTAGGTCAAATGTCGGGTCAAACTTGTTATTAAAAAGTCAACAGAATGTTTATTTTCTAATTTATGCATGATTAGCAATGTAGAACACATACAACCTGTTTGATCATTAATATAACTTGGTAATTAGTGTAAGAACATGTCTAAACATGTTCAACCCGACAATTTACTGTTTAGACCCGGTTCGGAACCGAAAGTCGCAAAGCTTTGACTTTTGCTTTGACTTCAGTTCTGACCCGTTTTGGTATGTTTTAGAAATACCTTAGAGCTTCATTTGGACCAGGTTACATGCTAGTATAACCCTCTGTGATTATACACCTTGGTTCATTAGTTAACCAATTAATACGCATGATTTCGTTAATTGCTCATATGTTGACCATTATGCCCTTTTCACCTTAAAACGTGATTTTTGAAAATGTAAAAGAGTAGAAACCTTAGTTACTGATATATAAACTTGTACCCAGAGTTTGACATCAGTTTGGGGTGTAGATTGAGAGTTATGCTCATTAGCGTAAATTGAAAGCTTTATGTTAATTAAACGGCGTAATTAGCGTATAGCCTATTTAAGCATACTTTTTGATATCAAACTTATTACCCCCGTGATGTAATATATTATTTTGGGATTTTTGAAGATTTTTAATTAATTTTAGGCTGAGCATAACTTATAGTCATAGGCTTAATCCGGTAATTGTCGGTTTTGCCCTTACGGGCTATAAAATGAGTTTTACATATCTAATTGACTCCAAACCTTTTGCTACTGATCACATATGATAAATAAATTATTTTAAGCATTCTGGAGTAATAAAAAAAATATCAGCTTTATGTATCGAACCCGGAAATGGCTTCTAATCGCCTTATTAAGCGTTTTTAATGCATAGTATGTACTAAAACTATTTTAAACATACAAGGGTCGATACCTACTGATATTTGAGGTAAATTATAATATTTTAACAGTAAGCAAAAGTTGTTAAACTCAGACTTCAGTTTTGAGCTTTTCGGCTTATGTGAAATTACCAAAATGCCCCTACGGTGCATAGTTTGGTTATAATTGATAAATTTCACATATATATTTTACCCTACTGTTATAACTTAGTAAAATAAGTTTTTTTGCTGATTATATCAGACCTGTAACTCAGGTAAATACTTAAACTCTTTTATAACCTTTTAAATGACCAAACTACCCCTACGGGGCATAGTTTGTGTTTAAATTCGTTTCGGGCATAATAAAAGACATCTTACTGATGTCACAACATATTTGAAGCATATTGACTTAGGAAACCTGTATATGGCTCTTACGGATACCCGTTACGCTTATTACGCGTTCGGTTCGGTTTATGTAACTAGTTTACATAGATTGGCCGACACGGGTCAAACCTTATCGGTTTTATCTCAAAATCCAGAATGTGTATGAAATACCCATGTTAAGCAAGTCTCCGAACTTGTCGGGTCTAAAACACATTCTATCCGGTCTTCGCTTAATCATGCGTACGAACCGTATCTTTGAAAATAACCGGTCTAAGCTTAAGCTTAATTAAAGACCCGTTAGGATTCTAATAGGTTATTAAAAAACCTTCGTTCCAGATTAGGAGCCCAGTAAAAGCTATCTGTACTTGCTGATTTGATATACGGCTGAGATTGAATTTATATTTAGCTCAGGTAAATACTCTTAACTTATTTTCCCCTATACGGGCTTGGGTTACGGTATATAAAATACCGCTTGGTCAGGCATTAAATCTTCCATCGTTTGGTGGTTAATTGAATAATTTAATCGGCCCGTTTAAACTGTTTTGTTTACTTAAAGCCTTTGGGTGGTTAATGACCATGTCCCGGATATCCTTGGCATCATTTTACGAAATGGCCACGACCTAAGCGCGGAGTGTAGGCGTACACTCGTCAGTGCATAAATAGTTGATGTGGTGTGTCTATTGATCTCTAACCCGGTACGTCCGGGCTACTGAACGCATAAGGAACATGTAATTCGTTCACAAGATTATATATTTAAATAATTGTCCCAAGTATAAAAAGATTAATTTTGCCTCTGTGCATTTTAATCAAATTATAAAAGATATTTTGTGCCACGTGCATTCAAATCAATTTTCTTAAACCATTTTCAAAATGAGTCAGTTAATTGTATTTACCAGTGTAAACTGACGTATTTTTCCAAAAAAGGCTAAATGCAGGTACTATACGTAATAGGCTGGCTACTCCAGGCATCAATAATCAAGTCTCGCAAGCTTTAGATGTTAAAGTCTATTGAACGATATTATCTTTCTGTTAAAGATCCGCCTGTGGATCCATCTTACGTTCCGTTGTAATATTTGATATTACTTTGAATCGGATTATAATATATTTTATCTTTCATTTGCTTCCGCTGTACATTTAAATATTGTGTTGTTTGACTATTATGTTGCCAACCACGTCACGATACTCCCCACCGGACCCACCGGTGACGCGTGAAAATCCGGGGTGTGACATCCTAACAATCAATCATCTTCTTCTTAAAAAATACTTTAATAATTATAAGATTAATAAAAGAACTAAAATATATGCTAATGTTTATGAACACTCTAAATTCATATGTATAATATATATATATATATATATATAGGTAAAGGATCCTGTAAAAAGTGCTCAAAGTGTGAGAAGGGTAAGAAATAATGTGGTGATGACAAGTGTCCTATATCTAAATTAATTCAAAAGGGTGAATTAGTAATTTTCTATTTTCTTTCAATTAATTGATTAAAATATAACTGCCCAAAATAACTTCCACCCTTTATTATAGGAATTCGATTTTAGGAATTAATCTACGAATGTGTGTAGTGTTATATAATTCTGTAGTGCAACAACCATTTAGAACTGCATAGTGTTATATATTTTTTATATAGTGTTACTTGGTGTTATATGGTGTTATAATATGGTTTTTGGTGTTATATAATTCTGTAGTGTTATATAATTCTGTAGCGCAACCATCAAAAAACACTATATAACACCATCAATTATTAATTCTGTAGTGCAACCACCATTTAGAACTGTATAGTGTTATATATTTTTTATATAGTATTATATAGTGTTACATGGTATTATATAGTGTTCTTTGGTTATATAGTGTTATATGATGGATGCATAGGGTTATATAGTGTTATATTTTTCTGGTAGCATGCCTATGATGGATGTATAGTGTTATATATTGTTATATAGTGTTATATGATAGATGTATAGTGTTATATGATGGATGTATAGTGTTATACGTTTCTTTGCAGCAGTTACATATTTTTCTATTTTTAGAATTTAGGATCGAGATAATTTTAGCAATTAAATTTGAATAGCTAGTTTTAAGGAGATTGATGGCGGTTACCATATTTGAAACATTGGAAAAGACACTATTGCCCTTCAATTTTACATAAGGTCCTTCTAATTAAAACACAATTTACATTTTATACCCTATTGATCTCAACCATTAGATCAAATATCCAATGGTTTAAAACACTTCTTATCCTTCTCACATTTTAGACACTTTTTACCATATCCCTACCCTATATATATATATATATATATATATATATATATATATATATATATAATCATTTGAAAAAATATTACTAGATAACTAAAAAACCTTGTAATTAAAATAGAATAAAGGATGTTATTTTTATTTACATTTTATTATTTATATCTTTAATTATATATTAAAAAAGTTTTTTTTTTAACAAATTCACATTTTTTTCGTACTCTCATATTTTTGTTATAATTTATAGTAAAAGAGATAAAATTGACTATCATAGTAAAATATTAACAATATCACAATTAGGGGTGAGTAGAAAATCGAAATAACTAAACTGTAACTGAAATAACCAAACCGAAACAAAAACCGATGGTTCGTTTTTCGGATAACCATTTTCAATAACCGAAAAAACCAAACCGATAAGTTACAATAGTAGGCTCAGTCCATATATTTTTATGTTTAAGTTGTTTAAGTGTTTAACCCATGCTAGTAGAAATTATTCATTTTATTCTTGAATGTTAATTATTTGTAATAAAAACATTAACATGTTTTTTTATAATTGAAATGATTTATTTATTGCATACAAGAAATAACAAAATTTCATATAAAATTTAAATAATCTTCAAAGTATTATAAAAGAAATTGTGTTAAAAAATGAGAGAAACGTAAAAATAGATTAGAATGTTAGGTTTATATAAACAATATTAATTAAAAAGGTTATAAGTAATAACTTAATTTAAACATATAAAAAAGATTCTTAAATTTTTAATTATACTTTTTATTTCTTAAATCTTACATAATTTTGTTCCAAAAACCGAAAAACTGAACCGAACCGACGTAAAAACCGAAACCGAACGATTTTATAAAACCGAAAACCAACATTTCAGTTTCGGTTTTAGTTTGCCCAAAAACCGAACCGAAATAATGCAAAGAATCTTGGAAAAGTTAAACAGAAAATGCTATTGATCAAAGCATCAAATTATTTTACTACAAGTTAATGTAAGGAATCAAGTGTTGAATCCGTCAACTAAAAGTATTTTGTATACTTCATTGTGATCTAAGATCATTGACTAGTAAAAGTCAAACCATCTTGTATGGAACGTGAAGTTAAAAAATACCACACATATATACACATTTAACTGCCAAGAAATCTTGAAGAAAACATTGATGGCAGAAGGGATTCAGACATTGGAAAAGACACCAACGTGGGCTGTGGCTGCTGTCTGTTTAGTCCTCGTTACTATATCGATTCTCATTGAACATATTATTTCCTTAATTGGAAAGGTAACACATGTTTGCAAGTTGCTATTAATTAGATTCTTTCGAACCGGTGATTTCGTTCACCATTCTCATAACCAATCCGGACTGGTCGGACCAGGAACCAACTACATAACTCATTTACTGATTCACTTTCTACTTTAGTCTTCATAACTTTTATTGTAGGCTTCATATTTTGTTAAAATCACGAATACATACATGTATATACATATATGTTAATTTTTACATTATCTATCACGTTATCCGGTTTTGAAACCGGTGGACATGTATGGTGGCTAATTTGTTACTAATTACAGAAAAAAAATTATGATTTTTGGTACTTCTAGTGGCGGACCTAGAAATTCTTTTCAACAGGGTCACTTTTTTTCGATGGTGGAATATCGCTTAACTCGACATCCAAATTTTCGGTTCTAGTCAGGCCTGGTTAACTAACTAGTGATAATCTGTCTTTTCAACCGGTAAAACTAAGAGCTAAAATGAGGTAATCAAGACCACGAAAAGGTTATGTACCATTGATTCGTTCCATAACCATTTTGATATAATAAGTGAAGTACTTTATAACCGAATTGATACTCATGCTTTTTTTCTTTTCATTTTGTTTTTCAAATGTAACATGGATAGATTTGATATTTTCTAAGTAAGTTTAAAAATCTCCTGGTTCGGTCGGAAATCGTTATATACGTTACATATAAAATAGAAAAAAACCATGAGTACTTCTTAAAAAGGAAAGAAACAATAAACCCTAATTTGCATGATTTGCAGTGGTTAAAAAAGAATGATAAAAAGACATTATTTGAAGCACTTGAGAAGATCAAATCAGAGCTTATGCTACTTGGGTTCATCTCACTGCTGCTAACAGTTGGGAAAGCAACCATAACCGATATCTGCATATCGAAATCTCTTGCAGAGAATTGGCTTCCATGCAGTAAAAAAGACATTCAAGAAATGGATGCGCATCACGGTGGTGATCTAGTTGAAGCAGAAATTCATAGAAAGCTTCTGTCATTCTTAGCTTCTAACATGACAACGTCAACTAGACGCATTCTTTCTGCCACTACTGGTGATCATAAATGCAAAGCACAGGTGAATGAATACACATGATCAAGAAAATCTTGACACCCTTTTAAGTTTTAATTAAGATATCTTAATTTTCTTGAAAAAATGTGGTGTTTTTGTAGGGAAAGGTTCCGTTTTTATCGAGTAGTGCACTCCACGAGCTCCATATGTTCATTTTTTCATTGGCTGTGTTTCATGTGGTTTGTTCTATAATCACACTGGCCTTTGGTAGAGCTAAGGTATGTTTTTTGGGCTTTTTTTGTGTATAAATGGCAAGTGTTTATTTGGCTTAACTTCTTGTAATTTTGTGTAGATGAAAGAATGGAAGGCATGGGAGATAGAAACACAGACAATGGATCAATATACAAATGGTATAATCTAGAGGTGGTTAAGATGGGCGGGTTGTGTAACAAGTGAAAACATGTTCGGGTTGAAACGGGCCATTTTTTTAGTATGGGCCAGAGCTGGGTTGTGTTAATTAGGCCACTAACCCTCACATATCAAATATGAAGTTTTTCAAAAATATTACAACAATAATCTAGAACTTTGAAGACGGTTTAGGAATTGTATGCATTAAAAATATACTTTGGGCGACTTTTAACATCGTTGACTATTCAGGTTTTTAACATTTGAGGTAAAACACAACCAAATCAACTCAATTTGCTACATCTAGTATAGTCTTTAATTTGGCCTCTTTTTTATTAGTTTCATTATGTGATTTTTTTTTTCATTCTTGAAGATCCAGAAAGGTTTAGGCTCGCGAGAGACACAACTTTCGGTCAAAGGCACTTGAGCGTATGGTGCCAATCAACCATTCTTGTTTGGATGGTTTGTATATCCAAAACAAGTGTTTGTTGAGTACATTCTTTAGCCATGGCTAATCTTTCCATGTCTTTATGCAGGTGGGATTCATGAGACAATTCCTAATGTCAGTTCCAAAAGTTGATTACATGACTCTTCGCCACGGATTTGTCATGGTAATTAAAAATTGTTGCATTCTTTAACGTTTAGCGGATTTTTAATAGTTGAACAATGAACATGAACCATGAACCTCTTACCTCCTTGTAAGCCACCTACCCAACGCAAGCTGTGTTATTGGTGGGGTCCTATGAGTTTTCAGGTAACGGGGTCTCATGGTTACAAAAAAAAAAACATGAACCATGAATGATTGAGTTCATCTTTCGCTCAGGCACATTTGTCACCAAACAGCCATTCAAATTTCAATTTCCATAAGTACATACATCGATCACTTGAAGACGACTTCAAACTTGTCGTGGGAATCAGGTAAGATTATCGAGTTTTATTCAGAAAATCAACTATCTTGTTGTTTAAACTGGTTATTGAGTTTTGAACTAATCTTTCCCACAGCCCACCAATCTGGTTCCTTGCAGTCTTGTTTCTACTCTTTAGCACCAACAGTAAACAAATCCTTAACCTTTTTAAATTAATCCTTCAAATTTCATTAAACATAAATAAAATCTTGATTTTTTTTTTGTTGTGGGCAGGTTGGAAATCTTATCTATGGCTACCCTTTATCCCTTTGATTGTAAGCATATATGTTTGCTTAATTTACTTACACTCATATTCTTCAAGAATCATCCAAAATAACCAATCCAACACTTGGTTTGGTTTGGTGCAGATTGTTCTCTTAGTTGGGACAAAACTACAAGTGATCATAACCAAAATGGGCTTGAGGATTCAAGAAAGAGGTGCAATGGTCAAGGGTACACCCTTGGTTCAGCCCGCTAACGATCTGGCCGGGTAGGGTTGACCAGTTTGACCATTTAAAATAAAACATAACCCAAATTAGGGGTGCAAACGAGTTGAGCGGCTTACGAGCTGCTCGAGATCGGCTCGAGAAAAAACTCGAAATGAGCCGAGCCTTATCGAGCCCAAGCCGAGCTTGAGCCTAAAATAAAGCTCGTTTATATATCGAGCCCGAGCTTGAGCCTTGCATCTGAAGCTCGCCAGGCTCATCCAACCTTAGTGTACGTAATATTAGTTTTTATTAATGTTTAATATCATTTGCCCCTTATTTAAAGTTGTCGAGTAGACGAGCTGAGCCGAGCTTAATTATTTAAACTTGTTTATGAGCCGAGCACGAACCTAAAAGCTTGTTTAGTACACGAGCCCGAGCTTCACTTATGGAGCTCGTGAGCCTAAACAAGTCTATTATTTATATTATTTTTGTTTAATATATATACTAACTAATAGATAACAAACGAGCCAAGCCCGAGCTTTGAAAACAAAGCTTGAACCGAGCTCGGCTTGTTTGCACCCCTAACCCAAATCAACCCACTAATAAGCAAACGGTTCAGACTACCAAATGCAAGCTCTAGTTTTTATCTTCTTTTTTTGTCAATTTGTGATCTTTTTTTTAGTCTTGTAAAAAGTTTTCCTTTGTTCTTGTGCAGAATGCATTTCAGTTGGCTTTTTTTGCATGGTCAGGGGTAAACCCACAAATCTTTTGACTGTTTTAATTATAAATTTATCAACTTTTATGATTTTACCTCTTAAAGATCTCATTCTACTCTATCATGATGTTTTTCAGTATGAATACGGGCCGAACTCATGCTTCCATAAGAACAAAGCCAACTTTGGGATCAAGATTTCAATGGGGTGATCAGTAGTGATATGATATATGAGTTTCTTGATGATTTCATTTTTTTAAAATTAAGTCATTGATTTTTTAAATTTGCAGGGTGTTTGTACTAATACTCTGCAGCTATGTGACTTTACCTCTCTATGCACTAGTGACACAAATGGGTTCAACCATGAAGCCCGCCATGTTCAACGAACAAGTGGTTAAGGCTCTACTCAAATGGCACCAGAATGCTAAAAAACAAGTTGAACTCAACCGTAAATCCAACTTTACGACACCGGGGTCAACTACGCCTAGCACACCATCTCACATGACATCTAGTAGAACAAGCAACTATTCAGCTCAATCGGTGTCCCAGTTCCATGACACAGTCTTTGAATCAAAGAGTCCGGTTGGCACACTTCCTAGGGCCACAGGTGTAGCCACGAATGATGGTCCGGTGATTGACCAACATAATATTGATGTTGGCTCAATGGAGTTCTCATTTGAACAATTATAAATTTGAAAGTTGAAGTAGTGATCAAAAGGTAAAGAAATTTAGTTCTATATAAATTTAATTCTTTACATTCTCATTTTGTTATTGGTAGCCTTCTATTTTCATACAATTTAGTTTTGTATATTTGACTATGTGTATGTTGTTTAGCTTGGAGTCAGGGTCTGTCTGGAAACAGCCTGTCTATCCCTAGGGATAGAGGTAAAGTTTGCATACATCCCACTCTTCTCAAACCCTACTAATAACTTTGTTGTTTGTGTGATTTACTGGGTATGGTTATTGTTGTTTATGTGGTTTTTGTGAATAAGTGGATAGTTGGAGGGGTAGGTTTTATGTTCTTTAGTGGAAGTTTAATGATGGCAATTGCACATAGAATAGGTCCTCAAGTGTGAATAAATTTCTTGTAAAAGATCCTATTAGTTTCACCCTTGTTTCACTTTGTTCTTTCTTTTTCTTTGTGAGAATACATTGAACCAAATCAATTCATGATTAATCATGTAAAGAGTCTAAATCAATATATGGACTTTGCGGCCAACAAATGAGACTCCATTTCCATGGAATTGATACTACCTAGTTGGATCCCACTAATATTTCATGAGTGAGAAAATATGGTAGATGATAAATATTAATATTAGTGAAAGTTAGAATCATCTTCATTACGTTTTTGGAAGTAGTAAGTTAAACCATTTAGTTGGTTTAAGTTACTTGAAATCAACTCTAAGATTTTTTTTTTTGGAAGGTGACTTTCTATGTACTGGACCAGTGGTCACCGGGTTTATGTCAAAGACATTCCCCCGTCAGCCCCGCATCTGCGGACGCGATGTTCGATTGGGCCCCGGCCTGCCGCGTGAGCTGACTTCCGCCCGGAAACCATACTGCCCCCACACGAGAGACTCGCTGGGGTAACAGCTGGGTAAAACCGGGTTGCCCTCAAGACCGTTTCATGCCTCGGTAGGAGACGATCCATCATCGGGACGTCCCAACCCCCAAACCGTAGACGCCGGGATTCGAACCGGGGTGGCCATTGGCAAACCCCCGGCCTCCTCCCAACTGAGCTAGGGGGCGGGATTAACTCTAAGATAATACAAGGTACTCTAGTTTTATAAAAATAAAAAAATAAAAAAAAACCCAATTGTGACACATATAATTTGTGAGTTCTTGTATGTGAACGTTTTGGTTCGATTTCTTATCAAGACAAATTTATCAACGCGTATACACTGAAATATTTATATCTTTACATTAAAAGTCGGCTACCGTTATATTCATAGATTGACAATTGACGCGTACCGTTCATGTATCGCGTCATGACACAATTTAAGTGAAATGTTATCACATTTTGTTTTTGATCATTGGAGTTTGATGGTTTTTGATCGGGTAACAAGGATGGTTAACTTTTGTTGTGTGCACTCGTTAAATATATTAGTTGGCTTAGTGAAAATGCCAAACATGCCTATCATCTAAGCTCATGATCACCTAAGTTAATAATCACATGATTAACTTTCATAAAAAAATGATATCTTACCAAGTGATTACACTCATCAACTCTATAAATGGACTTAGTGAAAAGGCCTAAGTTGGTCCACCATGGGTAAAATATACAAAAGTTGACTTTGTATCTATGGTCAAGTTTTACAAACTTCATCATAACAAGTAACAACTTTGTCATTGATTAGGTGAAAGTTTAAATTAGCTTTTCAATTGTTTCATCCACTTGCAACCCAAATGCTTGTAACCCCGTGGTCGATAATGTATATTATAACACCATAATTTGTCGGCTAAGCATTGGGTCAATAAGGTAATTGACATGGATTATGTAAAACACGGATCAATCTTGTATTTGTTTAAATGTCTTAAACCAACAATGATTCTTGTAAACATGACTTATGGAACTCGATAGTTAAGAGACAAAATCCTCAACTAAAACTTAAAATCAAGTTCTAAATACCGATTTTGATGTTGGTTTTGCTCCTTAGACGCTTGTCCTAACAACCTCTACTCGCTCAGTTAAAATGACCGAATTTTCCACATTTTCAACGTGTCAATTTAGACTTTTATTGAATGCATTGTTGGTATCCTTATCCTTCATTTCCTTTGATGTAGGAAGTTGTTTTGTTACCTTCCTCTACCATGATGGGGGTCAAGGAATATCTTTAAATTTACCACTTTCTTGTGTTCTTTGAGATTAATCTACAAGCAAGTGGCTCCCAAGTTGCACAATACATTATTCCTCTTTCTTGTGCTTTCACATGTGTTTAAAGTCTTTCAAGTACTTTGATAAGAAAGAATCCCACAACACCTTAGCGGATTCAACATTTGGTATACAACAAACAAAGCATCAAACATATTGTTCAATATGTGACCTAAGTCCCTAACCCAAGCCTAAAAATCGGCTAATACAAAGCTTAGTAAAAGAATCCTTAGCTAACAACCAATATAAGGTCAAATTCTACAAACTTCATCATTAACCATTTGATATGGTCATTCGGTCTAGGGCTTCCTTTGGTCTCTTATAAGCGCATCCAGAACGTGGGTGTTCCACAAACTGTCACCTCAGCGTCACATCAGATTTCCAAACTTTCACAAACCTCCACAATCCCCATTAAAAATATGATATATGTATGTGTGGGCCCCACTGTGCAATCCGGACCAAGTCCGTAAATTCGGACTTCAAATCCAGACTGCCCCATGGACTTGCTCCACAATGTGAGGTTTGTTCTCCTTTGTCCGTCCCCCTTGCCAACACATTGGGGGTGCTCTAAATCCCAAATAATGGATTAGATTAAAATCACAACACTTTTTCAAAATAGTATGTAATGATTAAGAAAGAACTTTAAATGTCACCATAATTTAAATAATATATATCACATCAATTTGCAAGTACCAATAAAACTATAAAAGAAGCCAAGGACTCAATCATAACAATTAACAAACCTTGTAATTCAATATAACTTTCATAAACATATTACTTAAACAAATATGTACACATATACCCCTAATAATGTAGCACCATTACTGTCATGGATGCACAATTTTATAAGATTATCCAAATCCTCCAATTTTAAACAAGTATTTACAAACACAACATGAAGTCTTACAACTATTTCTGTTTCATGGGTTCTGCTTTGCAAATAGGACATGAGTTCTTCATTGACAACCATTTTCTGATGCACCCGACATGAAAATCGTGCCTGCAAACTCGTAGCATGCCTACATCGTCCATGTTTGCATACTCTTCCTGCAAGTAAAACCGTAAATTAGTCAAAGTATACAAGTATATTTTTATATACTGCAAATCTCACCAGGCAGATGGCACAGGTTCCTTCATCTTGCATTTGGTCCGAAGAACAATAAATTGATTCTTGCATACATTTCGAGATTAGATGATCTGATAGGCCAGTGCCTACACTTCCAATTCTTTCCCCAAGTGCAAGTAGCTCCTATTAATTTCATTTAAAAAACAATTATAATAGTAATATTAATAATAAAAAGAGTAAAATGCCATTTTCGACCATCAGGTTTGGCCAATTTGCGACTTTCATCCAAAGGTTTGTTTTTCCGCATCTGGATCCAAAAGATTTGAAATCTTGTCATTTTCATTTTCATCTAGCTTTAACTCTATCCATTTTTCTCCTTTAAATCAGGGGTATTTCCGTCTTTTTTGTTAACTTAAATGACAATTCGGTTTTTTTCAGAGGTATTCGATCTCTTTACATAAAGTAAAAAAGACCGAATTGTCCTCTAAGTTAGCAAAAAAAACGAAAATACTCTTGACTTAACGGAGAAAAATGGATAGAGTTAACGGAGAAAATGAAAATGGCAAGATTTTAAACCTTTTGGGTCCCGGAAAAACAAACCTTTGGACGAAAGTTTCAAAACTGGCCAAACCCCAGGGACGAAAATGACATTTTACTCTAATAATCATAATAGTAGTAGTAGTAGCAGCAGCAATAATAATATTAAAAACGTAAATGTATCGGCTAACCTCGTAGCTCATGTCATCAATGTCAAGTCTCATATCCCGATGTAGATCAAATGGATTTCTAGATCCGTTGGAAGTCGACCGGTCCACAATCATAAGACCCTGCATATTCAAGATAAAAGTCAACACGGGTCAAATCGACAGATACAGCAACCACCACGTCATGTCACTTTAACCGGTTAACTGGTCAAATCACACTATAAAAAGTATCGGCAATGGACATACCTGAGATGGCGGTCGATCATGATAATTCACCCGCGATAAAGATCGGTATCTCCGGTCACTAGCGGGCCAGCCTACGGTGGATGAAGGCCTAGGCGGGTGGGAAGGATGACCATTGGTCGCTAGTCGCAGCCTATCGTCTGTCACGTTGGTTGAAGACAACCTGAAAGTTGGCGCAGACCTTTGACTTTGACTATATCCACTTTGAATTGCTCTCACAGACTGCGCAGAGGAACTCGGAAAATTTCGGAGAACATGATTGTTATTTTGTGGCGCGTTTACTATCAACGAACTACGGGTACTGCTTCCTTGGAGAAACGGGTTTAATTCATAACTAATAGAACTGATATCTGCAATTTGAAGAATAATATTTTTCATTGAGTAAAATGCCATTTTCCTCCCTGAGGTTTGGCCAGTTTTACTTTCGTCCAAAGGTTTGTTTTTCCGCATTTGGGTCCAAAAGGGATGAAATCTTGTCATCTTCATCCGGCTCGTTAACTCCATCCATTTTTTTCCGTTAAATCAAGGGTTTTTTCGTCTTTTTTGTTAACTTTAAGGGCAATTAGGTATTTTTAATACTTGTACATAAAGTGAAAAAGACCGAATTGCCCCTTGAGTTAACAAAAAAGATGAAAATACCCCTGACATAACGGAGAAAAATGAATGGAGTTAACGAGCTGGGTGAAAATGACAAGATTTCAAACCTTTTAGATCCAGATGCGGAAAACAAACCTTTGGACGAAAGTCGCAAAACTGGTCAAACCTCATGGACGAAATGACATTTTACTCTATTTCCTTTAAACTACGTTAAGAACGTTGATGCTATGTACATGAAACCTTACCTTGAGCAACAGAAGACAGATGATTTGAATTCAAATTTATCGAGGGTGAAACCGAAACATCCATCGGTTGACTACTTGTATAAAAGTCACACGATATATTATTTGCCAAATGATTTCTCACAGAGTTAGCTTCCAAGTCAAACGTTGACCGGCTTCTCACATTCCTAAGCGAGTTCTCCGCGTCGATCGAAAGGCCAATGGGGTTTGTCGTACGATAATCCCAAGGTGCGTGAAGAAAATTTGCGGGTTGACTCTCTTGCCACGGTTCGTTGACCATTACAACATCAGAAGAACTTTGACCAGAACTTTGACCATCTGGAACACCAGGGCTTTTACGTTTAGAATGAACTCTTGCATTACCGATCCTAATATCGAATAAATCTTCTTCGTTAAAAGGATTTCCACTGTAACTAGATGAAGATGCTACGTAAGCAGACGGTGTATGTGTATGCATAGAAAGATCCGATGGACCAGCAACGTCTTGCTGATAATTCGGGATTTGTAGATTGTGAGGCAATGAAGAATATGCATTCGCTGTTGGTGTGTGATTACAATGTGTGTATTGTGCTCCATCGATCGACATATTATCTGTGGATATATAACAAAAAAGGTTAGTTTTTTGTTCGTTAATCACTAACGATATGAAAGAAAACGAGTTTTAAGATTTACCTGTATGCGCGTAGATATTTTCTGCAAAGTTCCAGCTCGGATCATTCTCGGTCTCTAGCATGTAGGATGGATTGAAATAACGCTGATGCGCCATTTTGATCAGAATCTTGACGGGTCGCCAAGATCACAATGATTGATTAAAAGATTATTTTTCCTTTAGAAAAAAGTAATAAACAATAAAAAAGGTAAGGAATTACATCAAAATTAAGGCATAGAATGCCCACAAGTAAAACACAGCTTTGCAACATCTAAAGACACAAGAACAATACAAGAGATAATGCATATAAGAAGGACAAAAAGATCATTCTACATAACTTTTAAAAGTTAAAAAAAATTACAACTTTTAAAGTATATGGTACAGTCCTAAACATATTGTTGACTTTTAAACCAACTTCGGCACGATTTTCAAACAATCATAATCTTTTACATTAATACTTTTTAGAGTAAAGTACACAAATGGTCCTTGTGGTTTACTAAAATTTTGGATTTGGTCCCTAGCTTTTTAAAAGTACACAGATGGTCAATGTGGTTTGCACTTTGTAACGCATTTCGTCCCCAGAATATTTCTAAAGTACACATGGATGGTCCATGTGGTTTGCTCTTTGTAACGCATTTAGTCCCCAACCTGGACATGCTAAAACCTTTGAATTTGTTGATTGAGGACTAAATGCGTTACAAAAGTGCAAACCATAAGACCATCCATGTACTTTTGGAAAGCTAGGGACCAAATCCTAACATTTTGGTGAACCACAGGGACCAATCCGTGTACTTTACTCTACTTTTTAAAATAAAGTAGAACGTATTAACGAGTATTTTATTCTTTTTGATATGGTATTTTATAAGGAATTGAAACAATTTCTTTTAAGAGTTAAATGTCATTTTAGTCCATGTGGTTTGTGTCATTTTGGCAGTTTAGTCCAAAGGTTTCATTTTTCTCATATGGGTCCAAAAAGGTTTCACCGTTGCCATTTTAGTCCACTGGGTTAATTTCATCCATTTTTTCTGTTAACGAGAAGAGCAATTTGGTCATTTATATGGTCGAATTGCCCTTCTAGTTAACAGAATTGCATATAAAATGACCGAATTGCCCTTCTCGTTAACAGAAAAAATGGATGAATTCAACAGTGAACTAAAATGGCAACGGTGAAACCTTTTTGGACCCAGAGTTAAAAAATGAAACATTTAAACTAAACTGGCAAAATGACCTAAACCACATGAACTAAAATGGCATTTAACTCTTTTTTAATTTAAAAAAAAATAACATGTTACATGATTACTATATCTAAATGAACTCATAAATTAAACTAAAATAAACTAAACTTGTACAACAAATCTTTCAAACGGTTATACATACATCTGAATTTCATACATACACGATCAAATAAAACAACCGATCAACAAAAATAAGCAAAACAAGAACAGATTAATCAAAACAGTAGAAATGAATTAATAATCGAAAGAATTCATGTAAAATTGTGTAAGAAAGAAATCAATGATCGGTTGATGAGGAAACTGAAACGGAGGAATGATTCATACCTGTGTGTGTTTGACGGTGTGGATGAAAGTGAAATGCGAATTTGCGATTGAAGAGAGAGAGAGTGAGGGGATTCGGTGGAAGAAAGAAGGCTTTAAAAAGGGTGTGCGTATGAGTTGGGTTACAAGGAAGTAATGTAATGGATTCACATCTAACTTAACTATAGGTATATTCTTATATTATATCATGATTTTTGTTTATATAAATTTTGTTACAAATATAATGACTTTTTATATAAAGTTATGAATGACTAGTGGGATTCGTTGTGCTTTTGCGGAAGATGTATTAGTTTGGTTCGTTACAACACGAGTACAGTAGTGACATTTGGTAGAGCAATCGAAAGAGATAAAAACGAATAATGATACTAATGTAATGTAATATGTAATATACATGGGCGTAGCATAGTGGGGCGGGACGGGCGGCCGGCCTTCGAACTTTTCGCTCAGTAGTGGAGAGTATGTAGTTTTCGTATAGAAATTTTTGGGTATATACGTTTTTGACCCCCCAGTTTTATAGAAATTTTTTGGTATATACATTTTCGACCCCCGGTCTGAAATCTAAAGCTTCGTCACTGGTAATATAATATAACATGACATGACATGATATAACTTAACATAACGCATAACATAATATGATATAATATAATGATATAACTTAACATAACGCATAATATAATATAATATAATATAATATAATATAATATAATATAATATAATATAATATAATATAATATAAGGGGATGGTTCAAATGAAAACCGCTTTTAACGCGAAAACTAACTAAAAAAGCCTAAAACACACACCAAATGTTTTTGCAATTTTTTTTATTAAAAATCGCTAGTTTTTTTTATATAAAAAAACTTTTTTTCAAAAAAAATAATTTTTTTTAGTACACATACACATGTGTACTATTACACATGTGCCCTACAAAAAAATTGAAATTATATATATATATATATACCTAAAATAGCGAAAATTGGTATGAAAAAAAATGGTTTGTTTTTAGGTTTTTTTAGTTAGTTTTCGAGTTTTCGTGTTAACTAGTGGTTTTCATTTGAATTTTCCCCTATAATATAATATTAACTAAACTAAACAAAAAGTATAATATGATATAATATAACATGACACAATATAATATAATATTACATAATATTATATAAGAGAATATTAACTAAACTAAAGAAACAATTATAATAAAAATTTGTAGGCTCGAATATAATTAAAGATAAAAAGTATGTGAAAATTATATTTTATATAATATGCATGACTTTTATATTTATTACTTCTTAAATTATGTATATAAAAACTAATAAAAGACTTAAAATATTGTCTCTATTACAGTGTTTTCCCTCGCAAGAGAGGTTTGGTAATTATATGTATATTAAAGTTTTAGGTATATAATTGTTTAATGAGTAAATTGCCAAAATTATTCCTGAGGTTTGGGTGTGTTTGCTAGTTTCATTCAAAACAGCCTTTTGTACTATATTGCCTCTTACTTTTGTGATTTTTTGCCATTTTCATCAAAACGTCTAACTTTTTTGCCAAAATCGTCTATGAGATTTGAGATTTTTTGCCATTTTCATCCAAATATTTGACAGAAAATCTAAAGCAAATTATACATTTGAATGAAAATGGCAAAAAAAATCCCAAAAGTGAAGGGTAATACTTCAAAAAAAAATTATTTTGGATAAACTGACAAAAACACTCAAGCCTTAAGGACGATTTTAACAATTTATTATTGTTTAATATTCTTATGTGGCATACTCAATAATTATTTTTTTACAACTATAATGGGGTTTTATATGTTTATATAAAGCCATGGATCAATGCACCACTTTTACACAAAGTAGAATAAATTTTAATATATTCATTTGGAATTTCTATATCCGCTTTAAAATTGTAAAATATCATATATTTTTTAAACAAAAGTTTTCAATGTATGATATAAAATGTTCTTAAAAGCATAATTGGTGATGGGGTAACCCACTCCAACTCCCTAATCTACAAAAAGGCTAGGCGAACATCAAGTAAAAAAAGGGGAAATAAACATATTGAATGGAAGTGTTGTAGCTAAGCACGCTAAGTCGAACCATAAGCGAGCTCAAATGGTAATTAGATCATGCAGATATAAGCGGTGGGCAAAAGGCTCTCCTATCGTTAATCTTGTTAGGCCATCTTACAATACCGTAAATATAATCTGTGTGAATGCTATGAAAATTTTCATGTAGATAACATCCAGTCGTAGAACAAAACTCTAAACCAAGAAATAATTCAGATATCAAAATACAGATTAAAAGAAATTAGCCGTTAAAATAATACATATAGATTACATATAATCTTATCTTAGTTATTTATGAAATTTAGGACTTCTGTAATAGATAAAAAGTGTCAAATTTGAAGGGTACCGGTCAAAAGCATATTACAAGAAGTCGTAATTAAAAAACCACAATGTAATCACTTCTAACTAGGGGCGGACCCATGTTAAGCGGAACAGGGTCCCCGGACCCCAATTTTTTTTTAAAAAGTAGTAGAAGCGGTATATAAAATTTTCTATGGACACCATAAAATAATTTAGTTGGACCCCATAACAATGAGAGTAAGCCTGGTGCAGTGGTAAAACCCCTTGTTTATACACGAAAGGTCCCGGGTTTGATACATGTTTGTTTTGTTTTTTTGTGTTTTTTTTTAAACCTGATTTTAAATTAATCACTCTATTTTTTTTTCTATTTCAATTTTTTCTCACCTATATTTAGCTGAATGTGTAGTAAATGAAACTTGTAATTTAGTTATGATATTGTTTTCTATTATGTTTCTCGACCCGACCCGAACAACGACCGATCCAAAAAATTTGAACACCGGAAAAATGAGACCCCATTGTCCAAAAACCCTGGGTCCGCCACTGCTTCTAACCATCGTTAAGACATATCCACTAAGAGAAACAAGTGAAAAAGCAAGAGCTTTTAGTTTTATATCCACTAATAACACCTCATGAAACACTTAATTTTAGTTTTTAAAATTTGAGATTGTTAGAAGATAAAAGGATACCTAAGAATGTTGCATCCAAACTTCAAGTTGAGTCTTATTTGTTATTGGTCGTTAATTCTTTTGACTCTTTTTTCCGTGTGAACGACTAGACACACAACACAATAAAGCAATGAAGATATACAAGTGGGATCACGACATGTTCATCAAATAATATTTTTACAAGTTTCTTTCTACCTTTTCAAAAGAAAAGTTTGAAGTGTCGTATATGGTTTAAAGCAACCTAGTAACATAACAATCAAAGACAACGTAAATGCCAACTTCTTGTTTTTGCCGTGTAGGCAATGACACATAACAAAGAGTAAAGATAACATAACATCACTTCACGATATATCAATATACATATAGCAACATAACAACAAGAAGATAGAATTTAAACTAGTTTAAGTAAAAAAGTAGTTAAGGTGATGATCGAGACTTAAAGTACATTTAAGGTTTTGTAGGATTAAATCAGGCTCGACTATCACCAAGAGTTTAAACTCATGGGAACCAAGAACCCCATCGTTAACACCGATACTATTGATCCAAAATTACTTAGAAGCAGCTTGATCCTAAAATTGACTAGAACAATGTTCCACATGTGAATTTGCATTTATTTCGGTTCCATAACTAAAGCATTAGAGGAGAATCGTGTTGTACCAATTTTGGGTTGTTTTTTACTCAAAGCCAAGTTTTTTATGTAAAAAGTAATAAAAAGGCGTTATTTGTAAATAGATGAACGTAAATTTAAAAATCAATCAATGTAAATGGTTCAAGAGACTATGAAAATGTGGTTTTTACATGAAAAGAAATTGGTTATCTTTTCACTGTCATAATTTGTTACGTGTAAACTCATTGAACCTCACAAATACCCTAAACTTGCATAAGACATGCGGCCTTCTATGGAAAAGGCAAAAATACCAGCTAACCAGCAATGGAAAGCTGGATACAAACATGGAACATATGCTGGAAGGAATTAGACTATTATCACTATGCCACCGCTTGAAGGTTTATGAAATTGAGTTCCATAACAATACAATATTATGTCATGTTAGAATTATGTGAACTAGAAACCAAAATCATACCATAACATACTAATTTAATAGCAATTCACAACCGGTTTAGGAAGGCATGATATTGGAACCATATCATGGATCGAAATTGTGGGTTAGAATTATGTGATCTAAAAACCAAAATCATACCGTATCCCACTAATTTGACACCAGCTCACGACCAGTTTAGAAAGGCATGATCTTAGAACCATAGCATGTATCAAAATTGCGGGTTAGAATTATGCGAACTAAAAAACCAAAACCAAAACCAAAATCATACCGTATCACGCTAATTTGATATTGATTCACACCTGGTCTAGAAATGCATGATCTTAGAACCATACCACTTACCAAAATTGCATGTTAGAATTATGTGAACAGAAAACCAAAATAACATTGTATCACACGATATCAATTCACAACCGGTACAGAAGGGCATGATCTTAAGCTATATCATAGATCAAAATTGCAGGTTAGCAATATGTGAACGGAAATTAGACCATATCTCACTAGGTCAACACCCGTCCACAATTAGTCTACACAAGCATAATCTTAGAACCGCATCGTATCTCAAAATCGAACATTAGGCTTGTTTCATACCAAGTCTTCCACACATGTATGACGAAAAAAACATAAAAAACCGAACCCAAACCGAATTAAATTCCAAAATTAATCAACATTAACAATTAAACAAAACCAAACAAAACTAGTTACAACTTATACGATAGGTTGGTTCCGTTACTTCAAAAAGAAAAGAATATACAATCATTCTCCCCTAAATTCAAAGACTAATTTGCACTTTCTTCAAAACCAAACTCGTGAAACTCGAATCAAAGTGAAAATCAAGAAAATAAACGATAAGTGTAATCAAAACATTGACTCGAGTTGATGCAATTTGAAAAAAAGTACGATAAATAGGATGTCGAATGTCGTCGAAAAGAAGAGAGATCTCAACGTTTCTAGTGAAGATGCATTTGCGAGGCTCTATGCTACAGTAGAATCTGACATTCAGACCGCTCTTCAGGTTATTTATGTTTAATTGTTCAGATCTGTATGAATATACTATTTGTTATGGTATCTAGGGTTTTTAGGTTTTTGTTACGTTTCGAACTCTAAATTTGTTGATGATTTATGTTGTAGTAGAATCTGACATTGAGATTGAGATTGCTCTTCAAGTGATTTATGTTTAGATCTGTATGAATGTTCGGGTTGTTATGATATTTAGGGTTTTTTGTTTTTTGTTATGTTTCAAACTGTAAATTTGTTGATGATTTTGATATGTTGCAGTAGAATCTGACATTGAGATTGCTTTCAAGTGATTTAATGTTTAATTGTTTCGATCTATGTGATTGAGTTGATTTTTTTTTGGTATCTAGGGTTTTTAGGTTTGTGTTATGTTTTGAAATGTTGATTTGGTGATGATTTTGAGTTGTTATTATGTTTAGAAAGCTGAGACGGCTAAAAATGAGAAGAATAAGGCTTCGGTTGTGGCGATTAATGTTGAGATTCGACAGACGAAGGTGAAGTTGCTGGAAGAAAGAAGTTCCTAAGTTGCAGAGATTGGCTATGAAGAAGATTTGATCTCTGTTCTTTTGTTCAGTTGATTGTGTAAGAATACCCATACTTAAGAGTAAATTACAAGTTTTGTCCTTTATGTTTGTCCCAAATTTCAGGCGTTGTCCTTTACCTTTAAAATTGACGAGTTTTGTTCTTAACATTTCAAAATCCTGCACGCTATGTCCTTTAGGCCAAACCCTGTTAAATTTTTTTGTTAAAGTCGGTCATATGCCTTGCACATGAGGGTATTTTTGTCATTTTGCCTCCCTAGGGACTATTGAGTAAATAACTTATAACAATGGATTAATTATGTAAAAATAAAAAAGGTAAATATATAAAATACAATCCTGCACTCCTCATCATCCTCATCATCTACGATTAAGTTAGGGTTTATGTGTTTTTATATGATGCTTGTTAATTTGAGGTTAAACAGGATACGGTTAAGCTAGGGTTTATACATCTTCATATAACGCTGGTTAATTTGGGATTAAACATATACAGTTAAGCTAGGGCTTATACATTTTTCATATAATGCTACTTAATTTGGGATTAAACATGTTACAATTAAGCTAGGGTTTATACTTCCAAGTGCAAACGCAATGTAAACTCTGCCAATTTTCATTCTTTTAGTAATAATTTGGTCCCATATTTTCGACAATTTTCGCAATCAGAGAAAATGTTGTTTAACGTTTATGTTTGTAATATGAATTATAGGAGGCGTGGAAACGACAATCACTTTAGGTGCACATATGTGCTTCCAGATGGTATCACACACACAAGGGGATATGTAAAAGACCCCATTGAAGCACGGGATGATACATATGCTTATCGGAATTGATGGCGCTAGACATTTGCAATTCATCGGAATTGGGGGTGGATGGTGGTAGCAGGGGGGCGGTGGTGGTTGGATGGTGAAGACGGCAGTGGTGGTTGGATGGTGAAGACCGCGGTGGTGGTGGTGGTGAAGACGAAGGTGGTTGTAGGGAATGAGGCGGTGGTTGGTTGGTGAAGACGGCGGTGGTGGTGGCAGCATATGGTGGTGGTGGTGAAGATGGCGTGGTGGCAGCATATGGTGGTATACATGAAGGCGGTGGTGGTGGCGGCGGCATATAGTGGTGGTGGCGGGATATGGTGGTGACAGGTGAAGAGAGATAGAGTGAGGGAAGAGATATAAATGGGTTTTTATATATAAATGGTTTTTACACATTAGTCCCTAAATATAAATTGTTTTACACAATAGTCCTTGGGTAAGTAAAATGACAACAGAAAATTCTAACAAAGTTAAGGTTAAAGGACATAGCGTGTGCAGGATTTTGAAACGTTAAGGACAAAACTCGTCAATTTTAAAGGTAAAGGACAACGGCTGAAATTTGGGACAAACATAAAGGACAAAACTTGTAATTTACTCCATACTTAATAAACATAAATTAAATAAAGAAATTTGCATTTATTAATAATAATGCAAATACAAGTTCCTTTGTAATTTCGAGCTTCATAAAACCTCATAAGTATAAGGACGTTTCAACATGTTATTGTTGTTTAGTTTCGTAAACGACTAAACGAAATGCGGAAGCCTGATTCTTTAACCCTGTTCGGTTCTTCATTGAACTTGGTTAGTCATCATCCGTAGCCTCGAAACAATCACCTAAATTTCAAAAAAAAAAATCATCATATACGTTAGTTGTATGATGTGTATATATATATATATATATATATATACACACACATCATAATCGAATGAAACCGAATGCCAAAACAAGTTAAACAAACAACATTGCCAAGCCAATCTCGTCGTAGGCTACGGCTTACTGCCGTAGCTTACGGCATGTATATTCTGCAAGTTTTTAACCTGGCCTGCCGTAAGCTACGGTTCACTATCATAGCTTACGGTGCACACCTCCTGTTCCAACCAGTTTCCCCCTACCATAGCTTACGGCTGCCTGGCTGCCTGCCGTAGCTTACGGTAGGCTTAAAGCTACACAATTCCCTGAAATGCCCCTTTTACGAAAAATTCTGTAACTTCTCATTTATTCATCCGTTTCGACTCAAACTTGTTTCTAAATGTCCGTAAAACATTTGTCTACGTGATTTACCCAAAATTCTTAACCCAGATTCATAACTTTTATAAATTACGCAACCATTACCTGGTTTATGCGTACATTTATTTTGACCCGTTATGGGATTTAAGCACTTAAGCTTAAATTATTTGCATCTCTTCACATCTCTTCTTCCCACTCTATGACCTTCATTCATCTATTATCACAACTTCATTTGTAATGGGTTATAATAGGAAAAATCATTATATTCCTATTCTACCCTCGGGTTTGACACTTTTATAAAAATGACCCATTTTATGGCATTAAGCCAAAATGGTTCAAGCCTTTCACTTTATACTACCGGAAGGGTTTACCCAATTATTTTGACACCCGAGGAAACTCACAGTTATCTTGACCTACCATTTCACTCCCTTGAGACTGCTTGCCAAATTTCAGGACAAAATTTTTTCAAGTTGGGGATGATGTGACAACCCGTACTTTCAAGGTTAGTGTTGCCTAACCTTGTGATCTTTTACATTGTGTCACCCCTCTTCACGTTTGATTATACGTTATAATTGGATGCATGCTATGTGTTAAACTTAATAAACGTGATTGGTCGGACTTGTGTGTATAATTGAATGTTCGAGAGTTTATGTGGAAGTATATGGGAATATTATCATTATTCATACCTGACCGTACACTTGGGCCCGGGGGTCGCACACTCCCACTTCAGCCGCACCCTCCCTCACACTCTCCTAGTTACTCTCGGCCCAAATGCATTAAGCCCAAGTCACCCCAAGCCCAACCCTTGAAACATTGCACATACATGTAGGGCACGTATGGTGTCCTGTGATTGGGAAGTTATAACAAAACCCTATTTTCCCCTCTTCTCCCCTGATGACCGACGACAATTCTGGCATTCGAAACTCCACTCCTCTTGACTCTCACGCTCTATCTCGCACACCATATCTCGGTTAGTGTAGTTACCATGGCTTTGATTGATTTCTCTTTGACATAAGTGGTTGTGTTCTGTTGTGGTGTATGTTACTTGTTGTTTGAATTGTGTTCATGATCTTGAGTTTTGATAGACATCATGTTGAATGAAAGTGAAGTCGTATGAATGATATCAAATGATTCGAGTTGTATAATGATAAGACTTTAGGATGATGATGATCTTTCTATAATGATAAGAATTAAGTAATTTCTGATAATAATGAACTGATGAGATCGGATTCGGGAGTGTTCATGATGTTAACTGATGTATATAAGAAACTAGGGTCCTTTTCAACCAAATATGATGTTTCAAATATTCTGCTATGTGCACATAGACGGCTGTTTATGGATTAGGGTCATGATTTTGATGATTTGATGATGATGATGATGATAAACTGCGAGTTCATGATGCTATTGTCAATGATGTGCATAGATTCGATTTGAATGTTTATTATGTGCTAATCGCCGTTGATGATTGAAAGATGATTAGGGTTATTGCAAATCATAGAATTTGTCATTGATTATGTTTGCAAAGATGAAACCATTATGGGTATGGTGGTGGGATCCTATAAAACTGGACGGTTACAAATTGACCAAGTAATCACTTGGTCAGCCGCACAATAGGAGTGGCACACTCCTGGACCGCACACTAGATTATTCGGTAATCATGCTTAAACATGTCGCACACTTCAAAACGTATACCCTTGATACACACCGCACACTGAATGGCCGCATAGTATATTGGGTCACACACTACTTTGGGCCGGACGTTGCTATTTACTGGTTGCACAATCTGAACCGGGTCGCACACTTGGGAGATGTCGCACACTGGGTGTGGGCTTTCCTCTGATGGGCCACACATTATACGTATAACAACCCTCATAAAACACCCCTAAACACCCTAATAATACCTCGTATACTCGTAAACGAACCCGAATAACCTTAATTTTAACCAAAATCAAATAAAACAAATTTCTTAGGTCGTTTGCGGGCCGCGACCAAACCCACCAGGTGGCTCGCGGGGTGTGAGGTCCCCTTGTCTGTCGAAACCCCCTTGTGCCACGTGTCCTGATACGCGTCAAAGCTATATAGGTGACTAACCAGACCTAGCCCTAGCTTGGTCTGGCTCGCGGGCCGCGAAGGAATAAGGGGAGGCTCTCGCAAGGCGCGAGAGACCCCGTTTTCAGCCTATAAATAGAGGCCGTTGGCCTCAGTCTCAAACCGCTCACAATTTCTTTCTCTCTCAGAATTATAGTGCGAATATTATCGGGTATAATACCCCTAAAACACGAAGCTCTGCCTCGTTGTAAGTATTTTAACACCCGATCACTAATTCGTTACCCTACCCGATTGATCTAGGACTCCGTAACGCATGTCAAGGCTCTGCCTGACGCAGTTCGTTGGAGTTTTGTCTCGTGTTGTATGGCTAATGTGATTTGGGTTATCTTACTAACACATGTGTATTGTTTAATTTTTAATAGAGAATAATCAGGAACACCAACAGGAAGCTATAGAAATACCTAAGTCAACAAAGTGAGTCATTCTCTTTTTCTACCAAACTGTTGTATAAAACCTCAAATGTTTTCAGTTATAGTTACAGTGATTGAGTCTATGTATTCTACAATTGCTGCCGGTATGTGGGGTTTTGTATACACTACTAGTAATCCGTTACTATTGGACAATGAGTTAGCTAATGAGTAACATGACCACAATCATGGAACTGCCAACATGACAAATACTGAATGAGTAAATTGGTAGATATAAACATTGTAATCGCTCTCAATGCTGTAAAGTTATAAAAGCTTGTTTTGATTGAACTGGGATGCACTCACGAGTATTTCTTGCTGATAAAATCTTATTAAAACGCGTTTCAGGTAACTTAATGTGAAGCTATAAGAAGCCAGCTATGGAGCACTGAAAGCTTAAAGAAGTGGCTATAAAAGTTATCAAAACAAAAGAAGATTTTGTTGTCAATAATTAGGGTTTATCCCTATAAATGTATTATCAATGGAATATGGGTTTTACCTGTGACATCGGTGCTTGTAATCATTGTAAACAGTTCAGTTATCAATCAAACAATGTTATTTGATCCCAATTTTTGTTTATCTATGTTTGACATTTTGCATGTTTTGATTTTTGTTCAATTTCAAACTCTATATCGCTTTCTGGAGAGTTATACGCAAACCGATGCGTAATCGTAATCAGTTTAACGCAAAAAACAATCCGGAACATCAATATATGCTTATCATACCTTAAATAACCTTTACATAACTTAGAAATAAGTTTTGAGGGCTTTGGTATGGCAAAATCAAGTTTATTCGCTTACAGGGACTAATTTCGACAAACTGCGAAAGTATGCCGATTCATACTGTAACGGACATTCCGGAACATGATCATAAGTTAAACATACCATAAATATCCTTTACATAGCTTAGAAATAGGCTTTGAGGGGTTCGGTGTGCTAAAATAAAATTTTAGATCAAACAGGGACTAAAAGCGTCAAAAAGTGCATAAGTTTGCATTTTCGCGCATATCTTACGTTCTGAATACATCCGGACATCCAAAAATTTATTTAATCATTAAAATATTTTATTTTAGTGATTGGCATGATAAAATTCCATTCGTCGCGTAATTTGGATCGTTTTTCACGTCCGTTCGTGTTTCGTCGTAATTAACCGAATATCGTGATCGTACGACCAAACGAACCGACATCCGACATATTTTCAAGCATGTTTCATGTCCTTTATGTTTAGGTATCATTGTAGAGCCTTGAAAATGGCTTAACGGGCTTTAAACGTGTCAAAATGGGCCTAAATAACATGCAGGGACTGAAACTGCAAATATAAAACTTTTGCTGAACTGAGCAGCGGACGCGGGCCGCGTAAGCCTGCCCTAGCTCGTACGCGGGGCGCGAGCGACCCCCAGATCAGCAAAACTTGTTTCCAGCTTGATCCAGCTGTTCCCCATGTTTTCAAATGGTTTTTATCAAGTCTATGGGCTGTTTTGGGGCACCCATGGTATTCTAAAACTATGGGCACAGTTGTAAGGCCAAGATCGAAGCTCGTTTATCGATGAACGATCCAAACTGTGGCCTGAAAACTATATAAACCCACAAGTTTTTCATTTGCAATTCACACTTTGATCTGATTTCTCTAAGTTGAAGCTCAAAACCTTCATACCTGAGAAATTTTGGATCAAATCCTCATCGCTTGGACCTCTTGTAAGCTTCTTTCGTTCTTTTATGCATTTTTAAGCGTGAAAGTCAAACAGTGTTTGACTTTCAGCTTTGACCAGTCTTTGGTTAACACGAAGTTCGTTTGAACTTCGCAACGTGAGCGTAATCACGATGGTCATAGTTCTTTGTGACTATACCTACTGATTACCACGTTATTTAGGCATTGTGACGAGTCATAGTTTCGGTCAAAATGCGTATTCTTGCGTATTTTGCAACCAAACTATTCTTGGGTATCAAAACCCTTTGTTTTGATATCAAACTTGTTTTCTAACTTCGTTGAACATGTTTTAACATGTTTAACTCGTCACTTTAGGTTTAGTGCTTATATAGGGTCATAAGATAAGCGGTCTAAACAACCGCTTAGACTTTCGAACCCGACCCGTTTGGTCAATCATTAGGATCCGACCAAACACATTTTGTGACCATAGTTTCATAGGGAATAACCTTCCGAGGTTATACCTTATGGTCACTTAGTCTACTTAGTTGTATGATAGGTAATTATATGCCTTAGGAAAAATTACCAAAATGCCCTTTTTACGACGAATTTCATTCTAAGAACATGTAACATAAATTTTGACATCTAAACTGATTAGGCAACATTTTTAGACTTGCTAAGGCATATATTACTAGTCATAGGACTAGTTAGGTGGTCCGAACGCGTTTTACGCGAACGACGCGTTAAAGTAGCATAAGCTACCTAAACGAGTCGTAATGGGTCGTAAGCACTTAGGATAGGTTCCGTTTTAGAATATAGGCTTTGTTAAACCCTATTACATGAGTTCATATACTCATTTGGTTTACGAAACCACATTTTATCCGATCTTCCGATTTAGGTCCGTTTATTAATGTAGTTACCTATATTAGGTGCCGTTTGATTCCGTGATCTTTCTTGCTTTGCTTGGTTGTTATCCAAAGACTATTGAGCAATCTCAAGTGAGTACATAGTCCCCTCTTTTACTGTTTTTCAAACTTTTTGGGGTGAAACACATGTGCCTACTTGTTACTTTCGTGCTTGTCATGATTTCATAACTCATACTTGCTATGTTCGTTAGTACACGTATAGTACATGATTTTATCCATGTTCATGCTATGTATGTTCATTTATTGCATACTTAGTACATTGTTTACATCACATTCATGCTAGGTATGTTCATTTATTGCATACTTAGTACATTGTTTTACATCACATTCATGCTATGTATGTTCATTTATTGCATACTTAGTACATTGTTTTACATCACATTCATGCTATGTATGTTCATTTATTGTATACTTAGTACATTGTTTTACATCATAACATGCTTACATTTGGTCTGATATTTGGTTTGTTTAAATGGGACAAAAATACGTTCATTAACATTGGCCATGCCGCTTGGTAGTAAGTAATGGTACCATAGGAATTGACAACTCCCGTTCCTGAAATCCTAGGTTTGTTTGGGTGGAAGGAATGACTGAATCCAATATACATAATTCAGATACACCTTTAATTTGTTTAAGGGTTTGCCGCCACAGTCGCAAGGCTTGAATGTATGCATTTTACAATACCGCATAGATGTTTGTATTAGTAGAGCATGCAGTTATTTTACAAAACATAACTTTGATTTATTTCAATACCTTGTTTTGTGCATTTTACCTATGGCTTTAGTTGACATATTTCACTTGCCATACATGACATTTGGTTACACATTACATGAATTACATTTGACAATAGACATTGTTTACACATAAACATTTTGACATTGGGTTACACATTATATTATTTACATTTGACAATAGACATGTTTTACACATAAACATTTTGACATTGGTTTATACAATACATTTTGGTGGTTTGTTTAAGTGATTTAAATAACGAGGCGTATGTAATGTGATAAAAGCATGGTGGATACGCCGCTGGTACTTCCTATATATAAGTGCTTTTATGATATTGCATAACGTTGCGTTATTTAAACCATTTCAGTTTAGACATATTACATTTACATAGATAACATATTTTCACATAAACATTGTTTTAAAAACAACTTATTTTATACAAACTCATTTGTACTTGATTACTTATTTAACTAAACATCTTTCTTTTATATATCATCAGATTTTCTTATCACTTTTTATATGATTTATAAAAGAAAACATTTAACAAGTTTCATGACTAACTTTTATTAAACATTTCTCTAAACTTAAGTCATGAATCCTATTTTAACAAAACCTATGTATCTCACAGGCATTTTTATGCTGACGTACCTATTTTCACATGTGTTTTCAGAAGCTGATGCATAGGAATGATCAAGATACACTTAGGCGGACTTGTGCCTTAGTGACATAAAATGAAGCTAGAATAGTTTAACTTTGATGTGTACTCTTTGTTTCTTTCGTTTCAAGACAATGTAACCCTCTTTGTTAATAAATAAAACATAACTTTAAATACCATGGTTGTGAGACAATAATTTTGTTGCTCGACTCCCCGATGTTTCTGCCGCGGTTTGTTGTTTTACGCGGTCGGGGTGTGACATTACCCCGTTTATTTATTATAAAAGTTTGGTGTTTTGAAACTCTGAGATTTATTTCCTAACTACGATCCTGATGTTTTAAATTCCGCTGCCAAATTAATAAACACCGATACCACCAGCTCTGCGCTCTCGCGGCGCCCGCTCCCGGGGTAGGGGTCGGGGGCTGCGACAATACGGCTAGGCTCATAAGCCCTTACGTATGAGATCTGAATCGCACATTGGTAACTGGGCAGCACACTCTCGTGAACAACGAATTAACTGCTATGTGTTTTTGGTGAAACATGAACTTGTGATGTGAATTTGCACATGACCCGAATACCTGCTATGTGATTTTTACAATGAATGTTATGGAATGTTGTGTTGCACGATTACTTATTACGACTTGCATAATGATATGTGCTTTACTTGTACTCTACTTGTGTAATGTGTATGAGGAATACGTGATTTATGTGTATACGAAACTGATTGCCATTGGTAACCACATTAGGGGTTGGTTGACCAACTTGGAACAAGTAACTTAACTTACCGAGCAAATCTAAGGTGAGTTCACTACTCTTTTTCGAGCATGTGTCCCGGAGTGGGACACACAAACTGATATTCCGGGGAGGAATATGTTTTACTGGGTTTAAATTCGATGTTGGATAATACACTCAAATCTACCACCTTAAGTCCCATCTTACTACCGAACTAGTTGTCGGGGAGGCAACAGGGTATTAGTTGATAGCGCTAATACGCTTGGCAACCTCACACCGTATCAGGGAGGACGGGCGTGAACTAATGACCTTAACCACATGACCAATGTTGATAGGCATTGGGGAAGGGCAAACAAACTGACGCCATCTTGCGGTACTCGAGTTATTATCAATATCCTTTTAAACTAAACACTTGGCAATTAAACGTTTTACAAATTGTGAACTCACCAACTTTTTGCTGATACACTTGTCTGCATGCTTGCAGGTTGTTAGATATGCGGATGTGCAACTTGCTGTCTAGGATGCTGGAGTGGTCATGGGTCATGATACATGGAAACACGAGACGAGCCTATTAGTTTCATACATTTGAATTTTAAATTGCTTAAACAATGAATTACGCTTCCGCTGACCATATTGGGTTTCAAATTAACATTTTGAGATACATTATTTACAATGAATGGAAACGTTTATTTAATATCTTGTTAATAGTTCAATGTGATTAGTGGCTAGATCCTGGTACGTCACACGCCTCGCGGGGGTGTCTGCAGGTGGTACTTTGGGGGTGCGACAATTATGAAACCCATTTTTATTATCTTTCCTTAAGCGTAGTTTGCCCGGCCCATGGTCCAGAGGCATTTTTGTCAATTTTGGTCCTTTTACTACCCAAGGACTTTCAAAAGTTTATTTTGACTATAGTGGGAACTATTAATTTGTTATCCCGTTTACATTTATTTTGTTCCTAACATAACATCACTTCACTAAATATCAATATCAATATACATATAGCAACATAAAAACAAGAAGATAGAATTTAAACTAGTTTAAGTAAAAAGAAAGTAGTTAAGGTAATGATCGAGACTTAAAGTATATTTACGGTTTTGTACGATTAAATTGGGCTCGACTATCACTAAGAGTTTAAACTCAATGGAACCATGAACCTCGTCCTTTAACACCGACAATATTGATCCAAAATTACTTAGAAGCAGCTTGATCCTAAAATTAACTTGAACAATGTTCCACATGTGAATTTGCATTTCTTTCGGTTCCATAACTAAAGCATTAGATGAGAATCGCATTGTACCAATTTTGGGTTGTTTTTTACTCAAAGTCAAGTTTTTAATGTAAAAAGTATTAAGAAAGGCGTTATTTGTAAATAGATGAACGTAAATTTAAAAATCAATCAATGTAAATGATTCAAGAGACTATGAAAATGTGGTTTTTACATGAAAAGAAATTGGTTATCTTTTCAATGTCATAATTTGTTACGTGTAAACTCATTGAACCTCACAAATACCCTAAACTTGCGTTAAAGTTGCGGCTTTCTATGGAAAAGGCAAAAAAACCAGCTAACCGGCAATGGAAAGTTGGATACAAACAAGGAATATATGTTGGAGGGAATTAGACTATTACCACTATGCCACTGCTTGAAGGTTTATGAAATTGAGTTCTATAACAATACAATATTATGTCATGTTAGAATTAACGACAAAAACCAACATAAATACAAGAAAAAAGAGTTGACACATCATGCCTACCCTCCAAGCTTTACCCCAAGACCAAAACAACAAATCAAAAGACAAGCACGAGGTCGTGCCACCAAGGCATGGGTCGTGCCCCACTCTAGAGTCCATGCAAAACAAGACAAATAGAGCAAACAAGAGATACGGGGTCGTGTCCCATGGACACGAGGCCGTGGTTAACTCCCAGATATGTAGAATCTCCCAAAGGACAACACAATACAGACCACTGGGTCGTGCCCTCTGACACACGGGGCCATGTGTGCATACGGACTCACACTAGGCAATTATTGAAGACAGAAAGGAAAAGACTCGGTACCGTGTGGAGGGTCTGTTTGTAGCTATAAATAAAGGTGCTTAGTTCATTACCAACTCATCCCTTTGCAAACCACTTCTCTCTCATTTGCCACCATTCCACTACCACTACAACACCATCATCCACCACATTCCTCCATCATCCACCTTTAGAGCGTGTGTAGTAGTCTCGGGATCCAAGATTGATCATATGAGTTCTTGTCAAACAAAGGCCATGCTTGACTAATCTCTTACATCACTTGGTGAAGACAAATCTTTTATGTATTACTTTTGATTTCCAAGCTTTGGCTACTTTTATTTGGGCTTGTATTAATGACTTTAATAACTGGTTTTTTATATTGAAAGTGAACTTTACTCTATCATTTCTTCATGTTTTGTTGATTCACTCATTCGTGTCTTACGGTCTATATAAAGCACGTTAAGTGCTTGGAAGGGGGTTAGAAGGGTGGTTTAGGTAAAGTTTTTGCCTCGTTCAGTGTATATATCCTGCGAAGACTTGATTCAAGCTTATTAGGACTTCTCTTGAGGCAGATAGCATTAAATCGGTGGAAGAAAGAACAACTTGTATCCCTTATTAATAAACTATTATTAAAACTTTAAACCGGCCTTGCGAGATTGTATACCTGCTGACTCATACCAATATGGCCGAAGGTAGCGTTGCCTCCAAAAGAGGGACATGCCACATTTTGCATTCATAACTTACTTAATTATCTTCCTATAATCCGGCCTTGCGAGATTGTATCCTTGCTGACTCAGACCAAGATGGCTGAGGGTAGCGTTGCCTCCAAAAGAGGGACATGCTACAATAACTAAGATAATATTTTAAAAAGCCCAAAGTGCGGAAATCATCAAAGGATACGTAAAAGAGGAATTGGAACCAAGTGATTCTATCTTGTTTATTTTTTCTTTTAATATTTTCTTTTCTTTTTAATTTTATTTACTAACATCTTTTCCTCAAAATTTTGGTTAGATTAGACGTTGACGATATTCTGGTATTAAAAGCTCTTGTATCCTAGGACGACCTCGGTATCTTACCATTACTATACTACGCCAACGATGGGTGCACTTGCCCTAACGTGTTGTAGAGAGTGATTGTGTTATATTGTGTTTTATAAATTTAAAGCTTGATAAACGAGTAAAAGTTTTGAAAATATACTAAAAATTATACCACGCTCGCACCACGTCAATACTCTTTAACAAAGCAGGGATAACCCCGTCATATCTTTAACAATGAAAAGTATCAGCCCAACGAAGAAATCCATAGACTGTTTGTAATCACACATGGTAAATTATGAAACTTAATTTACACAGTCCACCAACACTCAAATTACATCAAGATTTTAATGCTCATACACAAGATCCTAGAACCTATACGACACATCAACTTGTACTTAACAAGACTGCATGTGCAATTAAGTGACTTCAACATACCACAACCTATACAACAACAAATCAACTATGAACAATTGTAGAAAATAGAAAACTTACACAACAAGGGAAACGAAATTCATGATGGCTTTAGTCTTTGATGTGTGACACACAGTTGCAACACCATAAGAGCATTTGCCTTCAGAAGCTTCGTAGCTCTTGAAGGTCAATTTTGCAGAGGTTGAAGATAAACCACAAGACATTGTGGATTGAAGACGAATATTGCATATGGTAACACTTAGAATTGAAGATGAAGACTGAAGTCAATTGGGGGAATGGACGAGAGTTGACAGAGAGGGGGGCATTGATTGGAATTGGAAATGGTAGGGACTCAAACATCTATTTTTTTTTAAATAAGGCTCATTGTGTCAATCATTGTTTACTGCAGGGACTCAATTTGAGGTTTACTCTATAATTTATTATCTTTTTTTATTTTCAATTAGATATGTTCAAGAATGTAACGCTCCGCATTTTGTACTTTCCGTATTTAAAAAGTTGTATTCACATTTCTAAATTTAGAAACTTGTATTCGTATTTCATTTTCAATCTTGTAATCCAAGACTTTGATCATAATGGGAATTCACTTTTATATTCTTACGTGTTACATTTCATACTTGTGTTATATACGCAATCAATCTTTAAATACGTGTTTATACGCGTAACCGAGACTCGTAATACTTTGAAATATCAAGTATACATGCATCACACCCATACCATGCTTAGATACATTTTGAATACCAAAAAACATGCTTAATTATGAGTTTTTAGCATAAAATAATGGAATTGTCAAACTCTTGGGGTCAAACTGCAGGTGGTGCACGACAATGCAACTGATGCGCACGGCCATGCATACTGTGATCTGCATGACCGCGCACCTGATGTTCACCACTCTGCGTTCTGTTGAAACCAACCAAGCCCACAACCTTCAATGTTGTGAGACTTGTGTTTTAGTAAGGTGTGAACAATGGAGCCTTGGTTTCCAACTATGATTCCACCTCCTCACTTAATTAGTCAAACCATTTCTACATAACAGAAGTCATTAAGTAAACTTACTAGTAACACAGTGTCCAAACTATACTAAGTCTCCAACATTTGCATTAATTGGAATGCACTAGTCTAGTTTAAGTTTCACTTGGAGATTTGATAATTTAGATGATTAGTTAATTGTACATGCTTTATTTTATTCATGACCAACCGAAATCATCAACTAACTTGATAATTTTGAGCTTTGGTGAATCCATACAATGAGGTTAAATTGATGGAATTCATCCTACCTCCATACATGACATTATATGACTTGGACTAGATACTTGTACATATATATATATATATATATATATATGTAATTATATTGTAGAACCGAATCATAACACCATCCAAACTCATGGTTGAATGCTATGTATTAGGAACATTTCCATCTTGGTCAAAGTTCCTCAAACTATGGATTCTATTGGGTTAATTAGTACCCATGAAAACACAAGCAAAATAGTGTCCATAATGAGTGCTTTTAGACAAGACGTATTTTTCTTACAATATACATACTCGCATGCTATCTTGAAACCCTAATCTAACTCAATACCAAACTCCATAACTCATAGGCCCCATGTAGGTCCCTTTCTCGAGGATGAGATTAAAACCTTTTCCTTGTTATATCAAACACACTAGCGAGTGCGGAATCCAAGCTAGCATGCAACCGAGAATGTATACGAGAACAAGCACAAACACAACACACAACATTCAACGATTAACACCACTTGTATTAATGCGTATGAAAGGTCCGGTTACAAGCTCAATGTTTACAGAAGTGTTCTATAAACTCTCAAAGTTCTCTCGTGTGTGTGTGCTATCTCACCAAGTGTTCTGCTGAACACAACACACTACATGGGTATTTATACCCGACACAGCAGGTCTGGTCGAAGGATCAGACAGATTGATCGACAGATCATCTGTCGACCAGAGAGCCCATCGAAAGATCGCATTCACCACGAAGGATGATATCCTTCGTGGTCTATCCTTCGAGTTCATCCATCGAAGGTTATGTTTCGAACTCATCTATCGAGGTCCATCTTTCGAGCTCATCATCATCATCGAAGGATATAAGCAATCCTTCGATGACTATCCTTCGACTCAACCATCTTTCAACCAATGTGCTAACTGTTTGGCCAAGTCAAACCAGGAGGATGGTTGACTTGGTCAAACTTACATCGAACGCACATTGTAACAAACTAAGACGTAACCCAGACTAACATAAGACATCGTTTTGTATCATGACGAAATACAGACAAAGTACAGACACAAGTGCACCAACAAACTCCCCCTTGGCTGTAGCTTTGTCTCGATCTTCGTGTCTTCAAGTCTTCAAGGCCGAGTCGAACCGAGCCGAGTCGCGTCCACACAAAGTGCATCAACAAACTCCCCCTTGGACGCTACTCGTGATGGTTCGTCTTCTGTCACATTCATGTCGGAGGATCTTCAAAGTCTTCACGCGTCGTAAGTAGAAAGTGTATCAACAAACTCCCCATTTAACTTAGGCAGTGTGTCAATAAACTCCCCCTAGATTGAACTCTCCATTGAGTCATGCTCGTGAATCTTTTGACTTGGCAATTCTTCAGATCCTTGTGGTGTTGATGAAGGGACAGCGGCAACTCGATCATTTTATCCTTTGAGTGCCTCCACTTCGTGTCTTCATTCCAAAGCTTTTTCATCATCGAACATGTTCTCCTCGCCTTTAGCATCTGCACATGCAAGAAAGCTAAACGCATAATGAGAACAACCGCTTGGAATATAGTTAACATTTAAAACAACGACACATATGAGATCAAATCTCAATCAAACACCAACCGACAGCAGTTTGAAAGTTTAGAAAAATATTCATTTTAATTCTTTAACTTTCAAAACTCGTTAACTTCGACTGTTTATGAAGATGCAATTGTTTTTCAGCTTACGATCAGGATTTTGAGTAGGATAGACTCGAGTTCCAATCATCGGTCAATCAAAAATAAACTAGAAGCAAAATCTTTTTGGATTTTATAAAGTTTATATTAAAACACACCTAAAATCTTTTTGAAATTTTCATTTTTCAAATGTAAAGACGGAAAACAATAAATAAATATATACAAAGATGCATAAACAGGAAACATTAAATAAATATTTACAGACATTCTTTTTGCGAGTTTCGAGGGTAAGAGAATCATATCAGTGTACGGTCATGCCAAAACGCTCTTGTTGTTCAATTAGTTAACATTAAGATAAGCATCCTATAACAATTATCGGTATTGTTGTCCACATAAGCTCAGCTTATCATTTGTAATCATGGCGAGGGGATACGTTAAGGTATAATTTATACTTATCGACCGGTGTTCATCCACATCACGACACATTCCCGTATCAAGGTATGCACGAGGGTTCATCTTACCGGTGAGTATACCGATTATCATCTGTTTGACCGTATATGATGTGAGATTCTCACTTATTTTGATTGAAAAACAAGCCCTATGTGATAAAATCACTTATTGATGAGGAACTTGATTTTCGATGCATGAGGGCACAGGAGCAAGTCCGTGAACAGGTCAGTACTTTCGTACAGCAGAGAGACGAACTTGACTCCCGGAAAGAATTTGTGATATATTATCACTTATTTGTTTGGACATGTGATTGTTGATCACTTATTGAGGTCGTATGCAATATGTACACGTATGTATAGTATCATGGAAGATCTAGACTTGCGTCCCCGTTATTTTTTTCGGTAAAAGATACAACCATGATACCCAGATGATAAGCAGCATAAAGACCGAATATCTCAGAACCTCGGCAATCTCTCAAACGAAATTTCGGTACTAAGACCATATGCCAATGAATGGTTCCCACCCAGTCTTCAGTCGGATTTAAGTTTATATCACCCTGCACACTTTAAAATGATTGTGAGCCTACCGATACATCTTATATAGAGCTGCTTATCGCTTTTCAGTTTAGGGTTTAAAGAGGTTTAGACAGACCACTGATGTACTATCATTTTCTCTTTTTCTCGCCAGGAAACTCATTTTTGTTTTTCTATTGTTTTTGTGCTTTTGAAATTTTTCGATGTTTTTGGATTTTTCAAACTTGGATTTACTCCCCCTAAAATCAACAAACTAAAATAAATTTAAAAGACACAAAGATATTTACAAAAATGATTTTCCGAAGTTGGTTAACTCATGTTTTACCTCAATGCCGTTTACCAAAATTAAGTTTGAATCAGAAAAGATTTAGCGAATTTTGGAAACATCAGTTGGCATGTCGGTAAGTGGTGCGGACCATGACAACATTGTCTGGACAAAGAGTGCTGAACGAGATAATAATTCACAAAGCAGCTTAATAATCGACAAGTATAGGAGAGATTAGAAATTTAAAACCGTATCCTGCAACTGCATCGTGCATTGCAAGGAATCTGAGAGCTCTCCCAAACTGAATATCCACCCGGTGTGAATTTCAAAGTCGATTCTTTTCAGCTTCTTAGAAATCTCTTGACAGCAACAAGATCATAAACCTTTGGGTCCGGCTGGTTTTCCTCATTGCACCAGCGAAGGTCTTTGTCTTTCTCTTGAGAAGTAGTGTGCGGTTGTTCAATCCATGCCAAGGCATCCGCACACCCGGTTGGTTTGTCCAACAAACACATTTTCTTCAATCACACCACGAAGAAAAGTACACTGCACGTTCACTTTGTCGATTGTGAACTTCAAACGTGCTGCAGGCGCATACATTTTATTTGAATCTATCCCGGGGACCCGATCAAAGCCTTGAACATTCACTTTTGAAAAGATTTTCATTTTGTCGAAGCTTTTCAATCTCTTTCAACAGACATTTCTGTTTCCCTTTCCTTTTTCTCTCCATCAAAGGCAGCAATTTCTTCTGTTGCCTATTTTGTGCAAGGATGCTCCACTATCAACAATCTTACGACTATCGAAAGTTCCTCCTGGAATATCCTACACGCTCACTCAAAAGTTAGTTGGAGAGAGGGACCCAAGCCTTTGTGGACTTGGGTCGTCCTTGATCATCAAGGTAAGTGATTTCAATCACTCGATGATTAGGGAAAAGAACCTGTGGTGCTCCCCCTGACTGAATTACCTGTTTTTGTTTCCAAGCTGTTTGTCCGTTACCAGTATTTGCATTAATTGTTTTAGCATTTACTGGTTTTACAGTTTTAGGTTTTGCTTGAACAGGTTTTTCTTCTTTGACCTCTGATTTTAAGGCCTTCTCAATTACCTTTTGATTCTTTTGTTTTAACTTCTTTTCCCTTTCTTTCAAGACACGTGGGTCTTGTTTCGGGGAAAATGATCGTTTTTGGTAATTGGTTTCTTGGGGAGCACTTGTTTCTGGCTTCAACTTTTGCAGATATGGGCAGTATCTTACAATATGCCCAATTGTGCCACACTCAAAGCACATTCTCCGCTCTACAAACCTCGGAGAAACATGTTGATGACCAGACGAAGAACCAGACCATGAACTTTGTGATCTAGACGTGCTTGGACCTAAATCACATCCGTTGGTGTGTTGGGTGTAATTATTCTGTTCATTTCGTTTTAAAATTCTAACTTGTTTTATGAAATCAAGGTTAGATTTATCCTGAAATGTTTCAAGTTTGTCTGAACCCGTGGATCCAACAAAGTTCATTTTCGGTTCTCTTTTCTTAACAGGAGCTCTTTTGTTTTGCACCCATTGTTGTTGAAACTTAGGTGCTTGAACATTCTTGTTCTGAGCCTTCTTTCCCTGTCCCTTACCCTTAGAGGCAATAGGTTGTTGCTTTGTCGGTGATTTCTGTTTTTCAAATTGTTTTCTGATTTCTGATTTTGGAACAGGATCACATTGTGTTACCACAACTCCGGAAATGCTCTTTCCCAAAAATTTATTCGTGTGGTCTTCAAACACTTTATCAATCAAAGATGGATTGACATTTTTAATTGGAAAATCATTGTCCGAGTAAATTTTAGCATCACCGACCAAAGTATACAACACGTTATTGCTCTTAACAGCATTCTTGACAGGATCTATCACTTGCTTGGCGATAGGTTGCATGACAGGAGTAGGAGGATCACAAAGAATATGATTCTCAATTGGAATTTCTACTCCTTTCGTCTCATCAAGTGATTCATCCTGGTCATTCACATCTGATTCATTGTCTGAAGAATCATAGTCCTCAATGGTGGGAGGACTCTGTTCCTTAACACACGATGAATCTGTCACATTCTCAGATTCTGATTCTGATTGACCCGAGGATGATGTACCAGTTGTGAACCCGAGGCCTGCTGCAAAGTCATCTAGACCGAGTGGCACAGTAGGTTCAAAACGGGGCATATCCTCGTCATTAGGCAATTTGGAGTAATTGTGATTCATTGGGGGAGGACATGATTTGAATCCATTACCCTTCTTATCCCCCTTTTTCTTTTGAACATCAATAATGTGATCCAATACATAGCGGGAATTGGAATAACTTTCCAATTTCTGCTTGATTGTTTCACATTCACATCGAGCGGTGGCCAATTCTACCATCTGCTTTTCAATTGTGTCTATAAGATCATTGTTAGCATGTTGTTTTCGCAAAACAGCCTTTTGTAATTCTGTAACATCATGTCTTAATGACGCAATTGTGGTTTTAAATTCCTTTTCATTTCTGGTTAAAAACACGTTAGCTTCAGCTGCTTTAGACAGATCTACAACCAATTCTTGATGGTGTTTGCAAGTGATATCAAATTTCTCTTGCAAACCCTCGTGTTTGCTTCGCAATTCGCAACACTCATCATTTATCGAAACATGTTTGTCTTGCAAGTCAAACAAACTAGCTTGTAAAGCATCATGTTTGCCTTGCAACTCAGACATGTTTGCCTCCAAATCAGCATTTTTAACACGCAAACTATCACAGTTATCACAATTAGCAGCAATGGGTTCATCGACACATACCTGACCTGATGAACTGTCGACATTAGCCATAAAGGCTGAATGGAGAGAAGACGAAGAGTAAGCAGCTTGATCCACATGATCATTGCCTGAGGTGGAGGATTCGTCATCTGAGCTTCCACTATAACCAGAACTGTCTTCATCTTCAGAAGATACAACACCATTGGTGGAAGATTCTCCACCACTGGCGTGCTTTAAATCCTTTACAACTTCAGCAAAACATGCTGTTCCACCATTTCCTCCTTCTCCAAGCTGAAGCGACCAATCACAACCCTCATCTATTTGAACCACCAGCCCCCGGTTGGCATTTGATGACCCTGCTTGGCCTTGGTTGTTGACAGGTATCATCGTACGAACATTGTTCCTGTTCTGGTTCTGCTGGTTGCCTTGATTTCTGAAGGGGTTTTGGTTTCCATGCTGAGCTGGTCTTGTGCATTCCCTTTTGAAATGACCCCGTTCACCACAGTTAAAGCACGTTACAGCTTGCTTGTCGAACCCATACTTGGTATCTTTCTTGCTTTCCAAGTTGGTTCTCCCCGTCCTTTCCATAAACTCCTTTGCTCTTCGAATTGCACTAGCAAGAGCCCATTTGATATCCATCATTTCAAACTCTTCTTTATCCACTTGCTGATAATCTTCATTGGTGAGATTGACATTCCCAATCTGACCTGCGATCAATCCACTATAAGCACTAACCAAGGTGTTCAACATCTCCATATGCTCCTTGGCTACTTCGACACTGACTTTGGAAAAGTTGGAAGTGTCTAGTCTGACTGTGTTAGGATTGGAAGTGGCTTGAAAGTTTGAGGAGCTTCCATAAAACCCTTGCTGTTGCGGTTGTTGCTGCTGAGCTTTCGGTTGCACATTAGGTCTAGAAAACATCGTGTAAGCTGAAGGATCAAACTGATCTGTTGTTGAAGGTCCGGTGTTAGAGACGAAGGCTGTTTGAAGCTTCGCATGTTGAGAGGCTGGTCTTTCTCCACTGATACCTCCTGCAATCCCAAAGTACATTTCTGGATTTTGAGGAGTTTGTGTTCTTTTTGCCTTCAGCTTTTCTTCTACATCCTTATTCTCCAGTTTTTGTATCAACTCATAAACGTTGATTGTGTCTAGAACACCATTTTCTTTGAGAATTTCAAGATAACTACTCCACTTTGCTGGTAAGCTATCAGCAAATCTCTTCACCATTTCTTGTGGAGTGGCAGTGACTCTAAAACCAAACATCTCGCTCAACAAGTGATGGAACCTTGTAGATAACTCTGCCAAAGTTTCATTCTCCATACACGTGAAACCTTCAAACTCTTTCTTCAGTAATTCTTGCTTGATCTTTCTAGATTGAGCATTTCCTTCACACCGTAAAGTGAGCATATCCCACAAGCTTTTAGTAGTCGTGCAGTAGACAAACTGGTGGTAAATGTCTTTATGAAGAGCTTGTGTGAGAATCATGAATGCTTTCTTTTCTAATTCAAACTTCTTCTTATCATCATCAGACATAGTGCTGTAAGTTTCTGGATTAGATCCTGCAACTTCCAAATCACTATCAAATGCGGTGAAGAAGCACATCCATAGATCTTGACCTTGCCCCTGAACATAAGTTCTCAGCCTTTCTTTCCACCATCCCCAATCATTGATATGATTTAGCTTTGGCGGTTTCGTGCTTGTACCAGTTTCACTGTCGTTCTGCATCATAGATTGAATGCTGTTGCTTTGATTTGTGACCAATGCCCATTGATTTGCAGTTATCATTGCTGCTTGAGGTGGAGCAATAGCCTGCATCCATGCTTTGCTGAAATCTGCCGCAGATTGCGTAGCTGATGATTGCGTAGCTGATGATTGTGGAGTTAGAGTCCACGCGCTTGGATCCCACTGACCGTTTGTTCCCATTTTATAAAAATAATATATTAAGTGAAAATTGATTTAAAAATTGAAAAACAAGTTTTCCCTTTAAAAATTTAATTTTCACAAACTATGTTAATATTTCGAATGATAACAACTAGCCGAAGGATCTTGATCGAAAGACCTGAAACACACAAACGTGTTAACCTTAAACAAACTGGGATCGAAAGATCAACACTTGTTCGACAGATCAACAGTGTTCGAAAGATCACTGTTGAGTTTCGAGCAAAGATTTCGAAAGACTCCCCTATCGAAGGATCCTGGTCTTTCGAAAAAGAACTGTAAAAACGAAAGATGTATCCTTCGAAAATATTCCTTGGTTCGAAGGATGAAGATCTATCGAACCTCCACTGATCGAAAGATGTATGTTTCGAGATGATTCCTTGGTTCGAAGGATGATGATCTATCGAACCTCCACTGATCGAAAGATGGTCTTTCGACTTCGAAGGATATCCTTCGAACAGCTCTGACACAGTTGACAAAGAGTGACGGGTTGGTGAAAAAGGTGATGGGTTGGTAAATCCTTCGGCAGAAAGTATGGTCAGACCATGCTTTTCTGCAAAGACAGATTTTGTATGATTATTTTAATCAGTTCCCTTTTCCAATACACTAACAACTTTCGAAAATTTAAACTTTTTAAGATCAAAAGTGTAAAATACCAAGAACACTATGAATATCGGTTGAAGATAGGAAGAACAAAACCCAGAAATATGAATATTTCTGCAAACCGACAACAACCGAAACCCGATTTTAACAAGTTTTTCAGAAAAAGTGAACCTTTTAATCCCGAAAAACAGTCCAAAAACTCTCGGTTTTAACAAGGAAAAGAGCCAAAGCTCTGATACCACTTGTAGGTCCCTTTCTCGAGGATGAGATTAAAACCTTTTCCTTGTTATATCAAACACACTAGCGAGTGCAGAATCCAAGCTAGCATGCAACCAAGAATGTATACGAGAACAAGCACAAACACAACACACAACATTCAACGATTAACACCACTTGTATTAATGCGTATGAAAGGTCCGGTTACAAGCTCAATGTTTACAGAAGTGTTCTATAAACTCTCAAAGTTCTCTCGTGTGTGTGTGCTATCTCACCAAGTGTTCTGCTGAACACAACACACTACATGGGTATTTATACCCGACACAGCAGGTCTGGTCGAAGGATCAGACAGATTGATCGACAGATCATCTGTCGACCAGAGAGCCCATCGAAAGATCGCATTCACCACGAAGGATGATATCCTTCGTGGTCTATCCTTCGAGTTCATCCATCGAAGGTTATGTTTCGAACTCATCTATCGAGGTCCATCTTTCGAGCTCATCATCATCATCGAAGGATATAAGCAATCCTTCGATGACTATCCTTCGACTCAACCATCTTTCAACCAATGTGCTAACTGTTTGGCCAAGTCAAACCAGGAGGATGGTTGACTTGGTCAAACTTACATCGAACGCACATTGTAACAAACTAAGACGTAACCCAGACTAACATAAGACATCGTTTTGTATCATGACGAAATACAGACAAAGTACAGACACAAGTGCACCAACAAACTCCCCCTTGGCTGTAGCTTTGTCTCGATCTTCGTGTCTTCAAGTCTTCAAGGCCGAGTCGAACCGAGCCGAGTCGCGTCCACACAAAGTGCATCAACACCCCATTCATCCTTGTAGGATAACTCGACGGTCTTCCTAAACACTCAATGTGTCAACTCACTTACGCGGGATTTACTACGCAAACTGTGAGTATACTTGACCCTTTTTACGCTTTAATGCACTCTTGGGTGTAACATGTATAAACTATCAAAATTCACAATACACACAATCAAACATATTCAGTCACTCAATCCATCGAACATGTTATTTGTTATGCTTAGGTTATTTATGCTAGAATACTTTCATGCACTCTATTTGTCATTAACTTAGCTTGCCCACCTTAATAATTATACGCTACAGGAATAGCACACGGCCTGTCGGGGAATTATTAAGTTATCATACTTTACGGTCTCGATCACTACGGTGTCAAGGGACGCACATTATACTCTACGGTCTCGTTCACTTCGGTGACGAAGGATGCACATTATTCTAGTGGACACAAGGGTTTGGCCTATAGTTGTGCATGCTAGCTTCAACTTAGTATACAAAAGATGCACATTATTCTAGTGGACACAAGGGTTTGGCCTATAGTTGTGCATGCTAGCTTCAACTTAGTATACAAAATGCCATGTTGGGTTTGAGACAATATTTTATGTTTATGCTATGTATTTAAACTTGTATACTCGCCAATTTTTTGTTGATTTTATTTTAATACATGTTGCAAGAAATGTATGTTGACACTTGAAGAAATGTATTTAGGATGGATTTAGAAACGCACTTAAATTCTTATTTGTAATTCGATTGTTGTAATTATTTAAGTTGCAAATGTTGTACTTTCCATTTCAAGACAATGTAATCCTTATAGTATGAAATGAAATTTGTTTATTTATTGTCACATTAGCACGTTATGAAGTCTCGAGCAATCTTGTTTTTGTCTCACTCCGATGTTTCCGCCATCGGTTGGGTGTGACAAAGAATGTGTATAAATATATCATTAGTTGTCTCCATTTTCTACTTAAAATTAATTAGTTATATAGTGTGCTCAAATACAATCTATACACACATATATAGACGCATTAAGTACCGAAAGTAATTACTCAAAAGAATCAGATTAATGCATAAAGCTAACAAATACTATAAGAGGACACAAAAAAATAGATGTAACTGTATAATTTAAATATATTATATTTAATGCTATATTATATTTAATGTTTTGACATATTTAATGTATATGTTATTTTCATATGATCTATATTTTCATACATAAGTGGCCTACATAGATGTATTAGGCTTATCTTCCTCACATAACATTGCAGCTTGATGTGTTGTAGTCACTGAAGAAGTGTGTGAGATTGTTACCTTGAGGATATGGGTATGGGTCTGGTGGCTGCATATTGTTGACATCGGGGGGTGGTGGTCGCACATACATCTGGTTGTCGTTTGGTCGTTGTTGGTTGTTCATCAATTGCTGCTGGTAATTGGGGTGTGGTCCTGCTGCACCTTGGATATAAACATTCATTTGCACACCAACCGGAAGTCCGTTAACCCTACCACTCATGCCATGCACACCATTAACATTTATGTTACCGCCAGCGTTTTGATTTTCACTTTGATCCCCACCACCACCATCAGCGTTGTTGTTTTGGCCTTGATCACCTTCAACTTTCTTCACATCGTTTCCTACTTCCTTCATTTTCTGTCCACCTTTCATCAACTGCGCCCCGTCACTTATCATAGGCTTATTCGTAGGAGTATCTTCTTCGTCTTCGTCATCATCACTTTCAGGCACAGACTTATGACCACATTTCGCATCGTTTCTTACTTCCTTCATTTTCTGTCCACCTTTCATCAACTGCGCCCTGTCACTTATCATAGGCTTATACGTAGGAGTATCTTCTTCTTCGTCTTCATCATCACTTTCAGGAACAGACTTATGACCACATTTCACATCAATAATAAATGGCAGCTTCATATCTTTAAGTTGCGGTGGTGATTTCAGATCTTTTAATTGCTGCTGCGGTTGTTGACTCTTTTGCTCTCCATCACTTTTACTGCTTTCGAGTTGTTGTTGTTTGTTATTTTCACCACCCTCTTTCTTCGCCTGTTTTTCGTCATCTCCGCCATTGCCTTCGAGTTGTTGTTGTTGTTTGTTCTTTGGTTGATGATTCTCGTTTGAAACACCCAAAACTTGTGCATGTTTCCTGCCTTTTTTAAGCTTTTCGATGAGCATCGGTGGATCAACAATTCCTGATACTGTCACCTTCCCTTCTTCTGAATCTACACCCACTTTGTAAACACCTGATTTTTAAAACATTGAACTTTTAATTACCAATAATTAAGAAAAATAATAACAAATTTATTGGTTGTTGACAAATACCCTCGATTTTCTGAAGTATTTTCTTCACTTTTTGCTTACAACCATCACAATGAATGTCCACTTTCAGGGTACAAGTCTAAACAACCAAATATACGAAAATTATCCAACAACATCAAATTCAGTCGAAAAAGATAAACATAATTGAAGAAAAACGGAAAAAACAAGTTTTGAATATTAAATTTTTTTTGAAACAAGGCATTTGAGTCATGCTGAGTGAGTGTGTGTGTACACCTAATTCTTGAACAAGATTTGATGATTATGAAATTAGGATGTGTGAATGTACCCGGATCTTCAAGAACTCTTCTTTACTCATTATTTTCAAGAAATTAAGTGGAATTTACAAATTAAGAATGTTAAATGGAGAAGAAAAGAGAGAGAGACATGTGTTTGTGAAATTCTGCGTTGATCTTTTATTGTAAACTTTAGGTTGGTTGAGAATCTACAAAGATGTGAATATTTTGTGAGTTAATCATAAAAGAGTTGATTACTTATTAATTAATTGAATAAAATAATACCTTATAAGGAAATCATTGGTATTAATTTTGAAATATATATTGAGTTAAACGAAATTAATTCCATTGGTATTGATTTTGAAAAATATATTAAGTTAAAAGAAATAAATTCTAAAAGATATCTTGAGTTAAGACGAATTAATTGTGAAAGATATATTGCGTTAATATTATAGTTGGAGTTAAATTAAACTTAGTTATAGGATCTAAATTGATATGGAAATCTATCTACTATAATAAAATAAACCAATTTTTGGACACGTGTCACTCATTGAATGTATTCTCAAATCTATACTTATCATACAATATACGGGTTTATAAAGATATAACTTTTTATTATTTAATATATAAAACTATATTTATTCAACCCGTGTAATACACGTGGTTCTAACCTAGTAAACTATATATATTATTTAAAGGAATAGGAGGAAGAAGGAGGGGGTTAAATTTCAAAACAACCGTGAAAACCAACCTTGTCAACCAGACATTCAATAACTAGAATATACTGTATTATGATCAAATGTCTTGTACTTTTATTTAGCCCGATCAATTATTTTAATAGCTAGTGGTTAACATTTTTTTTGTATATAATACATACTAGGTTAGTTTCCGTGTGTTACACGGGTTGAACAATTTAAACTATTTAATAAATATTTCTTGTAAATACAAACTAAAGAGGGAGACATTTATATACCAATTGACATAAATAAGTTAATATAAAGATGATGTATGTTACTATTATAAAATTTATCAGAGAAGAATGTAATCAAACTGTCGCTAAAAATAATACAAAAATAAATATATTATGTAATACGTATTATTGTATTTATGTATTACATTACGTTACATTTAAATTTAATGATAAATAAAAAGATAGAATGGATGTAAATTACAAAGACACTCAATGTTTAAAAAAAAAGATGTAACATGAATAATGATAATTTACGAATATTTTCATTAAATGTATTATTTGAAGATTTGGAAAGTTGTTACTAAGATTTCAGGATTTTTTTTTTAATTTAGGATTAACTATGAAACTAAAGAGATAAGTAAATCAATGTGTGACACGTGTCATTTATTGGAACCATCTAATTTTTTGTTTTCCCACCTCTTTTGTACAGTTATCTTATATTAATTAAATACTAAATTAATATTAAATCGTATCCTAGTTTGAATTTGAAATAGAATCCTTCTATTTTTCTAACAAAGTATTATCTTCGAATTTAAAATTGTTAATTTAAGATAAGATGTTTTTAATTTTTCTTTAGGAAAATAGAAAATAGATGACTCCAATGAATGATACGTGTCACATATTAGTTTATTTATAGTATAAGTTTGGTATATAAAATTACATTTATTCAACACGTACAATACACGGGGTTCCTTAAAGTTTTTCTTTTATTTAATATGTCAAATTATATAATAAAATAAAATAAAGAATTTCAAATAATGTCACGTGACACCCTCTCCTTTAATCTTACAATTTTAATTTATATAGTATTTTATTTTAATATAATTTTTAATTACTAATACGTGTTTTATATTCATAAATCTATTGTTTTTCATCAATTGGTTGTTCGATAAATGAATATGTTTTTTTTTGTTCTGGTGCTAATATTTTTGTTATAATAATCTAAATATATTAGTAGTAGATTACGTTTGAAGTTGATAAGGTATTAACCATTTGAAGTTGATTATGTTTTTAAAGTGATTTTTCTACTTTGAAATTATAAACTTATCTTTACTATAAAATATATAATTTATAAACATTTGCTTTTATATGTTTTTTAAACGGATAAATAATAATAAAATTAAATTGATATGTGAAGGGAGATCAGATTTCAGGATTGTGTTGTTGTTGTTGTTGTTGTTTTTTGTTTTGAATTTAGGATTAACTATGAAACTAAAGGGATTATATTTTAGGAGGGAAAATAGATTTCTAGATAGTCTCATTGATTACCATGTGTCTCAAATTGGTTTACTTTATTATATGTATAGATAATTAGTATCTAAACTCATTTACAAATAAAGATAATTGGTTTAAGTCATTAACTTAATAATTATAGATTTCCCTTAAATTTGGATTTGATTTGGAGGAATACATGAGAGGGGTGGAGTTTGAAGTCGAAAAGGGACGAGGAGCTAAACCATATCAACGAATTAATCCATGAAGGAAAAGAATATGTAGGCTCAACCCTTTTTTTATCTGTAGAATTTTGATTTAAATGTCTGATTGGTTTGTATGGTTTGCAGATATTGCAGACTTGGTCTCAACTTTAATAATTATAAAGTTGGTCCCAGTGTTTGTATTCGGATGATCTTAATCACTAACTCATGTCAAGTTTCTAGTTAAGTTTCCCAAGGGTTGCAATTTAACGCGATGTCATTAACGTAAATTTAGTTCGACAACGATTTGGGGTAAATTTAGATCTTTAATACCACTCAATCCTCCATGTTGAATTCAGTCGGTTCCTTCAATTGTATTTATATACGCATATGATTTCATATTGGGCCATTTTCAATATTTCACGAACTTAATTGAACGTCTTCCCAAATGATATGTTGGCAAATGTAATATACCAAGAGAAACCTGATTCCTTAACACATATATTATTCAAAAAAGGTTGCTAGAAGACAAGAAAAGAAAAGAAAACACCAATACTAATATTGTTTTATTTAAAAAAAATACAAATAATGTGGCTGCAGAATAAAATGATGAGGCATCGGAAATGGAATGGAAATTAAGTAAATAATAAATTTGGCTTCTTCCCCATCTTCACATTCCCAAAAACCGTTGCACAACACCGAAAAAACTCCATCCCTAATCTTTGGATGTCTATATCCACTTACTGAGTTAAGACCTCATGCAAAACTTGTCTTATTTAAAAATAGTAAGAATAGATCTTGATCTTGAACGTTGATTAATTGAATTAAGAGTTAAGATTGATTACACATCATTACTAATAATAATTATACTATTTAATGAGATTTAAGTGTGTTTTAGTCATTTTCTCATTTTCCATTAACTACTAATTCCACCCGGTTTTTAAAACTATAATAACTTTTATATACTTTAGTATTTTATTAAAAAAAATAATACCATAAAATCAAGCATTTTTTTATCTTTAATATGAGTATAATATTGTTATGTATTTCTTTTTAAATAGACCTTTTTTAAAAAAGTTGCAAAAGAGTGTTTTATAAGTGTGCTAATAAGTACAACTAACACATATATAAGCCACACATGAATTTCTATAATCAACACATACCTATATAATTATGACTAGGATTAGGTTCAAGAGTGAACACTAGTGTAGCTTGTGAACTGAGTGAACTAATCCTGGCCATACACGTGTGTAGATCAATGGCCAGGATTTGATGCTGAAATACACTAGTGTATTTTACGATTTGATGATGAGATCCTGGCCATCCACGTGTGTAGATCAATGGTCAGGATTTGTTCACTCAGTTCGCAAATACACTAGTGTTCACTCTAGAACCCCACCCATTATGACTAACACATACGTACACAATTATAACCAGCACATAATTTATATAAGCAACACATAAATTTGTATAACCGGCACATACGTATATAGTCACAACTAGCACATATATAAGGAACACATGAATTTGTATAACCAGCACATGAATTTGAAACTGCTTCCACAATTTTAGAAATTTTTAGAAACCAACTTAAAAATAAAATACAAAATGTCCTTTATACATGAATTAGAGAGATGACATATGGCATGTTGTGAATGGTTCTTACTGTTTTTACACAAAATAAAGTTTTTATATGATCTTAGCCTCCACTTACCTTCCAGTTCAGCCCAATGTCTCATGATGCAAAATCGATATGTTGTTTTCCATCACCACTGTCTCCCCAATAAGCACGCCAATTACGTGAGCCACTGCTACGGAGATGCTGTTGTAACGCTTAGTTTTCTTTACCAGTTGTGACGAAGGTCACCCGTGTTTGTTTCTCTCTCTAGATTCACTTGCATGTTAATGTAATTGTGTGTTATGTTTTGATCGCCATGTGATTGCGTGTTATGTATTGATTGTCAGAATTCTTCGTTAGCCGTCCGACGAAACTCTGGCGGATGGAGTTGGGATGGGGAAGAGAAAGTCGGTAGATCCAGTTTCGATGGATCTTGATTATTAGTCGGAAGAGATGAAGAAAGCAATGTTGTACTATAAGCTATTCAGTTGTAACCCTGATTTGAAAGGAACAGACTAATGACAATCCTGTAATTTTTGTAAACGTGAGTGGTTGTTTTGTCTTTGGCATATGCCCCGCCGACCATTGTTTTTAAGGTTTTATATAATATCTCTATTTAAACAAGCTATCTACACGTTGTTTGATAAATCTAATTATAAGTGTGATTGTTTTATGAAATTGAGTTCTATAACAATACGATATTAGCTCGGATTAAAACTATGTGAACTAAAAACCAAAATCATATCGTATCATACTAATTTGATATCGATTTACAACCAGTTTAGAAAGGTATGATCTTGGAACCATATCATGGACTGGAATAGCAAGTTAGAATTATGTGAATTGAAAACCAAAATCATACCGTATCACACTTATTTGATATGGATTCACAACTAGTTTAGAAATGCATGATCTTAGAACCATATCATGTATCAAAATTGGAGGTTAGAATTATATCGACTGAAAACCTGTAACATCCCGATTTTCGTGGTATTAAAATATGTATAATCTTTCAAGTAAGTTTGTATTGGTGGAAATAGTATTTTATAACACTCCTAAAATACTAAATTTCGGTTATCATGTTTCATGATGATATTAACATGAAGTATTGTAACTAGGTATATTGAACCTAGTTAAAATATTAGTTATCTATTAGTGAAAATAGTGCTTTGACCAAACTAGATAACTAACCAAAACATAAATGGCCAAAAGTGAATATGCTAGAACCTTAGATAAATAAAAACAAAAAAAAGGGAAAAAGATAAAGGGCGTGACCAGGAGTCACCCGTGTGCGACACATGACAAGGAAGAGGGAGAAGGAGACTGATTTCACATGAGGATCACGAAATTGGAGGGTTGAAGTCTCGATTATGTCTTCTTTGCTTGATTCTAAGGCTCTAGTAAGTGATTTCATATGTTGTTTGATGAAATTCAAAGTAGTGTTCTTCATGCTTTTTGTTCAAACCACGAAATTATGGGTAATTGTGTGTGATTTTGGTGTTGAACAACCATAGTCTTTAGGCTAAACTGATTGATTGTAACTTTTGAGTTATGGATTCATGTTTCATGTTATGATTTGGGTTCAAATTCAAGATTTGGTGATTAGGGTAGAGATGTATGGAAACCATGTGTGAAGTTGCTGACCAAAATCTAAGTAGAAACTAACGATCCTAAAACAATGATGATTTTGTTTAAAAACATAAAAGATGATACTATTTGAGAATTACAAAGAAAGTAGACATCTTTAATGATGAATTGGGTGTATGAGAGTTCATATAAGCGTAAAAATGGTGGAATATAGTTTATGCCCGCAAGATGTTTGATTAAATGCCTAAACCAAAATAAAAGTGAGATTTTGAAAGTTTTGCCATGTTTACTTGATTTCTAATGATTTGCTAACAATAACTTGGTGTTTTGTAAACATAAAGCTTTGGTGAATCTAATGGTGAATAAGATTAACATAAAGTACATATGTAAATGTTATTTTCACTTAATCATCCAAATGGGTCACTTGAGTGAATGAGTTAATTGGGTTGGATTATAACCCAAACTTATACACATTGGTTAGTCGATGAAATTATGGTGAAAATGACCTGTATGTTATGACTAAACACAAATGCGTGATAACGGGTCAAATGGATGTTGATAAACCAATTAACAAGTTTGGAGTAAAAGAATGATTTAGAACACATGTTTGATGATGGGTTGGATAAGTAACTAGGTATTATGAGATAAATGCCCATGTTACGTGTTCTAATGATTTGCAAGTTTGATTTGTTGTCAAGATAGGTGGCATAACGTTTGGATGGCAACGGGTCAAACGGGTGATAAAGCAACAACATTCCTACAGGCAAAGGTGAGTGACTCGAATGTGTTTGGATTCGTATTGATTTAAATAGACTTATTGTTGACTTTAGTTTTATTAGTTAAGGTGGTTTAATACAACTTATTGAATATGGTTCAACTTAACAATAACGTATTGTTTTAGCGATGTTTTGGGGGTTTTAACCCATCAAGAAAGAGTACACAATGTTAATGGGTCAAGATACCCAAATGCTGAAAATTCAACTTATTTCCAAATTTTTTATAGTCTTTAAAAATTCATAGAAAATCAACCGAATGTCCGTTCGGGGCGTATTTTATATCCACGGAAAGGTCTCGGAGTCACCGTTAATAAGAATTTTCGTTTGGAGTGAAATACTCATTACAAGGAGGGGAAAATACTGAATTACTACAGCTGCGTAAAGCTGAGTGAAAAACATAAATTTTATAGTACTTGCATAATCTTAGGGAATTTATAAGGAACCAATCGGAGGTGATTATGTTGTTGTTTTAAACCTCTATGTAGTTATATATATTTACATGAGTTGAAGTGAGTGATTCCTTGAATATGGATGCGTATGCTAAGTTAAAAAGTCACGGGTGTTGTAAACTGCATGTGCAAAAACATGTGTTCATTTAGTAGTGCTTATAATAGAATGACACTTGTGTCGTTAAAACTATATAACGTATTTGAGTATGTTATGAATACATGTATGAATTATTAAGAGTATGTTAGTTAATAATGATTGTTGATAATCGTATATATTGTCTAATGAATTACAACATAGATATGTGGCAGTTTACCATTTTATTTATATTGACCGAAACAGTTTGATAATGATTTACTTTGAAGTTTCCTTGATTCTATATTAGCAGGGATATATATGAGATATAAAAAAAGGGGCGCCCAAATTAGTATGGAGAAAGTCACGAAATGCGTGACTCGAGATAATGAAGTGGTGGCTCGATATTGTTTCGTTGGGCATTATGAGCATTGAATACTCCGTTATGTTTGATACAAAATCATATTATGAGTCCTCACCTAGCAAAAGCTAATATTTTTTGTGTTTTCAATGTAGGTGATAAGTCATGAAAATAAACGGGATGTCTTGAACCAGAATCATGAAAGAAGAAAAGATCTCACAATTCATTCACAAATAATTCGGTTCAATCAATATATTAGTTATTATTATGTTTACCATAGTTTCTCGTTCGACGCTAATGATATGGTAATGTTATATGACAGATTGGAGTGGTAGAAATGCGAAAGTGATCAAGTCTTGGAAGTGGGTCAACGATAGGAGGAGTTAGTGATATGTTCACTAAGTATAGAGGTTTCCTTATTGTGCAAATTAGACTTAATTATTTGTATTGTGGAGTTTACGTCCAACGTTTATTTTAGCGAAATGCTAGTATGTCAATGTGGAAATGGGTTATGTTTATTTTATAAAAACTTTGGTTGTTAAACAGGTTTTGTTTTCGTAAGGATTGGTCGTTTTGCAAATGGGTCATGGTGAAATTTTTCTAAATGACTTGTTTGCAAATGTTTTATTAATCCGGTTATGTAGATTCATACATTTGGGAATATTATCCTTTATTACGTAATGTAAAAAAAATCTGGGCGTATTTTCCGCAATGTTTTTTAATATTGTTTTTAACAAGTCGGGTGTTACAAAACTAAAATTATACCGTATCACACTAATATCATATTGATTCACAACCAGTTTAGAAAGGTATAACCTTAGAACCGTATCATGGATCAAAATTGTAGGCTAGAATTATGTGAACCGAAAATCAAAATCATATCGTATCACGCTAATTCGACATCTGAAGACTCAAAACCAGTTGGTCCGACCTGGTTAGAGTAGAGCTTCAGATAACCTAGCAAGAACCTGCAAGTAAACAAGCACACCGTTAGCCTCGTCACAAGGAGGGGGGCCTCTCTGTGACCAAGCTCGGGCGTGAGAATAAGTATTTGTAAGGAGAAAATAGGTCAGGGAGAGAGAGAGGAGAATTTAGAGAGAGAAAGTAGCGATTACCCCTTTTTGGAGGTCTAAGTGTGGTATTTATAGTCTTTGGGTATGCTGACGTGGCGAGTTAGTTAGGGTCGGACCAGTCGCTGTCATGGCGGTTATGGCCGTGGGGCCCAGTTAGTTATAGCGTACCAACGTATTTGGTCGTTCCGTCTATGGCATGAGGTGCGATCCGACCTTTATGTGCTATAGTTCGGTTCTATGTTCGGCAATGGTTCGGTCCGTCCAAGGACGTAACCTCATCAAGTCCCCCTAGTTCGTAGCATTTCCTAGGTAAAAGCTTCGAACTATATCGGCGTAATTTTGGCGGGCTAACCTCCTGATTTGTCGTCTTGCTGATTTTTTGAATTTTTAAATTTTTTGGGTGGTGACTTTTGCCGGGTGACTGACGGTTACTTTATCTTTTCCGCTGACGTGACGTTTGACATGCGTCAGTTATCATGACGTGTCATTCTTTGATTGGTGCCTTTGAGGCGGTGTGTTATCCCTATAAAAAAGGGGTAAAAAGTAATTCTTGTTTTTACTTTTCTGCTTCATCTTTTTCTTCATCTTCTCTGAGGCGAACCTATTCATTGAGCAGGTTAGTATCCTTCTTTTTAGTATGGCGAACAAGAGCAACCTATTTGGTTGCTTCAGTATTTTAAGTAAAAATGGTTTACAATGGTATATAGACAATTATGTGATTCCTGCCTCATTACACCCCGTTCTTCCCGCAAAGAATACACCGATTTATCCTTTTGTCCCGGGGAAAATAGGGGTTTACACTCGCCTTTTTGATTACTGCAACTATCGTCTTCCTCTGACGAAGTTCTTAATCGAAGTTCTTTTATTTCACGAGGTTCATCTTTCTCAAATGAACCCTTTCGGCCTTGCCAAGGTGTGTCACTTTGAGTTAGCTTGTCGTGGTTTAGGATCCGACCCAGATTTGGATGTGTTCCGGGCTTTTTACAAGCTGAATCGGTCCGGTAGCTGGTACACCTTTGAAGTTAGAGATAAAAATTCTTGTTGTTATACATAGATTACTACTAGCATAAAGGATTGGAAGGATAACTTCTTCTTGGTTGACGATCGGTGCGTTCCGGAGTTTATGACGTGGAGATTGAAGAAGTCGCGCCTTCCACCCCCTCTTCCTGAAGACTTCGAGTTTAACAAAGATTTATATGCGAATTTGATTAAGGAAGCTAGACGTATACAGAAGTATCCGGAACACATCCTTGTCATGGGACGGATTAGCACGATCTAGGCCGAACCGGAGTGGTATCCTACCCTCAAGTGGAATAAAGAGGGTTAGTTATGCGGTGTTTCTTAAATTTGTTTTGATTGTTTTGCCTGTTCGTATGTTTTATATCGTGTCGTACTGTAGATATTATTTACTATTTGTTTTTATGCAGTTATGGGTTTAATGGAGGCTTTGAGGTTAAAATCTTTTGATTCCAAGGAGCTCGATGTCCGGGCCACTAAGACACCGAAAGGCGATCCTTCGTATCTAAGCATCGTTCAAGAGAATCTCTATCAGATTCGGCAGCCCGAGGCTCCGGGTAATCAAGGAGGTTCCGCCGGTCAAGGAGGTTCAGGTTCAGTTCCGGCTCAGGCTGCGGTGATGGTTGGTGGTGATAAGGGCAAGAAAACTAGCTCAAGCGGGACGAAAGGGTCCGGATCCAAGTTTGTTATCGAAGACGAAGGGGTACACGTTTCTGTTGAAGATGAAGGAGTACATGTTGAGGGAAGTGAGAAGGGTGATGATGGTGATGATGAAGAACATCCTCAAATCACTTTGAAGAGAAAATGGACTATTTCTTCGAAGTCTGGTCCGAAAGTCAAACAGATGAGAACGAAGATGGATTTAAAAACCATCACATTGGATGATGATGAGGAGGATCAAGCCACCGACTTCTCTACTGCTGGGGGTTTGTTGGCAAACTTGGACGCCCATCTCCATGGAGGTCGTACCCCAAGGGATCGTCCGGTTAACATTCCGACGAGCCCATTATCCTTTGGAGGGGCGAATACCAAGGTTTTGGAGGATATCCATATGCCCGAGCCTCTATCCTTTAAGAAAATTGAGCCTTCTCCTTCGGGTAAGCCTACTACCGGGGTTACTTCTAACGTTTCAAGGCCGAGTCCACAACCATTTGATGGTGGGGATAGTGCATCTTCTTCTCCTTTGTGGTTTAAAACTGAAGCTGCTTTCTTGTCCCGGGAGTTAGGTTCGGGCGATATTGGGGATATGGACTCGGCTCGAGCTTTGGAGAAGTATATACCCGAGTGGTCGTTGGTGAATAAAGATAGGATTGTGGATGCTTTGTCGGCGAAATGGCTCTGTTTCATCTAGGGACTCCGGCGGAACATGCACATTACCGGAAGATGAGCGGCCTGGAGCTCGGGAACGCCCTGATGCTGAACCAAGCCCAGTCAAATTCTTTGGTGGTGGAGACTTATAAGCGTTGGATCGAATCGGAATCAAATTGTTGCAAGCTTGAGCACGAAGTCGCTAATTTGAAGAATGAAGAGAATATTCGGTCGAAGGCGAAACAGGAACTAGCTTCTCTCCATTCTCAAATTGATCGTTTGAAAGAACAAGTCTTGGAAGCGAAAGAAGTTAATAAATCCTCTCAGGCTTCGGCTGCGGCTGCTTATGAGGCTCGAGACAAAGCCATTCAAGACTTAGAAGCTTCCAAGACGAAATTTAGCGATCTGGAGAAGAAGTTATCCGGCATGGAGAAAAGACATACGGCTGAGTTGAAAGAGATGCAAACATCTTATGACCAGCTTCTAGCTGATCATCACCGTTTAATGAGTGGTACGTTCGTGATTTATTTTTAAATGCTCGTTTTTCTTGCTAATTAAATCTTATCTTTCTTTAGATAATGAAGAACTCAAAAGAGCTCGTGACAGGGCGATCGAATCACATACGGCGACGATTGATGAGGCGAAGAGCATGTTGACTCATACTGATGGTGAAATGGTTGAGTTGTATGCCCAGGTGTCGGAACTCATGCTTACCAAACAATGGTTTCTCACGAACGGGATTGCCTGGGTGGTTAAGTTGGTTCACCAAAGCCCGGAGCTAGAGAAGGTGGTTTCCGATTTGGTGAATAGTGTAAATGCAATTGGAGCGAACGAAGGTATTAAACACGGCTTCGAGGCTGCCAAAGGTTCTGTTCGTTCTTTTGATGAAGTCCCCGGTTACGACGAAAGTGCTCAAGATGTACTGAACGCTGCAGTGAAAGCTTTTGATGATTTTCATATCTCCGTGCTTGATAAAGTTGCCGACTTAATTGACAAACCTTTGTCTGTTATCAAGCAAAGGAGTGAACTTCCTATTGTAAAGGAAGATTATGAAGCTTGACGTTTGATTCTGTTGTCGTACGACATTTTATTACCATATTTTTTGTTATGGCATGTAATTATACAGTTTAACTTCCTGCTTACAGTTTCATATTACCGTAGTTTTATATGAAGTAACGCTTTCTAGTGAAGTTATTCGGGCCTGGCTACTTAGTTTTTAATTTGCGTCCAAATTTTTACTGTTCGACCAGGTTTTTTGTTCGGTCATCTTAGGTGACCGAATCATAGAAAAGAAGTTTCCCCATAAGTTGACTTCTTATATTTATCGGATTGTTTTATAATTGGATCGCATTAAATACGGACCATTTGCTTAATAGATTTAATCATTTTTTTGAACTATTTAAGCCTTCTCGATCGGCGCGAGGCATGGGTCGAGGCCCGTTTGTGCACATTTATGACATTGTTCGAACTTATACATATGCTATTCTTTATACTTATAAAAGTACAGATCGCTTTATTTATTGATTCGTTAATCATAGGTCCGGGGAAAACCCTCCCGGTTACAAAGAAAATGGAAATTTTTTCGGGGCACTACCCTCCCGACTCATACATGGAAATTGGAAATAAAATAAGAAATAACGATCTTTTTTAGCCGTAGCAGGCTATTTACATGAAACACTTCTTTAGATGCACCTCGTTCCATGTCCGGGGTACGGGAGTTCCGTCGATTTTTTCCAACACGTACGAGCCCTTTTCACTAGCTTCTTTGACTCGGTACGGTCCTTCCCATTTTGGGGTTAACTTTCCTGGAGCTTCAACACGACTTGCATCATTGCTTCGGAGCACAAAATCTCCAACCTTGAATTTGTAAAGCTTGGCACGGGCGTTATAGTACTTTTCTATATTCTTTTTGTATCGGGCCTCTTTAATTGCCGCGATGTTTCGACGTTCTTCTAATAGGTCAAGGTTGGATCGGAGCTCATGCTCGTTTTCTTCCCAATTTTTGCATCTTTGGTTTGGGAGACCAATTTCTGCGGGAATCACGGCCTCGGTACCATAAGTAAGACTGAACGGAGTTTCTCCGTTACTGGTCCTGTGCAATGTTCGGTGAGCCCATAAAACGTTCGGTAACTCGTCCGCCCATCCTTTGCCTTCATAACCAAGTCTCATCTTTATCCCATCAACGATTCGGCGGTTTATCTGCTCGACCTGCCCGTTCCCCTGGGGATGGGCGACCGAGGAAAAGACTTGTTTAATTTTCAAGTTTTCACACCACCGTTTGAACGGGTTCTCCGCGAACTGCTTTGCATTGTCGCTTACGATGTAGAGTGGAAGACCGAAACGGCACACGATTTGTTCCCAAAAGAACCTCGTTACGTTATAGCCGGAGATGATTGTGAATGGTCTGGCTTCCACCCATTTAGTGAAATAATCCACTGCGACTAGCAAATATTGGGCGCTTCCGCTCGATCGTGGAAAAGGACCAACTATATCAACGCCCCACTTTTGGAAGGGCCACGTAGCGGTCACCGGAATCATTTCATTCTTTGCTCGAAGGCTCACTGGTGCTTGCTTTTGGCATTCGTCGCATTGTTGGAGTTCTTTAACTGCACTCTCGTGCATCCCGGGCCAATAATATCCCGCATTTTTCACTTTTTTTACGATCATTTTTGGCCCGGCGTGAATACCACAAATGCCGTAATGTATTTCTCTGATGATATAACTGGCCTGCTCCGGATCAATACATTTTAGCAGAGGTCCGAGAAAAGTCTTCCGGTACAAACCTCCTTCCTGCATCTGATATTGGAGCGAATTGATTTGGACCTTTCTTGCTTCTGCTTTATCAACTGGCAAGACGTCGTGCACCAAGTAGTTGACTATGGGTGTCATCCATGTTTGCGTCAGAGTCGCAATTGACGGTGCGGTTAACACTTCTACCCTCACCTCTTTGGCAAGATGGCTGAACGAAACAGACGCCAACTTGCTCAACGCGTCGGCCTTTTTGTTCTTTCTGGGGGGACATGTTCAACTTTACATGAATCGAACGATGCCATAATCTGCTTTACCTGCTCAAGGTATTCGATCATGTTGGCTTCCCTTGCCTCATACTCCCCGTTCACTTGGTTTGCTACAAGCAACGAATCTACATGGGCTACAACATTTCTGGCTCCGACTTTTACTGCCAGACGTAAGCCAGCTAGCAGGGCCTCATATTCAGCTTCGTTGTTAGAGCTCTTGAATTCTAATCGGAGCGCGTACGTTATGTCCGTGCCGTCCGGATCGGTGAGAATCAAGCCGGCTCCTGCCCCTTCGGAGCTCGAAGCCCCGTTTGTAAACAAAGACCAGGGTTTGACTGGAGCTTTCTTGGTTTCTTCCATTTCTTTTTCCTCCGGTATCTCAACTAGAAAATCAGCTATCACCTGTCCTTTTAGCGGACCTTTGGTTCTGGAGGTGATATTGAACGCACCGAGCTCGATCGCCCATTTTGCCATGCGGCCTGAAACTTCAGGCCGCCGGAGAACATGTTGGATTCTTTGATTCGTTCGTACCTCGGTTGGGTGAGCTTGAAAGTATCGGCGAAGTCTTCTCGAAGCATGGACTAACGCCAAGGTTAGCTTCTCCAAGTTTGAGTATCTTGTTTCATAATCTTTTAATGTTCGGCTTACGTAGTAGATGGGGATTTGGGCTCCGGTTCTATGAGCAACTAGTACTGCACTGATAGCACCGGTTGACGCAGCTAGATAGACCGTTAGCACCTCATCCTTTTCTGGTACGGTGAGGGTCGATAAAGTACCAAGATAAACTTTAAGTTCTTCGAAAGCTCGTGCAGCTTCTTCCGTCCATTTGAACTCTGATCTGAAGCTTTTTCTGAGTACGTCCATGAATGGGAGCGACCTGTCTGCTGCTTTTGACAAAAAGCGATGAAGAGCGGCCAGTCGTCCATTTAAGGACTGAATCTCTTTTACCGACGTTGGAGGCTTCATTGTAAGAACAGCATCGATCTTGTCTGGGTTGGCTAGCAGGCCTTTTGATCTGACCATGACTCCCAGGAACTTTCCTTCTTCTACCCCGAATGTACACTTCTTGGGGTTTAATTTCATGTTGATGCTTCGGAGTCGTGTGAATGTTTCCAGTATGTCTTTCAGCATGGCGGTTTCATCGTGACTTTTGATTACGATATCATCAACATATACCTCTACGTTTCGTTCGATCTGGTCTTTGAAGGCTTTGCTCATTAGACGCTGATACGTAGCACCAACGTTTTTCAGCCCAAAAGGCATCTTGGTGAAGCAGTAAACTCCTTCGTTGGTGACAAAGGCTGTCTTATCCTCGTCTTCAACCGCCATTTGTATCTGGTGGTACCCTTTGTATGCGTCTAGAAAACACTTCAATCTGAACGTGGCGACGGAGTCAATCTTTTCATCGATCTCCGGTAACGGAAAACAATCTTTCGGGCACGCATCGTTTAGATCAGTGAAATCAATGCACATTCTCCACGAGTTATCCTTTTTTCGCACCATAACGGGATTCGACACCCATGTTTGATACCGGACTTCTCGAATGATCCCGGCATCTAGGAGACTCTTTACATCTTTTTCAATTGCCTTGGCTCGATCTGGTGCCATATGCCTTTTTCTTTGTGCTATTGGTTTGATTGATTCCTTTACGTTCAAATGATGTTGTGCCATCGACCTTGGAACCCCTTGCATATCGGAGTACTTCCATGCAAAGACATCGATCGAGTTGCTCAATAATTCCCATAGGAGCTTTTTGGTTCGTTTTGGGAGTTGAGCGCCGATAGCTACTTGCTGTTCGGGGAAATCCGGATTGATCGCCCAGAGCTCCGTAGGCACTTCGGATTTTTTGGAGCTCGTTTCCGCTGCATGTCTCACTTCGGCTACGAACGAGTTTGCTTCCGAAAGAATAGTGGCGACCCCGGCTTCGGTGGGGAATTTAATGGCACCGTGTATCGTCGAGCTAATTGCTCCGAGAGCTCGCAACCCGGGTCGTCCGAGTATTATGTTATGCAACGAATGAGTGCCAACAACCAGAAAAGTTAACTGGACGGTTCTGCTTTTGTCACCATCTTTGAATGTTGTCGGAAGGGTAATCTGTCCTATCGGACGAACCACCTCTCCCGAAAAACTGATTAGAGGGGTGGAGACTTCAATCAACCTCTTCTTTATTTGGGGGTTCAGCTGCTGGAAACACTGCAGATACATGATTTCAAAGGCGCTTCCTCCGTCCACATAGATTCGTCGGACCAGATGTCCGGCAACGACGTCCGAAATTGTAATTGGTCCGTCTCGGGCATCGTCTGGATCGATCAGAGGGAAGTATGTTGGTTGATGCATCCACGCTGCCATATGTTGGTCCGATCGCTTTACCCCTCTTGATTCGGTCGACCGGATCATATTGATTCCGGGTTCGGTGTTCGGATTATCGATTGCTGCTGCAGATTTCTTCCCATCTTATACTTCTTTCACAAGATGAGAGAGTTTACCGGATCGTACGACCTTTTCGATTTCTTGCTTCAAAGCCCAACATTCATCAGTCGTATGGCCCTTGTCTCGGTGATATTCACAATATTTCTTGGAGTGCTTATCCGAGGTAGGTCGCTGCTTCGACGGCGTAGGGAACCGGGTAGTTTCCGTACTGAGAATTTCACTTGGCGATTTTGTGAGCTCGGAGAAGGTGTTAAAACGCACGTTTCCGGTTCGGAAACTGCTTCGGTCTGACTTCTGATACGGACCACGACTTCTATTCCAACTGCTGCTTCTATCTTTTGGTGGTGACGCGTTTCGTCTCCACGATGTGGTTCGAGCCTTGGCGTTTCTTGCTGTAGTTTCGTTCGGTTGTCCACAGGCACTCTTTCCCCGAACGAAGGCTCGAGCTCGCTCCATAAGTATCTCCATGGTTTTTGGAAGATCTTCCTGGAGCTTTTCCACAAGCTGATTGTTTCGAACTCCGTGACAAAAACCTGAAACTCGGAGTTGGTCAACCACTCCGCTTATCTGCATGCTTTCTCGGTTGAAGCGATCAATAAAATCTTCCACATATTCCCCGTCGCGGTGCTTTATATGGTGAACCTCGGTAATGTCTTTTTTGCAGCGTCTCTGCTGGCAGAAGTTTTGCAGGAATATACGCCGGAAATCTTCAAAGTGATCAATCGATCCTTCTGACAACCCATCGAACCAAACTCTTGCCGATTCGGTGAGAGTTTGAGCGAACATGAGACACCAAGCTGGCATAGGCCATTGTTCGACCTTAGCTGCTCCGGTGAATGCGAACATGTGGTCGTCCGGGTCGGACGTACCATCATAGAATTTCAACGTGGGGGGCATTTTTAACTTGGCCGGAAGTGGAGCATTGACGATCCGCAGCGTGAACTTCGACTGAGAAGTCATAGACGTGGGGTGATACGGCATGATGAGCTCCTGATCTTGAGGGTTTAAACCCATCGATCCCTGGCGAAACAGGTCGTTGAGACCGTTATTCATCGGAGCGCTTGTAAACGAAGAAAATTGTGCAACACATGTTATGGGAGTGGAGATTATAGGACTTACCATAGATCCAGAGGTGAAAGCTCCAACGGAGACGGGGTTACCCCCTGGATAGACACTGCTGAACAGGTTCGTTCGGAGACTCTGCAACATCTCTTCTCGCTGTTGTTGCTGTTGTAATTGTCGCAATAGATCAGCATTCCGTAAAAGGAAAGCGTTGTCAAAGTTAGGTAATGGCGTGGCGACTGGAGCAGTAATAGACAGCGTGGTGATAGAGCTTCCACCTACAGAATTTGCAGGTGGAGGTACTGATGCTGATCCTATCGGACCCGCTGCGGCAGCAACTGCTGTTGAGGCAGTTGTGGAAGCAACATTCCCTTCCCATATGTCATTCTAAGACGGAAAGTTGCTTGTAGGAGCAGCCGTTGTGGATTCCATGACTTGGAACAAACAGAATTAGCAAAGTGAATTGAGTGAATTCGAGGGGATGGCGCCACTGAAGACTCAAAACCAGTTGGTCCGACCTGGTTAGAGTAGAGCTTCAGATGACCTAGCAAGAACCTGCAAGATCACAAGTAAACAAGCATACCGTTAGCCTCGTCACAGGGAGGGGGGCCTCTCTGTGACCAAGCTCGAGCGTGAGAATAAGTATTTGTGAGGAGAAAATAGGTCAGGGAGAGAGAAAGAGGAGAATTTAGAGAGAGAAAGTAACGATTACCCATTTTTGGAGGTCTAAGTGTGGTATTTATAGTCTTTGGGTATGCTGACGTGGCGAGTTAGTTAGGGTCGGACCAGTCGCTGTCATGGCGGTTATGGCCGTGGGGCCCAGTTAGTTATAGCGTACCAACGTATTTGGTCGTTCCGTCTATGGCATGAGGTGCGATCCGACCTTTATGTGCTATATTTCGGTTCTATGTTCGGCAATGGTTCGGTCCGTCCAAGGACGTAACCTCATCAACATCCATCCACAATTTGTTTAGAAAGACTTGATCTTAGAACCGCATCATATCTCGAAATCGAACATCCGACTTGTTTCGCACACGGTTTTCCACTAACGAAAAACTAATAAAAACCGAACCAAACCGAATAAAAATTCCAAAATCCAACAATATCAACCTTTAACAATTAAATAAAACCAAATAAAACTAGTAACAACTTATATGACAGGCTGGTCCAGTTATTACTAAAGAACATATGATCATTCTTCCCCAAATTCAAACCCTAATTTGCACTTTCTTCGAAATCAAACTTGTGAAATTCGAATCGAAGTGAAGATCAATCAAATAAACGATGAGTGTAATCGAAATATTGACTCGAGTCGATGCAATCTGCAAGAAGTACGACAAATACGACGTCGAAAAGCAGAGAGATCTCAACATTTCCGGTGAAGATGCGTTTGCGAGGCTGTACGCTACAGTAGAATCTGACATTGAGACTGCTCTTCAGGTGATTCATGTTTAATTGTTTAGATCCGTGTGATTGTGTTGAGGTTTTTCGGTATCTAGGGTTTTTTAGGTTTTTGTTACGTTTCGAGCTGTAAATTTGTTGTTGAATTCGATATGCTGCAGTAGAATCTGACATTGAGACTGCTGTATTGGTGATTTATGCTTAATTGTTTAGATCTGTGTGATTGTGTTGATTTTGTTTGGTATCTATGGTTTTCAGGTTTTTGTTATGTTTTGAAGTGTTTATTTGTTGATGATTTTGATGTGTTGTTGTCTTTAGAAAGCTGAGACGGCTAAAAATGAGAAGAATAGGGCTTCGGTTGTGGCAATTAATGCTGAGATTCGACGGACGAAGGCGAAGTTGTTGGAAGAAGTTCCTAAGTTGCAGAGATTGGCTATGAAGAAGGTTTGATCTCTGTTTTTTGTTTGGTTGATTAGAGATTGTATGTGTAAGTATGATATTATTTGACTTGTTGTAAGTTATGTGCATATATATGCATATATAGGGCAAAACTAGAATGTACTGTGCTAGAGGTTAAGATAATGTGAAATGATATTAAGGAAAAGAATAAAAGGCAGAGTCAAATGCATTATTTAAAAAAATGTTAATTGATTACAACTTTGGTTTTAGAAAGCGCGAGGGGCACCGTGGCGATAGGGACCTGAGCCAAAGCGCACTTCTCCTACGTGAGGCGAAATTTGTTTATATACTTTTTTTATTATATTTTTTATAGGGCTTTTAGCATCACTTACTCAAAATTTAGACATAACTAAGCTCTATATATGGTTTAATATGTAAATAATTTATATGTACAACCTAAAAGGCTATATATACAACTTTCTTGTGTGCGAAACCTTCCATGTACAAGAAGTGCATCTTAAGACTGCGACTCATGCCGCCTTTTCATGCGCCTTACTCGCCTTTTGTACACACTGCGAAATTTGAAATTTGAGTACTTTAATTAAGTTTTGGATATCAATCCCATAACAGGTAAAAGGGCTTTCTCCAGAAGAGTTTGCAGCTCGTAACGATCTGGTTCAGGCACTTCCCGATAGGATTCAAGCGATACCTGATGGGGGCGCTGCTGCACCAAAACAGACTGGAGGCTGGGCAGCTTCAGCCTCTCGTACAAATAATAATATCAAGTTTGATTCAGGTGATTAATTGTCTTTGTTTAGCCGCTAAATATTACACTTTTTAGATTCTGCGGTGGTTGGTTTCTTATCATTCATATGTTAAAACTTCTTGTGATACATGAATTTTGTAGATGGTCGATTTGATGATGAATACTTCCAGCAAAGTGAAGAGTCGAGCCAGTTCAGGAATGAGTATGAAATGAGAAAAATGAAACAGGCATGTTCTGATTATTCAGTTTTTCTGTTTATACAGGGTAACGGGTAAAAAATGGTTTATTTTGTGTGTTAAATATGGTTACTGAAATTATATGAATCCAACAATAACGTGCTTTTTTATTAAAATGATTCAGAAGGTTTTATTTATTAAAAATACATATCACTAGTTCACTACATCAGCCACCTTTCAAACCGTTTGAACCGTTTTCTTTTAAACTATATATTTTAGAGTAAAAATGTCATTTTCATCCCTGAGGTTTGGCAAGTTTTGCGATGTTCGTCCAAAGGTTTGTTTTTCCACATCTGGATTCAAAAGGTTTGAAACCTTGCCATTTTCATCCAGCTCGTTAACTCCATTCATTTTTCTCCGTTAAGTCAGAGGTATTTTTGTCTTTTTTGCTAACTTAAAGAGTAATTCGGTTTTTTGAATACTTGTACATAAATTGAAAAAGACCGTATTGCTCTTTAAGTTAACAAAAAAGACAGAAATACCCCTTACTTAATGGAGAAAAATAGATGGAGTCAACTAGCTAAATGAAAATGGCAAGATTTCAAACCTTTTGGATCCAGATGCGGAAAAACAAACCTTTGGACGAAAGTCGCAAATCTGGCCAAATCTCAGGGACGAAAATGGCATTTAACTCTATATTTTAATATTTTACCCGTCTGACTTTTTATAGATAAGATATAACCCGAATCGACCCATTCATAAGTACGTGGGTTGGAATTGCCACCCATACTAAATACTCTCACCCTAAGCAGTTAATGCGGTAAAAAATCGGATATCAGTCAAGGACCGATATTTGACATATCGGTAATTTTAATATCATGCATAATTTATATATATAACAACTTAACACTAATAATTCAGACCATTAACCTTTTGCAACTTGCAAAACACCACAATTGTAGCAAGTAGGAACTCATTAAGACTTAAAACACTAACAATTAAGACTTAAAACTCTAATAGCAACAATAAGAAGAAAGGTACTGGTATCGCGAAAATCGGTGATATATCCGTCAATATCGCCAAGAACATCGGTCAATAAGGCCGATGATATCGGTACCAATATTTTGCACCGATATCTCACTAGGTTACCGATATATCGGTGATATATCGCGATATTAAGTATTAACTACATAGCTCTCACCAGTTTAATGTATCACCTTTTATAATTGTTTCTATTTTATATAGGATCAAGGTTTGGATATGATATCGGAAGGTCTAGATACTTTAAAAAACATGGCACAAGATATGAACGAGGTTTGCTATCTTGCTTTTAACTTGCTTTTTCCATTTAATCAGACATAAAATCGTCGAAATTAATATCTTATTTTTCATAAATTATGCAGGAAGTAGACAGGCAAGTTCCATTGATGGATGAAATCGACGACAAGGTTCAATTTTTTTTTTCACATTTCACTCATTGTTATTTCAAACTGCTGTACGTATTCAATTTCTCAAATATTTCCCAAATGTATTTTTTTTATTTTGGTTTTTCAGGTGGATAAGGCGACTTCTGACCTTAGGAATACCAATGTTAGACTTAAGCACACTGTTCATCAGGTGATTAAGTGGCAAATTAAGATTCTTTTATTATTATTAATCATTATTGTTATTGCGGTTTTTATGATTAGATCTAACCCGAGTTTACTTTTTTTTGGGCAACAGCTGAGGTCGAGCAGGAACTTCTGTATTGATATTATATTACTGTGCATAATTCTGGGAATTGCAGCCTACTTATACAAGTAAAAGTTCTATCCCCTTGTTTCCGTGCACCGTATGCTATTTTAAAAAGTACAAAATAAAGAAAAATGAAAACAGAACATACACATTTTGAGTTTATTTATTTTATTTAACCATCTGCCCGGCGTAAATTGCGGTTTACATGATCCAGTTAGTCACCATATTGGTGGGGTCCTTTTATGTTTTTCATGATGGATTCTCACAGCTAAAAAATGATTCTATTTCAATTATCGTTTTTGATACAGACAAATTGACTTTAATTTTGCCTTTTTAACTTGCAGTGTTTTGAAGTGAGGATTTTGAACATAAGAAATCTGCATATGGTTTGCTCTTGTGATGATTGACTTCTGGTGTGGTAGCTAGTTATGTATGTTCTTGCACTTACAACTTGAAGTTATGTTTATTACGCGACATATTTCTATCTTTTTTTAATATAACTACATATTTCATTGAGAATCTACCAAGCACTATGTGTATGTATAATATGCCTTTGCATACACTCTTGTGAGCTGTATCCATGTGGCAATGGCATGACCCTATTTTACGATTCCAACGCCCTTATTTCTTTATCTCAAAGCAACGGTATAAATGTTAGGTAAATACAGTTTATAAATGAACAAGATATATTCATATCTATTTTGATAAACTAAAGGAACACAGTCAGGTTCAAGTTTTGGGTTTGATATTGATTTTTGAGTTGGCTCGTTTCGAGTTATAATTACAATGATATATAACGTAAACTTATTGCTTAGATGTTCTTTGTGAAAGTCTGGATCTAAATTCGCTTATTAAATGAGCTCGATTAAGCTCAGCTTGATTCGAACTGGTTGTATATCTAGTTTGAGTAAGCTTTTGAGCGTTAGCGCTTGTTTACAAACTAAGCAGGGAAGTAACTTTTATCAGTAAATGGATTTTGCTCATTTCGAGTCATTGTTCTCTAAGATATGCACACTACATATTTTGTAATAGATATAATTATAATTTTATTATACCAAACAGTTTGACGATAGTGAGGTAACAGCATTTGTTGCATAGATATAAATTTAATTTACAATGTTCTAAACGAAATTCAGAAAGTGAAAGATCATAGAGAAGAGTTATAACAAGAATTTTTTTTTTTCATTTCTAATGACTTTGTATCTGTACTTATTTATATAATGTTTTTTCCTAATATTGATGATCCGACCGGACTCGAAACCCAAGAAAATCCTGAATCAAGTTGATTAGGCATCCGAATACCGAAAGATGATGACACCGGTGAAAAAAGATCTTGTGACTGCCACTGCTGTCGTCAACGATGAGTAATGTGGTGGTGATCGCGGTACAAGGTCAAATGCGCCCGTAAAATGTGTTCGTAGTAATATTCCGCTCCGAATGCCCCGATGAGCGGTCCCGTCCAGAAGATCCACTGAAACATCAAAATTAGCATTCTACAAGTGTAATGAGAATCATATGTTGCACTAGATTGAATCATCTTATATAAATAAGCATACATGGTCAGCCCAGATTTTCTTGTTGTTGTAGATCACTGCGGCCCCAAAGCTACGAGCCGGGTTGATTCCGGTTCCAGTGATTGGGATCGTGGCTAAGTGAACCATGAAAACTGCAAAGCCAATAGGTAACGGTGCCAATACCTTGACAAGACCTACACAAGTTAATTAACCGTTGTGTATATCACATGAAACATAAGAGATTATTATACTCACCGGAACATGTGAATCGCGAGCGTTTCTCTTTGGATCCGTGGTGGAGAGTACGGTGTATACAAGAATAAAAGTGCCAATAATCTCGGCTCCTAGCCCCATGGCCTTGTTATAACCATGTGTTAGTTCGTTAGCACCGCCACCATGGTCCATGTAATAGGTCTTTTGTAACGCCTTAACCATGCAACACCCTGCAGTTGCACCTGAACATTGAGCCACGACGTACATTAGCGCCCTTGGCACGGTCACTTTCCTAGCCAATAACAAGGCAAACGTTACAGCTGGGTTCAAATGACCACCTGAAAAGCGTCAAATATTCTGTAAAAGTGTAAAACAACCATGTAATTTAAAATTTTTAGTATATATGATGAACAAAAAACAATAAAAGTACGAAGCTAACCCGAGATGCCGGAAGTATTGTAAACAAGGACAAAGATCATTCCACCAAAAGCCCACGCGATGCCTAGGAGGCCAACACCTCCACATTGGTCAGAATCGTTACGATTCTTGTACCCGATGATGGTTAGAACAGTAATGTAGAGGAACAAGAAGGTTGCAACAAACTCGGCCATGATGGCTCGGTAGAACGACCACTTGGCCAGCTCCATAGGCTCGATTAGTGGCGCGGCTAACGGTTGTTGGTAGTCTCGGTTTTCTTGATCGCGGACACCCTCTTCTATATCGGTATCGGTATCCATTGCTTTTGTTTTTTTTTTTATATCTATTTGTTTTTTTTAAATTAGTTTGACGAATTTTGAAATGAAAGGGAGTTGAATTTGTTTATTTGAAAGAAAAAAAGGAGTTGAATTTGTTTATTTGAAAGAAAAAAAATGTTGACTAATGGAAATTAGTTTCCTAGAAGGTCAAAGTGTTTATGAGAGAGAGAATTTGTGTGTTCATGGAAGCGATGAATTAATGGAGAAATGAATGGATCTTTAAAGACTTGTTCAAAATACAAACAAGAAAAATGACACTTTGACATGTGTTTGCCCACTTTTTTTAACTACACACAATCATTTGCTCAATAAATTGAGCTAATTACAACTCACTTTATTAATAAAAAGTAACACATTTAAGATGTGACTTCAAAATATTGCATTTATTCTATGACATGTTCGTTTTAAATTTGTAAATTTGCAAATTTGTTGTTGGTTGCCTCGGTTTGAGGCAGCGTACGTTTTAATGAAGTTTACCTTTTAAAAAAAAAATCTATGACATGTTCGGTATATTTTTGGATTGTTCTTGGTGTAATATTGGGTTAACATAATATCATCCCACGATGAATAAACATATTTTTGTTGGCCGTTCAAGAAAAAATGTTCGGTATATAACACTAATTTTTGCTAAAAGAAAAACTATGAATCATGTTAAATTACCTTTCTAATGTTAAATTACCTTTCTAAAAAAGTACTCTCCATCTGTTCATATTTCTTCAATTTTAGTTTAGTCGGTTTTAAACCAAATAATAAGACTATGCACCAACTATCTCCTCAAAAAATCTTCTTGTTTTTTTTAACCCAATGCAAATTTAATCATTTATAAGAAATTAAAAACACATCATCTCAATTTCCAACAAACCCTTGCAAATTTAATCATTTATAATTTTTTTTTTTAAAAACACATAATAACAAATTTCAATTTCCAACAAGGCAACAAACCCTATCAAAACCCTCACGGCTTACTCAACAATATATTATATGGGTTTCATGGGGGTGAATAGAACTTAAAAAGTCGGCCCATTGGCCCAGTTTTGTATGATATAAATCAGAGGTGTAAAACCCAAGTAAAACTCTGGAGCCAGCGTGGGCCCGGTGGGTTAAGACAACATTAAGGTTGGAGAATTCGCTACTCGCTAGTCGGCCGGTGAGGTGGAGACTAGCGACTACTCGGGATTACTCGAGATTAATCGGGATTAATCGGATCGGGTTTTTTATATGTAATTTTCAGTTTTATATATATATATACACACATTTTTATAGGTAAATATTTTTAAGTAGCTATGTTTTAACTCTTACTCAACTTATTTTTTAAGTATACAAGATTAATTGTTGGAATTCACATGGTTTGGCTGAAAATTGGCCGGAATTTAGAGGTTTTGGCAGGAATATACAGGTTTTTTTTGCCAGAATCTCGTCGGAATCGCCGATTTTTGGCTGACCGACGAGGCCCGGCGAGCGATTAATAGACTGATGAACGAAAAATTACTCAGTTACTGGCCGGCTAGCGATTAACCTCCGCCTAGTCGCAATTTTTACAACACTGGGCAACATAGTATGGCCAGAGTGGGGCAACAAGACTCTCCAATTTGAAGAGTGCGCTAGCCAAAAAACACAAGAAAGTCACTGTTCAAAAAAAAAAAAAAAAAAAAGAATACCGGTATGGGAACCGGAACAGGGGTGTAACCTGAACCAGAATCAATTTGTAATCCGAAACCCGAAACTGGTATTGAAACAAGTTTGGCAAGAACTAGGAACCGAACTGGACCGTCCGTTTGTAACGGGGTTGGGAGCCCCTCCATTAAAGGTGGGTTGGAACCAGTTAAAACCGATTTGAACCGTCTAGAAACCGAACCGGTTTAGAACCAAACCAAACCAATCCTTTTCCACTTGGAAACCGGAACCGGTGTGGGTGAAAACAAGTTTTGCCTTTTGTTGACCCAATCGAAACCGTTTGTACACTTATAATCTGTTTGGACATGATAGTTTAAAACGGTCCACTGAAAACGGTGCATCTTTTTATGAAATAATAATAATAAAAGTAAAAGACAAATAAATAATTAACTCATCGATTAAAATTGGATATGCACGTGTGTTTTTTAATGTGATATTCGAAAATGATTATGGTGTATGGGTTGATGATCTAATGCTAACTATAAAGTACATAATATTATGGTACGTTAACCATCCTATCCTTTAATTATCATGTTATGGTTTAACTAACCATAATCACAAACTTGATTAAGTTATATAATCACCATAACTTGGTTACAATTAGAGTAGGATACTAAATCCTAATTAAATAAAACAACATCCATAATTATTATCTAGATATCATAAATCAACAGAGTCGTCCCCAAAAACTCTCGAAAAAATTTAGGCCTCGGGCAACGAAAAGAATTGGGCCCAAAATTATGGTTAAGGGTAAATGAATTACAAAAATAAAAACTTAGTGATGAGCAAAGACTCGAACTTGAGACATTTACATTATTTTTAGATGGTTTTTGCCACTATACCACCAATATTTTTTTGCATAATAACCAGATGAATATACTAAATATATAATTTAATAAACATATACAAGCTTATACAGTAGAAACTCTATAAAATAATACACTTGGGACCACCAAAATTTATTAATTAAAAGAGTTATTAATTAATCGATAAATTAATAATTAATAATTTATATATTAATTAATATTTTATTAATTTATAGTAGAATACTTAGTTTACAAACATGACTTCGATCAACAGATAACATGACTTTTGAGAACTCAGATGAAGGTGGTGAAAGCACTCAAGAACTCCAGAATTTGATCAAAGAGTTGGGTTATCGCAATGCAATGGATGTCGAAGATGTTCTGACTCACCCAGAAGAAAATGTAGTTGCACAGTTGTTGACTGATGAAGAAATTATTGAAAGCGTTATTGGAATTAATAAAGATGATATCAATGAAGAAGATGATGAAAGTTCTACAATGGAGCCCCCTTCGCGAAACAAAGCTATTAAAGCGGCAATCACATTGAACAATTTCTTGTTGAGCTATGAGAAAACAACACCAAAAGTTCTTACCATGCTAAGGAAAATTAGAGACGAGATTCAAGGGGAAATTGATTTCAACAAAAAACAAAAGACAATTGAGTCATTTTTCAAGAAACCTTCATAAATCATTCATGTAGTATGCTATATATAAGGAATTATTAATTTATATTTTATATGGGGTCTAAAGAAATTAGCAAAAATGTATCATCTTATAATTTTAGCGAATTATTAATTTAGCACCCTATCCCCGAGTCGGGACCGGCAAAAAATATTATTTTAGAGAGTTTATTAAATAATCGAGTATTAATTTATCGAGTTTCTACTGTAAATACTTTTCGGGCCCTTTGAAATTTTGGGTCTCGGGTGTCGGCACGGGTTTGCCGGGCCCAGAGCCGGCCCTGTAAATCAAATACAACTCTTTTGATTTATCTCTATTCGTTTGACTAATTAAATAACTTGAACCCAATCAATTAGCACGAAGCGGTCCACCATGCTAGCCGCCCCATGGGCTTTGGCCATCCACTCATGTGCTCGAGTTGGAAAATCATCTACCGGGCTAACATTCTATGCCTTTACAAAGTGGATGATGAGATCTTTGAGGATTGAGGAGGTCGCGCATTCAAACTAGAGCAAATGTCGTTAAATAGGGATGATGATGGACTTTTATGAAGATGTCAGTGTATTGAGATCAGATGAAGATGAAGTAGGAAGGACTTGAAGCTGTCACATAACCCAATACCTCGTGGGTGTTGATTTTGGAATGTGTTGGTTTAAACAAAATGCTGATATAATCACAATATATAATGGCTGCATGAAGTAAGCACCAAACCATAAACGGTAAAAAGGAACATACCGAATGTAAGAATTAAGATAATATTTCATATAACACATTTGAAGGATTTCAAGCGATGTGATTCAATTCCAGTTTCTTCTTTTGTTGAAACGAACATAATGAATGAAATCTACATTTTCATTCCATCCATATTCCAATTCTATTATGTGAAATGAACACTAGTTAGTGATAAAGCCAATACTAACAAACAATTATGGGTACATACCTCGTTAGAACAAAAGAAAAAAAAAACTAAGTATTGCATGAACATACAAAAAGGCCTATATTTTATTTTCTCCATGCCATATAACTAGACCTACTAGGATTCCTTTGCGCGAAGTGGTGATAATTCTCTATAAAATTTGTATCGAAATATTCAGAATATTTTGAGTTAAAAGCGCAGTTATCAAAGAAAAATCAAATTAAATGAAAATTAGAGGGGTTGAAAACTTATAGTATTTATTGTATAAGAGGTGAAAATGAAATTAAAAAAAAGCTCACTGTTCACATCGACCTACGCGGTGGAAAATCAGTTCGTTATGGTACCAATATTCGGTACAACACCATAAAGAGAAAACCAATAAAATAAAGTTATGATATGACAAAAAAGATATCGACGCATGCTTTAAATAAAAAAAAATCATAAAAGTAATATCAATACTGGTTCCAATGATACCTTTATGATATTGATGTTAGTATTGATTCATCATGGTACACGGTACAATGCTCGCAATCGCTATAGCTTACAATACAATAATAATAAAAAATCATTTATTTTAAATACAACTCCAGTTTTTCAACAATTTTACACCAAAATGTCGAGAAAAAAGTAAACACACCTGCGTATTCAAATATATTCTAAAAGTTTACGAACACAAGTTATTAAAGAAAAATCAATGCAACTATGGTTTTAGAGACCAATGAAAAACTAATTTAACCCGAAAGCTAAAACATTCGGGTAAGGTATCCTGATGAGTTTATGAGACAAAACTGGGCATGAGATTCATGATAATTTTTTCGTGGGTTTAGATACGATTATGATATTAACTGATACATGACTTGATTACTGGAAGCTAATATGATATATATTTAGACTATGTGTTGTTCAGTCGCGCCCTTGTCACTTGAGCTTGTTATAGTAACTTCACCAGTAGCGCCCCAAAATACACCATTTTTGCCCAATAGCACCAGCCACCACCCTCACACCTCTGCTGAAGCCTCCGTTCGCGTCCCCGCTGAAACTTGGCCGTTGTGGTGTTCGCGAGCCACTGTAACAATCGTATGACTAGTACCCCACGCTCACGGCTTCACAATGCATAGCCTTACTTATATCAAAACTGAATATATTAATATATTATTTATTATACAAAATATAATAAACGATAATAGAACAAGTTGACTTGTTAGAAATTTATAATTTACAGAGTTTGTAAACGATACTAGAACATGTTGACTAGTTAGAAATTTATAATTTACAAAGTTTTGAGAATGACAGAAATTTTACTAAAATTGGTTTTAACTTTTAAGAATTACTTGAATAATCCTTAAAGAGACTGTATATAATAATAATAGTAATAGTAATAGTAATAGTAATAATAAAAATAGTAATAGTAGTAATAATAATAATAATAGTAATAATAATAGTAATAAGAATAAGAATAATAATAACAACAATGACAATAATAATAATAATAAAGCCACATTTGGTTTAAAGATCATGATGATGATAATAATAATTGATAATTGATGGATGATGGATGATGATGATGGTGATGGAGATGGATGATGGATGATGATGATGATGATTAAGTTACTGTAAAAATGACTCTTTTTGTGAGAAGGCATAGAAATTGACATGTAGGCAACATATTTTGAACTTAGGCATGATGTTTTTTGTTGTTATGGCAAGAAAAACACCAAAAATAACAATTTAAAACACATTGAAACATATTATGGACGTGAAATTTAAAAGACACTATTTAACACTTAAAACACACTACTTAATGTTCTTGACATGGTGTTTTAAGTTTTAAGCCTAAAATTCATTGCGTTGTGTCTTAAATTATTATGTTTAGTGTTTTTCTTGCTAAAACAACGCAAAACATTATGTGTAAGTCCAAAACCTGATGTCTACATATGAATTTTTATGCCTTCTCACACTTCTCACGAAACATGTCCTTTTTACAGGATCCTAATAATAATAATAATAATAATAATAATAATAATAATAATAATAATAATAATAAAGCCACATTTGGTTTGATTTGGATCGTGAGATGAAATAAACGGTTGAGATAGGTGAGGGCCCACAAGAATCACTCTGTGCCCCGTCACATCGTATCTCTGTCGTTATGAATACCCGACCTCTTCCACTGTCACATAGTGTCACCTACTTCCCCTCACTTTTATAGATATACCCCTTCTACTATATACTAAACACAATTTACCCCTCCAGTTTCATTCACCACGCTTAAACCCCCTTGATCTTTAATCCAACTAGGGGTGTCAATCGTGTTGGGTTAACGGGTTGATTGGTTGCGGGTTGATGGGTTGCGGGTTGGTGGGTTGAAATGTTCAACCCGAATCCAACCCATATTATTATTATTCGGGTCAAATATACCAACCGTAACCCGACCCATATAAATTTGAGTCAACCCGAACCCGACCCGTTTAACCTGTATTTTTAAATGAATCATACAAGTTGACGATTATAAGCGAGTAGTTGGATTTTAAGCGGGTTATCGATAAAATGTTTGATGATGAGTATGGCTGTGACAAATAAATAATATAATGTGTCAAAACTAACATTATTATAACTGATCATGTAAAATAAAAACGGAAAAAACAAAAACAAAAATATAAAAGTTTTTTTTTCTAAATAGTTAAACGGGTTAATGGGTCAACCCGTTTTTATACGGGTCAACTCGAACCCGTCCTGTTTTTAATATGGGTCAACCCAAATCCGATCCGTTTTTTTAAACGGGTCGTGTTAGTTGACCTAAACCTGTTTTTTTTTTTTTCATGTCTGGTTCAGGTCGGGTTTACGAGTCGTGTCAATAATTATCGCCCCTAAATCCAATTATATCTTCACATTTTTTAAAAACGTATTGTTATTGTTATTTTTTTAACAATTTAGTTAAATTAAAACTAAGTGACGCATATGAAAATGTATAAAAATTTTATTTATATTATATTTAATATAAGTTATTTTTTTATTAGCATTTTGCACAAATTAGGATATCAGAATGGTATTTCATTCGAGTTTTGGCGTTGAATGTTGTGGTAGTATTTTAGACTATGGGGTATGGGGCGGGGGTTTGGGCGTGGGTTGGGGGAAAATGCCCAAGCCACCACCCCAGGCGGACTTGGGTTGGGGCGTGACCCTTGGGGCTTGGGTTTCAAGCCGGACGTGGGGCGGTCTTGACATCCTAGCTGGCGGCCTCATATTCATTGACCCCGCCAAGTCATAGCAGGCCATTTGAAAAGTTTGAATTTTAAATTCAAACCGTTTGGCTTGGCCAAGCGGTCACCCCAACCGGTCACCCCAACATCCCCTATAAATAACCCCAAACCCCAACCGTGTGGTCCATCCCAAACCCCACCGTGTGGTCCATCCCAAACATCCCACGAACCCGCTACCCCAACCGGTCACCCCAACCCCAACATCTCACGAACCCGCTATGGCATCCTGGACCCATGAAGAAGAATTGGCTCTCGTCACAAGCGTCGTTGACGCTATGAAGGGGCGACCACCGGGCCAAACAAAATATTGGCCGGAAGCATTCGCAACCTACCGACATAACGTCGGTAACGACTGCCACAACCTCAACGCGTGCCAACATAAATGGCGCGAGCTACGGCCCAAGCTCGAGCGTTTCAAGGCTTACTACGAAGCCGTTCCGAGCGGCGAGTTAAGCCACGAGGACCGGGTGGCGGTGGCGAACATAGAGTTTCGAGGCAAGGAGCGAAAGGCGTTCGACAAGATCGACCTTTTTGAAATTTATTTAACGCTTTAGGTTTGTTATTTTGTAATTTTTAGAAATTATGTAATTTTTAGGATTATGTAATTTTTAAAATTTTAATGAAGTTGTAGGTATTTTTTTATAAATGTTGTGTATTTTTTATAAATTTTTTGTAATTTTTTTTTAATATTCTGCCACGCGGTGCACCCAACCCACGCCCCGCCATACCCCGCGGACACGTAACCAGACGGTGGGGGGGCTCCCATTACACGTGTCAACAAATGCCCCAACCCAAGCCCCACCATACCCCGGTCTTAGTGGGAATATGTTGGTTCACTCGTAGTATTGTTTTGTATATTTGATAGCTATAAATGATAATGGAATGGAATATTTGTAATTTGTAAAAAAAAAATGCCATGTTAGATAGGTCGTTTTCGTCATTAGAAACAAACAATCCGACCCATCATTGTAACTTATTTAGAGGTTCCATTACAACTAGTCTAGACAAATGAATATGCATCTAACAAAATTTTTTTCAGAATTTTCTCTCTTTGATTTGATAAGCATTTTATGAATTTACATCGAGATAATTGGTAAACGGGTAACAAGCTGTGCCGCTACACCTTTTTGAATAGCAAAACTAAGTTTTTTTTTAAAAACTATGTCTATAGATCTCGGGGTCATAACATTACTATGCATGACCCTTTGAACTCGACTAAGTAAGTCCACAGCCTCTGACGCCAAAAAACCAAAAGTATCAAAAGCAAATGGGATAAACACGTGCTGGTTGTCAAGGCACACTTTCTCATGTTTGGTGACTTTACCCGAAGCAGCCTTTAAAACAACCTAACCCACCATAAAAGCACTACCCCTAAGCCTACAAGCGGGGAAACTCCTGTTAGATCCACACAGACATTTTTTCCTCCTACCCATCCAAAGACCAGAATGTCGGGTGATCGAAGGGTTGATCTCACTTCTAACAATTAAAAATTAAATTCAATTTACAATCAACTCAAATTGAAAAGAATAAAAGTTCTCCTTATGATATATTTTTTTATAAAAGAATAAAATATATAGAAGTTATTTAAGTTATTTAGATAAATCAAATCTTTTCGGTTTAGGAGTGTCTAATGAAGAAATCGGGGAAATGGCTGAAGAGGTTGGTTGTAGGCCGGATTCCCCTCCTTTTAAATACTTGGGGCTCATGGTGGGAGCTAATATGAATCGGATTAACAATTGGCAACCGGTGTACGAGACTTTTCGGGCAAGACTCGCTAAGTGGAAATCACATCTTTTGTCGATAGGGGGTAGGGTGGTTATAATTAAAGCGGTGTTGGAAAGTCTCCATTGCTATTACTTCTCTCTCTACAAAGCGCCTAAAAAAGTGATTTCCGACTTGGAGGCCATGATTAAAAGATTTTTATGGGGAGGATCTCTCGAAGATAGGAAGATGCATTGGGTTAAATGGGATCGCGTGTCTCGTCATAAGAAAGAAGGCGGGCTTGGATTGAATAAACTTAGCGAGGTTAATATTTCGCTTTTGGCCAAGTGGGGGTGGCGTTACAAAACGGAAAAAAATAATTTGTGGAAGAGAGTCGTCGATGCGTTTCATTATTGCCGTGTCGGGTGGGAGTGTATCCCCCTCAAGAAGTCGTTTAGCGGAGCTTGGAATAATATAGCAAAAGTGTTTATTAAAACTAAAGTTGGAGGTCACTCGTTGCGGAATTTCATGGTAGGGGAAGTCGGAAACGGTAATGAAATTTCATTTTGGTTAGATAATTGGGCTGCTTCGGTCCGCTAAAACGGCTTTTTCCGGACCTTTTTCTATTGGAGTCGGAAAAGAGATGTCGTGTGGGGGACAGGTTATGTCACAATGGTGCTGAGCGGAACTTCTTGTGGCGCTGGAAGTCTTCGGTGGTTGATCCGGGCATACTAAACAACGTTCATCAGCTCCAATCTTTGTTGTATCAGTTTCAGCTTTCGGACTCAAGTGACAGGTGGAGATGGGCTGCGGATTCCTCTGGTTCTTTCACGGTTAAAGCTGTCAAAAAGCTTTTGCACTAAGATTTAGCGATGGAAATCGATTACAAGATGGAATGGTGTAAATGGTTACCGGCTAAGATTAACATACACGCATGGAGGATGGAATTGGATCGAATTGCGACGGGCGTTGCGTTGAGAAAAAGAAACGTGCCGGTGGGAGATTCAATGTGCAGAATCTGCGGTTCGGATGATGAATCAGTCGACCATTTGTTCATTGTTTGTAGCGTTGCTTCAAACGTCTGGTATGCTATAAGTACGTGGTGCAAAGTCCCCAGCATATTCGCTTTCTCGATAAAGGACCTTCTGGATTTTCATAAGTTTATCAATGGGTCGGATAAGAAGAAGTTGGCGGTTCAAGGCGTCATTAGAATTGCGTGTTGGTGCTTGTGGAAAGCTAGGAACAACTTGGTTTTTTCTAATACACCGGTTAGAATAGATAGTATTCTTAGCGAGACCAAGGCTTTGGGATTTTTTTGGTTCTCGAATAGGTCCAAACATAAAGAGATAGAATGGATAGACTGGGTTTCTTTTGTAAATATGTAATTTTCCTTCGTTTGTAGTCTGTTTGGTCGGCCCGATTTGGGTCGGCTGTTTGTGAATGAAGTTTACAATAAAATCAACAAGAAGTAATGATCAAGTTATACAAAAAAGTCACTTTTAATCTGATAGAAATTATATACATACCAACGCAAAGAGTTGACTCTGAATGAAAGTGAGATGAGATAAGGTAGATGATTTATATTTCATTTTATTTCCACCGTTGTTTGTTTTCTTTGTGGAGTTACTTTTGTCAGTTTGTGTATGTACTTGGTTAATTTTAAATTAGTTGCGTGTTGTAAACGTAACTACTAACTTTTTCTCTATATTAGAGAACAAACAAATAGAAGTTGAAAGAAAGATGGAAAAAAGTATGTTAACCGAAAAGAAGCAAACAAACACATCAAAATCTTGGGTATGTTTTATGTTTTTTGGATATTTCATGTATTTCTTTAGTAAAATACCAAGTGTGTGTCGGTCGATCCATGAAAATCTCGTCAGACATTGTGTAAAAAATTTGCGAGACGAGAGTATGAGAGTTGTGGCAGAATTTTTTGTTAAAAACATGTGAGAAAAACTAGCTTAAGTTAGAAACTTGAGAAGATTTTGAATCACACATTTTCTCTAAACTTTTCGTAATATATACATATGTATAATGTATATATAGTCAATTTTAAACTATACAAATGTTTATATTACGAAAAGCTTAGGAAAATGCGTGGTCCAAAATGTTTCTCAACTTTCTCAAATAGGATAAACTTCTCTTAGGATCCCTACCGTGTGTGTGTGTGTGTATATATATATATAGGCCAGTTATCGTACAATAGTCCTAATCGTACATTATGTACGCTATAACCACAACCGTCAGATCATCTCATTTAAACCCCGTGCTTAACTAATTTACGTCATTAAATTAATCAAATTAAATTAATATATATATATATATATATATATATATATGAAACCGACAAGGCTAAAATCGTCCACTGCGAAATCACAATCCCTGATAATCAGCAAAGAATACTCACAAATCATACCGTATACCCAAAAATTCAAAACATTGCATTCTTCTTCCACCAATTTCCGTTCTACTTACCGGTGCGAATCAATGAGGATTGATGAGTTTTGAGAAAAGGAGCAAGGCAAACAACGATAGACCATAGTCAAAGAAGATGAATCCAAGTATTGAATGACATATGCGATTTTATAATGGGGTTTAAGTGGGTTTGAATGACATATGCGATTATGTATAGTTAGCTTTGTTTAGTAAGGTTTTTGTCTGAAACATAAGATTTTATAAGATTAGGTATCGTTGTTAACTGTGATTTGGTTAGGGTTTTTGTCTGGTATAGTTTTTTATTAGGTTTTGTATGATTGGGTAGTTTTGGTAGTGGTTAGCTGATACATGTGCGATATTATAGAGGGTTTTGTATGACATATGCAATTTTATATGATTAGCTTTGTTTGTTAAGGTTTTTAGTTTAAGGCATGCGATTTTATAAGTTTTTTTTTTGTCTAAAACATGCGATTTTATATGTTTATGTAGTTTTGGTAGTGGTTAGCTGGTACATGCGAATTTATAAATCATTCATGCAATTTTATAAGATTAGTTAGTTTTGTTATATGATTAAATGATACATGCGATTTTATAAATATTTTTTGTCTGAAGCATACGATTTTGTCAGATTAGTGAGTTTTGGTAAATGGTTAAAGTATACATGCGATTTAATAAGGTTTTTGTCTGGTAACATGCGATTTTGTAGAAATAGAGTCTGATGATGACTTTGAAGAGCCCATATCAACACTGAAAAACGTGAACAAAAACAGAAAAAGAAGGGTTGTGGAAGAAAGTTCTGAGGATGATGACTTTGTTGAGCCACTGCCAAAAAAGAAGAAAGATGACAAGAGATCTAAAATACAAACAAAAAAACCTTCAAAAAAAGTGGAACAGGGGAAAAAACCAAGCCAACCGGAACCACCTAGAACAGAACCTAGGGCTTTCTTTGAATACAACAACGAAGCAATACTGTTGAGATGCCAACTTACATCATATATGGATACTATGAAATTTTTTTCAAAAGAACAGGTTGATGAGGTGAAGAATATGGGCTTTGGGATGAATATCAACCATATTTCGACACGTTTGGGATATTGGCTAGCCAGAAACTTTGACGAGATGTTCGATACGCTAAACGTAGGTAAACACCAAATAAAAATTACATTGAACGCAGTTTATGAGGTATTTGGAATACCAAAGGGACCAAAGCCAGTTGAAATAATAGTTGATAAAAGAAAAGTTCAAAAAGTTGAGAAGATTGAAAATAGTAAAGAACCCAAAATTGGAAATAGTGTTATGGATACATTCATCAGTCAATGGGGGGAAAATGCAAGAATTACCCATGGCTTAATTGCAAATACAATAGATAATCAAAGACATGGGGGGAGCCTGTTTAGAACAAATTTCCTGGTGTACTGGATGACGTTTTTTGAGGAGATTACAAAGGCCACAACTGCAAATGATAGATGTTTGCTTGGTGTAGAGGTGGTTGAGGATATACCGCATCTAGATTGGTGCTCATATCTACTAGACACTTTGCTTCGTACAAGAGCAGGCTGGAAGAACACAAAAATACAGTTCGTGGGACCTGTTGCCTTTCTTACGGTATGCTTTACTAGATTTGATAACATATTTACAAGGAAATAAAATAAATACATATTTCAATTACAAATCAACTACTTTTTATATTTATACAGCTTCTATACACGCATGAGTACAACAAGAGGCTTCAACTGTTCGAGAAAGTCGTGGAGATACCGGTAATTCGTTATATTACATCTATGGAGATTGATAAAGTCGAGGAGCATATTTCGGATAACGGACCTCTATGGACAAATGAAAGTGAAAATGAAAATGAACAGGGTCGTTCAACGGAGGAGTATACAATACGACCCGTTGACACCACAAAAAGCTACAGAAGAAGGACTGCACGTGCAGTAGAAAACGTAGAAACCGAGGAAGACCTTAACGAGAACATTGATGAAATGATGGATTTCAGTTTTGACCTCCAGGAAATGTCTCAGTTGAACCTTGTGATGGGTGTTGGGACACAGACACAGAAAATGATGGACTATTGCAACACTCATGTTCCACTTTCACCAACGGTAGTCTACGATTCAGCCCATCAACGATATCGAGAGGCTTCGAACATCAACAAAAAGGTAAGCCCAACCAATATTAATTTCACTTAATCAATTTATTTTAACATCTAGATTGATAGTATTTTAACTCAAAAAATATTACAGAACCTGTTGAAAAAATGAGAATCAATGTCAAAAAAAACATTGAAATGGTTTTAATTGTTCGAGGGATGAACAACTTAGTTTCAGATGCAAAAACCAAGTGTTTTGGGATCCGGAGATTATGAAGGCATGTAAGCAGTGGGATAAGACACTTCGGAATAATCCCATTTGTGGGCCGCCTGATTCGGTTCAAAAGCCTGGAACTGCACCCTCTGATGTTGATCAAGAGCCTGGAACTGTACCTTCTGATGTTCATCAACAGCCTGAAAATGCAGCTTCTGACGTTCATCATGAAGATACTATAAACGAAGAAAGTAGACAGAATGAAGAAGCTCAGCAAGTAATATCCAATGTTTTGGACAGTGTCAGACTGTAACACTCCACTTGATTTTATAAGAAATTAACATAAACTAAGCATTTATAACCAAAAACTTTGATTTACGTGCCCAACATAGGAAAACTTTTCATAGAGTTAACGTTTTGGATGACTACTACTAGTTTAACAAACCCAAAACAAGTATTTAAAAGTTAACAACATTAACATTGTCTTAAACATATTTATCTAATCGCGGAAGCTTCAAAAATTTGTGTTCGGTTCTTGTAGTCGTGCTTGATCGCCATCCTGATTAAGTTCATCTTCACCTATGGTCAAAACCATGTAAAAGGTTAGTTTTGACACCTTAAAATCGATTAAACACGAGTTCTATTGCTCAAACAATGGAAAAACAACAAAATTCAGAAAATCAGGGCGGTCGCGGCCCGCGACGGAAATGGGGTCAGCGTTCGCGGCCCGCCACCGCCGTCGCGTCGCGTGACGGTGAGACCGTGTTGCCGTGGCGTAGCGCGACGGCTACTTTTCGGCAGAAAGATCAGTTTTTGTTGCTGTACGTTTGCCAAGCATTCTTATTCACATATATTAGTCTTTAAACTAACATAACTTTTGACTCGAGCGTCCGTTTTAACCGATTCTTTTTCCTATGCGTCCGTAATAAAATTACCGATGTGTTTGTCAACACAAATCACATAAAAATTCAGTTTAAGAACAGTTGGCCTATAATTCGGCTCTTTGCTTATTCGACCCGTTTGTTTACAAGTTCTACAACTTGTATTGTTGTCATCACATGTTTTAGGCCTTTTTTTCCCATTCCCGGGTTTACCAACTATGGCGTTTCGCTCCCCTCCCGAGAGTTACTTACGCAGTAATCATCATGCTTGTTTTCAAGGATTTAAACATGCTCTTTATAACTCTTTGACAAGCATAAATTCCAATCTTTAATTCCCATACAAGGGTTCATTTATGCAACAAGTTTAGCGTGTCCGTTTCACAACTTACGCTTGTTCATAACCAATCAACAAGTGATGGTCATTCACTTCATCATTTACAACTCTACTTTATTTGACCCGTTTGGATGTCGAATGGAGACCACCATTTCAAGACATACCAAACTCTATTTTAACAACTGTTTTGACCCGTTTTGTTTGCCTAGAGAGCTTCGTCACTTCCGTGACTTAACAGGTTTCCTCTTCGCCAAATTTCAACATGACAAGCTAAATTAAGTAAATAAATGTAATGTAACGAAACCATAGGTCGCGTACCTTTAGAGCACTCCCTTCAAACGTGTATCACCTCCGGCTTGTCCGCTTGACGATCCGGATTCTTTACCTAAAGAGTTCCATTCGCAACACATTTTAGAACTCTTTTACAATCGTTAACGCATAATCCATTATGATATTCGAATCTATGTTTTCGTCCAATCTTTAATATTTTAATCCTCATTTAGGCGTTTTAACAAACACCTAGCGGGTCAGATTTCCTACTATTAAAATTTGAGCTCATTACTATCAATTTAATCAAGATTTAAGCACTCTTTCATCAATTCAAGTAAATTTTCATATTAACAAATCAGAATTTACTCCATAGGGCTTAAATACACTAGGTTAACAGCGTTATTTCTAGTGTTTAACATAATTCTTCAAAACCCATTTAGCACATGAGTATGAGGTCATGAATTTATAATCATATGCATCAATTCATCAAGTAAATGGCTAGGGTTTAGTCCTAGACCTAGTTTCATTCTCAATTTTATTCATACAACAATCATGCAGGCTCAAATTCAAAACTCATGAATTCATCTAAAATTTGAAGTGGAACTAAATATCAAAATTTCACATACCTTACGATCCCTTCGTCGAGGTGATCACTAATATGTATTCAGATTTCGATTTAGACTTGATTTATGCCTCCAATTTGAGAGTTTTTATGAAAATTAGGGTTTGAAAGAAACCCCCTGGTCGCCCCTCTCTTCTGTTCGATCCAAACACACACACACATGTGTGTGTTTGGTGTGTTATTTGTTATTTTAACATTCAAGTTTCCGTTTTTACAAGTTTGGTCCCTCAACTTTTGTTTAGCTTATAGTTTAGGTGTTTTAACCTTATTATAAGTCACTTCAAGACTCGTAACTAACTGGATTATAAATTCCTAGTTAGTTGATTCTTGTTTGATTTAGGGGCTGTTTGGCAACATCTGAATCAATAAGTGCTGAATGAATAAGAGGTCTGAATGGGTAAGAGGCTCTGAACCAGTAAGTGCTGAACCAGTAAAGTGCTGTTTGGTTGCACATCTGAATGACTGTGTAAAATGACATTTTTACCCCTTATAATTAAAAAAAATCATTTTATAAACATAATTAAAAAAACCAATATTTACCCAACTTTCGGTGTCCTGTCGTTTGAACCTTGTGATTTATTGACCATTTCTTCATTTTATAATACATGTTCATCAATCATCCTCAAACTCTCCACAGAACTCTCTCTCTCTCTTCTACCTAAACCATCTTTTTTTTTTTTGAAGATCTCTACCTAAACCATTCCTTTGAAACATCTGAGCACACAACTTTGACTTCATCCATCTCTCATTTTCAACTTGGAGAGAACCTTACATAAGCAATCGATACCCTCAAGACTCCTCTCACCCTCACTTCCTGCAGTGTATGGTAAAGATCAGAGAAACAGCGGAGCAGTCCGGCGACGGCTCCACCGGGAGCGGCGGCGGCAGTAGTTCAGGCGCACGACGTGGTTCCATGGCAGAGAGAGAGAGAGAGTCGGAGATCGGAGAGCAGAGAGCAGAGAGAGAGAAACTCGAAGAGAGAGAGATCGGAGGTTAGTTGACGGCGGCAGCGCCGCCGTACACGAAGGCGGTCGTGGAGGTGGCGATGAATTTTTTTGGCAGCAGTTTAGCGGCGTTGATGGTGGACGTTGGCTGTGGTGGCATCGCAAAAGGATGGAGGAGGAGGGAGGGAGTTACGGAGTGAAATGAGAGGTTGAGGGAGGAGAGCAGCGTGTTTTGTTAGAGGAAGGGTACAGAGGTCTTATTTTTCATTCAGCATGTTTCCATATCTGAATGATTCAGCACTGAATCATTAAGAGGTTTGCCATTAAGAGGCACAACCAAACACCTTCACCTCTGACCGAATCAGAGGTGGACCTCTGAATGGTTTCATTCAGAGCCAACCAAACAGCCCCTTATACTTTATAATGAAAATATAAAGTTTTATATTTTCGGGGTGTTACACAGACAAATGGAATTAGAGGGTAAACATGCGATTACAAATTAACACATGCGATTTTATATAAACACTGAATTTCCTATACACATGCGATACCTTCAAATACACATGCGTTTTCATGCATACACTTGATATTTGATTTCGCATGCCATGTCATGTATAACATGCGATTTTGATTCTGAGGTATTAAAATTCAATAGTTTGTATCTATAGGGGTACTACAGCCATATGATGAAGGATTGACAAATACAGATGATGGAGGAGTAACAGACACCCTTATTGCAAATATTCAAACAGTTGAAAAGGGTGTGTACGCTTACAAACCACCTGTCCAAGGTAAAAAACACTATATATTAGAAAAAAAGAACAAAATATTATATTTTTTCACTTAATCTGGCCTGCAGAAACTGGTGAAACTGAAACTGGGATGGAAGGAACAGTGAACTTAGCCAAATCTACACAAAAACTTCCCGAAAAAGTTCAGGAAAAGGAGCCAGAAGTGGAATCAGTTTCTTTAGGAGAAAGTACACAAAATGACCCACAACAAACCGATTCAGGAATCGAAGTTGAAAATGAGCCAGAAGTGGTTTGCCCTCAGGTGACGGCTGAAGAATTGCAATCGGTTGAGTCGCTTTTGAGCTTGGCACCCAGCCTGGTAGAAAATAAGGGAAAAAACCAGGTAGGGGGAGAAAAAACTCAAAACCAACTCAAGATGCAAAACAAAAAGCTGATACAGAAGTTGTACCAAAGGGGTTAAATGAAATCCTTTATAAGACAATAGAAGCCGACAGGATTCGAAATGAGAAAAGATGTGCAGACCTTGGCGAAGCATTTCGTTCCCCTTTCTGCAACAGAGTGGTAAACATGCACGAAGCACTCTTGAATCAAGAATTAAGTGTGATCTGATACACATTTTCTACATTTGCAAATATAGAGTAAGTAAAACAACTATATCAATGAAAAAACATCTATATATATATATACACACACACTCAAATATTTAATTATTTACTTTTTGCCTGGCAGGGCTGTATTTTACCGATCAAAATCAGGGGGTGGTCACCTTCAAAGGTATCTTCGAAAGCTTCTTCAGGGGTCAGTACGTAGCATCAAACGGAATCGATGCATTTATGGATGTTCTCAACCTTGAAGAGAAGAAGAGGGATAGAAAATCATCACCATACATACTCTTCTTATTTAGCACAATGATGGTATGTTTGTCTAAACATTTTGGCATTTGACATCAAAACAAAAACTACATATTCAATGATTTCGCATACTAAGTATAGGCAAATTGCATGTGTAAAATAGTTGAGACATACGTGTGAATAAAAAAATAACATTTCGCATACTATAGAGATTTCGCATACAGTATATAAGCAATTCACATGTGAAATATTTTCACACATTATTTTGCATGTATTAATTTCGCATGTATAAATACATTTTAATACATTACGTAACATTGCTTGTAATTACTTAACATACAACCAGATTCCATGTACAAGGATGGTTGCACAGACAACCAACGGCTAAATGTATTTACCTCAAATTTTGAAGACATATTACTGAAATATGAGGTAAAAAAACTTGAATCAGTTGACCTCGTGTTTATTCTGGTACTTCAAGGTGACCACTTCTATGTCTTGTGCTTCCACTTGAAAACTGGCAAAATTGAGCTGATTGACAATTCAGCAGCTAAACAAGAGTTTAAGGATAGATAAAAGGGGCTCCCAGACACATTGGTAATACAAAAACTTCTTCATATACATCTTATATTTATGTAAACCTACTAACACAATGTTGCTATATTACAAAGGCGGGTACTGGTTTTATACCTACAAAAGGCCTTAAAACCAACACCAGGTATAAAAGCACTTGAAACATCGGTGATAGAAAGAAAAGAGATGGAATTGAGGACGCTTACTAATGGTATAGACTGTGGGGTGTTTACGATGCGTCATATGGAAACATACAAGGGGGAAAACACCATGGTTGACTGGGTTTGTGAAAGAAGATGAAGTAAACAATAGACATAATTCACAACTTCATCTACTGAGACATATATATATATAAGTAAGATCATTCTATCCGAGTACAATTTGGAGTGTCAACGAATAATTAAAGTGACAAATGCTTTCGATAAAAGGCCGGACAAAGATAGGTATATCAAAGATTTGGACAAAATAATCCCAGAGAGGTTGAAAGCATTTATTGGAAAGGACAAATAGACTTGTTTGATGTTGATTTTCTGTTGCATTGTTAGACTTGTTAGATTACATTAATGTTTTTAAAATCGCATGTTTTAAGTATAAAATCATATGTTTGACCTTGGATTGTTTATAATATGCAAATATAGAAAATACACATGCAAAAATAAATCCCATGCAAATAACGAAACATGCGAATTATATGGAACACAAGAAACTTGCATATTTTATTAAGTAAAACACTAAAACAGAAAACTACAAAGATACAAAAAATAAACAAGTTCATTCAAAAGATGAAAGGAACTTTATTTTCATCTCCATCGAGCATCTTAAGATAGTTATTGCATCCGCTAACTCTTTTAACTGCTTCTCATCCTGCTCACCCAGGTCAACCATGAACATAACAGCAATTTCTCGAAGACTACTCACTTGCATCTGAGATAGCAAGTTCACAATTTCTTGTCTTCTATTCATATTTTCTGTTACACGAGAAATGTTGGTTTCCAGCATGTCTTGACATGATCGATCCTCTTGAATTTGTTCCTGAATCCTTTTTCTCAAAGACTGTTTGATACTTGAGTCAGAAGAGGATGTTGGGAGGTCTACCATTTTTTATAAGATAAGATATAAGTGGTTTGAAATTGTGATAAAAAGATAAACTTTATAATAAAAGAAAAAGCACTGTAAAATTATTGATATCAATTACTGAACTGAATTATTTGATATGAATTATTGATATCAATTATTGAACTGAGTTATAAAACACAATGTGTGAAATTACATATCATTACTTTTATAGCGTGCGAAATATTGAGCTCAACATGTTAAAGACTTTATAGTGTGCGAAATGTCCAACTAAGGGGCTGTTTGGCTAAGCTTATTTTGGAGTGACTTATGACTTATTGACTTTTTGGAAAAGTAAATAAGTCATAATTGAGTGACTTATTTACTTATTCCTCTCACATAATAAGCTAATCCAAACACATTTTAACTTTTCAAAAAGTAAATAAGTAAATAAGTCACTAAAATAAGCTTAGCCAAACATCCCCTAAAACATGCGAAATTACATCTTAATACTTTATTGAGTGCGAAATGTCCAACTTAAACATGCGAAATTATTCTTATGATCCAATCTTTAATACCTACGATATGTTAAAAACAACACAAGCGATATGTTAAAATCACCATATAAAACCTAAAACATCTTATTGTAACAATCCTCAATAAAACCGACACCCTCGATTACTTTCCGACACCCTAATATATTTTAAAAAATATTCCAAAATGTCCCAAAATACACCCCATACGCGAAAACGGGCCTCAAATATATTAAATAGTATTAAAAATAATTAAAAATCTGAAATTTAAGTTGAGGCGGGCCGCGTAAACCCCACCTCAACCTTACACGGGCTACTAGAGACCCAAAATGTGGCGCAGCCCGGTGCGGCCACGTGGCCCAACACATGTCGAGCCTACATAGTGATCCGGATGGGCTATACGTTGACCTGGAGTCAACGCGGGCCGCGTAGGCCCTTCCCTTATGTTAAGCGGGCTGCGACAAAGCCAAACTCATCAACTATATAAAGGAGGCCTCGGATCTTCAGTCTGTTCGTCCCATTTTCATTTCTCAATCTCAAATTCTGAATAGTAGAGATAATACGCGGGTATTATACCCCCTAATTAGCGAAGTTCTGCTCCGTTGTAAGTATTATAACCCCTGGATACGTATTAGATACGCTGCCCGATTGATCTAGGGTTCCGTAACGGCTGTCGTGGTTCTGCCCGACGTAGTCGTTGGAATGCCGTCTCGGGGAGGGTATTACTAATGTTAAAATGGGTTATTATACTAACGCGTGTGCATTTGTGTAAATTTTAGATTATCACCAGGAAATCCTTACGAAAAATCTAAGACAGCAATGTGAGTTGATCCACTTTTTGTAAACCTTTTGTTAACTATTTTTACAAAACCTTAAATACTTTTCCATGCGAATGACAGTTATTAAGTATTTGTAAGAATACAATTATGATGAGTATGTTGGGGTTTTGTATACAAAATTTGTTACCACCTGGTCAAGGAGTAACATTCCACAAGTCGGGTTCGACAGTACCATGGATGTTAATTGTTATGTCTTGGAAACAAATATAATTGCGGGATCGCCCTCAATATTGTACACTGTGAAATGATTATTATTTAAACTTGATTAAACTAGGATTCACTCACCAGTATTTCCCACTGACAAATGTTTTTAAAACGCGTTTCAGGTAACAAACTGTGAAAGCTAAATAGAAGCCAGCTGGACAGCACTGAAGGCTTGGAAAAGTGGCAATAAAGTTACCTAAAAATAAAATAGATGTTTTTATTAAATAAATAGGATTTATTCCTATGAAAACGTGTGTACTATGAACTTGGGTTTTAACCCATTTGTTTAACCCTATGAAAATGTGGTATTTTACTCTGATCAAATATTTCCTAACTACGGTCCTGATGAAAAAAATTCCGCTGCCAAATTAGACAATACGAGATACCACCGAAACTGGCTCGCGGCCGCCCGCTACCGGGGATGAGGGATCGAGGCTTGCGACAGGAGGTGGTATCAGAGCTAAGCCACTGATTCAGTCACAGAGGTGTTCTGCTGACATCAAAATGTAAAGTGTGAGGAAATAAATTACAAGAATACGTGCATAATTGTATTTTATTGCTATGTGTTATTTGACTATTTGTTAGTTTACAGTATGAGCGACCAAGGACCATCTGACGCGTACCGTCAATTGTATTTTATTGCTATGTGTTATTTGACTATTTGTTAGTTTACAGTATGAGCGACCAAGGACCATCTGACGCGTACCGTCAATTGTATTTTATTGCTATGTGTTATTTCACTATTTGTTAGTTTACAGTATGAGTGACCAAGAACCATCTGACGCGTACCGTCAATTGTCTGGTTCGCCTAGAAGCGAAGGCACCTCCTCTTCTCAGCCTGCCCTCTCAAGGTACTCTGCTGATACGGAAGAAGGAATCTTTGTGTTTAAGGCTCAGTCCGAGGAGCCATTTCCTCAGAAAAAGAGGGGATGGTTCAGTCGAGGGGCACATGAGCGTAGAAAACGTATGAAAAAGTTACAAGAATAAAGGGTACTAGCAGCAGCCAAGAGAGAAACCGATGCCTTTGCCCAGGATATGATAAATAGGGGTATAGCCAATATTCACATCTTAGCAACCACCGCAGCTGACCCTATTTTGGAACAGATAATAGCACCCTAACCACAGCCACCAATCCCTAACCAACCAATGGAGATAGAAAACCCTGAAAACCAAGTAGAGATGCATGACTTCAACCCGGAGGAAATACCTAGGGTACCAGCACCAAACCCCCTACACCCAAATTACGATCCCTGGTGGGATGAAGTTAGGGACTATGTGCAACGCTACCCGATACATGAAGACACACCTATGCAGAACTTAGGAGCCTACCCAGGTATGGACCCTTTAGATCCCTATTACCACGATGAATATGTTAGGGAGATCTTAGAAGATCCTTACCGATTTCAGGCACATACACCCCCATATCAGGAACCCGCACCCTAGATTCCGAACCCAGTCCTAGAACCTGCACCCCCAATGAGTGCAGAAAACGAACAAGAACTTAGGACTTTTGGGGAGGAAATTTTAGAGAACAGTGAGAGAATGCGACAGGTGGGAGAGCGACTCGTCTGGAAGTATGACGAGCGCAATATGGATTTTTGGATGAATCCATATCCATGAATGTGTTAGTGAAGACGGTAATAGTAATAATAATAATAATAATAATAAAATAAAATAAAATAAAAATAAAATAAAATATGTGTGTACGGATGCCTACTATTATTAGTGTAATTTTTATTTCAGTCGGTATTGTAATTTTTATTTCAGTACTGGTGTGTAATAGATAGTAGATGAATAGAGTAAAAGTCGCAATGATCGACACTTTTGGCAAAAATGCGTGTCATGTGATTGACTATATTAAATATTATTTTGTGATATTAATACGGGGTAAATGTTTAAAATTCAGATGGCCGACGAAGGAAATCAAGGAAATCTGAATAACGATAACGAGAGTAACATTAACGTGGTTAATGAGAATCCGAGCATTAATAACAATGGAAACCAAATGGATAATAGTGTCGTTCAACATATAGTGGCACAAAGAATTATAGATGCAATGCCATTTATTATTCAAACGGTTCAAGAAGCGAATAATAAAAGTAAACATAGCAGTAAGCAACCAATTGAACCAGAAAACAGCGTGAACAATGGACCCATACTTCAAGCGCCCATTCCCAAAAGAAGAAGAACCATGCCTTATGGTTGTTCTTATAAGGAATTCTGGTCTTGCAAACCAATAGAATTCTCGGGCAATGAAGGACCCATTGCAGCTCTACGCTGGATAGAAAAGACTGAGGTTGTTTTAAAAATAAGCAAGTGTGCTGAAGAAGATAAGATAATGTTTGCTTCTAACTTATTTAAGAATTCAGCTTTAGAATGGTAGAACACTATCCTCCAGTCAAGAGGAAGTGATAAGGTATACAACATAGAATGGGAAGAATTTAAAAATACGGTAGAAAGGAAATTCTGCCCTCCTAATGAAAAGGAACAGATAGCTAATAAGTTCCTAAATTTAAGAATGACCGGAGTGGATAGTAAGGGTTATACTACTACATTCTTTGAATATGCTAGAACAGTACCAACCCTTGCATCACCTGAACCAGTGTTAATCTCCCGTTACATTTGGGGATTAATTGGAGAGATTAGACATGTAGTCAAGGCAGCTAGACCACAAACTATAGAAGAAGCTGTAGAACTAGCAAATACCTTGACAGATGAATTAATCTGTACTAGAGAAGAAGACCAGAGGAGAAACCTAACCCAAAGGCTTACTCAAGAATTCCGTTCTGTGAATTACAACCGTAGGAATATGGGTTCTACCTCTGCACCATTCTGCAAGGTCTGCAAGAAAAAGCATTCGGGAAAATGCTCCATTCTTTGCAATTTCTGCAAGATGCCAGGACACAAGGAAGAAGATTGCAGGAGAAAAACCAGTAATGGACTGTGCTACAACTGTGGAGAAAAATGTCACATCAAGCCGAATTGTCCAAAATTGGCTCCAGCTGTGAACAACAAGAACACTAAAAATGCTAATTCGTTCTGACAGCAGATGAAGCCAAGATGATTCCAGATGTGATAGCTGGTACGTTTTTAGTTAATGATGTTTTTGCTAAAGTATTATTTGACTCTGGTGCAAACCAAAGTTTTATTAATACTTTATTTTGCAAACTTCTAAATCAGTCATTAACTAAACTACCACAAGAATGTCTAGTAGAGACAGCTAATGGAGAAACAGTTAGGATTTCTGAAATCTTGCAGGGAGCAAGAGTAGAAATTTTAAATCAGAAGTTTAGGGCAAACCTTTACCCAATGAATCTGGCAGGATTTGATATTGTTTTAGGAATGGATTGGTTAATAGCCAATAAAGCTAGTATTTTATGTGATCAAAAGTCAATTCAAGTAAATTCACCAAAAGGTGAAAAGATCACAATAAAAGGAGATAAACCCTCTAGATCCGCTAAATTCATCTCTGTGATGAAAACTGCAAGCTATATAAGAAAAGGTTCTACAGTGTATTTGATTTCTATAATCATTAACACTAAAGGAAAAGAACTAAAAGACATTCCAGTAGTGTCTCAGTTTTCAGATGTATTTCCGGAAGAATTACCAGGACTACCGCCAGACAGAGAAGTTGAATTCAGAATCCATCTACTACCAGGAACAGCACCGATTGCCAAAGCACCTTACCGTTTGGCACCCGCCGAAATGCAAGAACTAAAGAAACAGTTAGATGAGTTATTGGAGAAAGGATTTATACAGCCAAGTTCGTCGCCATGGGGAGCGCCGATACTGTTCGTTAAAAAGAAGGACGGATCAATGCGTATGTGCATTGATTACCGTGAATTGAACAAAGTCACGATTAAGAATCGGTACCCATTACCGAGAATCGATGATCTGTTCGATCAATTGCAAGGAGCTCGATTTTTCTCTAAAATCGATTTAAGGTCAGGATATCATCAATTAAAGGTACAGGAAGAGGATATTCCTAAAACCACATTCAGAACAAGGTATGGCCATTATGAATTTACTGTCACACCATTTGGTTTAACCAATGCCCCAGCTGCATTTATGGACATGATGAACCGAATATGTAAGCCATATTTGGATAAATTCATAATTGTTTTCATAGATGATATTCTAATTTACTCTAAGAGTAAAGAGGAACATGCAAAGCATTTGCACGCACTTCTAAGTTTATTAAGAAAGGAAAAGCTTTATGCTAAGTTTTCGAAGTGTGAATTTTAGTTAAAGCAAGTACAATTTCTTGGACATTTAGTGAATCATGAAGGAATACATGTAGATCCAACTAAGATCGAAGCGATTACCAAATGGAAAACCCCTGAGTCACCAACTGAGATTAGAAGTTTCTTAGGATTGGCTGGTTATTATAGGAGATTTATTCAAGATTTCTCTAGAATAGCCATTCCTTTAACTAAGTTAACCTGTAAATCCATTAAGTTTGAATGGGGACCAAAAAAGAAAGAAGCTTTTAGAATTCTTAAGCAAAGATTAACCCATACACCCATACTAGCGTTACCAGAAGGAACTGAAGATTTTGTAATCTATTGTGACGCTTCTAAACTAGGTTATGGATGTGTGTTGATGCAACGCCAAAAGGTTATAGCTTATGCATCTAGGCAACTTAAGAATCATGAAGAAAATTATTCAACACATGACTTGGAATTAGGAGCTATAATTTTTGCCCTTAAGATTTGGAGACATTACCTTTATGGTAGTAAGTTTACCATATTCACTGATCATAAGAGTTTAAGGTATGTTTTCGGGCAAAAGGAGTTAAATATGAGACAAAGACACTGGATGGAGATGTTTAGTGACTATGATTGTGAGATCCAGTATCATGAAGGAAAAGCAAATGTAGTGGCAGATGCTTTAAGCCGGAAGTATCATGAAAAGCCAAAAAGGGTACGTTCTCTTAAGTTAAATCTGCAAGTAGATTTAAATGATCAGATAAGAGAAGCACAAGAATCAGTAATCAAGGAAGATACTGAAAAATTAAAAGGTATGCTAAAAGAATTAGAACAAGAAACAGATTGAATTTGGAAATTCCATAAGATGAGAATGTGGATACCTAAATTTGGAAACCTACGTCATCGTATATTAGAAGAAGCCCATAAGTCTAAGTATACGATGCATCCAGGAAGTGATAAAATGTACCAGGATTTAAGGAAAAATTTCTGGTGGATAGGCATGAAAAAGGACATAGCAGCCTATGTTTCTAAATGTTTAACTTGTTCACAAGTTAAAGCTGAACACCAGAAACCCTCAGGTTTGTTACAACAGTTAGAAATTCCAGTGTGGAAATAGGAATTAATAACAATGGATTTTGTTACTAAACTTCCCAAAACAAAAAAAGGTAATGATACAATCTGGGTAATTGTAGACAGGCTAACCAAGTCAGCTCATTTCCTACCAATGAAGGAAACTTTCAGTATGGAACAGTTAGCCAAATTATATGTAAATGAAATTGTTTCATTACATGGAATTCCTTTATCAATCGTTTCTGATAGGGATAGCCGATTTACCTCTCATTTTTGGTCAAGTTTTCAAAAGGCAATGGGAACCAAGTTAAATCTAAGCACAGCTTATCATCCTCAAACAGACGTACAAAGTGAAAGAACAATTCAGACAATGGAGGACATGCTTAGAGCCTGTGTAATTGATTTCGAAGGTAATTGGGACGATCACTTACCTTTAATAGAATTTTCTTATAATAATAGTTATCACACAAGTATCAATGCTGCACCATTCGAAGCACTTTATGGACGAAAGTGCCGAACCCCAGTCTGTTGGGCAGAAATTGGGGAAAAGCAACTATCTGGACCTGAGATAGTGCAAGAGACAACTGACAAGATTATTCAAGTCAAGGAACGACTGAAAGCAGCACGTGATCGACAGAAGAGCTATGCTGATAACCGACGCAAACCATTGGAATTTCAAGTAGGAGATAAGGTATTGTTAAAAGTCTCTCCTTGGAAAGGAGTGGTAAGATTCATCAAACGGGGAAAGCTAAGTCCCAGGTATGTTGGACCTTTTGAGATTATTAGAAGAATAGGACCTGTAGCCTATCAGCTACAACTGCCAGAGGAAATGGCATGAATACATGATGTATTTCATGTATCTAATCTTAAGAAATGCTTAGGTGATGAATCGCTAATAGTACCTCTTAAGGATATAGAGGTAAATGAACAACTCAAGTTTGTAGAAAGGCCTCTACAGATTGAAGACAGGAAGGTCAAGAACCTCAAGCATAAGAGATTAGTTCTAGTCAAAGTGAAGTGGGACTCCAAAAGAGGACCTGAGTATACAGGGGAGCTTGAATCTGAAATGCAAAGGAAATATCCGCACTTGTTCCAGTAGATCTCGAGGACGAGCTCTAAAACAAGGTGGGGAGGATGTAACAATCCTTAATAAAACCGACACCCTCGATTATTTTCCGACGCCCTAATATATTATAAAAAATATTCCAAAATGTCCCAAAAAACACCCCATACGCGAAAACGGGCCTCAAATATATTAAATAACATTAAAAATAATTAAAAATCTGAAATTTAAGTTGAGGCGGGCCGCGTAAACCCCACCTCAACCTTACGCGGGCCGCTAGAGACCCAAAATGTGGCGCAGCCCGGTGCGGCCACGTGGCCCAACACATGTAGAGCCTACATAGTGATCCGGATGGGCTATACGTTGGCCTGGAGTCAACGCGGGCCGCGTAGGCCCTTCCCTTATGTTACACGGGCTGCGACAAAGCCAAACTCAGCAACTATATAAAGGAGGCCTCGGATCTTCAGTCTGTTCGACCCATTTTCATTTCTCAATCTCAAATTCTGAATAGTAGAGATAATACGCGGGTATTATACCCCCTAATTAGCGAAGTTCTGCTCCGTTGTAAGTATTATAACCCCTGGATACGTATTAGATACGCTGCCCGATTGATCTAGGGTTCCGTAACGGCTGTCGTGGTTCTGCCCGACGTAGTCGTTGGAATGCCGTCTCGGGGAGGGTATTACTAATGTTAAAATGGGTTATTATACTAACACGTGTGCATTTGTGTAAATTTTAGATTATCACCAGGAAATCCTTACGGAAAATCTAAGACAGCAATGTGAGTTGATCCACTTTTTGTAAACATTTTGTTAACTATTTTTACAAAACCTTAAATACTTTTCCATGCGAATGACAGTTATTGAGTATTTGTAAGAATACAATTATGATGAGTATGTTGAGGTTTTGTATACAAAATTTGTTACCACCTGGTCAAGGAGCAACATTCCACAAGTCGGGTTCGACAGTACCATGGATGTTAATTGTTATGTCTTGGAAACAAATATAATTGCGGGATCGCCCTCAATACTGTACACTGTGAAATGATTATTATTTAAACTTGATTAAACTGGGATTTACTCACCAGTATTTCCCACTGACAAATGTTTTTAAAACGCGTTTCAGGTAACAAACTGTGAAAGCCAAATAGAAGCCAGCTGGACAGCACTGAAGGCTTGGAAAAGTGGCAATAAAGTTACCTAAAAATAAAATAGATGTTTTTATTAAATAAACAGGATTTATTCCTATGAAAACGTGTGTACTATGAACTTGGGTTTTAACCCATTTGTTTAATACTATGAAAATGTGGTATTTTACTCTGATCAAATATTTCCTAACTACGGTCCTGATGAAAAACATTCCACTGCCAAATTAGACAATATGAGATACCACCGAAACTGGCTCGCGGCCGCCCGCTTCCGGGGATGAGGGATCGGGGGTTGCGACACTTATCTTCAATCTCGTTACAAATAACTTGAAAATGCCTTCAAATCAAATAAAAATCCATCCTTCAACCGTAACCCTCTGATGAAAAACCCAAATAAAAATTATAAATGACGAATTCAGCATTTTCAGTATCTCCATATGTGTTCGGTATATGAATCAATCAAAAACATACAAATCGAATTGATACGAACCATAATTAGATGGTTTTTGTAACGAACTCGTAATCTGCTTCATTATTGACGGATTTCCCTAATTAGCCCTCGGATGATTGATGTCACACCCCAACCGATGATGGAAACATCGGGGTATGGCACTGAGCGAAACAGACTGTCAAGAGAAATTGCATAACAACTAAATTACCGGATAGTTAATATTATGTCCCGGACCATAACCCATCAAGTAACCAATTATTACAGACATAGATATCTCAAAACAAAGCATTGTTCCGACAACTCAGATTTAAATAAATAAATTGTCTTTGTTTCTAGACCCCATCCTAACTTGATTTCCCGCAAGTAACAAGCAAAGCATCCTAAACACCTGTCACATACGTTAAAATAGAGGTCAATACACATAGTGTAAAGGTGAGCATACAAGTTTAATAGTAATAGTAGAGTTCGAAAGCGTTTACGCATAACCAACATGTAACATGTATAATGTGAAACTAGTAAGTTATCGACAATGAAATATGCACAGACTAGACTGCGAGTTGTAGAATGCGCAACACATATCACCACCGTGACACGTGAAGAGGTAACCTTAACAACCCCTATCCACGACAGGTGCTGAGTCCAAACAAATAGTACTATCATTACTAAGGCGTCAGGCAACAATCACTGTGTTAACATAACATACAAGCATTCATCGAGTAACACGTAACATGCAATAACGGTCAGCGTATAAATAGTGTTTGCATTGTGTGTCGATGTGATTTAGAATAAGTAACGTATGTAACACCCAAAAGTGTGTAAAGAAAAAAGGGATCGAGTATACTCACAGCGATGGAAGTTAATGGATTGAAGGGAGCGCTAGAGTGATTAGCCTGAACAGTTTACGATAGCATAAGCAAATGAACGGTGCGTAAAACGGTGCAAAATGAGCAAGTGTCGAATGGTAACCCAATCGGATGGCAATCCGATCGGATGGCCAGCCATTCGTTTGGGGAAGATGTGTTTATGTATGATGGCTTTGAAGTTTTCGTTGTAGCATTTTGAAAACAGAGAAGTATCTCTACCCTTCAGGTCGTTCGATCTGATAGCGATCCGATTGGCAGGACACTTAGTGAGAACAAGTTCACAGCAGGATGGTCACTCGATCGGATAGAAATCCGATCGGATGGCAATCCGTTAGAAACTGATGTTCTTTGAAAATTATGAAAATGATCAAGTGTTGAAGCTCAAGTGCAATCCGATCGGATTGCAATTCGATCGGATGGAAATCCGTCCCAACGAATCTGATCGTCTTGAACTTGATTATTTTGCTAAGTTTTGCGGTTTGCTCGAGACGGTGTGATAACGTACTAAACAACGGAACCTTGTCAAGTCCCAAGTCGCCCGATCAAACAGGAATCACCCTAATCCGACCAGTTCACTGGTTCGTGATGGTTGTTCATGTTTACTCCGGAATCGGTTGTCTTTGATAGAAATCAGATCTCAACCGACACTTCACTAAGAAATGAGTAGGAGATCAGAATGAGCTCCGATTCTATCGGTTTTAAGTGCATTGAGTGTAAAAGAGTTGAAAGAATGTTAGAAACCATCTTTCAATCCTTTTAACTTTGAAAGTGTTTAGATCTATGCGAAATCGTTGTGTAATCATGTGGAAATCCTTTAGATATGAGTTGTTCTTGGTGGAATGAAGCCAAATCTTGAAGTTCATAAGAACTCCATGATGACATCATCCTAAAACACCTCAAATCCGTTGATTTCACGGTTAAAAGTTAAGATTCAAAGGTGATAATGATGAAGAAGTGCATGTAGATCATAGAAGTACAAGATTTGAGTTGAAAACTTACTAGAATCGCGAGAACGCGAGAAATCGAGAGAAAGAAGGCTTGAGCGTGCTGGTCGACTGAGAGAGAGCTGTCACATCACAAGTGATGTGACAGGGGGTATTTATAGGTTGCCAAAAATAGAAAGTGGAGTGTAAGTGTCGGATAGCCCACCGATCGGATGGCAATCCGTTCGGACGGCCATTCGATCGATTGCCCATTCGATCGAAGTGGTCTGACGAGTTGAGTTTTGGCGTTTCGTTTTGCGTGTCGAGCGTTGCGATGTGTTTCGAGTGAGCGATGCATTAGTATTATCCATTAGTTACACAAATGACCTAACTACTATATCTAACATACAATCACTATAAATAACTTCCGTTTAGAGTTTGTGATTAGATTGCGATGCGATAGAATTGCGATTGCGATTAAACACCTCAACATAAACATAACATGCACAAGTAACACATAATGGCACACACACGTAAACAATATCCAGAACACATAATTCGAGTTGTGAATGCGATGGCGATACGATTAGCGATAAGTCGATTAGTGATTAAACATGCGATTAAATAGCGTTATTAATAGATACTCCATATAATACAACTAAAGCAAATAAATAATAGAATTTGATTACAAGTCAAGAAGCACGATCTACTAGTCAAGCAAGGAGTGACAGATCACAATTAGCAATCTTTTCTTCCTTTGACTTTGACTTTGACTTGTACTTTAACTTTCAAAAAGCGGGTTGTTACAATTGAACGGAATGTCTGATATACCCTTATCTAATAAAAATGAATCAGGGACACGTGTATGGCTGTGGGCATCGCGTAAGTAATGTAGGATTAGGGGATTTGTATTCTACACTTCCTCTCTCTCTCTCTCTCTATATATATATATATATATATATATATATATATATATATATATGGGAAGGTTCAATTGAGAAGAAATATAATGTGAGAAGAAAAGGAAGAAATGACATATTAGTAAAATAATATTTCATTTATAACTCATATCATTAATTTTTCTCTCTTTAATTAATTAGTCAACTAATCATTAATTATCCTACATATAATCTACAAAACCTACACATATCAAAATTTTCCTACATATACCCTCCACATTATAGAATTTTATCCTAAACAGTCGAAATTTATCCTACATGCCTCGAAATATATCCTACACAACTCGTAATTTATTCTACACAACTAGTAATTTATTCTACACTTTAAATTAAGTTATTTTTTTTTAATTTGGGAAAAGTATATATTTTGAAAATGAGTTACAAATTTAATTTAGTTAGTTATTAAAGGGAAAGAATACAAATTAATGATTTATTTAAGTTTATCAATATACCCTTATAATAAAATTAAATACAAATGTTAAATGAAGTAAAATGAAGCATTCTTATTGGTTGAAACTTCTTCTTTTTTCTTCTTACAAAAAAATTCTTCTTATTTGAACCCTCCACTATATATATATATATATATATATAATGGAAGTATCTATAGAAAACCCTTATAGTTTAGAAAACTTGGGAAACTCTAACCTCCCAATTTTTTTTAAATTTAAACATGTTATATCCTCCCCACCTTGTTTTAGAACTCGTCCTCGAGGTCTACTGGAACAGGTGTGGATATTTTCTTTGCATCTCAGCTTCAAGCTCCCATGTGTACTCTTGTCCTCTCTTGGAATCCCATTTCACTTTGACTAGAACTAATATTTTGTGTTTGAGATTCTTGATCTTTCTATCTTCAATTTGTAGTGGTCTCTCTACGAACTTAAGTTTCTCATTTACCTCTATGTCCTTAAGAGGTGCCACTAATGATTCATCTGCTAAGCACTTCTTGAGATTACATACATGAAATACATCATGTATTCCTGCCATTCTCTCTGGTAGTTGTAGCTGATAAGCTACTGGTCCTATTCTTCTAATTATCTCAAAAGGTCCAACATACCTGGGGCTTAGCTTTCCTCTTTTGATGAATCTAACCACTCCTTTCCATGGAGATACTTTTAACAATACCTTGTCTCCTACGTGAAATTCCAACGGTTTTCACTTGTTATCAGCATAACTCTTTTGGCGATTGCGTGCGGTTTTCTGTCTTTCCTTGACTTGAATAATCTTATCCGTTGTTTCTTGTACTATTTCTGGTCCAGATAATTGCTTCTCTCCAATATCTGCCCAACAGACTGGAGTTCGGAACTTTCGTCCATAAAGTGCTTCAAACGGTGCAGCATTAATGCTTGTATGATAGCTGTTATTGTAGGAAAATTCTATTAATGGTAAATGATCATCCCAATTTCCTCCGAAATTAATTACACAAGCTCTAAGCATATCCTCCATTGTTTGGAGGATGATAGGCTATGCTTAGATTTAACTTGGTTCCCATTGCTTTTTGGAAACTAGTCCAAAAATGAGAAGTAAAACGGCTATCTCTATCAGAAACAATAGACAAAGGAATTCCATGTAATGAAACTATTTCATTTACATATAACTTGGCTAATTGTTTCATACTGAAAGTTTCCTTCATAGGTAAGAAATGAGCAGACTTGGTTAATCTGTCTACAATCACCCAGATTGCATCATTACCTTTTCTTGTCTTGGGTAATTTAGTAACAAAGTCCATGGTTATCAATTCTCATTTCCATACAGGCATCTCCAATTGCTGCAGTAAACCTGAGGGTTTCTGATGTTCTGCTTTGACTTGTGAACAAGTTAGACACTTAGCAACATAGGTTGCTATATCCTTTTTCATTCCTATCCACCAGAAATTCTTTATTAAGTCTTGATACATCTTATCTCTACCAGGATGTATCGTATACTTAGACTTATGGGCTTCTTCTAAAATTCGGTGGCGTAGGTTTCCTTGTTTGGGTATCCAAATTCTTTTCTTATGTTCCTTGTTCTAATTCCTTAATCATTCCTTTTAATATTTCAGTATCGTCCTTGATTACTGATTCTTGTACTTCTCTAATTTGCTCATTTAAATCTATCTGCAGATTTAATTTAAGAGAACGTACTCGTCTTGGCTTTTCATGATACTTTCGACTTAAAGCATCAGCTACTACATTAGCTTTTCCTACATGATATTGGATAACACAATCATAATCACTAAGAATCTCCATCCAGCGTCTCTGTCTCATATTTAACTCTTTTTGTCCAAAAATGTACCTTAAACTCTTATGATCTGTGAAGACTATAAATTTATTTCCATATAAATAGTGTCTCCAAATCTTAAGTGCAGAAATCATAGCTCCTAACTCTAGATCATGGGTCGTATAATTCTCTTCATGATTCTTAAGTTGTCTAGAGGCATAGGCTATAACCTTTTGACGTTGCATCAACACACATCCATAACCTAACTTAGAAGCATCACAATAGACTACTAAGTCTTCAGTTCCTTCTGGTAATGCTAGTATGGGTGCGTTGGTTAACTTATGCTTTAAAATTCTAAAAGCTTCCTCTTGTTTTGGTCCCCATTCAAACTTAATTGATTTGCAGGTCAATTTTGTTAAGGGAATGGCTATTCTAGAAAAATCTTGAATAAAACGTCTATAATAGCCTGCTAGTCCAAGAAAACTTCTCACCTCTGCTGGTGATTCAGGGACTTTCCACTTAGTAATTGCCTCGACCTTTGTGGGATCCACATGAATTCCTTCATGATTAACTAGGTGTCCACGGAATTGTACTTCTTGTAACCAAAATTCACATATTGAAATTTAACGTAAAGCTTTTCTTTTCTCAGAAAATTTAAAAGCGTATGAAGATGCTCTGCATGTTCCTCTTTACTCTTAGAGTAAATGAGAATATCATCTATTAAGACAATTATGAATTTATCCAGATATGGTTTACATATTCTGTTCATCATGTCCATAAATGCGGCTGGGGCATTGGTTAAACCAAATGGCATGACTGTAAATTCATAATGACCATACCTTGTTCTGAAAGCAGTTTTAGGAATGTCCTCTTCCTCTACTTTCAGTTGATGATATCCTGAGCGTAAATCGATCTTAGAAAAGAATCGAGTTCCTTGCAGTTGATCGAACAGATCATCGATTCTCGGTAATGGTGTAACATTTCCATTTTTTTTATTATAAGAGTTATAGGTTGTTTAAATTTATTAACCACTAGTAACTAGTTTTATTTTTAGTATAATTATTCGACCTATATAGTTTTAAAAACTATTTTATATAATTGGTTGGAATGTTATACTAATTAATTGGCTTGTATATGGGTGACATTTCTATGTACTATATTAAAATAAAGTATATAAAAACTTATATTACTAAACGGGTAGACTTCAGGTAAGTTGACTGTTAGAAATATGAAGTACCTAAACGGGCCTAAGAACCGTTTAATAATTAAATTATAAAAATACATTATATTTGAACCTACTCCGTTTTTAATGAAACTTGGGTCAAAATGTAGACACAAATATTCTTGTTCTAACGACATATTCATTGTTTTATAAGACGTCATATTTTAGAAGTTATAAGCGCCAAATAAGTGAAGCAGCTGAATTAATTATAATAATAAAATAAAAAAAATATTTAGCTAAATTAAAATGAAGTGTTACGTCTCTACGTGTACAATAAAATAAAATAAAGAAAAAGAAAATCAAAACTACATGTGTACGTGGAAGTAAATTTGTGACTAAAAGATAAGAAGAAAGATGTGTCAAACTTGGGCAGAAAGCAAGCATGCATACATTATAAATTGAGAAGGGATCAAACATTCTAACACTGCTTTTCTTTTCCTCCCTCTTGATCTCGATTTCTACACACACACACACATATATATATATATATATTCTTATTTTTTTTATTTATTATTTACACTATAATAATAATAAAACCCTGCCCCGTTTTAAGTGTTTTAACTCCCGATCACTGATACCCTTTCCGATTGATCTGGAGCCCCATAACGCATGTCAAGGCTCTTCCCAACTAAGTTCGTTGGGGTTCTGTCTCGTGACGTAGAGATAAGGTTGAATTAGGGTTACTATGCATATATATATATATATAGGGGAAGGTTCATTTGAAAAGAAAAATTAATTAAGAAGAAAAAGAACAAAGGGTAATTTTGTAAAACATTAAATAGTTTTTCCACTTATCTCATTTATTATCATCTTTGACTAATTAATTAGTAATAAATTCTATTATCCTCCACATTAACTTTTTTTGCCTACACACATCAAAAGTTATCCTACATATTTCGAAATTCATCTTACACGTTGAAATTTATCCTACACAACTCGTAATTTATCCTACATTTAAATTATTTTATTTTATTTTTTTTTGAAAAAATATATATTTTGAAGATAAGTTACAAATTATTTAATGTAGTTAGCTATTAAAGAGGAAGACTACAAATTAATGACCTATGTTAATTTACCAATGTACCCTTATAGTAACATTAAATACTTATATTAAATGAAGTAAAATAAAGCATTCTTATTGGTTGAAATTTCTTCTTTTTTCTTCTTACAAAAAATTTCTTCTCATTTGAACCATATATATATATATAGTGGAGGGTTCAAATGAGAATAAATTTTTGGTAAAAAGAAAAAAGAAGAAATTTCAATCAATAAGAATGCTTTATTTTATTTCATTTAATATAAGTATTTAATGTTACTATAAGGGTACATTGGTAAATTAACATAGGTCATTAATTTGTAGTCTTCCTCTTTAATAGCTAACTACATTAATTTTTTTGTTACTTATCTTCAAAATATATAATTTTTCAAAAAAATAAAATAAAATAATTTAAAGTGTAGGATAAATTATGAGTCGTGTAGAACAAATTACGAGTTGTGTAGGATAAATTTCAACGTGTAAGATGAATTTCGAAATATGTAGGATAACTTTTGATGGGTGTAGGCAAAAAAAGTTAGTGTGAAGGATAATAGTCTTTATGACTAATTAATTAGTCAAAAATGATAATAAATGAGATAAGTGAAAAAAACTATTTAATGTTTTACAAAATTACCCTTTGTTCTTTTTCTTCTCAACTAAATTTTCTTCTCAAATGAACCCTCCCCTATATATATATATATTTGAAAAAAGCTCAGAAGTTATACCCAAGATTCTACCAGGAGGCTTTCTAGTTAAACCCTAAAGTTACAAAGTGAGTGCATTCTCTTTTCTCACCATTTTATCACATTTTTTTGTGATACATTTCCATCATATAAATTTGCAACAAATTGTTGCATTATGTGTTGTACCTCAAGTATTGGGGGTTTTTCAAAAAAAAAAAATTTGCGATTTTTCATTTTTAACCCAAAAGTTTTAATCATTTGTATTTTAACACTTTTAGTTTGTTTAGTTATAACCCAAAACTTTTTTATTTACAACTTTGGTCCCTATACTTTTTATCTTTCGCAAGTTTTTTGTTTTACGTTTCGTTCTAAATTTTGCGAGCTAATACGTCCCAACGTGCATGTGTGGTTCAACGTTTTTCGTCTATTTTTTCACATTTGACAGGTATGTCGCAATGTGTCTATTTTCCCCCTTTGGCAAGTTCGCTGCAACGGGTGGATCCTACATTGACTTAGTTATTCTTTTCTACGTTATTTTGCGAGTTAACACAACGCAACGTGCGTGTGTGGTTCAACGTTTTTACGTCTATTTTTTCCATGTAACAAGTTCGTCGCAACGCGTGTGTCCTAAATCGACATAGTTATTTTTTTCATGTTATATGTTTCGGTCTTATATTTTCGCATTAACACGCCGCAACTTCAGTGTTGGTAGTCGCTACCAGCGGTGTGGCATTGATGTTACTTGCCATAGTTTTAGGCCCCGCCGCAACGCGGGGGGTGTTTAATTCTAGTTTTTATTTAAAAATGCTTTACATAACCCTAAATGTTTATCAGTTATACTTACAGTGATTAAGTTTTTGTATAATGCAATTACTATCGGTATGTGGGGTTTTAACTGGGTTCAAGATTTAAGGGGTTAAGTTAAAACACATAAAAAAAACTGGTTGTGAATATATTTAGAGCCTATTGGATTTTTGTTTTAGAGATTAAAACATGTCCATATATATACCTATATCTATCAATTTTTTTATAGTTATACATGATGTTTCGTTTAAGCTTAAATTAATATTCATATGCATATATATGGACCGTGAGGGCATATGGCATTTCTAATCATGTTCCTATTAAGTATAATAGATATATTATTATGTTTGAAAAATTACTATTTTAAATCTTAGTCACATTTATATATTAAATAATAATAATGATAAAATTATTTAATTAATATATTATATTTGATAAAGTTATAGTTATTAATTTGACAGAAAATGATATATTTCATTTTATGGGCTAATTGGTTTTGTGCCATAGAAAATATATTTGACAAAGTAATGTCATGGGACACTACTAAGTTCAGAGTCACTAGTTGAGGAAATGATCAACAGTGATATGACAAGAAATATGATCAGAGTCACTAGTTGAGAGAATGATCAACAGTGACATGACTAAAGGCACTAGTTGAGAGAACGATCAACAGTGTTATGACCAGAATCACTAGTTGAAAGAATGATCAACAGTGATATGACCAGAATCACTAGTTGAAAGAATGATCAATAGTGATATGACCAGAGTCACTAGTTGAAAGAATGATCAACAGTGATTTGACCACCGTCACGGGAATCGCCTAGTGATTGATAACACTGAATCATAATAAGATATATTTTATATTATTACTTGATAAACTTCACTATTGGACGAAAGTTAGCCAATGAGTAATATGACCACTGTCACATCGGAACTACCACCATGTGACAAATACTGATTGAGTTTTGGGTAAATATAAACAAATATAAAAACCCTTAATGCTGTAAAGTATAACAATATATTTTATAAAAATGGATTGAACTCGCCAGTATTTATTACCGATAAAATATTTTAAAAACGCGTTTCAGGTAATTTGTTGTAAAGATAATAGAAGCCAGCTATGGAGCACTGAAGGCTTAAATAAAGTGGCTATAAATACATGAATAAAAGAAGAAATTTATGTTTTATTTATTTGGATTTATCTTTATAAAAACAATTGAATTAAATATGGGTTTTAGCCCATTTGTTTAATATTAAAAGTTCGGTGTTTTACAAACTCTGAAATCATTTCCTAACTACGATCCTGATGAAAACTTTTCCGCTGCGTATTTAATAAACACAGATACCATCTGGCTGGTTCAAGGCTCTCGCTCCCAGGGTGGGGTCGGGGGCTCTGACAGAAGGGTACCGATTTTTAATCGTAACCTTGTTTAATTCACGGTAATCAATGCACCTACACATCGATCCGTCCTTCTTCTTGACAAACAAGATTGGTGCTCCCCATGGCAATGAACTAGGCTGTATGAAACCTTTCTCCAGAGGTTCGTCCAATTGGTTCTTCAGTTCCTGCATCTCTGCTGGTTCTAAACGATAAGGTACTTTGGCAATCGGTGCTGTCCCTGGCAATAGGTGAATTCTGAATTCAACCTCTCTATCTGGCGGTAGTCCGGGTAGCTCTTCGGGAAAAACAACGGAGTATTGAGATACTACGAGAATATCTTTCAATTCTTTTCCTTTAGTGTTAATGATTATGGAAATCATATACACTAAGGATCCCTTGATTGCATAACTTGCTGTTTTCATCACAGAGATGAATTTTATAGATCTAGTTGGCTTATCTCCTTTAATTGTGATATTTTCACCCTTTGGTGAATTTACTTGTACGGACTTTCGATCACATAGAATGCTGGCATGATTGGCTACCAACCAATCCATTCCTAATACTATATCAAATCCAACCAGATTCATTGGGTAAAGATTAGCAATAAAATTATGGTTTAAGATTTTTATTTTTGCTCCCTGCAAGATTTCAGTAATCTTAATGGATTCTCCATTTGCCATTTCTACTACACATTCTTGTGGGAGTTTAGTTAATGGTTGATTGAGAATTTTGCAAAATGAAGTATTAATAAAACTTTGGTTTGCACTAGAGTCAAATAATACTTTAGCAAAAATATCATTAACTAAAAACGTACCGGCAATCACATCCGGAATCATCTTGGCTTCTTCTTCAGTTTGAACAAAAGCTCTGGCGTTCTTGGTAGTCTTGTTGTTCATGGCTGGAGCTAGTTTCGGACAATTCGGCTTGATATGCCCCTTTTCTCCACAATTGAAGCATATTCCATTACTGGGTTTCTTCCTACAATCTTCTTCCTTGTGTCCGGAGCTTTTGCAGAAGTCACAGTATATCGAGCATTTTCCTGACTGCTTTTTCTTGTGGGACTTACAGTAAGGTGCAAAGGTAGAACCTATACTTTTCCCACGATAATTATTTCCATAACGAAATTCTTGGGTAGGTTTCTGAGCTAGGTTCTTTCTCTGGTTCTCTTCTTACGTACGTACTAACTCGTCAGTCAAAGTATTGGCTAAGTCCACTACTTCTTCTATGGTTTGTGGCCTAGCTGCCTTGACTACATGTCTAATCTCACTAATTAATCCCCAGAGGTAACGTGAAATTAATACAGGTTCTGGTGAGGCTAAGGTTGGCACTGTTATAGCATATTCGAAGAATATGGTAGTGTAACCCTTACAGTCTATTCCAGTCATCCTAAGATTTAAGAACTTATTAGCAGTTTTTTCTTTTTCATTGGGAGGACATAATTTCCTTTCGACCATTTCCTTAAATTCAGTCCATTCCATATTATAGGTTGTGTCACTTCCTTTAGACTGGAGAATAGTATTCCACCATTCTAAGGCTGCATTTTTAAAAAGATTAGAAGCAAACATAATCTTATCTTCCTCAACACATTTACTTATTTTTAAGACTGCTTCTGTCTTTTCTATCCAGCGTAGAGCTGCAATGGCTCCTTCATTGCCTGAGAACTCTATTGGTTTGCAAGACCAGAATTCTTTGTAAGAACAACCATATGACATGGTTCTTCTTCTTTTTGGAATTGGTAATTGGAGTAGCGGTCCATTATTCACGTTGTGACTAGGTTCATTAGGGGTTTGTTTACTTCCACTTTTATTATTTTCTGCTTCTTTAACAGTCTTAATAATATATGGCATAACATCTCTAATTTCTTGTGCTACTATGTGTTGGATGGCTCTATTATTTATGTGGTTATCATTATTCTGGTTTTCCTGATTTTTTTCGTTGTCCATCTGGATTTACAAACAATTATCAGGTATTAATATCACAAAATAAGATTTAATGTAAACAACCAAACAAACAGATTGATCAAAATCGTCGAGCATTGCAACATTTACTCTTTTTCATATATATATATATATATATGTAGGACAAAGATCCGTTAGGAACCACCCTTTATTCCGAGAACCGCGAGAACCAGTGTGAACACAAACAGTAATTCCTAAAAAAATCTAAAAACACCCAAATTTTTTTTTTACTATTTTTTTTTTGGAAAAATCGCTATATTTTGTTAATAAAAAAATTAAAATAAAAAAATTCGAGTAACAGTTATCCATGCACATGTGCATATGTATCATTTCTTTGTCAAATTTCGTAATTCATTACAAATAATAGTCAATTGCACTTTCATTTACACTACCATGTGTAATACACTACTTTTTACGTTAACAATATTAGAAATGCACACGTGCATCTATATGTATCAACATGAAATAAGATGTTTTGGTACACTACTTTCTCTTTCATCTATCATTACATCCATAATACACAAGCATGCACATGTGCATTTTTGTCATTTCTTTGACAAATTCCGTAATTAATTACACATATTAGACAATTGCACTTTCATTTACACTACCATATGTAATACACTACTTTTTTACATTACCAATATTAGAAATGCACATGTGCATTTATATGTATCAACATGAAATAAGGTGTTTTGGTACACTACTTTGAATACACTTTCCCTTTCATCTATCATAACCTCCATAATACACTATCATTACCTCCTACCATCCATAATACAATACCATTACCTCCTACCATCCATAATACAATACCATTAACAATATTTTCACTTTATTACATGTATGTAAACACCATTTATACCATCCAATCAACATATTACATCATAAATTGACAACTATAACCAAACCATCAACCACTAGATATAACTAACCAAAAAACATGTATATGGGCCTACTTCTCCATTCAAAATCACAAACTTTTTGTACCAAAACACGTTATAACATGGTTATACCTAATGATGCACATGTGCATTTTGAATATTGGTAATGTAAAAAGTAGTGTACTACTAATGGTATTGTAAATTAAAATGCAATTATCTATTCCTGATAACGTATTACCGAATTTGTCGAAGTAATGATACATATGCACTTGTGCATGGATTACTGTTACTCGAAAAAAAAAGTTTTTTTTTTATGGTAACGAAATATAGCGATTTTTTTTTTTAAATATTAAAAAAAATTGAGTGCTTTTTTTTATTTTTTTTTAGATTTTATTTTGTGTTCACATTGGTTCTCGCGGTTCTCGCAATAAGGGTGGTTCTCGCATGAACCTTACCCTATATATATATATATATCTTACAATCTAAAACTGAAATGTAAAACACTACTAGTTATGCGTTAATAGGTATTACGCTATCTATTTTAGTTGATTTTTTTTCAAACTACACGCATTTATATATACACGCATCTATATATATATATATATATATATATATATATATATATAGTCTTAGGATCCTGTAAAAAGGACATGTTTCGTGAGAAGTGTGAGAAGGCATAAAAATTCATATGTAGACATAATGTTTTGGACTTAGACATAATATTTTGCATTGTTTTGGCAAGAAAAACACTAAACATAACAATTTAAGATACAATGCAATGAATTCTAGGCTTAAAACATAAAACACCATGTCAAGAACGTTAAGTAGTGTGTTTTAAGTGTTAAATAGTGTCTTTTAAATTCACGTCCATAATATGTTGCATTGTGTTTTAAATTGTTATGTTTGGTGTTTTTCTTGCCAAAACAACAAAAAACATCACTCCTAAGTTCAAAACATGATGCCTACATGTTAATTTCTATACCTTCTCACACTTCTCATGAAAAGAGTCATTTTTACAGGAACCTCACCACATATATATATATTATTGCTATGGATTAAACTACATTTCCATGATGAAGATCTCTCACTATCTAGTCCTAACAAACATGGATGAAGATCTCTCACTATCTAGTCCTAACAAACATATGGTAAGTTGTAATTTTGAATTTGAAGATTTTTGTATGAAGTGGCTTATGATCAATCCACGAAATTTTGTGAAATTAAGCATGAATATTTGTTAGAATTATCATATGGAATGTGAATTATACAAGATTTTGATGTTAATTGATGTTTGAAGGTGAAACCCATTTGGGTTAGTAAAAGTGGCGACATGGGTATAACACCCATGTCCAATCCTTGTTCAAAAATTGATGTAGCATGTTGTATGTGATGAATACTTGTTAGATAGTTTGAGTATGGTGTGGTATTAGGTCGATTTTAATAGTATTTGATTTTTTTAAAGGCAAAAGTAGGAAGATGAACATAAGATGCTTGTATAATATGCTCTATTAATGCGAAACCCGCCAAGTGTTTGATGAAATGTCTAAGTGACGTTAGGATGTGAGATTGTACGAAGCGGCTTGACATAAACGAGTAAAATATGATAATAATGTAATTAGTAGTTTACTAACTTGAAGAATGTGCTTTAGATGGAACTCGTACAAGAATTCGGGTTGAATGTATGTGTTGGTCAAGTATATGCATTAGGAGCTTGTACATTGTGTTTGAACAGGTGAGGTTTGCTATGTGGTCTACTAATCCCTTAATTTCGGTTAAAAGTGAATGTGTACTAAATGTATAGCATATGACCTCACTAGTAAAGGATGATGTTACGATTATGTTAAGTTGATTCTTATAGGGGGTGGTTGTCACTTGTAAAAATTATGAAGATATAAGTATGTGTAAATTGGTTATGTGTATATTGTGTGACTAGGTGGTCGTGTAGTTTATGTGTCATACAACATCATGTATGAAATGAATATGATGTCATTTTATGGCCTACCATATCAACATGAATGCATACTCATAAGTTGGAAGTTGTATGCTAGAAGGTTGACTTTCTGAAAGTCAACAAAGTATAAATAGCATGATTAGGTATTTTGACACAAATGTAAGAATTGAGAGATCTCGGGATATGTGTTAGACCAATTACATGTTATGTATGATAATGAATTTGAATTCTTAAGATATTGAACCATGTGATTGACAATTCATGTCGTATGCGTGTTAGTGAAAGCCAATGTAAATAAGAATTTGGAAAATGTATGTTAATATGAATGAGCATAAAGACTAACATTATTATGGGCATGTCGACATGAAAGAAAAAGGAACCACACTAGTATGGACTCAAGCATGGAAGGCTAACGGGTCAAGAGGAGGCAAGGAAGCGGATACGAGCACGAACGCATAAGGTAAGTGACTTCCGACTCACTTCTTAGTATACATATAGAATTTTCATGTTTATGAATGTAAGGAAAATATTGCAAGGTTATGTAATGAATGAAAGTATAAAGATAAGTATTGATCTAGTCAGACGATGGTAGTATTCTAAGTCAAAGGTAATTTGGTGGAATAAACGGGTCGAATAAATATGTATAAGTAAGGTAACGGTAATGAAATTGATAAAGAATAAGGACCCCAGATAAGGATGTTTAGCCAATAGTGTAAGGACAAGTCTTATGGACAATTAGAGATAAGTGGTGAGCAATTTGATTGAGGAATGTCCGAGATATGCAAGTCTTAAAAATTAAAAAAAATATGAATGGGTTGAATAGTCGAAACGAGTATGTAGAGCCGAAGGCTTTAAGTTAAGATTGTTCCTTGTTCGGATGTTATATTACAAGCTCATATGTTAGAAAATCGATTTACCAACGCATAGGAAAAAGAATCGTGTCAATCGGATCCGTAGATCAAAAGTTATGCATTTTGTAAGTCGAAAATACTCTTGGGAATCATAGTTGGGAATTTCCAGCAACATAATGGAAGTTTATGTCGTTTTTGGGCTATCGTGCTACGCGACAATACGACTGCTTCACCATCGCACTACACGACCTTGGTCGCGGCCCACGAAAGATTAGGGGTTGGCTTTCGCGCCCCGCCAGGGACCTTCCAGCTGGCTTTTTGGTTCGATTTTGTTGGTTATGTACATGGAACTTGTTTCAACCTTTATTTAAATGATCAAAACTAACCCTTTTGTTGGTTTTGAAATTTAGGAAAATAATTACCCTCCGGTAGTCGGGATCGCTAGGTAATTATGAATAGAAGAGGGAATGTACGTAGGTTCGTATGTATGCGATCTATTTATTTGGAAGCTTGTAATTAGGATGTTTTAGTTAACCCTTTTGGGATGCCTTATGTAGCGTGTATGTTTGTATAGATTGTACATTTGTTTATGTGTACCTAATCATGTATGTAAGTACGTGTTTTAGATTATATGCATGATAGCGCCTGAGTACGAAACGGAACTTGTTGATTACGAATCAATGGGATATGTGTGTATGTTCGTATAACTTAAATAAGCTTGTGTGTTAAGTTATTAAACCAAGATCTTGAGTATGAAATGAGATTTGCAGGTATGTTATTGAAATCCGTTGTGCAGCTTTGAGGGATTGGAATGCTAGATTGTACGTGGAAGAATGATCGAAGGGACTTGCAAGAATAGAAAGAATGCGGCGTGGTCATTTAATTTCGTATGATAGTTTATGAATTGTAGTTATCAAATTCTAATAATGTGTATGTTTGGGGTGAATTTAGGTTACGCAGATTAACATCGGTATAAAGTATTGGAGGATTAAAGATCGAGTCAAGAGCAAGAATTGTACGGGAAGAGTAGTCACATAAACGGGAATTTTATATGTAAATTGATCCGATAAATAAGAATGAACGATGTAAATCTTTTAGTTAAGCATTAAATATTTCTAGTATTAGACATCAAGTATGTTACATGGCTAATAGAGAAAGAAAATTTTTGGGCTCATATTTCCGCTACGTCGTTTTCAAGTTATTAATTGTTAGGGTGTTTCATCATGTCAATGTGACGAATGCACCATTGGTTGTGAGCTTCCACTCTTGTCTAAGGCATGTCACACCCCCAAAATCCACAAGCGGAGTATCACCGCAGGAGTCGTGACTGACCAGGATCCAGCTACCAATCACATTGAACAATGTAATTTAAATAAATAAAAGTCCCACCACATAATATAATTGGTGTTCAAACAAGTTAGTCCAATTCAAGTTATTAGCGGAAGCAATAAAGTTTAAAACCAAAAACCCAAGCATAAGTTTAAAAGTTCAATGTATAACATGGAACTCAACAGTCCATGTATCACAACGACTTCCGCTCCCCCGCAAGCTCCAGCTAACCTCTAACGACCTGGAAGGCATGTAACAACGAGTTAACAACAAAGTTGAGCGAGTTCACAGTTGGTTATCCAGTTTATAGTTGTTTCAAAAACCACGAGTTCATTCAAAAACCATGAGTTATCCAATTCATTGTTTCCCAAACCATAACCAGTGGGGGCTACCCCATGTAACCACTAGACCGTTACCATATCGACAACTGACTAAGAAAGTTGTGCCCTACGTCAATGTCTATCATCATTGACTAAGTGCCCAGATCCATTAGTCCAAGCCCGTCCTCCCGGCACGGTGTGAGGCTTGTCAAACCTAATAGCGCTATTTAACTAATGACCCGCTCGCCATTGGCCCGACTAATAAGTCGATATAAAAATGAGGGACTAAATGATAGAGTTTTGCCTAGTAAGTTATAGGTTGTCGTCCTTCCAACTGAGGACGGAGGTACGTAATCCACCAAAGAGAATACGCAGGTTAAATGTTGTCATCCTTCTCAACGAGGATGGAGGTACATATTCTGTTAAAGGTGAATATGTAGGTTTCATTTTAGTTTCTTAACCCATTCCCAAACCACCGGGAATCCCATGCCTTATAGAAAGTGTGAACTCACCTTGGTTTGCTCTGTTTGTTAATCTACTTGTTCACAGTTAATCAGTCAAAGCCTATAGTATGCATACATACGTAATCAGTTTGCGTTCACAAAACTCACGTGTAAGTACAATCAGAGTGGGTATTCAATCGGTGATCATCAGATAGCACATAGCAGTTACACAACTTGTTCAAATTCACAGTTCACATGTATGTTTAGTACGGTTCTTAACAGTTAAGTATGCTAAACAAAATTGAATCATGTGTCCTCATGCATATCTTCAACAGACAAGGTCAGCATGTAATCACACATTATTATACTTGTACTAACTACACTCTGTTTGTGAAATTCTGACCCACGGTGAAACCTCAAGGCGACGAAACCTCAAGGCCTTTAGTCGATCAGTTGGGTGACGAAACACCAAGGTGTTTTGTCGTCATAAGGATGGCGAAACTCCCTGGAGTTTCGTCGACAGTAAGTGTGGCGAAACCCTCAGGTTTCGTCGAACATATTAACAGTTCCATTCATTTGCCTAAACTACTCCCGTAATTCCTGTAACATCAACAAATAGCTTTGGCAGTTTCAAATCAAATTAAACAGCATTGAATTCAACAATTATGCACAATTACATTACTTTAATTATTCTTAATTAAGAACAGTAACAATCGGATCATTAGGTTAACGAGTTCTAACACTAACATGCAATCATAACATCAATTACTCGACTATTCCATACCATCGATCTCCTAATCTTCATACGATTCCGATTAACATGACTACAATACTACCAAAATACTCATGCATATCTAAAACCTAGTCTCATTCAAGTTTATCAACTCTAACAGTTTGCAACTTCTTAATCTACTGAACAAAGCATGAACTGATATCATAATCATTTACATATTCCTGTTTTACATAAACTCATCAATCACACTACTAGCATGGAACCTTAGATACCACCTAGATCTTAACAATCACAACAATGAATCAAGTAGATTAAGTCAAGTAATCTAATCACATACTAACCGGTTGCAAGATGAGATAAGCAAAAACTTCGAGGGAAAGCAAGAACTTCGAGAGGAATGGTGATTGATAACTGCCGTCTAGTCGAAAGGAGAGTCTAGGGTTGCGCAACTTATGATTTACGCACAATATAACGTGAGTGGAACTGGGCTTACTTGGGCCGAAGCCCATTTTGGCGAAACTCCCTAGTTTCGTCGGGGAGTGAATGACGAAACCCCTAGGTTTCGTCGAATGAGAGGGTTGGCGAAACTTCATATGTTTCGTCGTGGTGTGTGTGTGTCACACCATGTTTCGTCGATTGTGGGTTTATAATTCCAAACAGTTAATAAATTTCTATCACTCATCAATCAAACAGTAATACAATATCTCAAGCATATAATCAAACATGTACAATTACAAAGCAAACAAGTTATGCAAACACAATTGTGAACAAATAACATGTAGAGGAAAGACCTTGAAAACTCGGGTTGTCACATCATCCCCAACTTGAAAGAAATTTCGTCCTGAAATTTAGCACGTGGTTACTGAGGAAGCTAGTTAGGTTGCGTGTTTTCCTGGGGTGTCACATCATCCCCCCGTTGGTTTGGAATTTCGTCCCGAAATTCCGCAGTAGCTTCAGCCTCAGTAGTGGTTGTACTTTTCTCGAACAACTGGGGATACTTGTGTTTCATTTGGTCTTCTCGTTCCCAGGTGAACTCTGGGCCACGACGGGAGTTCCAATGAACTCGAACAAGAGGTATTCTAGTGCGCTTGAGAACCTTAACGTCTCGGTCAGTAATCTCTACTGGTTCCTCGACGAATCGCAGCTGATCGTCGATAGTGAGCTCCTTGAGAGGAACTATGAGGGTTTCATCTGACAGACACTTCTTCAGATTTGACACGTGGAATAGGTTGTGAACTCCACTGAGTTCTTCGGGTAGGTTCAGTTTGTAGGCCACCTTGCCTATTTTCTCTATGGTTTCGAAAGGTCCGACATATCGCGGGTTGAGTTTGCCTCGTTTACCAAAATGAACTACACCTATCCAAGGTGAGACTTTATGTAGTACTCGACCCCCAACCTGGAACTCGAGTGCTTTCCTTCGCTTATCAGCGTAGATTTTCTAACGGTCACTAGTTGCCGCCATTCGTTGTCGTATCTGAGCAATCTTCTCCGTTGTGTCTACGACTAGTTCTGGGCCAGTGATTTGGCTGTTGCCAACCTCTGCCCAACAAAGAGGTGATAGGCACTTACGTCCGTACAATGCCTCAAACAGAGCAGCCTGGATGCTGGTGTGGTAACTGTTGTTATACGAAAACTGCACTAACGGGAGGTGTCTTTCCCAGTCATTACTAAAGTCGATTACACATGCCCGAAGTATGTCTTCAAGGGTTTGGATGGTGCGTTCAGACTGCCCATCCGTCTGCAGATGATACGCCGTTCTCATGTCTAATCGAGAGCCAAAGGACTTGTGCATCGCTTGCCACAATTCAGATGTATAACGTGAGTCACGATCAGAAATGATGGAGGTTGGCACCCCGTGCCTCGAAACTACTTCCTTTAGGTAGATGTCTGCTAGAGTAGAAAACTTATCCGTTTCCTTGATAGCCAGAAAATGTGCAGACTTGGTCAGTCGGTCCACGATCACCCAAATGGTATCATTTCCTTGTTGAGATCTAGGTAACCCAGTAACGAAGTCCATGGAAATTTGCTCCCATTTCCATGTCGGTATCTCTGGTTGTTGAAGTAGGCCTGATGGTTTCTGGTACTCGATTTTGACTCTCGCACAAGTCAGACATTTACTAACATAGGTCGCTATGTTAGCTTTCATGTGGGGCCACCAATACGTAGTCTTGAGATCGTGGTACATCTTATCCGAACCAGGATGTACCGAGTAACGAGACTTGTGTGCTTCATCTATCACAAGCTCATGTAGATTTCCATACAATGGAACCCATGTAAGTCCCGTAAACCGGATCTTTCAATGATATCAAACAACCTATTGATTGTGCGGAATCCAATCAATAGGTGATTCAAGAAATAAGATGAAAAAGAACAAGAACACCAAAATAACTTTTAACTCACACACGTTTCGATTACTTGAACAAGCAAAAACGTCTGGTATGAGTACACCACTACAAATCGCCTCCCCTTCTCTGGTTCTCTAGAATTTGTGTCACTAGAAGGTTCAAACCTAAAAACAAGTTAGAAACTTGTTTTTATACTTACTCAAGCCCAATTCCCTACATGGGCTCCCCTTGGGCCTGCTTGGCCCACATGGCCTAAAGCTTGGCCCAAGTGACCTGTAAAGGTCCACATCCTAATATAAACTAACCCGGTAAAGCCCATTTCGAAACCATAACCCGTTGTGTTAATTTGATGCGTCAGTCTCACACTTTAGGGCCTAACAATCTCCCCCTAGACTGATGCCATCAAATTGTCTTCATAGCATGAATTCAGCAACGTCTTCAACGATGTCTATGGTTGTCGCTTTGCTGCAGATGTTGTGGAAGTTCTTGACTTCTGAACTCTCAGCACTGGGTCTATTTTCTTCAGCTCTTGTGGTTAGCTTCATATCAGGATCTCGATCAGCTTTGCTTGAAAATCTTGTTAAAAAGAATGTGAGAGGAGGATTCTCAGCAGCTCTTTTCTTCTGCAATCTTTGTCTTTCAAGCAGGTTCACGGTACTTCTTCAAATGCACTTTCATTGTCAGACGGCGTTTCGTATCCGGTTCTTCTGACTCAGGTACATCTTGTTGTGGTGCTGCTTCAGGCTTCTTCAGCAACTAACAGCATCTCAGTCTTCATCAACCCCTGTTCTTGATTGAAATCAAGTTCTGCACATGCTCACAAACTCATAAGCAAACATTTCTTATGCAACAGGCAGAGTACCATATGAACACTAGGTACATCCAAGTACTTATACTCAGATTTCACAATTTAAACTCTTTCAACTTTTGATGATCAGTCAAATCTTCAAGAACGGTTACATTTTTTAATTTAATAAAAACAAAAAACACTCTATTTTTGGATTTTTGGTTTTATAGAAAAACAAGACAATATTTTTGTATTTTTGAATTTTTTTTTTTAATTTTTATTTTTAATATTAAGAACTAGAAACAAATAAAAACTCAAAATATAAACAACTACCATAATTTACAATTACAATTGCAATGGGATCAAAATTCGTTCTCAGGCAGACTAAGGAACACTTTTCAGTACGAGCCTAATCAAACTGGTCTATGCGATTGCCAATATGTTTGTCCACTTAAACTTTAACGCTCAACTTTCAATTTTTTTAACTTCGTGATATGCTTAATGTAATATTATACTATTATACCCGTGTGTCCCACTCCAAGGCATACCCCCGCGATCAAGGTAAGCACAACGATTCATCGTAGCAGGTGAGTATACTGATGTCATCCTTTAAGATATCCTGACTGTGTCTAGGTCTGCATATAATCTGTTTTATCATGTTTTGATTTCTTAACAATGAACACCCAAATAAATACTAATCAAATCCTGGAAATATAAACAACACACTCTATCATGCAAGTATCTTCCCTACCACATATTTCACAAGTCCAATCCAGATTTCTGAAATCTTAACTGGGAATAGATTGAGAAAAGAACAGAATAGATCTTAAGCAGAGATGGTATAATATACAGATCAAATGAGTTTTCTCAATTTGATATAGGTTTCTTGGGTTTCTTTTGGGCACTTGAGGGCCTCTTTCGGGTGTATTAGATCTATAGCGCGACAACGTACAGCTAGGTCAGCATGTATCTGGATGCAGCAGAAGCTGTCGTTGCCTAGCACCTCCAGGTCAGCATATATCTGGATGCAGCAGAGGAGGTACACGACTTTTTCAGAGAAGATTTCAGAATCAGATCAAAATTGTGTGTATCGGGACAACATACAGACATTCAAATAGAAATGAGCTAATTCCAAGTGACTTTCTTTCCTGGGTTCATGTACAATTTTAGTTCTGAACAGAAGGACAGCCAAGATATCCCCAGATGATTCAACAATATAAAGACCCGAAACCTCAGATGTTGGCTATCTATCAACGCAAGATTTAAGACCATAAAATCATACGCCGTTGGTATGTTACCCACATGGTACATAGTTCGTTATGTTTATATCACTTAGTATCTTTTATCATGTTGAGCGTCAAGCCTATCGACATATCGCAGTAGATCCTAGTCTTTTCAGCTATGGCACCTTACATGTGTTAGTCAAAACCCTTTAACACGAACATTTATTTCACTTCCCATATCATGCAATCTTTCTTTTTGGCTTTTTCATTTTTCTAATGTTTTTGTATTTTTCTCATTTTCTCCCCCTAAAACAATACATATTTACAGCAAACTCTTTTTGTGTTTTCTCCTCTTAAACTCTATATCTATCTATATGTTCCTCTCCCCCCCCTAAATTTGTGCATAAATCTTGTATTTTTGCGCAAATTTACCATTTACTAGAGAAATGACACTTTATGTACAAAGTTATAAACTAAGAAAAAGAGAGAAAATTTTTTTTTTGCTTAACCATTCCATCATTAGATTGAAGACTAATCAAATTCAAATCAAAGTACTGAATTTAAACGGTACCTTTTGCTGATCATTTCTTACTTCTCTTATCTCCTCCAAAGGAAACATATCATCTGTAAAAAAAATTTGAACTTTTTGCAACAGTGAAATGTTACCCGTTTTTATCTCTGGAACAACCGCTATCAACATTCCAGAGATTGTCAACAGCTCCTCCTTGGTTGTTCCTGAAAGATAAGGAGATTAGTAAGACATGGGTACCCAGGCCATTGTGGTCCTGGGATTTCCTGAAGCATCAAAGTAAGACACTTCTTTCAAACACAAGTCCCCTTTTGTTTCAAGGATTGGAGACGTTGCTGCCTTGGATTTGGGTTTCCAAATCTGTTTCGGTTTAACAAACATGTTTGTTGCCTTCGGTTGAGCAACTTTAGCTAATTCAGGCTTGTTAGTTTTATAAAAACATTTTTGTTCTTGAACAACCTTTTGTTTGTTTTTAGCAGCGTTCCAATACCCATCAGAAGGTTTAACCTTGGGATTCACATTCTTCATTGCCTTAGGTGATGAAACCTTCATTGGCTTGGAATGGTAGTTACCCTTTGGTGTAACCCTCTGATTTTGCATATAATATGGTACGTAGGGACGATGTGTGCAGTTCCGAGCAATGTGACCAGCAATGCCGCAATTGAAGCATGTTTGTCTCTTAACGTAGAAGGCATTCTGATCAGCTTGTGTAGCTCTTGCAGGCCCTGAAGGATGAACTGGTCCTTTCTGTGCTTGTGTTTGTTGCACATTTCTGACAAACGAGGATGAATTTGGATGTCTATACTTGTCGTTTGCTGCGGCCTTCTGTGGTGGAGATTTCCTTTGATTCTTCTTGTTTTGTTTAGACTGCAAGTCTTGTTCAGAAATCTCACCAGTCTTTCCGAAAGCTTTGTTAGCACAGTCAAATACATATTTCTCACATTTGCCATTAATGACTTGCTTAACGAAAGCATTTTTCATGTCACGGGTCTTTTGAGAACTATTGCTGCCCGTTGAGGACTGTGGAGAGCCTGATCGTCTGTGATGTTTAGGCTTCTTATTTCCGCGTCCTTTACCTGCTCGCTTCGGCTCTTGTTGCTTGATCTGAACCTTTTCATCACTAACAGAAGGTTCAGATTGTTTAGCTTGCACACTTGGAGCCTTGTCCACGTCAATCTTCTCTTCATCCTTCATGTCATCAGCTTTGACAGAATCGGAGAGTTCTGGTTTGTTAGATGAAATACCAGAAACTTTAGCAGGAACTTCATCTGAAACATTTGACAAATTTTCAGCACAAGACGGTTCTGCACATGACGCCTTTGAGCTGAATCCACTAGAATCAACTGATTCCAATTTCTCAGAATCAGTTGCTTCAAATGATTCACATTTGGAATCGGATGGTTCAACTGACTCATTCGTTTCATTTGTCGTTTCAGTCTTTATTTCACAAGCATCAACGTTTTCGCCCAAACCGTCAGGCCTGAGATTAATCACAGAGCAAAAAACCGAGTTAAAAATATCACACGCTGCAATAGAGTCTGCATTAAGTTCATTTATTAAATTTTCAGAAGAATGAGACTCTGATGCTTGTTCATCCCCAGCTACTTTTTCAACCATTACTTCAACTACTTCATCTGCACATGTAGACGAAGCATTAGGATCAATTGTACCCTTAGCGACAAAATTTATTGGAGGAGTCGCTCGTTTATCAACAGGTCTGCTGTTGATTGATGACTTATCAGTTTTAGGACCGTAAGCCATCTTGTCCTCATTCATCAATTCCTCCTCAGTCATGGGTAAATATGTGTAGTTATCATTGTAAGGAGGAGGAGCCTGATTAAAACCCAAACCACGCCCTTTATTTTCCTTGTATGCGAGCTGTTGATCACACAAGTTTTTGACTAATTTGCTAGAAGAATCAAATTTCTTAATATTAAGCTCATTTATTTGATATCTATCTCTGATATCTTCCAGTTCTTTAGTCAAAATGCATACTTTCTCCTGAGCTTCTAAGAAATGGGCTGTTTTTACACTTACATCATCTTTGAGTTTGATGATGTCTTTTCGCTGAGCTTCAATTTTATCTTTATAAAGCTTTTCATTCTTTGATAAAGTAAAATTTTTATTTTTTATGTCTTGATAATCTTGTATTAGCTCAGCATTGTGTATTCTATATGCCTCAACCCTTTCTCGACACTCAGGAGTGCAGAAAACAGAAAGTACATCTTCAACAGTCATTTCTTGAGCCGCGGGTTTGTGAAACACAAATGCCATAATTTCAGCGGGTGGTTAATACTTTTGTTCTTCTCCTCAAAACACAAATCAAACGAGAACCCGTGTACTCGCTAACTCAAACCCTTTGCAATCGAATGAACCCGCTTACTGAACTGCACCTCAAAACCTGTCAAACCGATATCACAAGCAAACCCTTTTTTTTATTATTTTATTTTTTTATTTATAGAATAAACCTTTTTTTTTTAATATAATTAATTTTTAATTAATTAAAGAAATAGAATATCAAATATTATTATTAAAACAATTATTATTATTATTAATAGTTAATGATTATGTAAGGATGACAAAATGATTAGATTATTATAATTATTATATTTATTAAACCTAAATATCAAATGTCACTGTACGTCTTCTTCCTCGTAAACCACAGAACCGAAACCCTAATTACAAACGCAAATGACGTCCGTTGTTGCAGGTGGTTAGGGTGTGGTACTCCGGCGAAGGTGATGACGACGACCAGAGATGGTGAAGGTGGTTGTCGTCGGAAGTGACGAAGCAGGTCAATGACGATGGTGGCGGATGACGGTGACGGATGCGAACGGAGTTGGTAGTGGTAGTTGTCTTGTTCGTTGCAGGTGGGTAATGTCGAAGGTGGTTAGCGGAGATGGCACGGTGATGACGGTATACCGGAGACGGAGTTGCAGGTTCCGGCGATTTGTGGTCGTGATGATGAAGATGATGATGAACGATGACCGTTGATGATTACGACTCGAAAATAAAACGTGATGACTCGAGATCTCGGTTGCGACTCGTAACCGTGGATGGTTGCGAGTCGAAACCAAAGCAGGATGAGCCGAAACTGATGATGTTGGGAGTCGAGACCTTTGTTGCGACTCTGGAGAATGCGACACGAGACCTTGTGAAAAACGGATGGAGGTTGCGACTCGGAATCGAAGTTGCGACTTTGGAGATTGCGACTCAAAACCGTACAACTCGAGATCAGACGATGATGAAGATGGTTGCGACTCGGAATCGTGAAACTGTGGGAACTCGCAACCTCAGGGAACTCGCAACCTCAAAAAGATTTTGAAACAGATTCTGGTCAACCAAAATATCTTTTAGAAACAATTTTTTTCGGAAACTGTTGGAAATTAATCAAATATTTAAAACTCTTATCAAAAATAGAAAAAATTTCCAAAACAGTTTAAAAAAAATTTAATCCTTTAACACAAAAATAATAATCAAAACACCAAAATAAGTATAGTTTTCAAGAGAAACCCGATGAATACTTCAAGAACACGAAGAACGCGATGAACAAAAATTCTAATTCTTGAATCTTTGATATCAAACCGAGCCTAGAATAGGTTCTAAAGGCTCTGATACCACTTGTAAGTCCCGTAAACCGGATCTTTCAATGATATCAAACAACCTATTGATTGTGCGGAATCCAATCAATAGGTGATTCAAGAAATAAGATGAAAAAGAACAAGAACACCAAAATAACTTTTAACTCACACACGTTTCGATTACTTGAACAAGCAAAAACGTCTGGTATGAGTACACCACTACAAATCGCCTCCCCTTCTCTGGTTCTCTAGAATTTGTGTCACTAGAAGGTTCAAACCTAAAAACAAGTTAGAAACTTGTTTTTATACTTACTCAAGCCCAATTCCCTACATGGGCTCCCCTTGGGCCTGCTTGGCCCACATGGCCTAAAGCTTGGCCCAAGTGACCTGTAAAGGTCCACATCCTAATATAAACTAACCCGGTAAAGCCCAGTTCGAAACCATAACCCGTTGTATTAATTTGATGCGTCAGTCTCACACTTTAGGGCCTAACAACCCAGATGCGCCCTGTCATGTAGTAAGCGTCGTCTTCCTTTTGTTCTAACCGTTTCTTCGATCCTCACAGGGACTCAGCCCTGATGTTTTCAGTTTTCAATGCTTCAATCTGAGCATCTCGTATCTGAGCGGGAAGACCAGAGTGGATGGTAAGCTGTAATGCACGTACACGCTTAGGTTTAGTCTCCTTTTGGCTGAGGGCGTCGGCCACAACATTGGCTTTGCCCGGAAGGTACTTGATCACGCACTCGTAATCATTCAGAAGTTCGACCCATCGACGCTGTCGCATATTCAACTCCTTCTGATCGAAGATATGCTGGAGACTCTTGTGATCGGTGTAAATGGTGCACTTGGTACCGTACAGGTAATGCCTCCATATCTTGAGTACGAAAACAACAGCTCCCAGCTCCAGATCATGGGTAGTGTCGTTCCTTTCGTGAACCTTGGGTTGGCACGATGCATAAGCGATGACTTTCTCACGTTGCATCAACACACAACCAAGTCCTTAGATTGACGCATCGCAATAAACCACAAAATCGTCGGTGCCTTCAGGTAACGAGAGAATAGGTGCGCTACAAAGTCTCTTCTTTAAGTGCTGAAACGCGGATTCCTGTGCATCACCCCAACGATAGGTGACACCCTTCTGAGTTAGAGAAGTGAGAGGTTGCACAATCTTTGAGAAATCCTTGATAAACCTTCTGTAGTAACCCGCCAAACCCAAGAATTGGCGGATTTCGGTTGGTGTACGGGGCGCATGCCAGTTCTTGATCGAGTCAACCTTGGATGGATCCACATGAATCCCATCCTCATTCACCACGTGGCCTAGGAAATGAACTTCACGAAGCCAAAAGTCGCATTTCGAAAACTTAGCATACAGCTGCTCTGCTCGAAGAAGTTCCAGAATAAGACGCAGATGATGCTCGTGTTCCTCCTGACTCTTAGAATAGATCAGGATGTCGTCGATGAAAACAATAACGAACTTATCCAGGTAAGGTTTGCACACTCGGTTCATGAGATCCATGAAGACCGCATGTGCGTTTGTCAATCCGAAAGGTATAACCAGAAACTCTTAGTGCCCGTAACGAGTCCTGAATGTTGTTTTGGAGATGTCCTCACCTCGGACTCTCAGATGATGATATCCTGATCTCGGATCAATCTTTGAGTAGAAGCTCGACCTTTGCAACTGGTCGAATAGGTCATCAATGCGCAGAAGAGGATAACGATTCTTCTCAGTTACCTTGTTGAGTTCGCGATAGTCAGTACACATTCGGAAGGTACCGTCTTTCTTCTTCACAAACAAAGCTGGAGCTCCCCAGGGCGAAGAGCTAGGACGAATGAAACCCTTGTCCAAAAGCTCTTGTAGTTGTGAGGAAAATTCTTCTAGTTCTGATGGAGCTAAACGATAAGGTGCACGAGCTATGGGTGCTGCTCCAGGAGCTAGCTTGATTTGAAATTCGACCTGACGATGAGGCGGAAGACCAGGTAATTCCTCAAGGAATACCTCAGGAAAATCGCGTACGATCGGAATGTCTTCTATCTTCTTCTCTTTCGTTGAGGTGTCAGTAACGAGGGCTAGAATAGCAGTGTGGACCTTTCGCAAACACTTTTGGGCCTTAAGGAAAGAGATGATGCCTACTACTGCACCACTCTTGTCACCACGAATCACGAGGGGTTCTTCACCAGACCGAGGGATGCGGACAATTTTCTCCTTGCAAAGCATTTCCGCCTGATGTTGAGATAACCAATCCATCCCAACGACAACGTCGAAGCTACCCAGAACGATAGGAATGAGGTCGATAGAGAAGGTCTGATCAGCAAGAACAAGATTACAACCCTTAACTATGTGTGTGGCCTCTAAACTTTTGTCGTTTGCTAGTTCTACAATGTGCTTGGTGTTCAAAAGTGTTGGAGTACGCTTAAGCATCTGACTAATATTTAAGGACACGTAACTAGTATCAGCACCCGAATCGAATAAAACAGTAACATAGAAGTCGTCCAGTAGGAACTTACCCGTCACAACATTGGGATCGTTCCTTGCATCACCCTGACCAATCACTAAGACACGTCCCCTGGCACCGTTACCATCATTGTTACCCCCATTGTTGTTCCCATTTCCTTGGTTGTTGTTGTTGTTCTGATTCTGATTCAACTGTGGACAGTGTCTCTTGAAGTGACCCTCAGCACCACACTGAAAGCATCCCTTATTACCCTGCTGTTGCTGCTGGTTCTGTGGAGCTTGTGGCTGCTATTGACGATTCTGATTCGCAGGATGTGAGCTCCGGCAATCCTTGGCTGCGTGACCCAGCTTATTACATCTCTGACAACGACTCTTGTTGCACGGCCCGTTGTGGTGCAAATTACATCGATTGCACTTAGGGTGATTTCCCCTGTATCCACTCTGACCCTGATTCCCAGAAGACTGCTTATTGGGGCTCTTGTAGTCGTCAGTTCTCTGCTGCTGAGACTAAGACTGGACAGAAGTAGAACCTTTGCTTGAATTTCCATCCCATTTACACTTGTTGTCACTAGGAGCATCTGAAGTAGCTGTAGCACTAATACGCTTGGGCAGCTTGTTTTGCTCAACTGCCTGATCAGTGAGACGGTGGGCTAGCCGTATGACCTACTAGATAGTACCAAGGTTAGCTGCGGTCACATGGCTCTGAATCTCTGGCACTAGACCCTTGAGGTACAACTCGATACGCTTGATAGGAGGATCTACCATAGTAGGACACAGTGTAGCCAGTTCGTTCGATCTCTTCGTATACGCCTCTATCTCAGACCCCGTCATCTTCAAGTTATAAAACTCTACTTCCAGCTTGTGAATGTCGTCACGATGACAGTACTCCTCTTTGATCAGATCCTTGAAGTCGTTCCATGGGGTGGCATTAGCAGCTGCCAACCCTAGCATTTGTACTTGCGCGTTCCACCATGTCAACGCAACACCTTCGATTGTTCCAGTAGCAAATTTTACCCTACGAGCCTCAGGGCATTCACACATCTCGAAGACAGACTCGATCTTCTCGAACCAATGGAGGAGGCCTACAGCTCCTTCTGTAGCACTGAAGGTACTAGGTCGACAGTCCATAAAGGTCTTGAACGTACATACGGGAGGCTGAGCATGTTGACCTCTCACGCGAGAAAGAAAAGACAAGGTTAAGCACAAGAGTTACTTCGCGAGAGTAGGATCTAAACATCCTAAGATAGGTCGGAATGGCAGGTTATACCTCCTGCAGGGGCTGCTGCGAGTGCCTCAGCCACTCGTTCGTTGATTAGAGCCGTCAGCTGGGCTTGAGTTAAGTTCAAACGTCCACTCATGATCTTCACATCAAAGGAAGCACAAGTGAGAGAGGTGTCGCGAAAGTGCATAAGTATGGGATGACCGAAGAGAGTAAGCACACAGGGTTTCAAACAATAGTCGTTACGTTGACTAAGCATACCATGAACAATGCATTATGCAAACTAATAGACAGGCAATATAAACATAAACCATATCACCTATAGTGTTGAGTCTTGCACGTGGAGCGAAGCGTCGTTGTGGATCGTTGAGTACTGTACAGGTTATAGTCTGGTTTTGTCAAAAAGCTTTTCTCTTTTTAAAACCGAGTTCACTATAACCAATGGCTCTGATACCAATCTGTCACACCCCTAAAATCCACAAGCAGAGTATCACCGCAGGAGGCGTGACTGACCAGGATCCAGCCACCAATCATATTGAACAATGTAATTTAAATAAATAAAAGTCCCACCACATAATATAATTGGTGTTCAAACAAGTTAGTCCAATTCAAGTTATTAGCGGAAGCAATAAAGTTTAAAACAAAAAACCCAAGCATAAGTTTAAAAGTTCAATGTATAACATGGAACTCAACAGTCCATGTATCACAACGACTTCCGCTCCCCCGCAAGCTCCAGCTAACCTCTAACGACCTGCAAGGCATGTAACAACAAATCAACAACAAAGTTGAGCGAGTCCACAGTTGGTTACCCAGTTTATAGTTGTTTCAAAAACCACGAGTTCATTCAAAAACCATGAGTTATCCCATTCATTGTTTCCCAAACCATAACCAGTGGGGGCTACCCCATGTAACCACTAGACTGTTACCATATCGACAACTGACTGAGAAAGTTGTGCCCTACGTCAATGTCTATCATCATTGACTAAGTACCCAGATCCATTAGTCCACGCACGTCCTCCCGGCACGGTGTGAGGCTTGTCAAACCTAATAGCGCTATTTAACTAATGACCCGCTCGCTATTGGCTCGGCGATTAAGTCGATATAAAAATGAGGGACTTAATGATAGAGTTTTGCCTAGTAAGTTATAGGTTTTCATCCTTCCAATTGAGGACGGAGGTACGTAATCCACCAAAGAGAATACGCAGGTTAAATGTTGCCATCATTCTCAACGAGGATGGAGGTACATATTCTGTTAAAGGTGAATATGTAGGTTTCGTTTTAGTTTCTTAACCCATTCCCAAACCACCGGGAATCCCATGCCTTATAGAAAGTGTGAACTCACCTTGGTTTGCTCGGTTTGTTAATCTACTTGTTCACAGTTAATCAGTCAAAGCCTATAGTATGCATACATACGTAATCAGTTTGCATTCACAAAACTCACGTGTAAGTACAATTAGAGTGGGTATTCAATCAGTGATCATCAGATAGCACATAGTAGTTACACAACTTGTTCAAATTCACAGTTCACATGTATGTTTAGTACGGTGCTTAACAGTTAAGTATGCTAAACAAAATTGAATCATGTGTCCTCATGCATATCTTCAACAGACTATACTTGTACTAACTACACTCTGTTTGTGAAATTCTGACCCACGGCGAAACCTCAAGGCGACGAAACCTCATTCTTAATTAAGAACAGTAACAATCGGATCATTAGGTTAACGAGTTCTAACACTAACATGCAATCATAACATCAATTACTCGACTATTCCATACCATCGATCTCCTGATCTTCATACGATTCCGATTAACATGACACCAATACTACCAAAATACTCATGCATATCTAAAACCTAGTCTCATTCAAGTTTATCAACTCTAACAGTTTGCAACTTCTTAATTTACTGAACAAAGCATGAACGGATATCATAATCATTTACATATTCCTGTTTTACATAAACTCATCAATCACACTACTAGCATGGAACCCTAGATACCGCCTAGATCTTAACAATCACAACGATGAATCAAGTAGATTAAGTCGAGTAATCTAATCACATACTAACCGGTTGCAAGATGAGATAAGCAAAAACTTCGAGGGAAAGCAAGAACTTCGAGAGGAATGGTGATTGATAACTGCCGTCTAGTAGAAAGGAGAGTCTAGGGTTTCACAACTTATGATTTACGCACAATATAACGTGAGTGGAACTGGGCTTACTTGGCCCGAAGCCCATTTTGGCGAAACTCCCTAGTTTGGGTTTCGTCGAATGAGAGGGGTGGCGAAACTTCATATGTTTCGTCGCGGTGTGTGTGTGTCCCACCTTGTTTCGTCTATTGTGGGTTTATAATTTCAAACAGTTAATAAATTTCTATCACTCATCAATCAAACGGTAATACAATATCTCAAGCATATAATCAAACATGTACAATTACAAAGCAAACAAGTTATGCAAACACAATTGTGAACAAATAACGTGTAGAGGAAAGACCTTGAAAACTCGGGTTGTCATAAGGCAGGACGGAGCTAGTGACCCACACAAAGAGCGGGATGGATTGGCTTATCCCCATGGAAATGAGGACGCTACATGGTAATCGAAAGATAACCCCAAGATAAAGTGGTATCAGATCAGGTCGATTCTCGGATACTGCTGAGTCCAAGGCAGGACGAAGCTAGTGACCCACACAAAGAGCGGGATAGATTGGCTTATCCCCATGGAAATGAGGACGCCACATGGTAATCGAAAGATAACCCCGTGATAAAGTGGTATCAGAGTAGGTCGATTCTCGGATACGTTGGAGTGTGAACACATAACCAAAATGAGTTTAATATTTAGAGTATGGTTACGTAATGGTGGTGGGAGAAGACCAAATATAGAGCACTTTGGTGAAGGTCTTTGTACGCCGCGAGTATGGGGTCGTGAACGCCACCCTAGTATAGTATCAATGAAGCCCGTCGAGATTTACCTCAACAACTACGGTACAAGCAGCGCCATAAAAGATGATGGTTAAAAGTTTCTACAATCTTCAGCTTCCCCGTATCCCTGAAACTACTGGCGAACATCGACGGTACACGAAGTTATCCGATGCAATACACTGAACGATCTAGATGAAGATCATTGTTTTTTTGCTATCTGGTGTCCTACCATCCCAAAGTGAATCATGCTCAACATATGAGAAGATACATTGTCTAAGGGGGTGTTTAGGATTTGCTTATTTTAGTGACTTATTTGCTTATTTACTTTTTGAAAAGTTAAAAAGTGTTTGGGTGAAATTACTTTGTGAGGGAAAAGTCAATAAGTCACTACATTGTGACTTAGGGGCTATTTGTTTACCTCTTAATGAGGCTCTTAATAGTTCAGACCTCTTACTGGTTCACCACTTAATGGTTCATACTGTTTATTTCGCGAGCAGATGTCTGAATGGTTCAGACATTTGCCTCTGAATGGTTAAGTTTTATACTGAGTCTGAATGGTTAAGACCTCCAATCTGAATTGGTTAGACATTTGCCTCTGAACGGTTAAGCATTATACTAGCTCTTAATGGTTCAGACCTCTTACTGGTTCAGCATTTAATGGTCCAGGCCTCTTATTGGTTCAGCACTTAACCATTCAGAAGTTGCCAAACAGCCCCTTACTAACTTTTTTCAAAATGTTATAAGTTGTTTTGAAAAGCTAAGCCAAACATGGCCTAAGTATGCGAGCTGGTGTGGGACGACGAGTAATAAATTTGGCCACTCAAGTATTAATCCGGTTTTGTGTATGTAAATTTGGCCAAAACCTTATTATGAAATTATAAAATACCAAAAAAACTAATATTAAGAATTGTCATTTGTACTTTTTTTATAAGAATACAACAAATGGATGAGGTAATCATTCTACATTTTGCGCTTCTACTAATACAGAAAGTGGATTCAGCCTTGTTTTGTGGGTTTTCAGGAACCTACTCGATTTGGAAAAATTAGTGTCAACCTGGTATAATTTAAAAAAAAATTCTGAATCCGTCACATTATAAAAGCAGATTGTTTGTAAGTGAGTTCTTTAATCTATAAGTTATGTTAATGCATAACCCTTTGAAATCAAATTACTTATATGTCATACTTTCAGTGTTTACGATACGTGATATCAAACATATTGTTTATAACGAGTTATCTTGTATCTACAGGTTACATGAATATTACATAGACACAGTCTCCTTGAGTCACCAAAGTTTAGGTTATCACTTTTATAATTTGAGAGTGACATTGTCCCGTAAGTTAATATATAGTGATCTGTATCTACAGTTTACATGAATATATCACTTGTGATGGCCATAGGACTCAGACAAGTTTAGATTATCTTTTTTAATATTTGAGAGTAGGGCTGTCCAAACTGTTCGATGATCGAAGATCGCTCGACGATCGCTCGAAAAATGCTCGAAAAATGCTCGTTCGATTCCCGCTCAGTTTGTAAATGAGCCGATCGGATCGGTTCGATTCAAATTCAATCCGAGCATGAGCAAAGCTCCGCTCGCTCGTCGATCGCTCGGTTTCGCTTGAATTATTTTTATTAATAATTAATATATATATATATATATATATATATTTATATTTATATTATAGATTTTATAGATTAAAAACCCAAAAAAATATAATAGCCCAAAAAAAAATTAAAAACCCAAATAACATTCAACCCAACTTAATATTTAATATGAAATCTAACCCTAAATCCTATTCCTAAAAGAGTATTCACTATTCAGTCGTATCATATTCATATCGCCGCTCTCTAGTCTCCTACTCTCACTCTCTGGTCTCCACAGTCACACTCACACACATCGTCGGACAATCAAAGTATCAAACAAGTGAGTCGCTCTAGTCTTCAATCTGCAACATATCGCCGCTCCTGTGTTTCTTGATATTGTTAAGAACATTTTTAGAATCATGATTTGAGTTATGTATTGTTTTTGTTAGTAAAGTGTTGGACATGTTTTAATTAAGTTAGAATTTGTTTTGGTTGAACGAAGCCTTATCATTCAATCCAGCGAAACCGAGCGAAAACGATCCGCTCGATTTTTTTTAGGATTTGATAAAACCGAGCGAAACCAAGCCGATCGATTCAAATTCAATCCGAGCATGAGCATCACTTTTGCGCTCGGTTTTACAAATTTGATCCGCTCGGATCGGATCGGTTGTAATTCAATCCGAGCATGAGCAGATCCTCGATCGGATCGGATCGGCTCATGAACACCCCTATTTGAGAGTGACTTTGTCTCATAAGTTCAAATATACTGACCCATTATACAATTTCAAATTGATATTTTTTGGAAGATATTTTTCTAAACTTTAGAAATAATATAAAGAGTAAAATGCTAAAACGGTCCTTGAGTTTAAGTAATTTTTGCCACTTCAGTAAAAAAATAAAGCCTTTTGTATCTGGATGGATCGTTGAGTTTTTACTTTTGTTGTCATTTTCGTCCAATTTACAAATTGACTTAGAATTTTATGCTAATTTCTTCCTTTTTTTATCATTTCCCTCATTTATTTAAAATATGTTATGGCATAATTAAATAAGGAAAATGCCACAAATGGAAAAGTTAACAGAAAATTCTAACAAAGTTTGTCAATTAGATGAAAATGACAACAAAAATGAAATCTTAGGGACTCAGATATAAAAAGATTTATTTTTGAAATGAAGTTACAAAAATGACGTAAACTCAAGAAGCATTTTGGTATTTTACTCTTGATATAAACAATAATGTTTTTGTTTTTAGAAAAAGTGAAAGGTGGAGGAGGAAGGACAAAGGAACCATACCGTGAATTAATTGTCCGAAAGGAGTGCCCACTTTTGGTGTTGGCGGTGAGACACTACTTTGGATCTTTCGAAAGTGGCCACTGACTTTTATGGCAATCAATTTTTTGGCCATGTTTTCTTGGTCGTAATATTCAAGCCACCTCAATCCCTAGGCTAATTAATCCCAATTTTCTTTATTAATTACTCTCAAATTAAATATTTTATATATATATTTTTCGAACGACTAATTTCTTTAATCCTCCGTCGTCTATGGGACTTGAACCCAAGACATTCCTCTTTCCAACCTAGGTATTTTAAAGGTTTTACCTTTGCCAATGGACCACCACCCTATTGGTTAAATATTTTATATTTTAACAGCAACACCTTCAAACTCTCTTGTTTGTGTTAGAACCTATCCCCTGGATATAACCTTCAAACTCTCTTGTTAGTGTTAGAACCTATGACATTCTACTAAGAGACAAGAGCCTCTTGCTAAACGAATTAGCGGCACATTGACCATTTTTAACCACTTTTTCATCAATAGTTATTTTTTCTTATACATTGTGTTTAGAGTAGTACTTTGCATGTCAAATTTCCTGATTCATATGGTCAGGGGGCGGACGCACATGGTATGGGTCGGGGTCAACGGACCCGAAGTTTTTTAGAAAAATAGTAGAACCGGTATGTTAAATTTTTAAGAACCCCATAAAATAAATTAGTTGGACCTCATATTATTAAAAACAAAGATGGTGTGGTAGTAAATCCCCTTGTGTTCCAACAAATAGATCTCAAGTTCAAGTCTTCCTTCTCCTCTTTTCAGTTTATTTTTTACATCAAAATAAAACTAGTGCTTTAAAACAACACAACCATCCATTGACCCTCTAATTTGCTTCTTTAAAGTGATAAATTTAATATCTCCGAATGATTTTATTTCACATTTGATTACCAAATAAGACTTCCAACATATAGTGACGTTCATAAAAAAGCTTAAATAAAATTAAAAAAAAAACTTAAACAAAATTTTGAAGTTATGTGAAGTAATTGTGTTGTTTAGGTAGCTATTGGTTCCAAACAACTTATTAATCACCAATATATGATATGATGCTGTTAAAAAAAAGTTACTTTAGTTGAAAATTTTAGTTGATTATGAGTGATGTTTTCTTATGTGTATGAATATATGTAATATATCACTAGCTTAGCAACCCGTGTACTACACGGGTAGCAAATATATAATGTGAAAATAATTTGTTCATATCTCGTAATTACACAACTTATAATTATAATGATAATTACGCGACTCATGCTACAATTATGTACATTGTACATACATAATTAAGTAACTTATAAAAATTATTACGTAACAATGATAATTAAACATGTTATATACACAACATAACAACTACTTTATTTTATTTTATAAATAGTTGATTTTTTTAATGTATAGCAATACTATATTTAAATTAAAGATTTTTTAAATAATATAAAACATGTTACAAATAATTGTAACAAAAATTTAAAAGATACCATAAATATGGATGTATTAGTTTACAATTTAAAAAGCATATAAAAATATTTCTAGCTTTTTACCATAAATAATAAAAAATAGTGAGAAATAATATGGGGTTGACAAGTGGCAAAATTTTAGATGGATATTCTAGGAATGAGCCAAATGTACTCCTATTTTTTTTTATAACTATAGAGATGAGTTCAATTGAGAATCATTAACTATTGTATGTACTCTAGGGGTATTAATGGAGTGTTTGTAAAGTGTTTCTTCTCATATTTCTAAGGGTTTAAGTTTCATGGTTGACATAAGGTGTAATTTAGAAGTAGTATTACAGGGCGTGTGAGTTAGTCGTTAAAAAACTGATTAGAAATCAATTCAAAAACTTCTGGATTTATTATACAACGGATGATATAGAGAGGATAACTACGATACATATATGTGTGTGTAGAGAGAGATTTCTTGTAATAAGAAAATTTTATGCGAAGCATACAAAATATCCAAGACGCGACACAGGTATTTTAAGGCGATGGTATATGTGTCCGTTAATGAAAGGTGGTTTGAGAAGCAACGTCATAATGGTTTGGTTACACCATTATAATCATACAATTCGTTCTTGTGTCAAATCTTTGAAACTTGGAGTTGGATAAACCGTTGTAATTGATTTATATGCGTCGTTGTAACAAGTTTAGAAGTACTATTGTAGTTGGAAACTTAGACTCACTTTTGTAAATAGTTTAAACTTAGTGTTTAAATAGTTTTAAAGTCATTGTTGTAATTGGTTTAGATTTTAGATCACCAATATATTAGGTTTAGACACAGCCTTTTTTTGCTTTCTGTTATTTAATACTTTCTCATCTCCTCAAATTTTAGTTATTTGAAATTTAGAATCAAAGATTTTGATCACCTTCTTCTATGGTTGGGAGATCAGTTGTCACACCTCTAAAATCCACTTGCGGAGTATCACCGCAGGAGGCGTGACTAACCAGGATCCAGCCACCAATCATATTGAACAATATAGTTAAATAAATAAAAGTCCAAACCAAACAATATAATTGGTGTCAAATCAGTTTAAACATGTCTAAGTTATCAGCAGAAGCCATAAGTTCAAAACCCAAATTATAAGTTTGAAAGTTCATAAGTTTATCATGAACACTCAATAGTCCATGTTCCACAACGACTCATCCCATGCAAACTCCTGCTAAGTACCTAACGACCTGCAAGGCATGTAACAACGAATCAACAACAATGTTGAGCGAGTTCACAGTTGGTTGTCCATTTTTAGTGTTGTTCCAAAAACCATAAGTTATTTCGAAAACCACGAGTTAACCAGTTCCTTGTTTCCCAAGCCATAACAAGTGGGGGCTTCCCCATGTTAACCACTAGACCCGCTACCATATCGACTACTGACTGAAGTTATATTTATGTGCCCTGCGTCAATGTCTATCATCATTGACTAGTGCCCAAGTCCATTAGTCCACGCCCGTCCTCTGCGGCACGGTGTGAGGCTTGTCAAACCTAATAGCACTATTTAACTAATGACCCGTTCGCCATTGGCCCGGCGATTAAGTCGATATAAAAATGAGGGACTTAATGATAGAGTTTTGTCTAGTGTCATTCAATGTTGTCACCCTTCACTTAAGAGGGTGGGAGTGCGTGTCCTACCAAAGGAGAACACCCAGGTTTCAATGTTGTCACCCTTCACCTAAGAGGGTGGAAGTACGTATTCTACCCAAGGAGAATACGCAGGTTTCCTCATTAAATGTTAACCCATTCCCAAACCACAGGGAATCCCATGCCTTGTAGAAAGTGTGAATTCACCTTAGGTTAGCTCGGCAGATAAATAGAAAGGTCACTTGAGCTAATTAGGATCAACCACGTCCTAACATGGTTACCATACAAGTCAGGTCTAGGTTCAAGTAACACACATACGTCTTACACATAAACTAATAGTTCACATACACGGAATGATCATGGCAGGCACGTAGCATCATGGCAACTGATTAAACAACATTTAGCATGTTAAAGAGTATCATTCCAGTTCACATATAAGGCCCAATTTGTGCGATTCAAGTGATTGGGCTGTTGAGGTTGTGCGATTCTAACCTGGTTCGGCCCAATGAGTTCTAGGCCCACAATCAAGGATTTGTGCGATTCGTCCTTGATTGTGCGATCCGGGTTGTGCGATCCAACCCTTACCCAGCCCAATGACATGTGTGGCCCAATAAACATCTACAGTTCAAATTCTTGTGCGGCCCAACATGTTGTGCGATCAGCATTGTCTTGTGCGATCCACAGCATGTTGTGCGGTCATGCATAAAAGGATTGCACAATATGCTTAAACAGTGGTACCTCATGCAATCCTAGCTTGTGCGATTTAACTTGTGCGATCAAGGCTTATGCGATTAAGGACTTGTGCGGTTGGTACTTGTGCGATCAGTTATGTGGTACCATGAATCTAGGAAATCAGTTACTCCATTCTAACAGTTTCCATCTTTGCAATTAATCGATCAAATCATGCGTTTACCAGTTAATTCTCATGAACCCTAATTAACCCTAATCATAAACAACAACTCATCATGCACACATATAATCAGATCATCAAACTATAGAATTCGAGTATCAATAAGTAACCTAAATCATCATACAATTTCACATGCCAAATCAAACTAATCAACTACACACTCAATCAAGATCACATCCCTTTAACATGTATTCGGTCCTAGGTTAACATATATCATCATTCGATCCATTAACCAAAACAGTTCCATCCATTATATATATATATATATATAGAAATTGAACACATAATTCCAATTCATGATCGCGATATCTATCAACATTACTACTATCATGAACCCTAGTTTTCACATAAAAATCATAGCAATCAAAATCATGATAACTGATAAAGATGTAACACTAACCAGAAAATCAAAGAGACTAGCTTGATCAAGATGGAAGAGCTTCAAGGGAGGGGACATCCGTCGAACAAGAGAGAAGAGAGAAAGAGGGAGCTAGGGTTTTGTGTGTTTTCTTGTGTTTGCAAATTATGAGAAACCAAACTCCCTAAGGGATGTGTGTAATATAAGAGGAGTGGGCCGAACCCATTCTTGGGCTGCCCTTGGGTCACGAATTCAAACAGGCAAACAAGATTGGGCCGAGAAGAGTGTGAGGGGTTATGGACAAAGTGTGCGGCCCAAATGCTTGTGCAATCGGTCTTATGTTGTGCGACCAACATACAATATTCACATTACAATCACATAATCATAATAAAAGCATAACATTCTATTGCAAACAAATACATCAATTAATCACATAATCATTCATACAGGTTACACCAAAACACAACGAAAAGGTTCTAAAATACGAGTTGTCACATCATCCCCAAGTTGAAAGAAATTTCATCCCGAAATTTAGCACGTAGTCACTGAGGAAGCTAGTTAGGTTGTGTGGTTTCCTGGTTTTCCTGGAGTATCACATCATCCCCCTGTTGGTTTGGAATTTCGTCCTAAAATTCCGCAGTAGCTTTAGCTTCAGTTGTGGACTCACTTTTCTTAAACAACTGGGGATACTTGCGTTTCATTTGGTCTTCTCGTTCCCAGGTGAACTCTGGGCCACGACGGGAGTTCCAACGAACTCGAACAATGGGTATCCTGGTACGATTGAGGGTCTTAACTTCCCGGTCCATAATTTCCACTGGTCGTCGATAGTGAGTTCCATGAAAGGAACTATGAGAGTCTCATCTGACAGACACTTCTTCTGATTTTACACATGGAATACGTTGTGAACACCACTGAGCTCTTCGGGCAGATTCAGTCTATATGCCACGTTGTCGATTTTCTCAGTGATTTTGAAGGGTCCAACATAACGCGGATTAAGCTTGCCCCGTTTACCAAAGCAAACCACACCTTTCCAAGGTGAGACTTTAAGTAGCACTCGATCCCCAACCTGGAACTCGAGCGGTTTCCTGTGCTTATCAGCGTAACTTTTCTGACGGTCGCGAGCTGCCGCCATTCGTTGTCGTATTTGGGCAATCTTCTCCGTTATGTCGACGACGAGTTCTGGGCCAGTGATTTGACTATCACCAACTTCTGCCCGGCATAAGGGTGATCGAAATTTCCGTCCATACAAGGCCTCGAACGGAGCAGCCTGGATGTTGGTGTGGTAACTGTTGTTATACGAAAACTCCACCAAAGGTAGGTGCCTTTCCCAGCCGTTACCAAAGTCGATTACACATGCTCGAAGCATGTCTTCAAGAGTCTGGATGGTGCGTTCAGTCTGCCCATCCTTCTGCGGATAATATGTTGTGCTCATGTCTAGACGTGAGCCAAAGGATTTGTGCATCGCCTGCCACAAATCAGATGTAAAACGTGGGTCACGGTCAGAAATGATGGAAGTTGGCACCCCGTGCCTCGCGACTACTTCCTTCAGGTAGATGTCTGCTAGAGTAGAGAACTTATCCGTTTCCTTTATAGCCAGAAAGTGTGCATACTTTGTCAGTCTATCCACTATTACCCAAATGGTATTGTTTCCTCACTGAGATCTAGGTAGGCCAGTAACAAAGTCCATGGAAATTTGCTCCCATTTCCATGTCGGTATCTCTGGTTGTTGAAGTAGGTCTGATGGCTTCTGGTATTCAACCTTGACCCTATCACAGGTCAAACATTTATTAACATTGGTCGCTATGTTAGCTTTTATGTGGTGCCACCAATAGAGAGTTCTGAGGTCTTGGTACATCTTGTCAGAACCAGGATGCACCGAGTAGCGGGACTTGTGTGCTTCGTCCATTACAAGTTCTCGTAAGTTTCCAAAGAATGGAACCCAGACACGTTCCATGAAGTAGTATGTGCCGTCTTCCTTACGTTCGAGTTTCTTTTCCATACCCCGCAGGGACTCTACTTTGATGTTTTCTATCTTCAATGCTTCGACCTGAGCATCACGAATTTGGGCGGGAAGACTGGAGTGAATAGTAAGCTGTAACGCACGTACACGCTTAGGTTTGGTTTCTTTCCGACTGAGGGCGTCGGCCACAACATTGGCTTTGCCTGGATGATACTTGATTGCATATTCATAATCGTTAAGAAGTTCGACCCATCGACGCTGTCGCATGTTCAACTCCTTCTGATCAAAGATATGCTGGAGACTCTTGTGATCGGTGTAAATGGTGTACTTGGTACCGTATAAGTAATGTCTCCATATCTTAAGCGCAAACACCACTGCTCCCAACTCCAAGTCGTGAGTAGTGTAGTTCTTTTCGTGAACCTTAAGTTGGCGTGATGCGTAAGCTATGACCTTCTCACCTTGAATCAACACACAACCAAGTCCTTGGATTGACGCGTCACAATAAACCACAAAACCGTATGTGCCTTCAGGTAACGAGAGAATAGGTGCGCTATAAAGCTTCAACTTCAGCTGCTGAAATGTGGATTCATGAGCATCACCCCAACGGTAGGTGACACCCTTCTGAGTAAGAACAGTAAGAGGCTGCGCAATCTTCGAGAAATCCTTAATAAACCTTCTGTAGTAACCCGCCAAACCCAAGAATTGACGGATTTCAGTTGGTGTTCGAGGTGCAGGCCAATTATTGATCGAGTCAACCTTGGATGGATCTACTTGAATCCCATCCTCATTAACTACGTGGCCTAGGAAATGGAATTCACGAAGCCAGAAGTCACATTTCGAAAACTTAGCATAAAGTTGTTCTATTCGAAGTAGTTCCAGAATGAGTCGCAGATGACGCTCGTGTTCCTCCTGACTCTTGGAATAGATCAGGATGTCGTCGATGAAAACAATAAAAAACTTATCTAAGTAAGGTTTGCACACCCGGTTCATGAGATCCATGAAGACCGCAGGTGCGTTCATCAACCCGAAGGGCATAACCAGGAACTCGTAGCGTCCGTAACTAGTCCTGAATGCTGTCTTGGAGATGTCCTCGTCTCGGACTCTCAGCAGATGATAGCCCGATCTTAGATCAATCTTAGAGTAGAAGCTCGACCCTTGCAACTGGTCGAACAGATCGTCGATACGCGGAAAAGGATAACGATTCTTCATGGTCACCTTGTTGAGTTCACGATAGTCAATGAACATTCGAAAGGTACCGTCTTTCTTCTTCACAAACAAAACTGGAGCTCCCCAGGGCGAAGAGCTAGGATGAATGAAACCCTTGTCCAGGAGTTCCTGCAGTTGCGTGGACAGTTCTTCTAGTTCTGATGGGGCTAGGCGATAAGGTGCACGAGCTATAGGCGCTACTCCAGGAGCTAGCTCGATTTGAAACTCGACTTGACGATGAGGCGGAAGACCAGGTAATTCCTCAGGGAATACCTCAGGAAAGTCACGTACAATCGGAATGTCTTCCATCTTCTTCTCTGTCATTGAGGTGTCAGTAACGAGGGCTAGAATAGCAGTGTGGCCCTTTCGCTGGCACTTCTGGGCCTTAAGGAAAGAGATAATGCCCACGACAGCCCCACTCTTGTCACCATGGATAACGAGAGGTTCACCGCTTGCACGAGGGATGCGGACAATCTTCTCCTTGCAGAGTATTTCTGCTCGATGTTGAGATAACCAATCAATCCCAATGACAACGTCGAAGCTACCAAGAACGATGGGGATGAGATCGATAGAGAAGGTCTGACCAGATAGTGCGAGATTACAACCCTTAACTATGTGTGTGGCCTCAATACTTTTACCGTTCGCTAGTTCTACAACATGCTTGGTGTTCAAGGGGATTGGGGTACGTTTAAGCATCTGACTAACTCTTATGGACTCGTAACTAGTATCGGCTCCTGAATCGAATAAAACAGAAACAAAGAAATCATCCAGTAGGAACTTACCCGTCACGACGTTGGGATCGTTCCTCGCATCACCCTGACCAATCACAAATGCACGTCCCCTGGCACCATTACCATCATTGTTATCCCTGTTGTTGTTCCCATTCCCCCGATTGTTATTGTTGTTCTGATTCTGGTTCAGCTTGAGGCAGTCTCTTTTAAAGTGGCCATCTGCACCACAATGGAAACATCCTTTGTTGTTACCCTGTTGTTGCTGCTGCTGGCGCTGGTTCTGTGGAGTCTGCTGCTGCTGTCTCCTCTGATTCGCAGGATAAAGGCTCCTGCAATCTTTTGCTGCGTGGCCTGGTTTGTTGCATCTCTGGAAATTGTTCTTGCTACACGGTCCGAAGTGCATATTACATTGATTGCACTTAGGGTGGTTTCTCTTGTACCCACCCTGACCTTGATTACTAGAAGACTGTTGACTAAGGCTCTTGTAGTCATCAGTCCTTCACTGCTGAGACTAAGACTGAACAGAACTTGAACCCTTGCTTGAATTTCCATCCCATTTGCATTTGTTGTCGCTTGGAGCATCAGAAGTAGTGGTAGCACTAATACGCTTTGGCAGCTTGTTCTGCTCGACTGCCTAATCAGTTAGACGGTGGGACAGTCGTATGATCTGCTGGATTGTAGGGAGGTTAGCTGAAGTCACCATACTCTGAATTTCTAGAACTAAACTTTTGATGTAAAGCTCGATACGTTGGTAGGGAGGATCCACCATGTTGGGACACAAAGTAGCTAATTCGTTCGATCTCTTAGTATACGCTTCGATCTCAGACCCCGTCATCTTCAGATTGTAAAACTCCACCTCTAGCTTGTGAATGTCTTCACGATAACAATACTCTTCCTTGATCAGATCCTTAAAGTCATTCCATGGGGTGGCATTAGCAGCTGCCAACCCTAGCATTTGCACCTGTGCGTTCCACCAAGATAACGCACCGCCTTCAAGTGTTCCCGTAGCAAACTTTACCCTACTGGCAACAGGGCATTCACACATTTCGAAAACAGATTCGATCTTCTCGAACCAGTGGAGAAGACCTATGGCTCCTTCCGTGTCGTTGAAGGTACTTGGTCGACAATCCATGAAGGTCTTGAACGTACACACTGGAGGCTGAGCATGATGACCTGTCGCGCGAGAAAGAAAGGATCAGGTTAAGCACCAGAGTAGGATCACGAGAGTAGGATCTAAACATCCCAGGATAGGTCGAGATAGCAGGCTGTACCTCCTGCTTGAGCTGTTGCGAGAGCCTCAGCAACTCGTTCGTTGATTAGAGTCGTCGGTTGGGCCTGAGTCAAATTGAGCCGTCCACTCATGATCTTCACATCGGGAAAAGCACAAGTAAGAACGGTGATGTAGAGGTGTGAAAAGTATGGGATGACAGAAGAGAGCAAGCACACAGGGTTTCAAGCAAACAAATGCATGTCAAGAAGGTACATTACAGCTAATGGCAACATGCTACTACGTTAACTAAGCATACCATGATCAATGCACTATTTAAATTAACAGGCAGGCAATACAAACATAAACCATATCACCTATAGTGTTGAGTCTTGCACTTGAAGCGAAGCGTCGTTGTGGATCGTTGAGCACTGAACGGATTATAGTCTGGTTTTTATCAAAAAGCTTTTCCCTTTTAAAAACCAAGTTCACTATAACCAATGGCTCTGATACCAATTTGTCACACCCCCAAAATCCACTCGCGGAGTATCACCGTAGGAGGCATGACTGACCAGGATCCAGCCACCAATCATATTGAACAATATAGTTAAATAAATAAAAGTCCAAACCAAACAATATAATTGGTGTCAAATCAGTTTAAACATGTCTAAGTTATCAGAGGAAGCAATAAGTTCAAACCCCAAATTATAAGTTTGAAAGTTCATAAGTTTATCATGAACACTAAATGGTCCATGTTCCACAACGACTCCTCCCATGCAAACTCCTGCTAAGTACCTAACGACCTGCAAGGCATGTAACAACGAATCAACAACAATGTTGAGCGAGTTCACAGTTGGTTGTCCATTTTTAGTGTTTTCGAAAACCACGAGTTAACCAATTCTGTAACACCTCGAAAATTTCGGGTTTAATAATAAAATGACACGTGTCATGTAAACAAAACGCGTTGAAAAACCCGGATTTAATAAAGATGTTTCGGTAGGATTAAAGTGGCGTCATGTTAAATTGTTACCTCTGAACGACCTCATTTATAAATCCCAAGACCCGATTAAATTTTATACGCATCTTTATACCTTCAATTCAGAACTTTGGGTTACAATAATAGAAATCAAAAAGCATGATGTGATCCCACAAAGAGGATTGAATGATAAACCGAGATGTACGGGTCTTGCTATTGCATCTAAATCAAACATATCATTATGGTGGGGTTTGATACTGTGCAAAACCGTTTTGGGAGGTCCAGGAGTGTTGGTATAGGACCCAAGATCGAAATAATTGAGTACCTTTACGTAACTTCAACAAACAACAACAAATTATGTCTCAGAAGGGGCTAGCGCACCGCTACAAGAGTAGCGTAACGGTGCGCTACCACGTTAAGTCAACCGGCCCATTATAGCGGGCTAGCGCACCGCTACAGGTGTAGCGTAACGGTGCGCTAGCGGTGCCCAGCGACCAGAAAACCTGCTGTTGGCTGTTGTGTGCGATTGTAACCGTTTGTACCGGTTTTAATCAGTTATAAATGACCCCTAGACATCCCTAAGCAGTAGCAACAAGTGTTGAATGGTTGTGGAGGGTCCTAGACTCAGTTGTCAAAGAATTATGGTGTGTGGAACCATTATAAATAGCCTTCAAAGTCACAAACATTCTCACACCTTCATTTGATCATCTGGAGCCTTTCTGGAACTTAGGAACTCTCCCAACTGATCATAAATCGTGCATAGGACCTTTGTAAGTGTTCTAATCCTTTCTTGTTTGCTTTTAGCTTAGTTAATTAGCTAAAAGTCAAACCGTCGTAATTACGGTTTGACTTCGAGATTAGTCACTAATGACTCAGTCTTATCTTGAATTAAAAGTAGTTTTAGAATGGTATTTATGTGGGAAATAAAACCCCAAAAGGGTTTCCCCTGATCACCATCCTAAGCAGGTTAAATGTCGGGTCAAACCTTTACTTAAAAAGTCAACATAGTGCTTAAAATGTCTTTTATGCATAATTAGCTATCTAGATCATATATAACCTGTTTGATTATTGTTATAACTTAGTAATTAGTGTAATAACATGTTCAAACCTATACAACCCGACTGTTTCCTGCTTAGACCCGGTTCGGAACCGAAAGTCACATAGTTTGACTTTTCGGTTGACTTTCAGTTCTGACCCGTTTGGGCATATTTTAGAAATGCCTCAGAGCTTAAATTGGATTAGGATACATGTTAGAACAACCCTCTGTGATCATACACCTTGGTTCACTAGTTATCCAATTAATATGCAAGTTTCCGTTAAATGCTCATACATGGACCGTTATGCCCTTATTGCCTTAAACCATGAATTATGAAAATGTAAAAGTGTAGAATCCTTAGTAACTGATATATAGACTTGTATGCAAAATTTGACATCAGTTTGACTTATAGATTAAGAGTTATGCTCATGTCGCTAAATTTAGGCTTTATGTTAACATAATGGCGCAATTAGCGTAAAGCCTAGTTAAACATACTTTTTGACATCAAATCTTTTACCCACTGATCTTAAATATTATTTTAGGATTTTTAAAGATTTTTAATTAATTTTAGGACGAGCATAACTAGTAATCATAGGCTTAACCCGGTAATTGACGGTTTTGCCCTTACGGGCCATAAAACGAGTTTTACACATCTAAACGTTTCCAAACCTTTTGCTACTGATTAGTTATGATAAATAAATTAGTTTAAGCCTTCTGGAAATGTAAAAATATCAGATTTAAGTATCAAACCCGGTAATGGCTTTTAATCGCCATAATTAGCGTTTTTAACGCATAGTATGTCTTAGAATCATATTGGACATACCCGGGTTGATACCTACTGATATATGAGGCTAATTATGATAATTTAGCAGTAAGCGAAGGTTAATAAACTCAGACTTCGTTTTTGAGCTTTCCGGCTTATGTGAAATTACCAAAATACCCCTACGGGGCATAGTTTGGTTAAATATGATAAATTTCACATATATGCCTTAGCCTACTATTATAACACATCAAAATGAGTATGTTTGCTGTTTACATCAGACCTATAACTCAGTTTAACATATAAACACTTTTACAAACTTTAAAATGACCAAACTACCCCTACGGGGCATAGTTGGTGTTTAAATTAGTTCGGGGCATAACGAAAAACATCCTACTGATGTTACAACATATTTGAAGCATATTAACTTAGGAAACCTGTATATGGCTCTTACGGATACCCGTTACGCATATTACGCGTTCGGCTCGGTTTATGTAACAAGTTTACATAAATTAGCCGAAACGGGTCAACCCTTATCCGTTTTATCTCAAAATCCAGAATGTGATTAATAAAACCATATTAAACAAGTCTTCAAAACTTGTCGGGTCAAAAATCACATTCTATCCGGTCTTCGCTTAATCGTGCGTACGAACCGTATCTTCGAAACTAGCCGGTCTAAGCTTAAGCATAATTAAAGACCCGCTAGGATTCTAATAGGTTATATTTAACCTTCGTTCCAGATTAGGAGGAACAGTAAAAGCTACCTGCTATTTGATTATTTGTGAACTATACTTGCATCAAGGTAAATACTTTTAACTTATTTTCCCTATACGGGCTTGGGTTACGGTACATAGCGTACCGCTTGATCGGGCGCCAAATCTTCCATCGCTGAGGTGGTTAATTGAATAATTTGATCGGCTCGTTTAAACAGTATTGTTTACTTTACCGCCTTTGGGGGGGTTAATGACCATGTCCCGGATATCCTTGGCATTATCTTACGAGATAGCCACGACCTGAGCACGGGGTGTAGGCGTACACCTGACGTGTATAACTCTAGAATTGTGGTGTGTCTATTGATCCTTAAACCGGATACGTTCCGGCTACTGAACGCATAAGTAACATGTAATTCGTTAACAAGATTATAATATTAAATAATTCTCCCAAGTTAATAAAAAAAGTTTATGCCATGTGCATCCAAACAAATTTTCAATCATTTTCTAAAATGAGTCAGTTGAATGTATTTACCAGTGTAAACTGACGTATTTTCCCAAAAAGACTAAATGCAGGTACTAGGCGAAATAGGCTGGGAGCCTCCTAAGCATCACTAGAAGTCTCGCAAACTTAAGATGCCGAAGTCTGTTGAACCATAAACAATATTTTTATATTTGATCCTACTGTGGATAAACACCGGATAATTGTGACTTTGTTTACAATAAATAAATTCGGTTGTATCTTATTTAAATTTGCTTCCGCTGTGCATTATTATATTGTGTTGTTTGACTATTACGTTGCCAACCACGTCACGATACTCCCCCACCGGGCCCACCGGTGACACGTGGAAAATCGGGGTGTGACAGGTTGGTATCAGAGCCAACGCTGAGTGAATTAAACACTAGTCTTTTGTGTTTAATCTCAGTTACACAATATGCACAAAAATCTAAACCTTCGAGTCTAGACTTATAACATAGGACAAATTCCACTATTGATTGTGTTATCCTTTATTTAAAATTTGCATGTATCTTTGTACTGTTATCTCATGCTTTATTGACAGGAACATCAAAGATGCCTCCAAGATTTTTGAGAACGCGAGGACGAGGTAAAGGGCCAGTATCCGCCCCCAACGACCACGAAGCTGGACCTTCACGAAGGCGAGCTCCATCAAACACCGAGAGTGACGACCCTCGGGAAAACCGAAGGAACCAATACGAGCCGGCCAGACGATCGGTTTCACATACTTCCACACCTCCTGCTCTAAATCCTTATGAACCTCACAACCCACAGCCTTCGTATGTGCCACTACAAAGATCCTTGTCCCATCACTCATATGGGGACCCTACTCCAGTCTTTCGAGGCCAGTTTAATCCGGCCGATTACTTGCAAGAACCAGTGGGTTTCAACCCACTAGGGCCAGATGATCACTTCTCCGGTGATCAAGCCGACGACATGGACGAGGATACGGACCCCGTCATGCCTGCGAGCGGCACTCCGAACCACCCGATTGAGATCTCCGATAGTTCGTCTTTCCACGGATCACCCTATGGTGGTCCAGACAGCTTCCAGGCCCTATTTGATCAGCATCAGTGGTATTACACACCATCACACCACTCGTCGTCACATGGGCAGCATCAACAGCAGTATTCTCAGCAGCACCAGGAGCCACAGCCACAGCCGCATCATCAAGATTCTTCAGAGGATCATCGCTTTGTGGCAGTTACGCCACCACCTCCACCGCCACCAGTTCAACCGGCACCTCCTCAACCGCCAAGGCGTAGAAGAACCGGTGCCCGCATATCTGTGCGACCGGGGGGCTTCACTTTCGATTCCCCACGACAGTCTAGTGCTAGTCACTACCCACCGCACTATGAGGACCCGCAAATGGGTGGACCCTCTAACCCTGCCGTACTGCAGCCGCCTCCAATGGGTTTTGAAAACCCGATACCAGCATATCCGGGTGGTATGGGCTACAACCCATTTGAACCCCCAACGCATCATAATTATGGTTACGGAGAGGCTGATCCGTACTCGGTAGCAGCGAACTATGGCACGCAAGGACCTTATGGGGATCCTTGGGGGGTGAGTTACCCAACACAGGGATACTCGATACCACCTAGGCCCATCATAAGGACGCAGTCGCAGCCACCACGATTTTCTCCAAATAGGGAGGAAATTTTGCAGAGGTTGGAACAGGTGGAACGGGAAGCACACGAGGATCGTAGGGAAAGACAGACGTTCCTTCAAGGGTTGATTGGGTTGATCAAGGGGAAGAAAAAGAAGGATCGTTGAATTCTTCTATTGCTGTTGTACAAGCCCCTGCGTGGGTATATTTGCCGTATTTTAGTTGTTAAGCCCCTACGTGGGTGTGTATGTTTGTTTGTGTATTGACCCCTGCGTGGGTCTATCTTTCCATAAACCCTTACGAGGGTATGTTGTATGTTTAGTCCCTGCGTGGACTTATGTTTGTTTAAGTCCCTACGTGGACAATTGTTGGTGTGTTAGTCCCTACGTGGACTTGTGTTCTTCTGTAAGACCCCTGCGTGGGCATGTTAGTATGTTTTAGCTCCTGCGTGGGCAAATTTCATGTGTAAAAGACCCGTTTAGGGCGATATGTAATATGGTGATAAATTAATGGAGTGTTATTTTTATAAATTTCATGTTGCCATTTGTGCATATATACTTTATAAATGAAATAAATAAATTTAAAATCATTCTTTTTAAAATAATCTGCCTAAGTAACTATAAATCTTAAAGGGGTAAAAACCTAGCTTAGTGTCAAATATAAGACCGAGCCAAGATGGCAAGACCTGTTTAAAAGATTTAAATTCCTGTTAACATCTTAAAACATGTTAACACTCCTGGCAGAAGTGATTCGTTAAAAAAATCACATGTCATTTTATATGTATAAGGAGTCTTTAGAAGATTCCAAAACCCAGTTTAATGATCTCTGAATCTTGGGTCTACATCATCAATAAAGATGATCATATTTTTACCATCCGTTGGTAATATAATGCCTACGGGCCCTGCTCATTTCTATATGAGCCAAAAGACAGTGGTAGTATAGACTCCCTGTCAAATAAAGGTAATGAACTAGGTTCAAACCTCAAAAGCCTTGATTCTCTGAAATCATAGTTTATAAATTATATTGTCTACGTGACTAGGCTTGTTGTGCCACAAATAAAACTATTAATGTTTTATAATTAGGATAAATTTTAATAGAAATCCTAAATAAATATGATTTAATAAGTTAACCAAATATGGTCTCTGTTCACCATGGTTAACGAGTTACCCTAAGGGGTAATTCTATACTAAACTCCATAGTAAAAAATACTGTTCTTGTTTTCTGTAACAGTTCAATTAAATGGCTGACTCAAATGAAGTTAATAGCCCTCCTGTGGAGCCAAATGTGAACGCCCAGATTACGTTAACGGGCGCTGAATTAAAAGCAATTGTAGATGGTGCTATCACTGAGGCTTTGAATAGACAGTATGAGGAGTACAGTGGTACTCGAAGTAGGACCCACTCAGCGTCAAAATCAAAGCCCAAGACTCACTCTGAGGCTCATGACAAGCCTCCTCCTAAAAAGACTGGGTCAAAGAAAAACGGTGATGATCGCCAGTCCACCAACCACAAAAGTGAACCATCTCAGCATTTGGTACTGCATCAAGGACACCGTAACAGGGGTTGCACGTATAAGTATTTTGTGTCTTGTAAACCCAGGGATTTTACGGGCGAGAAAGGAGCCGTCGACTGTATGACGTGGCTCGATGAGATGGACACTGTCGTGGACATCAGCGGATGTGCTGAAGGTGATGTGGTTAAGTTTGTTTCACAGTCCTTCAAAGGTCAGGCGTTGGCTTGGTGGAGAGCTCTAATGGAGGCTTCTGGAAAGATCCCGTTGTATAGTATGACGTGGGATCAATTCATCGCCTTGATCAAGGAAAATTTCTGCCCTCAGCATGAGGTGGAAAAGATCGAATCAGACTTTCTAGCACTGGTAATGGAGAACCTCGACTGTCAGGCTTATCTGACAAGCTTCAATACACTATCCCGGTTGGTACCTTACCTGGTAACCCCGGAGCCAAAAAGGATTGCTCGTTTTATTGGTGGGTTGGAACCCGAGATCAAGGCCAGTGTAAAAGCTTCTCGGCCAGTTACCTTCAGGTCTGTAACTGACCTTTCCTTATCCCTCACATTGGATGCGGTCCGACAAAGATCGAAGAGGAATAAGAGTGCTGAGAAGAGGAAGCAAGAAGATGAGGGTTCGCGTAGGTCGAACAAGAAACACCGTGGGAGCGGTGATCACAAGAAGGGTTCGGATTCGAAGAAAGACGAGCATCGTTCTGGAGAGAAGCCCACATGCAAGACTTGCAAGAAACGGCACTTTGGAAAGTGCAGACTCAAATCAAACTCGAATAACGAGTCAAGGTCTTTTGCTTGTGGTTTGTGCAAATCCAAGGAACACAAAACCTTGGATTGCAAGAAGATGAAAGATGCAACGTGCTACCGTTGCAACGAGAAGGGCCACATAAGTACTAACTGCCCAAAGAACAACAAGAAGCCTGAAGAGGCTAAGAAGACTAATGCCAGAGTCTTCAGGATGGATGCGAAGGAGGCCGTGCAGGATGATAACGTCATAACAGGTACTTTCCTTGTAAATGATGTTTTTGCAAGAGTACTTTTTGATTCAGGCGCAGATAAGTCCTTCGTAGATCGTAAATTTTGTGAATTGTTAAATTTACCTGTCAAAACCCTAAAAGTGAACTATGAGGTAGAGTTAGCAGATGGTACCGTAGAAACCGTCTCTACTGTGTTAGATGGATGTGTTATATCCATTAAGAACCATTCTTTTCCTCTGTCTCTACTTCCTTTTAAGTTGGCTGGTTTTGACATAGTTCTGGGTATGGACTGGTTATCTAATAACCAAGCCCAAATTGTTTGCAACCAGAAGCATGTGGTGATAAAGACCCCGTCTGGTGAGTCACTTACCATTCGGGGAGATACCCAGTACGGACTGCCTGAGCAGGTGACTATGCTCAAGGCTTCTAAGTGTATGAAGAAGGGATGTGTCATCTACATGGCGCAAGTGATCATTGATGAGCCCAAACCGAAGTTAGAAGACATCCCTGTCATCTCTGAGTACCCAGAAGTGTTCCCTGAAGATCTACCTGGTTTGCCACCAGATAGACAAGTCGAGTTCAGGATCGACATCATCCCCGGGGCGGCACCAGTTGCTAGAGCTCCATACAGATTGGCACCCACGGAAATGAAGGAGTTGCGAACGCAGCTAGATGAATTGCTGGCTAAGGGTTTCATTAGACCCAGTTCATCTCCTTGGGGAGCGCCAATCCTGTTTGTAAAGAAGAAGGATGGGTCGATGCGTCTGTGCATCGACTATCGCGAGCTTAATAAAGTCACGATCAAGAATAGGTATCCTCTGCCCAGAATCGACGATTTGTTCGATCAGCTTCAGGGGGCAAGTTACTTCTCAAAGATTGATTTGAGGTCTGGCTACCATCAGTTGAAGGTCAAGGATGAAGACGTTCACAAGACTGCATTTAGGACTCGTTACGGTCACTACGAGTTCCTAGTGATGCCTTTTGGGCTCACTAATGCACCAGCCGCGTTCATGGATCTCATGAATCGCGTCTGCAAGCCTTACTTAGATAAATTTGTTATCGTCTTCATCGATGACATCCTTATTTATTCCAAGAATCAAGCTGATCACGAGAAACACCTTCGGTGCATTCTCAAACTTCTACACCAGGAGAAGCTCTATGCCAAATTCTCCAAGTGTGAATTTTGGCTACGAGAAGTCCAATTCCTTGGACACGTGGTCAGTGAGCGTGGTATCCAGGTGGATCCCGCAAAAGTTGAAGCTGTTATGAATTGGCAAGAGCCAAAGACACCTACGGAGATACGTAGCTTCCTGGGATTGGCAGGATATTATCGGCGTTTCATTGAAAATTTTTCAAGGATTGCTGCACCTCTAACCTCCTTAACTAAGAAAAAGGTTAAGTTTGTTTGGGGCCCTAAGCAGCAAGAGTCCTTCGATGTTTTGAAACAAAAGTTGAGCAACGCTCCTGTGCTTACATTACCTGAAGGCGCTGAAGAATTTGTAGTTTATTGTGATGCATCACACACTGGCATGGGGTGTGTGCTTATGCAGAAAGGCAAGGTTATTGCCTATGCATCACGACAGTTAAAGGTGCACGAAAAGAATTACACCACCCATGACTTGGAACTGGGTGCCGTTGTATTTGCACTAAAACTGTGGAGGCATTACCTTTATGGAATCAAGTTTGTGATCTTTTCTGATCACAAGAGCCTCCAGCATCTGTTTAACCAAAAAGAATTAAACATGAGGCAACGCCGTTGGATGGAAACTTTGAATGATTATGATTGTGAAATCAAATACCATCCCGGCAAAGCGAATGTAGTCGCTGATGCCTTGAGCAGAAAGGAAAGGGTTAAACCCATTCGAATTAACGCCAAGCGTATGGAGATAAAGAACAGTTTGATAGAAAGGGTGTTAGCTGCACAGAAGGAAGCTGTGTTGGAAGCTAACTATCCTAATGAAAAGTTAGGAGTAACTGAGGAGCAGTTAACCCTTAGCAAGGACGGAATTTTACGGTTAAATGGACGAATATGGGTCCCAATTTTTGGAGGACTTCGTGATGTCATCCTCCAAGAAGCCCATAGTTCCAAATACTCCGTTCATCCTGGAGCTGACAAGATGTACCAGGATTTAAAGGCAAATTATTGGTGGATAGGCTTGAAAAAGTCTGTAGCCGCCCATGTAGCAAAATGCTTGACATGTGCGCAAGTCAAAGCCGAGCATCAGAAACCGTCAGGTTTGCTACAACAGCCTGAACTTCCTACGTGGAAGTGGGAAATGGTAACTATGGATTTTATTACCAAGTTACCCAAGACAAGGAAAGGCAATGATACGATATGGGTTATAGTTGACCGACTGACTAAGTCAGCTCATTTCTTACCCATCAAGGAGACTTATAGCTCCGATATGTTAGCCCAGTTATATGTTGATAAGATTGTAGCCTTACACGGCATACCTGTAGCTATTATCTCTGATAGAGATACTAGGTACACGTCACACTTTTGGAAGAGTTTCCAACAATCTTTGGGCACACGTTTGAACTTTAGTACGGCTTACCATCCTCAGACTGACGGTCAGAGTGAGCGTACTATTCAAACGTTGGAAGACATGCTGCGCGCATGCGCGATCGATTTGGGAGGTAGCTGGGATAAGAACCTACCATTGATCGAATTCTCTTACAACAATAGCTACCATACCAGCATAAAGGCTGCGCCTTTTGAGGCATTATACGCTAGAAAGTGTAGATCGCCAGTTTGTTGGGCGGAAGTCGGAGAAGTCCAGTTATCAGGACCGGAGATTGTGTTCGAAACGACGGACAAGATTGTCCAGATTCGTAACAATCTCCAAGCTGCCCGGAATAGGCAGAAGATATACGCTGATCCAAATCGTAAGGATTTTCACTTCGAAGTAGGTGACAAAGTCCTACTTAAAGTGTCACCCTGGAAAGGAGTGATGCGGTTTGGTAAGAAAGGCAAACTAAGCCCGAGATACATAGGACCTTTCGAGGTTATCGAACGTGTCGGGTCAGTTGCCTATAAGTTGAACTTACCAGAAGAGCTCAGTGGAATTCACAATGTGTTCCACATCTGCAATCTAAAGAAGTGTTCCGCTGACGAAACACATGTCATGCCACATAAAGATGTGCAGATAGACGCGAGCTTAAAATTTGTTGAAAAACCTTTGTCGATTGAAGATCGACAAGTAAGGAAGCTTCGAAGAAAGCATATACCTTTTGTCAAGGTCAAATGGGATGCCCGTAGAGGTCCCGATTTCACGTGGGAAGTAGAATCCACGATGAAAGAAAAGTACCCTTACTTGTTTCAGTAAATCTCGGGTCGAGATTTATTTTAAGGGGGTGAGGATGTAACACCTCGAAAATTTCGGGTTTAATAATAAAATGACACGTGTCATGTAAGACAAAACGCGTTGAAAAACCCGGATTTAATAAAGATGTTTCGGTAGGATTAAAGTGGCGTCATGTTAAATTGTTACCTCTGAACGACCTCATTTATAAATCCCAAGACCCGATTAAATTTTATACGCATCTTTATACCTTCAATTCAGAACTTTGGGTTACAATAATAGAAATCAAAAAGCATGATGTGATCCCACAAAGAGGATTGAATGATAAACCGAGATGTACGGGTCTTGCTATTGCATCTAAATCAAACATATCATTATGGTGGGGTTTGATACTGTGCAAAACCGTTTTGGGAGGTCCAGGAGTGTTGGTATAGGACCCAAGATCGAAATAATTGAGTACCTTTACGTAACTTCAACAAACAACAACAAATTATGTCTCAGAAGGGGCTAGCGCACCACTACAAGAGTAGCGTAACGGTGCGCTACCACGTTAAGTCAACCGGCCCATTATAGCGGGCTAGCGCACCGCTACAGGTGTAGCGTAACGGTGCGCTAGCGGTGCCCAGCGACCAGAAAACCTGCTGTTGGCTGTTGTGTGCGATTGTAACCGTTTGTACCGGTTTTAATCAGTTATAAATGACCCCTAGACATCCCTAAGCAGTAGCAACAAGTGTTGAATGGTTGTGGAGGGTCCTAGACTCAGTTGTCAAAGAATTATGGTGTGTGGAACCATTATAAATAGCCTTCAAAGTCACAAACATTCTCACACCTTCATTTGATCATCTGGAGCCTTTCTGGAACTTAGGAACTCTCCCAACTGATCATAAATCGTGCATAGGACCTTTGTAAGTGTTCTAATCCTTTCTTGTTTGCTTTTAGCTTAGTTAATTAGCTAAAAGTCAAACCGTCGTAATTACGGTTTGACTTCGAGATTAGTCACTAATGACTCAGTCTTATCTTGAATTAAAAGTAGTTTTAGAATGGTATTTATGTGGGAAATAAAACCCCAAAAGGGTTTCCCCTGATCACCATCCTAAGCAGGTTAAATGTCGGGTCAAACCTTTACTTAAAAAGTCAACATAGTGCTTAAAATGTCTTTTATGCATAATTAGCTATCTAGATCATATATAACCTGTTTGATTATTGTTATAACTTAGTAATTAGTGTAATAACATGTTCAAACCTATACAACCCGACTGTTTCCTGCTTAGACCCGGTTCGGAACCGAAAGTCACATAGTTTGACTTTTCGGTTGACTTTCAGTTCTGACCCGTTTGGGCATATTTTAGAAATGCCTCAGAGCTTAAATTGGATTAGGATACATGTTAGAACAACCCTCTGTGATCATACACCTTGGTTCACTAGTTATCCAATTAATATGCAAGTTTCCGTTAAATGCTCATACATGGACCGTTATGCCCTTATTGCCTTAAACCATGAATTATGAAAATGTAAAAGTGTAGAATCCTTAGTAACTGATATATAGACTTGTATGCAAAATTTGACATCAGTTTGACTTATAGATTAAGAGTTATGCTCATGTCGCTAAATTTAGGCTTTATGTTAACATAATGGCGCAATTAGCGTAAAGCCTAGTTAAACATACTTTTTGACATCAAATCTTTTACCCACTGATCTTAAATATTATTTTAGGATTTTTAAAGATTTTTAATTAATTTTAGGACGAGCATAACTAGTAATCATAGGCTTAACCCGGTAATTGACGGTTTTGCCCTTACGGGCCATAAAACGAGTTTTACACATCTAAACGTTTCCAAACCTTTTGCTACTGATTAGTTATGATAAATAAATTAGTTTAAGCCTTCTGGAAATGTAAAAATATCAGATTTAAGTATCAAACCCGGTAATGGCTTTTAATCGCCATAATTAGCGTTTTTAACGCATAGTATGTCTTAGAATCATATTGGACATACCCGGGTTGATACCTACTGATATATGAGGCTAATTATGATAATTTAGCAGTAAGCGAAGGTTAATAAACTCAGACTTCGTTTTTGAGCTTTCCGGCTTATGTGAAATTACCAAAATACCCCTACGGGGCATAGTTTGGTTAAATATGATAAATTTCACATATATGCCTTAGCCTACTATTATAACACATCAAAATGAGTATGTTTGCTGTTTACATCAGACCTATAACTCAGTTTAACATATAAACACTTTTACAAACTTTAAAATGACCAAACTACCCCTACGGGGCATAGTTGGTGTTTAAATTAGTTCGGGGCATAACGAAAAACATCCTACTGATGTTACAACATATTTGAAGCATATTAACTTAGGAAACCTGTATATGGCTCTTACGGATACCCGTTACGCATATTACGCGTTCGGCTCGGTTTATGTAACAAGTTTACATAAATTAGCCGAAACGGGTCAACCCTTATCCGTTTTATCTCAAAATCCAGAATGTGATTAATAAAACCATATTAAACAAGTCTTCAAAACTTGTCGGGTCAAAAATCACATTCTATCCGGTCTTCGCTTAATCGTGCGTACGAACCGTATCTTCGAAACTAGCCGGTCTAAGCTTAAGCATAATTAAAGACCCGCTAGGATTCTAATAGGTTATATTTAACCTTCGTTCCAGATTAGGAGGAACAGTAAAAGCTACCTGCTATTTGATTATTTGTGAACTATACTTGCATCAAGGTAAATACTTTTAACTTATTTTCCCTATACGGGCTTGGGTTACGGTACATAGCGTACCGCTTGATCGGGCGCCAAATCTTCCATCGCTGAGGTGGTTAATTGAATAATTTGATCGGCTCGTTTAAACAGTATTGTTTACTTTACCGCCTTTGGGGGGGTTAATGACCATGTCCCGGATATCCTTGGCATTATCTTACGAGATAGCCACGACCTGAGCACGGGGTGTAGGCGTACACCTGACGTGTATAACTCTAGAATTGTGGTGTGTCTATTGATCCTTAAACCGGATACGTTCCGGCTACTGAACGCATAAGTAACATGTAATTCGTTAACAAGATTATAATATTAAATAATTCTCCCAAGTTAATAAAAAAAAGTTTATGCCATGTGCATCCAAACAAATTTTCAATCATTTTCTAAAATGAGTCAGTTGAATGTATTTACCAGTGTAAACTGACGTATTTTCCCAAAAAGACTAAATGCAGGTACTAGGCGAAATAGGCTGGGAGCCTCCTAAGCATCACTAGAAGTCTCGCAAACTTAAGATGCCGAAGTCTGTTGAACCATAAACAATATTTTTATATTTGATCCTACTGTGGATAAACACCGGATAATTGTGACTTTGTTTACAATAAATAAATTCGGTTGTATCTTATTTAAATTTGCTTCCGCTGTGCATTATTATATTGTGTTGTTTGACTATTACGTTGCCAACCACGTCACGATACTCCCCCACCGGGCCCACCGGTGACACGTGGAAAATCGGGGTGTGACAAATTCCTTGTTTCCCAAGCCATAACTAGTGGGGGCTTCCCCGTGTTAACCACTAGACCCGCTACCATATCGACTACTGACTGCAGTTATGTTTATGTGCCCTGCGTCAATGTCTATCATCTTTGACTAGTGCCCAAGTCCATTAGTCCACGCCCATCCTCTGCGGCATGGTGTGAGGCTTGTCAAACCTAATAGTGCTATTTAACTAATGACCCGTTTGCCATTGGCCCGATGATTAACTCGATATAAAAATGAGGGACTTAATGATAGAGTTTTGTCTAGTGTCATTCAATGTTGTCACCCTTCACTTAAGAGGGTGGGAGTACGTGTCCTACCCAAGGAGAACACGCAGGTTTCAATGTTGTCACCCTTCACCTAAGAGGGTGAAAGTACGTATTCTACCCAAGGAGAATACGTAGGTTTCCTCATTAAACGTTAACCCATTCCCAAACCACCGGAAATCCCATGCCTTGTAGAAAGTGTGAACTCACCTTCGGTTAGCTCGGCAGATAAATAGAAAGGTCACTTGAGCTAATTAGGATCAACCACGTCCTAACATGGTTACCATACAAATCAGGTCTAGGTTCAAGTAACATACATACGTCTTACACATAAACTAACAGTTCACATACACGGAATGATCATGGTAGGCACGTAGCATCATGGCAACTGATTAAACAACATTTAGCATGTTAAACAGTAACATTCAAGTTCACATATAAGGCCCAATTTGTGTGATTCACGTGATTGGGCTGTTGAGGTTGTGCGATTTTCGGCCCAATGAGTGCCCGGCCCACAATCAAGGATTTGTGCGATTCGTCCTTGATTGTGCAATCTGGGTTGTGCGATTCAACCCTTACCCAGCCCAATGACATGTGCGGCCCAATAAACATCTACAGTTCAAATACTTGTGTGGCCCAACATGTTGTGCGATCAGCACTGTCTTGTGCGATCCACAGCGTGTTGTGCGGTCATGCATAAAAGGATTGCACAATGTGCTTAAACAGTGGTACCTCATGCAATCCTAGCTTGTGCGATTTAACTTGTACGATCAAGGCTTGTGCGATTAAGGACTTGTGCGATTGGTACTTGTGCGATGAGTTATGTGGTACCATGAATCTAGGAAATCAGTTACTCCATTCTAATAGTTTCCATCTTTGCAATTAATCGATCAAATCATACATTTACCAGTTAATTCTCATGAACCCTAAGTAACCCTAATCATAAACAACAACTCATCATGCACACATATAATCGGATCATCAAACTATAGAATTCGAGTATCAATAAGTAACCTAAATCATCATACAATTTCACATGCCAAATCAAACTAATCAACTGCACACTCAATCAAGATCACATCCCTTTAACATGTATTCGGTCCTAGGTTAACATAAATCATCATTCGATCCATTAACCAAAACAGTTCCATCCATCATATATATATATATATATATATATATATAGAAATTGGACATATAATTCCAATTCATGATTGCGATATCCATCAACATTACTACTAGCATGAACCCTAGTTTTCACATAAAAATCATAGCAATCAAACTCATGGTAACTGATAAAGATGTAACACTAACCAGAAAATCAAAGAGACTAGCTTGATCGAGATGGAAGAGCTTCGAGGGAGGGGACAACCGTCGAACAAGAGAGAGGAGAGAAAGAGGGAGCTAGGGTTTTGTGTGTTTTCTTGTGTTTGCAAATTATGAGAAACAAAACTCCCTAAGGGATGTGTGTAATATAAGAAGAGTGGGCCGAACCCATTCTTGGGCTGCCCTTGGGTCATGAATTCAAACGGGCAAACAAGATTGGGCCGAGAAGAGTGTGAGGGGTTATGGACAAAGTGTGCGGCCCAAATGCTTGTGCGATCAGTCTTATGTTGTGCGACCAACATACAATATTCACATTACAATCACATAATCATAATAAAAGCATAACATTCTATTGCAAACAAATACATCAATTAATCACATAATCATTCATACAGGTTACACCAAAACACAACGAAAAGGTTCTAAAATACGAGTTGTCTCATCAGTCGGGGTCTTTTTCGGTCAGGAAAGTTTTGCTGGGTTCTGATTCTAGCAACAGATTTGTGTTGGGTTGGTGCAAATAGGTTTCGAAAAAATGCAATATGTTCGTTTGGAGAGCGAAGATGAATAGGATTCCTACTTCTGATGCGTTTCACTGGAGGGGTATCGTGGTCGGAGACGGGTTTTGCCCTCTTTGCAAAACGGATATCGAATCGGTAGAGCACCTTTTCACCTCATGTGTGATTGCGGTGGTTTTATGGCAGAAGGTTAGTCGGTGGTGCCGTATTCCTCCGATCTTTGCTTTCTCATTTAAAGACTTGCTCGAAATCCACAAAGCCGGGCATATCAACGTAGCTGAGAGGTTTGTTGTTCAAGGTAACATATCCACTTCTTGTTGGTGCCTTTGGATGGCTCGGAATAGGGCAGTGTTTTCAGATTCAGAGGTCAAGGTGGATAATGTTTTCAGTGAAGTCAAGTCCTTGGGTTTTCTTTGGTATAAGTATAGATTGAGGTGTAATTCTATTTCGTGGTCTGACTAGTGTAAATTTGTAATTATGTAGGGTTTTCTCGTTTGTTTCCAGGCTTGGTCTTCGAGCCTGGCTGTGTTTTAATGAAGTTTTCCTTTCAAAAAAAAATTTAGTTCAAACTATATATGTACTCACACGTGTGTATGAATGTATATATGTATACGGTTGTTACAAATGAGCATGGGTAGAAACCATGGCATATATTGTGGGATGTATTGTTTGTATGGTGCTGAAAACAAAGGATGCTCTTTGTTTCAACAAACATTAATATAAATTAATTAATGCTTATAGATATAGTCATAAAACAAACTAAGAGGCTTTGGAAAATGGATATCGATTCTTTCGTTCGTCAATAAGACCACCGGGTATGGGGCACGTCGCCGGCCAGTCCCCCTCATCGTGGGTCGTCCCACACCGCCCCCCGGGGCCTGTCTCGGCTTCTCCGTCCTCTCCGAGACGTTTGAGACGGACCAAAAGGTTTGAAAATTGTGGGCCCCCCTAACGGTAACTTCCCTATTTTATAAAAAAAAATCACCCCCACCACTATATAATCCACCTTTTCACCCCATTTTTTTTTACCAAAACCTTCCACTTTTCACCCCATTTTTATAAAAAATTCTCTCCCAACCTTAAAAAAATTATGGATCCCTACAACCCAAATAATCCCAACTCAAGTTCACTCCCGTTTTCGTCACCCGGCTACACACCCGTCATGGAAAACACTTTTGCGGGTTACCAACAAATGCCCAACGCTTTCAACCAACGAAACCAATACCCTATGCAACAACCCAACATTCCGTTCAACCAAATGCAAATGCAACAACCCAACATTCCGTTCAACCAAATGCCATATCAAATGCAGCAACTAATGCAAAACCCGCTAAATATGCCATATCAACCACCGCCACAAGCACGTCCAACACAAATTGAGGAAGAAGATGATGACGTGGAGGTTGTGCCAGAAACGCAACCTGAACCTTCAAAAAAGAAAAATACAAAGGGAAAGGGTAAAAAAGAAGACGCAGTCGCCAAACAACAACAACGGCCATGGTCAAAAATTGAGGAAGAGACGTTGGCGAAGGCATATATTGGCTCGTCAACGTCTCCTATAATCGGTAAAAATTAATTTTTTTGTATGTTATATTATTATTGTTATTAAATATTATTTGTACATTATATTTTTGTTAGAAAATATTATTATTGTTAGTTGTTACTAACATTTATTTGTACACTATATTTTTCTAACATAATAATAATATTATTATTATTATTATTATTGTTACTAACTTGTAGGTAACAATCAACAAAGCGATGGGTTTTGGCAAGAAGCCCTTGATATATTCCACGCGATTATGGAACAAGGCGAGTACAGAACCGTTGATTCTATCAGCTCCAAGTGGCGCAAGATGAATACGTTGATCCAACGCTTTTGTGGGTTTTATAACACAACGCTCGCTAACAAACCGAGTGGGTGGAACAACGAAAATGTTTTCAATGAAGCGTTGCGTTATACGAAAATGACAAAAAAAACTTCTTTCCCACATGTCCGTGCTTTGCAATTTGTAAAGGATCATCCAAAATGGAAGCCAACTCCAAATGAGGTTGCAAGCGCGAAACGAGCAACCAAACGGTCTAAAACTTCCGAGTCAGGAAGTTATAGCTGTTAGTTCATATGTCTGTAGCTTCCGTCAGCATTGAGTCTTATTTCGTACTGTATATGTCTTTTGTGTATATGTATGTATTTGTATTTATGTTTGTGACGGGACAACTCAGGGAACGGTGATGTTATGTAAAAGTGAAGTTCGACGGATGTCAGATGTCATCCGATCGGATCACCATCCGATCGGGTGACACTTATAAGTCTCCCTGGTTGTTGCCTATAAATAGCTAGCATGTGTTAGTCATTGAGAACTTTTTACTGAACTTGTAAGGAAATTCTGCCAGTCTGAGATTCTACCAGTGCTACTATACTTTCACAATCATTCTAATAGAAAATCAGACGAGATTAAACGTTGAATCTGTTGTTGTTGATCTTGTGACATAATCAATGGATTCCGCACATTGATTCTGATTCGATCCAGCCACGTTCCACACGAACAGATCCTGATCCAAAGGCCTAACAAGTGGTATCAGAGCCACAGGAGGTTGAATCGAAGACGACAACTGCAAATTCACCGGAATTTCAGCGATTCTTTGCCGATTTCTGTCGAATTTCACCGGAAATTTGACAAATTTCTCATCTTCTACTCATTTCTTGCTGTGTTTTACATGTTTACACCTTAAAAATGAGAAAAACTCAAAATTGAACAAGAATTTATGGATAAAATTTAGTAAAAATCATATCAATCGATTCGCAATCAAACATAGATCAATCCTTCAAATTTTCATAGAAAAATTCCAACAAAAACTGAATCAAATCAAGCAAAAACCATGTCAAACTGTTCGTTCTTGCTGACGTCATCCACTCGATCGCACAGCTGTCCGAACGGATTAGCATAGACTGTTCATTGATATTGCTTGCTGACGTCATCATTCTCACTTGATCGGATCACCATCCGATTGGTGTAGCATTGTTGTTTTAGTTTCATCAGCTTACGTCATCTTGTCACTCGATCGGATCACCATCCGATCGGTGAAAGGTTGAAGGTTTAAGTTTCATTGTCTTGTGTCACTCGATCGGATCACCACCCGATCGAGTCGCCATCCGACACTTAGATATTTGTTACTTGGTTGTGTTGTCCGATCGGATCACCACTCAATCGGATCACCATCCGATCCAAGTGCGTCAGTTTGAAATTCTTGAAAAACATGAAAATTTGTCTAAGTGTTTGAAACTTTTTCAGGTATTCAACAATGGGAAACAATTTCCTAAACCCATTCAGCGATGTATTTGCTTACAACACCACCGAAGAAACATCGACGAATACAACTACCAACACAGCTCCAAATCCGAAGAAGGCGATTGCTGATTCGCTTAGTGTGGATAACGCATATGGTAGATATAACAAGCCGCCTAAGCTCATGGCGATTGAGGACTATAACCGATGCGTGAGCAGATTCGAAGATTGGTTAAAGGCATTCGCTTATCAAAGCTGGAAGTGTTTGAAAAACGGTTTCAATATTGGAAGGAAAGATTATGAAAATTTGAATGATGGAGAACAAGAAACGTTTATTGCTGAACATAAATGTATAGCATTACTACATCAATATGTTAGGGATGATATCATTTCTTTGATCAGTTATGAAAATGCAAAAGATTTGTGGGGCAAGTTAGAAAAGAAGTGTGTAGGAGGGGCAGAAATAGTAAAAAACAAGAAACGTCTACTGAAGAAAGAGTTTGATTTGTTTGGATGCATGAGGAATGAGTCGGTGTTGAAGATGATTGAGCATTTCTGTCATCTAAAGATAGAGCTTGTTAGATATGGAATAACTTTCAGCGAAGAAGAAATGGTCGAGAAGTTGTTGGAAGCGTTGCCAGACGAAAAGGATTGGCAGTACTATGCACTGGTTCTGAGAAACACCATGAAAATGTCTGTCATGACTGTTGATTGGCTGATAGAAAGGTTTGAAAGTCATGAACTTGAGATCAAGAAGATGAATAAAGTCAACAACACCCCGTACCAACAAAACGTCGACTTGTACTACAGGGGTAGCATGATACCTAAAACCTCTTCACCAAAAACTGCTTTTTCAGCTGAGAGCTTGAACACAGTTACTCAAGAAAGACAAAGCAGCAGTTCAGCACCGAGCAGTGGTTATCACGGGGGTACTTCTTCATCCGCTCCAAGCCAACAACAACAAACTGTTCCTAAAAACGTGTTTCAGTGTAACATTGCAGTAAATCTGAACAATGCTCAGAATTTCAATCAAGAAACTGCAAAATAACAAATGGTATTTCTTGCTTCAATCCTGGAATCTTATGAAAGCTTGGTAGCTGGGAAAATCGAGAACACGAACCTGACCAAAGAAGATTATGATCAAATCTGTGACACCCGGCTATTCAGGCCGTACCGTACAATTGTAATACGTGTTGTGAATAGCTAACAGGGCTATATTTGACTGGTTATGATTTTTATATGTGAAATTTAATGTGTTGGTAAAATTTAACTTTGATAAAAATTATGTTGGCAACGGTAAGATAAACGCTTATCGCGTAACGGTTAAAATGTGAAACGAACGTCGGTGACCACCCGATCAGTGTTAAAATCCTAAAAATAGTCTGTTATGATTAGAATAAATATTTTAATCATATTCGTGAGGAAAAATAAATTAAAACGCTAAGAAACTCTATTTTCCGAGTTTAAGTGCGTACCGCGCGATATAGCGCGTATACCGATAAAACACTGTCAATACAGCCAGTCAAGGAAACTGATAATCATTTTAGCAATAATTTGATAAGTTTATTCTTATAGAATGAAAAAAATAAATAAAAACGCTTAAATTCCTATTTTTGCGATTTTAAGCGCGTACCGTGCAGCACAGCGCGCATGCTGCCAAATACCGACAACAAAGCCAGTCCAGGCAAACAAAATATTGTCCCGTAATATTTTGGCAGGTTTATTTTTATAGAGCGTTAAAAATAATTTAAAACGCACTAAAACGGGTTTAAAACGCTAGATAAAATACCCGGTATCCAATAAAATGCCTGTTTTTACACTATATTATACATATATGTGTGTATGTATACGATGCTATGTGAGAGAAAGACCAAGTGGCGGCCCTTAGGGGTGCCCACCACTTTTTATTCTTGTTTCCATTTGACAAGTGTGGCCTTGGGAAGATAAGTTATGATTGAAATCTAACAAATCTTCTATAACCTTCTCAAAATCCAAGATAATATTTCAAAAACCACTCTTTCACTCTCTCTCTTGTACTCACGGCCGAAACACCTCACACACACACACATTCAAAAATTTTCAAGTCATTCCATGAAGATTCAAGGTCCTTTCAAGGTGATTTAAAGCTAAAAAGGGTGTTTGGAAGTGATTTCAAGCAAGAACAACCTTCATATTCTCATCTATTCTCAAAAACCCATCTACAAATCTTGAAGGTATAACCTTGTTTTTAAATCATGTTCTTGCTTCATAGTGATGATGGAGATGTTAGAGGGTTTATCTTGTTCTTGAGTTTAATCACAAACTTGAAACATAAAACAAATGAGTATTATTTTAAATGAAATAAAATGGATGTATATATATATGTATGTATGGTCGTGAGTGTGTGTGTGTATGTGTAGATGTTTGTGTTTTTTATTTTTGTTGAAAGATTCTTGAGTTACATGATTACTTGAAAAGTAGGATTGCATGTAAGAATCAATGTGTGTCATATAAGAATGTTCTAAAGGTGATCTAAGATTTGAAAGTGACATGATGAAAAGTGAATTTTTGGTGGTTTATATGTATATATATATTTCGTATATATGTATGTATGTATGTATGTATGTATGCAAGCATGCATATAAAAGTTTGTCATATGTTCTTAAATATAAAGGATATTAGCATTTTTGTATGAATGAGTATGAATGATTGGGTGATCATGATGATGTGTGTGTTGTGTTTTATAAGAACATGATATTAATGTGTTCTAGGGTATGATTAGATTATAAATGATGTTGATGATGTTGTATGAGTGCATTAGAAGCACATATGTGAACATGCATGATAATATGAAAGCATGAAATGATCATTTGAGCATGATTTGATAAAAATCAATTTTGATCAGATTATAAACCCTAAAATAAAGTTATTTTGAAGTGTTTAATGATATATAACTTTGTCATAATGTTTGGTAGCTTTGCATGTTGTACTTGGTGCATTAAAAGTTGTAAAATACGTGAAATCGCATGATTTGTATGACTTACACAAAAACTACACTAATCTGATTATAACCACTATTTTAATCAGTAAATAACATGTATTTTGTTAAAATATCAAGTCATTTCGAGTTGGGATGATTATGGTAACGTTTAACGCAAAACTATGCGTTAAAACGGTCAAAAATCGGCTTTTCGGGTGATTTTTGTAAAACTGATTTAGATCAGTAAATAAACTGATATTTTTAGTTTAAAAACAATTATTTTAACTAATTTTAAGTTTACTTGGTGTTTGGTTGGTCATACGTGACTTCCGACGCCCGAAAACGTTACCGAATCGCTAAAATACGCATTTTTCGATGAACACTAGTATGGGTAAATTTTGAGTGAACCTTATGTGATAAAATGTGTTAAGTGATTTAAAAATTTAAATGTGATAATATGTTAAGTGTTAATTTGATAGTGGGAAATTTAGACAATGCTTGTATGCATGAGCGTTTTGTGCGGTAGAAACGGTAAAATTGCGTTAAATGTGTAACTTGTTTGTCGAGCATGAAATTTGGTACATATGAAATGTTTTATGTATATTAGATTTAAATGAAAAAATAGATAAGTTAGTAATATTTTGCGTGTTCGGTGTTAAATTCTATGAACGTTTATGTATATATATTACGACGCGCAAATCGTAGATATATTGCGTATAAACGGGAGAGTTAACGGATTTACACAATAATGGTCACCAATAAAATAGTTCAAGTCGCAAAAATCATAAATATATATATATATATATATATATATATATATATATATATATATATATATATTAACGTGCCAACATAATAAAAAATGACAACTTTTCGAGAAAATCTCAAAGTTATGTGATAATTCTAAGAAACGGAGAAACTTAGGATTTTTGTGTTATGTATATTGATTTAGAATCGTTCCTATATTAGGACGTGTAGAAAATCAATATCTAGGATTGCGATATTTAAAATACGCACCCAAAGGTGAGTGTCACTAAACCCCTCTTTTTACTGCTTTGTATATATTTTGGGGGTAGAACACGTCGTTAAAAGGGTTTAATAATGTTTTTGAAATAAAACATACCTTTTAATATAAAATATATATTTTCGCTGAAAATATATGAAATTTGATAAGTTATACGTTTCGAAGTAAAACGTTTTTGATGAATGAATATTGTATGTACGGTATTTCTTAAGTGAAACAGGACCGTACAGTTGGGGACGAATTCTTGACTGGGTCTCATATGATGGAGAATAAGGTGAATTCGTACAACGTCGGGTATTAAATTGTCATATTAGTAGGATATATATATATATTGTACGTGAGGCAGACATCATATTGTCCTTCAAGAGGACCCTGCGCCCATGATGTCGTTTAATCAGTTAAGTATTGCACGCGATGAATTGTTGGTAGATCTATCGGGTTGACAACCCCGTCGTGACCGGTCGCCCCGTGTCAAGTCAAACAACGAATTTAAATTCTGTTTATTGTCTAGCTTTGATTATCCCTGCATGGTTAATATATAGTTCGTATCGTCTAGCTAACATACAAGTCTGAAATTTGACGCAATAATTTAATATACAAAACTTGGGCAATATATATATATTACAGTTGTCGGATTGATGAACCGGCGGAAGGCCCATGGATTTTTATTAAGGAAGTAAAACGGACTTTCAAAATTATATGGATGTTTTCAAATAAACACCTAATCAGAAAGTTTTCCTTGGATTAAAATTGGTTGTAAGGGAATACGTGAACTCACCTTCCTTTGTGTTGACACTTGATTTTAACGTGTTCTACAGGTACTTGAGTTCGGCTTCGAGAAATCATGGCGTATCTTATGTTTGATGATGCATGTTGTTTTGTTTAAATATGTTGGACAACTTTTAAACTTTCTGGGACGTTTTGTAATAAGATCCGTGAGGATCAAAGACATCTTAACTATGTAGTTGTGTCGTGTCTTAAAATGTAATGTTTAATAACTTATGTTTAAAATAAACCAATATGTCCAACAATAAAATGCATCGCTCAACAAGATATAAATGGGCACCAACTTCCGTCACCACTACGTTTAATATTCCGCTGCGGCGTTTTTGGGGCGTGACAGAAGTTGGTATCAGAGCCATTGGTTGTTAGCGAGCTAGATGTTTTCGGAGGAAAACACTAGACTTCAACCGGAGAATTTTGAAATATAAGTCCAAAATTCTCGAAGCCAAGAATTTTAAATAAACATAGACAAATTGTATCATGTATGAAAACCCTTATATGTTTATGTGCATACGTGATTTTCTGTTTATATTGGGCCTTATGTGTTACTATTCATGTTGATCACACACTTACTTGTACGGTTACATATGTGTCACAGATGTCGCACGAGCATGAGGTCATCGAGATCAACGACTCAAGTAGCGAGCCAGATTTCGAGACTTCACCCAGATCCATTTTACCAGAGGCACCTATCACGACCCCACAGATGGTTGGTATGGCTGAGTTTGCTTCATCATTCCGTGTCGATCCTGCTTTCGCTAGTCAGGTAGACCCCCGATATGCTTTCACAAGCAACGGTTGGATTGATGACAATGATGACGCTCCTCTCTCGATTCATGAGACGGGACAATCATCTGGCACAGTACCAGTTATCGATGACGTGATCAGAGATGTCCCTGTGTTTGGAGGACCTTTTAGTATTGCACCAGCAGTGGATGCCACCATTGTCACAGCTCAACCATTAGAGCCGTTTGTTGCTCCACCTGCTACTGTGATCGAGCCTGTTGCTGAGGTCCCTCCACCTGTTTTGTCAGAGTCACCTTTACCTGTCATTGAGTCACGCGCATCTACTACGCCTCTATTAGTGTATTATCGCCGTGGGAAGAGAGTTAGGCCTGCTGGAAAGGTTGCTTCTACATCACAAGTTGAGAGTGCATCTGCTTCTAAGAAGCAGAAAGGAGTTTGGGTGGATCGATGTTGCCATTGTGACCGACAGTTCGCTGCCATGCGTGAAGAACTAGAAACGACTAAGGGTAAACTGAAGGACCTCGAGGGGCAAATGGATTGGTACGATGAGTTGAAGGATTTGGATAACAGCACGATGGATCAGATGCATTGGAGGATAGTGGATCCAGAAGAGTTGGTTAGGAAGATGCTAGACTTCATAGGAATGAAGCGTTAGATGTTGTTTTTGTTTGTTTGTGGTTGTTTGTTTGTGGTTATTGTATCTGGATACTCTTTTTGGTGCTTTTCTTTTTGGGGGCCTGCGTGCCGATGATATTTTGTGATATTAGGTAGAAATTCCGTGGAAACTTGTTATGGCGATGTAGACATACCAATGATAGATGTCATGTACTGAAAAACAAGTTTGTTAATTTCTATAATAATATCATATGATTAACTTTTGGTTTAAAAATTGTTCACATTAATATGTGGATATTATACATGCGCAATGTTTGGTCCACTAATATTTAATGATTGAATTATTTTTATTTTGGTTATCGTCTCATGTGATTATTATTGTTGTAAATAATAGAAACGACGGAAATGCCTCCATAAGCGAGACAGGTTACTGGACTACCTGCCACTCCAGAGGAGTTGGCATGACTCATAACCCAACATGTTAATACTGCCTTGGAACAGCGTGATGCTAACCAAAATGATGGCCAGAAATGTCAATGCGGTACTCCCGGGCAGGATCTTGGTGGGACACAAATTGGAAACCCTTCAGGTAAAATAATGATCGGAAAGTTTTGGTTGTTCATCTGTTAGAACTCATTGGAACGTATTCCTGATTTCTATTAACCATATGAATAGTGCACCGGAGCGTACATAAAACAATCCAGGGTTGTAACCCAAGATCATTTACTGGTGTCCTATGCAATGATGTGACATCGATATGCGTGATATCGGGCTGTCAAAATGAGTCGGTTATCCGAGTGTTTCAGCGATCTGAACCTGGAATTGGAGATTCGAAGAAGCGCAAACCCGAGAGCTCCAAGAAGACTCCCGAAGTTAAGAGTAGGAAGAAACGCAACTTGGAGAAAGCAAGTGTAGCTAACCCTAAAGAGTCAGGAAAGGGTAAGAACGGTGATGGACAAGAGAAGTGCGCCAGATGTAGCCGAACCGGACATGAGACTTCCCAGTGTTACGCTAAGAGTACATTAGATGGAGCTGCGCTTGAAGGATGCTTTACATGCGGTGGATAAGGACACTACAAAAGGGAATGCCCGAAATCGAAAGGACAGGACATTAAGAGCAATACTGTTGGGACAAGTATCGGAAAGGCAAGTGAGAGTCCTGCTACTGTTACCGGTATGTTTCGAATAAAAAACCAATCTATGTCCATACTTATAATACTAAAGCTGACTTGAGTTTTGTTCAAAAAACTATGAGCCATTGTTGTGTTCACCTACAAGTAAGCTAAGTATAAAGTGTCCGATAGAACTAATAGTTGGTAAATTGATAAAAACTAGCGAGGTCATTCGTGGTTATAGTATTTAGTTAGGCGATGGTAGTTCTAGAGATTGGTTTATTATCAGTGAAGCTGAGAAGCTTTGACGAAGATGCAAGAATGAATTCACTTTTGAGGATAAAGTGGGGAATATTGCTCGAAGAAGCTAGTTGGAATATTTCATCCTGATGACAATGGAAAGGCGGAAGCTGTTCGCGGGAATCGATTGAGTCGAGTGTTGAGTGTTAATAGTCGAGAGTGGTCAGTGTTGTGAGGATGCTGAGTTATTGTGAAAGGACTATCCTACGTTTTCAGTGAATGTGATGGATGCGGAAACCGAATGTAGGAACGTCGGAGAGATTTCTATCAATCGCAACTATCCGGAAGTCTTCCTAAAAAGATTTACCTGGATCTTTCCTGCGAGATGGATCAAATTTCGAATCGATCTGACTCACGGTGCTGCACCCGATTGCACAATCTTCTTATAGATTAAGCACCACCTGAAATGATAGAAATGACGAGATAGTTTTAAGAGCTTTTGGACAAGGATTTCATTTGATTTAGCTTTTCGCCATAGGATGCATCTGCTTTGATGGAATAAAGAAGAATGGATTCCTCAGGATATGTGAGGACTTCAGAAAGCCGAGCAAGTTGATTATCAAGAATCGGTACCTTATTATCGAGGATTTGACAATTTGTTCAATCAGGCTACCGGGACTCAGCTGCTACACGAGGATCGATCTACGACTAGGATATTATCAGTTGAAGGTTGTTACGAAGAAAATTTGAGGACTGCTTTTCAAACGTAATATGGCCATTATGAGATATTAGTCATGCCCTTTGATTTAATTAATGTTCCATTTAAATTTATAAATCTCATGAATAGGGTATGGAAACCCTAATCAGGTAAGTTCGTGATAACAGTCATCGACGACATGTTTGTCTATACACGAACCAAGGAGAATTATAAGTAACGTTTGAAGTTAACTATGGAATTAGAAAGGATGATGAAAGTATGCTTATAGATCAGTTTGAGATTGGGAAGCGTGTATCATGGACTTAGAAGGAAGTTAAGATACTCACATGCCCTTGGCAGAGATATCTTACAACAATACTTAACACGCTAGTATTTAGGTTGCTCAGTTTGAAGCCTTGCATGGATGAAGAGTTGATCATCACGACGTGGAGCTAACGTGACAAAGGGCAATTAACCAGACCTTAGTTTATCTAGGAAACCAGCGACAGGATTTGTCTAGATCGAGGGAAGGTTAAAGGTCGCCAATTGATCAACAGAAGAATTACAGGGACAATTGAAGATTTAGTTCTGTTAAAGGGGTTATATTGAGAGAGATGCTATAGGGTTTAGTAGAGGAAAGAAAAGCTGAGCCACATTGACTTGGTCCTTTCGAGAGCCCATCTTGAGTTGGATCAGTTGCATATGGGCTCAAGTTACCATCAGAAATGAGTGGAGTACATGATGTACTATTCGGATGCATTGAAGAGGTGTATAATTGGTGATACACTAATTTTGCGATTTGTAAAGATTATTTGGGAGATAAACGGAGGTTTATCGAAGCATCGAAGAAGCAGTGCGTATAGCCAGAAAAGTTATGTTTCTAACCGGAAGGGCGATTTCAGCATTCCAGTAGTATTTACGATTTATAGGTCGTGTAACCGGAGGATACCCGAAATGATGGAACTTTGACTTGAATCTTCTTGATTTAGAGCTTGCGAATGTTGGACCCATGAAAGGGTGGAGAGGGTTGAGACGAGAGTTTAGGAATCGAGAACGTGTGTAATATAGATCTACAAGGATTCTTCGTAAGAATCCAAGTTTCTCACAGAAACTATAAGATTATATTCAATAGATTCGTTTTTGTTATTCTTATTTAGTGCGAAAACAAAACCTGTAGAGTAAAAATTTCGGGGACGAAATTTCCTAAACAGGGGGAGACTGTGACACCCGGCTTTTCAGGTCGTACCGTACAATTGTAATACGTGTTGTGAATAGCTAACAGGGCTATATTTGACTGGTTATGATGTTTATATGTGAAATTTAATGTGTTGGTAAAATTTAACTTTGATAAAAATTATGTTGGCAACGGTAAGATAAACGCTTATCGGGCTACGGTTAAAATGCGAAACGAACGTCGGTGACCACCCGATCAGTGTTAAAATCCTAAAAATAGTCTGTTATGATTAGAATAAATATTTTCATCATATTTGTGAGGAAAAATAAATTAAAACACTAAGAAACTCTATTTTCCGAGTTTAAGCATGTACCGCGCGATATAGCACGTATACCGACAAAACACAGTCAATACAGCCAGTCAAGGCAACTGATAATCATTTTAGTAATAATTTGATAAGTTTATTCTTATACAATGACAAAAATAAATAAAAACGCTTAAATTCCTATTTTTGCGATTTTAAGCGCGTACCGTGCAGCACAGCGCGCATACTGCCAAATACCGACAACATAGCCAGTCCAGGCAAACAAAATATTGTCCCGTAATATTTTGGCAGGTTTATTTTTATAGAGCCTTAAAAATAATTTAAAACGCACTAAAACGGGTTTAAAACGCTAGATAAAATACCCGGTATCCAGTAAAATACCTGTTTTTACACTATATTATACATATATGTGTGTATGTGTGTGATGCTATGTGAGAGAAAGACCAAGTGGCGGCCCTTAGGGGTTCCCACCACTTTTTATTCTTGTTTCCATTTGACAAGTGTGGCCTTGGGAAGATAAGTTATGATTGAAATCTAACAAATCTTCTATAACCTTCTCAAAATCCAAGATAATATTTCAAAAACCACTCTTTCACTCTCTCTCTCTTGTACTCACGGCCGAAACATCTCACACACACACATTCAAAAATTTTCAAGTCGTTCCATGAAGATTCAAGGTCCTTTCAAGGTGATTTCAAGCTAAAAAGGGTGTTTGGAAGTGATTTCAAGCAAGAACAACCTTCATATTCTCATCTATTCTCAAAAACCCATCTAAAAATCTTGAAGGTATAACCTTGTTTTTAAATCATGTTCTTGCTTCATAGTGATGATGGAGATGTTAGAGGGTTTCTCTTGTTCTTGAGTTTAATCACAAACTTGAAACATAAAACAAATGGGTTTTATTTTGAATGAAATAAAATGGATGTATATATATATATATATGTATGTATGGTTGTGAGTGTGTGTGTGTGTATGTGTAGATATTTGTGTTTTTGATTTTTGTTGAAAGATTCTTGAGTTACATGATTACTTGAAAAGTGGGATTGCATGTAAGAATCAATGTATGTCATATAAGAATGTTCTAAAGGTGATCTAAGATTTGAAAGTGACATGATGAAAAGTGAATTTTTGGTGGTTTATATGTATATATATATTTCGTATATATGTATGTATGTATGTATGTATGCATGCATATAAAAGTTTGTCATATGTTCTTAAATATAAAGGATATTAGCATTTATGTATGAATGAGTATGAATGATTGGGTGATCATGATGATGTGTATGTTGTGTTGTGTAAGAACATGATATTAATGTGTTCTAGGGTATGATTAGATTATAAATGATGTTGATGATGTTGTATGAGTGCATTAGAAGCGCATATGTGAACATGCATGATAATATGAAAGCATGAAATGATCATTTGAGCATGATTTGATAAAAATCAATTTTGATCAGATTATAAACCCTAAAATAAAGTTATTTTGAAGTGTTTAATGATATATAACTTTCTCATAATGTTTGCTAGCTTTGCATGTTGTACTTGGTGCATTAAAAGTTGTAAAATACGTGAAATCGCATGATTTATATGACTTACACAAAAACTGCACTAATCTGATTATAACCACTATTTTAATCAGTAAATAACATGTATTGTGTTAAAATATCAAGTCATTTCGAGTTGGGATGATTATGGTAATGTTTAACGCAAAACTATGCGTTAAAACGGTCAAAAATCGGCTTTTCGGGTGATTTTTGTAAAACTGATTTAGATCAGTAAATAAACTGATATTTTTAGTTTAAAAACAAGTATTTTAACTAATTTTAAGTTTACTTGGTGTTTGGTTGGTCATACGTGACTTCTGATGCCCGAAAACGTTACCGAATCGCTAAAATACGCATTTTTCGATGAACACTAGTATGGGTAAATTTTGAGTGAACCTTATGTGATAAAATGAGTTAAGTGATTTAAACATGTAAATGTGATAATATGTTAAGTGTTAATTTGATAGTGGGAAATTTAGACTATGCATGTATGCATGAACGTTTTGTGCGGTAGAAACGGTAAAATTGCGTTATTAATATGTAAATGTGATAATATGTTATGTGTAACTTGTTTGTCGAGCATGAAATTTGGTACATATGAAATGTTTTATGTATATTAGCTTTAAAAATGACAAAATAGATAAGTTATTAATATTTTTCGTGTTCGGTGGTAAATTCTATGAACGTTTATGTGTATATATATATTACGACACGCAAATCGTAGATATATTGCGTATAAACGGGAGAGCTAACGGATTTACACAATAATGGTCACCAATAAAATTGTTCAAGTCGCAAAAATCATATATATATATATATATATATATTAACGTGCCAACATAATAAAAAATGACAACTTTTCGAGAAAATCTCAAAGTTATGTGATAATTCTAAGAAACGGAGAAACTTAGGATTTTTGTGTTATGTATATTGATTTAGAATCATTCCTATATTAGGACGTGTAGAAAATCAATCTCTGGGATTGCGATATTTAAAATACGCACCCAAATGTGAGTGTCACTAAACCCCTCTTTTAACTGCTTTGTATATATTTTGGGGGTAGAACACGCCGTTAAAAGGGTTTAATAATGTTTTCGAAATAAAACATACCTTTTAATATAAAATATATATTTTCGCTGAAAATATATGAAATTTGATAAGTTATACGTTTCGAAGTAAAACATTTTTTATGAATGAATATTGTATGTACGGTATTTCTTAAGTGAAACAAGATCGTACAGTTGGGGACGAATTCTTGACTGGGTCTCATATGATGGAGAATAAGAGGAATTCGTACAACTTCGTGTATTAAATTGTCATATTAGTAGGATATATATATTGTACGTGAGGCAGACATCATATTGTCCTTCAAGAGGACCCTACGCCCATGATGTCGTTTAATCAGTTAAGTATTGCACGCGATGAATTGTTGGTAGATCTATCGGGTTGACAACCCCGTCGTGACCGGTCGCCCCGTGTCAAGTCAAACGACGAATTTAAATTATGTTTATTGTCTAGCTTTGATTATCCCTGCATGGTTAATATATATTTCGTTTCGTCTAGCTAACATACGAGTCTGAAAGTTGACGCAATAATTTAATATACAAAACTTGGGCAATATATATATTACAGTTGTCGGATTGATGAACCGGCAGAAGGCCCATGGATTTTTATTAAGGAGTAAAACGGACTTTCAAAATTATATGGATGTTTTCAAATAAACACCTAATCAGAAAGTTTTCCTTGGATTAAAATTGGTTGTAAGTGAATACGTGAACTCACCTTCCTTTGTGTTGACACTTGATTTTAACGCGTTCTACAGGTACTTGAGTTCAGCTTCGAGAAATCATGCCGTATCTTGTGTTTGATGATGCATGTTGTTTTGTTTAAATATGTTGGACAACTTTTAAACTTTCTGGGACGTTTTGTAATAAGATCCGTAAGGATCAAAGACATCTTAACTATGTAGTTGTGTCGTGCCTTAAAATGTAATGTTTAATAACTTATGTTTAAAATAAACCAATATGTCCAACAATAAAATGCATCGCTCAACAAGATATAAATAGGCACCAACTTCCGTCACCACTACGTTTAATATTCCGCTGCGACGTTTTTGGGGTGTGACAAAATCGACCCCGAAGAAATGGAGTTGATCAACATACGCTGGTGCATGGCAAGTGTAGTTCGAAGAGCGCAAAGGTTTATGGAGATAACAGGAAGACACTCCATCGGTGGACCTTCTACAAAATTGGGATTCGATAAGTCGAAAGTAACGTGTTTTAAATGCAAGCAAAAGGGGCACTTCAAGAGGGAATGCAGGAATGCAGCTTCAGATGAAACAGCTAATCCGTTCCATGACGACTACTATAAAAAGGCCATTTATCATCGCAATCGAGAAGAGCCGCCCCTAATGAAGCAAATTGAAGAAACTCCTAAGGAGAAGTCTAGAGCCTTAGTCGTAATTCATGATGATAAGGGATTCGACTGGAGGGAGTTTTTTCCAGAAGATGATGCTGTAGGTTATGGTTTCATGGCAAAAGTTGAGCCATACAAAGACACACGAACTGAAGAGCAGAAATATAGTTATAGTAAGTTGGTAGCTCAAACCATGAAGGATAGAAACTATCGAGCCTGGAAAGAGGCCAAAAAGGCAAACAGATGGGATGCTGGTCGTGAGTGCTATTTGGATCCAAAAGGCAACATAATTGCTGAACCATCAACACTCATTGTTGAAACTCCCATTGAATCATTGAAGCAAGAGGATGAAGAGAGAGAGAGAGAGAGAACAGGCATGGAAAGCTGAAGAGGAAGAGTTAAAGTCAAGAAAAGTCGATGATGGGATAATCGACACAACAAAAGAATGACCGCAGAGAATCTGACAAAGATGGCAGATAAAGTACTCATGGCAACGGAATTAGAGGTAGATCCTAAGTCTGCATCTGAGTCAAAGAGCAAGGTCAGTAAAAGTGATTCAACAAATGAATCAGGTAAGACTGATAAGGCTAAAATTGAAAGTGATTGCAAAAATTGCATGAAAGACTGCAAAGTTTGTATCACAAATGCATATCTCACATCTAAAAAGACTGAAGAACTGGTTGCAAAAGTCAAAATGGTTGAAGATCAAATCTTAAGTCGAGATAAACTAGTGAGAGCTTCAAATGATAGAATAAAGGAATTAACTGAGAGGATTGAAAAAGATAAAATTGATGTAGAACGATTTAGGAAAAAAAATATGAAAAGTTAATTCATGAAAACCGACAACTTTTTGAAAATCATGAGAAGCTGAAAAGAATGATAAAAGATTCTGATGAACAAAACAGTAAAACATCCAAAGAAAATTTTCAACGCTCTGGAGTCCTTCAGTCAAAAGAAAAACAAATCAACCAACAATTGGATGAGACTGCAAATCTTAAGCTTCAGTTTCAGGAAGCCAAGATTGAGAATGATAGAATCAATCTGAAACTGAACAGTTACAGCTCCGCGAGCTTTGTTCTTCAACACATAGTTCCCAAACCCATTGGGAAGAACAAAGCTGGTGAAGATGTATACTCAGATGGAACCGGGGTGGGTTATCATCAAGTTCCACCACCAGTGTTAAACAATTTTTCGAAGAAAAAGTCTGGCTTGGATAACGAAGATGAAACAAATGATGTAAAACTTCCCGAAACAATCGATGTCACATTCACTTCATCATCTGATGAAGACAGTGTTAAGTCTGAAGTCGTAAAAAATGTGGTTGAAAACGTTTTAAAATCTGACAGTGATTCGACTGAGGACGAAGAGTGCTTTTTGAATAATTACATTCCGAAATCAAAATCCAAAAACAACTTAAGTGAAGAACCTACTCTTGTGATGTACAAGATATCTGGTTCAGATAAGTTGTATTCGGATCTTGAATTTCCACTTGAGAATGTGAATCTTGACAAGCTGAAAAATGTTTTCAAATTGGTTGAGATTGATGATTCTAAAATTGAGGGTTTGAAAAGTTCCAAAAGGCAATTGAACTTTGAAAAAGATAAATCTTACTACAAAAAACCTGCTGTGCCGCCACGTTTTAACAACAACAACCAAAACAGATGGTCGGGTGGTTATCAGGGTGGTAAGAACAATCAAAGAAGGAACTTTCAAAACAAAAAGTTTGTTGAAAATAAAGTATTTGTGAAAAGCTCAAGTTCACACTCTGAGCAAGAATCTGAAATTTTTTCAAAATCAAATGAAGAATTCTTTGAGAAGAAGGCCTCACAGCCTCAGACTGAAGGCAAAAGTCGGGAAATTGATACCCGAACATGCTTTAAATGCAACGAAGTTGGACACATTGCACGAAAGTGTACCAACTCAAAGCCTAAGTCGGTGCTTGTTGAGAGTCCGAAAAAGAAGAACGATCTCAAAGGCAAAGCTCCAATGATTGTTGAGAAGAAAATTTTGAAAAATGAAAACATTAAAGTCAAAACAGAACCCGTAAAACAGTCGGCAACTAAAACTGATAAATTTTACAAATGGGTTGCTTCTTCGCAACAAACTTGGAAGCCAAAATCTGAGACAAAGACATCAAATGTTCAAAAACCAAAGGTTTCTGATTCTGAAAAACAATCATCTTCAACTAAGAAGATGAATGTACCTTTGGATTACTATGAGAAACTTGAGAAACAAACTTCGACCTCATCAGGGAAGAAGTATGTTGCAAAGAAAGATTAATCATCTGGTCAACCTCCAGAAAAGGAATTCTTTTTATATAAAGAGGTTGAGATTGGGTCTGAAGAAAATCTGAAAATGAATGACAAGAATTTTCCACCATTGTACACCAAAACCACACGCATTAACGTCAAGTTACCTAAGTCGAAAGAGGCTTGGGTTGCTTCAAAATCTAACTGAATGTTTTTGAAATGTGCAGGCGTTCCCGAGATCTGTCTCACGTTGGATTATGGATAGTGGAGCTTCAAGGCACATGACAGGGAGAAAAACCCTGCTTTATGATGTTAAAGGGTTTAACGGAGGTTACGTTGGTTTTGCCGGTAATCAAGGAGGTCGTATCGTTGGTGAGGGAACATTATTGAATGGTGTAATCACGTTTGAAAGAGTCAATTACATCGCCGAGCTAGAGAATAATCTTCTGAGCATTTCTCAAATTTGTGACCGAATGTATTTGACACATTTCACTGATAAAGAATGTATGATCTTGAAGCCGGGGTTTGTCATCCCCGAGGAGTGGATCATCATGAGAGCGCCACGAGTTAATGATCTGTACGTGTTGGATATGAGTGTAGCTACGACTACCACGGGTCAAACTCATTGCTTCATGTCAAGAGCCACTGAAAAGGAGTCGCAATTGTGGCATCGGAAGATGGGCCACATCCACCTGCGCAAGATGAACTACCTGGTGCATAATGACTTGGTCAAAGGTGTTCACTTGAAGAGTTTTCATCTTGAGGGGGAGTGTATCAGTTGCATAAAAGGAAAACAACGAAAGAAATCTCACCCGTGCAAAAAGATGAACTCAGTCTCGAAGCCGTTGGAGAGACTTCACATGGATCTCTTTGGTCCTGTGAATGTCAAGAGCATTACGGGTGATCTATATTGCCTTGTAGTCACTGATGACTATTCGAGATTTTCGTGGGTGTCGTTCTTGAAGTCAAAAGACGAGACATTTGAGAGTTTGCTGAGACTATTTAGAAAGATTGAGAATTTGTACCGAACCCGCATCAGAAGATTAAGAAGTGACAACGGTACGGAATTTAAGAATAACAAAATGGAAGAATTTTGTGATAGGAGAGGTATACTACAAGAATTCAGCACGCCTTATACTCTGCAGCAAAATGGAGTGGCAGAAAGGAAGAACGGAACGTTGATTGAAACGGCGAGAACGATGCTTGCTGATTCCAAGTTACCTGTAAATTTGAGTTGATCAACAACCGCAAGCCTAATCTCAAGTATTTAGAGTCGTTCGGGTCTCCCTGTACTGTTCTAGATCCCGATGGCAAATTTGGTTCAAAGAGCATTGAAGGTATCTTCGTGGGATATGCCAGTCCACTAAGAAGAGTCTTTGTTCCAAGTCTGAAGTGGATCATTGAAGCACAGCATGTTGAATGTCAAGGGTATACTATGCCACCACAGAAGCCGGCAGACTCATGGCGATTCAACTACGATACCTTATGGGATTCATTCGAGTTGGAAGAAGAGCCAGAGTTCTTTGATGATTTGGATATTCTAAGAAAGTATGAAGCATCTCAGGAAATATTTCCAGCAGGGTCTTCTAGATGTCAACGACAAACTTCCAATGATGATGAAGCTGGTCCAAGTAACACTGAAGAGAATGATGAAGCTCAGCAAACTCCGACAACTTCGGAACGAGAGCCTGCTCCTGAAAATCAGACGGCGGTCAATAATGATAATTCAGAATCTAATGACATTCCAACTTTTGACCATGGTGATTCAGAGTCTGAGGGGGAGCAAATCCAATCTTCAGATCAGACCATTCTTGACAATGAAAAAGTTGCGGATCAGAACGTTACGAATTTGGAAGGCGAGGTGGATGTTCCTGGCGAGGTGATGCCGAGAACTCTTTTATATCATCCAGAAGAGTTGACAATAAGAGAGCTACAGTCAGGCGTTCGCACCAGAAGCCAGATTGACCATGGCCTTACTTGCTTTTATTGTAAAGTTACTCCTTTACAAACAAAATTTTCACTTAGTTGTTTCATTTCGCAGATTGAGCCGCGAACCTACAAGGAAGCACTAACTGAAGATTCATGGGTCAATGCAATGCAGGAGGAGCTGAGTCAGTTTGAAAAGCTTGGTGTATGGAAGCTGGTGGACTTGCCTGATGGCCATAGGAAGATAAACACGAAGTGGGTGTTTAAGTGTAAAAGAGACGACCGAGGGGTTATTGTTCGCAACAAAGCTCGACTCGTGTTCCAGGGTTTCAGTCAACAAGAGGGGATAGACTTCACCTAAGTTTATGCTCCTGTTGCTCGTCTTGAAGCTATCAGAATCTTCCTAGCGTTTGCTTCATGGAAAGGATATAAAGTATATCAGCTAGATGTTAAGTCGGCATTTCTCTATGGCAAAGTGAAAGAGGAGGTAAATGTCGGACAGCCACCGAGCTTCACCGACCCAATCCACAAGGATAAGGTTTACCTCTTGGACAAGGCATTGTACGGCTTGCATCAGGCCCCGAGAGCCTGGTACGAGACGCTCTCTCAACATTTGCTAGCCAACAACTTCATCCGAGGTAAGGTAGATGCCACTCTTTTCACGAAAGAAGTCGATGGTCATCTTCTGATAATACAGATTTACGTGGATGACATTATTTTCGGGTCGAAAAATGAAGAACTCTGCAAGGATTTTGAGAAAGTAATGAAGCAGAAGTTTGAAATGTCTTCAATGGGTGAGATGAAGTTCTTCTTAGGGCTCCAGGTTGACCAAATGCCCGAAGGAACCTTCATACATCAGACAAAGTATGTTCATGATGTTCTGGAGAAATTCGGAATGTCTAGAACAGCTCCAATGTCCACTCCGTTAGCTACGAATCATGGGATAAACCCTGATCCCACCGGAAAGAAGGTCGATGAAACGTTATATCGCTCCATGATCGGATCACTGATGTATTTGATGGCATCAAGGCCTGACATAATGTATCCAACCTGCCTCGCGGCCCGATTTCAATCAAGTCCCAGATCTTCACAAATGTCGATCGTCAAAAGGATATTACGCTGCCTAAAAGGAACTCCAAGCTTGGGGTTGTGGAATCCAAAGGATGGTGATTTCACGCTTGAAGGGTACTCTGATTCTGACTTCGGTTGCTGCAAAGTCAATGCTAAATCAACAACTGCAGGTTGCCAATTTTTCGGACCACGACTGGTCACGTGGCAATGTAAGAAGCAAACCTCTGTTGCTTTATCAACATGTGAAGCCGAGTATGTATCTGCCAGCAGCTGTTGCTCTCAGATCCTGTGGATTCAGCAACAGATGCGCGACTACGGTTTGCAATTTCTTACTTCACCTATCTTTGTTTATAATGAGGCAGCCATAAACATAACAAAAAATCATGTTCATCACGCTAAAACCAAACATATTGAAATTCGTCATCACTTCATCCGAGATTGCTTCGAGAATAAGTTGATACGAATTGACAAAATCCACACCGACGAACAAAAAGTTGACTTACATACCAAAGCTTTTTATAGAACACATTTTCAATATCTTTTAAAACTGAATGGTATGAAGCTGTTGTCGGTTGCGGAGGGGATACTTGGTGTTGATGAAGGTACCACTGTAGATGATGTTGAGAAGCAATCTGCACTGGTTTGTCGTATTTTTAGTTGTTTTGGTATTTAGGGGGAGATAGATAATATTTTCAGAAAATACAAAAACAATAAAAATGCAAAAATCCAAAAACATGAGATATTTTCAAAATCCAAAAACAATAGAAAACCGAAAAAGAGTTTGTGTAAAAAGGGGAAATGATAGTACATCAGCTAGACAGTTACAGTACGCTAAAGAAATGTAACGTTTAAAAGATGTTAAGTAGTCTCGCTGATGATATGCCGATAGGTTTTTATACATTTAGTAGATTTGTTTGGGTTATAAACCTAAATCATTTCTTGCTTATTACGTGGGGAACATCTCTCGGATATATAGGTAACCCCTGAAATCTTGTTTGAAAGATTCTCTATTTCTGACATACTAGGTCTATGTGTGTAATGATATCTGGGGTATTATACCAGGACTTCTGATTTTGCGGAAGCAATAGTGATGTGTGCAAAATGCAACATATAAATTACATCAAATATGGCATAAAACTAACCCTTTTTTAGTACTAATGTTGGAAAAAGTGTGTTTTTGTCTTCCTTTTGTATTTTCAGGATTGAATGAGCTCAAATGAACAAAAGAAGCAAAAAGGCAGCTAAATCTAACATAAATACAAGAAAAGGAATAAACGTGGCATGCCCGACCCCCCGACAGCATCTTCCCAAGCAAAAATAAGAAAACAGAAGGCTGAACACGCCCCGTGCTCAATGAGCACGGGGGCGTGCCCAAGTGTCTGCAGAAAAGACAAAGTTATAGAATCTTCTATCACTCACCACGGGGGCGTGCCCAGCGGACACGGGGCCGTGGTCAACTCTAAGATTCACAGGATCTGGGGAAATCTTGATAGTACAGATACCCTTCTGCACACGGGGTCGTGCCCAGCGGACACGGGGGCGTGGTCAACTAATGCAGACAAACTGCAATTAATGAAGAAATAGAAGAAGGGTGGACACGGGGCCGTGCCCAATGGACACGGGGCCGTCCCCGAGCTTCTGTTCAGCCTATAAATAGGGGTGCTTGGCTCATTTGCAAACCATCCCTTGGCACACCACCTCTCTCACACTTCACCCACACTCCACCACCACCACAACACCATCATCCACCACCATCATCCATCATCCATCATAGAGTGTGTGAGTCGTCTCGGGATCCAAGATTGATCGTAAGAGTTCTTGACAATCAAAGGCCATGTTTGCCTAAGTCTCTTACATCACTTGGTGAAGACAAGTGTCTAGTGTAATACTTTTTATTTTTAATCTTTTCGCACTTTTTACTTGGTTATGTATTAATGACTTTAATAACTAGTTTCTTATGTTGAAGGTGATTCTTCCTTATCGTTTGTCCGTGGTGTCTTGGCATTATTTTACTGTCTATATAAAATAAAAGATTTTCACCATTCATATCTCCACGGTCTATATGGAGGTATGTTGCCTACCTGGTCGGGGGTTAAGGGAACGGTTTGGTAAAAGTCTTGCCTTGTTCAGTGTATAGATCCTGCAAGGACCTGGGTCAAATTTAGTAGGACCTCCTTCAATACCCACCGGTATTGGATGGCGGGGGTCCAAACTCTTTGATCCCCTCATATGTAAGCTACTATTAATACTTTAACCCGGCTACTTAGGACTGTATCCCTGCTGACTCAGACTACTTAGCCGAGGGTAACGTCACCTTCAAAAGAGGGGCCTACCACATTATGCATTAATAACTTAATTAATTATCTTTCAATAATCCGACCCTTTAGGATTATATCCTTGCTGACTCAAACTACTGGGTTGAGGGTAACGTCACCTTCAAAAGAGGGGCCTACTACAATAACTAAGATAATCTCTTAAAAAGTGCAAAAGTGCGGAAATAATCAAAGGTTACACTACACACGAGTCGGATCCAAGTGATTCATCTTGTCTATCTGTTTTTATTTTATTTTATTTTTCAGCATTTTAGTTAGTTTTATTTTTCTTGTTTAAAACATTTTTCTAAACTTTTGATTTGATTAGACATTGAGGATAAACCGGTACTAAAAGCTCTTGTGTCCTTGGACGACCTCGGTATCTTACCAACACTATACTACGCTCACGATGGGTGCACTTGCCCATATGTGTGTTTAGTGTTAGTAAATATCGTGTTTTATAAATTTAAAACTTGGCTAAAAGTCTTAAAAAGGGCTTAAAATATACATTAAAAACTAATAACACTCACGCACATCAAATAGCCTAGTCCTCGTATAATACTCTGCACTGCTTTAATCTTAAAGCTTACCCTCAGCATAAAAAATGATGAAACATTGCAAAATGCTAATCATGTGCTGTTGAAGAAAAGATCCCCAAACGGGACTCACCGAAAGACGAGCCATCATCTCTTTGTCTGAACGGAAGTTCTAACCTGAGCTCTCATGGCCTCGCATTACCCGTTTATAGATATCATTATTGTACGTTCACCTGTAAGACTGAATATAGAAGTCTGGATACAAGAGTATATTCTGAGGTGGGACACGCGTATAAGTTAAGCTATTAATACACTAATTCGTATCCTGAACAGATTGAAATTTGTATGAAAATTTAAACGGATCAGTATATCGGCAATCTAAGTGAATTGTTTAACAACTGAGTATGCAATCAAGCTTAACGGTACTTGTAGTTTGTCGGTAGCTGATATGATCCCCTAACACGCTCACCAAAAATATGTTTGAAAATAGTTTACTTTCATTGCATTTCATTTCAGTTTAGCATCTTAAACCCAAAAAGATTTCATAGTTTTCTAGTTTAAACTTTCTTAAAATCCCAAAAAGATTTTACTTCTCTGCTTTAGTTTTAATCGACAAACCAAGGTAGAAAGCCGATCTTCAGACTCGCAGTCTTGAAGCAGATGCAGGAAGTTTTTGAGCTGGACAATAGGGTTGGGAGCTAATCATGAAAACCTTGGTAAAACTCAAAGCCATAGCAAGTTCATTAAGTTGATACTTGTAATTTTTCATGAAAAAGTGTTTGAAAAAATTTGAACAAAATGTCAGTGTGTATCGTTTCGGGTCAACCAAGGTCATTAACTTGGACTTGGTAGACAAATTAAGTGCCTGGGGTCATTAACTTGGACCTAGATACTTAAGTGGATTTCTAAAACTGATCAAAATTTGATAAAACGACAAAAAGTCAAAAGGTCAAAACACAAAAGGTCAAAGAGGAGTGTTTGGATCGAGTGGCAATCCGATCGAATGGCAATCCGATCGGATGGCCATCCGATGCATGGTCACCCTATAAATACATTGTCAATGGAAACAGTCAAACCTTTACTCGATCGGGCGACCATCCGATACTTTCTCACACTCTCACTTTCTCTGATCTTGATTCTTCACTCTTTCCTTCCATACTACATTGGATTGTTGGAATACTCAACCTTCGCAACGGGAAAGGTAAGATTTCTGGTTTTAAAGGTTTAATTTGATGTTTTTGATAGGTTTTAGGCTTGTCGGCGACTGTTCGGAGTGAAAATCTTAGATCTAGGCATTTCTAGGATATTTTGATAGAATCCAAGCATAGGGTTTTGTTCACGAGTGTTAGATATACAAGTTTACCGTTTCAAAGTGTGCCAAAACATGTTAAAATCTGTAATTTGAAGATTAGAAGTGTCAGATTTCGGACCATTAAATGTCAAATTAATCACAGAATAGGACGAGTTAGAACAAGATGAACATAGGGTTTTGATCGCCTTTGAAGTTTCTACGTAGATCTGTGTTCAATTTGATGATAACTTAGAAAATTTTTGATGATGCTTAGAACATTCAAACTGTTCTTCATTGTTCATGGAACGAGTGGCAACTCGATCGGGTGGCAATCCGATCGGGTGACCATCTGATCCAATGCATGTTATATGATGAATATTTTCTAAGTATTTGTGCATTGAAATCTGTGCCTTAATTGTTAAGTGGCTTTCATGTCTGAAATTTTTCTAAGTGTTGCATGGAATCTTGTGTCTTTGTCTGTTAAAATTGACTTGGATAGTTTGGCAAGTCGATCGGGTGGCAATCCGATCGAATAACCATATGATCCATAGCACTTCATTTTTTGTATAATATTCTAAGTGTTTACCTCGTTTTCTGTGCCTTTATTGTTCAAGAGTTGATTTGAATCGAGTGGCAACTCGATCGAGTGGCAACTCGATCGGGTGGCAACTCGATCGGGTGGCAATCCAATCGGATGGCCATCCGATTCAAAGCACACATTCAATAAATTGTTCATCACTTGCCAAGGATCGAGTGGCAATCCGATCGGACAGCCATCCGATCCTCATCACTAAATGACAAAAGTTCCAACTGTTCAAAAATTGTCACAATAATCGAGTGGCAATCCGATCGGGTGGCAATCCGATCGGATGACCATCCGATTCATTTCTTATTCTCAAAGTGTTGACTGGTCAAACGTTCCATCATATCTTGTCATATGGAACGAGTGACAATCCGATCGGATGGCAATCCGATCGGATGACCACCCGATCCATATGCATTTGACTTATGTTGACTTCTCATTTCACAAGATGGTTAATCCGATCAGACAGCCATCCGATCCTCAGTACTATACATAGTGAGAATTCCAGAGTTAGAAAAATTTAGAGTTTTCAAAAGTTTTCATCACTTGTCATTTTATGTCTCGAACTTTGTGCAAATGTTAACAATGAATATTTTTGCAGGGAAAAGCGTCAGATAGGGATAAATCTCACAACATCTATTGTCTGCTGGATGCACATTATACAGACAATACTCCTTTTAAAGTGATAGCAAAATTTTTAAGGGAGAGCAAAACTAGTAAAGCCTTAACTGATAAAACCATTGTTTATGAATCACATGTTAGACGGTTTTGGAGTTCAGTGAGGTATGAGGAAAAGGAAAAGATGATCTATTTAGCAGTGAGAAAGAAGGACAAGAATGGTCAGGACGTGGATTTAGAGATTAAGTTTAATGTTGGTGATCTAAGACGTGTTTTAGAGTTTGGTGACAGTGATGATGATCCTACAATTATTCATGAATGTCTATGCAAGGGTTTATGGTGTAGAATGGGTTTTACAGGACACTTGAATGGAAAGATGATTAAAACAATGTTCAGTAAACCTTACAAGTTCATGATCCACTGTGTAGTGCATGCTTTATCTCATAGGAAGGGAGCATACGACGAAACTTCTGATTATATCATGAACATTATTACTTGTCTGGTGCTGAACAGGCCATACAATGTATTGCAAGTAATATTTAATTGTTTGGTAGAAAATGTGGGAGCTGGAAATGGAAAGTACATCATGTATCCTAGATTCATCATGATGATGATAGATGATTTAGTAAAAGACATTCCAAAGGATGATGATGATGTATTAGGTCTACGAAACATGACTGCAGACACTATAAGCAGATTAGCTAAAGGACCTGAACCAAGAGTTAGGAGGATGATATGCAAGATCGACAATGCAGCGTATGTTGCTCCTGAGAATGATGCATGGAGGCACGATAATAGTAATTCTGAGAATGAAGATGACAAGATGAATGAAATGATTGAGAAGAAACTGCGTTATTGGTTTGTGAAATATGGCAAAAGGAAGAGAACTCCGAAGACATCCCCTGTAGTAGTTATTCCTAAAGAGCCAACGCCGAAGATTGTTGTTAAGGGTATAGTGAAAGGGGGAGTCATAAAAGAAACTAGAACTTTAAATTGTTATATTATTCTAATGAATGCTTCAATGATTGTTTTGCAGGGCCTTCAAGTAAATCACAACAAAAGTTGGTTGATGATCTAGTCATTGATCCTACAGAGTTGATAAAGCAAGGAGCTGATATTCTCAACATGTCATATGATGATTATCTAAAGAAAAATGAGGAAGTTGCTGCTTAGAAAGATCAAAGTTCAAGTGCTCCAACAGAAAGTGTCAAAGAGAAAGAGCCTGAAGGAGTTGCTCATGATGATTCAAGTGAGGCTGATGATGAATCAACTGAGACAGAGACAGAGCTTGATATGGAAAAACTTGGACGTGGAAAAGCTCAGTTGAAAAAGAAGCCTAAAAAGAATAAGAAAGGATCTGACGATGAAGATTCTACCTATACTCCATTAGTTGATGAGCAAAAGAAGCTAAGAATAAAGCGTAAGGCAGTTCAGACAAGAGTTATTCCTAGGAACGTCAGAGCAAAGAAAGGTGGTGCTACATTGCCTGAAGTTCATGGTGGAAAGAGTGAAAAACATGTTACAACTTCTAAAGGGCCTGAAGCAGAAAAAGTTCAAAGTGTTGAGATTCCCAAAGAGCCTGAAGTACAAAGTGTTGAAGTGCGTGAAGATGAAGTTCAAAAGAAAGCTGGTGATGATGAAGATGTTGTGTTTACTGGAGTAAGGGTAGCTACACCTCCACCACCACCACCACCACCACCACCACAAGATCAACCTATTCCAGAAAGTGGTGAATCTTCATGACCAAAGAAAACAGTTTTTCCTGATCTGTTTGAAGATCTTCCTCATGCTAGTGGGGAATATAAAGATGATTTAATTCTTGATGATGATTTTGATATGTTTAATAATGCGGCTGTGAAAGCATTGGAGAAGAAAGTTAGTGTTCTTGAACAAGAAAAAGCCAAGGCTGAAGCTGAGCGTGACTTGTTAAAGAAGCAGGTTGAGGAGTTGACGAAAGTTAATGAAGAAATAAAGACCGTCATGATAAAGCAAGCAAAGAAGATAACGGCAATGGAAGGTGATTTTGAAGATAATGCAAAGCTCTTTGAGGTTCTACAATCAGAAATTTATGATCTGAATGTGAAGAATGTGAAGCTGAATGATATAAACAAGTCGCACAATCAGTTGATAAGTGAACTACATGAAGCATCGGCTAATGAGTTCAAGGCAATAAAGTTGGAGATGGAAGCAATGAAGGCTGACAAAGCCATGAAAGATGAACAACTTTCAATGTTATACACAGTGATGGAAAGCCACTTGGAATTGATGTTCATTCTATCTACAACAACATTGAAATCAAAAAGGCTGAAGAGCGTAGAGTTGAAAGAGAAAGAAGGTTGGCTGAAGAAGCAACACAAAGAAAGAAAAGTGTTATTGTAGAGACTCAAGAAGCTGGAGGTTCTTCGAGTCAAGCTGACATAGAAATGGTTGATGCTGAAGCTGGTCAAGCTAAGGGGTTTGTGCTTATTGGTAAAGCTACTTCTCTTTCTTATGATTTTGATGATATTATTCGCCGAGTGCAAGTAGAGCAAAGAAGGCGAAAGGCGAAAGAACCTGAAATGATGTTACTTAAATGGAAAGAAGAGGAGATAGTAGAAGAGGAAGAAGAGGAAGAAGTAAAGATAGATGATGAGTTGTTTGATTATATAGACAACTTTCCAGAAGGTAATGAAGATGATGATAATCAGGGCTCGTCGGGCTTATTAATTGTGAATCCTTCAGTACAACAAAGGATTGAATACTTCATGAATGACGAGATTAATGAACAAGAGGAGGATCAACATCAAGAGTCTTCTTCATCAGGCAAACAACATGTCGACCAGGTATTCCTCACACAACCAACTGTTATATACTTGCATGCTAAGTTTGAGGGGGAGATAGAGGTACCTAGGTCAAGAGCAGAGATGTTAGAAGAGTTGGGGTTAGACGACGGAAGATTTAAGTTTGATATAGAAGATGAGATACCGTCATCACCTGAAAGAGAATATGAGTTCAAGTATGCTCAAGAAGCTGATAAGTATAATGATGTGCTAGTTGAAGATGCATTTGATTCGTCTGATGAAGAAACAGATTTTCATTATGCTGGTGTTGATGAAACGTTTCCTTCACTTGCTGAAATGTTTAAAGATCAGAATGAAGACGAAGTTAGAAGGAAGATTGTGGAAAAGATAACAACTGAAGGTGTTCCGAGAACCATTCCTAGAGAGAATCTTGTTGAAGAAAGGAAGAAGTGGTTCAAAGTGATGCCTAAAGAAAGAAAGTTTATAAGGCCGCTTCAGTACTTTACGCATGATGCAAATATCTCTTGGGGTGATATACTATCTTGGGGATATCTGGAAGATCTGCAAGTATATGCAATTAGAAGGGAGCAAATTTTGAGTTCTTGTCAGATATAAAGACCCTCCCTTGGTGGGATGTTGATGAATTGGTGCAAACAAAGAACATTAAGCAGTTTTATCATGGTTTGGATGTGAAACAACACGACCAACACTTGTGGAATCGTATAAAGCAACAAGCAAAGGCAAGATATCCAGATTGGAAGCCTCAGTATTCGAAGCAGATTGTTACTATCTTAGAGAATGGAGAGAAAGACATTACTTTGGATATCAAGCCACCAAGGTGCTTAAAGAACATGCCGCTACATGATATGGAACAAGATTTCCATGAAGACTTTCAAGGTTGGTTAAACAATCAAAGCACAACGGAAGCGGTGATTTCTCTGTTTGATAAGTCAAAAGGTGAATCGAGAAGGATCTGCATATTGGATCCTATGTGGCTGGTGAATTGCTCGAAGAATGACATATATTGCTTGTTCTACAACAAAATTGTCTACGAAAAGCCTGATAAAGTTCAAGCAATGCAATACCAGAAGATTGTGGATGTATGCTTTGCGAAAGAGATCAACTCTGGAAGATATTGGAAGACAAAGTGGAGAGATTTAGAGATCGATGAATTCTTGAAGAGGTACAAGCGCAGTCAGAGATTCAAAGAGATTGCTGATAAGGCTGCAAGGCTTGGAAAGTACAAGTTGATGAGACCACCTCCAACTGACCAGACACCGATCGAAAAGGAGGAAAACAGGATCCCTCGATGGGATAGGAAGCGCGACGGTGATCCAGAGTACAGAAAGTACTGGAATAATGTTGGAAGGCCGCTCAGAAGGAAGATGCTCGAGGAGAAGGCAGAACAGAGGAGGCAGAGGGTAAAGGAACGAAGACGCAAGAGGAAAGACTGAAGACTATGCTAGAAGGAACTACAGCTACATCCAAGGGGGAGTCTGTTAGTTCATATGTTTGTAGCTTCCGTCAGCATTGAGTCTTATTTTGTACTATATATGTCTTTTGTGTATATGTATGTATTTGTATGTATGTTTGTGACGGGACAACTCAGGGAACGGTGATGTTATGTAAAAGTGAAGTCCGACGGGTGTCAGATGTCATCCGATCGGATGGGCATCCGATCGGATGACCATCCGATCGGATCACCATCCGATCGGGTGACACTTATAAGTCTCCCTGGTTGTTGCCTATAAATAGCTAGCATGTGTTAGTCATTGAGAACTTTTTGCTGAACTTGTAAGGAAACTCTGCCAGTTTGAGATTCTACCGGTGCTACTGTACTTTCACAATCATTCTAATAGAAAATCAGACGAGATTAAACGTTGAATCTGTTGTTGTTGATCTTGTGACATAATCAATGGATTCCGCACATTGATTCTGATTCGATCCAGCCACGTTCCACACGAACAGATCCTGATCCAAAGGCCTAGCAATAACGTTGGAGGCTCAACCGGTCGTTGCCGAATAAATATTAACGACGAGCCCGAGTATGACGAGGAGCCGATTGGAGAGAAAGAACGTCCCCCAGGAAGGGACAAAAGTAAAAAGATAGCGGCTAAAAAAAAGGAAACAAGCCGCATCAGGAAGTGGTGGTGGTTCGAAGTTGGAAGGTATTATGGCCGAGTTGAAGGCATTCAACCAAACCTTTTACCGAGACGCAAACCGAAATGGTAAAGGTGAAGAAACGACAAGCCGAGGAGAAGCAAAGGAGGCAAGAAGAAGCGCATCAGTTGGAGGAATGGAAAATAATGACCACCGACCTTAGCGAATATCCACCGGAAGACCGTCCCATTTTACAAATGATGAAGGAAAAAATTATGAAAAAATGGAGTGGGGGAGTGTAGTTTTTTATTTAAATGTATGTTTAGGTTTTTTAAAGTGTGTTGTGTTTGTTTTTAGGTTTTATTTAAATGTAACTTTAGGTTTTTATTTAAATGTAAGTTTTTTTATTTTTATTTACTTTGTTTTCATTAATTAATTAAATCAAAAAAATAATAATAAAAAAATGGGGGAGGACTATCCACCACACCCTTGGGTAGTCCCCAAGGGGTCGGTCCTCCACCTATACTTAGTTGGCGCCTATGTGGCGGATGGTCCCTTTGGGGACTATCCTCACTATACCCTTTGGTCTAACCCATTTTATTTATTTAAAAATCCCATATAACTATATATTCTTGTTCATATTTAAAGTCTGCTATACATTTTAATATTCATCCAAATGAAACTACTAAATATGCATATATTCTTTCTTGTGGATTTCTTTTTAATAATCCTCGTAATTTTTGCAGATCCTTTTTTTGTACATATAATTTTTGCAGATCCTTTTTTGTACATATATTCAATTTAATTTTATTTAATTTAATACTTTCCTGAATCACGGTCTCCAAAAGGCCAAAATTTCAAACTATTAAATGTAACAGAAGTGTTTGAAAGTATTTACTATTTAGTTTACAACACAATATTGATTCACTTTTTGTTCAAAGACATAATATGAGTGCAAGTTGTGACCATCCAAAAGAAGCTCTACACATAACAACTACAACAACGCGCTTTATAATGTAATTTGATCCATCATGAGGCTCCTTCATATATCCTTTTATCAGTGTTTTACTTTACACATCACACACATTAGCAAAGCTAAATGAGTACATAAAGGTTTTATACCCAAAACACATTTTAAATTAACTTGACACAAGCCCCACAACGGATGGATGAACGAGTGACCATGGTTCGACTGAATCTACTGAGATAACTCAATAATTCTAGATTTCATGGTCGATCTCATACGAACTCTGGTTCATTTGTGAACTGACCATGAACCTTGTGTCCAATTTGACATTTCTTGGAAATCAAGGTTTGAAGCATCATTTCGAGGTAAGTTTTACATAAATCAACTCGTATTCTCGTTCTGATCAAAATCCATAAAACATCAGTTTGTAATTCGGAAAAAAACTTAACTACGTAAGCTTTTTTTAACGGCAGACTATTATCGGCCAAAAGTGGACCAGTTCGGATTATTATTGGCTAAATTGAGAAAGCTGAGATTATTTAAATTCAATTTGCCTATAAAAAAGAATGTTCCCTTCGACCAGTAGGATAATAGACGTCACTATCAAAACGGTTCGAAAGGGACCACCTCACGTAACCATGATGTCAGCCCTAAAAACCCTTCTACTCGATTCTTTCTCCGATCAATTATTTATTCTCATGTCGGATGATGGTTACAGGAAGACCCCTCTACCTATGGTGAGGCTTACGGTGTTTTGTTTTGTAGGATTCACTCGGAGAAACAAGCTCAATACAAACAAAGAGTGAAACTCCAACTTTAATCTCGTGGTACTCGGATTCCCTTTCACGAGTTAAAAATATATTATTATTTTCTAACATCATTTTAGTTCAATATTATAATTTGTTGTATGGTAAAGGTGAATTCAAGATTCTTCGGTTAACCATAGGTGATTCGAATGTGTAAAAGAAAGATGGCGTACACTGAAATAATAAATTAGTTGAAGTTGAAATGGTGTTTGGAGGAACTTCACGTGATCCAACTCATGGTCTTGTCACTACCTTATTTTGCTACTTCTATTCCTACTTTTTGTCCCCTATATTTTTAGAATTTTACAATTTTTTAAGATAAATAAATAAATAAAACAAAAACACAATAAATACTATAAAAAAGTGTTTGATAAATAAAGTGTTTACAATATTAAAAAAAAATATTTTGCCTATATTTTTCAAATTCTTGCAAAATATTCAAAAACTTTGTTTTATTTTCCTTGCATTACCAATAATGATAGAAATATAAAGAGTGGCGAACAAAAGGCCAAGTGGGGAGACCGGAGAGGGGGATACACGCAACTCAATTTTAGCTAGTAACAATGTTTTTCTTTAGCTAGTAACAATTTTTAAAAAAAAATCCAATAATATGTTATAAATTTATACATTTATACTTTCTATAAATTTACAATGATTTTTTTAGATTCCTCATTTGTCTAATAATGATTGAATTAATAATTTAATTTATCCTACCGAATAAAGTCCATACCTAAGAGACACATGGCATCCATCTAGGGGCCTCTATTTTATATTTTCCCGCCTAAAACACCATTCCCTTTGGTGCATGGGTCATGCGGACCAGTTTTGTAATATGGGACAAAAATTAGTTCTGCGTATAAATACCTTATAACCCGAAATATGCGTCATTTTTTAATCTCGCATCTAGGGTTCCCCAATTTCTCTCTCGCTCTCCTCTCTTCAGCCGTCAATAGATCTTCATATTCATCATCTGGATCAAGGTTAAATCATCATTAGTTAAACATACTAATTTACCATTCTTTAACTTTCAATCTTTGTTTTCATTATTTGATGTTCATTATGTTTTCCCTAGGGTTTTCTTGATATTCCATCTTCATTTGATTTGTTTACTTCTCTATCACATAAATTAATGTCGTCTCTAAGAAGTTATGAATCCGATATTCCATCTATTATTCTAATTTTGTGTTTATATCATACCAAAATTAGGGTTTTAGGCGGTTTATTTTCTAGGATTATTAGCTTAATTCATTTGAACTTATGTTTGTTTGCAATATTGTTGATTTGTTTATGAAATTAGGGTTTTAGTTTTTTTTTTTTCATAGATTATAGGGTTTTATATTTAATTGCTATTGATCCTGTATGAGTCTCAATTCAATTCACTTGAATGTTTTGTTAATCTATTTATGTATATATATATATATATATATATATAGTTATCTAAACTTGATACACATTGTTACCTATTCGTACGAACCACCTTACCTCACACGCGAACCACTTCACCCAACCCGAAACCCCACTCTTTTGTGCCATTTTTATTCCACGTGAAACCCCACCCTAGGTCCAGGTTGATTTCGGCCCAACATAAATAAACCCAAACACCCTCAACTATTCTAACTCACTTGCGGTCCAAGGAGCTTCAGGCCCAAGAACCCAAACCGCCATCCCACCCCATCTACTTGTGGCCCACTCTCCAACCAAACCGCCCTACACCCTCTTTTTATTCCGTAAGTTACGTAGTTGCATGTTATTTGGATTAGAGTTCCTAAAACCCTAACCTACAATCCAAGAGTTCCTCATCTGCCCTCTCTAGAAATCAAAGAAGCAGGATCAAGAAGTCTCTCAGGTTATTCGGTTCAAGTGTCTAGCAACTCACATTACTCTCATATCTTGGTAATCCTTACAATATAGTTTTGGTTCATAGTTAATCTTGTTTATTTGGCTGCGTATGCTTGATATTGTGAAAACCGTCAATTTTCCATGTAATTCCGTACATGTTAAACAGTAATTTATGCTTTAATGACTGTGCTTGATTTAAATTAATGACATGAATGCTTTCTGATTATTGTCATATACATGCAAGTGCATTAAATGTTGCATCATTTCATATCATTATTGTATGCAACACATTGTGATTAAAATTAGTGCACGAAACAAAGATAGCACAGTTATCAGACAAACTAGAAGTACTGACGGGAGTTCAGTACTCAGTCAGACATGATGTTAAGACACAGAATGAGCCCGAAACCAAGAGTTACACTAGTATAGTGTGTAGGAAAGTAAGGATCATAAAACTGCCTTCCTAGAGATAGTTTAAGTGCCGGAAAGTGCCTAAAACTCACACAAACTGCAAAATTCTACAATTTTAAGCAAAAATCAGCACTTTAACACTAAAGTATAATGCAGAATTAAGGTTTAATGATCCAGAATACCTTCCTAAGTGTCGGGAATCAAAACTGTCATAAAAGGGAACATAAAGCACACTAAACTGCGTGATTTAGCACCTTAATGAACCGCTAACCAACCGAACAACCGGACACTACCCGAAATATCAAATTTTCACTAGAAGCATTGTTTTATTATTTCCGAGCTAGTTATGGTCACCAAACATCATAACACACCCTAAATCATCATAACACATATAAACACTAAATCTTACACTTGAAACCTAACCAAATCAACTAACTTACCATTACATCTTAACCATGACCCCCCCCCCCCCCCCCTAATGTGGACGGTTACAAGGGTGGACCCACCCTTGATTTTATTGAATTGTTTAATTGATTATGTTGGATACTTAGTGAGCACAAGAACCATTAGATTATGTGTTGTTGGAAGTGAAGTTTATAAAACACAAAAGTCCTTCATCTCTTTCATTTTTACATCAACAAACTTCACACTTCTCATCTCCTTCCCCTTGCTCACGGCCGAGAACCACCACCCACACCACTATCATTTTCACTTCAATCTCTTCCATTCCAAGGTGATTCAAGGGTGCTAGGAACTTGATTAAGGAGGTTGGAGCCATTGGAGCTTGAAGGACCATTCTCTAGAGCTTTTATCCACCTTGTTCATCACTTTCTTCATCTTTGATTTCTTCCCTAGCCTTGTGCTAGTAGTAAGCTCCTTGTTACTTGATTTTACTTCTTATTTTGATGGTTAAAAGATTATGTAAAAGGTTAAACATAAAGATCACGAAGAAACAAGAAGATGAACTTCCACATAAAGCTTAAAATCATAAGAATCTATGTTGTTTTAGTGTATGTGTGAATCTTGATTGTTGATTTCTTGTGTTTATGATGTTAATCATCATAAGAAACTTGCTAGATTGTGATTAAACACATGATCTAGCAAGTGAGATGATGAATCTTGTAGAAAACAAAATGATCATCCTTTATGTTTCACATGAACTTGAAAATGAAGATGTTTTTTTGTATGATGATGATGAATACATGATATAAGTCTTGTAAATGGATGATCTCAAAAATGATTTTCTCAAGAAACCAAGGTTATTTACAAGATTTACAAGATCATGATTTTTAAAGAAACTAACCATATTTTTAGTGATGAATCAAAGCTAGAAACATGTTTGTAACAAGAAAAATACAAAAGAATTATTTTTAGAAAAATCATCTTGTAAGTTGTAAAGGACTAGATTTTACAAGAATGAGATTTATAAACAAATAACCATGTTTTAAAGGGTAACTAAACCTACTAAATAACATACGAAGTTACTACAAGTTTTTACAAAATTTCAAGTTCATGATGTAGTGTAAATTGAATGATTTTGGCTCATGGTAAGTCTTGAATGATTTGTTGATGATTGATGATGATTTTTAAAAGAAAATGATATGCTTTTAAAGCATGGAAACCTCCATTTTTAAGGGAAAACTATGGCAAAATTTTTGTAGAATTTAAACACTTAGAAAAATATTTTTAAACAAGTGTTTATAAGTAAATTATATAAAATTTGCCATAATTTTTGTTAAAAAAATTACAAATATTGGAGGTTGGTTTTTGATAAATAAAAGTAACTAAGTATATATTTAGGAAAATATATATTTAGAAATCACACTTGTGTGCTACTTGTATATTATGTGTATTAGTTATATTATTTTAGGACTTGAGAATAATATAACTTACCAAAATTCCAAGAAAACAAATATATAATTTATACTCGAATATTGGACAAACCGAACAAGGAATATGGATTACATATATATATTCCGGAATTTAGTTCATATATATTTTGACAAATAAGTTAAACGGTATTTTGGAAACCAAAGAAACGGAAATTATAATTTTTACAAGTGTTACAAAAATATATCATATTTTTGTCAAGTAGAAAATACATTATTTTTTAATAGAGAAAAGATATATACATTTTCTTGAATTATTAGAAGATATATTATTTTGAAGAAAATAAATATTTTCTTAAACAAACCAAAAATATATTATTTTGGGTGAAAAATGGAATTATGAGTATTTTCCAAGTTAATCTTGAAAATATATTATTTTGGAGGTTTATATGAAAATATAATTATTTTTTTCCAAGGAAGGTTTATAAACAATTTTCTATAAAAGTTTTCTTAAAATATATATATTTTAAGAATATAAATTGGTGATTTTTATTGGTTAAAAATAATATTCCAGAAAATTTGAATACAAAAATTAAGTATAAGAATACTTGATAAATACAATAAAATATGTATACTCATACGTACAAATACACACCGGAATACGCCACCAATACTTGGCAAAATACACAAGTCTAAAAATACAAGTATAAGTATGCCCATCCTTGGCGAAAATATTCATGGAAGGATTACAAGACAATATAAGTTAAAATATATTATTTTAACAAATATTCCAATAATTAATAAATTTAATTTAAGTTAAAATACTATTATTTTAACAAATAATTATATACTTTGGAATAATATTTATTGCATAAAAAACGTAACTCAAAGATACTAAGTCATAACAATTAAGATTAAAAGCCGTGGCACGACCTAGCCGTCTAATAAACCATAGCACGTGTGTAGGTAGTTGCACGATTTCAGGACAGGACCTTTGAGTTACTTCGGATAGCAGGACACAAGATTGTGAGTTCATGTCCCCCTTTTCTTTTAACTGTTTTCAGTTTTATAACTTCAGGGGTGAAATACATGTTACAATTATTTACAAACGTTTACATATGGTATGGTTAGCTAAGGAATGAACTGTTAGATCATGTGAGTGGTGGGTACAACGCTTAAGACCATTAATCCTCGTATAAGGACCGAGGGACATGAGTGATAGATCTATTTGGGTGTTGCGAGCCCCACCCTGGGCCGGAAGTGGCCGAAGGTGGTGACTATGTATTCCAGCCAGAAGCCCGGTACAAAATCCGCTAGGTTTGAGCCTTCCTGCACCATGGCACACATATTAATGACCTTGCAAATCATTAATTGATCTATTCATAGACGCTTTCATACCGGTTTACAAATACATACTTACAGTGATTACAAGTTTATTACGAGCTCACATACAAAACACATGAACTCGCTCAACTTTTGTTGATGTTTTCAAACTACATGTATTTCAGGAAATTGATTTGGATCTGGCGGCCGTTTAAAGATTTCAAGAGGTGTTTACCAGAAATGATGTCATCCCATTTTGAAGGGTTTGAATTGTGTATTTTATCCTCGATAAGATACATGGTTCAAAGCCTTGTTTTATCTATGTATTTTGTCAAGTCCTTTATGGAACTTTAAACATTTGGTTGGTTTGTATTTTAAACTCGAAGTCTTTGTTTGGTATTAAACAATGTGGGATGTAATGTTTTGAACTTAGTAATGGATGAACATCATGGTTTCTATCATATAGTTTTTGTTATAATTGAATGCAACGATATTAAGCAAGTCACACATAATACGCTTCCGCAAAAGTCAGGGTGTGACAGTTTGGTATCAGAGCTTCGATTGTAGTGAACTAGGATTCCTTCTCGAGTCTAGACTACAATCATTAGGACTCTCTCACGAAAATATTTCTACAAAATATTTTTCATTGCATTTACAAAACGCCAAGATCCATGGAACAAACATTTTACAAAGGTAAGACAAGAAACACGAGCAAGGTCACAGTTGGTGGTTTAGTTTGCATGGGGTAGACTAGTTAAGATAGAAAAGGTCTTACGTAGGATAACGTGAATACATGCTTAAGTAATGAATGTCCTCGTTTACATACATCGGGTGTTAGTGGTTAACATATGTGCATATGTCATGATTATTATGTTACAGGTACCTATGTCTTCCTCTAAGAGCGGATTGTCTGACGCTCACGACCCTATGGCCATCGTTTCAGACGATGAGATCTTGCCAGAGCCGGAGATTTTCACGTCGGATACCGAGAGTGATCTAGACATGTTGTCCGAGGACGAGGATGATTTTCAGCTATTTGCCCTACCGAAATTTGGAGATGACGCACCTATAGCTGATGGCATTCCTGTTGAGGACATTTTTGCCCTTCCCGCTCCTATTCATGACCACCTCATCATCGGTCACCCCGATGGTGAGCATATTGTTACACCCATTCTTGATCCAATTCCCCTTGTGGTCATTCCCCTGAAGATTGGCCCTTCGATGACCTCTTTGACGATGACGTTGACTTGTTTTTGGATGGTCCCCCAGCTGATGCTCAGGGAGATGGGGATGTTGACGACGTTGTTGAGCTGGATGTACCCCCTCCTGTCATACCTGTTATTGAGATATCCTCATACTATAGCTTGCAGTCAGTTGCAGACTCCTTTGAGTCTGTGACTTCCTCGGCCCTGCATAGGCAGTGGCGAAGGTTACTTGGTGCCCGGGGGTGCACCCGCCCACCCCAATGTTTCGGTTAAAAGTGTATAGGTTCCGATTTTTCGTACGGAAATTTTAAAAATTATATAGGATCGTCTCCCCCAATTATTTTTCCTAAATATTTATACAATATATAAATTAAAGTAAAGTTTGTTACCACTTTGTATATCCTAAATATTTATACAATATATAAATTAAAGTAAAGTTTGTTACCACTTTGTATATAAGTGATGGGTAGTTTTGTAAATATATTTTAACTCTTATTTGTTTAACCCTATATTACCCACCACACAATAAACTTAATCTATCGCAAGTTTTTATGTGTAAGAACGAGTTCTTTGAATAAATGAATTTTTTTAGTTTTATTTGGAACGATTATTATTTGACCTGACCCAAATCGATACCCGACCCGAAACATAACGATAGGAAATTTTTTTTTTGGGTCCCATCACTTTACGCCCCCTCAAAACTTTTGGTCAAGCTCCGCCACTGTGCATAGGAGCTTGCAACATTTGGAGTGTCGTGGCTAGATAACTTTTGGTTTTAAATTTTATTAAACATTGTGGTTTTTAACTCATGTCTGGGTTTTTACGTTTAGTTTCTTCTGTTGGTTTAAACTATGTTTTGGACATTTAAATATTAATCACTAATCGTGTTGATTGTGATGGTTTTTAATAACTTAAATATTTGTTCAACATGATTAGTGGCTTGATCCTGGTCATTGCACGCCTCACGGTAAAACCCTGCATGTGGATTTTGAGGGTGTGACACTTCTTCTGTTCTCCATTGATCTTCAAATCGCCCATGCTCTTCAAACCGCTGGTGGTCTTCATAGCGACGCTCCATTTCCCTGATCTCTTTCTTTAGGTAACTGTGTCTTAAGTGACTCTTCTTGCTGATACTTCAATCTCCAGTAACCTTTTTTTGACATGTGTAGAATAGTATTCAAAAATCATAAAGCGCGGGCCGTGTGGCATAAGAAAACAAAGGTAGGATCTGAGGAGGATAAGATATAGAGACCCGGCTCAATAGTAGATTTATTAAACTAAAGTGATTATTTAGCTATTTTTAATTTTAAGGGAAAAAAAGTGAAAACGAGGATGGTCAAAGGGAAAAAAACAGCCCGATCATCAAAACGGCGCAACACACTCGTTTGCTACTTGGATGATGTAAGCTTACGTATCCCACACGTGAACTTATTATTGTCTTGTCGTTTGTTTGGCCTTCACGTGTGACTATTTATATTATTCGTTATTAGATTATAACTTAGGCATTAAATAAATAAACTATGAGTTTATTAATACAGCATTCTCATCCAATCCATCAAATTATACATACATTCCACTAAAAAACAACTCTTATATCAATATATTTTCACTAAAAACAAATACTTTTTCTCTCTCCTTTTCAATTAAATAATATTATCATTACATTTTTCTCTCTCCTTCACTCACAACCACTTTCAATATATATTAAAAAAATTATACTGGGTGAACAGTGTCCCCCCAAATATACAGATGAACAGTAACATTTTCTCTCTCCTCCACTCACAACCATTTTTTATACCCTTTATAATATAAAAACTACCCCTCACATATTTTGATGGTTTGGATGAGAATGCTCTAATGTAATATATATATACACACACACTAGATTCTTGCCATAGGCCGCGCGTTGCGGCGGCAACGACTTAGTTGTTTATAGTTAAGGACATGTTATGTGATGCGTTAATCATATGAAAACGTGTGTTTCGACGTATCTGATCTAACTCAGTGTAACCTATATAAGCACTACATCATCGTTGTATTTGAATCAAGACCTAGCAACATCAACATTCAGTGACTCGAATTTATACTGTCGAATGACCAGAGTCAGACTTGTTTCCAAACATAATTTACGTCAAAACATAGACCAACCAAAATCGTATGCAAAAAATAAGCATGAAAACGTATTATACTTAACCAGAGTTGTTTCCGAAAAAAATGATGTGAAAACGTGAATTTATATCGTTTACACTGAAACATGAATTTATAGCCACCCATAAAAATAAACATGAAACGCATTATATTGACCCGACTTGTGTCCGAAAAAATACGTGAGAAAAGTTACGTTGAAACGTCAACTTATAACGACACGTACTTAAAAATAACCATGTGAATTTTTTTTTTATTTTAAGCTAAATAATGAAAATACGGATTAAAAAGTGGATAGTCGTACACGAAAAACAAACATCTACATACATACCTACATATATTCATCGATATTCATTCATAGTTATATTTATTATTTGCATGTATATAGAAAAAAAAACTAAATAAACAAATGTATACAGAAAAAGGAGAAATAAAGAAACAAAACGAAAATAAAGAAAATAGAAAAGGAAAAAAAGTTGAGAACAACTGAATAAAAAAAACAATAGAATAGAAAAAGGTATTGAGACTACTAAATGAAAAAAAAAATAGATAACAAAAAATGCAGTGGAAGAGAATCGTACTTGAGTCTGTTGGTTACATCAGCAAAGCCTTAACCAATACATCTAACTCTCATTTTGTTACCAACTTTCAGGTTACTTTAATATATATATAAAAGAATGGGTCGGTGGCTTTGATATGACAGCCACCGACCATTCTCTTTAAGATTATATATATATATATATATATATATATATATATATATATATTTTAAAGGTGTAGATCGATTGGAAACCCACTACTGACTGCGCTTCAACCCTTTTTATCGGAAGCACAGACACCCGAGTTCGAATGAGGGGGAGTGCAGTGCAGAGCCCTTCCTCGCACCTCGTGGAAACTTAATCCCGACTCGAACCCGTGACCCCGGTCAGGAACCCCACCAAGGTGGGTAAACCTTACCACCTCACTTGCAGTGAATGGGGATCGAACCTGAGCCTCATCTAAGAACTCAAGCACTTTCCACCACTGGACCACAAGATCATTGGCATGTAATAGGTTTATATATTTTTTTCAAATTTTATCAAGTTAAGTTCTTTGATCGTTTTCATATTTGAAGCTAGATTGTTTTTAGTAAAGTTTTATTGAACATCTAATTTTTTTAATGTTTTTTAACTGGATCAGTTATCAAACCAATGGGGTCAGATCGGGCATATCGTTTTTAAAAGGGCCAAACTATCTACACACTTGGTGTGTAGATAGTCACCCATAAAAGGTGTTTTTTGTCCTTATATGCACATCTTTCAGTGTCGAACTGTGGCCAAAACGTGGCGTTTTGGTCCGGTTAACCAGACAAAGACTGACGTGTGTCTGACGGGTCTGTTGACCGGACCAAAACGCCGAGCTTTGGCCGCGTTTTGGTCCTGTCAACCAGACCGGGTGTCAGTCTTTTGTCTGGTTGATAGGACCAAAACGCGGACAAAGCTCGGCGTTTTGGTCCGGTCAACAGACCCGTCAGACACCCGTCAGTCTTTGTCTGGTTAACCGGACCAAAACGCCGCGTTTTGGCCACAGTTCGACACTGCAGGGTGTGCATATAAGGACAAAAAACACATTTTTTGGTGTATAAATAGGCAAAATGGTGTGTAGATAGGTACACCCTTTTAAAACCCGAATGAGGGTTTCAAAACCCTATAGGTAGAAAAAAAAGTTTGGAGGCAAAAGTAATGAATGAATCAATTGTAAAGATTTTGGAAACACAAAATAAGAAATATATATATATATATATATATATATATATGGGGAAGGTTCATTTGAGAAGAAAATTTTATTAAGAATAAAAAGAACAAAAGGGTACAATTATAAAACATTAAATAGTTTTTTTCTCATCTCATTTATTATTATGTTTGACTAATTAATTAGTCATTAATACTAGAGTTAAATGCTTGGTTGGTCCCTGTGGTTTGCAAAAATTGCAGACTTGGTCCCAATGGTTTACTAATTACACGTGTGGTCCCCAAACTTGTCAAAAATGCACTCGGTTGGTCCCTAGCCCTAACATCAGTTAAATTTCTCAGTTAAGTCCATGTTAAATGACCAAAATACCCTTGCCTATTAATAAATTCAAGTGAGCCCTGTCTCATTCATCAGACCTTTCCCTCTTTCCTTAAACACTCTGCAACTCTCTCATGTCCGATCACCTCCATTACACACACACCAATTCTCTGCAACTCTCTCATGTCAGATCACCTGTGACCGGAGCCGGAGGAACTTCCGGCCGGAGCCGGCTGTAATCCAGACGCACACGCACACCCAAACCCTAGCCCCTATCTCCATTTTCTTCAAAACCACAAAACAGTTCCAGATTTAGAGAGAGAGAGAGAGAGAGAGTGGCGTGAGAGAGATGGAGATCGGTCAGTGGTTTTAACCCTCCTACTCTCGCTCTTCTCTCACTCTCGGTGATCTAATCGGAATAGGCACTAGCCGTTTCTTTTCTGTTGAAGATGATAATGTTCCATGAAGATGACGGTGAAGATCTGTTGATAATGGTGCTGTCGGACGTAGCTGGGCGGAAAAACGAAGCCACCGGCGGCAGCCGGCGACGGTAATGGTGGTGACGGCGGTTCCGATCTGATGGTGACGGCGGAGATCGGAGATGCGTTTTCCAGATCGGAGATGGTAGGGGTGGTTCTGGATTTCGAAGCGATCTGAATCTGGGACCGATTCCGAAGCGATGGAGAGGCGTTTTCCAGATCGGAGATGGTAGGGTTGGTTCTGGATTGGGTGATGACGATGATGATTGAAGATGGTGACGGCGGTGGTACCCTTTATTTCAACGAAATTCCGGTAAGAACTGGTGTCCCCTTTCTTCTCTCTTTTCTTTTCTTTTAATTTCTGATCGTTGATGATGATGTTACCTGCTATCGTTGATGATGATACTGATGCGGTTGAAGATGATGAAGATGATGCAGATGATGATGGAGATGAAGATGATGATAGTGATGAAGATGATGCAGTGGGTTTTGTTAATAGGCAAGGGTATTTTGGTCATTTAACATGGACTTAACTGAGAAATTTAACTGATGTTAGGGCTAGGGACCAACCGAGTGCATTTTTGACAAGTTTGGGGACCACGCGTGTAATTAGTAAACCATTAGGACCAAGTCTGCAATTTTTGCAAACCACAGGGACCAACCAAGCATTTAACTCTTAATACTATCATCCTCCACACTAAAAAAATTTGCCTACACACATCAAAAGTTATCCTACACATTTCGAAATTTATCTTACACATATTGAAATTTATCCTACACAACTCGTAATTTATCCTACACGTCTCGTATTTATCCTACACTATAAATGAATTTTTATTTTTATTTTTTGAGAAAAATATATATCTTAAAAATAAGTTACAAATTTAATATAGTTAGTTATTAAAGATGAAACTACCAATTAATGATGTATGTAAGTTTACCAATATACCCTTATAGTTACATTAAGTACAAATATTAAATGAAGTCTAATGAAGCATTCCTATTGGTTGAAATTTCTTCTTTTTTCTTCTTACAAAGAATTTCTTCTCATATATATATATATATGGGGTAAGATCAAATAAAAAGTTTATTTTGACTAAGTAGGATGAGAATGAATCTTAACCATTCATTTTTTAAATCAATGGTTAAGATGAAAGTGTAGAAGAAAGGAGGAGTGCAAGGGTATCTTGAGAAAATCCTATTTATGGACTTTCTCTCTCCACATGCAAGGTACATGCATATTTCACCCCCATTTTTTTAAACGTTCATAACTTTTTTATACGACATTATTTTTTCATAAAAATTTCACCATAAAATCGAGCGTCTTTTTATCTTTAATTTGAGTACCATATTGCTATATAAAATATGAAGACTAAAAAAACCCACTAAAATGTGTTGTATTTCTATGTTGTATAACATTTTTTGTGCTGGATTTTTGTACTAAAATTTTTGTGCTGATTTTTTTTGTCTTAAATTTTTTTTTCTCAATTTTTTGTGCTGGATTTTTTGTACTAAATTTTTTTGTGCTATATTTTTTGTATTGTGTTATATTTTTTTGTACTACATTTTTTGTGCTATATTTTTTTGTACTAGATTTTTTGTGCTAGATTTTTTTGTACTAGATTTTTTTTTGTATTTTTAAAAAACAAAAGGGGTGCCACATGTCATTTTCACTCCTATTTATAAGGACTAAAATGCCCTTGATTCCTAATTATTAGGAGTGCCACATGTTATCATCACAATCCTTCCTAGGCTACTTAGGCAAAATCCACTTTTTAGTGGATCCTTCCCCATATATATATATATATATATATATATATATATTTAGAGTATCGGGTCCAACTATTGATCTGCTCGACGGTTTATCTAATTGGACTAGTGTTGGTAATACTCAATCAGACCAGTTATATACTTATATAGACGATCATCAATCTTACCACCAAGTCCTTTACGGTTATGTGAACATTATCTTCAAATAATAGCTTAAAGGAAAGGTTATGAAACGGTATTTTAATAAATCGCTGAAATAAAAATTAAACTTTGTTTGTCAGTGTGGGATAGCCCACTTGATAGAGGCACATGTCTCTTAAAAACGAGGTCTTAGGTTCAAAACCTGGATAAAAAAAAATATTTTATTATTATTAGTGTAAAGGGGTAAGATTTATACTTAAAAAAATTAAATTGTGTTTGATATCTAGCTTTTTGTTGACTTTGTGTTTCGTGATATTCAGAATTTGATGAAAAAAATTTGAATCTTTGTGTTGTAATCCCTGCACTTTTAAATATTATAATATAATGTATTAATAATTTGATTAAAAGAAAAAAAAATAGTGGGTAATGGTAAATTGGTAATATAATAGATAATTAAAAAGAAATAGGGAATTAAAACAATGCCAACTTTTGCGGCACTTCAATGGGACATTCATTCAATGTTTGGAGCCATGTTTGGTCTACCATGTGACCTCTGCCTGTTTCATTTTCCACTTTACCCCTTCACTTTTCACTTATTTACACTATTCTACCTTCTACTTTCTTTTTTAGATATTTTCTCAACTATTAAATATAAATTTCACTATCTTCATCTTTACCTTTTCATGCTTGGATCTCACTATTTTTTATGACCATAAATTTTTTATGACTATAACTCTTGAAGGGTGTAGCGACGCAACTTATTGCCCGTCTATCTGTCATTAGTCTGTAATCGTCTCTGTTTTAATGAAAATTGATGATGAATAAAAACAAAAGTTTTGTTAAAATATAACAATCAGTTTGATATAAAAACAAGATTGACCAGTGTTTAAACTTCTTAGTCGGAGGATCAACACATATTTATTTTCTCTCAAGTATAAGCCGTTGGTTAAAAATGCACGTTTTATTAAAAAAAAATACTGTTATAAAGGAAATTTTGTTGAAGTTCACTATTCTAAGAGTAACCTAGGCCTTGCTGACCTCTGGTTTCGTCACTGTTTTTGTTTTTATTTTTATTTTTATACCATAAGTTTATTTTAACGTGTTGATAACCAAATTTTTTAACCAGTTACTCTATTGACAAAACTTGAATTTTTTCAGACCGCATAATCATTTTATATATATATATATATATATATATATAGGGTAAGGATAGTGTAAAAAGGGCCTAAAGTGTAAGAAGTGTGAGAAGTGTATTATAACACTATATAACACCATATAAACACCGTATAACAATATGTAACACCATATAATACCATATAACACTATGTAACACTATATATCATTATATAACAAATATAACACTATACATCTATCATAGACATGCTATCAGACAACCTATAGTGTTATATTTGTTATATAATGATATATAGTGTTACAAAGTCTTATATGGTATTATATGGTGTTACATATGGTTATACGGTGTTTATATGGTGTTATATAGTATTATATATAGTGTTATAATACACTTCTTACACTTCTCACACTTTGAGCACTTTTTACAGGATCCTCTACCTATATATATATATATAGGGGACCGCTAGAATGAGAACCACCTCGAGTTATGAGAACCGCGAGAACCACACCGTACGGGGCGAGGTGGACCAAATTTTTTTTTCAAAAACGTAGATGCATGTATTATAAACACATTCGTAAAAAAAAATTTAAAAAAAAAATGTCGTGTGTGTAGTTTTTTACACCACAAGTTTGTGGTTTACGAGTTCCGTAAATTTACGGAACTCGTAAACCACAAACTTGTGGTGTAAAAAACTACACACACGGCATTTTTTTTTACGGAACTCGTAAACCACAAACTTGTGGTGTAAAAAACTACACACACGGCATTTTTTTTAAATTTTTTTTTTTTACGAATGTGTTTATAATACATGCATCTACGTTTTTGAAAAAAAAATTTTGGTCCACCTCGCCCTGGATCAAGGAGTTCTCGCGGTTCTCATAACTCAAGGTGGTTCTCATTCTAGCGGTCCCCTATATATATATATATATAGGGGAGGGCTATATAGAAAACCCACTTGAGTTGAGAAAACCCAAATAAACCCTATGTAACATTTTTATTTTTTTCTAAAAAAAATAGGGAATGTAATATATATATACACGGACCTATTTATGAAAAAAAATGTAAAAAACGCTTAATAGTTTTTTTTTTTTTTTAAATGTTGAAAATTTGTATGTTACATTTTTTTTGGACATACATATTATGTAACCTGAAATTTTCAACATTTTAAAAAAAAAAAACTACTCAGTGTTTTTTTGTGTTTCTTTTTTAAAAATGTTCAAATATATGTATATTACATTTCCTATTTTTTTTAGAAATGTATCTTGAGTTTACATGGGTTTTTTACAAAGGTTTTCAGGGTTTAGTCAACTCGAGTGGGTTTTCGATTTATCTTTCCCCTATATATATATATATATATATATATATATAGGGGAGGGTTCATTGGGGAACACTAAAAAAGTGGGGAACAGGGGAACACTTTTAAAAATTATACTTAACATGTTAAAAAAAATATTTTTCTAATTTTTTTTCGGCGCTTTTTCTTATAAATACAAGTAGAAACATTTTTGATAAAAAAAATCAAAAACTAAAAATATAAAAAAATGTTTAAAAAACAGTTTTATCTTATAGAATTAACTTAACATGTTAAAAATAATTGTTTTTTAAAAAATTTTCAGCGCTTTTCTTTATAAAAAGGAGGAGAATCTAGTCGAGTAAAAAAATATTTTTTCTAAAAAAACAATTTTTAGCCTTTTTTTAATTGTTTTTTTTTTTATATTTTTAGTTTTTTATTTTTTTTATTAAAAATGCTTCTACAAGAATATATAAGAAGAAGCGCCGAAAAAGATGTTTAAAAAATTAATTTTTAACATGTTAAGTTAAATTTTTAAGAGTGTTCCCCGGTTCCCCACTTTTTTAGTGTTCCCCAATGAACCTTACACTATATATATATATATATATATATATATATATATGTCAATATGGTGGTCAATTTATCTCACCATTTATATATTACTACGAAATTCCTTTTTTGGCTTTTTCCTGCTTTCTCCAAGCGTGCACGATATATCCACTTTTTTATATGTATATTTTTATAATTATCTTCAACAACCTTTGCTGTTTCTAATAGTGACTTTTTAACAGACACCCTATAAATAATATATTCTCTTTATTTTACTTTAATTACATAAATATTAATCATACTGTTTTAAACAAAAAACAATCTAGTTTTCATTAACCACAAATTTCACAAAAACAAAACTAAATTAAGAATCCATATTGCTCAAATCCGTTGATATTGTTAACCTTCTTGCTGTCTTCAAAAACTCACTGTAAAAAAATAAAAAAATAAATAAATCACTGTACATGATTAAAACATTTAAATTTGCAAAAAAAAAAAAAAAAAAAAAAAAAAAAAGGATCTTGATCTCACCCAAATGGTTCATCCCCAATCTGTTTTCGGGTTCCGGTCGAATCCCAGTAACGAACGCGATTCGGGCTTACAGATCTTTCGATTTCGAACATGTTACTGAGTTTCTTACATAACTCTTCGTAGGAATCGAGCAATGAGAGATCAAGCGTTCGGCCTACATCTTCGGACTCCATGAAAACCTTACAATGGCCCGTATCAAGGTTCGGGCTCAGGTCCGGTTCTTGGCCCGATCCAGACCCTGACACGTTCCGGTTCTGAGAGATTTGTTGCTCGGTAAGAATGGGCTGACCGAAGAGTAAAAACGGAGATGTTTTAGCTACTTTAGGAGTTTCGGGCTCTTTCGAGCCCGTGGTTGAGTTCCCGATTGTTAACAAACATGAAACGGGCTCGGATTGGGCTTTGTTGAACGACGGGTTGGAGTGGGAGGGTTTCATTGCGGTCGGGGAATAACCCGAATTGAGTTTGGTATTGACTTGGATATCTGAGAGAGATAAACCATAATGTGTGTGCCTGGCTCCCTGCATGCTAGCAGGATGATGAAGGTTCAGATTCTCCGGGAGTTGGTAACCGAAAAGTCCGGTGGTGGGCCCGCCAAAGAGGTGCGGATGTGGTCTGCACAATGCAGGAATCGGGATCGGGATTTGGGGTTCTATTTGGTAATCCGGGTGCTGCGATGGTCTACATTTCTTTCGGGGCGGTGAGAAAGGAGACATGTGGATCGCGGGCATTGTTGATACTAGTTCCACGAGCCACGGGTTGACCCGTTTCACGTTTTGTAGCAAATCGGGCTCGTCCCATGTTACCTGCATTTCAAAATGTAATTTCATATTGTTTACATGATTAACATCTATACACAAAGAAGTCGGGTTCGAATTGTACCTGCAAGAGTCTCCATGGCGAATCGGGCCAACGGATCGGGTCAGCGACCTGGACTGAAGAAATGGTTCCCATGAACCAACTGATTCGTGACGAATCCTCGGTTTCAAACGGCATCTTAAATCTCATCCCCGGTGACCACCGGATCTGCATTGCGTTCTTCACAAGGGACGCCTTCACGCAAAACTCCGGCGTGCTAGCTCTTGGGTAGAACTCGACCTCAAACGGTTGCCCATTCGTCGCTTGTTTAACTGCTTGAATCACAGAATCAGCTTCCACTTTCGCTTTTCCAAACGGATCACCACCGCCACCGCCGTTGTTACCGTTTCTGACTAACGAATACCCGCCATACGGGACGACACAATTGCCGCCAGCCGGATTCCAACCCGAAGAAGTTTCGGGCCCGCCCCCGATTCCTCTTTTGGCCCGTCGGATTCCTACGCATAGATCGCCATTCTCCGCTCTTAGAAACACAATCGAATCTCCGGCAATGAGTTTCTTATGGTTCACAAACGTGCTCCACCCTGTGGTGAGCAAATGCCTCCGCGGCGTCCCTCGGTAGATGTGCCGAAACTTCCACGTGTCGCCGTGAACATCTTTCGCTAAAATCGTCTGCACGGGCGGGTCCGCCGAGTAATCAAGCCGCGGAAATATCGTCTCCGCGCAGTACCTCGGAACCGAAAACCCGCCACCGTTATTCGCATCCGATTGCGTCAACGTCTTCGCAAACGACGTCGGCTTACCTTGCCCGTCCGAAGCTCCTCCGTTCGGAGAACCCGCATCTTCATCATCAAAACAATTAAACTCACCGGATCCACTAACCGGAACCAACCCGATTTTCGCGTAGACCTCATCGGTCTCCGTATCCGCCATAAACTTTACTGAACCAACCCGACACGGAATCCAAGCCGGAACCCTCGACTGAGGGTTCCGGTCTCTGAATTCTACATTTCCCGCGGCATGCTCCGCATGACCTTGCGGGAAATAGTACACTTTCGTGTTGACCGGCGGCATTTGAATCATGCTGCCGGCACACGCATGCCATAACTGCGAATCTAAACATCTCTCAGATTCTTTCAAACCCTCTTTTGATTCCATAAACGTAATCATGTTTGGTCTTTTTCCCTATCAATCAAACTTTATACCTCTGCACAAAAAAAAAAAAAAAAAAAAAAAAAAAAAAAAAAAACTCTTCAGTTTATATGATTGCATAACCTCTGCTTCATAGTAAATGCTGTAATCAAACAGTTTCAAATAAAAAAAAAAAAAAAACTAATCAAACAACAATATATATATTCAGTTAAAATTAAATATCAATTGCATCACTTACCTTTCAAAATCTCCTAAAAATTTGCATGAACAGAGTAGACTCTCATTTTCTTGAAATTACATTTTGCATCCCCAAATTCCTAAAATTTAGGGCTCAAAATCTTGAATTTACACAAAACCCAGAAATAACTGAAGCTAATTCACAAAACCCAGAAAGGATTGAAGCTAATTCACAAAACCCACAAAGAATCTTGATGGAATATTCACCTGTCAAGAACAGAACACAAGTGCATCATCAACACCTACAGCTACACCTACTACACACACTCATGCATTCAAACCCACAACAAAGATTTCACAAGAAAAAGATTCATTCAATGCTTTTCTCTCTCTCTCTTTCTTCTCTCTCTAGACTCTGTTTTGGATCACTACAAAAAGTCCAACCTTTATACATATATATATATACACACACATTAACAGTACAACTCTTAACACACAGTGGTGTGTGTAATTTAATTTTATCTGATTCTATGTGTGGATTAAAAAAAAGATTAAAAATTTAATATTTTTTCTCACCTTTTTCTTCGGATCTGAAGAAACTCTGTTGTATCTTCAGAAGCCAGCATAACAACAAATCCTTTTCACCCTTTTTAAACTGATTTTAATAACCCATTATTTATTTATTGTTAATATTATTATTAATATTATTATTTATTTATTGTTTATTTCACTATTAAAATATCACTTTATTTATTCTCTGTCATCAGCTGAGCAGATTTCAATTCTTCTTCAAAATATCGCGAGAATTTGAGTTTTTGAATTAATCGCGAGATTTTGAAATTTTGGTGAGAAATTGAAAGTATTGTGAGATGACGTGGAAGTCAACAAGTCTTTGTATGCAAGAACAAAAAAGGTCCAGAATGGGATGAAGATGTTTAGATTAGGGATAATTGTTTTGCTTGATTTGACTAGTTGAAGTTCTTAATAATTGTAAGGGTTTGTTTGTCATTTGTGTAAACTTCAGGGGGGTGTTTTGCAAATTGGTGATTCTTGAAAGTAAGAGAAAACGGGTTTGTTTGACAACCGCAACTGTTTTTCCTTCTTGTCTGCAGGAAAGAAAGGGATAGACGAAGCCCACTCTCCGAGTGACGCGCGTGTAGCCACGTCACTCTATCTATTTTTATTGTTTATTTGAGGTTAATTTTTATTGTTTCTTTGAGGTTAATATTAGTCAGATCACATGAATGAGTTCTTCTAGTAATCGTTATTTGGCGTGAGAAAAAGTATCGATTTCAAGAGAGCAAAGTGTACGAGGGAGTGAATTAATGGTATTTATATAGAGAGAATTAAGGTTGATGTTACTATCATGTGATGTGGGTCTGAATAAATTGTAACGATATTGATATGGACATCTTTAATTCTATAAGATGGAATGAACATTCCTTTTGTCATATAGTGTTGTATTTGTTAGGTAGGCATAACAAAATTGTGAAGGGGTTTAACCCGGGTTTAGCGAACGAATAGTGTCTAGAGTGTAAATGGACTAAATCCGTGATGTGCCTCTTCATTAAGAATTACTAGAAGGTAACCTTGCGTTGTGGCGGGTCGTGAATTTCATAAGGGGTATGTGCCCTTGGTAAAAAAAAGTTTAACAAACAAAGACACATCTAAAGACCATCCACAATTAAGCTAGCAATTATCATTGTCGGTTTCTAAAGTTAATTCATGATAATCAAGGGTGGAGATACAATAGGAAGTTTATTTGGCTAGGAAGGCTAGGAAGTGATCTTGATCATCCATTTAGTTAATCAAGGGCTAAGATTAAATCAGGGAAATTGAAAGGAAGAAAAGAGGCGCGTGAGTTTGTTTAGGGGCATTCTAGTCAATCCAAGCCAATAGTTTCTCTCTTCTCCAATTCCCCCTCATTTTTTAAACGTTAATAACTCATTCATACGACATTATTTTTTTTATAAAAATTGCACCAAAAAAACGAGCATTTTTTATCTTTAAAACGAGTATACTATTGCTATATTTAAAAAAAAATTAAAACCCAGTTGCGTAAAACGCAATAGAAAAACCCTCAGTATCGTAAAACGCAATGAAAAAAAAAAACCTAAAAAATGACATTTTTCTAAAACGCAATGGACAAAAAACACAAAGAAATGACTTATTTGTAAAACGCAATAGCCAGAAAACACAAAGAAATGTCTTATTTCTAAAACGCAATAGCCTGAAAACTCAAAAGAAAATGTACTTTCTAAAACGCAATGGACTGAAAACACATAAAAAAGTGTTTTACCTAAAACGCAATGCACCAAAAACACAAACAAATGTCTTATTTCTAAAACGCAATGGCCAGAAAACACTTAAAATGTCTTTTTCTAAAACGCAATGGACTGAAAACACATAAAAAAGTGTTTTACCTAAAACACAATGCACCAAAAACACAAAGAAATGTCTTATTTGTAAAACGCAGTGGCCAGAAAACACTTAAAAATGACTCATTCTAAAACGCAATTGCCTAAAAAACAAAAGAAAGTGTTCTCTGTAAAACGCAATGGACTGACAACACCTAAAAAAGTGGTTTACCTAAAACGCAATGCACCAAAAACACTTCAAGAATGTGTTTTTCTAAAACGCAATGGCCTAAAAACACCAAAGAAAGTGTTCTCTCTAAAACGCATTGAACCATGACAATAGTTTTGTCTGTGCTGTGAATTGTCTGTGCTGTGAACTGTCCGAACCAATGCAGTTTCCAGAGGCAATTTACAGAAAATTATTTTTTCTGATGCATTTTTATTACAGCAATTTAATCGAAAAAAAAATTTCCGAGCTCAACCCCAGCCAGGGGCTCTGCCCCTTGGACCCCGCCAGGGGTTGCCGCCCCTAGGACCCCGCTACCAGGGGCGCTGCCCCCGGACCCCCGCCAAGATCGTAAAACGCAATGACTAAATCAAAAACCCAGATCGTAAAAATGAAATTAAAGAATTTCTTACATGGATCGAAGTGATTTCTTCAACAATTGACGAATTTTGAATGATTGAAACACTTATCAGCGCTCGAATCGAACGGATCGAGTGATTATCTTCAAAATCACCGGAAAAAAACGAGATTTTGTATGAAATTAAACTGGGTTTTCTTCAAAAAAGCTGAAGAACACGTTGATCGGGTGTTTGATCATTGATTGGTGATGAAAATCGCACTATAATGTAGTGATTATTGAGATAGAAACTGAAGAAATGGTTGAAGATGGTGGGTTTTGAAAATGGTGGGTTTTGAAGTTACTGGGTTTTGAAAAGGAAGAAGAAAGTGTTGGATTGGCTGAAATACCCTTTTTCTTTATTTTAAATGTTGCCACATGTCCTAATCCTATTGCTTCCTACACTTCCTAGCCAAAATAAACTTCATATTTGATCTTTTCCCTGATAATCAATGAAAACAATTTTTAATGGCAATTGATCTAGCAGTTATCATTGTCGGGTTCTAATGTTAGTCTAACTTATAGTAAAAGACTCCAAATAATGTCACATGACATTCTCTCCTTTAACCTCTGTTTTGGTCAAAAATTACCGAAGCAATTTAGTGATCAAATTAGTAATGTGAGGTAGTGTGCTAGAAAGTGTATAGAAAATATGCTTGTTGAATTATTTAGAAAATCAGTATTCAGGATACAGCTCAGGATATTGAGCTGTATTTGCGATCAAACAGTGAGCAAACAATGAGCAAAAAGTAAAGGAAATGACACGAGATGTACGAGGAAAGCCCTTGATCAATTTAGATCACCGGCATAAAACCTCGGGAGCTGACAATCGCAGCTGCCTTGTTCTTCTTATTGCTTTAAACTTCAGAATACAGTGCAGGATATGGACCAGATCGCTAAGTGTTACAATGCCTTTGTATGAAAGTAAGAATTACTCGAGAGCAAGTGTTAGAGTGTAGCGAGTGTGATTGTGATGTCCTAGTTGATCTGGTATACCCACCTATTTATAGTAATGAATTACAAACAATAATCCCTACAAATATGGGCTACTCCGAATATTCCATTATGAACGTTATGGACCGAGTAATACGGCTTCAACGTCTTCATTTGAACGACTTGGACCGAGTCTTCCGCGGAATAAGTCTTGTGAACGTTGCTAGCTTCTAACCCACGTACCTGCACATAATCCATTAGTAATCCCGAGGATACCATTCAGGATGTTACCAATATCCTGAACCAGCATCCCGGATGTAAACAGATACTACATAAATAAGATATAGATCAAGATATTTTCCAGGATATGGGCTCAGAATTTCACCCATAACAATTGTCCCCAAAAATGTTACCGTTTGATATCCTAACGGTTACATTTTTTCACGGTGGCCAAGGCAATTAAGAGATAAGACTATTGATGTGACAACTTTCAACCACCCAGCCTATATTTACTCATCATACCCTATATCTTCTCATCCTCATCTCCTTTTTTACCCACAATCGACAAGAAAAAGGTAATATTCTCTCTCTCATCTTCATAACCATCTTTTATCTTTCTCCGGCAAGAACTCAGGCGACCAAATGCCCAGGCAAACGAGGTCTAGTTCAGGCGATTCTGCTCCCACATTCATCCAACAGAATCTTCTCCAAGAACCGGAGAATGAAACATGCACCTTTGACAGTGCTCATCTGTCGGCCTTAAAATCCTCCGGTATCTTTCCGGAAGGAACTATTTTCCGACCTTTTGATAGAGAAATCCGGTCAGATATGGTTTCCAACGAGTGGATTTGTTTCAATGCTTTCCCCTTTACCTTAGGGTTACGATTCCCCTTTCCGGACTTCATCACCGAGTTTTTTAATATCACCAAAATTTCTTTCAGCTAAACCATGCCAATGCTTTGGCGTGTTTTGTCTGTTCTGGACCAAATCAAGAGAAACCACATACCTGACCTTTCCGTCCATGATCTCCCTTTAGCCTACAAGCTTAGATGCCATGGCTCATCTAGGTTTCTGTTTTATTCTAGTTCCGGTCCCCCATTGATACTTCGTGCCACCAGGAACGAGGATGGTTGGCAATCCAAGTTTTTCTTCGTAAAAAGGGATTCAATCCCTGGTGGAACGGATTATCCGATGAGATGGTTAAGAAAGGGTAGGACTTAGGGTTTAAGAATGATCCTGTCTCTTATCCTGTCTCATATTCTGAACTAACAAATTTTCATTTTTGTGCAGCTGATTTCAGGAAGATTGCACCTCCTCTTGCTAATTCTCAAGAAAGAATAAACGCCATCAGACTCCTTCCAGAGGCAGAGAGAAGTTTCAATCCATCTCCACCGACTCCAAGCCCTCTTTCCAGTGCCAACATGTCTGGTAAGGATCCTGCAAGATATCCTGCACACGTATGTTTTTTATCTGTTATTCATAGGAGGGATTTAGATTTTACTCCCTGTGTGCAGATTCCAGCAAAGTCCCAGTCTATCTAGACCTTGATGAACTTGACAGCTATCCAACTCCAGCCACAGTCAAGAAGGAGACTCCTGCTGCTACTAGCTCCAAGCCACTCCCGGCTCCCAAGGCCAATCCAAGAACCCGTGCTTCCACAGCGAAAAAGAGGAAGGGTCTTGAAGTCAGTGCTCCGGGCTCAGAAGGGTTCTCCTATGATGAACTCAGCTTCTCTGATTCCTTAGAGCCAATGACATCCTTCCTTAACAAGGTAATATCCTGACGCATATCCTTTATGTATATCCTGCACATATATCCTGCACATATATCCTAACAGGATATCCTGGTAGGATATCTTGGTCAACATACATTCTAACTTTATACCTGTAATCGATGTGCAGGGCCTCCAGCATTTGCTCCATTTGTACAATGACGCTTGTGGTACTGTGGCACTTCATGAAGCCAGGATCAAACAGCTCGAAAGCACCGTTGCTGACCAAGGCGCCATAGCTGAAGCGAAGACCCGGCACTACGAAAGCCTGCTGAAGAAGGTCACCCAAGATGCTGAGGTCAAACTTGCCACCGTTCAAATGGATCATGATCAAGCCTTGGTCAATTTCCGGGAGGGAATCAAGGCTTCTGCTATCGTCTCCCTGTTACAAGCACGCATCAAGATGGCCTACGAGGCCAAGGAGACGGGCCTTGTTTGTCCATCTTGGCCAGTTGAATCCTGGGTGGCCAAACTAAAGGAGCTTGGAGGCAAAGCTGTGCCCCTTCCTGCTGAAGCTGGTGGGTCTTCTAAGTCAGCAGAGGTGGTGGTCCAGGCTGGAGACAAGAAGGATGCTGGAGCTGATGCTGGGATGGATATTGGCGAGGATGCTGCGCAGGATGCTGGTCAGGATGCTGGTGCTGAGAAGCCTGAGAAGGTGGGAGGTGATGCCGCTGTGTGAGGGCATTTAGGTGGGCGATGACGGATATACGTGCCAAGGCCAAAGCCCACCTTTTTGAATTTGAATGTTGGTTTGTAGTCCCAAAAAACAATTTACTTTTCCGCACTTTACTTTCCTGCACTTGAACAATTTACATTTCCTGCATGCTTTTTGAACAATACAACAGTTGAAGGTGGATGGGTCTCGGTTTGAGATGAATCCTTCAACTGTTGGGTAAATATGGCAATGAACTATAGTGCTCTTAGTGGATGGGCCTTGTTTTGAGGTGAAACTAAGAGCACACCTTTTGGCATGTTAATAATATAACTACCCTTTTGACTTTATTATTGTTATCATTAACACACAAATTTTACTTGTGAAAATTGTTTGGTTTGAACATTCTTAGGAACATATATCATAAATGTATCCTGAGAGATATCTTGAAAGATATCTTGAAAAGGATATTAAAATATAATCCATAAATTGTCCAAACAAAAAGGAGAGATCATACCAGAGATTCTTAGAGAATCAGTTCCAATTCTTTATCATAAGTTTGTCCCCAGTGCATACTTATAAACTTGGATCCATCCTTTGAACAGTATAACGTATGTCCCCTGTGTTTGCCAAAAACACCCATGTATTTATATTTTGATTCAAATGAATACCGAATACCCCAGGGCAAAACCCATGATATCCTGAAATGAATCCTTAACATATTTGGGATAAACCCTTAATATCCTGGAGATAAACCCCGATATCTGGGGATAAACCCTAAATTTCATGCGCTACAGGCGAGAGTGTATAAACTCCAATTCTTAGAAAGGTGAAAACCTTTAAACCTTAGAGAGTATGAAAATACTCTTTCGTGAGAGAGGGTGATCAATCCTCATATACCTTCAGGATCCAGGATATAGCCAACAGTAATGAAATTGTCAGCCACTTTTACATGAACTGGTCCCGTTACCTTGAACTATACCTAGATAACTTGCGCTCCAGGCGAGGTGTTTAAACCCAATTCGTAAGAAAGGTGAGTACCTTTAAACCTTTGAAGGGACCAGGGTCCCTTAAACGTGAGAGAGGGGGCCAATCCTCTAATCTTTCGACTTATCCTGAGCATATATCCCGGAGTTATATCCTGAAGAATATCCTGCAAAACAATTGTAAACTAAGGTGGGTGTTAGCTTGGCTAACACCCCTCCGATGCTTAAGTCAGTAGTGGGTTCAAGATAATAAACAAAAATATATTTAAAAATAGAGTACATACCATTCCGAGATAGAAAATAAATTCTACTCTTACTTGAAATAGAGCTTCAAATGTATTGCATTCCAGGATCTTGGTAGCATATCCCCTTCCATACTTCTGAGTCGATATGCTCCTTTCCCTGCTTCAGACTCGACTTCATAAGGTCCTTCCCATTTAGGAGCTAGCTTGCCATCGGCAGGATTAGTGGTATTTTGAAAAGCTTTTCTTAGCACCCAATCACCAACTCGAAATCTTCTAATCCGTATGTTCTTGTTATAAGCTCTGGATATTCTTTGCTGATATGCTGCCATCCTTAGCCTTGCTGCGTCTCTTTTTTCGTCTATAGTATCCAAATCTTGACATAAGGCTTCAGGATTCTGTTCAGGATCCTGTAAGATAGATCTTGCAGTAGGTATCGCCATTTCCGTTGGAATCATCGCCTCCGCTCCGAATACTAAGGAGAATGGGGTTTGGCCGGTTGCATTTTTTACCGTTGTCCTGTCAGCCCATAAAACAAAGGGTAATTCCTCTGCCCATCTTCCTTTTTTGGCTCCAAGTCTCTTCTTTAAGTTATTCACTATTATCTTGTTTGAAGATTCAGCTTGTCCATTCGCTTGAGGATGTACCGGAGTAGATGTGATCATTTTGATTCCCCAACTCTTGCAAAAGTCGGTAGTCCTTTTGCTTATAAACTGGGACCCATTATCACAAATGATCTCTGCTGGCACTCCAAACCTAGTCAGGATATTCCTCTTTATGAAGGATACTACTTCTTGGTCTCTAACTTGGACAAATGCTTCAGCCTCAACCCACTTGGAGAAATAATTTGTCATAGCCAACATAAAAACTTTTCCTCCCGGAGCTTTTGGTAACTTCCCTACTATATCCATCCCCCACTTCATGAATGGCCAAGGGGAAACTATAGGATATAATGGTTCAGCTGGCTGATGTAGTATGTTACTATGTCTTTGACATGCATCACATCTTCGAGCATATTCTGCAGCATCTTTCCTCATCGTTGGCCAATAATATCCTGTCCTTAATACTTTCAAGAACAATGATCTGCCCCCGGTGTGATTACCACAATCCTCTTCATGTATATCCTGAAGTACTTCTTTGGCCTCAGGATCCTCCAAGCACCTCAAATATGGTCCTGCAAGAGATTTCTTATATAAAATATTATTTATAATAGTGAATCGTGATACCTTCATCCTAAATGCCTTAGGATTTTGATTTCCGGGGATGTGTCCTTCCTTAAGATATTTTATGATTGGAGCCGTCCAGGATTCAGGATCCTCTTCAGGATATTCTGCTCCAGGATCCTGGATGCCCGCTACTTCCTTATCCTGAGGATTCGTCGCAGGATACAAGATATGTAATATTGGTATTCGGGTCCCTTCAGGTATCCTGATTGATGATCCCAAATTTGCTAAGGCATCCGCTTCAGCATTTTCCTCCCTTGGTACCTGTTCAAGTGTAAAAACATCGAAATATCCTGCTAATTTTTTGAGAATATCGAGGTATTCGATTAACTTCTCACCCTTAACTGCATAGGAGCCATTGAAATGGTTAGTAATTAACAAAGAGTCAACGTATACTTGCAAATTCTTGATATTCATACTCTTAGCCAATTCTAATCCTGCAATTAAAGCTTCATATTCTGCCTCATTATTAGTAGCAGGAAACTCACACCTAATAGCCTGGGGTAATATGTCCCCCTGTGGCGATTTTAGTAGTATTCCCAATCCTACTCCTCTTACATTAGATGCACCATCAGTATATAATGTCCAGGATCCTGAGGATTCTCCTAACTGTTGAACTTCTAGGTCTACCTCATCCTGAATGTCACTACTGAAATCAGCCACAAAGTCAGCTAGAGCCTGCGATTTTATGGCATTTCTAGGTTCATATACTAAATCATAAGCACTCAATTTTACTGACCACTTGGCCATCCTGCCTGACATTTCTGGCTTTCTAAGCACATTTTTTACAGGATAATTGGTTTTAACATGTATCCTATGTGTCTCAAAGTAGTGTCTAAGTTTTGTTGATGCCATAACTAATGCTAGTATTAATTTTTCTAAATGAGAGTACCTAGTTTCAGCATCTAACAAACTTTTACTAACATAATAAACAGGATATTGCTGACCTTCATGGTCTTTTATGAGAACGGCACTTACAGCATTCCCTGATACAGCAAGGTACAGGGATAGTGGTTCACCATTTTCAGGTTTCATCAACAGAGGTGCGGTTGAGAGATATCATTTCAAATCCTGTAGGGCTGCTTCATGCTTCTCTCCCCACTCGAATTTTTTGTTCTTCTTCAGGATATCATAAAAATCTTTACATTTTTCTGAAGATCTTGAGATAAATCTATTCAATGCTGCCACTCGCCCTGTTAGTCGTTGAACATCCTTCATATTTGAGGGTGATTTAATATCCAAGATGGCTTTAATCTGCTCCGGGCTTGCTTCTATTCCTCTTTTGGTCACCATATATCCTAGGAATTTTCCTGCTCCTACTCCAAAATGGCACTTAGCAGGATTCAGCTTCATGTTATACTGATCCAGGATATCAAATGCTCCTTTGATATCCTGGAGATGATCCTGAGCTTTCTTTGATTTTACCACCATATCGTCGATGTACACCTCCATGGTGTCCCCCAGTTTGTCTTTGAACATCATGTTTACCAATCTTTGGTATGTTGCACCTGCATTTTTCAAACCAAAAGGCATAGCAGTATAACAATAAATACCTATTGGTGTCATGAAGGCGGTATCCTCCTGGTCAGAAGGCTCCATTTGGATCTGTTGAAATCCTGAGGACGCATCCATGAAAGTCAGCATTTCATGCCCGGCAGTGGCATCTACCATTGCATCAATGTGGGGAAGAGGAAATGGGTCTTTAGGACAAGCTTTGTTCAAGTCTGTGTAATCTACACAGACTCTCCATTTCCCATTTTTCTTCTGTACCACAACCACGTTTGCTAGCCACCTCGGGAACTTAACCTCTCTGATCATCCTGGACTTCAATAATCTCTCAACTTCCTCTTGAATAATCGCATTCCGCTCAGGAGCAAACTTCCTTCTTTTTTGTTGCACAGGCTTGAATGATTTATCAATTCCAAGCTTGTGAGTGATAATATCTTTGGATATGCCTGTTATATCCTCATGCTTCCATGCAAACGTTGACATCCTGCATTTTAAAAATTTAATTAATTGCTCTTCAATATCCTGAGGGATATTGGTTCCCACGAGCACCGAAATATCGGGATTATCCTGGTCTATGATAATCTTCTTCACATCCTGCTCCGGATCCTCCACGATATCTTGGGCCCGCGTCTTTAATTGCTATGCTGCATTAGACTTGGTTGAGGATTTCATCGAGGATGAGTAGCATTCTTTCGCCTCCTGCTGATCACTATCAACTTTGACAACTCCCCAAGGGGTAGGTATCTTGATGCATTGGTGATATGTTGATGGCACGGCCTTCATATCGTGAATCCACGGTCTACCCAGTATAATGTTATAGCAGGATAGAGAGTCCATTACACAGAAACGTTGTATCGAGTTGACTCCTTCAACGTACACCGGCAACTTTATCTCTCCCACTGTATTTCTAGCCTCTCCACTGAACCCAACAAGCACGGTAGACTTTGAAGTGATATCCATTGGAGATACATTCATTCTTTTAAGCGTCTCTAGTTGGATTATGTTGACGGAGCTGCCATTATCTACCAACATCCTGCGTACAAAATGGTTAGCCACATATAACGTTATTACCAGGGCATCATGGTGAGGATCCTGGACAGTATCCCTGTCATCGGCATCAAATGTGATCACTTTATCAGTTGTAAGTGTAGTCATCCTGACAGGTTTGTCTCCCCTTTCGGCCTTAGCTTTTTTTGCATGTCGCTTTGCTGCCGAATACGAAGTCCCACAAATGTCGGATCCTCCCGAAATGAAGTTGATTATCTTGGCATCCGCGGGAGGTGATGCTGCTCGCTCAGGATCCTTCTCAGTATCTTGACCCTTATTCTTCTTTCTTCCCAAGAGATCTTTAAGATATCCCTTGCTTAGAAGATAGCTTATTTCTTTCCTTAAAGCGATGCAATCCTCAGTCATATGTCCGAAATCTTCGTGGAAAGCACACCATTTTGATTTGTCTTTCCAATCGGCTTTTTGTTGATTCTTTCGAGGCCATCGAGCCTTGTCTCCTAGACCTTGTTTTCATTTCTTCCATATGGCTTAGGCCGATATGATTTGAATGAGGATTCTGACTTCCTGTTAGTTGACTCATAAGTGTTTGATGAGTTCATTCTTTCTTGCATCTTTTTGTCATCCTCCAACCGAATATATCTTAGGGCCCTGTTCCGAGCTTCATCCAAGTTCCTGCATGGGTTCATTACAAGGTCTTGATAAAATTGAGAATCTTTTTGCAGCCCCATCTTGAAAGCTTGCACAGCTGTTGCAACATCAAGATGAGGAATGTCTAGTGATTCCCGGCTGAACTTGTTCACATAATCCCTAAGGGATTCCTGAGGCCCCTGTGTTATCCTGTAGAGATCACTCGTTAGTTTTTCAAAGCTTCTACTACAAGAAAACTGACTATTAAATAAATTTACTAAGTGAGCAAAAGATGTAATCGAATGTGGAGGAACGTTTAAGAGCCATTTCAGGGCTGATCCTGTCAAGGTTGAACCAAAACCCTTGCACAAGCATGCTTCCTTGAGATCCGGAGGGATAGGGTTAATCTCCATCCTTTCCCTATACTGAGCGATATGCTCCTCAGGATCCGTTGTTCCGTCGTAAAGCTTCATGTTGGGGGTTTGGAATCTCTTTGGGATCTCAGCATCACAGATAGGATATGCAAAGCGAGATATCTTGTGGCTGTCTTGAGACACTTCCGGGATCGGCTGGACCACCCCGGGTACACTTGATATCATGTCCTTCAACTTCTGAAGTTCCCTAGTAAGTGCTGATGTCACACCTGTATCCTGCAAGGATCCACTATTGTTAGTAGTATGAGTATTATTATTATTTGACATGTTACCCGTTGGAGGATTTTGCCCATATCCTGAAGCATATCCTGAGCTCCTTATGGTCGATATCCTGACCGAGGAGGGTATTTCAGGGGTATGATTCTGAGGAAGGCTGGGCACAATATTCCCCCTGTTATCCTCAGTATACACAGCTGAACTGAAGTTCAGAGTTCTGGGTTGTAATGGAGTGACAATATCCTCAGCAGATCTGCTCGAGCCAGACTTCAGGAGTTGTATTTCCCTTAAAAGCATTTGGTTTGTTTCCTGCTGCTGCCTCATTTGTTCCTGCACACTTCCAAATAAGGTTAAAATTTCGTCGTTAGAAGCTAAAACAGGGGCAGATTCCTGAACACTGCGGGTAGGGATAATATCCTGAGGTCGTGTAGAGGCTGGCATTCTTGGAGGAGGTGGTGGAAGCACCGAACCAGTAGTAGCAGAAGTCGTAGCAGACACAGTAGAGGAACTCATGTTTGATCTTGAGGCCATTATGGACAATGTGGCAAAAAGTTTTGAAAATAGATAACCGATTAGCGATTTACCAAAAATTTTTAGTAAAGAGAGCACCACTTGCCCCACGGTGGGCGCCAAATTGTTTTGGTCAAAAATTACCGAAGCAATTTAGTGATCAAATTAGTAATGTGAGGTAGTGTGCTAGAAAGTGTATAGAAAATATGCTTGTTAAATTATTTAGAAAATCAGTATTCAGGATACAGCTCAGGATATTGAGCTGTATTTGCGATCAAACAGTGAGCAAACAATGAGCAAAAAGTAAAGGAAATGACACGAGATGTACGAGGAAAGCCCTTGATCAATTTAGATCGCCGGCATAAAACCTCGGGAGCTGACAATCGCAGCTGCCTTGTTCTTCTTATTGCTTTAAACTTCAGAATACAGTGCAGGATATGGACCAGATCGCTAAGTGTTACAATGCCTTTGTATGAAAGTAAGAATTACTCGAGAGCAAGTGTTAGAGTGTAGCGAGTGTGATTGTGATGTCCTAGTTGATCTGGTATACCCACCTATTTATAGTAATGAATTACAAACAATAATCCCTACAAATATGGGCTACTCCGAATATTCCATTATGAACGTTATGGACCGAGTAATACGGCTTCAACGTCTTCATTTGAACGACTTGGACCGAGTCTTCCGCGGAATAAGTCTTGTGAACGTTGCTAGCTTCTAACCCACGTACCTGCACATAATCCATTAGTAATCCCGAGGATACCATTCAGGATGTTACCAATATCCTGAACCAGCATCCCGGATGTAAACAGATACTACATAAATAAGATATAGATCAAGATATTTTCCAGGATATGGGCTCAGAATTTCACCCATAACAACCTCATTAATTTTATTTATATTTATTTAATAAATTTCTTTTAATATTAATATTAATTAATAACCAATATATAGAGATCACTTATTTTTATCCTTATATTTATCTAAAATTAATAAATAACTTCAGTTTTACAATTTAGACCCTTTGTTTTTTACATTTAACCAAAAGTTTTTCATCTTTTGCAATTTAATCCCAACTCTTTTTTATTTTTAATTTTGGTCCACCATATTTTTCATCTTTCCCAAGTTTTTTGTTTCATTCTAAATTTTATGAGTTAACGCACCGCAACGTGCGTGCGTGTGGGGTTCAACATTTTTTCGTATATTTTTTCCTGTTTGACTGACCCATAGCGTCACATCTATTTTTCTGTGTTTGACAAGTTCGTCCAACACGCGGGTCCTGGATGGACTTAGTTGTTTTTTTTCTGTGTTTTACGTTTTGGTTTAATTTCTCAGAAACGAGCGTGCGTGATTCAAAGATTTTATTTCTGCTTTTCGCTCGGCGTTATTTTTTTCCCGTTTTTATTTATTTTGTTTTTACGAGCTTTTCCGGAGTTGGTGGTCACTGACAATGGTATAGTATTGCTACTGCTTAACACAGTTTTATGACAACAGCTGCAACGTAAGGGCTTAATACAAGTTCATAATAAACAATGAAACGATTTAAAATAGTATGGGTTATATTTTATCAAAGTGAAATTCTTTGTTGGTTTCGTTCAAGGCAAATGTTTAAAATTTCGAATTTCATCTTCGCACCCCGTAATATTTGTCATGTAACCATTTAACTCTTCTAATTTGTTTTGAATTCAAGATATACATGTGATTTATAAATCAAATAAACGATTTATTATTCTCATTAAGTTAATATCCTAACATAATTAATAACTCAACTTCATTCATTTCCATTCTACTTCATTGATTAATAGCCCAACATTATTACTAAGTCAAATATGAAATTACATTCTTGTCCATATATAGTAGTAAGTATAGATGTAGATTATGTATATTAGAGTTTAGGGTCGGACCAATAGGCTTAGCATTCTAAGCTAAGGCCTAGGGCAACCCAGAAATAGGGGCCTCCATTTTTTTATTTTATTTTTTTTCATATATTACATATGTATGTGTATTTGGCCTAAATGAACAAACACATAATGACTCAAACAAACAAATGGTCTACACCCAAAACTTGAAGGATTATTGGCCAAATCCCTTTTCTCTTGAATCCATAAGTTACCGGGTCCTTTTTTCTTGAACGCAATTATGCATCCTCTGCCGATGGGGGATAAACTATGGGTAATTGATTGCTGCCAATAGTTGGATTTGCGATTGATCAGTAACCATAAAAAAAACAATTTTGTGATTGATATTCACGATTTTACGACTTGATATTGCGATTTGCTATTTTCGTTTGATATTTTTTAATGTTCAAGTCTCACAACTGAATTTGTACTTCACTTAGGGCCTCCAAAAACATTGGATCGGCCCTGTTAGAGTTGAAAATTTATGACACCGACTCAACACAAAGTCAAACAAGTTTTTATGATAAATGATTGGAGTCATAAATGAGTTCGAGTCTAAACAAGTAAACCCGTTTAGGTAGCATATGACACATATAACACGTTTAACCTTTTGTATTAAAGAAGTTGATAGGTCAACATGAGACGTTTATGACCGGTTTGTTAAAGCGACATACTTTTATAAATAATACTTAAATCATAAACAATGATTATAACTTTTGGTAACTTTTTATTCTAATGTGTTAATTGTGTCTTTTTATTTCTCGCCGTCGTTGTTTAGTGAGGTATGTCAATTGAACTGCTTATATATAATCATGTTAAACATGGTGTGTCAGATCATTCATGTTATTTTACTGTGTTTATTGATTCATGTTAAACGTACGGTGCTCTACAGTATGATTATTAAAGATGTTCGTCTTGGTGTTTAAGAAGTGGACACTTTTAAATAAGCATGTCGTGTTGAACGTGACCATATTAACACAAGAAACATGTTTTGCCAACTTTATTATACTTGTATACGGGTGTAGAACATTATATACTAGAATACTGCAAGATTCTAAAGATTTTTTAAACAATTTATTTTCCCGATCATAAAAAAATAAAAAATAAAAGAAAATCGTGTAAAGGTAATGTTTATTGTTTCTCACTTATTTATCACGAAACTTAAAAAATGTTAACAATTTAGCTTGGTGGATATACTACTATAACATGTTCCTTGAAACATTTTAGGTTTATTTTTTATAAATCATTCGTACGACCTAGATACACAACGTTTCCTTCTCCGTTCCTTCACCGTATTCAATAACATTTTCTTTTGTCGACACAAGCTAAAAGTACCCTTTGGACCAATTTGTTACCTTCTTCGATATGAAGACGAACCACAAGGCGTTCCATCATCATCTCTTTTCGTTTTTGCTTATTAATATTTTTGAAATCCACTCACCTTTGAGTCTGCTTCTTAACCATCGGTGCAAGTAGAAAAAGTCTAGCTAACCTTCATACCCTTGGCATGAATGTGATCTAATATAATTTGTAGCTTTTGAATTTGATTGGTCAAGGTATTTGAATCGGTCTTCTTAGAGTCTAAGAACGGCTATTCATATATTTCTTAGTTGATGTATCATGTTATATACTTATCAAGACTCCTATGATTCTTTGTCCGCTATGAATAAACACATCTAAGTACATTTATGTTGATGGTATTATCCTTAAACACTATGTTGATGGTATTAACACAACACGCGATTCGTGCAACTCCGATATAGTGGAATCTTTTGATGACAAAGAACCAAGGGACGATTTTGGTACAAAGTCAGTAGTTGAACTACTATAAATACAAATTTAATGGACAGGGGATTGAAAGTGTCTTTTAAACATACATGAAGTCCATTTTTGTAATTTTGTGTTAAGAGTGTGAATGGAGGTGGGACAGCCAATGAGACAGTCTTTGGTTCCTTTAGGTTTCTAAAGTGGTGAAAAAGCATTTGTTGGTCTATGCCAGAAAAGATATGCAATAAATTCAAATGCACAATAAATATTTGTGTCATATTTATAACATAAATATAAATTTAATCAGTTAATATTTTTTTTTTGAAAGTTGAATTTCATAACAAAACGCACACTTGATCCCCAAGGCGAGGACCAAGACGAGCAAAAATTACATCAGATCACAATTACACCAATCTTCCCAAGTACAATTTGTATTCCTATTCCTATTGTTATACCACAAATAACCATACGTTTTAACGTCCGAAAAAACCTCATCAATCTTTGTTTCTTTGTACATACTCCTTTTTTATCTCTCTTTATACATACATAGATCTATACTATATTACTAGTAGGGTGCCCGCGCGATGCGGCGGAGGTGGCACTTTGCATTACGTCACTCATTTCTGATACTTTTCTTATTCGTATAATATTTATGGTAACATTATTGTGGTGGATATATGTCATAAGTATTACACATCAAGCGGGTTCAGCAGGTAGTAAGCAGTAACACCACTCATGTTAAGGGGCAAAATTTTGGGTTTAGCAGGGTAGCGTTTGCTATTCAGAAGGGGTAGCGGCGCAACTTGTTGCTCGTCTACCTGCCATTAGTCTGTAATCGTTTTTGACTTGAGATTAGAAAAAAAAAAACATAGGTATCGACATTAATAAAACTAAAATTATCAAGTACTTCAAGAACCATTGACACAATAAAGTAACACACGAATAAAAAAAATAAGTCTTAAACATAAATAAAAGTTATATAAAGTAGTACACGAATAAGGAAATATAAGTCTTAAATATAAAAGTTGAAAACTAAAAGCTCAAGTATCAAGTACTTTGCATCATGATGAGATCAATTTAGTAATCATACGGCTTAAACATCTCAAGGATGTCATCTATATTGTCACACCACCATTTGTCATCATCGAGATCAACGTCCTACGGAATTTCTTGTATCTCTTCCTGTTTGATTATTACATCCTTTGGATGATGAGTTTCTTCTCTGTTCTCATCTTTAACTGATACATCAGTAGTAGTTGGAGTAGTTTGGGGAACTGAAAAAAAAATGTTAAGTATTTTAGATACATATTATATCATGTTACCGTTATAAATAATATAGGATAAAAAACGACGTTCACAGTTAAACATAATATAAAAACAAACAATATATTATGTTTTAGAAACATACATAACTGTGTAAGATCTGAAATGATGAATATTGAAGCTCCAAAACCACTGAATAATAAATAAGATGAATGTTAAGTATGAGCATAGAAGAATAAATCAAAGTTATACACAACAGAAAATTGAAATACATGTAAACAAAAAATTCTAAAGAACAAGAAATTTCTTGAAGTGAAAAAAAAAATGATGAATTATACTATATATATAGAACCTATAAACAAATGAATTGAATAACATGTAGTTTTTTTCAACTAACTATTATTATCTATAAGAGTATTTTTGTACTTATAATCCCTAAAAAATGCAACAGAATCTGGTATTCAGTTTTTGAAGATGTATTATGTTTCGATTATAGAGTTTTTTCCTAAAAGTTTGTTGGTGGAAAACTTATTTACCAAACTTCTAAAGAAAAGTTTTTTTTTATAAAAAAAAGGTTTTATAAAAACGAAAATGCTTCTAAAAACGTTTTATAATTTTTTTTATGAAAACTAAAATTCCATTTTGTTGAATATGGCATTATATAAAGTTTTTTAATACAACCAATTAGATAAAACAAGTGAGCTTGTTTGATATCAATCTACTACCTGCTAACCCATGTAAGTGTGTGCACCGAACCAAGTAAATACACAAACATACAGAATACGAACAAAGCTCATATTAAACCCGTATCTGCAAAGTTTCGAAATTTAATCTAGTCGCCATAACAAATTGGTGAACAATCTTAATCAAATGAAAATCGGAGTGAAAATGGTTAGAATATTATTAAACCGATGCTAATGACAACAATGTAGAGAGTCTTGAGCATTTGAAATGTGATAGGACACATTGCTTTAATCACTTGTACACTAATGCATCATCTACTTGTACATTTTAATCCGCACAACAATACTGACCAAGATAACTATCGAAATATCAACAAAAATGAGTAGGTTATCACGGTAACTTTGGATTTTTTTTAAAATATTATAGTTTATAAAATATGATAAGAACACTTAAAATAATTATAAGTTTGTTGTGAAAAGGGTAAATGTAACTAATTAGCCATATTTTTGTTAAAATAAAGGGATTTAAGTGTAATGATATGAGGGACTAAAATATAATTAGTGTTTAAAAGACCAAGTTACCCTCATTTTAAGGGTGTTTTTATAAATAATGAGGGAAGAAGTTCTTATTTTTTAGGTATCTTAAAATACCATTTCCTCATGCATTATAATAATAGATGTACATTTTAATCCGCACAACAATACTGACCAAGACAACTATCGAAATGTCGACAAAAATGAGTAGGTTATCACGATACCTTTGGATTTTTTTAAAATATTATAGTTTATAAAATATGATAAGAACACGTAAAATAATTATAAGTTTGTTGTGAAAATGGTAAGTGTAACTAATTAGCCATATTTTTGTTAAAATAAAGGGATTTAAGGGTAATGATACGAGGGACTAAAATATAATTAGTGTTTAAAAGACCAAGTTACCCTCATTTTAAGGGTGTTTTTATAAATAATGAGGGAAGAAGTTCTTATTTTTTAGGTATCTTAAAATACCCTTTCCTCATGCATTATAATATAGTATAGATAATGCATGAGGAAGAGGTATTTTAAGATACCCAAAAAATAAGAATTTTTCCTCCCTTTATTTATAGAAAGACCCCTAAAATGAGGGTAGTTTGGTCTTTTAAACACTATTTATTTTTTAGCCCCTAAACTTATTACACTTAAATCCTTGAGGTTTTAACAAAATTATAGATAATTACTTACAATTCACCCATCCACAAAAAAACTTATAATTTTTTAACGTATTTTTGACATATCTTATAAACTTTATTGTTTAAAAAATCCAAAGATAACATGACGACCTACACATTTTTGTTGATGTTTCGGTAGTTGTCTTGTTCAATATCGACACTCGGATTAAAAAGGTACAAGTTGATAATGCTTTAAGGTACAAGTAATTAACACTTGTGATCTAATGCGCCTAATCTACAAAGATGGGATCCATCTATGCAAACAACAAAAAGAATTAAAAGTATCGTAACATAAAATGAAGATATTATGTGTCACATTTTATTTTATTAAAACTGCCTAACATCTATACTTAGATATATCTTATAAAAACTTAAAACTAACCACAACAAACTTCCTAAATAAAGGGGGTGACAAATCTAAAATTAAACCCTAATGCACTTCCATAGTTACGACTATAAATACACAACATGACACCCCTATATCTATTGCTAAACAAAGTTAAAAAAATGGATCTAGTTCTAAATTCAATTGTTGCGAAAAACCAAGCATGCGAAATTGAAAATTCTAAGGTCAGTTCTGTTATATCGCAGCACTGAATAATTGTTTTCTTTTATTTACTTTTATGTGAATGTTAACTTATTTGATTTTTCAGATTCAGTTGCATGATGAACATGCCAATTTATATTCTTTTATAAACATTTTTTGTAACAAGTAATACATATAAATACTCTAGAAATTTACAATCTTTACTAGATAAATACTAAATTGTTTTGCAAATTTTTAGGAATTATAAGTTCAACTATATTGTTATAGATAATATTAGTCAGTTTTAAAAGAATTATTTACGAGCTTGACTAGATATATAGTAGATTGTGTTGCATATTTTTAGGGATTATAAGTTAAAAGTAGACTCATATAGATAAGATTAGTTAGGAACTAAGAATCCGAACTTAGTATGATATAAATTCTTAACATTCTATTTTTTTTTTATAAAAACAGTTCTTGAAATTTTATAAAAATATAAATTTTTTTATATCTGTAAAAAAACGAAATTTAACAATTTAAGTTAAAGGTCTAAAACGTACTTACAAGTCAAATACTATTTTTTTTATAAAAACAAAAATTTAGAACATAAAGTTTATTGGATGAGTACTATGTCGATATTTAAAAAAAGTTATGAACTCTAAAAAATAAAATTATACTTTATAATTTAACCAATAAAATAAACATATTTTACAATTATAACAACTTATCTTTTATTTTTTGTCTTTTGTTTATTAATTTTTATAAAAAAACAATATTTTTTGTCTTTTGATTATTAATTTTTATAAAAAAAAAAACAAAACTTTACATATGTGTAACACTTATGACATATATCCATCACAATAATGTTATCATAAATATTATACGAATAAGAAAACTACCAGAAATGAGTGCCGCAATGTAAAGTGTCGCCCCCGGCGCATCGCGCGGGCACCCTACTAGTATATATAGAGAGAAGTAGAGTAAAAAATGATGTGAAAATAAGATTTAAAGGTGTAAGAATAGTGAAAGCCTAAATTTATCTTCACTAACTTACTTAAAAGACATTACACATATACACATACTAAGTTATAACCACATGTAATACACGGGTTGAATAAATGAATTTTATATACTAAATAATATAATAATATATTTTAAAAACCTCATTTATTGAATGAGTTGAATAAATGTAATTTTATATATTAAATAATAAAAAGTTATATCTATAAGAACCACATGTATTGTACGGGTTGAATAAATGTAATTTTATATACCAAATAATAAAAAAGTTATATTTTTAAAACCATGTGTATTACACTGGTTGGATAAATATAATATTGTTTACCAAATAATAATAAAAGTTATATCTTTAAAAACCCCCATGTATTACATCGGTTAAATAAATATGATTTTATATACCAAATATAAAAAACTTATATTTAAAAAAAACTAACGGATATACTCGGTACGCGATAGATATGATGATTGCGAATATGCTTATTGAAAAGAAGATACAGTGGTCAAACATGTTATTCAAGAAGAAAATAAGCACCCATTGCGTATTACACGGGTTGAAGAAAATAACCCTCGTGTATTACACGGGTTGAATAAATATGATTTTATATACCAAATAATAAAAAAAATATATTTAAAAAAATAACGGATATACTCGGTACGCGATAGATATGGTGATTGCGGAGATGATTATTGAAAAGAAGATACAATGGTCAAACATGCAGTGGCAGATCTAAGAACTTTTTTCACTGGGTTTCTTTTGGTAGATTCTTACTAATTCTCACTATTTTTTTTTCAAATCATATGAGGTTCTCACTAATTTTTATCATTTTTTTGTAAACCGAATGGGTTCCTGGGAACCCACAAAAGTAACCTAGATCCGCCCCTGCAAACATGTTATTCAAGAAGCAAAATAAGCAGTCATTTGAGTGATAAAATATGAATTATATTTAAAAAAGCCCGTAATAAATCTAATTATATATATAAAGTAATATTGAAAGTTATATACAATTTGTTTAAAAATTATGTAACAAAAGCGATATAATAATTTTTTTAATAATGAAAATATAAATAAAGAATATAATAATACAAAGTTTGGTTTTGGTGATAAATAATTTGGTTATTTAAAAATATCTTAAATTAACAATTTAAGTTAAAGGATAATATTTTTATTAGAAAAATAGATGTATTCTATTCGACATTTAAAGTAGGATAAGATTTAATATTAATTTTTATTTATTTGGTTAATATAAGATAAAAAAAATTAAATGATTTAATAGCTGGGAGGTTGTATGATGATAAATTAGTTAACTGTATTTTAATGTCATGTGTTTTTAGTTAAATATTTTTTGAAAAAAATTAAGACTTTGTTATTGTTAGTAAAATCAATGATTTTATATTTGTAATTTTGTTTGTTATTATTTTATAAAAGTGCATATTATACATATAATTAGATAATGTCTTAAGTTATTGATGTCATCCAAAATGTTATTCGCTTTTATGTCTAGCATTATATATGCTATGATAAAAGTTTAAAGTTTATTAGAGATAATTACATCATCGAAAAGAATTAAAGTAAATTTGTATATTACAAATAAAAAGCAGGTGTCTGTAAAAAAGAAGTAATAATTTGAGTAAAAGAAAATTAAAAATTGTAGCTGTTATATAACACGTTAGGTAATATAAACAATGAAGATAATATGATATAGAAAATCAAATAAATAATATTATAATTTAAACTGAATAATAATTATCTATAATTACGTAGTATAGATTAAACTAAATAATATTTAGAAGGAGAGTTATCTATAATTAATTTGAAGAAATTAAACTAAATAATAATTATCTATAATTAAGTAGTAGAGATTAAACTAAATAATATTTAGTAGGAGAGTTATCTATAATTAGTTTTAAGAGATTAAACTAAATAATAATCATCTATAAGAGTTTGGTGGGAAAATCAGAAGATACATAGCCTAATACGATGACAAATGTCCCATAAATGGTTTCTTTTATTATATAGTATAGATATTGATATCAATTATGAACATTTTTTAAATTAATAGTTTCGGGAGTATGAGATAACAATATATTTCGGGATTAAGACTAGCAAACTAGGCGGGTTGGATGACTTTGGGTGATAGGTCAAAATAGGTTTGGTTCTTACCAGTTTGGGCTAATCTGGGGTTTAAGCAAAATGGATTTGGGTCAAAACGAACCATTTAAATTAGTATATATTTGGTTCAGATCAATATGGATTCGGGTTGAGTTGAGTTGAGTAGTTTAGAAAAGAATACCAAAACAGTTTCACACGCTAAATTTTTTATGTGGCAATGGAGGCAGTGACAGAACTTGAACGAAAACTCGGCGGGGGCCGGGCTCTTAAAATTCAATATTTTACATTACTAAGAAGCTTCGCTATAGAATGGAGGAGGAGATATGAAGGTGGCGATGGGTGGTGAATAAGGGGTGTGACATTGGTGGGGACAACCGCGTGGTGTTGACACCGATTGTGGTGATGGTACCGGTGGAGGAGACGGATGCGACAATGGTGGTGGGTAATGGAGGCGGCAACGATGATTGTAATGACATTGGGGGAATGGTGGTGCCAATGACAAGTAGTTAAGTAGATGGTGGAGACAAACAATTGTCATGGGTAGTGCCAACTCATTTTTTGAACCTTTTTAAGTTAACAAATTTTATAATACTAACTCGTTTTGACCGATTGTGTCACACCCCTTTCTAAGGCGGAAGCACAAGGTGTGATCTTGAAAGGTTCTCATTGCATACGAATGGTAAACATACTACATGATCATAAAATAACCCCAAATGCCATTAACATTACATAACTAAAAACATAAGTTAAGTTTTGAGTTTACATCACAGCATAAAATATTGTCTGAAAAGTTTACAACATTATTCAAAGACAAACATAAAGGTTTTGATCCTTATATCACCACACAGGGTGGGACATAACAACCAAACCCAGCAAAACGGGCATAGGACTCTTGACACATAGTAACTAAAAACACAAACGACATTCTTGAGCAAGGGTGAGACCGCACGTACATCCACTTTAGTTACCTGAAATACATGTAAGTTTTGGAAAATCGTCAACATAATGTTGGTGTGAATTCATGCAGTTTTGTGTAAAACAGTTAAGCATTCGCTGTAGAAAACATGGTATGTAATTGTACTGAAATAAGTGCTTCTGTAAATGTAAGGAATACGAGATCGCTAATGGTTAGCTAGGCCATCAACATGTGTAACGACATAGGAAGCATCCAAACCATAGGCATTTTTACTTGTCGATTCACGACTAGAGACACAAAAGCACTTCTTGGTAAAAGAGTGGCCAAGAGTGTGGTTGCCTGAAACCCATTAGATCTAACCTTTTGTTCCGCGGTCTAGGTATGTAATTGATTAATGGTGCTTATGGCACCCTATACGTCACATGATCTATATTATCATTCCTTAGTTTTTGTAATCAACATACCATAGTACATGTATTTTCCCCAAGTTTAGAAAACAAGTAAAAGTTTAAAAGTGGGGACATGAACTCACAATTTTGTGTATCCTGCGTCGTAAACTTCACTGCATTTGCTTAGAGCGTCGTATCACTACTACTAGCTCTAATGGCTAGGGAAGTGGCACAAGAATGATGATGATGTTTATGGAAGGAAATGAGTGGTTAAAGACTCCACAAAGAGGTCCTTTAAGTTCCTACACTTCAAGAGTTCTTAGATGACCTCCTTACACCTTGTAGTGCCCTTGAAATGGTTGTAAATGAAGTGAAAAAAGGTGGTGGTAGTGTGGTGTGTTTGAGCCGAGAGCAAGGGGAAGAGGAAGGGGTGTGATGGTGAGTTAGGAGGTGATGAATGATGGAGTGGTATTTGTTTATGATTTTTATAAAATTCTCCAAATCTTCATGGTATATGTGTTGGAATATTCTCCAACATATCATATAAAATATATCAAAGAAATCCCTAAGTGGGACCCTTGTTCCCAACCGTCCAACAAAGGGGGGGGGGGTAAAGTGTGACATTTCAATTACTAGTTTCTTGATTTAGTTGGAATGTAATGGTATTAGTTAGGTATTTTGTGCATTTAATGTTTATGAGATGTAATATGATGTTCGGTGATCATAACTAGCTCCGTAACACTAAAACATTGCTTCTAGTGAAAATTTGGTGTTTCGGGTAGTGTCCGGTTGTTCGTTTCGTTATGGTTCGTTAAAGTGCTAAATTGCGCAGTTTCACCAAGTATGAAGCACCCTTTGTGACAGTTTCAATTCCCGACACTTTGTAAGTTATTCTGGACACTAATTCATAAATTCTGCATGATATTTTGGTATTAAAAGCTGAATTATAGCTGAATTATGGCTGAATTGTGCAGAATTCTGCATTTAAAGTGAGTTTCGGGTGCTTTTTAGTGCATAGTTTAGCTTCCGGGAAGTTTATGTGTTAACCCTTGTATCCACACGTGGGTTTTAATGTATTTTAGATGTTGGACCTACTCCTAGGCCCTAATTCTATTGTCTGACTGCTTTCTGCAGAAATGCTGACACAGTGTGTCTTACCGGTGAGTTTACTAGTCTTTCTGGCTCAACGCTTAAAGTAACGCATAAAGCAATATTTGAAGTATAAAACGTGCATGAATTCACATGTATAGCATGTAATCAGACAATGTTGACATTTAAGCACATAATTGCAGATATTGAATAATAATTAAACTGTACGGAAATTACCGGTTTTATGCCAGTTGTCACAGTCTCCCCCCATTAAAAGAATTTTGTCCCGAAATTCAGGCTGAGTTATCTCCCGCAGGAGCTTTCTCGAACAGATGGGGGTAATTGGCTTTGAACCGGTCTTCACGTTCCCACGTGTACTGGGGTCCGTTCTTAGAGTTCCAACGTACTTTGACAAGCTTAATGCGACTCCTCCTTGTTTTATGGATCTTCCAATCCGTTACCTCAACAGGTTGTTTTGTAAATCGGAGTGTGTCATCGATATGCACCTCATCTGCAAGGATGATAACTGTTTCTTGGGTTAGACTCTTTTTAAGGTTGGACACAAGGAATGTATCATGAACACCATTAAGTTCTTCCGGTAACTCTAACTTGTATGCCACGGAACCGATCTTTTCCATGATCTTGAATGGTCCAATGTATCGTGGATTCAACTTTCCACGTTTTCCGAATCTTTGCCACACCTTTCCAAGGTGAGACTTTCAGCAAAACTTTGTCTCCCACCTCGAATTCTAGAGGTTTTCGTCTTCGATCAGCGTAGCTCTTTTGTAAATCACGAGCCGCTTTAATGCGCTCTCGGATCTGCATGATCTTATCTGTCGTCTCTTGAACAAGTTCAGGACCAATCAACTGTTTGTCTCCAGCGTCTGCCCAACACAAAGGTGAACGGCACTTGCGTCCATATAGAGCTTCGAACGGTGCGGCTTTTATGCTAGTCTGGTAACTGTTATTATAGGAAAACTCAACTAAAGGTAGATGAGTATCCCAGCTGCCGCCCAGATCCATAACACATGCGCGAAGCATATCTTCTAGTGTTTGTATGGTCCGTTCGCTCTGGACGTCTGTTTGCGGATGGAAGGCCATGCTTAGATCTAGCTGAGATCCAAAGGCCTCCTGGAAGGATTGCCAGATCCTTGATACGAAACGCCCATCTCTGTCTGAAATAATCGAAATAGGCACTCCATGTCGTGCCACAATTTCCTTAAGATACAGCTCAGCAAGCTTTCCAGTGCTATCCATCTCTTGGATTGGTAGGAAATGCACAGACTTCGTCAATCGATCAACTATCACCCATATCATATCATGCCCTCTAGGGGTCCTGGGTAATTTTGTTATAAAATCCATCGATATTTGCTCTCACTTCCACATGGTTATCTCTGGTTGTTGCAGTAGGCCGGACAGTTTCTGATATTCGGCCTTAACCTTAGCACAGGTTAGGCACTTCCCAATATAAACAGCAACATCGCTTTTAAGCTTCGGCCACCAGTAGTATTCTTTCAAGTCTTGATACATCTTGTCCGATCCTGGGTGGATCGAGTATCTCGACTTGTGAGCTTCATCAAAATGACTTCTCGAATACCGCCATAGAGCGGAACCCAAATGCGTCCCATAAAGTATAAGGTTCCCTCTTCGTTTGGCACCAATTTCTTCTCCATACCTCGGAGACATTCAACTCTAAGGTTCTCCTTCTTAAGAGCTTCTTGTTGTGCGTCATGAATGCGTGCAGTGAGATTCGTTCAAATAGTCATCTCCAATGCTCGAACCCTTAGGGTCTTAACCCTTTCTTTTCAACTTAGAGCGTATTCTACTACGTTTGCTTTTCCAGGATGGTACTTAATCTCACAGTCATAATCATTTAGCAACTTAACCCACCGCCACTGACGCATATTTAATTCCTTCTGATCAAATATGTGTTGTAGGCTTTTGTGATCTGTGAAGATTGTACATCGAGTACCATATAAATAATGTCGCCAGATCTTCAAGGCGAATACCACCGCGCCTAGCTCCAGGTCGTGGGTGGTATAGTTCCTTTCATGAACTTTCAACTGTCTTGAGGCATAAGCGATGACCTTTTGGTGTTGCATGAGCACGTTGTCACACCCCAACCGATGGCGGAACATCGGGGTGCCAGCACTAAGCATTCAGATTGCTCATGAGAATTCCATAACACTAATGTTTCAATATAGATTAATAGATTTCATGCAAAATTTGTCTAACAACACAACCATAACAAAATAACCATAAGTTCCAACAAACATCGAGTATTAAACATTGTTCATAGACTAAGTTAACTAGGTGAGTTTCTAAGCTTCATCCTAGCTCGATTCCATGTTTTCAGCATCCTATCAGCCTGCAACATGTATTAAAATAGAGTCAGTACAAAATGTACCGGCGAGTATACAAGTTTGAATAATAGCATAATAGATTTATAACAACTCAAATAAAATGGTTTCAGCCGTGCTAGTGTCGCAGTCCACGCAGTGATAGCCCAAGTATCCCGATGCTTTAGTGTTTACCCAAGACTCAAGGTAAAGTAGAATCCTCCTAACAATACCCCCCGAAAATAATGGGAGAGGTGCACCTCCTATAGCGCTACTATTGTTAAGGTGGAACTACACACCCTGGATTAAACGTCACATAGCACAAATAGAATACTAGAATGCACAAGTTTTCACATACACGTAGGATAGAGTTTAGCTTGCAAAAGTATCAAGTTTTGTAGTTTATAGAATACATGTTACATCCCAAAGTTTAAAGCAAAAAGGGATCGAGTATACTCACAGTGATTGCTTAATAGTTACACTGTTATTGGATCAAAGGGAGCTCTTTTTAAAATAAGCCTGATAGATTACAACAGATAAAAGTCGGCCAGAATAACGAGATTACGCAAAGTGTCAGAATAGTCACTGGATCGGATGGCTGTCCGATCGGATGGCTATCCGATCGGATTTCTAGTCGATCGAGTGGCTAATGTGAGAGGGAACGGATGACTGCCCGATCGGATGGCTGTCCGATCGGGTGGTCACTCGATCCAAGTATCAAGTTTAGTGTGTTGGTCACCTCGATCGGATGGCAGCTCGATCGAATGGCTACCCGATCGGGTTGCCACTCGTTTGAGATTTCTAAAGTTCCAAATTTCTGAAAAAGGTACTAAGTCCTGAATGCTAGACAACTGCTACCCGATCGAGTGGCTGTCCGATCGGATGGTCATCCCATCGGATTGTCACTCGATCGAGTGATCCTTGTCTTGTTTGTAACTTTGTGAAAATTTATAAGTTTCTAGATCAACGATGACGGCTCAGGACGTACTGCGACAATGGTAAACTCACCATCTTACATCCGTTCTGATCTGATGGGAATCACCCCTGTCCGTTCAGTCATCCGTTTACAATAGTTTATGTCGGAATCTGTTCCATGGTCGTCTTTTCTGGTAACAATGTGTTTCCAAACCTACTCTAGACTACCCATCAAGTCTACAGTCCGATTATGCCCGGATTTCACCGTTTAAAATGAAAGATTGAAGAAAGGGTGAAGAAAAACTTAAGTTTTATTATAAAAATTCTAGATCTAGCTTAGATTTGGTGCAAAACACCTGAAATTCCTTAGATCTGAGCCAGATCTTGTTAGGAGTGACATCATATGACAGTTTGTACAAACCACCATGATGACATCATCCTCAAGAGCTTAGATCCGAGAGATTCCACGGTGAAAAGCATGATTTTAAAGGTGAATCTCGTAGAGTATGAAGTGTAGATCAAGAAAGTACAAGGATCTAGTGTAAAACGTATCGAAATCGCCAAGAAAATGAGGAAAAGTGGTGTGCGTGCGTCTGCTCGAGTAAGGCTGTAACATCAGGGAATTTGGTGATGTGACAGGCCTATTTATAGTGTGTGAGGAAGTTAAGGCGGTGTGGCACGGATCGGATGGCAGGCCGATCGAGTGGCCGTCCGATCGGGTGGCCGTCCGATCGGGTGGCCGTCCGATCGGGTGGCCGTCCGATCGAACGGTCATCCGATCGGGTTGCCACTTGGTCGATCCCATCCTTTCCGCGTTCCCGTCTTCGATTCGTCTTACGAGTTAGATTAAGCGTTGCGTATTATTTGGTAATAGAATGACCGGATTACATTATCAACACCAAAAGTTTTCAAGATTAATAGATTCCGCCAGTGACCAGACTCAAATCTCTCGTTCAACCAAAAATCAAGTTTCACGGGTTTAAAGAGTCAAGCACCAAATAGATTTTGACATTCCAAGTATATAGTTTTAGGCATTCCAAACATAGATTTAGACATTCCAAGTATATAGATTTAGGCATTCCAAACATAGTTTTAGACATTCCAAGCATATAGATTTACCAAGATATCAAATACCGCACATCATATAGTACAGGGACTAGACTTATAAATAGCTAAAGTTCATGGACCAAATTTGACAAAAGCCTAAAGTTTAGGGACGCTGGCCGTTACAGTCTCCCCTCCTTTAGGAGATTTTGTCCCCGAAATCTTAGAAGAAGAGTGCTCGAAGAGTTGCGGATACTTGGCCTTCATATCACTTTTTAATTCCCAAGTGAATTCAGCGCCACGCTTTCCTCCCCATCGAACCTTAACAATGGGAATTTTGCTGCGCCTCAGACGCTTGACAGTTTGATCCATGATTTCGACCGGTTTCTCCACAAATTGCACCGCTTCATTTATTTGCAAGTCTTCAAGGGGAACCTGCAGTTCCTCGTCGGCTAGGCATTTAAGTAGATTGGACACGTGGAACACCGGATGTACGTTGTTTAGTTCTTGTGGCAAGTCGACTAGTCGAGTCTGTACGCCACCTTGCCAATCCTTTCGTGTATCTTGAAAGGACCCACATAGCGATGAGCGAGCTTTCCCTTCTTACAAAAACGAACTACTCCCTTCCAGGGAGATACCTTGAGAAGAACTCGGTCACCAACATCAAATTCCAGAGGCTTACGCCTAACATCAGCATAGCTCTTTTGTCTGCTCCTAGCCTTGATCAAGTTATCACGGATCTGAAGAATCTTATCCGTTGTCTCTTGAATGATATCATGGCCAGTAAACTGCTTGTCACCAACCTCATGCCAGCTGAGAGGAGATCGGCACTTGCGGCCATACAAAGCTTCGAAATGAGCCATCTGAATACTAGAATGATAGCTGTTGTTGTACGAGAACTCAATCAATGGTAAATGTACATCCCAGTTACCACCAAAGTCGATGACACAAGAACGGAGCATATCCTCTAGGGTCTGAATAGTACGCTCGGTCTATCCATCCGTTTGAGGATGAAAGGCCGTGCTAAGATTCAAATGTGTACCCATAGCGGATTGAAAGGTTTGCCAAAGACGTGAAGTAAAATGACCATCACGATCTAAGATTATGTCAAGAGGTATGCCATGACGGCATATAATCTCGCCAGTATAAATTCAAGCAAGATTCTCCACCTTATAGTCCTCACGAATAGGAAGAAAATGGGCGGATTTGGTCAAACGATCAACAATCACCCAGATACTGTCGTGACCAAACGGTGTTCGAGGTAACTTAGTAATAAAGTCCATAGCGATGCTATCCCATTTCCAAACTGGAATTTTGGGTTGTTCTAAGAGTCCTGAGGGACGTTGATGTTCATCCGTAACTTTCGTACAAGTGAGGCATTTAGAAACATACACGACAATGTCCCTCTTCATGTCAGGCCACCAATAAGTTGTACGCAAATCGTGGTACATCTTATCAGTGCCCGGATGAATGGAGTAATGGGATTTGTGGGCCTCCTTCATAATAAGCTCACGGAGATTATCGCGATCCGGCACCCAGATGCGATTGAGGTAATATTGCAGTCCGTTAGGTTTAGTTTCAAGCTGATCAATTCTAGCGCCGTGGATTTCTTTTTCTAGACTTCCTTCATTTGCTGATGAATACTGGGCGTCACGAATGCATGCATGGAGATCATTAGAGATACGAATAGCATTGACATACGTTTTACGGCTAAGAGCGTCGGCCACTACATTTTCCTTGCCAGCATGATAGCGGATTCCACAGCCGTAGTCGTTAAGCAGTTCCACCCAACGTCTCTGTCGCATGTTCAGTTTCTTTTGGTCAAAGATGTGTTTAAGGCTCTTATGGACAGTGTAAACCACACACTTAGTACCATACAGGTAGTGTCGCCAGATCTTTAACGCAAAAACAACTGCACCAAGCTCTAAATCGTGAGTAGTATAGTTTTTCTCATGTACTTTGAGTTGACGAGAAGCATAAGCGATAACCTTGTCCCGCTGCATGAACACACAGCCCAATCCACGGTTTGAGGCATCACAATATACCACGAAATCGTCATTCCCATCGGGTAGAGTAAGTACAGGAGCGTTACACAAAAGGGTCTTAAGAGTCTGAAAAGATTCCTCAAGCTCAGGACCACCCCAAGCAAAAGGTCTCTCTTTTTGGGTTAACAAAGTGAGAGGTACTGCAATCTTAGAGAAGTCCGAAATGAATCGGCGGTAATAACCAGCCAATCCTAGAAAAGAACGAATTTCAGATGCGGATTTTGGCGTACTCCAATTCTTCACAGCTTCGATTTTAGACGGGTCAACATGAATACCTTGCTTACTAACGACATGACCAAGAAATTGTACCTCATCAATCCAAAACTCACATTTAGAAAATTTAGCATACAAACATTCACCACGTAAGAGTTCGAGCATGAGACGCAAATGCAGAGCATGATCAGCCTTAGACTTAGAATAAATAAGAATATCATCAATAAAGACTATAACAAAACGATCCAAATAGGGTTTACACACACGATTCATGAGGTCCATGAACACAGCGGGTGCGTTGGTCAGCCCAAAAGGCATAACCACGAACTCGTAGTGTCCATAACGAGTACGAAATGCGGTCTTTGGAATATCATCTTCAAGGACACGCAACTGATGATATCCAGATCGAAGGTCGATCTTAGAGAAACAGGACGCGCCTTGTAATTGGTCAAATAAATCATCAATACGAGGTAAAGGGTAACGATTCTTCACGGTAAGCTTATTAAGTTCACGATAGTCGATACACATACGAAATGAACCATCCTTCTTCTTGACAAATAAAACGGGAGCACCCCACGGGGAGGCACTTGGACGAATAAAACCTTTGTCGAGCAGTTCCTGTAATTGACTGGATAATTCTTGCATCTCGGAAGGTGCAAGACGGTAAGGAGCCTTGGCGACAGGAGTTGCGCCAGGTACAAGATCAATACGAAAGTCAACGGTTTTCTAGGAGGAGGAAGACCAGGAAGATCTTCGGGAAAGACATCAGTGAAATCACACACCACTGGAACGTCGCTTATGCTCTTCCCCTTGCCCTTTTGTTCTACCACGTGGGCCAAGAAGGCAAAGTTCTGTTTACGTAAGCATCTGCTCGCTTGTGTGCATGACATCAACCTTAGTCCTTTTGATGGTCAGTCTCCATAGACATTCAGAATGTCACCAGATGGAAGAGGAAGACGAACAAGCTTATCATGACAAACAATCTCGGCATGGTTCTTACGCAACCAATCCATGCCGATAATGACATCAAAACTACCCAAACGCATGGGTATGAGATCAATAGAGAATACGTGATCGTTAAGAGTCAGGGAACAATCACGCACAATAGAATTAACAAGAATCGACTTACCATTGGTGACCTCGACAGAGAACGACTCAGGTAACTTAGAGTGTGTACAGTTTATCAATGACTCAAATTCCACAGACATAAAGCTTTTATCGACACCAGTATCAAATAGGATCGAAGCGTAAAGGTTATTAACGAGAAACATACCATTCACCACATCACTGTTGTTGCGGGCCTGATTAGCATTGAGATTGAATGCTCATCCGCGAGCGGCTGCTTGTTGTTCTTGATTCAGCTGGGGGCAACGATTACGAAGGTGGGTAGTATCACCACACTGAAAACATGCACGAACAGCGTTAACTGGACCTGGATTCTGCAGAGGTACTGGAGGTGCTGGTAGAGCTGCCTGAGCTGGGGCTTGTTGAACTTGCTGGGCTGGGTTAGCTTGGCGACAGTAGGGAGTCGTGTGCCCATAGCGATTACAGTTGGTACACAGACGACATGCAGAAGTAGTAGGGTGATGGAAATTGCAAGGCGTGCACTTGGGGTAAGACCCAGTGTACTGTTTCTTAACTTCTGGGACAGCAGGATTAGCAGCAGCAGTAGTAGGAGCAGGTTTTGCAGCAGGGTTTGCAGCAGGAACAATAACATTGCATCCTTAACCCTGAGATTTCCTTTTCTTGTTCTTGCTGCCACTTGACTGCTGAGTGACTTGATTTGCAGACTTGGAGGTAGTAGGAGTAGCAAACTGCTTATCACGCACACGGTTGTTGTTCAAACTTGCTGCCAAATGATAGACTTCTTCAATAGTGTCGAGTTGAGCTGCTTCGATTAAATCTCGCATGGCAGGAGGTAGGCCGTTGATGTACTTGGTTATCATCCGCTAAGGAGTAGAAACCAAGTGAGGAACAATCAAGCTAAGCTGCTTAAAGCGGGTAGTATAAGCCATATTGTCATCACCAACCTGCTTCAGATGCCAAAACTCTTCTTCAAGCTTCAATTATTCATGAGGAGGGCAGAACTCAAGCATCATGAGTTCTCGCACCTCAGCCCATGGAAGAGCATAGGCTTCTTCATTGGAACGAATGTTTCTCTCATTCGACCACCACTCCAACGCTCTGCCTTGGAACATTCCAGTTGCACTCCTAGTCTTTAGATGATCTGGGCATTCGCTGTTAATGAAGGTAACTTCGATGCTGTCGAACCACTCGAGCATAGTAATCACCCCATCACTGCCCGTGAAAGGCTTAGGGTTGCAAGAGATGAAATGTTTGTAGCTGAACTTAGTAGTCTTTTGCTTTTCGGCCTTTGAGTCCACAGATGATGGAGGAGTGTTTGATCTTTGGAGCTCAGAGACGATCTTTGGCATGACTCGAGCAATCTGGTCGGCCATGAAAGACATCATCTTTTTCTGAGACTTCTCCCTAGATCTCTTGAGAGTGTCGGATAACTTTCGAGAAGACATCTAAAAGATCCAACAAAAGGATCATATAAGTCTAGATTAACATAGTATAGACTAAGACTCAAGATTCACAGGATTCATATAGATACCGCAACCACGACCTTCGCATGGCACGTTGTAAGAAGTTTGGAATTGTGTCAGAATCGCTTATATATAGGAAGTACCAGCGGCGTATCCACCACGTTTCGGGCACAATCGCTTCTTCCTTGTACTCGGTGTCATGTTACGTGTCGCAAAATACAGTTATCATTGTTATCATAGGTTCATGTAGACTTCAGTAGGTTACGATAGTTCTCAAATAGTCTTCAGTAAACTCAATAGACTTCAATAGAATTCAATAGATTTCAATAGGTTAAATAGACTTTGATAGACTTCAATAGACTAGCGTTAACAATTCACAACCAACGAAACCTCACATGGCACGTGCTACGAAAGTTCGACAACATGACAGAAGCACTTATATATATAGGAAGCACCAGCGGTGTATCCACCATGCTTCGATCATGCCACGTCCGTCTCGTCATTGGTGTCATGCTTTGTTAACCACAACATTAGAATTTACCACAAGATTTCCACATAGATTGATCAGATAGATTCAGCAACATAGATTAAACTAAATAAACTTCACAACTTCATCCCGAGTCTACAAAACTACGAACTTCACTTAGCGCGTGGTACGAGGGTTTGGTAACATTCCAGAAAGACTTATATATAGGAAGTACCAGCGGTGTATCCACCATGTTTCGGACATGCCACTTCCTCCTCGTCTTCGGCGCTAGGCTACGTTTCGTATTTTGTTTCTCAATCCCCTCATATGTAGTTTACATCTAGATTTCACTAGAGTACACGATAGTGTTCACATAGGTTTCACATAGAGTACACAAATAGTCCTTTCGTAGTCTTAGAATTTAGTAACATTATCCCCGATGCACAGACACTAAGTTTCGCATGGCACTTGGTACGAAAGTTGGTAACATGCCAGAAACACTTATATATAGGAAGTACCAGCGGCGTATCCACCATGCTTCCGGACACGTCACTTTTCCCTCGTATTCCATGCCATGTTACCTCTAGTGCCTTACAATCACAATATCACATAGATTGATTGACATCGTAGATAAACCTTGTAAATTTAGTTTGACCCTGAAGGGTTAATTGTTTTGGATTGCGGACGTACGTGCGATTCGTGTAAAAGTATACCAAAATGAACGAAGAATCGAGTTTAAAATCACATACATAAAATCTTAAAAGATAGGCTTATAAAACATAGGATTGTTCCGGGTAGAGGAACATCGACTAACCAAAGCGATTCAAACCCCCTTTCGAATTGAGGTAACGTGTCCTGACTTACTTAGACAAGTATGTCATCAATGTTAGGCCTACGATATTTGTCCTTTTGGTCATTCCATGTTCCTAATTGAATGGAAGTTTTGAGACTTTGGCGAGACATAAAATCATCAAGGAGTGGAACTAGTTATCAAGGTCTGAGTTTCACCTCTAACTTGAAAACATCGTACCCTGATAGCGTTGGTACTTATCCGCAGACAAGACCTATTAGAATAGTGTGGAGATTTTCCCATCAAGGTTCGGATGTCACTCCTGTCTTGAGGGCAAACCTCGTGCAAAAATACAAACACTGGTGAACAGTGTTCTCAAAGTATCAAGTGTATATTATGTTAGCCTTAGGAAAGGCATGTAAGTTTAACAGGAGTATATGAGCTGCTAGGAAGCAAATACGGTAGAATGCATAAGTCTTAAACAACAAATAAGAAGCAAGATTTCCTAGAACTATAGACTAGGGCAAGTATTCCTACTCATCCTAATTCCCTATAGTTATGGCTCTGATACCAATCTTTCACACCCCAACCGATGGCGGAACATCGGGGTGCGAGCACTAAGCGTTCAGATTGCTACTGAGAATTCCATAACACTAATGTTTCAATATAGATTAATAGATTTCATGCAAAATTTGTCTAACAACACAACCATAACAAAATAACCACAAGTTCCAACAAACATCGAGTATTAAACATTGTTCATAGACTAAGTTAACTAGGTGAGTTTCTACGCTTCATCCTAACTTGATTCCATGTTTTAAGCATCATATCAGCCTGCAACATGTATTAAAATAGAGTCAGTACAAAATGTATCGGCGAGTATACAAGTTTGAATAATAGCATAATAGATTTATAACAACTCATATCCACAGTGTAAGAATAAAATGGTTTCCGCAGTGCTAGTATCACAGTCCACACAGTGATAGCCCAAGTATCCCGATACTTTAGTGTTTACCCAAGACTCAAGGTAAACTAGAATCCTCCTAACAATACCCCCCGAGAATAATGGGAGAGGTGCACCTCCTATAGCGCTACTATTGTTAAGGCGGAACTACACACCCTGGATTAAACGTCACATAGCACAAATAGAATACTAGAATGCACAAGTTTTCACATACACGTAGGATAGAGTTTAGCTTGCAAAAGTATCAAGTTTCGTAGTTTATAGAATACATGTTACATCCCAAAGTTTAAAGCAAAAAGGGATCGAGTATACTCACAGTGATTGCTTAACAGTTACACTGTTATTGGATCAAAGGGAGCTCTTTTTAAAATTAGCCTGATAGATTACAACAGATAAAAGTCGGGCAGAATAACGAGATTACGCAAAGTGTCGGAATAGTCACTGGATCGGATGGCTGTCCGATCAGATGGCTATCCGATCGGATTGCCAGTCGATCGAGTGGCTAATGTGAGAGGGAACGGATGACTGCCCGATCGTATGGTTGTCCAATCGGGTGGTCACTCGATCCAAGTATCAAGTTTAGTGTGTTGGTCAGCTCGATCGGATGGCAGCTCGATCGAATGGCTATCCGATCGGGTTGCCACTCGTTTGAGATTTCCAAAGTTCCAAATTTCTGAAAAAGGTACTAAGTCCTGAATGCTAGACAACTGCTACCCGATCGAGTGGCTGTCCGATCGGATGGTCATCCGATCGGATTGTCACTCGATCGAGTGATCCTTGTCTTGTTTGTAACTTTGTGAAAATTTATAAGTTTCTAGATCAACGATGACAGCTCAGGACGTACTGCGACAATGGTAAACTCCCCATCTTACATCTGTTCTGATCGGATGGGAATCACCCCTGTCCGGTCAGTCGTCCGTTTACAGCGGTTTATGTCGGAATCTGTTCCATGGTCTTCTTTTCTGGTAACAATCTGTTTCCAAACCTACTCTAGACTACCCATCAAGTCTACAGTCCGATTATGCCCGGATTTCACCGTTTAAAATGAAAGATTGAAGAAAGGGTGAAGAAAAACTTAAGTTTTATTATAAAAATCCTAGATCTAGCTTAGATTTGGTGGAAAACACCTGAAATTCCTTAGATCTGAGCCAGTAAGACTGTCACATCAGGGAATTTGGTGATGTGACAGGCCTATTTATAGTGTGTGAGGAAGTTAAGGCGGTGTGGCATGGATCGGATGGCAGACCGATCGAGTGGCCGTCCGATCGGGTGGCTATCCGATCGGGTGGCTATCCGATCGAACGGTCATCCGATCGGGTTGCCACTTGGTCGATCCCATCCTTTCCGCGTTCCCGTCTTCGATTCGTCTTACGAGTTAGATTAAGCGTTGCGTATTATTTGGTAATAGAATGACCGGATTACGTTATCAACACCAACAGTTTTCAAGATTAATAGATTCCGCCAGTGACCAGACTCTAATCTCTCGTTCAACCAAAAATCAAGTTTCACGGGTTTAAAGAGTCAAGCACCAAATAGATTTTGACATTCCAAGTATATAGTTTTAGGCATTCCAAACATAGATTTAGACATTCCAAGCATATAGATTTAGGCATTCCAAACATAGTTTTAGACATTCCAAGCATATAGATTTACCAAGATATCAAATACCGCACATCATATAGTACAGGGACTAGACTTGCAAATAGCTAAAGTTCAGGGACCAAATTTGACAAAAGCCTAAAGTTTAGGGACGCTGGGCGTTACACACGCAACCCAATCCTTCACGCGAAGCGTCTTAGTACACCACGAAGTCTTCAGTACCTTCGGGTAAAGATAGTATTGGTGCATCGCATAGCTTGCGTTTGAGGAGTTGGAAGGCTTCTTCCTGCTTATCACCCCAGTTGTACTTCTTATCCTTCTGCGTGAGGGAAGTCAACGGTTGGGCTATCTTGGAGAAATTCTCGATAAATTTGCGGTAGTAGCCCGCTAATCCCAAAAATTGTCGAACTTCAGTTGGCGTTTTGGGGGCTTCCCAATTCTTTATCGCTTCTATCTTGGCTGGGTCTACATGAATACCCTTCTCGTTCACAACATGACCAAGGAACTGTACTTCGCGAATCCAGAATTTGCACTTTGAAAACTTTGCATAAAGTTTCTCTTTCTTCAGCAGTTCCAGAATGGTCCTGAGGTGTTGCTCGTGCTCTTCTTTCATCCGTGAATAAATCAGAATATCATCGATAAATACAATCACGAATTTATCGAGATATGGTTTGCAAACACGATTCATCAGATCCATAAACACTGCTGGTGCGTTCGTCAACACAAATGGCATCACAAGGAACACGTAATGCCCATAATGCGTCCTGAACGCAGTCTTCGGTATACTCTCTTCTTGGACCCTTAACTGATGATATCCAGATCGAAGGTCGATATTGGAGTAGTAGCTCGATCCTTGTAACTGATCGAATAAGTCATCAATCCTCGGTAGTGGATACCGATTCTTGACAGTGAGCTTATTCAATTCTCTATAATCGATACACATCCGCAGTGTTCCATCCTTCTTCTTTACGAACAAAACTGGAGCTCCCCAAGCCGAAAAGCTCGGCCTTATGAATCCTTTATCCAGCAACTCTTGGAGTTGTGTAGATAATTCTTGCATCTCAGATGGCGCAAGTCGATAGGGTGCCTTGGCTACAGGAGCGGCTCCTGGAACCAAGTCAATATGGAATTCGACTTGTCTTTGCGGAGGTAGTCCTGGCAGATCTTTGGGAAAAACATCAGGAAATTCCTTCACCACAGGAATGTCTTCGAGTTTCGGCTCCTCAGCCTTCTTATCTACAACGTGCGCCAAGAATGCAACACATCCTTTCCTTAAGCACTTCTGCGCCTTCATATAATTGATGATTCGCAGAGGCGTGTCTCGTTTTTCTCCATGCACGATGAGAGTTTCATCATTCGAAAGAGGGATGCGAATGATTTCTCGTGACATACAACTTCAGCCTTGTTCTCGGACAACCAGTCCATTCTGACCACCACATCAAAGCTACCCAATTGAACAGGTAAGAGGTCGATACTAAACCTTCGCTCACCAAGTTCTAACTTACATCCCCTAATAACTTCGCCCGATTCAACAAGTTTACCATCGGCTAGTTCTATGGAATAAGGAATGTCTAATCTACTAGATTCTATTGCAAGCATAAGTTTAAATTCCACAGACATGAAACTATAATCGGCACCAGTGTCAAATAGTATGGATGCAAAGTGATTGTTAACGAGAAACGTACCGGTGACCACATTAGGGTCCTCGCGTGCAGTCCTTGCTCCAATCACAAATGCTCGAGCCTGAGCGTTTTTTTCCCTTGGGCAATCTTTCTTGAAATGCTCTTTGCTACCACATCCAAAGCATCCTTGGTTCTGCCCAGTTCCATTGCCATTCCGGTTACCATTACCATTGCCATTACCAGCACCGTTTTGGTTTCCATTCCCGTTCCTATTACCACTTTCATTTCCTTTTCCCCAACAGTTCTCGGTGCGGTGACCTAGTTTTCCACACTTGTCACATTTTGGAATGCGACAAACTCCTTCGTGGTGACGCTTGCACTGATTGCATTTGGGCAGAGTGCCCTGGTATCCTCTGGTAGGAGCGTCATTCATAGCTGCAAGGGATTTCGTTTCCTTGGGTGGATTGGGTTCACGTTTCTTATTGCTGGAGCCCTTGTTGTTGTTACGCGTTGCTTGGCTCAGATTCGAATGTTTCCTCTTCTTGTCACCAGACGACTCAGCATGCGTCTCGGTTTTCTGAGTAGGGTTCAGCGATAACTTCTTCATACGGACAGTATCTTCAGTAAGGCTGACAGCCAGAGTTACAGCCTGAGTGATTTTTGTGGGTTTAGCCGCAGTTACTATGCTGCTAAATTCCGGAGCCAATCCCCAGATGTAGCGCTCAATGCGCTTGAATTCAGGAGTCACCAGATAGGGGATCACTCTTGATAGATAATGGAACCTTCGAGTATAACCAACGATGTCCGCACCTTCCATGGACAGGTTCCAAAATTCAGTCTCCAACCTTTGGAGTTCAGCACGATAACAATACTTCTCCCTCATTCTTTCCTTCAACTCGTCCCAAGTCATACCATACGCAGCATCATCACCCAGAGTTTGGACTTGCAAATTCCACCAAGTCAAAGCCTCATCAACAAACAACCCAGTAACAAAAGTGACTTGCTGGTCCGCGGTACACTTGCTCATGCGGATAGTTGAATCAGTCTTCTCCGTCCAGCGCACAAAAGCCACTGCACCTCCAGTGCCGTCGTAGTTTAGTGGCTTGTAGTCGAGAAACTGCTTTAAGGTGCAGCTTGGAATTGATCCAACCAATTCACACGTGAGTAGTTAATGAAATAATGAAACAAAGACCGTTCATAAATTTCACCATGTTTAACAAATCATCTTAAGGTTACCTTGAGTTGTGTTTCCTCAAGACGAATCTCCATGTCCATTACGTCTAGTACCGTTTAGTCCTCCACCGTGTTCAGTACGGTTCGCCTCGTACTGGGCGATAGCTTCGGAGATCCTTTCTTCCAGTAGGGAGTTCAGTTCTTCAGCAGTCCTCGACATCGGAGGAGGAGGGGGTTGATTAGAATCCTTATTGTTCACAGCTCTTCTGGGTGCCATGTTCTTCCAAAACATAACACAATAGAGTTAGGCATTTGTTTGATATCATCACACAAGACAGTGGTAGTACATATACACAGGCATACAACCACATAAGTAACATCAAACAATCCGCCAAACATATAAATCAATTCATACAGCAACAAGCATGCATAAACAGATAAATACTGATGTATCATAAGATATTCACCGAGTCTTTATACATATCAGGACAACTTGTTACATCATTGTTTGCGAAGAAAACAAAATGCATAAGGGTTACATCACCCCATAGTACAAGTTTAGTACATATAAAAAACAAAATATCTTTCTTCACATTGGTGGTTCTTGTCTTCAAGTTGTACCCAAGCTCGGTTGAAGTCTTCATACCCAAAAATACTACTCCATCAAGGTACCTGCAAAGAAAACTCAATAGGCTGGGGGAGAGGGTGGGGGTGTAGGGAAGATCAAACGATGAAAATGGGTCACTTCCTCCTCAAGGTCATGAATTCGACAGGCGAGGGAGCTGATCTGAGTAGGAGTGTGGGGAGGTGTGGAAACACGGGTAGGAGTGGATGGCTCAACAGGCATAGTGTCATCATCAACACCAGTCGGGTAAACTCTCAGCCCAACAACAAAAAGGGCCAAAGATATCACTGAATTGAAGGAATCGGCATCAGACTCAAGGCCAGAATCAGAAGGAATATCGATGACGAACCCGACAGGAGAGACCACACTATAATCCAAGTCATCAACGAAAGACCAGTCCTCAGCAGGGATGGTGGCAAAAGGAATAGCATGGATGGGAAGAGGCTCAACGAGGTGCTCTCCATTAGGATGTCCGATGATCAGCTGGCCATGTAGGGGTAAAGGAAAAGCTAAGACATCGCCGGAATCATCATCGTCGGTTATCATCTCAGGGTCGGTCTCGAAGTCAGACGTGAACGTCTCCTGTGCTGAAGAAATCTCGTCGTCAGAGACAATCATCATCGGGTCACTTTCTTCAGATAGGCCACTGCTTTCAGACGAAGACATGTGTACCTGTAATATTTTATTCATAGTATATGTATATATTAATTATTACTTAATTAATATACAAATAATTATACACATTGTTGCAAGTAATTCTCAGTAAAAGACAAGTGCTACTCCAGTGCACCCTAAGTCTCGTAGTGTCCTTACTTGACTCTTTGAAAACAGTTTCAGGTAGTGGATGTCGCGAAAAGTTTTATGCAATGAAAACTTTTGAAAAAAATTGTTTTTCATGAGAGGATCCTAAATATTGTAGTCTAGACTCGAGAAGGAATCCTGGTTCACTACAATCGCAGCTCTGATACCAATCTGTCACACCCCTTTCTAAGGCGGAAGCACGAGGTGTGATCTTGAAAGGTTCTCATTGCATACGAATGGTAAACATACTACATGATCATAAAATAACTCCAAATGCCATTAACATTACATAACTAAACACATAAGTTAAGTTTTGAGTTTACATCACAGCATAAAATATTGTCTGAAAAGTTTACAACATTATTCAAAGACAAACATAAAGGTTTTGATCCTTATATCACCACACAGGGTGGGACATAACAACCAAACCCAGCAAAACGGGCATAGGACTCTTGACACATAGTAACTAAAAACACAAACGACATTCTTGAGCAAGGGTGAGACCGCACGTACATCCACTTTAGTTACCTGAAATACATGTAAGTTTAGGAAAATCATCAACATAATGTTGGTGTGAATTCATGCAGTTTTGTGTAAAACAGTTAAGTATTCGCTGTAGAAAACATGGTATGTAATTGTACTGAAATAAGTGCTTCTGTAAATGTAAGGAATACGAGATCGCTAATGGTTAGCTAGGCCATCAACATGTGTAACGACATAGGAAGCATCCAAACCATAGGCATTTTTACTTGTCGATTCACGACTAGAGACACAAAAGCACTTCTTGGTAAAAGAGTGGCCAAGAGTGTGGTTGCCTGAAACCCATTAGATCTAACCTTTTGTTCCGTGGTCTAGGTATGTAATTGATTAATGGTGCTTATGGCATCCTATACGTCACATGATCTATAGTATCATTCCTTAGTTTTTGTAATCAACATACCATAGTACATGTATTTTCCCCAAGTTTAGAAAACAAGTAAAAGTTTAAAAGTGGGGACATGAACTCACAATTTTGCATATCCTGCGTCGTAAACTTCACCGGGTTTGCTTAGAGCGTCGTATCACTACTACTAGCTCTAATGGCTAGGGAAGTGGCACAAGAATGATGATGATGTTTATGGAAGGAAATGAGTGGTTAAAGACTCCACAAAGAGGTCCTTCAAGTTCCTACACTTCAAGCCTTCTTAGATGATCTCCTTACACCTTGTAGTGGCCTTGAAATGGTTGTAAATGAAGTGAAAAAGGTGGTGGTAGTGTGGTGTGTTTGAGCCGAGAGCAAGGGAAGGAGGAAGGGGTGTGATGGTGAGTTAGGAGGTGATGAATGATGGAGTGGTATTTGTTTATGATTTTTATAAAATTCTCCAAATCTTCATGGTATATGTGTTGGAATATTCTCCAACATATCACATAAAATATATCAAATAAATCCCCAAGTGGGACCCTTGTTCCCAACCGTCCAACAAAGGGGGGGGGGGTAAAGTGTAACATTTCAATTACTAGTTTCTTGATTTAGTTGGAATGTAATGGTATTAGTTAGGTATTTTGTGCATTTAATGTTTATGAGATGTAATATGATGTTCGGTGATCATAACTAGCTTCGTAACACTAAAACAATGCTTCTAGTGAAAATTTGGTGTTTCGGGTAGTGTCCGGTTGTTCGTTTCGTTACGGTTCGTTAAAGTGCTAAATTGCGCAGTTTCACCAAGTATGAAGCACCCTTTGTGACAGTTTCAATTCCCGACACTTTGTAAGTTATTCTGGACACTAATTCATAAATTATGCATGATATTTTGGTATTAAAAGCTGAATTATGGTTGAATTGTGCAGAATTCTGCATTTAAAGTGAGTTTCGGGTGCTTTTTAGTGCATAGTTTAGCTTCTGGGAAGTTTATGTGTTAACCCTTGTATCCACACGTGGGTTTTAATGTATTTTAGATGTTGGACCTACTCCTAGGCCATAATTCTATTGTCTGACTGCTTTCTGCAGAAATGCTGACACAGTGTGTCTTACCGGTGAGTTTACTAGTCTTTCTGGCGCAACGCTTAAAGTAACGCATAAAGCAACGCATAAAGCAATATTTGAAGTATAAAACGTGCATGAATTCACATGTATAGCATGTAATCAGACAATGTTGACATTTAAGCACATAATTGCAGATATTGAATAATAATTAAACTGTACGGAAATTACCGGTTTTGTGCCAGTTGTCACAGATTGACTGGCCCAAATTAACTCGTTGACTGTATCTGGTAAACCAATTGAACCCTACAGAATTTATGTTTGCCCAAATATACTTATTGTTTGAAGGATAAGTCATGATTGTCACTTATAACATTAGTCATTTGTTTGGTTTGTAACTAGAGATCATTATCTTAGGGGTGTAAATGAGTGACGTTTATGCTTGAGCCCTTATTTTTGAAGCTTGAGCTTGGCGTATGAGTGTTTTCCTTCCGGAGCTCGCCTCAACCTTGCTTGTTTCTTATAGTTAATTACTTAGCTATTTATTTTCAACAAAATTACTTAACTATTTATATACTATTAATTTATAAGAATCTTAGGCATCATTACTTGTAAGTTGTGCTAGATATATTGTACAAGTTATTTTCCATTTATCCTTTTATTGGTTTTCTTGAGTGGTGGCTAGGGGTGTGCACGGTTCGGTTCGGTTTTTGGGTAAAATCAAAACCGTAACCGAAATTCGGTTTTTGAAAACCGTTCGGGTTCGGTGTTTTCGTTTTCGGTTATTACGATTTTAACAACGGTTCGGTTCGGTTTTTCAGTTTATTAAACAAATTAAGTCAGATTAAAAAATTAAAAGTATAATTCAAAGTTTAAAAATATTTCTTAAATGTTTACATTTAAGTTAATATATTTAGTCTTTTTTTATTAATAGTGTTCATATAAACATAACCTTCTAATCCATTTTAATGTTTTTATTAAGACGTTTTCTTTTATAATACTTTGAAAATCATTTAATTTTTATGTTAAATTTAGTTATTTCTTGTAAACAATGGATAAATCATTTTAATGATACATAAACATGTTATGTTCTTATTATAAATATTTGACAATCAAGAATAAAATTAATAATAATTCTTAGTATCATGGATTAATCACTTAAACAACTTAAACATAAAAATATATGGATTTGACATACTATTATAACATATCGGTTCGGTTCGATTATTTTCGGTTATTGAAAATGGTTATCTGAAAACCGAACCAAAATTTTCGGTTATTAAAAATCTAAAAACCGAACCGTCGAATCAGAAATAAGGAGATGTTGAGTGCATAATGAGAGGGGGTGGTCCTAGGAGGCAACAACAACCCTCAACCAGTTTTCTGGCGAGCGGTGCCAGTGCTTAAGTGCTCTGATGATGAGGTTTTGAGATGGTGGGGGTTGGAAATAACTTTTAAGAATTTAGACATAGTTGAGGGGGTTACATATATAGATACATATTATATATGTAGTAGATATAACCTCATAAGAAGAGATTTATGTAAAGATTCTTGGAAGACTTGAGGTTATGTTATACAACATTTATGAAATCAAATATTGAAGGAAAAATTGAGTTTAAGAGAGTGAGAAATAGAGGAAGGTTTTGGGGAGAGATAAATATAGTGGGTAACTAGGAATATTTATACATATAGGTAAGCAACAACTCTTTTATCGAATAAAAAATTAACTTTGGTAAAACCTTTTGTTTATTACCATCACAACCACCGTCAAAAACACCACCAACCACTATGAAGTAAATTATAATCTTATTTCAGTTTTTACTCGATGTATAATAAATAGTAATTTAAAACATGTTAATCTATACTTAAAAGAAGATAGATTAATCCCAAACTTTTTTTTATTATTATATATGCTTTGAGGTACTTTTTAAAAAAAATAAGAAATACGTAGACATGAAAGGAACACATATCACAACGAAGGCGAAGTTGGTATTCCTGGTATACGTTACACCTAAATTTGTAAGCCCTAGCCGCAACACGGCGGGGCTTACATCTAGTTTTATTTATTTACGTACGTATGTAGCTATTTTTTATTATAATTTGTGTACATAACATATATTGTTTAGTTATTTTTTCCACAATATTATATTTTGAGTATTATAATTTGTGTACATAACATATATTGTTAGGTTATTTTTTCCACAATATTATATTTTGAGTAAATTACTGTTTTGGCCTATGTGGTTTAGCCAGTTTAACCATTTCAGTCCAAAAGGAAATCTTTTAACATATCAGACCCCGATGTTGTATTTTATAATGGCCAATTGGATTTTAACACCTTTAAGTTTGAAGAATTGGCCGATAACACCCGCAACTAACACTTTGATCTGTGACACCCCAAACTTTTAATTTTGTTTGTCATTTCACCACTCAGTTAAAAAATGAGTAACTGAGTTAGTCTTCCATCCTACGTGGCACAGACTTGATTACGTGGACAAGATGACATGGCAAATTCTTGATTACGTGGCACTACATGTGTATAACTCATCTCCTTTATAACACATGGCGAATATGTGGCACTATATGTGTATATAAAAACCTGTGTGGCATTATATGTATATATACACACTTGCAAACACAATTTCCCCCATTTCCCCTGCAAAAAGCTCCCAAACTCCAGTCCCTGGTTTCTGTGGACGACATTGAATCGATATCTACCATTCAACTTCTTCCAAACTCCAATCCCTCTGTTTCGACCAACAGCTATTATCGGATATCTGCCACGCACGTGGCCCTCCACCGCCGACCCTCTACTCACCATCACCATCTCCGCCTTCTCCTCCGGCCACCGCTCATTCTTCTCCGACGCCTTCACTTCCCCACGCGCAGCCTCACTACCGCTACGCGCCGCCCCACAAATGAAATAATCTTGCAATCCTGTAACCGTAAGTTGTTTTGATTCTAAAACTCTGATAAAATAAAAAAAAACCCTGAAAAATTATGTATTTGTCTTCGAATTAGCAGTATTAACATACTCTTTGTGTTCATTTAACATCAATTTGTGTGACAATTGATGAAATAACATCTAATTTCTGCTAATTTTGTTCGATTTCGCTGGGTTTTAGGTTAGGTGAGAACGGCATCTACGAACGGCGGACGGAAAAGTCATATCCGGCGAAATCATTACACAGATTTAATTGTCGCCGGCGTCGGCGTACGACGGTGATTGGAGGAGGGTTTGGTTTGAGGTTTGAAGGGGTGTGGAAAGAGGTGGGGTTTGATTGGGTGAAAGTGTGCAATGGAGAAGACGAAGCTCGGAGGTGCGGAGGGTTTGCAGGATCGCCATTGAAGAGAATGATGATGATGGTGTGTGTGTTTTGGACTTGTCTGTGTTTTATAAAGAAGGAGATGAGGGTTCGCCATTGAAGAGAATGAAATACAATTGAGGAAGATGATGTTAGGGTTTTTATTGGATAGTTCAGTTCTGCATCTTAATTATGCAGATTCTGTTTTCAGATCCCTTATAAAAATCAAGAATCCAGATTATTTGTGTAGATTGTGTTTTGTTTGTTTAGCTTCATCAAAACGGAGCACCGGTCGTCTTCTCCGACACCGGCAACAGTGGCAGCGGCAGGATGTGGTGTGGGTGATGATGGTCGGTGAAGCCCTAGAATTACAGGTGTTTGTTTGTTTGTTAGAGGGATTTGGATTATAAAGAAGGAGATGAGTTATACACATGTAGTGCCACGTAATCAAGAATTTGCCATGTCATCTTGTCCACGTATGCCACGTAGGATGGAAGACTAACTCAGTTACTCATTTTTTAACTGAGTGGTGAAATGACAAACAAAATTAAAAGTTTGGGGTGTCACAGATCAAAGTGTTAGTTGCGGGTGTTATCGGCCAATTCTTCAAAGTTAAAGGTGTTATAATCCAATTGGCCTTTTATAATAGCTTTGGCCCCTGACACTAACTTTATTACTTTTTTGCAGTTAAGTGTAACAATAATTAGGTCATTATATGCCTTAGGGGTTGTTTTTAATAATTACAAAGCTCTTTTAATATTTAAGAGATTATTCATGCAATTACTCAAGTTTTTTTATTATTTCATTATTTAACGATTATTATTTAACAAAATACGTTTTAAACATACAAATAAATATGTATTTTCAATAACCGTTTGTTTTTATAAAAGTCGTTTAAAAAATAATTTGTTTTTTTACATTTTGTTTAAACCATCTATCGTTTTTAAAATTGTTCCTTTTTAAACCGTTTGTTTTTTTAAATCGTTCTTTTTAAAGTCGTTTATCTTTTAAAGTTTTTAAACAGTTCATTTTATACCATTCATTTTAAAATCATTTATTTTTAAAGATTTTTAAACAACTTACGTGTATAAAAAACAAAAGAAATGTAAGATTTGAAAAAAAAAAGAAACATTCTAATAAAAGTTTGCAAAAGATCGTTCATTTTTCAACCTTTTTTTGAATAGTTTATTTCTTTTTCAAATCTTCAATTTCTTTTGACCGTTTGTTTATTCAAAATTCGTTATTTTTTAACCTTTCATTTATTAAATTCGTGCGTTTTAGTACCTTTCACTTATTAACTTATTTTATTAAGGTTTTTTTTTTTTTATAAACGTCCTTTTTCTTTAATCTTCGTTTTTTAAACCACTCGTTCGTTTAAAATCAATCATTATTAAATTCCTTCGATTTTGAAAGCATTAACTTTCTGAAGATTTTTTTCCTTAACGACTATAAGTAAACTAAATACAATGTTTAAAAAATGAACGATTTCAAAAACGGTTCTAAAAGGAACAGTTTAAAAAGAAATGCTTTTAAAAATTAACGATTTAATAAAACGAATTGTTTAAAAAAGTTTAAAAAATGATTTTAAAAAGAACTTTATAAAATGAATCGTTTAAAAAAATTAAAAGACAAACAACTTTAAAAAGAACGAATTTAATAAACAAGCGGTTTAAAAATTAATAATTTTAAAGGGTTAAAAAACAAATGATTTAAAAAAGACATTTATAAAAAACAAACGCTTAATAATACATATTTATTTGTGTATGTAAACCATATTTTGTTAAATAATAATCATGAAAATAACGAATTAATTAAAAAAAACTTGAGTAATTGAATTAATAACATCTTAAATATTAAATGAGCTTTGTAATTATCAAAAGAGTAAATTACAATTTTGGAACTTGTGGTTATATCACTTTACCCTTTTAGCCTAAAAAGGAATTTTTTAACATCTGAGCCCCAACGTCTTTTTTCCTAACTCTTTTGGCCCCAACGTCTTTTTTTAACCCTTTTGGCCCCTAAAAGTAAATGGATTGGTTAGTGTTAGGGGCCAAAAAGGTTAGAAGAAAAGACGTTGTGGGCTCAGGTGTTAAAAGATTCTTTTTTGGGCTAAAATGGTAAAAGTGATATAACCACAGGGGCCAAAATCGTAATTTACTCTTATCAAAAACAGCCCATAAGGTATAAAATTACCTAATTATCCGTTCACTTAACTATAAAAAAAGTAACAACGTTAGTGTCAGGGCCAAAACCGTTATAAAATGCAACCTCGGGGTCTGATACGTTAAAAAATTCTTTTTAGGCTGAAAGGGTTTAACTACCTAAACCACCAGGGCCAAAACAGTAATTTACTCTTATATTTTTAATAGAAGTTATACAAGAATTAGGGTCACTTAGGCTAACTAGCCTAGTAAAACTTGATATTTGAAACTCAGGTTCTTGTCATTTATCAAATGAGCTTCAATACAGGTTCAAATTCGTTTCAACTGTCTCGACTCGAGAATTTAACAAGCCAGTCTTAAATAGCTCACGAGCAGCCCGACACACGCAACTATGAGTTTTAATAACATGCCTTGACTTTTCGGCTTGATGTCCAATTTTATAAGTTAAACGCAATAATCAAACACTTCTGTGAGGAATGAAATTGTCACACTCATATAGCAAACACCACCTTAATGTGTATGTCATGTTCGAATGGAACCATACAGAATTATTTAACTAGGGGAATAAATCTAGCTAGGCCTTTAAATTAAAAAAATATATATATATATAAAGGGCCCAAATTACATGTGATTTGTTATTCAAATGTGTGCATGAATGTTATATGGTTCTAATCACATATGATATTTCACACATGCACATATGAATAGTATTAATGCATTTGAGTGTTATTCGTTGAACCGTGTTTGTCGTTTTCGTGTTCTAACTTGGTTTAACTTACCCGTTTGGATTCTGCACTCTCGGGTTCGTCAGAAAACAGGGAAGAGGTTTAACTCGATCCTCCGGGTGGACCTACAATTGGTATCAGAGCATTGGCTCGATTCCTTGTTAAAACCAAGTTGTTTTCTTGATTTTTCAAAGATTTTCATGCGTCTTTCTTGAGTTTTGAGTTTAAAGATCATACATTTCTGGAAAAATTGTTTAAAATCATTGAAAATCTTGGTATTTTGCTATTAGTTTTTATAAAACCTTTGTTAAAATACATGTATACATGTTAGAGATTTGGTTTTTACTAATAAATCTTGTAACATAAAGGAAAAACCACCTTTACTTCGACAAGTTAACAAATAATATATAATTCGGCAAAAGATCAAATACAAATAATCTTAACATACTAAACATACAAATTGAAGGAAAACCCAAAAAGACAAGGTGGCATTTTTGTAATTACCACCAACAATCAAAGTTACAACCAAAAATACCTAAAAAAACACAAATTTTTTTTTTAACATTTTTTATTAAAAAATCGCTACATTTCGTTAGCAAAAAAAAAAAAAAAAAAAAAAATTTTTTTTTTTTTGCTGCTACTAAAAGTAGCGTTTTTAATAAAAAATGTTAAAAAAAAAAATAAAATAAAATAATTTGTGTGTTTTTTTGTATTTTTTTAGGTTTTTTGGGGGTTTAGTTTTTAGCATTTTAGCTTGGGTGGGGGGGGGGGGGGGGGTTAGGTTTTTTTAGGTTTTTGGGGGGTGGGGGGGGGGGGGGGGTTATGTTTTTTTTAGGTTTTTGGGGGGTGGGGGGTTTAGGTTTTTTTTTTTTTGGGGGGGGGGGGGGGGGGAGTGGTTAGGTTTTTTTAGGTATATTTGTAGAGTAACTTTGATAGTTATTGATAATTACAAAAATGCCACCTTGTCTTTTTGAGTTTTCCTTCAATTTATATGTTTAGTATGTTAAGATTATTTGTACAAGAACTTTACCCTATATAATTCAGTTTGAAAATTTCATACTGAATTGAACTTAGAATTTGAGTGTGTTTTTTCGTCTCCAAGTTAAATTTCGCTTCAAAATTTCAAAAATCGAATAATTCTATTCAGTTAACTTGAGTAACTCGAAATTCGATTTGTTAAGCACTTCTATGTCATTTCATTGTAATCTTTATTGGATACCCGGTGTTATCTTATAGGGATGAGTTAAAATGAGAACAATCTTGAGTTGTGAGAAGCGTGAGAACTAAGGTTTCCGAATTTTTTTTCTCAAAAGTCATAAAAAAAATCACTTGTTTCAGCAAATTTTTTTTTTTAAAATGCCGCATACCCACATTTACATGAGGCGTAAAAAAATATTTATATGCGTACAAAATTTACACCAACGCGTAAAAAAAACTTGCATCAGTCAAAGCTACCGACTCGACAATGTTTTTTACTTTTTTACAGATGTGTTTATAATATTTTCATCTATGTTTGTGCAAAAAAATTTGGCCCAACTCACGCGGGAAGAAAAAGTTCTCACGGTTCTCACAACTCGTGGTGGTTCTCATTTGAACCAAGCTCTAGCGAGATATTAATATAGCATGCTACTTTTAAGTTGGAACTAAAAAAATATTAAGTTTATAAAGTTGTTAATCAATCACATATCATATTATCATGATTTAACTTTGTAATCTCATTTACACTAGAAATTATTGATTAAATATTTAATTTTATTTGAGGGTAGATTTGGTACCATGGTCCCAAGTTATAGCAGTGTTTCTTTTAATCAAATGATGTTAACATGTTATGTCTCTAAAAGTGACTACTATTTTACTATTATACAACTGTTTAGTAAATGCATAGTTTAATGCTTACTTGCACACTTTAGAGTCTGCTTTTGTAGGATGTTTGTCGTCAAGCTACTGTGAATGATTGTAAGTAACAGTGGTTTATTTGTTTGAATTTGTTAGCAGTTATCGATGATGTTCAATATGATTTGATCGTTCTCCTGATTAACTCGTTAAGGTATGGTAGTGTAGCAACAATAAGATGCCCAAACTCGTTTCATAAACGAGCTAGAAACAGGTAACTATCACCTGAGATCGACTCACTAAAACCTCGAATCAAGCCAAAACTCGTTTCATAAACGAGTCCGAACTCAAGCTTCTTACACCCAGCTTAGTCAACGAGCCCAAGCTCGTTTCGTAAACACACTTGAACCCAAGCTTCATATGTCTGTCTTGACTAAGCTTGCAAGTCTAAACAGGCCTATTAATTATATAAATATAATAATTTATGTTTAATATGATAATTATATATATAATTGATAGTAAATAATATAGTAAAGATAATATAATTGCATATATATATATAACATTATAGCTATTCATGTATACAAAAATATTCATTTATGTATGTGAATGAAACAAATTAATGGTTATGTATGTGAATAAAACAAACTAATAGTTAAATTTAATTTATAAACAATTCGAGTCTGAGCAGAGCTCAAGCTTGAAAACTTTCTCACGAGCTGAACTTGAGCCTTAGGCAATGGCGGATCTAGAAAATCCACATAGGGGTAACGTTTTAATAAAAAAGGGTAACGAAATCGAAAAAACGTAAAATTTTTCCAAAATTTACACTATCGTCGGAGCGTCACCGGAGCATCAAGGGGCAACGGAGGTTACCCCTTCTATCACTGTAGGTCCGCCACCATGTTAACCATGATAATCAGGAGAATGATAAGGAATGGACTGAAAAGCTTTTTGTATTTCTTGTATATTTCGAGATACATACATTTTGCTAAACAAGGAAATGTAATAATAGATATTGAAAAGAATAGCTGTAACTTAGCCAAGCATAGAAATCAACATTAATATTGTGATCTTGATTGTAGCTGGTCAATGGATTTATTTTAGGAAGTGATGGAAATTGATTCTATTGAATATTTCAATATTCCCCCTCAAGTTGAGTAGTGGGATTTCCAATATTCAACTTGCCAAGACAGTGCATAAAAAACTTCCCATTGACCGCCTTTGTTAATATATCTGCGAGTTGTTCTTCTGATCGGACAAATGGAAGCTCAATGATCCCATTCTCTAGTTTCTCTTTGATGAAGTGTCGATCCACCTCAACATGTTTTGTACGATCATGTTGAACTGGGTTTTCTGAAATCTGAATGGCCGCCTTGTTATCACACATAATTTTGATAGTTTGAGTTGGAGGGTATCCAACTTCATCCAAGAGCTTCCGTATCCACAGTGCTTCTGCTAGGCCTCGTGCTATCCCTCGAAATTCTGCTTCAGCACTTGAGAGAGCTACCACTTTCTGTTTCTTGCTTCTCCAGGTAACAAGGTTTCCACCAACGAGAGTAAAGTAACCTGGTGTTGATCTCCTATTTCCTTTGTCTCCCGCCCAGTCTGCATCAGTATACACTTGGGTCTCTAAGTGTCCATTTGCTTTGAACAGAACTCCATGGCCGGGTGTTCCTTTGAGGTATCTGATAATTCTTAATACGGCTTCCATGTGGGAAACTTGGGGCTGATGCATGAATTGGCTCACAACTCCTACTGCATAAGCAATGTCTGGACGAGTATGTGAGAGGTAGATTAGCTTCCCTACTATCCGCTGATACCTTCCCTTGTCGACCAACTCCGCCTCTTCCTCCATATAGAGTTTTTGGTTCACCCTCATAGGAGTATCCACAGGTTTGCAATCAATCATCCCTGTTTCTGCCAGCAGGTCAAGGACATATTTCTTTTGGCAAATAAAAATTCCTTGTTTGGATCTTAGGACTTCAATTCCAAGGAAGTATTTAAGTCTCCCCAGATCTTTCATTTCGAATTCTTTAAATAGGCTTGTTCTCAACCTTGTCATTTCTTCCTCATCATTACCTGTGATTATCATATCATCAACATAAATGATTAAGCATGTTACGAGTTTACCCCTCCGTTTGAGGAATAGAGTATGGTCCGAATTACTCTGTTTAAAGCCATATTTTTTCATGGCTAGAGTAAACTTGCCGAACCAGGCACGAGGAGACTGTTTCAATCCATATAAGGATTTCTTCAAACGGCACACTTCTCTTGGATTAAAACTTTCCACGAATCCCGGAGGGAGGTCCATATAGACTTCCTCCTTAAGTTCTCCATGCAAGAAAGCATTTGTTACATCAAATTGATGGAGAGGCCATTCTTTATTTGCAGCTATAGAGAACAGAACTCTGATTGTGTCAATCTTGGCTACCGGAGAAAACGTCTCGGAATAGTCGATCCCGTACGTTTGAGTGTATCCCTTTGCAACTAGCCGGGCTTTGTATCTTTCGATGGTTCCATCCGGCTTGTCCCAACGACACCCCACTGTTTTTTCCCATGAGGAAGAATACATCTTTCCCATGTGTCGTTTTTGTTCAGTGCATCCATTTCAGTTTTCATTGCCTCTCTCCAGTCTTTGGACTCTAAAGCTTGTTCTATGGAAGTTGGAATCTCTTCAGAGTACATAGAGGTGGTAAAGGTCCGGGCCTCTGGTGATAGGTTCCCTTTTGCCATATTTGCCATCGGGTATCTGGAACTTCGAGCTTCTTTTTCAGGGGAGTATCTTTTTGGAGGTACACCCCTGTTAGTTCTTGGAGGGAGTTCATATCTAACTGGCTCTTCTTCAGTTTGATTCTCTTCCTCAACCTGTGATGACTGCTGCTCTGTCTCATTGTTAGACGAGTCAGGAGATTCACTATTTTCATGTATTTCACAGTTAATGTTTGCAGTAGGAGAGTCAGTAGAGGAATCAGCATGCTCTTGAGTTTGAGGATTACTTACCTTAGACGTTAGGTTGGGGAGATCGTTGTTTGTGGTATTGTTTCCTGGGCCAGTGGATTGTGGTAGTGACGTGTGAGTAATTTCTTCAGTTGATGGCATCCATTTCAACCAACTCAATGTGTCATTGTACTCATTTTCCCCCTGACCAGTGTGTTGGGTGTTGTAGAAGTATTCTGTTTCAAGAAAGTTACAGTCCATTGTGGTGAACATGTGACGTTTGCTCGGGCTGTAGCACCGGTAACCATGTTGGTTTATTCCATAGCCCACAAACACACATTTTTCAGCACATGGATCAATTTTGGAACGTTCCGTTTTGGGTATATGAACGAAAACCGAACATCCAAAGACACGAGGTTCAAGGGTAAGTGTAGATGGGAGTTTATGGAATTTGGACAGAACTTGGAGTGGGGTTTTCAAACTAAGGGCTCTTGTTGGGAGACGGTTTACAAGGTAGGTTGCAGTAGTAAGAGCTTCAGGCCAAAAATATTTTGGAACTTGGGATTCAATCATGAGGGCACAGGTTATTTCTAAAAGAAAAAGGTTTTTCCTTTCGGATACTCCGTTTTGTTCGGGTGTATGAGCACAAGATGTTTGATGAATTATTCCCCTTTTTTGACAGAACTCTTTCATGGGGTTATTTACAAATTCCCCTCCATTATCAGACCTGAGAATTTGTATGCTGCTTTTAAATTGGGTTTTGACCATGGCACAAAAATTTGTGAATTTTGTAAATACTTCGGACTTATTTTTCAAAAGATAAGTCCAAGTCATGCGTGTGCAGTCGTCAATAAATAGTAAAAAATAACGAAAATTTTGTCCCCCTCCCCCAAATTTTGCTGGACCCCACACATCCGAATGAATTAATGAAAAAGGAAGGTCAACCTTAGTATCATTCGATTTGAAAGTATGTCTATGACTCTTGGCCAAAACACATGTCTCACAATTCAAGACTTTATTTGTAGGAAATAATTTAGGAAACAAGCGATGTAAATAACCGGTGGATGGGTGTCCTAATCTTCGGTGCCATAACCAAGCCTCCCTATCCACAGATCCATGAGCTGAATATTGGAAATCCCACTACTCAACTTGAAGGGGAATGTTGAAATATTCAATAGAATCAATTTCCATCACTTCCTAAAATAAATCCATTGACCAGCTACAATCAAGATCACAATATTAATGTTGATTTCTATGCTTGGCTAAGTTACAGCTATTCTTTTCAATATCTATTATTACATTTCCTTGTTGAGTCACTACTTCATCCACATAGTACAACCCCTGGCGCTCAGTACCACGCCCAATGATCTTCCCCGTCCTGATGTCCTGTAAGATACAAAAAGTAGGGTGCATTAGAACTATACAGTTTAGTTCTTTCGTAACATGACGGATTGATAATAGTTTATGAGATAAGGAGGGAACGTAGAGACAGTTTGATAATTTCATGTCTTGCGTTACTTTAATTGTCCCTCCCCCTTTTACTTGAAGAATCTCTCCATTTGCGGTATGAATCCGAGATTTCCAAGGTTTTGACATTGCACATATGTCGGAAATCTCATAGGTCATTGTATCAGTGGCGCCGCAATCAAATAACCATGAGTCATTTTTTTCACCACTAGCTGCCATATTAACTTCCCCACTAGTACAAGGAATATTTAATTCTTCTTTAGAAACATCAGGGGGTTGTTCTGTAACTTCTTCATTTTTGGGTTCATTTATTAATTCAAGTATTTTATGAGAAAAATACTGTGGGTTTAGTACTGGAATACCAAAAGTGGATTTATAAGAAAGAGAAGGATTTGAGGGATACTCCTCAAACCCTATACCTGTTACGGTTTCTTCCTCATCCTCATCATCTCCCACCGCCGCCATGAAGCCAGCTCCTCTGCCCTCTTTTCCAGTAGCTTTCTAGTGATTGTTGTTGTCACCGCCATTGCTAGTGGTCTCTTGACTGCCCACGGCGGCGGCGCCCTTACCCTTTTTGTGGCCATCGGTCCACCACTCAGGGTATCCTACAAGTCTGAAGCACTACTCTTTCGTGTGCTTAGCCATACCATAGTAATCACATTTAAGCTTACTTTTGTCAACCCGGAATGATGACTGATTAAGTTTTTGGTCTGACCGGCGACTCTTTGAAACAAGTCCTACCCCATCCAGGTCGTCGGTCAGGTTCACCCCTGGTGCCACCCCTTGCTGTGTCACCCCGAGTATGTTCTGGTGAGCTGTTTCTTTCCGAACAGTTGCGTATGCAGCTTCAGCTGTTGGCAAGGGGTCCCATAGGAGTATCTCCCTTTTTATGGGGTCATACTTCCGATCAAGGGCATTAAGAAATTGAAACAATTTACTTTCTGACCTGATTTTGTTGTACGCAGCAATGTCGGTAGGGCATGTTATAGGGTTGGGATCTCTTCGTTCAATCTCTCCCCAGATGCCCTGCATCACGATCCAGAACTCCTCTAAAGGTACGCCGTTTTGCTTCAATCCGTTTGCTTTGACATGGAGATCAAAAGTCTAAAGTTTATCCTTGCCACTGCTATACGTAACTGTAAGAGCATCCCACAACGTTTTTGCTGTTGGGAACTCTGTTAAGTTGCTAGCAATGACCGGCTCAATATTTTGAATGAGCCATGAAAACACGACCAGATCATCCTCCTCCCACTGGTCATACTGTTCATCAGTAGATTCCGGTGGGTCTTTGTTGAGATGGTTTAGAAAGGCTTTTGATTTCCCCCCCTATGGCGACTCGTATCATCCGAGCCCATAGAGGATAGTTTTGGCTTGTGAGTTTGAGGCTGATTCTTAGGCTATCGAACTGATTTGGTTTGGTGTTCTGGGTTGGGGTTTGGTTTTGGACTCCATTTTTAAGGAGATTGGCAATCTGGATGGCCAGACTGTTGGTATTTTCTTCGGACATTCTCGGTAGATGATGAGCACAACTGGTGTTTTTGGATCACAAACACTGCTCTGATACCATGTTAACCATGATAATCAGGAGAATGATAAGGAATGGACTGAGAAGCTTTTTGTATTTCTTGTATATTTCGAGATACATTGAACAGTGAATAAATAGCCTTCTACATTTTGCTAAACAAGGAAATGTAATAATAGATATTGAAAAGAATAACTGTAACTTAGCCAAGCATAGAAATCAACATTAATATTGTGATCTTGATTGTAGCTGGTCAATGGATTTATTTTAGGAAGTGATGGAAATTGATTCTATTGAATATTTCAACAAAATTATTTGCTGGGGTTCAGATTCAATCATATTTTCAAGAGGTGCGGTCGGTTTTTTGTCTAAAATATACACTATTTTTTAAGAGGTGCGACCGCCCATCCACGACTGTGGGTAGGTCCACCACTGGCTTTAGGTATAAAGTATGAAACAATTGAGCTCAAGCTATGTTAAGTTAACCAAGGCGATCTTGACTCGTTTACACCCTAATATATGTATCCACCAATCGTTGTAGTTTGGAAGAATTGAAGGTGATGGCCTACTAAGGATGGATTATGATCATGATGTATATAGGTTACGTGTGGTTGCCTACTCATAATTCATATTACATCTTTGTTTAGAACGCGATGATTTTTTTTACTCAGTGTTATAAATAAACCGACCGTGCAAGTAACTAGACAGAGAAAAGAGAAACTTAGGAAAGCATCATCGGGTTCTTTAGCCACTCTATGAAATCAAACTCGACTTAACGAAATCAAAAGAACAAATTATGAACACTAGGATCAAATATAGTGTGTATAACATTCATGTTCTTCTTGAATAATATTGTATTGCTTCTGAATCTCCATAGGACACACCAAGTAATTAGGATGATAACTTAACCAAAGAGACAGAATCAAGTCGGAGAAGTAAATCCGAAGAAGCTCGTGAGGCAGGGAAAACCAAATAAATCCATCTCCCAATAACCTCCCAAGTTATGTTTAATTGTTTTTGCATATGGTTTTTTAGATTATCTTTCTTGAGTGTATGTTGATTATTCATAGTAAATATTTAACTAGTTAGATTCCCCCTGCGCTTCGCGGCGGGAATTCACGGAAATTCTGTCGGTATATGTTTGTTTCGTTACAGTACTGGTACCCCCAATAGCCTATAGTAATCGGAAGAGAAAACCTTATATCGATCGAAAACAATAAAAACAGATATCGATACCGGTACTTCAATAAAAACGAATATTAATACCGGTACTGATGTTGTTCAGTAATATTGGTTCAGTTGGTTTGCATTCTGTGTTTATTTTTTTCGACTTTGTGACATAAATTTTATTGATAACGAATATTGTGTCGTGTGCTATCATACCAAACTGAACCGAAACCAACTGAACAACATCTGTATCGGTACTAGTATACGTTACCAGTACTGTGACACTCTGAACCGGTCGGGGCCGTACGAACAACATTGGTGCTAGTACTGTGTTCGTTTTTATCTTTTCCGGTTATGTAAAACATGTGTTGATTTCTATACCAAGTGAATGTATCATACCGGTATTGTAAAGAACCGAAATGAAACCGATCTAATGCGCGCAATAACGTACCATCACAACGCGCAAGCAAATAACTTGGAATGTTAAAAAAAATTAATAAACATAGATCCGGATTTTATAAAAAAGTTAACACTAAAAACTCATATTAAATAAGCAATAAAAGTAAACACTAAAAAATCTTATTGGTTAGTATTTATTACTAAAAATAACAAATAAATACTTAAAAAATGTTATTTACTATTCATCATAAGTTTCAGTTAATATGTATAATATAATTATGTTTGCATTTCAACAAGGGCGTAGGATAGTGGGGGCGGGAGGGGGCGGACGACCCCCCGAACTTTTCGCTCAGTAGTGGAGAGTAGGTGGTTTTCGTATAGAAATTTTTAGGTATATACGTTTTGGACCCCCCGTTTTATAGAAATTTTTTGGTTTGTACGTTTTCGACCTCCCGGTCGGAAATTTCAAGCTTCGCCACTGCGTTTCAAAATAATTTTTATTAAAAATAGATGTGTCTAAAATAGTAGATTCTTTCTTGAGTGTGTTAATTATTCAATATTTAATTGTGTTTGCATTTCAAATTTTTTTTTACTAAAAATAGGAGTGTCTAAAATTTATACATACGTATATATAGAGAGAGAAAGTGTAACGTATAACAGGGCTTATCGTACGCCCGTATGCGATAGTGAAATCGCATGTTATAAAAAAGCAGGTTGGAAATCGCGTGTTGGTTTTTTTGTACCAATTTCGCATGTTGATAAATATGATGAAATCGCATGTCGGTATATAAAACAATTTCGCAAGTTGGTTTTTCCGCACAAATCGTATGTTCAAGAGTGAATTTGCACCAGATCGTACGGTTGGGATGATCGCGTACATTTTTTACGATAAGAGCCATTGTGCGTTAACTTGCCTCTCTCTCTATATATAGGGTGAGTTAGTGTACAAATGGTGTTTTGTATGAGAAGTGTAAGAAGGAATATGGTAAGGACATATGACACTAATTAAAATTATGACTTGAGGGTGCAATTGTAAATGCATCAACAATTCAAACATGGTAATGAATCTATAGTTACGAATCTGAAAAGAGAGAATCCTTGATTTCAAGGTTTGATAATCGTTCATAACATCATTCGTACTTCAATTCATAGTGTTTTGCATCATTCACAAACATCAGAACATATTCACAACATGGTGTTTTAAATAAATTCGTAGTTCAATTCATAGTGTTTTTACAACCCAGAAGATGCTCTTAGCATGGTGTTTTAATCGTGTATGGTGTTTTGCATCATTCACAAACATCAGAACATATTCATAGCATGGTGTTTTAGATAAATTCGTAATTCAATTCATGGTGTTTTTACAACATGTGTTCCAGATGTTAAAACACCATGTCTTGAATCACAATGCAATGTTTCCTGCTGTTTAAAACACCACGCCTTGAATCTTATTACCTTTAAGATGTTAAACAGCATGACTCGAATAACAATATACAATCATTCTAGATGTTAAAACACCATGACTTGAATCATAATACAATGTTTCTAGCTATTAAACACCATACCTTGAATCTTAAAATATTTCTTCCGGATATCAATCAAGAAACACTTGCGTGAACACATGTTGTTTGTACCCAATCAGAAACTAGCAAGGAACGGTTAGGAGATGGGGAAATCGTCGAAGAAATAAGTCGTGGACTTTGTTAGAAGGACGTCTAGGGTTTTTTTCGATGGCCGGGGGTGGAAGTTCGCAATGGATTAGGGTGGGGAAGGAGATAATCCCTAATGTTTAGCATGAAAATTGTGGATATATGATGAAATTGATACACGTTCTTAATTTAAATGATATTTATTGACACTTATAGCCCTATCAAGTCAAATAAGTCATAAAAAATAAAACATAATTTACGTTTTCCCCATTATGATCTCAGCTATTAAAAATTAGATCTAAGGGTATAAAACACTTCTTAGATAAATGGCACTTTGTACAGGACCTTTACACACAAACACAAACACACACACACATATATATATATAGGGTCAGGATTTAGAGAGAACGGTGAAAAGTGTGAGAACGGTGAGAACGATTTTGGAGTTGACATGTGGCATTGATGTTAAATTACACTAAGGGGTAATATTGTTAAAAAAACTCACACACGTGAACTGGGTGTTCAAATAAAACGCCATAAAAATACCAAATTCAGAAAAAACGCCATGAAAATAACCAGTTAAAACGCCATAAAACACTCAGTTCAGAAAAACGCCATGAAAAAGCCTAGTTAAAACGCCATAAAAACACATAGTTCAGAAAAACGCCATAAAACATTTCATTTTTTCGAAAAGTATATCAATAGTATACTCGTTGGAAAGATAAAAAACGCTAAGTTTTATGGTGTAATTTTTTTAGAAAAATAATCACGTATAAAAAAGTTATTGGCGTTTAAATATGATGGGGGAAAATGACATGTGATTAGCATGTGCACCATTGTTTGGATCTTCCAATTTTACCCCTCCTGGTAGTTATATGATTCCCATTATTTACAAAAATGCCACCGCATCATCTTAGCCACAAATCACAAAGATCTTATGGATGAAAATCGTTCTCACTGTTCTCACACTTCAAATCGTTCTCTCCTGATCCTGATCCTGTTCCTATATATATATTTATAAAACCAAAATATATTTTGTTTTTATTATGGAAGCAACTTAGTTTGAAATAAAATTTATGTTGAAATGTATATAGGGTTAGAATCAAATACATAGTTTTCTGAAAATAGAAAGTTGTAGGAAGGTTATCAAATAGACTGCGATTGAACTCATTCAAATGACATTAGAATCGTCTCATGCAAATCTACGTTATAAGATTTTAGGTTTTCGCTTTTTGATTTTTAGCTTGTATATTTTAGAAATTTTTTAGATCAATGTGTTTTTCCTTATGTCATTGTGTTTTATTTCTTGAATTTGTGTTATATTTATCAGCATTATGTTATATTTTGCGATCCACTGTGTCTTTGTACCTTTTATAGATTTAAAAGACTTTGTATGATAACTTTACCGAGTCTATATAAAAATAAACATAAATGTGTCTTTATATTTTTTTTATTGTTAAATATTACGTATTATTGAGAAAACTATATATATATATATATATATATATATAGGGAAGGGTTATCTTGAGAATGCTAAACATTGTGAGAACCGTGAGAATGAATGAAAAAAGAATCAAGACTAATCTTTTTAATACAAACCTCATTGTAATTAAATTACAACATCAAAAAAAGAATTTACAACATCAAATAATTCATTTCTTCTCTCAAAATCACTCTTATTAGATTTTTTACACATGTGTAGATATAACAAATTTACACATGTCTAAATGACAAACTTACACGTGTGTAAATTTTCTTTATTTACGAATTTACGTAAATTTAAACGTTTAAATTAAATTTCCAACATTGTATTCGAATAATCATGATAAGTGAAAAAAATGAATTTGCATTGTTTTTGACCAAATTCCCGCGGTTTTTTCATTCATTCTTACGGTTCTCACAATATTTAACGTTCCCATTTAAACCTTCCCCTATATATATATATATATAGGTCAGGATTTAGGAAAAACGGTGAAAAGTGTGAGAACGGTGAGAAAGCTTATGGATCGTCAGATCTAAACAATCTATGGACTAGATTGGCGCGATGGCGTTTTCATAAATAACATCATTTTTATTACTTGAACGTGCTTCATTAAGGGTAAACATCCTTTCTTACATAAAACACCATTAAATATAAAACGCCAATTTTATTACTGCATAGTTTTTTTTGTGTTTTAGTTAAGGTCTTGGCCTACAAAAACGCCATAAAAATATAAAACGCCATAAAATATAAACGCCAAGCTTGAAAGATGGGACGTGTTACAGACTTAACAGATAAAGCTAAGCAAAACCGGATACTTTATTAATTTCATTTATTATTAGGGTTATTGGATTTTATCACCCCTAACTATTGGCTATTGGCCACTGCCACCCCCAACTATCACTTTGACGCCCGCCACCCCCAACTTAACACTTAGTGTGTTCTGTCACCACGTCGTTAACTGATCACTAACTTTTGATCCTGTTACTATACATTTGGGGTGTCCTAAGATCCCTAGAACCTTCCTAAGATACCTATGACACCCCCAATAGTATAGTAACATCTAAAGTTAGTGATCAGTTAACGATATGGTGACAGAACAAACTAAGTGTTAAATTGAGGGTGACGGACGTCAAAGTGATAGTAGGGGGTGGCAGCAGCAAATAGCCAATAGTTTGGGGTGATAAAATCCAATAACCCTTATTATTATAATAATATCCCGCCTAAATACGCCATCATGCCACAAACGCCAAACTACCAAACTATAATAGAATTACTTTGGACAAGTATTATTAAAAAAAAATCAAAAAAAAATGTATAAAACAATGTGCAAGAGAATAGAACAAAGTGCCATCTTCATCTAAACGTCATTAAAAATACAAAACGCCAAAATCTAAAAAAGATGGGACGTGTTACAGCCATAAAACAGATGAAGCTGAACAGAAAGTAACTACAAACAGTAAACTGAAACGACGGAATCTTTATTACTAACATTTATTATATTAAAAGCCACTCCATAGGTAAATGAATTTATTTATCTTTTCAAAATGTCATAATTACCTGTCACGTTATAGGACTGCATCCTACATGGAGGAAAAAAAGTCATTATAAAAGTAGAACATGTAAACACAACTTAACACTCCACACATTATCTAAAACGCCACACATTGTCCAAAACGCCATACAACTTAAAAAAATGGCTTAGGTTATTGCATGAAGGTTTGAGAGGTCGGAGAGACCTTTCATCATAAAGTTCTCTGATAGGAGAAGGGTGAACGTCAAGACATATAAGGCCATACTTAATATGGATGAAGCCGTTCAGAGGGATATTCTGGCCCTTGGGATTGACGATTGTGAAAGGACTCGAAAGGTAATAAGAAGATTGAATAGAAAATTTCCAGCAGATGATGATGATGATATTGACGATACTCCTCTACCAACAGTTAGCAGTTGGGGGTTGGATGAAGAAGCAAGAACGGTTAAAGTGACTTATCGACATGGGGTGGAATATTCATTGCCGATGGACGAAATGCTGAAGACAGAGAGACTACATCTTCTTGAACAATTCTGTGATTTAGCACCTTAGAACGATGCAAGATCCTGGGTTGTAATGATATTTAAGTATAGGCTGCAGCAAATAAGAAACGAGATGATGGCGTTATACGCCAATGCAAAATATGATGATGATGATGAATATGAAGAAAGTGATGAACAAAGCGATGGGTACATCTCTGATATAATCCCATACACAGAAGACTATTAGTTTGTTTTGATTTCGTCTTATTGTAATCTTATGAAAATATTAATGAATTATTAAGAACGCCATGAATGCCAAAAAAATTTACCTTTATAACATATATGGGATTAATTCACCTGAGAACGCCATAACGGCAAAAAAATTATCTATGTGACACAAGAACAATTAATTCAACGAGACAGATCCAAAAAAACCAGTAAAACGCCAGGTAGTTATCGAATCTAACTAAACGCCAAAAAAATCTTAGACGCTAAAAATAAAGCAGTATTGTAACACACGAATTGGGAAAAAAGAAGATTAAAAAGACAAAAAAGCCCCTCCCACCCTGATTATATCCCGCGCCACGTGTTCCATCAGGATACGTTATCACCGTTCTCACACTTTAGGGCGTTTTCTCCAGATCCCATTTATATATATATATAGAGAGAGAGAGAGAGTGTAAAATAGCGTACGAGATGAGTATTCCGCATGTTATAGCTGTCCGGGTTTGTGAGTTTTAGGAATTCCGCATGTTATATTTCCGATATGGTGTCCAGGTTTAGTGAATTTAGTGAATCCGCATGTTATGGTGTCTGGGTTTAGTGAATGTAGTGATCCGCATGCTATATAGGTTGTCTGGGTTTAGTGAATTTAGTGTATCCGCATGTTATGGTGTCCGGGTTTAGTGAATTTAGTGAATCTGCGTGTTATAGGCTGTCCGGGGTTAGTGAATCCGCATGTTTTTAGGTTGTCCGGGTTTATGAAGCCGCATGATATAGGTTGTTTGGGTTTGTGATGCCGCATGTTATATTTTCATAGCGTATGCATCGTACATTAAGGCTAATTGTACAATAATCTGCCTATATATACATATGTCAGAAAAAAAAAAAAAAAAAAAAAAAAAAAAAAAAAAAAAAAAAAAAAAAACTACATAACATGAGATATTTCAAATAACAAATTCAAACTCAACTTTTCATTTCCAAAGTCCTAAATTCATCTTTTTTGAGTAGTGAAAACTCTAAAACATTATTTGCTAAAAGAATATCATATGTCAAAGACCATTTATAAATAACTCTATTTAAAAAGAACAGGTAATTTACATCGCCACGTGAATATATTCAATTGGAAAATGTAGTCCTTACCTAGAGTAGGGTTTTGTGAGATGCATCCTATGATATTACACTTTTAAAATGAGTACTATTTTATGATTATTTTTCAACGATTCATTTATGTTTCTTTAAAACATCTTTCTTTTTATGATGAAAGTTATTTGAGATGTGATATTTTCTCATGAATATTAACACTTCTAAATATAAACCAAATTTGATCTCTAGAATGTCACATTCTCTTTTAGTTTTGACACATCTTTTAGGGTTGGTAAGTTCTAAAATAAGTACTTGAAATGTTTACACGCATACACATGTGATGGTCCAACGAAAATGGGTTTGGGTAGATTCTCCCTAAAGTAGCTAACATAAGAAAGCACTAGTATTATCGTAGAAGAAAGGCTCTTGCAAACAATTTTCAACTTAAGAATAAGTATGATGTAAAAATATTAAGGGCACTTCCCTTTCATAAAATTCTACCCTATAATTACACTAATAACTACATTTTCTTTCTTTGTTTGATTAAATAATATTTTTTATATTTTTATCATTTGTTGGTTCAGTTCTGTTCTAAACATAAAGAAAACATGAATTCATACCTGTTACAGCAGACAATGCGTTGGAGAATCCAGTAATGGAGTTCGACATACTTGTCATTGTGATCTGGTTCCTCCTTAGGATGCTGACTAATGATGGGGACTTAGAGAAAACCGAAAAGGGATATCGGCTAGGAGAGGAGGACGAAATTGATGTTAGGCTTATGGGGTGTGAAACTGAGTAACCCTTTAACCTCCATATCATTCTCCTTATATAAGCACCCAGGAGGAAACCTAATTAGTTACTAAGGGTAATATGGTCCATCAACAATTACCAACTAATTTAAATAATAGGTTATTATATATTTTGATCTATATTATGTAAATGATTATAATGGCTATAGATTAAATATTGTTACATAATATATTTAATCTTACATTCTCCCACTTAGCCGAGTAATCATTTACTATGAGTATTAGATAAGCCTGATCAGGAGTTAACACTCATTTTAGCCTTAAACAAGTACTATAGCAGAGAAATACAGCCGTTGAATCATTATGCGACTCAGGACCCCCATTAATCATACTATAGCCTTAATTTAAAACCTAATCGTTATGATCAAAATACGCGTAAGCCCTTTGTTTGATTTGTAACTTTATTTGTCAATATGCCATTATACCGGTTGAACATATTCTAAGAGACATACAAAATCAAACTGAGAAAATTTCATTAATCATAAAACATAAGCTAGTACAATATGCTCAAATAAGGTCTTTACAAAATCCCATATTACGAACATGTTCTTCATAAACCTCAGGAGGGAGACCTTTAGTCATCGGATCCACAAGCATATCCTTAGTACTAATATACTCGATACACAGATTATTTTCCTCAACTCGTTCACGTACGAACAGATATTTTGTATCGAGATATAAACCAGCTCCAGTCGAACTGTTACTGTTCGAGAAACTAACGGCAGCTGAATTATCACAGTAAAGCTTCAATGGTCTAGAAATGGAATTTACGATTTTGAGTCCAGTGATCAGATTTCTAAGCAACATTCCATGACAGGTTGCGTTATAAACAGCAATGTACTCTGCCATCATTGTGGAAGTTGTGGTCAACTGTTGTTTATGACTCTTCCATGAGATTGGGCCGCCTGCTAACATAAAGATATAGCCCGAAGTGGATTTCTTGTCATCTTTGCACTTTGCAAAGTCAGAATCAGAATAGCCCACCACTTCTAAATGATCACTTCTTCTATAAGTCAGCTTATAGTCTTTCGTCCCTTGCAGATATCGAAGTACCTTCTTAGCTGCTTTCCAGTGATCTAGGCCAGGATTGGTCTGATAACGGCCTAACATTCCAGCAATATAAGCGATATCTGGGCGAGTACAGACTTGAGCATACATCAAGCTCCCGACTACTGACGCGTAAGGTATCTGGCTCATTTGCTCCTTCTCAACCTCTGTTGTCGGACACTGGAATGAACCGAAAACATCTCCCTTAACTACTGGAGCGACGGAGGGTTTGCACTGTTGCATGTTGTAACGCGTAAGGACACGATCTATGTAGGCCCTTTGGGATAATCCTAAGATCCCTTTGTGTCTATCTCGGTGAATTTCGATGCCAATGACGTAAGAAGCCTCTCCGAGATCCTTCATGTCGAAGTTATGCGAAAGTAACCGCTTCGACTCATGCAACATGTCTAAACTATTACTTGCCAATAGAATATCATCTACGTAAAGGACAAGTATAGTAAAGTTGCTCCCACTCAACTTGAGGTAGGTGCATTGATCCACTTGATTCTTCATAAAACCTTGCTTCTTCATGACTTCATCAAACTTGAGGTACCATTGACGTGATGCTTGTTTTAACCCGTAAATGGATTTCTTCAGCTTACAGACTAGATGCTCCTCACCTTCAGGTTTAAAGCCTTCAGGTTGTTTCATGTAAACATCTTCGTCCAAATCTCCGTTAAGGAAAGCGGTTTTAACGTCCATCTGATGTAACTCTAAATCGAAATGAGCTACTAGGGCCATGACGATCCTTAATGAATCTTTACGAGAGACAGGTGAAAACGTCTCTTGATAATCAATTCCCTCTTTCTGAGTGTAGCCCTTTGCAACCAATCTCGCTTTGTAGCGTTCAACGTTACCATTCGGATCCAGTTTTGTTTTGAATACCCATTTACATCCTACGGGTTTGGCTCCGTTGGGTAATTCTACCAAATCCCAAACGTCATTTTTCTTCATGGATTCAAGCTCATCAATCATCGCTATATTCCATTCAGAAGACTGATCACTGCTAATGGCTTCATTGTAAGAGATAGGATCATTGAGCTTTCCAGCATCCATTTCAGTCAGGTAGGTAACATAATCATCCCAATTAGTAGGCCTTCTTTGCCTAGATGACCTCCTGAGTGGGTTATCGGGTTCAGCGTTGTCGTGGTTTTGAGCGTTTGATGTGCCTTCGTCATGAGGTATAATGGGTTCTGATTGTAGAGGTGAATTTTGAGTTGGTGCAGTAGCTTCAGGTACAGTAGTTGCATTGGGTACAAGAGGAGTAATCGGAGTAATGGTAAGCGACGAGTCTCTCCCCCCCGCGTCTTGTACTTCTTGCAATTCTTCATAAGGGTTGGTACTGCTCCCACTGACCTTGAAATCCTCCAGGAACGCGGCACGCTTGGTTTCAACAATACGGGTGACATGGGAAGGACAATAGAAACGATAACCCTTAGAGTTCTCAGGATACCCGATAAAGAAACAGGTAACAGTTTTAGGGTCAAGTTTCCTTAGGAAAGGATTGTAAAGTTTTGCTTCAGCAATGCAGCCCCATACTTTCATATATTTAAGACTCGGTTTCCTTCCTGTCCAAAGTTCATAAGGAGTTTTAGGGACAGACTTAGAAGGAACTCTATTGAGTATATGAACAGCTGCTTTTAACGCTTCAGTCCAGAGGAATAATGGTAAATTAGTGTTGGCTAACATACTGCGCACCATGTTCATAAGGGTACGGTTTCTTCTTTCAGCAACACCGTTCTGCTGAGGTGTACCAGGCATGGTGTATTGGTTCACAATCCCCTGGCCCTTACAAAACTCATAAAATGGACCAGGAGCTTGACCCACATCAGTATGTCTTCCATAATATTCACCGCCTCTATCTGATCTCACAACTTTAATCTGACGATCTAATTGCTTTTCAACTTCAGCCTTATAATCTTTAAAAGTTGTTAGAGATTCAGATTTCTCCTTAATTAGATACAAGTACATGTAACGAGAATAATCATCAATAAAAGTGATAAATGAAGTATGTCCTGTTATGCCAGCGATTTGGTAGGGACCACTAATGTCAGTATGAATGAGTTCTAATAAATTAGAGCTCCTAGTGGCACCTTTCTTATTTGCTAATGTCATTTTACCCTTAAGACATTTGACACATGTTCCAAAATCAGAGAAATCGAGAGGAGGTAAGACTTCATCCTTCACAAGACGATTTAATCGTTCTTTTGAAATGTGGCCTAAACGCTGATGCCACAACATGGATGAAGTTTCTAAGTCTCGTTTCTCTTCCATCTTTGTGAGTGATTCATTAATATTATATGACAACAAAGATTTGGAAAAGTTATCTTCTAGTTCTAATCTATAGAGACCACCATCCAGAATACCAGTACCATAAAGAACAGAATCATAATGGATAGAGAGTTTGCGATGACCATGGGAAACAATAAAACCGTCCATGTCTAACTTTGGTCCTGATACAAGGTTCCGAGTTACCTCAGGAACATATAAGGTATCATAAAGTTTAATACATAAACCAGTTTTCATAACTAATTGTAATGTTCCAATGGCCTTCACTTCTAATTCTCGATCATCCCCAACCTTAAGCGTTCTTTGGTTTCTTTCCAGCTTCCGGATTGAAAGGAATCCCTGAGTAGAATTGGTAACATGAACCATAGAACCAGAATCAAACCACCAAGAATTAGCAGGAACACTTAAATTATAGGACTCAAGTATCATAAAATAATCGTTACCTTTCTTAGCCAGCCACTCCTTGAAGTCAGGGCATTCCTTTTGCATGTGTCCTGTCTTTTTACAGAACTTGCAGCGGATACTGCCTAAGGAGTTCTTAGAGCTGGAGGGTGCACTTGTATTAGGATGAGGGTTAGGCCTTTGGACTTTTGAAGCATCCTTCCTCTGATAATTGTTCTTCCTCTTCTTAGAGTTGGAGGTAGTGAAGTTGGCAACATCAGTATGGCGATCCATCCTCATACGCTCTTCCTCCTGTACGCACATGGCGACCAGCTCACTCATCGTCCATTTGTCCTTCTGAGTGTTGTAATTGATCTTGAATGCTTCAAAGGACGAAGGAAGCGAAGTAATGATGAAATGAACAAGGAAACCATCACTGATTTCCATTTCCAGCCCCTTCAGCTTATTGGCCATGTCATTCATCATCATGATGTGCTCGCGAATGCCACTCCTCCCATCATACTTAGTTGTCACCAGCTTGAGAATAAGAGTACTAGCGTGTGCTTTAGACGTCCCCTTGAACTGAGCCTCCACAGAAGCCAAGTAGGTTTTAGCATCGTCAGAGTCAGGAATAGCTCCTCTAATAGAGTGATTAATGGACTGCTTCATGAACATGAGAGACATGCGGTTACTTCTAGTCCACTTATCATGAAGTAACTGCTGAGGAGCAGTACTCTGTGGAGTAAGGTCCGCTGGCTTATCCTCTCTTAGAGCATAATCAAAGTCCAGCACTCCAAGTGTAAGCATGAGGGCATCCTTCCATGCAGCAAAGTTTTCACAAGTTAAAGGTGGAATTCCGCAATTTGGTGCTGATAGTGGAAATAAGATGAGCAAGTTATGATACAAAAGAAGAAGTCCTAATGTGATCTAAGGGCACATTAAACTAAGGCAGGCATAAATAATGACCATTTTACATTATGAAGCTGTGATATTGTCTATTACTAACATCAAAATAATAGACTTAGCTAAAAATTCTACTTAAATGAAAACAAAACAGCTTTGGCCAGAAGTGTAATCATTTAAGCATATGTGCAAAGTGGTTGTAACAAATCAGCTTTGGCCAGAAATTGAAACAATCACTTTAGTTATGCACTTGTTGAGTATGCCATCTATGAATGAATTAAATCAGCTTTGGCCAGAAATTAAGACATTCATGCTTATGATGCACACACAACATAGCTTTCGTAATACTTGAATGATAAGTAGATGTATCAAGTCAGCTTTGGCCAGAAATGATATATCAAAAGCTCATTCAAGTTAAGCTATTCTGGTTTTGCAAAACATTATCTGATTCTGATTAAATTAACTAAGTAAATTACAAAACCATTTATTTAATAGCAAACCACCCGTTAGCGCGGATCGAACTTGTGCGATCGGTTATGCTCAAAACTTGTGCGATCGGTTAGGCCCAAGTGGACTTGTGCGATTCATAAGGCCCAAGTGACTTGTGCGATCCATTAAGCCCAAATAACTTGTGCGATCCGTTAGGCCCAAGTAACTTGTGCGATCCGTTAGGCCCAAGTAACTTGTGCGATCCGTTAGGCCCAAGTAACTTGTGCGGTCGGTTAGGGCCTTGTGCGATCCGTTAGTTCTTGTGCGATCCGTTAGTGCGATCAGATCATCTTATCATGTGATCTGATTTGTGCGATTCTGTTGTTTGTGGTTATAACAACTGACAATTCGAAATTTATGAATTGTGATATACTTTCCCATTATAATGTTGATCTATTTTTATCATAAATTTCGAAAAACTTAATATGTTTATCCTTTTAACAAAATTTCGAAAAATCCTTATTAGAAAAATAGATCAAAACAGGAAAAACATATAACAATCCAAATCATACTCCAAAACATAAAGGATATTTCGAATTATAACTAAGAACTTGATGAACCCTAAAACATAAAACATGATTCTGGAACCCGAAACCTGAACTTTTTAATCCTCTTCTAAACAGATTTCGGTTATAAGATTATCCAGTTGATTTCGACCAAACATATAAGTGATCTTTTATCCGAAAACAGGGATTTCAGTCCAAGATCCAAAACATCAGTTATGTTTACGAAATTAATTAAAAAAAATTCTGTTTTCATGATTTCTATTCCAGAATGATGAATACGAAACAGAACCGACTAATCAACATATGCTCTGATACCACATGTTGGTTCAGTTCTGTTCTAAACATAAAGAAAACATGAATTCATACCTGTTACAGCAGACAATGCGTTGGAGAATCCAGTAATGGAGTTCGACATACTTGTCATTGTGATCTGGTTCCTCCTTAGGATGCTGACTAATGATGGGGACTTAGAGAAAACCGAAAAGGGATATCGGCTAGGAGAGGAGGACGAAATTGATGTTAGGCTTATGGGGTGTGAAACTGAGTAACCCTTTAACCTCCATATCATTCTCCTTATATAAGCACCCAGGAGGAAACCTAATTAGTTACTAAGGGTAATATGGTCCATCAACAATTACCAACTAATTTAAATAATAGGTTATTATATATTTTGATCTATATTATGTAAATGATTATAATGGCTATAGATTAAATATTGTTACATAATATATTTAATCTTACATCATTACCTTTTATCTCTCATCCACTCATAACAACTTTCAAAATATACTACAAAATTACAGGAGGGTGAACACTGTCTCAAAAAATATACAAATGAACATTTAGATTTTCTATCTCCTTTACTTACAACCACTTTTTATAATATAAAGACCACTCTCACAGAATATAGGAGAAGAGATGTGAGTGCTCTAACACCAGGATTTTCAGATCGACTAAATACTTAAAACACGTGTGCGAATCCAATCATTAACAAGCTCCAATTTATCGAAGAGTCGTTGATCTAGGATGATCTAGCCTGAGATTAGGCAATGGGAAGCACGAATCCCGTTGTCAATACTCCACAAGCAGCGGTGATGGTTCCAATTCGGATGCAGTGGGCAAGTGGTGGTGTTAGGGAGACAAATTGGAGAAAGCAACTAGCGTTGGTGAAGTCCATGGGCCAAATCCATGGCAGAAAGGGTGTCACCAACAACTTCCAAGAGCCGATTGGTTCTCCGACAAGAATCCAACCACCCTTTTTGGTGGTGGATGTTCTCGCTTTGTGTAAATCGGCACTCGTGTGAACATTTGTGACTGTTTCAACAACTTTTTTTTGGCATAACTCTTGCAAGGTCCTATTAACGTAGATCTTGGTTACATATTCATATTTTGTACCGATATACAATTGTGTTGATACAAGTGTTTGTCAATTTCCCGCGATGTGGCATTTTCCATAATAGGATCAAATCGAGCAACGCGATCAAACGTGACGTATAGCAATTAACACGACTAGCACAAGGGGAACTATATAAAAATGAATGTACGCATATATTTATTGGATAATAATTACAATGATAGCAATAACAATAACGTGGCGTACAAGGATTTTAGCTACAAATATATATGTACACACGGCGGTTATATATATGGGGAAGGATCCACTAAAAAGTGGATTTTGCCTAAGTAGCCTAAGAAGGATTGTGATGATGACATGTGGCACTCCTAATAAGTAGGAATAAAGGGCATTTTGGTCCTTATAAATAGGAGTGAAAATGACATGTGGCACCCCTTTTGTTTTTAAAAAATATAAACAAAAAAAATCTAGTACAAAAAAATCTAGCACAAAAAATGTAGTATAAAAAAATATAGCACAAAAAATCTAGCACAAAAAAATGTAGTACAAAAAAATGTAGTACAAAAAAATATAGCACAAAAAAATATAGCACAAAAAAATCTAGTACAAAGAAATATAGCACGAAAAAATTTAGCAAAAAATGTAGTACAAAAAAATCTAGCACAAAAAAATTGAAGAAAAAAAATTTAAGACAAAAAAATTCAGCACAAAAATATAGTACAAAAATTCAGCACAAAAAATGTTATATAACATAGAAATACAACACATTTAAGTGGGTTTTTTTAGTCTTCATATTTTATATAGCAATATGGTACTCAAATTAAAGATAAAAAGAAGCTCGATTTTACGGTGAAATTTTTATGAAAAAATAATGTCGTATAAAAAAGTTATGAACGTTTAAAAAATGAGGGTGGAATATGCATGTGACTTGCATGTGGAGAGAGAAAGTCCATAAATAAGATTTTCCCAAGATACCCTTGCACTCCTCCTTTCTCTTACCCTTTTATCTTAACCATTGATTTGAAAAATGAATGGTTAAGATTCTTTCTTAGGCTACTTAGGCAAAATCCACTTTTTAGTGGATCCTTCCCCGTATATATATAACTATGGTAATAGTGGAATTATTTTGAAAACTATACAAATAATTGTTCTAGGTTGTGAGATTTCAAATTCTTACTATAGTAGTCCGTATGTCATAATCTTGAGAGTTTGAATTTTTGCTACAATATAATTTGATTTCTTGACCCGATCCATTCTAACATGATCCATTATTGCCCCTACCAAAAATTCATGGATTTGGCATTGCTCATAGGTTGTTGTTACCTCGGTAGGTGAGCTTTTGTAAGATGATCAGCCAGCGTGATCGACATTCTATTTAGGTCATTAACAACAATAGTATTAGTAAATATCAACGATTAGAAGAGGTATGGAGTGAGCCATTAACCATATCTCTGATTATGTTCATTTCATTTGACTGCTAATCATAAATGACATTCAATTTTTTTTTGCGATAAGAAAATAAATAATTTCATTACCATAGATCCACATAGCATAAATTAGGGGTTAATTCTTTTTATTTTCTTTTCTATAATCTGTACACCTTTACCTTATTACAATAAGGTAAAGTGCTTCACTGGTACACCTTTCTAGTCTTCATTCTGAGTCATGATCCATACCATAAAAAGAAAAATGAAAAGCGCTAAACCAGACCTATCTTTACCATAAAAAGAAAAAAGAGCTTTCACCGCAATTCATTACTTACTTAGCCTTCTTAGTTTAGCATTCTACCAAAAAAATCTTCTTTCTCGGGGTCAATCTAGTCCTCTTTGAATTGATCTCGTTTCTAGTCGAGAAATGGAAGCCTTTTATAAAAAAGATGAAGACATGGCATTGGAACTAAATCATTATTTTTTCGTCGACTATGAAGTTTGACACCTTTAGCTTCATATTAGAGAAAGTCAAAAGAAAAGCATCATTCACATCTTACATTAATTTCTTAGGGACTCTAGATCATAGACTGGGATCACTCGAGATCGATGGCTATGCACTCATCCGGATGCAAACATTGGCTTGTTAGATTTTCCTTAGAGCAAGTAGTTGGCTACTATTTACACTAGAAATGAAAGTAAGAAAACATGCATTAAGAAGGGTAGTTCGGGCGACGGTCTGGTTTTTTGTTATTGGCACAAGCAGGTGCCTACTACTTAAGAACACTAGCAATGAGATCTCATCTCTTTGACTTAGGTTCCGAAGCTTTTCGCAAAGAACAGAGGGAAAAAGCGGAAAAGCAAGTTTTCATCAATAGTTTTTCTTCATTCCAAAAAAAGTGTGTTCACTTATTCTTCTTTAGCTTTGAGCTTGGTTCAGATAGGACTTGTCCTCACTCACTAGCTAGCCGGGCTAGTGGGGGCCTATCTAGAGACATACTGAAAACCATGCCTTTCGAACCAAATGCAACGCCCGTCTTCCAAATGAAAAGAAATAAAAAAGGGTAGAAAGATGGCGTGCAACATGTAGAGCACATGTAACGTAGACTTGTTTCATATTTTTGAACTAAGTGGCAGGCCTAACACGACTGACAGATAAGCCAACGTTAATAGCAAGTCTAATTCCTCGATAAAAGAACTCTGTTTCTGAACAGATTTGTCCATCAGTAACGGGGATCACATTAGTGGGAATATATGTTGATACATCTCCAGCTTGTGTTTCAATGAGAGGTAAGGTGGTAAAGCTACCTTCGCATGTCTGTCCAGTCGTTTACCGACTCTTTCTAAGAGACGGGAATGTAAATAGCACTCGTATGACAGAATTGTCCAGTCGTTTACCGGCTCTTTCTAAGAGAAAGGAATGTAAATAGAACTCGTATGGCAGAATTAGATCCTGATCCTTTTTAGATCAAGCAAAGCAAAGAGACTAGAAGTAGATAGAAGTGCAATGGCATTTACTCAGTTGATAGAAGAAAGAGTGCAGCTCAGTGCTACGGCTTAGTTAAGGGGCTAAGAGCTATGATTGACTTATAAGGAGAGTTACGGTAAGTGAGAGAGTTCACGACACCTATGTTATTCACATATTAAGATTGGTTAGTTGTCTTTGATTGTGAGACTAGGGAAAATTAACAGATGACTGGAGAGACGCGACGTCGATAAAACTATAAAGAAAGAAAAAAAAACCTAAAGGAATTAAACCCAAGCCTTTGTTTAAAAGTGCAAACTCACTTACCACTAGACCAATGTTCAAAGATCTGGCAACATCCTCACAACAAATGTAATATATGATATAAAAAAATCACTATTCATGAAACCTCACTAATAATAATAATAATAATAATAATAATAATAATAATAATAATAATAATAATTATTATTATTATTAGTAGTAGTAGTAGGACGACATTTTAGAGAAACACAATAAATGTGAAAGCATGGAATGTGTAAATTTTCCCTAACCACTTTACAAGAAAAGACCCTATGTAGAAGAAGTATATTTTGTTATGTAACATCTACAACCCCCACTTAAGTTATTTATCTTTGCCCCACCCTATCCCCACCCCACCCGACATATACTTGTTTGGTGTTCATGGCTAAATTATCATCACATATAGTCAATGTCCCACTCATCAAATGTTGTTTATTGTTTTATACGTATACCCCTTTTAATCGTAAAAAGTATGATGATTCAATTGCGTATCTAACTTCAAGTTTTATTTTTAGTTTTGCACTTTCCAAACTCTATTTGAGATCATATCCACGGGTTACCATTACTCACATATTTATTTTAGGATGAAGGGAGTGGAGCGGCAAAGGCTTCGGCAAAGCCAAATGCCGAGCGGCAACACCACCGCCTTCCAAGTTTACCGCGCGGCAATCTAACCTCTTCGGCAAGGCCTCACCGATTCGACAAAGGTGATTTCATGTTTGTGACCGTTGGACTTCAGCCGCAAACCCACTTCAGCCGCCATTTTTCCGACCAAACACCGTCATCACCTTCAGCCGCCATTTTTTCCGGTGGTGGTGGAGGTGAACGTGATGGAGGTGGAACCGGTGGTGATGGAGGTGGAACCGGTGGTGGTGGAGGTGGAACCGGTGGCGGTGGAGGTGGAACCGGCGACTGGTTCTTGAGTTTTCCGGCGACTGGTTCTTGAGTTTTCCGGTGGTGGTGGTAGTGACCGGTGGTTCTTGAGTTTTGGCAGGACTTGAGTTTGTAATTTGTTCGTGAAGGTGGTATTTGTGGTGGAGGGTAGGACAAAAAATTAAAAAATAAAAAAAATAGTTTACAAATTCCTAAGTGTTTAACCATTGCCAACACTTTTCAGCAAAGTTTAAACTTTTTCTCCTCTCTGACGTGGCACTCTCTGATTGGTCCATTTTAAAGTTTACCACTTTCACCTGTTTAACCACTCCCTTCACCCTTAGAACTTTCATCTTTAAACACTCAGCCTTAAGATTATTATAACAAAATAGTTCTTTTAAATAGTAGGATCCAATGATTTACCTACACTATCACTATTAGGGATGAGCAAATACCGATACCGTCCCAATACCGTCCCGATCCCGACCAATACCGATCCCGACCAATACCGATCCCGAATTTTGTGTAAACTTGGTACCGATACCGGTACCGAAATACGTCGCTTCGGGACGGTATCGGTACGGTATCGGTATTTTAAGGGTAAAAGTCGGTATTTTACCGATACCGTACCGTACCGATACCGAAAAATCACAAAAGTGGATACCGTTTCCGGTACCGAAAACGGATCGGGATCGGGATTTCGGGATCGGGATGGGATCGGGACGGTATTTTATACCCTTTGCTCATCCCTAATCACTATCACATACGAATATATATATGGTAGGGTTCATTTGAGAACCACTCTTATTGCGAGAACCACAAGAACCAATGTGAACACAAAAAAATACCTAAAAAACACAATTTTTTTAATATGTTTTTTATAAATCGCTATATTTCATCTATAAAAAAACTTTTTTTTTCGAGTAACAATTATGGTTGCACATGTGCATATATATCGTTTCTTTGACAAATTATGTAATACATTACCACCAGTATTATACAATTGCACTTTCATTTACATTACCATCTGTAATACACTACCTTTTACATTAGCAATATTAAAAATGCACATGTGCATCTATATGTATGAATATGATATAACGTGTTTTGTTACAAAAAGTTTGTGATTTTGAAAGATGAAGTAGGCCCATATACATGTTTTTGGTTAGTTATATCTAGTGGTTGATGGTTTGGTTATATTTGTCACTTTATGATGTAATATATTGTTTAGTATGGTATGAAGGGTGTTGATGTACATGTTTAGGTATTTTTGGTTGTGTTCACATTGGTTCTCGTGGTTCTCGCAATAAAGGGTGGTTCCTAACGGATCCTCCCTATATATATAGGGCCAGGATTTAGAGAGAACGAGTGAAAGTGTGAGAACGGTGAGAACTATTATGGACCTTCAGATCAAAACAATCTATGGACTACATGACGCGGTGGCGTTTTCGTAAATACAATCACTTTTATTAGTGTGGCGCGCTTCTATAAGGGCAAAAAGGTAAATGTTCATATACAAAACACATCAAAGCCTGACCGAAACATATATACTTCCCAGAGAAACCTCCCCAAAACCAATGTAAAACGCGAAAACCCTAGAAAACGCGAAACAACAAAAACTATGGCGTCGAAAGATCAAACCAGATCCAGAGGAAAAAAAACATAGTGAGTTAACTTCGATTTACAATGTGCTAGTTTATGCTGCTTTTGGCGTTCTAATTTTAACAAAAAAATTACAGTTTCTACAAGTGTGGAAGGGGAAGAGTCATCTGCTCCAAAACGCCAAAAAACGAACGAGCAACCAAATAAGACACCAAGAGGACATGGTACACAATGTAACTTTTCGTGATGTAAAAATACACTTTTATACTTTGTTGCCAAAACGCCAAAATTTGTTTCGTTTGTTTAACAATGTATGAGAACGAAATTTTACATATCACTCATGTGTTACTAAACGCCACAAACATGTATCCTGTCATAGCTTTGTTACTAAACGCCAAAAAATGTATGGTTTCTGTTATAAACGCCATTTAACTGTTATTGTCTTATTCAACATCTATCATCTCTTATTGATTTATAAAACGCCATAAATGTATCATAGTTATGTTAAATTATACTATTAAAAGGCCATAAAATAAAACGCCATGAAATCATTTTTTATAGGCGAAGAGAAGTTAAGATTGAGAATAAATGTCCACACTGGAAAGGTCCAAAACGCCAATAAGAGGAAGGCATTAAGTCAGAATGTTGAGGTTAAGGAAGAACCATATCACGAGTTCAGTGGGGCTAGGATCTTGTCAAGAGTAAAACCTACAAACTTGACTGCTTGGTTTATGAATCTAAACGAAAATCAAAGACAGACAGTACACCAAATGGGGTTTGGTGCTACACTAAGGTTGAAAATAGACACCGTACCGACAATGTTTGGGTAATGGTTGGTTGAAAATTACAATGAAAAGACAAACACCCTAAACGTTGGCAACCATACCCCATATATGAACGAAGAATTGATAAACTCTTTAACGGGTACACCAAATGGAAGGGTGCCCGTGAACATGAAAAAAAAGACCAACAACTAAAGACCAGGTGGTGGCTGAGTTGAAAGCACAGTTCCAAGGGTTGGACTGGGTTAACAGACCAAGTCTGAAGGTATACTTTGAAAACGTTTTGCCTATGATGCATGGCTTTGGGAGAGACTTCTGCCTAAATTTCCTTGTAGCATTCTTCACTATAATGGGGCATGCAACTGACAATGTAGTCGTCAACAAACAATTCTTACACGAAGTTACACCAAACGTTCAAATAAACCAAATAAACTGGTGTAGTTATATCATCCAATGCTTGCAACACGCGAAAACTGTGACAACCCTCATAATTCCATGTATCCGTACAATTTATTAATGATAATTAAAGTGCTTAACGACTGTGTGGAATTACTTAACTGCTCTCTGATTACTGTGTTATACTTACATGTGCTTGTTAACATACTAGTAGTCTACAGAAAAGTTACTAAATAGTCTGTTATGCTTTTCTGAGTGTTAAGAATTAAAAATGTTACAAAAATATATATGTAGGACACTAAACGGAATAATTAAGCACTTTAACGAAACAATATCAAACCGAACAACCGGACACTACCCAGAACATAAAAATATTGTCAAACACATTGTTTTTATTTTTCCGAGCTAGTTAGGGTCCCCGAACACCCTAACACACTATACAATTAATAATACACCATAAACCACTAACTTAGCACTTGATTTCTAACTAGATTGTAACTAAATACTTGAAACCCAACTAGAAACCCCCCCCCCCCCCCACCCTTACCATACGGTTACAATGGGTGGCACCCCACCCTTGTACTTCTTGAATTGTTTAATATGTGTGTAGTGCACTAATGAAACATTAGATCTAAAGGATAATAACATGTTGGAAAGATTTTCTATATAACTACAAGACCATACACCATTGTCATTCATCTTCTCCAACTCACAAAGAAACCCCATTGATCCTCCATACCTACGGCTCCATCTCTCACACTTCACACTTCCATTTTCACTTCAATTTCAAGCATTCTAAGGTGTTCACAAGGTGTCTCTAGCTAAGTTAGGAAGTTTGGTGTTCTCGGAAGCTCAAGGACCTCTCTCGTCTTCTTTTATCCACCACATTTACAATCTTGAACTCCCCTAGCCTTGAGCTAGTGGTAAGAACTTAGATCTGTTCATTTTTCATGTTATTTAAGTGGTTAATAGTTATTTGATGATGAGAATCCATGAACACTATAGGGTCATAAACAAAGTCTTGAATATAAAGTAACATGATGATGAAATAAGATGAAAATATGATGTTAATATGAAGTTGTTTTGATTCTTGTTGATTACCTGATGATTTGCTGGTTAATATTGATGTTTGATGTCGTTGTGATCACTAAACATGTTAACGGAATCAATCGAGCACGCTTTAGAGTGTTAAAAGCTGAAAACAGGAGTCTGATTGGTGATTACAGCCAACTTCAGTTGGCTGTAACAGGACCTTAATAAAACGAAAAATGTATTTTCTGAAGTCTAGATTTATGTATTATGAAATACGGTTCTAATGGCACGGGAATCATAATTTTTGGACTTCGTTTACTATTTTTAAAGTGTCGTTTTGTAACAGCAGCTAGAGCTGCATTTTTACTGCTGAAAATATGCGTTCTGTTTTCTATCATAACTTGAATTCTGTGTAGAGTTAGATCATGAAATTTGTACTGTAGATGAGCACCGATGTATTTGTAATTCTCTCACTGGAATTTCGTAAATCGGACTCTGGATGAATTTTAAATAAATTATTCCGTGGACTGCAGTCAGAAAAAGATAAATCTGAGTTCAGTCCGGAAAATGAATTTTTATAAAATATTGGTGATGAATTGGACCCCGAGATTTTTACACAATAATATTTGGATCGTTTAAGACCTTCTGTAAAAAGTTGAGAATTTTTGGAACAAGTTAACTATTTTATTAAAATCTCCGAAAACAGCCCAGTCTTGAATATAAAAGCTGAAATGACATAAGTCGCAAATTGTGTGTCTAAATGTCGAGTATGTTATCTGAGGATGATCTAACATGTTATATATCAATGAAAGTAACATGTGCAATATCGTATGCTTATTCTTGGGTAGCTATAGGTGGAATGCTTATATGAGCGTGAACTATTAAAGTGTGTACATGTTATGTGGTAGAAGTAAGGTGTAAATAAACCGTACGTAGGATACGTGTTATGCATGAGAAACTGATTGTTATCCGTACCTTATTAGGACGTGATTGACCGACCTTTACTGTTAACTATATTTGAGAATCTAACCGAGCAAACCGAGGTGAGTTCACACTTTTCTACAAAGCATGGTAAATTCCCGGTGGGAATGGGAATGGGTTCAGGAATAGGGATTCCTCGTCCTTTGGGACGTGTTCAGGAATGTAAATTCCTCGTCCTGTTGGGACGGATTAGACTTACTGGACTAGAACTCTATCAGCGAAGTCCCTCCCTTTTTGTATTGACTTAATCGCCGAGGCTATGGCGAGCGGGTCATTAGTTAATAGCGCTATTAGCTTTAACAAACCTCACACCGTGCCAGTTGGACGGGTGTGTACTAATGGACTATGGCACGTCGGTGACGATAGACACCGACGCTAGGGCACAATTAATTTTTGTTAGTAGTCGATATGATAAACGAGTCTGGTAGTCTAAATAATGGGGTAGCCCCCACGGCCGGAGTGCCGGGCTGGAGAGCCAGGGAAGGTGGACATGGGATGGTTAACTAATAAACGTTTTTGAACTATGGGGTAACCCCCACGGCTGGATAGCTGAATGAGATTAAACTACGTTTTTGGAAACAACCCTAAAATGGACAACCAACCGTGAACTCACTCAACTTTGTTGTTGACTCGTTGCTACATGCTTTGCAGGTCGCTAGATGCTATGGAGCTTGCACATGGAGGTGGTCGTTGTGGGATGCGAACTGATATGTCCCGTACTTAATAAAAAAACTTTAAGAACTTATGAAACTTATGTTTGGGTCTTTAAACTTATGAACCACGAATTTGTGTTTTGGTTTAACGTCTTATGCTTCCGCTGATTAAATTGAACTTGGTTAACTTCCTTTTGGTCACCAATTGTATTGTGGTTGGTTACATTTACTTAAATACATTGTTGAATATGATTGGTGGCTCGATCCTGGTCATGTCACGCCTCCAAGCGGTGATGCTCCGCATGGTGGATTTTGGGGGTGTGACAAAAACCGCATGGGCTCCAAAAAGCATTACACAGGGCCACTGATCATACTTGCAGTAAGAATAAAATTTCCCTATTCATTTGTGTGTCATTAAAACGCCAAAAAATATTTGTCATTTGAAAAATCTATTATGTTACAGCTTGCCTTGGTGAACGATACTTGCAATAGGAAAAAATGGGACAGAAAAGAAGGATACCCAATTGAGTGGGTTACAACAGATACTCTTAACTTATTTGAGAGTGCAATGGCAAAACGCCTTGTTGGCAATGAAGTAAAAAGGAAAACAGTCAAAAAAGCTAAGGGAAGCAAGCCCAAAAAAACAAGAAAAATGCAGGTTGTTGTTCATGATGAAGATGATGTTGATGATGTTGAGAATGAAGATGAAGATGATGTTCACAAGGTCGATGAGCATGCTAATAACAATGATAATGAGTTCGATGATGATGGTTTTGATCATGATGATCATTATGACTATGATGTGCAAAACGCCATGCCATTCAATGATGATGAAGATGATTCACTTCAAAGGATGGTGAATGAGGATAGAGAATGCCGGGAAATGATGTTTGAAGTTTCTGCATCAGGAAACCATGCTCTTGCGAGAGGAGTAACACAGTATGACAACATTTTTGCTGATGAAGAAGAACAAAACAATGAACCTGAAGAGGTATGTTGTTCAAATAATAAATTAAAAAAAACCACAAAACACCATGATCAACAAAATCCTTTTTTTTAATATAACAGGAAATGGCTGATAAATCGGATGGAGCATACAAATAATTAGAAGACTGTTACCATAAAATGAGCACATTGTTAAAACAGTCAAAGTCTGAATACCCAAACAGCCTCCTGGTACACATTAAATACTCACAATGTATGACATTGTTGGAGAACATCTCAGAATTTGTTGATGAAAACGCCAAAGAAATGCCAGCTGAAAGAGAAGAAGGTACACATGAAACTGAGGTTGAAAATGAGGTGGTACTAGGAGATGAAAATGAAGAAGATGGGGAAAAGGAGATGGTTGAAACAGAAAACACCATTGAAGTGCAAACAGTTAATGAAAACGCCAAAGAATTTGAAAATGAAGAAGAAGGAGAAGGAGGAGATGAAAAGGAAGAAGAAAGGGAGAACGAGATGGCTGGAATTGAAAACGCCATTGAAGTGGAAAAAGTTGATGAAAACGCCATTGAAGTAGAAAGAGTTCATGAAAACACCATTGAAGTTGAAAATGAAGGAAAAGGAGAAGGAAATGGAAAAGATGAAGGAGAAGGAAAATGAGAAGAGGAAGGGGAGTCGGAAGGGAATGGTGAAGGGGATGGAGAAGGAGAAAGAGAAAGAGAAGAAGAAGTGGAAGGAGAAAGGGATATGGCCAGAGAACAAAACGCCGAACCCTCGACTGCTAAAACAGTCCCCATATATGATGATAATGAGGATACTATATCATCAGATGAAGATATAAACGAAAACAATATTGAGAGATGGAGTTGTGATTTCAAGACACTTAAATATCACATTTCGAGATACAATGGGGAACACATAATTAAAAGGAATATTGCTGAGATTTTAGAGCTGCCGGGACAAGATCTAAAACAATTGATTGATATAAAAGAAGGTTTTGATAATTCAAGAATGGTGGATGAACTGATTAAAGCAATAAAAAAACATCTGCAACCTGCTGAAGAGACCCCAAAAATGTCTGTATTTGATAAGACACCAAACATCCCCACGACATAAACACAATACAGTCAGGCATTCAACACTGAACTAGAAAAAACTGAAGGGGAGATGGTGAACAAAAGTGTTGACCAACAAGGTGCAGTGTTTGATAAAACGCCATATGAGCAGCCACCATCTACATCTGGGAAAAACCTCTTGAAAAGTTTTGAAGAGGAAGAGACACCCAATAAACCCCAGGATGAAAACGCCATCAACACATCACCACCAAAAACGCCAAACAGGTCAGTTGTGCAGGAGAAAGGTGATGAGGACAACACTCCAGACATCATAAAGCTGATGCAAGAAAATACAATTTTAAACCCTGAAGAGATGCCTAATGATGAAAAAGTTGATAAAGATGATGAAGAAGATAAAAATATAAAAAAAAGAATGTGGCTGAAGAGGAGAAGGAGATAAAAAAATTGAGCAGGGCATGTTTGTCACCTTATATAAGGAGGCAAGTGGTTATACATGAACCAAGGACAAACCCTGAAAATAACCTTTCCACATACATCTTCACTGGATACGACGATTATGAGTATGTACACTTCTCTCAAAAATAAAACGCCAAACTTTCCATTCATAACGTTTACTTGAAAATATGCATGTAAAAACGATCAAAACGCCATGTATTATAATAGAATGAGTTTGTATAACTAAAACGCCAAATGATGTTTTTTTAGGACTGAGGTGTTCAAGATGGGAGAAAAGTTTCTCATGAGGGTGATTTGTGGGAGCATGAAACCAGGATTTCAAGCACGCGTCTCAATTATTCTATGTTGGGCACATATCCTAAACTATGAAGAAAGATACTAGGCTTCAGAATCACCCTCAAGGTTATTCTGCTAAGAATTACTGCTGGTAACTCTTTTGCTATATTTAATTGATAAAATTATAATAGGACATTGTGTTGTTGTTTAAAATATGGTACTCAATATTACAGAATACTCCGGCATACAAGAAAACGACAGAAGAAAATATACGAAACAAAGAATTCAACAGAAACATGGAAACTGTTTTGAAAAATACACGTTTCAAAGGAGACAAGAAAAATAAAACCATCAAAGATTATGAACTGGTCTTCGTGCCAAAAATATGGGAAAGACATTTCTATGTTGTCTGTTTCAACATAAAACACGAAAGAGTTGATGTATTGGACAACAGCGGTGCAGGGGATGACGTCAGCATTGAGGACAAGTATGAAGGATGGGTGGAAAGATTGGTAAGTATCTTAAAAACTTTGTATATAGGAACTATGTTGACAAAACGCCAAACTAATATATGCGAAAAAATGTGAAACTACAGCACAGAGCTTTTGTAAACTACTTGCGTATTAAAAAACACCCAAAGCATAAGATCATGAGCAAGGCGAATATTGTCAGACAACAGATGGATTGGAGGACAACGTCTAACATGCTCGACTGTGGGATTTTCGCAATGAGGCATATGGAAACATACATAGGGGATATAGCTCGTTGGAGAAGTGGTTTGGCAAAAGAAGATGCCCCAAATCAACTCCAACAAAGACAGCTAAATGAACTAAGGGTAAAATACATTGGAAAAATCGTGCTTCATAACGAAAATGAAAACAGAAAACAATTGACAAATTGTGTAAGAACATTCTTGGCTTTAGGGGGACAAAAAATACGTGAATTGTTTGACACAGCAGACAAGAGAATAGCACAAAGAATGAAAGATTTTGTAGATTAGCTAAACGCCATGGATTGTAAAATTTTAATGTTAACTATTGTGTTTTACTCTTTACATTATTACATCTACATGTTTGGTTGTGTGATTTTCTATCATATTTGTGCAAATCAAGAAAACGCCATGATTAGAATAATTAACAAATAGTAAGCATTTAAAACATAAATAACATTAAAAAAAGGTTAAAAAAACTAAATTAAAACAAGTAGAAAACACAAAAACGCCATATCTATTGGATATCAATAAAACGCCATTAAAACATAAACGCCATTCGTAAAAAAAATACTTTTAAAAAAAACGCCATGTAAAACTAGCATAAAGATGAAAACGCCATTAAAACATAAACGCCATTGTTAAAAAAATACCTTTTAAAAAAAACACTGTGTAAAACTAGCATAAAGATGAAAACGCCATTAAAAAATAAACGTCATTCGTAAAAAATATACTTTTAAAAAAAACGCCATGTAAAACTAGCATAAAGATAAAATGCCATTTGTATTTAATTTTTTTTTGGGCAAAGGAATCATAACGCCATTGTTTAGCGGGAAGTGAACAATGACAATCGTACCCCCGCATATAGGGTTGTAAACGAACCGAACGAACACGAACAAGGCCATGTTCGTGTTCATTCGTTAAGGAACAAGCTTGTTCATGAACTGTTCACGAACGCTTACCGAACAAGATTTCTTGTTTGTGTTCGTTCATTAAGGAAACAAACATGTTCGTGAATTGTTCACGAACACTTACCATATGCTAATGAACTCTAACAAATGTTCATGAACATAAATGAAAACAAACGATGTTTATGAACACAATATTCATTTTAGAATAAAATCTGCATTTTCATCACAAACATTACGAAGAATCCACAAAAAATAAATAAACACTTAACATAATTATCCGAACAGAGTTGGCTTGATTATCAAAAACATGATAAACATAAAATTAAGAGTTTGTTAAGCCTTAACACAAATTAAATTGAAATAGTGAAATGAGGGATGTTGTGAGAGGCATATAAGATAACTAGGGTTTCAAAATTTTAAAAACTAGAAATAATAAAACAAAATACAACATATAAAAACCTTTAACGAACTGACACAAATAAATATTAACAAGCAAACATAAATGAACTCATTACCGAACGCTCACGAACATAAACGAACACATTACCGCACGTTCATGAACATAAACGAACGAACGCAACCTCTGTTCATGTTGGTTTGTTTAACTTAACGAATGAAACTTCTTGTTCGTGTTGGTTCACTTACTAAACGAACGAACATAAACGAACTTCCCGCAGAACGGTTCACGAACTGTCCGCTGAACGTTCGGTTCGTTTACAGCCCTACCCGCATAACAATTAGCGCTCCCTGCCACGTGTTGGGCCAGGATTCGTTCTCTCCGTTCTCACACTTTTCACCGTTCTCTCCTGATCCCGTTCCTATATATATAGATTCAACTAGCTAACTTATTCCCTCACCATCGAAGCAATTTACTTACATACCCTTAGGTTACTTTTATTTGTCACGTCAAAACCAATATATTCCAACATTCATTGGTGGATTAGAACATTATAAATTGCTTCTTCAAACACCAAAATATGTTTTCAACTTTATAATATTATTGCATGCGTATGTTTTCAACTTTATAATATTATTTTAACAAAACGTCAAGTTAGATGCAAATTAACCGTTCTCTAAAAAAAAGCAATCAATATTAATAGGAGGGTATCATATATTTAGGTTAGGTTAAAAATGTTTTTAATGGATCAAAGAGGTTGTAGAATGTAGCCTAACTAGTTAGATGCCTCGCCCGCGTTGCGGGGCGATGGACGAATAATGAGCGAGTGTTAGGCAGCAGCCTATTGACACGAAAAACAACTAAATCGAGTCAACCAATTAAAAAAAAAACCCCTTTTATATTTTTGATAAAAAAACTAAAACAATGGGAACATTGTAATTTTTAACTGAGGGAAAGTTGTATTTTTTGACTGGGGTAAAATTGTAAATTGCTAAAAGCTAAAGTGATGGCAGTACTGTAAATTTGAAGGGGGAAAATTTGAAATTTTATTAGGGACAAATTCGTAATTTTGCACCTAGGGTAACAGCGTAATATAAATTTCAACTACGGGCACAATCGTAATTTTAAGATGGAGGCAAAAGCACAATTTTATTTTGAACCGAGGGCAAAATCGTAATTTTGAGTTTGGGGCAAAAGCATCATTTTATTTTTAAGGGGGGAAAATCGTAATTTTCAACTGAGGGCAAAATCGAAATTTCTTTAACGGGGAAAAATAACATTTTTTAACTGAGGGCAAAATCGTAATTTTTAGCTGGGGAAAAATATTTAATTTTATTTGGGACAAAACCGTAATATTATTTTGAGCTGTGGGGGTAAAAACGTCATTTTAAAATGGATAAAAAATAATAAACTGGTTGGTCCAATGGAAGAGTGGCAGACGAAATCGTAATTTTGACTTGAGGGCAAAATCGTAATTTTGACATGGAGACAAAAGCGTAATTTTAGTTTGAGCTAGGGGCAAAAGGAAAAAAAAAAAAAAAAACAATTTAAAGGTGCCGCCCATTTTAGCCAATGGAATCAATCAGCCGACACTTCCTTTTGTAGTATAGTATAATATAATGGTATTAGTGTGTTGAATTGGTATTTTGTTCGAAACAGTAAATGTTCTAGTCTTATAAAAGATAAGTAGTGTAAATATTAAAATTACTAGTCATAGATCTACATTTTATTATTAATTAATTAATTAATTAAATGTTCCAAGCGCCACCCTATTATCTGGAGTTATGTTGGTGTTGATGTTAGGCTCTCTCTAGTGTGGGTCGTGGAATAGACAAGGGAATAGATTATACCCATTTCATTGTTTTGTTTTGTTCGGTTACTATGTTAGAATAGAATAAATTATTACTTTATTTTGTTTGGTATGCAGGAAAAGAAAATGAACAAATTGGTGGTGAATAGCAGTGGTGATGGTGGTGGGTATCGCTAGTGGGTGGGTGGTAGTAGCGATAATGGGTGGTGCTGGGTGGTGGTGATAATGGTGGTAGCGGTGGCGACAGGTGGTGGCAGTGGCAGTGAGTGGTGATGGTGGTGGTGGTGGTGGTAGTGGCGGGTGGGATGTGGTGGTGGTGAAAGAGTGAATTGAAATATGGAATGAAAAAAAATGGGGGTGCAACATGGGATGTTTATAGGGAATGTGATTTCTTGTGTAATAATTCCATCAACTAACCAAACACTCATTTTCTTCATTCCCTCACAATGGCCTCTTCCACCCCGTCACCCATTCAACGCTATTTCGGTTTAGTTAACACACACATACTAGTGGGGTGTCCGCGCGATACGGTGGGAAACACATACACTAGTAGGGGGAGGTTCATTTGAGAAGAATCTTCTTGTAAGAAGAAAAATAAATTAATCTAGGCCCTATATGTTTTTGATCAATGGTTGTAAATCAAGATATAAATTTTATCTACTTTTAATTAATGATTTAATTAATAAGGGTAGGATAGACATTTTGATGTACAATATTAATAAATATTATAAAGGGTTACCCAAGTCTTATTAATGTCACCATAATTTCCTCCTTCACCACCATTAATACACCAATTTTATTAGGACTGACAAAATTATTTAAAAGTGATGTGTCCTACACATATTTTATTATGAGTCGTAAAATTATTTAAAAGTGTTGGGGTCCTACACATTTTGTACCTTACACCAAAACATTGTCTTTATGGTGTAGGAAACGTTGTTTTTATGGTGTAGGAAACGTTGAATATGTAGGATCATGTGCATGATTGTTTTTATTATGTAAGGTGCAAAACTATTTTATAGGATGACTTATTAAATAATTAGGGTTCATTAATTTGAATAACACAAATAAAGGATAGACTCATTAAATGATTTGTTCAAATTACCTTTGTACCTTTTATTCTTTTTTTTCTTAATTTGTAATTTTTTCTCATTTGAACTCTCCACTACACTAATAATTACCAAACATGTTAATTTTAAAAATAGAAAAAAAATTTATAGCAGTACCATATATTAAATTTAAAAAGAATATAATGCTCATATTTATGGTGTAATTTTTAAAAATAAAATATTAACGTTTTAAAAAGTTATGAACGTTTAAAAATCGTGGCAGAAGTTGGTTTAAAAGTAAACAATATGTTTTAATCATGGGCATAGCCTACTTGTGGCCCGGGAGTGCCCCGACCCCCACCAATTTTTCGTTCGTAGTGTTAAATTATTCGAAAAAAAATATTTTGTAGTGTAAAATATTGAATTTTTAAGAGTTTGGCCCCTACCGATTTGGATTTTGAAAGTCCAGCCCCCACTGAGTTTTCGTTCAAGCTCTGGTACTAGTTTTAATAAATTGTAACAAGTGTTTTCAAATTGTGATATACAACAAAAATAACATTTAGCTTGCAAAGTGTACAAAATGAAGAAAAACAGACATCGTGGCTTTTTCGTAATTTCGACAATTACACTATTCAACAAATAATTATTGTACACCAAAATTGTACTAGAGTAATAAAACTACGTTACTTGTAAATTGTAGCATAATTTTATCACTTTAGCATAATTCAGAGTAATTACGAAAATGTCCCCACGTAGATTTCACTTTCATTTCATACAGTATCCATACTAAAACTTATTTGTATTTGATGCAAACACTCTATATACACACTACCTACAAATACATTTTTTGATTAATTTACACCTCCTTCAAAGACTATTACTAAACCCATAGTCCTACATTGATCCTTGATAAGCACCCGACCCGAGCGGTCTGGTTAGGTTAGCTCGATCTAGAATCATGTCTACATACGCAAGGCATAAAACATTTGTAATTTAGTCTTCGTTTCACTTATTCAAGCGTGACAAACAAACTTGATGGTGTCACATAAATGACATTTTCATCAACAAAAATGTATGAAATGACTAAAAACAATCATCATGTTCTGTGAAGTTTGTATTTTTCTCAAACGCACATTTAAATTCCAAGACAAATGAATTGCAACAAATGAACCTTTCAACCACCAATATGGCTGTGTGTCTCGACCTAAATAGCTTGGTAACAACAATATAAATCCAAGCAACAATGAAAAGGAAGTTAGAAAAAAACAAATAATGGGCCCATCATGCCACCCAATGGAATAATAATAATAATAATAATAATATTATTATTATTATTATTATTATTATTATTATTATTATTATTATTATTATTATTATTAAAACAACTAAAAAGACGCTGAGACTTGGACACAACATTATAATTTTAGACATATTGTTGTATCATGTTTGAACGCACCGTTAGTCACAAAGTGAATCAGACATTTAAAAAAAGAGTTTTTATAAGGAATAAGAATGAAATATATATGAAAGTTAGTTAAGTTTATAAAAATTGATAAAACTATATTTAAATGAAAAGAGTCACAAAAGAGGCTCATTCATTTTTTTACCTCTCCTGGCCATTAGTTGTTTTTTTTACTTATAATTCTAAACCATTGTTCACCACAAGACTCAAATCCTCGACCTTTTAAGGAGTGACATCATTTTACACATCTCAATACAGTTAGACACTAAGTCAAAAGCCCTTTGCTTCTACTTGCAAGTAGTAACACCTTATTAGTTACGAATCGCTACAACATTAATTTTAACAATATGATTGATATGATCTTAGAACACTAGCTACACTTTCTTATAAGATATCCATAATATCTTTTATAGCTGTTTGATCAATCTTTTATTGATGTGTTGTTAACATATTGAACTTTAATATTTTTCCATTTTTTTATATTTAAATGTTAGCTATGGACAGGGATGTGGCTCGGACAGCTTTTGGTTGGATTGTTGTTGGTTAACACGGTTGTTTCTGCTTAAACCTTAATAACAAACTTTTAAGGAACCATATGATTTGGTTAAAACATGTCTGCTACATATTTGGGCCATGTTTCATCTGTCACATAGCCTGTGTAGCCCACACATCTTTCATAAATTTCAATCTTAACTAAAAACTTTCTAAATAGTATTATAAAAAAAAAATTGACTTATACACCACATATCTTATTTGATACATGTTTAATACAAAACTAATTTTAAGTAATAAACCGCATAAACATTGTACATTTTGCTTTAACTTTGATACATAAAACGATTATGCAACGCTCCATATTTGCTATTAAAAAGGCCCATTAGTTATATAAATTACTTGTATTCACTATTTATCCTGCAAAACATAAATAATAATTCAATTAATCTTGCAGAAATATGAATTATGGTTCTTTAATTAAAATTGGTTTACTATTAAAAAGGCCCATTAGTTATACAAATTACTTGTATTTACAAAACAATAATAGTAATTCAATTAAGCAGTAGAAATTGCAAAATGTTTAGAATCTTGCATTATTTGATCAAAGATGTGAAACTTAACCCCTGCTTCAATTACTATCATCGTCTAGAAACTCAGGATCCTTCGGTTTTGGCATGGGACTGCGAATGACATCATCGTCATTGTATCCTTGTCCTCTTCTTACGCTCGTTGCCAATATCGATAAACCATGTTTCTTTCTACTCGACTTGTTGTTGATGCTATGAGTGCTCAGTTTCTCTTTAACTCTAAGAAGTCCAACCTCTTTTCGCCTTTTATATCGTTTCCAAGCTGCTTGTATGAAACAAGCGGCCCAAGTTCGCCATTGGTGGGAGTGAACTCTAAACGTGTGCCTTAGTTTCTTGTTGTGAAGTTTATGAAATTGTACGGCCACAAATCTTAAATCTTCTTTGGTGAGAGCAAAAGCTTCCACCTCAGAGATGGCAGTGACGGTACGTGTGGATAATGGAATGATGACACTTGGACATGGGTCCAAAGCCCATGTTAGTAGTTCCTCACCACAAAAGTCTCCTGGGCCGATCTCACACTGGTTGAAGAAACCAGATCGCCCCCCACCAGTAGTATGAGAATCTAGGTGACCCCGCATGATAAACAACATTTCATTTGTGGGGTCACCTTCTCGTACTAGACATGTTCCCGGTGTTGAGATCACAGGTTTTAGTCTTTCACATATTGCATCCACAGTGCGTTCGTCCATTTGATCAAATAAAGGAACCTATTCGAATTCACATAATCATATTGAGGAAAAGGTTGGACATAATAAATAAAAAATGTAGAGATCAAAGAACTCACCCTTCTAACGAGCTCGGCGCATACATAACGTTTGATATCTCTTTTAATATCGAGAGGAAGGGGTCGAAGAATTTCTTCTTCGTCAACCCCTCGGGTTGCAATCCATTTGTGGAGATCATGTTTGCGTACACGTTCCCTCAATTCGTGTGGTAGATGCCTGTGGTGCATCCATTGCTCGGTATCCATCCGCTTCACCCGATATTCCTCGAGTCGCTTAGTTCTTGACTCTAGATATTGCTGTTTTTATAAAACCACATATAGTTTGTAACTCAAAACTTAACACTTTTAAACCATTAAACATTAAAGATTCCCAGCTTACTTGCATGTTACCAATGAGCAAAGCAAAGAGCACCAATCCAGTAATCCCAATGAGTATGCAAAAGTGTGATTCCGCTATAAACGGGCTCGCTTGAAGTTCTTGACCTGCTGAACTGGAAAACCGAAACACATAAACCTGTTACTTGTAAAATACCTACATTATTAAATCGTGGGGGCATGTTTTACTGGCCCAAATTGTTGGGCCAGTAAAGAACGCCCTCACCTTATATATGTATGTTTAACGTTACCCTAAGCCTCGTAGACCCCACCACAGACAATAAGCATACTTCTTATAGAAATTAGCTGAAGCGATACTGTATACAACAGCGTCTTCAACGAGTCCATATTTGAAGTTATCAGCACTCGCACATATACTCGAGACATTACTCGTTGGAAACCATGCTTCTCGACTAGGAAGATTCACATTAACACAATCAAAATACCGATGTTTGCATTCGGTTTCCATGTCACATACTTCCACCCAACATAGCCCCTGCCTCTCAATCGATAAAAGATACCACATCGCGCCAATCACCTTCACAACAAAAAAACATTAAACAACAATGTTAGTCGTGTCCTACATCGGGCTGCAGTTTCAACTTTCAAGCATTGTTACGGACAAAACATACATGAGAAGCCAACATAAACAATAATAGATTGTAAGCAGCCCCGACCCACGCCACATTAGCCACAAGACCGGCTTGTTTTGATATATGTGACCCGAGTCTAAACGTTAGAAACAGCCTCAACACGAACTGGATCATGATAAAGTATAACACGCTTGTTTTCGTGCTCATCATTTCGGTCTTATCGACAATGTGGAACCATGTCATGACTTGTGGAATAGGAAGTGTGGCCAAAAAATCAAGCCAAAACTCACCCCTCAAATACCTCTCAGAAATACTAGAAGAATCCAGAATCAACTCGCCTCGCCCAAGTAAACGTGACGAAGGGGCCACGTAAGCCGTACGAAACCGCACATAAATCTTGATCCCATAGAAGATATCGACAATCGAACGGATGATAGTGAGTGTGATCTTGAGGGTCTTGTCCTCATCAAGACACATGTCCTCTTTGGTCACAGGCAAGTAGAAGAAAAGCGGGTCTACCGCAAGTGAAATCAAGGCTGCAATGAGAAACAAATGGTTCCATCGGTTTATCGCTGCGCCTCGAGGATCAAGAACTGTCGGGTCAGTTTTCACATAGTCCTCGGAGAAAACTCGTGAAAGCTTTTTCGCGAGTTTCGTGTCGCCTTTTTTCAGCGATGTGTTGGTTGGTTCTACGGGTTCCATGTCAGCATCAAATCTAGTTAGAAAAAACCATTAAAATGTTAAAATTTATGAATCATGTCATCATACTGACATGAACTATGTATAGAAGAAAAATGCAAGTTTGTCAACCTGACCTGACATATCTTTTGGAGTTACTCATTGTGTGAACTTGATATGTGAAAATTGTTGGATGATCTAATGGGCCAAAACTGGTATTTTATAGGCTAATTGAAGAGTGTTTATGATAGTATATTACTAAACTTGGCATTTTATGATTGGTTTGGGATGTTCTTATATTTGTCTTGTATGTCCGTGTATTGTTTTTCGTCTTTTGAATGGCTAGAAAACAGAACAGGAAATGTACAAGAATAAGAATTTATAGATACAAACCAAGGTATCATTAAATCTCAAGATCATGCCTGATATCTTCTTTTCCATGGATCAGGAAAATTTTAAATATAACTATTTTAATTAGGGATGGCATTCGTATCGGGTTGGTGGGTCGAACTGTTGCGGCGCAGCTGGTTACCCGTTTACCTGTCATTCTTATGTAATTTTTCTGTCGTGAAACCTTCAAGATGACCAATTTGAGTAACATCAAATTCGAATACTGTAAAAAAAGTACATATTGGGTGGAGTTTGGCTACAAAGTTCAAACTCCTAACAAATGTAAAAAGTCGTAAACCACCATAATTTCAGCAACAAATCACACTAAAAACCCACCAATAAAGTGTAAATATTACTAAAAATACTATATTAGATCTCTAATAGTCCATAAAAGACTTCAAAACACACCACCATACAACTACGGATATAAAACACAACATGATAATTAACATAAAACACAATACTGTTAACCATTCGATAATTAGAACCTTGTCACAAAAAAAAAACCTCACATATATGGCGTTTTAATAATCTTCACATTGTTATATGTGTGAGTTTTGAATGTGTTTTATGACTTTGTACACTTTTTAAGATGAGGATCATTATAGAACACTAATTACTGTGAGAACAAAAAGAATAAATCTAAATCACTAAATTATGGCATCTAAGTTTCATATTTTTTAAACTTTATGTTTCTTACATAAAAAAAAAAAACATATATTTTTACCGATACATAGCTTACATACATGTAGGTAATTTAACCTATATATAATCTACATATAAGTAGGTTATATAAAAACGAAATTTTTCCATATTTTATTTTGAATTCTAGTGTGAGAAACAATAAATCTTATATTTGTGATATTTTCATTTACTTTTTTGGTTTTTATGATTAAAAAAATGGGTGATTCATTTTGTTCTGCGTGTTCTCGTAATATTTAGTGTTCTGCATAGAACCTCCCCTATATACAGGGCCGTCCCGTTAGTGTAGTCTGGCTAGGCGACGGCCTAGGGCCTCCGAAAAAATAGGGCCTCCAAAACTAAAAAAAATCTATATTTACAAGAAAAAGAATATTATATTTACGGTACTATTTGCTAACATTAATACAAGTGTAGCCTGGTGGTAAGAACAAGATTTGGTTTTGTAGAGGGATGGGTTCGAATCTCACCTGCTACCCATTTTCAAAATTATTAATTACCTCACTTACTCTTTTAATAAAGGGTTATAAATGCATCTTTTTTAATCACCTCTCTTAATTTAATAAGCTAAAATATTTTGTCCACACAATTTTTAACATGATACGTTCATGTAAAATTTTATTTAAAAAAATCGTTTCTAACTAATAACAATAGTATAGTTAAAATAAGTAGCATGTTTTAATTCCTTTCACACATAATGTAAATTGTTATTTGTTAGGTTAAACTCTTTTGACCAACTTAGATTTGATTTATGTATACATTATTTGATTAGTGAAATCATCTAGTTTATATAACAGTTAAATGCTTTATAAGTTTCTTCCTAATATATTTCATGTCAGATACAAACCGAAATTACGAGCCTAAAAAAATTAAAAAGGGCCTAAAATTTTTAATTCGCTTTGGGCCCCCAAAATTCTAGGAACGGCCCTGCCTATATATATATATGTTTATCCTTGTCACTTACATCAACCCTAATTTGAAAACACTTAACAATCGTGCATCCTAAACATAACCCATATATTTAAACGAGGTAAACGGGTTGGCACGCTATAAGAAATGGGTTAGGGTGGTTAGTGAAAACTAAGACAACAAAAATGATCAGGCCCATTTCCTGAATTCAACTTTGCATAACCACCGCAATTTAGACCATTCTTCTTGTTAGAGGCTGTCCATCTAGTAACTCGATCAGACATAGCTTGTATATTAATTTTTGTAGCTATGTAAGCTCCTCCATATGGAATGTGGTTTGTATATTTGTAAAAAGCCCAATTAGAGGGTCCAGCCCACAAACATTCCTTAAAACACCAGGCAAGCAACAATATATGTTGTCTGACATTTGTTCATTTTAGTTATCAATAAATTTGGACTAAAAGCTTTTCTGGGTTAAAAATGTATTTTTGATAACTAAAATCTAAAAACACACATGCAGTTTTCAACAACAGTTCTCAGATTCTTGATCTAAATAACAAAGCCAAATCACATGTTTCTTCCCACAAATCATACACCAATATATGATTACAAATCCACATCTAATTCGAAAGCATACGGTTACAAAACTTAATGACACTTGCAAGATCTATTAGCCCTTTCGCGCATGCCGTCACAGCTTCATAATAAGCATCACCTTCCTCTTTAAACTAGTGTAACATGCTCACCCGTTTCATAAGAATTCGCGTAAACCAATTAACAACAAATAAAACAAATTGTTTAAAACACATACAAGTGCATCATCACACCTTTTAATTGTTTAAAACTGACGCCTTTGTGGCGCTTCAGCAACGCTTACTCGGATATTTCTGCCATCAAGATCCTGCACAACAAGTTTCAGTCAAATTCATGAATCTTATACTTATTTGCAATGTTTTGAAAACCGGTCGGACCAGGAACCAGGGGTCTGACCGGTCCGGTTCACCCTATCAGACCAGTTTTGAGTCGAACAGGCCGGTTGGACCGGTTCGACCAGTCCGACTAGTGGACCGATAAGGAGACCAGTTTGACGTCTAGTTTGGTTCTGAAAACGATGCTTATTTGCACATACAACGATTCAACAAATGACCCTTGAAACATGAATAATTTACTTACAACGCCATCCAACGAGTTGACTGCGCTGTTGACCTCATCAGCAGAACTGAACGTAACAAACCCGAACCCCCTTGACCTACCACTCTCCCTATCGTAAACGACTTTCGCTTCCACAACATTTCCCTGCTCTCTGAACAACGTTTCAAGAGCAATATTGTCAACACTCCAAGCGAGATTTCCGACGTAAACCCTGTTGGTGTTGTCAAAACTTCTCCCACCGCCACCACGACCGCCTTCTCTTGGCCCGCCAAACGACGATTCCTCCCTGCGTGGCGGTGGAGGACCCGAGTTCACCCTCAATGCCCGCCCATCGAGCTCCTGTTAATCTTAAACGGTTTAAAACAATCTTGAAATATATGAAGCTTTCGAGTCTATGTATATTTTGCGATTTTACGATTACTTACATAACCATTGAACTTCCTGACAGCTTCCTCAACTTCTTCAACTGATGACATTGTTACAAAGCCGAAACCTCGGCTTTTTCCAGTAACTTTGTCATATATAACCTGCCAATAACACAAACAACATATAAAGATACAGAAACCTCTGTTTCACATACTATTAAACAGTTATAACTCAATTGTGTTGGTGTTTATCTACTACAAACAGCTGCCCAATTTCACTGAATTCACCTTAGGTAAAAAAAAAAAAAAAAAACTCAAATAAACACAAAATTTGCAATAAAATTACATCAAATTTAGGTTTAAGAGGAACATTTATACAATTTGGGGTGCAAACGAGCCGAGCCGAGCCGAGCTTGAGCTCAATTAAATTGTGAGAGCTCGAGCTCGGCTCGTTTGTTATTTATTAAATTATTTATATTATATTTAATGACTATTATTATATATATTTAAAATATTAAATAAAAATTATATGGCTCGAGCTCGATAAGTGAAGCTCGGGCTCAAGCTAGTTTACTAAACAAGCTTATTTTTAGGCTCGGGCTCTTTTAACCTTGGCTCGATTCGGGCTTTTTTTCACGCTAATCTCGAGTAGCTCGTGAGTAACTCAGCTCGTTTACAACCCTATATATGCCTCTTTGTTTCACATACTACCAGAAACAGGGGCCCAATTTCACTGAACATCAAAGAAATAATTTGGAAAGTGTGAATTCAAATTAATTCTAAAACAGTAGAAATAATAACACCCTAAAACACACACACACACACACACTCTGTTTTACAGGGGTCCAATTTCACTAAACTTCAAGTGAGGTTAAAAAAACAGTCAAAATTCCTCAAATGAACACAAAATTTTCAACAAAATCACAACCAATTTAGCTTTATGAGGAGTATTTATTCCTCTGTTTCACATACTACTAGAAACAGGGGAAAATTAAAAATTCAAACAATTTGAATCCAAATTATGTCAAAAACAGTTAAAATTCTCAACAAATTCAGACCCAATTTAGGTTTAAAACAAGCGATTAACAGCCATACCTCAACCATCTCAACATTTCCAGCAGTCTCAAACAATCCAGCAAGAGCAGCACTATCAACACTAAAGGGCAAATTACCCACAAAAATCTTGAGGTCAGGGGAGAAACTCTGTTCCTGTTGATCATCAGACAATTCCTCATCGAGCTCGAACCCGGACGATACGGCGACATTGCGGGTGATTCGAGATGATGGGGCGGGTTCAAAGAGGGTGGTAGAACAGAGGAGCTTTGGAAATGGGGTTAAGGATGATGGGAAGAGGTGGAGTGAAGTGGGTGTTGGGGTTTTGGTGATGGAGGATAGGGGTTTGGTTGAAGATAGGGGATGGAGTTGCAGGGGAGAGGCAGAGGAAGCCATGGGTTTAGTGGAGGATAAGGTTTTTGGTAAGGTTTAGGGGAACGGGGTGAGGGTGGGTTTATAGGGTGAGGGTGGTGGTGTGGATATGGGTTGACCCGACCCGACCCGGTTTCATCTTATCTCATACTTGTGAAATACACCAGGGTTGTGTGTTGGTGTTACTCTGATACACACATTAGATTACCTATCACTAGTGTTTTAGTGGTGACCATAGATATTTAAGTTTTATTTATGGTAGATTTGGGTAAGTTTTGTTCTTCAGGTCTCAAGTTCGAGTCTGGGTCAGAGACGGCCCTGAGCAAGTATAGGGTTGGCCTGCGCTCAGGGCCCAAACCAATATAGTGCCCGAAAAAATTTTAATTTTTTTTTATATATATATTTAAAAAAAATCTGTATATGTTTATAGATATGTCCTTAAAGGGCCAGTGTATAACAAAAAAAATGTTAAATGAGCGTGTGTCATAAGTGTGTACGTCATATATGAGAATGAGATTAGTAACTCATAAAAGTTAAAAGGCCCAATGGCCAATCTGTGCCTAATTAACAGGCCCAGGCCACAATGGCTAATAAACAAAGGTATTTCAAAAATTGTAACCCAATTGTGGGCGATGCTGGGCAACATAAGAAGTCAGAACTCGATCATTCACATTGGTCGATGGGTTCATTCATTCATCATCATCATCGCAGCAGAGGAGTGAATTGATAGGTCAAAATCGAGTGAGGAAGCAAGGATATCATCATCATCATCGACGTAGGAGGGGTTTCAAAGGGCTATTCCAGAGTTTTGTTGGATGGATAATCTTGAGATTAAGGTATAGAATTCTTGAGATTCTTGTTTTATTTTAGAACCTTTAGTCTGTGTGGTTTCATATGTTTAGCGTTTTTAGTTTTTATATATTTGATTGAATGATGATGGGTTATGTTAAATTAAGATTCGTGAATAGGGCCCAAATTTTTTATCTCGCACAGAGCCAATTTTTATTTTTTATTTTTTGGATTTTTGGAGACGGCTCTGGTCTAGGTGATAAGGGTTTCTCATTGAGGGGTTTAAATTGAGGATCTATTGTGCGTGGAGGCTCTCTAGGGCAGAACCGGTTAAGACAACGTATGCTAGACCTCCTGGCGTTCACGAATAATTCACACATTTAAAAAAAACACATTAGATAGAAATGATTGTCTTGTTATTATATTGTTTGATCGGTTTTAAAAATTGGATACCGTTAGAATATGATACTGTTTTATCTTATGTTTATGTACTTGTAATGTTAATAAAACTAGGATTTATCACCCGCGCGATGCGGCGGGGATCCATTCATAGCCGTACTAAATAAAACCGAGTATTTGTTACACCGACGTTTCATAGCTGCATCGCCTAACTTATATATGAAAGGTGTACAAAACGAAGCTATACAAAATGTTGTGCTATTTAAAATTTATCACAACTTAGCATACTAACATGTAGAGTGATATGTAGACAAGTTGTGCAAAAGATGGACGAGGGCCTTTTTTGGGTTCAACCTACCTATTCTTCATTGTCGTCAGCTTTTAAAAGACTTACTTCTCAGCTTCTTCATTCATCACGCTCTCCACTATAATAAAGCAACACAATTTAAAGCTTCCCACCTATATAAACACGTAATGTTCAAAGTTATTAAATTTTGTATTTATATGGGAAGATTATATTCAAAATACATCATGAAATGTAATTACTAAAGGCCTACTCCAACTTATTACTAAAGGCCTACTGCAACTTGATTAGCCCTAATGTTCTATCTTTTTTTTTTTTATCATTTTTGAACAGCAGGCTTGTCAACTTAAAAAGAGTTGATAATCTTTAAGCTTATTTTGTTTCGAGGCTCCAGAATGGGCGAGGTTGGGAGGTGACTCTTGAATAAAAACTTCTTTTTTAAAGCACTATTCATTGTATTTAACATTCTATATGTATGACTATATGATAATATAACACACCTAACGACTGCACAATTTGCAAGATTCCTTCGAGTTCGATAGCTCTTGTCGAATTTCGGAATCGTAAGAGTTGCAGCATCAAGGTCGGTAAACGGCCTTGGAATACCAACAAAGTCATAGAAACCATTATGGCCATTTGTTCTTGACTACCAAATGCGACAAAATTGAAATTTGTTTGAAGTAAAAATATGGAAAAATAACAATACCTGATGTCCACAACCAAAGGCCATGTCTTTGATGTTAGTAAGGCAAGGGGCATAGCTGTAGATAACAAAAAAAAAATCAGCACTACTTGAATTTAACAAAGAATAATGTTCATGCAAAGTAATTTGAAAGTGCTGTATGTATTAGAAACTCCTTTTGAGGTGCAGCTAGCAAAAATGGGCCAGCGAGAATGGGTCAGAATGGACCCGAGCCGAAACGCTCAAATTTTATGAGTGTCAAAACGGGCAAGGACAGTTTAAGTTGACCCGCCAACACTTTATTATGTTGTCTTCATGTTTATTTTTTTTACTTTGTAAACACTTGAGTATACTTCTAAACCAATTGGCAAACATACATTATACCCATAACAAACCCATATTAATGCCAAATAGTAACCAATCAGCAGAGCAAACTGCCTTAACCAAACATAATAACCAAAAAATAGATAAATAAACAAAAAAATAATGTGAAATTGCAGTAAAAGTTTCAACTTAGATTTCTTTTTACAGGTTAATATAGATAGGTACCTTTTATCTATACTTTTGTATAGAACTGATTATCTTAAATAAGTGAGCAATCACAATTCAAAAGCAAGTATAACCAGAAAATCACTAATCACAAATCAGTAACAGAACATACATCCAAACACCCAGAAAGACTTCATTTATATTCACCACGTCCTTGACCTTAAAACAAAGTTTTGGGCAATTCCGATTCTCTGTCTCGTGTTCATCTCCTTTATCGCCCGCACAAATGTTTACCACATACATTCAAGTGTCTTAACACAGTTATCAGTTCCAGATATAAAAGTGGAATTAAGAGAACACATGCACACCGTTTAAAAGCAAATAAAGTTAACATTTGTCGACTTTCTAAGAAGGATCCGTGCGTTTCCCAATATCATCAATGAACATTATTAACAGAAGTCTATTTACCAACAGAAACAATTATCGCTCGAGACATATAGTTTCTGTTGATATGGCTCATATGACCTAGGTTCAAGTATTTTGAAAAGCAATTGATACTGTTACATAGTACGAAGCTATATCAAGTCATGTGTAACTAATATAATTTGTCAAACAATGTTGCCACAATAGCTGGTGGTCATATAAATTACACTTTAAAGTATGTATTTTATTGTTAATAATATGGATATAAATAACAATTGAATAAAAGGTTGAGATATACCGTATTGTCTTGAGTGTATTTGTTGAGGATTTCAGCGATTGTGAATACAGGTTCTTGACGAAATACCGCTGCTGGTTTCCCTATGTGCTTGAACCTGAAAAAAAATAATTCGTTTCTGGTCAGAAGGTATATTTTTTAGGGTAAGTTGAGGATTCGTTTCAGTGGTACTTACTTGTTGAGGTTCACTTAACTCACTTGGAGGACCTTTAATCACATATTGTCTTCTTCATCCTCCTTGTTTAGGCCAAGCATCAACAAAAATGCTAACTTGCATCTTAAATATCACATACTTAGCATACGGGTTTGAAATCATATCAACTATTAAACCTTAATGTATTCCTTCTGTTGGTTAATATTCCATTTTCTTTGTTTTCATCCATAACTAAGATTCCCATTTTGTATTCATACAAACAAACATTCGGGATTAAAAAAATCTTTTTTTTTTGGAACATAACACATTGGTTTGATACCCGTACACACCCATTTCATAATATACATCATTGTTCGATCAAAATTATACTGTTATTAACATCTAAAGTAAGTATTATCAGTTATATTTATAAATTTATTTACCATCATATGAAACAATATGACTTACAAGTCACAGTACCCCATCTTGTATTCATAAACCCTAACATTTAATTTTGCCCTAATTCAACATCATGGTATATAATAGATTTCCCAGCCATATTACATCAAATCGTAAACTTTAATGTGAAAAACAATTGCAGATTAGGTCAAGTAGAAGGAAAAACAAACATCTATATAACTTACTTCACAACCGGTAGAGAATGTCGGTGATTTCACTGATCAGCAACGGTTTAGTCGACAAGCGCGACCTCTTAAGAAATCCCATGCATCTAGACTAAGATCTATATGAGTTTTTTTTTAATAAATACCGGTTTGAGTAGGAATTCTTAAAAGGATTCACAAATAAAGCACACTGTAATTCCCTGTTACATAAACTGAACCAAAGGAAGAAAGCAAATACGAATTAGGGTTTTGTCACATCAATAAAATGCATAAACAACAACGTAAACGACAAAATCATAGCTTATTAACAAAAGCACAATCAAACTCACCATACATAGCACCAAAAGGATGCCCGTGCTTTGAGCTGGTTCCGGCGATGGTGATGATTGTGGTGCAGTTGAACTCGGGGGTTCCGACCACCTCAGCTCAGATCTATAAGCACTTGGGCCTCAAATATCTGTAATCCCCAAGCCCCCTCTCATCGCCCCTTTATAACCTCCGCTATTTCGCCGGAAAACACACGATTTCAGGCGGCTGACGAGTTCTTTTTGGTGTGGAGTGGACTCAGAGGAGATGAAGATTTAGGGAAGAAAGGGTTTTATTTGGTCTACGAATACAATTTCTCTCCCTTTCTCTCTCTTATGACGCGTGTATCACTCAGACTCATGCACCAAATCATCAAATACAGGCCATACACACGTGTAAGGTTTAGAAAATATTACAACTAAATTAACACACCTTGCAACAAAGTGATGCACCAAAAACAATTTAAGCCTATGGTACAACACACCATTGCCAAAATATGTTGCAAATTTATAATTTATAATTTATAATTTATAATGTCTAAAAAGTAGAAGATAAATTAGTAAATAAATGAATGAACAAGAGTACAAGACATTGAAAAGAAAGCAATTTGTTCTTAAAATTCATCAAAACCACCACTCCTGTTTACGTGTTCAACCAGCTTCCCAAATGAAGGTGGTTTAAGACTTTGTGTCGTGAGCTTGATTGGGCACACCAATCGTTCCGCCTTAGCAGGGTGTGGGGCACAAACATTGCCAAGGAGGAGCACGTGGCGGGAGCTAGCTCATTAATTTAAGGTATAAAAAAAATTAGCGGTCAATAGGGTAGCAACAAGGCACTGGGAGGCTGAGATGACCGCAATTATGTGACGTTATGTTTCTTACGTTGCCGCCCATACATAAAACAAAAGGATATTTTATTGTTCTGGGGCTTGGGCTATGTTTGTCATTTGGGCTTTTTTCAATTATATTATACTTAATTTAGGTTAACTCTATCATTTGCGTCTAATTATTATATAAGTTTGGTGTTGTAACAAATTTGGGCTTATAAAAGTGGAATTTTAATAAATTAAAATATCATATATTTTAGGGGTATCCCCGTATTTGATCAAGAATATCCTTTATATAAACTCGAAAAAAATACAAATAACACTACGAATACGGGGTTGAGCTGTAGCCTGTGATACATCTCCTTAACATGGGGAAGTAACCACAAAATGATGCGTTATTCGAAAAAGGTGAACTATGATTGCTTACGTAGCGTCTATGTTGCTTCACATTTTTTTTATCCATCTCAGCTTTCCACATAAAACTTCATAAGTACACTATTGCTCATTATGTAAGAGATAAATTCTTGTTGATTCAATGTTATGTACGTTGTGTGGGGAGGCTGAGGCGACTGCAGATCATCTTCTTACATCTTGAAGCAATGCAATTCTGATTTGTCAATTTGTTACTAACTGGTGTGGAGTCTCGTAAATCTTTGTTTTTTCGGTTAGGGATCACATAACAATTCATAAATCTATTCCTCTTGATTGATTAAGAGGAAAATCCACCATGATATTGTTTTGATTGCTTGTTGGACTATATGGAAGGTGAATGATCTTGTCTTCTCTAACAAACCGATTAAGATTTCGAAGATTTATCAGGTTTCTCTGGACTAAGAATCGTTCATTTCTCTATCTTATGGAAAGATTGGTGTAGTTATTGTGTTTAACATTTGTGGTTGTGTGCCCCTCCTACTCTGTTCCCGAGTCTCATTTAACAGGAGGAAGGGAAGGAAAAGAGATGAAAATATGAAAAAAATCATGTTCCCGAGTTTTTTTTAAGGATAGAGGGGAGGGAAAAGGGAAGAAAATATGACCATATATTCATCCTCCCAAATTAGAGAGATTATGAGAGAAAATTTTCCTTCCCCTCCCACTGTTAAATGAAACTCGGGAACATAGTGCTAGTGTCATGCTAGTTGGGGTTTGAATGATCCTTCCAAAAATAATAAAATAAAAATCTTAATTACCTAAAATAAATTGATAATAATAAATCCAACTTATTCATATATATATATATATATATATATATTAATTTCAAACATAATGAGCAATAGTGTACTTATGAAGTTTTATGTTTCTGCCACTAACTTTTACATTTTTTATTTTTAAATTATTATATTAGTGTTATCATATTTTATTTTAACTACCATTTAGCATTTTCTTTTTACTTATAACTTTTAAGGTAAGACGTTATATAAATTTTGAGTATGTCATTGTGATATGCTTATTTTTATCTGTCTAGATTAAAATTTTGCTCAAAACCAATAAAATACTTTTTCGTATCGTAAGTGGTAGCGAGTGTCGATGTCTTATTAGTATCGTGACGAAACAAACTTATTCCAATAGAACAACTTTCACACCGATATTGAAATTTCGGAGTTGGTACCGGTATTTGTTTTTATGTTTTTTTATTTTTTAATCGATGTAAAAGACGTGTCGATATTTTTTGGGGTATATAAAGACTTTATTTTTTCGGTTTTTATCTGTCGCTATAGCAAGTGTCGGTACCATAACAGACCGATACCCATACCAACCAAATTTCCGCCGCGTAGCGCGGGGAAATCCTACTAGTTTTTAATTAATTAATCGGGATATATTCACAAGTTCTAGATATTCCATAAAAATAATAAATTAATTGTAGATATTTTTTTTTTCCAAACAAAAGTTTTGGACCCAAATGTTTGGCTGAGTAAAAGCCACATCCCATCGTTTTAAATCACTCCATTAAATTAAAGGTAGTATACAAAATTACAAACCACAAACGGCACAACTGGCCAAAGAAAAAAATAAATAAATTCTAAAAGTGGTAATTCTGTTGGATTAATGAGCAAGCAAGTAAACGAATTATTATATATTATATATATCAATTTATAAAAGTGGTTTGCGATAGTAAAGTTTTTAGTTTTTAAATATTACCACACAAGTTTCTAACTTCCAGATTGTGGAAGTCAATATGAATTTTATCCTACAATTTAGGAAGTGATAGTATTATCAGTTTATTATTCATTTATCTTTCCTTTATTAACTTTCGAATTTAGCAAATAAACTTTTGTTTTAAATTTTATTAGATACGTTAGTTTCGATAAAAATTTTGTTCAAAATCGACAGAGTCATATATAATTGACTTTTTGTTCTTACCGCAACGAATCAAACTGATACCGTTCGAACAACTTCGTTGGCGGTACTAATATCCGTTTTTATGGTTTTCGACAAAAATTTCGCTAAAAACGGAGTTGGATATGCAATAGGGTATTTTTTTTAATATCGGAAGTTATAGCGGGTGGTTAGTACTGGTACAAGTATCGTCATCAACCGAGTTGATATTGTCTCAAAAATATTATTACCACGTCGATTCTGACTGAACATCAGTTCTGGTATCGGTACCACCATAACAATTACTGACATTTGTTTATGGTTTTCAATCAATGTAGATATAAAACACATGTTCTTTTAGGCATATTACGAATTTATTTTTCAAGTTTTATTTTTGGTCCCTATACCAAGTGTCGGTATTGTATCAATAGCGTAATAATTCAAAACAACTGACTGGGTTCTGACATGCGCAAATGTATGATTGATATTTATAAACCATTTCATATTTCATTACTAAATATATAAATACCTAAAACTAGATTTCTGATCTTCTCATGATTCTATTGCATCTTTTTCAACAGATTAAATGTGAATCTGTTGCAATTGGTTGTAAATCTGTTCAGTGAAAGTGACTCGTTCAAACGATTTAACAAACATAGGCTAAATCTTATTAAACGTCAACGTCAAAGCTGATCCGAGTTGAGGGTTAAGATCATATTCAACTTAAGTTAATAATAATTTCAAATTAAAGAAGTCTTAAATAATAAGTACCAAACTACCAATACCCATACACAAGCAAAAAAATCATGAATAAACTCAGAATTCGGCTTGATTTTTTTTGAACGACGACTTTCTTGTATTAAGCTACCGCACTCCCTAAATTGGAGAGCCTCGTTGCCCCACTCTGGCCAGACTATGTTGTCTTAACTTAACTAGGCTCACGCTGGTTTCACAGTTTGGCTTGGGTGTTCTTCCAGGAAACCATACCGCCAGCTGCCACTTAAAAGTCGTTGTGCCACCACAAGAGCAGAACTCTCTGGCGTAACACATAGTGGGACGGAAACCCGGGTGAGCTCAAGATAGAGCATGGCACCTCTGCAAGAAGACTAATCTCTATCGATTATTGCCTAATCCACCAAAATGACACAAGTGAGAATGAACCCAAGTCTCTCTACCAGTAGGCAACAAGTGGTGGATATACTTGAATATTCAAGCCCAACTAGATCTAATAAATCCCAACCAAACAAATTTTCATATTTGCATATGATTTACTTAACTTGGATCGGTGATATAAAACACTTAAAACGAGAAATAACCGAGACCAAGACCAAAACTAACCGATACCCAGACCAAATTATAAAAATTAAATATTTTGATTTGATTATGAAATTGAACTAAAGCTAAACTAAGTTGCAATCTAATTAAAAAATGAGAACTACAAAGAACATGAGATACGAAAACACGCAATCACTAATTAATCAATATAAAACTTTCAATTTGAAAAACTACATATACATAGTTCCTAATAATCATATGCTAATCAACACACAAATTATACTAACCCACGTTAACGCGACATTCTCAAACTATTTAACTACGGTGGAATGGCACCATTAGGTAGTTCAAACGCAATCTCCTAATTACACTACTATGGTGAGACGACACCATTACGAAAGTAAATATAAAAGTAAATTGCAATTTGCGTCCCTGAAGAAAGGGTTCACTGTCAACTTGAGTCCTATTTTGAAAATTTCAACCAATGACAACGGGGCTCTTTCTTCAGAGACGCAGATTGCAGTTTACTCTTGTGACTGCAAGAAACAAACTATTCAGCCAGCCATAAAATGACTTCAACTCTGGTGAACCCTACTTCTTATTTTAGCAATTCAGCTCAGCCCCCGGCCCATGGCCAATTTATGAGCCCACTTCTTTATCATGATGGGCCGTTGCTTCCATCACATTTCCAGCCAATTAAAAAAAATCTCCCATTTGATATTTGAATTTGATTGCATGAATCAAGTTCCATCACTTAGATTTCTTGATCACAAATCACAAATTTTGAGCTTTTATTTAATTTGCATCCAAATTTGTGAGTTTTTTCCCATATTAGTGTTAGACCATGCGTAGTGAATTATTGGACATTATTGAGCAATCAAACAAGCCCAATCAAGCCCCATCCCCACCCCCTGGGCATTATTGAGCAATCCCCCCCCCCCCCCCCCAGGCGTTTTTTAAATAACGCCTTCTCCAAATTTCAACCACCAATCACATTTAATCTTCATTTTTTCTTGGCCAATAGCTTTTTTTGTTGGTTTTTTTTATTTTTATTTAATTCTTTACACCCTTTTAATATAATGCCCACATCCCCACTACACCCATTTTAGAAAAAAACGCTCAATAATGCCCCTTGCTGACTGTACTGCCGCATGGCGGAAAACGCTTAAGGGTAGGGGCATTATTCACGCTTACCACTACGCATGGTCTTAAGGAGAAAACTATTTACCATTTTGGTGTTCTTTAAAAACTATTTATCAAAATAGTGTTTTCACTTAGTTTTTATTTAATTTCTTATTGACTCCATTATCTATTAGAATAAAAAATTAAAATAAACACATAAAAAATTAAATCTCCCTCACTAATTTATAAATTAGCTCTGAATGCGAACATGTATTTCATCTCCACAATCGATTGAAACAATATTTTCTTTTTCCATTGTTGATGTTAACCATGGATGTCGGTTGCACGTTTTAAAATACGGATTTTATTTACCTCGATTGTTTGTTCATATTTATTATGTTCGAACCAATTGTCATCGTTTGCATTTTTTTCCCTTTTTTAATCCATTGACATTTTGTTTTTGTTTTTTTTACTTCACAGTAGTAGAGTTTGTTTTTTTCTCAGCAACAACAGCAGAGTTTGTTTGTTTTTTTTTTAGAAAGAAGTTTGATTTTGTTTTAACACAAGGCATCTTTTTACAACTGGAATGTTTTATGAAAAAGAAATGAAATATAACGAGCTGGTAATAAATAAGGATAAAAAACACTAGAACGGGTTGACTAAAAAAATAAAAAATGTACTTATATTAGTAATTGAATAAAAAGATTAAGAAACCAGAGTAGGGAATGTGCCTTTCTTTTAATCTAATAAATAAATGAGAGAATAAAAAACTAAACAAAAAGTAAAAAATAAAGAAAAACACTATTTTGGTAAATAGTTTTCAAACAACACCAAAATGTTAAATAGTTTTTCCCTCAACACCATTATGAAAAACAAAAAACAAAATTATAAAAAAATATTATTGTTCCATTTGATGCAAATTAATTATTCAAGCTTGGTTTTCCATAATCTGCAAAACTATAAAAAAATATTATTGTAATACGTTTTTAATGATATCGGTGCATTTAACAAATAAATAATATGGATAACGTGTATATAAAATGTGCATTTAACAAATAAATAATATGTATAACGTGTATATAAAATATCAAAATGTATTGATTGTATATCATATCAAAGGTGAAATAGGTATGGTCCCAAAAAGCCGCACAAACCAATCAGGTCGCGAGCTGAACCATACTCTTTATTCACGAAACTGATTAATCTGCAAACACTTAGAAAATACCTAAGCCGCGCGCGAGGTCCAAGCAAGATGTAACATCAGTTGTCACACTTAGCATCCTGAATAAGAGCCCTCAACACCTGAGCCTTGCGTCGGCTAGTTGGACACACACCAAAGGTCGCGCGATGGTAGCGGCGCAGGGCCACTTCAGTAAGCATCAAAGGTACAAGTGGCAGAAGAACGAGCCAATCAGCGTCCAGCAAGCTGCACCATATCGTGCTCCATGATTAACAATCGTGCAGGAGACAAAATGTACACAAAGACGCCTACGTGGCACCAATCAAGGGGCGGCGACAACTGCCTCATGATCTTCACTCACCTGCTGATCTCAGAAGGACAACAAGGACGACAACTCGGACACGTGGCTCCAATCAAGGTGCGCCAACACCGAAGATCTTCTAGAAGACACTAACGGTCGCCACCAGAGGGACAAAGCGGATATTCCTTGTTGTCGCCTTCAGGCCCAAGGCCCATCAACCCATCTCCTCCTACACCACTCCGGCTATAAATAGGGACCTTCATACACAGGTTAAACATTCTGTTCTCTATTCTCTCACTCTAAACACACACTTATCTCCTCAAAACAGTTACTTATTCTCACGCCGGAGAGTGGTTAAGAGGGAAAACCCCATATATTCCCCTCTTAACGAGCTTAACGGAGGTTATTGTTTTACAGGAAGGATTACACTCAAGCTCAGGAATGATTAAAAAGATTAACCCTCATGTTTGAAACATAAACCAACTACCTAAAATTAGTTACGTGTTTCTTCAAAAGGATAGCCTACATTTGTGTAACATCACGGTTTATTGATGAAATTGGGTTTTCCACAAACAAATTCAAGATGTAATTTTATAAGTCATCAAATTTCTAGGATAAGGCATTTAGATGAGAAAATTGTCAAAATATGCACGTTGGTAACCAAAATTATTAATAAAATAGGTCTTACATATCTTGAGAAAAGTAGGGAATCCAGAATAACCATTCAGAGATAAACAAGTAAGCGGCACCAGCTGAGGCCTGAGGTGTTAGCTATTTTGTTGGGACTAAAATCAATAAAAGTACAATGAGTCTACAAATAACCAATAGTATGAAAAAATTATTAATGTTTTAAACAATGGGAATTTGAGCAGAGAGAAATTATTATTGCAGATGGACTAAACTGATGCCACGGCGCCTTCTTTTTTTTTTTTTTTTTTTTTTTTTTTTTCAGTTTCACTCATTTAATCTTATTTATTTATTTATTTATTTTAAATATAATGGATAAGATTATTTTCTAATTTTCATACAAAAATAATCTTTTTAGTATATCCTGACCCTTAATTCTTATACCAACAATAACTTAAACCAATGGGGTGGTGGTCCATTGACAAAGACAAAACCTTTAAACACCTTAGAAGGGTGATGTTTTGGATTCAAGTCCTATAAACGCAAGGAATAAAAGAAATTTGCCGTTAAAAAAAACAATAACAACTAATTTAAAAGTGTGAAGAATGTTATTAACCTATGTTTTGTGCTAAACCAAACCGCATATTTATTATTATAATAATAAAAGATCTAGATTGAAATTGATAAAACAACATTATAATAATAAAAGATCTAGATTGAAATTGATAAAACAACTATAAAATATGTTACAATCATATGTGTTTGGTAGAGTTTGTATCATTTTACATATAGAAAGTAATGGTTAATTATGTTGTTTTCAACTTTTAAACATGGATTCATAAATGTGAATGATGCATCTTCTCCCTAATTATTGTTTTAGTCCATGGGGATATTTTAATGGCTAAGATGTATGTCTCACAATCAAAAACATTAAAAGTTTAAATCATACAATATGTAGCACGTTATGACTTATTCTAGAAAATCAAAAAAAAATTATAAAAAAATACTTTATTCCATAGGTGGATAAGTATAACTAATGTTTCCCTAACACATAGGTGCATAATCGTAGAACAAAGGGATTTAATTGATTTTCACTAAAACGACGTCGTTTTCATGAGTTAGATGCATTTATAGTAACTTCATTTATCTTTAAATATAACAAACCAATCATCGTCAATGATATCTAGATCAAGTGGTGGAAGACTTGCATTTCTCTTGACAGATGTAGGTTCGACTCTCACTTGGTGTACAGTGAAGCACTGGTGGGCAATGATAGGAGACCCAGGGAAACCTGAGTTGGATCCTTGAGCCAAACGGGTTTTACCGGTAATTTCACCGTCGTGCCTACGGACGGGTGGGTTACCGGGTTTTCCCCGAAATTGGTGATAGACTCGTGTTACTCTCGAAGTACTCCGTTTGTCTAGTGGGTGCCCTGAAAGTGCTCAGGATTGATTTTGTAGTCTCTTCCAAAAAAAAAAAAAAATAACAAACCTATCATCATTAAAGTAAATTGAAGACTACTGAATACTGATAAGCCGCCTTTGTCGACTAGTGTAGACAAGTTGCAAGTCAAACTTTGTTAAGTTCACACTGTTCAACACGTTACCACTTTATTCACACTTAATTAATTAATAAATCATAAATATATCCACTCGTGGCCTGTCTTCTCTCTCATAACTATTTTAAGACTATGGGATATAGGGCGGGAGTTGGGGCGTGAGTTGGGTACAAACGTCCAAGTCATAACCCCGGGTGGGTTTGGGTTTCGGCGTGGCTCCTTGGGCGGGGGTTGACGGGCCTAGCGGTCTTCAGTGGTCGGCTCTCATTGGCTGGGTTGGCTAGGCGGGCTAGGCTAGGATTTAAAAAATTTTAAAAATAACCGTTTGGCCAAGCCAAACGGATACCCCAACTACTATAAAACCCCCCACCGCCTGTCCACATCGCTACCCCAACCCTTCACTCCACCTACCCGAACCCGCTACCCACACTTGAAAAATGGCCACATGGACGCACGAGGAAGAGATAGCGCTTGTAACGAGCGTCGTGGACGCGACGAAGGGCCGCCAACCCGGTGAGACCCGTTACTGGCCGGAAGCTTTCGCTAGCTACCGGCACAACGTGGGGAACGACCGACACAATCTAAACGCGTGCCAACACAAGTGGCACGAACTACGACCGAAGCTCGACCGTTTTAAAGCCAACTACGACAGCGTCCCGGGCGGTGATATAAGTCACGAAGACTGGGTGGCGGTGGCCAACATCGAGTTTCGGGGCAAGGAGCGGAAGCCGTTTGACAAGCTCGCCCTGTTCGAAATCTACCTAACGCTTAATTAGGGTTTTTTTATATGTCTAATTATGTTTTTTTTTAGATTTGTAATCCTTTTTTTTAAGATTTTGTAATTTTTAGGAAATTTTAATAATAATTTTAGGTTTTTTTTTTTTAATTTTGTGTGTATTTTTATAATAATTGGAAAAAAAAAAACACGTGGCCAACCCACGCGGGCTAGCCACGCCCCGCCATACCGACCCAAAATGCACATGACCAGCGGTGCCCCTCGAAGTCCATGTGTCAACCCATGCCCTAAACCCCCGCCCCACCACACCCCATGGTCTAAGAGAGAGTTTAAAAACAACTACACTATATTTAGTTTTCATTCTTAAGTTACCATTTTGTAATCTAGCCCATAAATAAACAAATTCATGAATCTTTTTTTTACTATTATAAAGCCATAAACGTGGACAAGAGAATGAGAAAAGAAAAAAAAAAAACACATAGAAAGAGATCATTTGATCTCACATTGTCTATGTTTTAAGGATTTTCCTTTTTATAAATAACAAATAAAGTCTCATATAAATTTATATTATTAGTTATTTTATCTTTTAGATAATTAGTATTAACTTTTAATTGATAGAAACTAAAACCCCCGTATAAACTAGGGTGTCAACCGTATTGGATTGGCGTGTTAAATTCCCAACTCTAACCTGGCCTATATACTTATCTATGTCGTGTGTTGTTGGACCCACTTAGAATTGTGCCATGTTTGGGTCATGTTTCAGGCTCAGCCGTTTTATATGTATCTATGAATATGAGTAATGCCTAGTGACTAATAAATCAAAATTGTTAGAAATGAAGAGTTGGATATAATGATTTATGTTAGAACATTTTGAGACCGTTGAAACTTGAATTTAATAGTTTAGGGCTTGTTTGTAATAGTTTAAAAGGTAGGAGGGCCTTAAATTGTAAAAGTTATAAAATACCCCATCAGGGGCGGCGTATTTATTTACCCAACGTATTTATTAAATACGCTGGGTAGCCAGACTTTATATATTTGAATCAATGAATCCTTAGTCTCGAAGTTTCTTGGACTAAGGTTGTTTTGGTGTTCATGTTGTGCAAATCCTCTGATTCTTGTGCTTTCATACGAAATCCAGGCTGTTTCATTGATTATATCATTATGGGATTACAAATCAACCTTGATTGATTCTTCCTTAGACAAGATTCTTCATCTACTCTTTGGTTATACTTGGTTTTCTTACTTGTATCACTCAAACACCTAATCAATAGGTGTTTGTGTGGTTGTTAATCATTATCACTATGATCCAAAGCTGATTTGGGACTCACAATTTGGTATCAGAGCCTTTGTGCTTTTAGTTGACTGATATTTGTTAAGATTTTCAAGGTTTTGAAGGTTTTTAAAAGTTTTCAAAGTTTTCAAGATTTTCAAAAGTTTTATGTCCAAATAGCTTGATTTGGTATGTTTAATGATTGGGTTGTTGTTAATCAGTGTTTATGTTATCATTTGAGTCGTTTTGATACAAAATACCATGGTTTTTGGGCTGTTTTGGTGTGATTAGAGGGTTTTTGTTCGTACTAAAACCCTTCTGGGCGTATTTAAGTTTGAAGGCAGCATAAATATATTTGAATTCAGCGTAATTACGCTTGAAGACTGCGTAATTGCTATTACGCCGGTGTTTAGTCAACATATTAGTGTTTTCAGCGTAGTTGGTCTGGCAACGTTTTTATCCGAAGGAGACTTCGGGTCAGTAATATAAATCTTCTGCGATTTTATCACGGTGTTCGGCGTTTTTAGCCAAATTCTTGTGCGTATTTGTTTTGTCAGCATAATTGTCTTTGTCGTCGGTCCAAGAAACAGTTTCTTTCAAGCCAGCGTAGTTGTTCATTTCAGCGTAATTGACTGTGAACTAAGAACTAATCCACCAGCATATTTAGCTAAAACCAGCGTATTTAGCTAAAACCAGCGTATTTGTGCCCAGTTCCACAAAAACTAGCATAATTAACCTGTTGTTAACAAATTGAACTTAAAATCGGATCAAAATGTCGCTTAATCAACTTAACCCAATTGCACAAGCTGAACTTGAAACCGGAACCGTAACTCGACCTCCAAAACTAAAAGGATCAGCTGATTTCGGTAGTTGGAAGAACCGAATCAAATCATTCTTTGAGTATACAGACTATAATCAATGGATCGCTGTTATTGTCAGACCTCATGTCCCAATGACAGTTCATGATGATATGCGTGTGGCCAACAATAATTCCTCGACCTTCACCGATGAAGATAAGTGAGAATCCAGGATCCAGCGAGTTTGACAGTGTTTTGGCCCCGAGATAATCGATTCGGTGATAAGAAATGAGTAGAAGTAGAATCGACACCGAACAAGTTAATTTAAATTGGATTCTATTCAATGATTTGAAGTTGCATGCCCGCGAAACCAATTGGACAACATCTCCCCTCAGGGAACCAAAGCTTATCCAAATGAGAGACCTTATCCCCTATTTATAGGCATAGTCCATCCATACGAACCCAATAATTACGGATGGACTCTATCTACGAATGAGCACCTTAGGGATGGATGGAGGTCCACTCGTACGAATCTGTATATTCGTACGAATGTACTCGGACTAATATGATGTCCATTCATACGGATGGACTCCATTCGTACGAATGTACATTTTCACTACAAAACCTTGTCTGTTTTCACACTATTCTATACAATATTCAACACATGCTCTATCTATCCTATTCGCACAGTGGCGGACATACAAAATATGCACCAACAGATCCCCCCTTGGCAGTCACTGTCGAATCGTGTCTTTGAAAACCTAGAGTCGTGTTTTGAATATTCTGCAACTTCAATCAGACATCTTGAAATCTTCAATAAATTCCCCCTTGATTGATGATCCGGGTTTGGTTTGACAATGTTATACACAAATTCCCCCTTAAATGAATCTTCAGGTCTTTGTTTGCACAGTTCACGACCCCTCCTCTGAATTGCTGAACTGCAATCTTCAAGAATAATCATTAACTTGAAAATAATCAATGAAGCTTCTCTGTTCCGGCTTTAACCACATCTGCATTTGGTTTTTGGTATACCATTTCACCACCATCGATCGCGCATTCCGCCTGCTTGATCTTTTTAATGTTCAAAAACCCAACTGGCAATTGACAGAAACTTCGAATACCACACTGGTTAACTTCAAATCTGTGGTTACCCATGAAAATCTGAAATCCCGTTTTCCGTGATCCCTTTAAGCACCTTCCTGAATGATAGATCCGTATAAACGGTATTCTCCACAATCAGCAAATCTTCACCGGATAACAAATCATCTGGTAACGCATTCAGATCTCAGAAATTTTGTCCACGATCAGATTTACCTTCTCAGATAATCCAGATCTCAGAAGCTTTCATCCACGATCAGATTCACATTCCTGGACAATCTGATGTCGGAACCACCCGAATACTGTTGCATCGTCATGAATTTCAAAAATGCTGGAATTTCAATATGAAATTTTTATTTCCCCTTATTTTTGCAAATTCTGACGTCTTACCACTGAATTCCCCCTCAAATTGAGCAATTCAGTCCTCTTTTATCTTTGGAAAACTTGTTATACCAAAAATATGACATTTTTGCTCAGAAACGTCAGTTTTTCATCATTGCGGATTTTTTCGTTACGGCCCATTAGTAGTCAGATAACCCAGATGATAATCATTCTGCACCAGTATCGTGACTACCCCACTAATTTCCACAATCTGTGATCGCATCATCATTTCTGTTCGCTGAAGCCCTGGACGGTGTCTCCGAACAACCCAGCTTGGTCGTTAAAAACTCGAAAAAATTTTCAATGACCAAATTTTTTCTGGAGACTCATCTCGTCGTTGCGATCAAAAAATGCCTTTTTTAAGGCATTTGCTCATTCGTACGAATGGAGTAGGTCCATCCGTGCGAATGGGCTGACTTGGATCATATTGACATTCTGAACCGAATGTCCATTCGTACGAATCAAGACTGCTGATTCGTACGAATCTAGAATGCTGGTTCGTACTAATGGAGTCCATCTGTACCAAACAGTCTGATCTTCTCAAGAACATTTCCAATCACATTTTTCGATCCAGAATCTTTATTTCGGCGAATTTCATGATGAAACTTCACAGGATTGTGCGAAATCAATCACGAACACAATAATGTCTTCAATTTCAAATTCCATCAGTGAATTGACCTTCAATTTGATGTTTATTCGATATTTTACGTCAAAACTCTCTAGAAATCCAAAATTTATAAGCGTAGAATCAATTAAATCGGTAACGTAGCTCTGATACCAATTGAGAATCCAGGATCCCGCGAGTTTGACGGAGTTTTGGCCCCGAGATAACCGATTCGGTGATAAGAAATGAGTAGAAGTATAATCGACACCGAACAAGTTAATTTAAATTGGTTTCTATTCAATGATTTGAAGTTACATACTCGCGAAACCAATTGGACAACATCTCCCCTCAGGCAACCAAAGCTTATCGAAATGAGAGACCTCATCCCTTTTTATAGGCATAGTCCATCCGTACGAACCCAATAATCACGGATTGACTCTATCTACGAATGAGTACCTTAGGGACGGATGGAGGTCCATTCATACGAATCTGCATATTCGTACGAATGTACTCGGACTAATATGATGTCCATTCATACGGATGGACTCCATTCGTACGAAAGTACATTTTCACTACAAAACCTTGTCCGTTTTCACACTATTCTATATAATATTCAACACACGCTCTATCTAGCCTATTCGCACAATGGCGGACATACAAAATATGCACCAACAATAAGGCATTGATCCAACGTGACCGCCGGGCTCATGCTGCTTTGATAATGACCTTATCAACTAATGCTTGCAACATGTTTGAGGAATACACTACCACACATGAACTTTGGTTGGCTCTACTTGACTACTATGAAGGGAATGAAGAAATGACTCAGAACAAGAGAGACATGGTACAGAAAGAATACGACATGTTCGGAAGTATCCGCGGAGAAAGTCTGTAAGACCACATAAGTCGATTCTTGAACATGTTGACGAAAATGAAGAAGGCTGGAAACGTTGTTGCTAACCGTGTTGCAATTAAGAAGCTTTTGGACTCACTTCCAAAAGAATGGAGCTTACAATGTATGATGATCAAATGAGACTTCTTGAACAATCTGAATCCAATCAATTATCAGATCTGATCGACACCCTAAAATCTTTTGAAATGGATGTTGATATGTGTAAAATGCAACATATAAATTACATCAAATGAGGCATAAAACTAACCCTTTTTAGTACAAATGTTGGAAAAAGTGTGTTTTTGTCTTCCTTTTGTATTTTCAGGACCAAATGAGCTTAAACGAATAAAAGGAACAAATATACAACAAAAACTAACATAAATACAAAGAAAGGGAACAAACGTGGCATGCCCGACCCCTCGACAGCATATCCCCAAGTAAAAACAAGAAACAGAAGGCTGACCACGACCCGTGCTCACTGGACACGGGAGCGTGGTCAGATGTCTGCAGAAATGGACAAAGCTGTGGAAGCTTTTATGCCCACCACGGGGGCGTGCCCAGCTCAGCACGGGGCGTGGTTAACGCTAAGATTTGCAGAATCTTGCAAATCTTGATAGTATAGATACGCTTCTGCACACGGGGTCGTGCCCAGCGAACACGGGACAAATGCAATTAACGAAGGAAGAGAAAAGGGATGGCCATGGGGGCGTGTCCAGAGGACACGGGGCCGTGGCCGGGCTTCTGTTCAGGCTATAAATAGGGGTGCTTGGTTCACTTCAAAGGCATCCCTTGGCAAACCACCTCTCTCCCACTTTGCCACCACTCCACAACCACTACAACACCCACATCCACCACCATCATCCATCATCCACCTTAGAGTGTGTGTAGTAGTCTTGGGATCCAAGATTGATCGTAAGAGTTCTTGTCAATCAAAGGCCATGTTTGGCTAAGTCTCTTACATCACTTGGTGAAGACAAGCATTTAATGCATTACTTTTAATTTTTAATCTTTTCACACTTTTTACTTGGTTTTGTATTAATGACTTTAATAACTAGTTTCTTATGTTGAAGGTGAATTTTCTTTATCATTTGTCCGTGGTGTATTGGCGCTACTTTACTGTCTATATAAAGTAAAAGATTTACATCATTCATGTCTCTACGGTCTATATAGAGGTATGTTGGCTACCGGGTCGGGGGTTAAGGGAATGGTTTAGTAAGGTTCTTGCCTTGTTCAGTGTATAGATCCTGCAAGGACCTGGGTCAAGCTTACTAGGACCTCCTTCAATACCCACTGGTATTGGATGGCGGGGGTGCGAATGGCTTGATCCCCTCATATGTAAACTATTATTAGTACATTAAACCGGCTACTTGGGATTGTATCCCTGCTGACTCAAACCACTTAGCCGAGGGTAACGTCACCTTCAAAAGAGGGGCCTACCACTTTTTCGCATTAATAACTTAATTAATTATCTTTCAATATTCCAACCCTTTGGGATTGTATCCTTGCTGACTCAAACCACTGGGCTGAGGGTAACGTCTCCTTCAGAAGAGGAGCCTACTACTATAACTAACATAATCTCTTAAAAAGTCCGAAAGTGCAAAAATATCAAAGGATACATTAAAGGCGAGTCGGATCCAAGTGATTCATCTTGTCTATCTGTTTTTATTTTATTTTTATTTCTACAGTTTTAGTTTTTATTTTCATGTTTTAACCTTTTCTCAAAAAAAATTTAGATTGATTAGACATTGAGGATAAACCGGTACTAAAAGCTGTTGTGTCCTTGGACGACCTCGGTATCTTACCAACACTATACTACGCTCACGATGGGTGCACTTGCCCAAGTGTGTGTCTAGTGTTAGTAGAATATCATGTTTTATAAATTTAAAACTTGATTAATGTGTAAAATGGGCTTAAAATATCAATAAAAACATAACACGCTTTGCACACACCAAGTTTTTGGCGCCGTTGCCGGGGACACAAAGATTTTAAGAAAGCTTAAAATTGACGGCCTAATCATTTTACAAAAACCTTTTTAAAACTGCGCGCACATTTTTACATTTTTAGGAACTTTTTGCATTACAGTAGTGTAACGCCCTGCTTTTTTTTGTACTTTCCATAAAGAGAAAGTCTTGTTTGTATTTCCATTTTTGAAAGTCTTGTGTTCTTGTAATCGTCATTTCGTTGTAATCGTTGTAAAGTCCGAGACTTGAATCATAAATAAAATTCATATTTCTTTAAATTCGTGTTATACATAGTTCATACTTGATCATATGTTTGAATTCGTGAAACAATTGATACAACATTCATAATCCTTGGAAACTTTGTGTTAAACTTGCAAACACGTGAAACTTACGAATAATACGTCTTTTGAATGCATATGATACTTAAATACGACATCCATACGCTTAAACATACTTCATTATACTTTTTTTATGTTGGTTATGCTTAACAAACCTTAAAATATGCTTATATGTCATAATTTACCCTTAAAACAACTTGAAACATCAAATTATGGAAGTTAAGGGGCTGAAATATAATAAAATCAAACAAATTCCCGCCTGATGGTCCCTGGCTACCTGCGACGGATTTGGTCTGGTCCTTCGCGCCCCACCACGGACTCGAATCCGAGACCAGCACACCAGCTCGCACGGGATTGGCTAATTTGTTGGTTTTGTTGCTTCGAAAGTGTGTTTTTAGCATTAATTAAGTCACCTAACCAACCCCTAACCCTTTCCTATAAAACCCAAGTGCTATCCAAGCATTTTTCACTTTGCTAATCATCCACAACTCTCTCAAATCAGTCCCTAAGCAGCTGTTAATCAGAAATTCGAGCAGATTCATACCTTCATACAAAAGTGAGCAAAACTCACTCATTCCTTAACGTTTTTGCTTGATTCTTTTTCCAACTTACTTGGATTAACCTTAGCAACATTTCCATAGGTTTTCCCTGGAAAACCAAAGCCTGGAATGTCGCCAAAAAGGCTCCAAAGTGGACTGATGTTTCTGTTTTGAATCAAACTTTGTTAAATCTTGTTTAAACTTTAGTTATCTCATCTCAAACCTATGTCCTTATGCTTATAACCACATCTATGGTTAGTTAGGCTTAAAAACAAGGTTGAGACATGTAAAATTAGAGGTGTAAACCTCACAAACTTTCTGTTTTGTTCAAGGGTTTAACCCACAAGTGATGTTCAAGCCTAAAGCTTGATGATTGTGTGATTTAGATTTAGCTTGGGCTATCCTACTTGAAAATCCACACATTGCTTGATGTTTTCTCATAGAGTAGTTGTCTTATTTCCTTTCTTATTGTAAGTTCATGACCCTCCTTGAATGTTCATAACATCAAATGTAGTGGTGAACACCTAGAGGTACCTAAATGGAAGACTTGTTCTTCCTACCTCCTACATGACTTCTATGACACAAAAGAGGTTCCTAAATGGAGTATTCATACTACTACCTCATGCTTGAACTATTGGACGTATTAACATATTACATAACCTATCTAATACTTATATATATATACTATATTCGAACCTTTGATGATGAATTTGTGTTCATTCGTCAAAGTACTATATTACATCATCTAAGACCTAATAACTTGTTACGATCCTAATGGGTATTAAACCTATGAAATCATTCTAACCACTATGGGTTTTATAGTGTCAAGAACGAGTACTAAGTCTAGATGATTATTTTTGTGTATACTTACTTTGTTATACCTTAAATTCCAAATCTACACATCCCTTAATCTTCAATCCAAACCCATTCATACACTAAATCTCATTAACTCGTCAATACTTAGATAATTGGAAGACTTAGCAAATTTGTGAGTACACTTGACCCATTTTCCTTTTAAATACACTTTGGGTGCAACATGTTTTCCTTGTTAAAATGCACGATTCATAAACATGCTTTAATCATTCAATCCTTATACATGCTTTGTTATGCTTAGGTTCATGCTTGAATTCATACTACTTGTTAATCCGCGTTAACAATTATAGCGCTGTAGGAGTGGCACACCACCCGACGGGGTTTTTGTTAAGTTATATTCTTTACGGTCTCGATATTGTTATATCGAGGGATGCTATTATTCATTCTTTATGGTATCGATATTGCTATATCGAGGGATGCTAATATTCTTGTGGACACTTGGGTTTGACTTTTAGTTGTGCATGATAGTTTGACATTATATACCAAATTGCTATGTTAGATTGAAAATACTTTTATACTTATGCCACGTATCTAAAACTAGTGTACTCGCCAATACTTTGTTATTGAACTATGCTTTTAAAACATGTTGCAGGTTTAACGGTGATGTTGGTGATGCATGGAATCTAGTAGGATGCTTAGATACACACTTTAAATTTTGTACTCCTATTGTATTGTATTTTATTATTCATGTTGTTGTATTTGCTTCAAATCATTGCAATTGACTCTTTAGAAATGGAATGAAATTTATTATTTAAATACTTGTCACAATTATTAGTGTTATGATGTCTTGAGCAATCTGTTTCGTCTCACTCCGTTGTTTCCGCCATTGGTTGGGGTGTGACAAGTAGTCTGAACACGGGGCCGTGCTCACTGAACACGCCCCCGTGATGCATAAAAATAACAAAACCACTCAGATACAGAGTCTGAACACGGGGTCATGCTCACTGAACACGCCCCTATGCTGCACAAAATCAGTTGCATTTTTCAAAACGCCCAGATATAGAATCTAACTACGGGCCGTGCTCACTGAACACGGGGCCATGGTGAGCCTCTGTTTCTGTTTTTATTTTGTTTTCTGGTCCCGAGACTCTTTTTTGGTCTGCTGAGTGATTCTTATGGATCAATACTCAGGAGGTTACAATTACTGCTATGAAGATGATGATTATGAAGAAGAGTATTGTACCATTTGCGGTAAGCCTCACTCGGTACAATACTTTGACCTCTTCAAACCATCCACTTCATATACACACTATGAGGAACCTAGGTACGAACCAACCACTTCATACACGTACTATGAAGAGCCAAGGTATGAACCTTCTCCTTCATATTCATACTTTGAAGAACCAAGGTATGAATCATCTCCATCATATACTTACTATAAGGAACAATGGTGTGAACCACCCACCTCATATGATTATTATGAAGAACCAAGGATCGAACTTCCGCACTCAAGCTTTTGGGATACTTATCCCGCTCACTTTGACGAACCACCAACTATCCTCCCCGTAGCCGAAAGAATAATAGAACACCTCAAAACTATCGAACGCTATATAAAAGAATCCCGCGCATGGGAAGAGGAATCCCGCGCAAGGGAAGAGGTAGTTTGTACTAAAGATGTAATAGTAGAAGAGGTAAAAATGGAAGAACAAGTGAAAAACCGACGCATGAACCAAACAACGAAAAAGGTAAGTCTGAAAACGCTAATCTTCAAAAAGAGTCTAATTTTCAAGAAATTAATCTCTTAACACCTTCTTTCGAAAACCATTGTTTGGTACCTACTCATGCTAAGTTTTTAAATGTCATAACCCCCGACCCCACCCCGGGAGCGGGAGACGCGAACCAGTCAGATAGTATCGGTGTTTATTGATTTGTCAGCGGAAATTTTCATCAGGACCGAAGTTAGGAAATATTTTTATCAGAGTTAAACACCAAATTGTTTAAAATAATTATATGGGATAAAACCCAAGTTTTTCTGATAATATATTTAAATTAACAAGTGGGACAAAACCCGATTTTCCTTTGTAATATATTTATAGGGATAAACCCTAATTCTTGAAAATAATTCTCCTTTTTAATTAGGTAACTTTTATGACCACTTTTCTAAGCCTTCAGTGCTCTCCAGCTGGCTTTTATTGGTTTCACACTAAGTTACCTGAAACACGTGTTTAAAATATTTTATCAGCAAGAAATACTAGTGAGTGAATCCCAGTTTAATCAAAACAAGTTATATCATTTTACAGCATTGAGTGCGATCTCGCAATTACATTTGGTTATATTTCTACCTTAATTACCACCCACGGCACTGTCAATCCTGACTGGTGGTCATGTTACTACCCACTGTGTAGTAACAAATTTTGTATACAAAATCCCAACATACCGACGATAATTGTAGAGTTACAAATACTCAATCACTGTTAATTATAATGTAAAACAATTGAGGTTTTGTAAAAACAATTTATGAAAAGCATTTAAAAAGAGGATAAACTCACATTGCTATTTTAGGTATTTCCTTGTGACTTCCTGGCTATAATCTATTTAAATAAAACAATGCACATGCATTACTATAATAACCCAAATTTACATTAGATATACCCTCCCCGAGACAGAACTCCAACGACTGAGTTAGGCAGAGCCTTGACATGCGTTACGGAGCACTAGATCAATCGGGCAGCGTAACTAATACGTAACCGGGGGTTATAATACTTACAATGAGGCAGAGCTTCGCTATTTAGGGGGTATTTGGCTATAACTTTAGCCTATTAGAAGTTGAGAGAAAATAAAGAATTTTTGAACGGATTGAAATGCCGTTCTCTGCTCCTTATATAGCTGATCCGGAAGGTTCTTGCGTCCCGCGACGCCCTTAGCTTCGTCTGTCGCGGGCCGCTAGGGCCTAAAAGGCGGCAACGAGTTTGACGCGTGTCCGACATGTGGCGGCTCAGGTGTGCAGCAAGTTGTTTTGGTCAAAAATCAAGCTAAGATAATGTAACCAAACTTTCTGTTGTGAGGTGTGATGCTTGAATAAATGAACAATGCTAAGGATCACTCAGAAATGTAATGAACAAGTGACCCAAAGATTTATACGAGGAAAAAGCCCTTGATCAAGAGTTGATCTCCGGCATAAAAAACCTCGGGTGATGGAAACTACCGATCACCAACTCAGATTAAACAAAAAAGGTATTACAACTTTGGATGATAGCGAGCTAGTTACAAGGATCACTATAGTGTAATGTGCAAAAACGTGTGTAATCGCCAAGTGAAATCTCGAGAGCTGATGAGAGCAGTTACGAGTGTGTGTGTGTTAAGCTAAAAATAGCCAAGTGTTCTAATTTAGCTCGCTATCCCCGTTTAAAAATGGAAAATATCTAAGCTAACTAACTATCGGCATTTCGTGCAAGTCCTCCACGACCTCCATAACGTCCATTTCAGTCAAGCACGTGTGGAATAAATATGGAATATGCTCCAGGAATATCGCCAAGACCAAGTCCAAGCTCGTACTCCTGCAAAACAACATCATTTTCAAAGCAGACAATCGTTAGTATAAGGATCCTTATGATGATCCATGATCCTGATCCTACAATACTTCCTGAGGATCACTAATTCAAACAGAATTGAGGATCACTAAGCCCAACATTAATTGAGGATCACTGATCATTGGAAAATCCTCCCCTAACAATTGCCCCCAAAATATAAGGAGTAATTTGTAAATAAACGAGTTATATTTTCTCGTTCTTATCCGTAATAAATCAACGGATATATAGCCGTTAATTTCTGACTAGCCGTTGCCATCCTGACGTCACTGAAGTGACTATCCTGCAAGATCATCATTATAAATTGAAATTAGAGATAAGGGTTAGAGAGCATTTAAATTCGTGCGTTTCCTCCTTTAAATCCTCATTCGAAGACTTGATCAGGTATTTCTCTTTCCTTTGTCTCTTCATCTTCTCAATTCTGTTTCTTGTTTTTCACCATCTTCATGACCAAGATGATGCTGAGGTCTTCACCGGTTAAGGATCATAAAAAGGACAGTCCCTTGAAGAGCCAAGGGATCATCAAAGACTCTGCAAAAGAACGATGTTGCTTCACTGATCCGCAGATAGACAGAATCCGCCATTGTTTTCCGGCAAACACTGTTTTCAAAACTTTTGATCCCACCGTCCTGAGCGACTACGTTTCTGAAACTTGGGTAGCCTTTCCGGTCACACCATTTGCAATAGGATACTCGTATCCTTTTCCTGATTTCACACAATCTTTCTTCTCTCTCACCGGCATCTCCTACATCCAAGCAATGCCAATGATACGGAGGGTCTTGTATACCCTTGAAAGGATCATTGTGCATGAAGGTATTAATCTGGGAATGTCGGAGTTAGCAGAGATGTACGACCTTGTGAGCCACGGATCTCATCGGTATCTATTCAAACATAAACCTGGTGAAGAACACCCCATCTTCAAAGCCACTAAGAATGACACCAACTGGAAACGGCGATTCTTCTTTGTCAGAAGGGATTCTCTCCCTGATGGAAAGGATTTGCCTAGAAAATGGACCACCCATGGTAGGATAGAGGATCCTTAGAAGGATCACAGGATGACCTTGTTTCTGCTGAGGATCACTAACATCCTTTTGTTTCTATTTTGCAGCTATTACTGTCGCACACCTTATTACAACACCTGCAACGAAGGATAGGCTTGCTGCTTTTCGGAGGCTTGATCCTGAAATAAGATCATTTAAAGCAAATACCCAGGATTCTCAAGAGGTATCCTCAGGTTATGTTACGATGTCAAGTAAGTATCCCGTTTTGTGCATAATTAAATGTTTAAATTAGAATGAAATAAGGATACTTATCTATTTCGGATGTGTAGGCGCCGGAAAATCATCGAAGTCCGCTAGCCGTTTCAATGTCACCGATCTCACCACTGTTGGTCCCAGGTCTGGGAAGAAAAAGGCTGCTGCTAGCCCAAGTACTGCCATCCCCAAGCCTACTGCTTCCAAGGGAAAGAAGAGGAAAGCCTCTGAGGCTGACAATCTAGAAGACCTGCCTTTAATCCGCCACCAGTTCCTTGAGTACTTTGCTGATGTAAGGATCATTGACTTAGCTTAGTTATCCTGCCCACTTGAGGATCATGTGATCCTAAACTTTACATTGTCTTTTTGCAGAAATTTGCTGAAATCGAGGACTATGTAGGCAGTATTGAAGAGGTTGAGCAAAAATGTGTGGACCTCCAAAGGATCATGCTGGCCAAGGATCAGAAGATTGCCTCCCTTGAAAATGACGTCAATCTGGTGAAGAGGGAACTTGTCCTGGCTCATATCACTGCTGATCAAGAGAAGGCTGAGATCACCAATGATGCTAAAGTCTCCGCTGCCATTGCTATGTACAAAACCCAGTTGCAGATGGCCCAAGAAGCTCTGGATCCTGACTTTGACAAGAGCAGCTGGGACGTAGAGGGCTGGAAGGCTAGATTGGCTGAGCTGGACGATGAAGAAGAGGTCTTAGCAATTGAGGCTGGCAGCAGTGGGATGAAGGATCATGCGGGTGATGCTGGAGCTGGAGGAGCGGGTGAAGGTGATGGTGATGCAGCAAAGGTGTAGGCTGCAGGAATGGGCGATGAAGGACATTTCTAGATGTAGCCGGAGCCCATTTTTTAGAATTTGGTAGTTTTATTTTGGTTATGGTGTTTTGAAACAATCTTGGGTTGTAATAACTTTAGACAATAGTTTCTAGGGTGAAGGATCATGGATCCTTGGACAATAGGCAGGATAATGGGTGGTGGATGGATCCTCTGTTTGGGGGATGAAGCCACTCGTTATCCTTCCGTCTTTTATTTCCTGCACTACAAAGACCCGTAAACAATGGACACCCTTTGCCAACCCATGTGGACGGGCCACGTTTTGCTGGTAGAAACGTGGGTTGGCAATTTTGACAACCTTAAAGGGTTTAATGTTTTGTGAATAAAATAACTTTAACTTTTTGGCTATCTCCCGTGTTGCTATCCTTGTTAGTACTTTACTTTTCAATTGTTGTGATATTCATTTTGTCTAAACTTATCAAGTAAAGAAAACATTTAATAAGTATCCTCAAAAAGTTTAGGATATGATCAAGGATCACATATCCTATAGTTGACAAGTTCTGAAAAGTAGTGTAGTTTAAGAATCATAAGTTCAGTTGTTAAAGGATAAGGGTCACTCATGTAAATGATAAATGAAATCAAAGTAATTAAGGATCATACCTGAGAATCCAAGTTAGGATCCTAACCTTTAACACTTATAATCAGGATAACCAAAAGATAAACCTTAACAGAAGGTAAGGATCAAGGATCCTTGGTCATTTAGCTTCGAAAACCTGAAATAGGATACAACTTGGGACTAACCCAATATAAGATAAAAGTTAGTAACTGGGGACAAGCCCAACAATACTGGGGACAAGCCCAAAGGATAACTGGGGACAAGCCCAAAGGATAGTGTGTAAACTGGAGTATGGCCCTCACTGGCGACTATCCAAACTTAGTGACATGAAAATGCTAAAACCTTAGCTAACGTGAAAACGTTAGAAACCTTAGGAACGGATGTATGGTACGTCTACCATTATACGTAGGATCCTGAATACAGCCAGTACAATGAAATTGTCAGCCCCTAAAGCGAGTACTGGTCCCATTGCCATGAACTGTACCAGGATCATCGTGCGCTACTGGCGATACTGGGGACAGGCCCAAACTGGGGTCAAGCCCAAATAACTGGGGTCAAGCCCAAATAACTGGATACTTCTGTGGATACTCAATCCTTTGTTAAGGATACCTGAACCTTCAAAACTCAGAATCAAGTGAAAGGTGGATAAAGGACGCAAGATCCATATCCTTATATAAGATAATTAAAGAATGAAATAGTTTGAGATTAGAATATTACCAAAATGAGGATCCCCTGTCCTGTAAGAATCCTTCAAGGATACTTGTCAGGTAAGGATCATGGATCCTTATTACATGAAGTATCTCTTCAAATGGACAGCATTCCAAGCTCTTGGTAGCAAATCACCTTCCATTGTTAGCAATCTATATGCCCCCTTTCCTGCCTCAGCTTCGATCAAATAAGGGCCTTCCCATTTTGGTGCCAACTTTCCATCAACAGGATTGGTGGTATTCTGAAATGCTTTCCTTAACACCATATCACCAGCTTGGAATTTCCTGATCCTGACATTTTTGTTGTAAGCTCCAGCCATCCTTTGTTGATAACTGGCCATCCTTATCCTTGCCAAATCCCTGAGTTCTTCTATAGTATCCAGATCTTGAACCAAGTTTTCAGCATTTTCTTCAGGATCACGAATGCTTGTTCTTGCAGTAGGAACCACCATCTCTGTAGGAATCACTGATTCTGCCCCAAATACCAAAGAAAATGGAGTTTGGCCAGTAGCATTCTTGGGAGTTGTCCTATCAGCCCATAGTACATAAGGTAGTTCTTCTGCCCATTTTCCTTTCTTGGATCCAAGCTTTTTCTTTAAATTGTTGATGATGATCTTGTTGGATGATTCTGCCTGACCATTAGCTTGTGGGTGGACTGGTGTTGATGTTACCATCTAAAAATCCCCCAGCTGTCACAAAAGTTAGTAGTTCTATTCCCAATAAATTGGGATCCATTATCACAAACAATTTCAGAAGGGATACCAAATCTAGTAATAATGTTTCTTTTAATAAAGGATATCACTTCCTTTTCTCTGACTTGAGCAAAGGCTTCAGCCTCTATCCACTTGGAGAAGTAGTCAGTCATAGCAAGCATGAATACTTTTCCACCAGGTGCTTTAGGAAGCTTACCAACTATATCCATTCCCCATCTCATAAATGGCCAAGAAGAGGATATAGGATGCAAAAGTTCTGCTGGCTAGTGAAGGATATTACTGTGTCTCTGACAAGGATCACATTTCTTGGCATATTCCACAGCATCCTTCTTCATAGTAGGCCAATAGTATCCTGTCCTCAGGATCCTTGAGAACAATGCTCTGCCCCCAGTGTGGTTTCCACAATCTCCTTCATGGAAATCCTTTAGGACTTCTTGGATTTAAGGATCCTGAATGCATCTTAGATATGGACCTGCAAGAGACCGTTTATACAACAAGTTATTCAATATTGTAAATTGAGATACCTTGATTTTGAAAGCCCTGGGGTTTTCTCCTGTAGGAATCTCTCCATGTTGTATGTATCTCATGATTGGAAGGATCCATGATCCTGAATGAGATTGAGTATCATCACTAGGGATGATTGCAGAATCCTCTCCTATCTCTATAGCTACATGATCCTCGATAGCAGGGGTCAGGATATGGATAATAGGGATCTTGATATCCTCCGGGACCTTCAAGGATGATCCTAGATTGGCCAATGCATTAGCCTCTGCATTCTCTTCCCTTGGTACCTGTGTCAAACTAAAGGAAACAAAAGAGAGTGCCAATTCTTTGACTATCTCTAAATATTTGATTAGCTTTTCACTTTTAGCAGCATAGGATCCATTAAAGTGATTAGTGATTAATAATGAATCTACATGTACCTCAAGATACCTGATCCTCATATGCTTAGCAATTTGCAAACCAGCTATCAAGGCTTCATATTCAGCCTCATTGTTGGTAGTTTGAAATTCACAAGCTATGGAGTGGGGTATTATGTCCCCCTGTGGCGATTTTAGTAGTATTCCAAGACCTGTTCCTTTTACATTAGAGGCTCCATCAGTGAAGAGTATCCAAGGATCCTTAGTTTCTTCAAGCTGTTGGACTTCTAATTCAGCTTCCTTTTGCAAGTCACTACTAAAATCTGCCACAAAGTCAGCTAAGGCTTGGGATTTGATGGCAGTCCTTGGTTCATATCTTATATCATAAGCACTAAGCTTCACTGCCCACTTAGCCATCCTTCCTGACATTTCAGGTTTCCTGAGAACATTCTTAATTGGAAAATTAGTCTTAACAACAATGGCATGGGTCTCAAAATAATGTCTTAATTTAGCAGATGCCATAATTAATGCAAGGATAAGTTTCTCTAAGTGTGAATACCTGGATTCAGCATCAAGTAAACTCTTACTTACATAATAAACAGGATGTTGTGTACCTTGGTGATCCTTAACAAGGACCGCACTTACTACTTTTGAGGATACTGCTAAGTATAAGGATAATATATCACCCTTTTCTGGTTTCATCAAGGCGGGGGCTGAGGATAGGTAATCCTTGAGAGCTTTGAGGGCACTTTCATGTTTCTCAGTCCATTCAAATTTCTTGTTCTTCCTCAGGATGTCATAGAATTCCTTGCACTTTTCTGAGGATTTGGATATGAACCTGTTCAAGGCTGCGATCCTGCCTGTCAATCTTTGCACATCCTTAGCATTGGCAGGAGATTTGATATTCACAATAGCCTTGATTTGCTCTGGACTTGCTTCAATGCCCCTCTTTGTCACCATATAGCCTAAGAATTTACCTGCTTTGACACCAAAATGACACTTGGAAGGATTTAGTTTCATATTAAATTTATCAAGGATATTGAATGCTTCCTCCAAGTCTTTAAGGTGATCCTCAGCTTTCTTGGACTTAACCACCATGTCATCTATATAGACTTCCATAGTGTGTCCGATTTGTTCCTTGAACATCATATTGACTAGCCTTTGATAAGTAGCACCTGCATTCCTTAGTCCAAATGGCATAGTAATATAACAATATATACCAGTTGGGGTCATAAAGGCTGTATCCTCTTGATCAGATGGTTCCATCTGAATTTGTTGAAATCCAGATGAAGCATCCATAAAAGTCAACAACTCATGACCCGCGGTAGCATCCACCATGGAGTCAATGTGGGGTAACGGGAAAGGATCCTTGGGACATGCCTTGTTAAAATCAGTAAAATCGACACATACCCTCCACTTTCAATTTTTCTTTTGAACAACAACCACATTGGCTAACCATCTTGGATACTTAACCTCTCTTATCATACCTGCCCGAAGTAGTTTATCTACCTCCTCCTGGATAATAGCATTCCTTTCAGGTGCAAACTTCCTCCTCTTCTGATGTATAGGCTTGAATGACCCGTCAATGCCAAGCTTATGAGTAATTATATCCTTAGATATACCTGTCATATCCTCATGTTTCCAGGCAAAGGTAGTTTTCCTTCTTTTGAGGAAGGATACTAGATCCTGTTCAATGTCACTAAGGATCCCTGATCCTATGAAGATCCTGGATTCAGGATCATGAGGATCCATGAGGATTTCTTTTACATCCTGCTCTCTTGCCTCCAAGACATCTCTTGAAGGATACTTTAATTGCTATTGCTCCCTTGGTCTTGAGGCTGGCTTCATTGATGAGGTATAGCAATTCTTAGCTTCTTGTTGATCACTCTCAATTTTCACCACTCCCCATGGACTAGGAAGCTTCACGCACTGATGATATGTGGATGGGACTGCCTTCATATCATGTATCCATGGCCAGCCAAGGATAACATTGCAACATGATAAGCAATCTATAACATAAAACTTCTGATAAGAATGGAGTCCTTCAATATAGATAGGGAGTTTGATGTCCCCCAATGTGTTGTTGGTTTCCCCGCTAAATCCCACAAGTACTGAGGATCTTGGGACAATATCAGAATCCGGGATATTCATCTTCTTGAGGACATCAAGCTGAATGATGTTCACAGAGCTTCCTCCATCTATAAGGATCCTGCGAACAAAATGATTAGAAGTAAACAATGTAATAACAAGGCCACCATGATGAGGATCCTGAACATCAAGACGATCATCCTCATCAAAAGTTATGATCTTATCCTCGGTGACAGTGGACGTCCGGATGGGTCTGTCTCCATTATCCATCTTGGTTTCCTTGGCATGTCTTTTGGCTGCTGAAAAGGAAGTACCATAAATGTCTGATCCACCGGATATAAAGTTTATAACTTGTGCATCTGCTGGAGGAGCAGGAGCCTTTTCCGGGATCCTTTCAGGATCCTGGATCCTTGACTTCTTTCATCCCAAAAGCTCTTTCAAATGCCCCTTGCTTAACAAGTAACCAATTTCCTTTCTAAGTGCAATACACTCTTCAGTGAGATGCCCGAAATCCTCATGATATGCACACCACTTGGACTTATCTTTTGTAGCAGCTGGTTTATCACTTTTTCTCGGCCACCTAGCTTTCTCACCTAGATTCTGCATTGCAAGAATTAGTTCATTGTTATCAACAGAAAAACAATATTCAGAAATAGGAGGATAATCCTCATCATCCTCTTCCTGTTCCACTGCATGCACATTCTGGTTATCAGACTTGTTGTAGGACTTTGATTTGTTGTTCCTGAAGTAGGATCCTTGCTTTTCCTGTTTTGAGGATCCTGTCACTCTCTCCTGGATCCTTTTATCATCCTCTAGACGGATGAACCTAAGGGCCCTGGTTCTTACTTCATCAAGATTCCTGCATGGGGTCATAACAAGATCATCATAGAATAAGGAATCCCTAAGCAATCCCATTTTAAAGGCTTCTACAGCCGTAGCTATATCCAGGTTAGGGATATCTAAGGATTCTTTACTAAATTTAGTGATGTAATCTCTAAGTGATTCATTTTGACCTTGTGTTACCCTATATAGATCACTAGTTAACTGTTCAAACTTTCTACCACAAGAGAATTGACTATTAAACAAATTAACTAGATTAGCAAATGAAGTAATAGAATAAGGGGGAAGACTTAGCAGCCATTTAAGAGCAGATCCTGTAAGTGTGGATCCAAATCCCTTGCATAGACATGCTTCTTTTAACCTCTCCGGAATTGGATTGATCTCCATCCTCTCCCTGTATTGAGCTACATGTACCTCTGGATCCGTTGAACCATCATATAGCTTCATAGTTGGTATTTGGAATCTCTTGGGTATCTCAGCATCATAAATAGGTGGTGCAAAACAAGATATCCTATGGCTACCATCTGCAATTTCAGGAATGGGTTTGACCACTCCTGGTACGCTGGATATCATATCCTTAAGCTTCTGTAACTCCCTGGCCATAGCCTAATTGATACCTGTATCCTGCATAGAGCCATGGTTAGTGTTATATGAATTCTTAAAAGTGTTACCTCCCAGAGGATTCGTGTTTGGAATTCCAGATGTGAATCCATATTGACAGGACTCTGGTATGATTGAGGGACCAGAGGAAGCATTGGTCTGCATCGGTATGAAGTCTCCCTGATGAACATCTGAGCTTGGAGGCTGCATACTTCTTAGGAATCCTTGGTCCTGAAAGATGTTGGATCCTTGAGGCTGAGATGATCCTTGGACCTGGGAGGATCCTTGGATCTGGGAGGATCCTTGGATCTGGGAGGATCCTTGGACCTGGGATGATCCTTGGACCTGAGAGGATCCTTGGACCTGGGAGGATCCTTGGACCTGGGAGGATCCTTGAACTGTGTGCATTCCCAAATATCCTCCTGAGCTGACGAAGGATCCCTGATGCTGATAAGAGGATCCCGATGGCTGAAAATAGGATCCCTGAGGCTGGGAGTGAGAGCCAAATGCTTGACTCATTGTTGTTGTTCCATAACGCCTTTCTGATGGACCACTTTGATACTGGATGCCCGGAACTGCCGATTGTAGGGTAGTTACAACCGGAGTGTCAAAATTCAATGACCTTGGTATCAGAGGAGAGTGATCCTCCACTAATTTCTTCTGTTTCTTGATATCACCAATCTCTTGGAGGATCCGTTCATTGGTTTTGTCCTGCTCTTACATGCGATCCCTCATCTGCAAAATCAGATTAAAAAGATCATTAGTAGTAGGATTAGTGGAAACAAAAGAAGTTAGTGGTTTTGTGAAAATGGGGGTTTGTCTCTTCGCAGCATTTTCAGCATTCTTCTGGGATCCAGAAGGTGGTGGAGGCAAAGGTGGAACGCCTTGTGAAGAACTCATTGCCGGCATTGAACTTGAAGTGTTCTTTGTTGAGGAAGCCATCTGCTTGGTTGTAACGAACCGAAATGATCACAAAAATATGAATCTTCTTAGGAATGAAGCACCAATTGCCCCACGGTGGGCGCCAAACTGTTTTGGTCAAAAATCAAGCTAAGATAATGTAACCAAACTTTCTGTTGTGAGGTGTGATGCTTGAATAAATGAACAATGCTAAGGATCACTCAGAAATGTAATGAACAAGTGACACAAAGATTTATACGAGGAAAAAGCCCTTGATCAAGAGTTGATCTCCGGCATAAAAAACCTCGGGTGATGGAAACTACCGATCACCAACTCAGATTAAACAAAAAAGGTATTACAACTTTGGATGATAGCGAGCTAGTTACAAGGATCACTATAGTGTAATGTGCAAAAAAGTGTGTAATCGCCAAGTGAAATCTCGAGGGCTGATGAGAGCAGTTACGAGTGTGTGTGTGTTAAGCTAAAAATAGCCAAGTGTTCTAATTTAGCTCGCTATCCCCTTTTAAAAATGGAAAATATCTAAGCTAACTAACTATCCGCATTTTGTGCAAGTCCTCCACGACCTCCATAACGTCCATTTCAGTCAAGCACGTGCGGAATAAATAGGGAATATGCTCCAGGAATATCGCCAAGACCAAGTCCAAGCTCGTACTCCTGCAAAACAACATCATTTTCAAAGCAGACAATCGTTAGTATAAGGACCCTTATGATGATCCATGATCCTGATCCTACAATACTTCCTGAGGATCACTAATTTAAACAGAATTGAGGAACACTAAGCCCAACAGTAATTGAGGATCACTGATCATTGGGAAATCCTCCCCTAACACAAGTAATGGGGCCTCGCGCCCCGCGAAGATCTTAGTGATCTCGCTAGCGGCCATCGAGTGACTTGTAGATTTGTTTTATTTGATTTTTGTTAATATGATGGTTATACGGGTTCGTTTCTCACATACGGGGCATATTTAGGAGCGTTTAGGGTCGTTTTCAAGGGTTGTTATTGTTTTGGTAAAAAATCAGACTAGGATAATGTAACCAAATCTTCTTTTATGAGGTGTGATGCTTGAATCAATGAACAAACATATGAACAACTTGTAAGTGAAATGAACAAGCGACGCAAGGATTTATATGAGGAAAAAGCCCTTGATCAGAGTTGATCTCCGGCATAAAAAACCTCAGGTGATGGAAACTACCGATCACCAACTATATTAAATATAAATTTACAAATCGGAATGATAACAAGTTTGTCACAAGGATCACTAGTGTGCAATGTGTGTGTAATCGCCAATAAGTAGCAGAGAGCTTTCAAGAGTGTGTGCTTGCTAATCGTTCTTACTATCAAGACTTGTTATCCCCTTTTAAAAATAGAAATAAGCTAAGTAACAAACAACCCGCAAAATTGTGCAAGCTACCCACGACTTCCATAACGGTCATTCCAGCTATGCACGTGCAGAATATTAAAGCATATTCCCCAGGAATATCGGCAAGACCAAGTCCCACTCGTTCATTCCTGCAAAACAAGTTTAAATATAATGGAACAACCGTTAGCGTTAGGATAACAATGATGTTTTGGTAAAAAATCAAGCAATGACAATGTAACCAAACTTTCTGTTGTGAGGTATGATGCTTGAATTGATGAACAACAAGAAGGATCACTATGAAGTGTAATGAACAAATGACACAAAGATTTATACGGGGAAAAAGCCCTTGATCAAGAGTTGATCTCCGGCACAAAAAACCCCGGGTGATGGAAACTACCGATCACCAACTCAAATTAAACAAACAATTTGTTACAACTTCGGATGATAGCGAGCTAAGTACAAGGATCACTATAGTGTATCGTGTAGAAATGTATGAAAAATGCTAAGTGTTTTGCCGAAAGCTGGTGAGAGCGGTTGTATGAGTGTGTGTGTAGCCAAAAATAGCTAAGTGTCTCTAAAATAGCTCGCTACCCCTTTAAAAATAGAAAATATCAAGCCTAACTAACATTCCTCAAATCATGCAAGTCTTCCACGACTCCACAACGTCCATTTCTGACCAAGCACGTGCGGAATAGACTGAGAATATTCTCCAGGAATGTCGCCAAGACTAAGTCCAAGTTGATATTCCTGCAAAACATTTACGAATTCAAAGTAGACAATCGTTAGTACAGGGATCCTTATAGTGATCCATGATCCTGATCCTGCAACACTTCTGAGGATCACTACTTCAGACAGAATTGAGGATCACTAAATCCAACAGTAAATAAGGATCACTAGTCATTTAGAAATCCACCCCTAACAATTGCCCCCAAAATATAAGGAGTAAATATGTAAATAAATGAGTTATATTTTGTCGATCTTATCCGTAGCAAACTAACGGATAACTAGCCGTTATAAGTGGACTAGCCGTTACGATCATGACGTCAGTGAGGTGATTATCCTGCAGAATCATCATTATAAATAGGAGTTAGAGATAGGGATCGATTAGCATTCAAATTCAAGAGAACTCCCTTTAAATTCTCATCTGACGATCAAGCAGGTAACTCTTTTCCTCTTCTTCCTTTACGTTTTCTTCCTCTGTTCATCTTTCTTTACCTTCTTCAAATCAAGATGATGCTGAAATCCTCACCAGCCAAGGATCATGGTGGTGAAGCTAGTGGAGCTGGAGATGGTGATGCAGCGAAGGTGTAGGCTGCAACAATGGGCAATGATGGACACTTCTAGACATAGCCGGAGCCCATTTTTTTTAAGTTTGGTGGTAGTTTGTCTTTTGATGATGTTTTGATAAACAATGGTTGGTCTGTATTTGAACAATAGTAATTAGGGTTAAGGATCATGGATGATCCTTTGAACAATAGGTAGGATTACAAATGGTGGAGGGATCCTCTGTTTGGGGGATGAAGCCATTGTGATCCTGCCGTCTTTTGATTCCTGCACTTGAAAAACCTATGAACAATGGACACCCTTTACCTACCCCAGTGGACAGGCCACGTATTGCTGGTATGCTCGGGGTAGGTAATTTTGACAACCTAAAAAGGGGTTTAAATTTTTGTGAATAAAATGACTTTAACTTTTTGGCTACATCCTGTGTTGATATCCTTGTTGTTATTTCATTTTTCAATTGTTGTGATGTTCATGTCGTTTAAACTTATCAAGTAAGGAAAAAATTTAAAAAATATCCGTTAAGAGTTAAGGATATGATCAAGGATCACATAAAAAATAATTTAAGGATCATAATTCCAGTTGTCAAAGGATAAGTGTCACTTAAATACATAATGAATAAAATCAAAACAGTTTAGGATCATACCTGAGAACCCAAGTTAGGATCCTATCCTTCAACACTTAAAATTAGGATAACCCAAGATACAAACCTTAATTGAAAGTAAGGGTCAAGAATCTTTGGCCATTTATCTTCACAAACCTGAAATAAGATATTGCTTGGGACTGAGCCAATATAAGATGAATGTTAGTAACTGGGGATAAGCCCAACAATTCTGGGGACAAGCCCAATATACTGGGGACAAGCCCAAAGGATAACTGGGGACAAGCCCAAAGGATAACTGGGGACAAGCCCAAAGGATAACTGGGGACAAGCCCAAAGGATCGTATGTAAACTGGAGTATGGCCCTTACTGGCGACTATCCAAACTTAGTGACATGAAAATGCCAAAACCTTAGCTAACGTGAAAACGTTAGAAACCTTAGGAACGGATGTATGGTACGTCTACCATTATACGTAGGATCCTGAATATAGCCAGTACAACGAAATTGTAGCCCCTAAAGCGGGTACTGGTCCCATTGCCATGAACTATACCAGGATCATCGTGCGCTACTGGCGAAACTGGGGACAGGCCCAAACTGGGGACTAGCCCAAACAACTGGATACTTCTGAGGATACTCAATGCTTAGTTAAAGATACCTGAACCTTCAAAACTCAGAGTCAAGTAAAAGGAGGATATAGGAGGTAGGATCCTTATCCTTGTAAGAATAAAAAGATTGAAATAGTTTAAGATTGGAATGTTACCAAAAAGAGGATCATCTGTCAGCGGGGATCCTTCAAGGATACTTGTCTGGTAAGGATCATGGATCATGATCACATGAAATATTTCTTCAAATGGACAGCATTCCAAGCTCTAGGTAGCAAATCACCCTCCATTGTTAGCAATCGATATGCCCCCTTTCCTGCTTCAGCTTCAATCAAATAGGGTCCTTCCCACTTTGGTGCTAGCTTTCCATCAGCAGGATTGGTGGTGTTTTGAAATGCTTTCCTTAATACCATATCCCCAACTTGGAATTTCCTGAGCCTGACATTTTTGTTGTAAGCTCCAGCCATCCTTTGTTGATAACTGGCCATCCTTATCCTTGCTAAATCCCTGATTTCTTCTATGGTATCCAAGTCTTGAATCAAGTTTTCAACATTTTCTTCAGGATCACGAACGCTTGTTCTTGCAGTTGGAACCACCATCTCTGTAGGGATCACTGACTCTGCCCCAAATACCAAAGAAAATGGAGTTTGGCCTGTAGCATTCTTAGGAGTTGTTCTATCAGCCCACAGCACATAAGGTAGTTCTTCTGCCCATTTTCCTTTCTTGGATCCAAGCTTCTTCTTCAAATTGTTGATGATAATCTTGTTGGATGATTCTGCCTGACCATTAGCTTGTGGATGGACTGGTGTTGATGTTATCATCTTAATTCCCCAACTGTCACAAAAGTTAGTGGTTCTACTCCCAATAAATTGGGATCCATTATCACAAATAATTTCAGAAGGGATGCCAAATCTAGTAATAATATTTCTTTTAATAAAGGATATAACTTCCTTTTCTCTGACTTGAGCAAAGGCTTCAGCCTCTATCCACTTAGAGAAGTAATCAGTCATAGCAAGCATGAATACTTTTCCACCAGGTGCCTTAGGAAGCTTTCCAACTATATCCATTCCCCATCTCATGAATGGCCAAGAAGAGGATATAGGATGCAAGAGCTCTGTTGGTTGGTGAAGGATATTACTATGCCTCTGACAAGGATCACACTTCTTGGCATACTCCACAGCATCCTTCTTCATAGTGGGCCAATAGTATCCTGTTCTCAGGATCCTTGAGAATAATGCCCTGCCCCCAGTGTGGTTTCCACAATCTCCTTCATGGAAATCCTTTAGGACTTCTTGAATTTCAGGATCCTCAATGCATCTTAAATATGGTCCTGCAAGAGATCGTTTATACAACATATTATTTAATATTGTAAATTGAGATACCTTAATTTTAAAAGCCCTTGGGTTTTCTCCTGTAGGAATTTCTCCATGTTGTATGTATCTCATGATTGGGAGTATCCATGATCCTGAATGAGATTGGGTATCATCACTAGAGATGATTGCAGAATCTTCTCCTATCTCCATAGCTACATGATCCTTGATAGCAGGGGTCAGGATATGGATAATAGGGATCTCAATATCCTCAGGAATCTTCAAAGATGATCCTAAATTGGCTAATGCATCAGCTTCTGCATTCTCTTCCCTTGGTACCTGTGTCAAATTAAAGGATACAAAAGAGAGTGCCAATTTTTTGACTATCTCCAAATATTTGATTAGCTTTTCACCTTTAACAGCATAGGATCCATTAAAGTGATTAGTGATCAATAAAGAATCTACATGTACCTCAAGATACCTGATGCTCATATGCTTTGCAATTTGCAAACCAGCTATCAAGGCTTCATATTCAGCCTCATTGTTGGTAGTTTGAAATTCACAAGCTATGGAGTGGGGTATTATGTCCCCCTGTGGCGATTTTAGTAGTTTTCCAAGCCCTGTTCCATTCACATTGGAGGATCCATCAGTAAACAGTATCCAAGGATCCTTGGTTTCTTCAAGCTGTTGGACTTCTAGTTCAGCTTCCTTTTGCAAATCACTACTGAAATCTGCCACAAAGTCAGCTAATGCTTGGGATTTAATGGCTGTCCTAGGCTCATATCTTATATCATATGCACTCAACTTCACTGCCCACTTAGCCATCCTTCCTGACATTTCAGGTTTCCTGTATTCAGTATCAAGTAAGCTCTTACTTAACAAGGACCGCACTTACTGCTTTTGAGGATACCGCCAAGTATAAGGATAACACATCTCCCTTTCCTGGTTTCATTAAGGCTGGGGCTGAGGATAGGTAATCTTTAAGATCTTTAAGGGCACTTTCATGCTTCTCAGTCCACTCAAATTTCTTGTTTTTCCTCAGGATGTCATAGAACTCCTTGCACTTTTCTGAGGATTTGGACATGAATCTATTCAAGGCTGCGATCCTGCCAGTTAACCTTTGCACATCCTTAGCATTGGCAGGAGATTTGATATTCACAATAGCCTTAATTTGCTCTGGACTTGCTTCAATGCCCCTCTTTGTTACCATATATCCTAAGAATTTACCTGCCTTTACACCAAAATGACACTTAGAAGGATTAAGTTTCATATTATACTTATCAAGGATATTGAATGCTTCCTCCAAGTCTTTAAGGTGATCCTCAGCTCTTTTGGACTTAACCACCATGTCATCAATATAGACTTCCATAGTGTATCCAATTTGTTCCTTGAACATCATATTGACAAGCCTTTGGTAAGTAGCACCTGCATTCCTTAATCCAAATGGCATAGCAATATAACAATATATACCAGTTGGGGTCATAAAGGCTGTATCCTCTTGATCGGATGGTTCCATCTGAATTTGTTGAAATCCAGATGAAGCATCCATAAAAGTTAACAACTCATGACCCGCGGTAGCATCCACCATGGAGTCAATGTGGGGTAATGGGAAAGGATCCTTGGGACATGCCTTTTTTAAATCTGTAAAATCGACACATACCCTCCACTTTCCATTTTTCTTTTGAACAACAACCACATTGGCTAACCATCTTGGATACTTAACCTCTCTAATCATACCTGCTCGAAGTAGCTTATCTACCTCTTCCTGGATAATAGCATTTCTTTCAGGTGCAAACTTCCTCCTCTTTTGATGAATTGGCTTGAATGACCTGTCAATGCCAAGTTTGTGAGTAATTATATCCTTAGATATACCTGTCATGTCTTCATGTTTCCAGGAAAAGGTGGTCTTCCTTCTTTTGAGAAAGGATACTAGCTCTTGTTCAATATCGCTAAGGATCCCTGACCCTTTGAAGATCTTGGATTCAGGATCATCAGGATCCATGAGGATTTCTTTCAAATCTTGTTCTCTTGCCTCCAAGACATCTCTTGAAGGATACATTAATTGCTATTGCTCCCTTGGTCTTGAGGCTGGTTTCATTGATGAGGTATAGCAATTCTTAGCCTCCTGTTGATCACTCTCAATTTTCACCACTCCCCATGGACTTGGAAGCTTTACACACTGATGATAGGTAGATGGAACTGCCTTCATATCATGTATCCATGGCCTGCCAAGGATAACATTACAACACGACAAACAATCAATAACACAAAACTTTTGATAAGAATGCAATCCTTCAATATAGATTGGGAGTTTGATGTCCCCCAATGTATTCTTTGTTTCCCCACTGAATCCCACAAGTACTGAGGATCTTGGGATAATATCGGATTCTGGGATATTCATTTTCTTGAGAACATCCAGCTGAATGATGTTCACAGAGCTTCCTCCATCTATAAGGATCCTGCGAACAAAATGGTTAGAAATAAACAATGTAATTACAAGACCGTCATGATGAGGATCCTGGATGTCAACACGATCATCCTCATCAAAATTAATGACTTTATCCTGGGTGACAACGGAGGTCCGGACGGGTCTGTCTCCATTATCCATCTTGGTTTCCATAGCGTGTCTTTTTGCTGCTGAGAAGGATGTACCACAGATGTCTGATCCACCGGATATGAAATTTATGACTTGTGCATCTGCCGGAGGAGCAGGAGCCCTTTCCGGGATCCTTTCAGGATCCTGGGTTCTTGACTTCTTTCGTCCCAAGAGTTCCTTTAAATGCCCCTTGCTCAACAAATAACCAATTTCCTTTCTAAGTGCAATACATTCTTCAGTGAGATGCCCAAAATCCTCATGATATACACACCACTTGGATTTATCCTTTGTAGCAGCTGGTTTATCACTTTTCCTTGGCCACCTAGCTTTCTCACCTAGATTCTGCATTGCAAGGATTAGTTCATTGTTATCAACAGAGAAACAATATTCAGAAATAGGAGGATAATTCTCATCATCCTCATCTGGTTCCACTGCGTGCACATTCTGGTTATCAGATCTGTTATAGGACTTGGATTTGTTGTTCCTGAAGTAGGATCCTTGCTTATCCTGTTTCGAGGATCCTGTCAATCTGTCCTGGATCCTTTTGTCATCCTCTAGGCGGATGAACCTAAGGGCCCTAGTCCTTACTTCATCAAGATTCCTGCAAGGTGTCATAACAAGATCATCATAGAATAACGAATCCCTAAGCAATCCCATTTTAAAGGCTTCAACAGTCGTAGCTATATCCAAATTGGGAATATCTAAGGATTCTTTACTAAACTTAGTGATATAATCTCTAAGTGATTCATTTTGACCTTGTGTTACCCTATATAGATCACTAGTTAATCGTTCAAACTTTCTGCTACAAGAGAATTGACTATTGAACAAGTTAACTAAATTAGCAAATGAAGTAATAGAGTAAGGGGGAAGACTTAGCAGCAATTTAAGAGCAGATCCTGTAAGTGTGGATCCAAATCCCTTGCATAGACATGCTTCTTTCAACCTTTCAGGAATTGGATTAATCTCCATCCTCTCCCTGTATTGAGCTACATGCTCTTCTGGATCCGTTGAACCATCATATAGCTTCATTGATGGTATCTGGAATCTTTTAGGTATCTCAGCATCACACAAAGGTGGTGCAAAACGAGATATCCTATGGCTACCATCCGCAATCTCAGGAATGGGTTTAACCACTCCTGGTACACTGGATATCATATCCTTAAGCTTCTGCAGTTCCCTAGCCATGGCCTGATTGATACCTGTATCCTGCATAAAGCCATGGTTAGTGTTATATAAATTATTAAAAGTGTTACCTCCCGCAGGATTCGAGTTTGGAATTGCGGATGTGAATCCATCTTGTCGAGACTCTGGCATGATTGAAGGACCAGAGGAGGCAATGGTCTGCATTGGTATGAAGTCTCCTTGATGGACGTCTGAGTTCTGAGGTTGCATATTTCTCGAGGATCCTTGATTTTGAAGGGGGTTGGATCCTTGGAATTGCGATGATCCTTGAACCTGAAAGGATCCTGGGACCAGAGAGGATCCTTGGACCTGGGAGGATCCTCGGACCTGGGAGGATCCTCGGACCTGGGAGGATCCTCGGACCTGGGAGGATCCTCGGACCTGCATGCATTCCCACATATCCTCCTGACGTGAAGTATCCCTGATGCTGAGAAGAGGATCCTAATGGTTGAGAAGAGGATCCCTGAGGCTGAAAGCAAGAGCCAAATGCCTGACTCATTGTTGTTGTCCCATAACGCCTTCCTGATAGTTCACCCAGGTATTGCACGTCCGGAACTGCTGAGTATTGTGAGGTTATAACCGGAGTGTCGAAGTTCAGCGATCTTGGCATCAGAGGGGAGTGATCCTCCACTGATTTCTTCTGTTTCTTGATTTCATCGATCTCCCGGAGGATCCTTTCGTTGGTCTTATCCTGCTCTTGTGCATGATTCCTCATCTGCAAAATCAAGGCATAGAGATCATTAGTAGTAGGATTAGTTGAAACAGAAGAAGTAGGTGGTTTTTGGAAAATAGGAGTTGGTTTCTTCGCAGCATTCTCAGCATTCTTCTGGGATCCAGAAGGTGGTGGAGGCAAAGGAGGAACGCCTTGTGAAGAACTGAATGTGGGCATCAAACTTGAAGTATTCTTCACTGAGGAAGCCATCTTCTTGGTTGTAGCGAATCGAAATGACCACAAAAACATGAATCTTTCTAAGAATGAAGCACCAATTGCCCCACGGTGGGCGCCAAACTGTTTTGGTCAAAAATCAAGCAATGACAATGTAACCAAACTTTCTGTTGTGAGGTATGATGCTTGAATTGATGAACAACAAGAAGGATCACTATGAAGTGTAATGAACAAATGACACGAAAATTTATACGGGGAAAAAGCCCTTGATCAAGAGTTGATCTCCGGCACAAAAAACCCCGGGTGATGGAAACTACCGATCACCAACTCAAATTAAACAAACAATTTGTTACAACTTCGGATGATAGCGAGCTAAGTACAAGGATCACTATAGTGTATCGTGTAGAAATGTATGAAAAATGCTAAGTGTTTTGCCGAAAGCTGGTGAGAGCGGTTGTATGAGTGTGTGTGTAGCCAAAAATAGCTAAGTATCTCTAAAATAGCTCGCTACCCCTTTAAAAATAGAAAATATCAAGCCTAACTAACATTCCGCAAATCATGCAAGTCTTCCACGACTCCACAACGTCCATTTCTGACCAAGCACGTGCGGAATAGACTGAGAATATTCTCCAGGAATGTCGCCAAGACTAAGTCCAAGTTGATATTCCTGCAAAACATTTACGAATTCAAAGTAGACAATCGTTAGTACAGGGATCCTTATAGTGATCCATGATCCTGATCCTGCAACACTTCTGAGGATCACTACTTCAGACAGAATTGAGGATCACTAAATCCAACAGTAAATAAGGATCACTAGTCATTTAGAAATCCACCCCTAACAAATGAGGATCCTGGATCCTTAAATCCTCAACGTCTTCTGAGGATCCTTAACTCAAACAGAATTGAGGATCCGTGATCCTGGCTGCACTTGTGGATCCGTGATCCTTAGGTATTGAAAATCTATCCCTAACAATTGCCCCCAGAATATGAGGAATAAAATATAACTTAATGAGTCATATTTTTGTGCCTTATCTGCAATGAACCAATTATCATAAATATAGCCGTTAAAATAGAACTAGCCGTTGCAGATCATACGTCAGCGACATGACAACCTGCAAAATCATCATTATAAATTCGAAATTAGAGATAAGGATCAAGAGGCATTTAAATTCGTGCGTTACTTCCCTTTAAATCCTCATCCGGAGACCGATCAGGTATCTGTCTTCTCTTTCTCTCTTCATTTGCTTATTCTGATTTCTTTTCTCCTAACATCCATGGCGAAAATGGTTCTTCGATCCTCACCGGCTAAGGATCCAAAGAAGGATAGTCCCCTAAAAAGCCAAGGGATTATCAAAAATCATTCATCGGAACTCTGCCGCTTTACCGAACCAGAAATTGACCGGATTCGCCATTGCTTCCCGGCGGATACCGTCTTCAAACCTTTCGACCCTTCTACGAAAAGTGATTCTGTCTCCGACACTTGGATTGCTTTTTCGGCCACCCCATTCTTGATAGGATTCTCCTATCCTTTCCCTGCCTTCACTCAATCTTTCTTTGCACTCACCGGCATGTGCTATATCCAGGCCATGCCGATGATGTGGAGGGTCCTGTACACCATAGAGAATATCATCGAGCAAGAGGGTATAGAGATAGGAATGCCTGAGTTGGCCGAGTTGTATAATCTTGTCAGCCATGGTTCACACCGTTTCTTGTTTAAGCACAAACCTGGTGATCCTCACCCAATCCTCAAGACCACAAAAAAACGATACCCACTGGAAAAACCGATTCTTCTTTGTTAGGGGGGATTCTATCACAGACGGGAAAGATCTCCCCAAAAAGTGGGCCACCCATGGTAGGATATAGGATCCTTACAGAAGGATCATAGGATGACTCTGTTTCCATTCAGGATAACTGATCCTTATCTGTTTCTGTTGTGCAGCTATTTAAGTTTCTCATCTCATTGAGTCCCCTGCAACAAAGGAAAGAATCGCTGCCTTTTGGAACCTTGATCCTGCTGTTAGAACATTCCAGGCCAAAACAAAAGATTCACAAGAAGCATCCTCTGGTTCAGTCACCATGTCAAGTAAGTATTCACATTTATGTATGATTAAATATTTAAATAGATGTAGAATAAGGATACTTATCTGTTGTTTGTCATTTGTAGGTGCTGGAAAATTTTCAAAATCAGCTACTCGGTTCAGCGTCAGTGACCTTGATGCATACGTTCCCCCAAGTCTGCCAAGAAACAAGCTGCTTCTAGTCCCAGCATCCCAAATCCTAGGGGTGCCAGCACAAAGGGCAAGGGTGGAAAGAAAAGGAAGACTGCTGAAACTCTTGAAGGTCTGCCTCTCATTCAGCACCCGTTCGAAGAATACGTCTCGGAGGTAAGGATCCCGGATCCTTAAGTCTGATTTGCCCATACTGAGGATAACGGATCCTGACAGGTCTTATTCTTTTGCAGAAATTTGCTGAGATCCATATGCTTATGGATTCCTATGCTGAAGAGGCTGAACAAAAGCAGCTGGACTTCCAGAAGCTGTACCTGGAAAAGGATCAAAAGATCACCTCCCTCGAGAATGAAGTCAACCTGGCTGAGAGCTGTTACGAGTGTGTGTGTATGCCAAAATTAGCTAAGTGTTCTATCAAGCTTGTTATCCCCATTTTAAATTAGAAATAACTAAGTTAACAAACTATCTGATAATTATGCAAGCTCCCCACGATCTCCACAACGTCTATAATGGTCAAACACGTGTGGAATATTGAGGGAATATGCTCCTGGAATTTCGGTGAGACTTGGTCCATGCTCTTGTTCCTGCAAAACAAGTTTACGTACAAGGAAGACAATTGTTAGTAGTAGGATAATAACAGTGATCCTGAATCCTAATCCTGCAACACCTGCTAAGGATTCTTAATTCAAACAGAATTGAGGTTCCATGATCCTGGTAGCACTTGAGGACCTGTGATCCTTAGGATTTATAAAATCCTCCCCTAAGAATTGCCCCTAAAATATAAGGAGTAAAGTGTAAATTGTCGAGTTATATTTTCTTGATCTTATCCGTAACAAATCAACGGATATATAGCCGTTATATTCTGACTAGCCGTTACCAATCTTACATCATTGAAGCGACATCCCTGCAGGATCATGATTATAAATTGAAGTTAGAGATAAGGTTCAATGTGCATTTAAATTCGAGCGAAACTCCCTTTAAATCCACATTTGAAGATCAAGCAGGTACTTCTCTTTCCTCTTTCTCTTCTCCTTCTTACTCTGTTTCTTTTTTCTTCAAAATTTCCGAATCACAATGAAGCTAAGGTCATCCCCTGCTAAGGATCATCGAAAAGATAGTCCCTTAAAAAGCCAAGGGATCATCGAAGACTCTCCAAAGGAACGTTGCTGCTTTACTGATCCTGAGATCGACAGGATTCGTCATTGCTTTCCGGCGAGCACTGTTTTCAAACCCTTTGACCCTACTGTCCGGAGTGATTTTATCTCTGAAACTTGGGTTGCATTTCCAGTCACCCCATTCTCGATAGGATACACCTATCCTTTTCCTGATTTTACCCAATCTTTTTTCTCCCTTACCGGCATATCTTATATCCAAGCTATGCCAATGATGTGGAGGGTTCTATTTACCCTTGAAAAAATCATTGAGCAAGAGGATGTAGATTTGGGAATGTCTGAACTTGCCAAGTTGTATAACCTTGTGAGCCATGGTTCACATCGTTTCCTTTTCAAACACAATCTGGTGAACCTCATCCAATCCTGAAAACCACCAAGAACGATAACAAGTGGAAGAAACGTTTTTTCTTCGTCAGGAGGGATTCTATCCCTGATGGAAAGGATCTGCCTAGAAAATGGGCCACTCATGGTAGGATAGAGGATCCTTATAGAAGGATCATAGGATACCCTATTTCTGCTGAGGATCACTAATCCCTTTGTTTCTATTTTGCAGCTATTTCTGTTTCACACATCATTACATCACCCGCGACCAAGGAGAGGATCGACGCTTTTCGGAATCTTGATCCTGAAATAAGATCATTTAAAGCAAACACCAAGGATTCTCAAGAAGTATCCTCAGGCTCTGTCACAATGTCAAGTAAGTATCCAAGTCTGTATTTAAGTAAATGTTAAAATGTAAATAAAACAAGAATACTTATCTTTTGTGTTGGATGGATAGGTGCTGGAAAATCCTCAAGGTCTGCCACCCGTTTCAGTGTTACCGATCTTACTGCCATCGCTCCCAGGTCTGGGAAGAAGAAGACTGCTGCCAGCCCTAGTGCCGTGGTTCCAAAGCCTACCACCTCCAACGGAAAGAAAAGGAAAGCTTCTGAGGCTGACAATCTTGAAGGCTTGCCTCTTATCCGCCATCAGTTCCAAGAGTACTTTGCCGATGTAAGGATCACTAACCCTGACTGATAATCCTGCCCATCTGAGGATCAAGGATCCTAAACTTCACCTTGTCTTTTTTGCAGAAATTCACCGAGATTGAGATGCTGCTGGATTCTTATGCTGAGGAAGCTGACCAAAAGCAGAGGGACTTCCAAAAGATCTTCCTAGCTAAGTGTTAGGGGTCATTTTCTTAACGTATATATCCTGACCAATATCCTGCCTATGTTTGTTCATTTGTGACCAGGATGCTGGAAGAGGATATTGCTAACATCTTGGGCAGTATCCTGAGGCTTATTGAATTAACCACGTGCAGGTTAAGGGCTGAGACTTGCTAACGGTCAAGAGGACTTCTTCTCCTCAAGACTCGGACGAATTTGTTGAGAGAGAGACGTTGAGCCCGAAAGACCAGGTCTACAACGTTCGAAGAAGGAATATTCGGTGGATCCCGCAAGTTTAGGATAGTTTGTTATTTTATCTTAACTATAAATAGATGGGGACGAATCAGCTTAGAACACACAATTTTTCACTAACACTCTCATACACTTACACTCTTTAGCTCATTGCAAACACCACACTTGTATTCAAGTTTCGTTGTAACACTTAGTCGATCCGTACCACATCCTGCACTGTATCCTGATTTTTGAAGCAATTGAAGAACAAGGCAGCTGCGATTGTCAGCTCCCGAGGTTTTATGCCGGCGATCTAGATTGATCAAGGGCTTTCCTCGTACATCTCGTGTTGTTTACTTTATTTTTGCTCATTGTTTGATCATAGATACAGCTCTACATCTTGAGCCGTATCCTGAAACTGTTTTTACAAATCAACTCGATTAACATATTTTCGACACTCATTTCTAGCACACTACCTCACTTAACTAATTTGATCACTTAATTACGTCGGTAATTTTTGACCAAAACAATTTGGCGCCCACCGTGGGGCAAGTGGTGCTCTCTTTACTAAAAGTTTTTGTCAAATCGCTAATCGGTTTTCTATTTTCAAAACTTTTTGCCACATTGTCCATAATGGCCTCAAGATCAAACATGAGTTCCTCTACTGTGTCTGCTATGACTTCTGCTACTACCGGGTCGGTACTTCCACCACCTCCTCCAAGGATGCCAGCCTCTACACAATCTCAAGATGTTATCCCTACTCGGAGTGTTCAGGGATCTGCTCCCGTTTTAGCTTCTAATAATGAAATTTTAACCTTATTTGGAAGTGTGCAGGAACAAATGAGGCAGCAACAGGAAACAAACCAGATGCTTTTAAGGGAAATACAACTCCTGAAGTCTGGCTCGAGCAGATCTGCTGAGGATATTGTCACTCCATTACATCCCAGAACGTTGAACTTCAGCTCAGCTGTGTATACTGAGGATAACAGGGGGAATATTGTGCCCAGTCTTCCTCAGAATCATACTCCTGAAATACCCTCCTTGGTCAGGATGTCAACCATAAGGAGCTCAGGATATGCTTCAGGATATGGGCAAAATCCTCCAACTGGTAACGTGTCTAATAATAATAATACTCATGCTACTAACAGTGATGGATCTTTGCAGGATACAGGTGTAACATCAGCACTTACCAGGGAACTTCAGAAGTTAAAGGACATGCTATCTAGTGTACCCGGGGTGGTCCAGCCGAACCCGGAAGTGTCTCAAGACAGCCACAAGATATCTCGTTTCGCGTGTCCTATCTGTGATGCTGAGATCCCAAAGAGATTCCAAACCCCCAACATGAAGCTTTATGATGGGACTACGGATCCTGAGGAGCATATTGCTCAGTATAGGGAAAGAATGGAGATTAACCCTATCCCTCCGGAGCTAAAGGAAGCGTGCTTGTGCAAGGGATTTGGTTCTACTCTAACAGGATCAGCCTTAAAATGGCTGTTAAACGTTCCTCCTCACTCAATTACTTCATTTGCTCATTTGGTTAATTTATTTAACAGTCAATTTTCTTGTAGTCGGAGTTTTGAGAAACTAACCAGTGATCTTTACAGGATAACTCAAGGGCCTCAGGAATCCTTGAGGGATTATGTGAACAAATTTAGTCGAGAATCCTTGGATATCCCACATCTTGATGTTGCAACAGCTGTGCAAGCTTTTAAGATGGGATTACAAAAGGATTCTCAGTTTTATCAGGATCTTGTAATGAATCCCTGCAGGAATCTCGATGAAGCTCGTAACAGGGCTTTGAGATATATCCGTCTGGAAGATGACAGGAAGATGCAAGAAAGGATGAACTCATCCAACACTTATGAGTCAACCAATAGGAAGTCAGAATCCTCGTTCAAGTCATATCGGCCTAAGCCGTATAGTAGAAATGAAAACAAAAGAGTGAACGCTGTCGAAGATGAGGATCCTGAAGAGTATCCTGAGTTGTCCGAATATTGCTTTTCTGTTAATATTCCTGAATTGATGTATGCTATGCAGGGTCTAGGAGACAAAGCTAGGTGGCCTCGAAAGAATCAACAAAAGGCTGACTGGAAAGATAAGTCAAAATGGTGTGCTTTCCACGAAGATTTCGGACATATGACTGAGGATTGCATTGCTCTAAGGAAAGAAATAAGCTATCTTCTAAGCAAGGGATATCTGAAAGATCTCTTAGGAAAAAAGAAGAATAAGGGTCAGGATACTGAGAAGGATCCTGAACGAGCAGCATCACCTCCCGCGGATGCCAAGATAATCAACTTCATTTCGGGGGGATCCGACATTTGTGGAACTTCGTATTCGGCAGCAAAGAGACATGCAAAGGAAGCCAAGGCCGAAAGGGGAGACAGACCTGTCAGGATGACTACCCTCACAACTGACAAAGTGATCACTTTTGATGCAGATGACAGGGATACTGTCCAGGATCCTCACCATGATGCTCTGGTAATAACGTTATATGTGGCTAACCATTTTGTGCGCAGGATACTGGTTGATAATGGCAGCTCCGTCAACATAATCCAACTAGAAACTCTGAAGAGAATGAATGTATCTCCAATGGATATCACTTCAAAGTCTACCGTGCTTGTTGGATTCAGTGGAGAGGCTAGAAACACAGTGGGAGAGATAAAGTTTCCAGTATACGTTGAAGGAGTCAATTCGATACAACGTTTCTGTGTGATGGATTCTCTATCCTGCTATAACATCATACTGGGAAGACCGTGGATTCACGATATGAAGGCCGTGCCATCAACATATCACCAATGCATCAAGATACCTACCCCCTGGGGAGTGGTCAAAGTTGATAGTGATCAGCAGGAGGCGAAAGAGTGCTACTCATCCTCGATGAAATCCTCAGCCAAACCTAGTGCAGCATAGCAATTAACGACGCGGGCCCAGGATATCGTGGAGGATCCAGAGCAGGATGTGAAGAAAATTATCCTGGACCAGGATAATCCCGATATTTCGGTGCTCGTAGGGACCAATATCCCTCAGGATATTGAAGAACAATTAATTAACTTTTTGAAATGCAGGATGTCTACGTTTGCATGGAAGCATGAGGATATGACAGGCATATCCAAAGATATTATCACTCACAAGCTTGGAATTGATAAATCATTCAAGCCTGTGCAACAAAAAAGAAGGAAGTTTGCTCCTGAGCGGAACGCGATTATCCAGGAGGAAGTTGAAAGATTATTAAAGTCCAGAATGATCAGAGAGGTTAAGTTCCCAAGGTGGCTAGCAAACGTGGTTGTAGTACAGAAGAAGAATGGGAAATGGAGAGTTTGTGTGGACTACACAGATTTGAACAAAGCTTGTCCTAAAGACCCATTTCCTCTTCCCCACATTGATGCAATGGTAGATGCCACTGCCGGGCATGAAATGCTGACCTTCATGGACGCATCTTCAGGATTTCAACAGATCCAAATGGAACCTTCTGACCAGGAGGATACAGCCTTCATGACACCAACAGGTATTTATTGCTATACAGCTATGCCTTTTGGTTTGAAAAACGCAGGTGCAACATACCAAAGATTGGTAAACATGATGTTCAAAGACAAACTGGGGGACACCATGGAAGTATATATCGATGATATGGTGGTGAAATCTAAAAAGGCTGAGGATCACCTCCAGGATATCAAGGGAGCATTTGATATCCTGGATCAATACAACATGAAGCTGAATCCTGCTAAATGCCATTTCGGAGTGGGGGCAGGAAAGTTTCTTGGGTATATGGTGACGAAAAGGGGGATAGAGGCAAGCCCGGAGCAGATTAAAGCTATCCTGGATATAAAATCACCCTCGAATATGAAGGACGTACAAAGATTAACAGGCCGAGTAGCAGCTCTAAACAGATTTATCTCAAGATCCTCAGAGAAATGCAAAGACTTCTATGATATCCTAAAGAAGAACAAAAGATTCGAATGGGGGGAAAAGCATGAAGCAGCCCTGCAGGATTTGAAACGGTATCTCTCAACCGCACCTCTATTGATGAAGCCGGAAAATGGTGAACCACTATCCCTGTACCTTGCTGTATCAGGGAATGCTGTAAGTGCCGTTCTTATAAAAGACCATGAAGGTCAGCAGTATCCTGTTTATTATGTTAGTAAAAGTTTGTTAGATGCTGAAACTAGGTATTCTCATTTAGAAAAATTGATACTAGCATTAATTATGGCATCAACGAAACTTAGGCATTATTTCGAGACACATAGGATACATGTTAAAACAAATTATCCTATCAAAAATGTGCTTAGGAAACCAGAGATGTCAGGCAGAATGGCCAAGTGGTCAGTAAAGTTGAGTGCTTATGATTTAGTATATGAACATAGGAATGCCATAAAGTCTCAGGCTTTAGCTGACTTTGTGGCTGATTTTTTTTGTAGTGACATTCAGGATGAGGTAGATCTAGAAGTTCAACAGCTAGGAGAATCCTCAGGATCCTGGACATTATATACTGATGGTGCATCTAATGTAAGAGGAGTAGGATTAGGAATACTACTAAAATCGCCACAGGGGGACATATTACCCCAGGCTATTAGGTGTGAATTTCCTGCTACTAATAATGAAGCAGAGTATGAGGCTTTAATTGCAGGATTAGAGTTGGCTAAGAGCATGAGTATCAAAAATTTGCAAGTATATGTTGACTCTTTGTTAATTACTAACCATTTTAATGGATCCTATGCAGTTAAGGGAGAGAAATTAATCGAATATCTCGATATTCTCAAAAAATTAGCAGGATGTTTCGATGTTTTTGTACTTAAACAGGTGCCAAGGGAGGATATTGGTGAAGCGGATGCCTTAGCAAATTTGGGATCATCGATCAAGATACCTGAAGGGACGCAAATACCAATACTACATGTCCTATATCCTGCAACGAATCCTCAGGATAAAGAGGTAGCTGGTATTCAGGATCCTGGAGTAGAACATCTCGAAGAGGATCCTAAATCCTGGACGGCTCCAATCATGAAATATCTCAAAGAAGGACACATCCCTGGAAATGAAAATCCTAAGGCATTTAGGATGAAGGTATCACGATTCGCTATTATAGATAATATTTTATACAAAAAATCTCTTGCAGGACCGTATTTGAGGTGCTTGGAGGATCCTGAAGCCAAGGAAGTACTTCAGGATATACATGAAGGGGATTGTGGTAACCATGCTGGGGGCAGGTCGTTATTCTCAAAAGTATTAAGAACAGGATATTATTGGCCAACAATGAGAAAAGATGCCGCAGAATATGCTCGAAGATGTGACTCATGTCAAAGACATAGTAACATACTGCATCAACCTGCTGAACCATTGTATCCTATTGTTTCCCCTTGGCCATTTATGAAGTGGGGTATGGATATAGTGGGAAAGCTACCGAAAGCTCCGGGAGGAAAAGTCTTCATGCTAGCAATGACGGATTATTTCTCTAAGTGGGTTGAAGCTGAAGCATTTGTTCAAGTTAGAGACCAAGAAGTAGTATCCTTCATAAAGAGAAATATCCTGACCAGATTCGGAGTACCAGCTGAGATAATCTGTGACAATGGTTCTCAGTTCATAAGTAAGAGGACTACTGACTTTTGCAAGAGTTGGGGAATCAAAATGATCACATCCACTCCGGTACATCCTCAAGCAAATGGACAAGCAGAATCCTCAAACAAGATAATTGTCAATAACTTAAAGAAAAGGCTTGGAGCCAAAAAAGGAAGATGGGCGGAAGAATTACCCTTTGCTTTATGGGCTGATAGGACAACGGTAAAGAATGCAACAGGCCAAACCCCGTTTTCCTTGGTGTTTGGAGCAGAAGCAATGATTCCAACGGAAATGACGATACCTACTGCAAGATCTGTCTTAAGTGATCCTGAGAAGAATCCTGAAGCCTTGAGTCAGGATTTAGACACTATAGATGAAAAGAGAGATGCGGCAAGGCTAAGGATGGCAGCATATCAACAGAGAATATCCAAGGCATATAACAAGAATATTAGAACCAGAAGATTTAAGGTTGGAGATTGGGTGTTAAGAAAGGCTTTTCAAAATACTACTAATCCTGCCGATGGCAAGTTAGCTCCAAAATGGGAAGGACCATATGAAGTTGAATCAGAAGCAGGGAAAGGAGCATACAGACTCAAGAATATGGAGGGGGATATGCTACTGAGATCTTGGAATGCTATACACCTTAAGCTCTATTTCAAGTGAGTCTAGAATTTAATTTCTAACTCAAGATGGTATGAATTCAACTTCTTTTAAATATGTTTGGTTTAATTTGTTCTTTGTAACCTGATACTGACTTAAGCATCGGAGGGGTGTTAGCCAAGCTAACACCCACCTTAGTTTACATTTGTTTTGCAAGATATGTTTCAGGATATAGCTCTAGGATATGCACTCAGGATAACTCAGAAGATTAGAGGATTGGCCCCCTCTCTCACGTTTAAGGGATACTGATCCCTTCACAGGTTTAAAGGTATTCACCTTTCTTCCGAATTGGGTTTAAACACCCCGCCTGGAGCGCAAGTTATTCAGGGATAGTTCAAGGTGGCGGGACCAGTCCATGTAAAAGTGGCTGACAATTTCGTTACCATTGGCTATATCCTGAATCCTAAAGGTATATGAGGATTGATCACCCTCTCTCACGAAAGGGTATTTTCATACTCTCTAAGGTTTAAAGGTTTTCACCTTTCTAAGTCTTGGAGTTTATACACTCCCGCCTGTAGCGCATGAAAAGTTGGGATTTTCCCCAGGATACAAAGGATTTATCTCCAGTACTTCCTTGGGTTTTACCCTTGGGACGTAAAAAATTGCTTATGCAATGGGAACTGACATTAAGTAGATTTCTGAGATACTTGAAGACATTGTGCACATGGGACATCCCTGCCGAGGTGGTGGTGTAAAGCTAAAAGGATGAAGTTTGCGACTAATGCACTAAGTACCTTGCACTGGGGACATCTTCATTAGAAGAGTTGCAAAGGGATTGAAGTTTGGTAATAGGTTTATATCCTATTTCTGGTATGATCTTTCCTTTGTAAGCCTCATTTAAGTTTTTAGTGACATTATGTTAAGTATCCTGACATACATCCTCAAAGTCCTTTTAAGGATATTTGATTAGGGTGTTTGAAACCAGTATTAGTTTGGAACTATGATCTTTTAAATATTATCAAAACTTGGTTTTGAAAAGATAGACTATTTTTTACTTTCTAAAGAAATTTTTACAAAATTGAAAGAACGTTTGGAAGATCTATCTAATACAAGGCTTTTGTAGTATGTTACTGAGCATACTGATCAGGATATTTTATAAGATACCAATACAAAATCTTTACAAAAATAAGACTCATACTAAGTAATGCAAAGTAATGCAAGGCAACAGAAAATAAGTCAAAAGATGAAATTATTCTTAAAGCGATCAATACTGGTTGATGACCGAAGGTTTCATCCTGAAACCCAGGACCCATCCGCCTTCGGTTATCAAATTGTTTAGAGACAGAAATGAAAATTGTTCATAAAGACATAAAATTGTTCGAATGAAAATAAGCTCTAGGGGGTAGTGCCTTCTTGCTCCATAGCGGTTTCAGCAACATCCATTTTGGGATCCGCCTCAGCATCCTTGTCAACATCGATCGCCTTTTCAACTGCTTTAGAAGGTTCATCGACAGTTGATTTGGAAGAGGTACCGCCAAGATTCTTCAGCTTGGTCTCCCAAGCACCAACGTCCCAAGAAGGGCATTCGAAGCCTAATGTTTTGGCTTCGTGAGCCATCTTCAACCTAGCCTGGAGAAGAGAAATGACGACGAAACTTTTGAGGCTTTCTCGGTAACTGACCATATCCCGTTCGTACTGCACATGGGCAGCTTCCAGATCGGCCTGGGCTTGAAGATTAGCTTTGTTAAGAGCAACTTGCTGTTCCTGGGTCATAGCTTTGTATTTCTCCTCGTAATGACGAGACTTGGCGGCCGCGATCATACCTTGGTCAGAGATTGTGATTTCTGCTTCCTTTAGCTTAGATTCAAGTGTTTTGTTAAGCTTGCAGGATTCTTTATATAAGTGAACCAAACGCTCAAGACCCTACAAAGGTAAGAGGACAGGGATTAATATTATTAAATCTTTGAAAATAGTCTAAATTGCAGGATATGATATAAAGATACTAACCTGGTTGAGAAAAGAAGTCATAAAACCACTGGCTTCAATGAATCCGTGCTTTTCATAAGGAAAGGTGTCAGAAATGACAGGGGAATCGGGTTCTTTCCTTTTGCGAGAACTTGAACTCCGAGGCTTGGTAGCCGGTGAAGGTTTAGGAATGATGATGGCTTTGGAGCTGCTGGGTTTGGATGTAGCAGTGGTCTTGGAGACAGGTTCTTTCTTGACCTGGATCTGGTCAGAATAGCTATCCAGTTCATCAAGATCAAAGACTTCAGGGATCTTAGCTGGTGCTGCGTAAAGGGAAAAGTTTTACTCTTTATCATTATATTGTTTTGACTAATTATTTTGAAAGGAATTCTTATCAGACATCTCGGATGATGAGTACTGACTTGAACTCGGAACGTGTGTGGTAAAAGTCATGTCTATTGCAGGTAACCGGTAAACGGTATTGATTCTCTCTTCTGACTCAGCGGTAGGAGGAGCAACTTCCTTAAAGTTCACTACATAAAGGTCAAAAAGAAGAATATTAATAGAGGATAACAATCAAATCGTCTATGAGGATATTTATGATCCTACCGGTGGTTAACCACTCCATCGGAAGGTTGGCACCCTCAGCAATGGAATCTCGTTTGACAAAGAAGAATTTGCGTTGCCATCCGTCTTCGTTTTTGGTGGCTTTGAGAATCAGGGGTTTGCTGGAGGTTGAAAAAAGCAAGAACCGGCTAGAGCCGTGGGATCGGAGGCGATAAGCAATAGGTAAATCCTCGATGCAGAGGTCAGAGCAATGGAGGTTTTTGATTTGGTTGAGTACAATCAAAACTCTCCAAACCATGGGCATGGTTTGAGCAAAAGAGATGCCAGTAATACAAAAGAATTGCATCATGAATTCAGGAAAAGGGTATCGAAGACCTAGTGAAAAAGGATATGCTGGAAAACAGATCCATTCGGTAGAAGAAACATCCGATCGGATTGACCGATCGAATGGCCTAAAGACTGTGCTGTCAGGGAAAGCGCCGGAGGCTCTTAAAGCTGCAATGTCTGCGTTGTCAAAAGCGCAGATCTCCTTCTCGGGATTTTTGAGAAGATTCTGCTGGGTGAAGGTCTCGGCGGCCATTGCTAGAAAGATGAAGTAAATTGACAGGAAGAAAATCAGAAATGGAGAATTACCTAAAGGGTCTGTTGAAGATATCTGCTTTTCAAACAAGAAAAGAGAAGATATAGGGGCATCGTGGATCTCCATTGAGTAAAAAACGCGTTGGAAGTTACGATGTGATCTTGACCGTCGCTTCGTTTTAAATGCCTTGAGTTGTGGGATAAGATTTTTGAAATATATCCGTTGGATTGGTATACCAACCGATATATTTGGGGACAATTGTTAGGGGTCATTTTCTTAACGTATATATCCTGACCAATATCCTGCCTATGTTTGTTCATTTGTGACCAGGATGCTGGAAGAGGATATTGCTAACATCTTGGGCAGTATCCTGAGGCTTATTGAATTAACCACGTGTAGGTTAAGGGCTGAGACTTGCTAACGGTCAAGAGGACTTCTTCTCCTCAAGACTCGGACGAATTTGTTGAGAGAGAGACGTTGAGCCCGAAAGACCAGGTCTACAACGTTCGAAGAAGGAATATTCGGTGGATCCCTCAAGTTTAGGATAGTTTGTTATTTTATCTTAACTATAAATAGATGGGGACGGATCAGCTTAAAACACACAATTTTTCACTAACACTCTCATACACTTACACTCTTTAGCTCATTGCAAACACCACACTTGTATTCAAGTTTCGTTGTAACACTTAGTCGATCCGTACCACATCCTGCACTGTATCCTGATTTTTGAAGCAATTGAAGAACAAGGCAGCTGCGATTGTCAGCTCCCGAGGTTTTATGCCGGCGATCTAGATTGATCAAGGGCTTTCCTCGTACATCTCGTGTCGTTTACTTTATTTTTGCTCATTGTTTGATCATAGATACAGCTCTACATCTTGAGCCGTATCCTGAAACTGTTTTTACAAATCAACTCGATTAACATATTTTCGACACTCATTTCTAGCACACTACCTCACTTAACTAATTTGATCACTTAATTACGCCGGTAATTTTTGACCAAAACACTAAGGATCAGATCATCTCCCGCCTCGAGAAGGATCTGAACTTGGCAAAGCAACAGGTGGTCATGGCCCAGATAAACGCTGATCACGAGAAGCACGACCTCCTGGAAGATGCCAAAGTCTCTGCTGCCATCACAATGTATAAGATCAAGCTGCAAATGGCTTAGGAGGCTGAGGATCCTGACTTTGATAAAGCTAGCTGAGCTCGAGGATGAAGAGGAGGCTACAGAGGTCTTGGCAATTGAGGCGAGTGGCAACGGGAAGGATCAGGCTGGTGACGACGCTGGTGGTGATGCTGGTGGTGATGCAACCAAGGTGTGAGCTGCAGGAATGGGCGATGATGGATATTTCTAGATGTGGCCGGAGCCCATTTTTTAGGATTTGGTAGTAGTTTTATGGTTATGGTGTTTTGAAACAATGTTGGGTTGTATTTTGAACAATAGTTTCTAGGGCTATGGATCATGGATCCTAAGACAATAGGTAGGATAATAGGTGGTGGAGGGATCCTCTGTTTGGGGGATGAAACCACTTGTTATCCTGCCCTCTTTTATTTCCTGCACTTCAAAGACCTATTAACATTGGACACCCTTTACCTACCCCAGGGGACGGGTCACGTATTGCAGGTAGATGCTTTGGGTAGGTAATTTTGACAACCTTAAAAAGGGTTAACTTTTGTGAATAAAAATAACTTCAACTTTTTGGCTATTTCCCGTGTTGTTATCCTTGTGCATTCTTTATTTTCCTATTATAGTTATCCACTTTGTTTGAATTTATCAAGTCTAATAAATCATGTTTAAAAATTTTAGGATATGATTATGGATCAAATATCCCATAAATTCAGAAAAGTTATGCAACTTAAGGATCATTAGTTCCGTTGTCAAAGGATAAGGGTCACTTATATGAATAATGAATAAAATTTAAATGATTAAGGATCATACCTGAGAATCCAAGTTAGGATCCTAACCCTTTAACATTCATAATTAAGATAACCGAAGGACAAACTTTAATAAAAGGTGAGGATCAAGGATCCTTGGCTGTTTAACTCCAAAACCCTGAAACAGAACATAACTTGGGACTAAGCCAAATATAAGAGAAGAGTTAGTAACTGGGGACAAGCCCAACAATTCTGGGGACAAGCCCAATATACTGGGGACAAGCCCAAAGGATAACTGGGGACAAGCCCAAAGGATAACTGGGGACAAGCCCAAAGGATCTTGTGTAAACTGGAGTATGGCCCTCACTGGCGACTATCCAAACTTAGAGACATGAAAATGCCAAAACCTTAGCTAACGTGAAAACGTTAGAAACCTTAGGAACGGATGTATGGTACGTCTACCATTATACGTAGGATCCCGGATACAGCCAGTACAATGAAATTGTCAGCCCCTAAAGCGAGTACTGGTCCCATTGCCATGAACTGTACCAGGATCATCGTGCGCTGCTGGCGATACTGGGGACAGGCCCAAAAACTTGGGACTAGCCCAAATAACTGGGGTCAAGCCCAAATAACTGGGGTCAAGCCCAAATAACTGGATACCTCTGTGGATACTCAATCCTTTGTTAAGGATACCTAATCTTTCTGTAAAACTCAGATTCAAGTGAAAGGAGGATAAAGGATCCAGGATCCTTATCCTTATATATATAGGATAATTAAAGAGTGAAATAGTTTAAGATCAGATCATTACCAAATTGAGGATCTTCTGTCTTGTAAGGATCCTTCAAGGATACTTATTAGCTAAGGATCATGGATCCTTATTACATGAAGTATTTCTTTAAGTGGACAGCATTCCAAGCTCTTGGTAGCAAATCACCTTCCATTGTCAGCAAACGATATGCCCCCTTTCCTGCTTCAGCTTCAATCAAATAGGGGCCTTCCCACTTTGGTGCTAACTTCCCATAAGAAGGATTGGTGGTATTCTGAAATGCTTTCCTTAATACCATATCACCAACTTGGAATTTCCTGATCCTGACATTCTTGTTGTAGGTTCCAGCCATCCTTTGTTGATAACTGGCCATCTTTATCCTTGCCAAATCCCTGAGTTCTTCTATAGTATCCAAGTCTTGAACCAAGTTTTCAGCATTTTTTTCAGGATCACGAATGCTTGTTCTAGCAGTAGGAACCACCATCTCTGTAGGGATCATTGATTCTGCTCCAAATACCAAAGAGAATGGAGTTTGGCCAGTAGCATTCTTGGGAGTTGTCCTATCAGCCCAAAGTACATAAGGTAATTCTTCTGCCCATTTCCCTTTTTTGGATCCAAGCTTCTTCTTCAAATTGTTGATGATGATCTTGTTGGATGATTCTGCCTGGCCATAAGCTTGTGGGTGGACTGGTGTTGATGTTATCATCTTAATCCCCCAGCTGTCACAAAAGTTAGTAGTTCTACTCCCAATAAATTGGGATCCATTATCACAAACAATTTCAGAAGGAATACCAAATCTAGTAATAATGTTTCTTTTGATAAAGGATATCACTTCTTTTTCTCTGACTTGAGCAAAGGCTTCAGCCTCTATCCACTTGGAGAAGTAATCAGTCATAGCAAGCATGAATACTTTTCCACCAGGTGCCTTAGGAAGCTTACCAACTATATCCATTCCCCATCTCATAAATGGCCAAGAAGAGGATATAGGATGCAAAAGTTCTGCTGGTTGATGAAGGATATTACTATGTCTCTGACAAGGATCACACTTCTTGGCATATTCCTCAGCATCCTTCTTCATAGTGGGCCAATAGTATCCTGTCCTCAGGATCCTTGAGAATAATGCCCTGTCCCTAGTGTGGTTTCCATAATCTCCTTCATGAAAATCCTTTAGGACTTCTTGGATTTCAGGATCCTCGATGCATCTTAGATATGGTCCTGCAAGAGATCGTTTATACAACAAATTATTTAATATTGTGAATTGAGATACCTTAATTTTGAAAGCTCTGGGGTTTTCTCCTGTAGGGATTTCTCCATGTTGTATGTATCTCATGATTGGAAGGATTCATGATCCTGAATGAGATTGAGTATCATCACTAGGGATGATTGCAGAATCCTCTCCTATTTCCATGGCTACATGATCCTCGATAGCAGGGGTCAGGATGTGGATAATAGGGATCCTGATGTACTCCGGGATCTTCAAGGATGATCCTAGATTGGCTAATGCATCAGCCTCTGTTAGTGCATACATCTATCATCTTCGTCTTATGTCGAGTCTCAGTTTCGTTGCGGATCTGGTCAAGAATGATGTCATCATTCTCCATGATGACATCACATATATGACATCACAAGTCTACATCATACACACGAAACAAGACAAAGATTCACATGAAACATGATCCAACTATGCTTGAAGACAAATTATGTTGAGTTCGCTTGAAGACAAATTAGGTAGGTTCGCTTGAAAGTGTAACCGCTTGAAGTTGTTTGTGTGATTTCAAGCGGACTAGCTTAGGCTATAAATAGATGTCATGTCTTTCATTTGAAGCGGACAGGCAAGAGATTAGAATTGATACCAAAGTGCTGCCGGTATTTCTTGTGACTGTAATCTTTGTTAAATCAATACACAAGATGTTTAAAGGGATAACCAAGCTAGTTCGAAGTCAGTTTCTTATTTTCCGCATCTGAAACTGATAAAATCTCTTCTGAACGACTCGTTTGGGTCACAAACCGATCCTACAAGTGGTATCAGAGCTCAGGAGGAAGAGATCTTGCCAAAACAGCTTGTTTTCGTCATTTTTTCTGATTTCTACATTTTCTTTTTCAAACTTAAAAATTTTTCACGGTTAAAATTGGCTCAATTTCACACATATTATGCGCAATCATGTTTTAACGAATCCTGGAAAGTTTCATCATTAAAATCGATCTAAAACTTGATTTTTTCGGTATTCTCGCTTGAAATCTGTTCGAATTTGCTGACGTCATTGACTGTTCAAGCGGAATCAGGGTATTATGTCCGCTTGAAACTGGTATCTCGCTTGAATTTACATCGTGAGTCCGCTTGAAAACAACATTTCGCTTGAGTTTACACCGTGTCCGCTTGAAAACAATGACCGCTTGAAAACACGTATCGAGTATTGTGAAACATTCTGCTTGAGGTTGTCAGGTCATAGTTAGTTGGGAAATGAAATCATGTGTTTGTGCCAGTTTGCATTAAAGCATTCACGTTTTGTCGGATTGTTTTAGTCATCGGTCCAATAGAATCAAGCTTTGAATTAGTTGGATAAGTTCAAGACCAAGCGGCCCAATCATATTGAATTGATAATTGATATCGTCGGTCACATTATTTTGAAAGATAATCAAAATTAAAGGTGTCATGTGCATCGACTGAATACAAAGAATTGAACACTGTGTTTTAAGGGTTGTCAGCCATCAACTCGCATGTGCATGTAAAAAGTGATATTGATTGTTGACCATTGTCTAAAAATTATCAATTCAATTGACAATTATCAGTACATGTGTTGAACAAGTTCTCGACCCAAGTTTCATTATCATCGGCCCAATCAGTGAAGGCCCAATTGAATTCGCTTTGTTTTGATCGGCTCATTCATTCAGTGATCTCACTTCAACAACATTGAAACGAGTCCACAAATCTTCGACACGAGTCTTCAATTGATTTCATCAACACACTTTTACGTATTCAGTCCGTTTAAACTGATTGTGTTTTGTTTGTTTGTATACAGGTGTTTTACGAGGTGAACCAGTTCGTTTGAAAGCTTGTTTGAGAAATTCTTCGATACCGAAACATGGATTCTGAATTCTACAACGCATTTGCTTCAACCCCGATTACTCCGACTACCATTGCTCAGAACATGAAATCGGAAAATGAGACTGGAACTACACAAAAACCCCGAAACTTATTGGAATTGAAGAGTATCATGGATGGAAAAATCTTTTTGAGAATTGGGTTCAGGCAAACCATCTAAGAGCTTGGGAAAGTATTGAAACCAAGTATGTTAGACCACAGTCTGCATTGAATGTTGACAAAATCATCTCGGAATTTCCAGACCAAGAAAGAGATAGTTATAAAGGAGAGAAAATGATGATAAGTCTCTTACAACAAGCAGTTAAAGAGGATATATTTGTTTTGCTTCAGCATGATGGTAGTGCATATTCAATCTGGGAAGCACTCAAAAAGAAATTCGAAGGAAGTACAGAAATGCTCAGAAGTAAAGCATCTCTGATGAAGAAGGAGTTTGAGTTGTTTACGAGTATGCCCGGTGAAACTACAAAGACTCTCATTGAGAGATATTGTCATCTTGTGCGCACCATGTCTCAGTTGAAGATTACTAAAACTCCAGCAGAATGGGTGGAAAAGCTAGCTGACGCTTTACCGCAGAAAGAATGGGGTACCTATCTTATGATCTTAAAGAATTCTGGAGAGTTTAGCAGATTGTCAATCGGACAGTTTATTGAAAAACTTGAAGCACAAGATCTAGAACAGCAGAAGATTGCTAGAATGAACAGCTCAAGTCATCAACAAGATATCAAATTGTACTACAAAGGAAATGTTCAAACAGTTGAAGCTAGTCCAAAGATCCAAACCGCATTTAGTGCAGGAAATTCATCTGGATCAGTCAGTCAAAGTTCAGTCAACACTAGTGGATTTTCAAGTGTTAATCCTCCAAGTGTTCAAAGTGAAAATGTTGGTAATGGACATTTGATTCAGTGTAATGTCGCTTTGCATCTTCAAAATGGACAAAATTTTTCAGAAGAAGTTGTAAAAAGTCATATGGCATTGCTGGTTACTGCGTTGGAATCTTACGAAGGATTGATTGCTGGAAAAATTGGCAATCCGATGCTAACCAAAGAAGATTACGACCAGATTGATGCAGAGGAATTGGAGCTTATGGATATTAAATGGGCTTTAGCAAGTGTTCTGAGAAGAGCTGAAAAGTTTAAAATGATTACAGGAAGAAATGATCTTTTGGATGCTCATCTTTCTGCTTTAGGTTTTGATAAATCTAAAGTTACTTGTTTTCGATGCAGGGAGAAAGGTCACTTCAAGAGAGAATGCAAGAATCAGGAAGCTAGTGGAGCAAAGAATCCGTTTGGTGGTCATGATTATTATCGGAAGGCCATATATCAACAAGTTGCTCATCAACCACATCAACAAAAGGATTTACAAACTGCTCATGGGAAGATGATAGAAGATGCAAACAAGAAAGCTTATTTTGGTATAATTGATCAAGAAGATGAGAAAATGGCACCAGGTTTTAGCTGGGATAAGTTTGCAGATGAAAATGGGAATTTTAAAGCCTTCATTGCTCAAATCGCTCAAAAACCAGAATTGATGAAGGAATGGATAGCAGTGTTATCTGATGATGAGAAGAGTCAAGATGAAGAATCTGTTTCTTCAGAAAGCAGTGATGATGATGAAGAGCTTGAACAGATAAATATTGGAAAAACTCATTTATCTTCTGACAGTTTTGAATTGTATTTTGCAGATAAATTGAAGAAACTTAAAGAGAGAAAAGCTGCAAAAGAAATAAAAGAAAACAATATTGTTGAGAAGATAGTTGAAGTGGAAAAGGTAGTTGAAGTTGAGAAGATTGTGGAGGTTGAAAAGATTGTTGAAGTTACAAAACCGTGTCTTACATGTTTAGAGTCATGTAAACAATGTATAGAAAAAGATGAAAAGTTTAGTGAGCTTGAGAATTTGAAAGAAAAGTTGCTATTTGATGTAAAGAATTTGAAAGAGTCATACGGTGTATTGAACAGAACTGTGAATAGTTTGCAGAAAACTAATTCAAAAAGAGAGGATGCTTTGAAGATGTTGAATGCAACAATGATGTCGAAGCAGAAAGAGATAAATTTTTACATTGATGAATGTGCAAAATGGAAGAAGGAGTTGGATAGTGAAACTGTTGAAAATGAAAGAATCAGAAGATTGTTGAGAAGTTATACAAGTTCTAATTACTTAATTGACCGAATTTATCCAACTGTTGCAGGTTTTGAGGCATTTGAAGACAAGAAGTCGAAGAAAAAGGATACTGGTAAGAAACAAAGTGTCTGTTATAACAAGTGTCCGCCTCCTATTTGGGAAGGGTATTCGTCTAGAAAACCGAATGAGGAACAAGTAAAAAAGGCAGTCAATATAAAGTTGGAGTCTGAGTTAACCGATATATTACCAGAGAACATTGACGTCACGTTTACAGCGTCCGATACAGATCATGAGTCCGAACTGATAAAAAGAATGGTCGATCAGGTGTTGGATAAGGATGAGGAGTCAGAGTCAAAATCTGAGTCCGAAAGTTCGTGTCAGTCAGTCGGGAGTTCGAGTTCGTCTGAAAAGAGTTCGAAATCGTCGGGAAAACGGGTGTATAGTAAAGAATTTTTATTGTCAAAATCTAATTTGAATGATGAAACATTTGAAGTTGCTTATACTTTGAATGATTCTGACAAATTATTTTTTGATAAAGAGTTTCCAATAAGAAGTGTTCGATTTGAAATGATCAAAAAGGTTTTCAAAATGACAGAAATCAATATTTCTGAAATAAAAGATTTAAATCTTACTAAAAAACCTAAAAAATACACTTCAAGAGTTCAACAACGCTTAAACAAGAAAAAAAGTTACAGTTCTGGTTTTGGTTTTCAAAAGAAACAAAACCATAACGGTAATTTCAAAAGAAAAGGTTTAGGTTTTATTCCACCTGAAAATTATAAAAATGAGAAAATTTCTAAAAATACAAAATTTGTTTCAGGTCCGTCTGCTGAAGAGGAAAAGAGAAGCTCATTTTGGAGACAATCAAATCAAGAATTTCTTGCTGAAAAGAAGAAAAATGAAGTTAAGGGAAAAGAAACTAGAACCTGTTTTAGATGCAATGAAGTTGGTCACATTGCATGGAACTGTCGATTATCAACAAAAACAAAACAGGGAGTTTCTGAAAAACTGAAAGATGTTGTTGTTGATAAAACTGAACCACCAACTGAAAAATTTAAAGTGTTTAAAAATTCAACATATGAAGTTGGTGAGTGTTTGAAAAAGTTTTACAAGAAAAGGGGAAATCTTGACAACCAAGCTTGGGTTGTTAAGAAATCAGATGTAAAATCTGGCGATGAATCTGATTCCACAAAATCAGAGGAGCCACAATTTGATGAGAGTGTTGAAAACTCGGTTCCTTCAATGGATGATGAGAACTTTCCACCATTGAGAACTAAGAATTTTATACAAAAGATTGGGATGGTTGAAATCTCAAATCAGTTTTATTCTGAGAAGGATAATTTTGATGTTGAGAAAGCGTTTAATGGAAATGTGAAGAAAATTTGCGGAAAGATGGTCGATGGGAAGGTTAAAGGGATTAAAGACTTTTACGCTACAAAGAAAGCAACTTATATCCCAACTGAATCTGAATTGAAAACACCCAAGACTGGTCAGGCTTGGGTGGACATTTTCTTTCATTGAAAAATCTTACTTGCCGGAGATCCCCAGTTTGTAATCGTGGATCAGGAATCGGCATCTTTCTTGATAAAATCTGTTTGTGTGAAAGAATCTTAAAAGTGTTAAATTTTACAGGTTGTGCTATGCCGGAGCTTCCAGGTTAGTAAGTGTGAAGCAGGAATCGGCATCTTGATTGGTAAAATGGTTTGTGTAGATGTTTTATTCCTACATGTGGTTATATGATTTGGATATTTTTACAAGTGGTAAGAGGTTGGATCTTACAAGTGATTCATCAAAGTCATTAGTTTGAACTTGATGTAATCCTCATATATGTGATTGAATGAACAAGATGATGAACCCGACCCTACAAGTGGTTAAAACAAAACCTATTTTCCGGATAAATCATTTTGATTAAAACAAACTTAAGTGTTTTGAAATCATAATGAGAAAATGGTTTGTTGAAAGGGGGAGTTCTGATTGTTATGCCAAATGGATGGCTAATTGAGGTGATCTGATATCAGTTGTCACTTTCTGTATAGTTGTTTTCAAATTTTTGTATAAGGATTATTTCAAGTAGAATATCAAAATTTGTTTTCAAATTTACTAAAATGTGTTTGTGCCAGTTTGCATTAAAGCATTCACGTTTTGTCGGATTGTTTTAGTCATCGGTCCAATAGAATCAAGCTTTGAATTAGTTGGATAAGTTCAAGACCAAGCGGCCCAATCATATTGAATTGATAATTGATATCGTCGGTCACATTATTTTGAAAGATAATCAAAATTAAATGTGTCATGTGCATCGACTGAATACAAAGAATTGAACATTGTGTTTTAAGGGTTGTCGGCCATCAACTCGCATGTGCATGTAAAAAGTGATATTGATTGTTGAAACATTTGAAGTTGCTTATACTTTGAATGATTCTGACATAGAATTCTTTGCATTTTTCTGAGGATTTGGATATGAACCTGTGTAGGATCGTTGTTGGACCCAAATGAGTCGTTCGGAAGAGCTTTAAATCCGATTCAAAGGCGGAATCAGTGAAACGGACGTGAAAACAGCTTGATACTCTTAAATCTGTCACTTTGATTGATTATAACACTAATTACAACCTGAACAGATTTCGGCAGCACTTCGTTACAAATCCTGAAGTGTTACCAAATGAAATGACAAGTGCCCTATATATAGTGGTGGAGGTTTCTATTGAAGCTGACCATGACAAGTTCAAACGAAACCTGGTTTCCCTTGAACATGTCACATGTCACTTTCAAAGGGAACCTCATGTAAACCCACTAAACTTTGTTTCTTGCACCTCGGACACCAAAAATCCTATCCTATACTATTACATGATACAAGACGAAGTCAATAGACGTAGTGCACTAACAGACTCCCCCTCGGATATTGACGAAGTCTTCAGTGTCTAGTCTTCAGTATGACACATCTTCAGTCTTGATCATTCAGCCTTCTCATTCAAATTGTAACATTATAAGCATCCATCAATCCTTCTCTCCTATCAGCTTCAGGCTCCCCCTTTCGTCAAGCTTCCGTGCTTTGGGATCGACACCTAGCTATCCATCTACAAGCTTCTCTTGCTTCAAGCTTGTCTTCAGACTCCCCCTTAGACTCTGCTCTTGGGATCGTAATCTGGACTATCTGCAAACACTCAAACATCTATAAGTAACAATATTTAGAACATCCAGGAATCGTAACCTGGCAATTTTAAACTCTTTAACTACTTCCCCTATCAACAAACTAAATGATTTAGCAGCAATAAAGAATCCAACTCCCTCACAGTTAATCTTCCAAGTCCAAATTAATGACCTTGGAGATATCACAAACTATTTTTGAATTTTGATTTTCATTCAAGTTTCAAATTAATGAACTTGTTTATTTTCAGAAACACAATCAGCATACTTAGATTTTGAAACTCGGCACTCAGACATCGGTTGTCGAAAATAAAGCAGAAATCAAAATCTTTTTGTATTTTCTGAAAATATACAGCAATAAAGAAATATGTACAAACATATTTACAGACAATATTTTTGTTTGAGTTTGTGTCAGAGGATAATATCGGTTTATAACAAGTCACAAGTACCATTGAGCTTAGTTACACAGTAAGTATTAAACAATTCACTTAGATTGTCGATATACTGGTCCACTTAAATTTTTATACAAATTTCAACTGATTCAGGATACGGATTAGATGAATTAAGAACTTAAACTCACTTATGTGTCCCACCTCTTGAATATACTCCCGTATCCAGATCCCAATATTCAGTCTTACAGGCAATTATAACACAAATGATATCTGTAAGGGGTTAATAAATTATGAAGAATCATGAGAGCTCAGGTCAGAACTACCGTTCAGCAGAGAGATCATGACTCAACTTGGGTGTGTCCCCTTTAGAGGATCTTTTTTACAACAACATTGCTAAGCAATTTTATTGTCTTATCATATATGCTGAGGGTGATGCTGTGTTTCAAGCATTTGCAGAAAGTATTATTCGAGGACTAGGTCAGAACTTCCATTCAGCAGAAGTCCCGGAATAATACCCCAGATATCACTGAGTATAAAGACCTAGTATATCAGAAAAAGGAACCTTTCAAACGAGATTTCAGGGGTTACCTATATATCCAAGTAGTGTTCCCCACGAAATAAGCAAGTGTTTGAATTTAGGTTTATATCCCGAAAAAGTTTACTAAGTGTATAAAAATCTACCGACACATCCACAGTGAGATCGTTTAACACATTTAAACTTTCCATTTCTTTAGCGTACTGTAACCGTCTACTGATGTACTATCATTTCCTCTTTTTACGCAAAACTCAATTTTTAATTTTATCATGTTTTTGGCTTTTTCAAATTTTTCAAATGTTTTTGTATTTTCTAACAACAATATATCTCCCCCTAAAATGCAAAACCATTTAAAGAAAATTTGACAACCAATACTGATAGCTTTGTCTCGCCATCCATTTTCTGCTAACAGTGCTCTGATTTGCAGAAAATATAATGTACCCCCATGATTTACAACACATTGATATTTTACAGTTTGAAAACCGTTTTTCAATCTGATGAAAGTAATCATGTTTGTTCAGCCGTGAGGGTTTCGGCATATTCAATCAACATTTATTCAACAAAATTAAAAACAAACATATTTTTGGTTTTTCAAATTTTAACAAACTAAAAACATATTTTTGGTTTTAAATTTTTTCAATTTTTAGGATTTTGAAACTATTGTTTATTTATGTACAAACAACACTCAAACTAAACTCCCTGTTCAACTAAACCAGGGTCCTGCAACCTCTTCCTGTGCCAGGTTGCTCCAACTACCATTCTCACAGTCTTCAGCTTCGTTGAGCACCTGCACATTCAAACTTTATCAATCATTTGAACAATTTAGCCCAGGTCTGTTGGACCTTAGGCATTTCAACACAATAATGTTCATTTAATTTCGGAAACTCTTTGTCATTTAAAATGTTTTCAATTTTGACTTCAACTTTTTCATCTTTTACCATTGTTACTTGTTTCTTAGCACTCCACATTTGACCTTTCGGAGTACCTCTTTTGTAAAAATTTATCTCTTTTTGAACCTTTTGATCTTGAACAACATTTTTAGGTTTCCAAAACTCTTGAGGTTTTATCATATCAACAGATGTTCTCCAACTCTGTGTTGTTCTGAATCTGGGTGTGTGAGAATTCCAGGTCTGTCTTGAATCGAACCTGTTCGGGTTTGATTTCCAATTTTGATTTGAAGCAAACTTGTTTGTATTGTACCTCCAAGGTTGTTTCGAATCAAATCTGGTTGACCTCGGTTTCACATCCTCAGATTTCTGTTTTTCAACATCAACAGGCTTTGGATTTGGACACTCTCGTGCAACATGTCCAATCTTATCACATTTAAAACACACTTTCTTTGAAACGTCCTTGGCCTGTTGTTGTTTATTTTTCATAGCATCAAACTCTGCATTAGACTGTTGTCCAAATTTGAGCTTTTCCTCTTCTTTCAAGCTTTTCCCTTGAACAAAACTCATCTTTTGTTGCAAATTTGGTTTTTTACTTTGATTCCAATTCCGTTTCTTTTTATAACCCAAACCAGCCTTCATGTTTTTCTTCTTAAAACCAGGTTTGTTATAAAAAGATTTATGACCTTTACCAGCAAACTTTGGAATCTCAGACTTCTCAATCTCAACCATTTTAAAAACTTTATCGACCTTCTCTGAAATCACATTCTGAATCGGGAATACAACATCTAAGAATAATTTGTCCGATCCAATCATAGTATAAACCAATCCTTTTGAATCATCATTCAATTTTTTCTCGGATTTTGTGTTTTTCAGATAACCATCATAAAGATTTCCTTCATCTTCATCCTGTGATTCAGACTTACCTTTTGTAGACTCATCTTTCAAAACACTTTCAACAACCTTACTTACCACCTCTGAATCATTAGCATCATCAGATTTGGAGTAAGTCACATCGATACTTTCAGGTAACTGGTCAGCTATGTTCAAACCCTTTGCCACCTTTTCCTCATCATAAAAAGTATAATTGTTTCTAAATGGTGGTGGTACCTGATGAAATTCTGAACCAATACCCTTTTTGCAATTTTCAGTATCTTTGTCATCTGGTGTGATGTTGAAAATGCGTTCGAGAATGTACGAAGAGTTATGATAACTTTGAAGTTTTGTAACAATCTTTTCTTTTTCAGCCAAGACTTGTTTAAGATTAGCAATTTCATCAACACACTTGTTCAATTCAATTTGCTTTTCTTTAAACTTTCTTTCATACATTTCTTTAGTGACTAAAGTTTCTGACAATCTTTGATCAAAACTTTTGACTTGGCTCTTCAAAGTATCATATGCTTCTTGTACTCTCTGACTCGACCACTTTAAAGAATCATACTGTTTTTGTAAATCTTGAAATTTCGATTCTTTTTCAACACAATCGACACATTTTGTAGAACACAGTTGTCTATAAACATCATTATCCTTTTCAAGACCTTGACATTTCTGTGTCAAATTTTCAACTTTTAGTTTCAAAATTTCTTCTTTTTCAATCATATCTTTACATTTTGTTGTTAAACCATTTTCAAGTTTAACTATGTCATTGTCTTTTGTTTTTATGATGTTATCTTTTTCAGTACAGGCTTTGCACATTTCTATGCAATTCCTGCACTTGTTTTCTTTTTCATCAACCAATTCAACATTCGATAGATCAGAAGATTTTCTAACCTCAGTCTCATTCAGCACCGGTTCTTCTGACTCAACTTTCTGATCTTCCTCCTTTTCTTCTTTCTGAGCTTCTTCATTCTTCTGCATTTCTTCAGCTCTCTGTTCCTCTCTAGCAAGCTTTGCAACAGTCTTCACTTCTTCAATCATCTTCTTCAATTCTTCTTCTTTTCTTTTCTTCAGTTCTACCACCTTCGGTAAACTTGCTTCAAAAACTTCTTTTAACTTGTTCATCAAATTCGGAAAATAACTTTTATCAGAAAGCCTTCTTGTGTTGAACGTGCCCTCACTTGGAAACACATTGGTTACAGCATCAAAATCCACTTTTGATGGATCAACTACTGGATTACCCTGTGGATCCATGTAACACTCTAGTTCTTCATTCCATCTCTTGGCTCTTTGTGCTTCCTTAAATGGTTCATACAATTTGCCAATCTCCCATCTTGCACTGTCTCTTCTCCACCAAGTATCATGATCATCATTTGCAACAAATGCATATCCAACTGCATCTTCTTCCGGGCAAACCTGACTCCAGTCATAACCTTCATCGTCATATATAACTGCAAGAGCCCTTGATTTTTCTTCAGGCTGTTTCAATCCTGGTGGCTCAGACTTGTTCTGATGGTAAATCGCTTTCTTGTAATAATCTTCGTTGAACGGGTTTGCAGAATCATCATCAGCATACGCATTTCTGCACTCGCGCTTAAAGTGACCTCTTTGTTTGCATTTGAAGCATGTCACCTTAGATTTATCAAATCCTAGTTTGGTAGAAGGTCCACCAATTGACTTTCTCCCCGTGATTTCCATGAACCGCTGTGCCCGACGAACTGCACTGGCCATGCACCATCTTATATCCATTAGTTCCATCTCCTCGGGGTCTAATTGATCATAATCTTCTTTTGTCAAATTGGTATTGCCAATCTTCCCTGCAACGAGGCTTTCATATGATTCAAGTACAGATGCCAAGAAAACCATCTGTTGTTTCACCGACTCTTCACTAAAATTCTGCCCATTCTTTAGATCCACTGCGATATTACACTGAAACAAATTCTTGGAAGCAGATTGACTTGAAGTGTTTGAAGAAGATCCACTGTGAAAACCACTTTGAAAACTTTCATTGTTCACTGAATTTGAACTTTCTGCAGAAAACGCTGTTCATGGAGACCCAGCCTGCGGTACATTTCCTCTGTAGTAAAGCTCTACATTCTGTTGATAAGCTGGATTGTTGACTTTAGATCTCTTTATCTCCAACTCATGACTTTCAAGCCTTTCAATCAGCAAATCCACTTTTAAATCTTCAGGCTTGATTGTGTTTTTCAACATTAGAGCGAAGTATTGCCACTCTTGATCATTTGGCAATGAATCAAACAATTTATCTACCAGCTCCTCTTCAGAAGGTAAGATTTTGTGTCTGGTCAGCTCCATTTTCAGATGTCCGAATCTCTCAATCATTTTACAAATAGATTCATTTTTCATACAACTGAATAAATCAAACTCTTTACGCAACAATATCTTTTTGTTTTTAACAATTTCATTACTACCTACACATTTTCTCTCTAACGCTTCCCACAAACTCTTTGAAGTCTTTTCTTGTTCGAGCAATGAAATAATATCCTCTCTTACTGACTGTTTGATCAATGTTATCATTCTATATTCAGCCACAACATTTTTTATATCTTTTTCTGTAAAATCTTTTGGATCTATTAACTCTCCTCCCTCTTTTACTGGTTTATTGTATCCATCTGTCAGTTTTAACCAGCTTTCAGTAGCGAAAGCTTTTACCCAACCCTCAAATCTGTTTTTCCACCAGTGATAATCTTCCACTTTCATTAGCTTTGGTGGCTTCTGTTGGCTTCCGTACATGTTCTCAAACTTCAAATTCTCTGAAATCTCTCTTGAATATTCTTTCATCTCGGATCTTCTATCTGACGATTCGGAAGTAAACGCGTTGTAGAATGTGTTGTAGAACTCTTCACCGTTGCTTGACATCTTCAATCACCTGAACAGACAAACAAACTCAATCAGTTTAAACTATATCCAATAATCTGAAATACACTGACACTTGGTTGTCGTGAAATGATCTCGACTCGGAATTTTCACTTTCAAGCTAACTGAGATTTTAAGCAAAAACACTCCAATCCTGATTCAAGCTAAAGCACTGATTCAAGCTAAACCTGATTCAAACTAAACCTGATTCAAACTAAACCTGATTCAAGCTAAACCTGATTATCTTTCAAGCTAAAGCCAATTTGAATAGAAAGCCCAGTTCAATAGAAAGCCCTGATTACTTTCAATAGAAACCTGATTATTTAAAGTGAAACCCAAACCAATTTCAATAGAAACCTCTGATTTCAAACGAAACGTGATGGAATTTTCAATAGAAACCTGATGTTCAAAAGAAACCTGATGGAATTTTCAATAGAAACCTGATGTTCAAAAGAAACCTGATGGAATGTTCAATAGAAACCTGACAATTTCAAACGAAACCTGTAGTGTTCGTTTAAACTAAACCTAGTTTTGGTCTGTTTTTGTCATTTTTGGTCTGAATTTGAGTCTGAAACTTTCAAGGGTTTTGTCTATGTCCAATTCCGAGTACACTTTGAAAAATTGAACCAAATCGGACCGTGAAATCTCATTCGATTGAAGAAAGAAAGTGTAGAAGTCAGAAAATAGATGATATCAAGCTAAACTCTTCTTCCTGTGCTCTGATACCACTTGTAGGATCGTTGTTGGACCCAAATGAGTCGTTCGGAAGAGCTTTAAATCCGATTCAAAGGCGGAATCAGTGAAACGGACGTGAAAACAGCTTGATACTCTTAAATCTGTCACTTTGATTGATTATAACACTAATTACAACCTGAACAGATTTCGGCAGCACTTCGTTACAAATCCTGAAGTGTTACCAAATGAAATGACAAGTGCCCTATATATAGTGGTGGAGGTTTCTATTGAAGCTGACCATGACAAGTTCAAACGAAACCTGGTTTCCCTTGAACATGTCACATGTCACTTTCAAAGGGAACCTCATGTAAACCCACTAAACTTTGTTTCTTGCACCTCGGACACCAAAAATCCTATCCTATACTATTACATGATACAAGACGAAGTCAATAGACGTAGTGCACTAACAACCTGTTCAAGGCTGCGATCCTGCCTGTCAATATTTGCACATCCTTAGCATTGGCAGGAGATTTGATATTCACAATAGCCTTGATTTGCTCTGGACTTGCTTCAATGCCTCTTTTTGTCACCATATAGCCTATGAATTTACCTGCTTTAACACCAAAGTGACACTTGGAAGGATTTAGTTTCATATTAAATTTATCAAGGATATTGAATGCTTCCTCCAGGTCTCTAAGGTGATCCTCAGCTTTCTTGGACTTAACCACCATGTCATCTATATAGAATTCCATAGTGTGCCCAATTTGTTCCTTGAACATCATATTCACGAGTCTTTGATATGTAGCACCTGCATTCCTTAGTCCAAATGGCATAGCAATATAACAATATATACCAGTTGGGGTCATAAAGGTTGTATCCTCTTGATCAGATGGTTCCATCTGAATTTATTGAAATCCAGATGAAGCATCCATAAAAGTCAACAACTCATGACCCGCGGTAGCATCCACCATGGAGTCAATGTGGGGTAATGGGAAAGGATCCTTGGGACATGAGTTGTTTAAATCAGTAAAATCGACACATACCCTCCACTTTCCATTTTTCTTTTGAACAACTACCACATTAGCTAACCATCTTGGATACTTAACCTCTCTAATCATACCTGCCCGAAGTAGTTTATCTACCTCTTCCTGGATAATAGCATTCCTTTCAGGTGCAAACTTCCTCCTCTTCTGATGTATAGGCTTGAATGACCTGTCAATGCCAAGTTTATGAGTAATTATAACCTTAGATATACCTGTCATATCCTCATAATTCCAAGCAAAGGTGGTTTTCCTCCTCTTAAGGAAGGATACTAGATCCTGTTCAATGTTGCTGAGGATCCCTGATCCTATGAAGACTATAGATTCAGGATCATGGGGATCCATAAGGATTTCTTTCACATCCTGCTCTCTTGCCTCCAAGACATCTCTTGAAGGATGCTTTAATTGCTATTGCTCCCTTGGTCTTGAGGCTGGCTTCATTGATGATGTGTAATAATTCTTAGCTTCTTGTTGATCACTCTCAATTTTCACCACTCCCCACGGACTAGGAAGCTTTACACATTGATGATAGGTAGATGGGACTGCCTTCATGTCGTGTATCCATGGCCTGCCAAGGATAACATTACAACAAGATAAGCAATCTATAACACAAAATTTTTGATAAGAATGGAGTCCTTCAATATAGATGGGGAGTTTGATGTCCCCCAATGTATTTTTGGTTTCTCCGCTAAATCCCACAAGTACTGAGGATCTTGGGACAATGTCTGATTCAGGGATGTTCATCTTCTTGAGGACGTCAAGCTGGATGATGTTTACTGAGCTTCCTCCATCTATCAGGATCCTGCGGACAAAATGGTTAGAAATAAACAGAGTAATAACAAGACCATCATGATGAGGATCCTGAACATCAAGACGATCATCCTCATCGAAAGTTATAAATTTATCCTTGGTGACAGTGGAGGTCCGGATGGGCCTGTCTCCATTATCCATCTTGGTTTCCTTGGCATGTCTTTTGGCTGTTGAAAAGGAAGTACCACAAATGTCTGATCCACCAGATATAAATTTATAACTTGTGCATCTGCTGGAGGGGCAGGAGCCTTTTCCGGTATCCTTTCAGGATCCTGGATCCTTGACTTCTTTCTTCCCAAGAGCTCCTTCAAGTGCCCCTTGCTTAACAAGTAACAAATTTCTTTCCTAAGTGCAATACACTCTTCAGTGAGATGTCCGAAATCCTCATGATATGCACACCACTTGGATTTGTCTTTTGTAGCGGCTGGTTTATCACTTTTTCTTGGCCACCTAGCTTTCTCACCTAGATTCTGCATTGCAAGAATTAGCTCATTGTTATCAATAGAAAAACAGTATTCCGAAATTGGAGGATAATCCTCATCATCCTCTTCTTGCTCTACTGCGTGCACATTCTGGTTGTCATACTTGTTGTAGGACTTGAACTTGTTATTCTTAAAGTAGGATCCTTGCTTTTCCTGTTTTGAGGATCCTGCCAATCTCTCCTGGATCCTTTTGTCATCCTCTAAACGGATGAACCTAAGGGCCCTGGTTCTCACTTCATCAAGATTCCTGCATGGGGTCATAACAAGATCATCATAGAATAATGAATCCCTAAGTAAACCCATTTTAAAGGCTTTCACAGCCGTGGCTATATCCAAATTAGGGATATCTAAGGATTCCTTACTAAACTTAGTGATGTAGTCCCTAAGTGATTCATTTTGACCTTGTGTTACCCTATATAGGTCACTAGTTAATCGTTCAAATTTTCTACTACAAGAGAATTGACTATTAAACAAATTAACTAGATTAGCAAATGAAGTAATAGAGTAAGGGGGAAGACTTAGCAGCCATTTAAGAGCAGATCCTGTAAGTGTGGATCCAAAACCCTTGCATAGACACGCTTCTTTTAATCTTTCAGGAATTGGATTGATCTCCATCCTCTCCCTGTATTGAGCTACATGTTCCTCTGGGTCCGTTGAACCATCATATAGCTTCATAGTTGGTATCTGGAACCTTTTGGGTATCTCAGCATCACAAATAGGTGGTGCAAAGTGAGATATCCTATGGCTAGCATCTGCAATTTCAGGAATGGGTTTAACCACTCCTGGTACGCTGGATATCATATCCTTAAGCTTCTGTAACTCCCTAGCTATAGCCTGATTGATACCTGTATCCTGCATAGAGCCATGGTTAGTGTTATATGAATTGTTAAAAGGGTTACCTCCCATGGGATTCAAGTTTGGAATTGCAGATGTGAATCCATATTGACGGGATTCCGGTATGATTGAAGGACCAGAGGAAGCAATGGTCTACATTGGTATGAAGTCTCCTTGATGAACATCCGAGCTTGGCGGCTACATGCTTCTTAAGAATCCTTGATCCTGAAAGATGTTGGATCCTTGAAGTTGAGAGGATCCTTGAACCTGAAAGGATCCTTGGGGCTGAGAGGATCCTAGAACCTGGGAGGATCCTTGGACCTGGGAGGATCCTTGGACCTGGGAGGATCCTTGGACCTGGGAGGATCCTTGAACCTGGGAGGATCCTTGAACTGTGTGCATTCCCAAATATCCTCCTGAGCTGACGAAGGATCCCTAATGCTGAAAAGAGGATCCCGATGGCTGAAAACAGGATCCTTGAGGCTGGAAGTGAGAGCCAAATGCTTGACTCATAGTTGCTGTTCCATAACGCCTTCCTGATGGTCCACTCTGATACTGGATGTCCGGAGCTACAGTTTGCAAGGCTATTATAGCTGGAGTATCGAAATCCAATGACCTTGGTATCAGAGGAGAGTGATCTTCCACTGATTTCTTCTGTTTCTTGATATCACCAATCTCCTGGAGGATCCTTTCATTGGTTTTGTCTTGCTCTTGCATGCGATCTCTCATCTGCAAAATCAGAGTAAAAAGATCATTAGTAGTAGGATTAGAGGAAACAGAAGAAGTTGGTGGTTTTGGGAAAATGGGGGTTTGTCTCTTCGTAGCATTTTCAGCATTCTTCTGGGATCCAGAAGGTGGTGGAGGCAAAGGAGGAACGCCCTGTGAAGAACTCATTGCCGGCATAGAGCTTGATGTGTTCTTTGTTGAAGAAGCCATCTGCTTGGTTGTAATGAACCGAAATGATCACAAGAACAATAATTTCTCAAGAACGAAGCACCAATTGCCCCACGGTGGGCGCCAAACTGTTTTGGTCAAAAATCAAGCAAAGATAATGCAACCAAACTTTCTGTTGTGAGGTGTGATGCTTGAATCAATGAACAAAATTATGGATCACTCAGAAATGTAATGAACAAATGACACAGAGATTTATACGAGGAAAAAGCCCTTGATCAAGAGTTGATCTCCGGCATAAAAAACCTCGGGTGACGGAAACTACCGATCACCAACTAAGATTAAACAAAATTAAGATTACAACTCGGGATGATAACAAGCTTGTTACAAGGATCACTAGTGTGCAATGTGCAAAAAAGTGTATGAAATCGCCAAGTATTGCTTGAGAGCTGTTACGAGTGTGTGTGTATGCCAAAATTAGCTAAGTGTTCTATCAAGCTTGTTATCCCCATTTTAAATTAGAAATAACTAAGTTAACAAACTATCCGATAATTATGCAAGCTCCCCACGATCTCCACAACGTCTATAATGGTCAAACACGTGCGGAATATTGAGGGAATATGCTCCTGGAATTTCGATGAGACTTGGTCCATGCTCTTGTTCCTGCAAAACAAGTTTACATACAAGGAAGACAATTGTTAGTAGTAGGATAATAACAGTGATCCTGAATCTTGATCCTGCAACATCTGCTAAGGATTCTTAATTCAAACAGAATTGAGGATCCATGATCCTGGTAGCACTTGAGGACCCGTGATCCTTAGGATTTATAAAATCCTCCCCTAACAGTATCCAAGTCTTGAACCAAGTTTTCAGCATTTCCCTCAGGATCACGGATGCTTGTTCTTGCAGTAGGAACCACCATCTCTGTAGGGATTACTGATTCTGCTCCAAACACTAAAGAAAATGGAGTTTGACCAGTAGCATTCTTGGGAGTTGTTCTATTAGCCCATAACACATAAGGTAACTCTTCTGCCCATTTTCCTTTCTTGGATCCAAGCTTCTTCTTCAAATTGTTGATGATGATCTTGTTGAATGATTCTGCTTGACCATTAGCTTATGGGTGGACTGGTGTTGATGTTATCATCTTAATCCCCCAGCTGTCACAAAAGTTAGTAGTTCTACTCCTAATAAATTGGGATCCATTATTGTTTTGGTCAAAAAATCTGATGAGGATAATGCAACCAAACTCTCTGTTACGGGGTATGATGCTTATAAAGTAGAACAATGACAAGGATCACTTCAATGTGTATTGCACGAATGACACAAGGATTTATACGGGGAAAAAGCCCTTGATCAAGAGTTGATCTCCGGCACAAAAAACCCCGGGTGATGGAAACTACCGATCACCAAGTTCAAATAAATCAATAAATGTTTACAACTTCGGATAGTAACGAGCTAGGTACAAGGATCACTATGGTGAAATGTGTAAAAGTGAGTGAAAACTAATAAGTGTTCGTCGAGAGCTTCGAGAATGCGATTGTATGAGAGTGTGTGTAGCTGAAAATGGCTAAGTGTTCTAATTCTAGCTCGTTACCCCTTTAAAAATAGAAGTTAACTACAATAACAAACTATCCGACTTTCGTGCCAAGCTCCCACGTTCTCCACAACGTCCATTTCCAGTCAAACGTGTGCGAAATACTCGTGGAATATTCCATAGTAACATTGCCAAGACCAAGTCAAGCTTGCTACTCTTGCGATGTAATACAAAACACAAACAAACAATCGTCAGTACGAGGATCCTTAAAGTGATCCATGATCCTGATCCTGAAGCTCTTCTGAGGATCACTATCTGTCACAGAAGTAAGGATCATTAATTAGGATAACATGTAAGGATCACTAATTGTTAGAAAATCCTCCCCTAACAATTGCCCCCAAAATATAAGGAGTGATATGTAAAATGAGCGAGTTATGTTTTCCTGATCTTATCCACAACTAACTATCGTAAATATAGCCGTTATTGTTGAACTATCCGTTGCAATCGTGACGTCACAGAAGTGACAACCCTGCACGATCATGATTATAAATAGGAGATAGTGATAGGATCAAATGCATTTAAAATTTCAGAAAGACTCCCTTTATAACTGCATTCCGAAGATAAACAGGTATTCTCTCTTCATCTTCTTCCTTCTCTTGCTCTGTTTTTCTTTCTTTCTGTCATCTCTTCAAGAATGATGCTTCGGTCCTCCCCCGCCAAGGATCACCAGAAGGATAGTCCCTTGAAGAGTCAAAAGATCATCAAAGACTCCACAAATGAGAGGTGTTGCTTTAACGATGCTCAAATAGACAAGATTCATCACTGCTTTCCGGCGAGTGCCTTTTTCAAACCCTTCGATCCTACTATTCTGTGCGACTATGTTTCAGAAACATGGGTTGCCTTTCCAGTTACTCCATTCGCCATAGGATACACCTATCCTTTCCCAGAATTTACACAATCCTTCTTTTCCCTTACCGGCATCTCTTACATCCAAGCCATGCCGATGATTTGGAGGGTTTTGTATACCCTGGAGAGGATCATCGAACAGGAAGGCATTGATTTAGGAATGTCAGAGCTGACACTGATGTATGATCTTACTACCTTTGGTTCTCATCGTTATTTGTTCAAACGAAAACCCGGCGGAGAACACCCCCTTCTTAAAGTCACCAAGAATGACACAAATTGGAAACGTCGCTTCTTCTTTGTCAGGAGGGATACCATTCCAAACGGAAAGGATCTACCAAGGACCTGGTCCACCCATGGTAGGCCAGAGGATCCTGAGAAGGATCACCAGGTAGTCTTGTTTTTGAATAAGGGTCACTAACCCCTTTTTGTCTTGTGTTATGCAGCTATTTCTGTCTCACACATCATCACAACACCTGCAACCAAGGATAGGCTTGCTGCTTTTTGGAAGCTTGATCCTGAAACAAGGACATTCAAGATAGACACCCAAGACTCACAAGAAGTATCCTCAGGTTCCATTACCATGTCAAGTAAGTATCCTGCTTTTTGCATAGTTTGAATATTAAAATAAATAAGTAAATTGAAATAGGATAAGGATACTTATCTTGCTTTGAATATGTAGGTGCCGGAAAATCTGCCAAGCCTGTATCCCAGTTCAACACAGCTGACCTTGATGTTGTTCGATCCAGGAAGAAGAGGGCCACTACCAGTCCTAGCATCTCCATTCCCAAGGCACCCACTAAAGGAAAGGGTGGCAAGAAGAGGAAGACTTCTGACTCTGAGGACCTTCAAGGCCTACCATTGATCCGTCACCAGTTCCTTGAATACTTCAATGATGTAAGGATCACCAATTCTGCCTAGGTATCCTACTCGTATGAGGATCACCTGATCTTGAACTGCTTTATCCTTTTCTTTGCAGAAATTTGCTGAGATTGAAGATTATGTGGGGAACGTCGAGGAGCAGGACAAGAAGATTGCTGACCTCCAACAGGTTGCAGTGCTTAAGGACCTTGCAATTGCTGATCTTCAAAAAGAACTCCAGGATGCCAAGACTAAGACGGCTAAACTTCTGATTGACCTTGACTATGAGAAGCATGATCTCATAGAAAATGCTAAGGTCTCTGCTGCCATCACAATGTATCAGACAAAATTAAAGATGGCCCAGGAAGCTCAAGATCCTAACTTCGATAGAAGCAGCTGGGATGTTGAGGGCTGGAAAGCAAGGTTGGCTGATCTTGAGGATGATGAAGAGGCTGAGGAGGTTTTGGCGATCGAGGCTGGAGGTAGTGGGAAGGATCTGGTGAAGGATACCGCAGCTGGAGGAGAAGAGGATGCAGCAAAGGTGTAGGCTGTACAATTGGGCGATGATGGACATTCCTAGACGCAGCCGGAGCCCAATTTTTAAATTTGGTAGTAGTTTTTTGTGGTTGTGATGTTGAACAATTTAATGGTTTGTACTGAACAATAGTTTTTAGGATTAAGGATCATGTATGATCCTTTGGACAATAGGCAGGATTGCAATTGGTGTAGGGATCCTCTGTTTGGGGGATGAAGCCATTGTGATCCTGCCGCCTTTATATCCCTGCACTACTTTTGAACTTATTATCATGGACACCCTTTACCTACCCCAGCGGACGGGCCACGTTTTGCTGGTAGAAGCTCGGGGTAGGAAATTTTGACAACCTTTTAAGGGTTAGTCTTTTGTTAATAAATAAAATCTTAACCTTTTGTCGCTTATCTTGTATTGTTATCCTTTTGTTTCTTTAATTCTCCTTTGTTTTGATGCACATTTATTGAATAAACAATTTTGAACAAGTCAGATTGAAAATGTTTAGGACATGATCCACGATCAAGTATCCTATAGTTAAAGAATCCATTAAGCAATATATTTTAAGGATCACAAGTCTAGTTGTCAAATTTTAAGGGTTATTCAAATAAATAATGAATAGAATTAAAAATAGTTAAGGATCATACCTGAGGATCCAAGTTAGGATCCTATCCATAATAAGGATAACTATAAGATAAACCTTAGAGAGAAGTAAGGATCAAGGATCCCTAGTTGCCTATCTTCAAGGACCTGAAATAGAGCATAACTTGGGACTAAGCCAATATAAGAAAAGAGTTAGCAACTGGGGACAAGCCCAAGGATAACTGGGGACAAGCCCAAGGATAACTGGGGACAAGCCCAAGGATAACTGGGGACAAGCCCAAGGATAACTGGGGACAAGCCCAATGATCGTATGTAAACTGGAGTATGGCCCTAACTGGCGACTATCCAAACTTAGTGACATGAAAATGCCAAAACCTTAGCTAACGTGAAAACGTTAGAAACCTTAGCTAACGTGAAAACGTTAGAAACCTTAGGAACGGATGTATGGTACGTCTACCATTATACGTAGGATCCTAGGCATAGCCAGTACAATGGAATTATCAGCCCCTAAAACGAGTACTGGTCCCACTGCCTTGAACTATACCAGGATCATCATGCGCTACAGGCGGAACTGGGGTCAAGCCCAAATAACTGGGGTTAAACCCAAGGAACGGATTGCTTCTGCAGATAACCAATGTTATGCTAAGGATACCTGAACTTTCAAAACTTAAACTCACGTGAGAGATGGATAAAGGACACATGATCCTTATCCTTATATGAGAAAATAAAGAAGTGAAATAGTTCTAGATTAGGATATTACCTAAGTTAGGATCACTGATACTTTAAGGATCCTTCGAGGATACTCCTAACGTAAGGATCATCCGTGCCATAAGGATCCTGCTCACATGAAATATTTCTTCAAGTGGACAGCATTCCAAGCTCTTGGTAGCAAATCACCTTCCATGGTTAGCAATCTATATGCCCCCTTTCCTGCTTCAGCTTCAATCAAATAAGGGCCTTCCCATTTTGGAGCCAATTTTCCATCAGCAGGATTAGTGGTATTCTGAAATGCTTTCCTTAATACCATATCTCCAACTTGAAACTTCCTGATCCTGACATTTTTGTTGTAAGCACCAGCCATTCTTTGTTGATAACTGGCCATCCTTATCCTGGCCATATCCCTGACTTCTTCAATAGTATCCAGGTCTTGAGCCAAGTTCTCATCATTTTCTTCAGGATCACGAGTACTTGTTCTAGCAGTTGGAACCACCATTTCTGTTGGGATTACTGATTCTGCCCCAAATACCAAAGAGAATGGCGTTTGACCAGTAGCATTCTTAGGGGTTGTCCTATCAGCCCAAAGCACATAAGGTAGTTCTTCTGCCCATTTCCCTTTCTTGGATCCAAGCTTCTTCTTCAAATTGTTGATGATGATCTTGTTGGATGATTCTGCCTGACCATTAGCTTGTGGGTGGACTGGTGTTGATGTTATCATCTTAATCCCCCAGCTGTCACAAAAGTTAGTGGTTCTGCCCCCAATAAATTGGGAACCATTATCACATATAATTTCAGAAGGAATTCCAAATCTAGTTATAATATTTCTTTTAATGAAGGATATAACTTCCTTTTCTCTGACTTGGGCAAAAGCTTCAGCCTCTATCCACTTGGAGAAGTAATCAGTCATAGCAAGCATGAATACTTTTCCACCAGGTGCCTTAGGGTGCTTACCAACTATATCCATACCCCATCTCATAAATGGCTAAGAGGAGGATATAGGATGCAATAATTCAGCTGGTTGATGAAGGATATTGTTGTGTCTCTGACAAGGATCACATCTCTTAGCATACTCCACAGCATCTCTCTTCATGGTTGGCCAGTAGTATCCTGTCCTCAGGATCCTTGAGAATAATGCCCTGCCCCCAGTGTGGTTTCCACAATCTCCTTCATGGAAGTCTTTTAAAACTTCTTGGATTTCAGGATCCTCGATGCATCTCAAGTATGGTCCTGCAAGAGATCGTCTATACAACATATTATTTAAAATTGTGAATTGAGATACTTTAGATTTGAAAGCCCTAGGGTTTTCTCCTGTAGGAATCTCTCCATGTTGTAAGTATCTCATAATTGGTGAGATCCATGATCCTGGTCCTGAATGGGATTGAGTATCCTCACTAGGGATAATTGCAGAATCATTTCCTATCTCCATAGCCACATGATCCTCGATAGCCGGGGTCAGGATATGGATAATAGGGATCTTGATATCCTCAGGGATCTTCAAAGATGATGCTAAGTTAGCCAATGCATCAGCTTCTGTATTTTCTTCCCTTGGTACCTGTGTCAAACTAAAGGAAACAAAAGAGAGTGCCAAATTTTTTACTATCTCTAAATATTTGGTTAGCTTTTCGCCTTTAACAACATAGGATCTGTTTTGGTCAAAAATTACCTAAGAAATTAAGTGATCAAATTAGTTTTGTGAGGTAGTGTGCTAGTAATACTTTGTGAAAAATATATTGGTTTGTTAGTTTGCAAAAACAGTTAACAGGATATGGCTCAGGATATCGAGCTGTATCTATAATCAAACAATGAGCAAAAATATAAAGGTTGACACGTGATGTACGAGGAAAGCCCTTGATCAATCTAGATCTCCGGCATAAAACCTCGGGAGCTGACAATCGTCGGCTGCCTTGTTCTTCTTATTGATTGAATAACCAGGATACAGTGCAGGATAATGCTCAGATCGCTACTAAGTGGTACAATGATTGTATGTGATGAGTGTTAGTGCGTGATTGCTGCTAGAAAAGAGAGTGAATGAGTAGGTGAATTCGAGTTGTGACCTATGGATCTGGCATCTCCTTTATATAGTTACAAGAATTAACTAATTGTGCTAAAAATCCGGGATATTATGCTAAAAATCCAGGATACTGAGATTATTTCCTTTCTGAACGTTGCCAGGCTGTTTCCACTCGTTTTCCACGCGCTTACTAACTATAAGTCCGGGATTTAAGCTTCCATAACTGTTACAACCTTAATAACTTTGACCAATCTTCGTAACTTTCCATAAAACACGACAATCTTCAATGATGACCGTTACAAGAGCTATTTTTCCGCCATCAACGTCCTTATCCTAACCAATTTGAGCGGGTCTTCAGGATAACTTGGTCTTCATGAATGTTAGTCCCTTGTAGCCAACGTTTACAAGCAAATTGTTAGTAATAGTCAGGATACTGCTTCAGGATGTTACCAATATCCTGGTCCGGTATCCTGATCTGGTATCCTGATCATATATAACTAATAGAAAATCAAGATACAAAGTCAGGATATGGGCTCAGAATTTCACCCATAACAATTGTCCCCAAAAATATAACTGTTGGATATCCTGATTCCAACGGATATATTTTTTAGTCATTCCAGCATGCCTGGTAAGGATATATGTTTTCTTCGATCTTGAGAAGCTTGACAGCTATCCCAAGCTTGTCCTGGTAAAAAAGGAGCCGCCTGTTGCTGCTGCCAAAGGTTTCTCTTATGATGACCTTGGCTTGACGGAATCTATCGAGCCCATGACCCCCTTCCCTAATAAGGTAAGTATCCAGATCCTGTATCCCGTACACATATACTGAACCTGTATCCTGGTTAGTCTGTCTTTAATGATACCTGTATTTTGTAGGGTCTAAATCATCCGGTCGTCCTTAACCTTTGAATCCTTTGCAATGTCCCCGGCATGGATGTCCCCTGTCTGTGCAGGATATTGCATCAGTGCATGATATACTTGAGTGTTTCTTCACTTAGTGATTAAACTTCGTAACTTCTTATCCACAAAAGAACGTGTGTAATCACAGCTTGTCATATCTTTGCAATCTTGTTAAAAACTTTAGTTTTACTGGGGATAAACCCTTAATGTACTGGGGATAAACCCTTAGTATCCTGGGGAAAATCCCAAATTTTCGTGCGCTACAGGCGGGAGTGTATAAACTCCAAGACTTAGAAAGGTGAAAACCTTTAAACCTTAGAGAGTATGAAAATACCCTTTCGCGAGAGAGGGTGATCAATCCTCATATACCTTAAGGATCCAGGGTATAGCCAACAGTAACGAAATTGTCAGCCACTTTTACATGAACTGGTCCCGCCACCTTGAACTATCCCTGGATAACTTACGCTCCAGGCAGGGTGTTTAAACCCAATTTGTGAGAAAGGTGAATACCTTTAAACCTGTGAAGGGATCAGGATCCCTTAAACGTGAGAGAGGGGGCCAATCCTCTAATCTTTCGAAGTATCCTGAGTGTGCATCCTGGAGCTATATCCCAAAGCATATTCTGCCAAACAACCTTAAACTAAGGTGGGTGTTAGCTTGGCTAACACCCTTCCGATGCTCAAGTTAGTATTGGGTTCAAATAAAATAAATTATATTATATTTAAAAGAGACAGAATTCATACCATCTTGAGTTAGAAATTAAATTCTAATCTCACTTGAAATAGGCTTTGAGATGTATAGCATTCCAGGATCTTGGTAGTATATCCCCCTCCATATTCTTGAGTCGATATGCTCCTTTTCCTGCTTCCGATTCAATCTCATAGGGTCCTTCCCACTTTGGAGCTAATTTTCCATCGGCAGAGTTAGTAGTATTCTGAAAAGCTTTTCTTAACACCCAATCTCCGACTTGGAACCTTCTAGTCCTTATATTCTTGTTATATGCTCTGGATATCCTTTGTTGATATGCCGCCATCCTTAGCTTTGCTGCATCTCTTGTCTCATCAATAGTATCCAATTCTTGACATAAGATTTCAGGATTTGATTCAGGATCCCGTAGGCTTGATCTAGCTGTCGGTATCACCATTTCTGTCGGGATCACTGCTTCTGCCCCAAATACCAAAGAAAATGGGGTTTGCCCAGTAGCATTCTTCACAGTTGTTCTATCAGCCCATAGGACAAATGGTAGTTCCTCTGCCCATTTTCCTTTTTTGGCACCTAACCTCTTCTTTAAATTGTTGACGATTATCTTGTTCGAGGATTCTGCTTGTCCATTTGCTTGAGGATGCACTGGTGTTGACGTAATCATCTTAATTCCCCAACTCTTGCAAAAGTCAGTAGTTCTTTTGCTGATGAATTGAGAGCCATTGTCACAAACTATCTCAACTGGTACCCCAAATCTGGTCAGGATATTCCTTTTTATGAAGGATACCACTTCTTGATCCCTGACTTGAACAAAGGCCTCGGCTTCGACCCACTTGGAGAAATAATCTGTCATTGCCAGCATGAAAACCTTTCCTCCTGGAGCCTTAGGAAGCTTTCCCACTATGTCCATCCCCCATTTCATAAACGGCCAAGGGGATGCGATAGGATATAATGGTTCCGCAGGCTGATGCAGGATGTTGCCGTGTCTTTGACATGCATCGCATTTCTGAGCATATTCCGCGGCATCCTTTCTCATGGTCGGCCAGTAATATCCAGTTCTCAACACCTTCGAGAACAGAGATCTGCCCCCAGTATGGTTGCCACAGTCTCCTTCGTGTATATCCTGAAGTACCTCCTTGGTTTCAGGACCTTCCAAGCACCTTAGGTACGGACCTGCAAGGGATTTCTTATACAAAATATTATTTATAATAGTAAAACGAGATACCTTCATCGTAAAAGCCTTAGGATTTGCATCTTTTGGGATATCTCCTTCTTGAAGATACTTCACAATTGGAGTCATCCAGGATTCAGGATCCTTCTCAGGATATCCATCACCAGGATCCTGGATACATGCTACTTCTTTATCCTGAGATTTGAAATGTTCTATTGCAGGATACAAGATGTGCACTATTGGTATCTGAGTTCCCTCCGGTATTCTGACAGTAGATCCTAAGTTTGCTAGAGCGTCAGCTTCAGCATTCTTTTCTCTTGGTACCTGTTCAAGTGTAAAAATTTCGAAATATCCTGCTAATTTCTTAACAATTTCAAGATATTCAGCTAACTTTTCACCTTTTACTGCATAAGACCCATTGAAATGGTTAGTAATCAACAGGGAATCAACATATACTTGTAAACATCTAATATTCATATTTTTGGCTAATTCTAATCCTGCTATCAGAGCTTCATACTCAGCTTCATTATTAGTGGCAGTAAACTCACATCTAATGGCCTGGGGTAATATGTCCCCCTGTGGCGATTTTAGTAGTATACCCAAACCTACACCTCTTACATTAGATGCACCATCAGTATATAGTGTCCAAGATTCTATATTTTCTCCTAATTGTTGCACTTCTAGGTCTACTTCATTTTGAATATCACTACTGAAATCAGCCACAAAGTCAGCTAAGGCCTGAGACTTTATGGCATTTCTAGGTTCATACACTAGATCATAAGCACTTAATTTTACTGACCACTTATCCATCCTACCTGACATCTCGGGTGGGTTTCCTAAGCACATTTTTAACAGGATAGTTGGTTTTAACATGAATCCTATGTGTTTCAAAATAATGTCTAAGTTTCGTTGATGCCATAACTAGGGCTAATATCATTTTTTCTAGATGAGAATATCTAGTTTCAGCATCTAATAAACTTTTACTAACGTAATAGACAGGATACTGCTGACCTTCGTGATCCTTGACCAAAACAGCACTTACTGCATTCCCTGATACTGCAAGATACAGGGATAATGGTTCACCATCCTCGGGCTTCATCATCAGAGGTGCGGTTGAAAGATATTGCTTTAATTCCTGTAAGGCTGCTTCCTGCTTTTCTCCCCATTCGAACCTCTTATTCTTCTTCAGGATATCGTAGAATTCTTTACATTTTTCTGAGGATCTTGATATAAATCTGTTTAATGCCGCTACTCGTCCAGTTAATCTTTGCACATCTTTCATGTTGGATGGTGACTTGATATCCAGGATAGCTTTGATCTGTTCCGGGCTTGCTTCTATACCCCTTTTAGTCACCATGTATCCTAAAAACTTTCCTGCCCCCACTCCAAAATGGCACTTGGCAGGATTTAGTTTCATATTGTACTGGTCCAGGATATCAAATGCTCCTTTAATATCCTGGAGATGATCCTCAGCCTTCTTGGATTTGACTACCATATCGTCAATGTACACCTCCATGGTGTCCCCCAGTTTGTCTTTAAACATCATGTTCACCAATCTCTGGTACGTTGCACCTGCATTTTTCAAACCAAAAGGCATAGCAGTATAACAGTAAATACCTGTTGGTGTCATGAAAGCAGTATCCTCCTGGTCTGAAGGTTCCATTTGGATCTGCTGGAATCCTGAGGATGCATCCATGAAGGTTAACATCTCATGACCAGCAGTGGCATCCACCATCGAGTCTATATGAGGTAGAGGGAATGGGTCTTTAGGACATGCTTTGTTCAAGTCTGTGTAATCTACACAAACTCTCCATTTCCCATTCTTCTTTTGAACCACGACCACATTTGCTAGCCACTTGGGAAATTTGACTTCTCTGATCATCTTGGACTTCAATAGTCTTTCAACCTCTTCTTGAATAATTACGTTTCGTTCTGGAGCAAACTTCCTTCTCCTTTGCTGGACAGGCTTGAAAGACCTGTCAATTCCAAGCTTGTGAGTTATAATATCCTTAGAAATACCTGTCATATCCTCATGCTTCCATGCGAATGTTGACATTCTGCATTTCAAAAAGTTAGTTAACTGATTTTCAATATCCTGAGGGATATTGGCTCCCACGAGCACCGAGATATCTGGATTATTCTGGTCCAGGATAACTTTCTTCACATCCTGTTCTGAAGCCTCCATGATATCCTGGCCTCGCATCTTTAATTGCTATGCTGCACTAGGCTTTGTCGAGGATTTCATCGAAGAAGAATAACACTCCTTCGCTTCCTGTTGATCACTTTCCACCTTAACTACTCCCCAAGGGGTAGGGATCTTGATACATTGATGATAAGTGGAAGGTACGGCTTTCATATCGTGAATCCATGGCCTGCCCAATATAATATTATAGCAGGATAAGGAGTCCATGACACAGAAGCGTTGTATTGAGTTGACCCCTTCAACATACACGGGCAACTTTATCTCCCCTACGGTATTCTTTGCTTCTCCACTAAATCCTACAAGCACAGTGGACTTTGAGGTAATCTCTATCTCGGGGATGTTCATTCTCTTCAAGGTTTCCAATTGTATGATGTTGACTGAGCTGCCATTATCCACCAGTATCCTGCGTACAAAGTGATTAGCAACATATAAAGTTATTACCAGAGCATCATGATGAGGATCCTGGACAGTATCCCTGTCATCACTATCGAACGTGATCATTTTATCAGTCGTGAGGGTCGATATCCTGGTTGGCTTATTCCCCCTTTCGGCCTTAGCCTCCTTTGCATGTCTTTTGGCTGCAGAATAAGAAGTTCCGCAGATATCGGACCCTCCTGAGATAAAGTTAATTATCTTGGCGTCGGCGGGAGGTGATGCTGCTCGTTCAGGATCCTTCTCAATATCCTGACCCTTATTCTTCTTTCTGCCCAGAAGATCCTTCAGATGTCCTTTGCTTAGTAGGTAGCTTATTTCTTTCCTCAGGGCAATGCAATCCTCAGTAACATGTCCGAAATCCTCATGGAAGGCACACCATTTGGACTTATCCTTCCAATCAGCTTTTTGTTGATTCTTCCGAGGCCACCTAGCTTTATCTCCCAAACCCTGCATAGCATATATTAGTTCAGGTATATTAACAGAAAAACAATATTCTGACAATTCAGGATACTCCTCAGGATCCTCATTTTCAACAGCGTTCACTTTTTTGCTATCATTCCTGTCATACGGCTTAGAACGATATGGTTTGTATGAGGATTCTGACTTCCTGTTAGTTGGTTCATATGTTGAGGATGCATTCATCCTCTCTTGAATTTTCTTATCATCTTCCAGCCTGATATATCTCAAGGCCCTGTTTCGAGCTTCATCCAAGTTCCTGCAAGGATTCATCACAAGATCCTGATAAAACTGGGAATCCTTTTGTAGTCCCATCTTGAATGCTTGGACTGCTGTAGCAACATCAAGGTGTGGGATATCCAAGGATTCCCTGCTGAATTTGTTCACATAATCCCTTAGGGATTCTTGAGGCCCCTGTGTTATCCTGTAGAGGTCACTTGTTAGTTTTTCGAAGCTTCTACTACAAGAAAACTGACTATTAAACAAATTAACCAAATGAGCAAATGATGTAATTGAATAAGGTGGAACATTTAGAAGCCATTTCAAGGCTGATCCTGTTAGAGTAGAGCCGAAGCCCTTGCACAAGCATGCTTCCTTAAGTTCTGGCGGGATAGGGTTAATCTCCATCCTCTCCCTATACTGGGCAATATGCTCCTCAGGATCCGTCGTCCCATCATACAGCTTCATGTTAGGAGTCTGGAATCTCTTTGGGATTTCTGCATCACAAATGGGGTGAGCAAAGCGGGATATGTTGTGACTATCCCGGGATACTTCCGGTATAGGCTGCACTATTCCAGGCACACTTGATATCATATCCTTCAACTTTTGAAGCTCTCTGGTTATAGCTGATGTCACACCTGCATCCTGCAACGATCCAAGATTATTAGTAACAGGGATACTGGTGTTAACAGACAAGTTACCAGCTTGGTGATTCTGGCTATATCCTGGGGCGTATCCTGGAGCATATCCTGGATCCCTCACAGTCAACATCCTGGTCGAAGAGGGTATCTCAGGAATATGACTCCGGGAATGGCTAGGCACAATAGTCCCCCTGTTATCCTCAGCATTTACTGCAGAACTGAAGTTTAAAGCTCTTGGCTGCAAGGGAGTGACAGTATCCTCAGCGGGCCTGCTTGAGCTAGATTTCAAGAGTTGTATCTCTCTTATCAGCATTTGGTTGGTCTCCTGCTGCCGCCTCATTTGTTCCTGTACACTACCAAATAAAGTTAGAATTTCTTCATTAGAGGCCAAAACAGGACCAGATCCCTGAATATTCTGAGCGGGAATAACATCCCGAGCCACATGAATTTCGGTTCCTTGTAAAGAGGCTTGCGTTCTCGGGGGAGTTGGTGGAAGCATCGAACCAATTGTTGTAGAGGTTGCAGCAGACACGGTGGAAGAGCTCATGTTTGATCTCGAGGCCATTGAAAATAGTGTAGCAAAAAGTTTTGAAAATATAAAACCGATTAACGATTTAACAAAAGCTTTTAGTAGAAATAGCACCACTTGCCCCACGGTGGGCGCCAAATTGTTTTGGTCAAAAATTACCTAAGCAATTAAGTGATCAAATTAGTTTTGTGAGGTAGTGTGCTAGTAATACTTTGTGAAAAATATATTGGTTTGTTAGTTTGCAAAAACAGTTAACAGGATACGGCTCAGGATATCGAGCTGTATCTATAATCAAACAATGAGCAAAAATGTAAAGGTTGACACGTGATGTACGAGGAAAGCCCTTGATCAATCTAGATCTCCGGCATAAAACCTCGAGAGCTGACAATCGTCGGCTGCCTTGTTCTTCTTATTGATTGAATAACCAGGATACAGTGCAGGATAATGCTCAGATCGCTACTAAGTGGTACAATGATTGTATGTGATGAGTGTTAGTGCGTGATTGCTGCTAGAAAAGAGAGTGAATGAGTAGGTGAATTCGAGTTGTGACCTATGGATCTGGCATCTCCTTTATATAGTAACAAGAATTAACTAATTGTGCTAAAAATCCGGGATATTATGCTAAAAATCCGGGATACTGAGATTATTTCCTTTCTGAACGTTGCCAGGCTGTTTCCACTCGTTTTCCACGCGCTTACTAACTATAAGTCCGGGATTTAAGCTTCCATAACCGTTACAACATTAATATCTTTGACCAATCTTCGTAACTTTCCATAAAACACGCCAATCTTCAATGATGACCGTTACAAGAGCTATTTTTCCGCCATCAAGGTCCTTATCCTAACCAATTTGAGCGGGTCTTCAGGATAACTTGGTCTTCATGAATGTTAGTCCCTTGTAGCCAACGTTTACAAGCAAATTGTTAGTAATAGTCAGGATACTGCCTCAGGATGTTACCAATATCCTGGTCCGGTATCCTGATCTGGTATCCTGATCATATATAACTAATAGAAAATCAAGATACAAAGTCAGGATATGGGCTCAGAATTTCACCCATAACAGGATCCATTAAAGTGGTTTGTAATTAACAATGAGTCTACATGTACCTCAAGATACCTGATCCCCATATGCTTAGCAATTTGCAAACCAGCAATTAAGGCTTCATATTCAGCCTCATTGTTAGTGGTTTGGAACTCACAAGCTATAGAGTGGGGTATTATGTCCCCCTGTGGCGATTTTAGTAGTATTCCAAGCCCTGTGCCTTTGACATTTGAGGATCCATCAGTATAGAGTATCCAAGGATCCTTGGTCTCCTCTAGCTGCTGGACTTCTAACTCAGCTTCTTTTTGTAAATCACTACTGAAATCAGCCACAAAGTCAGCTAATGCTTGGGATTTGATGGCTGTCCTAGGCTCATATCTTATATCATATGCGCTTAGCTTCACTGCCCACTTAGCCATCCTTCCTGACATCTCTGGTTTCCTGAGGACATTCTTAATTGGAAAATTAGTTTTAACAACAATAACATGAGTTTCAAAATAATGTCTCAACTTTGTAGATGCCATAATTAATGCAAGAATAAGCTTTTCAAGGTGTGAATACCTGGATTCGGCATCAAGTAAACTTTTACTTACATAATAGACAGGATGTTGTGTACCTTCGTGATCCTTAACAAGGACCGCACTTACTGCTTTTGAGGATACTGCAAGATACAATGATAGCACATCGCCTTTTTCTGGTTTCATCAAGGTCGGGGTTGAGGATAGGTAATCTTTGAGGGCTCTTAAAGCATTTTCATGCTTCTCAGTCCACTCAAATTTCTTGTTCTTCCTTAGGATATCATAGAATTCTTTGCACTTCTCTGAGGATTTGGATATAAATCTGTTCAAAGCTGCTATCCTGCCTGTTAGCCTTTGAACATCCTTAGCATTGGCCGGAGATTTGATGTTCACTATTGCTTTGATTTGTTCCGGGCTAGCTTCAATGCCTCTCTTTGTCACCATATATCCTAAGAATTTACCTGCTTTAACACCAAAGTGACATTTTGAAGGATTAAGTTTCATGTTATATTTGTCAAGGATATTGAATGCTTCCTCCAAGTCCCTTAGGTGATCCTCAGCTTTTATGGATTTTACCACCATATCGTCTATGTAAACCTCCATAGTTTGTCCTATCTGATCCTTGAACATCATATTCACCAGCCTTTGATATGTTGCACCTGCATTTCTTAGTCCGAACGGCATAGCAATATAGCAGTATATACCAGTTGGAGTCATGAAGGCTGTATCCTCTTGGTCGGATGGTTCCATTTGGATTTGTTGAAATCCAGATGAAGCATCCATAAAAGTTAACAGTTCATGACCCGCAATTGCATCCACCATGGAGTCAATGTGGGGTAATGGGAAAGGATCCTTGGGATATGCCTTATTTAAATCGGTAAAATCGACACATACCCTCCACTTTCCGTTTTTCTTTTGAACAACAACCACATTGGCCAACCATCTTGGATATTTGACCTCTCTAATCATACCTGCCCGGAGCAACTTCTCTACCTCTTCTTGGATAATTGCATTCCTTTCCGGTGCAAACTTTCTTCTCCTTTGATGGATTGGTTTGAAAGACCTATCAATGCCAAGTTTGTGAGTGATTACATCTTTAGATATACCAGTCATGTCTTCGTGTTTCCATGCAAAGGTAGTCTTTCTCCTTTTGAGGAAGGATATAAGGTCTTCCTTCATATCGCCAAGGATCCCTGATCCGATATAGATTTTGGATTCAGGATCATCAGGATTTATGAGGACTTCTACCACATCCTGCTCTCTTGCCTCCAAGACATCCCTTGGAGGATACTTTGATTGCTATTGCTCCCTTGACTTAGAGGCTGGTTTCATCGATGAAGTATAGCAATTCTTAGCCTCTTGCTGATCACTATCAATCTTCACTATTCCCCAAGGACTAGGGAGCTTCACACATTGATGGTAGGTAGATGGGACTGCCTTCATATCGTGTATCCAGGGCCTGCCAAGGATAACATTACAACAAGATAAACAGTCAATAACACAAAATTTTTTATAAGAGTGTAGGCCTTCAATATATATTGGGAGTTTAATGTCCCCCAGGGTATTCTTAGTTTCGCCACTGAATCCCACGAGCACGGAGGATCTTGGTATGATATCGGATTCAGGAATACCCATTTTCTTTAGAACATCAAGCTGGATAATGTTCACTGAGCTTCCTCCGTCTATAAGGATCCTGCGGACAAAATGGTTAGAAATGAAAAGAGTAATAACTAAACCATCGTGATGAGGATCCTGGATATCAACACGATCATCCTCATCAAAGGTTATGACTTTTCCTTCGGAGACACTTGATGTTCGAACGGGTCTTTCTCCATTGTCCATTTTAGTTTCCTTTGCATGCCTTTTAGCTGCTGAGAAAGATGTGCCACAAATGTCTGATCCCCCAGAAATAAAGTTTATTACTTGTGCATCCGCTAGAGGGGCTGGAGCCTTCTCAGGGATCCTTTCAGGATCCTGAGTCCTTGACTTTTTTCTTCCCAACAATTCCTTTAGATGCCCCTTGCTCAACAAGTATCCAATTTCCTTTCTTAGTGCAATGCATTCTTCTGTGAGATGCCCAAAATCTTCATGGTATGCACACCACTTTGATTTATCCTTGGTTGCAGCTGGCCTGTCATTTTTTCTCGGCCATCTAGCTTTATCACCTAGATTCTGCATCGCAAGGATTAGTTCATTGTTATCTACAGAAAAACAATATTCATAAATTGGAGGATAATCCTCATCATCCTCTTCTTGATCAACGGCATGCACCTAAGTGCATCGCAAGGATTAGTTCATTGTAGGATCTGAACTTGTTGTTCCTGAATGAGGATCCTTGTTTATCCTGCTTTGAGGATCCTGCTAACCTCTCCTGGATCCTCTTGTCATCCTCTAGCCGAATGAACCTAAGTGCTCGGGTTCTTACCTCATCTAAGTTCCTGCATGGCGTCATAACAAGATCATCATAGAACGACGAATCCCTAAGCAATCCCATTTTAAAGGCCTCAACAGCCGTGGCTATATCTAAGTTGGGAATGTCTAAGGATTCTTTACTGAATTTGGTAATGTAATCCCTTAATGATTCATTATGACCCTGGGTTATCCTATATAGATCACTAGTTAATCGTTCAAATTTTCTACTACAAGAAAACTGATTATTAAATAGGTTAACTAGATTAGCAAATGAGGTAATAGAGTAGGGGGGAAGACTTAGCAGCCATTTGAGAGCTGATCCAGTAAGAGTGGATCCGAATCCCTTGCACAGGCATGCTTCCTTTAACCTTTCTGGGATTGGATTGATCTCCATCCTCTCCCTGTATTGTGCTATGTGTTCTTCAGGATCCGTCGAACCATCATACAGCTTCATTGTTGGCACATGGAACCTCTTGGGTATCTCAGCATCACAGATTGGCGGTGCAAAACGAGATATCTTGTGGCTCCCATCTGCAATCTCTGGGATAGGTTTGACCACTCCTGGAACACTTGATATCATATCCTTTAGCTTTTGCAATTCTCTGGCCATGGCATGATTGATACCTGGATCCTGCATAAGACCATGGTTAGTATTATAAGAATTATTAAAAGTGTTACCTCCCATTGGATTCAAATTAGGAAGAATGGATGTTAGTCCATATTGTTGGGGCTCTGGAATGATCGAGGGACCAGTAGAAGCATTGGTCTGTATTGGAATAAAATCTCCCTGATGGACATCTGAACTTCCTGTTTGCAAACTCCTCAAGGATCCTGGCATCTGGAAGGATCCCTGAAACTGGGACGATCCTGGAACAAAGGAGGATCCTTGAACCTGGGATGATCCTGGAACAAAGGAAGATCCTTGAACCTGGGATGATCCTGGAACAAAGGAAGATCCTTGCACCTGGGATGATCCTGGAACAAGGGAGGATCCTTGAACCTGGGATGATCCTGGAACAAGGGAGGATCCTTGAACCTGGGATGATCCTGGAACAAGGGAGGATCCTTGAACCTGGAATGATCCTGGAACAAGGGAGGATCCTTGAACCTGGAATGATCCTGGAACAAAGGAAGATCCTTGAATCTGCTGCGCTCCTGAATATCCTCCTGAAGTCATGAAGGGTCCCATATGCTGAGGATAGGATCCCGCTGGCTGGAAATATGGACCTAATGCCTGGGTCACTGTTGTTGTTCCGTAGTGCACTCCTTTTGGTCCACCCACATATTGAACATCTAGAACCACTGATGGCTGAGAGGTAATCACCGGAGTGTCAAAATTCAAAGACCTGGGCATCAGTGGGGAATGATCCTCTGCCGTTTTCTTTTGTTTCTTGAGATCTCCGATTTCTTTGAGAATCCTTTCGTTGGTCTTATCCTGTTGCTGTATATGATCCTTCATCTGCAAAATCAAAGTAAACATGTCACTAGTAGTGGGAGTGTAAGAAGCAGAAGAAGTTGGAGGTTTTGAGAAAATGGGAGTTGGTTTCTTCGCAGCATTCTCAGCATTCTTCTGGGATCCAGAAGGTGGTGGAGGCAAAGGGGGAACGCCTTGTGAAGAAGTGAATGAGGGCATCAAATTTGAAGCATTCTTCGCCAAGGAAGCCATTTGCTTGGTTGTAGTGAACTGAAATGAGCACAGAAATATGAATTTTTCTAAGAGTGAAACACCAATTGCCCCACGGTGGGCGCCAAACTGTTTTGGTCAAAAAATCTGATGAGGATAATGCAACCAAACTCTCTGTTACGGGGTATGATGCTTATAATGTAGAACAATGACAAGGATCACTTCAATGTGTATTGCACGAATGACACAAGGATTTATACGGGGAAAAAGCCCTTGATCAAGAGTTGATCTCCGGCACAAAAAACCCCGGGTGATGGAAACTACCGATCACCAAGTTCAAATAAATCAATAAATGTTTACAACTTCGGATAGTAACGAGCTAGGTACAAGGATCACTATGGTGAAATGTGTAAAAGTGAGTGAAAACTAATAAGTGTTCGTCGAGAGCTTCGAGAATGCGATTGTATGAGAGTGTGTGTAGCTGAAAATGGCTAAGTGTTCTAATTCTAGCTTGTTACCCCTTTAAAAATAGAAGTTAACTACAATAACAAACTATCCGACTTTCGTTCCAAGCTCCCACGTTCTCCACAACGTCCATTTCCAGTCAAACGTGTGCGAAATACCCGTGGAATATTCCATAGTAACGTTGCCAAGACCAAGTCAAGCTTGCTACTCCTGCGAAGTAATACAAAACACAAACAAACAATCGTCAATACGAGGATCCTTAAAGTGATCCATGATCCTGATCCTGAAGCTCTTCTGAGGATCACTATCTGTCACAGAAGTAAGGATCATTAATTAGGATAACAAGTAAGGATCACTAATTGTTAGAAAATCCTCCCCTAACAATTATCACAAACAATTTCAGAAGGAATACCAAATCTGGTAATAATATTTCTTTTGATAAAGGATATTGTTTTGGTTAGAAATCAGACGAAGATAATGCAACCAAAATCTATGTTACGGGGAATGATGCTTAAATTGTGTAACAGCGAGAAGGATCATTTCAATGTAAATTGAACAAACAACACAAGGGTTTATACGGGGAAAAAGCCCTTGATCAAGAGTTGATCTCCGGCACAAAAAACCCCGGGTGATGGAAACTACCGATCACCAAGCTAAAATAAATGGTTAAATGTTTACAACTTCGGATAGTAACGAGCTAGGTACAAGGATCACTACAGTGGAATGTGTAAAAAGTATATGAAATCGCTAAGTGTTTGAACGAGAGCTTGTATGAGAGCTTGTATGAGTGTGTGTAACTGCGAAAATGACTAAGTGTCACTAACTCTCTAACTTAGCTCGTTACTCCCTTTAAAATAAGAAAAATATCTAGCTAACAAACTCTCCGACTTTCGGGCCAAGCCTCCACGTTCTCCATAACGTCTAGTTTTGATCTAGCACGTGCAGAATACTTCGGGAATATTCTCCAAGAATGTCGCTAAGACTTGGTCTAGCTTGTTATACCTGAGAGATGTTATAAAACATAAGTAAACAATCGTCAGTATGAGGATCCTTGAAGTGATCCATGATCCTGATCCTAAAGCCCTTCTGAGGATCACCACCTGTCACAGAAGTAAGGATCACTAATTAGGATAACAAATAAGGATCACTAATTGTTAGAAAATCCTCCCCTAACAATTGCCCCCAAAATATAAGGAGTGAAATTGTAAAATTAGCGACTTATATTTTCTTAATCTTATCCGTAACAAACTAACGGATATATAGCCGTTAATTTTGAACTAGCCGTTGCGATGATGATGTCACGGAAGTGACAACCTGCAAGATCATGATTATAAATAGAGATATAGATAGGATCAATGTGCATTCAAATCCAAAAGAAACTCCCTTTATAATCTGCATTCCGAAGACGATCAGGTATTCTCTTTCTCTATCTTCTTCCCTCTCTTGCTCTATTTTCGTCTCTCTCTCCGTCATTTCAAGAATGTTGCTCCGAAGTTCTCCGGCCAAGGATCACAAAAAGGATAGCCCTTTGAAGAGTCAGAAGATCGTCAAGGACTCAGTGAACGAGAGGTGTTGCTTTAACGATGCTCAAATAGACAACATCCGTCACCGTTTTCCGGCGAATGTCTTTTTCAAACCTTTCGATCCAACTGCCCTAAGCGACTATGTTTCAGAAACATGGGTTGCCTTTCCAGTTACTCCATTTGCTATAGGGTACACCTATCCTTTCCCGGAATTCACACAATCCTTCTTTTCCCTTACCGGCATATCTTACATTCAAGCCATGCCGATGATCTGGAGGGTTTTATACACCTTAGAGAGGATCATCGAGCAGGAAGGCGTTGATTTAGGAATGTCAGAACTGGCGGAACTGTATGATCTTACTACCTTTGGTTCCCATCGTTACTTGTTCAAACGAAAACCCGGTGCAGAACATCCTCTTCTCAAAGTCACCAAGAACGATAAAGATTGGAAGCGTCGCTTCTTCTTTGTAAGAAGGGATACCATCTCAGATGGAGAACACTTACCAAGAACATGGTCCACCCATGGTAGGCCGGAGGATCCTGAGAAGGATCACCAAATGGTCATATTTTTGTAATAGGATCACTAACCCTCTTTTCTGTCTTGTGTCATGCAGCCATCTCTGTTTCACATCTCATCACAACACCCGCAACCAAGGAAAGGCTTGCAGTTTTCTGGGGACTTGATCCTGAAACTAGAACTTTCAAAACAACAACCCAAGATTCTCAGGAGGTATCCTCAGGCTCTGTTACAATGTCAAGTAAGTATCCTTGTTCAAAATTTAAATAAATAGCATAATGTAAATTAAGAAGAGATACTTATCTTGTTTTTGCTGTGTAGGTGCTGGAAAATCTACCAAAGCTGCTTCAAGGTTCAGTGTCACCGATCTCACCACCGTTAAATCCTCCAAAAGAAAGGTCCCTACTAGCCCGACAGCCTCAATCCCCAAGGCACCCCTCAAAGGGAAGGCAATCAAGAAGAGAAAAACGTCTGAGGCTGAGGATCTGCAGGGTCTGCCTCTGATCCGCCATCAATTCCTTGAGTACTTCAATGACGTAAGGATCACTATCTCTACTTGTATATCCTGCTGACATATCCTGCTGATATGAGGATCACTTGGTCTTGAACTGCTCTATCCTTTTCTTTTGCAGAAATTTGCTGAGATTGAGGATTATGTAGGCCATGTTGAGGATCAAGATAAGAAAATTGCCGACCTCCAGCAGGTTGCTGTGCTCAAGGATCTTGCCTTTGCTGATCTTCAGAAGGAACTCCAGGATACCAAACAGAAGATGGCTAAGGTTCTGGTTGATTTTGACTATGAAAGGCAAGAGATCACTGATGATGCTAAAGTTTCTGCCGCCATAGCAATGTACAAAACCAAGCTTCAAATGGCCTTGGAGGCTCAGGATCCCACCTTTGACAAAAGTAGCTGGGAAATTGAAGAATGGAAGGCAAGGCTAGCTGAATTGGGTGATGAAGAGGAGGCTGGAGAGATCTTGACAATCGAGGCTGGTAGCAAGGATGAAGCTGGTGAAGCAAGTGGAGCTGTTGGTGGTGGTGCAGCAAAGGTTTAGGCTGCACGATTGGGCGATGATGGATATATGTGCCAAGGCCGGAGCCCAATTTTTTTTAGTTTGATGGTTGTGATGTTTAAAACAATTTCATGGTTTGTACTTTGAACAATAGGTTTTAGGATTAAGGATCATGTATGATCCTTTGGACAATAGGCAGGATTGCAATTGGTGGAGGGATCCTCTGTTTGGGGGATGAAGCCATTGTGATCCTGTCACCTTTATATTCCTGCACTACTTTTGAACTCGTTATCATGGACACCCTTTACCTACCCCAGCGGACGGGCCACGTTTTGCTGGTAGAAGCTCGGGTAGGTAATTTTGACAACCTTTAAAGGGTTAGCCTTATGTTAATAAATAAAAACTTAACCTTTTGTCGCTTTTCTTGTGTTGCTATCATTTTCAGTATGTTACTTTCCAACTGTTGTAATATTCATTCTGTTTATACTTATCAATCCTTGAAAAATTAGAGAAGATATCCAAAAAATTTAGGATATGAACAAGGATCACATATCCGATAGGTTTAAAAAGTGACAAGATTTAAGAAATACAAGTTCAGTTGTCAAGTATAAGGGTTATTTAGAAGGATAATAAATAAAATCAAAAGAGTTAAGGATCATACCTGAGGATCCAAGTTAGAATCCTAACCATAATAAGGATAACTATAAGATAAACCTTAGAGTGAAATAAGGATCAAGGATCCCTATCTGCCTATCTTCAAGGACCTGAAATAGAGCACAACTTGGGACTAAGCCAATATAAGAAAAGAGTTAGCGACTGGGGACAAGCCCAAGGATAACTGGGGACAAGCCCAAGGATAACTGGGGACAAGCCCAAGGATAACTGGGGACAAGCCCAAGGATAACTGGGGACAAGCCCAAGGATCGTGTGTAAACTGGAGTATGGCCCTAACTGGCGTCTATCCAAACTTAGTGACATGAAGATGCCAAAACCTTAGCTAACGTGAAAACGTTAGAAACCTTAGCTAACGTGAAAACGTTAGAAACCTTATGAACGGATGTATGGTACGTCTACCATTATACGTAGGATCCTAAGCATAGCCAGAACAATGGAATTATCAGCCCCTAGAACGAGTACTGGTCCCAAAGCCTTGAACTATACGAGGATCATCGTGCGCTACAGGCGGAATCTGGGGACAAGCCCATATAACTGGGGTTTAACCCAAAAGACGGATTGCTTCTGTGGATAACCAACGTTGTGCTAAAGATACCTGAACTTTCAAAACTTGAACTCACGTGAGAGATGGATAAAGGATACATGATCCTTATCCTTATATGAGAAAATAAAGAAATGAGATAGTTCAAGATTAGGATATCACCTGAGTAAGGATCACCGATACTTTGAGGATCCTTTAAGGATATCCCTATCGTGAGGATCACCTATGCCATAAGGATCCTGCTTACATGAAATATTTCTTCAAGTGGACAGCATTCCAAGCTCTTGGTAGCAAATCACCTTCCATGGTTAGCAATCTATATGCCCCCTTTCCTGCTTCAGCTTCAATCAAATAAGGGCCTTCCCATTTTGGAGCCAATTTTCCATCAGCAGGATTGGTGGTATTCTGAAATGTTTTCCTTAACACCATATCTCCAACTTGAAACCTCCTGATCCTGACATTTTTGTTGTAAGCACCAGCCATTCTTTGTTGATAACTGGCCATCCTTATCCTAGCCATATCCCTGATTTCTTCAATAGTATCCAGGTCTAGAGCCAAGTTTTCATCATTTTCCTCAGGATCACGGGTACTTGTTCTAGCAGTAGGAACCACCATTTCTGTTGGGATCACTGATTCTGCCCCAAACACCAAAGAGAATGGTGTTTGACCAGTAGCATTCTTGGGGGTTGTCCTGTCAGCCCAGAGCACATAGGGTAGTTCTTCTGCCCATTTCCCTTTCTTGGATCCAAGCTTTTTCTTCAAATTGTTGATGATGATCTTGTTGGATGATTCTGCTTGGCCATTAGCTTGTGGGTGGACTGGTGTTGATGTTATCATCCTAATCCCCCAACTGTCACAAAAGTTAGTGGTTCTGCCCCCAATAAATTGGGAACCATTATCACATATAATCTCAGAAGGAATTCCAAATCTAGTTATAATATTTCTTTTAATGAAGGATATAACTTCCTTTTCTCTGACTTGGGCAAAAGCTTCAGCCTCTATCCACTTGGAGAAGTAATCAGTCATAGCTAACATGAATACTTTTCCACCAGGTGCCTTAGGGAGCTTTCCAACTATATCCATCCCCCATCTCATAAATGGCCAAGAGGAGGATATAGGGTGCAATAGTTCAGCCGGTTGATGAAGGATATTGCTGTGTCTCTGGCAAGGATCACATCTCCTGGCATACTCCACAGCATCTTTCTTCATGGTTGGCCAGTAGTATCCTGTCCTCAGGATCCTTGAGAATAAAGCCCTGCCCCCAGTGTGGTTTCCACAATCTCCTTCATGGAAGTCTTTTAAAACTTCTTGAACTTCAGGATCCTCAATGCATCTCAAGTATGGTCCTGCAAGAGATCGTCTATATAACATATTATTTATAATTGTAAATTGAGATACCTTAGATTTGAAAGCCCTAGGGTTTTCTCCTGTAGGAATCTCTCCATGTTGTAAGTATCTCATAATTGGTGAGATCCATGATCCTGATCCTGAATGGGATTTAGTATCCTCACTAGGGATAACTGCAGAATCATTTCCTATCTCCATAGTCTGGTGATCCTCGATAGCCGGGGTCAGGATATGGATAATAGGAATCTTGATATCCTCCGGGATCTTCAAGGATGATCCTAAGTTAGCCAATGCATCAGCTTCCGTATTTTCTTCCCTTGGTACCTGTGACAAACTAAAGGAAACAAAAGAAAGTGCCAAACTTTTGACTATCTCCAAATATTTGGTTAGCTTTTCACCCTTGACAGCATAGGATCCATTAAAGTGGTTTGTAATTAACAAAGAATCTACATGTACCTCAAGATACCTGATTCCCATATGCTTAGCGATTTGCAAACCAGCAATTACGGCTTCATATTCAGCCTCATTGTTAGTGGTTTGGAATTCACAAGCTATAGAATGGGGTATTATGTCCCCCTGTGGCGATTTTAGTAGTATTCCAAGCCCTGTGCCTTTGACATTTGAGGATCCATCAGTATGAAGTATCCAAGGATCCTTGGTCTCTTCTAGCTGCTGGACTTCTAACTCAGCTTCTTCTTGTAGATCACTACTGAAATCAGCCACAAAGTCAGCTAATGCTTGGGATTTGATGGCTGTCCTAGGCTCATATCTTATATCATATGCACTCAGCTTCACTGCCCACTTAGCCATCCTTCCTGACATCTCTGGTTTCCTGAGGACATTCTTAATTGGGAAATTAGTTTTAACCATGATAACATGAGTTTCAAAATAATGTCTTAACTTTGTAGATGCCATAATTAATGCAAGAATAAGTTTTTCAAGGTGTGAATACCTGGATTCGGCATCAAGTAAACTTTTACTGACATAATAGACAGGATGTTGTGTACCTTCATGATCCTTAACAAGGACCGCACTTACTGCTTTTGAGGATACTGCAAGATACAAGGATAACACATCGCCTTTCTCTGGTTTCATCAAAGATGGGGCTGAGGATAAGTAATCTTTGAGGGCTTTTAAAGCATTTTCATGCTTCTCCGTCCACTCAAATTTCTTGTTCTTCCTTAGGATATCATAGAATTCTTTGCACTTCTCCGAGGATTTGGATATAAATCTGTTCAAAGCTGCTATCCTGCCTGTTAGCCTTTGAACATCCTTAGCATTAGCCGGAGATTTGATGTTCACTATTGCTTTGATTTGTTCCGGGCTAGCTTCAATGCCTCTCTTAGTCACCATGTATCCTAAGAATTTACCTGCTTTAACACCAAAATGACATTTTGAAGGATTAAGCTTCATATTATATTTGTCAAGGATATCAAATGCTTCCTCCAAATCCTTTAGGTGATCCTCAGCTCTTATGGATTTTACCACCATATCATCTATGTAAACCTCCATAGTTTGTCCGATCTGATCCTTGAACATCATATTCACCAGCCTTTGGTACGTTGCACCTGCATTTCTCAATCCGAACGGCATAGCAATATAACAATATATACCAGTTGGAGTCATGAAGGCTGTATCCTCTTGGTCGGATGGTTCCATTTGGATTTGTTGAAATCCAGATGAAGCATCCATAAAAGTTAACAGTTCATGACCCGCAGTTGCATCCACCATGGAGTCAATGTGGGGTAAAGGGAAAGGATCCTTGGGACATGCCTTATTTAAATCTGTAAAATCGACACATACCCTCCACTTTCCGTTTTTCTTCTGGACAACAACCACATTGGCCAACCATCTTGGATACTTGACCTCCCTAATCATACCTGCCCGGAGCAATTTCTCTACCTCTTCCTGGATAATGGCATTCCTTTCTGGTGCAAACTTCCTTCTCCTTTGATGGATTGGTTTGAAGGATCTGTCGATGCCGAGCTTGTGAGTGATAACATCTTTGGATATACCAGTCATATCTTCGTGTTTCCATGCAAAGGTAGTCTTTCTCCTTTTGAGGAAGGATACGAGGTCTTCTTTCATTTCGCCAAGGATCCCTGATCCGATATAGATTTTGGATTCAGGATCATCGGGATCCATGAGGATTTCTACCACATCCTGCTCTCTGGCCTCCAAGACATTCCTTGGAGGATACCTTGATTGCTATTGCTCCCTTGACTTCGAGGCTGGTTTCATCGATGAAGTATAGCAGTTCTTAGCCTCCTGCTGATCACTATCAATCTTTACTATTCCCCAAGGACTAGGGAGCTTCACACATTGATGGTAAGTAGATGGGACTGCTTTCATATCGTGTATCCAGGGCCTGCCAAGGATAACATTACAACAAGATAAACAGTCAATAACACAAAATTTTTTATAAGAGTGTAAGCCTTCAATATATATTGGGAGTTTAATGTCCCCCAGGGTGTTCTTAGTTTTGCCACTAAATCCCACGAGCACGGAGGATCTTGGTATGATCTCTGATTCAGGGATCCCCATCTTCTTTAGAACATCAAGCTGGATAATGTTCACTGAACTTCCTCCGTCTATTAGGATCCTGCGGACAAAATGGTTAGATATGAAAAGAGTAATGACTAAACCATCGTGATGAGGGTCCTGGATATCAACACGATCCTCTTCATCAAAGGTTATGACTTTTCCTTCGGAGACACTTGATGTTCGGATTGGTCTTTCTCCATTATCCATCTTAGCTTCCTTCGCGTGCCTTTTAGCTGCTGAGAAGGATGTGCCACAAATGTCGGATCCTCCAGAAATAAAGTTTATCACTTGTGCATCTGCTGGAGGAGCTGGAGCCTTCTCAGGGATCCTTTCAGGATCCTGAGTCCTTGACTTTTTTCTTCCCAACAACTCTTTTAGATGCCCTTTGCTCAACAAGTATCCAATTTCCTTTCTTAATGCAATGCATTCTTCTGTAAGGTGCCCAAAATCTTCATGATATGCACACCACTTTGATTTATCCTTAGTTGCAGCCGGCCTATCATTCTTTCTCGGCCATCTAGCTTTATCACCAAGGTTCTGCATAGCAAGGATTAGTTCATTGTTATCAACACTAAAGCAATATTCAGAAAGTGGAGGATAATCTTCGTCATCCTCTTCTTGATCAATAGAGTGCACGTTCTGGTTATCAGATCTGTTGTAGGATCTGAACTTGTTGTTCCTGAATGAGGATCCTTGCTTATCCTGTTTTGAGGATCCTGTTATCCTCTCCTGGATCCTCTTGTCATCCTCTAGCCGAATGTACCTAAGTGCTCGGGTTCTTACCTCATCTAAGTTCCTGCATGGTGTCATAACAAGATCATCATAAAATAACGAATCCCTAAGCAATCCCATTTTGAAGGCCTCAACAGCCGTGGCTATATCTAAGTTGGGAATGTCTAAGGATTCTTTACTGAATTTGGTAATGTAATCCCTTAATGATTCATTATGACCCTGGGTTATCCTATATAAATCACTAGTTAATCGTTCAAATTTTCTACTACAAGAAAATTGATTATTAAACAAGTTAACTAGGTTAGCAAATGAGGTAATAGAATAGGGAGGAAGACTTAGCAGCCATTTGAGAGCTGATCCGGTAAGAGTTGATCCAAATCCTTTGCACAGGCATGCTTCCTTTAACCTTTCTGGGATTGGATTGATCTCCATCCTCTCCCTGTATTGTGCTATGTGTTCTTCAGGATCTGTTGAGCCATCATACAGCTTCATTGTAGGCACGTGGAACCTCTTGGGTATCTCGGCATCACAGATTGGTGGTGCAAAACGAGATATCTTATGGCTCCCATCCGCAATCTCTGGGATAGGTTTGACTACTCCCGGGACACTTGATATCATATCCTTTAGCTTTTGCAATTCTCTGGCCATGGCATGATTGATACCTGGATCCTGCATAAGACCATGGTTAGTAGTATGAGAATTATTAAAAGTGTTACCTCCCATTGGATTCAAGTTAGGAAGAATGGATGTTAATCCATATTGTTGAGACTCTGGAATGATCGAGGGACCAGTAGAGGCATTGGTCTGCATTGGAATAAAATCTCCCTGATGGACATCTGAACTTCCTGTTTGCAAGCTCTTCAAGGATCCTGGCATCTGGAAGGATCCCTGAAACTGGGACGATCCTGGAACGAAGAAGGATCCTTGAACCTGGGATGATCCTGGAATGAAGGAGGATCCTCGAACCTGGGATGATCCTGGAACGAAGAAGGATCCTTGAACCTGGGATGATCCTGGAATGAAGGAGGATCCTTGAACCTGGGATGATCCTGGAACAGAGGAGGATCCTTGAACCTGGGACGATCCTGGAACGAAGAAGGATCCTTGAACCTGGGACGATCCTGGAACAAAGGAGGATCCTTGAACCTGGGACGATCCTGGAACAAAGGAGGATCCTTGAACCTGGGACGATCCTGGAACAAGGGAGGATCCTTGAAACTGCTGCATTCCTGAACTTGTGAGGGATCCCATATGCTGAGGATAGGATTCCGCTGGCTGGAAAAGTGAGCCTGATTCCTGGGTCATTGTTGTTGTTCCGTAGTGCACTCCTTTTGGTCCTCCCACGTATTGAATGTCTGGAGCCACTGATGGCTGAGAAGTAATCACCGGAGTATCAAAATTCAACGATCGGGGCATCAGTGGGGAATGATCCTCTGCCGTTTTCTTCTGTTTCTTAATTTCGTCAATCTCCCTGAGGATCCTTTCGTTGGTTTTGTCCTGCTCTTGTGCATGATTCCTCATCTGCAAAATCAAAGCATAGAGATCATTAGTAGTAGGATTAGTTGAAACAGAGGAAGTAGGTGGTTTTGAGAAAATGGGAGTCGGTTTCTTCGCAGCATTCTCGGTATTCTTCTGGGATCCAGAAGGTGGTGGAGGCAAAGGGGGAACGCCTTGTGAAGAAGTGAATGAGGGCATCAAGTTTGAAGCATTCTTCGATGAGGAAGCCATCTGCTTGGTTGTAGTGAACCGAATTAAGCACAGAAATGCGTATTTTCTTAAGGACGAAGCACCAAATGCCCCATGGTGGGCGCCAAACTGTTTTGGTTAGAAATCAGACGAAGATAATGCAACCAAAATCTATGTTACGGGGAATGATGCTTAAATTGTGTAACAGCGAGAAGGATCACTTCAATGTAAATTGAACAAACAACACAAGGGTTTATACGGGGAAAAAGCCCTTGATCAAGAGTTGATCTCCGGCACAAAAAACCCCGGGTGATGGAAACTACCGATCACCAAGCTAAAATAAATGGTTAAATGTTTACAACTTCGGATAGTAACGAGCTAGGTACAAGGATCACTACAGTGGAATGTGTAAAAAGTATATGAAATCGCTAAGTGTTTGAACGAGAGCTTGTATGAGAGCTTGTATGAGTGTGTGTAACTGCGAAAATGACTAAGTGTCACTAACTCTCTAACTTAGCTCGTTACTCCCTTTAAAATAAGAAAAATATCTAGCTAACAAACTCTCCGACTTTCGGGCCAAGCCTCCACGTTCTCCATAACGTCTAGTTTTGATCTAGCACGTGCAGAATACTTCGGGAATATTCTCCAAGAATGTCGCTAAGACTTGGTCAAGCTTGTTATACCTGCGAGATGTTATAAAACATAAGTAAACAATCGTCAGTATGAGGATCCTTGAAGTGATCCATGATCCTGATCCTAAAGCCCTTCTGAGGATCACCACCTGTCACAGAAGTAAGGATCACTAATTAGGATAACAAATAAGGAT